>OY728141.1:1635003879-1640003879 GCA_963277665.1 Viscum album
GATGGATTTTTATAGGAAAAAACTATTGTATACTTATAGAGGATCACTTCCTAGCATGTTATTCATCCCTCGAACATGGATCAACCAAGGATATACTTCAGTGAATCTACTCAGGACACATGAAGTATCTTGTGATGCTTCAGATAATGTCACAACTTTCTCACTATAAAGACCATAATGAGGCGACTCTTTTCAATGGGGGAGTATCTAGTCTCCAAGTCGAGGAGCATGTGATTAAGATAGTATAAACTATTTTATCATCCCATATTATTTATCTAGTCTAGTAGCGAACTGATGGATCATTATAGAGAGGTCACATAGAGGACAAAAGGTTTCCCTAAGATAGGCGTTATAAAAACTGGAGGTTGTAGTTGGTAATTCTTGATATCTACAAATACAATATAGAATTCCTCATCCCATTTCTAAAAATAAATTCCATTATGAGCCTCGATAATGGATTACACTTACCCACCATATTTTTGATAAATTAGTATATATAGGATTCTTTGGTTCAATATCGATGCCTCTATATATTATAAAAAAGCTAATAAATTTCTTAGAGTTATCCTTGATTGTTCCCTTTAAGGGGTTTAACTTCAAGTTTCGTTTGTAGAGGAATCCAAAAACATTATCAAGATCCCTGATATGGTCTAGATGCTAGTGGGATTTGACCACAAATCATCCATGTATCATTTAACTAATGTTTCTAGAATCATCTTGAAGATGTGGTGCATAGCCTATTGATAAGTGGCTCCAAAATTTTTCAAGCCAAAGGGAATCACTTGATTGAATAAAGTTCCATAGGGAACTTTGAATTAGGTAGAATCCTCATCCTAAGGGGCCATCAAAATATGGTTGTACCAAGAATATCCATTCATAAAGGAGGGGTCTTGGAACACTTATGTGGAATCAATCTACAACTCTATCACAGGAAGGGTAAAATCATCCTTTAGGAAAAGTGGGTTGAGGTCCCATAAGTCAATATAGTAACTGATCTACCCATTTTTCTTCCTGAATGAGACAATATTAGTTAGCCATTTATGGTACTAAGATTCCCTGATGAAGATAAATTTGATAAGCTTATCAACGTTGGCCTCAACCCTGGAACTGTGGGAATGGTGAATCTTTTTGGGAGGCTTCTTGAACTTGTGATGACTCAGTGGGAGGCCAAGATGATAAATGGAAGCCTAAGGATTTATCCATATAAACTCATCATAGATCTAAGAGAATATTTGTTAGTGATACTTTAAGAAGTTAACATACCATTGTTTCTCATCTAGAGACATGGTTTCACTAATCATCATTGTCCTTAGATCTTCCTTGGTACCAAGGTTCACCTAGGTGAACTCATCAATGGTGATAGATACACCCTCTTCAAATATAGGTAGGGGAATCCTCCAAATCATCTTCATTGTATGAGATAGGAGAATAAGTGTGAGGAGGTTTCTCTTTCAGGATAGTCGACTCAAGGAAGCACTGATTCCTCCTTGGGTAGATAGAGAATTGTCACTAAGGGGTTCATGCTCTACTGAAAACATGGAGATAGAATCTATTGATTCCATTATGTCTATCCTATGACCATAAAGTCCATAATTGATATCATAACAATAGTGAAAAGTTGACTTCCTTTGTGTTATCCTTTCTCTACAGAACATTCAAGCATGCCATGAACTAGTGGTCATAGGGTGAACTTCACGATACATCATTGGAGTGGGGGCTTCTAGTATTAGTTGATCTTTTCTGGTGTAGGCGTATGAGATAATTTTTTGGGTGATTTTTTTCATAAGGATTTAGGAACCATTTTTCTTAGAGACAAATATAAATCCCCCTAGATTTGGCATTATATGCTCAAACCGATGAATCAGAATAATGAATTTATCATTCAATTATTCCCAAGGATTGATGTAAGTGGATGTAAAATCATTAGGGGAATTGATTCATTCTTCCTTGTTGGTTGGAACCTACTTTAATTCTCTCTTGTATTATTTAGCAGTGAGATAGTGGGATTTATTGGAGTCAAAGGGGAAGGAATCATGCTAGAGTACCCCTACTCGGTGATTGAAGGAGTACTTGAGGCACTGATGATATAAGGAGGGGACCAATACATGAAAATGAAGCCAGGGTATTCCTAGCAGTGCATTTTAGGTGGTGTCCTATGCGACTACCTTGAATTCAATACTTGATATCAAGCCACCAAACCAGATCTTCAACAGAACCTTTCCCTGCAGATTCTTATTTATATTATTATAACCTTCAATTTCCAAGTTGGAGGGAGTCATATATTCCTCTATCATTACCATATTGTAGAGCATTCAGGTCTGGATGAGGTTTATCCTAGAACTAGTATCCACTAGGCAGTGGCAGTTTTCCACTCAATTGAACTAACCTGTGATTTATAGAGGGAATAAATTCCTCTATATGGTGACACCCTCATATTCTATTTAAAATTATATGATGGTTTGACATTAATATTACTCATCCTCTTATTCATAGTAGTCCTTAGAGATAGCTTCTACATCCTTAAACTAGAGGGGATTTTCAAAGCTTCATCCAAGGCCTCACACATTTCCTTCGATAAGTGGAGAGACTCAAGGATCAAAGCCTCATGGGTATGGCAAAGAGGTTATTTAATACATCATATTTCAATTAAAGGGGAATGTTTTTTCTAATGGAGGGTTCCTCCTTAGCAAGGGGAATAGGGGATGTCGTGGTCTAGAATACTAGGGTTTGATTGGTACTAGAAACATTGTATTTCTCACTACATGACCTGCTATGAACAACTATTGGATGAATTTCGGTTAGATGAGTTCAGTACCTGATTGTATGTGATTAATAATAGTTTGTTCATGGATGAGATACTCAATTAACTAACATAGTTAGCTATATATTTTTACCAGATGGCATGGACTGGGAGGACATTTCCTTCTGAGCTCTACATAAAACAAGTTTCCTTGTCTCGGTATCATGAATGGGATGGTTTGAGGAACCTTCCCAAGCATTGTGACAGCTCTCATGTCCCCTTTTATTTCATTCTATGGAATAATATCAAAGTACCAGAGGGATTTAAATGGTATTCCTCGCTGATGGGTTCCATGAAGCAGTCCACTAGCTCAAAACAATTCATAGAGGCATACTCTACATCATAATTATTGGGGTAGTCCGAGGTTGGGTGGAACCTGAGTGCATATAATAATTTAGGAGGCATGGAGTCACCAAGAGTGCAGGATAGATTCAGCACTGGTGGGGGTCTCTAATTTCTCATGCATTGTTAACGCCTGATGTTTTGAGACATGGAAGGTCATGACATAGATGTGGAGGAGCCAACTGAATGGGGAACAATAACCACATGAGTTTATATCTTGCTCAAATGGGAATAAATGTTACCATGATCACGAGATACTAACTTAAAAGATAACCCACCATCATATTTTTGCGTCCCGTGACTAGGATCACACTACCATTCACTGGAGATTTCACTGTCGCTATTAGGTTTGATAGAGACATGTGTCACATATGTCGTAATATTTCTCAACCTGACCAAACTATGATCCACCTAGTCCTAAAGATAATATTTTTACATGAATAATTTTTTGATGGTGTGTATGAGGATCCTATGGTATAAGAAATGATCAGGGAAGCTAGTGATTTTGGCCTCCTGTACTCTGGAAATTTCGGAATTCCCTTCTCTAGGGAACAAATGAAGTAGATTGGGACCTATGAATCCCTAAAGAAGTACATCCTATTTCTTCTTTCTTGGAAAGGCACCCTAGTATCCTAAACATGATGATAGAATGGGGATACATTCTCTCATTGAGGTGTATATTCCTTGAAACGTTTTCTTGGGTGATGATTTTTTGGTAGGGATATGTTCGATATAACATCACTAATTTAGGTCCATAGGTGTACCAGGTAAAGAAAACCTACATTCAGAATGGTAGTAGTATCTTCTTTTGCAGGTATTCTCATAGGATCTAGAAGGGGTAATGGCCATGACTATTTTCTAGTCTATTGTAAGGTATCTTCCATACACTGAGCCTTTAGAGATAACTCATAGAATCCACCTAGGAAGTTCATGGTGATGAGGGTAGAGACCATCTAACTCTTAATGTTTCCCACACACATTGTTAGTAGATATTATTAGGAAAACTACATATCTAGTGAATACGTGGGGCCCTTCCACTGGGAGAAAGAACATGTGACTCACTCATCGGGCCTCTATTTTCACTTGAATAGGTTAGAAATAATTTTCCTGCATATGGTGGAGATGAAATGATAGAGGAACTATAGTCATAGATCCTCTCAACGAACAATGAACCCTATGAGAAGCTGTTTGTAATAGATAAAAGAAGTTCCTTCAATGTTTTGGATGAAAAATCGAATATTGGTGGCCTCATGTTGTTCTAGAGTTCCCATCATAGGGACACACCTTGAAGAAAAGTGGGACAGGTGATCCAGCAGGTCACCCATCCCATTGAACAAGGTAAATATGCGATTTCTTAACTCTAGGGGTTCTTGAACATTTTCCACCCATGCCAAGTACAACCTTCCATTTGGCAGGATTTTCACATGTTGTGTATCTAGGGCCTTGAAGAATGTAGTGAGAGTGACCATCACATCATCTTGGTGAGTGTCTCTGGCCACCAAGGAATTAACAGGATCATCAAATCAGGGAGTGATATGACCATAATCTCAAGGAGGATACTCATGCTTCTCGGTTGGGGTCAGTGACTAATACCTTGGTTGATTTTGATAAACATTATCTTATGATTTAACCAGATATGTGGGGATACCATGATCAAACTAAGGCATTGGACTGGGGAGGATAGGATTCCACACTGGGGGAGATATGGGGTCTCTCAGGTCATTGTTATGGTCTAGATGATGATCAACAACGAGATATGAAGTAATCCATTTTTATTCCTTGTGTTGTTGGAGCAAGGTGGATACCATGGGTTCTATCTATGATTTCAGCATGAACTCAGTTGGTTCAGATAGATTGACATATCCCTTTACTTAGTAGATGTTATGATGGTTTGGAAACCATGTCTCATTAGGGGGATCTCTGGGGCCAAGTACCTACCACTGCTGATGAGTGAGGAAACCTTCTAGAGGGTATTTTTGTTACTACGCCACCCCTGGAGGTGGGTCTTCCCTATTTCTCTAATCCTATGAATGGTTAGGGAGGACCATGTTCACCATAAAATTATTCAAAGGGGGGGCTTCACCATCAATGGATAGGTCAGACTAAATATCTTGTTGTTGTTGTAGGAAAGGGATAAAATAAAGCAAAGTATATTATCCCTAACCTCTGATCTGCACATATAGAGATTCTTCTTTCATAACCGAGTGGATCACATTGATGCTCTTAACACTGGTCTTCTAAGGGTTTTGATAGTATCCATATGACTTAGGTTGCTGATCCACCAAGAGTACTATGATCTGGAACTTTCTTTATTGTTGGTCAATGGCATCAAGGTGCTCATGGCTCCCTGTATAGGTCAACTATCAATCCTAAAGGTATTGGAATGTCTCCCATGTGATCTGGAAGAAACATGCTACCTGGTCCTCTATAAGGGACTTCAGAATGAAAAAGTCTAAAGTTGTAGGTGGCTAGAATACCACTGATATATGATTGGTGTCCAAGACCTCCCAAATTCTCTCTTTCTCATAGGAAGGGTCATGTACTTGATTGAACCATCCCTTGATTGGAGTTGGTAAATATACGGGATGTGACATCAATACAGACCAATTATTCTACTGTTTTACTGGTAGAGGAGTCACCGCATTATTAAAATTTTCATTTCATGTTAGAACTTCTCTCAGGGGTGGTGATAACCTCATCATCACATCCTTGTAGAATAGGTTGTTCACCACTACCTCACATGCGAGGGTGGAAGCATACATTTGTGTCTCGGTGGAGTGATATCCATCATCTAACGGTGTCAAACCAGACCCTAAAATCTCTCCAAATTCTTAAGTGGATGTAGGGAGGATGGAAATTGGTGGTAACAAAGACAACTACACTATGATCCCCTAGAAGGAGTCTAGAACATCCTCCACCTGTAGGTATCTATAGAGGGATCTGGGGATCCTTTGGACCCTGGCTTCCAGAATAGTGATCTTCAACTATTGTTCTTTTTTCCTAGTCTCCAGAGGATATGGTGAAGATTCTATCATTGATTCATCCTTCACCTTGGAATTTGAAGGGTCAATGATTATGTGATTATTCCCATGATTCCTCCCCCGATGGTTGGTGTTTGACCTCTTTCCCTTAGATCGTTCTGTAGGGAAAGGTAAGTTTTTGGCATGGGGGGACCTCCCTACTAGCTGGTGGTAGCATGTAGCGGACCTCCATACTAGATGTTTATAGAGTAGGTGGGACCACCTCTTTCATTGTTGGATTCATGGGGGGACCTCTATGGCAACTTGTAGTAGTTCGTGGAGTATCTCTACACTGGTTATTGATGGAGATGGGAGGAACTATACTCTGACTATCATTAGAGTGGGGAGGATGTCTTCTCTGGTTGATGTGATCATAGTAAGGGCCTCTTTAATGGTTAAAAGTTATGTGAGGAGGACCTATACACTGTCTATTGAATGAGCATGGAGTACCTATGCTCTGATTTCTGATGGCATGGGGAGGAGCTCCATTTTTATTGAAGTAGTGGGGAAGAAATTTTCTATAATTATTGGTGGCAAGGGGAGGACCTTCAAGTTGACTTGTGATGGTGCTGAGAGGACCACATCACTATTTATCCTTATTAAGGTTTGGCTCGTAACGGTTTCCAGTGGTGTAGGAGACCAAGAGAGTCAACCCATCTTTCCTATGAGGTAGTTTGAGTCTTGGTCCTAGGTGGGAAAAATGGATCCATGTTCTCATATCTAAGGGATATTGTGGGATATGCTAATAGTGGTAGGGGCCACAAGGGCTATAGAAATTCCCCTTGTTGTGAATTATTTTGGGCCTTCCCCTAATGTTTTCATTGGGTGGTCCGGATTTGGGCTAGTGGAGTGGGGAAGGATTCAATATACTCCTCAGCTAGTGGGACATGTTGGTGTTTGTTCGGGTGCAACCTAGTGGTAGCCCTCCTAAGAAGATCTCGGGAAGTAGTCACTTCTGGAATGACTCAAACATCTCATACTACTTCAGTGTAGGGGAGTGAGGCATCAGGACACTCTAAAGAGACGTTCCCAAATCTATTCATCATTGGAATGGGGGTGTTTTCCCATGTATAACCCTTTGGGGTAGTAGTATTGATGATGTTTCAATGTCTCAAGGTCTTGTTGGGCCATATATTGAGTGAGAATGACCCCTTATTCTTATCAACACACCTGGATGTTGATCACACTCTTCTGGATGATCTTTGTTGGTGAGATGGGGAGTGGGTTCCCATCAACTAATGACATATTATATGTCGTGGTGGGGGTGTACTCATGTTGGATTTCCACATTAACATTCCCCATACCTCGACGTCTGTTAGTGTGGGGTTACTGGATTCCTATATCTCGAGTCCTATAAGGCATTTGAATTGAACCATCAATATAATTAAAAATAAATCAATTAAAAATTCCCTAATATCATCCAATATTCTTGAAATAGATGATGGATCCACATTGATAATGTTGCAGACCGAGGATTCCCAACACTAAAAACCCCAATTCACAGGTGAGTTTCATGCTAGGACTTCCATTTTTTAGTGGATCCAAGAACTAAATATGGATTTAGTGACATAGAAATCATTTGTTTCCCAATATTCAACTAGTGACCATGTTTAAGGAAAATATTTTCACATCAGGTTCACCATTTTCTATTTCTGATGCTTTCGCCGAGGTGTCATCACATTACGAGTACTACTATATTGGTTGTCCTTCTATGGATTCATCCTTGGAGATCATCACCTAGTATGGATATCCCTCATAGATTAATTCATCTTCATGGAAATTTTTCTTAGTTCCATATTGAGGTAGATTCTATTTAATTACACAAATACAATCTCAACAGGGAATTAACTATCAGTCCGGGTGAGTAGTCATGGTGGGAATTTCCAAGCATGTCTAAACGATGGGTATATTGGGAACCTATAAATATTTCTATTTTATAGGGAATCTCATATGAGGAATCTTATACATATAACCTAAATATTATCATGTCATCCAAAAGGTATTTACCACGAGGGGCATAAGTATTCTTAATATTTTTACCCCAGGCATCCCATGTTTAATGCATGGGGTAGGGATTGTGGATCGGTCGTATGTTTAGCTTCTTGAAGAGATATGAACTAGGTTAAACTCTTGTGGGGATATTTTGGTAAAGGGTTTAATATATTTTTGGGATAGTATGGTAATAGGATTAATGTCATGTAGGGATATTATGGGCTCAAGTTTAATTTTTTGCGAGAATAGTTTGGTCGTAGGTTTAACATCTTGTAGGAACTTATTGGGTGTAGTTTTAATGTATTACTAGGGAATGATGGGAATAAGTTTAAATTATGTTGGGGAAAGTATGGGTAATGTTTTGATTTGTTATAGGGATATCATGGGAACAATTTAAATGTATTTAAGAGATAGTATGGGTGAAAGTTTAACATCTTGTATGGATACCATGGGCATAGGTTTAACATCTTGCAAGGAAGTAATGGGAACAACCTGGGGAGATGGAATGAGGGGTGACTCCCAAAGAGGGAATATTTCACACCAATATGATTTCATAATTTAACCTTATGGAGTAATTATATATATATTTCTTTGGAGATTGAGATCAAAACCCATGAAGTTTGATGCTACAGATTATGGCCATGTGATGGGACCGATTCGTGTAGTTTAACATCATGTGGTAAAGATTCTCATGTCATTGTTGGAAAATTGACAAGGGATGGAATTGGGATTATGTGTGGAAGGATCCAAGAGTGGGGGTTTCTTCAAATATAGGGGAAATATGGTGTGGGGATTACATGTTACACCCTGAGATTTTGGGAATTATTATTTTTGAATTAATTTAATCTTTTTTATATTTTGGATTTCACCCAACACTAAAAATAGTTTATTTTATACTAAATCACTATGTTCGGATTGAATTATATGAAAAAAAAAATTTAATCATGAACTACACACAATATAGATTTTAGATGTCTCTACATGGAATACCAATGTTAGCTTGCGTCACACACAACAATGACTTTCATTGATGGCTTGTGTAACACGCAAGACTGAGGTTTATTGAATAACAATTTATTATTTAATTTAACCTAGACATTAAATTATTTGTTATTAATAGGGTTAGGTAATTAAAATCTATGGTTTAAAGAAATTTAAAATTAATTCACCGGTTTAAAATTTATTAGAAATGAATATGAAAACTGATTGAATATAAAGGAAATTGTTGTTATACCCACAAAATTGTTTTACCTTAATAAATTAAATTAATTACAATTAGGGAGTGATATAAATTTGATATATATATTTATATTATATTAAATAATATATTTTTGATATTCATACAATATATTTGACAGTCTTAAGATAAAAACAAACCCAATTTTATGCATAAAATACTATATTTCTTATTAAGGAATTTTTACCACCTTTTATTAGAGAATCTATTTTAAATAAATCTTTTGGAACTTTTATGGATTATATATGTCAAAATAAACATTATATTTTAAATAGAAACATAGAAAATAGGTTAGGGGAAGTGTTTGGTATTTTTCTGTGATGTATCATTTTTTAATGAGAAATGAAAATACTGAATTTTAGTTCAAAACTTCTTTTTATATAATTTATTTATAAGGATAAATTACATTTTAAATTGTATTAAAAGTTTAATTAGATCATATTTTTATCAATAAACCCAATTGGGTCCATTTTAATAAATTTCACATTGAATTTGAATACAAAAATATAGAATTTTTTTGAATGTTTTTACTCTAAAAACCCGCTTTGTCGACCCAAATACGATATTAAAGTTAAATTAATTTCTGCCAATTTTGTGATTTAAATTTGGAAAAATAGATTTAATATTTGGAATTAAAATAATTTATAATTTCTAATAAGTTCAAATAAGTTTTTTTACAAAAAAATATTAGTTAAAGTAATTAAAATTAATTATATCGATTATGGTAAAATTAAGTTTAACTAAGGATTAAACCTTAAACTTAAGGACCTAAATGACCTAGAAACTTGTCCAAAATACATTTTATTTCGATATTTATACCATATAAAAAATTGGATAGACTTTATACTTTTATTGGATCCAATTTAAATGGTAAATTCGTGGGTGAAATTCCCTTTCCCAAAATTAACAAGAGTGCCACTCCCCCCCCCCCCACTATAAAAAGGTCTCCTCACTACCCACTTCTTCACACCTGCCAAAACAATTTGGCATGAAAAATATCTAAGAATATAGATCCTAAAAATACCTCCACTAATTGTAGAATCACCCCCTTGGGTAGAAAGAAATCCAAGGAATCCCTTTGGTGCAAACCAAAAGGATTTACCCGAATAAGAGGTAACATTCTTCCCCAAGTTCTTTTAAGTTATTTACATTATACAACCCACAAAATCTTCTTATTCCACAATTTTTTAAAAAAATAGTATAATAAATATACTAGTATGTTTTTATTCTATGTTTTTTACCTACAAATACACACACTTCCATGTAACCAGAAACGAACTAACTGTTTACATGTATGGTGAACTACTTCCTTATGAAACGATGATTGCTCATTTTTCCCTTACCGCATCTCATGGTGTACAATATGATTGAGAATATTTTTATATTTGTGATATATTATATTTATTATTTATTTAATATTCTTTAATCCCTTTAAAACACATATCTTTATACTTTTCATTTGGTGTAAATACGATAATTTTATTTCAGGAAGTGTGGGCAATCAACCCCTCAAAGCGATGTGATTCATTCAAACACTACCGGGAATGTATTAAGGATTTTTTAGTGAAATTATATTATAAATATGAAATTATAATTCTAATTTATTGATATTATATATATATATATATTCATTTATTTAATTTTATTTCTTTCTTTCAATATGACAATAAAACCAAAATAATGTTTATGCGTACGTGTGACCTGCCGTCTCCATAAATAGTTTATTCTATTAAATACTATTATATTATATATACTATTATAATAAATATATACTGAATATAAATGATATTTATATCATGTTTTAAATTCTTGGAATAATGATATAAGTATATGGACCAAAGATATAATAAATTTAGACACATGTGAAGAACAAAGCAGATATTACCCAAAGAAAAACCTTAACATTGAATTGTTAACAACTTAGTAATATAACGACATAATAAAACCATATATGGTATTGGATATAATAATATTTTTATTTTATATATGTATAGAAAACTTACATTTATTATACAGTTTTTTGTACGAGTACGATGAGAGTCAAGACACAAGGTAAGAGAATTTCATCTCACTTTTTATATCTCTGAGACACATGCCATGTTTACTACTCTTTTATTTTGCGTGTTATATATAATTAACATGGATGTATTATATTATTATTATAATTAAATATATTGGTATTTACATATCCATTTTATGAAATTTCATTTCATGGTTTTTATGGTTCAAAACTTACCAAATCAGTAATGTAGTTTTGTCTCAATTTTCCTTCTTTGAGACACATGTTTTGTTATGAACCAATGTTATTTTATGTTGGTCTATATGCAACCCTTGAAATTTTAAATAAAAAATTTAATTATTTTAATGATATTTTAAGTTTCATGTAACTTAATTTTTTTACATAGAGAGTATGATACAAAGTAACCAAGTGGTAATAGTTTATTGAAACAATCTCATCCTTTATCATGATTTTTTATGATTATGATTTCGTTGATGAAATATTATGATCAATTTCTCAAGAACTATCAATAATTTTGTCACCCTATAGTAATTAATTTATTATCCAAGTAATGGTACCATTTTTCCACTCTTTGGTACATAATATGATCAAGAAAATGTTTTTATGGAATTCTGAATTTACCTCTCTCCTCAGTCGTAAATATGTGTTCCTTTAAGACCATACTTTCAAAAAGGTTCCAAAAAATATTATACTATTATCCTATGATATTTAAATGAAATTTTTATCCATTATTTACATTTTTAAAACAAAAGTGTTTTTAAAAATGAATCTTCTTATCATTTTCTATTCAAGGCACTTTTCTAAACATTTTACGATGCAAAAGGAATGTTTGACATGTATGGATTTACCATTCATCATGAACATAATTCCATTGAAACTTTATTTAAAAGATTAAAATTTTATTTTTTTATGAATTTTTGTCAAAATATTCTGTAAATTCAGTTTTTAAATATTTTTCCAGAAAATCGGTTTCAAAATGTTTTCGATCTTATTTTATAATTTTCAAGGGAAAATGGTTTTCAAAATGATTTGAAGATTCTTTCGCAATTTTTCATGTCAAAAGTTTTTTAAAACATTTAAATTATTATTTATAATTTATTAAATTATTTCTAAAGTAATGGTTATTTTTTTATAAGTATCTGATTTATTTTTAAATAAATAGTTTCCAAAATATTTTTAGCTTTCTTTAAAAGTTTTCAAAGTATTTTAAAGGAAATGGTTTTCAAAAAAATTTCAAGATTTCATTATAAGTTTTAAAGAAGTTATCAAAGGAAAAGGTTTTAAAAGCTTCCTTTATAATTTTCCATGATTATTTTCATGAAAATTCGTTTCAAAAGGTTTTATGTTTTAAAAAACATTTTCCAAATAAGAAATAATATTTTCCTCAAGAAATGTTTTAAAATGATCATTAAAAATTATTTCTAATATAAAATGAAATTCGTTGGTGTTACTTGTGCCTTTCTGGGGAAATGATTCAAATATTCCATCCATATTCTTTCTCTGAATGGTTTATGTTTTTATGGAATGATGTTTATGAAGTTAATTTATATTTCATGGGTAATATTCTTTTGAAACCTGCTTATTTTCACGGGTAATAGTTTTGATGAAATAATTATGAAACCTGTATCTTTTCTATAGGTTATGTTATGATCACTTGTTTATAATACCCATTTCATATCAGGGGTTATGATATTATTTTGAATGATCATATTGCACATGTATGTATGATTCCACTAGGATATGGGTGGGACCTATATCTCTATCAAATTCATTGGGTAAAGATTTATATATCACGAGGTAGACTAGGATGGTCTTAGAAGTGAACCTTGACTACTAAGATGACCATGGGAATGAATCAGGACTACCAAGATGGTATGAGGAGTGAACCCATGCTACTAATATGGCCAAGGGAGAGAACCATAAATACTTATATGGTATGAAGAGTGGAATCATGCTACTAAAATGGTCGTGGGAGTGAACCATGACTACCCAGATGATATGGGGAGTGAACCCATAATAAGATGGCCTTGGTAGTGATGCCTTGGATACTTTGAAAATCATATTATATGCTTTTGTGTTTTCCACAATTCCAATGTTTATTCTTATGTTATGATTTTATGGATTATGTTATTTATTTTTTATGATTCATGTCTTATGAACTACCAAGATTTATTCCATAATTCATTTTTTGATCTTTGATATGTAGGTTATGATCTTATAATGTTTCGATCATGTTATCAAACCCATATGATCATGTTTATGCCTATATGTTTCTCTTTTTACAATTACTGAGCATACGAGATCACCCCTTTTTATGGTTCCTTCCTCAATTTATAAAGATATGTATTAAGTATGATGTGTTTAAGAAGGGTTCTAGTTGTGAAGAACCTAGTGGGAGATAATGTAGTTCGCTTATGTACCACTGTTTATGATTCTATGTTTCCAAAGGCACTAAAATAATATGGTCTTTAGGGTCCATTATTTGTAATGTTTTAAGTATTATGCAAAATTTATGTAATTTATATGTATGTCAAGATTACGTTTCTATAGATGGTATTAGAGAAAAGTGTTAGTTAACCTTTGGGAACTAGGATGAGAAAACCTTAGTGAGAACCCTTAGGTACTGTCTAAGGATAATTATAAGGATAATAAAAAGTATAGGAAAATTTATTAGAATTTAGGTAAAAGATAGAGTAACTGATTTCCTATAAATACATCTATGTCTAGATACTACAAGCATATGTGGATTTGGAACAGATTTCCCTAGGTGTAACAACTCCGATAAGATGTTTCAGGCCTGACTCAGGGTAATTTGGTACATGACAATGGGCCCTACTGCACACCTGGTTTGACACTATGGGGGGATATGCTTTGGGAAATCAAAAACTCTTTATGAACCATCATGAAGGATTTAAATGGATGTTTCCTATGAATAACCTAGGATAAACCATGTTTTTCATAGATTAAATAAGGTCTTATGATTTATAAATCCTATACGTAATTTTTCATGATTATGTGGTTTTATTATATGATTTGTGTTTCTCACCCAATGGTTTCTAGTTTTAATAAATGGAAATAAGTAGATGGAAAATGGTTAACCTTGAATGTTTCTAATGTGGTAAGTATAGGAATTATGAAAATTTTTTTCCCAAGTGGAGATCTCATAAAGAGAATCAGGAAGGTGGTGTGATTGTTGGTTATATGTCTAAAGATAAAGAGACCGAAAATGACATGTGAAGGGTATGTGATTTGTTTCTAGTATTTCTTACATTAAACCCAAGAATCAGGATTTTATTGAGGTTGAGGAAACTTAATACATGATTCATATTTCATATTATAGGAAAGAGGTTTTAAAGAATAAGTTGATGAATCATGAGTAATGGTTTTAGAATAAAGATGGATGAAAGAAGTATTTATGATTTTCAATTCAAAGATTGTGTTATGTGAATCTTGAAATATATATGTATCTCTAGAATAAGTTTTCATTAAAGATCAAAAAGGATATGTTGAATGGTAATTATGAATTAAAAAAAGTGATATTTTTATTGAGGGAAGGTAACCCATAATGTGATCAATATGTTTATAAAATTGTGTTTAGATTGGATAAAGAGATGATTGATTTGGATAAGTAAACTGCATAGAACTGATTACCCAGGATTTGATTTTTGATTTTTTGAAAAAGTGGTCTATGTCATCGTGGATGAAGTTTACAACTTCTTAGATTTAAGTAATATATCCAATGATCTTTGGAATAAGGAAGCATGAATGTTTTTCAAAATTATTTATGGTAATTCAAGTTATTACCATATGTAAAGAGAATATATGATGAGGTTATTCAAATTTTAGGAACGTGATAACCAAGAGATACCTATTGATATATAGAGGATAAAAGTTAAGATGATTTATTTTCATTATTTCTAATTTTTTGGATTTTCTTTAGTTAGAAGGGTTATAAGGTTAACCATTTTTTGGATGTTTAAGTTAAACATCAGATGAAGTTTTTCAGATTAAACTAGTATGTCACCACATAAGGATTTATGAATAATGGATAACCTGATCTAACAATTTTTTATTGATGGTATGTGAAGTGATATGGGATTACTTATCATGGATCTCATTATCTGTTAGTGCTTCAGGATTGAAAAATTCACCTTCCTTTTCGTAGAAAGTGATGAAGTGGAAATTGGTCAAGACATGACCAAAGGTTGAGATTTTAATTATGAATGGAAATGACATAATGTAATTATAACTTCTCATGTAAATTATTAAACCTTAGGTATAGGATAATGAAACTTAAAAGGTTATCCTAGTACCTTATTTTTTGATGAATCAAATGGCCCCTTAAATCATCATAGATTTATAGATTTGTGATTATTAACTTTTTCCTGATCAAGTTCTCTATCACTCTCTTCTAGAACATGATATTTAGATTTCTCTTCCATGTCTATGTTTCCACTTTCCAACTATGTTCTTTTACATGGAAACCCAGCTATGTGTTACTTTGGGTAACCGTTATGGTTCCAAATTTCTTTTTTAAAGGAAGTGTTAGTGTTCATTTTTACAATGCGGGTTTCTATTAAAAAAACTTCAAATTATTAAACATTTGATAACCGAGATGAATTTTAAGGGATAAATTCATTTTAATGGGGTTAGAATGTGACACCATGAGATTTTGTGATTTTTTTGAATTAATTTTATCATTTTGATATTATTCATTTCATGAAACACTAAAAATAGTTGATTTTATTTTAAATTACTGTGTTTGCCTTGAGTTATATGAAAAATACAATTTAATCATGCAATAAATGCAACATAAATTTTAACTGGGTCTACATGGAACACCAATTTTAGCTATCCTTACACGCAACAATTACTTTCCTCGATAGCTTGTGCAACATGAAAGACCAATTTTTACCGAATAAAGATATATTATTTAATATAACCTACCTGTTAAATTAGTATTTATAAAAAAGGTTAACTAATTAAAATTTATGGATTATAAAAATATAAAATTAATTCACCAGTTACAAATTAATTAGAAATGAATATGAAAAATGATTAAATATAAATGAAATTATTATTATACCCACAAAGTTGTTTTACCCTAATAAATTAAATTAATTACATTTAAGGAGTGATATTAATGTGATATATATATATATATTATTAAATTAAATATTTTTGATATTCATCCAATATTTTTTCTAGTATTAAGATAAAAAGAAACCCAATTTTATGCATAAAATACTATATTTCTTATTAAGGCATTTTACCTCTTTTTAATGGAGAACCTCTTTAAAATAAATTTTTTGAAACTTTTGGGAATTATATATGTCAAAATAAACTTCATATATGAAATATAAATATGAAATTTGGTTATTGTAAAATTTTGGTATTTTTCTGTGAAGTTTCATTTTTTAATGACTAGTGAAAAATACGGAATTTTAGTTCAAAAATATTTTTTCATATAATTTATTTATAAGGTTAAATTAAATTTTAAATTTGTTTAAAAGTTTAATTAGATCATATTTTTATCAATAAAATCTATTTGGGTCATTGGAATAAATTTCAATTTGAAATTGAATAATAAATATAGCAAACTTTTGAACGTTTTTACTTTAAAAACCCGCATTTTTACACTAATACATGATTAAATTTAAATTATTTTCCTCAAATTGTATGATTGAAATTTGGAAAAATGTATTTTATATTTAGAATTAAAATAATTTATAATTTATAATAAGTTTAAATTACTTTTTGACCAAAAATTTTATTGAAAGTAATTAAAATTGATTACATCGATTAAGGTAAAATTAAGCTTAACTAAGGATTAAACCATACACTTAAGGGGCTAAATGACCCAGAAAATTGTGTAAAATCCTTTTTCATTCAATATTTATACCTTATAATAACTTTTTTATAATTGGTACTATTATTGGATACACATTACATGGAAAAAACGTGGGTGGAATTCCCTTTATAAAAATTTACAAGAGTATCACTCCTCCTCCACTATAAAAAGCCCCTTATCCTCCCACTTCCTCCCACCTATCAAGAAACTTTGGATCAAACAAGACATGAAAAAATAGATCCTCAAAATAAATAACCTAATCCTAGAATAATTACCTTGTAAATAAGTTAATCCAAAAAAAACATTTGGTGCAAACCAAAAGGACTTACTCAAATAAGAGGTAACATTCTTTCCCAAGATCATTTATGTTATTTACATTCTCCACCACCTAAAATATTTTTATTCCATGATTGTTTAAAAAAACTAGTATAATAAATATACTAGTATTTTTTTATTTGAAGGTTTTTAACTACACATACACACACTTCAATATAATGGGTAACAAACTAACTGTTTACGTGTATGGTGAACTGTCGTCTCACGAAATGATGATTGTTCATTTTTCCTTTACCACATCTAATGGTGGAAATTATGATGAAAAAATGTTTATATATATATATATATTATATTATTTATTTAATATTATTTAATATTTTTACAACACATATCTTTATATTTTTCATTTGGTGTAAATATGATAATTTCATTTGAGGAAATATAAATAACTGCTCCCTCAAAGCGATATGATTCATCCACACACTACATGGAATGTATTAAGGATATTTTTAGTGAAATTATATTATATATATTAAATAACAATTCCAATTTAATGATATTATATAAATATATAAATATATTTCATTTTATTTCTTTCTTTCAACACAACAATTAAACGGAAACATCGTTCATGCATACGTACGACCTTCTATCTCCATGAACAGTGTATTCCATTTATTACTTTTATATTTTAAATATTATTATAATAAAAATATAATGAATATAAATTATATTTATATCATATTTTAAATTCTTGGAATAATGATATAAGTATACACATGAAATATATTACAAATTAAGACACATGTGAGGAACAAATCAGATATTACCCGAAGTGAAACCTTAACATAGAATTATTAGAAATTAGGTAATATAATGATATAATAAAACCAAATATGGTATTAGATATAATAATATGGTTCTTTTATATATTTATAATAAAATTATATTTATTATATAGGAAGTATGTAAGAGTACAATGAGATTCAAGACACACTAGGTAAGGAAATTTCATGTCATTTTTTACATCTGTGAGACACATGCCATGTTCACCACTCTTTTATTTTGTGTGGTATATATAATTACCTTGGATGTATTATATGATTATTATACTTAAATTTATGGGTATATACAGATCCATTTTAAGATATTTCATTTTGTGGTTTTTATGGTATAAAAGTTACCAAATCAGTAAATCAGTTTTATCTAAATTTTCTTTCTTTGAGACACATGTTATATTATGAACCTATGTTCTTTTATGTGGTGTATATAAACCCCTTGAAATTTTTAATCATGAATATCATTATTATTATGATATTTTAAGCTTCATTTAATTTTATTTTCTTACATGGGGAGTATGATTCAAAGTTACCAAGTGGTAAGATTTTATTCAAAAAATATCACTGTTTATAGAGATTATTTATAATTATGATTTCATTGATGAAATATTATTACCCATATCTCAATAAATATAAATACTTTGATTAATATCTGGTTATTAATGTTATATCCAAGTAATTTTACCATTTTGCCACTCTTTTTTACTTAATATTATCAAGAAAATGTTTTTAAGAAAGTATGAATTTACCACTCTCTTCAGTCAGAAATCTGTATTCCTTCAAGACCATATTTTCTAAAAGGTTTCCAAAAATATTCTAATATTCTCCTATGATATTTAAATGAAATTTTTACCCATGTTTTAACTTAAAAAAAGGGTTTTAAAAAGAAATATTCTTATCATATTTTGGTCGAGGCACTTTTCTAAACTTATTATGGTGCAAAAAAAAATATTTGGCATGTACGTATTTACCCTTTGTCATGACCGTCATTCCATTGAAGGTTCCTTTAAAAGAGTAAAAAGTTATTTTTTAAAGAATTTTTTTCCTAATATTCTGGGAATTTGTTGTTTTAAATTATTTTCCAAGAAATGGTCCTCAAAATGTTTTCAGTATTATTTTATAATTTTGAAGGGAAAAAAGGGTTTTAAAAATGTTTTCAAGGCTCTTTGACAAGTTTTCATGTAAAAAGGTTTTCAAAAACTTTTCAATCATTATTAATAAGTTTTCAAATTAATTTCAAATAAATGGTTTTTAAAACATTTTCAAGATTTATTTATAGGTTTTCAAATTATTTTCAAAGAAATAGTTTTCAAAACATTTTCAAGATTTCTTTATATGTTTTCAAAGTATATGCAATGAGATGGTTTTCAAAAAAAAATCAAGATTTAATTATAAATTTTTAAGATTTTTTCAAAGGAAAAAAGTTTTCAAAATGTTGTAAAATATTCCTTTATAAATTTTAATGTTTATTTTCATGATTTTTTTTTCAAAATGTTTTATTTTTTAAAAAACATTTTCCAAATTAGATATAATATTTTCCTCAAAAAATGTTTTTAATAGATATTTTAGAATCATTTCTCATCTAAGATGAAATCTGTTGGTGTTACTCATGACTTTCAAGAGAAATGATTCAATTTTTCCATCCACATTCTTTATCTCAATGGTTAATGTTATTATGGAATGATGTTTATGAAAACCATTTTTATTTCATGGGTTATATGATTATGAAACCTCCTTCTTTTTACAGGTTATGGTTTTGATGAAATGATTTTGAAACCTGTATATTTTTCCACATGTTAGGATATGATTACATTTTTATAATACCCACTTCATTTCATGGGTTATGATATTATTTTTAATGACCTTGTGGTGCATGTATGTACGATTCCACTAAGAGATGGGTGAGACATATTTCTCCCTCTAATGCATTAGGTAAGGATTTATATCTCATGAGATAGACTAATATGGTCTTGGGAGTGAACCTTGACTACTAAGATTTCCATGGGAGTGAACCATGACTACCAATATGGTATGAGGAGTGAACATGTGCTACTAATATAGCCAAAAGAGTGAACCATGACTTCCAATATGGTATGAGTAGTGAAATAATGCTAATAAGATGTTCATGGGAGTGAAACATGACTACTAAGATGGTATGGGGAGATAAATCATACTACTAAGATGGACTTGGAAGTGATTCCTTGGACACTATGGAAATCATACTATATGCTTATGTGTTTTACACAATTCTATGTTTTATTCCTATGTTATTCTTTTATTGATTATGTTATTTATTTTTTGTGATTCATGTCTTATGAACTTCCAAGATTTATTACATGATTCACTTTAAGATTTTTGATATGTAGGTTATTATCTTATAATGTTCTGATCACGTTATCATACCCAAATGCTCATGTTTATACTTACATGTATCCCTTTTTTACCCTTACTGAGCATCTGATCTCACCCCTTTTTAGTTTTCCTTCCTCAAGTTATGAAGATATATATTAATTATTATGTGTCTAAGAAGGGTAATAGTGGTGATGAACTTAGTGGGAGGTAATATAGCTCACTTATATACCAGTTTTTATGTTTCCATGTTTCCAAAGGCACCAAACTAATATAGTCTTTGAGAATTCATTTTTGTAATGTTTTAAGTATTCCATAGATGTTTTTTAATGTCTATGTATGTCAATATTGGGTTTCTATAGTGGTTATTAGATCAATGTTTTGGTTTACCTTTGGAATTTTTTATATTAAAACCATAGTGAGAACCCTAAGGGTATGTCTATGAATCAGTTTAAGGATAAGAAAAAGTATAGGAAAATTTCATGAAATTTTGGTAAAGGATAGAGTAAGTTGTATCTAATAAATACATAACCTTCTAGATACTATAATTTGATGTGTCTCTGGAAAAAATATACCTACATGTAATAACTCTGATAATATGTTTCGTGCCTAACTTGGGGTAATCTGGTAGATGATAATGTGACTTGCGGCACACCTGATTTGACACTCAGGGGGATATGATTTGGGAATTCACAGACTCTTCAAGAACCATCATGAAGGATTTAAATGTAATTTGCATATTAATAACCTAGGATAAACCTAGGGTGTAATATATTAATTATGGTATCATGATTTAGACATCCTAAAAGTAATTTTTCATAATTATGTGGTTTTATTCTATAATATGTGTTTCTTTCCCAGTTCTTTCTAGTTTTAGTCCATGGAAAGAACTAGAAAGAACATGGTTAACATTGAATTTTTCAAATGAGAAAATTATAGGAATTATGAAAATTGTTTTCCCTAGTGGTGATCTCATAAAAATAATCAGGAAGGTGGTATGAGTGTTGGTTATACTTCTGAATATAAAGAGACCAGAAATGACATGTGAAAGGTATGTGATGTTCTTCCAGTATTTTTTGCATTAAACACAAGAAGCATGATTTGATTGAGTTTGAGGAACCCTAATACATGATTCATATTTCATATTCTTGGAAATAGGTATTAAGGAATAAGTTTATGAATCCCTAGTAATGGTTTAAGAATAAATTTGTATGAATGAAGTATTTATGATTTGAAATTAGAAGATTGTGTTATGCTAATTATAAAATATATAAGTATTTTTTCAGTATAATTTTTCATTAAGTATCGAAAATGATATGTTTAATTGTGAATATGAATTAGAAAATTGATATTTTGATTAAGGGGAGGTAACCCTTAATGTCATCAATATGTTTATAAAATTACATTTAAACTGGATAGAGAGATGATTGATTTGGATAAGTAAACTGTATCACACTGATTACCCAAGATCTGATTTTTTATTTTTTGAAAAAGTGGTCTATGTCATCATGGATAAAGTTTACATCTTCTTAGATTTAAGTAATATATCTAGTAACCTTTGGAATAAGGAAGAATGAATGTTTTCTAAAATTATTTATGGATATTCAGGTTCATAAAATGTATCAAAAGAATATACAATGTTGGTATTCACATTTTTGGAATGGGAAAAAGAAGATCTACCTTATGATATATGGGGGATCAATATTAAGTTAATTTTGTGTCATTATTTCCAAAGTTTTCTATTTTCATTATTCAGAATGGTTATAAGGTTTACCATTTATGGGATGTTTAAGTTAAACATCAAGAAAAGTTTTTCAGATTAAAGTATTAGCTCACCGTATAAGGATTTATTCATAATGTATAACCTACTATAACAATTTTGTATTGATGGTAACTAAAGAGATATGGGATGACTTATCATTGATATCATGATCTGTTAATGATCTAGAAATGAAAAGATCTCATTCATTTTTCGATAAAGAGGTGAATTGAAAATTGGTCAAGACATTACAAAAGGGTAATATTTTAATTATAAAAGGGAATGTAATTAGGTAAGTATAACTTCTCATGAAAATTATTCAGCCTTAGGTAAAGTATCTTGAAACAGAAAATTTTATCCTCGTAACTTATTTTTTTATGAATCAAATGGTACATTAGATCATCACAGATTTATGGATTTGTGATTATTAACTTTATCCTTACCATGTTCTCTATAACTCTGCTTCAGAACTTTATAGTTAAATTTCTCTTCCATGTTTATGTTTCCACATTCCATCTATGTTCTCTAACATGGAAATCATATTATATGTTACTCTGGATAACCTTTATGGTTCCAATTTTTTTTAATGGAAGTTTTAGTGTTCATTTTTATGATTTGGGTTTCTATTCAAGGAACTAAAAATTATTAAACCTTTGATAACCTATGAAAACTTTGAGGCAAAAATTCATTTTACTGGTGGTAGAATGTACCACCCCAAGATTTTTTTATTTTTTTGAATTAATTTAATGTTTTTGATATTCCTCATTTCATGAAACACTGAAAATATTTTATTTTATATTAAATCAATATTTTTGTCTTGAATTATATGGAAACCCATGTTAATCATGTAGTACATTCAACATAAATTTTAGTTTTCTCTACATGAATCACTAATGTTAGATTGTGTTACATGCAACAATGACTTTCCTCAATGGCTTGTGAAACACATAATACCTATTTTTACCAAATAATGGTATATTATTTAACATAATATAGTCATTAAATTAGTAGTTATAAAAAGGGTTAAATAACTTTTTAAAATATATGTTTTAAAAAAATATAAAATTAATTCATTGGTTATAAAATAATTAAAAATTAATATGAAAACCGATTTAATATAAATGAAAATACTAATATTCCCTCAAAGATATTTTACCATGATAAATTAAATTAATAAAAATTATTAAGTGATATTAATGTTATATACATAGTATATATTCAATCAAATATTTTTATATTTTTTCAATATATTTTATTGGCTTAAGAAAAAAATAAACACAATTTTATGCATGAAATACTGTATTTCTTATTAAGGAATTTTTACCACCTTTTAATGGAGAATCTATTTTAAATCCAATTTTTGAAGATTTTATTGATTATATATGTCAAAATAAACTTCATCTTGGAAATAGAAACATAAAAATTAGGTTAGGGTAATTTTTTGGTATTTCCCTATGAATTTTCATTTTTTAAAGAATAGTGAAAGTACCGAATTTTAGTTCAAAACTACTTTTTCATCTAATTTATTTATAATGTTAAATTAAATTTCAATTTTTTTCAATAAACCCTATTTCCATCACTGGAATCAATTTCACTTTGAAATTCAGAATAAAAACATAGAAAACTTTTGAACGTTTTTACTTTAAAAACCTGCATGATCGACCAAACTATGAGATTAAATTTAAATTAGTTTCTGCCACTTATATTATTGGAATTTAACAAAATTTATTCCTTATTTGGAATAACAATAATTTATAATGTCTAATAAGTTCAAATTAGTTTTTACTAAAAAGATTAGTGAAAGTAATTAAAATTAATTATATAGAATAAGGTAAAATTAAGCTTAATTAAGGACTAAACCTTAATCTTTAGGGCCTATATAACCTAAACACTTGTAAAACACAAATTTCATGGACAAGTTTCGACCCCATAATCACTTATATATACTTTGGATCATTATTGGATCCACTTTTTATGCGATGAACATGGTTGGAATTCCCCTTCCCAAAATTTACAAGAGTGCCACTTCTCCTCCACTATAAAAAGGCCTCCACTCCGCCAACATCGTAAAACCTATCAAGACACTTTGGATTGACCAATATCTAACCAAATAGATCCTAAAAAATAAATCATCTCATCCAATAAGCCTCACCTAAGGAATAAATAAATCCAAGGAACCCCTTCGGTGCAAACCAAAAGGAGTTACCCGAATAAGAGGTAACATTCTTCCTCAAATTATTTTATCCTATTTACATTATCCACCACCTAAACTATTATTATTCCATGATTGTGTAAGATAAAAGTCTCTTAAATATACTATGACATTTTTATGCGATGTTTTTTTACCTAAACTCACACACTCTTTCATCTAATCGGTAACAAACATACTGTTTACATGTGTGGCGAACTACCGCCTCACGAAATGATGATTTTTTATTTTTCCTTTACCACCTCTTATGGTGGAAATTATTATGTAAAATATATTTATATGTCTTATATATTATATTTATTATGTATTTATTTTTATATAATACTTTTAAAACACATATCTTTATGCTTTCCATTTAGTGTACATACGATAATTTCGTTTGAGGAAGTGTGGATGATCACCCCCTCAAAGTGATGTGATTCGTTCACACACTACATGGAATGTATTAAGGAATTTTTTAGTGAAATTAAATGATATATAAGACATAGTAATGATAATTTAAAGATATTATCTACATATATACATATATTTCATTTTCTTTCTTTCTTTCTATGTGACAATAAAACTGAAACAATGTTCATGCGTACGTACGACCTACCGTCTCCATGAACAGTGTATTCCATTTAATATTTTTATATTATATATATTATTATAATAAAAATATAATTAATATAAATTATATTTATATTTTTTTTTAAATCCTTGAAACAATGATATAATTATAAGGATAAAAGATATAACAAATTAAGACACATGCGAAGAACAAAGCGGATATTACCCAAAGTGATACCTTAACATAGAATTGTTAACAAGTGGGTAATATAATGTCATAATAAAACCATATATGGTAATAGATATAATAATATAGTTAATTTATATATTCTTAAGAAACTTATGTTTATTATACATGAATTTTGTATGAGTGCGATGAGAGTCAAGACACAAGGTAAGGGAATTTCATCGTTTCTTTATATTCCTAAGAGACATGCCATGTTCACAACTATTTTCAATTGTGTGGTGTATATAATTCCCATGTATGTATTATATTATTATTATAATTCAATTTATGGGTATTTAAATATCCATTTTATGATATTTCATTTCATGGCTTTTATGGTTCAAAAGTTACCAAATCAGTAAAGTGATTTTGTCTCAATTTTCCTTCTTTGAGACACATGTTTTGTTATGCACATATGTTCTTGTAAAAGGTGTATATTATACCCTTTACATTTTAAATCATTAATATAATTATTTTAATTATATTTTAATCTTCATGTAATTTTATTTTCTAATATGGCATGTTTTATTCAAATTTACTAATTGGTAAGATTTTATTAAAACAATCTCATCGTTTATCGAGATTGTTTATTATTATGCTTTCATTGATAAAATATTATGATCTATCTCACAATAAATATCCTGATAATTCTTACCCTATAGTTAATAATTTTATATCTAAGTAATTTTACCATTTAATTCACTCTTTGGTACATAATATGATCAAGAAAATATTTTTAATAAATTCTGAATTTACCTGTCTCTTTGGTCGGAAATATGTGTTCCATAAAAATAATATTTTCTAAAAGGTTTAAAAAAATATTATATTATTATCATGTGATCTTTAAATTAAATTTTACCCATGTTTTAAAGTTTTAAAACAAATGGGTTTTTAAAAAGTAATCTTCTTCTTGATTTCCAATCATAGTAGTTTTCTAAACTTTTTATAGTACAAAAAAAATGTTTGGAACTTATGGATTTACCTACAGTCATGACCAAAATTAAATTGAATCTTACTTTACAAGATTAAAGGGTTATTTTTTAAATAAAATTTTTCCCTAATATTCTGGAAATTTTTTGTTTTAAATTATGTTTCAAAAAATGGTTTTCAAAATGTTTTCAAACTTATTTTATAAGTTTCAAGAGAAAAAAGGTTTTCAAAACGTTTCCAAGATTCTTTCACAAGTTTTCAAGTGAAAATATTTTTAAAAAATCATGGTTTATTTATAAGTTTTTAATTATTTTCAATGAAATGTTTTTCAAAAAAATCAATATTTCTTTATAAGATTTCAAATTATTTTCAAAGAAATGGTTTTCAAAATGTTTACAATATTTATTTATAATTTTCGATGTATTTTTAATGAAATGGTTTTAAAAACGGTTTTAAGAATTAATTATAATTTATCAATAAGTTTTTAATTGAAAATTATTTAATTTTTTTTTCAAATCTTCTTTTATATGTTTTCATGTTTATTCTCATTAAAATAGTTCTAAAAAGGTTTTATATTTTAAAAAAACATTTTTCAAATAAGAAATAATATTTTCATCAAGAAATGTTTTTAAAAGATCTTTAAAAATTATTTCTCATATAAGATGACACCCAATGGTGTTACTCAAGACTTTCTGGGGAAATGATTAAATGTTTCAATCCATATTATATATATGAATGGTTTATGTTTTTGTGGAGTGATGTTTATAAAACCCATTTCTCTTTCACAAGTTATAAGGTTTTGAAACCCACTTCTTTTCACAAGTTATGGTTTTGAAGAAATTATTATGAAACCTATATATTTTTTCACATGTTATGATATGATTACATGTTTATGATACCCATTTAATTTCTTGGGTTATTATTAGGTTTTTAATGAACTTGTGGAATATGTTTTTATTATTTCACTATGAGATGGGTGAGACCTCTATCTCCCTCCAATGCATTGGGTAAATATTTATATATCATGAGATAGAATAATATGGTCTTGGTAGTGAACCTTTACTACTAATATGGCCATGGGAGTGAACCATGACTACCAAGATGGTATGAGGAGTGAACTCATGCTACTAAGATAGCCAAGGTATTGAACCATGAATACCAATATGGTATTAGGAGTGAACTCATGCTACTAAGATGGTCATGGGAGTGAACCATTAATACCAATATGGTATAGAGAGTTAACCCATACAACTAAAATGGTCTTGAAACAATTCCTTGGGTACAATAGATATCATATTAAATGCTTATGTGTATGACACAATTCCATGTTTATTCTTATGTTATGATTTCATGGACTATGTTATTTATTTCTTTATGATTCATGTCTTATGAACTACTAGGATTTATGCCATGATTCATATTTATGATCTTTGATACGTATGGTATGATATTTAATGTTTTGATCACTTTCTCGTACCACTATACTCATGTTTATTCTTAAATGTGTCCCTTATTTACCCTTATTGAGCATCTGATCTCACCCCTTATTAGGTTTCCTTCCCCATGTAATGAATATATCTATTAAGTATTTTGTGTCTAAGTAGGGTGTTAGTCATTTAAGAACCTAGTGGGAGATAATGTATCTCACTTATGTACTAGTGTTTTTGTTTACATGTTTCCAAAGGCACTAAACTAATACGGTCTTTAGGTGTCCATTTTTGTAATGTTTTAAGTATTATACAAAAGTTATGTAATTTCTATGTACATAAAGACTAGGTCACTATATTACACATCTAAGCTTCCTATTTTGGATGTCTCATCCCTTGGTGTGGAATGATAGTTCTATCCCATGATGATCGTACATGTGGGATTCCTATATTTATTTCTTAGGGTAAGTGGTGTGGGGTTATACCATGTTATTCATACATAGGGAATCCTGTGTTTATCACACATTGTATGGATATAGTTTTACATCATGTACTAAGGATGTTATCATGATATTTAATTTTTCATGACTAGGATTTTAAACTAAACAATTTTACATCATGTTTCTCATATTTGATGGGGGTAACTTCTTAAGTGGGGCCGTGTCTAGGTGAGAGGAATATCTAACATAAGGAACCTCAAAAATGATAGGTTCATAATTTACCTCGAAGATGATATCTCTCGAGATTATGTGACCATTTATCATGCGTCTTTGGGTAGGACATAGCATTGGAACTACTATGGAGGAGTAGACATCATTAGGCTTGGTATTAGGGTGCATATTCTTAGAGATGATAGGAATTATGGTACCGTTTTTGAATAAACAAATAAGATGAAGGACCATAACACACTTGTAGAGAAGTGGGATAACAAAAGTGTGGGTGGAAATGGTTTCATAGGAATTTAGGGTGCATCTGGTCTGGTCTTGATTTGGTATGGGGGCCCTGGGCACTCAAATATCCTGGAAGGGGGTCAAATGAAAGGAGGCACCATGGAGAGGTCCATAGAAGGTGCTTTTAAAAGGTTGGGGATTCCCAAAGTAGGGTATCATGAATCCTAGTGACCTCATAGAGGTTAGGGGTTTAACGAAGGATTATTATTCATGAAACAGAGTAACCTTACCTTGGGATAATGTCATGGTTCCCATGGGGTTGTCTTCACGAAGGATAGATGCATCGTGAAGCCCCAAATTCTAAAAAGGTATTTTTTCTTCTACAAAGGAAATGAACCTAAATAAAGGAATCTTCACAATGATTTGAGGTTTTAAAGAACCCCTGGGTAGTGGTTTCATGAAGGATGAATACCTTCGGAGATCCATTTTCTCTTTCACTCATTTAGCTCTGGAGCATCTCGAACTAAACATGTTTCTCAGAAGTTAAAAGGATGATTCCGCTAAAATATTGAATATAAGGGGGGTATTTATAGGCCCAATGGAGGAGGGGTTGTGGTTTTCACGAAAACAGGAGGCTTTCATGAAGTGTTATGAGCTTCATAAATGGATGGGGCTCCATGAACCTGAATGAAAATGAGTGTAGATTACCATCAACGCATAACGCACCAGCAAAGGTGATTTGTGGCTATAGACTTATGCTGCATTGAGGTTACCATGAAAACTCCATGTAGACTAGACCTTCATGAGCCAACCCATTATTAATGGTGGATACCTTGACCAATTGAGTCTCTTAAGTTTATTTTTGGTCCATTTTCACTCGGATTCACTCTGAACCTTCCATTCCTTCCTTGACCTCTATCATGACATGTATATTTTATTGTTAATAGTGCCTTAATCACTTAATAATGTGGAATTAAATTTACCTTTAATCCATGAATCCATCTACCTTCACTAACAATAGTCAAATGTTGAGATATAGGGAGACCAATATGCTCCACTTCATATAAATAATCATTTCAAATCTCAATCACCTCTTCTGATGCATATTTTTGAATAATAGAGGCCAACAATCAATAATGATTTTTAACATATCACTTAATTTTTTTTTCTATCTTTAAAAAGGATACATCCAATGTAAATATAAAATCCAACATATTCTTATCTCATGCCCCAAATGAATCACCAAATAAACTATTAGATCAATAAACATAGCTAGGAAATATATTTTTAGTTGAAATAGTATAAGAAAAACATCATTTTTCAACATGTCTAAAAAAATTGGATAAACATATTTTCTAAAAAAGGATTTGGAAAAATAACATAACTTGATAATAGTATTTCTGATAGGTGTCGATGTTATATCACACCGCGCAATCGGTAGTAGTTATTGCATAAATAAATGTCAGTCATGAGATTTCATACCTATCAATTTAAAATCCTTTAATGACACCAAATTCATCGCATTTGAATAATATACACTTGGTACTTTAATACTATGTAGACACTGAAAAAAATAATCTTCTTACTCATTCTTAATGTGCAGTGAGCCTAAGGTAAATATGCTCTATTTCTTTTTATAGTGGGAGTTAACTCTAAAATTATTCACATGGATATTAAGTACAATCTATTATCCGATCCAAATCTTTTTCTTTCCATTTATTTATATCAAAGATCCAACCAAACTATCACATGTGTTTTTATCAACATGAATAACATCAATTCTATGTATTTTCTCTAAAAATATTCAATAATTTAGTTTGAATAATATGGATAGTTTCTTCCAAATATTTTTTTGATGGCCAGAACTACCTTTCATCCCAAAAGTGAAATCAATATTTTCTCCTTGTATAAATATTAGTCATCTGAAAATGATTTTGGGGGAGATTATATTCATGTAAAAAATTAAATTATTTTTTCAACCTATGACATGGATGATCAATTCAAAACAATCTTCGATGTATCATGTGTATTGTCTTTATTCCATTTTGTAATTGATAATATGAAGTATCTTCTTAACAAATAGATCATGTTTTATGTCCCTTGACATTGTATCCAGATAAGTTTCCATATACAGAAAATTAGTTTATAGTGAAATTTATTATAACACAAAAAAAATAATATCTTTTATATGCATAAAAATTTATAATATTTTTCTCCCATAAAAGTTTAAAATCGTCAATAAATGGTGAAAGATACACATGAATATCATTTCCTAGTTGTTTTGGTCCATAATTCATCAAGTTCATCATAACATATTTTTTCTTCATGCATATCTATAGTGGAAGGTTGTAAAATCCCAAAAAATAGGTCATGAACTATATTGGATACTAAATCTATAATATTAATTCATTTCTTCTATGCATTGTCCCATTCTAATATTTATAAATTAAATTCCAAAATTATGAATTTTTTTATCAAATATCTTTTGTTGTGGTGAATAAGCGAGGTGATGTAAGTTACCAATAGAGATGTGATTATCTGTATTGCATATTAAACTTTTTTCATCATTTGAATTTGTAAATAGTTGCTTCAAGGGAGGAATTATTAAAAGGTACCAAATTTATTTAGTAGGATATTTGATGTCGGTACCTGATAATGAATCATATTTGAAATATGAAATTATTAGAAGGAATTATTAGAAGGTAAAAAAATGATTTAGTAAGAGGCTTGATATTAGTACCTGAAGATGAATAAAAGTTCAAATTTTCATCCATTTTATAGTGTGATGTACAACATTTAGTAAATTTTGATTAAAATTCATATTCCTTCTTATACAACACATAATCATTGGGAAAATATTGAATATTTTTATAACCCAATCTGATTGGGAATGATATTTTATTTTCCTTATAATTGAAATCTGGAAGTCCATTGCCTCCAGGAAGTTTATCTTTTATAAGTTTAAGCAACTCATAGAAACTTTTATCACTCCACCCATTTACTACATTCAAGCTAAATAATCTCATAATTACTGTTAACACTATATATTTAGTGAAACCTGAAAAATAATGGTTTCTTGGAAGTCTTTAATATGTGTATTCCAATTTGATAGAAATAATTTTTGTTCCCTTACCCATGTATGTATTTCACCCCATCTAAGCCACATAATTTTGTGTGTTCCTTCTATTTTTTGGCCTCCATACTTGAGTATGTGAGTTTGAGAGTCAAATTGAGTGCATCCACATAATAAATTAGTGTTATGGATGAGACGAGTTTAATTACTGTGGAAATATTCATAGAAACACTTCTATGTACAACCCCAATATTTTATTCTAGATACACAAATTGGGATTCCAAGAACTTGAATACATTGAAATATAGTGTTTATTATGAAATTTGTGGTGGAGAAATTCGAAGGGATAAATAACTTTAACATATTTAAATGTGAATTTTTGAATGTTCTAACTCATTAAGATTTAGATATCACCTTGGAAGAGAATATTTCCAACATCATTGATGGTTATTGGAGGAGAATCAAACAACAAGCCTACGGTATGATCCCTATTAATTTAGAAAAATATCATAAATACAGTTTGATGTGAGAGACCTGGGAAAAAAGCTTGGGTAAGATTTTGGAGAACAAGTACGTTTCCAAAAGTATCATAACCCGGTTATAATTGAAAAAAATAATGTTCATATTTTGGAAAAATTAATTTATGTCCATGATTGATCACCTATATTATTTTAATAAAATCCTGGGAGATTTAAAAACATTGGAAGAAATGATTGGAGATGAAGACAAGGATATTTTGTTGTATAACTCTCTTCCAGAGAGTTATAATCACTTTATAATAACATTTTTTTGGTAATAATGAGGAAATTTTTTGATGTATAAAATACCTTAATTAATGATGAGTACATATGAAAGGAAAAGTATTATCATAGAGATTATTTATCAGATGCATTGATATAAACTACAGGAAGAACATCTGAAAGGAATCTATGAATATTTAGAAGATATAAATCATGATAAAAGTCAAAAGGTGAGTCTAGTTATAGATATCCAACAAAATAAGATTGTGCCTACTATCATAAAAAAGGTAACTATAAGATGGATTATCCCAAAATTGGGAAACTGAAAGCTAATGTTGTACAGAAAACTGAGGATATTGAAGATATTATTGTACTCATTTCATTAACAATAAACCATTCAAAAGGTTGGATTCTTGATTTAGGTTATTCATTACATATCTATAGGAATTTTTATTGGTTTTCAACCCTCAAGGAGTCAGATGAAGGTATGGTGCTTATTTGGAATAACCATCCTTTCCACATGAGAGGTATTGGAACAATACAATTGATGATGCATGATAGTATAACTCAACGCCTTATAGATGGAATATATGTACCATAATTGGAAAATAACCTCATATATCTTGGTGTCTTGGATAATATTAGGTACCAGATAACCATTTAATTTGTATTAATAATAGTTATTAGTAGTGAACTCCTTTACTGAAAGGTATTCAAAAAAGGTTCTTTTTATTATTTGATTATTGAGACTATTATAAGTGCAGAATTGATATTAGAATAGAGTATCACCACTGGTAGAACATGAAAGACCATATGAAGACCATCTAGGTATGATGATATGGTTATCTATTCCCTTTATTTAATTGAATATGATGTTCTAGATAATTATTGAGATGTTTTGAATAGAAAATAAATGAAACTGTGGTAGTATGTTATGAAAGAAGAAATTAGTTCACTACATCATAATTAGACCAGAGATATTTTTCCTCCTCTGAAGGAAAAAAAGAAATCCATAAGGATCATGTTCGAAAATTTTTAAGACTTGATCAATATATCTTGTAATTGAGATGCCTATAATCATCAGGAAGATAATAGCAGGAGAAAATTTTATTAACAAATTGGTGATATTTCTTTCAAGGTGGTGATTTTTGAAAAATGAATAAAATATCACCACCATTTTGGGGGGGGACCTCCAAGGATGACTAGCATCAAAATATGAACTATTTTAGGATTTTAGTGCTTCCCAAGGAAATATTATAGTTTTTAGTGCAACTCGATAATTTTTTGTAACAGCTGGTGACCGACTCATGAAGCTTGCAGCAGAAATTTATATCCTCTCATCCATTGGTGTTATAACATTGGGTGTAGCTGTGTGGAAAAAATATGTGTGAAATATATAATATGTTTATTCCATTTCATAATAATATTTTCCATTTCCTTCCTCTTGTATGTAGTTCACCCTAATCAAAACGCATAAATTTTTGTGTTCTTTCTATTTATTTCCACCCTTCTTGAGAGAATGAGTTATAGATCAAAATTTATCACTTCCACACAACATCTCTCTAGGTTTCTTGGACCTGTATTGATCCTATGGGTTTTTCTCTATTTGGGTTATCAAATTTCCATGAAATTACGATTGGACCATCAGAATATTACATAATCTTTTTTCCTTTCACTACACCAAAACCATCTATTGCTGGTAGTTTTTTAGTGGTGGAATCTTAAACTATCGTGAAAAAATCATCAAAATTTAGCGGTGGTTTATGAATAACTACCCCTAAATATTTAACATTTTTTATGAAAGTAATTATTCCCTAACATCCACCCCCATACCCCCTACCCCCATTCACCACCCTCAAGTCTGATCCCTCACCACTGACATTCACCCCCGAGCCTTTACTATCATCCCACTTATCCCCCTTCTGTATCAAATCCTAGCCCCCATCTCTTCCCACCCTTATCTCCTGATCCCCATAAGTCCAATCTTAATCGATCAACCCCTCTATCCCATGAACCCCCTTCTTCATTAGTCCCCCTCATTGTCTCCCCACTGGTTCTCCCCCTTATCCCCACCCATCACTTAATCACCACCCCTTCCCCCATAATTGTGGATCCTAAAACCACATATAGATCTGAACACTTACTCCCTCAAACCAGATCTAATCATCATATCAGAATTTGTATCTACTTTACTCCCTCTCATCAATAACCTTTAAGTAGACCTAAATCTTCAAACCCTCATCTCACTGTGAGTGTTATGCCACCAATTTACATATCCCTATGAAATGAAAACTCCCCCTCCTCTTGTTGTGAAGTCACATCACCTAAATTCTATATCTATCAATGATCACTTCTCAAGGTGGTATACTGGACAAATCCCATAATGTTTAATTTTTAAATTATCATTGAAGTTAATAAAATTCTCTCCCTTTCTTTAAATATGCACACTCCACCATAATATAGTGATAATATCAGTGTTTTTTGTTATTTGTTTGTAATGTGATTAGATTAATCATTTTATATTGATTTTTATTTATTAACATATGTTTTTTTACATATAAACAAGTATTGTTTAACTATTTGGTTTAGGGAGTTTGTCTATTATTTGAGGCTCTACTGCATGCTTTGTTTTGTTGTGGGTGGAAACATATTGATGAATTGAATTTTTTCTCAAGCATTATTGTAGGTGATGGTTAACATATACTTCATGTTGAGAAATTTATTGAATTTTACTTCTTAAGGAATGACTAGAGTTTTTTGAAAAGTTTTGTTTAGTGTTTTTTGAATTTTTATTAAATGTTTTGTTAATTTTTTGTTAGGTAATGTGATTAATTTTGTAGGTTTCAATTCTCACACAACCTAGCCAAATATTAGCCCGATTTTGGGTGTTATATTTGTTGATTCATGGAATCCAAGGTTAATGATCACCAATTGAGGCCAATCCTTACTACGAAAATTAAAGGCGATGAATTTTCATTGATTTTAGGTTGTGTTTTGGTTCATTCTTCTATTTTGGATCAATTTTAATTAGGTTTTTCTTGATATTTAAGTCCCAATTTGTTATCTTCTGTATCTTGGACCTTTTGAGTTGGGATAGTGCCACGATTTTCAAATATAGTGTGTTTTAGGAAAGTTCCACCATTTTGTGTCATTAAATTTTAAAACTTTTCTTGATTTTATTTTTAATACTTCACATAGATATTAAATTATAATAATAATTATGTTTAAAAGGTATTTGACTTCACTTGACTTCCACTTCAGTTTTAATGTTTTTCTACAAGTTAATGTTTTTCGAATCCTACTTTAATTCTTTTCACAAACCATATGTTTTTTAAATTCCCTAACAACATTTAATTAGTAAGTTAAATCTTTTAATATAGGTTTTGAATTTAAAATTTGGGTTATATCTTATTCTAAAAATATTTATTAAAGTTATATGTTTTTAAATTTTCTTTTTGAGATATATATATATATATATATATATATATTGGTTCTACACATATACATAAGTATAAATATATGTGTCTGTGTTTAAAAATTCACATGAGAAAATTTGAATTTCTGCAATGGGATATATGTATATAAATAAATGTGTAAATTTATATGGGTATAATAATAAAAATATTGAATTTTAACCTTAATATTGATTATTTATTTAGTTTTCTAAATTACTATATGTATTGGAAAGAGACTTCTTCATTTAATGCTTAATGAAATATTTTCTATTATTGGTTTTCCCTGTTTGTTAAGCCTTATGAGAAACCAAGGGTTCTTGGGTAGATTAACCTAGATAGGAAGAGGTCCTCAATGAATAGAAATGCTAGTAATGTATTATGTGACACTCCCTCCAGCTAGAGATGTGTTATAACAATAAATCCACTACTAGCGTTACATTGAATTACTAGGTAAACCTAGACTTAGTGACCATAGGATGTTTCTCCCATGATGCGTGATTTAATTTAATTATTTAATTATTCTTCTTTTACTTCTATTTTATATAATACCATCTATGATTGATTTCATTTTTTACTTTGAATTTTTTAGTATTTATATGAGTATTATTATAACTACTAGGGTTTTGTTTTTTCACATCCATTTATCAGTTTTCCTAATTAGTAGTACTTATGTGTTTTAATTTTTTTTAATAAAGTGTATTCACATTGTGATATATATAGACAAAAGTTGGCTCACATTATCGAGGAACACAGCTCAGTATAATAACTATTTGGAGGATTTTTTATATTTTTCAATTTCCAATCTATTTGTTGATGGAACAATAATATGTCTATGTTTTAAATGTAAATATAGAGTATGGTTGAAGATACACGAAGTTTATGAACATTTGATATCAATGAAATTCCCTTATCAATATTTACATTGGATTTGGAATAGAGAATTGAATGTCACAAAACGTTTGACCAAAGATGTCAATCAACATAATGTTCCCCCAAATTCATTGAAAATGGACAATGAAATAAAAAACCTCATAAATTATTCTTTCGGTATGGAAAGAAAACAACATCAACATCAAAACATATCAGAAAAACCAGTTGAGGGTTCTATAAATAGTAACTTTAAAAGTGATGTTTTTGGGATTATATGACAACCTGATCAAGGTTGAAACATATCATTAGATCCGCCTCTTGATTATTTGATGACTAATGTAAGAGTGAACTTCACTGAGTAGAAAAATGGGTTTCATGATTTAGTTGATGATGGAAATCAAGAGATGTGTGGTGGATGTTTGAAACATTCAAAACCTTCTTTTCTACTGAATTTTTATCCTATCAAATGCCTATGTGGAATTAAAAATATGATTATGTATATGATATTAGAATTATTGCATGATGCATTTAATGATGCTAAGATCCATGAGTATTTTTATTATATAAAAGAAGGTGTTAAAAGTTTGGTCTGAATTATAAAAAAATATTAAGTTTGTCTTAATGATTGTATACTATATTGGGGATCAGATTCAGGAATACTGGATTGAGAAAAATGTTATTCCTCTAGATGGAAGTTAATGGGTGATGTTGGAAGTTTTAATCAACATACTACTATGATGAAGAAGAAAAAGAACACACCTATAAAAGTTTTGTGTTACTTACCTTTAAATCCTCAATTGAAAATATTATTAATGTCATCAAAAACCACTAAGCATATGAAGTGGAATTATATAGATAATATTAATCATGGGTTATTGTGACATCCAAGAGATTCACAACCATGGAATAAATTTTATTCATTACATATATATTTCTCATCTCATCAAAGGAATGTGAGATTAGTATTGGTTGTCGATGAATTCAACCCATTTGGGACTTTAACCACCAGTTATAGTATTTTGTCAGTTGTTTTGATTTGTTACAATATACCATTGTGGATGTGTATGAAACAAATGTATTTTATCATTTTGAGGATTATTCTAGTAAAAAAATGTCAGTAAATGATAATGATGTATACTTGAAGCCTATACTTGAAGAATTATAGGAGTTATGTTGAAACGGTGTTGATACATATGATGCATCTTCTAGAACAATGTAAAAACTACACGTCGCTCTAATGTGGACCATTAGAGACTTCCGAAAACTTAGGAACTTATCTAGTTGGAACACCTACACGAATTTGGATTATCCTATTTGTAACTTTGATTTTGAGCTTGAATGACTACCTTAAAATATAAAATGGTGATTCTTGTATCATCAATGGCTTCTTGATTTATCTCATAGATTTCAGTCGAACGATTCAATATTCAATGGTTCAATTGATCGTAGACCACCTCCAAAGTTTTTTATAGGTTTTGAAATATTATAACATCTTGGAAATGTTGAAAAAAAATTTGGGAAGGTGAATCATTTAAATAATAGTGGGAATTGAGTTCTAAATGCATCATCAAGTGAAATTATAATACAACAATGGTAGAAAAAAATATATTCTTCAAACTTCCGTATTTGGAATTTATTTTTTGCAGAATAATCATGATGTTATGCATATTTACAATAATTTTTTGAAAATTTGATCTTCACATTTCTTAATGAGAATGAAAAATCAAAGGACCATCACAATTCTCAGAAGGACTTATAAACAATGAACATAAAGCATGATATTTGGCTAGATGAGAATGGAAAGTATGCTCCAAAAAAATTGTAATGAAAAATTGGAATAAAGAAAAATTCCTTTAAATTTTAAAAGATGTGAATGTATCTGATGGGTATTCAAGTAAGATATCGAGGTGTGTCAAATTAAATAATTGTAGTTTACATGGATTGAAAAGTCATGATTTACATATTTTGTTACAACTATTACTACCATTGGAATTTCATACATTATTACTTAAAAAGGTTACTGTAGTTGTACTCCAATTTTTCACATTCTTTAGACAATTATGTGAGAAAACTCTATAACTATCTATGTTGTACAATGTTTAGGAGAGATTTCTATTGACACTTTTTGAAATGGAGATGATCTTTCCTTCAACATTTTTTACTATCATGGTGCATTTAAAAGTTGATTTGGTTGAGGAAATTAAATTAGGAGTTTCCATACATTATGGATGGATGTATCCAATTGAGAGGTACTTTGTTTATATTTTTCCATATTAAGTAAAAAATTATTGAAACTTTAATAAATATATAATTATGTTTTATTTATTTTCTTTCATAGATATCTTATCTATTTGAAATCATACATGAAAATAAGCTTAACCTGAAGGATCTATTTCTAAAGGATATTTAGATTAGGAGTGTCTTACCTTTTGTTCTAGATACTTGGATGAAATTGATACAAGACTCAATTGAGTTGGAAATGTTGAAAACACATCAAATCAATATTAACTATATGGGAAATAACAAAGCATTCATACTATTGTCTGATCAGTTGAGAGGATATCAAAACTTACACTAATAGAAATGAAATTATTATTGGAATATAGATTTGTGATAATGAATAGTGAAACTAAAGATCCTTTTATTGAAGAGATTAGGATACAAAAAAGCGATGTATGAGTGGATAATCATGAAATGAGAAAGATATAGCAAAATATGTTAGTAAAGAGTTTGTATAATTGTTTTCATGTCATGTAAGTTAATAAATATTAAAACCATTTTGGATAGTAGTTTGACACATATTTTTTATGTCTAATAATGTATATTACATTTTTTAGATCATGAATACTAATACTCGGGTTGAGTTTTTAGAAGACTTGAATTTTTTGGCTTGAGTTCCACTAAAATAGGCTAGAAAATTTGATGCTTACAATGTCAATGGCTTTAAATTTAATATATTCAATTGGGAAGGCGGAATGAAAACATAGAATATTGGTATATTTACTGTTATAGAATTGGGATACTATGAAAAATTGACTAATATTATCAAATTAAACTACCACATGAATTTTTGAGTTGTTTTTTAAATACAAGTGGGTTGATATTACCATGGGTATTAAAAGAGATTCCTTGAAAGTTAATTCTACGAAATTATCTCACTTGATGGATATTAGTGAACATGATTTATATGATCCATATATTTTCTCATCATAATATAAAATGGTAAATTATGTGGAATATTTCATGGATTAAGGGTGGTGTGTAGTTGTTCACAAAAAAAAAGTGTCTTGTATGATATGGGTGATACAGTGGAATATTTTTCATCTTACAGTAAATCCCATAAATATAAAGAAAATAACTTATTTATCCATCATGACATTGAAAATAATAGTCTTTAAAGGGTGTTTGAAGTAGATAAAGTAATGATGGTGAAGAAAAATGACATGATTGAAGGAAAATGGTTGTTTGTTGAGTCGGGAATTAATTTATTAACCACTTATGTTATATGTGAACTCATTCATTATAAAATCTATGTGTATTTTTTTATCATTTCTTTACATATGTTATCATTTCTATTTTTTGCATGATTTTTTTGAAATATATGTTCTGAAGTTAATTCTATTTGATTAACTGACAGGAATGCCAATGAAAAAGAATCTCACTGATCCTAGATAACTCTTAATTGATGTTCACTCTACCACACTTATAGATGATGATCTATTGTTATCCATCCCTATAGAATCTAAAACACCCTCTGTCTATCCCCCCCCCCCCCTTCAATATCTCTCAGACCCTCCATTCCATTAGCATCTGGCACACCCTCCTTCTCTATCCCATCAACATCTCAAATAATGCCTCCCTATTCCAAAGGTTTGATAGTGAGGAAACATGTCATCACTCCTATTTATTCATGAGGATATTGGAGGGTGAAAGTTATAGGTACGAATTTTAATGTGAATAAAGTTATTACACTTTTTTTATACTACTAACTATTTTTCATAAAAAATGAAAACAATGTTACTACAGACAGAAATATGAACAGTTCAAATTTCAGGAATTTGAATATATTGAAGATACTTGTCCAATTTGACTGTTATGGGGCCCCCTTAGATGATTCTATAGGATTATTTGGGAATATTTTAGGGTAGCTATCGGTGGAGTCAGTTACCCTTCCCATTACTTATGTTAATTTGAATCTATGTGCCTAAATCATGGAAAAATGAAGTATTTGATTCCATGATAAAAGTAATTTTAATACATTATGGTGTAATTGAATGTCATTATGATATTAAAATAAAATATTTTAAAAATTAGTCTCTGTTTAATGATATTATTAAACATTATTGTTGAAGATCTTAATGTATGAAAGTGGACATTGAAAAATTTGGGTAAGAAATGGAAGGATTTTAAATGGAGATTATGGAATTAATTCAATGATGATTTATTAACCACTCAATAGTTGTATGATAAGGTACTTAAAGGAGTACATAGAGTGAAATGGAATGTTTTTGTTGATATCTATCATCATGATAATCACATGGTATTGAAATATATATTATTATAATATTATTATTTTACATATATACATTCATATGACAAGGATATTACATTTCATACATAATTATTAAATTACATGTTATTTATTTTAGGTTGTTTCAAGGGAAAATAAATTTATTCGAGATAAACAAATCATCCCCACATCGTCGAATCGATGATATTTTTCTCGAAACAGATCGAATCTGGTAATATTTTCATTAGATTAAATATTTATAATATAAAATTATCTATTTCATATATTAAATTATTGATTTATCTTTTTTAATGTAGTAAAAGATTTTAGGGCACCAAGTCTTCTAAAAAAACATTGGATAGATGTTCATAAAAATATGATGGGATTTATGTTAATGATACCACCAAATAAGTTATAGTATAAATTCATTTTTCATTGTAAAAACTTATTGTCGGTTGTAACTATGTTAATATGTATTGATTCAAATAAAAATGATACTTGATTTATAGGTGAAAATAAAAGAACTATGGGATTTAATCCCACTCAATCCTTCTCGGTATCCTATGATGATCCAGTTGATCAAGTCCATGGGAAAGAGCATCCTAGTCGAGTTCATGTGATGAGTTTGGGGCCATTCTCATCTGAGGTCATTAGGAGACCACCAGGGATTTTTGAAGCATCTAATCCTGGTTGTATTTACTCCCTACGTCGAGATGCTTGGAGGGAGTTTGTTGCAATGAAAAGAAAAATTTAGGAATAGGGGGGTTATATGAAGATCTAAGATGAAAATTTCATTCTTATATATTTAGCATGTATTCAATTATATTAGAAGATGATTGGATATATCCCTGGTGATATAGCATTGATAGATGGTGGTGAGATGGTAAATCACAAAAATTCAAAATAATTTAGTACATAAAATTTTATTGATTTATGTTGAAATTTAAATATACAGAACCATTTAATTTTCAACATAATTATCATAAAGGTGATGATAGTAGGTAATGGAGATGGAGATGGAGAGGGTGTCGATCAATCTTTATCAGGTATTGATTAGGGTTCACTTTGGATTCAGAGATGATGTATAACTAAACCTATGATAGGCTAATAAAAATGTGGTGATTTAGAAACCATGTAGTGGTTTCAACTAGGGATATCCATATTTCCATTTCATTTCCTGAAAATCTATATGATTAGTTCATTTTCTATGTTTTATTCTAAAGTTTACTTTATTCTAATAATTCTTAGGATCTTTAGGTTTTGTTGTATCTTTCCTCCTTCCCTTTCCTCTTGATTTGTTATTCCACTATAAAACGTAATAGTAGCGATTGTTGAATTTAGGGTATGAAAGGAACTTATTTTAGGTAATTGGTTGAATAAGGATTATAAAGTTCATTTCCATAAGAGGTTGTGATTTCTCCATTGAGGGTGAGTGGTTTCTAGTTGACTGAGGTATGTGTTTTGGTGAAAATCACTTCTTTTTATTTTTCATGAAAATATTAACCTTTAAAAATTATTTTCTAATTAAGAAATACATATGTATGTTACCCATGGTGAGGTTGTCAAATGATTTCAATGAATTTCATTATTTTCCTATGTGGTTTTTAATGAATTTCAAGTGCTTATTTTGATTTTAGATGTTGTGTATTCCAAATATTTGTGAGGAATACAAAGATTCACTTTTCAGTGAATTTGAAGATAAAAAAGATGGGTTTTCCATTTTTTATTTCCAAATGATTTAACCCATTTTAAGGGTTTGTTTTCATTTAAATATATTTTTTGGTTTTAAATCAACTCATAATGGTGAAATACATTATTTTAAAAGTGTAATTCATAATTGGTTTCCATGTATTATTGTATTATAGGAAATTATGGGTTTATTTCAATAGTATAGATAGAATTACATAAAATGAGTTTTCTTAATGATTTGATCTCCCTTGTTGAGACCCCCTTGAGTGAATTTTTATATAGACGTTTTCCACTTTATGGGATTTGATTTGAATTATTATTTGATTCTTTTATGAAGTTAAATAGGATACTTATTACACCATAGAAAAAATGGCCTTTTGCGATGAGTTATTTATGATGGAAATAAATCTCATCGCAAATAGTCTGTTGAAGAGGTTATTTGAGACAGGGGCATCGACCCATCGCAAATAATTATATATTTGCAATGGGAGTTGGGGTCCGGTCGCAAAAAGATAGGTTTGGTTGGGTGTGGTTTGCGCACCAAACCACGGGAAGGATATTTACGACGGGGAGACACCCCCCATCACAAATACCTAGAGGCTGTAAATACGATTTGCATGGGGGAATTTCCCCGTCGTAAGTAGTTCGTATGCAGATCACTATTTACGACATGACCCATCACAAATACCCGACGGTGGTAAATACTATTTGTGATGGGATGTTGTCCCGCCACAAATAGTGTGTCAACATGCCACTATTTGCGACGAGTCCCGTCGCAAATACCCTTTTAACCACTAAAAATAATTAATGTGGCGAAAGGTATTTACGACGGGTCTCGTCACAAATAGTAGCATTTGCGTGGGAGTCCCATCACAAATAGTACTATTGCAACTAATCTAACCTATATATACCCCTATCTGTTTTTTATTCTACCTCTCAATTCTTACTTTCTCTCTCTCTTTAAACTCTAATTTAAAGTGAAAAATTCTCTAAGTTAATTTTTTTACGAAGAAGTTTTTAAAGTCATCTCCAAAAATAAGAGATCGAGTTTAAAGGTATTTATGTTTTATTTAATTTAATATTGATTTTATTTTTTTATATTAATTTTAATTAATGTTAATTAGTTGTAATTAAATTAGATTTAGATTGTTTTGTCATCAGTATTTATTTGTAATAATAAATTTAAATTATTTTCATTAATTATTAATAATTAGTAGTAAGTTGGAATTATTAAAGATAATTAGTAATGGATATAAATAATAAGTGGTAATTAGTAATTAGTAGCCATAATTTGCAGTAATTAATTATAATAAACGCTAATTAGTAAAAATTAGCAGAAATTAGTAATAATTTGGAATAAATAGTAATAATTAGTAGAAAAAGAAATAAATAATAATAAATAGTAATAATTAGTAAAAAATAGTAATAAATACTAATAATTAGTAATAAATAATAATAATTAGTAATAAATACTAATAACTAGTATCAAATACAAATAATTAGTAACAATTAATAATAAATACTAGTAATTAGAATAAATTAGTATTAATTAGTTAAAATAGTAATAAATAGTAATAAATAGTAATAAAATAGTAATAAATTAGTAATAATTAGTAATAAATAGTAATAAATAGAAATAATTAGTAATAATTAGTAATAATTAGTAATAATTAGTAATAATTAGTAATAATTAGTAATAAATAGTAATAATTATTCATAATTAGTAACAATTAGTCATAATCAGTCATAATTAGTCATAATTAGGGATAATTAAGAATAATTAGGAATAATTAGCAATAATTAGGAAAAATTAGGATAATTAAAAAAATTACGAAAAATTAGGAAAAATTAGAAAAAATTAGAAATTATTAGGAACAAATTGTAATAAATTGTAATAAATTGTAAGAACTTGGCACAATTTTCAATGGATTGGCGACACTCCTTTTTCTCGATGAGTGTTCTCATTTCAACTCTCACCAACTCAATTTTTTTTGAGAAATGTGTTTCTACATATGAATATCCAATCTCGTATGCACGAGATTGGATACACATTCGTAGGACCATATTTTTATTAATGTTTTCAAGCGATGATAGTTTGAAGAAGATGATTCATCAATAAAAGGGAGATCTTTTGTCTAATAGATCATTTACTTTCATATTTCTCATACTAAAATCATAATGAAGAATCCGGTCATATGAGGTCACGACCTCTCAGACACAGGATGAGAGTCAGGCTAAGATGGATGATCAGACTTCTGTCCACCATTTCGATGATGCGTCGTGGATACAGGTGATCCGATTTGCCTTTGAGAAGGGCTGAGTAGTTGGTATCCGATCTCATTTGACTTCTGGGACTTATTATTGTACTACATAGATGTCGGCACCTAGATCAAGAAAATCTTGTGGAGAGACATCATCTTCTGGCTCATGGTATTAGGAGTAGCTGCGAGATCAGAGTGAGCTTATGGAGAGTTTACAGAAGCAGCTGGAAGAGAGGTGTCAACAGCAGTAATATGAGGTGGATATGCGTCGATGATAGTAGAAACAACAGCAACATCATGAGTAAGGGATGCGTTAATGGCAGTAATAGAATCACGAGTAGATGGATTACATTCATCATTTGGCTCATAGTTTAGAAATGAAGTTTCCTCCACAATCTCCTCCAGCTCCTTCACATCCTACAGAAGACTATCCCCCTAGTGATTTTTTATTATGTTAAAAACATTTGAATTTAAGATTTTTTATAATATGAACTATTCAAAGTTTTTTTCTTTTATATTGGTGTGAATATTGAATAATTTTAATATTTTTTTAATTTTTTATTATTTTTTATTATTTATTATTTATTATTAGTATTATATTTTTTAATGTTTGTTTATTTTACTAATAATAATAATAATAATTTATGGGTTTTTTATATTTTTTTGTGAATATAGAGATTTTAAATATTTTTTTATTTTCCTTATTATTTTAATAATAATAATAACAATTTTTAATTAATTTATCAAAATTTTATTAAATATATATATATATATTTTTATTATATATTTCTGAAGAGGCCTTTTGCGATGGGACCCCATCATAAATAGTTGATAGATATTTTTTAAATATGTATTTGTGATGGGAAAAAGGGCCCATCGCTAGGGGTTTTGATATATATAATATATATAAATGGAGAACTATTTTGTGATGGGAAAATGGGCCCATCGCAAAAAGTATTTGCAATGGGCCCATAACAAAACATTTTTATATATATAATGTTTATAATCGGAGAACTATTTGTGACAGGATAGATTCTGGTTGCAAAAGCTCATTTGCGACAGGATCCTGCCGCAAATATCTCATTTCAAATATCTCATATTTCAGTAGTGTTAAGATGGTGTTGCAAGTGAGATGAGGTTATTTGTTATATTTTTTTATTTATTTATATTATGGTCACATTCTTATTTGATTGATCAGATCAACTTTTTCTATATCATGTGAAGTTGCAATAACTAAGTGAATGATCTAGTTTATTATATACTACCTTAGATGAAGAACTAGAAATCCCCCCATAGTGTAGGTTGTTTTATATATAGGGAGTTCCCCTAATGAGATTGATTCATGTGTTGATATAATTAATTAAATAAATATAGTATAATAGTTAATTCCATATGAATATTTATGAAATTTTCTAATATTAGGATTCAATGACTTTTCTATGATGCCTATTTATTTTTGATGATATTATATTTCTTATTCCCATTGTTCACTGTGTTTGTATCACGTTGTACTCATATTAGATTTTTAGAATTACTTATTTTTTTTTGTATTATAATTTATTAACATGATTGTTCATGTTTGTTTATTTACATTATTTCTTTTAGGATTAGTTTATATTTTAATTTGTTTTGAAAAATGAATTTTTGAATTGTTTTGAAAGATAAAATTTGTTTTTATTTTTTTTCATAAACTTGGATGTCCACCTTTTAATTGTTTTATAGTGTAATGTTATAATATGGTGGATCGACCCCTTGGTAGATAAAAATGTATTTTTTAGTTAATTTTTTCAATAAAATGGTTGATTTATTCACCTGAGATTGAAATATTGGGTTTCAAGATGAATAAGGATTTTTTTTCTAACAAAACGATTTTACATTGAAGATATGATGTAAAGACCCATGTAATTATATAATAATTTGTTTTCATTTTTGAATTAAATATTTAAATTCATTATGAATGTATAATGAATAAGTGGTATTTATAAAAATTATGGAATTTAAACTGATGGAATAGTAACATGTCCTTAGGAATAGTAACATGACCATTAAGGATAGTAATATGTAAAATAAAATATTAACCTCACCTAATAAAGTATAAATAAAATTCATCCATCTTATAAGTGAAAATATGATATATTTATATCATTGAACAAGTAAATAATTTTTTTTAAAAATTATTAATTAAGTGTTGGTATTTTGTGAGTCATAAATATTTGATTACAATTTTATAATTAATATAAAGATTTAAAAGAAAATATATTTTCATTAAATAGATTCATGAATTTTTTATTTTTTTCTATTATGATTGTAAGATAATTTTATGAGAGTTCAATTAATTTTTCAAGGTGTTATGAAATTAGTTATAGTTTTAAAATTCGTATTTTTCAAATAAATGATATTTTTAATTAATAATTAAATTTATCATATTTATAAATTTAAATTCAAAAAATGGAGTTAATTTTTGAATTCTACATGTCTAAAAATACTTGTGGTGAATTTTGGGTATTTTGCTAAAATATTTTAATTTTTGGGGAATAGTAAAATAGGCTAATTTATGATATAAGCTAAATACTTGATTTATTGAGTCATAGATGAGATTAGGCTGATTTAATCCCAAAATATATAACTATCCTTCATTATTTTAATTTATTTGATGATAATTCTAAAAATATTCATTGTCTTGAGCCAAATTAATAAACTGGTGAATATAATAATGATAAAACACCCCTCTCCTCCACTATAAATACCACCACACCCCCTCTTCTCCCTACACCTCACATGTTTTTAAACTTGTCCAATTTCTACCCAATACTCTTCCCAAACCTCTACCCCAAGTACAAGACCTTTTGGTCTTACCAAAATTCCAAAACCAAATTCCTTAAAGAGGTTCTCAAAGAGCATAATTCAAGAGGTAAAAATCCTCTATCATTTTATTTTATTTCCTTTTCAATTATTTTTCTTTTCTTATGCTCTCTTAACCTACCCTTTTAAAAGAGGAATAAAGACTAGGTTATATTAAATATAATATAATTTTATCATTTTTATGGAAATATTAATCATCATACTTCATCCCCTCTCCCTTTTATTCTAAAAATAAAATCATTGTATGTGATGTGTTGATTTACCGATATCGTAGATGATGTGTTCTCAATTTCCATTAAAACCTTCATGGATGGTCATAAAACCATTTTAATGGGTGAAAAATCTTTTAATGTGTATGATATACCATCTTATATGTTTTTTAAATAACATATACTCATAATATTAAATTATATAATGAAACTAGTTTGTGATTATCAAAGAACCGCCAAAATGATCTAAACAGATATCATTAATGTTTTATCTAATGATTCAACATCATATATGAAAGAAGTAATTTATGATATCATTTAATATTATGTAAAAATATTAATACCATTTCATTATACTTCTAGAGTTTTTCTTCAATTCGACAAGAAAATCCATTACGAATCGACCATGGAAACCATGTAAAGAACACACCTGAAACAATGAAAATAACAAAATACTATTAATACATGGGTAGAATGATGTTATAAAATTATCATATAAGGAGTTATAAAAATTAATATGTTTCATTAAAATATTAATAACAATTTTTCAACCATTATATATAAGTTTTAAACACATTTTAAGTAAGACAAACCCAAGGTAAGGGAATTTTTATCCCAATTTCTATTCTTTGGGTAAACCTTCTACTTCAATGATATTTTCTTGCTAAAATTATTTGTGAAATTAGACATGATTATATTATGTTTGTATTTATAGTTAATATACATATTCCTTTCATTTGATAAATTCTCACTTCAAGTATATGATATTTTTAAGGGACTTTTCTTTAAAAATCCACTTTTAAACTACTAGTTTTACGAAATTCAAAATGAATGTTTGTATGAATGTATTCTTGTTTTACGATTATTTTCATATTGTTGGGAATTATTTATGATGAAGTGTGGGACCTATATCTCCCTCCAATTCATTGTGTATTTTTAAGTTGGAGTTCAGTCGTTTGGTTACTCCATGTGTATCTGTGATGGTTACAATATAAGGTAGCCATGAGGGTTACATTGTAAGGTAGCCATGAGGGTTACATTGTAAGGTATCCATGAGGGTTACAAACCATATGGTATATGTTATGGTTATAATATTGTGTAACTAATTCCCCAAGTTACCTTTATGGAATCATTTATATTTTCTATATTTTATGGAAATCTTAGGTTCTCAAAAAGTAACTATATGATACTAATTATGTGATAAGTATGTCTTTGTGAAAATGATTTCATAATTTTATAAGTATTCATGTACTAACATTTTCTCTCCTTATTTTTACAACCCTTAATAAGATTTTATATTCTCATCACAAGTTTTTAAAATGTTTTTTATAGGGTTTAAGGATGGGTAAGAGAAAACAAAAATTCAAGATGAATGTTATAAAGACTTTTCTTGAAAAGATTTCATGTTGTTTATTAAAAAAAGTGTATTATGAAAAAAAATGGATGCTGTTTTAATTGTAACCTATTTGTATTCTTGTGGGATGATATGTATGAATTATTTCTTAAATTTTTGAAACTCTAAACTGAAAATATCTTTGGGAATGTAAAGATGTTAATTTTATAAGAATTTACTAGATTATGCAACATTTAAGTCCATGTCTTTATAGTATGTATTAGAGCACGGTTTAGATAACTTTAGGGGTTTGAATGATGTTAATAGAATACCATAAATTATTTTTACCTTATGTTTATGTTTAAATGATATATTATTTGAATATTACCACGCCGCTTCATCTAAGATATATCTATTCAGAATGGTTTTCCATAGAAGAAACAGGGAAGCTAAAGTAGAAATGCATCGAGGGGATGAAATATTTTTTAATCTACAACCAGGAATGGTAGGAATTAAAACTGAATAGTTTGTGACATTGATGTATCAGTTAAATTAGGATATAAATGGCGGTGAAATCCATGGAATAGAATAACCAATGCTACTACTAAGGAACATGATGATAGTGGAACATTTTATGAGTCTACATTCTCATGCTTTCAGTGGATCTTTTGACCCAGTGATGGCTGAAGGGTGGATTAAAGAACATGAAAATATATTTTATGTAATGGGGTGTTCAGATAATTAAAAGGATAGTCTTTCTATTTACTATATTGATGATGAAGCTAGCCTATGGTAGTCAATAGTTAATAATATTAGGGATTACATGGAGATTGATGCCTTGGAATGAGATGAATTTAAGAATCAGTTATTTTAAAAATATTTTGCAAAGGTGGTTCAACAAAAGATGGAAAATAAATTCCATGAATTTAAGAAAAAGTGGTAGTATTTAGTAGTCATGTATAAATAAAACATCACTTTATTGGAAAGTTACACTCTAAATATTATTCAGGATATTGATAGAAAAATCAATTGTTTTTACTTAGGATTGAATCCAAGATAACGAAGGGAATTTGCCTCCTAATAATTCAAAATTTATGAGAAACTTTTATGATGTTCTGTGAGGGTATAAATAGAGTTTTTCTATGATCGTGTATACTTTTATAACAATAAGAATAGGTATAAATGGATAGTGGAGGGTAAGAATTAATCAAAGAAATTTGAAGGAAAGAAAGTCTAGTTTTCAATTTGTGATAAGTGTGGTAAAAAGCACCCTGGGAAATTCCTTAACAAAACTAGAAAGTGTTTTAGATGTGTTAAGTTCATACATGATTATTGATATTAAAATGAAAATTATATTATGATTAATCATGATAAGAAATCTATAAAGTGTTTTAAATGGGGTGAGATGGTTCATTATGAAAATACCTACCAAAAGAAAGATCTGAATGATGGAAATTAGCTAGATTATAAGCAGAAAGGCACAATGAGATCCTTTGTGACTACATCAGTAGATATTGGGTCATCCAATGAATTGGTATCAGGTACTTTTTTTGTTTACTCAGATTTTTCTAATGTCTTGTTTGATATAGGGTCTACACATTCCATAATTTTTGAGAAATTTTCTAGTAAATTGTATATTTCTCCTCAAGAAATGAGACTAGAAATTATGGTTAAAACACTATAGGAAATATTATAGAAAAAGGAATTATAAGAATATTTATATTTTTTATATAGGGAAAGTCATTACCTAAAAACCTTGTTATTTTTTCCTTAGTAGAGTTTGATGTCATTATGGGTATGAATTGGATTTCTATTTATTATGCTAAGATTGATTGTAGAGCAAAATAATTTGTTTTTCAGAAAGAGTTTCAGTTTTTATACAAGAAAAAACCCATACAATTGAGAATATATCAACAAGATGATAAATTGTTAACATATGGAAATGAAAGTTATCTTGCTCATATTTTTGAAAAAAGGAAATGTTAAAATTAATTCTGTGCTAGTGGTAAATGAGATTAATGTTTTCCCTAATGAGTTGTTTTGTGTTATTCCTAATTGGGAAGTTTAATTTACTATTTAATTGGTTCCTGATTCTAATCCAATTCAAAAACCCCTTATTTAATGACACAAGTGGAACTTATTAAATTGAATAATTAATTGCATGAGTTTTTTGATAAATTCGTGATTCTTCCTAGAACTTCATCATGGGGTGGTCCTGCTTTGTTTGTTAAAAAGAAAGATGGTTCAATGAGACTTTGTATTGATTATATATTTTTGAATATCATTACTATTAAGAATAAGTATCCTTTTCTCATATTAATGATTTCTTTGATCAGTTCCAAGGAGATCATTATCTTTCCATGCTTGACTTGAGATATGGGTACCATCAGATGAAGGTGAAGGAGGATGAAATCTCAAAAATAAATTTTTGTTATAGATATGGGCCTTATGATTTTGTTGTTATACCCATTGGATTGAAACATTCCCCTACAATATTCATGGATCTTATGAATAGAATATTCTCTAAATATTGGGATAAGTTTATTTTTATTTTTGTCGATTTTATTTTGGTCTTTTAAAACATTTTTGAGGATTATGGAAAACATTTAAGGATTTTCTTTCAAAATCTCAAAGAAAGGAAGTTATACAAAAAAAATTAGCAAATGTGATTTTTTGTTGAACAAATTCCTTTTTTTGGAACATTGTAAATATGGATGAAATAATAGTTGATCGTGTTAAAACAAGAGTTGGTGATGAATAGAAAATTCCCAAAAAATGTTAAAGATATTTATATTTTTCATGGATTAACATGTTAGTATTGATGGTTTGTTAAAAACATTGCATGATTATCTATCCCTCTAACTAAATTAACATGAAAAGGGGTTAAATTTATTTGGACAAAAGAATGTGTTTTTTTAGAAATAGATGAAGAAATTCGTGAATGCCTTATTTTTTTATACCTTATAGAAATGGTGAGTTTTTCATCTACAGGGATGCTTCATTGAAGGGTATTTGTTTTGTCTTAATGTATAATGATCGGGTAATTTCTTGTGTTTCCGGAAAACTAAAACCTCATGAGTTAAATTTTCCTACGCATGACTTGCAATTAGAAGCTATGGTTTTCTCTTTGAAAATTTTGTGGCACCATTTATATGGATCCAAATGTGAAATATATACTAACCATAAAATTATGAAGTATATATTCACTCAAAATAAATTAAATATTTGGCAGAGAAGATGGATTGAACTGATAATGTATTATTATTTCACAATCAGTTACCATCTTGGAAAAGAAAACAAATTGGTGAATGTCTTGAGCCGAAAACATCATGCTATATTAACTATGATACTTTTGGAACATGACCTCTTTATTAATGATTTGATGAATTTTGGATTTGAAGTTGTTGGTGAAGGCAATTACTCCATTTTGTTTCAGGTTTTAGTGTAGTCATCTCTATCATATAGAATTAATCAAGCATAGAAGGAAGAACATGAGTTACAAAAAAAGGTACAATTGGTTAAAATGGGTAAGTGGCTAGAATTTAACATTGATAAAGATTGTGTTTTAATATTTAGAAAGAGATTATGTGAGCCTTCTAATTCCCAACTGAAGAAATAATTTTTAGGTGAAGAGCATAGTTCTCCATTTTCAATTTATCTTGGTAGTACTAAGATTTACAAAGACCTTTGGATGTATTACAAGTTGAATGAAATGAAAAGAGATAGTGTAGATTTTACCATAAAATATTTTATATGTCAATAGTTCAAAGAAGTGCTAAAATTACCAAAGGGGATGATTTATCCTTTTACATCACCAATGTGAAAATGGTAAAATATATCTATGGACGTTGTGGTGGGACTACCAAAGAATTATCAAGGTAACAATGTGATTTGGGATATTATTGACTGACTAACTAAATCTGAACATTTCATTCATATTCTAGATACTATGTCTTTAGATCAAATTTCTCGACTATACCTTAATAGTATTTTCAGGTTACATGGAGTTCCTCTATCCATTGTATCTAAATGAGATCCCAAGTTCACTAATAACTTTTGTAAATTACTGTAGAAGTCATTGGGCACATAATTAAACTTTAGAACTAATTTTCATCCTAAATATGATAGACAGACTGAGAAAACAATTAAGACTTTAGAGGACATGCCTCTAGACTATTAAATGGATTAGAAGGGAATTTTGGATCATCATATTTATTTAGTTGAGTTTAATTATAATAATAGTTTTCATTCGAGTATACAGATGGAACCTTTTGAGGCATTATATGGGAATCAGTGTCATACTCCAACATTTTGGGATGACGTTGGGGAAATGAAGTTGATGGGATCATAATTAGTAGAGGATGTGTCTGAGAAAGTGAAGATGATCCAGCAACACATGAGGATAGCTTAGTGCAGGTAGAAAATTTATGCAAATAATAGGACGAAAGAATTTTTTTGAGGTAAGTGATCATGTTTTTTTAGAATCTCACCATGGAAAAGTGTTATGTGTTTTGGTATGAAATGAAAGCTAAGTCCATGATTATTTGGAACTTTTGAAATCCTATATAAAATTGGACTAGTCACCTACTGAATATCTTTTTCTACATTTTTATATCAAGTACACAATATTTTTCCAGATTCATCTCTTATTTTGAGCCCATAAGTAGTACATTTGGAAGAAAACTTTCTTATGAATAGAAACCTATTCAGATTATTGATCAAAGAGAGAAGTTATTATGGAATAATGTAATTCACTAGGTTAAGGTTTTGTGGAGAAACCACATGGCTGAAGAAGAAACATGGGAATCTGAAAATACTATGATGGAAAGGTACCCTCACTTGTTTAATAAGAGAATTAAAAATTGTGAGGATGTAATTTATAGAAGGTGGGGGAGAATGTAACAACTTGGTTTCTTATATATATATATATTTATTTATTTTTCAATTAAATAGTTAAATTCATTATAAATGTATAATTAATAAGTGTCATTTAAAGAAATCAGGGACTATAATCTAATGGAATAGTAACTTGTCCTTAGAAATATAAATTTGATAATTAGGTATAGTAATATGTCCAATTGAATGTTAACCTCACCTAATAATGTATAAATAAAATTTATCCATCTTATATGTGAAAATATGATAATTTTATATCATTGAATAGGTAAATATTTTCTTGAAATTTATTAATTAAGTGTTGGTATTTTTTGAGTCATAATTATTTGATTACAATTTTATAATTAATATAATGATTTAAAAGAAAATATATTTTTTGAAAATAAATTCATGAAATTTTTTTCTTATTATTATAAGATAATTTTATGAGACTTTAATTAAATTTTCAAGGTGTTATAAAACCATTTATAGTTTTAAAATTAGTATTTTAAAATAAATGAAAATTTTAATTAAAAATTAAATTTATCATATTTAGAAAATTATTTTCAAAAAAATGGATTTCATTTTTTAATTCCACACATAGAAAAATGGTTGGGGTGAATTTTTGGTATTTTCTGAAATATTTGAATTATTAGTGAATAGTAAAATACAGTAATTTACGATATAAGATAAATAATTTATTTATTCAGTTATAGATGATGTAATACTGATGTAAAACTAAAATCTCAAACTATCCTTAATTATTTTAATATATTTTATGATAATTCTCAAACTATTCATAGTCTTGATCCAAATGAATAAACTAATTAATATAATAATGATAAAACACCCCATACCACCCCTCACCCCCTCTTCTCCTCACAACTTTCAAGCTTTTAGACTTGCCCGATTTCTACCCAATCCTTTAACCAAGAATCTTCCCCACAAACAAGACCTATTGGTCTCACCAAAATTCTGAAACCAAAGGCCTTAATAATGTTCTCAAGGAGGATATTTCGAGAGGAAAAAATCATCTTTCATTGTTTTTATTTCCTTTTCAATTCTCTTTCTTTTCTTATACACTCTTCACCTCCCCATATCCAGGAGGCATGAAAAATATATTATATTATATATATTGTAATTTAATCATGTTTATATAAATATTAATCGTCATAATTATTCTCCTCTCCCTTTTATTCTAAAAATAAAAACATCGACCATGATGTGTTGATTTACCTACACCATGGACGATGTGTTCTCAATTTCCATTACGGCCTTCATGGATGGTCATAAAACAATTTTAATGGTAGAAACAAATTTTAATGTTTATGATATAACCCCTTTTATGTTTTTTAATTAACATATATACAAAATATTAATTAATATAACAAAACTAGTTTGTGATTATCGAAGATCCACCAAAATGATCTAAACAAATATCATTAATTTTTATCTAATGATTCATCATCATATCTGAAAAAATGATTTATGGTATCATTTAATATTTTGGAAACATATTAATACCATTTCATTCTACTTTTGTAATTTATCTTCCATTTGACAAGAAAATCCATTACAAACTGACCATAGAAACTATGTAAATAATACACCCAAAACAATGAAAATAAAAAAATACTATTAATAAATGGGAGGAATGATGTTATAAAATGACCATATAAGGTGTTATAAAAATGAATATGTTTCTATAAAATATGAATAACACTATTTAAACCATTATAAATTAGGTTTAAACAAATTCTAATTAAGACAAACCCAAGGTAATGGAATTCTTAACCCAATTTCCATTCTTTGGGTTTACCTTTTAATTAAATTATTTTGTCATGATAAGATTATTTTTTAAATTAAATTTTATTATATTATGTTTTATTATGGATATTTATAGTTAATATATGTTTTCCTTTCATTTTATCAATTCTCACTTCAAGTATAATATATTTTCACGAGAGTTTTCTTTAAAAATACTCTTTTAAATTTTTTGTTTTACAAAATTCAAAAAGAATGTTTTTATGAAATTATGATTATGTTATGATTATTGGAAATTTTTTATGATTAATGGTGGGACCTATATCTCCCTCTAATTAATTGTTTATTTTTAAGTTGGAGGTTGTTCATATGGTTACTCCAAGTGTAACTATGATGGTTACATCATAAGGTAGTCGTGAGTGTTACGTTGTAATATAGTCATGAGGGTTACATTGTAATGTATCCACGAGGGTTACAAATCATATGGTAAACACGATGGACACAATCTTAAGTAATTAATTACCATGTTACCTTTATGTTATTATTTATGTTTTCTATGTTTTATGGATATCTCATTTTCTCACAAAGTATCTATATGATACTTATTGGGTAAGAAGTATGTCTTTATGAACCTTATTGAGATTTTTGTGGAAAGACTATGTTTTTAAAATGTTTTTCATAGGTTTTAGGGATGGATAATGAAGAACATGAATCCAAGATGAATTTTGTAAAAACATTTCATGAAAATATTTCATGTTATTTTTTTAAAACTTGTGTATTATAAAAAAATGATATTTTTCTATTGTAGAAACTTTTTATGCTTGTGGGATGATATTTATGAACTTTTCCATAAATTTATAAAACTATAAACTAAAAATATATTTGTGAATGTAAAGAAGTAAATTATAAAGGAATTTACTAGATTATGCAATGTTTAAGGAGGGGTCCTTATATATGCAAAAGAAAAATCTGTGATACTTGTTTTCTTTATAAATTTCATTTGAAATACCTTATTTTTTAAATAATGTTCAAACTATATTTTATGGAATTTTTAATAAATATAATTTCATACTCTTTAGTGAAATTATATTGGGCCTATTTAAAATAAACTAAAAATACATAGTTGTGTGTTTATATGTATCAATTATGTTTTATATTGGTTCCTTGGTTGTGATCATTGATTGGATATCAATGGATAGTTTATTTAAGGACTCACGATATAGTAGATTGGTGGAATTTAAAGGAAATATGAACTTTGGTTTCAACATGGATCATTTCATTAATATAAATCCTTATTGGGAATTTTCGAATTAGAACATCTTAAAGATAAGTTTTTGGTTCTGGAAGGAGGCTCCAATAATGGTTTGGGTTCTAAGGTAAGTGTTGTCTAAGGGTTGTTGTCATGAACCAAATCTGGTCGCCGCCAAAACCGGAACCAAACCCAGCCCGTGACATGACCCAAAGGGCTTTCCCTATCCCCATGGGCTGGCACAAGTGCCCAGGTATCAAACAAATCTGGCTTGGGAACGATTTACCCAAGTATGAAATCATAAATCATAAAAAAACAATCAATTATTAGAATCTGAAATTTTCATGCTAAACAATTCTTAACAAAACCTGATCTGAATAAATTTGTTTTAAGACACTAAATTTTTTCTAAAAATAAATAATGACAACATAAAGACATCCCCATGGACTCCACACGACAAGGGGGTCATCACCCGCAAGCCTTCTCCGCAACTCCGCCCCAACGATGGGGACTAACACCCTGAACCGCCATCATCCTTACCCTTCCCTTTACCTGAGTCAAGCATAAGAAGGTCTACATACACTCAAGGGGTGTAAGTAGGGTGTGATCCTAATCCCAATAGGATAACACCAAATGATTCCAAATAGCATGCAATACAATGTGAACAAAACAAGCAATTTTAATACACAAGGTGAAATAGTGTTAAAATTCAAAGAAATGCAACATTCAAATGAAAAAAGTTTTCAATCCAAGAATTCCAGTATGTTAACACATTAAATAGACATGTGATCTACTTTAAGGTACTGCCAAAACACACCACAACAAGGGTAAATACCACAAATCCAATGAGCATCAAAATAGGGAACACCCCTAAGCACTAGGTTGTCTCGGGCCCAATACCTCGTACCTCATTGTAGAGTAACCATAGAAAAATCCGTTCTCATGCACAAGCCACTAGTAGGGAACATACCCATAACCAAGTGGTCCCAAATCATCATCCACATATTTTAGTTAGAGTTGTCATTATCCAAATGCTAAGTGGAACAGGGACAAAACCCATCTGATCCACTAGCCGTACTAGTACAAATCCGCCCCACCTAGGTACCCGGGCTTCCCCTTTTGTGCTTAAACAATTTCAGCAAACAACACTCATACTTTTGCATATAAAATTTCACTACTGGTCACAAACAAATAGTACAGTATCTACACACATTTTATACCATTTAAAACACACAATAAAATAATTTTATTTTCAATAAAACAACCTCTCAAAACATCACATTGTTTTGCACCCAAAGCTATTTAAGTTATCCACTTTTCACACTATGTGAACACTTGTAAGTCATTAAAACAAAATTTCAGTTCAATACCCTTTAATTAATCCAACAATTTAGTTATGGGTCAGCCCAATGTGAACCAATAAGTTATATCTTTTAAAAACCACCATTTTCACACAAACATGGCACTTAAAGCCCATTTGCTTCCCAAACACCATTTAAGCAAACTTTCACAGAAAAAAAAAATAAACATTAAAACATTATTTTCAGTCATAATACAGTTCAATAAAATCAACTAAGTAATTATAGGTCAGCCCAAAATGAACTAATGAAATATTTGAATGAAGAACCCCCAATTTCACCAAAAATTGGAACTTAAAATTCATTTTCATTATAAATGCAACTAAAATCAATTTTTACAGAGACATTCCAGGGAAATAAACATTAAGGTACCATGAACACAGAAAGTTCATTCACAAAAATTTCACACAAAATGGAATCACCTACCAAAGTAACAAAAACCCTTGAATCTCCATGCGAAAATAAAATCGCACCCCCGCTGCACCAAGAAAGACCAAGATCATACCTAAAACCACAAAAATTGGCTAATAAAGCCCAATGTTAAACCCTAGGTTCGAAAACCTAGTATCTGGACATTATAAAACTCAATGATAACCAAAGAAACACTAAGAACAATGAATGAAACCCAAATTAGTTTGGAAGAGGAAAGAAAAGAGCTCATTTACTTGAAGTATCTTGAAGTAATCACTCCAAAACACCAGTATATGAAATTTAAAAGATCCAAAATTTAAGTTCCGTTCAAACAAGATATATTTGGTCAATTAGGGACTAGAATGGAGGAAACATCATGAGAATTGAGAGAGTTATGAAATAAAGACTTTACCTCTTTAAATCTGGCCGATTTGAGGAATCCTATGAACTTCGGAACCAAATCGAGACTATCCTGAGCTCCAAAGAGGGGGTAGAGAGAATAATCGCGCAACTGAGTTTAGTGGGCTTGGGCTCCACTTTGAATCACCGAAAAATACCAAAAATTGAATAAGTTATAACATAATCAAATTTTATTTTTAAAATAGGAATTGGGATTTCGGGAAGGCCCAATACCTTAGATAAAAACCCAAATAAACCATGGTTATAGATCTATTAAAGCTCCAAATTACCTTGGTGGTGTTAATAGGTTAGGTTAGGTCAAGTAGGAATTTTAATGGATGAAAAATGTTGAAAAATGAAAAAGTTATAAAAGATACAAAATTTATTTTTTAAACTCGAATTGGGCTCACGGTTTGGCCCAATTCATGAATACTCATCGATTCCTCCCTAAAACCTAGGGAAACCCCCAAAAAAAGAAAGCATGTAAATTAAATGAAAAAATACCTTTAAAATATTTTATGGATGTGATAGTTGTGTTGATAGTTAGCTAAAATTTTAGTAACTAGGAGGGATTGTTCCTCAACCCAAGGTATTACAGGGTGGCATGTAATGTGGCCTTTGATATTTTTTTGATTATGTTATTCTTACAGTTCTGATTATTATTTTTTGTATATTGTCATATTAGTCTATTTTTTGTTCCACTATTCCAGGGCTACAAATTTTATAGTTGTATTTTTTTTAAAAAAGGATATATAGAAGAAGTTTAAACTACTACTATATATAACGAATTATTGTTTCATGGTGGTTTAAACCACCTCTATATAAGGTTTAATTTTTTTAGCAGTGGTTTCCCCTCCCAAAAAATTGAAAGGGGATAGCGTTAGTTTAAAATACTGCTATTTCCTCAACATTTTTTGGGAGGGAAACCACTGCTAAACAAATGTTCTATGATGGTTCCTAGAAACTGCTACTAAATAGAAGGAATGGAAATGAGTTGGATGTGGATGCCAACTCTAGTTTTGTTTTTTGTAAATGGTCATAGAACTATATAGAAATGGTATAAACCACCACAAAAACAAAAAAAATGACTATATCAGTCGATTTTTTATAGAGTTTTCTTTTATTACAAATGGTCACTAGTGTCTTACCACTAAAAACACATCTTATTTAATTTATCTACATGAAAAGGTTTCTTATATTTTTTTACCAAATACTCTTCTAGGGGATAGACCTATGTGGAATGTGAATTATATTTTTTATCCACCTTTCTTTGGAGGATATTTGGCCCGAGTTTCCTATAGTTTATTAGAATTACTTTTTTGGAAATGATTTTCCCCAAAATGTTTACCCCAAACTATTAGGTAATTCATTCTTTATAGGCTACCTACTTAGATTCATCTTTAGAATCATGGATTATATTTAACTAATATATGATATTATTGTAACCAATCTCAAGAAGATCAATATCACTTATTCATTTACTACTATTGTAAAAAAGTACTATGGATTAATCTACTTGATAAGATTAGCCTTGAAATTTATTCTTTATATCTAAGTGCTAAAATTCTCCCATGTTTTAGAATGGAGTGATACAATTCTCACATGTTCTTTATGACTTTAGATTCATAAAATCATAGAATATTGTTTATGTTTTCTTTATTTTTAAGGATTGGAATGATCAACTCCATGATAATTTTTTAATGTGTATGAAGTCAATTTCGTAACATATTGTACCCAAAATTTGATCACGGATTATGTCATGTAAATATTTTACAAGTACTGAATTAAATAGAAAATTGGGCAATAACTTGTCTCTCACATCGAGTCTCTTTACATGAGCTACATGTGATAGTGTCCATTATAACAACCATGAATTTTCAAAATGATCTTGCAGTATATTATGGTTGGGATAAAAAAATTATTTTCTTTGATTCTAGAGAGCTAGTATGATAATTCAAAGACCATTATTGTATTTATGAGTAGTTTACTAGGGATTTTTTGAAATAGGGGTCATGTTTATAGTGCAGTGTTATGTAATTATAGGCGTTTTAGTGGCATTTGAGCTACTATTTTGGTACTCATAGAAATGAATACATGGTTTCTTAACGAATATGTATTGTTCATTTTCTTTTGGTAGAGGATACGAGGAATTACTTCACTTGTTTTTGGATTCATGATGGTCCTCATAAAGCTCATGAGGATGGTTCTGTCACCCTGATAAGACTTATAATGAGTTTGGGTGTTGTTTCATGTTGTTTTGATCTTATATAATTCTTACTTTTCTATTAAAAAAATGATCTTCTACTATTTTTCTACTTTTTTGATTTTTTTTCATTTAATTCTTTCAAAAGATCCCATGTATGGATTGAATTTATTGTCAATGATTAATTTTTTCATGGTGATTAGAAGACTATCAATATGTGTTATAGAATAATGTAAGTAATATTGAGGTGCTTGTCATTCATTGGTGAGAAAAGGAATAGAAGATGATCTAAGAAAGTGAGTTATAGTCATCATAAATGGTAAAGGAAAATGAGGCTACTTTTTGAAGACCTTGTCTAGATAGAATCAAGTATAATACATTTTATTTTGATGAGTGTTGAACCCATCTTCATGTTATAGAAAAGTATTAAATGGTTGTGATTACTTTCCAAAACATCTTCTAATTGTGGTGAGAATCTAGTTAGCCTATTAGGGATATTGAAAATATTAATCTAGAAGGTGAAGTCTAGCCTATAGTTGATGATTATGAGGTGATCTTGAGTTATTGAAAAATCCCTCTATAGTCTGTAATAGGTTTTGAAGTATTTAGAGGGAAGTATAAAATTTAAAGATAAAGTATAAAATGGCTATGCCCTGACTTTGAAAGAGTCGTTCTTAAATATGAAATTGTCATTCTTGACTTTTAAAGAGTCATAGTAAACATTGGAAGAGCAAAGAAGGACCTTAGAAAGGAAAAAACTAGGTTAGGAAGAGTATTTAGGGACTTTAGAAGAGTTTCTGGATACTTCATAAGAGTAAATCATTACATCAAAAGAGTATATATTGTTTTAGAAGAGTAAATGAGAAATTTTAAAAAGTAAATAGTGAATTTGTAATAGTAATATATGAGTTCAAAAAAGTAAAAAGGGACTTCATTAGATTAATTCCTAACTTCAAAAGCATAATCATGTGGCCAAAACTCCATGAATTCTTAGATCATGATTAAAACTAACTACAAGTAGACCTAGACCACTAATTGTAGAAGAATAGAAAGGTTGAACTTATGTTCAAAATTAAAAATTACTAATATGAGAAGAGTATGAAGTATTAATACATTGAATTCATCGAATATTCAAGTCTTTGGTGGAACCAAATACAAGTACATATCAATTAGAACATGGGAACAAGTGAAGATAACAATGCACAAAAAGGTCATTTCTAGTCATTTATTATAGAGACTTTCATTTGAAGTTGCAATGGTTTTACATGGTTTGTGCAAGGTGTTGTGTGTGAAGGAGTTCTATAAGGAGATGAGTTCTAGAGTTAAATACATGATTTAATAACAAAATAATTTGGACCTAGAGTAGATTCTTCATAGGTCAGTAAAGTTTGAGAGGTAATTTAATTCCCCGAGGTTTAATAAAATTTATCACACTTCAAGGAAAACCAATTGTAAAGACTCTAAATCTATAGATTTTGAATCTGTCCTAAATATAGAGAAGTTATGAAAATGTTTTTTATGGGTACATGGGGGTGGTTTTGGGAAATAATAATGGTAGGGAGGGGTTATACACAAGTGGTTATGGGATATTAATGGTCGAGGGTATTATATTAACTCTCTATGAGGGAGGGTTGTTGGGTTGGTTAGATTTGTTGGAGACTGGAAAGAGTTTTTAAAGGGGGGAAGGGTGTATAGAGGGGGACTACAGGTAATCATTTGTGTAAGTTAGACTCTTTGGCATGGGTGAGAGATTCTGGGGAACTCTCAAGAACTCATCCTTCTTCTTACTCCATTTATATCTTTCCTCCTTCTCCATATCTTATAACTATAGAACCTCATGGATCTCTATAGATCTATAAAAATTATATGGTTCTTGTTGGCTCGATGTTAGTGAGGTATTAAAACATTGTACGACCTTACAGAAACTCACAGGAGGATAAGAGAATATGACTAGGCTCAAAAAGGTGAACTAGAAACTCCGGGGTATAAATGCAATTCTCTGACATAACATGAGTCAAAAAGATTGGTAACATAACATGCACACTCATGATTCTGGTAGAACGCCTATAGATAAAGCAATGGTCAAAGGGGGCAAGAAAAATGAAGGGGTTTTGGTGCAATAAAGTTACTAGGCTCAGTATGAAGTAGGGGTAGAACATGTACATAGTGGAAGAAAATTATGGAAATGCATAAGGTGATTTTACTAATTTATTCCTACTATATAAAGGTTATCATCCAATGGAGGAGGTTGACATGTGACTGAATAGAGTTAGAAATAAGGGGACCAAGAGGCATGCACTTGGGATTTTGAATGCAACTAACGTAGACACTTGTTTTGTGGAAAATATGGATAAAAAAATCAAGATGATTCATATGAATATGTTAGAGAATTCAATTGGAAAGCTCAAAGTTATTGACTGTCATAGAAGGAGAAATCACGGATGATATCAAACTAGGAACCACTTAACAAGGGATTTGCAAGAATGAAAAATTCAAAGAACAGGTTATGAATTAATACAAAGTGAGCTACAAAGATGATGTTTGTAAGAGATGAATTTAATCTTTTTATTGGGACTACCAGTGTCGAGAATCATTTTATAATTTAGAGGATTCATAGTAGAGACTGCGTTCTATGTCTGTATTTTGATTAGAGAGAGTTTGAACTACATGGGTTATAGTCTCAATTTTTGATTCTCCCACAGTAGCCTCATAATAAACTATACAAGAATGTTTTAAGGGGGCATGAAGGCTATAACATCATCACCAACACAATCGAGCTACCCAGAATGTACAGACTACCTATAAGATGAATATTTAATACACCCAAAAAAATTTTTAAAATGTCTTCCCTTAAATAATTACTTCTACCTATAGGTTTTTTTTCTATTTTGATAGGATATTCATCGAATGAATCAATCTGGGAAAATTTAGGAGTTATTTTACTACTAGGAGAGGCCTTTGAGGTTTCATAGGCAATCACCTATTTAGATGGATATTTCTCATGTATCTGGAAGTTTAAAGGTGGTATCTAATGTGAATATTTCAACCCCCTGGAAAACTAATATATATTGTCATTAAAATAGATTCAGAACTTATTTTCATAGAAACACTGAGTTATAAACCTACCCCTGTGGATTGGAAGCTACCTAAGAATATGTTTTAGGGGGATTCTTGACTAAAGGTGATAGTAGTGGGTTTTGGGTGGTGGATGGTAGTTTATCTCATAATCCATCCTTGTCTACACAATCGTTTATCAAAAATTGGTAGCAAGATGCATCCTTTTTGATAATTGGGAATTCCATGGAGGGTTTTATAAAAAAATGGAAAGAAATGGTTTGCCGATCATTCATTTGAACTGAGGAATATCAAAATTTATTTTAAATGGACTAGAATAGAGTACACTAGAGACGATATAGGTGGATTAAATTCTGTTGTTATACCTAATGATCGATATTTCTTTCTCCAGTTGAGGGAATAAATATTGAGGAAGTTCCAAGTGATGGAACAACAAGAGAGGAAGTGGGGTTGAGTAAGATAAATTGTGATGTCATAAGTGTTGTGCCTAATGTGTTGAATGACTTGGCACACTCTCACACATATGAAAAGATTTTCTATGAAGTTGAGGAAGGTAAGAAACTGAAAAAAGTGTCATCCTATTTGATGATGAAGGAAATGTTAAATGAGAAGCTCATCTGACATGACCAACAGGTGGGTTGGGAATACACTTTCCAATGTGGAATTCTATATCACCAGCATCTTGTGGAGGGATTGTTTGTTCCTCCTAGAGTGAACCTAGAGAGAGTCACTAGTTCTACTTTAATGTATTTTAATCCAATATTTGTTGATTCCCATTACCAAAAAATTGTTGGCCCCACTACTTATATAATATATTTCTGTGAGTGATAATAGGAAGGGAAACCCATTTATGATTTTCAAAATGAGTTAGCTTCAATAAGGGGTAGATTTCCTCAATTACAACAGATGGTAAATAATAAGTACAAGAATAATGTTGGTCTACTTTATGAGGTAAACCTAATTAGGATAAAAGTTGGTGGAATAGGGACGATTAGATGACATTGAAACAAGGGTGTCATCCACCAATGGAAAAAGTGTGACAAGTACTTGGTGGACTCAAGTTACCTCATTGTATAGGCGATGAAGGTTAGTATCCACCGTATCGGTGGTTTTAAATCATGTTAATGCCCAATTTTGATAATTTTATCACTCGGGGATAGATCAAGATATAAAATAAGGAATTTAAAATGAAGACAAGCCATGAAGGGGAGAGAATGTGAGAGAATAACATAGTCTATGGCCACACGATCAAGGAATGTAACCAGTCTCGGGTGAATTCTCAAAAAAATTAATTATGTTTCTCACCTTCAGAAAAAAGTTATTTTCAAGGGGGATTAGTGATAGGTACTTTGGGGTGAGGCTAGGTAGTAATTCTGGTGGGGATGGATTTTTCACAAGTGGGTATGCGGTATTAATGGAAATTGGTAGTATTGTAACTATCTATGAGGGAGGTTTTTTGGGATGGTTAGATTTTTTGCCAATAGAAAATGGTTTTTAAATAGCAGAATGGTATGGAGAGGGGGACCGTAGGTATTTTTTGTGTGTGAGTTATCCTCTTTGTATTAGGTGATATATTATAGGGAACTCTTGAGAACTCCTCTATTCTTCTTCCTCCATTTGTATCTTTCCCCCTCCTCTACCTCTCATGAATATTGTCCCTCATAGCTTCCTACGCATCTATAAAAAGTATTTGGTTCTTGTTGTCTCGATGTTAGTGAGGGCTTAAAAATTTATTTTTTTGATGCAAAAGGTAAATGATACTAAAATCCTTTATAAATATCCAAATATAGTGCTTCAAATGTTAGGAACATAGACATATCACATCTCAGTGCCCAAATAAGATAATGGTGATATCTTTGGATAATGGTTATGTTTAAAGTGAAACCTTTTCTGATGATAGAATTTCATATTTGGAGTATTATTCTAATGAATAAATTTAATAATCAATTAATGGAGATGTGGTAAGGGGTGATTTAAATATTCAACCTAAATATGGTTATGATCAGGATCACTACGAGTGAATTTTTCATACTAGATGTCACATCAAGGAAAAGGTATGTGGCATGATAAGCTATAATGGGAGTTATACCAATGTGTTTTACCTTTATCAATGATAAGTTAAGTTTGAATACCATTAATCATCCTAAACTCTAAAGGTTTCAAGTGTTGAATGATAGCGAGGAAATAAAAATAACTAATCATTCCATAATTTATTATTATGGAAAATATCAAGATAGAGTGGTTTGTGATATTCCCCCCATTCAAGAAAAATATTTATTGTTTGGTAACTAATGTAAATTTCATAGGAGAGTTTTATATTATGGTTACAATAAATTATTCTCCATTGTTTTCAATAGTAGAAATTTTTTGGTAAAAATTGTGAATCTCATCCAAGAACATGAATTTCAAAAGATAATTGAAAAAAATTTGAAAAAAAAGAAATGATATGAGTGAAAATGAATTTTGTAATAATAAAAAGGAGTTAAAAAAGTCTGAGTTGAGGGAGATAAAAAATAAGAGACTAAAAAGGAATGAAAATAGTGTGTGGGGAAATAAATGCATTAGAGTGAGACAAATAGAAAAAATAAAGTGAGTTTAATCTCAATAAAAATGAGATGGAGTGCATTTTTAAGTTGGTGAGTGTTAGTAATCATTAGTAAGAATGCTTAATTTTCCATTCTAAATAGGAAAGCCATCCAGAAGGTAAATAAATTCAATTTTAAATTGAATAAAATTAAAGAAATGGATTATTAAGGATGGTTTTTAACCCTGGGGATTGGGTTTTGTTTCATTTGGGGAAGTTTATATTTACAAAATAGAGTAAATCTGCACTTTATCCCAAGATAAGAATATTTGAAGGTAAATTTTTCATAGAGAGAGATAATGATGATCATGTTACTAGATATAATTCAAAACATGAAACCTGTGAATTCAAAAGATTTACTACATGTAATTGGAATCTCGATGATGGAATTTGAGATTCATTACAACAATTTTTCCTAGAAATGGAAAATAATTTTGTTGTTACTATTTTTTATAATTTTGTGGCCTAAGTGTTGACAATATTATGGAATCAAGAAAGAAAAATTTAATGGTTCGGTTGTTCTCCAAAATCACTGATAATGGAAAAAAATTACAAAACTTTGTCTTAGTCTCAAATCATCAGGAAAACTAGACTACTGACTTTTGTATTATTCATTGGAAATAAATTGTCAATCTCATTGTACTACTAGAATGAACCAATGGATTTGAATGTTTTTTATATTATTATTCTGGTTTTTCTCTTTTCTTATTGAATTAATGAAACAATTGACTTATTAATTAATTTTCCATCCTCTGTATCAACTTATATAAGTATAATTTTTGAGTCTCTCTTTTTACATGGTATTATCATAGACTCCCAAACCCTAATTCCTCCCCCGCTTTGTAACAACCCAGGTATTTATAGAATAATAAATTTTTATTTTTATTAATATTTATGAATAATATATTAATTTTATGTTAAAAAGGATTATTTTTCTGATAGTGTACTCAACACGCAACAATGGGTTTCTCCGAAATCTTACGTTGCGTACAATTTTGAGTTATACCAAAAAATAATACAATAATATTATTATTATTTTAAATGGTAGTTAACGCCTAGACGTTGTATTGGCCGGAATGAACATAATTCACTATATTATGATTTTAAATTTTTTTATATGTTTTTTCATTTATCCAATGAATATTAGAGGCTTAAAATAATAATGAATCAGATTTTAAGCATGAAATATTCTAATATTTTTAAAAGGCCGGTTTACCACCTTTTAATGGAGAACCCTTTTTAAATATTGTTTTTTTCACTTTTATATATTCTATTGGAAAAAATAAACTTCTTATATAGAATAGAGACATAAAAATTTACTTTGGATAAATTTTTGGTAATTTTCTGATAAAGTTTCTTTTTTAATGAATAGTGAAAACACTGCATTTTAATTCAAAACCGGTAATTGGATTATATAGTTATATTGTCATTTTAATTGGTTTAAAGTGTAATTGTATTATTTTTTATCATTTAATCCAATTCTGGTCCTTATAAATAATATCACTTTTAAATTGAACAAAAACACATGTTAATTTTTTGATAGTTATTACTTCTTAAAAACACGCTTTTTGGTTTTGACAATGAGAATTAATATTAAATTAATTACTGAATTTTCGGTGTTTTGAATTTGGAAAAATTAATTCCATATTTGGAATCATAAGTTCGAAATTTTGTGAATAGGTATCTTTTATTTTTGGACATTATGAATAGTAACTTCAACAATTATTTTATTTACCATGGTTAAAGGGTAAATATGGTAAATAAAGGTAACCAAATAATATTATAATAATATAAAACTACCTTAACACATGTCCTAATCCTATTGGATGAGATATTTCTGACCAAGGGCATTCTTTAGTCGATTTTGGGACCCCATAGATCCACTTGGGAGTAATAATGAAATTTTATAACTATTAATTTCAAATAAAGAGAAAAATAACATAAACATGTATCTTTTGGTAAAACAGTTTTTATATGGGGTTATATAATCTATTCAACTATAAATATTCATTATAAAGATAAAAATATTTCCAACATTATTATATTTTATTTATAATTTTTAGATATTGAATAAATAAATTTAATTATTAAACAATGATGAAGCAGTGATTGCTTCATAAATAAAGTATTCAAATAATTTATATTATAAATATTTAAATAAATGTAATTTGAACTTTTTTATGCCATAAACTAATTTTTTGGATGATATTCACATATTATATATGTATTTTTGCAGTTTTTTCAAAGGAATCAAGTTGTTATGGATTTTTAAATAAGTCCTGATATGAATAGTGTTAAAATTGACATAATTCATATTTTAAAATATAAAATATTTCACTAAATATTATAAAATTTAAAAAACATAAAAGATTCATCCAAATGGTTATGATAAGTCTAAAACATTATTAATGACTCTTTAATTGGACAATTGTCATATTTTTGTTACTATTTTATTCACAAAGTGTTAAATTCTTGATAAAATGGTAAGAGAAAAAAGTTTATAATAAAAAAGATAAGGATTAAAAAATAACCAAAACCTATCTAATTTTTATTATATGATTTTATTTAGACTTATATTCATACTATATTATAACTAACTTAATTTGGACTCATCAGTAATTGAAATATAATCTATAATAAATTAATATTTCTAGACTTTCGTAAATTACCCCCTCCATCTTATAAAAAGCTACCACCTTTACCCACATAAATAACACCTATTAAGCCCCTTTTATTAACCAAATTATTCCCAAATAAGCTCCAAACATCCATAAATTCCTCCTAGAATACTAACCTTGGGCATAAGACAATTCAAGAAAGCATTTTGGTTCAAATCAAAGAGAGTTACACATTTTAGAGGGAGCATCTTCTATAAAACTCTTTTCCATTATTTTACTTATCCACTCCCTATGCTCTTATTATTCTTTTATTACATAAAAACAATATTATCCTAATTATACTATGACGTTTTTATAATAATTATTCAAACTACACTTACACACACCTCTATCTAATGGATACGAACATACTATTTCTGTGTACGGTGAACTACTGCCTCACGAAACGACGATTGTTAAATTTTCCCCTAAAACCTATCATGGTGTCCATTATGATAGAACTATATTTATATATGATATTTATTATATTTATATTGTCTATATTCTTCTATATTTTTAATTTACATCATACCTTTATGCTTTATATATTATGTAAAAACGATAGTTTCATTTGAGGAAATAAAGACTACTGCTCCCTCAAAGTGATATGACTCATTCATGCCATGAATGGAACATATAAATGATGTTTTTAATGAACTTATGTAACATATATAACATAATATAGTTTACTGTAATTATAATATATCTATATATCATTTAGTTTTCATTCCTTTAAATATGAAAAAGAAATGAAAGTAACGTTCATGCGTACGTACGACTTACCGTCTCCATGAACGATGAATTTAATTTATTATCTCCAAATGTTATGGAATATTCTAAATATATATATACTGAATATATATGAAAATTAAATCAGGAATAATTTTCTGGTGATGATGGAATTTTCACTATATGGATAATTTACATCAAAACAAATTCATTTTCGACTCAAGTACTGAATATTGACTAAACGAACAATATGAACTTAAATAATTATGTAATTTTTATAACATGATGATAAGTAATATAAAATTAATAATAAAATTTTAAAATATTCTAAACAAAGTATAAATTATGATATGTTTTTTATTCATGAATATAATGAACAAACTAGACAAGTTGGACTCAAGTTAAGGGAACTTCTTAACCCAATTTCTATTCTTTGGGTTAATCTTATACTTATTGATTATATCATGCTATGATTATGTGATAAATTAATTTTTAAATATTATCTTGTAATTATAATTGATTTATGTGTAATAATAGTTAATACACATAATTGATCTATTTTAATAACAAAATGATCTTTGTAAGGGACTTCGTCTCAATATCCTTTCATTGAGGAATATTTTGGTTTATACATGACCTTCTTTTGTACAATGTATAATTATAAAATTTTCCTTTTAATTTAATTAAATGTTTTCAAAAGGAATCTTTTTTCTACAAAGATTTTTACTAAATGACAAAAAATAATGTTTCTTTTTAACATACGTGGTGATAATGACCTTTCTGCCGCCATGAGTATTATTTGATATTTGGATTCCTTAACAAGATGTAATGTTTTTAGAAGGAAAATAAATACCATATAACCTTTTTATATATTTCGGTATCGAAAATGGATTTTAGAAAGAATCGATTATGTCAGCACCTTGAAGTGATATATTGTAATTGCAATGTGGAAATTTTATCTTTCTTTTGTGCTTGTTTTATGTATTATGAATATGTTATGGTTATTGGGAATTGTTTATGTATATAGGTGGTTAAATGATAAACAAGGGAGTGTGAGCCCAAGATAACTCTCCAATTCATTGGGTAATATGATGGAGGGAAACATTAATGTTTCTCCTAAGAGATTTAGGTAATATACTATGATGGGTATTCAAAATGTAACTCCATATATAGTTGTGAAATCTACAATGTAAGTATGTTATGGATTCCAAAATTTACATTTATGATTTATAATTTCTATGTGTTATTCATAAATCATCTGATTTCAGGAGTTATGTTAAAGATATTATGTTTTATGATTGAAAAGTATGATTTCTTGATTTGTATGTATTTATGGACTATTTTTTATTTTTTTATTTTATAACCCTTATTGAGATTTTTATGCTCATCCCAAGTTTTTCAAATGTTTTTTCATAGGGTATAAGGTATGGTAAGAGAAATTAATAATTCAAGAAGATTTATATCAGGAAAAGAATTATTGTTTTATTTAAGTAGTTTTATAATTGTGAAAATTTTGGATAAAGTAGAAGTGTCTATAATGTAATATTTGAGATGTAATGTATTAGTTATAGACTAATTCTCTAAAAATATAACCCTTAAAAGATCCTCAATTTTAATTCTTGACTTAACTCAAGATTATGTAATGTTTATGTTTGGGGCCTTACAGTTGGTATCAAAGTTCTGTTTATATAACTTCAGGAGTTAGGATATTGTTAAATAAATATCCGTAAATTATTTTTACTTTATGGTATGATTGAAATGATATATAATTTTAAGTTTACCATGTTGCTTCATCTAAGATTTATCTGTCTTCAGTATGGCTTCCTGTAAAGGAAATAGGAAACCTATGATGGGATGAAATAAAGTGGAAAACAACCATCCAATTTATCAACCTGAGATAGCCGGAATCAGAACTAAACAGTTTGTTTCAATGATATAACAATTGACTCAGGCTATAAATGGTGGTGGTATCCATGCATTAGATCAGTTGAATCAACCACAAGGGAACATGTCATTGGTAGAGAATTTCATGAGGCAACATCCTCTATCATTCAGAGGATCATCTGAACCTATTGTAGCTGAATTTTGGATTAAATCACTGGAAATGATTTTTGAGTCATGGGTGTTCAAAACATCAAAAGTTCAGTCTTACTATTTACCATTTTGAAGGTGAATCCAATCAATGGTGGATGATAGTTAAAAATATCACGAATAGTGAGGAGATTGATTCTCTTGATTGGGATGAATTCAAAAGTATTTTCATTGAGAAATATTTTCTTAAGGGGGTTTGACGTAGGATAGAAAACATTTCTTATAATTGGGGTAGGAGGATGACTCAATGAGTACTTATAAAAAAAATTCAGTCGACTGGAAAGGTATGCTCCAAATTTCATATGGGATTTTGATAGTAAAATCAATCATTTTTACTTAGGATTAAATACAAATTATCGAAGGGGATTAACTTCTCATGAGTTCAAAAGTTATGAAAAACATGTTAGATGTGTGAAGAAGGTAGAAATGGAGTTTCTTTATGATCATGTGTTTTTGAAAAACAAAAAAATAAGAGGTTGCGGTGGCATATTAAAGGGAAAAACTCTTCAAAAAATTATAGTGGTATGAAACTGGAGTTTATAGTTTTTCAAAATGTGGCAAAAAAGCATAGTGTGGAATGCTTTTTGAATTCTGGTAAGTGATTCCAATGTGGTAAAATGGGACATAAGGCTTGTAATTTCCTTGAAAAAGATTTGTGTAGTGGTAAGAAAAAAATCAAATTTATAGTTAGTGAAATGTTTTATGTGTAATGAAATGGGTTATTATGCAAATGAGTTCCGAATGAAGAATTCAAATGAAGGATAGCAGCCAGAATACAAGAAAAAATTGGTGGTAAAATCCTTTAAAACTACTTCATTAGATGTCGGGCCATCAAATGTAGTTTATCAGGAAAATTATTTGTTTATTCAGATTATGCCAATGTGTTGTTTGATTCTAGGTCTACACATTCTTTCATTTATGAGAAATTTTCTAGTAAATTGTGGATCCAATCTCAATATATAAATCTTGAACTTGTGGTAAAAACACCATGAGAATATTTTGAGACAAAAAGAAATTATAATAACCTTCATGTCCTTATGTGTGGAAAGAATCTACCTTTAAACCTTATTGGTTTGCCTCTAGTAGTGTTTGATGTTATTTTGGGTATGGATTTCCTTTCCATTTATCATGCTAAGATTGACTGTAGAGCTAAAGAGGTTTCTTTTTAGAAATAATTTTAGTTTGTGTACAAGAATAAACCCCTACTTTGGATAACATGTCAGGAAGTTGGGAAACTAGTAAAATATCTAAATGAATGTAACCATTCACATATTGTTGAAAACAAATAAACTATTCAGATTAAGGATGTTCTAGTGGTAAATGAGTATCTTGATGTTTTTATAATGATTTTCCTAGTTTAATACTAGATTGATAAGTTGAGTTTACTATTGAATTAGTTCATAATGCTAATCCAATTTAAAAACCCCCTTATCGAATGGCTCAAATTGAACTTTTAGAGTTAAAGAATCATTTACATGAGTTATTAGATAAAGGTTTCATTTGACCTAGCACAACACTATGGGGTCATCCTATCTTGTTTATTAAATATAAAGATGGTTCAATGAGACTTTTCATTTATTATATAGTCTTGAATAATATCAATGTAAAGAAAAAGTATCATTACCTCATATCGATGATTTTTTTATCAGCTCCAGGGACCTTAGTATTTTTCAAAGATTGACTTGTTTTCGAGGTATCATCAATTGAAAATAAAGGAAGAAGACATTTCAAAGACTTTGTTTCTTACTAGATATGGACCCTATGAATTTTTAGTTATGAATTTTGGGTTAACCAATACACCTGTTGTATTCATGGATATTATGAATAGAATTTTCCGTGAGTTCTTGGATAAGTTTTTGGTTGTTTTTATTGAAGATATTTTGGTTTATTATAAAATTAAAGATATGTATGAAAGTAATTTAAGGGTTGTCTTGGAAACTATAAAAGAAAATAAAATGTATAGGAAATTTAGTAAGTGTAAGTTTGGTTACTACAAATTTCATTCCTTGGTCACATTGTTTCTGAAGATGGCATAACTGTTGATCCAACTAAAACCAAAGTTATTGAAGAATATCCAAGCCCCACAAATATAATCATGATTTTTAGTTTTCTTGTTTTATAAATCTATTACTGGAGGTTTTTTGAAAATTTTTCATGTCTATCTAGCCCATTGACTAAGTGAACTCAAAAAGGTCTTAAGTTCATCTAGACAAAAGAATGTGATGAATGTTTTCAAGAATTGAAAAGAAGATTGGTGAAGCTCCAATTTTTTCACTACCTCCCAAAAATAGTGAATTTGTTAACTATAGTGATGCTTCATTGAAAGGACTTCGTTGTTTACTAATGCAGAATGATTAGGTAATTACTTATGATTCCCATCAGTTTAAACCTCATTAGTTAAATTACCCTATACATGATTTAGAATTAGATTTTGTTGTTTTTTTCTTTAAAAATTTGGAGGTATCATTTGTTTGGCATAAAGTGTGAAATATATAATGATCAAAAAATTTTGAAGTATATATTTACTCAGAAAGAATTGAACATGAGACTGAAGAGATTGATGAAATTAATCAAGGATTATCATTGAACGATTCATTACCATCTGAGAAAATAAAACAATGTGGCTGATACTTTGAGTCAAAAAAAGTAATTATACATTAACTATGTTACATTTAGAATGAGATCCTTTGGTTTTTGATATGATGAATTTTGTATTGTAATTTTTTGGTACAGGTAATTCCTCTATTTTGTTTCTGGTTCCAGTGAAATCATCTCTATCAAACAGAATAAAGAAATCACATAAAGAAGACATTGAGTTGAAGAAAAAGGTAGAATTGGTTCAGAAGGGTAAGTTACCTAAATTTAACATTGATAAAGAATGTTTTTTGAGGTTTGGAAAGAGATTATGCGTGCCTTGTGATTCCCATTTGAAGAAATAGTTATTATGTAGAGCCCATAGTTATCCGTTTTTAGTTTATCAAAGTAGTACTAAGATGTACAGAGATTTTCGCGAGTATTACTGGTGGGATAGAATGAAAAGAGATATTGCCGATTTTACCCTGAGATGTTTGATTTTTCAATAGGTTAAATCAGAGCAGTAGTTACCTAAAAGGATGCTTCATCCTTTGTTAATTATAGAGTGGAAATGGGAAAATATATCAATGTATTTCATAGTGGGATTACCAAAGACTTATCGAGGTAACAATGTAATCTAGGTTGTTATTGATTGGTTGACTAAATCTGCTCATTTTATTCCAATTCGAGATAATATGTATCTGGGTCAAATATCTCGGATATATATTAAAGAGATAATCATGTTACATAGATTTCCCCTCTTTATTATATCTGATCATGATCCCAGGTTCACTTATAACTTTTGGAAAGGCCTTCAGAAGTCATTGGAAACTGAATAAAATTTGAGTAAAAATTTTCATCCTCAATTAGATGGGAAATTAGAACAAACAATTCAGACCATATAGGATATGCTATGTGCTTGTTCACTAGATTACCTGGTAAGTTGGGATCAACATATTTCTTTGGTTGAGTTTTCTTATAATAATAGTTTTCATTCCTGTATATAGATGGCACCATTTGAAGCATTATATGAAAAGAGGTGTCAAACACCAGATTTCTGGGATAAAGTAGGTGAAATAATGTTGATGGGACCTGAATTGGTAGAAGTGATTGTAGAAAAAATTTAGTAGATTCATAAGCACATGAGAATAACTCATAGAAATCAGAACAGTTATTTAGATAAATAGAGGGAATATCTTTCTTTTGGATTAGGTGATCATATCTTTTTCAAAGTTTCTCCATGGAAAAGTGTGATGCGTTTTGGTAAGAATGGAAAGAAGAATCTGAAGTTCATTAGAACATATAAAATCCTATAGAAAGTTTGATCAGTTTCCTATAGAGTTTCTTTACCACCAATTTTATCCCAAGTACATAATTGTTTTCATGTTTCAATGTTGAGAAAGTATATTCCAGATCCATATCTTGTTTTGAGTCTAGATGTAGTTCAGATGGAAGATTATATTTCTTATGAGGAACAATCAATCCATATTCTTGACCAAAGAGAGCAAGTGTTGCGGAATAAGGTAATTCATCGGGTAAATGTTTTCTGGAAAAACCATATGGTTGAAGAGGCAACATGGGAATATGAAAATTCTATGAGGGATAAATACCCCCACTTATTTGATAAGTGAATAGAATTGTAAGGATGAAATTCCCAAAAGCGGGAATGATGTAACAACCCAGGTATTTATAAAATAAAACATTTTCATTTCTATAAATATTTCTAACTATGATATCAATTTTATGTTAAAAATGACGCTTTCTTTGATAGCGTACTCGACACGTAACAACGGGTTTCTCTAAAATCTTATGTTTCACACAATGTTGAGTTATACCGATAAATAATACAATATTATTACTATTTTAAATGTTAGTTAACGCATAGAAATTGTATTGTCAGAAATGAATAGAATTAAATATATTATGATTTTACATATTTCTAATTTTTTTTTAAATTTATCCAATGAATATTATGGGCTTAAAATAAGAATGAATCCGCTTTTAAGCATGAAATACTCTGATGTCTTTAAAAGGTCAGTTTACTGCATTTTGATTGGAAACCATTTTTAAATATAGGGTTTGTCACTTTTATATTTTATATTTGAAAAAATAAACTTCTTGTATAGAAATGGGAGATCAAATTTTACTTTGGATAAATTTTTGGTAATTTTCTGATAAAGTTTATTTTTTTAATGAATAGTGAAAAATACTACATTTTATTTCAAAATTTCCTTTTCATCTAACTTATTTATATAGCTAGATTTTCCTTTTAATTGGTTTTAAAGTGTAATTGGATTATGTTTTTATCATTTTATCCAATTCTGGTCATTGTATGTAATTTCACTTTTAAATTGAACACAAACACTTATCAATCTATATATTTATTAATTCTTTAAAAACATGCTTCGTGGTTTTGACAACATGAATTAATTTTAAATTAATTACTGAAAATTATGTGTTTTGAATTCAGAAAAACGGATTCCATATTTTTAATCAGAAGGTTCAAATTTTGTGAATAGGTACCTTTTATTTTTGGACATTATGAATAGTAACTCCAGTAATTATTTTATTTACCATAGTTGAAAGTTAAATTTGGTAAATAAGGGTAAAAACAACATTATAATAACATAAAACTACCCTAAAACGTGTAATGATCCTATTTGATGAGATATTTCTGACCAAGTGCATAATTGGGTCTATTTTGGGACCCCATGGATCCACTTGGGAGTGATACTGGCATTTTATAATAATTAATTTAAAATAACGATAAAAATAACATAAAAATGTATCTTTTAGTAGAAAAAATTCTATGTGGTTATATAAGTGATATATTCGAATATAAATAGTAATTATAAAGATAAAATAATTTTTTGCATAATTATATTTTATTTATAATTTTTAGAAATTAAATAAATAAATTTAATTATGACACAATGATGATGAAGTTGTTGATTCAGTAATAAAGGATTCAAATAAATGGTATTATTAATATTAAAATAAATATAATTTGAATATTTTGATGTCATACACAAATTTTATGGATGATATTGACATATTAGCTTTTTATTAATGATGTTTTTTAGAAAGAATCAAGTTTTTATGGATTTTTAAAAACGTCATGATATGAATAGTGTCAAAATTGACAAAATTCATATTTTAAAATATAAAATATTTTAATAAATATTATAAAATTCCGAAAAAAATCAATGATTCAGAAAAAATGTTATGATAAGTATTTAATTTTATTAATGAATATTTCATTTTATATTTTTCATTTTTTGGTAACTATTTCTATTCTCAAACATTTAAATTATTGATAAAATGGTAAGAGTAAAAAGGGTTAAATAAAACGACAAGGATTAAAAAATATCCAAAACCTATCTAATTATTATTGGATGATTTTATTTAGACTTAAATTAATCCTATCTTATGACTAACTTAATTTGGACTAATTTTTAATATAAATGGAATATATAATAAATTAATATTTCTAGACTTTCCAAAAGTTCCCCTACTCCCTCTTATAACAAGCCACCACCTCTAACCACATAACTCACACCTCTCAAGACCCTTTACTGGTCCAAATTCAGACCAAATAAGCTCCAAAAATCCATCCCTCCCTCCTAGAATCCTTACCTTGGAAATAAGTCAATTCAAGAAAGCCTTTTGGTTCAAATCAAAGGGAGTTACACGTTTTAAGGGTAACGTCTTCTCTAAAATACCTTTCCATTATTTTACTTCTCCACTCACTATTATTTTCTTATTATTTGATTACATAACAACATTATTATACTAAATATACTAAGATTTTGGTATGATAATTATTCTAACTACACTTACACACACCTCCATCTAATGCATACGAACATACTATTTCTATGTACGGTGAACTACTGCCTCGCGAAACGATGATTGTTTAATTTTACCCTAACACCTATCATGGTGCCCATTATGATGGAAATTTATCTATACGTAATATATATTATATTTATACTGTCCATATGATTCTATATTTTTCATTTACAATATACCTTTATGATTTCCATAATGTGTAAATACGATAATTTCATTTGAGGAAATGTGGACTACCGCTCCCTCAAAGTGATATGACTCGGTCATGCCATACATGGAATGTTTAAAGGATACAGTTAATGAAATTATGTAACATATATATCATATTATATTATATTTTAATTATAATATACCTATGTATCATTTAGTTTTCATTCCTTTAAATATGAAAAAGAAATGAAAGTATTGTTCATGCGTACGTAGGGCTTACCGTCTCAATGAATGGTGCATTTCATTTCTTATATATAAATGTTATGGACTATTATAAATACATATATAATAGATATATATGATACTTAAATGATGAATAATATTCTGGTGACGATTGAATTTTGACTACATAGACAATTTACATCAAAACAAGTTCATTTTCAACTCAAGTATCGAATATCGACAAAACAACCGATATGAACTTAAATAATTATGTAATTTTTTAAAAGGATGATAAGTAATATAAAATTAATAATAAACTTGAAAATGTATATTAAAAAATTATAAATTAGCTTAATTTTATTATTTAGGAATATAATGAATGAACGAGACATGCTTGGATCTTGGTATGAGAACATCTTAACCCAATTTCTATTATTTGGGTTAATCTTCTACTTATTTATTACATCATGCTATGATTATGTGAGAAATGAATTTTGATATATAATATTGTATTTATACTTTATTTATGTGTAATTATAGTTATTACACATAATTTATCTATTTTATTAACAAAATGATCTTTGTAAGGGACTTCATCTCAGTCTCCTTTCATTGAGTCATATTTTGGTTTATACAAAGACTTCTTTTTTTTCGGTGTATAATTATACCATTCTCCCTTTAATTAAACTAAATTGTTTAAAAAAATAATCTTTTTCTACAAACTGTTTTACTAAATAAAAAATAGAATGTTTCTTTTTAACGTACTTGGTTACAACAACCTTTTCACAGATGTGAGTATTATTTGATGTTTGGCTTCTTTAACAAGTCGTAATGTTTTTAAATAGAAAAAATACCATATTCCCTTTTTTTGTATTTTGGTATTGAAAATGTTTTTAAGAAAGAATTTATTATATCAATATCTTGAAATGATATATTGTGATTTCAATGTGAAAATGCTATATTTCCTTTATGCTTGTTTTATGTGTTATGAATATGTTATGGTTCTTGGGAATTGTTTATGTATATGGGTGGTTCCGTGATAAGCCAATGGAAGGTGAGCCCGAGATAGATTTCCAATGCATTGGGTAATGTGATGGAGGTAAACGTTAATTTTTCTCATAAGAGATTTAGGTAATATACTGTGATGAGTATTTCAAATGTAACTCTCTATGTAGTTGTGAAATCTACAATTTAAGTATGTTATGGATGCCACAAGTTAACTTTATGATTTATAATTTCTATGTATTATTCATAAATCTTATGAGTTCATGAGTTATGTTAAAGAGCTTATGATTTATGATTGAAAAGTATGATTTCTTGATTTTTATCTATTCATGGACTAATGGTTTCTTTCTTTATTTTATAACCCTTATAAGTTTTTATGCTCATCACAAGTTTTTGAAATGTTTTTTCACACAGTTTAAGGAAGGGTAAGAGACATGAATAATTAAATAATATTTCTATCAAGAAAATAATTCTTGTTTTATTTAAAGAGTTTTATTATTGTGAAAAAATTGGATAGAGTAGAAGTGTCTACATTTTAATATTTGAGATGTAATGTATTAGTTATGGCCTAATTCTCTAAAACTCTAAACCTTAAATGATCCTCAAGGTGAATTCTTTACTTGACTCAAGATTATGTAATGTTTAAGGATAGGGCCTTACACGATCTCTCTCCCATCCTATAAAACCCCATAGTTTTCATCACTCCCCCCCTGAGAGGGAAGTGTCCCCCTAACTAGTAGTCCTTATTCTACTGTCGTCGCCCCTCACCCAAACATGGTGGGCCCCTTTCCCATTATACATGGCTCTACATATTTCCCCAAAACTTATTTATTATTTTAGTTCAATTTTTTCTTCATGAGGATGAGTTAGATCATGTAGAGAAGGAAATCATCACACACACAGGTTAGATCCACTAGGTGGAAAAGAGTCAACTATTCCCATTTATCATTTTATTGTCTTTTTATGTTCCAACCTACACTACCATAGATATCAAACATTTAACAGCCCATAAAAGGGGATTTAACAACACTAAAATAACATTTTTTTTCTATGTGTCATAAAAAGGTGTCTCCTTTATCAGCGTTTTTGTTAGAATTGATAAAGGCCTACTCCTATAGTATAGTGCTGAAATTACAGCATGTTGTAGTAAATACACTTATATGAAGATATAGATGTATGAAAATTCGTAATTTAATTGAAAAATGCATCAAAAATACAAAAAACACTATATAATAAACATTTCAAACAATGTTGTGTACAATTACATTTTTAATTACTATCACAAATATTCAAAAACATCAATGTTTTATTGTCTTTGGTTCCCGCGACCCCCTCTCAAAAAATCTAAGTCATGGAATAAGTTTCTAAAAAAATAACCCCAAAATGATAAAAAGTATCCACATGTATAAGAAAACAATTCTTATCTTACTAATACTATAAAGAAATAAATTAATCTTATATATGTAACAATAAATTAATAAAATTTTAATTTTAAATAAAAGGAAACACTTGGAGTCATACCAATCACACCGTAAATTATATTGAGGTGTGGATAATTTATATATTTCACAAATGACTTATATATCATTTTCCAGAAGTATCAAAACAATTTGAATGTGCTTTCTCAGTTTTGAGTATGTCACTTGTGTTTTTTACTAAAATGTCATTTTAAACTGAAAACATTCACTTTGAGTCATACTAGTCACATCATGTATCAGTTTGATGTGAGACTAATTACTACACATGAAAAATGAATTATTAACCATTTTCCTAAATTACCAAGACAATCCAAGCATGTTTTCTTGGTTTTCAACGAATGACACTTGTTTTGAACTAAATTGTCAATTTTAAACAGATAATGGAAACTTTGAGAAATATCGAGCACACCATGTATCAGATTGAGGTTTGGATAATTTTAATACATTAGAAATAACTTATGGATCCTTCTCCCAAATTAACAAAACAATTTAAATGTGTTTAATTTTTTTTAGTATGTCACAACCTTTTTTACTAAAATTTCAATTTTGTATAGAAGGACACACTTGGAGTCATACCAGTCACACCGTACTTCATATTGAGGTGAAATTGAAACCTAAACATCAAACATGACTTATATATAATTTTCTTAAAGTATTAAAACAATTAAAATGTTTTTCTTGGTTTTGATTATGTCACTTGTTTTTTTTAATAAAATGTCTTTTTAAACTAAAATTATGCAGTTTGAGTCATATTGTTCTAATTGTGTGTCGGTTTGATAAGAGACTGAATAATACATGTCAAAAATTAATTATGAATCGTTTTATAAATTATCAACATAATTCAATCATGTTTTATTGATTTTTAGTGAGTGACACACTTTTTTAAATAAAATGTCAATTTCAAAACTCATAATGAACACCTTGAGTCATACTAAGCACACCATGTATCAGATTGAGGTGAATCTATTTCCTACATGTCACAAATGACTTATGGATCATTTTCATAAAGTATCAAAACAATACAAATGTGTTTTATTTATTTTGAGTATATAAATTTTCTTTTTTACTAAAATTTAAATTTTAAATAAAAAGACACACCTAGAGTCATATCAGTTACATCATGCATCAGATTGAGGTATGGATGATTCATACACATAAAAAATTATGTATGGATCATTTTCCTAAGTTATAAAAACAATAAAAATATGTTTTCGTAGTTTTGAGTATGTCACTTGTATTTTTTACTAAAATATCATTTTAAACTGAAAACACACACTTTGAGTCAAACTAGTCCTATCGTGTGTCAGTTTGATGTGAGAATGATTCATACATGTAACAAATGACTTATGAACCATTGTACAAAATTATTAATACAATATGAACATGTTTTCTTTATTTTCAATGAGTGAAACATGTTTTGAACTAAAATTTCAATTTTAGACTGATAATGGACACTTTGAGTCATATTGGGCACACCATGCATCATATTAAGATAAGGATGATTTCTACATGTCAAAAATGACTTATGGATCATTTTTTTAAATTATAAAAATAATCTAAATGAGTTTTATTCATTTTGAGTATGTCATTTGTCTTTTTTAGTAAAATATCAATTTTTAATAATAAGACACACTTGGAGACATATTGGTCACACCATGAATTAGATTGAGCTGTAGTTGATCCCTACCCATCAAAAATGACTTAGGGATATTATTCCTAAAATATCAAAACAATTTTAACTAATTTTATCAGTTTAGAGTATGCCACTTTTCTTTTTTAATAAAATGTTATTTTTAAATGGAAACACTCACTTTGAGGCATACCGGTCACATCGTGTATTGATTTGACGTGTGACTAATTCTTAATTGTCAAAAATGGCTTTTGAATCATTTTCCTAAATTATCAAGACATTATGATCATGTTTTCTTATTTTTCAATCACTAACACATATTTTTAACTAAAATGTCAATTTTAGACTGATAACAAACACTTTGAGTCATACCGACCACACTGTGTATCATATTGAGGTGTGGCTAATTAATACACATTACAAATGACTTATGGATCATTGTACTAAATTATCAAAACAATAAATAAAATTCTTTATTTTGAGTATGTTACTTTTCTTTTTTTCTAAAATTTCAATTTTAAATAAAAAGACACACTTGGAGTCATACCAGTTACACTATGTTTTTTGATTGAGTCGAGGTTAATTCCTACACATAAAAAATGACTTATGGATCATTTTCATAAATTATAAAAAAATACAAATTGTTTTTCTTGGTTTTGAGTATGAAACTTTTCTTTTTTACTAAAATTTCATTTTAAACTAAAAACACGCACTTTGAGTCACACCAGTCACATCGTGTGTCTGTTTGATGTGAGACTGATTCCTTATCATTATCTATGAATTATTAATTGTTTTTCTAAACAATCAATACAATCAAAGTTTTTTTGCTTATTTTTCAATGTGTGAAATGCATTTTGAACCAAAATGTAAATTTTAGACTAATAAAAACCACTTTGAGTGATACTGAGCACACCATTTATCATATTAAGGTGCAGTTGATTACTACACAACACAAATGACTTATAGATCGATTTCTTAAAGTATCAAAAAAATCTGAATGTTACTTCTCTATTTTGATTACGTAACTTATCTTATTTACTAAAATATCAATTTTAAATAAAAAGAAATTCTTTGAGTCATACTGGTCATATTGTGTGTCAAATTGAGGGGAAACTAATTCATATACATCACATATGACTTATGGATTGTTTTCCTAAAGTACAAAAACAATAAGAATGTGTTTTCTTGTTTTTGAGTATGTGATGTCTGTTTTTAACTAAAATGTAAATTATAAAATTAAAACATACATTTTGAGTCATACTGAGCACATTGTGTATTAGATTGAGGTGAAGATGATTGAGATTTGGCTGATTCCTACGTCATTCAAGATATTTTTCTTTAAAAATATTTTGTAAAGACATACTTTTCATCCCTCTATAGAAAAATCCCTTAGTAGATGCATCCTTACAATTCACTTCACATTCCAGGTGGCATGGGGGTTTCTCTTCCATCAAAAGGGAATGCGTTCTCTCTTCTGGTTTGTTGTAGATAGTTTAAAGAAAAATATGACTTCCTGAAATATCTTTGAAAACAAAATAAATAAGTATTAGATACAAATGATAAGGAAATTAACTAAAAAATAGTAGAAAAAATGATCAAAAAATTAACTAAAGAAGTTGGAATCCACATTTTAATTAAATTATTGAAAAATATCTTTGTAGATGCATTGTTGCAATTAAATTCATGATACAAGTAGTATGGGGTTTCCTCTTATATCCAAAAGTAACATGTTATATCTTTTCTAGCATGTTGCAGATAGTTAAAAGAAAAATATGACTTCCCAAAATATTTGTGAAAAATACTAAATAAGTATTAGATAAAAATGATTGGGAAATTAATTTAAAAATAGTAGATAAAATGAGTGCAAAATTAACTTAATAAGTAGTAGGAAATTACAATTATATTAAAATATTGAAGAAATCCTTAGTAGATTCATCCTTACGATTCACTTCACCTTTCAGGAAGCATGGGGTTTCATATTCCATACAAAAGGAGCATTTTCTATCATTTATATCTTATAGTAGATAGTTGAAAACAAAATATGACTTCCCAAAAGATCCACGAATAAAACTAAATAAGAATTACATAAAAATGAAAAGGAAATTAACTTAAAAATAGTATATAAATGATGAAAAAAATCAACTAAATAAGTCATAGGAATTAAACATTGAATTCAACTATTGCCAAATCCCTTAGTAGATTAATCCTTATAATTCACCTCACATTTCAAGAAGCGTGAGGATTCCTCTTCCATACAAAAGGAACATGTTCTCTATTTTTTTTTGCTTCTTTTGGATAGTTGAAAGAAAAATATGAGTTTCCAAAATATCAATGAAAAAAACAAAAAAAAAGTAGTAGATAAAAATGATAAGTAAATTAACATAAAATTTTAAATAAATTAATGATAAAATTAACTAAATAAGTATCATTAATTCATCTTTTCTTGATGTCTACATACATTCTTAACCCATTTCCTTATTGTTATTATCTCATTTTCAGCCTCAAAGTCCAATCTTTCACGAGCATGAGTGACTTCAAAAATCCACCCAACTAGATAAAAATAACCCACATGTATAAGTAAACAATTATTATGCTAATAATACTATAAATAAATAAATTAAACATAAATATGAAACAATACATTAATAAAATTTCGTTAATAAATTAAAACCAAACAATTTGAGTCATACCAGGTACACCATGTATCAGATTGAGGTGTGGTTGATTCCTACACATCACAAATGACTAATGGATAATTTTCTTAAAGTGTGAAAATAATATGAATAAGTTTAATTAGTTTTGAGTATCACACTTGTCTTTTTTTTAATAAAATTTCAATTTTAAATAAGAATACACACTTAGATTAATGTCGATCACACCATGCATTAGATTAAGGTGTGGATAATTCTTATATATCACAAATTAATTATGGATTACTATCCTAAAGTTTAAAAAACAATATGAATGTGTTTGATTAGTTTTTTTGTAACTTTTCTTTATAACCAAAATGTAATTTTAAATAGAAAAACTCACTTTAATTCACATAGGTCACATTTTGTGTCAGTTTTATGTGAGACTGATTCCAACACATCACAAATAACTTATGAATCATTTCCCTAAATTATCATGATAACATGAGTATGTTTTCTATATTTTTAGTAAGTTATATATATTTTAACTGAAATGAAAATTTTAAACTGATAACATAAACTTTGAGTCATATTGAGCACAATATGTGTCACGTTGAGCTGAGGTTGATTCCTACACATCACAAATGACTTATGAATCATTGTTATAATGTATTGAAAAAATATGAATGTGTTTTCTTAGTTTTTAGTACATGGAATGTGTTTTGAACTAAAATTTCAATTTTAAACTAAAAAAATAAACTTCGATTCATATTGGGAATAAAATGATGAGAAAATAAAATAATTAAGTAATAGGTAATCAAGTTTTCATGATGTTTATATACATTCTAACACTTGGTAAGCTGCCCATTCATTTCTAAACAAATCCATTTCCTATTTTGAATATGAGGATTGTCGACCATCCTGGTATTACTAGATAAATATAAATAAATAGTGGATTAATTAATATTTTAAATGAAATTGTAGTTGTCTTCAAAAACACCAATTTAGAGATGATAATTTTTTGATGGAATTCGATATATTTCATAAATTTACAAACAAAATTACCATAATATTTTCAATTTTTTGTTTATCACACTGAAAAAACATTGATAAAAATAAGTAATTTGTGTTAATATATTTTTTATAGAGAAATATTATTATATATACCTTAATACATATCTAATTTTAGAATTTGACAGGCTCATTGTATTCATTTATTCTTCTCACTCCATGATTTTGATGATATTTAAACACTGCCGTATCATAACAGAATTTCAATTAAAACATAATATAAAATGTATAACATGAAGTAAATTGTAAAACATTACATCAATTGTATTATAAATTGATAAGAATTATAACAAGTGGTTGGTTTTTTGGGTATCCATGCATTGAATCTGAAAAATAGATCTTGGGAGTATCCAAATTCACTAAAATCAGTAACTAATGTTACCTAAAAAACAAAAAGGAATAAGTAATAAAATGAATAAAAATATATTTTATATGATCAAATTGTATATTTTTACCCTTTAATTGTGGGTATTAAGAAGATTATTTCTATTATAAGCTTTCTTTTAAACATTTTAGTCAATTTTTCCTCTATTACTTCAATTTTATTTGGTTCAAATTTGAATTCTTCAGAATAAGTAATTTGAGTACTAATGAGTCCAAATTTCTATTTATAGGGTTTTCCCTTCGAATAGTATTCATATATATTCCTTAAAAAATATAAATATTATTCCATCATAATTGACATAGTATATTAGCTATTATACAAAAAAATCATGAAAACACACCTCATGTATACATTTACAACTGAGAATTATAGCCATTCATCCATGCAGGTTTCATTTACATTCTCAATACCAATATAGTTTATAATAGCCTCTCTATACAATTGTGATTCATAATAAATTGTGGACACAACAACATTTTCTAATGTTGTATCCACATGAATCTTTAAAGTTATTTAATGAAAAGGTTGAATGGGCAGGGTAAAGGAATTTTGTGAAGATACTTTTGATTAGTTATTTAATACTTTAGATTGTTTTGATTTGACCTTCCATTTCACCCCTTCCCCTTTTTCATATGTAATAACATTCACCAGGTTAGGAATTTTTTCATTAATGGTTAAATTTTTTTCCTGAAAATAAATTATAAATGAATAACGCCTTATAAACATGCTTTTATAAAATATCTAATGGAAATTATTTGATTTTTCTAATAGCTTTCTCGACCATATGAATATCCTCACCATCAAGTGGGATAGGTATCTCAATGATTGACTCTTGAGTTATGTTAGTCACAACTATCACTTAATTTTTTTTAATTTTTATGTTTTGTAGAATATCTCATTGGATATTGTACACATTATCCCTCACAACCAGGTGATGGTTTGGTGTTGATAGATATAAATCACAACAATTTTCACCATATAGAATGTCAATATAGGTAATGTATCATTGTCTTCATGATTTACATTTCACATTAATAATTATAATAATATTCATTACATCTACTAATATATCTCTTTGAGGGGAATGAATTGCCTCAAATACAGTAGTGGGCACTTCATGCAGTTATTGTTCTTGTGTTGTTTCTTTTCTTTAATTCATTCCCATAACATTTTATATCAACTATGACATCCAATTAATTTTTTTATTAAGTGTAGATAATCATGCCTATAAATCTTCCATTTTTTATCATTATCCCCCTGTTAATTTCTCTTCTCGAAATATGTTCAGGGTGTAACACAAAACCCCACACTTCTAATGTAGCCATACTATTCTGGCCACTTCAAGGACACTGATATAAGCAATTCATCTGATATAGTTTATGATGATTATTATGTTTAAGTAGGATAAAAAATATAAGAAAATAAGTAATAATTGTTATGTAATAAAAATTTAATGAAAAAAATTATTATACTATACTTACACATGATTCCCACACTTTTTTGTGAATTTTCATCGATTAGTATCCCTTATTTATTTACACATGCCTCATTACATAACACCTGATGTGGGATAGGAATGGATTTTGATTTATATTCATAAGTCATTATATAAATGAATAAACATAATTATGTTTTTTTTTCATGTCACATAAAATTATTATGGTAGATTTAAAATACATACCATTTTTTGAAGTTAAGTGAACCCCATACCTTATTTACAGTAGGGGTATGTTGGTTTTATAGCTCGTTTCTTATTTTTAGCACTTAGTTGAAATTTCATAAATTTTTAGTTCTTAATCAACGTGATTAATACATATATAGTAAATCAATGTATTACCAGTCATAATGTACCTAAAAAGATGTCTCCTCATGATGACCAACAAATGCATCCCATGCTTGTTGGTTTATCAGGTGTGAATACATATGTGGTGGGTGAGGGTTTATTTTCCCTTTAGTATATTTGATATAAAACATCATAAGAATTTTGGGAAAGCCTTTATGAGTAGTTCTAGTGAGAATAAATATAAAATTCAATCAGGATTCATCTACTACAAATAAACTCTACAAGGGATAATGAAGAGTAATTTGGAATTTTAGTATTTTATTTTTTTAGTAAAATAAAGAAAGTATATCATAATATTACCCTAATATTGTCCCAAATCAGTGCCTTAAGTGAAGAAAAAACATTGTTCCATGAATCTAAATCAATTAGAATTCTCATGTGAGTAGTGATCCCAATGTAACTACATAATATGACCTCTTTGTGGTTAACATGATGGTCATGTGAATTCTATTTATCCTGAAATTTGATTACTTTGTTTCTCACCTTAATAATTTTTTCTGACATTGTCACACTACGGAACTCTTGTTTTTTATGGAACACTATTTATTCACTATCTACCATTTCCTCACCTTTTATATCTTCAATATGTTGTTCCTATGGATTGGTAGCATCAACATGTGCATAAGGTTGTTGTTCCTCTGCATTTGGAGCACCATCATGTTGAGAAACATGTTGTTCCTCAGTATTATAAGCATTGTAATGTGTAGAAGTAATTATATACAGAATTGGATCAACATTTGATTTATATTACATAAATATAGAAATGAATATATAATAATATGAGGTAACAGAATGTATATTACAAAAAATAAAACCTGATTATTGAAATCTTTTTTTAATGTTTTAATGGATTTAACCCCTCTATCGAGTATGTAAATCCCTTAATTGTGGTCTCCTCTAACATAAAATACCCTCTCTACATTGGGACCACTCAGGAATGATTATGATGTATCTTTGAAAGGTTTAGCCTAATTTAAATTGACATCTAACCCTTCAGTGGTTTTGGTTGATAAAAAAACAATTGATCAATTTCGGTTTGTGGGATATGGAGCATAAAATAGTTGTATTACATGTGATTACATTATAAATAGTTCATCTTTGTACCCTTCCTTACTGAAATAAACTTTTATGAATACCAATTAATCCATTTTAACACTACTTTTTTTATCAAACCACTTGCATTGGAAAACCGTCACTGGGAATGTTTCATAATCCAACTTCCATATTTGTTTGAGGATGCCAATGTATGACATATTCACATAAATTGGATTTGTATCCTTGGTTCCATATACATGCATCACTTCAGCCAAAAGTGTAACTCCACTATTTTACAGGGTACTGAATTCATCATGTTCATTTATATAGAAAGTATAACCACTAATTACATAACAATTGTAAGATAATAAGTTCAAACTTAGTCCTCTATATATCCATTGAAGTCATTTTGAAATTGAATTCGGATTTTCAGAGGACTACTTAAAAATATAGTCTCCAAACCATCTTATAAACTATTTATTATATATATTTTATATCCAACCTTCATCCCTTGATGGAGTCAAATTACTAAGAATTTATTTTTTGGATTCAACATATGGGGAAACCTCTAAACTATTATGAAAAATGTAAAGGTGGACCTGCTCCCAATCTATAATAGTGATTGGGATAACATCTATTCTAGAAATTCATTCACCCAAAATCTGCCGGGTGTAATGATATTTTGGTAGATAAATGATTTACACTATGGATAGGTGGTCAGTATAGAATTCAATGGATTCCTCAAGAACATATCTCTCTATAATAAAACATTATAGTTGACTTCAATTTTTGACATACCATTTCAAAATCTTCATATAACATTCAATGGGGTACATCCATCTATAATGTACAAGATCACATAGTAAAAAATCTCTTACCAAGTGAACTATCAAGTGAACCATCAAGTGAACCATCATATAAAAGAATGTTGGGGAGAAGAAAATATCCAATTTACATAATATGATTACAATTTCCTTTTCCATAGTTGTAAATTTATGCAGGTCTATAACATTGATGCAGATAGAATTGAAAAAGAAACATATCTTGGATAATGTATGATTTGAATTCTTGGTAAAAATGAAATGTAAATCTACATGCATTAGATCTTGCATCAAAACATGAAATTCATGTGATTTGAAACACTTTAACAATAAATCATTCATTAAAATGATATTTTTTTATATTTAATGAATACCCCACTCTGGAACCTTTACATAATTCAAGAAGTTTAAAAAATTATATCTCACCCTCCTTAATAGATTTTATCTAGAGGAAGAATATTCCATTTTTCAACATTCACTAGCACCAACTCATTATGTATTCTCATGTCAATCATGTCCAACCTAGACTTAATTCCCTCATTTTATTTTATTGGGTGAATTTAGTAACATTCTAATGACACTATGACATTCATTTTTTTAACATTCATTACATCAATAAGATGCCTAATGTACAAACAATTATAGTACGATAATTCAAAAAAACTAATCTCTTTTTCCAACCTATTTTTGTAAGGTCTTTAAAAAATGGTTTACTAAAATCAATGTCAATATCTTTTACTTTCTGTGATAGTTGATCATCTATTAGTGGAGATGTTGTTTTACATTCATCTGAAATTCCATCAAATGATGTCATCTATGATCAATACATATATTATTGGGGTAGAAATTTGTAATGTCCTAAAAACACAATCTTCTATGATTTTTTCAACCCAATTAACTTTATAACTTGTTCAAAAATGTGACACCCTTCAGTTCCTTTAATGTTATATCCAAAACAAATTCTATAAGTAGGAAAGTCATTTATCATCCCATATAAAATGACTCTAAATATCAAATCATCATTTCTATAAGCATCACAAAATGTAACACCTGAGTACCATAATAATTTCAAATATTCAATCAATGGAGGAAAATAAACATCAATATCATTTCCCGATTATTTTTTCCATGATATAGTCATAGATAATATAGTATATTTTCATTTCATGCATAACCACGGTGGAAAGTTATAATTTACTAACATAATCCGCAATGTTTTGTGAGTATTATTTTGAAAACCAAAATGATTCACTCTATTTGATGATTGCACTAGATGAAGGTTTATCAGATTATTTAAAAATTTAGGATACTCATGAAAAATTCACTTCCACTTAGGAGATTCTTCTAGGTGACAAAGTTTTCCATATTTATTTATTTTATTTATGTTCCATGTTAATTTTCTTATAGTCTAGTCACTTTAATTTAGGTGACTAAGCATTAGAATGTTTCTAAAGTACAATAAAACTTATGTAGGACCTGATTCAACTTTCTTATAATGAGAAGAAACACACATTGGGCATTTTTAAGTGATTTGTGGTCCTTGAGAAATAATATACACCCATTTTGAAAGGCATGTATTCTTTAAAAGATCATAACCATTTAAGATATCATTTTTTAAGCATCGTATGTTTAGCATGTAATATCATTATCTTCTAAGAGCATATCATTCAATAGAGAAAGTAGTTCAGTAAAACTATCATTACTATATTTGTTGTAAGCTTTTAAATTATAAAGCGTCAGTATGGCTGACAATGCTTTATATTTAGTACAATCACAATACAATGACATCTTTTCTTAACTCATTAACTTCTAAAAAAATTTGATAATCATAATATTCATCTTAAAATGTTATTGACATTTCATCAATATAATCTTCATTATCTTTCACACTTAAAATCACCTCCTTGATACATGATTCATAATTTTCCATACTTTTAATCATATCAGATTATCCATAAAACGTAGTCTTATCTCGGTCACCGGTTATATTAATTTCCTCCCAAGTTTAGTCTAATATTTATAACTTTGATCTATTACATGATAAATCAATAGTTCTTCCAACTTATCTAGACTAATTAGTCCTGAATAACAACATTGTAAACTTGAAAAAGAGGATTTGAGAAGGGTCATATGCATGATATTTTTCAATCTTTATGAACTATTTCACTTCATCCTCATACTCTTTTTTCATATTATTGGAATCCAACAATTATTGATTCATATCCATCCTATTTTATTTGAAAATGTTAATATATAATAAAATAAATAAAGCTTCAAAACAATTTCATAGAAACAGACCATCTTAAGATTAAAATCTTATTATGAGGTAAGATTATTAATGGTTATGATTTCAAAGACATAAATTTTTTTATTAATGGTTATGATTTTACTATAATGTGTTACCATTAATCTTTTATATATTATATGTACATAATATACTATCTCCTGCACTAATTTAGGTCCCAAGAGAGATTTCTCCCCTATCTGAACCCAACATAGAGGTGATCAACATATGGAATTTAATATAAAGCTTCTAAATTATATTTCTATATCAATGATTAATAACTATTGTTATAAAAAATATATTTTCTTATATTCAAAAATTTATCTCTCAACATTTGACACAATATACATTCCACATTTTGGTTTCATAAAAAGAAGACAATGTAGAAAGAAAAAATGCTAATTGTCACTAAAAATAAAAAACAAAAGGTAATGAAATGTTTTAAAAATACATTATGGTTTTAATCCATGGGAGTATGAGGGATACATAGAAGAAAATCGGTTGAAATGTTTGATTTTAATCCATGGGATAAGGAGGGATACTTGGAACTTGGATCTGATTACCAGTTCTATACTGCAAAACCACTATCAACTTATCATCTGTAGTTACCTCCTTAAACGATAAGTGGGAAGTGTTTTTTGAAGTGAACAACTAAGAGATCCATGAAATCCGAGTGAGAAATTTCTATTAATGAGTGAAAATGAACGTGAATGTGAGGGAGAGGGTGAACCAATAATGGATTGGGGCAAAAGAGATTGGGTGGAACATGAGATTAGGATAGATACATGAAACATGGAGATGATTACCACAAGTGCACTTCAAAATATTTGTATACTTATCTTCTAAAATCACCGACTTACAAGATAAGTGGGAAGGGATTTTTGTGGTGCACAACTAGGATCTCCATGCAATCTAAGTGATAAATAATGATGAATGAGTGAAAATGAACATGAATGTAAGAACCCAGTTTTTCACCCAGGTATAAATCCATTAAATTTTTGTCTAATTATTTATTTTGGACCTAATATGGATTAATAATGAGTTAGTAAAGGTCTCAAGGGTTTTTGGGGATTGTTCGAATCCCGGAACCCTTCTTTTTTGGAGAACTAGGCCTACAACATGATTTTTAGTAATCCATGTGGGGAGGTCGTATGATTATATAAAACTATGTAGGTGGAACAATTTTTTAGATAGAGCCTTAGTGCACAGTTGGTGCATGGTTTCCCTAACTGTGTGACCTAACCATGTAGTATTCCCCTTTCTCTGGGTACTCATGCATGGTTTGTGCATAGTTTAGCAACCCATGTAGACAAACCGCACACAGGCTAAATTTGGGGAAATTTTTAATTTTTTCCCCTTAATGATATAATTAATCTCCTCCTTCTTACCTAATCCAATTTCTAGTGGGATTAAGCTCCATTTTCTCTCAGATTGGTGATTTTGAAGGACTAACCTAGGGACCAATAGATCTCCTTAATTCATGATTTTTTCAAGCTTTTGTTCATCACATTAGATGCACAATGATAAGTATTCAAGTCTGTTTGATTCGTTCTTTTTCTCTCTTATTCTTGAACTAGTTATCAAGGTGTAATAATTTTTACCTTTTTCTCATATATAATCCATCCCAAAATGAATTATATGATAATACTGGACTAGGAGTGTCGTACAAGCTGATGGTGGGTATTCAATAATGTATCCCTCAAGTTCATTGTTTTTGGAAATTATGTGTGGGCCCCCTTAATTTCATCGGGTGTTGCTTATTGAATTTATATGCCAGGATTATAATCATTAGAACTGTATGTTTTTTCTTTCCATATATGTTATTACTTGTTAGTGTTTACACCCACAACTCCATTCATCCCATGTAGGATGTTTTTCCATAATTTTTTTAGTGTTTTGACACGTTTGAGCTGTCGTTCAGGTGTGCCATGGCTTGACCTTTATAAAGGTAAGCTTTTCTATATTAAATATCATGATTTAAATTTTGATTTTAATAATGTAAAGTACCATTTATGGTCACCAATTGAATTTCCTAAGGAAAGTTCCTCAATTTGATAATTTAATGTGAAACAAAAATTGGAATGTATACTAAGTATATGACCTTTCCTTTTAAATGTAATTGAATAATTGGATTCATGTATGTAGAACCCATCACCATGTTTATGGAATGTAGCAGAGTGAACCTTGATTTTTTTTTTTAAATTCCATAAATGGATTAAATGAATGGTTGCATGCTACTTGGCCTTGTTACACTAATGAAAGGCAAGGCTTGAACCAAATGGATTTATCGATTAATTATGAATTGATTAAAGGGTTGCATGATAATTGTCCTTTTCATTATAATGAAATGAAAGTCTTGAAACAAATGTAATATTATATGAATTCATTTCCAAAATAAGAGTGGTCTAACTCAATCTCACCTTGTATTCCTGAGAGAATTCCTTGAGCACCCGAGGATCCCATTCTGAATTCGAGGATATGACTTTCTTAGTTTGAGGCCCACCAAGAACCTAAACCTTTTCTAACATTGGATGCCTAGTATGACACTATAAGATCTATCATGTAGTAATAAAGGATACCTTAGATACACTCCTTGGATCATGCATTGAAAAGTAGGTTCCATGGTTAAATCGAATCGGGCCCAGTCATTTCATAACCTCGTTTTACCTTGGATGAACTCCTTGAACTATGTAGGCGTTTTATTGTGGAATGCCTTCAACTATGATCCTTGGATTACACTCTTACCCTTAGCTGAGATACATTCATTATTGAGTTGGAAACCCTTGAGTTCTATGTTTCCTTGGTTGTTACCTTGGAACATCATTATTAAATATCATTATAGGATGCCTTGGATACACTCCTTAGATCCAACATTGAAAAGTTGGTTCCATGGTTAAAGCCTATCGAGCATAGCCATTAAATAGCCCCATTTTACCTTGGATGAACTCCTTGGACTCAGTAGGAATCAAATTGTGGAATTCTTTAGACCATGCTCCTTAGATTACAATCCTTCGCTTTGTCAGGCTGTATTTATTACTAAGTTGGTGACTCTTGAGTTCAACGTTTCCTTGTTTACTACCTTCAAAGTTCATTATTAAATATCATTACTAGTTTCCTTGTTACATCTTATAACCTTCACTATTTCTAACATGTGAATTATTTATAAACTAATAATAATCAAATAATGATCTGGTTACATGTTTGGATAGTTTATGTATTTTTGTTTTTCAACATTGGGGTTTTTCATGTATTCTTGCTACTTAGTATCCAAGTTTTATATCTTACTAGATATATGACATATCATCATCAGTTATTGTATGTTATTATAGTTATTTTAGTTATTATTATCCTTGTCTATTTCTTATATTCCTTCTATTTACTTATATTTCTTCTTCTATTTACCTCTGTTTATATTTATATATTTTTCTACACTCTAGTAATGATTTCATAGTCTCCCCACACACACACCCTAGGCCCTCACTACTAGTCGGCAACTTCTTTCATTTTGGAAGATGCGCTTGGGGCCATGTGGCCCACTGGGCTGGGGGCACCTATTAAGTGGAATCTAGGTATGGGACTTCACAAAGTGGTATTAGAGTAGGTTCCTTTTTTACTTTAATATTTCAAGACAGTGTGTAAGAGATTAGGAATTCTATGGGACTTGGTCATAAGATGTGATTGGGCGTCGCAAACCCAGGTTCGGGGTAATAGCCAAGTTGCCCAAAATATAATTGTTGTTCTATATTTAATATTATAGTTGACATTATTTCACTGTTGGATGATGCACATGCTATGTGGAGGTTATAATTATTACTCTGATTGAGGATTTATTTCATCCTTGGCCCGATGATATGATGGCCATGATCATTATTACATGAATCATTATAGGCACCTAGAATTATCATGTCATGCATATTGACATACCATATATGTTCATATTACTACTTACATTTCTTAATATGCCTATGAATGTAGAGTGATGTTTTGATAGTTATATTATGATTGTGATATTTCTTGGTTGTGATTGAGTGATTACCTATCACAATTCATGATGTGTATGGGTCCTCATGGGTGGGATGAGTAATTTACTGAGTCAATCCATTATGATATAAATAAATGGGTGTCATTTTCGGTGATATGGTGTTTGGTAACTGATTCAATGGGAATGGATATACATTATAAGGTTAAACATGACATCTAAATGTGGAATAGTTTCACAGACTTATCTCTCTTTGACATGCCCATGAAATGTAAAAGACTGAACCTAGTAATTAAATGTTCAAGGAAATGAAATGGTTTCTAGTAAATGATGAGTCAATGTACTATTGACCCTTCACCTATTGGAACCCCTAGAGCTAATATTGGGAACTTACTAGTACATGGTCATCTAAGCAGGTAGATGGGGTAGTATACCTTGGGTAGTGAGGATTTTCTTTATTTAGTTTCTATAAGTGTTGCTATCTATATTACTTAAGTTTTTTTTATCAGAAGTGTGCCTGAAATTTGTAGACCAATGCCTCCATGACGTCATTATATCATATTCCAGGAGGGTGGCTACAACCATAATTTAGATTTGGTGGGCCCAGAACCGCCAGGCTTACCTCTAGAAGTTCCACTTGAGGCACCACCTATTGCATCTTATCCAGGAATTGATGCTCAAGTCCATGATAGTTTTCTACAACTATTGAAGTCCATGCATGGCGCTCCATGAGATGCACCTATGATGGCTGATCTGATTCATGAGTTACAGTAGGATCATCCTCGTACTTTTTTAGGGGATGGAATTCCATAGGAATTTTTTTTGGATGGAGGCCATCCTGTATATCTTTGATCATCTAGAAACGCCTCCAGATCATAGGTTCAAGCTTGCCACATACATGATTTTGGATTCGGCCAAGAATTGGTGGGATGTGATTGCCTGGTATGGTCACCATCAGGGCATGGTATGGGTTTAATTTCAGACTGCCTTCTATGATCAGTTCTTTCCTTAGATGCTAAGAGCTGACAGATCAATAGAGTCCATGCATATCAAGATGGGTTTTACGTTAGTTATAGAATATTAAGTGTGTTTCACTGAGTTACAATGCTTTGCACCACTTCTAGTCGGTGATGAGCTTTTGTGTGCTAGATGCTTAAAAGAAGGGACTGTGTATGTTATTGGTATGCTAGTGAATGTCTATCACCTACCTACTTTTTTTGAAATAGTTAATCAGTATCTTATCACTAAGCACAATCTAAGGGACTGTAATAGCACTGAGTATATAGGAAAAGTGTCTCATCAGGCTATCAGTTCTTCCGATGGTTTGAATCATTCCCTCAAGGTTTCCTGTTAGGGCAGTGACAACCAGAGTACCCGTTTTGATAACTGTATAGTTTTTCATAACTATGGATGATGGGGGAACCTGAAGGATCATTGTGATAGATACCTAATGGAATTATAGGATTACAACCATATGGGTCATCTTCAACATTTACGCAAGACCATTCCACCAACTTCAAGTTGAAAAGGATCATCACTAGATCCACCTTCAGGAGTGGGTTATTTTGTGTCGCATCAAGTGGGGCATTTGAATAGCATCAACATGACTAGATGAGGAGGATATTATGGTTGTGGTAACCATACCAATGATCAATAGTAGTTCAAACTCTTTAGTTATGATCCCGGTAGTCCAACTATTTCATAGGTCCATGGATTAGGCTAGTTTCATGCACTACAACCGATACCTGAGGATCAGGTTGCGGGACCATCTACAGTACAAGGTATTATTCTACTGGAATCCACTATAGTATCTGCTTTATTTGATATAGTTGATTTAATCACTTTTATCTTTGTATCTATATTGGAAATTCTTGGACTAGAGATACAATATTACTATGGTGTAATGACCCTCAATACACAATTAGGATTACGTTCATAGGGTATACACCAATGTAGGGATTTCCCGCTTGAGGAAAAAAATTACACTTTCTTATGAAACCTTTTCTTTATCGAGATGACATGATTCAATTTCATTCTATAGATGGATTGATTGGTTCAGTGTCATTCTTTTGTAGACTATTATCTCCAAAGGGTATCATTTACATCACTAGAGGGAAATTTTTATCTAAATAAGTTTGAGTGGGATATCCATGCTGTTAGAGTGGGACCATAACATCATGGGATAGGTGGAGTGACTACCCATATTGAAATTATCTTCATTGAGGATCACATTTTAAGTCAATATGATTTCCATCTAGTACTGGATCATTTTAGAGAAGTATTTCCTAATGATTTTTCAAGATTACCTCCTCAGAGAGAGGTAGAGTATATAATCGATTTTATTCTAAGAGTATCTCTATTGTCTATTACTTCTTAAAGTATGGAACCTATAGAGCTTCAGGATCTCAAGTTGTAGTTAGCGTATTTATAGGCCAAAAGTTTTATATGGCCCGATACATCCTCTTGGGGTTCACCCATGCTTTTCTCCAAGAATGTGGATGGAACCATACGTCTTTGAATGGATTATAGATGGTTGAACAAGCTTATGATCAAGAACCAGTATCCATTACTTTGAATAGATGATCTCTTCGACCAGGTACACAGAGAGAGGGTCTTCTCTAAGATTGACCTAAGTTCATGATATCATCACATATGAGTAAGGACATCAAACATACCTCATATAATCTTCTATAGTAGGTATATTCTGTATGAGTACCTTGTTATACCATTATATCTTATGATCATGACCACTGATTTCATTGATATAATGAATAGGGTTTTCTATCCCTATATCAATTATTTTTTCATAATCATTGTGGATAACATGTTGGTGTATTCTTACACTCGTAAAGGCCATGCCAAGAACCTTGAGATCATTATGAGTACACTGAGAGAGAATCAGATTTATGATAAGCTATCTAAGTTCCACTTCTAGATTGATAAAGTTCACTTCTTGGGTCATATCATATTGGAATCAGAAGTATCTTCTGACCCAGAAAAGGTTAGTGTTGCAGTTTCCTAGGATCATCCCAAGAACGTGTTTGATATATGAAATTTCATGGGGCTAGATGGATATTATATAAGTTTCATATCGGACTTCTCACACCTTGTTTCACCTCAGACTGGTATTACAAAGAAGGGTTTCAAGTTCCTGTGGTCATAAGAGTGCAAGAAATCCTTTTAGGATCTGAAAGGGGGGCTTGTCTCAGCACCTATTCTAATTATTCAAAAGCCTAGAAGAGGTTATATCATGTTTTATGATGCATAGGGAATCATCCTAGGAGTAGTATTGATGTAGGAGGATAGATTCATTGCATATGGATCTCAGTAGTTGAGGCCTCATGATAGAAACTACCCAACACACAACCTTGAGCTACATATCATTGTCCATGCCTTACGTTTCTAGAGACACTATCTATTTTGTGAGAGATTTGTGGTGTACATGGATTACAAGAGCCTAAAATATATATTTTATAGCGTGAATTAAACCTTAGATGGTAGATATGGGTAAAATGTCTACATTACTTTGATTTTGAGATTCCTGTTATGCCTAGGAAGGGAAATGTAGTCACTGATACACTAAGTCAGAGAACCCAAGCACATGCCATAAGGGAAGCCAATGATGAATAAAAATTAATGGACCTCTTCTCTGAGATGCATCTAGAGTTTCATGATAGTAATGAGGAGTTTTACCTCTCATCCTTGATAGTTAAATATTACCTTCTTGAGAAGGTGAAGGGTAGGCAATTTTTCAAATCATGATGGATTAGTTCTTTGTGAGAGTATATCAAGAGATAACCTGCCTCCAAATTGTCTATGGATAGAGATGACATCTTACATATTCATGGTCAAGTTTGGGTTCCTACAGATATGAGAGAGGAGGAGATGCAAGAGTCCCATGCTTCTTAGTGGGAAGTTCATCCAGGAATCTCTAAGATGTATCGAGATATGTGATTCCAGTATTGGTGGACTAAGATGAAATGTCTTCTAGAAGGCTTTATCACTAGGTGTTCCACCTATTAGTAGGTGAAGGCTTAGTACCGGAGACCTATAGGATTATTACAGCTACTTCTATTCTTAGAATGGAAATGGGAAAATGTTTCCATGGACTTTATGTAACACCCCAAGCTTCTACAATACACTTCTCTTTGAATAATGCAATAACATGTGTTGTACGCAACATCAAGTTCTAACACACCACAACCAATCAAACTAGCCGTTATATATAGTAATACCCACTTTTTGAAATTTATAAATTTTATTTTTCAAAATGGACTTCATTTTTGGATTCAGAATATCAAAATAAGCCTAGGGTGATTTTTTGGTATTTTTCTGAAAATCTTCATTTTTTATGAATAGTGAAACCACTAAGTGGTAGTTAAAAAATTGAATTTTTCATAAAACTTAATTTTACCACTTCTGTGAGTGGAATTTCTAAAATCCAAGAGACACGGTTAATATCAAGGAGTAAAATGTGGTTCAATGAGATGAAAATAATTTTTGGTGAAAAGTAACTTTTTACTTTTATTTACCACGGTTAAAAGTAAATAGGGTAATGAAGGGTAAAAATGATATTAATATTACCCTAACACATGTCCTAATTCTATTGGACAAGTTTATCTTGACCAAAAATAACCTTAGGAATAAAATATTATCATTCAGGTTCACGTGGATTAGATTAGGACATTTATTATTATTTAATTTAAAGAAGAGTTAAAAGAGTTAAAATCAAGGTTTATTTACTAAAACATTTTTAATATAGGGTTACACATAAGATAAATTAGATTATAAATATTCATTATAAATATAGAAATATTTCATAAATAATGATATTTTATAATTTTTAGACATTAAATAATCTAATTTATTTATGACACAATGATGATGCAGTAATTACCATAATAGTGAAAAATTAAAATAATTGATATTATAAATACCCAAATAAATATAATTTGAGACTTTTTATGAATTAAACTAATTTTATAGGTTAATATGACATGTTAGTATTGATTTAATTGAATTTTTTAGAAGTAATCATTCTGTTATGATTTTCACAAAAATCAATTTTCCAAATAGTGTCAAAATTGACATAAAAGAGTTTAAAAAAAATATTATATTATTAATTGATATTAAATTCCTAAAAATCTATGGTGTGGACAAGAGACTTATATCACGATAGGTGTATTATTAATAGACCACTTGGGGGGTCGATTGGATGTATATAGTAAGTTTATTAACTATATAATATAAAAATACAAAGTGACATGGTAAGTGTCAATCTAATTAACTAAGAGTTAAAACTAAAAGATAAGGTTGATATAATGACCCAAACCTATCTAAATTATATTGGTTGAGTTGTTTTCGACCCATCCACACCTTAAAGTTTAAATAATACACTTTGGATTGATTAGAAACCGAATATGAATTTTTTATAAAATAATTTTTCTAGCTTTTCCAAAGGTGCCCATCACCCCTCTTATAAAAGGACACTCCCCATTCTTACTAATTCACACATCCAAAGCCTTTTGGCGCGGCCAAAACCTGATCAAATACTCTCTCAACTTCTCTCACTTCAACCTAGAGGCCTTAGTTTGATCAGAAATCCAACCTAAGGATCCCTTTTGATCAAATCAAAAGGAATAACCCGAAGAAGAGGTAATGTTTTCACCACCCTCTTTCATGTTCCTTTCTTCTTCAACTTCTTATTTATTTGTTATTACCATTCTAAAATAATGAATCAAGTATCTCCTATATACTGTAATATTATTATAAATATGGTACAACCATATTCAGTATTCTATCCATCCTTTGAATGACATGTCACCATACGTGCGTACGTAAGGCTTACCGTCTCCACATCGTGGTGTAATTGTTATTCAATATATTATTATTTGGATGGGTATAATAATGATTTGTAATTAATTTAAATAATAATTATAACATGATAATTATTCTTTATATATGATATACCATCCAATTATATATTATTTTAATATCAAAGAATGATATTGTCACTCATGCGTACGTACAAACTACCATCTCCACGAATGCGATGAGATTCATTCTCTATTGTATCCATTAAAGTATAATTATAATTTGAAGCTTAATAATAATGTTTAAGGACTTAATATCATTCTAGATAGGAATATGATATCCATAACAAACATGTCTTACCTAACAAAACATATAAAAGAAAATGAGTAAGTTAACACCCGAAACGATGATAATTCTAAAATATTATTAACAAAGCAATGTTAAAAGATCATATTTGATATCATATTAATATATATTATTATTGTATAATTTAATAACATTTATTTCACCATTATACAGGATTTTAACCTACCCCAACCAAGGAAAAGTACAAGGTAAGGGTCTATTTTTCAATCTCTTCGTTATCCGAGGTTGTTTATACGTAATAATCCACTAGGATTTCTTTATCATCCACATCCATGTTTCTTAAAATTGTATTTAAAAACCTGTTTAATATTTACTAGAATGTGGGTTAAAGTCATTTATACCCTTGTTGACTTTTATAAGTGGTTTATAAAGGAATATTTCCATCGTTTTCCAATCAAGGCCCTTTTTAACCTTTTCGACAGAATTAAGGTAAGAATGTTTTTTTTAACTTATACGGAGGGTGCGGCTATTTTCGGCCATTATAAAATCGTCGAAGCTTCCCTTACAAGATTATAAGAATATTTTCAAAGAAACTGTTTTATTTTAAAAATATATGACTCTTAAATGATTTCAAAATAGAAAGAGATATTTCTCTAAAAAGAGTTTTGATTTCATCTATGTCAACATCCTTTGATGGATTTTACTATTATTTGAAGTTGATTTATTTTGATACAAATCTTCTATATTGTATTGATGGTTTTGTGATATGTTTGACTGGGGATGTGTTATTTTTATACCATTCATGGTTTATGGATGACGTATTTACATTTCATATGCTAGTTATAATACGAATGTTAATGTTATGTTTAATCCTTTTTATATGGGAATGAATTGGACTTAATATGTGATGGGTGGAGCCCACTATAGCTCCTCGATGCATCGGTAGGTCTCATGAGACAAACTAGTGTCTTGGAACAAGGCCTGGAAAAAATCTTATTTGTAGTCTTGGCACGAGGCCTTGGCTATGTGGTTATGATAGTCTGGCATTATGCATTCCATCATTATGAAAGTGGTTATTGATATTGCATGTGAATATTCGATTTGTAGAATATCCATGTGAATAAGTAAATGGCATTATTTCATTTTATTTTTTTCTATACTATGTTTAAGTTCAAATTTAAAAGGATTTTGTTTTAGTTATACATTTCCATAAATGTTAATTCTTATTTATCAAAGTTTCCACTATATTGTTATCCTTACTGGGAATTTGAGCTCACCCCTTTTCTATGTTTTATTTTTCCCAAGATGTGAAGAAGTAAATTATGAATGACCTTCAGGGATAGTATGAGGGGATAAGAGTGTGGACTATGGAGACTATGTTGTTGTAGTTTTCATTTTTATGATGTAATGTAAAGCTTTATGAATATATATAGTTATTCCAAGGCTACTAAACTAATCGGTCTTTAGAGATTTGATCATTCTTGTGATCATGCCAATGTTATGTAATAATGCACCGACTCTGGGTAACTGGGGTCGGGGCATTACAGTTGGTATCATAGGAAGTTTAGTACAAACCTTGGAAGCTATATTTAGATAAACTCTTATTAGAGCACATAGATTTAAGATGGACTTTGAGGATTGGTATAGAAGAACATCCTACAATTTTTGTATTGTAGAGAATTTGTGAGTTTTCCGAGAAATACATCCCTGTCTGGATACGAGTAGGTATAGGCGGCTCTGGCACAAATGTACCTAGAGGTAAAACCCAAAAACACCGCTTTGAGCTGGACTCAAATGGGAACTGGTGCACGACAACGGTCTTTGTTGCACTCTTGGTTACAACACTCCTGGGGGATATGCTTAGCATAACACTAATTTTTATTAAAAATCATTATGAAGGGTTTATGAGTTTATACTTCCTCAAAAAAAACATTTTTATGATTATGGATTATATCCATAAATAGTTCAATTTATGTTAAGTGTTTTATATGTATGGAATTATGTATTTTGATTTATAAACTGGTCTAGTTTATGCCATTGTTTAGAAATGACGCCTAGTGGAAGAAATGGAAACCGTATCAATGCACGCACTCCATGTAGGGATTTACCTCCTGCTCAAGATAATTATAGTGGATCTGGTGATGCAACTAGTGCTAATCAACAAATCATCATACTAGGACAACTCACTCACGTTATGAATAATAACCTTACCTGTATGGAGCACCCTAATCCGCAGCGTGGAGGATCAATGTTAGATCTCTTCATGAGGCAAAAAAAACCAATGTTCAATGGGAGTACAGATCCCTTATTAGCTGAGCAATGGATAAATTCCCTAGAGAAAATATTTCAGGATTTGTGGAGTAGTGAAAGGGAAAAAGTTATCATGGCAGTTTACCGCCTCACTGGAGATGCTGATCAATGGTGGTCATTGATTCAAAACACGAAGTAAGATGATGAAGTATCAAATATGGAATAGAGGTAGTTCAAAGATTTGTTTTTATAAAAATACTTTCCTCGTGACCATTGAGAAGATATGGAAAGACAATTTCTGAGTCTAAGACAAAAGGAGGATGAGAATGTCGCAATGTATGAGGCTTACTTTACAAGGTTAGCAAGGTATGCTGGAGATTATATACATAACCCAAGAAGTAAGATTTATCGTTTCTTTGATGGGTTAAAACCATTTCTCCATCAAGAATTGGTCTCAAAATCCTTTTCATCATACGAAGACATTGTCTCATGTGCTATCAAGATAGAGAAAGAATTCTCTAAGTCATATGACTTTAAAGAAAAGCAAGAAAATAAGAGATCTTCTGATCAATCTAGGAATGGAAATAAAGGGAATAAGGGAAAAGTTTAATATCCATCCTGTAGTAAATGTTGGAAGAAATGCCCCGGTACTTGCTTAAAAGGAACAAGAGTCTGTTACAAGTGTGGTGAAAAAGGCCACCAAGCTCGTGATTGTAAGGGGAAGAAGGAAGCTACCGATGTCCAATGCTACAATTGCAGGGAGATGGGACATTATGAAAATGAATGTCCTAAGCGTCAGGGGAACTTACCTCAGAAAAGGCCAAGGGATCAAGGCCAAGCTTATGCTATCACTACTGCTGAGGTAGAAGCTCTGAAAGATGTGGTGGCAGGTAATTTAATGGTTTCCTCATGTTTAGAAAATGCATTATTTGATTCTGGATCATCGCATTGTTTCATATCTTCCTAGTTTGCTATTAAAATTAGATATTTCCAATTTGATTTAACAAGGGAGTAGTCAGTTAAAAATTCTAAGGGAAGTATAATTGCAACAAAGTTTTGGGAATCAGTCCCTATTAGAGCACATAAATGTTTTTTATCCGCCGATCTCATCTTCATACCTATGATTGAGTTTTATATAATCCTCGGTATGGATTGGCTTTCGAACCACAATGCGAAGATTTATTGTAAGAAGAAGGAGGTTACGATTTTTGATGATGATGATAAGGAACACCTTATCTTTAGAGTAGAATCGTCACCACCTAATTCTTATCTACATCCACCACCAGTAGCTCCACTAAATTCAATTATTGGTGAGGAATAGAATGAAATGATTGTGGGTGAGGAAAGTAATGTTCAAATAGAGGATGTACATATTGTGAAAGAATATGTAGATGTGTTTCTGGAAGATTTAACTGGACATTCTCCAGAACGAGAAGTTGAATTTTCCATTGATTTAATTCTTGGATGAAGGCCTATATCAAAGACCCCTCATAGAATGACCACTATAGAATTATTTGAACTAAAGAAACAGCTAGAGGAATTGAGTAATAAGGGATTTATTCTCCCTAGTGTTTCTCCATGGGGAGCCCCTGTTCTTTTTGTTAAAAATAAAGATGGATCTATGAGGTTATGTATCGACTACAGTGAGATCAATGCTATAACAATAAAGAACAAGTATCCCTTACCTTGCATTGATGATTTATTTAAACAACTGCATGGCGATCAATACTTTTCAAAGATTGACCTTCGATCTGGATACCATCAGTTGTGTGTGAAGAAGGAATACATTCGGAAGATAGCATTTCGAACCAGGTACAGGCATTATGAGTCTGCAGTAATGCCTTTTGGATTGACTAATGCACCCTCTATATTAATGGATCTGATGAATAGAGTTTTCAAGGAATATCTCGATGAATTTTTGTTGGTATTTATTTATGATATCTTGGTATACTCCAAAAGCTGCGAAGATCATGAAAATCACTTGTGCATTATCCTGAAGACTCTGAGAAGACATGAATTATATGGGAAGTTTAGAAAGTGTGAATTCTAGCTTCAGGAGATTTATTTTCTTGGCCATATTGTCTCTAAAGATGGAATCTCTTATGATCATTCTAAGATCAAGGCAATCCAAGAATGTCTAGCACCAATGAGTATAACTGAGGTATGCAGTTTTATTGGTTTGGCAGGTTATTATCAACGTTTCATTCAGAATTTTGCCCGGCTGGCTAACCCATTAACAAAGCTCACACGCAAAGGGGTTAAATTTGTTTGAAAAAAAAGTGAAAAGAATGTTTTGAAGAACTGAAGAGAATATTAGTCAATGATCCTATATTGATTCTACCATCGGGGAATGATGGGTTTGTTATTTATAGTGATTCATCCAAGAAAGGACTTGGTTGTGTCCTTATGAAGAATGATAGGGTTATTGCCTAAGCATCATGATAGTTAAAAATTCATGAACAAAAATATCCTACTCATGATCTTGAGTTAGCAACTGTGATCTTTGCTTTGAAGATATAGAGGCACTAACTCTCTGGTGAAAAATGTGAGATTTATATTGATCACAAGATTTTGAAGTATATTTTCTCATAAAAAGAACTCAAGATGAGGCAAAGGAGATGGCTTGAATTACTCAAGGATTATGATTGTACGATACACTACCACCCAGGGAAGGAATACAAGGTGGAATATGCTTTGAGCAGAAAAGATCATGAAGTTTTGAAAAATATGAGAATTGAAAGGGATCCTATTTTCATGGATCTAGTGAAGATGGACATTGAAATAACCAGGGAAGGTGAAACATCAATGCTTTTTCAAATGGTTACCAAACCATCTTTACTATAAAGGATTAAGATTTCTCAGACCAATGATGAAGAATTTCAAAAGAAGATTAAAGCTATGAATGATGGGATATTGAGAGACTTTGTGTATGAAGAAGTAATTTTGAAATTTGAGAATAGACTTTGTGTTCCCGATATACCTGATCTAAAAAGGGAATTGCTGGATGATTCTCATAGTTCTCATTTCTCTATACACCCTAGGAGAACCAAAATGTATAGAGATTTGAAGGAACATTTTTAGTGGCACAACATGAAGAGGGAGATTTCCGATTTTGTGTAAAGATGTATGGTTTGTCAACTAGTGAAAGCTGGAAGGAAACAGCCTGGAAGAGTCATGAAACCTCTTCCCATACCAGAGTGGAAATGGGAAAATATTACAATGGACTTTGTCATGGGGCTACCAAAGACTACTAGAAGTAAAGATACAATATGGGTCATTGTTGATTATCTTACCAAGTCAGCACATTTTCTTACTATAAGGGAAGATTTACTACATGAACGTCTAGAAAGTCTATATATTGATGAAGTTATGAGACTTTATGGAGTACCCCTATCGATTGTTTCTGATAGTGATCCTCGTTTTACTTCAAGATTCTAGAAAAGTCTTCAGAATGCCTTGGATACTGAACTTCATTTGAGCACTGCTTACCACCCTCAAATAGATAGACAATCAAAACGAACTATTCAAACCTTAAAAGACATGTTGAGATCCTTCTCACTTGACTTTCAGGGTATGTGGGATCAATATTTACCTCTGGTAGAATTTTCCTATAACAATAGCTTCCATTCGAGTATTCAGATGGAACCATATGAAGCGTTATTCGGAAAGGGATGTCGCACACCAACCTGTTTGGATGACGTTGGTGAAAGAAAACCTGTAGGCCCAGAACTGGTGGAGGAAATGATGGAAAATGTGAAGGTAATCCAAAACCATATCAAAGCAGCTCAAAGTAGGAAGAAGAGCTATGCCGATAATCGAAGGAAGGATTTGGAATTTCAAGTTGGTGATCATGTTTTCCTAAAGGTATCTCCATGGAAGGGAGTCATACATTTTGGAAAAAAGGTAAATTGAGTCCCAGGTACGTCGGGCCTTTTGAAATTCTAGAACAAATTGGGGCTGTAGCTTACCATTTGGCAATCCCGCCAAATCCCTCCAAAGTTCACGATGTGTTCCACGTATCACTATTGAGGAAATACATGCTTGACCCAACGCATGTACTCACCTATGAGGAATTATAAGTGGAACCCGATCTTTCTTATTGCGAAGAGCCCATCAAGATTCTTGATATGAGAGAACAATTACTGAGAAACAGGGTGACTCATCTGGTAAAAATCTTGTGGAGAAACTATAAGATGGAAGAGACAATGTGGGAACTCGAGAAACTTATGATGAAGAACCACCCTAGTCTTTTCATGCAGTAGTATTCTAGAAATGTCGAGGACGAAATTATTTGAAGGAGGGGAGAATGTGACACCCCAAGCTTGTACGGTACGCTTGTCTTTGAATAATGCAATAGCGTGTGTTGTACGCAACATCGAGTTCTAACACACCACAACCAATCAAACTAGCCATTATAAATAGTAATACCCACTTTTTGAAATTTATAAATTTTATTTTTCAAAATGGACTTCATTTTTGGATTCGTAATATCAAAATTATCCTAGTGTGAATTTTTGGTATATTTCTGAAAAACTTCATTTTTTGATGAATAGTGAAACAACTAAGTGGTAGTTAAAAAACTGAATTTTTCATAAAACATAATTTTACTTCTTCTGTGAGTGGAATTTTGAAAATCCGAGAGACATGGTTAATATCAAGGAGTAAAATTTGGTTCAATGAGATGAAAATAATTTTTGCTGAATAATAACTTTTTTACTTTTATTTACCACGGTTAAAAGTAAATAGGGTAATTAAGGGTAAAATAATATTAATATTACCCTAACACATTTCCTAATTATATTGGACATGTGTATCTCAACCAAAAACAACCTTAGGAATAAAATATTATCATTTAGGTCCACTTGGATTATATTAGGACATTTATTATTATTTAATTCAAAGAATAGTTAAAAGAGTTAAAATCAAGGTTTACTTGCTAAAATTTTTTTACTATAGGGTTACACATAAGATAAATTCGATTATACATATTCATTAGAAAGATAAAAATATTTCCTATATAATTATATTTTATAATTTTTATACATTAAATAATTTAATTTATTTATGACACAATGATGATGCAACAATTACCATAATAGTGAAAAATTAAAATAATTGATATTATAAATGCCCATATAAATATAATTTTAGACTTTTTATGAATTAAACTAATTTTATAGGTTAATATTACATGTTAGTATTGATTTAATTAACTTTTTTTCGAAGTAATCATTCTGTTATGATTTTCACAAAAATCAATTTTCCAAATAGTGTCAAAATTGACATAAAAGAGTTTGTAAAACAAATATTATATTATTAATTGATATTCAATTCCTAAAAATCTAAAGTTCCTCCAAGATACTTATATCATGATAGTAGTATCATTAATGGACCACTTTGGGGTCTTTTGGAGGTATATAATATGTTTATTAACTATATAATATGAAAATACAAAGTGACATGGTAAGTGTCAAACTAATTAACTTAGAGTTAAAACTAAAAGATAAGGTTAATATAATGACCCAAAACTGTCTAAATTCTATTAGTTGAGTGGTTTTCGACCCGTCCCCTACTTAACCTTTAAATAATACACTTTGGAGCCACTATAAACCGAATATGAATTTATTATAAAATAATATTTCTAGCTTTTCCAAAGGTGCCCCTCACCCCTCTTATAAAAGGGCACTCTCTCTTCTCAATAATTCACACATCCAAAGCCTTTTGGCTCAGAAAAACCCTGCCCAAATACTCTCTCAACTTCCCTCACTTCAACCTAGAGGCCTTATTTTGATCAGAAATCCAACCTATGGAGCCCTTTTGATCAAATCAAAAGGAAGAACCCGAAGAAGTGGTAATGTTTTCACCACCCTCTTTCAAGTTCCTTTCTTCTTCAACTTCTTCTTTCTTTGTTATTAACATTCTAAAATAATGAATCCATTATATCCTATATATTTTAATATTATTATAAATATGGTACAACCATATTCAGTATTATATTCATCCTTTTAATGAGATGTCACCATACGTGCGTGCGTACGACTTGACATCTCCACGTCGTGGTGTAATTGTTATTCAATATATTATTATTTGGATGGGTATAACAATGATTTTTAATTCATGTAAATAATAAATATAACATGATAATGATTCTATATATATGATATACCATCCAATTATATATTATTTTAATATCAAAAGAATGATATTGTCACTCGTGCGTATGTACGGACTACCATCTCCACGAACGCGATGAGATCCATTCTCCATTGTATCCATTCAAGTATAATTATCATTTGAAGATTAATAATAATGTTTAAGGACTTAATATCATTCTGGATATGAATAAGATATCAATAACAAACATGGATTACATAAAAAAACATATAAAAGAAAATGAGTAAGTTAACAACCGAAATGACGATAATTCTAAAATATTATTAACAAAGTGATTTTAGAAGATCATATATGATATAATATTAATATATATGATTACTGTATAATATAATTACATTTATTTCACCATTATAAAAGATGTTAACCTACCCCAACCAAGGAAAAGTACAATGTGAGGGTTTATTTTGCAATCTCTACATTATCTGAGGTTGTTTATAAGTAATAATCTACGGGGATTTCTTTATCATCCACATCCATGCTTCTTAAAAATGCATTTCAAATTTTTTTTAATATTTACTAGAATATGGGTTAAAGTCATTTATACCCTTGTTGACTTTTATAAGTGGTTTATAAAGGAATATTTCCGTCATTTTCCAAATAAGGTCCTTTTAAACCTTTTCGACCGAATTAAGTTAGGAATGTTATTTAACTTATACGGAGAGTGAAGATATTTTCCGCCGTTATAAAATCATAGAAGCTTCCCTTACAAGTTTATAAGAATATTTTCAAAGAAAATGTTTTATTTTATAAATATATGACTCTTAAATGATTTCAAAACAAAAAGATATATTTCTCTAAAAAGAGTTTTGATTTCATCTATGTCAACATCCTTTGATGGATTTTACCCTTATTTGAAGTTGATTTATTATGATACAAAACATCTATATTGTATTGAAGGTTTTGTGATATGTTTGACAGTAGATGTGTTATTTTTATACCATTCATGGTTTATGTATGATTTATTTACATTTCCTATGCTAGTTATAATATGAATGTTTATGTTATGTTTAAACCTTTTCATATGGGAATGCATTGGACTTAATATGTGACGGGTGGAGCCCACTATAGCTCCTCGATGCATCAGTAGGCCTCATGAGACAAACTAGTGTCTTGGCACAAGGCCTTTACAAAATCATATTTAGAGTCTTGGCATGAGGCCTTGGCTATGTGGTTATGATAGTCTGGCATTATGTGTTCCATCATTATGAAAGTGGTTATTGATATTGCATGTGAATATACGATTAGTAGAATATCAATGTGAATAAGTAAATGAAATTATTTCATTTTATTTTTTTCATACTACGTTGAAGTTCAAGTTTAAAAGGCTTTTGTTTTAGTTATACATTTCCTTAAATGTTAATTCTTATTTATTAAAGTTTCTGCTATATTGTTATCCTTACTGGGCACTTGAGCTCACCCCTTTTCTATGTTTTATTTTTCCCAGGATGTGAAGAAGTAAATTATGAATGACCTGCAGGGATAGTATGAGGGGATAAGAGTGTGGACTATGTAGACTATGTTGTTGTAGTTTTCATTTTTATGATGTAATGTAAAACAGTATGAATATATCTAGTTATTCCAAGGATACTAAACTAATCGGTCTTTCGAGATATTATCTTTCTTGTGATCATGCCAATGTTATATAATAATGCACCGACTCTGGGTAACTGGGGTCGGGGCGTTACACTTTATAGTCAAGTTTCCTAGACCTTTGAGGGGAATTGACTCGATGTGGGTAGTTATTGACTGACTAAAAAAGTATATCACTTCATTCATATTTAGGAGACTTTCTCAGTTGATGAACTGGGAAGAATTTATATCTGTGAGATCATACTAATACACGACGTTCCTCATACTATAGTTTCGGATAAAAAGTATTGTTTCACATCACCTTTTTTGTAGGTTTTGTAGAAATATATGGGTACACATGTGCTTCTAAGAACATCGTTTCACCCTTAGACTGATGGAAAATTGGAACAAACAATACAAGTTTTAGAGGACATGATTCAAGAATGTGTCCTTGATTTTGGTGGTTCATGGGAGAAGCATACCTCTATTATTAAGTTTGACTATAATAATAGATTTGAAGAGACAATTCAGATATCTCCTTTTGAGGAATTATATGGTAGGTTATTTCATTCACCCCTATGCTGGATAGAGGTAGGTGAGGCAGCCCTACTAAGTCCTTGTCTTGTATATGATACTTCAGAGTAGGTTTAGCTGATGTGAAAGTGCATGACTACCACTCAGTATAGAAATAAATATTATATCAATCGCAATAAAAAACATCTGAAGTTTGAGGTTAGGGATCATTTTTTTCTTCAAGTACCACCTAGTCTAGGGCATCGATAGTTACATAAGCAAGGAAAGTTGTCACCTCATTATGTTGTGCTGTTTTAGATTCTAGAGAGAGTCATTATAGTAGCCTATCAGTTGCTACTAACTCCGAGGTACCGTGCTATAAAAAATATCGTCCATGTTTCACAGCTTGACAAATATCATCCCAACCCATCTCATACCATTTATCTTAGGTAAGTGGAGTTAGATGTCAATGATACCTTTGAGGATTACCTTGTACGCATCATTTACTGGATCACGAAGGCTCTCTGATGTTGGTATGTCCCTCTAGTATGGTTGATATGGAAGCATGGTCTCTTACATGATGAGACATGGGAGAGAAAGGCCAACATACATGATCAGTGTCCAAACTTATTCTCAGATTGTGTTTCCACACCCTTGTAATGGGAACTTGGGGATGAGTTCTTTTAAGGGGGGAAGATTGTAAGAGCCCGATTTTTCACTCAGATATGGATCCTTTAAATTTTGGGAAAATTATTTATTTTTGACCCAATATGGATGCCTACTGAGTTAGAAAAGTTATTAGGGATTCTCATGGATTTTTTGGATCCCAGAACACACTATTTGTGGAGAACAAGGCCTAGCGCATAGTTATAAAAAATAATGTTATTGGCATGATTTTCGGATAGAGACTTAGTGTAAGGTTGGCACACAGTTTCCCTAACCATGCGAGCTAACAATGTGGTATTCCCCTTTATCTAGGTACATGTTCCTGGTTTTCACATGGTTTTTCAAACCATGTGGAAAAACCACGCACATACTAAATTTTGGGTAATTTTAGTTTTTTTCCCTTAATGATCTAATTATGCCCCTCATTCTTCCCTAATCCAATTTCCTCTAGGATTAACCTCCATTTTCTCTAATTTTGGAGCTTTTTAAGGCCTCACTTGAGGATCAAGATATCTACTTATTCCTAGATCTGTTCAAGCTTCTGTTCATCACGTTGGATGCACAATGGTAAGTACTCGAGTATGTTGGAGTCGTTCATCATCTCTCTTTCTCTCAACCAAGTTATCAAGGTGTAATTTTTTTTACCGTTCTCTCATATCTACTTTATTCCAAGATGAATTAGAGGATAATAATATATTATTAGAGTCATTCAAGCCTAATTTTTTTGTTCTATAACCCATCCCTCAGGTTTATTGGTTTTTGAAATTACGTGTGGGGCCTGCCAATTTCATCATGTGTCGTTTATTGAATTTATACCCCATACTTATAATCATTAAAAATATATGTTTATTCTATTCCCAAATATGTTATTATTTTTAGTGGTTATTCCCAAAACACCATCCATCCAATGTAGGATGTTTTCCTATAATTATTGTTTTAGTGTTTTGATACATCTGAGTCGTTGTTCGGGTGTGCTTTGGATTGACCTTTATAAGGGTAAGAGTTTCTATATTAAATGGATTGATTTAAATTGTCAATCAAATAATGGAATGTACCATGTATGCTAATCACTTTAACCACATAAGTTAAGTGCCTAAATTTGATAATTAAATGTGAAATAGAAATTGGAAAACATACTAAGTATATGGCTTGGACTTTGTATATGTAATTGAATAACAGGTTGCATGTCGGTAGCACCCCTTAACATGTTAATGGAAGGTAGAGGAGTGAACATTGAATTTTTTTAAATGACATAAATGGATTAAATGAATGGTTTCATGCTACTTGGACTTGTCACACTAATGAAAGGAAAGGCTTGAACCAAATAAACTTATCGATTAATTATGACTTGGTTAAATGGTTGCACACTACTTAAACTTATCAAACTAATTAAAGGAAGGGCTTGAACCAAATAAATTATTATGTGACTTAATTATCAAAATAGTAGTGTCCCGACCCGATCTCTCCTTGGATTCCTAAGGCAATGCCTTGAGCACTTGAGGACCCCATTCTGAATTCAAGGATATGTCTTAGTTAGGTTGAGACCCACCGTGAACCTGATCCTTGTCTAACTTTCAATGCCTGGTATGACATTATAGGATCCCTCATGTAATACTACAGGATGACTTGGATATACTCCTTGGATCCAGTATTGACTAGTTGATTCTATGGTTAAAGAAAATCAGTCCCAGTCATTACTTAGCCCCATTTTACATTGGATGAACTCCATGGACTCGGTAGGCATCTTATTGTGGAATTTCTTTAACTATTATCCATGGATTACAATCTTACCCATAGCCAAGCTACAGTCATTACTGAGTTGGTGACCCTTGATGTAACACCCTAAGATTTCATAGTGTGTTATTTCTTCAAAATAATTCAATAACTTGCACTACACGCAACACCGAGTTCAATCACACCATGACATACAAAAAAAATCGATTCAAAAGAGGTTATGAATAGTATTATCTAAATTTTAAACTTTATATAATCCTTATAATTTTAGAATCCATATTATGAGTTTCTTAGATATAATGCAAGAACAAATTCATTTTCAGTATTGCACTTTTATCAACTTTTAATAGTGAACCCTTTTTAAATACAATATTTTAAACATTTTGACTAAATGGGGACATCAAAAATTTAAAATGAAACATCCCAAGCTTCCACGGTACGCTTTCATTGAATAATACAGTAGCGTGTGTTGTACGCAACCTTGAGTTTTAACACACACCACAACCAATCAAACTAGCCGTTATGAATAGTAATACCTACTTTTAGAAATTATATATATTTTATATTTTAAAATGGACTTCATTTCTAGATTCGGAATATCGAATTTAGACTAAGGTGAAATTTTTGTACTTTTCGGATAACTTTCATATTTTGATGAATAGTGAAAATTACTAAATTTTAATTAAAAACAACTTTTTTAATCAAAATAATTAATAGTGATAAATTATGAATTTTAGTAGTTTTAAAGTATATTTAGAATATATTTTTACCATTTAATATAATGTTGGTCATTGGACATAATTTTACAATTAAATCGAACATAAACAAGTGTCAATCTTTTGATAGTTATTATCTCTTAAAAACACGTTTTTTGTTTTGACAGCGGGAATTAATTTTAAATTAATTTCTGCCACTTCTGTGTTTTGAATTTAGGAAAATGGATTCCATATTTGGAATCAGAATGTTCAAATTGTGTAAATAGATAACTTTTATTTTTAGACATTTTGAATAATTACTGCGGTAAATATTTTATTTACCATGGTTAAGGGTAAATCCGGAAAATAAGGGTTAAACAAAATAATATTATAATAATACTAAATTACCTTAAAACGTGTCTTAACCCTATTGGTTGATACATGGTCGACCATGGACATCTTTGGGTCGATTTTGGGACCCCATGGATCCACTTGTAGGTGATAGGGACACTTTATTTTAATTAAGTTAAAATGAATACAAAAATGACACAAGCATATATCTTTTAGAAAAACAATTATTACATAGGGTTATGTATGTTGGATTTTAGATTATAAATATTCATTAGAAAGATAAAAAGATTTCATACATAATGATATTTTATTTATAATTTTTAGACATTAAATAATTTATTTTATTTATGACACAATGATGATGCAGTAATTACTAAAATAGTGAAAAATTAAATTAATTGATATTATAAATACCCAAATAAATATAATATGAAACTTTTAATGAATTAAACCAATTTTCTCGGATAATATGATATAATAGGATTGATTTAATTTACTTTTTTCGAAGTAATCAATCTGTTATGAGTTTCAAAAAAATCAACTATTGAATAGTGTCAAAATTGACATAAAAGAGTTCTTAAAACAAATATTGTATTATTAATTGATATTAAATTCCTAAAAATCTAAGGATCGGCCAAGAGACTTATATCATGATAGTTTCATCATTAATGGACCACTTGGGGGTCTCTTGGATGTATATAGTAAGTTTATTAACCATATTATATAAAAATACAAAGAGACATTGTAAAAGTGAAACTAATTAACTTAGAGTTAATACTTAAAGATAAGGTTAATATAAGTACCCAAACCTGTCTAAATTCTATTTGATGAGTTGTTTTCGACTCATCCCCACCTTAACCTTTAAATAGTCAACTTTGGAGCCATTGGAAACCGATTATGAATTTATTATAAACTAATATCTCTAGCTTTTCCAAAGGTGCCCCTCACCCCTCTTATAAAAGGGCACTCCTCCTTCTCATTTCTTCACACCTTCAAAGCCTTTTGGTTCGGCCAAACTCTGCCCAAATACTCTCCCAACATCCCTCAATACAACCTAGGGGCCTTAGTTTGATCGTAAAGCCAACCTAAGGATCCCTTTTGATCAAATCAATAGGAAGAACCCGAAGAAGAGGTAATGATTTCACCACCCTTTTCTAAGTTCATTTCTTCTTCCACTTCTTCTTCCTTTATTGTTACCATTATAAAATAATAAATCCAGTATCATATATATACTGTGATGTTTTTATAAATATGGTACAACCATATTCAGTATTCTATCCACCCTTTGAATAACATGTCACCATACGTGCGTACGTACGGCTTACCGTCTCCACGTCGTGGTGTAATTGTTATTCAATATAATATTATTTGGATGGGTATAATAATGATGTGTAACTCATGTAAATAATAAATATAACATGTTAAGGATTCTGTATATATGATATACCATCCATTTATATATTATTTTAATATCAAAAGAATGATTTTGTCGCTCCTGCGTACGTACGGACTACCGTCTCCACGAACGCGATGAGATTCATTCTCCATCGTATCCATTCAAGTATAATTATCATTTGATGATTTAAAAAATGATGTTTAAGGACTTGATATCATTCTGGATATGAATAATATATAACCTATCCTTTACAAACATGTCTTACGTAACAAAACATATAAAAGAAAACAAGTAAGTTAACACCCGAAACAACGATAATACTAAGATATTATTATCAAATCTATATTAAAAGATCATATATGATATCATATTAATATATATTATTCTTGTATAATTTAATGACAATTATTTCACCATTATACAGGAGGTTAACCTACCCCAATCAAGGAAAAGTACAAGGTAAGGGATTTTCTTATCTCACATTCACTTCCGTGAGATTTCCATTGTTCGCCACTAAATTATTGAAAGTGGTGTACTGTGTACTGACATTTGATATATATTATCATGATTCTCTTTATATTCATGTTATTATGTAAATCATTTGGTGGTTATTAACTTTTGTCCATATGACTCAGTTGATTAATGTGGTAAGGGGTTTTCATCTCACTCCTTATTTCCGTGAGATTCATGTCATATTGCCACTATCACCTTTTGTGTGGTGTATGTACCGCCCATAATTATATTTTTTGTGTAATACACTCTAATTTATGTGTATTTACATATTCATTGTATGATACCTCTTTCATGGGTTGTATGTTTCATAAGTTACCAAATTGGTAAGGGTTGTTTCACAATCTCTTCATTATCCGAGGTTGTTTATACGTAATAATCTACTGGGATTTCTTTATCATCCACATCCATGTTTCTTCGAAATGTATTTCAAAACAAATTTATTATTTACAAGAATATGGGTTAAAGTCATTTATACCCTTTTGACTTTTTATAAGAGGTTTATAAAGGAATATTTCCGTCGTTTTCAAAACGAGGTCCTTTTTAACCTTTTCGACAGAATTATGGTAAGAATGTTTTTTTTATCTTATATGGCGGGTGCGGCTATTTTCCGCCGTTATGAAATCCTCATAGCTTCCCTTACAAGCTTATAAGAATATTTTCAAATTAAATGTTTTATTTTATAATTATGTGACTTTTAAATGATTTAAAAAAAAGAGATATTTCTATCAAGTATATGAAAATCCAATGCAAATGTATACGTATTTAATTCAAGCTCCAAAATGTTTTTAGAAACCCCGACTCTTGAGTGTGCTAGACAGGAAGGGATTGGGAGTGGACCCATCATGGCTTGTAATTAGTTGAGCAGTCTTAGAACAAGTTATTTTGTTTTCATAAGCTTTCATAATGTTTTCATAAAATCACTGGAGTATATTTGAGTAATTTTAAATGTAAGTATCTTCTAAAAAAATTTCATCGGTAGGTATCATGAGACAAACTAGTTTCTTGGCACAAGGCCTTGAAAAAATCTTATTTGTAGTCTTGGCACGAGGCCTTGACTATGTGGTTATGATAGTCTGGCATTATGAATTCCAACATTATGAAAGTGGTTATTGATTTTGCATGTGAATATTCGATCAGTAGAATATCCATGTGAATAAGTAAATGGCATTATTTCATTTTATTTATGCCATACCATGTTGAAAGTTAAAGTTTGAAAGGCTTTTGTTTTAGTTATACATTGCCTTAAATGTTTATTCTTATTTATGAAAGTTTCCGCTATATTGTTATCCTTACTGGGCATTTGAGCTCACCCCTTTTCTATGTTTTATTTCTCCCAGGAAGTGAAGAAGTAAATTATGAATGACCTGCAGGGATATTATGTGGGGATATGAGTGTGGATTATGGAGACATTATGTTGTTGTATTAGTTTTTCATTTTATGATGTAATGTAAAACTTATGAATATATCTAGTGTTTCCAAGGCTACTAAACCAATCAGTCTTTCGAGATTTGATCTTTCTTGTGATCATGCCAATGTTATGTAATAATGCACCGACTCTGGGTAACTAGGGTCGGGGCGTTACAGTTGGTATCAGAGGAAGTTTAGTACAAACCTTGGAAGCTAGATTTAGATAAAATCTGATTAGAGCATGTAGACCTAAGATGAACTTTGAGGATTAGTGTAGAAGAACTTCCTAGAATTTTGGTATTGTAGAGGTTTTGTGAGTTTTCCGAGCAATAAATCCCTGTCTGGATACGAGCAGGTAGAGGCGGCTCTGGCACAGATGTACCTAGGGGTAAAACCCGAAAACACCGCTTTGAGCTAGACTCGAACGGGAACTGGTGCAGGACAACGGGCCTTGCTGCACTCTTGGTTATGACACTCCCGGGGGATATGCTTAGGATAACTCTCATTTTCTTTACAAATCATTATGAAGGGTTTATGAGTATATACATCCTCAAAGGAGACATTTTTATGATTATGGATTATATCCATAAATAGTTCAATTTATGTTAAGTGTTTTATAAGTATGGGATTATGTATTTTTATTCATAAACTGATCTAGTGTATCCCATTGTTTATAAATGGCGCCCAGTAGAAGGAATTAGACCTCCAGAAATGCACATGATCCAAAGAGAAGGAAGGATCATATCTTTCATGGTCATAAGCTAGAATTTATAAGAGAAATAGTCTCCCATGTATTATCATCATATGAAGAAATAATATCATGTGTTGATAAGATAAGTAAAGAGTTTACTGATTCCTATAGCTTTGAAGGGAAGCAAGAGAAGAAAAGGATGGAAGAGAGAAATATGGATAAAGGGAAGAGGGAAAAGAAGAATTTTCCCATATGTGGTAACTGTGGAAAGAAACACCCTGGAACTTGCCTGAAAGGAATGGGAGTTTGTTATAAGTGTGGAGGAAAAGGGCACAAAGTACGTGACTGCAAGGGTAAGAAAATGGTTTCAAATGTACAATGCTTCATTTTCAAGGAGTTTGGACACTACACGAACCTATGTCCCAGTCATCAGACTATGCCACAAATGATGTTATTGGATAATAATCATGTTATTATATTACCACAGATGAAGAGGAATGATTAGAGTTCTTATGTTGATTATGTCAATTGAGTGTAGTATCAACAATGTACTTGTTATAATAATTATGGAGTATATAAGGATTGTACTGCAGTACTATTTCATTAAGGACTTGAGATTGTGTGGAACAATGAAAAGTGACTCAATAGCAGGATAAATTTTTGGAAAATATATGGTTGAGAGAATGATAAACCATAATATAGTTCTGATACCGAGGTAGTGATTTTCGAATAATACATGATTATTTTGGAAAATTATATTGGATATTATTGACTACCTTGGAACTGATTAATGGTTTGTATATTCCATCACTGTTGGGGTTTAAAACATTTTTGGATTGATGAAGTATATCCAGCATTCTATGTGGAATAAGGGAGAATGAATGTAATCAATAAGGAATATGGTAATTCAGGATGTTTCAGTATATTAAAAGAATACATGATGAAGGTATTCATATGCTATTACTGGGTAAAAAGGATCTACATTATGTTTACCTTCTTTATAAATGTTGGACTGTGAGTTTGGACAGAAGTATTTTGGATAGTTCTAGTTTGGATTATTTTGGATTGCCATAAAAGGACAACCCGGAGGTCAGGCGGCAACCTGTCGCGTCCGGCAAGGCTGTGAGACTTGAACCCCCAACCGAAGGGCGACAAGGGTGTATCACCTACCACTGGCCCATGAGATGTCCTGGATTAAATAATGTAGTTTTTTTTAAAAGATCTGGTAGATGAATTATAAATTAATTTATTTTGGAACCCTGTACGAATAGTATAAATAGAAAAAAAGTTACATTCTATTATCTTTTAGAGTGAAAGATGAGTTTGTGGTAGAAATTTATTAATGGATAAAACTCTAATTATAAAGTAAGTATATCTCCTTATGATCTTAGCCAATCTCATAAATAAATTCCTCAAAATTAATAAAAGGAACTTAGAACAAAAATTTTGTCCTAGATGGTATCTTAAATCATCACTAATTTATGGCTTTGGGATTTTTGGCCTTTTCATAGCAATGTTCTCTACCACTCTCCATCATATAATTGATGGTTATATTTCTCTTCCATATCCATATTTTCCTACATGGAACCCTAGTATGTGTTATTTTCGGTAATCTTCATACTTTCCACTCTTTGTTTTAAATAGAGGCCCCATTAATTCATTTTTCGATGTGGGATTTCAACTAAGATATTTTGAAACGTCAAAAATGTGTTTTCCCAATACCCTATGTGTTGTTGAACCGATGCTATTTCAAATCATCATAGATTGATGAGTTTAAGGACCTCAATTTTATACTTGTTTGTGATTGATGACCTCAATCACTACCTATAAATATTTACGTTTTTCCTCTAATTATATGTCTCTAATTGCCACCAATGTTCTCCTAATCTAGATCATAATTTGGTGGTGACCCTTTCATTTCTCTTTTCCTCATATTAAGACTAAATTTTAGTAACCCAATTTCCGATGTGGGTTTTCCCACAAATATATTTTCTATTTTCAACATTTTATTTTTGAAAAACAATTTCAAATTGCGAGGACGCAATTTATTGAAGGAGGGGAGAATGTAACACCCCAAGATTTCATAGTGTGTTATTTCTTCAAAATAATTCAATAACTTGCACTACACGCAACACCGACTTCAATCACACCATGAATTACAAAAAAAAATCCATTCAAAAGAGGTTATGAATAGTATTATCTAAATTTTAAACTTTATATAATCCTTATAATTTTAGAATCCATATTATGAGTTTCTTAGATATAATGCAAGAACAAATTCATTTTCAGTATTGCACTTTTATCAACTTTTAATAGTGAACCCTTTTTAAATACAATATTTTAAACTTTTTGACTAAATGGGGACATCAAAAATTTAAAATGAAACATCCCAAGCTTCCACGGTACGCTTTCTTTGAATAATACAGTAGCGTGTGTTGTACGCAACCTTGAGTTTTAACACACACCACAACCAATCAAACTAGCCGTTATAAATAGTAATACCTACTTTTCAAAATTATATATATTTTATATTTTAAAATGGACTTCATTTCTGGATTCGGAATATCGAATTTAGCCTAAAGTAAAATTTTGGTACTTTTCGGATAACTTTCATATTTTGATGAATAGTGAAAATTACTAAATTTTAATTAAAAACAACTTTTTTAATCAAAATAATTAATAGTGATAAATTATGAATTTTAGTAGTTTTAAAGTATATTTAGAATATATTTTTACCATTTAATATAATGTTGGTCATTAGACATAATTTTACAATTAAACCGAACATAAACAAGTGTCAATCTTTTGATAGTTATTATCTCTTAAAAACACGCTTTTTGTTTTGACAGCGGGAATTAATTTTAAATTAATTTCTGCCACTTCTGTGTTTTGAATTTAGGAAAATGGATTCCATATTTGGAATCAGGATTTTCAAATTGTGTAAATAGGTAACTTTTATTTTTAGACATTTTGAATAATTACTGCGGTAAATATTTTATTTACCATGGTTAAGGGTAAATCCGGTAAATAAGGGTTAAACAAAATAATATTATAATAATACTAAATTACCCTAAAACGTGTCTTAACCCTATTGGTTGATACATGGTCGACCATGGACATCTTTGGGTCGATTTTGGGACCCCATGGATCCACTTGTAGGTGATAGGGACACTTTATTTTAATTAAGTTAAAATGAATACAAAAATGACACAAACATATATCTTTTAGAAAAACAATTATTGCATAAGGTTATATATGTTGGATTTTAGATTATAAATATTCATTAGAAAGATAAAAAGATTTAATACATAATTATATTTTATTTATAATTTTTAGACATTAAATAATTTATTTTATTTATGACACAATGATGATGCAGTAATTAATAAATAGTGTAAAATTAAATTAATTGATATTATAAATACCCAAATAAATATAATATGAAACTTTTAATGAATTAAAATAATTTTCTAGGATAATATGATATATTAGGATTGATTTAATTTACTTGTTTCGAAGTAATCAATCTGTTATGAGTTTCAAAAAAATAAACTATTGAATAGTGTCAAAATTGACATAAAAGAGTTCTTAAAACAAATATTATATTATTAATTGATATTAAATTTCTAAAAATCTAATGTTCGGCCAAGAGACTTATATCATGATAGTTTCATCATTAATGGACCAATTGGGGGTCTCTTGGATGTATATAGTAAGTTTATTAACCATATTACATAAAAATACAAAGAGACATTGTAAAAGTGAAACTAATTAACTTGGAGTTAATACTTAAAGATAAGGTTAATATAAGTACCCAAACCTTTCTAAATTCTATTGGTTGAGTTGTTTTCGACCCATCCCCACCTTAACCTTTGAATATTCAACTTTGGAGCCATTGGAAACCGAGTATGAATTTATTATAAACTAATATCTCTAGCTTTTCCAAAGGTGCCCCTCACCCCTCTTATAAAAGGGCACTCCTCCTTCTCATTTCTTCACACCTTCAAAGCCTTTTGGTTCGGCCAAACTCTGCCCAAATACTCTCCCAACATCCCTCACTACAACCTAGGGGCCTTATTTTGATCCGAAAGCCAACCTAAGGATCCCTTTTGATCAAATCAAAAGGAAGAACCCGAAGAAGAGGTAAGGATGTCACCACCCTTTTCTAAGTTCATTTCTTCTTCCACTTCTTCTTCCTTTGTTGTTACCATTCTGAAATAATAAATCCAGTATCATATATATACTGTGATGTTATTATAAATATGATACAACCATATTCAGTATTCTATCCACCCTTTGAATAACATGTCACCACACGTGCGTACGTACAGCTTACCGTCTCCACGTCGTGGTGTAATTGTTATTCAATATAATATTATTTGGATGGGTATAATAATGATTTGTAACTCATGTAAATAATAAATATAACATGTTAAGGATTATGTATATATGATATACCATCCATTTATATATTATTTTAATATCAAAAGAATGATATTGTCGCTCGTGCGTACGTACGGACTACCGTCTCCACGAACGCGATGAGATTAATTCTCCATCGTATCCATTCAAGTATAATTATCATTTGATGATTTAAAAAATGACGTTTAAGGACTTGATATCATTCTGGATATGAATAATATACAACCTATCCGTCACAAACATGTCTTACGTAACAAAACAAATAAAAGAAAACAAGTAAGTTAACACCCGAAACAACGATAATACTAAGATATTATTACCAAATCAATATTAAAAGATCATATATGATATCATATTAATATATATGATTTTTGTATAATTTAATTACAATTATTTCACCATTATACAGGAGGTTAACCTACCCCAATCAAGGAAAAGTACAAGGTAATAGATTTTCTTATCTCACTTTCACTTCCGTGAGATTTCCATTGTTCGCCACTAAATTATTGAAAGTGGTCTATTGTGTACTGAAATTTGATATATATTATCATGATTCTCTTTATATTCATGTTATTATGTAAATCATTTGGTGGTTATTAACTTTTGGCCATATGACTCAGTTGATTAATGTGGTAAGGGGTTTTCATCTCACTCCTTATTTCCGTGAGATTCATGCCATATTGCCACCATCACCTTTTCTGTGATGTATGTACTGACCATAATTATATTCTTTGTGTAATACACTCTAATTTATGTGTATTTACATATTCATTGTATGATACCTCTTTCATGGGTTGTATGTTTCATAAGTTACCAAATTGGTTAGGGTTATTTCACAATCTCTTCATTATCCGAGGTTGTTTATACGTAATAATCTATAGGGATTTGTTTATCATCCACTTCCATGTTTCTTCGAAATGTATTTCAAAACATATTTATTATTTACAAGAATATGGGTTAAAGTCATTTATACCCTTGTTTAACTTTTTATAAGAGGTTTATAAAGGAATCTTTCCGTCGTTTTCAAAACAAGGTCCTTTTTAACCTTTTCGATAGAATTATGGTAAGAATATTTTTTTTAACTTATACGGCGGGTGCGGCTATTTTCCGCCGTTATGAAATCTTCAAAGCTTCCCTTACAAGCTTATAAGAATATTTTCAAATTAAATGTTTTATTTTATAATTATGTGACTTTAAAATGATTTAAAAAAAGAGATATTTCTATCAAGTATATGAAAATCCAGTGCAAATGTATACGTATTTAACGCAAGCTCCAAAATGTTTTTAGAAAACCCGACTCTCGAGTGTGCTAGACAGGAAGGCATTGGGAGTGGACCCATCATGGCCTGTAATTAGTCGAGCAGTCTCAGGACAAGTTATTTTGTTTTCATAAGCTTGCATAATGTTTTCATAAAATCACTAGAGTATATTTGAGTAATTTTAAACGTAAGTATCTTCTAAAAAAATTGCATCGGTAGGTCTCATGAGACAAACTAGTGTCTTGGCACAAGGCCTTGACAAAATATTATTTGTAGTCTTGGCATGAGGCCTTGACTATATGGTTATGATAGTCTGTCATTATGCATTCCAACATTATGAAAGTGGTTATTGATTTTGCATGTGAATATTCAATTAGTAGAATATCCATGTGAATAAGTAAATGGAATTATTTCATTTTATATATGCCATACCATGTTGAAAGTTCAAGTTTGAAAGGCTTTTGTTTTAGTTATACATTGCCTTAAATGTTTATTCTTATTTATGAAAGTTTCCGCTATATTGTTATCCTTACTGGGCATTTGAGCTCACCCATTTTCTATGTTTTATTTCTCCCAGGAAGTGAAGAAGTAAATTATGAATGACCTACAGGGATATTATGTGGGGATATGAGTGTGGATTATGGAGACATTATGTTGTTGTAGTAGTTTTTCATTTTATGATGTAATGTAAAACTTATGAATATATCTAGTGTTTCCAAGGCTACTAAACCAATCGGTCTTTCGAGATTTGATCTTTCTTGTGATCATGCCAATGTTATGTAATAATGCACCGACTCTGGGTAACTAAGGTCGGGGCGTTACACTTGAGGTCTATGTTTCCTTGGATATTACTTTAGAACTTCCTTATTAAATATAATTACGGGATTTTTGGGAAACACTCCTTAGATCCAGCATTGAAAAGTAGGTTCCATGGTTAAATTTCATTGGGTAAGGTCATTTATTATCCCCATTTTACCTTGGATGAACTCCTTGGACTCATTATGCAACTTATTGTGGAATTCATAGGACTATGCTCCTTGGATTACACTCTTACCCTTGTCTAGGCTATAGTCATTACTAAGTTAGCGACCCTTAAAGTCTACGTTGCCTTGGTTATTACCTTAAAACTTTATTATTAAATATCATTACTGGTTTCCTTGTTACATCTTGGAACCATCACTATTTATAACATGTGAATTATTTATAAAAACATAATAATCAAATAATGAACCGGTTACAGGTTGAGACACCAGCCAAAGGATGAAGAAGGTACTTGGGTATTTAGTTATATTGTACTGCTATACTTTATATATGTGTTCTTGCATACTTTTACATTTAAATTACATGGGGTGGATGTTTTAGACACCATTGGTGGTGGACCACTGAGTTTTATCTCACACCCTCTTTAGGCTTCGTTTGGTACATGAGGTAGATTACATGAATGAAAGTGTTGATAAAGGGAAGCATAATGCTTCAAACACTTGATTGCTTGTAATGCTAAGATGGATCTGGTAAGAGATAACTAAGCTATTGCTCTAGATTCTTGGGATAGTTTATGTATTTTCTTTTTTCTACATTGGGTTTTTCATGTATGATTGCTACTTGGTATCCATGTTTTACAGCTTACTAGATACACGACATAACATAATAAGTTGTTGTATGTTATTCTAGTTATTTTCGTTATTCTTATCCTTTCCCATTTCTGATGTTCCTTCTGTTGACTAATATTACTTCTGAAATTTACTAATGTTTATATTTATTTGTTGTGTTACACTTTGGTAATGAGGGAATTGTCTCCCCATGGGAAAACCCTAGGCCCTCGCTGTTAGTCGGCAGTCTTGGGCATTTGGGGAGATGTGCTTGAGGCCATGTGTCCCACAGGGCTCAAGGAACCTATTAAGTAGAATCCTGGTCTGGGACGTCACAATGAAGGCATGGTAGATGGTGAACCAACAATGGCTCAAGGTAAGATAGATTAGGTGGAGAATTAGTGTGGTAGATCGAGGAAAAATAAGACCACTTACATGCATGTTGTTCAAACCATTTGGGAAAATTAAAAAACAAATAAATATGTTTGAGCAAGGGAACAGATCACAAGTGATCACATACATTGATTTTAATATATAAATATAATTTCATGAAAAAAACTAGATAAACTTTAATCCAAGACAAATATATTAATAAGAATTTTAAAATTTAAAAAAAATGATTAAACAAATAAATCCTTGTAATTTTAATTTCTATTCATTTGGTTTCGATGTGAAATTTAGTAAAAAATGATTATAATTTGTTTCCATCTTATTTGATGAATTTTTTTAAAATAAAATAAAAACAAATGTTTTGGAAATATAACAAAAACAATCCTTATTAAAAATATAGTTTTTCAATACTCAATTATTCCAAATAGAAAATATATTATAATTTTAAAATATATATTTGATTTTTAAATAAATAAATAAATATATATATATATCTTAAAAATTATTTATACAATTATAAATATATATTTATAAATATATTTATAAAATTTTATTTATTTATTTATTTATTTATAATTGTATTAATATGTGTTCATAAATATATATATTTACTAAATAAATTTATAATTATATGAATATTTTTTTTAATATATTAAATATATATTTAAAAATATATTTATAATTGTTTGTTATTATTATTTATAAATTACATCTAACAAAATATTTATATACACATAATCAAAATTATTTAAATACACATGAGTATTTATAATCTATACACACGTAATCAAAATTATTTATATACACATAATCAAAATTATCAAGTTAAGTTAATCAAAATTATTTATATATTATATATATAATTTATTAATTCAAAATTATGAATTCAAGAAAATCAAATTTATTAATTCAAAATTATTAATTCAAAATGATTAATTTAAAGTTATTGTTAATTCAAAATAAATATTAATTCAAAATTATTATTAATTCAAGATTATTTATAAATTATTTATATAAATTTTTAATTATAGATAATAAAAATTATGTATAATAAAAATTATCTATAATCAAAATTATTTGTAAATTTTTTATAATTATTTACATACACATAATATATAGGTTGAACGTCCAAATATCCCCAAAATAAAAATATGAGAAGGATCATACAGTTTTAACACCACCATACAAATACAATAATGACCTCTACTTCTCTAAAAAATGGTTGAAATCAATAAATAATTGTCAGACATTGAACATGAACAAAGAGGAAGAGACTTGACACTGGATTCTCGAGAACCTCAACCATTGGTGAACCCAAAACTAGACCAATATGGGATCTAAAATGTGAGATGGGAGAATTGAATGATGGATTCAATAGGGTGACACAACTATTTAAAAAACCCAAGGAGAATCGAATGTCACCGCTAATTTACCCCAAACCACCATGAGCATAGTCAAGAATGGAAAAAAATAGAGTTAAACATGGAAGATGAGATAATAAGGGAAACAAATAATCACAAATGAAGCCCCAACATCATGAAACTAAAGATATAAAACAAGTTTGGTTCACATTGTTCCTAGTAAAGATCTAAAACATGTTAGAGGAGTGAGGGGGTAAAGACCTAGATGGAAGAAGATGACGATTATGGAGGAGAATAGATAATCAGTTACTTTAGATATTTAGAGGAGCGATTCATTGAGAAGTTTGATGAAGAGTAGTGATAAGGTTTTGGTTCTAAAAAATCATAAAGGTACGAGAGCGAGGACTCTGTTAGGGTTTTATATAAAAGATTAGGTAAGGCTTTTATCATCACTATAAAAAAACTCAGATAACGAGTAGTTTTATCGACGCTAAAATAGTAAGTGCTGAAAAAACACAATCTTTATCGACGCTTTTTAGTACTGATAAAGACCCAATTTCAATAATCTAAATTTATATAATTATAAATAAATATTTAAATAATTACAAATATGTATTTATAAATATAATTATAAATAAATATGTTTGTGGGGATGATTTTTAGATTGGGCCTGGGATGATCTAGATTGTATTTTTGGGCCCTTTGGATGATTGTGCAGGTTGTGGATGACTATAAGTGGTATGAGACACTGATGGTGTGATGTTCTTAGGCATCACGAGCAATCGGTGGTATGGGACACCAACGGTGAGAACTCTCGCTGATGATGTGCTGACCAACATCTCCAATGATAGTAATTGGGGATGAGCATGATTGCATGAGTGATAACGCTTAAGGACACTGTGATATCCTCGGTTGATAGGAACTTCATTCTTCTGATGCTCTTTGGTAGAGTTTTGTCAGTTAACCATGTCAATGTGGTCGGGTGTGCGGTATCTTCGTGGTTTGCAACTTTCGTCTATCATCACGGTTGTATGGATTTCATGTTTTGGACTTTGGACCTTTCTGTTGTTAGCTTTTGGGTCTTACAAGAATGTGGGTCTACGAGCCATGGTATGTATGTATTCTTGCCATTACTTTTTAATAAAATTTTGTGGGGTCACGGATTCGGGATACCAAATACATGATTAGATCTGTCTTTGTATATATTCATATAATTATATATAATTATACATAATTATATATATTTATTAATATAGTAATATATATAAATATAAATATAATAAATATATTTATTATAATTTTATAAATAAATATATATATATATATATATAATTATAATTATAAATATATATAATGATATAACTATATATAATTATATATATATAAATATATATTTATTATTTAAATATTTTATTATAATTTTATAATTATTTAAATACGTATTTATTTAATTATAATTATAATTATAAATAAATATGTTTAAAAATTTATGTATATAATTATAAATATATGTATATAATTATAAATAAATATATATATATATATATATAATTATATTGAATTATATATAATTATATTGAATTATATATAATTATATATATTTATATAATTATATATAATTACAAATATAATGAATATTTTTATCATTTAAATATAATCATTATAATTTTATAATTATTTAAATATATTTATAAATTTTTGTATATAATTGTAAAAGAATTTATATATTTTTATATTTCTATATATTTATATATAATTATAAATATTTATATAATTATATATATATATATATATTAATATATAAATATATAATTACAAATATATTAAATATATTTATTATTTAGATATATTTATTATAACTTTATAATTATAAATAAATATATTTAAAAAGTATTTATATATAATTATAAATATATTTATATATTTATATATAATTATATATAATTATATATTTCAATTACTATATATATATTAATATAAAATAATAAAAATATTTATTATAATTTTATAATTTTTTAAATATATATATATATATAAAGTATTTATATATAATTATATAATTATAAATATATTTTTATAATATATATATATATTTCGGGGGTACAATTACTTTCAAACAAACAGACACACACACCACACACACATGCCGGAAAGGTAGGCCATATCACCCGCCTAATGAGATAGCCCACCCATCATACCTTATTTATAATGAATATATTAATTATTTTTCTATGGGGTGTTAGTTGAGTGGTACTCGCTAGTTATACCCATTGCTCTCTATGGGAACTAACACATGCTCGAGTCTCAAAAAACATAGACACTATGCGTATTATGCACTGGACGATTCGAAATCATTGCCTAGTTGGGGAATGTGCCACGCACTCTAAGCTTGGTTGGGGCCCCCCTCTAGGAGTTTAGTTTAACCCATACACATGTTTTCCCCTTGGGGTGTTAGTTGAGTGGTAACCATTGGTTGTATCCCTTTCCCTCTATGGGAACTAACATAGGCTCGAGTCCTTCCATACTTGGCCACTATGTGTATTATACAAAGGGTGTTTCAAAGCCATTTCCTAGATGGGGAACGTGAGGCGTGTTCCGGGCTTGGCTGGGGCCCCCCGTTGGGAGTCGAGTGTAATTCATACACACGTTTTTCTATTGAGATTGTACCCGAGTGATAAAGGTTCTTTCTTGGCATCCAAATGACCCATGACTAAACCTGGGTGGGGTGAAATTTTTTAGTTACTATAGCAGTCACTGTAGTTGGTACTATAGTAGTTTTTATAGTAGTGGAACTATTCATCGGGTTTAGGCCTTCAAGCCACCAAAGGCCATCAGGCCATAAGGCCTCTAGGAAACCATAGAGCAATGGATGATACAAAAAAGTGACCAACCAATCAGTGTAGTGCATCAGGTTGGTAGTGCATCTTGTCTCCAGGCAGTATCTTCAGGTGGGCAGATCAAACGAACGATAGGTGCGTTGACACCTATTATCTAGCCCTCTAACCGCTTAGGACAAAGGGGTTCTCTTCCATGGAACTGAAAAGGTAAACACATCATGTTTTTACTTAGGTGAGGGGGTGACACATTGTGAGAATATTTATGATCATACATGCAAAACAACACATCTTGGGAGAAATGTGGCATGAAGACATGCAGGTGTTGTTGGGTGGGTAGCTCGAAAGAGCAATGGGTGTACATGCATCTATCATCTGGACCTCTACCCAATTGTGGGGGTCCTCTACTAGGTCTTCATGATGGGGTAGTGAAATGGAATACCTAATGGTAAGGGGGGCATTGCATCGAGAAGATTGGGATCATGATGTGAAAATTGGATGCTCTGCTTGGGCCTTTAGGGTCACAAGGCCTTCGGTCCATCAAAGATTGTTATGGGTCTTCATGCCATTGGGCCTTCGGGTCATGTAAGGGATACCTATAAACCCTGTAGAAAAGAGAGATATCTTTCCTTAATAAAAATGGGGCATTTCCCCCTACCTGTTAAAATAATAATAATAATAATTTTATAATTAAATATCAAATACATTCCACACATAAACATTTACACATACTATATATATATATGTGCATCCCACGTACATGTGTATATATATACATATACACATACATTCATCTGTACATGTACAATATCTATATATACACACACACACAAAACAAACACACACAACATAATGCATACACATATATACACATACACATTGATATAAATATATAAGTTCAAATATCACATATTAAAATTACATCATCTATATTTATATAATTTTTTGAATTATTAAAATATATATATCAATATATAATATTTATATTAATGATATACATGCATTTTTTAATTAATGTATATAAATAAAAATTAATTTTTAATATAAATATTATAATTATATATATATGATAAAAATATTTTTTATTTAATGTTTTTATCATCTCTAAGAAAATCTCTAATAAAGATGGATATTTATCAGTGCTAAAAAAGAGCTCGTAAATGGTGCACTTTTATGAACTCTTTTCTTAGAACTGCTAAAAGTTACCTTCATCAGTACTTTTACCCATCACTGATAAGGGTTACCCTTTTATCAGTGCTTTTTGTTTTTCACGGATAAAACTCAATGCTTGGTAAAGTGCAATCTATGGTAGTGAAAGGAATGTCCAACTTGAGGGAAAGAATTAAGAGTATTTATTTTGTTTTATTTTATTATGTATCCAAGCTAGCTAAACCTAGCTTGAGGAGGAGTGTTAGAGAACATAGAAATTTAGATATGTAGGTTAGGTTTGACTAGATTAGTCTTATCCCATGTGTTTTAAATTTCAAATATCCCTCTCATTTTTATGTTGGTCTCCCTATAAATAAATCCATCAACCACACTTAGTTGTTTTCTATATCTCTCATACAATAATAATATCTTCTTATATATTTTTTTTCTTGTTACAATATCAGTATCATATTAAATAAGTTGTATGCTCAGGATTGAATACAACTAGACACCTAAATCATGATCATAAACGCAGATTTTTAAATTGTCATATCCAAACACTAAATGAGAAATCTTACACATCGGATGATTAGGATAGGATTTCAACTTATCTAAATCTAGTTAATGTAAATATCTTTCATTTTATTTTTTCAAATTACAGTGAGGATTGATCCATTATCCTGGAAATGTAATTTCTTGTATTCTTTTCAGAAATATTTTATTTCTACAAATTTCTCTAAATATCAATTAAAATTTCAAAATTAATTATTCTTTATTTTGTACTATTTTTGAAGAAAAAAATTAATATTATTTAATATTTTTTTTAAAAAAATCATTTTTTAAAATGACCCAATCCATTCTACTGGCCCATCTAACCAGCAGGTATATGCTAAATGAGAGGCCCAAACCCATGTAGTTCGACCCATCCTGGCATGTATGTAAAACCCAAGCTATTAATTTCTAGACACTGATCGACCTTGTAAAGCCCAATTTGGGTTGGTATTGCACTCTTAGGGACAACTAGTAGGGTTTTTGGGGTAGGAAATGTTATTTTCTCCTTTAAATATTATTTAATTTTTTTATAGTAAAAAATATGAGTTTTCCCTTCTTATTTTCTTATCTACCAAGCACTTTTTTCATTCCTTTTCAAATTTATTTTCCTATTTTGTTTCTCATTCCATTTCCCTCATAATACATTCCATACTACCAGAAAAATCCTTAAGTGTTAACAAATCCTTGGCTTGTTCATGATATAAAATAGCATATAACAAAATAAAAGACACATAACTTTAATAATTCCTTAACTATTATTAGTTGATGGAAAACTTCGTAGTCCAAATTATCCTCCTAAGAAACCAAAAGAATTCAAAACCCCAAGGGTTCACAAGGTAACACGGCAATAGAAGTATCTAAAATAAATTCAATAAACAAAATCTTTTCACATGGTTTTGAGAAAATAATTTAATAATATGTTAAGGTTATTGTAATTATGGATTCACTACCACATATTGCGTGATATTTGACGTTATACTTTATCAGTGCTAGAAAAAAATGGTAATAAAGAGTGGAATTTTATCAGCGGTTGCAATAAGTGCTAATAAAAATAATTTTTATTAGTACTAAAAATGTATTAATAAAATTGTACCATTTTTATTCATTTTTTCCAGCGCTAAAAACTTCCTCCCTTTATCATTTTTTAGTACTAATTAAAGTGATGCCTTTATTAGTGTTTTTTTGTTTAGCGTTGCTAAAGGTCATAATGAGTAATTTAATTTATATATAAATATTTGTATCTTTTAAATAATATTTATTTTATAATAAGTATATATATGTAAATATAATATTTAAATATGATTTATATAAATTTTAATAAAAATTGAATATTATTTTTCATAATTTTATATATAGAAAATTATCAAATTTATATTATTCAAAATGTTTAATAGTATATTTATTTACATCAATTAAAAAATTTGTATATAATTAAAATAAATAAAATATATTAATCTATTATATAAACTATTATATAATATATAAATGAAAATATATATTTAAATATTTATTTATATTGATTTAAATAATTTAAAATGTACATACATGTATATATATACGTGTGTGTGTGTGTGTGTTGATGTGCATGTGTAAATATGTATTTCTATCATGTGTACATGTATGTGTGTGCAAAATTCTATTTATTTATTTAATATTATATATTCTTTTTCAATATCTCTCTATTTTAGAATATTTTGTATTTATTCATTTTTAATATATATTTATTTCAATATATTCATCATGAATATATGTGTGTAGGTTAAATGTAATTTGATTTAATTTTTAATTTTATTTAATTATTAATATTTTTTTATAGTCAATAAAATTCATTTTTTAATATTTTTTTATTTATATAATTAATATCATCTATTTGTTCATTTTTATTTATTTTTATGCGTTTGTAATTAACATAAATGTTACAAATTTATTTTGTTAAATATTTTTTTAATTTATTTAATTGATTTATTGATTTTTTATATTAATTTATTTATTATTATATATTTATTATTAATGTCAAAAATATATTTATAGAAATATTTTTTTAAATAAATATTTATAATTATATATATATTATATATATATAAATATATATAAATAATTATATATTTAAATAATTATACAATTATAACAGTAGTTGGAGACATGCATAAGTGGTAAAGGATCTCCATAGTACTCCATCAAACTCGAGTTCAAATCTTGGTGGGATCAAATTTCCACAGGCAGGTACTGAGGTAGACATGACGCAGGTAGGCGGCGACGGAGGGATGACGTAGGGAGGTGGTGATGCATTCATGACGCATGCCTGATGATGCAAATGATATGATGCAAGCATGAGGTTGCACTGGGAGTTTGGGCCAGATTGTGGGTCTTTGGGCCATGTAATGGGCTACATGCCCACTGAGCCTTTGATCCATGTAATGAATAAATAAGGCTTGATGGGTGAGCTATCCATTGGGGGCTATGGTCTGCCTTTCTTACCTGTGTGTGTGGTGTGTGTGTTTAATAAAATTGTACCCCCAAACACCTAATATATAAAATTATATATATTTATATATTAATATATATATATATATATATATATATATTTACAGTTATATAAAAATATTTACAAAAATATTTATTTATATTTATGATTATAAATATAAAATTATAATAATATCTGTAAATACATTTTTACAATTCTTTTAATATATTTGTCTATATAAAGAATTATTTATTTATAATTATATATAATTATATTTTTTTATAATTATATTTATAAATACATATTTAAAATTTGGTACAACTACAAATGTGGCACACAATGAAACAAATAAATGGAAAATAAACCACTGGCTCGAGGACTTGACCAAGCAACCAAACCCAAAACCCCAACCCACCCTTACCCCACTAGCCGAGCAAGGGGGAGGGTGACACACGAGTAAAACATGGTTATATATATATATAATTTGATAAATAGTATATATTAGGCAGGTACTAGGGGGTACAATGACATCAAACACACACCCACATGTTAGGGTAAGACCCAGTACATAGCCCCCCAAGGATAAATCAGGAATGCTCTCAATTTATTTACACACACACACACACACAAACACACACAGATATATATATATATATATTGGGGTATTTTTACGCAACCCACACTAGTTCACCCCCGCACCCCCCATCAGGTGAGACCTTCCCTGCACCACCCATACTCATAGGGCAACTCTTTTCACCCGACCGACATTTTTTTCAGTCAACCATCCATCACCCCCACGATTGTACTACCGCCATCCATCACCAGCCCCTGTATAATGAGCCCATCCTTCATTGGGAAAGCCCATCAACATCATGTTGTGAGCCTTTCATGTCGCCGCACAATACACCCATGGAGGTTTCATGCCACACTCTGCCACAGAAGAACACCATCCCGTTGAGGCCAGCACCAGCCGCCATTGAAGCCTTCAACCTGACCCTCTTTGATGACATTGCAACTAGCCAAGCACACCGCATCAGAGACCACATCCCCGTACGACCTCTCTGGACCACCATTTGCAGCCAAACAACACAGTGAAGCTGCTGCTGGTTAGAGTCCACCCCAACCCCACCTTCTACATGCATGGAACCAACATTGCCCCCGCCATCAAGTAGGGGGACCTCAATCACTTCTAGTGAAACACAATCTAAGCATGAATGGTGGAAATCCACTCACCATAATGAGCCACCAAAATTTAATTTGGGAACAAAATAAATACAGCAGATGGGATTTCAACAATAGCTTGCCCAGATGTAGATTTTTTAGAGGGGTGTGTTGTACCACTTGGGTACGACCCCACCTGCTTATATAAATATTTTTTTTATAATTTTTTTATATTTATTTATTATTATATACATTTAGTTATTTTTATTCTTTTAAATATATTATTGAATATTTATCAACAGTTTTATAGTGGCGATAAAAAGGTCTTTTATCATCACTTTTTATACTAGCACTGATAAAACCAATCTTTATCAATGTTTTTTTAGAATCACTTATAAAAATCATCTCTATGTTATAAATTTAACCATAACCGAACTAATTATCTCAAGTCATTCAAGATCTCGTGGAACTAAAACCTTACCATCTCTATACCTCGCCGCAAATCTCCCTCCCTCACCACTTTTATTCTGCCCTCACCATCACTCTCCCTCCCTCACCGCTCTCCCTCCCTCATTGTCGTGTTCCCTCACTACTACACGCCCCCACCACCACATTCTCTCACTAATGTACACCCTCATCGTCACGTCTTCACCTCAATGTTGATCTCACTCACTATTGTACATCCTCACCATCATGCTCTCTCCCTCGGTTGAATTGACACTTTCCGATCACACGATCTGTGACTTATTATCTATTGTTCAATCTTTCATCACTTTTTGTTCTTATTTGGGTGTTTTTAATTTTCCCAATGAATTTGAACATCATTTCACCTCCCTAAAGCTTACCTAATATGAAACCACCATCACACACTACTTGGAAATCACATGGTTCAGTTTATCATGTAGGAGTGTCATAGTTCATGAACTATTACTTTATATATGTGACATCTCTCCATCAAAAAATTTCAGTCACCCGAACTTTCTAACACATTTTACATCGTGATGTAATTTTGGAGAAAGGTATTAGATTGAAATTAAAATGTATGGGAGAAGAATCCAATGTTCAGGTAGCCTTCCTACTTTAATGGATTAAAATTAAACTATTCTTCTCATTTACTTCCATTAACAGACAAAAGAACCCCAATCTTTCTAATATTTTTATTTCCATGAAAATCTACTGATCCCACTGGGTGCTTGTCATTTCATATTTTTCATCATTTTCATCATCATCATTCACTTTTTAAATAATGAGCCACACCTATAATTTACTTAATGCTTCAACTTCAGTATCATAATAACCACTTTCCTCATTATCTAATTTTGATAATAAATGCATGTTTTTGATTTTTTTATAAATTATTATCCATTCTATATGAGAGAAAATCTAGGTTTCTGAAATTTTTTGTTTTATTCTTATGTGAACTTATTGTTAAATAATATTCATTTTCACTTTCATTTTCTATAAAAATTGGAAAATTAATAGTGAAAATATAATATATCCACATTTAAATCACTTCAATGAAATTTTTTATTACTAATTTCCCCTTCTATTTTGAAAAAATGCTTAAAATGTGTTTCAAAAAGTTGATGATGGATTATATTTATATCAATAAATTTTTTATTCCTGTTATTTGTGGATTCTTCCCATCCATGTGAATTATTTAAATTTGGGCATTCAAGAGACCCCAATTATATTATTATTGAGTTTTTATAATGGCTTGAGAACCTCAGTCCAAGGCTTCTAGTTCATTGGATTTCAATTCAATAGTTTCTTCAAACGTTGGGTTCTCAAGACCATGTGATTGGGCTCTATCAATGTTTTTATCATAAAAAAAGATCAACTTCAGATCCTAAGCATCCTGTCACTAAAACACCACATGTCCCACAATGTACAAAGTGAATAAATGAATAATCATCAACTCCAAAATCATATTGTAGTCCCACCATTAAACTATGATCTATGTGTTTTACAATAGATTAAAATTTAATTAGATTATTTTTAACTTTTTAGAAATCACACATTGTTTTACTTTAATGGTTTCCACTACAATAAAACAATATCAATACACATCATTTGGACCTTATTATCAATGATTTCATACAACTCAAATTATTCTTTAAGTATACCTTTTATGAGATCCAATGTCAAAATTGTTGGGTATTTTTTTATTTTTCTAAATATTAATATTAATTAATCAAATAGGATGGATATTAATTGAAAACGGATGAATGTCAATCATACACTACTAGAAACATTGTATATATCCACAGGATTATAACCATTGTTTATTTGGTCTGTACCTATAGGTCAAGATATAGCCAAAGTTTATTAAATATAGTGGCTTTAGATTAGAAATATCCACGGATAGATCATCCCCCATGGAAACAATTTCCCTCAGTTTTTATCCACCCCAAGGATTTCCTCTCCCACTCTGCCAATCCCTCTCCTGAAACCCTTATCCTTAACCGATTGTCACCTGAAAGTCTTCTCCCTCATCTGATCCTCACTAGACTCTCCTTCATGGTTCTTCCATATCTCACTAGCTTCTCTATTAATGGTACCTCCATCCCTTGAACATTACTTCCCTCCTCGATACCATTCTTTAGGCATTCCTCCTCTATTTGGTGCATCAGCCAGTGCTTCCCCTCTTCATGATCGAGCTCCCCATCACCCGAATGATCAAACTTTCCTTCTATTCCTCCTTCTCTAGTGAAGAACTTGATTGGGTCCCTTCACTCGCAATGTCCTCTCTCTTTAAACTTTTCAATTTGGGTGATTTAGTATGGTGGCATTATGTCAGTTTGAGGTAAATTATCACCCCACTTCTCCCTTATTCCTCCCACTTCACCTTCTTTGATTTTGATTCACCTAGTTAGGTGTTAAAGAGAGAATTTTAGCATTAAATCATTTATCTTGATGAAGCTTTCATCTATGTCTTGTAGAGGATGTACTGAGAGGTGATATTCAAGATACAGTTCATCATTTGAGTTGAAGTATGTTTCCTTATGGATTATTTTATCATTTCTAGTAATTTTGGGTAAAATTGGAAATCAAATTTGGTGTTTAATTTGGGTATATCATGTGGATTAATTTCAGGTGTGTGATATGAGTGGACCACACCTCGTTGCTCAAGGTTTGGGCACTGTGTGGTTGTCTAATTAGTTTGGCATTTATTATGATGATTTTTGGTTTTTGGTTTTAATTTTTTGGTTTATTAATTTAATGTGTTTTATTGTGAGATGGGAACTCTTGGACTCTATGGAGGTCAATTGATGATCTTAGGGAATATAAACCTAAAAAATAAAGTTAATGGGTTTTTCATGGTCCTATAAATGGTTGGGAATGATTATAATGCATTCAAATTAAATTTTTTAGAATATGTTATAAATCCATTGTATTTTATGATGTACATATATAGTGACCCTATAATGTGTAAAATGATTAAAAATCATGTTTTTTGAACTCTTTTGATTCTATGAACCCTCTTAGAAATTGGTTATTTCACAAAGCTGTCCCAAATGTCCTATTTTATATTAAAAAAAGGGGTTCAACTTCAGAATTTTTTTTTATCCAAGTGTCTTTTTTGGATCTGTGAGATATCCAATTGAATTTCTTGAAAATATTTATGAATTATATTGTGGGGAGAACCCTTTATCCAATTTTACCTTTGCCAAAATAGGCCAGATAAACCACTAAAAATAAGTTTCAAGTTGGGTTATCAAATTTTACATGTTTTATAGAAATTATGGGGGATTTAAATGAGAATCTTAGTATTATCTTAATAATTTTATTATTTAAACATGCTTTCATATATGTTATTTTGGATTTATAATTGAAATAAACTTTAACACTTATTCTTTTAGAATAATAATTTTTTTGAATTTCTTGCATAATTTTTTTTATGGGAAAAGTATTTTATAATTATATCATTGATGGATATAGCTATTGAGCTTTAGGTGAATTCCTATATGAAATGGGAGATACTCTGTGAATGAATATAGAATGGTCATACATTTAAACCATTATTTTTCTATTGCTTATTTTTTATTCTTGATTACATGTTATTGTCTTGAGTTAATATCATTATATTTTATTATATTTATTATTTTGATGCCTGCGGATGTGATAAATTACACAGGACAATTGGAAAAAAGGAAAATGTGATAAACATTTATAATTTGGAATAGAAATGTGGGAAATAGTTATGATTTTTGTTATACTGACACTGATGTAATTATGTATGCTACTGGATGATGATTAATCATGTGTGACATCATAGTTTTGATTTATATTATTTTATTAATTGACTATATCATCATTCAAAATTTAGACCTATGTTACTACTATAAGGTGATAATATTATTAAGATGGAATATGATTGCATGTGCTCCTACTTATTGATGATAGTGTTAAGAATTAAATATATATAAATGGATATTAAAAATTGATAACCATATTACATGAATATGGGTAATATGTATATGTCACGACTCGTCCCCTAGGGCCCGTGCTATGACTACCCCAATCCCACCTTCCATAGGCCAGGAGCTGGAGACTAACACCAAAAGGCGTAATACCTAAAACAGGAAGGCATTGCCTTTACACCTATACAACACACTATCCAAGAACACAATAAGAAGTAACTATGAAGAAAACTACTGTAGAAAAAAGAAGTGTTGAAAGTAAAAGGGGCCAGAATACAAGCCCAACTAAAAGTACGAGTAGAATCAAAAAGTAAAAATACAACTGAAAGGAACAATACAACTAAAAAAGGGAAAATATCTACTGAGTCATCCTCTGAGCATCCTACCTGAAGGGTAGGTACAGATCGCCTCCTCAGCACTCCATGCCCACCAGTCTCCTCCACGTACCACCTAGTCCTGGCTCACTTAAACCTTAGCCCAGTTGCTCATCGTCTGCACAAGACACAACAAGGTGCAGGCGTAGCCCGTGCAAGGGTGAGTATAACGATACTCAGTAGGGACCCCGACACCCCCATATGTCTCTCATAATTTCACAAGGGAAACCAAAAAAGCATGATCTCAATCACAAATCACAAAGCAATAGACACAACTCAATTAGAGTCTCAGTTCAAACCAGGTATACAACCCAGAGAAACAAGATTATGATGCTGACCCACATAGGATCACTATGAATGCTGATAGCTAGCCACAAATTCTCTAGGGGTTTTAACAAGTATCATTCACAATCACAACGTCGAATACCTCGGCTATTGGAGAACTCCTCCTCTAATGAGTACAGTGGGCATGCCTCGTCACACAGAGGCACTTCCCACTAACCTTGGACTGCTGTGGTACTCCTCCTATCGAGTACTATGGGTCTAACGAATCACAAAGAGGTGCTCCCCACTGTGGGTCTGCCACATCATACATAGGTCCTCCCCCTCATGGACTGCTGAGGTAATCCCTCTATCGATTATCATGGATATGATGTGTCATAGAGAGGCGCTCCCCACCGTGGGTTTTCCACGTCACATAGAGGTTCTCCCCACTGGGCCTGTCGAGTCACTCTGAGTCGTAATGGTCAATAGTCATCAAGTCTCAGCCAGTCATAGGGTTTCATACGTTTTACTCTTAGGAGAACCGCCACCCAAGCCATCGGTCTTATTTCAACCATAACGAAGGCTCACAGAGAAAGTAACTCGATGATTTTTCATGTCATAAGGGTTTCAACGCAACAGACAACACGTCAATCGGACGCCCAGTCTATGCGTTATTGGCATTTTAATGATGAGGGACCGGTTGGATTCAGGTGCGATCGAACCAGGCCGTACTCCAAGTTTTTTAAAAAATCTCATGTAGTAAGTCAAAAATACTATCTCACTCCAAGGATCATGACGCTACAGATGGTTCGTCAAACGGACGTCCGATTTAGAATCTAGGGCCCGTTTTGTGTAACTGGTCGGTACTGGGTTTGGGTCTGGTCCACCTCGATCGGACTGGCCCATCCTAGTTCGGAATGGGCCGGCCCCAATCGACCTGGGTCGACCCGGACTGACTCGGTTCCAACATGACCCAGGTCAACCCAGCCCGACCTGGCTGGGTCGTGGGTCAGGCCGGGGGTCAGCCCGTTGAGCGGTGGGTCGGTTTGCTGGGCTGACCCGGCAGTGCCACCTCCCTGGATGTGGGGAGTCACATTAGTGGGTCAACCTATGGGGGTTGACCCAATGCGGCGCCATGTGGTGGTGTGGGTCCTTCGTGCCATGGCCGACGGGACACGACTTTGTCACCGGGTGCGCCGCTGGAGCGCGCCCCGTCCACCGGTTATGGCCTTGCTGCCATATAGGCGCACAATCGGGGGCACACCCCACCTCCACTCCACTGGTTTGGTTGCAGTTGGCCGACCTCTCCAGTGGCGTGCGACAGTGCACTGCACTGTCACCCATGGCCGGCCAGTGTGTCAGCCACCTTTCTATGGTCGTTGCATCGGACGAGCTGAGACCTCATTTTTTCATCAGCGGTGTGTGACGGTGTGCCTCACCTCCTATGCAGCCGGACGTTCTGATGAACACCATGGCTTTGTGTTGTGGCCTCTTCTTATGGCGAGCGTTGACACACTATCCCCAACGTAGTCGGTCGGTATTGTCGCGTTGTCGGTGTTCCATGGAGGTGCAAAATTAACAAAGTAACAAAGGGTTCAGGCAGGGTTTGTTAGGCCTGCGCCCTCCGCGTTAGCTCGAAAAAATGATGGGGGGGGGGGGGGTTTATGGGTTTAAAAAACTCTTGGAATTTAAATCATGATAAACCCCGCAAAGATACCCTGCAATAACCTCTTGAAAAAAATAATGAATTGTGGGTCAACCCATTAGTCGGTTGACCCGCGTTCTTCGTATTATTCATGAACGGGGAAGTGGAAAACGTTTAAAAAATCATAAACGAATAAACCCCCTACCTAGAAAACATGTTTATGAGTGTTTGTGCTTGAAGGTGGATCTTGTTCTTTGTTCTCACAACCAGTTCCCAACGATTCCACTCATACTTCATCCTTCGGTTCGTGGTTTGGTGTCGGTCGTCACCTCCCACTGGATTCGTCTCTGCCCTCTTAGGGTTCAGCATCATAGTTCTCCTTCAGCACTACGTTGCTTGGCGATGTTGTGCCAATACCCGTCCCCAAGATCCATATATATAGGAGATGGGGAGGGTAAGTAACGATGTTGAAATTTAATGGGTATCATCAATTAGTAAGATACCTAATTCCCCAACAATGTTGTTACTTAGGATTGTAAGGTAAAGCCTTTTATTGGACTGACACATCACTGGACCCACGCCCTTTCTTGTCCATTGGAGTATATAAAATAAAATAATGAAATTATTTAATTTCTTTTATTTTTAAAAGACGCAAAACATAAATTATTCTCCGGACCTACTACGGTTAAAGTAAATTCTTCCTTAAGTGAATCCCAGCACTGTGGATTCAATGGTGCCCTCAGATTTGTAATCTGATCACCAGTTAAAATGTTAGAAAACGCCCCTCACGTGTTTACTGAACGTACCCAAAAAAAATTTCAATAAATTATTAACATTCACCCTCATCCCACCCCTGTCAAGGTTAGGCTCTGCCTAAGGAGAACATGCCCTAACAAACTCAACAATAGACTCAGATTTTCATTATGAGTTACTAGTTAGAAGTTATAGATTTTACAATAAAATAATTGTCACTTAATTATTTTATTTAAGGACAAAAACTAACTTTAAATGGTTTCCCATTCTAGACAATGTGAGTTATACGCATTTGAAAAATAAAATAACTTTTTTTAATTATTTTATTTATGGTTATGCCATTTTTGGGTTTTCTCACAGGAGGCCTGCACCGACAAAACTTAAGTTGCTCCTTGGGTAAACCCATCATCCTGAATGCAAAGGTTCCCTCATATTTCTGATTCAAGAAACCATTTTAGTGTTATTCCACTTTTTCTGGAAAAAAACTTATGCATGCTAATTAAAGCTTAACAAAACATCGACAGATCATTCCGGGCACTCCGGGCACTCCGGGCCTTGGAATCATACGCTGTTATATTTTTCAGTCTCAAAATAATTCCGTATAATTAATAAAAATTTATACGAAAATTTCAGGACATTATATTCTCCCTACCATAGGGCTTTATGCCCTCTAATTCCAAAACAAAGGCAAATCAAATAAATGAGGGTACTGAATACGAATCTGTGCCTTCTACTCCCACATGCTCTCTGGGAGGTTCTCATGCTGCCAGTGTACACACACCAGAGGTATCGATCACCCACGAAGGACTCACTCATGTCGATCCTCAATCTCCACTAGAACCTCCATAAATGTCGCCCCATCATCAAGGTTTATCTCTTCATGGTGGATGATGTGAGATGGGTTATGCACGTACTTCCTCATCTGGGGTATGTGGTAGACGTCCTGCACCCTCTCCAACTACGATGGAAGTGCCAAGTGGTATGCCACTGCACCTATCCTCCGATGTATCAGAATTAGTCTGATAAACCTTGGTGATAACTTTCCGCCTCGACCAAATCTCTATATTCCTCGTCGACGAGAGACTAGAAAGAAAACGTGGTCCCCCTCCTAGAACTCCAGGTGTCTGTTTCTCCTATCATCATAAGACTTATTTCTGCTCTGTGCAGTATTCATCCACTCTTGGATAACATGTACCTTCTCAGTGGTAGCTCGTACCAACTCTGGACCCATAAGTGCTGACTCCCCTAGGTCTTTCCAACATAGAGGTGATCTGTAAGGTCGACCGTACAAGGCCTCAAATGGTTCCATACCCATGGTGGAGTGATAACTGTTGTTGTAAGCGAACTCCACCAAGGGAAATTGATTCTCCTAAAAGTATACAAAATCTAGGATGCGTGCACAAAGCATGTCCTCTAGTGTCTGAATGGTCCGCTCCGTCTAACCATCCATCTGAGGATGAAAGGCGGTGCTCAACTATAGATGAATCCCGAACGCCTCCTGTAATCCCTTCCACAACTGGGATGTAAAATGTGTGTCACGGTTAGAGATGGTCGATGATGGAACCCCATGAAGTCACCCAATATCTTATTGGTAGAGGTGTCTTAATCCCTTTATTGACCACTACTCTCAGATGGGTAGGATGTGGTCCGACTTGGTGAGTCGGTGAATGATCATGGAAATGGAATCATGTCCCTTGGACATACGTGGAAACCACGTCACAAAGTCCATGGAGATCCCATCCCACTTCCACTCCTTCACCTCTAGTGTCTGGGCTAAGCCTGCTGAAACCTGATGCTTGACATTCTCTTTCCAACAAGTGAGGCCTCATGAAACAAAATTTAGCACGGTATTCTTCATTCTAGTACACTAGTGCTGACGTCGGAGATCTTGGTACATCTTCACCACACCAGGACGTACAGCCATAGGGGACGTATGTAAATCCCTCAACACATCCTCCTATGGTGCCACCTGTACTATGGTACGTCCTTTATAGAGGATGACATGCTCCCCACCTTTAGAAAATATATCAGGTGCTTGTCCTGAGGATATTTGAGCACATCAAACCTCGTAGTCAATGTCCCCATGATGCACCTTCATGACTCATGGATGGAGTGCGGGAGTGACTATCATAGGCTGGAGGTATGCTGCTCCATCTCTATCTGTGAAGGATATCTAGAATGCGACTAGCTGCTCTGTCACCTCACTCAGTAGTTGTAGACTAGACCTCCTGCTGAGTGCGTATGCTACCATGTTTCCCTTCCCAAGAATATAGACTATCTCAAATTCATAGTCCTATAAGAACTCAAGCCATTTTCACTATATAATGTTCATGTCCTCCTGAAAGCTATGTAGAAACTTTTCAGTCCACAGGAATGGATCCCCCTTCATCGTCAAATCGGACAAGGGTGCCACTACCCTCGAGACGTCTGGTTCAAAACTCTGGTAGTACCCAGCCCAAGCAGAAGTCCCTCTCTATTTGGGGAGGTAATCCAAGAAACATATTTTGAAACAATTTCCCCACACTCTGTAACTCCTGGTGTGAACAAAAAACTCAAAACTCCTTCTGCCACGAGGGTAAGGCTGGCCGACTCAAGAGTGACTGGCTGCACCCTCCTTTGCATGAGTTTATCTTATGCTGCATGGGTTTCCTTTTTCACTGACCAATGAAAATCAAATTCCAATGTTGTAGATAAACCACAACCTTTTTCCTAATACAGTCAATATGAGTACGAACTGTGCATGCTAGTGCATACCCAAACTAACGTCGTAAGGCCTCGATGCTGCCACCAAGATGTTCCAACCGAAACTATCACCTCAAGGGCCAGATCACACTGTCGGCATAAGTGTGATTATCGAGTCTCCTCCCAAAGGAATATCTAAATGTGAGGGTCATGTCAATGGTTTAACCAGAAACTCTAGGTATTGGACATGATTCGTGGAAGTAAGGAATGATTGGTACCTATGTCTATTAATATAGAATCTAGTAGTAGACATAGACTGTACCTCAAATCATTTTTAGACCCCTTGGGTCACACTCCTTGACCGCATGCAGATACTCCCTACCCTTATCCTCCCGCTCCTTGAGCCTAGTGGGGACCATAAGGGGGGGGGTTGTAACATGTTGAAATGTACACCACCTCATGCTGCTCTCCTAACTCTGCTTACACATCTGTAGCCCTATAGATTCGTCTATCCCTATCACATCATCTTCCCATGAAATTTTACACACCCAAGTCTCTGAGATTGGTGTCAGTTTACTACTTTTCCACTGTCAACATTCACTGTCTGTACCCGCTTATCCATGGAACATTAAACCACAAAGGTTCCCTCTAGAACCCTAACATAAGTAGGAATGCATTGAGGAATAGTGCTAGCTCGGATGTCCTTAAACACACCTCGCTCGTAAGTCTGAGCCCTGAAGAACGGATTGTATCATATTCATCAAGCACTAGGAATGGTCAGTACACCTCGATGAATACTCAACTACCAACATGTAGTCCTATCGAAGATGTATAAGCAATATGGAACTCTCAGACACCTCCTCAAGCAGGTCCTTAGCCACCTGTGAGTCGGGATCACCTCAAAACCTGAGGGGTATCTGATGCTGAAACATGTGTAAGGCACTATGCCTACATGTTTCCTCTACCAGTACCTCTAGTGGTAACTACTGACCAACGGGTAGTGATATAGCAAGCACACTACCCAAAGGTACCATCTCGGGTAACAGTCCATGTACTGAATCCTAATCACCATGCGAACCATCCTCATTGTCACGGAATGATAAAAGACCATCATCTAGGATCACCATCAACTCAACTTGTGTCCCAACTAGGTGGGAAAATCTAGCCACAACATCTAGCCAGTCCTCAGTTGCCTTGGAATCTTTCTCACCTCGAAACCTTGGAGGCATCTGCTACTAGAACTTGTGAAACACGCTTAGTCGGCATGCACCGTTCGCAAGTGCGGCTGGTGGTAAATGCTACCCAATAGGTGGTGGTGCTACTGGTACACCACTTGAAGGTTCCAACATAGTAAGAGGGCCCTACACCAGATCCTCGATGCTTGGTGGGCCATCATCATGTACTCTGTTGAGAATCCAAGCTGGCTGTCTACACGACGACATCCTGAAAAGGAATAGGTGCGCCACAGTCATTAAGTTATACTTGGTGAGCTGACTCCAAATAAATCACAATAAAAAATCTTATAAAAACACATGGAATCAGTGTTTCCATGCACTGAGTTGGAAATCAGAATTTAGGGTCCCAGTGTATGGATACGTTAGCCGCTGTACTAGCACTGGAATTCCCGAACTGATAACCACACTCATAACCCTTAACACTCTTGGTACATTGAAAAGTTCATAATCCTAGTTCTTCGGTAGAACAGAATCCATTGATATCATTTTGTCATGACATGTCCCCCAGGGCCCATTCCGTGACTACCCCAAGCCCGACTTCTATAGGCCAAAGGCTGGCCACTAGCACCAAAAGGCGTAATCCATAAAATTGGAAGGAATTGCCTTTAAACCTGTACAACACACAGTCCGTGAACACAAAACGAAGCAACTATGAAGAACAATGTTGTAGAAAAAGGAGTGATGAAATTAAAAGGGGCAGGAATACAGTCCCAAATGAAAGTACGAGTACAACTAGAAAGTATAAATACAACTAAAAGTAACAATACAACTGAAAAGGGAAAAAATAGCTACTGAGTTGTCCTCCGAGGATCCTACTTCAAGGGTAGGTACATATCACCTCTTGAGCACTCCACACCTGCCTGTCTCCTCCGCATACCACCTAGTCCTAGATCCTTCAAACCTCAGCCTAGCTGCTTGTCATCTGCACAAGACACAACAAGGTGTGGGCGTAGCCTATGCAGGGGTGAGTATAACGATACTGAGTAGTGACCCTGATACCCCCGAAGGTCTCTCATAATTCCTTAAGGAAAACCACAATGCATGATCTCAATTACAATGCACCAAGCAATAGACACAACTCAATTAGAGTCTCAGCTCAAACCAGGTATACAACTCATAGAAATGGGATTACAATGTTGACCCACACAAGATCTCTATGAATGTTGATTGCCAACCACAGATTCTCTAGGAGTAGTATCAAGTATCATTCCCAATCACAACGTCAAACACCTCGGCTGCAGGAGAACTCATCCTCTAACGAGTACAGTGGGCCTATCGTGTCACAAAGAGGCACTTCTCACTAACATTAGACTGCTGAGGTGCTCCTCCTGTCGAGTACCATGGGTTTACCACATCACATAGAGGCACTCCCCACCGTAGGTCGACTACGTCACATAGAGGCGCTCCCCCTCGTGGATTGATGAGGTAATCCTCCTATAGAGTACTATTGGTCTACCAAATCATGTAGAATTTATCCCCACCATGAGTTTGCCGCTTCACAGAGTGGCGCTTCCCACTAGTCCTGTTGTGTCACTCCGAGTCGAAACGGTCAGCAGTCGTCAATTCTTAGCCAGTCGCAGGGTTCTGTACATAGCGTTCTTGGGAGAACTGCTCCTCAATACACCGTTCATATTTAAACCATTATGAAGTCTCACAAAGAAAGTAACTCAATTATCATTCATGTCATAATGGTTCCAACGCAACAGATGGCACATCAATCGGACGCCCGGTATGTGCATTTTTGGAATTTATGTGCCGAGGGCCTGGTTGGATTCGGGTACGATTCAACCCATCCATACACCAAGTTTGTCCAAAACCCACATAGAGTAACTTAAAAGAAATTTCTCACTCCTAGGATCCCAATGCCACAGACGGTTCATCAAACAGACGTCTGATTTAGATGCTAGGGCTCGTTTTGTATAATCGGTCGGTACTGGGTCCGGGTCCGGTCCGCCTCCGTCGGACTAGCTCGACCCGGTTCGTCATTGGCTGACCCCGATCGACCTGGGTCAACCCATCTTGAGTTAGGTCCAACCCGGCCTGGGTCAACCTGGCTGACCCAGCTGGGCTATGTGTTAGGCCGCTGGGTCGCGGGTCATCCCGCTGAGCGGCGGGCTGGTCCGCTGGGCCGACCCGGGGGTGCCACCCCCTATCAGTGTGGGATACAAGTGATACCCATATGTGGCACGTCCGGTTTGGTATGACTTTGTGCAAAGCCATGTCAGTGGGTCAACTCGCAGGGGTTGACCCAACGCGGGGCCACGGGGCGCCGCGAGTCCTCCGTGCCGCGGCTGACGGGCCACAACTTTGTCGTCGGGTGCGCTGCTGGCACACGCCCCATCCACCGGCCACAGGTCGAACCAAAAACCCTCTAATCTGACCATAGCTATCGCAATCCACGACCTTGCTACAACATGGGTGCGCTACCGGGTGCACACCCCACCACCACTCTGCCAGTTCCATCATGGCCGACCGACTTCTCCAGCGGCGCGTGACGGCACACCGCACCATCACCCACAGTAGGCCGGTGTGCCGACCGTCTTCCACCGGTCTTCGTGGCTGACAACCTGTAGCCTCCTTTGTTCATCAGCGGCATGCAACGATGCACAATGCCTCCTCCACGGCCAGCCGTTCTGATGACCGCCGTGACTTTGTGTCGCTGCCTCTTCTTGAGGCGTGCGTCGACGTGCTATCCCCAACGTAGCCGGTCGGTATTGTCGTTCTGTCAGTGTTCCATGGAGGTGAAAAACAAGAAAGGTAGCAGAGGTTTTGGTCCAGATTTTTTAGTCCTACGGCCACCGCGTTAGCTCGAAAACATGAGGGGTTAAGGGTTTAACATACTCTTGGAATTTAAATCAAGATAAACCCCACAATGATACCCCGCAATAACCTCCTGCAAAAAAGAATGAATCGTGGGTTAGCCTAATAATCGGTTGACCCACGTTCTTCAAATTATTCAAGAATGGGGAAGAGGAAAACATTTAAAAACCCTAAAAAAATAAATCCCCCACCTTGAAAACCCATTGAAGAGCATTCGTTCATGAAGGTGGGTCATGTTGTTCATTCCTGCAACCAGTTCCCAATGACGCCACTCATACATCATCCTTCAGGTCATGGTTTGGTGTCGCCCATCACCTCCCGTTGGGTTCGGCTCCATCCTCTAAGGGTCCGACATCGCGGTGCTCCATCAGTACTTCGTTTCTGTGTGAAGCTGTGCTGATACCCCTCCCCAAGCTCCAAAGATATAGAAGAGGGGGAGGGTAAGTAACTACGTTGGAATTTAATGGGGCTAATCAATTTGGAAGCTTCCAAATTCCCCAACGATGTTGTAACTTAAGGTTGGAAAGTCAAGCCATTTATTGGCTTGACACATCACTGGCCTCCCCCTTTTGCTTGTCCATTGAATGATATGAAATAAAATAATAAAACTATTTTATTTCATTTCTTTTAAAAAGTCACAAAACTAAACATTTTCTCCAGACCTACTGCGGTCAAAGTAAAGTCTCCCTTAATCAAATCTCAGTGGTGTGGATTCAATGGTGCCCTCAGATTTTTAATCCGAGGCCCAGTTCAAATGTTATAAAATGCCACTCACGCATTCACTGAACGTACCTGAAAAAATGTTCAATATATTATTATCGTTCACCCTCGACTCGCGCCAGTCAAGGTTAGGCTCCGCCTAAGGAGAACACGTCCCAATGAACTCAATAGTAATCTCGAGTTTTCAATCCGAGTTACTGCTGAGAATTTATGGATTTTACAATAAAATTATTTTCACTTAATTATTTTATTTACGGCCAAAAACTAACTTTCATTGGTGGACTGTGTCAGCCAATGTTAGAATCTTCCTAAGGAGATCATACCCTCACAAGCTCAGTGGTCTCGGATTTTTAATCAGAGTTACCATTTGTGGGTTATAATCATTTTAAAAATAAAATAACTTTTTTTAATTATTTTACTTATAGTTATACCATTTTCGGGTTTTCTCACAGGAGGCATGTACCGACTAATCTTAAGTCGCGGCTAGGGTAAACCCGCCATCATGAAAGCAACGGTGCCCTAAGATTTCTAATCCAGGGCACCATTTAAGAGTTATTCCACTTTTTTAGGAAAACTTCTTATGCTTTCTAATTAAATCTTAAAAAAATTATGCGAATCATTCTGGGCCCTCCGAGCATCGGAATCACGCACCGTCACATTTCGAGGTCTCGAAATAATTCCATATAATTAAAAAAAATTATACGTAAATGTAGGGACATTATAGTATAAAAATTATAGTGAAATAATCATGGTGCTTAAGGTGTTGTATGTAACACTTAGCATAGTTTTCTTATGGGATAAATAGTAATGATAACAATCATTTTATATTTAGTAATTTGTTATTAGAATGGATAGTTCTATAGTATTGAATGATCTATAATTTATTTAAAAACAATTTATCAATGTGAAGATATATAATGATATAATTGAGGTTGTCTAGAGATACTTGTAAACTTACATTGAGTCCTACATGTCTCGTATAATTTACTAGATAATTAGAGAATGTAGTGATTGGAATAATTAATGGATGATTTTAAATGGATATTTATTCATGATTTTAAAAACTTGTATTATTTAGTAATGTTTTATAAACTTCCTTTATAGGGATAATTTTTATAAGAGTTTCAATTAAATTCCATTTTTCATTTTCTCTTTTTCTGTATCATGCTTTAATTTACTTTCTTATTTCATAAGAGTTCCAATTAAGTAATCAAAACGTAGTTTTGTAATATGATTTGTATCAACTATCAATATCCTTTTAGATTCCCATTCTTTAGTTAAAAAATCTATAACTTTCCCAACTAACTAATCAGTTTTGTAATATGATTTATGTCCAATATATGTTTTTTCCTTCCATATCTACTGATCTTAGTAGTAATATTTTGTCTTTTTATTTACTTTTATTATTCTTTATACAGATAAAAAATATTATTGTTGGCCAAAAGATTAAAATTCACAAAACATAATGTTCTCTTCAAGTAGATGAGGTTAGTGACCCCTCTTGTCATACTACTTTGATAAAATCATGTATGAAAGTTCATGGTGTTTATGTTTTCCCCATTTTTATATTATAGAAAGAATTGATGAAAGTTAATTTTGAGGAAATTTATAAAACTAAATATGTACTGGATGTCTATTCATGAAATATATTTTTTTCATGTCTTGTTGATGAAATCATTGTATGTGCTTTGATTGTATTTTTCTATTCTAGAGGCGAGCGAATGTGCTACTAGCAAAATAGTAATCATATTAAAAATATTTTTTAAACCTATTTTTGTTAAATATTTCATAATATTAGTGTTAATTCATATAAAATAGTCCTATTTTATTTTATATGCATATTTTTCTAGATTTTAGTGTATGCTTGAGGATGGATTTTGTTTCATTCAAAAGCGTAATAATGAGGATCTGCTTGCAAGAGTGAAAATTGTTACTAATAGTATGAAATAATTTATTTCATCTATCATTTACTTCTATATTAAAAACCCATTCAAATATATATCTTTCAATTTATATTTATGTTTATTTAATGATGTTTTATTGATTCTATTTTAAATTAGTTTATGAAAATATGAGTTTATATGTTAATTTTATTGAATTGTTTGAGCTTATATGGTAATGTTTTTTAAAAATTACAATCCATAATGTCCATATTGTTTATATGTTAATTTTAGTAAACAAATAAACATCCAAATAAACATATAATCACTATTTAAATTTTTTTATTAACATAAAAAAAATTAAAATTTGGAAACAATTTATATGTATATTTATTTGTCAATATAGTTTATATGATTATAAGCTTAATATTCACATCCTATAAAATTTTTTAGTTTAGAAAGAAAAATAGTATGCATTTAGTGTGGGGAACTAAAGAAATCAATGTCCACTTGTTCAAAAGAAATATAATATTTTTAATTGTCTAGTCATTTATGAAATATTTAGATTTATTTAAACTAATAAATTGATGTATGAAGAAGTCAACAATGCCACCAAAATATGGGTCCTACAATTTATATGATCTTGTTCCCGGTAATTCATATGGTGGTTTTTTGAAAATTTAGATACCTTATGTCATTTTTTACATTTATAAAATTTAAGGGATTTTCACAGTGCAAAATTTTTTCCAACCCCAGACCATGACTATTCATCCTTTTTAACACATGTATATAAATCTTAACATTCCCTTATTTTAAACATAAAATGATATTAACTCATACATATCATGCTCAAGGAATACCTCTATTCTCTACATCAATCATCTGTCTATGGAATAACATATGACTTATAATAATTAGTATATCTGGAGATGTTACCCATTTATCCCGGATTATTATGCCATTATATGTTGTTATAGTAGACCTATAACTAGACACCTAACATGATACCAATCCATATGTTGTATATCAAACTTACTCATAATATACCACCATCCTCCTCTATCAAGTGCTTTTGTAGAAATGTATGACATTGGGAAAAAAATTTCTTCCACTTATTTAAGTAATACATATTGAAAAACCACTATTTTATGTTATTTATATATTCAAGAAGACGTTTTATTGATAAAGTACTATGAAAAATTCAAGAAGGTATATATTTTCTTAAAAAATACTATTTTTATGATATCTATATATTTGATAAGTCATGTTCTTGATCAACTACTATAATTGTTCTGAGTAGGTATATATTCAAGAGGGTGTTTCTGTTATTGTATCAATATATTTCCTTTCATAACTACTATTTTTAGTTAGGTATGCACTTGGTAAAATACTATTTTTCATGTAGGTATCTATTCTTTATAAATAATACTTGTTGCTAAACCACTATTTTATGTAGGGGTGATGATATTCTATTCATTTTTCAACAATAATTTTTTAAGAAATTCTATTCTTTTATGAACAAGACTGTTTATACAACACTATGACATGGCTTCATCATGGTAAATTTAAGTTCTCTGAAGTTTTATTTAAAATATCCTAAGTTCATTTTGTGATGAGTATTTTATTTTACAATAGAAATGTTTCATGGGTTACCTGAATTTTCATTTTTATAATTACATGATTTGTTCCTCTAAAGAATATTTCAATAATTTTTTTAGGATTAGTTGAGTGATCTACTAGAAGTTATTTTTTTTTCTTTCCTGAAATTTCTAAAGCTTCTCTTAATTAAGGATTCATGAAAATTCGAAATATTATCTTAATTAGGGATATTTCAATTATTTTTTAGGCTTGAATTTTTGAGAATTGCTAAACAAATGTCATCAATTATTGAAATGAAATAAGAAATATTATTTTGGTTGTTTTATTATTGACTATGATTCTTTAACTATAGTTGGTATATATGGTTATTTGTGGTGGGTTTATTTTTCCCCAATGTTTAGGGTAATCTTATTATTGATTTAATGTATGATTGTCTTTATTATTTATTTCTCACTCTATCTCCCTCACACATGGATGTACCCGAGTTTTCTATTTTAATATTCCTAAAACTAATTAAATTTCATGTTGTAACTATAGTAATATTAGTACCAACTAGATGGGAGTGGCATGGGTCTAAATTTCAAACCTAAAACTGTTATGATTAAGTATACTATGATCTCTCATCTTCACATGTTAAGTATTACAGTTTTTTTGACACCACTTGTTGACAACTGCTTATAGTATTTATCAATTATGATAAGTAGTTAGAAAAAATAAGTAGCATTTTTTCTATTTATGAAATAAACACTTGACCTAAAATTAACATAGAATTGGGGAGAGAACAAGATATTATTAGGGAGGAATAATTTAAAAAAAACATACAGCTTGTCCTAATTTTTCTATGTATGTATGTGTTAGAGAATTCTATTGAAATTAGATAACCCAAATGTTAATAAAGATGGAAAAGGATAAAATTTAAAATAATGATATACTGATATTAAACCCATGAACTATGATATGAAATCGTGGTGAATGTACAAAATTACTAGTGATATTATTTTATATACTTAAATTAATATCCATGGTGTCAAAAGATTATATGTTATTATTTTTCTATTCAGGTTGGATGCATATTTTCGGATAGCCTTCATTCCCGTCATGTTTAGTATTGTAACATATAATTTTAATGATCTAATGAAGATGCATATTTCCATGCACTATCATTACCCTTTTAGTGATTATCCATAGTGAACCACAATAACAACTTTTACTTTTCATGGGTAATCAACTAGAGCATGTGATTAGTGAGATGGACCTTATTGTTATCGAGAAACATGTAGCCATTGAAGGATATTTTGTGTTTCAAAAATCAGATGACTACTTCTGGTTCCACCACCCTAAAATTATGTTGATACTGATTTACATAATCTTGTTCCATAATTCTTTTGAGTTGGATTTCTTCTTCTTGATATGGGTAAATAAATTATTTTACTTTATCTATATGTTTTGGTTGTTCATCAAATACCATGCATAAAATTGATTTACCGGTTGAATATGTATTTTACTCATGAATTATTGAAAAATAGAATTATATTTTTCCGATACATGTTTTAGGGTAAGATTGTACCCTGAATTTCCTTCTCCTTTAGATATTTTTTCCATTAGAAGTGAATGTATAAAATTTTTTAGGGAATTCATTTTTTTTCTATAGTTATAGCACCCTCCCTCTTTATTCCATTGGGATTAAGGTAAATAATTTAAGTATTCAAGCCTTAGTTGAGATGAAATGAAGAAGTTACCCCCGTACTTATTTTGTTATTGCTATTGTGGAATGAATATGAGAACTTCAATCAAGAGGGAAATATTTTAAGAACACATCCATAAAGGGATTGTGGGTTGGGACGAAAAGGAACTAAGGTTTCTGAATGGATGGTGTGAATACAGACACAAGTCAAGTGAGTCCACATACCAATGAAATAGATATGATGGTTTATATAGAATGGAATTCTATTTCTTTGAGGTTTATTTTTTTTATCTTTGATGTAATCACACTTATGGATTGTAGAGGATCATGATGTATAATTCAGTTGGGATAATTATCTATAATACAAGGTGGATTTTATTTAATTTAGTTAATTGTATAGGGTTTTGAAATTATTTGTTAATTTTTTATGTTTGAAAAATATAAGATAGTGTGGGTGTTTGATTAGATGTTTTTGAAAATTAAATTTAAACTAAAATCAGCAGTCAGTAGAAGCATAATGTTTATAAATTCTATGTTAATTGGGGGATTTTATTGAATTTAGTTAATTATAGAATTTTTAGAAAATATCTATTAGTTATCTGTTAATTTTAGAATGTTTATAAATTGTCTATTACTTAGTGAAGTTCGAAAAATATTGGATAGTGTGGGAGTTTATGAGATGTTGTTGAAAATTAAATTTAAACAAAAATCATCATTCATTTCTAAATGGATGGTGTGCCTAATGTTCTACCTCGGTGTTTGTTAATTCGCTGATTTTTTTAGAAAGTACAGGCTATAGACATAGTTTTTAACCATTGTTATAGCTATGTTATCATGGTGTGTCAGTTGGAGAGTGACCCATGAAAACATCCTAATTTATATTTTTAATAAAAAACAACTCCTAGCATCTTAGGGCTATAAGATATATGAAATCCTTTGCAGTTCTTGTTTTGATTTTTAGGACACTCCATAAGATGGGTTTTAATTTGGAATTATATAAATTCTTGCTCCCTTTAACAATTTCATTTCATAAGTATCTCCACTAGAGCTTCAAAACCATTTATATAGGAATGGGTGTTATGATAAAGATTTTTAATCCTTGTTTCCATAATTGATAACTTTTATTGACTGCCCTTAATGTGTCTTTAATGATTTAGATATTTCTTCTAATCTTTAGTTTTTGAAGGTGTTCATGTAAATATGTTTTTTATTTTGTGAACCTTCAATAAACATGTTATACAATGTTCACAAACTAAACCTATTATACATATCAATCAGAATATTTTTTTCATTGTAGGTTATTGAGTCATGTTTCATTTATCATGTACAATTGACACATTGACCAAATACATATAAGAAGTCATTATATCTCACTTCTTTTTTCATTATTTCCTTACATGTGTTTTCTTATGATGCAAGTGCATGGACAATTGACTATTGCAATAAGACTAAGGATGTCTATTTACTCAATGGTATATATTTTATTGCCCACTATTTTGATTAGTTTTTTGTTTCAGAGTGATTTCCAAAGTTTCAATTCATTTATGAAGGTATATTACTGTTGAAAATATATTTTTGGATTCATTATTTAGCCCATGTTGTTGGTCATAGTATTCAATTTATGGTTTTAGTCCTACCAATTGATAAATTTCAATCCTACGGTTTCCTTTACTTCTCACTTTCAATTTCTATTTTGAGAGGTTATCCCTTGAATTAACTATTGTTTTTCACTTCCTATCTTCACCATCCATGAGTCCTAGCCTACTATACCTTCGATGGATTTTGGGTTCTTTCATATTGATCACATATATACATGTGCTCAATAGAGAGTGAAACTATGGTTTATCATTATTGTGGTGATGGTTAATACGAGATTGATCCTAAAGAATTGAAGGTGTGATAGAGGATCTTACTATCTTATGGATTAAGAACCTGAAGATAAATGGCCATCATCTTCAGCTACTCATGATGTTGGAGACTTTTATCAAAGATATTGGTAATTAGTGATTGGAACTATACTAATAATTTAGTCTTATAATAGGTTAGGGTTGTTGCATAGTCTTTGGTATGCTCTTTTCTATACTTGTAATTTTCCATTGTTTACTTGTATAGTGGAACCCCGATGCCCCTATCCCATGAAAATTTGTCAATTTGACTGAATAATGTAAATTATGGTGTTCATTTATTACTTTCTACACTATTTTATATTTTTTTATTTCCCATTTAGTGATACTTATTAAAGAAAGGGATGGTTTCTCATGTAGACAAAATGAAATTGGTTAATCATTATTTTTTTGGCGGTATCTTGGTTTGGCCTTGTTTTTTATGTTCTATAAGTATATTTTGGGTCCACTTATTAAGAAACTTGTATGTTTTTTTATGGCAGCTGCTAGGGAGGATATTTGGTTGAAACGTGGTGTTTTTAAGGAATCTGGAGACTATAACCATGAAAAAGATATAATTACATGGTTTTCACCATGGTTATAGGTCTATTACCAAGGTTTTCACCAAGGATATCAGTATGTGCGGATGAAATTATTTCCATGGTTCCGAAATGTGTAAATAGTCCTATTTCCACAGGTCAAACCATAGAAATAGCCCTATATCCATGGTTGGAACCATGGAAATAGTGATATTGTCTTGATTTGGAACCATGGATATAGGTTTTTCCCTATATCCATATCAATAGGATCCACTGTTCAATAAACCATGGCTATTACCTATATCCATTGTTTTTAGGTCTATAGACATAGTTACAAACAACGGTTATAGCCTTATTTTCTAGTAGTGATATGACAAAAGAGTATGAGGATTGGGTGAAAGAGTACATCAAGTTTACAAAATATCATTCATATGACCATTAACAATCCTTTTTTTTGTGTTTACATTATTGTTATTCAAGACTAATTAGTCTGTAGGTGTAAAGACCCGCAAATTTCAAGGAAATTTTTTTTCTTAATTTTCTTTGGAATTTTACAAGAGCGCAGCTTCAGACAACACCTGATTCCGAGGCCCGGTGTGCCCGGAATCAATTTCCGAAGTTTGGCTCGGGTACGTTCAGTGAACGGACGAGCGGGTTTTTCTATCTTTTGAACCGGTGCCCGGAATCGAATTCCGAGGGCACCGATGAAATCGCAGCGCCGATATTTGCTTAGAAACGCCTCTTCTGGAGTTGCGTTTGCTCAGAAGTGGTTTTTAAATTTTGGGGCTTTAAGTCAGAAATAAAATAAAATTTGTGCGACAACTTTATTTTATTTCACTTAAGCTCCTTGGAAGTCACTTGGAAGCCACTTGAACTGAGTTAAAGAGGATAGGGTGCTATCCGGAAATATCCTACCCCTTGTTAGGATATTTGTGAGGTGGGGCCCGCACGAGCCCCGCCGTTTCTTTCGCTAAGTAACGCACCCGCGAAAACCCGTCAAAGTAACTAAAAAGTCAACCGACGCGTTTTCTTTAATTTCTTAACAGACCATTTAATTGGGCGGTTTATTTCGTGAATTAAATGGGTTGTTTCATTCGTTGAATTAATTCAACGAATTTAATGGGTCGTTACTTACGCGTTTTGTGTTTGTTAGCAAAATAATAAAATAGACAAACTTGTCTATTTTGGAGGATTGCTTTTGTTGTGCAATTCCTCTGAGCCTCCACCCTCTCCGCGAAGAACGCGAAGGACGCGAAGAACGTGAAGAACGCCGGAACCGGAATTCGACGACGCACGATCCGCGACGTCAACAAACTTTTCCGCGACCTTCTCCTTCTTCTTCTACGGCGCCTCTTCTTCCGCGGCGGACCTACGATCAGTGGTTAAAGGTGAGAATCGAATCTTCTAATTCTCCCCTTTTTATAATTCAATATCAACGGATTTAAATTAATTAAATCCGTTTGATCTTGATCCGGAGATCGTCGGCGCTACGTTTTTTCCGCGGTGCGACGAACGTCTCCTCCGCAACGACGCGACGATCCCCTCCTTCCGCGACGAGCGATTCCGCGACGACCTCACGTCCGACGACGACAAGGTAAGGGTTGTTGGAGTATTTTATTCCCCGTGTTTATTATTTTAAAATAAAGAACCTGATCTCCGAACAATTTTAATTTAATTAAAATTGTTGTTGATTATTTTCTTTTCCTCCCATTGTTTATGACTAACGCGGAGGGTGCTGATCTAACGAACAAGACCCGGCAACCCTCCGCCGATCTTTTGTTGTGCGGATTTGGCAGACGACGACGAACCGTGCGGCAAGGGCGATCCGTTGATCCCGCAGTGAAGATCGGCCCCCGGGAGGAGCAACGGCGCAGACGGGAGGCAAAACGGGCCACCGGAGCAACTCCGGCGGCCCACGGAAGGCGGCGGCGGCGCGGCTCGCCGGCGCGGCGGCGCCGGCGGCCGGGGGCGGCGGCGCCCGGCGCGCCGCCGTGGAGGAGATCCGCCCCGGCTGAAGCCGCGGCGGCGGCGGCCGGTTCCGCGGCCGCGCGGTACCGGGGAGGGACGCGGCGGCCCGGCCGCGTCCGCGTGACAGGCGGCCCCCCGCGGGGCCGCGTTTTCCACCAAGCCGCGGGGCAGCGCCCTGCGGCAGTTCTTTCGGCCGCTCGGCCGAAGCCGAGCCGGCCGGTCCGGTCGGCCGGGCCGCGCCCAGGCCGGACCAGACCCGGCCTAGCCGGGTCGGGCCGGGTCGCCCCGGGCCCAGAACCCCCGTTTTCGGGCCTTCTTCGGTCTTTTGACCATATCTTGGGCCTGGGACCTCCGATTGACGAACCGTCAGCGGCTACGCGATCCTTGGATCGATACGGTCGTTTCGGTATTTTATACTCAAGGTTTCGGAAGACTTTGGGTTCGGCCGGGTTGGTTCGTACACGAAACCAACCGGGCCCTCGGAGCGGAAACGCTCATAACTTGAGCTACGGACGTCCGATCGACGTACCGTCAGCTGTGGTAGTTTCCTCTAAGTGAGACGGAACTTTTGGCATACTCCGCCCGAGGATCGGATACAGGCAGAGTACGGTCGGGTTGGTTTTTCCCTAAAAACCAACCGGGCCCCTGGGACGAAAATGCCAATAACTCTCAGACCGGGCGTCCGATTGACGCGTCGTCTGTTGCGTTGAGATCCTGTTGTCGATACGGAACTTTTGGATACATAAACTTCGGACTACGTGTCAGTTGATGTATCAGCCTCTCGGATCGTGGAGCGGACCCTCCTAAACGAGCTCGCTGTGTGCGGGAACCCTAGCGCTGGCTGTGACTTCGACGACAGAGCAGAGATCCTCCGTGGACTGCGACGACGGCAGAGCAGAGATCCTTAGTGGACTGCGACGACGGCAGAGCAGAGATCCTTCGTGGACTGCGGCGACGACTGTGCAGAGATCCTCAGTGGACTGCGTCGACTACTGCACTCAGCGATCCTACGTGGATCAGTGCTACAGGTTCTGTGTGAGCCCGATCCTATGTGGGTCCTTACTACCGGTTCTGTGTGAGCCACTGCCTACAGGTTCTGTGTGAGCCCGATCCTGTGTGGGTCTTTTGCGGGGGTTAGTACCTATCGATCCTTCGTGGGTCCGACTACTTAGATGGATCAGTGATCATCTTTGACGTCATCTGAAAAAGTATACCTGGTTGAGCTGAATCTTATGTTACTCTCCTTTGTGGATTGTGTTGAACTATCCTATGTGGATTTACTGTTTACTCTCCTTTGTGGATTGGAGTCTTGCTTTCCTATGTGGATTGAGTTGTTCTTGAGCTCGTGAGCAGAGCTAGAAGTGGGGACTTAGGTATATGTATGGGAATATACCTAAGTCGAGTCAGATGTTACTTCGTGATTGCATCTTTCTTTTGTGCTATATCCTTTGTGGATTTCGGGAGACCTTCGGGGGTCTCGGGGTCCTTACTGAGTAGCTTATACTCACCCCTGCACGGGCTATGCCCGCACCTTGTTGTGTTGGATGCAGACGACGGACAGCGCTGATCACGGTTGGGGCGTGGAGCAGGACGGTACCTGGAGGTGGACCACTGGACGGGACGTGCTCGGAGCGGACGTGGGACCCGAGGAGCCTGGAGACTATCTGTACCCACCCTTCAGGTGGGATTTCCAGTGGACGACACGAGGCCGCCGTCTTTTCTTCAGTTGCTGTTCTTTACTTTTCAGTTGTACTTTCAGTTGGGCTTGTATTCCGGCCCCCTTTACTTTTCTGCACTTGTAGTTACTTTCCGCTTGCTGACTCTGTGGTGGTTGTTACTTCTAAAGGCAATGACTTCCCTGTTTACCGGGATTTTACGCCTTGGTGCTAGTCGCCAGCCCCTGGCCTATGGAAGGCGGGCTTGGGGTAGTCACGGCACGGGCCCCGAGGTCGGGTCGTGACAAATTGGTATCAGAGGCGGTCGGTTCTACCGCAGACTCTGATCGTCTTTTCTTCCTATATGAAGAAATAGTGTTTAGAGTATTGAGTGTGGTTATCAGTTCAGGGAGCCCAGTGTTGGTGCGGCGGCCGACGTATCCGTACACCAGGACCCTGACTCCTGATTTCCGACTTAATGCATGAAAACATTGATTGCGTGTGTGTTTCAAGTTTTCTTTGTGATTACTTGTGTCGGCTCACCGGGTGTACTGATCTGCTTCATGAAAGTCTCAAGTTTTCCTTGTGATTACTTGTGCCAGCTCACCAGGTATACTGTTCTGACTGTGGTGCTCTTGTTCTCCTTTTCAGGATGGCCCCGCGACGACAGCCAGCTAGGGTTCCGAGTGTAGGGCGCGATGGCAGCCCACCTAGCGACGAGGCCTCGGTGCAGGGCCCTTTGCCAGCAGTGGAACCGGTGGTAACTTTACTTGCCGAGCCACCGATGCTACCAGTACCAGATGCTGACGATGCACGTCGCCTCAGGGCACTGCATGAGTTTCAGAGCCAGCGACCGCCCAGGTTTCGCGGTGAGGCGGACCCCCAGGCCGCCGAGGACTGGCTAGAGGCGGTGGTACGGATCTTTAGGCTAGTGAGGACACCAGCGGATCTCATGGTGATTCTCGCGGCGAGCCTCCTGCAGGCGGCGGCAGGACGATGGTGGAGCTTGATGCTCCAGGTTCACGATGAGGCATCCTTGCTCTGGACGGACTTCGAGAGCCTCTTCCGCTCTGAGTTCGTCCCAGCCACCCTCCGAGCGGTGCGCATCCAGGAGCTTCTCCAGCTGCGCCAGGGAAGCATGACGGTCGCTCAGTACACGGCGAGGTTCACTGACCTATCTCGCTACTCGACCGACATGGTACGGGACCCCTTCTTCCGGGCCCGGACCTTCGAGCAGGGCTTGCGACAGGAGATTTGGGCGTCGCTGATCTCCCTCAGCATTCCGACCCAGGCGGGAGTGCTGGAGCGAGCCCTCCTGATCGAGAGCTTCATGGCGGAGCCTTCTTCAGCGGCGAGACCTAGCGCAGGGCGGCAGGTAGCTGAGTCTTCAGCAGAAGGTAGCCGACGGATGACTCTCGGGTCCAGGCAGACCAGACCCCCACGCAGACGGCCTCAGGACACCGGCTCAGAAGTGCGGGGCACACAGCGGAGTGCCAGCCTTCCGAGAGGCAGGCTGTGCTACTCCTGCGGCGGGCAGGGTCACATGGCTCGTGACTGCCCTACTCGCCGATCAGAGGAGCAGCAGACGGTGGAGGGGCCACCCAGGCAGAGGCAGAGGGTCGACCGTGGCGGTCCGCAGGGAGGAGGCGGACGAGGCAGAGGAGCTGGCCGAGCAGCGGGTGGTGGGCGACGCTTCCAGGCTCTACCCCCACCACCACCAGGAGGGCCACCTCGACCACAGGGAGCTGGCGGGCAGGGACAGGCCCAGCTCCAGGTAGTGGAGGCCTACGACCCCGACATGCCAGAGATGATTCGAGGTACGATCTGTGTCTATTCCACCCTTGCTGCAGTACTTATAGACACAGGAGCGAGTCACTCTTTCATAGCCTCTGCCCTTGTTCGGAGCTCGGAGATTCCGACTGAGCCGTTGGCTCGATCCTTACGGCTAGAGACTCCTACGGGAGTAGACTCGACGATTACGCATTGGTGCCGGCAGTGTGAGCTTACTCTAGGAGGCGAGAGCTTCGGCTGGGATCTCCTTGTAGCGGCGTCGAGGCCTTACGACGTCATCTTGGGCATGGATTGGCTATCCACGGTTCATGCCCAGATCGACTGTTTTAGGCGCATGGTGCGATGTGTTCGCACCGACGGGAGCAGGTTTACCTTCACCGGCGAGAAGGGAACCTTTGCAGCACAGGATGGACTTCCGCGGAGGAGAGTGCAGCCCATCTCTCATCAGTTGGCTAGCCTCATCCTAGGAGCAGTGGACGTGCGGAGTCCAGCTTTTCCTGCAGTGGTGGACCAGTACGTGGACGTCTTTCCCGATGACGTTCCAGGGCTACCTCCTCGTAGAGAGGTAGACTTTTACATCGACTTGTACCCCGGGACAGCCCCGATATCTACTCCAGCATATCGGATGGCCCCCGCCGAGCTTCAAGAGCTGCGGGTACAGTTGGAGGACTTCCAGAGCAAGGGGTTTATCCGACCCAGTGTTTCACCCTGGGCTTCCCCGATTTTGTTCGCCAAGAAGGCGGACGGGAGCTTGCGACTGTGTGTCGACTATCGTCGCCTGAACCAGGTGACAGTAAGGAACAAGTATCCGCTGCCACGGATTGATGACCTCTTCGATCAGCTCAAGGGAGCGCGGTGGTTCTCGAAGATAGACCTCCGGTCAGGCTATCATCAGCTCAGAGTTCGAGACGAGGACGTGCAGAAGACGGCCTTCAGGTGTCGGTATGGCCATTATGAGTTCTTGGTTATGCCGTTCGGCGTAACCAATTCTCCAGCAGTGTTCATGAGCCTCATGAACAGGATCTTCCAGCCATACCTCGACCGATTTGTCGTGGTCTTCATTGATGACATTTTGGTATACTCGACGACTGAGGAGGAGCATACCTACCACCTGCGAGTTGTGCTAGACACACTCCGAGAGCACCAGCTTTATGGAAAGCTCTCAAAGTGCCAGTTCTGGTTACGTGAGGTCCATTTCTTGGGGCACGTCATCTCTGAGGCGGGACACTACTGGAAATAAAGGATATACCAACGGTTTAGAACCGTTGGTATAGGCTGGAGAACCGTTGGTATATTCTATACCAACGGTTGTCCAAACCGTAGGGAAGTAAGGCGTGGGGAAAGATATATACCAACGGTTTGAAGTAAACCGTTGGGGTAGCCCACTGGAGGTGTGGATTTGCCAACGGTTCTTGCTGAACCGTTGGTATAGGTTTACCCAACGGTTTGGGAATACTATATTCTCATCTTATACCAACGGTTTACAACCGTTGGTATAGTATTTTTCCCAACGGTTTTCATGAAACCGTTGGGAATTCAATGGTTTTTATTTTATACCAACGGTTGTAAACCGTTGGTATAGATTTTTTCCCAACGGTTTCATGGAAACCGTTGGCATATGTTTAAGTATGGAAAAGTATACCAACGGTTTACAACCGTTGGTATTCAGTATTTTCAGAATTGTCAGCAGCTCCTCCAGTGGCCCCTCCAGTGCACCTGCATAAAAAACAACACTGAAAAAAACACCACCTCTTTGAATAGAATCATTCTGAATAATTCCCCATTTGAATCTTCATATGACAAAAACACTGACACACTTAAAACAACAAAAAAGAACACCACCTCTTTGAATAGAGTCATGGTGAATAATTCCCCATTTTAATCTTCATATGACAAAAATCATCCAGTATAGTTGAATCAGAGTTTCAATAAGTCAAATATTATTTACACCCATTTCAATCTTCATACGACAACCACTTTTATAATATATAGTGAAAAGGTATTTTCATAGGAGTCTCATCACTTTTAACTCAGTAAGTGCCACACCATGCCTCAAATTGAGGCTGGGTTGACTGGTACACATCAAATATGATCCACGGATCATTGTCCTTAAGTTTCAACACAATCAAAATCCGTTTGATCGGTTTGGCATATGTACGTAAAATATTAATCCATTTTGAACAAATGAGAGGTAGTTTGGGTGGTCCCCGCCCCACGGTGACTCGTATTGAGGTGGGATTGACTCGTACATGTCACATATGACCCATGGATTGTTTTACTAAAGTGTCAAAAGAATTAGAAGGTATTTGGTCTGTTTCTCGTATGTCAGTTGTTGATATCACTTACAATTTAGTCCCTTTTCAAGAAAAGAGAGACAATTTGAGTGGTCCTGGCCACACCGTGGCTTGGATTGAAGTAGGTTTGATTCGTAAAAGTCAAATATGACCCATGGATCGTTTTTCTAAAGTTTCAATAGAATCCTAATGCGTTTGGTTGGTTTGGCGTTTGTCAACAGTTGTTTTCACTTAAAGTTATGTCCATTTTAAACAAAAGAGAGACACTTGGAGTGGTGTCGGCCCCAACGGACCTCGGATTGAGGCGGCGTTGACTCGTACATGTCACATATGAGCCATGGATTGTTATCCTAATGTTTCAACACAATCAGAATTTGTTTGATCATTTTGGTGTATGTATGTAAAATGTTGTCCATTTTTAACATATGAGAGACGGTTTGGGTGGTGTCGGCCTCACCATGCCTCGTATTGAGGTGGTATTGACTCTTACACATCAAATATGACCCATGGATTGTTTTCCTAAAGTGTAAATAGATTACGAAGGATTGCAATTGGATCTCAAGTGGCCTTTGAGAATTGTCGTAGGAGGCTCAAATGAAAAATAGCTTTGGTATGCTTCGGTATATCATCGGTAGTCTTCCCGGCATCCATGGACGTCTATTTATAGGAGAAATACTCCCAAATACTTCAATATGGCCGTTGGAGGGCTTTCGGAGCCGTTGGGGATAAAGTGGGCAAGTCTGGTCAAGCTCTAACGGCTAGTTTGACTTTGCTTACCGGCTGACCGGTGCTTGTCCACCGGCTGGCCGGTGCCTTGGAAGGTGGAGAGAGCTTCTGCCCAGGAGCCACCGGCTGGCCGGTGAGAATCACACCGGCTGGCCGGTGGTGAGACAGTAGGTCTCACTATTCCAAGGAGTCCCACCGGCTGGCCGGTGAGGAGGCCACCGGCTGGCCGGTGGTCTGGACAGAAGGCTTCCCATTCTGTCTGGACCCACCGGTTGGCCGGTGTCCAGACACCGGCTGACCGGTGGCACCTGGCAGAGGGCAAGCCCTTCTGCCTTGTCCACCGGCTGGCCGATGGGCTGGATCCGGCTGGCCGGTGCCCTTACCGGTCGGCCGGTGGTCTCACACCGGCTGGCCGGTGGACTTAAACAGTCCACTTTGAATACTTCTTGGGCCAGCTTCTAGGCACCCTATTTCCTACCATCAAAAACACTTGAAACAATATTAGATCACGATGAGAGTGATTGTGATCATTAAAATCCAAGAGAGTGGGGTACAACAGTGTCGGCCACACCGCGTCTCCGGATTGAGCTGAAACCACCGTGAGACATTCTAATTATTATTCGTGACGTGTACGCGCATAGGTCACGTCAATCGGACGTGCGGTTTGCGCGGTACGGCTCAATATTCGTGTATTAAGTGATGAGCGTGCTTCGTAAACGCGCGCGAGGGGGTCCAAACAGGCCGAACGAAGTCAGAATGGCCTGAAATCAGACAAAAAATACGGGTGAGTGATTTATGAAGTGGTCGAGCAGACGGCACGTCAATCGGCCGTGCCGTGTGCCCGCGGTGACCGGTAACGCCGTTCTGGTGTCATAAACGGCCAAAATGGGCGTCTAACGTTCAAACTCATAGCGGACGACATCAGATTGACTTGAAATCACAGGACAACAATCCCATTATTATTCGCGACGTGCACACACAGACGGAACGTCAATCGGACGTGCGGTCTGCGCGGGAGGTCTCATTATGCGTTCTTTAAGCGTTGCGCGCGCTTGATAAACGCGCGTGGGGGGGTCCAAACTGACCGAATGACAAAACCAAATAGGAACACACCCTCATGTTGTCATATTAATAACTCTTCTTGAATCATTGAGAGTCACATCCCAATGATCATAGGATCATTAGCCTAATTGATCACTAACCATGAAACACATGTATGTTGGTCATGTCACCACATGCATCATCACTCATGCCACCATATCAATATATCACAAGGAATTCTCCAGGATAAGACAATATTTGATCACACATCATTCACATTTAGTTATCATAATACAAATTATATTTACATGCTTATGATATAGAATGAATCCACATTAGTAAGACCCACCCCTCTCATATGTTACCATCACATCACTACAACCCATCCTAGAAAGCACCCTACCGCATACAAATTCACCCAATCTAGGGTCTAATACCCAACAAGATCTTACATACTAGAATACACATCATGGATCACTATCAAAAACATAAAAACATTGAAAGATCTCAAAAAATTAGTGCATGCCATCATTAGCTCATAGAATTGAAAAAAGGTAAGTAACAAGCAATATATCTCACTACTCCATACTCACCCAACAACATAAGGGTCTCACATTACTAGGGAATAATTCTATCCAATACTAAATGATCTTGATCTATTTTTCATATACATATATGATTCACCTCACCAATTACTAAATATTAATAACATAAAAAATTATGATTCCATTTAACTAGAATTAAACCATCAGGTTTTACAAGGAAATTCTATATAAGTATTTGTTTACACTTTAAATAATCTTACCCCATACCATAAATAAGGTGTTCAACAAAAATCAAGAACATGAATTTCATGTTAACACCCAACATTGATTCATTAATAAATTGTATTCGAATTTTATGGAAATACCAAAATAAATTAGTGAATCAATGTACCTATAGTGGTGCACATGACCACCATGAAACAATCATAAATTTTTACAAAAACCCTAATAATTGGGAATAACAAAATCAAGAATAGAAGTATATGATTTATAAGAGCTGAACTATATCGTTGATAAAATATAGGAGTCTAACCTGGTAGGTGCTGATCTGATAGACGATGTGGGGATTGGGAGGTCCTTCCGCAAGAAATCGCTCCAGGAGGACACGAGGTGAATGCTTCTGTAATGTGGGGAGGCCGCTGGCTCGATTTGGTATTTGGGGCTTTTTTTCCCAACGGTTTTTAATAACCGTTGGGAAAGACCAACCTTTCCCAATTTCTTCACCACTTTTCCCAACGGTTCTAAGAACCGTTGGGAAAAACCATCTTTCCCAACGGTTTCCATATAACCGTTGGGAAAACAATGGGAAAAACCTATCTTTCCCAACGGTTTCATACAACCGTTGGGAAAACTATGCATTGAGGGGTTTTTCCCAACGGTTTATAGAAACCGTTGGGAAAGATATGATATGCCAATGGTTCTTTGAACCGTTGGTACACAACTGTTGGGAAAGATCCCTTTTCCAGTAGTGGGAGTTGCAGTGGATCCCGCGAAGATCGAGGCAGTGCTAGCTTGGGAGCCACCCAAGAGCGTGACAGAGGTGCGGAGCTTCTTGGGCCTAGCTGGATACTATCGGAGATTCGTGCCAGACTTCTACAGAGTTGCGGCACCACTCTCAGCTTTTACAAAGAAGGGGAAACCCTTTTTGTGGTCAGACAGATGTCAGCAGAGCTTCCAGGAGCTGAGACAGAGATTTACCAGCGCACCTATCTTGAGGTTGCCTGAGGAGGGAGTTGGATACGTAGTTTACTGCGATGCATCAGGGACTGGACTCGGGTGCATCCTGATGCAGGAGAGGGCCGTGATCGCCTACGGATCACGTCAGTTGAGGCCACATGAGCAGAACTATGCCACTCATGACCTGGAGTTAGCAGCAGTGGTCTTCGCTCTGAAGACTTGGCGGCACTATCTGATGGGCGAGCGCTTCACAGTCTTTTCTGACCACCAGAGTCTCAGGTATATCTTCTCTCAGAAGGACCTGAACCTGAGACAGCGGAGACAGCTTGAGTTCCTCCAGGACTATGACTTTGAGATAGTCTATACTCCTGGGAAGGGGAACGTGGTAACCGATGCCCTCAGCAGGAGGACGGGCATTCAGCTACTTGAGGAGGCGACGGAGCAGCTAGCCTCCTTACAGATATCCTTCGTGGATAGAGACGGAGCAGCCTTTCTTCAGTCTCTCACAGTCTCTCCTCCACTTCTACAGCGGGTCAGAGAGGCTCAGCGTGGGGATGCTGACTGTGAGACCCGGCGTGCACTGATATCCTCAGGTCAGGCGCCTGATAGTTTCTCCCTTGGAGCAGAGCACGACATCCTTTTCAGAGGACGTACCTTCGTACCAGTCGCTTTACGAGAGGAGGTGCTGAGAGAGTTTCACACTTCTCCCTTGGCGGTGCATCTCGGAGTGGCGAAGATGTACCAGGATCTCAGACAACAGCACTGGTGGCCGGGCATGAAGAAAGCTGTGGCAGAGTTCGTTTCACGATGCCTCACCTGCCAGCAGGTGAAGGCAGAGCATCAGGTACCAGCAGGCTTGGTACAGCCCTTGGAGGTCCCGGAGTGGAAGTGGGATGGAATATCTATGGACTTCGTGACTGGACTTCCACGCACTTCCAGAGGTCACGACTCCATTTGGGTGATTGTCGACCGACTCACCAAGTCGGCACACTTCTTACCCATCAGAGAGCAGGGCTCAGTGGAGAGTTTGGGACGTCTTTACGTCCAGGAGATCGTACAGCTTCATGGTGTGCCATCGTCTATCGTCTCCGATCGAGATGCTCGTTTCACTTCCCGTCTTTGGAAGGGGTTGCAGGAGGCGTTCGGGACGCGGCTCCATCTGAGCACAGCCTTTCACCCTCAGACGGATGGTCAGACGGAGAGGACCATACAGACACTCGAGGACATGCTCCGTGCATGTGTTCTCGACTTTGGTCGCAGCTGGGAGGACCACCTACCCTTGGTAGAGTTTGCGTACAACAACAGCTACCACTCCACCATCGGGATGGCACCATACCAGGTGTTGTACGGGAGACCCTGCAGATCACCGTTGTGCTGGACAGACCCTGGGGAGTCAGCACTCGTGGGACCAGAGATGGTCCGAGCCACGACAGAGAAGGTCCAGATCATCCAGGAGAGGATGATGACAGCTCAGAGCCGGCAGAAGTCATATGCTGACAGGAGGCGGAGGCCACTAGAGTTCGAGGATGGCGACCACGTCTTTTTGCGTGTCTCACCTCGACGTGGTTTACAGAGATTTGGCCGAGGCGGCAAGTTGTCTCCATGCTTCATCGGGCCTTTCCAGGTCCTCAGCAGGATAGGAGAGGTGGCTTATCACCTGGCTCTACCACCTCAGTTGCACCAGGTGCACGACGTCTTCCACGTGTCTCAGCTGAGGAGATACGTGCACGACCCGATGCACATCATCGACTTTGGGGAGCTGGACGTGGACGATGGGGCGACTTTTAAGGAGGTCCCAGTGGAGATCGAGGATCGACAGGAGCGGGTCCTACGTGGGCGGTCGATTCCTCTTGTGCGCATCAGATGGCAGCACGAGAACCTCCAGGAGAGCACTTGGGAGCGGGAGGCTCAGATGCGTGCTCAGTACCCCCATTTGTTCTCCTAGTTTTTGATGTATCTTTACGGGGACGTAAAGCCCTGATGTGGGAGTAATGTAAAGACCCGCAAATTTCAAGGAAATTTTTTTCTTAATTTTCTTTGGAATTTTACAAGAGCGCAGCTTCAGACGGCACCTGATTCCGAGGCCCGGTGTGCCCGGAATCAATTTCTGAAGTTTGGCTCGGGTACGTTCAGTGAACGGACGAGCGGGTTTTTCTATCTTTTGAACCTGTGCCCGGAATCGAATTCTGAGGGCACCGATGAAATCGAAGCGCCGGTATTTGCTTAGAAACGCCTCTTCCGGAGTTGCGTTTTCTCAGACGTGGTTTTTAAATTTTGGGGCTTTAAGTCAGAAATAAAATAAAATTTGTGCGACAACTTTATTTTATTTCACTTAAGCTGCTTGGAAGTCACTTGGAAGCCACTTGAACTGAGTTAAAGAGGATAGGGTGCTATCTGGAAATATCCTACCCCTTGTTAGGATATTTGTGAGGTGGGGCCCGCACGAGCCCCGCCGTTTCTTTCACTAAGTAACGCACCCGCGAAAACCCGTCAAAGTAACTGAAAAGTCAACCGACGCGTTTTCTTTAATTTCTTAACAGACCATTTAATTGGGCGGTTTATTTCGTGAATTAAATGGGCTGTTTCATTCGTTGAATTAATTCAATGAATTTAATGGGTCGTTACTTATGCGTTTTGCGTTTGTTATCAAAATAATAAAATAGACAAACTTGTCTATTTTGGAGGATTGCTTTTGTTGTGCAATTCCTCTGAGCCTCCACCCTCTCCGCGAAGAACGCGAAGAACGCGAAGAACGCCAGAACCAGAATTCGACGATGCACGATCCGCGACGTCAACAAACTTTTCCGCGACCTTCTCCTTCTTCTTCTACGGCGCCTCTTCTTCCGCGGCGGACCTACGATCAGCGGTTAAAGGTGAGAATCGAATCTTCTAATTCTCCCCTTTTTATAATTCGATATCAACGGATTTAAATTAATTAAATCCGTTTGATCTTGATCCGGAGATCGTCGGCGCGACGTTTTTCCCGCGGTGCGACGAACGTCTCCTCCGCAATGACGCGACGATCCCCTCCTTCCGCGACGAGCGATTCCGCGACGACCTCACGTCCGACGACGACAAGGTAAGGGTTGTTGGAGTATTTTATTCCCCGTGTTTATTCTTTTAAAATAAAGAACCTGATCTCCGAACAATTTTAATTTAATTAAAATTGTTGTTGATTATTTTCTTTTCCTCCCGTTGTTTATGACTAACGCGGAGGGTGCGGATCTAACGAACAAGACCCGGCAACCCTCCGCCGATCATTTGTTGTGCGGATTTGGCGGACGACGACGAACCGTGCGGCAAGGGCGATCCGTTGATCCCGCAGTGAAGATCGGCCCCCGGGAGGAGCAACGGCGCAGACGGGAGGCAAAATGGGCCACCGGAGCAACTCCGGCGGCCCGCGGAAGGCGGCGGCACCGGCGGCCGGAGGCGGCGGCGCCCGGCGCGCCGCCGTGGAGGAGATCCGCCGCGGCTTCAGCCGCGGCGGCGGCGGCCGGTTCCGCGGCCGCGCGGAACCGGGGAGGGATGCGGCGGCCCGGCCGCGTCCGCGTGACAGGCGGCCCCCCGCGGGGCCGCGTTTTCCACCAAGCCGCGGGGCGGCGCCCCGCGGCAGTTCTTTCGGCCGCTCGGCCGAAGCCGAGCCGGCCGGTCCGGTCGGCCGGGCCGCGCCTAGGCCAGACCAGACCCGGCCTAGCCGGGTCGGGCCGGTTCGGGCCGACCCGGTTCGGGCAGACCCGATTCGGCCGACCCAGGGGGAGTTCGGGCCGGGTCGCCCCGGGCCCAGAACCCCCGTTTTCGGGCCTTCTTCGGTCTTTTGCCCATATCTTGGGCCAGGGACCTCCGATTGACGAACCGTCAGCGGCTACGCGATCCTTGGATCGATACGGTCGTTTAGGTATTTTATACTCAAGGTTTCGGAAGACTTTGGGTTGGGCCGGGTTGGTTCGTACACGAAACCAACCGGGCCCTCGGAGCGGAAACGCTCATAACTTGAGCTACGGACGTCCGATCGACGTACCGTCAGCTGTGGTAGTTTCCTCTAAGTGAGACGGAACTTTTGGCATACTCCGCCCGAGGATCGGATACAGGCGGAGTACGGTCGGGTTGGTTTTTCCCTAAAAACCAACCGGGCCCCTGGGACGAAAATGCCAATAACTCTCAGACTGGGCGTCCGATTGACGCGCCGTCTGTTGCGTTGAGATCCTGTTGTCGATACGGAACTTTTGGATACACCAACTTCGGACTACGTGTCAGTTGATGTATCAGCCTCTCGGATCGTGGAGCGGACCCTCCTAAACGAGCTCGCTGTGTGCGGGAACCCTAGCGCTGGCTGTGACTTCGACGACAGAGCAGAGATCCTCCGTGGACTGCGACGACGGCAGAGCAGAGATCCTCAGTGGACTGCGACGACGGCAGAGCAGAGATCCTTCGTGGACTGCGGCAACGACTGTGCAGAGATCCTCAGTGGACTGCGTCGACTACTGCACTCAGCGATCCTACGTGGATCAGTGCTACAGGTTCTGTGTGAGCCCGATCCTATGTGGGTCCTTACTACCGGTTCTGTGTGAGCCACTGCCTACAGGTTCTGTGTGAGCCCGATCCTGTGTGGGTCTTTTGCGGGGGTTAGTACCTATCGATCCTTCGTGGGTCCGACTACTTAGATGGATCAGTGATCATCTTTGACGTCATCTAAAAAAGTATACCTGGTTGAGCTGAATCTTATGTTACTCTCCTTTGTGGATTGTGTTGAACTATCCTATGTGGATTTACTGTTTACTCTCCTTTGTGGATTGGAGTCTTGCTTTCCTATGTGGATTGAGTTGTTCTTGAGCTCGTGAGCAGAGCTAGAAGTGGGGACTTAGGTATATGTATGGGCATATACCTAAGTCGAGTCAGATGTTACTTCGTGATTGCATCTTTCTTTTGTGCTATATCCTTTGTGGATTTCGGGAGACCTTCGGGGGTCTCGGGGTCCTTACTGAGTAGCTTATACTCACCCCTGCACGGGCTATGCCCGCACCTTGTTGTGTTGGATGCAGACGACGGACAGCGCTGATCACGGTTGGGGCGTGGAGCAGGACGGTACCTGGAGGTGGACCACTGGACGGGACGTGCTCGGAGCGGACGTGGGACCCGAGGAGCCTGGAGACTATCTGTACCCACCCTTCAGGTGGGATTGCCAGTGGACGACACGAGGCCGCCGTCTTTTCTTCAGTTGTTGTTCTTTACTTTTCAGTTGTACTTTCAGTTGGGCTTGTATTTCGGCCCCCTTTACTTTTCTGCACTTGTAGTTACTTTCCGCTTGCTGACTCTATGGTGGTTGTTACTTCTAAAGGCAATGCCTTCCCTGTTTACCGGGATTTTACGCCTTGGTGCTAGTCGCCAGCCCCTGGCCTATGGAAGGCGGGCTTGGGGTAGTCACGGCACGGGCCCCGAGGTCGGGTCGTGACAGTAGGAGTTGGAAGAACACTCTATCTATCAAATAATAGATCAAATTTATAAATATTCTACTAAACATAGGAAAAAATGAATGTAGCTAGTGAATCGGATAAAACTATGTCTTATGGATCATATTACATGATTACAAGTGTGAAAATGATGAAAACCATATCTAGGATATTATTATAGGTGTGAATGATAATGAATATTATATTTAGGAAATTATAATGACAATTAAAGGTGAACTTCATGATTGTCCAAAAATTGCTTGAAAAGTTAAAGAGTTCTGAAAAGGCATTATTGTGTACTGGTTTTACTAAATATAAAACACTTTTAGCCATACTAAAGCTATATAATTCATAATCAATAAATTAATGGAGAGATATTAGTTTTACTAAACTATTTACTCTCTTGAATTATATGCTCCTAGAATATAATGAGATTCCTTGTTGAACATATGAAACTAAACAAATGCTACATTTAATGGATATAATATTTGAAATAATACATTCCTATACAAATGACTATATACTATTTTTCAAGGAATAAAAATCACATAAAAATTTCCTAATGTTAAATTCTTCTTGATACAAGAAAGTTGAATCAGGGACTATGAAATTTTTATGTTACTTCCCAATCATTATAGGGTTTAAGAAACTATATAAAAGTGAGGAGACTATAAGTAAATTGACGTGGAATACAAATAAAATAAATAAATATGGGAAACTTCTTCATATATTTGAATCTCCTCAATGAAAGAAAATTGATCATCAGTATCTTGAGTTTGGAAACTATCTAAGGAACCATCATCTTGTGATTTCTACATATGGAGTGAATCCTTTTTGTTTTCAAAGAAGCACTCATAGTACACAACCAATTATTTAGGTAAATTATAACTTGTCACTATGGTTATGCATGAAATAAAAATAAATTATGTTATCTCAACTTATATTAGGAAAAAATCAATTGGTTAATGATATTGATGTTTGCTTGGATCCATTGACAAAAGATTTGAAATTATTGTGGTATTTAGGTGTTACGTTTTATGATGCTTATATAAATGAAGATTTCAAATTTAGAGTCATGTTTTATGGGATGATAAATTACTTTCCTTCTTATAGAAATTTTTTAGGATATATAATTAAGGGAACTCAAGGGTGTCCCATTTGTGAACAAGGTACATGGTAAATTAGGTTGAAACATTCATCAAAGACTATGATTTTAGGACATCATAGATTTCTACCCTAGAAACATAAGTATAGAACATGGATGACATCATTAGATTGTAGTTTCAAAAAAGGTACAACACCATAACCACTAATATTAAATCAATTTTTTTCAGAATGTAAAATATATGGACAATTCTTTTGGTAAACCTTTTTTAATCCTTTTAAAAAGTGGTTGGGAAAAGGTATCAATATTTTTTTAATTTCCATATTGGAATTATTTGTACATCAAGAATTTATTGATGTTATTCGTGTGGAAAAAATTCATGTGATGGTGTCATTGGCATGATACAAAATGCACCCATAAAAAAGGATGGAATTAAGGCTTGGTTGGACATGATTGATATGGGAATACATGAATAGTTGGCACTAGTGAAGAATAAAAAACAGGATTTTCTTTGTCTAACTGCTTACACACTTTATAGTAAAGAGATATATTTATTTTAAAAATTCTTGAAAGATGTAAAGGTTCCATAGGGGTATTCATGAAATATCAAAAATATCATTTCAATGATAGATTTAAAATTAAAGGGCCTAAAATCATATAACTATCATGTTTCGATGCAAGATCTAATGCCTATTGTTTTATGTTTCATTTTCACTAAGAATTTCCATCCTAAATTAACCAATATATGATTCTTTTTCAAATATATATGAAGAAAATTTATAGACAAGGTGAAATTGATAACTATAGAAAAGGAAATTGTTTCCATATTATGTGAATTTGAGATGTTATTCCCACCAACATTCTTCGATATGATGGTTCACTAGATAGTTTACTTGGTAAGAGATATTTGACTATGTGGTCTTGTACATTATATATGGATGTACCCCATTGAATGGTATATGAATATTTTGAAATGGTATGTTAAAAAATGAAGTCATCTAGAAGGTTTTATTACAGAGTGATATGTTGTTGAGGAAGCCATTGAATTTTGTACTCACTACATAACCAATGTGGAAATCATTGGTCTTCCAAAATCACATTACACTGATCATCTTGTGGGTGAAGGAATTTCAAGAATAGATATTGTCAAAATTATTATTACAGAGTAGGAATAGGTTCACCTTTACATTTTTCAAAATAGTTTAAAGGTTCCACAATCTGTTGAAACTCACAGAGGAATTCTTAGTCATTTGAATCATTCAAGGGCTGCAATATGGATATCAAATACACATAATCAAAAGATTATATGATTTTTTTGAGACTATATTTTAATGGAGGCAACTAAAAAACTAGATTAAATTTCATATTGACCCCGATGGCTATCTAGAGGACTAAGTGTGCATATATTACCTTATAATAGTTATGAAATTAATGGTTATACAATCTATAAATATGAACATGATGAATATAGTACCATGCAAAATAGTGGAGTTACATTTCTGGATAAAGAAATTCATGTACCTAGTAACAAGGAAAAAAATCCAATTTATGCCACTATGTCATACTTTAGCATTATCAAACAAATATGGGAGTTGAATTATACAACATTCCATGTGCTGATTTTTCAATGCAAGTGGGTTGATAATAGGAGTATAGTTAAAATAGATTAATTTGGATTCATTAAATTGGATATTATAAAGTAAGGGTATAAATATTAACCATTTATAATGGCATCGAAAGCAATACATGTAATTTATGTTCCAAATCCTGAAAACCAAAAGTGGTCAATTATTTTATTTTCGACCAAAACCACTAAAGGGTTAGATGTAAATTCAACTAAGGATGGACCTTTCCCTGGAAAATTTCAATCATTTAATAGTGGTACCAATGAAGATAGGGTCTTGTATGTCATAGGTTACCACAATGAGGGATTTAGATACTGAATATAGGGGTCAAATCTATTCATCCTTTTAAGAGTGTTCAATAATTAGCTTATATATTTTTTGAAAAATACATTTTGTTACCTTATATCATTATTTGTCCACTGCTACATTTACATAATATATATTAAATGTTCAAAAAAATTCAATAGATAATTAATTATCCACATGTTAATGCTCCGAATCCTAAGGAAAGACATGTTTCTCAACATGATGATGCTATTAACATATATGAACAATAAGATTCTACACTTAATGACGATACCATTCCGAAGAAGCAACATATTGATGATGTTTAATCTGATTAAATGGTAGATGATGAACAACAAGTGTCCCAGAAAAAATAGGATCATCGTAGCATGATAGTGTTAATAAAAATTATTAAGATGGGAAACAAAGGCATCAAATTATAGGTTGGATGGAATTCATGTGGCCGGTTTGTTAACCCCAAAAGTCTAATTTTAGTAGTTACATTGGTCTCACCACTCAAATGCGTGTTCCAATTGATATAGATTCATGGAATATTTTGTGACTTCTCTTAAGGAGCTAATTTTTTAATAGATTTAGGTAACATCATATGATATACATTCTTTTTTTTAATAAAAAAACAATGAAACATTGATTTTCTCTTCATTATCCCTTACAAAGTGAATTTATTGTAGATGAATCCCCAATGAAATTTGTAATAATGATTACAGTAAAGGCTCATAGAGTATTTCATAAAATTCTCACAAATTATCGTCTCAAATATGTTGAAGGGAAAATAAAGTCACACCCACCACAGATGTATGCACACCTGATAATCTAAAAAGCATGGGATTCATTTATTAGTCATTTTGAGGACACATATTTTTAGGTATATTATAAATGGTAACAAATTTCTTGAAAATATGTGTATTAATCACTTTTATTGGGAATTTTTAATTTATGAAACAGAAAATGAGTGTTGAAAATAAGAAACGTGCAAAAAAATAAATATACCCCTACGGTAAAGCAAAGATGGGGTCCACTTCACTTGAAAAAATGGTATGCATTTTAAATCTACAGTAATACTTCTATGTGACATGAAAAAACAAACTAATTATGTTCCTTTTTTATATTTATATTTATGAATTGAAATCTAAGGCCACTTAAATCCCACATCATGTTCTATGGAAGGAGGCACTTGTAAATAAATATGGGATACTAATAAATGAAAACATATAAAAAGTATGCGAAACATGTGTAAGTATGACATAATAATTTTTTAAAAATAATTACATAACAATGAATAATTAATTTCCTATATTTTTTATCGGACTGAGACACATGAATCATCATCATTTTTACTTGATTAATTGATACTATCTGTGGACTTGAAGTGGATAGAATAGTATTTCTGTGTCAAAAGTGTGGGTTTTTTGGTGTCACCTCGAATATATTTTTATAAAATAAATGAACAAGGGGATACATATAAGAAAATAGAAGAGATATAGGAATGGATAGGTAATCTAGAATAAAAATTTAATTGGTAGTATGAGTTATTAGAAAATGTTATGGGAAGGAATAAAAGAGAATATTAAATACAATAATAACCAGTACATGAAGATCCCCCCACCGACACCATATTTGAGGTAATCTATTCCCCTAAAAGGGCTATCTTAGAATAGTTAATCAATATATTCATAATTGTTTCTATGAAATGTAAACTAGGAAGACACTTATACCTTTCCTATAATGATATTCTATAAGGCGAAAATGATTGTGATTTATATCTTTCAACACTCACCCATCACCTTATTGTGAGGGGTACCATGTACAATATCCATGGAGATATTCTACACAACAAATGAATTCCAATTGGTCATGTGATAGCATTGATTCATGTAGCTCATAATATGAGCATCAAGATACTTGTTCCACTTGATGATGCAGATATTCATATGGTCTAGTTTTCTATTGTAACTTTTATAGTATGACTATTTGATCTTGTAAAAATACATGTCGACAAAGAGGTATTACTTTACTATTAATTATTTTTATCAAAACCATTAACAATTAATGAAAGAATATATGAACCGATGAATATTATTGTAGGAATACAAAGGGAAGGGGGAGAAATGGAAGGTCAAACCAAAAACGTTCTAAAGGATCAACCAATCAATCAAAAATATATTCACAAAGTACATTTACATAACCCTTTCACCTTCCAAATTTACTAAAATTAAAGGTTCATGTGAATACAATTTTAGCAAGTTGTGATAAGACCACAATTTATTTTGATGAAAAATGTATAAGGAGTCTATTATAGACTATATTTGTCATGAGAATTTAAATAAAATCCTTAAGCATGAATGGATTGTTGTATCAATTTTAAATGTATACATGAGGTGTGTTTTCATAATTTTTATTCAAATAGCCAATCTACAATGTTAATTATGATTAAATAATTTTCATAATTTTTGCAGGAATATTTATCAATACTAATTAAAGGGAAAACTCTATGAACGTAAATTTGGACTCATTAGTCCTCACATCACTTCTACACAACTATTCACATTAGAAGTAAAGAAATATGAAGTAATAGTGGAAAAACCGGTAACAAATTATGAAAGAAAACTTACAGATTGTACACTCTTCTTAATACCCATGATACATGGGCAAACCTCTAAAATTTAATCATATCAAATATATTTTAATTACATTAATTATTTCTTCCTTTATTTAGGTAGCATTAGTTACTGAGTGCAATCAATTTGGATACTCCAAATATTTATTTTATAAATTTAATGCATAGATAACCAACAAACTAACAACATGTGTGGATGTTTATCAATTTTAAATACACTAAATGAAACATTTCACAAATAAAATTAAAGTTATAAATTTGGTATTCTATTTTAATTAAAATTCAATTATGATTGGTTGGTGTTTAAATATCATAAAAACCATTTCATGTGAAAAATCCATGATCAAAATAATCCTATCAACTTCTACATATGGATAAGTAGTAGAGTATATATAATAATATTCAACAATAAAAACATATATAAAAAATTAATTATTTTTCTCAATGTTTCTGTAGTTCCTGGAACAAAGTAATAAAAAATATTATAGTCAATATATTTGTAAATTTATGAAATATTTTGTATTCCATTAAGAAACTAGCATCCTTGAAGAGGTAATTTTTATGACAATTACAATTTTATTTAATATATTCATTAATCTTTTTTATTTATGTTTTTCTAGTACTACTAAGACTATAAATAGTCCTCGTATTCAAAAGGGGCAATAAATTTGTTTATAAATGAATGGGCAGAATACATGGTGGCAGATTTCATATAGACACCATGAATAGTCGACTTCCTACTACTTATTTAGTGAATTTTCTCATCATATTATCTAATTTTTAGTTAATTTATTTATTATTTATATTTGAATTTTTTTTATTTTTATAGTGATCATGCACTCAACAAGACACATCTCAATCACCTGCTCCTCAATTTAATATAGTGTGCTCAGTATGACTTAAAGTGTATGTTTTTAGTTTAAAATTTATATTTTAGTTAAAAAAACACATCACATTCTTAAAATTAAGAAAAAATAGTCTGTTTTGATAATTTAGGAAAATGATACATAAGTAATTTTTGATGTGTAGGGATCAACTGCACCTAAATCTGATACAAAATGTGTCATGCATGACTAAAAGTATCCATTATCAGTTTATAATTGACATTTTAGTCCAAAGCATGTGTTACTCACTAAAACTCAAGAAAATTCTTCCAAATTGTTTTCATACTTTAGAAAATTGATTCATATGTAATTTTTGATGTTCGGTAATTAGTATCATATCAATCCAACACACAATGTGATCAGTGTGACTTAATGTGTGAGTTTTCAGTTTAAAATTGACATTTTAGTAAAAAAGACACAAGGTATACTCAAAGATGATAAAATGAATTCAGTGTTTTTTGATACATTAGGAAATTTATCCTTAAGTTATTTTTGACATTTCTGAATCAAACCCATATTAATCCAATGCATGGTGTGATCTATATGACCCAAAGTGTGTTTTTATTTAAAATAGACACTTTAGGTCAAAACACAATTCACATAATAAAAACAAAGAAAACACATTTAAATTGTTTTTATACTTTAGGAAAATGATATATAAATCATTTGTGACATATAGGAATTTGTCTCACCTTAATCTAATACACAGTGTGCCTAGAATGAATCAAAGTGCCTTTTATCAATTTAAAATTGACATTTTAGTTCAAAACATGTGTCGGTCACTGAAAACTGAGAAAATGTGCTTGGATTGTTATGATAATTTAGGGAAATAATTCATAAGTCAATTTTTATGTAGGAATCAGTATCATGTCAAACTAAAACACGGTGTGACCAGTATGACTCAAAGTATGTGTTTTATGTTTAAAATTAAATTTCAGTAAAAAAGACACATGAAATACTCGAAACTAAACAAATTCATATAGATTGGTTTTATAATTTAGGAAAATTATCCTTAAGTCATTTTTGACATGTAGGAATCATCCACACGTCAATATGATGCATGGTGTGGCTGGAATAACCCAAAGTGTGTTTTTATTTAAAATTGGCATTTTAGTTCAAAACAAAAGTAACATACTCAAATATGATAAAATGAATTAATACTTTTTGATACATTAGGATAATGATCCAAACATAAATTTTGATGTGTAGGAATTATCCTCACCTCAATCTGATACATTGTATGTCACGTATGGCTCAAAGTGTTCATTATCAATTTAAAATTATCATTTTAGTTAAAAATGTTTATCACTCACTAAATACTAATCAACCATGATCATATTGTCTTGATACTTTAAGAAAAAATTCATAAGTCATTTATAATGTGTAGTAATCTGTCTCATATCAAACCAACACACATTGTGACTGAAATTTCTCAAAGTTCATGTTATCAGTTTAAGTTGACATTTTAGTAAAAAAGACACATGACATTCTCAAAACAAGTAAACACATTTTGATTGGTTTTATAATTTAAGAAAATGATCCTTAAGAAATTTTTGACATGTGGGAACTAATCTCACATCAATTTTATGCATGGTGTGATAATTATGACTCAATGTTTGTTTTTATTTAAAATTGACATTTATTTCAAAATTGTCACGAACTAACCCGGGTCGACCCTGAACTGGTCACCCGAGCCTGTCCACAACATGGCCCAAAGGGCATTCGCGATCTCCATGGGCTGGAAAATAGTGTCCAGCATCAAAATTTAATCATTGGGAATGATTTTTCCCATGAAAAAAAGAACGAGAGATAAATAAAAACTGACGATAAAAATAAAACTAGCAGCATAAGGAAAGTAAAACCGAACATACCTTCACGTGACCTTCCAAGTCACCTCCCAACCAAATACCAACCTTTCTCTAATAATGACCAACTTAGACAAGGAAACCTGAGCAAAGGTAAACTGAAACTGAAAAGATATAATAGGTGTGAGCATAAAGATGCTCAATAGGGATGCCAAAATAAACCGCAGAATCCAACGTCTCCTTTCCCAAAAGAATCCATTAACACAAGTTTGAAATACAATTATAAAAGTAGTTTTTCCATATTTTAATAAAACAATAACATTTTTCCATTTTTAAAACCCAACACACACCACGTGCCACTTCTAAAACAAAATTCAATTTTATAAATAAAAGACAAACAAGGAAACAAGGAAATGCTAAAAGAAACAGGTGACAGTAGAAGATGAATGAATAAGTATAAAATATTGTAAATGTGAAAATAAAAGGAAAAATATGGGTGATACTTAACATCCATAGAAGACCCCAGGATGTACTCGGATTCGGAACCTTCTATCGGTGTATAGTGAAACTCCTGAGTCTATAACTAACTGGCCACCCTAACTGACCAATCTAGTGGCAAAGATCACTTGCCTAAAAAAATCTAGGGGGTACCATCCCATCAAATCAGGGTTGATCAGCAACTGTCACTTGATCTCTAAAAGATTCCCAGAAACCCATGGTGGTTACAATAATACTGTGTAAGTAGGAGGCCCTCTCACGCAAGACTCATTTCACCACAATTTCCTACCACAAACACAGACACTTCATAAGATAACCCATAAGGGATATCCCCATATAGAGGTTCCCCAATATATATATATCATATCATCAAAAGTTCCAACCAGGACTTCATGCCATGAAATCATTAAAACCATTTGATACATTTTTCAAAATACTAATGTTGTTATATGGGCATACAGTAATCAATGCGTCTTCGTTTCAATGATTCAATGCAAACATTACATTAAAGCTAAAAGTGCCAAACGGGCCATCACGATACACCTATGTCAAAATCATTATTCTAAAAACATTTAATGTTCTAACCAGGAACCCACACAATTTCCAAACACCAACCATTCTAATAGTTAACACAACTCCTCCCATAAGTCGGAAGAACCAAACAGGACATTAATACCAAAGTCTCCAATGCGTTTTTAGTAAAATGTTTCAAAATATAATTTAAAAAAATGCAATCTTGTGAAAAGGCCAAATGGACCCTTGAGCATAACATTTATTCAAACACACACCAAAGGCCGAATTGTCACAACCTTTTAGTCTAAATTTTAAACCTTTCATAAGCGCCATATAAAAAACCAAACCTTATTTAGGAAACAAAATCTATTTAGAAAACTAATGTTTTACGGAAATGTTATTTTAAAGGTTCCATCTTCATTTGAGGACACACACATGTGTGCACCTAGTGAACCCATGAATGTGCCCACATCTAATGGAACAACAACAACCAAAGTGAAATTTCTAAACCATTTCCACAAAAACTCAATTTGCCTTGAAATCAAAACCAACAATTTCCAAATTTAAGAGAACACAAAACAATCCCCCTTAAATCCATAAACCATGTTTTAAAATATTTTTAACACAATTTCCAAGATACAACATTGCCAAACCAAACACATGAATACTAAAGTACATTGACCAGATTATCTCCAAATTCCCTTATTTCTAGAAAATAAGAAACCAGTGAAACATACCAAACAATTCATCAACAATTATGTAAACATAAAAAATTAATCATAAAAAATTGTATAATCAACCCAACCAATTTGTTAGAACTTTCATAATCCATTCAAATAGTTTATAAGATATTCCATAAAGAGATCAAACAAATTGCACATACCAAAAGAAAAACATCCTGACAGACTATTTAAGAGTGTCACAAATGTGCGTTTCATGTTTGATACACTACTAATACAACTTTGGATGTCAAAAGAACCCAAAGTACACAAACACATAGAATTATAATCAGAGGGGAATGCTTCAAAACATTCTTTTTTTAACTCAACCAAATAGCTAGAAAAGACTATGGCAAAATAACTAAGTATATTATGAAGGTGAAAATCAAGTTTATGATTTAATCAAAATGATCAATAATTAAATGGATTAATTGGAAAAGAAAATTTGGATTCTCCTACCTGAAGGTTGATCATGGACACGACTGAACTTCGACAGAGGGTAAAACAATCCCCCACAGACCAACCACATCCCAAAGGGGAGGAATTAGTGTGCTGGGTAGGAGGAGATGGTGCTGAAATTTTCTTTGGGAGACCGTCAGATAGTGGGTTTTGGGTTCTCCAGAAGAACGTGCGTGAAGGGGGCTCGAGTCGTTGGAAACTACACGCGCAGGGGGGGCTTCGGAGCAGTGAGTCATGGGAACGTGGCCTTGCAAGAGAGGAAAAAAAACTGGCATGGTAGGAGGGCGGTTGGGGTGCTGCGGGGGTTCCAGGGAAGCTGGAGGTGGTGCTGCCGGGATGGGAGGCTGGCTGGGAAAGCCGGAGGGGGTGAGGCTGAGGGCCTGGGTGAGCAGGGTCTTGCAGTGGGCGAGGACAGAAGGTAGGGGTGCGAGAGCCGACCGAGTGTGGAGGGCGAGCAGGGGGTGCGGGAGCCGGCTGCATGTAGGAGGTTGGGGCACGGTGCGGGGTCGGTATGTAGAGGGAAACTGGGAAGGGCGACTGCTGGGGGCACTGCTGCATGAGGGAGGGGGTGAAGTGGAAGGGGGCAATGGGATTTGAGGTAGATTAGGGTTAGAATTTTTTTCATTTTGAGTTATAATGATAATAATAATAATAATAATAAAACCATAAATAAAAATAATAAAAATATCCATAATAAAAATAATAATAATAATAATAATAATAACTAATAACTAATAACGATAATAATAAAAATAATAATATATAGAATAATGATAATAAAAAAAATGAAAAAAATTATAGTAATAATAATAATAATAATGAATATAATAATAATAATAATAATAATATTGAGAAATTCTATGACATTGGGGTCGGTTGCGCCGCTACCGCCAACCACGTGGTGACTGTACACAGGTCCAAAACTCAATAAAATTGTAAATGACAAATTTTTTATGCCGGGATTCAGCCCGGACCTTGGCAGAAGGACCCAGAGCTAAGAAATAATAAAATAAAAATAAATTAAATATCGGGGTGTGACAATTCTCCCCACTATAGACACTTTTTGCCCCCAGAAAGTCACCGAGCCAAACAGTAGACAAAACAAGAGACCATGCTTAGTTGAAACCAAAACAAACCACAATAAAAGAGAATGGGAGAATGCGGGAGGGTTTTCCCCACCACAAGAATTCAACTAGAGCTGAAATTAACAACCAAAAATACCGCCCCGAGAAGAGGGGGGGACTCCGAACTGAACCAAAATAACTTCTATAGCATGATAGAAAAACACCTCAACTGAAACTTGTAATTATCAACCCGGACCAGCAACTCTAAATACAGGAGAAAAACCCATATGAAAAACTTAACTCAAGAAGTGAATTTCAGTATAAACACAAGCATTGATTCTTCCATTGGCACTTACATCTCCCAAAAAACATAGCTAAACTGAGATCAACCTATACAAGGGTCAAACAAACTTTTAATAAAAACACACGATTCAAAAAACCATGATCATACAAACAAAACTATTTAGATTACAATAGAACATGTCCATCATAACCCCACGAAAAAACAATGAACTTACGATGATGTCAAAACATTAACAGCAGAAAAACAAGAAAGAAGAGGCTTTAAATGTTACACTGAAAACACAGAACACAAGACCCGAACTAGGGTTTCACACCCCTGGCCACTTCTGAATACATGTGATCTTCACCCCAAGACCTGTGGTTGGGGCTCTGATGGCTGAAACATCTCCTGCCTCACAGTGAGGCACTGAAATCCTTTGGTCACAACGTCTTCTTCAAGTGACGCTTATTGAAAAAAATTTCTAGATGAACTAGACACCTACAAAGATGACACATATTTGGAGGGGTGCGACATGACAGTTTGAGTTCCTGAACCAGCCACACCGATGGCACACCACTGAACGGTCTGACAAAATGGAAACCAAAACCACTGTGGATGACTCTTTAGAAACAGGTCCCTCTAGAACACCCTACTCTCCAGATGGGGAACCTTCATGAGTAATTGGATATACTGGATTGCCAAGAACCTATGCTCCGGAGACAGGTTCTGCTAAGAACACCTCATCCAACAAATTCTCGAAACGATGGTCTTTATAAAGGAGGACTCGCTCCTTGATCTCTGGACGAAGACCCCTGATGAAAAGATAATTCTTTATCAAATCCTACGATGCTACCTCTGGAGAAAAGTACACAAGTTCCTTGAAATGATCAACATATGATTTCACTGTCCATTGGCCTTGTTGAATACACATTAGCTCTTCCCTTCTCTTCGTCTTTACCTCTTTAGATATAAACCATCAGAAGAAGATGAATTTAAATACATCTCACATAATCTCAACATGAAGTGATAGTGGGGTGAAAAACTCAATTCATCCAAATATGGACCTTCAAACAGACACAACATAGCATGCACTCTAATAGCTTTGGGAGTTCCGAAAACCCAGAATATATGCTCGACCCCTTCAATCCATTCTGTAGCTTCTAACAGACCCCTATCACCATGAAGGATAGGCAATTTCCGAGAAGGATAAAAAATTATGCATGACTTATCAAGAACCTTGGGGACCTTTCTGGGTAGAATTTTCTGAATAATATATAAAACATAGATCCAAAACCAATATCAAACCAAAGCAACATCAATGAAAGAGATTTCATCTAATAACATCCAGCTCAAAAACCAAATAAATAAAAACAAAACACAAAATTCCCTTTCTCATTTTATATTTCAAAACCAAATTCTTTCAAGGACACTTTCCTAATACGTAGTCCACTTTTCAACCCAAATCCAATTTCCAGAAATCGTTTTACTTTTTTTTAAACCTACTTTAGAAAAAAAATGTCAAGCCTTTAATTCCAAGTGCACACCCCAGTAATCCCATGAACCGTTTCACATGTCTTCATCCACTTTTAGTCATACACACTAACACGCACTTCCCATGCATTCCCTCACATGTGAAAATGTTAATAAAGAGTACCCTAGGTTGCACCCAAATCATATATCTACCAGTTCTAAGAAAACACCGGATTTTTAGACCAAGAGATTTCAATTTTAAAAATCCATTTAACAAATTTAAATCCATTTAAAATAAATCTTTCTCATTTCAAAAACATTTTTTCCCATTTTCAAAAGTTCACTTACACCCACAAGAACCAAGACAACACACAACTTGCATCAAATTACTGAAGTGAGGGAATAGTATTCATGCTTAACCTGGAGACACAGTAGTGGGCCATGCCCCAAGTAAGCGCCAACAACTAGGAGGAACTTAAACCATGTACTCAGACTCCACATGGGTCAATACATCATGTGAAATCACGGTGTGACATCAGATTTCTTCTGTTGCCATCCCTCAATCAAAAACAAACCAGAACGAAACAAGGACTCAATTCTTGGACTACCCCTAGAGACTCGAGGTTCGTAACGGACGAGGGTTGATGACGTCCTTCTCATACCTACCTATAGAGTACCAATAGTCCTAATCTCCATATATCGAATACCCCAAATAACAAGGGCCTCCTCTGATACAATTTTGTCAGGAACCAACCCAGGTCAACCCTGAACTGGTCACCTGAGCCGGTCTGCAACATGGCCCGAAGGGCATTCCTGTTCCCCATGGGATGGAAACTAGTGTCGGGCATCAAAATTTAATAATTGGGAAAAATTTGTCCCATGAACAAAAGAAATAAAGATAAATAAAAATTGATGATAAAAATAAGACTAGCAGCGGAACGAAAGTAAAACCAAACATACCTCCACGTGACCTTCCTGGTCAACTCCCAACCAAAGGCCAACCTTTATCTAATAACGAGCAACTCAACTAAGGAAACCTGCAATTGAAAAGATAGAATAGGCATGAGCATAAAGATGCTCAGTACGGATGAAAAAATAAACCAAATAATCCAACGTCTCATTTCCCAAAATAATCCATTAACACAAGTTTAAAATACAATTATAAAAGTAGGTTTTCCATATTCTAATAAAACAATAACATTTTCCCATTTTAAAAACCCAACATAGACCACCTTCTACTTCTAAAAAAAATTACAATTTTATAAACAAAATCCATACAAGGAAACAAGGCAATGCTAAAAGAAATATGTGACTGTAGAAGCTGGAAGAACATGTATAACTGAAAGTAAATGAGAAAATCAAAGGAAAACCATGGATGATCCTAAGAATCCCTAGAAGACCCCTGGACATACTCAGTTTCAGAACCACCTTCCGGTGTATGGTGAAGCTCCTAAGTCTATAACCAACTGGATTCCCTAACTGACTAGTCCAGTGGCAAAGCTCGCCTGGCCCAACAACATATCTAGGGGTTCCAACCCATATAATCGTGGAAAATAAAAAACCATAACTCAATCTATAAAATACACCCAGGAACCCATGGTGGTTATAATAATACTATGTATGTAGGAGACCCTCACACGCATGACTCATTTCACCACACTTTCCTACCCCAAACACGGACACTCCATACGATAACCCATATGGGATATCCCCCCTATAGAGGTGTCCCAATATATATATATATATATATATATATATATATATATATATATATCATATCATCAAAGGTGCCAACCGGGCCATCATGCCATGAAATCATTAAAACCATTTGATACCTTTTTCAAAATACTAAAGTTGTTATATGTTCATACAATAATCAAAACGTCGTCATTTCAAAGAGTCAACACAAATATTACATCAAAGATGAAAGTGTCAAATCGGCCGTTACAACACACCCATGTTGAAATCATTATTCTAAAAACATTTAAAGTTCTAACCAGGCACACACACAACTTCCAAGCACCAACCATTCTAACAGTTAACACAACTCCACCCATAAGTCGGAAGATTCAAATGGGCCTTTAAGACCAATGTCTCTAATGAATTTTTAGTAAAATGTTTCAAATTCTAAATGAAAAATGTGCAATCTTACGAAACAGCCAAATGGCCCCTTGAGAATAACATTCATTGAAACACACACCAAAGGCCGAATGAGCACACCCTTTGAGACTAAATTTCAAACCTTTATCAAACACAACATAAAGTGTCAAACCTTATTTAGGAAAAAAAATCTATTTAGAAAACTAATGTTTTAAGGAAACATTATTTTGAAGGTTCCATCTTCATTTGAGGAAACGTCCATGTGTTCACCTAGTGCACCCATGGATGTGCCCACATACAATGGCACAACAACAACCAAAGTGAAATTTCTAAACCATTTCCACGAGAACTCAAATTGCCTTGAAATAAAAACCAACAATTTCAAAATTTAAGAGAACACAAAAAAATCCCCCCTAAATCCATAAACCCCATTTTAAAACATTTTTGACACAATTTCCAAGATACAACATTATCAAACCAAACACGTCAATCCTAAAGTACATTGACCAGAATATCTCCAATTTCCCTTATTTTCGGAAAATAAGAAACCATTGAAACATACCAAAAAATTCATCAAAAATTATGTAAATAGAAAAAATGAATCATAAAAAATTATATAATCAACCCAACAAATTTATTAGAAATTTTATAAGCCAGTCAAACAATTTATAAGAAATTCCATAAACAGCTCAAAAAAATCTCACAAACCAAAAGGAAAACACAATAATAGACTATTGAAGAGTGTCACAAAGGTGCATGTCCTGTTTGATATACTATTAATACATCTTTTGATATCAAAAGAACCCAAAGTCCACAAACACATAAAATTATAATCAGAGGGGATTGATTCAAAACATTTTTTACTGAAAAAAATAGCTTGGAAAGACTATGAAAAAATAACTATGTATATTGTGGAGGGGAAAATCACATAAATTATTTAATAAAAATTATCAAGAGTTAAATGGATTAATTGGAAATGAACATGTGGATTTTCTTACTTCATGGTTGGGTGCAAACGTGACCAAACTTCTACGGAGGGTAAAACAATCCCTCGCGTACCAACAACATGCCAAAGGGGAGGATTCCGTGTGTCAGGGAGGAGGCAAGGCGCTGAAATTAGTATCTGGAGACCATCAGACAGTGGGTTTTGGGTTTGCCGGAAGACCACACGTGTAGGGGGATCAGGTCATTGGAAACTGTGTGCATAAGGGGGGTTCGGTGCATCGGGTCACCGGAACGTGGCATGGCCGAAGTGAAAAAAAACTTGCATGACAGGAGTTTGGCTGGGGTGCTGTAGGGGCATTGGAAAAGCTGGGGGTGGCGCTGTTGAGACGGGAGGCCAGTTGGGGCGAGCCGGAGGGGGCGAGGCCGAGGGCCTGGGCGAGCGGGGTCTTGTAGGGGGTGAGGGTGGAAGGCAGGGGATGTAGGAGTCGGGTGAGTGCGGAGGGTGAGCAGGGGGTGTAGGAGCCGACTGTAGGCATGAGGCTGGGGCGTAGTGCGAGGTCGGCATGTGGAGGGAAATCGGGAGGGGTGGCCATAGGGGGAATACTGCACGAGGGGGTGGGGGTGAAGGGGAAGGGGGTGATGGGATTTGGGGTAGATTAGGGTTAGATTTTTTTATCATTTTATGTTATAATAATAATAATTATAAAAATAAAAATAGAAAACCAGAAATAAAAATAATAAAAATAGCCATAATAATAAAAATAATAATAACAACCAATAAAAATAATAATAAAAATAATAATATATAGAATAATGATAATAAAAATAATAATAACGACTACAATAATAGTAATAGTAATAATAATAATAATAATAATTACAACAACAACAACAATATTATTATTATTATTATTATTGAGCAATTACACGACACCAGGGACAGTTGCGCGGCTACTGCCAATTGCGCGGTGACCGCACACGGGTCCAAAACTCAGAAAAAATATTAAACATATATTTTATGTCGAGATTCAGCCCAGAACTTGGTACAAGGACCTGGAGAAAAGAAATAATGAAATAAAAATAAATTAAATATCAGGGTGTGACAAAAACAAAATTCACATACTCAAAACTGAAAAAATGCATTCATATTATTTTGATGCTTTAATAAAATGATCAATAAATCATTTTTTATATGTAGGAATTATTTTTACCTAAATCTGATACGTTGTTTTCCTGATATGACTCAATGTGACTGTTATCAATTTAAAATTGACATTTCAGTTCAAAATATGTGTCACTCACATAAAACCATGTAAAAACGCTTGTATTATCTTGATTATTTATGGAAATGAACCATAAGTCATTTGTGATGTGTAGGAATCAATCTCAAATCAAACTAAGACATGATGTGACTGATATAACTCAAAGTGTGTGTTTTTAGTTTAAAATGACATCTTAGTAAAAAAGGCATGTGACATACTTAAAATTGATAAAACACATATTAATGGATTTGATACATTAAAAAAATTCCTTAATCCATTTTTGATGTATAAGAATCAACTACGTGTCAATATTATTCAAAATGTGTCCAGTATGACTCCAAGTGTTTTTTTATTCAAAATTCACATTTTAGTTCAAAACACAAGTCACAAACTCAAAACTAAGACAACACATTCAGATTATTTTGATACTTTTGGAAATGGTCCACAAATGATTTATGATATAATGTAATTTATTGAATCTCAATCTGATACATGGGGTGATCGGTATGACTCAAAGTGTATCTTATCAGTTTAAAATTGAAATTTTAGGTAAAAATCTGTACCACTCATTGAAAATCATGAATACGCACTCATATTATCTTGATAATTTATGAAAATGATTCATAAGTCATTTTTGATGTGTAGGCATCAGCATCACATCAAACCGACACACTATGTGATCAGCTGAATCAAATTTTGTGTTTTCAGTTGAAAATGAAATTTTAATAAAAATGACATGTGACATACTCAAAATTGATCAAGGTTATTTAGATTTTTTTATACATTAGTAAAATGATTGTTAAGTCATTTTTGACATATAGGAATCAATATCTTATGCATGGTGTGACCGGCATGACTCCAAGTGTGTTTTTATTTAAAATATAGATTTTCATTCAAAACACAAGTCACATACTCAAAATTGAGAAAACATATTTGGATTGTTTTGATACTTTAGTACAACAATACATAAATCATTTTTTACATGTAGGAATTATCCGCACATCAATCCAACACAGGGTGTGCCTAGTATGACTCAAAGTGTATGTTATCAATTTAAAGTTGACATTTTAGTTCAAAACATGTGTCACTCACTAAAAACTAAGAAAACACACTCATATTGTCTTGATACTTTATGAAAATGATTCATAATCCATTTGAGGCATGTAACAATCAATCACACATCAACCCAACACATGATTTGACCAGTACATCTCAAAGTGCATGTTTTCAGTTTAAATTGACATTAAAAAAAGACACATAACATACTCAAAATCAAGAAAACACATTCATATTGGTTTGATACTTAATGAAAATGATGTTTAAGTCATTTTTTATGTGTAGGAATCAACCACAAGTCAATCAGATGCACGATGTGACCAGTGTGACTCCAAGTCTATCATTTTATATAAAATTGATATTTTAGTTCAAAGTATACGTCACATATTCAAAACTAAGAAAATTATTTCATATTGTTTTGATACTTTAGTAAAATGATCCATAAATCATTTATTACATTTATGAATCATTTTTACCTCAATTTGATGCACAATGTTACTTGTATGACTCAAAGTGTATGTTATCTATTTAAAATTGACATTTTAGTTCAAAACATATGTCACTCATTAAAATATGAGTAAAAACACTTAGATTGCCATGATACTTTTGGACAATGATTCATAAATCATTTGTGTCACGTAGTAATTAGTATCACATTAGATTAAAACATGATGTGAATGGTATAAATCAAAGTGAATATTTTAATTTGAAATTGGAAATTTAGTAAAAAGAAACATGACAAACTCAAAACCAAGAAAACACATTCATATTGTTTTGATACTCTAAGTCAATGGTCCTTGAGTTATTTATAACTTATAGGAATCAACCACATGTTAATGCAATGCACGGTGTGACTGGTATGGCTCATATTCTATATTTTGTTTTAAATTGTCATTTTAGTTCAAAATACACATCAAATACTCAAAAACAAGAAAACACATTCATATTATTTTGATACTTTAAGACAATGATCCACACGTCATGTGTGACATGTATGAATCAATTATTGGTATGGACTTAAGACAACAACATATCCAAGAGAGGGTGGGTGAATTGGAATTTTAAAAATAATTAATGAATTTAAGGGTTATATTAGAGATATAATGTTAATGTAGAAAAAATGCAAAGATCATAATAGATTTTTATAGTAGTTCATATATAAATGATGTTACATCTACTCTTCACCCATATCACAAACTAAGAGTGATGGAACCCACTATAACCGACATAATGGAATCTTATAATGACCTTTTACCACCTAAAGTCACAACCTGATTACAAAGTCTTTTTTCCCCTCGAGGATTAAAGAAAAAAAACTATTTTTTTCAACCTGGAGGCACAACCTGAACAACCTTACTTTTTTCCCTATAGACACAACCCAATGCCAAACTTTTGATTGGGAGTCACAACCCAAAACACTAAATTTTAATGGTTAGTAAAACCCATTACAATTGTGCACATATAAAGATTATGGGAAGAAGTATATCTATATAACTAGATGAAAATATTCAATGTTTGAGTGTCATGGTAGTAGTGAACTCTCTAGGAGAAAAGGATCAAACAGTAAATATACAGTTGATACTCATAGGTGACCATCAATGTTTGTGGTTGTTTTGTAGGTCAAAAATATCCTCAACCACTTCGTTGCTTGATCTAGATCTATTAAACTCCATATATTGAGTTCAATTAAACATAAAATATTAAACACCATAATCCCTTTGCAATTCATCTTTCCCAATACAACATACAATTTCTTAATTGAATACACATGAAAAGAAAAATACCATGGGTCACTTTGATAATATGAAAAATTAAATTAATAATATACTATGATCCCATGTTATTATAATTAATACAACACTAAATTCCCTTAGAAAGATCTTATAAATAATTCAAGACAAACTATTCATATTCCAACAACATTTAATGTGGAACTCACATTTTCTCAAGATGTCAACAATATACATCAACCCATGTGATAAGAACATAATAATATAATTTAAAATCTATAATCATGGATTATAAATAATTAATAATTAATTATAGAACAATTATAACTTTAATTATATTCATAATAAACATACAACAGTTGGAAAAATTAAATGTTACATAAAACATAACATACTTATAGATTTCACAATATCTTGTTGAAAAACAAAAATCCACATAGATAAAACCTCATATGTGTTTAAAGTAGGATATTTATGTAGGGTATTCACATGGGTGAATCTACATTTCATAATATATGTAAGAAAATTCACATGCTTGATTTAACATAGGTGATTCTGGAAATTTGCAGACAACTTAACTTATAATGTTTAAGACATAAAATCGACCTTCAAAACAGTATAATCATATTTATCTTAAGTTTAATTATATTTGGATACTTTCATTTTCTTTCTATAGAATCAATAATTACAATAATATGAATTCTACAGATCATGTTGTCATAAAAATATAGTATAAAAATTATTCTGGGAACTATAGAATTCTAACTGAAGACATGTTGTGGATTCAATATAATTTATCTATTTATAGAGATCAATTCAGATTTTTATTTATTCTAGTGAAATGTATATAATTGTGTTAGCTTAAAAATTCAATAAGAATCACTTAATTTGGAGTTTATTAACGAAAGTTATAGTAAAAAAATATAAATTCACTCCTGGTAGGTTCCACGATAAGTTGACACGATCAAGTGACACTGTCAGTTGACTCCCACATGATATGTACATTTTGTTCATGATGTATGTTGACATGGTCAGTTAACTCCCATACAATAGGTACACTTTTTTTAATGAAATAATGTGACATGATCAATAGACATGGTTTTTTTAATCCCATACATTAAGTACATTTTGATTTTTCAGTCAGGTGACATGGTCAAGTGACATGGTAAGTTGACTCCCATACAGTAGGTTCCAAACTTTTCCAAATTTTCAATTTCCATATTTTTCAAAATTAAGTTCCAGAATAAGAAAAATAATATTATAAAGTCTCAAATGACTTATTTAACCTATAAAAACTCTATTAAACTTGTAGTACATGTTATGAACGATCAAAACCTAAAAAATAAAGATATTTTAAATAAATAATCAATAATATATGATAATGATTAAGTATAATTTACAAAATTTAAAATATTTTGACTTTTAAGGGGAAAAAATAAATATTTTAAATTATCAAAATATAAATTGATTCATGGAGCCACTCAACATAAACTAAACCTCAATCTCTTACATGGTGCACCTTCTATGACTCAAAGTGTCTGTTATCTATTTTAAATTAACATTTTAGTTCAAAATGTGTTTTAATCACTAAAACATAGAAAACATGTTTATATTGTCCTGATACTTTATGACAACAGTTCATAGGTCATTTGTGATATGTAGGAATTATTTTCATGTAAAACTGATGCACGATGCGACTGATATGGATCAAAGTGTGTGTTTTCAGTTTAAAATAGAATTTTAGTAAAAAGGACACATGAAAAACTATAAACCAAGAAAAAAAAATTATATTTTTTTGATACTTTTGGAAAAATATCTTTATGTCATTTGTGATGTGTTGGAAACAACCACATGTCAATTAAATCCATGATGTAATGGGTATGACTACAAGTGTTTTTTTTATTTAAAATTGATATTTTAGTTCAAAAAAAATCCACACACTCAAAACAGAGAAAATGAATTTGGATTATTTTGATAATTTTGAACAATGATCCATAAATAATTTTTGACATGTAGGAATAATCCTCACCACAATTCAATACACGGTGTGGCCAGTATAACTTAGTATGTAATTAGTTTAAAATTGATATTTTAGTTCAAAACACATGTGACATGCTCAAAAAAATGCATTCAAATTATTTTGATACATTAGGAAAACAATCCATAATTCATTTGTGATGTGTAAGAACCATCCTCACCTCAATCTAATTCACAGTGTTACTGATATGACTAAAATTGTGTAGTTTTCATTTAAAAATGACATTTTATTAATATATTGTTTCATATTTATGTTTAATTTTTTATTTGCAGTATTACTAATATAAGAATTATTTTTTAATACAATTGGATTCTTTTTATAAAATTGGGGTGGTTTTTTTGGAATATGATACCATGATCAAACTTTTTTAGAGGGTGTCAGGTTATAAAGAGAATGAAACCATGAATGATTTTGAATGTTTGTTTTAAATTTTACATGATAATGTAATTGTACAAAACAATGTTTAAAATGTCTATAATATAGAGTTTTTTATGCATTTTTGATGTAATTGTTATTTTAATTATATTAAAAATTTGTCTCATACATGTATTTTCCAATGCAATGTGCAATAATTTTAACAACACATTATAGCAGTATGACCATTATCGGTGGTATTTATAATGCTGATAAAATTTTCCTTTATCCGTGTTAGAAAAGAGATGAAAAAGGGGAGTCCCTTTTAACAATACATAGGAAAACAATTCACTTTTATTGATGTTAATGGATTTTTCTAATGTCATCTTTAGGCTGATCTATAGTAGGGAAAATGGTATACCAAAATATTTTGGTTGATAACTTCATTCCTTCACAAAAATCACTTGTCTGTGGTTTAATCCATAAAATGTACTTAGAATCATGTGTAGTGTCAATGTACATAGTATAAATGGTAATCAATGAAATACATTCTTCTTTCTTTCTCAGTCATCTAACACATTTCTTACCCATGATGAATACACCTCTTGATGGATATTTGTTTCATCAATATAGTTAGTCTAGTCAACATATCCAATTTTTTTACTTCATTTTAATTTAATTAGTCAAATATATTCTGTAAATCATGCAATGAACTTTAAATAAGGTCAATCTCTTAGTCATATTCAATTTGACATATACCTAGTATTTGATGAAAAAATTTACATTGGTTATATGGAGAGGATATGAATAACCATGTTTCAAAAGACCATGATTTTCACTAAATCAAAGTGGGATGGTTATAATATGGTGTCCTTGAACCTTATATGAGGATATTGTGAAGATAGAGACCAGCCCAAGTAGATAAAGGATTAATCAATATTGTATCCTGATCTACAAGTATAATTTATGTATCAGGATAGAACGATTTCTCAAAACTAAGTAACTCATGCAAAAAGTATGTTCTATAATTAATGGTATCTAGTTTTAGTTAATACCTAAATTTAGTCAACTTCAAAACTTTAAACTAGTTAGGAGTTATCATTAAAGTCACTAAAACAACCTATAGATGAGGAATTTATATCAAAACTACAACCATTACCATAAATGATGGGATAAAATAGATAATTACCCATATATACATTGGGTATTTATCATGCCAATAATCTTGTACAGAGCATGTTAAATAATCTTACATTTAAAACATACACAAAAATATAAATATAAATAAACATGTAAATTCACTTGAAAAATAATAGACTGTTATTTCACAAAACATATATTACAGAAACCAAACCTCGAGAATATTTAACCCTTAATGGAATAAAACAAGATCAATTAAAATTGTAAAAAACTCTCATCAAACCCTTTTGGATCAAGAACCCCATCACTTTACATCTAAAAAATTCCTAAATATACACTGTCAGGATAATTCCTCCTATAACATGATTCCATGCCTAAAAAATAAGTTCAAATGGGGTTTCAACTGAAAACCAATTGGTGATAAAAGGAGTAGCTCATCCAAACTTATATGTTAAAAGAGACCCATACCTAAAACCTATGTGGGATTGGGTTTTCATGCAATAATACTACCCTCAACCAAATACCACAAATTTTTATATTTCCTTCAAGGATATTCATCCAATATAATCATTTTGTACTGTGGATTTAATCACTAGGACATGCTGTCTGACCACTTATATCATGAAGGATTTTGACACAAGGAACCACCATGAATCCAAATGTTCTAACTGAAACATCATTATTATTGCAACATCAAACAAGGGATATACCACCCATATCAAACTAAATCTCTAATACCACCTTTTAGGACCATTCCTCATTGCCTATACTTTTAGTCCCAACTCATAATCCTAAATGGGATTTCATCTAAAAAACAATTGGTGAGAAGAGGATTAGCTCATCCGAACTTATATGTCAGTCTACAATCATCTCTAAAACTGATGTGGGATTGAAGTTTCACCCAATAAACTCTATAATTGACATGCCCATTGAATCTATATAAACATTAGTAGATCATTCACCAAATTAACTAAGGGATAATGAGCATGAATAAATTCTCAAACCTAAGAGGAGTGGATCCCAAAAAAATAGTATGCAAAAAAATGATGTAAAAATAGTTCCACATTCAGAAAGGAAGAAACTTGTATCCAATGTTGGAGATTATCTATTTTAAATCAATCCATCTATGTGGGAAGATTAAATAAATATTTGTGAATTTGTAAAACTAAAAAACTTGTTTTCCATGTGGTGTCATTGTTTTATTCACAAACTAATATAGAATTCCATCATCTATGTTCATTCCAAGAAGGTATCATGCCCAATAAAACAAGTATTTCCATAAATATTTAAAAAATAAATCAAATATTAAAGTTGTATGATACAAATTTCACTATTATACAAAATGCCTTTAATAGTGCTAAAATAGGGGTTTGTCGGTGAAAAAAAATCATTGAAAATCAGAGCGCCCTTAAAATTCCTAGGCCTTTATCAACACATATAGAAGTGTTGATAAACAAGGTCCTTTATCAGTGATATTTTAGCACTGATAAAGGGACGTTTATTAGTGCTTTTCCTAGAACCGATAAATAATACCTTTATCAGTTCATTTTCTAGAACTAATAAAAGGACCCTTTATCAGCACTATTACTAGTGTTGATAAAGGATAATTCTATTATAGTGTACTATTAAAATTATTACACATTACAGTAGAAAAAAATAAGCAAATAGAAAATACAGGAAGAGAAAATACATAATTTAATTGAAATAAACTTTAAAACACAAATACAAGAAAAAAACACTATATTATAGAAATTTTAAACATTGTTTTTTAAAATTACATGATTACATACAATTTATCATATACATTCAAAAAAATAAATGTTCCTTTATCATTAGTCCCCCGTCCCCCAGTTGTGCTATTAGTTATTGAACCGACCACTCGGACTAAAGAAAAATAATTTACCTATATAAGAAAACAATTCTTATGTTTGTAATACTATATAGAAATAAATGAAACACAATGTGTCAATTTTAAACTAACAATATATACTTTGAGACATACTAGGAACACCGTGTATCGGATTGAGTTGCGGTTGATTCTCACACGTCACATAATTTATTTTTATTCTCAAAAGTATGTGATCTTAAATTGGATCACATCAATGGTGATAAAAAACTCAAAATTGATGCGATCCAATTTAAGAGTACTTTCTTTTTGAGAATAAGTCTTCAACTGTCACACCATTTCTTCTTTGTCTTCAAACATTATCTCTATAAAAGGTAACTAAATTAGTATCAGATAAAAATTATAAGGAAATTAATTAATTAACAATAGATAAAATAATTATAAAATAGTATGATCTTTTTATGCTCAATTATTCCCATGTGATGAACATTTTAAACTAAAATGACACTTACATATTGAAAACATGCACTTTGAGTCATACTGACCACATCGTGTGTCAAATTGATGTGAGGTACATTTTTACACATCACAAATGAATATTAAATACTTTTTCTAATGTTTAAAAACAATCCAAGATCATTTTATTGATTTTGACTATGTGATGTGTGTTTTAAACTAAAAAAATACCTTTCTATTTAAAAAACGCACTTTGAGTCTTGTCGGTCACATCATGTGTAAGATTGATGTGAAACAAATTCTTACACATCCCAAATGAATTATAGACTATTGTCCTAAATTTTGCAAATAATCTGAACTCATTTTCTCAGTTCGGTCCATTTGTTGTGTGTTTTAAACTAAAATGACACTTTTATATTGAAAACACATACTTCAAGACATATCGACCACATCATGTGAAATATTGGTGTGTGGTCAATTTCTACACATGAAAAATAAATTATGGTTCATTTTCCTAATGTTTGAAGATATTATAATATCGTTTTCTTGGTTTTGGTGATGTGAAACACATTTTAAACTAAAATGACACTTCTTTATTGAAAACACACACTTCGAGTCATACAGACTTCATCGGGTGTCAGATTGATGTGAGGTCGATTCCTAAATGTCAAAAATTAATTATCATTTATTTTAAAAAAATTTGAAAACAATCCAAGATTTTTTTTCTTGATTTTGGATAGTGAAGTGTGTTTTAAACCAAAATGACACCTTTATATTGAAAATATACACTTTGAGTCATATTAGTCACATCATGTATCAGATTGATGTGTAGTCAATTATAATATATCACAAATGAATTATGTAACATTTTCCAAATTTTTTAAAACAATATGATCTAATTTTAATGGTTTTGACTATTTGATGTGTGTTTTAAACTAAAATGACACATTTATATTAAAAACACATGATTTAATTCACACTGACCACATCTTCTATTAGATTCGGATGTAGTCAATTTATACACATAAAAAATGAATTGATGATTTTTTTCCTAATGTTTTAAAATAATCTGAGCTCATTTGATCAATTTTGGCTATTTTATGTGCATTTTAAACTAAAATGTAACTTATTTATTGAAAACGTTTGCTTTGAGTCATACCAACTACATTAGGCGTTGGATTTAAATGCATACAATTCCTAAAAATCAAAAATGAATTATTGGTCATTTTACTAATTATTGGATACAATTTGATCTTGTTTTATTAGTTTTGTCTAATTGATGTTTGTTTTAAAATAAAATGGAACCTTTATATTGAAAACATGAACTTCAAGTCATACCGACTTCATCGAGTATCAAATTAACATACGGTCAATTTCTAGATGTCAAAAATGAGTTATGGATCATTGTCTTAATATTTTAAAACAACCTAGGCTCATTTTGGTGGTTTTGGATATTTGATTTGTGTTTAAACTAAAATGGCACTTTTATATTGAAAACATGTACTTTGAGTTATAATAACCACATCAGGTGTCATATTGGTGTGCGGTCAATTCCTACACATGATAAATGAATTATGGATCGTTTTTATAAAGGTTTAAGAAAATTTGGTTTCATTTTCTCAGTTTTGACATTATGAAATGCGTTTTCAACTAAAATGGCACTTCTTTATAAAAAACACACACTTAGAGTCATGTTAACCACATAGGGTGTCAGATTGATGTGTGGTCAGTTCTTACACAACACAAGATGAATTTATAGATCATTTTTATAACGTTTAAAAATAATCAAAGATCATTTTCTCAGTTTTGTCCAGTGATGTGTGTTTTAAACTAAAATTGAACCTTTATTTTGAAAAAACACACTTCGAGTAATATCGGTCACATGGTATGTAAAATTGATGCATAGTCAATTACTTTACATTAAAAATGAATTATGGGCCATTTTCCTAAATTTTAAAAATAATAAAAGCTTTTTTTCTCATTTTTGGATATTTAATGTCTATTTTAACCTCAGATGACACTTTTATATTGAAAATGCATACTTCGAGTCATACTGACCACATCATGTGTCAGATTGGAATATGGCCAATTCCTACATGTGAAAAATGAATTATGGATCATTTTACAAAATTTTGAAAACAATACAAGATTTATTTCTTAGTTTTTGTGATGGAATACATGCTTTAAACTAAAATGAAACTTATATATTGAAAACACACACTTTTAGTCATACCGACCACATCCTATGTCAGATTGATGGGTGATCAATTTTTACATATCAAAAATTGATTATAGATCATTTTTCGTAAATATTAAAAATAATATTCTCTCATTTTCTTAGTTTTGGTTAGTGATGCACGTTTTAAACTAAAATGAAACTTTTTATTGAAAACACCCACTTTGAGTTATATCGGTTATATCGTTTGTCAGATTGATGTGTGGTTGATTCGTACACATTAAAAATGAATGATGGACCATTGTACTAAATTTTGAATATAATATGATCTCATTTTCTTGATTTTGGCTATTTGAGGTGTGTTTTAAACTAAAATGACACTTTTATATTATAAGTACAAACTTCAAGTCATACCAACCATATCCTATGTCAGATTGGCTTCAAGACAATTCCTACAAGGGACAAATGAATTATGGATAATTTCAATACATTTTGAAAACAATATGAGCTAATTTTCTCATTTTGGTGATGTGACATGTGTTTTAAACTAAAATGGAACTTTTTTATTGAAAACATGCACTTTGAGTCACACAGAAAACATCGGGTGTCATATTGATATGTGGGTGATTCCAACACATTACACAAGAATTAATGATTATTTTCATAAATTTTGAAAATAATTTGAGCTTTTTTTCTCAATTTTTTTCAATTTAATGAATGTTATAAACTAAAATGACATTTTTGTATTGAAAACGCACACTTTTAGTCACCCTAGCCACATCGGGTGTTGGATTGATATGTGGTAAATTATTACATATCAAAAATTAATTATGCATCATTTTCATAATGTTTGAAAATAATACTAGATATTTTTCTCAGTTTTGGACAAGTGATATGTGTTTCAAACTAAAAAGGAACTTTTGTATTTAAAACATGCACTTCGAGTCATATTGACAAAATTGTGTATCATATTGATGTACAATCAATTCCTACACATCAAAAATGACTTATGGATTATTTTCCTAAATTATGAGAAAAATATGATTATTTTATTCTTGGTTTTGAGCATGTGACGTGTATTTTGAACTAATGTGTAAAATTTAAAAAAAGAATCAAATAAAAATGAAACAAAAATTGACTAAAAAGTAGATAAAATGAAGAGAAAATTAACTAAATAAGTAATAGTAAATAACCTTTTCATGATGTCTATATACATTCTGACCCCATGTATTCTTCCAATTTGTTTTTAAACAAATTGATTTCTTCCATTATACTTCTCCTTGATAAACAGAATAAAAATAATATATAAGCATTCTGATACTAATGCTTCACATTCTAAGGTCATATCCTATACTAGATCACAAACATAATAGGTAATAACCTAAATTTGATGTCGGAAAACATTCTCACACCATTACTTTGACCACTCATCTCTAAAAAAAATCACGTCTTCTTTTGAGTACGTAGAGTTTTAGAAATATTGGTAGTACTGAAAAAATATAAAAAAAATTGATTAAGATATATTTTTAATGAAATTGTAATTACTTTCAGAAATTACCTGTTCAAGGATGCTAGCTTTTTTATTCTATATGATATCTTTCCTAAATTTCAAGAAAATTATCCACAATCATTGTTGTTATCTTGCTTCAGACACTATAGAAACATTGACTAAAATAATTAAATTATTTTAAAATATTTTTTGAAAGTTACTATTTATATATATACCTTAACTTGTTTCCATTTAACAAAATCCATAGGATTATTATGTTCAGTGAACAACCTCATACCATAATTTAGCCTATATTTATAGTTTTCCCTATCATAACAAAATACTAATTCAAACACTAACTGAAACATATAATTTGATGTTTATCAGAAAAATATTGATTTTAGTGCATTGAAAATTCACAATACACATCATGTGTGGTTGTTTTGATGTAAATCCATGTATTGAATCTAGAAAACTAAATATTTTTGTTATAAAAATTTATTTTCATCATCATTTAGTGCTTACTAAAAAAATAAGATCAAGTAAGTAATGAAAAAAAGAAAAACTCATTTTATATGATTTGATTTTAGAGTTTTATCCCTACGTTGTAGGCATCAACGAGATTATATTGTATGTTATTTTCTTCTGAGATGCCTTTTTTAGTTCATATTTTTTCTTATCAATTTCATCCAACCCCAAATAAATTTGTTCTGTATAAATGATACATGTATTAAAAAATTCAAATGGTTCTTTATAGGGTTTTCTATTTATATAGTAGTAATATGAAATCCTATATAAAATATGAATAGTTATTAACTTTAATTAAAATAGTAGATCATTTTTTGGATGTACAGATTATGAAAATGTACCTAATTTATGTATACACAATTAAGACTCCCAACCATTAAAACTTGATAACTTCATTTATACTCTTAAGACCAACTGCATCTGCAATGAGATATAGAAATATTTATTATTCATATTGAATGTAGGACACATATCCATATTTTAATGTAGTACTTGAATGAACTTTTAATGTTAATATATACCATAGTAGAACTGATGGGGAGAAGGTACTCCCAGAAGCACTTTTTTTTTCTTGGTCAATTCACTGGACTGTCTTGATCGGACCTTCAGTTTCCCCATTGTTTTATATATCTATAATATCATACCTCACTTCAGACCTTCTTTCATCAAATGTTATAGTTTTTTCATTGGAAAATAAATTGTTAATGTCATACCTCATGTATCTTTATAAGATTATATATCCATGCTACGGAAGTTCCAATATCATTGTTGAATATTGAAATATCTTGATGATCAAGTGGAATAGGAAACTAAGAACTCAAATATAGAGTTACTTCAATCCCCACTATCATGTGATATTTTGGGAGTTCGTTATTTTGTATTGTGTCTCCTAGGATATTATACACCATTTCCCTTGTAACAAGGCAGTGCATGGGTGTTGATAGATTGAAAACCCATTAAAACATTAACCTGTGGAATTTTTGAAATATAATGTTTTTAGAAGTTGTATGATTCAAATTTTGGAGAAAGACAAAGAAAAAATTGATTACCATGGGTGAGGTTTGTAGTTGATAGGAATGACTAGCCTCAATGCCAGTTGGATCATTTGGTAGTTAATGTGCTAATATTTGTTCCACTGCCAGTTCACTTTGATCCTTTCACATATATTGGTCTTCCAAATTAGAATGAACAATAATATCTTGCAAAGAATCTATTTCCACCTGAAATCCTTTCATCATATTATTTGTATCTTCTTGCAGTTTTTTCTTCTTGAAATATGTTTGAGGAGACACTCTAAAACCTACACCTCTAATAAGACTATATTGTTCCAACCTCTTGAAATCTACAGAAAGTATCTTTTTCTCCAGGTATAGTTACTGTTGATTCTTGTGTCTAAACCATATAAAACCATGTGAATATAAATAGATATTTTTATTCAATATTGTTATAAAGCATAATGAATTAAAGTGACTATACCTGGAGAAAAAAAAATATGGTTTAGATACAAGAATCTATAGTGACTTACATGTGTTTCCAATACTAATTTTGTGTTTTCATCAATTAATTTACACTCTTTATTTACACAAGCCTCTTTCCATATCACCTGATGTGGGATGAAAGTGGCTCCAGATTTCAATTCATCAATATCCATAAAAAAAAGGAAAATATATTGTTTCAAATCGCAAAAAACGTTTATTATAGATTTAAAATAAATATAACTTTCTTATCTAGTGAAGTGTACCCCATCCTTACATTTAAATATGGGTACAGTGATTTTTATGCACACTATTTATTTTTAGCACTCCTTTTATGTTTCATACATTATCAATTTTGAATCAAATTGGATAAAATAAATAATATAAAATAATATATTATCAAATATAATGAATATGAAATTATTTTTCATCATGATGAATGATTAAATAATTCTATGTTTTATAATTTATAATGTGTGCATAAGTAATTGGTCGGTGGGGATTTACTTTCCCCTTAGAATCCGTAAAATGAAAATTGGAAAGAAGTGTTCATAATCCTCTCTAGAGTCCATTAATACACATTTCTTATGAAAATCATGTAAAATAAATGAAATCTATAAGGAATAATGAAAATTAAATCAATTTGTTATTTCATAATTTTTTGTCAAAATAGAGAAATTATATCGTAACATTACCTTAATATCTTCACAAAGGGTTTCTTTTATTACAGGTTGGACATGGTGCCATGAATCTATATCAATTGGAACATTAATTCTCATTGAGACCACAACATAACTAATGAACATTAAATTCTTGTGGTTAACATATTGGCATTATTTATTCTATCCACCCACATTTATTTACCCTTCCTTCTTTCCTTGATAATTTCAGTCAACACAGTGATACTGTGGTGTTCTTTTTTTCATCAACATGTTGTTGAACCACTAATAATTCTATAGTTTCAGAATAAACTTCATATTCTTCCCCAAGATTGGTAACATCATCATGTATAAAAGTCATTGTCTATATGAGTAGTTAAACATTTAATTTATATTATGTTAATAAATTAGACAACACATAATATTTTGAGGAAAAACATATTATATTAAAAAAATTAACCTTCTAATTGAACTCTCCTTAATTTACTTAATGGTTTAAGGGATTTAGATCCTCTATCAAGAATCTAAATCCCCTCTTTTTATTCCCCTATATCATACAAGAAAGTGTTTATATCAGAACTATCATAAAATGATTCTAATATCCCAACAAAATGGTAATCATCGATTGAATTTTCATCTGACTCTATAGTTGTTTTAGTCACCAATAGGATAATTGACCCATTCTTGTTTATTGGATCTGAGACATAAAATACATGCACTGCTTGTGATTTCATTATAAACAGCTCATTCTTATACCTTTCTACACTGAAATTCACCTTCATAAAGTCAGTTTAATCAAATTTCACTGCACTGCTATTATAAAACCCATTTGAAATAAAAATCAAAACATGATATATTATATAATACAACACGTATATCTGTTCGATGATGTTGAAATATGATATATTCAAATAAATTGGATTTTTATTCTTAAATCCAAATATGTGAATTGCTTCTTCCATGAGTGAAACTTAGCTATTCTTCATCGTACTATGATCATCCTACTATTTTTTATAGAACTTATAATCATTAATTACGAAACCAATGTAAGACATAATAATTTAATTTGGTACCTTGGATGGCTATCAAAATCATTTTGTAATTGAACTTGGATTTTCAGAAATCTCCTTATAAATATAATTTTAGAACCATCCTATAAACTGTTAATTATGTGTATTTTATATCCATCCTTATTCCCACGATGGATTTGAATGTATAAAAATTGATTTATGGGATTCAATGTATGGATCAAAATATTCACTATTATGAAAAATGTAAAGGTGATTTTTCTCTTGCTCTATGATGGTAATTGTAACAACATGTCTTCTAGAAATCCCTCTACCCATAAGGCATCCACTGTGATGAGACTCTGAGAGACTGATGATATCAACATCTGATAGGTAATCAGTATATAATTCAACAACTTCTTTAGTAATCAATCATTCTAAAATACAACCTTCTATCAAACTTTGATTCATAATGTACCCTTTCAAAATCTTCATATACCATTCAGTGGGGTATATCAATCTATAATGGACATGACCATATAATTAAACCTATATAACCAATTGAACCATCAGATGGAACATTATATCAAATAATGATGGTGGGAAGAACATATCTAATTCACATAATATGACCGAATCCACCTTACTCCTGATTGGAAACTTCATTGGGTCTATAAATTTATTTCATATGGCTTTGAAAAAGAAGAAGATTCTGGTTAATGTATGTCATATGTTTTTAGAAGGAATGATACGTCAAGTGACATGCATCAAATATTGAATCAAAATATGACAGTCGTGTGATTTTAGTCCCTATAACTTCAAATTATTCATTGATACGAAATTCTTGACATTTGATAAATTCCTATTTGAAACTTTTTCACCATTAAGGAAAATGGAAAATTGTAATTTTTCTAGTCAAGATAGAGTGTAAGCTAGAGGATGAAGAAAATTCCGACTTTTACCCTTAATTGGTTCCAACTCTTCCATTATACCCATGAAAATCATTTCCAAACTATCCTTGATGTCATCTTTTTGTCCATAAACATTAGTAATGTGATAATAACACTATAAAATACATTTTTTCTACAATAATGGCATCAAGAAAATGCCTAACATAAAAATTATTCTAGTATAATAATTCAAATAAAATTGATCTCTTTTTCCAAACTGATTTTATAAGGATTTTTTATAATGTTTTACCAAAAATAGTGTCAATATCTTTTACATTATCAAATAGTTGATCACCTATTAGTAGAGATGGTGTTGTACCTTGTTCGGTATTCCCATTGAATGTTGTCGTTCAGGATTGGTACTTATACTGTTGAGGTAAAAATTTATGATGAACTAAAAACACAGTCTTCAAGGAATTTTTCAACTGAACTGAGTGTGTGTATTCTTCACAAATGGGACACCCCAACATTCATTTAATGTTAGAGCCTGAAAAAATTCCATAAGTACTAAAGTCATTTATCTCCCCATATAATACGACCCTCAATTTGAATTATTCACTTCTTTGATCATCAAACATTGTAACACCAATATCCCACATCTTTTTTAGATCTTAGATTAATGGATACAAATAGATATCAATATCATTATAGGGTTGTTTTGGTCCAGTTATAAGAAGAGAAAACATAATGTATTTGTGCTTCATGCATAACCATAGGAAAGTAATAATTTACCAACATAACTAGTCATTTATTGTAAGTAATAATTTGTACACCCAAAGGATTTATTCCATTTGTAGATAATGCAAAACTGAATTTTATCAGCACATTTCCAAATTCAGTATACTCATAATCAATTTTCTTCTACTAAAGAGATTCTGTTGGATGATGTAGTTTCTCATATTTTTATGTAATTACAATTATATCATAGTTTCTTAGGATCCATATAGTCTTCCAAACCATGGAAGGATAAGAAAGTACTATACTCATTTTGAATGATTTTATTCATCTTTATTGTATCAATTCATGCCACAATTTGGACATTTTATTAGTGATTCATGGTCCTTATGAAACAATGTGAAATCATTTGGGTAAGAATGTATTTTTTTATAGATCATGACCATTGAATGTAGAATTATTTTAGTGTTATATATTCGATAAGTAAGTTCATTTTCATCTAATATCATATCATTCAGGAGACCAAGTAGTCCTATTAAAGCTAGTTTTTCTACATCCATTTCCAACTTTCAAATTATATAACATTAATAGAGCTGATAATGTTGTGTATTTAGTACAATTGTTATACAATGGTCTCTTAGAATAGTTCTTTAACTTCTACAATAACTTTTTACAATCACAAAGGTCATCTTTAATTGCCACTATCATTTCTTCAATACAATCTTCTCCATTATTTACACTTGTATTCATATCAAATTATCCATAAACCATAGTATCATCACAATCGGTGTGCATGTACAGTTTTTTCCCATGTTTAGTCCAACATTTATAGATTTAGTCTATTCCGTGACAAATAAAAATATCTTCCATATTTTCCAAACTAATATTTCTTGAATAAAAACAATGTTAACACAAAAAAATTATTTGGTAAGTGTTTTATGCACAAGCTATTGTAAACTTGATGAACTCTTTAACTCCATATTCATAATATTTTATCATATGATACGTGTGCATCCATTATTGATTCATATCCATAATATTAGGTTCATAAATTATTCATTTTGTATAGAAAATAAATCAATACACATAAGAAATTCATAATCAAAGGAGAAAGTTATAGATAATTCTAATAAAGGGAACCCAAAATTTTAATATTATCAGTTATGATTCCAGGAAAGTTATCATTTTACAAAATTCTGAAATTAAATGAAACAACCTGGGGTAAACATGTGGCTATTGGTCTATGTTTTTTATTTGATGTTGTGTGGGAAAAAAGGTGGTAATAAATATGTTTTAAAAAATTATTTATTATTGGATGAAAAACATCCCTTGGGAATTATTATTATTGTTTTCCATTTTATTGTGACCTATATTTCTAAATTTTTGCACAAATATATTTTCTTAGAATATACAAGTCCGTGTAATCACCAAATTTTTAAATAGGGTAAAAAATCATTGAATTTCAGGGAAAAAATGGATGAAACTATTATTGAAGACAAAAGTGATGTTGGATTCCATGTTACTCTCTTTTTCTATAGATTATTCTATACCGTGTATTATAGGAATAATAACAAATATATTTGTACTATAACCCACAATTGAACCCCTATTTCAAAAATAATAGAGTTATGAATATTGGGTATATTTCACATATCCTAAAATATCCAAAACCTTTATTCAATTAACTTAAAAATACCACAAATTGTTTCCATTTATAATCATCCCAAAAAAAATAGTTTACATGTATTTTACATCATTATGATCCAAAACATTCGAACTCCAACTTTGACAATAACATGGATCATTATAAGCTATCTCCTTCATCTAGTAATCAAAACCTTCACATGGATATCCAAAAGAGTAAACTTGGTATTAATAAAATCTATACCCCTTGTATAGTTAAGGGAGAATATTGTAAACTCTATAAAATTGTTCCATTATCTTATAATCATGTATGTGTCTGAGATAAATGTGTTTTTAATTATAACTTTTTATAGATAACACTCAAACCATTTCTAATGAAACACAATATATTAAAATAATAATAATATTTTTTACATCGATTAAAAAAAATAAACAATATTATAAATAATAAGATGAAACTTATACATACCCACACACCTCAATCCTGGAGTAAATTTTCCCTTGTCCACCCGTTATATTTAAGGAAACTACATAAGAAACTAAATCTGAAAAATCATTTTCTCAACATCTATATTAACCAAGAAAAACTCACAACACCTTCAGTTTTAAATTCCCATTTGATTCCCATTTTTCATAATTCTAACATTAAAATCTCTTGAGACATTTTAGACACTAAAACATACCTTTTATATGTCGGTTGTAGCTTTCAAAAATTAGTTTTAATGAGTTTTACTCATTTAACAACTCATTTATTTTAAAATTGTTATAAATTTTATGAGTATTCAACAACTTAATTTGAAATTTTCACAAATATCATTTAAAATCAATTAAACCAATAAACAATATTCATATCTATTCATATTACATATGTTCCATGCCTCTAATTAATGTTTTAAGTCTATATAGTCCCTAAACCAATCCAAAATATTCAAGAATGATATAAAAATCTTAAAATAAATAATTACACATTATTCTACTCAATCAAAACACATCCCAACTCAAAATTCAAACATAAAAAAATGAAAATCATTAATAAAATAAAAAACTCCCAAAATGAAAGAAATAATCAATAAAACACCTTCAAATTTACAATTAAAAAATAAGAAACAATATCAACTAAACAAAAGGGTGATTTAAACTAAAAACATTGGAAAAAAATGTTTTGAAAATGGACACAAATCCAAACAAGGAATAAAACCTCTAACAAGTACAAGAGAAACCATATAGCTATTTTAAAATAAATACAATACATTTGTTTTAAAGTAAATCATAATATCTCACTAAAAAGGTTTTTACAAAAAAAAGAGAAATATTATCCATTATAACCACCATTTCTAAAACCAACAAATAAAACATTTTTTTAAACATTTGGAATTAAAACAAAAACTGAAAATCACAACCACGTTAAAAATAAAAATATACATATAATTAAATCCACATCCTATTGATACAAAACCAATTCAAAATTATTCCAAATGAATTTAAATTCACTATTTCCAAAATAATCTAAATTAATTATAGAAATCCATTTAAAACACAACCTAATGAATATTAATTCTTTACAACTACATTATTTTATATTATAAGTCATCTTTAAACTCAAACTGAGATCCACCAAAATCCCCATATTTTGGAATAAAAAATATTTATTTTTTATTATAAACTTCTCTAAAACCGTACACATGTTACAATACTTTCTACACTATTTCCTCAATCATTTTCAATGGTTAACTACACATAAAAATAAAATTTTTCTAAAACATTCTAAATTAATAAATTAATATTAAAAATAAAATATATAATAATAAACTTATCAATCCACTTAAAATCATTTATAATAGAGAAATCAACAAAAAAATTACTCAAATATTTCAATAATAGTTAGTTTTAAATGAATATATTTAAATTTCTTAAAACTACTCTCACATGTGAATAAAAATTTAAGATAATTCCAATAAAATAGAAATAATACCACTAATCATTCAAAAAATAATCTATAAATCTAAAATATTATTTAAGTCCATTAATGTATATAAATAAACTCAAATCAAATACCATTTTCTTAATTATACATTTTAAAAATGGTCATTTTCATGGAAAATACAAATTTTTTAATACCACCCTTTAAATTTTAAAATGAATACCCATATACAATAATGGATGAAATATGAAATAAATATTCAAATGACATGTTAATTACTCATTACATAGTTTATTAAAATCAAATACATTAAAAAATCATTATATAAAAGAAGTGAACTAACCATAAAATGAATTGAAAACCTTTTACTAACCTAGCCACCACTATATCTAATTATTTAACCTATGTTATGTATTTTTCAATGTATTTACAATTGGTTTTGAGTCTATACCATTTTATTGTATCCTAATAATTGGAAACAAAACTTAATAAAATAAATGAATCACAAAAATAACAAAAACTACCAACCATGACACCTAACATACAATTATTTCAAAAAAATGTCATATAAATAAAATCATTGAAATATATTAAATATTACACATAAATTAAATGAATATAATCCATGAATTAAATATGGTTAGTTTTAACTTATTAAATTTAAAACCCCGCAGTTTCCTCCTTACCATCAAAAATATTTTCATCATGTGAAAAACATAATCCATTCACATCAATATATATTTATCAAAAGAAAAATAAAATGTTTTTTAAGGAAGATAAAAAATAGTTTAGTCATCCAAAGGGTGATAAGGATCCAACATTGTAAAAGTGAGCCTATAATCAGTTGGCTTTAGGCTGGAGTGTTAAGAAGCAAGAGGACTACCAAATGGGTGGAGGCACCAACTATGAGGACTGACGTAGGGTGTCATAAACAGTGCTCATCCTCCCACGTGTTGTCGTGAAAGAGAGATCAAGCGAGATCTTTGATACTCGCAGATAAATGAGAGAGTAGAAAAAAACATACCTTATATTTGAGAGTTGATTCATCTGATATAAGATCGATGGAGATAAGCGATAGAGATGAAGTTCTGCGATATCTTGAACAATGTGATAGAAATCGATTCGATTGGGTTTTTTTAATAGACCATGGAGGGTTTTAAGAGCGCTTCCAAAGATATGACACACCCTTTACATGAAAAGTGGGTGTTTTCCCATGCAATACCATGGGGATCCCATCACCCCTGGTAGATTGCGGATTCGGGATTTCGACTTTCTATCCAGCAAGATTGCAGACTGCATACACAACTAGAAAAACCGATTTTTGTCCTTTGGAGGACACATATCTCTCTTTAATATCATTATAATGGAAACTCCAATCCACTCTATATCTTTAGTCAAGGTTCCAAAGGTTGTTATTTTCAGTATTGAGAATCTCCAGGCCAGATTTCTCTAGGATCCTCTTTTGGAAAGGAAGAATCATTGGGATTCATGGGGTAAGGTTGCGAGGCCTACTAGGGAGGGCGACATTAATGTTCACAGCTTAAATGACACTCTCAGTTGCATGCACGCATAGTTGGCCTGTGAAGTGATTGAACATAGTATGATATGGGAAAAAATTATGCATCCTCTATTTATTATTAACTCCCTGGTGGAGGGACGCGTTTTTTATTTACGACCTACTATTACTGACCTATTTTTAGAGATTTTTCTGCACTCTTAGTGGATCATCGAGAGGGGGGATATTTCTTTTTGGCACCTCAATTGATCTGGGACTTTGCTCAGTTTACCTGGGTTCCCTGCTCCCACTATTTCTTTCAGGGAGGCCATTATGCACTCGGATTTCATTAAGGCTCTTCTGGATGAGGAGCAACATGATTTTTTCAATCTCATTGCTCTGACATAAGAACCTGACCAATGTGTCATCACTCCATGTTCTTGGAGGGCTTCCTCCACTCAAGATTACTTGTGGTCTTGGGTATCTATAGAGGAGCAAGATAAATGGAATTTAATCCTTTGGACCAAGGAGGTTCCATCCAAACACACCTTTCTATTATAGAGGATTAGGTGTCGGGTTATCCCCATGGACAAAAATATTAAATGTTGTGGAATCCCTCTTGCTTCTCGGTGTCCCTGCAATAAAGACTTCAAGGAGGAATGTGTTGGCCACCTATTCTTCTAAAGAGTATGGGTGTGTGTTGTGTGGTAGGCATTTTGGGAGTTCACAAGCCTTCATGACAATAAACTGGGGGGAGCTTCCATTCTTGGATAGGTGGTTCCATGGATCGAGTGATAGAGGACCAGAGAAGATGGTGCACGCGATGATTCTTCTGGAAGGGTGCTAGTCTATTTGGAAAGCTAGAAATAAGTTTAGACATGAGGGTTTTTTTCTACTAGCAAGTCTATCATCAGGAGGACTAAAAACACCCTCCTTGATTTGGCTCGACTCTCTAGAAACTAGAGGGATTATCCCTCCTTACAGTGGATGATCACTGCTTCACACGGTGCACATGCACCTGACAGCATCTCTTACGGCCTCTAGGTGCGATGGAATCCTCCCTCTAAGGGTCTCAAACTCAACAATGATGGTTCTTGTAGGAAGGGAGTCTTACGCAGGGGTGGTGATATCCGAGACTCCAGGGGTTTGATCCTCTTGGCCTTTCCCTCCTACTTGGGATATGGTTCATCTCTTCAGGTCGAAGCCAAGGATATGCTCATGGGTATCAACCTTTTCCACCATCATAGTCTGAATTTATCTGAAGTTGAAACGGACTCAATGATTCTCCATGATTCCATGAAGGATTTTTACCCCCTCCATGGTCTATCATCTATATTATTAGAAAGTGAAAAGGCATGATCAACAACAACATCAATGTTTTGAATTATTAGCGTGAAGGTAATAAAGTGGCGGATTACTTGGAGGCATTAGAAGTCCTTGGCCGTGATCTTGTTTGTCTTCATGATATCTTTTCATTGAAACCCTATGGTGTCAATTTTATTAGAGGGGATACCCTCATCCTTCACCATTTTAGGCCTCCTTAGACTTCTTGGCTTCTGTTTCTAGTTTTGGATGTCTTGTTTCCTTATAATAAAAAAGTAACTTTGATGATGATGAGTGCTTCCAAAAAATCGATGATATATGTGGGTTTTATCAGCGCTAAAATAATAAGTATTAATAAAGACCTCTTTATCACTGCTAAAGTTTTAACGTTGGCACTGATAAATATGGATTTTATCGATGCTTTTTTAACACTGATAATGACTTATATAATTAATTTTAATAATATAATTAATATATTAAAATAATTAAATATATATAATTATAAATAAATAAATAAAAATAAATGTATATAATTATTAATATATTAAATTAATTATAAATGTGTCTTTATAAATATAATTTTAGATATGTATTCATAATTATAATTATAAATAATTATATTTGTAAATATATTTATAAATATTTGGATATAATTATAAATATATTTATATAATTGTGTGTATATATATAATATAAATATAAATATATTAAATATAATCGTTATTTAAATATATTTATTACAATTTAATATTTATTTAATATATAATTATTTATTTATATTTAAAAAATATATTTATTTATTTATAATTATAAATATATAATTTTATAAATTATTTAACATTGTAAATGAATATATAATCTTAAATTCATGAATGCTGAAAAATGAGTGAAATTTAACAATTAAAAATGAGTAATGTTTAAAAATATTGAAAAAATGGATAAATCTTATTAATTGTAAAAATTATTAAAAAATAAAATATGGATATATATTAAATTGAATATGAATACATATTTATAATATTAAAACATAATAAATAATCATATATAAATAAATATTAGAAAATGATTAAATTCTAAAAAAATAAAAAAATAAAAAATATTAAAAATGAATAAATAATACTAACTGAAATTATATTAAAATTAACAAAATAAATTTTACTGATCCAAAACATAATATATTAAATATATTATGTTACTAAATGAAATTCTAAAATAAATATTACATTTTGAATAAATTACAAAAAATATTAGGTGGTTGTGTTTCTATATAATATTTCATTAAATACATAAAAATTTCACTATGTAAAATTAATACACATATATACATGTTTGATATATATTAGATTGAATAGTTAAATTATGTAATATGTAGAATCTATTAATGAAATAAATAATAATGAGAATGAATAAATTTAAAAAAATGAATAACTGTAATTAATTATATAGATAATTTTAAAAAATTAAAAATGAATATTTATACATGTTAAAATAGAAATAAATAGATATTAATTATATAATTTACAACCATAGTAAAAACATTAAATGTTAATGAAAAAAATGTAACATCCCAACTTTCCTCATTGGCATGAGAAGTGACATATAGTGTCACTAGACTTAGGTGACATCCCCTAGACACCAAAGGCTTACAATAAATTTTGAGGGCTTTATAACAATTGGGGGATGATTTTCCCTTTGAAAATAAAACAACCAAACCAGATAATCATAATAAAAAAACCACTATATAATACATGAGAGAAATTTAATACATCTCAGAGAAACAAATCAAACCCAACAATATCAGAGTACAAAGGAGAAACAGAGACCAAAAAATCTCGAAGACATGAAAGACATCAACTTATAAAATCCCAACCTACTCCAAGATCCTACCATCTTCCTAGCCGAAGGTATCAAGATGAATCACTAAAAAACTAGGATACTTTTCCTTCACCTATGTATCAATATATAAAATCTTCAAATTCACCAAATTTCCCAAGTAGGGGGTGAGTATATAACTCAGTAGGATTTCCCCAATGACTTCCCAACTCATGCCACAAGGATATAACATGTTAGAAAATTTATATAAAATATTTTAAAATAATTTAATACATTTTATATCAAAAATAAAATAGTTTTACAACTAAATAGTTTCCAAACAAAACAATTTTCAAAGGAAAGAAACCAAAAAATCCTTTAAAACCATTTCTCAAATCCATTTAGCATTACCATTCCATTCCACACATACACACATGCATGCCTAGGTGAAAGTTCTATTCTTATGAGTGGTATCTCATTAATCTACCAATTCATCACCGGGAACCATATACAAAGTTCCCTAATGGCACACACCCCTTCCACAGGGTCATGTCAATGCAAATGGACATACACCAACCATTTATACCAAATAACTTACAAAATATATTATTTAAAACAATTTAAAAAACAAATATTTCATCAAAAAAATTTCCCCAAAAACATTTTCATTAATCAAAAGAAACCCATATTTTAAAATAACAATTTTAAAATTATGAAACAAGACACTATCCACAAAACAACCAATCCATAATTTCACAAACCATCGCTAAAGAGGGTTTCCATTAATCTTTTTCACATCAATTTCATAAATCAATTCAAGCAATTCAATGAATTTGAAATTAATCCTTCTATTTCTAACCAAGAAGAGTCAAGAGTGAATCCACCTACCTCTCAAAATTATGAAATGACAAAGAGAGACACATAACTCAAAAAAATCAGCTTAAAACTCCAATAAACATCCTTGGATATTGTTCCCTTTAAACAAAACAACCATATATAACCATAACTGTTATAAAACAAGATGAATCAATCCCCAACGAATTTGGTTCATGGATCCAAGAGAGTGAAGAAGAATAAAACTAAATTAAACAACCAAATATGAGCACTTACCAATGAATATGGGCCTCCAATGAACTTAGATTCTCTAGTGGATCACTCTCAGATCAAGATGAAATGTCTCTTCAGCCTTTAAAAGGAGTGGAATTTGTTTTGGGGTTCTATTTTTAACACCCCAAGCTTCTACGGTACGCTTCTCTTTGAATAATGCGATAGAGTGTGTTGTACGCAACATCGAGTTCTAAAACACCACAACCAATCAAACTAGCTGTTATGAATAGTAATATCTACTTTTTTAAATTATATATATTTTATATTTCAAAATGGACTTCATTTTTGGTTTCGGAATATCAAAATTATCCTAAGATGAATTTTTGGTATTTTTCTGAGAACTTCCAATTTTTATAAATAGTGAAAAATACTTAAAAACAACTTTTTTAATTAAAATAATTTATAGTGATAAATTATATTATTGAGTTTTTTTAAAGTATAATTAGAATATATATTTACCATTTTATCCAATGGTGTTCATTAGAATTAATTTCACTTTGAAATTGGACTTAAACAATTGTCAATCTTTTGGAATATATTGTTTCTTAAAAACACGCTATTTGTTGTGACAGCGGGAATTAATTATAAAATTAATTAATTCAACGTATATGTTTGGAATTTTGTAAAATAGACATCATTTTTTAATTTGGAATATCAATTATAGCTTAGGGTGAAATTTTGGCATTGTTCTAAAAAACTTCAATTTTTGAGGAATAGTGAAACTACTATGTGGTAGTTAAAAAACTGAATTTTTCATAAAACATAATTTTACCGCTTCTGTGAATGGAATTTAGAAAATCCGAGAGAAACGGTTAATATCAAGAAGTAAAATGTGGTTCAGTGAGATGAAAATAATTTTTGGCGAATAATAACTTTTTACTTTTATTTACCACGGTTAAAAGTAAATAGGGTAATTAAGGGTAAAATTGATATTAATATTACCCTAACACATGTCCTAATTCTATTGGACAAGTGTATCTCGACCAAAAACAACCTTAGGAATAAAATATTATCATTTAGGTCCACTTGTATTAGATTAGGACATTTATTATTATTAAATTTAAAGAAGAGTTAAAAGAGTTAAAATCAAAGTTCATTTACTAAAACATTTTTAATATAGTGTTATACATAAGATAAATTCTATTGTAAATATTCATTAGAAAGATAAAATTATTTCATACATAATTATGTTTTATTTATAATTTTTAGTCATTAAATAATTTAATTTATTTATGACACAATGATGATGCAGTAATTTCAATAATAGTGAAAAAGTAAAATAATTGATATTATAAATACCAAAATAAATATAATTTGAAATTTTAATGAATTACACTAATTTTATAGAATAATATGACATATTAGGATTTATTTAATTAACTTTTTTATAAGTAATAATTCTGTTATAAGTTTCAAAATATAAACTATTGAATAGTGTCAAAATTGACATAAAAGAGTTTTTAAAAAAATTATTATATTATTAATTGATATTAAATTCCTAAAAATCTAAGGTTCGGCCAAGAGACTTATATCATGATAGTTGTATCATTAATGGACCACTTGGGGGTCTATTGGATGTATATAGTAAGTTTATTAACTATATAATATAAAAATACAAAGTGACATGGTAAATGTTAAACTAATTAACTAAGAGTTAAAGCTAAAAGATAAGGTTAATATAGTAAACCAAACCTGTCTAAATTATATTGGTTGAATGGTTTTCGACCTATACCCACCTTATCCTTTTAATAATAAACTTTTAATCCATTAGAAACCGAATATGAATTTATTATAAATTAATATTTCTAGCTTTTCCAAAGGTGCTCCTCACCCCTCTTTTAAAAATGCACTCCCCCTTCTCATTACTTCACACCTTCAAAGCATTTTTGTTCGGCCAAACTCTGCCCAAATACTCTATAAACATCCATCACTAGAACCTAGAGGCCTTAGTTTGATCAGAAATCCTACCTCAGGAGCCCTTTTGATCAAATCAAATGGAAGAACCCGAAGAAGATGTAATGTTTTCACCACCCTTTTACAAATTCACTTCTTCTTCCACTTCTTCTTTATTTGTTGTTACCATTCTAAAATAATAACTATAGTATCTTATATATACTGTGATGTTATTATAAATATGGTACAACCATATTCAGTATTATATCCACCCTTTGAATAACATGTCACCATATGTGCTTACGTACGGCTTACCGTCTCCACGTCGTGGTGTAATTGTTATTCAATATATTATTATTTGGATGGGTATAATAATGATGTGTAACTCATGTAAATAATAAATATAACATGATAATTATTATTTATATATGATATAATATCCAATTATATATTATTTTAATATCAAAATAATGATATTGTCGCTCGTGTTTACGTACGGACTACCGTCTCCACGAACACGATGAGATTAATTCTCCATCGTATCCATTCAAGTATAATTATCATTTCATGATTTAAAAATAATGTTTAAGGACTTGATATCATTATGGATATGAATAAGATACAACCTATCCATGACAAACATGACTTACGTAACAAAACATATAAAATAAAACGAGTAAGTTAACACCCGAAACAACGATAATACTAAGATATTATTAACAAAGAAATGTTAAAAGATCATATATGATATCATATTAATATATATGATTCCTGTATAATTTAATAACATTTATTTCACCATTATACAAGAGTTTAACCTACCCCAACCAAAGAAAAGTACAAGGTAAGGGTTTATTTCACAATCACTTCATTATCCGAGGTTGTTTATACGTAATAATCTTCTGGGATCTCTTTATCATCCATATCCATGTTTATCCAAAATGTATTTCAAAACATTTTATCCATTTACAAGAATATGGGTTAAAGTCATTTATACCCTTGTTTGACTTTTATAAGAGGTTTATAAAGGAATCTTTCCGTCATTTTCTAAACAAGGTGTTTTTTAACCTTTTGAAAGAATTAAGGTAAGAAAGTTTTTTTAACTTATAAAACAGGTGCGGCTATTTTCCGCCGTTATAAAATCGTCGAAGCATCCCTTAAAATCTTATAAAAAACTTTCAATAAAAATTTTTCATTTTATATGAATCTTAAATGATTTCAAAATAAAAATAGATATTTCTTTAAAAAGAGTTTTGATTTCATCTATGTCAACATCCTTTGATGGATTTTAAGCTTATTTGGAGATGATTTATTATGAAACAAAACTTCCATACTGTATTGAAGGTTTTGTGATATGTTTGACTATGGATATGTTATTTTCATGGTTTATGGATGAAGTATTTACATTTTGTATGCTATTTTTAATATAAATGTTTATGTTATGTTTAAACCTTTTTATATGGGAATGCATTGGACTTAATATGTGACGGGTGGAGCCCGCTATAGCTCCTCGATGCATCGGTAGGTCTCATGAGTCAAACGAGTGTCTTGGCACAAGGCCTCGACAAAATCCTATTTGTAGTCTTGGCATGAGGCCTTGGCTATGTGGTTATGATAGTCTGGCATTATGCATTTCATCATTATGAAAGCGGTTATTGATATTGCATGTGATTATTCGATTAGTAGAATATCCATCTGAATAAGTAAATGGCATTATTTCATTTTATTTTTTCCATACTATGTTGAAGTTCAAGTTTAAAAGGCTTTTGTTTTAGTTATACATTTCCTTAATTGTTTATTCTTATTTACGAAAGTTTCCGCTATATTGTTATCCTTACTGGGAATTTGAGCTCACCCATTTTCTATGTTTTATTTTTTCCAGGATGTGAAGAAGGAAATTATGAATGACCTGTAGGGATATTATGAGGGGATAAGAGCATTGAATATGTACACTATGTTGTTGTAGTTTTCATTTTTTATGATGTAATGTAAAACTTCAGGAATATATCTAGTGTTTCCAAGGCTACTAAACCAATCAGTCTTTCGAGGTTTGATCTTTCTTGTGATCATGCCAATGTTATGTACTAATGCACCGACTCTGGATAACTAGGGTCGGGGAGTTACAGTTGGTATCAGAGGAAGTTTAGTACAATCCTTGGAAGCTAGATTTAGATAATCTCTGATTAGAGCACATAGACCTAAGATAAACTTTGAGGATTAGTATAGAAGAACTTCCTAAAATTTTGGTATTGTAGACATTTTGTGAGTTTTCCGAGCAATACATCCCTGTCTGGATATGAGTAGGTAGAGGCGGCTCTGTCACAGATGTACCTAGGGGTAAAACATGAAAACACCGCTTTGAGCTAGACTCGAACGGGAACTGGAGCATGACAATGGGCCTTGCTTCACTCTTGGTTTCTACACTCCTGGGGGATATGCTTAGGATAACTCTCATTTTCTTTACAAATCATTATGAAGGGTTTATGAGTATATAATTCCTCAAAGAAAAAAGTTTTTATGATTATGGATTATATCCATAAATAGTTCAATTTATGTTCATTGTTTTATAATTATGGAATTATGTATTTTGATTCATAAACTAATCTAGTTTATGCCATTATTTAGAAATGGCACCTAGTGGAAGAAATGGAAACTGTATCAATGCATGCACTCCATGTAGGGATTTCCCTCATGCTCAAGATAATTATAGTGGATCCAGTGATGCAATGGGTGCCGATCAGCTAATCACCATACTTAGACAACTCACTCAGGTTATGAGTAATAACCTTACCCATATGGAGCAAACTGATCCGTAGCGTGGAGGATCAATGTTAGATCGATTCATGAGGAAACAACCACCAAAGTTAAATGGGATTACAAATACCTTAGTAGCTGAGCAATGGATAAATTCCCTAGTAAAAATATTTCAGGTATTGGGGAGTAGTGAAAGGGAAAAAGTTATCATGGCAGTTTACCGCCTCACTGGAGATGCTGATCAATGGTGGTCATTGATTCAAAATATGAAGGAAGATGATGAAGTATTAAATATGGAATGAAGGGATTTCAAAGATCAGTTTTTAGAAAAATACTTTCCTCGTGACCATCGAGCAGATATGGAAAGGCAGTTTCTGAGTTTGAGACAAAAGGAGGATGAGAATGTCACAAAGTATGAGGCTAACATTACAAGGTTAGAAAGGTATGCTGGAGATTATATACAAAACCCAAGAAGTAAGATTGATCATTTCTTTGATGGGTTAAAACCATTTCTCGGTCGAGCATTAGTATCACAATCCTTCTTATCGCACGAAGACATTGTCTCATGTGCTATCAAGACCGAAAAGGAATTCTCTAAGTCTTATTACTTTAAAGAAAAGAAAGAGAAGAAGAGATCTGCTGATCAATCTGGGAATGGAAATAAGAAAAGAAGGGAAATTTTGAATATCCATCCTGTGGTAAATGTGAGAAGAAACACCACGGTACTTGCTTGAAGGGAATGAGAGTCTGTTACAAGTGTGGTGAAAAAGGCAACCAAGCTCGTGATTGCAAAGGGAAGAAGGAAGATACCAATGTTCAGTGCTACAATTGCAGGGAGATGGGGAATTATGCAAATGAATGTCCTAAGCATCAGGGGAACTTATCTCAAAAAATTCCAAGGGATCAAGGACAAGCTTATGCTATCACTACTGCTGAGGTAGAAGCTCTGAAAGATGTAGTGGCAGGTAATTTAGTGGTTTCCTCATGTTTAGAAAATGCATTATTTGATTCTGGATCATCGAATTGTTTCATATCTACCCAGTTTGCTAAGAAAATTAGATATTTCCAATTTGATTTAATAAGGGAGTTGTCAGTTAGAACTCTTAAGGTAAGTATTATTGCAACAATGTTTTGTGAGTCAGTCCCCATTAGAGCACATAAATGTTCTTTATCTGCTGATCTCATCATCATACCTATGATTGAGTTTGATATAATCCTCGGTATGGACTGGTTTTCGAACTATGATGCGAAGATTTATTGTAAGAAGAAAGATGTTACGATTCTTGATGATTATGATAAGGAACACCTTATCTTTAGAGAAGTATCGTCACCGCCTAATTATTATCTAGATCCACCCCCAGTAGCTCAACTAAATTCAATTATTGAGGAGGAAGAGAATGAAATAACTATGGGTGAGGAAAGGAATGTTCAAATAGAGTATGTACCTGTTGTGAAAGAATATGTAGATGTATTTCCGGATGATTTACCTGGACATCCTCCAGAACGAGAAGTTGAGTTTTACATTGATTTAATTCCTGGATCAAGGCCTATATCGAAGACCCCTTATATAATGAACACTGTAGAATTAGTTGAACTAAAGAAACAACTAGAGGAATTGAGTAATAAAGGATTTATTCGCCCTAGTGTTTCTCCATGTGGAGCCCCTGTTCTTTTTGTTAAAAAGAAAGATGGATCCATGAGGTTATGTATCGACTATAGGGAGATCAATGCTATAACAATAAAGAACAAGTATCCCCTACCTCTCATTAATGATTTATTTGACCAACTGCATGGAGCTCAATACTTTTCAAATATTGACCATTGATCTGGATACCATCAGCTGTGTGTGAAAAAGGAAGACATTCCAAAGACAGCATTTCGAACCAGGTACGAGAATTATGAGTTTACAGTAATGCCTTTTGGATTGACTAATGCACCCTCTGTATTCATGGATCTGATGAATATAGTTTTCAAGGAATATCTTGATGAATTTGTGGTGGTATTTATTGATGATATCTTGGTATACTCAAAAAGCTAATAAGATCATGAAAATCACTTGCGCATTATCTTGAAGACTCTGAAAGACATGAATTATATGGGAAGTTTAGAAAGTGTGAATTCTGGATTCAGGAGATTTCTTTTCTTGGCCATATTGTCTCTAAAGATGGAATCTCTATTGATCCTTCTAAGACCAAGGCAATCCAAGAATGGCCAGCACCTACAAATATAAATCAGGTATGTAGTTTTATTGGTTTAGCAGGTTTTTATCGACGTTTCGTCCAGAATTTTGCTCGATTGGATAACCCATTAATGAAGCTCACACGTAAAGGGGTCAAATTTGTTTGGACAAAAGAGTGTGAAGAGTGTTTCGAATAACTGAAGACAAGATTAGTCAATTCTCCTATATTGACTCTACCATCGGTTAATGATGGGTTCGTTATTTATAGTGATGCATCGAAAAGAGGACTTGGTTGTGTACTTATGCAGAATGATAGGGTTATTTCTTATGCATCACGAAAGTTGAAAATTCATGAACAAAACTATCCTACTCGTGATCTAGATTTAGCATATGTGATCTTTGCTTTGAAGATATGGAGGCACTACCTATATGGTGAAAAATGTGAGATTTATACTGATCACAAGAGTTTGAATATATTTTCTCACAAAAAGAACTCAACATGAGGCCAAGGAGATGGCTTGAATTACTCAAGGATTATTATTGCACGATACACTACCACCCAGGGAAAGAAAACTGGGTGGAAGATGCTTTGAGCAGAAAAGACCATGGAGTTTTGAATGTGATTAGAATTGAAAGGGATCCAATTTTGATTGATATAGTGAAGATGGACATGGGAATAATCAGGGAAGGTGAAACATCAATTCTTTTTCAAATGGTTGCCAAACCATCATTACTAGAAAGGATTAAGAGTTCTCAGACTGATGATGGATAATTTCAAAAGAAGATTAAAGCTGTGAATGATGGGAGATTGAGAGATTTTGTGTATGAAGATGGAATTTTGAAATTTGGGAAGAGGCTTTGTGTTCCCGATATATCTGATCTAAAGGGAATTGCTGGATGATACTCATAGTTCCAATTTCTCTATACACCCTGGGAGCACCAAAATGTATAGAGATTTGAAGGAACATTTTTTGTGGGGCAACATGAAGAGGGAGATTACTGATTTTGTGTCAAGATGTATGGTTTGTCAACAAGTGAAAGCTGGAAGGCAACAACCTGGTGGAGTATTGCAACCTCTTCCCATACCTGAGTGGAAATGGGACAATATTACGATGGACTTTGTCATGGGACTACCAAAGACTCCTAGAAGGAACGATGAAATATGGGTTATTATTGATCATCTTACCAAGTCAGCACATTTTCTTGCTATAAGAGAAGATCTAACACGGGAATGTCTAGCAAGACTATATATTAATGAAGTTGTGAGACTTCATGGAGTACCCCTATCGATTGTTTCTGATCGTGATCCCCATTTTACTTCAAGATTCTGGAAGAGTCTTCAGAAATCCCTGGATACTGAACTTCATTTGAGCCCTGCCTACCACCCTCAGACAGATGGACAATCAGAACAGACTATTCAAACCTTAGAAGACATGTTGAGATCTTTTTCACTTGACTTTCAGGGAATGTGGGATCAATATTTACCTTTGGTAGAATTTTTCTATAACAATAGCTTCCATTCGAGTATTCAGATGGCACCATATAAAGCGTTATACAGAAAGAGATGTCGCACACCAACATGTTGGGATGACGTTGGTGAAAGAAAACTTGTAGGTCCAGAACTGGTGGAGGAAACGATGGAAAAGGTGAAGGTAATCCAAAATCACATCAAAGAAGCTCAAAGTAGGCAAAAGAGCTATGCCGATAATCGAAGGAAGGATTTGGAATTTCAAGTTGGTGATCATGTTTTCCTGAAGGTATCTCCATGGAAGGGAGTCATAAGTTTTGGTAAGAAAGGTAAATTGAGTCCTAGGTACATCGGACCTTTCGAAATTCTAGAACGAATTGGGGCTGTAGCTTACCGATTGGAAATGCCTCCAAGTCTCTCCAAAGTTCACGATGTGTTCCACGTATCCCTATTGAGGAAATACACGCCTGAACCAACACATGAACTCACATATGAAGAATTAGAAATGGAACCCGATCTGTCTTATTGTGAAGAGCCCGTCAGGATTCTTGATACAAGAGAACAAGTACTGAGAAACCGGACGACACGTCTGGTAAAAGTTTTTTGGAGAAACCATAAGATGGAAGAGGCAACGTGGGAACCCGAGGAACTTATGATAAAGAACCACCCGAGTCTTTTCATGCGGTAGTATTCTGGAAATTTTGAGGATGAAATTATTTGAAGGAGGGGAGAATGTAACACCCCAAGCTTCTACGGTACACTTCTCTTTGAATAATGCGATATCGTGTGTTGTACGCAGCATCGAGTTCTAACACACCACAACCAATCAAACTAGCCGTTATGAATAGTAATACATAATTTTTGAAATTATATATATTTTATATTTCAAAATGGACTTCATTTTTGGTTTCGAAATATCGAAATTATCCTAAGATGAATTTTTGGTATTTTTCTGAGAACTTCCAATTTTTATGAATAGTGAAAAATACTTAAAAACAACTTTTTTAATTAAAATAATTTATAGTGATAAATTTTATTATTGAGTGGTTTTAAAGTATAATTAGAATATATTTTTACCATTTTATCCAATGGTGTTCATTATAATTAATTTCACTTTGAAATTGGACCTAAACAATTATCAATCTTTTGGTATATATTATTTCTTAAAAACACGTTATTTGTTGTGACAGCGGGAATTAATTATAAAATTAAGTAATGAAACTTATATGTTTAGAATTTTGTTAAATAGACATCATTTTTTAATTCAGAATATCAATTATAGCTTAGGGTGATATTTTGGCATTGTTCTGAAAAACTTCAATTTTTGATGAATAGTGAAACTACTAAGTGGTAGTTAAAAAATAGAATTTTTCATAAAACTTAATTTTACCGCTTCTGTGAATGGAATTTTGAAAGTCCGAAAGACACGGTTAATATCAAGAAGTAAAATGTGGTTCAATGAGATGAAAATAATTTTTGGTGAATAGTAACTTTTTACTTTTATTTACCATAGTTAAAAGTAAATAGGGTAATTAAGGGTACAAATGATATTAATATTACCCTAACACATGTCCTAATTTTATTGGACAAGTGTATCTCGACGAAAAACAACCTTAGGAATAAAATATTATCATTTAGGTCCACTTGGATTAGATTAGGACATTTATTATTATTTAATTCAAAGAAGAGTTAAAAGAGTTAAAATCAAAGTTCATTTACTAAAACATTTTTAATATAGGGTAATACATAAGATAAATTCGATTGTAAATATTCATTAAAAATATAAAAAGATTTACTACATAATGATATTTTATTTATAATTTTTAGACATTAAATAATTTAATTTATTTATGACACAATGATGATGCTATAATTACCATAATAGTGAAAAATTAAAATAATTGATATTATAAATACCCAAATAAATATAATTTGAGACTTTTAATGAATTACACTAATTTTATAGGATAATATGAAATATTATTATTGATTTAATTGACTTTTTTCGAAGTAATCATTCTGTTATAAGTTTCACAAAAATTAACTATTGAATAGTGTCAAAATTGACATAAAAGAGTTTTTAAAACAAATATTATATTATTAATTGATATTAAATTCCTAAAAATCTAAGGTTCGGCCAAGAGACTTATATCATGATTGGTGTATCATTAATGGACCACTTGGGGGTATCTTGGATGTATATAGTATGTTTATTAACTATATAATATAAAAATAAAAAGTGTCATGGTAAATGTCAAACTAATTAACCAAGAGTTAAAACTAAAAGATAAGGTTAATATAGTAACCCAAACCTGTCTAAATTCTATTGGTTGAATGTTTTTCGACCTATAACCACCTTAAAATTTTAATAATAAACTTTGGAGCCATTAGAAACCGAATATGTATTTATTATAAATTAATATTTCTAGCTTTTCCAAAGGTGCCCCTCACCCCTCTTATAAAAGAGAACTCCTCATTCTCATTACTTCACACCTTCAAAGCCTTTTGGTTCGACCAAACTCTGCCCAAATACTCTCTCAACTTCCCTCAATAAAACCTAGAGGCCTTATTTTGATCCGAAATCCAACCTAACGAGCCCTTTTGATCAAATCAAAAGGAAGAACCCGAAGAAGAGGTAATGTTTTCACCACCCTTTTTCAAATTCATTTCTTATTCCACTTCTTCTTTCTTTGTTATTACCATTATAGAATAATAAATCCAGTATCTTATATATACTGTGATGTTATTATAAATATGGTACAACCATATTCCGTATTCTATCCACCCTTTGAATAACATGTCACCATACGTGCGTATGTACGGCTTACCATCTCCACGTCGTGGTGTAATTGTTATTCAATATATTATTATTTGGATGGGTATAATAATGATGTGTAACTCATGTAAATAACAAATATAACATGATAATGATTCTGTTTATATGATATACTATCCAATTATATGTTATTTTAATATCAAAAGAATGATATTGTCACTCGTGCGTACGTACGGACTACCGTCTCCACGAACGCGATGAGATTCATTCTCCATCCTATCCATTAAAGTATAATTATCATTTGATGATTTAAAAATAATGTTTAAGGAATTGATATCATTATGGATATGAATAAGATAAAACCTATCCATGAAAAAACATGGCTTACATAACAAAACATATAAAATAAAATGAGTAAGTTAACACCTGAAACGCCGATAATACTAAGATATTATTAACAAAGCAATGTTAAAAGATCATATATGATATCATATTAATATATATGATTCTTTTATAATTTAATAAAAATTATTTCACCATTATACAGGAGGTTAACCTACCCCAACCAAGGAAAAGTACAAGGTAAGGGTTTATTTCACAATCTCTTCATTATCCGAGGTTGTTTATACGTAATAATCTACTGGGATCTCTTTATCATCCACATACACGTTCTTCCAAAATGTATTTAAAAACATTTTTACCATTTATAAGAATATGGGTTAAAGTCATTTATACCCTTGTTTGACTTTTATAAGAGGTTTATAAAGGAATGTTTCCGTCGTTTTCTAAACAAGGTTCTTTATAACCTTTTGACAGAATTAAGGTAAGAATGTTTTTTTTGACTTATACGGAGGGTGCGGCTATTTTCCACCGTTATAAAATCGTCGAAGCTTCCCTTACAAGCTTATAAGAATACTTTCAAATAAAATGTTTCATTTTATATGACTCTTAAATAATTTCAAAATAAAAATAGATATTTCTCTAAAAAGTGTTTTGATTTCATCTATGTCAACATCCTTTGATGGATTTTATGCTTAGTTGGAGATGATTTATTATGAAACAAAACTATCATATTGTATTGAAGGTTTTGTGATATGTTTGACTATGGATATGTTATTTTCATGGTTTATAGATGATGTATTTAAATTTCGTATGCTAATTTTAATACGAATGTTTATGTTATGTTTAAACCTTTTCATATGGGAATGCATTGGACTTAATATGTGATGGGTGGAGCCCAATATAGCTCCTCGATGCATCGATAGGTCTCATTAGACAAACTAGTGTCTTGGCACAAGGCCTTGACAAAATTTTATTTGTATTCTTTGCACGAGGTCTTGGCTATGTTGTTATGATAGTCTGGCATTATGCATTGCATCATTATGAAAGTGGTTATTGATATTGGATGTGATTATTCGATTAGTAGAATATCCATGTGAATAAGTAAATGGCATTATTTAATTTTATTTTTGCCATACTATGTTGAAGTTCAAGTTTAAAAGGCTTTTTTTAGTTATACATTGCCTTAATTGTTTATTCTTATTTATGAAAGTTTCCGCTATATAGTTATCCTTACATGGCATTTGAGCTCACCCATTTTCTATGTTTTATTTTTCCCAGGATGTGAAGAAGTAAATTATGAATGACCTGTAGGGATAGTATGAGGGGATAAGAGTGAGGAATATGGACACTATGTTGTTGTAGTTTTCATTTTTATGATGTAATGTAAAACTTCAGGAATATATCTAGTGTTTCCAAGGATATTAAACCAATCGGTCTTTCGAGATTTGATCTTTCTTGTGATCATGCCAATGTTATCTAATAATGCACCGACTCTGGGTAACTGGGGTTGGGGCGTTACACCATTACGGGGGAAACTAGTCATTTAGGAGTTACAATTAATTACAACCACAAAATATGAATATTGTTTTTAACGGTGCATGGTTAGGGTGCATGGTTAAGAAAAATGTGCGCAACCCATGTGATAGCCACTCCTACAAAACACCCCTCACACTATTGGACCACATGGTTAGAAAAACTACTTTCCAATCATGTTAAACCCCTCTGTCCAACATCAAATGGTTTCTCCTGGGTGGCCACATGGTTTTTCCAAACCATGAGCCTAACTTTACACCTACACAGTGCCCACTGTTTTAGTTTCACGGTTTCTTATAAGGTGTTGCATGATTTCTACTTATCTTGCTCAAACCTTGAACCTACAGAAAATCCCCCAAAACATTCCAAATCTCTTCCAATCCTCTTGAAACTCAACCAAATAAATTTATATACTTATAGTACATAAATAAATGGTTAATTACCTTAAACTAGGGGTGATAAATTCATCCCCTTCATTGGTCTTTATATCCATGGAAATTTGAAAACCACCATTTTCATGAAAGAGTTCAGGTCATTTCTCGACCATTTTCTTCTCATGTTCTCATGTTTCATCCTAAATCCGACCATGATACCATAAAACCTACACTAGATCAATGATTTTACCACGCAAGACTCTCTATTTCTTACCCGTAATTTTCACTGGCACATGAATCAACATATAATTTGGCTCTAGGTCAACATGATCTCATCGAGTCATAGGGTCTGGATTAGGTTGATACTTATATAATTTAGATACATGAAACAAATTATACATAGAACTATAATTTGGTGGTAAATCCAACTGATATTCCATATCACCAACTCATTCCAGTATCTCAAAAACACCTATATATCGAGGATATAATTTACCCTACTTCCCAAAAATAAGATTCCAAAAAATTGGAGAGATTCTAAATAACACATGATCACTCACCTCGAACAACAAAAGTCGTCGATTATGATTTATATATAATTTCTAATAAATCTGAGTCATCTCAATCCTATTCATAATCAATTGATATTGTTCCTTGTCTCTTACACAAGGCTTTGTCCAACCAAAGAAGTCTCTCCTATTTAGACCCATATAATATAAAATGAAAAAGACTCTATTAAAATTCTTCAAAAGGACTCATATGTAATGAGGCCTATTAACTATTTTTATAAAAGAACTCCAATAACAGTATTTTCTCCTCCTTGGAGACACCAAAATCCATTACAGAAGGCCTAATCATGTCTTCCATTTTTTGTATCATCCTTTCATATTTTTCATCTATTTGAGGATGATATTATATGCTCATGGTCAATTAATTCCTAATATATTTTTGTAAGGATTTTAAAATATGAGATATAAACCTCATATCTCAATCTAATAATATAGAAACTGGCACACCATGCCTTTTTACCACTTCTTAGAGATAGATTTTTGAAAAGTCTTTCACTGTATGAGATTCATGAATAAGGATGAAATGGGATGAATTTATGAGATTATCCACTATCACACATATGGAATCATGTTTTTGAACTGTATTTGGTAGATATATTATAAAATACATAGCTATCTAATCTCATTTCCAAACATGAATTGGTAAAGACTTCAACATACCTGCCAGCCACTGGTGCTCTACATTCACCTACTGATAAGTGAGGAATCTCATAACAAACTCATTTGTGTTTCTTTTCATGTCAACCTAATAAATTTTTTATTTCAATCCCTTATACATCTTTTATATTCTAGGATGAATAAATCATCTCAAATTTTGGTAAGCATAAAGAATTTTTTCCTAAAAAATCAATGGTATGGACATATGATCTCAAAGCCACAAAACTAATCCATAGTCAAACTTCCATCATTCAATGGCCTCCCAACCATTGAGTTTTTACCTCACATACACACATTCTGATTTGCATTTCTATGCCTCTTTACACTTTTTAACCAAATAAAGAAAAAAATAAATTAGAAATAAAACTATAATAATTCATTAGTCATCACAATCCAAGTGCATGTCAGCTATCACTGACATCAATTTCCATTGATCTAAGTCTTGTTTTTCCAAAAACACTATATGATTTACAACTTAATGAATCCTCCATATAATTTCCTTTACCTAGTGTGTACACCAAGTTGAAGTCAAAAATTTGGAGATACTTCATCCATCTTTATTGTCTCATATTAAAATATCTTTGTGAGAAAATGTGTTTCAAGCTCTTATGATCTATAAACACTATAACTTTCAAACCAAATAGGTAATGACGCCATTTCTTCAAAGCACAGACCAAGACAGCTAATTCCAAATCATGTTTTGGGTAGTTATTCTCATGTGACTATAAGTACTATGATCCATAAGCAACTACATCATCTCCCTGCATGAGAACACACCCCAATCCAGATCCCAAATCATCACAATACACCACATAACTTTTTCATAATTCTAGAAATATCAATATTTATTCTGATGTGTGATGAACTTTAATCTCTTGAGAAGACTTCTGAAATTCCTCATTTCATTGAAATTGAATATTTTTCTTTTTCAAAACATTCATTGGTGAATCTAGTCATGAGAATTAATGAAAAAAATCCTTAATAATCATCTAGGCTAAGGAAACTATGTATCTAAAACACATTATTTGGCGGTTTCCAAGAGATCATGACCTCTATCTTTTCTAGATCCACATAAACAACCTTTTTAGAAATAACATGTCAAAGGAAACATACCTTTTATAACCAAAAAACACAATTTTAATGTTCAGAATACAAATGATGATCCCGTGAGATACACAACACTATCAGTGAGTGTTTCTCATGCTCAGCCCTTGTCCTTGAAGGCCCCAATATTCCATCCATAAACACCACCACAAAAAAATCTACATACCTTTGAAATATCAGATTCATCAATATCATAAAGAAAGTCTATGAATTCATAAGATCAAAAGACACAACCATATACTCATAATGGTCATGTCTATTTCTGAAAGATGTAATTAGAATATCATCCTTCCAAACACGCAATTAGTGATATCCTGAATGAAAGTCAATTTTAGGGAACCATTGATCTCTCCTCGATTAATCAAAAAGTTCATCAATATGTGGAAGTGGATAGTAATTAATTATCGTAACTTGGATAATATTACGATAATCTACACAAAGCTGAAGAGTTTTGTATTCTTTTTCCACAAACAAAACTGGTGCTACCCATGAATAATTACTAAGCCAAATGAACCGTTTGATTTCCAAATCTTCCAACTACATTTTCAATTCCATCAATTTTTTTTGTTTCAGATGATAATATGGAAGTGAGATAGGAATGGTATATGGTAAGAGATCAATTGTAAACTCCACTAATGTTGTATGTTACAACCTTGAAAAATTATGGAGAAAAACATCATGAAATTGATAAAAAATATCTAGAAAACCATTATTCTTGATTTCATTCATTGATGACAAGGTCAAAACTACTAAATAGTATGAGATAGTTCTAGCTACTGGTGCCAAAAATATTGTTTCACCTTCCTTTACATTCTAATCTCATCTAAAGAGATGTTTTACATCATCATTTATTATAAAAATAACCCTTCAGGTAGAATAGTCAATGTGCGCTTTGAACATTATCAACCAATCCTTTACTAGGACTATTTCATAGACATTCATTTCAATCATAAATAAATATCAAATCAATTCAGCCTCATAAACTGTTATAGAACATTCTATACACATAAAGGCTCAACATTCACTTTGACCAAGAGGAGTTTGAAGTTTCAACATAGAATACATCATCTCAACATGAAAATACGGAAGATTTACATCATGATAAGTAATAAATCAATGGGATGAACCTATATCAAAAAAATTCATAAGGTTAGAATTCAAAAGAATTATACCTCTCACCATCAGATGTCCTAATTGACCATACATAACCATTTCCCCAGCTACATAAAATATCTTACTCACATAAATTTTTTATTTATTACTCTGTTGAGATTAAACTGCTTGAGGAGTCAGGGTATTCTTATAATCACCATGTATTTCTTAATTATATTGATGATAATTATTTATTTTCCCTAATTCTGTTGAAACATACACCGTTTGTGATACATGAGAAGTGTCCTGAGAACCCAACCTTAGATCACTATGACAATAGCACTGGAGATGTCTCATCTAGTTGAAATTTTGACATGCTTTAGGTGGTATTGTAAAATCTCACTTCATGTGATCATAAGAACAACATTGAAAGCACCCCAACTTACTATTTGATCTTGGAGGAATATTTACTAATTCAGGCATCTGATTATGAGTCATATCAATACCTTGGAAATAGGTGTCTCTATTCCTCTTATTCTAAGTATTAGTGTTCCAAACATTTCACATAGGTATCAACATGCTTCCTCCACCTATATTAACCAAATTTTATCTTTCTACCATCATCTATCTAGTAACCATCTCTGTATACTCTATTATATAAAGAATGAAAATCTTTGAGAAGATTTTTGAGCTTAACGCAGATTAAAAAAGGTGTGTCTTTAAGGATGTACATGCAACAAATTTGGGTGAATAACAGACTAAATTCATGAATTAAGGCACATAATCTGTCACTGATAGTTTCTTCTGCTTCATGCTAAAAAATTTGGGTCTTCTCACAATCTTGAACTTTTCAGGATAGAATTATTTGTTCAACAATTTTTAAAAATCCTCCAATGCAATGTATTGGTCCCATTTAGCTTGAACTACTAAATCTTACCACTGGTGTGCTAGATCCTTTAGAATATATGTACCCAATTTCACTTTTAGCTAAACTTGTGTGTCTAGGAAATTTAAGATTTTATTTATCCTATTTAGCAACACCTCATATTTTTTCAGTTCTTAATCACCTCAAAAGATGGGTGGATTATTCTTTTGGATCTGAATGGAATGATCCACTTGCCTATTTTCATCCCTTCTGATACCTCTATCAATGGATTAAAAATCCTAGAGAATACTCTAAACCAGCTATTGGTTCACCTAAGGATAAGGTGCAACCACATTTTAATCATCCTCTTCTGGTTGGTTTCTTCTATGCCTAACGGGAAACAATTTCTATAACCAAAAGAAAACATCATTTATTTGCGCTCTATGACAATTGAAATCTTACCAATTTCAAAATTATACATCACACATATCAAAACAATGACTTTCAAAATTCAACAATTTCCACATTCAAACCATTTTTGAAAATTCAACCATGCTCTTTGAAAATCAAACCATTTTCAACTATTTTAAAAAATAAACACTTTTTAATCAAATCATAAATCATAACTCATAATGAAATATGAAAACCCATTGAGAAGTAATTTCTATCAATGCACTCCTTGCTCTTCTCATTGGCTAAACACATGAAAATGAGGTTAGAACTCTTTTAAGTGTCTCAAAACAATCATGTACCCAAACCGCCAGGTAAATTGATGTTCAGAAGAAATAGGTTATCTACGCCTATTTATTCTATATATTTTAAGTTCCAATAATACTACTTATTACGACCAACCCAACTCAATGACTAAACTAGAAAGATTTATCAAATCCAGGATCAAACAAACTAATACCATTTGTAGCATCCCAACCCTCCTCATTTGTTTGATAAGTGACAGGGGTTATTACTAGCCTTTGGTGACATCCTCAAGAAACTAAAGACTAAAAATAAATGTTGAGGGCTTCATAAAAATTGGGGGATGATTTTACCTTTGAAAATAAAACAACCATACTAGATAATCAGCACCAAAAAACCATTATATGATTCATGAGAACATTTTAACACAACTCAAAGAGAAATAATCCAAACCAAAATATATTAGAGTACAAAACAGAAACCAAGACAAAATACTCTAATACAAGGAATAAATAAACTCAAAAACTCCCAAACTACTCCAAGATCCTACCATATGTCTAGCCCAATATATCAAGATGCATCACTAAAGAACTTGGATACCTTGTCTTTACCTGTGTCTCAATATATCACATCTACAAATGCACCACAGTGTCCAAGAAGGGGGTGAGTATAAAACTTGGTATGATTCCCCCAATGTCTTCCCAACTCATGATAATAGGATAGAACATGTTATCACATTTATATAAAATAGATTAAAATAAGTTTATATCAAATCCAAAATAATTTTCCAACCAAAAAGTTTCCAAACCAAATGATTTTCAAGGAAAGAAACCAAACAAATCTTTAAAACCATTTATTAAATTCATTTGGAATTACACATTCCATTCCACATATTGACACATGCATGCCTAGGTGACAGTTACATAATCATGAGCAGTCTCTCATAGATCTACCAAGTTGTCATAAGATAACCATATACCAAGTTCCCCAATGGCACATTCCCCTTCCACAGGGTCACATCAATGAAAATGAACATATGACAATCGCTTATGACAAACACCATGGGAAACCAATTGTTTCAAACCATTTCAATAAAACAATTATTTAATTTAAAACATTTCCGCAAACCTTTTCCATGAATCAAAACAAAACCATATTTTAAAATAATCATTTAAAAATCATGAAATGAGTCACTTTCCACAAAACAATCGAATCAACAAGTTCACAAACCATCACTAAAGAGGGTTTTCATCTATATTTTCACATCAATTTCAGAATTCAATTAAATCAATTCAATAAATTTGAAACAAATACTTCAAGTTCTAACCAAGAGGAGCTGAGAGTGAATCCACCTACCTCTCAAACTTATGTTAAGATGAACAACAACACAAAACTCTAAAAACTCATCTTGAAACTCAAAGAAATGTCCTTAGATCTTATTAACTTTACACAAAACAACCATATCTCATCATGAATGTCATCAAACCACATGAATCTATCCCCAATAGGTTATATTCATGCATCCAAGATAGGGAATAAGAATAAAACAAATGAAAACACAAAAAAATGAGCACTTACAAAGGAATTAAGGCCTTCAACACACATATATTCACCAATGGATCACTCTTGGATCAAGAGGAAAGGATACTCTAGCCTTTGGAAGGAGTATAATTAATTCTAGGGTCGAATTAGGGGGAGAATGTTTTTTAGGAGGTAATCTATATTAGATCCACAAAATTTGGATCTTGTTTTTAATGGTGCACAGTAAGGGTGCATGATTAGGAAAACTGTGTGATGGCCACTACCTCAAAACACCACTCGCATAGTCGGCTTGCACTGTTAGAAAAACAATGCACCAACCATGCTAATCCCATCTATCCAACATCACATTGTTTCTCTTGGTTGGTTGCATGGTTTGGACAAACTGTGCACCTGCCTAGTGCCCACTATTTTAGTTACACGGTTTCTGAAAAGGCATTGCATGGTTTCTAGTAATCGTGCTCAAACCATGCACCAATAGAAAAGTCCCTAAAACATGTCAAATCTCCTACAAACCTCTAGAAACATAACCCTATCACATTATATATTTAAAATTAATAAATAGGGGATTAATTACCTTCAATTGGGGTGATACAAAACATGTGTAAGTAAATATTAGAAAATGGATAAAATTACAAAAATATTGAACAACAAAAAATTTAAAATGAATAAATTACTAAAATAATAAATATATTAATTAATAATGTTGTATAAAAACATTAAAAATGAATAAAGTTATAAAATATTAAAAGAATAGATATTTAAAATCTATAAATTATTTAAAAAAAATTAAGCACACATGTAACATTATCAATGAATAAATTATATCAAATTAATGCATGTTCAAAATGAGTGAAATTTAATTATATATATATATACACACAAATAAGTCAGGACCCCCCCCCCAGGAGTGATGTACTTGAGCATAGAAGTAGAAGAGATGTCACCCCTAGTACCTGAAGTGTCCATTTGAGACCCATTCTTGTTCCCATCCTTCTATTTTGGAATGAAGAATGTGCTTGTAATAACAAATGAATCAATTCATCGAGATGGAGTGTTATTGGATTCAAAATTAATGAACCAGAGGACCATGCATGGATACTTGTTTCATATGATTGAAAAAATTAGTAAAAGAAACTTCTACCCAATGAAATACACTTCCAATCTGAAACCCCCCACATAAAGGAAATCCTACGAAAAAAATTTCAAATCGCCATTGATTCTGACCTTTGGGGAGAACAACCCTAGAAATTAGAGAGTTATTATCCAAATATAGATGTTATGAGAAGGCTTCACAATTATCATCAACATGGGTTAATGATCCTTTAATGAGGATCCTACTGGTGGAGGTACCCTTAAACACCCCCAGCAAACACTGATCAGGAACATCCCTTCGGTTAGGGATTTCACCCGATTTCCAACCTACGACCGAGGCCCCTTCAATGCCACACCAAGAGACAACAGGAATCGAAGAAAAAACTTGGGAAATCCCTCTATAGAGGATATTTGATCCATGAAAATGAATAATCTCCATGGAAGACTCGATCCCTAAACGCCATTGCCATTGCCTTCATGGAGAAGATCTCGAACCTGTGACCTAGAAAGACACTAAAGGATTATTCCAATCTTCCCAGGAATGTGTCTACCATTTAATATTCCCTGAAATCAAATATCCAACTCACTCTAGAGTAGGAAAGGTCTAAGGAGTTGATCCTTGGGATCCTCAATCAAGAAAATTCATAGTCGGGGTGGGAAACTACTACGGATGATAATGATTTTGATTATGATTGTAGCAATGATTATTCTTTTCTTGATATGTAGTTTTCTTATCTAGATGAGGGTGTGTCTCTTTTTATGAACATGTCCTCTTTATTTCTTGCCTGTTATATTTTTCTTACACCTTTAATAAATGGTTAGGATCTTTGGTTTCTCGCTAGGCCCTTTTTAAATATATATATATATATATATAATTAAATAATTAATATATTGTTTATAATCAATAAAAATGAATAAAATTATTAAAAATAAATAAATTTAATATATATATACCAATAAATAGTATATTAGGTATTTAATTAGTATATTAAGTATTTAATTAGTATATAACAATAAATAGTATATTAATTATTTAATTAGTATATTATGTATTTAATAATTTTATTCATTTTTATTAATTATAAACAGTACATTAATTTTTTAATTATATATATAATTAATATACAATTTAAATTTATTATATATTAAATTTAATAAATATAATTATTAAAAATTTGGGGGTTTCCCCTGTTCGGCTTGTAAACCCACATAAATATATGTTTAAATAAAAATGAATATATTTTAATTGTGTAAATTATTAAAAACATTAAATGTTAAAAAATGTATTAAAATGTATTAATTAAATATTTATTAACAAATATGAATAAATTTAATATATATATATATAGTAGGTGTTTGGGGGTACAATTACACACACATGGTAATAAATAGTATATTAATTATCTAATTAGTATATTATGTATTTAATAAATTTAGTAATTTTTATTAAATATAAAAAGTGTATTACATATTTAATTATATATAAATAATATTTTTAAAATTTATTAATTTTTAATTAAATAATTAATATAATATTTATTAATATATTCCAATATATATATTAATATAAATATATATCAAAATTTAAAATATAACAATATATTTGTATATATATCAATATATATTTTTATAAAAGGAGTAAAAATTTCATTATAAAAAGTTAATAAATATAAATAAATACAAATAAATAGTAAGAATGAATAAATTTTAAAAAATAATAAACAAATAAACAATTTTAAAAACAAATATTAATATATGCATATATATGAATATATTAAATATTAATATATGCATATATATGAATATATTAAATATTAATATATATATATATAATTAAATAATTAATATAATATTTATTTATATATATCAATATATATTAATATATATATATATATCAATATATATTTTTATATATGAAATAAAAATTTAATTATAAAAAATGAATAAATATAAATAAATATTAAAATGAATATATGTATATATATATTAATAATAAATATATTCCTATATATCAATATATATTTTTATATATGAAGTAATAATTTATTTATAAAAAATTTATTAATTCATCTAGTCCTCAACTTGAATGACTATCCATTTGGATACATTGGGTATTTCTCATTCCAATTATCATGTATATGGAAATTTTAATAATATTATGTGTGAAACATAAGAAAAATATAAATAAAAAGAATGATGTCATTCTTGTTGGAAAATAATAGATTGTTATTTCACAACACTAATATGAAGATACCAAACCTCTACCATAGTTAACCCTGATAGAATAAAACAAGATCAATTAAAATGGTAAATGGTCTCAACAAACCCTTTTAGATCAAGATCCCCATAAATTTCCATCTAAAAAACATTTTTAAATGTACATTGTTAAGATCATTCCTCCTATCCCAAGCTTCCAGGCCTAACAAATAAGTTCAAATGGGGTTTCTAACTAAACTCAATTGTTGATAAACAAAGTAATTCATCCAAACTTATATGTTGAACAACACCCATCTCTAAAACCGGTGTGGGATTGAGTTTTTCACACAAATATCCTCCCCTAAAACAAATACAACACATTTGGATCTTTCATTCAAGGATAATTCACCTAATTCTATCATTTTGAACCACTATTTTCATCACTGAGACACACTGCCAGACAGCTTCAATCGAGAATTATTTTAACACAAGGCAACACCATTGATCCAAATGCTCTAACCAATCCATCATCATCATTGCAAAATCCAACCTAGGATATAAAACCATATCAAAATGTGGATATATGACCCAAATCGAACCATAACTCTAATACGACTTGTTAGGAACATTCCTCCTAGAATAGGCTTTCAGGCCCAACACATAAGCCTAAATGGGGTGTTGATCCTAGGGTGTATTTGTCGTCAATAATTAAATTTGTGTTGGTGGATAAAATGGTGATATTTTGAGAATTGTTATGTCTTGGACAATTCTCCTTAAAAATCTGATGATTGGTGAAGTTATCTTTGGTTCCAAATACTTGTATCATTTTACGACACTTTGTTTACTACAAGATAAAGGGGAATTGATGAAACCCCTGAAAATTGTATCTATATTTTGTATGAAGAGAATGTAGAATTGTATTAACATATTATTTAAGGAAGTCTCGAAATTCTATATTTATACTTAGATTATTTCAAAGTATATATGAGTAAGCCTCATATTTAAAAATAGTCATCCCATAGAAGCCACCAAGTCTTTCCCTCAACAACCCTTAGGGGGACTCGAGTGTCAACCCCCATGGGAGAGCCTGCCAATAGAGGGCACATATGTAAGTAAAGGTATGGGATGGCCCGTGTGTAAGGCCCACAGGAGTGCACACCCTTAGGTGTGGTTGGGCCCATGTATAAGGCCTAGAGGGTGCCAGTGGGACTGCACATGTGAGGTGTAACCTATACGTCATCTGTTACAATTGTGACAAGTGATGATCCCTATTAGCCAGTTCAAATGGTGGTAAGAAACTAATTTTCCTATAAATTATAGCACCATCACTTATGATTTTTTATGTGTGACACATGATGTCACAGACTATTCATTTTTCATTTAATGATACAAAAAATAATATTGGTCATTTGATGTAGATGATATGAGCCATCCATCGAAACCCACATAGTGTTTATTCAAATAAGTCTTTCATCTTAAGCCTCTTGATGAGGATATTGTCTTTATGAACATGTGACAATAATCCACCCAAAGTTATAAAGCCAAGACAGTGAGAATGAGTCTAATCAATCTAACCAAAATCATGCAATAAAAGTCTTGCATGCATGTGATAATTTAAAGAACAAATACATAATGAGAAGTTGTCACAAGAACCAATGAAATTCACATGATGTTGTTATGTGATGATCTTAAGACCATGATACAAAATGTTGGTGATCGATGAGACGTTTCATGATTCCATGCAACCAATCACCTTGACATCTCATGATGTTCATGGATCATGCGACAATAGGGATACAATCATCATGTTTCTGCATAAAGATGAACATTTCATCGAATGCGTGAAGGATCCATATTTTTAAGATAATATCTTTTTAATTATTCGAGTCTTTTAAGATGATTTCTACAAAGACATCACGTGGTCAATTAAGTGATCATTCAAAGAAGAAGCTATCATGTGATTCGCATGATCATTCTAATGAATTATAGAGAGGTCGATACTTACGACCATTCAAAATGAATGAGATGCACTAAGAACATTTGGTGTTTAATGAGTCATCTACATGCCTTTATAATTGGAACAACACAAACTATATAAAAATGGAGACTAGTATAAGAGTTATCATTGCCAGTTTTTTTATAAATCAAGGGAAGCTTTTGAAATAGAGGAGGTTTTTTGATTCACTCATGCAAAGGAAAGTAATCCCGCATGATCCAATCATGAGAAGGAGTATCATGTGAGTCTTATGATCTCGTGAAGGTATTTTTGAAGGAGACACCCATGGAAATACCTTATATCTCTAAAAGTAACGCACAAAGACAACTTCTGTCATGCAAAAGTATCATGTGAAGCAATTATTGCTTAAATAATGATCCTGAGAAGATACTCGACCCACCTATAACAACTCGTCTTTTTATTACACATTAATTCATGATTTATTACATAAAATTAAAAATATTATAGCCTAGAATATTGAGAATTCTAGTTTCTTTATGAATTAGGTACATTACATAACAATGTAAATTAGGAAATACACCATATTTATTGAAAAATTCTTTAACATGCTTGTATTAAAAAACATCATGGGATAACCTAGGGACATAGATAAGAAAGCAGTGATCTATAAAGCCCAGTAAGGGAATAAACAAGGAATACCATAGAGAAGGTGTAACATGAAGAAGGTAAAACATTTTAGACAATAAGAATATAAATGGGGCATAAACTGGGTGAGAATCATAAACTTGAACAATAAGACATTATATAGCATGATAACATAAAGGCAATATGGGAAATGTGGAAAAAACTTTAAAAAATGCATCATAAACATAGATCAAGGATAAATTTCAAGACATCATGATGGAAAAAGATCCATAAAGGAATCAGGTTTACTCTATGTCCCAACAGGATGTATCATGAGACTAAACATTACCCAATGCGTTGGAGCGCTATATAATTATGGACGCACCCATCACATTCATTTCATTATCATGCTTAAGTGTTTCACGTAGATCGTAAAAAAAGAAATCATTTATCATCACATTTTATTCCATGGTAATGGAGTGTTAAATACATTCATTTAATTTCCAAATCAGTAACTAAAAGTTCATAATGGCGAACACTCTTGATAGGAAATGCGTACATGTATTCACTACACAATTGTTTGTCCTAGAAAATCGTAGTGGAATTTTGGAATCATAATGACATCAAATAAAAATTCATGAAATGGGTTGATGTGTAAGAACCTGGATCTTCTTTTCAGGTATGTTTTTCTTTCCTAGTTGTTTTTGAGAAAAAGAGGAGTTTCTGGAAATTTCAGGTGTACACACCGTGTACCCAGCTGTCGTGGGTGACCGTGTACTGGCCGTTTAACGTCCAAGTACATGGACATGTGTGGTGACCTAGAGGAAACCTAAAACAGAGGCCGAAAAAGGAAATACATGTCGTGTACTTTTAAAGAACATGTCATGTATTTGTTTCATTAAACGGAGCAGGGTCACGTCTAATTGACAAAACACGGTTCTTATTCTTCTGTCTCATCCAGGATCGTCCATATGACCACAGATCTTCTGTAAGCCCCTAACATGCCGCCCATTATCCAATTCTAACTCCGTCACTTGCATTGGAATTGCATCGGTGAGTTCTCCCCTCTTCTTGAACATCATCTCCTGATTTCTCCTCTTCCACGAGATATCCTTGGTTGAACTATTTAACGTTTCTGTAGGTCTGCGACGTTCTAGGGGGATTTAAGGACTGAGTTTCACATATATCGATCTCATGATTCCGACGTAGGTCTCTTTTTCCATTCCGTATATAGTCTTTGAGTTATATGTGAAAAAGATCCCAATACCCTTGTTCGGGGTATTGCGTGTTTATGGTTTTTAGCCTGTTATTGTCTGATATGCCTTGTTTGTTTGGATAGAGGTTAATTATTATGATAAGGGTTAACCTTTCCATGATATGTATGTTTTTCCCATGTTTTCTTTTTATTAAACATTTGGTTTAGCTTTTCTTGTTAGGATTCTGGTTGCTTTTCATGCCTAGTATTGTTATGATGGAGTGATTATTATCTAATATACAATGATATGTTGCAGTTTGTTTATCCAAGTAGTTCTTGAGTATTATCTTGGCTGTTTATTATCATTTGTGCACAATTTCTTACACGAGGCTATGAGAACCTAGTGTAGTGAGACCATAGGTTAAATTGACGTTCAGGGCTTTCCCATAGTGTCTATTATAATTATCACTCTGTGAGACCATAAGAGGGATGGACGTTGAGTGCTCCCCCATAGTATCCATAGTTTCATTATGAAGCCATAGGAGGAATTAGAGTTTAATGCTTCCTCAGAGTGTCTATATATTACCATTAAAAGACTAAAGGGGGGAATTGATGGTTGGTGCTTCCTCAGAGATTCTTTAATCACACATGACTATAGGGTGAATTGAGGGTGAGTGCTTTCTCAGAGAATCTTTTCTATATCTTATTTTATATTGTCAACCAGAGGGGTTGGCTGTGGGAACTACTCAGAGGGTTTCTTGAATTTGTTTTTGGTGTATTGAATACTTAAATATAAATGTTTGTAAATGAAACTGTAGGACTGTTTACTTTTGAGTACTTCTGTGTTCACTGCTTCTTTTTATTTATCGCCTACCATATATATTCACTGACTCTTAGGCACAGATATTTGGGTGGTTGCCTACTGCGATTAGTCTCACACCTTATTTTGATCATTATTTTGGTCCCAAATAGATTATATTGTTGCAGGGATAGATAATGGAATCACCCTTTTACTTCAGGTACTTGATTGTTGTGAAGTTGGGGAGCATGTGACCAAGTTGAGGCTTGAGATGTTGTGGAGATTTTTACTTGATTTTATTTTGTACTTTGGTTTAGTACTATATTCCATCATTGTGGTTTGATTGGCTATTGTCCTAGACATATGTATCATGAATCTTATATATGTGTGAGCTCTAGTTGTTTACTACTTTGGATGTTTACTTATTGCATGTTTTATTGCTTCCACTATTGTTATATTTTTTACTTATACTGTGTTACTCTAACAATGAGAACATATTTTCCCCACTATCACACCTAAGGCCGTCACTGCTAGTCGGAAGCCTCTGATGTTTGGGGAAATGCACTTGAGGCCATTTGAACAACCAGGTACGGGGAACCTCTGTGTGGCTCCCAGAACCAATACGTTATAAAGTGGTATCAAAGAAATTATTTTCTTCTTGACTTACTATTTGAAGCCTATAGATAGGGATAGGAAGGAATGGGTACTTGGTAATAAGTTGTGCCTGGGAGTAGCTAACCCATGTACAGGGAAAAGCCAATCTACCGCATTATTGTAATTTTTCTGGTTTTTCAAATTTACAGTTGATTTGAATTCACCATTGGGTGATTCACATGTTTTGTACTATTATCATTAATATTATTAAGGTTATATTTCTATTGCAACCCAATGAGATGAGGGTATTCCATCTCATGCATCATATAAGGACTTGTTAGAAATCACAAGGAATGCATTCCTGCCATGCCATTTAGGGTGCATTAGTGATTTCATGTTGTTGTGATAGATTGTGTGCTATATATGCATGCTGTTGTGATATATGCCTTGATAAAATACCTACTTTTGATAGGGTATTTAATTGTGAAAGGTTTCGTTTGAATAAATTCCTATCTTTCGTTCTTGAGATGTTATGGGCCCCCATGGATCAGAATTTGGTAGAACATTACACTGTTATGCTTGAAAATTACATGTATAAGATGCCAATATTTGATTCGCAGGGAGTATGGGCCCTTACATATTGGAATTTGTCACCTTAATGTTTGTTTCCATGTTTTCTATGTTCCAGAGTAGTTTCTGAGGCTTATTGTCTGAAGGAAACCAGAATAAACGGCGTGTAAGGATGAATACACACCATGTGTCCTTCTGTTTGGAAAGAAACTGTTTTTCTTAAGTACATGCCATGTACTATATGTACACGCCTTTTAGTCTCTAACTGTTTCACTGGCTGTGTGGGTAGAGACATGGGTTGGGAAATCTTTGGGGGAAACACGTCATGTAATTGTTGTAAACATCGTGTTGTGTAGACCATGTGTCCACCGATGTGACTAATGATACATATGGATTAAATATAAGTTATACATGTTATTTAAATCTTCAACACGCCGTGTAGTGTAACCCATGAATCTATCCATGTAGAAAAAAACATGGGTCGGTGAAAACATTCTAGTAAACATCGTGTCTCGAAAAAACACATCGTGTAGAATCAGCTATGTAACCGGCTGTGTAACTAACACAGGTCGGTGATGTTCGTCTACCCGGAGACTTTGAGGGTCAATCGAGCCCGAGAGTTCTTGAATTTGGAGCAAGGTACTATTTTAGTTATGAAGCATTCTTCTCATTTCACATATTTGTAGTGCTTTACACCCTTTCTAGAAAGAGATGAGTTATTCCTTGTGAGGAAGTTTGGGGATGGTCTCAGGCATTATATTCAGTCTCAAGTGAACATCTCCAGGTTGACTTCTATATCTTCATAGTCAACCAGGCACTGATCATGGAGCACAACCTGAGGGATTCTGGAGATGTGAGCCAGGGCGGTTCTATATCCAGAGTTAGTGCTTCTCTGATTGATAGTAGGAAGCACCGTAGGGAGTCTACACATGGATATCTGAGTAGGCGGGATTAACCTTCAGGTATATAGTTGGTATGCAACTAGTGTGTAAGAGTTGGGCATACCATGCCACTTTTCCCGAGAACCTCAGTGGAGTGTCGATCTTGCGGCAAGATGGGCCATCTTCAATACTTTTGTCAGATCTTCTCACCAACAGCTGGTGACAGGGGATCTTCTATGACTCCGTGTTCAGTAGTAGCACGACCAGTTTTTCATCAGTCAGGGAACTGGAGTTCTTTTGGCCATTCAAGACAAGGTGGATGTCATGGCTAGGGTAGCCAGTCACCAGGATTATAGTGATAGTATGGTGTATCAGCTTAGGGTGGTCAGGTAGGGTCGTAGGGCTGTGGTGTAGGTCAGACCTTTGCAGTGGAGCTAACCCAGCAGGAGCAAGATCCCGAACCCTCTACAGTTAGAGGTACTATTCTAGTTGCCTCATTTTTAGCTTCATCTCTTTGGGATACAGGGGAATCCCATAACTTTATATTTGTTGTAGTTGTGGAGATCCTTGGGCTTTTTATATTTTCTTCTCCTAATATATTGACATTATACACTCTGTTGGGGACAAGAATGGCTAGTGTACGATAGTGCAAGGAGTTCCCTCTATAGGTTGGGGGTGTCACTTCTTTTGGGACCTCTATGTCCTAGAGATGATGGGTTATGACGCCATTCTTGGAATTGACTAGTTAGTTCTCTTCCATGCAGTTTTCGACTGCTATCACCGTAGGGTGATTTTAACATCACCAGAGGGTGGATTGTTTCTTCATAAGGGAGAAATGGATGTTCAAGTGAGTACAGAAGGACCCGAGCATCATGGGTTGGGAAGAGTTACAACCCAGATTTCTAGTCTATATCTGGATGACCAGGAGACTTCAGGGATGGTCTTTCCTCTAGTGGTGGATTATTTTACAGATGTCTTTCCAGTGGAAATTTCAGGGGTGCCTCAAGAGTGTGAGGTAGATTTTCTATTGATCTCGTGCTAGGAGAAGCAATGATGTCCATTCCTCCTTATAGGATGACTATGACACAGTCGCGACAGAAGTCTTATGCTGATCGACAGAGATGACCTCTGGAGTTCAAGGATGGAGATCATGTTTTCATGCGTGTCACACCGTAGTTGGGACACAAATAGGATTATAAGGTAGGGTAAGCTTTCTTCAAGGAAGGTCGGGCCATTTTAGGTGTTGGAGAGAGTCAGGATGGTTGCCTATCGGTTGTAGTTACCTCCGAGGTACTTGTATATCTAGGATTTATTCCACGTTTCTCAGCTTTGATGTTGCTTCTCAGACCCGTCTCATGTTTTCCAACCCGAGGTGGTTGAGTTAGAGGTGGATGCATCCTTTGTGGAGCATCCTATCAATATTTTTGATCAAAGTGCAAAGGTTCTTCGTGGCCGGTCTGTTCCTCTGGTACGAGTGCTATGCCAGTACGAGCGAGTACAGGATGAGACTTGGGAGAGCGGGGCCGATGTATGATCACAGTGGCCAAATCTATTCAAGTTTTCTTCTTATATGCCACCTTTCTAGGGAAATTTGGGGACAAATTTCTTTAAGGGGATGTTTTTAAGAACCCAGATCTTCTTTTCAGGTACGTTTTTTTACTAGTTGTTTTTGAGAAAAATAGGAGTTTTTGGAAATTCCAGGAGTACACACCATGTACTTTAAGTACATGCCGTGTAACCGGTTGATGTCGGTGACTGTGTACTGGCAATGTAACGGCTGAGTACATGGTTTTTTGTGGTGACCTAGAGACCGCCTAAAGGGAGGCCGGAAAAGGCAAGTACATGCCATGTACTTTTAAAGAACATGTCGTGTACTTTCTTTTTATTCATTAAACTTACCAGGTTCATGTCTAATTGATAGAACACACTTATTATTCTTCTTCTTCTATCTTGTCTAGGAGAATTCGTACATCTTGGGATATTTTTTGATCCCCTGACTCACCATCCATTCTATGATTTGAACTCCGTTGATTGCGTTGGTATCGTATCGATGAGTTATTTCTTCTTCTTGAACATCATGTCATAATTTCTCCTCTTTTGCAAGATATACTAGGTTTAGAATTTTAACTTTTTTGTATATCTATGAAATTATAGGGAGATTCAAGGCCTGAAGAACACATATATTGATCTCACGATGCCGAGGTAGGTGGTTTGTGCCCTTACATAGATAGGTTTTGAGTTATATGTGCAAAAGTTCCCAATACCCTTGTTCGGGGTATTGCATGTTTATGGGTTTTAGCCTGTTATTGTCTGCAATGCCTTGTTTTCTTGGATATAGGTTAATTGTTGTGAGAAAAGATTAACCTTTACATGATATGAATTTTTTCCCATGTTTTCTAGTCATTGACCATTTGGTCAAGCCTTGCTTATTAGGATGCTGCTTTCTTTCCATGCCTAGTATTGTTAAGATGGAGTGATTATTATCTGTCATGCTATGATACACTGTAGTTTGTTTAGCCAAGTAGTTCATGAGGATTACCTTGGCTACTGATTATCATTTGTGCACAATTGCTTACATGGGGTTGTGGGAACCTGGTGTTGTGAGACCATAGGGGAAATTGACGTTGAGGGATTTCCCAGAGTGTCTGCTATAATTACCACACTGAGAGACCATCAGGGGGAAGGACGTTGAGTTCACCCTTATAGTGTCTATAGTTACGTTACGAGGCCACAAGAAGAATTGACGTTGATTGCATCCTTAGAGTGTCTATTGATTAACGTCAAAATACTAGAGGGTAATTGACAGCGAGTTCTTCCTCAGAGAGTATTTTCTATATCTTTTCTTTTATTATGAACCAGAGGGGTAAGGTTGTGATAACTACCCAGAGGGTTTCTTGTATTTGTTTTTGGGGGATTTAATACTTAAAAGTAAATGTTTGTAAATGATATTATAGGACTGTTTACGTTTGAGTACTTCTTTGTTCACTAATTCTTTTTTCATATTGCCTGCCATATATATTCACTGACTGTTAGGCACAGATCTTTGGGTGGTTTCCTACTATGATTATTCTCACATCCTATTTGGGATATGCTTCTGGGCCCGAACAGATTATATTACTACAGGTATTGATAAGAGAAAACACCCTTCTGCTTTAGGTACTGGATTGCTGTGGAGTTGGGGAGCATGGGACCAATTTGGGGCTTGCGATGCTATGGAGCAGTTTACTTACTTTTATTCTGTACTTTGTTTTAGTAATGTATTACATCATTTTGATTTGTTTGGATGATTTCCTAGACATATGTATCATGAATCATATATAAATCTGTGCTCCAGTTGTTTACTACTTCTGTTGTTTACTCATTTCATGTTTTACTGCTTCCGCTATTATTATCTATTTTACTTTCATTGTGTTACTTTTCCAATGATGGAATAGTTTTTCCACTATCAAACCCAAGGCCCTTACTGCTAGTCAGCATCCTCTAGCATTCATGAAAATGCGCTTGAGTCAATGTGACCAACCAAGTACGGGGAACCTCTAGGTGGCTCCCAGAACCAGGACGTTACAAAGTTGTATAAAAGGAATTATTTTCTTTTTGACTTACTGTTTGGAGCCTATATCCCGGGATAGGAAGAAATAGGTACTAGGTAATAAGTTTTTCCGGGGAGTAGCTAACCCATGTACAAGGAAAATCCAATCTACCTTATTATTTCAATTTTTATGGTTTTGAAATTTTATAGTTGATTTGATTTATTTGTTGGGTGATTCACATGTTTTGTGCAGTTATTATTGATATTATTAAGGTTCTATTTCTATTGCAATCCGATGAGATGAGGGTATTCCATCTCATGCATCATAGAAGCACTTGTTAGAAATCACATTTCATGCATTCCTTCCATTCCATTTAGGGTGCATTAGTGATTTCCTGTTTTTGTGATAGATGTTGTGCAAGATATGCTTGTTTTTGGGATAGATTCCTTGATAGAATACCTTCTTTTGATAGGGTATTGAATCATGTAAGGTTTCGTTTGAATGAATGCAAAAATTTGGTTCATGAGGTGTTATGGGCCCTCATGGATTGGAATTTTGTGGATCATTACACTGTTATGCTTGAAAATGACATGTATAAGATGCAAAGCATTGATTCATGGGGAGTATGGGCCCTCACAGATCAGAATTTGGAACCTTAATGTTCGGTTTTGTGTTTTCTCGGTTTTGGAGTAGTTTCTAAGGCTTACTTTCTGGAAGAACCCATAATACACGGCGTGTAATGATGAATACACGTTGTGTGTCCTTCTGTTCTGGATGAAACTGTTTTTCTTAAGTACATGCCTTGAACTATATGTACACGCCATGTAGTCTCTAATCGTGTCATTGGATATGTGGGAAGAGACACGGGGTTGGAAAATATTTGGGAGAAACACATCGTGCACCAGTTGTACACATCATGTTGTGTAGACCATGTGTCCACCCGTGTGACTAACGACATAGATGGATAAAACATAAGTTATACACGACATTTCAATATTCAACACACTGTGTAGTGCAATAAATGAATCTAGCCATGTAGTGAGCATCACGGGTCGGTGAAATATTTCTAGTAAACACCATGTCTGGAAAAAACACGCTGTGTAGAGTCAACTGTGTAACCGGTCATGTAACTAACAACACGGGCTGGTGAAGTTTGTCTTGTACATGCCGTGTCTGGAACTACCATGTTGTGTATTCTAGTTCTAGGAGAACTGTGTCTCTTAGACGTGTAGAAGAATTCAGGAAGGGAAAGAGGATTCAACTACATGTCATGTGTTAGGACAAAACGTCGTGTGTTAGGATAACACCTCCTGTGTGTGGGGTGTTACACAACCTAGGTTGGCAGAAGTACACACCCATGTGAAGGCTTAAGGGAACACGCCGTATAGGCATTATACACACTATGTATCCATTTTTTTTGAAAAATTTGAATGCTATATTTCTATTGTTTCCTTATTACACTTCTACATTTTAGTCCCTATTAATCTTGATCTAAGGTGTGTGATTGAACTTTCCGAGTTATGCCACCAAGATGTCCTCTGGTTGTTTGTCAGTTACAGGGAAGTGATCAGACACCGGATATGGCTGATCAGGGACTACAAGCGGACCCTCCAATTGAGCCAGTCTTGGCACCAGCCATCATCTCAGATATAGGTGATGAGGAACAGTTCCTAGAGGGATTTTTGAGTTTTATGAAGACCTTCTAGGGAGTACCGCATCCTGCCCCGTCGATGGAAGAATTGATATAGGTCTTTTAGTAGCAGCATCCTCTAACTTTCTCAAGGGATAGAGGACCCCGGCCTACATAGTCATGGCTAGAAGGCATACTGACGATCATCGAGCATCTAGAGACGCATTTAGAGAGGATGTTCAAGCTCGCTATATATATGTTTCAGGATTCCACCAAGATATGGTGGGATGTGATCTCATAGGCGGGACACCAACAGGTTATGGCGTGGGATGAGTTTCAGCATACCTTTTACGACTACTCCTAACCGGAGACTTTGATGGCCGATTGAGCTTGACAGTTCATGAGTTTCGAGCAGGGTACTCTTTCAGTTATGAAGTATTCTTCTCACTTCACAGATCTCCAGTGATTTACACCCTTTCGAGAAGGTGATTATTTATTCCTTGTGCGGAAGTTTGAGGATGGTCTTAGGCAGGATATTTGGGCTCAGGTGAACATCTTCAGGTTGACTTCAATATCGTCCATAGTCATCTAGGCACTGATCATGGAGTGAAACCAGAGGGGTTCTGTAGCTGTGAGCTATGGAGGTTCCACATCCAGAGTTAGTGCTTCTCCGACTGATAGTAGGAATCACCATAGGGAGTCTATTTGTGGTGATCCGAGTAGGCGGGATGCACCTTCAAGTAGCCAGGTGGTATGCTACCAGTGTGGAAGAGTCAGGCATACAAGAACACTTTTCTCGAGAGACACGGTGGAGTGACGATCTTGCTGAAAGATAGGTCATCCTCAACGCTTCTTTTAGATCTTCTCACCAGCAGCTAGCGACAGGGGTTCTTCTATGACTTAGTGTTCAGGAGTAGCACCACTGGTTTCTCATCAATCAGGGAACTGTAGTTCTTCCGTCCATTCAGGCTGAGGTAGAGGTCATGGCTGGGGTAGCAATTCGCCATTCTTCCAGTGACAGCAAGGTGGACCATCTTAGGGTGGTCAGGCAGGGTCGCAGAGCCACGGTGTAGGTCCGACCTTTATAGTAGATCAGACCCAACATGAGCATGATCCTTGACCCTCTATTGTTCTAGGTATTATTCTAGCAGCCTCATTTTTAGATTTTTTTCTCTTTTCGATATAGGGGCATCCCATAGCTTTATATCTGTTGCAGTAGTGGAAAGCATTAGGCTCTGTATCATTTCTTCTGGTGGCATCTTGACGTTAGACACTCTGTTGGGGAAAAGAATGGATAGTTTTTTATAGTGAAAGCAGTGCCCTCTAGAGGGTGGTGGGTGTCACTTATTTTGGGACATCTATGTCCTATAGATGATGGGTTATGATTTCATTCTCTGAATGGACTGGTTAGTTCCCTTCTAGGTTGTTGTCGACTGCTATCGTCGTAGGGTGAGTTTTACATCACTATAGGGCAGATCGTTTCTTTATAAGGGAGAATGGGATGTTCAAGTGAGAATAGAGAGACCCAAGAATCATGGGTTGTGAAGATTTATAGACCAGATTATTAGTCTATATTTGGATGACCAGGGGACTTCACAGATGGACTATCCTTCAGTGGTGGATCATTTAAGAGATGTCTTTCCATAGGACATTTCAATGTTTACTCTAGAGCATGAGGTAGACTTTTCTATTGAGCTTGTTCTAGGAGCATCACTGGTGTCCATTCCTCCTTATAGTTTGGATAATGCATAGTCGCGACCAAAGTATTATGCTAATTGATGGAGACAACCTCTGGAGTTCGAGGTTGGAGATCATGATTTTCTACGTGTCACACCGCGGTTGGGACACAGGAGGATTAGGAGGCGTGGTAAGCTTTCACCAAGGTACGGCATACCGTTTGAGGTTTTGGAGAGAGTCGGGCCGGTTTCCTATCGGTTACAGTTAACTCAAAGGTACTGAGCTATGCATGATGTATTCCACATTTCTTAGCATCAACGTTACTTCTCAGACCCGTCTCATGTTTTCCAACTTGAGGAGTCTGAGTTAGAGGTGGACGCATCCTTTGAGGATAATCCTATCCGAATTGTTGATCAATGTGAAAAGGTTCTTCGTGGTCGGTCTGTTCCTCTGGTATGAGGTCTATGACAGCACATGCGAGTACAAGACGACACTTGGGAGAGGGAGGCTGATGTATGATCACAGTGGCTAGAGCTGTTCGAGGTTTCTTCTTCTATGTCGCCTTACTAGGGAAATTCGGGGATGAATTTCTTTAAGGGGATATGTTTTTAAGATCCCATATCTTCTTTTTAGGTACAGTTTTCTTTTCTAGTTTTTTTAGAAAAAGAGGTGTTTTTGGAAATTTTAAGAGTACACGCCACGTATTTAAGTACACACCATGTACCCAGTTACTATGGGTGACTATGTACTGGCCGTGTAACGGTCGAGCTCATGGCCATGTGTGGTGACCTAGAGACCACATAAATCATAGGGCAGAAAAGGAAAGTACACACCATGTACTTTTAATGAACACATCATGTACTTTTTTTCATTAAATGACCCGGGGTCCTGTCTAATTGACAGAATTCACTTCTTCTTCTTCTGGTATCTTATCCAGAAGCATCTGTACAACCTCAAATCTTCTTTGAGCCCCAGAATCGTTGTCTATTCTTCGATATGAACTCCGTTGATTGCATTGGAATCGCATCGGTGAGTTATCCCTTATTCTTGAACATCATCTCCTGATTTATCCTCTTCCAAAATATATACTCAGCTGAACATTTTAATTTTCTTGTAGATCTATGGCATTCTAGAGAAATTCATGGCCTGTGGTTCATGTATATCGATCTTACGACACCGAGGTAGGTAGTTTGGTCCTTTCTATAGATAGTCTTTGAGTTATATGTGCAAAAGTACCCAATACCCTTGTTTGGGGTATTGCGTGTTTATGGTTTTTAGCTTGTTATTGTATGTTATACCTTATTTGTTTCGATAGAGGTTAATTGTTGTGAAAAGGGTTAACCTTGCCATGATATGGATGTTTTGCCTATGTTTTCTTGTTATTGACTGTTTGGTCTAGCCTTTCCTATTAGGCTGTTGCTTTCTTTCCATGCCTAGTATTGTTAGGATTGAGTGATTATTATATGACATGATATGATATGTTGTGGTTTGTTTATCTAAGTAGTTCTTGAGGTTTACCTTGGATGCTTATTATCGTTTGTGCAACATTGATTACACAGGGATGTGGGAACTTGGTGTAGTGAGACCATAGGGGAAATTAACGTTGAGGGATTTCCCAGAGTGTCTATTATAATTATCACGATGCGAGACTATAGGATGGATAGAAGTTGAGTGCTCCCCCAAGGTGTCTATAGTTACATTACGAGGCCACAAGAGGAATTGATGTTGAGTGCTTCCTTAGAGTGTCTGTACATTACTGTTAAAAGTCTAAAGAGGTAATTGACGGTGAGTGCTTCCTCAGAGTGTCTTTAATCACAGATGACTATAGGGGGAATTAATGGTGAGTGCTTCCTTGGAGAGTCTTTGATATATATTATCTTGTATTGTGATCTGGAGGGGTTAGGTTGTGAGAACTACCCAGAGGGTTTCTTGTATTTGTTTTTGGTGGATTGAATACTTAATAGTAAATTTTTGTAGATGAAACTGTAGCACTGTTTACTTTTGAGTACTTATGTTTTCATGGATTCTTTTTTATTATTGTCTGCCATATATATTAACGGACTGTTAGGAATAGATCTTTGGGTGGTTGCCTACTAGTATTAGTCTCACACCGTATTTAGGTCATTCTTTTGGGCCCAAAAAGATTATATTACTATAGGTATAGATATGGGAAAGTGCCCATCTACTTTAGGTACTTGATTGCTATGGAGTTGGGAAGCATGGGACCAAGCCGAGGCTTACGATACTGTGGAGTTGTTTACTTTCTTTTCTTGGGTACTGTATTCCATCATTGTGATTTGTTTTTCCGCTTTCCTAGATATATGTATCATGCATCATATATATGTGTGTGCTCCAGTTGTTTACTACTTCCGATATTTACTTATTGCATGTTTTAATGATTCCACTATTGTTATATGTTTCACTTCCATTGTGTTACTCTTACAAAGAGGGAATAGTTTCCCCACTATCACACCCAAGGCCCTCACTACTAGTCGGCAGCCTCTGGCATTCAGGGATATGCGCTTGAGGCCATGTGACCAACTGGGTACGGGGCACATCTAGGCGACTCTCGGAACCAGGACGTTACGTGATGAGGGATAAAGGGTTCTCTCCTCATTTTAGAAATAAATTTAACATTGAAATATACATGTAAAAGCATATCCCAACAATATGAATTTGAAATATAAGGTATAAGATAATAAAAAAACTTGAATAAATGAGAGAAGGAAAGGATCTCTACCTTGAGAGTCTGACTCCAAATGCTTGGGAAGAGATTCTTGAGAGCTTGGGGAACCCTGGTATGACTTATAGAGTGGATGATAGATTAAGGAAGTTTTCAATGGATTTTAAGTAAATATAAATGGGATCATGTCTGAGTTTATATAAGAAATGAGTGGGGAATCATTTATTATTTCTCAACCACAGATTTTAGACACTATAATAAAATAACCAAAACCACAAACATTACTATGTTTTTTTATATTGTTTCTTCCTAATGGGATTGGTTTTAATTATTTTATAAGGATAAAGGACAAAATTCATAAAATAACACTCTTTATTTTGTGGAAGTGAGTCATACTCATAAATAAATGATTTTAAAACCATAAAATATATTAATGGTTTTGGAGGATTCATAATGGATTTATAAAATAAATAAAATAAACATAAAATCACATTATTTTAAATGTAAAACATATATTTGGTATTGAATACCAATTATAGTATTTATTACATAACTTTTGGTTCAGTGTGATGTCATAATACACATCGTATATTTATACGGTATTTAATTTTTAACTGAAAATTTGATCATCTCAGAAAATTATTAAAAATTAACCTTTTGATGAAATCAATGTTTTTATTCAAAAAATAATATTCATTTTATGAAAATAAATTTCTAAATATGTGTATTTTCACTTTTAAAATTAGAATTATTGATAAATTTTGGGTTTTTGACAATAACAGTTTTTAAACCCTTATGAAAATTACATTTGACTTCATAAAAATTATATGATCATCTATATTTGATAAAAATTATTTAATAATAATATTTTATTAAAATTTTATTTGTTTAAAAAACCCATTAATTCATCAAAATAAAAATTTTAGTTTAAAATGAAAACTATTTAAAATATCATTAGTGTTTTATTGTAAAAAACAAAATCATTTATAAAGTAATGATAAGAAGTAAATATAAAAATTATTATATTGAAAATAAAATATGTATTTTCATAGTATTATGTTCTTAATACATATCAATTTAACACACCAATAAACTTGTTGACAGTAAGGTTCGCAATGGAGAGACATTCATGGGGTGGTTCAGTGTACATGGTTTGGGTTGTGATCTCGATGAGCTTGAACTTCTCACGTAAATGGTTTCTCTCATGCTTAATTTGTAGGATCTATGATTGTGATTAGTCAAGGTAAAATCCTGATGATGTTCACCCTTGAAAACATTGACAAATTAGATTCATAGGGTATGATCCTGCTAGTTGAGATTGTCACATCCTTTGTCTGTGTCAATTAGATTTTTTAAAACCCTATGTTTATACTGATCATATTACCATTGATCAATGGATATATTATCAACATTAATGATTATTAATGGTCTTTTAAATACAATAGGATATAATAAATACAAATAAATGCTTGTGTTTTCTACAACCATATTACATAATAATACATTTAATTAAATCAGAAGGGGAGTTTTATTTATAACTGTTTGGGTTGTTATAATCTTCCTGTCATCAGAAATTTCACCCTTGAAATTTTATTTTCCCACACTAAAATAGATGTACGTAATTATGTTTGACCACTTCCTTCAATTCCCATGTCACTCCTTCAAACTTTTGGTTTATTCATTGTACATTGACCATGTTAATTTTCTTATTTCCTAGATTTTTGTCTCTACGATCTAAGATCTTCACCGACATCTACTCATATAAGATATCATACTAAAATTATATGACCTATGGATTGAGTACATGTGATGGGTCTGGTATGTACTTACTCATGATGTATGCATAGAATATATCATGTACTTGATATAGCATAGGTGGGAGTTCTAGTCAATTGGTTGCCACTCTTATATGATAAAAATCTCAAAGTGACTGATGCATATTGGACTAATATTTCCCTTCTCAAATATCATGACTTTGTTCCTTGGGTATATGTGGAGGAATATCATGTCTCAACATCAAAATATAGGTCCCATCAATGATTTTCATCATATCTCTTCTGTCGACTTTGAGTATCCTTGATGTGATGTTGAATGGTCTTTAACTTTTCTTCTGTTTCCTCAACCATTTCAGGACTCAGCAGTTTTTGTTCCCCAACTCCATCTCTACATAAAGGTGTTCTTCACCTCTTCCCATAAAGGGCTTTATAGGGATCCATTTGGATGCTTGAGTGGAAACTGTTATTGTATGAGAACTCAACCATAGAAAGATATTGATCTCATCCTGCTTTTAAGTTAATTGAGCATGCTCTCAACATGTCCTCAAGTGTCTGGATAGTCTACTCAGATTTTCTATCATTTGGAGGGTGATAATTCGTATTAAAGTTCAACTTAGTATTTATATAATTTGGGAGACTCTTGCAAAATTTGGAGGTAAATATTTTTTCTTGATCAAATACAATCGATAATGGGGTTTCACGCAGCCTCACCACTTCTATGATGTATATATTTGAAATTTGATTGAGTTATAATTCATGTCAAATTACAATGAAGTGTGAAGTCTTTGTTAGACGATCTACCAAAACTCAAATAGAATTACTTTTTATTGATGTATTAAAAAGACTAGTGACAAATTCCATGGTGTTGTTTTCCTATTTCTATGTAGGTATGAGTAATGGTTTCATCATCCCCTATGATTTTTATCTTTCTGCCTTCACTTGTGGGCATACAAGACATCTTGATGTATATTATATTATATCCTTCTTCATATTGTTCCACAAATATTTCTCTCAATGATCACAATACATATTTGTGATTCCAAGATGGATAGAGAAGGTTGAGATATGTGCATCATCCAATAAATCCTTTAATTATGGATTTGATGGCACACATAGTTGTGACCCAAATCTCACAACACCTTCTTTATTAATATTTAACTCTAAGGATTTCCCTTTTCTTATAGTTTCCACTTTTTTATGAATTCCCACATAATTTTATTGAGCATCCTTTATCATAGCCAAAAGGGATAGTTGAGTAATCATTTGTGAAAGGATTAATGATGTTACTTACTTTATGATTCTTATGTCCATCTTTTTCAAATCTAAGAAGATCAGATAATTATCAATTCTGATTAATGATAAAATTGTTGGACCCGTTATACATAGAGAATTTTACACTTTATTTTCATTCCCATTATGGTATTGAATTGATCAGTCATAGTCCTTGATCATTTCTAACCATATTCATTGGTGCATATTCACCTCTTTCTATGTGAATATATACTTTAGGATTTTTTATTCGTATATATTTCACACTTCTCCCCAAAGAGATAATGTCATCATATTTTCAATTTGAAGATCACTACATCCAACTCTAGATCTTGTGTCAGGTAGTTATGTTCACGAGCTTTCAACTGAATTAAAGCATAGGCTATGACTTTATCATTCTACATCAACACATTTCCCAAGCCCTTATTTGAAGCATTGATAGATACCCAAAAAAGTTCTCCGCTTGTGGGTAATGTGAGAATAGGTGTAGTGATACGTCTCATTTTCAACTCTTTTAAGCTCTCTTTAAATTCATCATTCCATTATAACTTGAATCGTTTTAGAGTTATCTTGGTTAGAGGGTTTGACAATCACGAGAAATTTCTCACAAATGGATGATATTACCCATCTAATCCAAGGAAACTATGAATATCTATCAAAGATGCTGGAATCGACCATCCTTCAATTGATTTTTTATTTGAAGGGTCCATAGTTATATCATTTCTTGTGATGATATTCCCCATGAATGATTCTTTCTTCAATCATAACTCACATTTTTTGTACTTGGCATAAATATTCTTCTTTCTTAAGGTCTTTAGCATAATGCTCAGATACTCTTCATGATGCTCCTTTGTTTTAGAGAATATTAGAATATAATTTATAAATATTACCAATTTTTTTGAGGTAATCTATAAATAATATATTCATCAAGTATGTGAATATTTTTGGGGAATTTGTGAGTCTGAATGGTATTTCTATGAACTCATAGTGTATGTAACTTGTATGGAAATCAGTCTTGGGGATATCCTCCTTCTTCAGCCTAACTTGGTAATATCCCGACCATAGATCCACCTTGGAGAATTTTTTTTCTCTACATATATGATCTAAAAATTCATCAATCTATGGTAGAGGATAATAGTTATTTATGATCTTATTAAGATGTTGATAATCAATGAAAATGTGCATTGAATCATCCTTATTCTTGACCAAGAGGATTGGTGCACCCCATGGTAAATCACTTGGGCATATAAAACATTTATTCAGATTCCCCTTAATTTTTTTCTTTAGATCCTCATGTTCCACAACAAAAATTATATATATATTATTGGATAATGGTAACTCCCCATGTATAATCTTGATTGAAAAATCAAACTCTTGGCTAGGAGGAAGACTGGGAAATTACATAGGAAACACATCTGTGTATTCCCTCACAATGGGAATGTCTTCAGGGATTATTTTTTCCTTAGACTCAATCATTTGATCTAGATATGTTCGCTCATAGGGAAATATTATTCATTATTGAGATGTTGGTGCTAAATATGATTCATTCATCCCATTACATTTGTATAAAATAGGGGGTCGATTCGTGATATGAAGGGTGATTTCTTTCACATGGAAATTTATTATGGATCTATATAGGGAAAGTCAATCTATACCCAAAATTGCATCAAGTTCAACCAAATGGAATATAACAAGTTTTTCTAGAAAATTTAGCCCACAAATTTAAATAGGGGAGGAGTTATATACTATTGATGCAATAATTTCCTCATTTGTTATAACGATCCAAAGATTTTATCAATGGAAATTAGATTCTTATAATTATTTCATATAGTATAAATCACACAAAATCATGTATAGAACATAATAAAAAATTTATAAATACTAAATGAATGAAATAAGATGTTTTTATAGAAGTTAAGAAACCTAAACCAATGGAATAGAAACTTGAACTTTATAATAGTAAACCGACTAATAGAATAGTAACCTCACCTATGAAATTATAAATAAATTTTGAGAATCTTATAAATAAAAATATGATATATATTTAACTTGAAATAAGTAAATAAATTTTTGAGAAATGATAATGTGTTGGTATTATTTTAAGTTATAAATATTAAATTAAAATTATATAATTAATATAATGATTTTAAAAAAATTATTCTCTTAAAATATATTCTTAAATTTATATTTTGTTTTCCTATGATTATAACATAATTTTATGAGACCTTAATTAATTTTTCAAAGTTTTATAAAATCAGTTATAATTTTAAAATTGATTTTTTTGAATAAATGATAATTTTAATTAAAAATTAAATTTCTCATACTTAGAAAATTATTTTCATAAAATGGAGTTAATTTTTTAATTTTACACATTAAAAAATGGTTACGGTAATTTTTTTTAAAATTTTTCTAAAATGAATTTTTTGTGAATAGTGAAATATGGTAATTTGTGGTATAAGGTAATAAATGGATTTTTTGAGTCATAGATGATGTAAGTGGCCATTGGTTTTAACTAACATGAATTAGTAACTATATTTAGTAACAATAATCCACATTATTCATATTCCCAAGGAAAAATTATAATCTAATGAATTAAATAATCAAAAAATACTCATCTCCTCCAGTATAAATATCATCTCTCACCACCTCTTTTCCTCACACATTTCAAGCTTTTATCCTTTCCCAAATTCTACTCAATACTCTTCCCAAGACTCTCCCCCTCATCCAGGATCCCTTGTTCCTAATATAAGACCAAACTCAAGTGCCTCAAGGAGGTTCTAAACGAGGAGAATTCAGGAGGTAACAACTTCTTTTATTTTCTTTTAACTTCTTTTCAATTTATTTTCTTTTTTTATTCTATCCTCAACTACCATTATCCAAGTGACATGATAAATTCAGTATATTTTATATACTATAATTTTTTTTGTTAATTTAATAAACCATCATCATTTTTCTTCCCCTCTCTATTAATTCTAAAAATGAAAACATCATCTGTGAGAGGCCAATTTAACGTCTTCATGGACGACGTGTTTTCATTTTTCAATTACACCATTAATGCTACCCATAAAACCATTTTTGTGGTTTAAAAGGATTATAATATATGTATTATATCTTATTTTATGTTCTATAACCATTTTTTATACATAATATTAATTAATAAACCAAAATTAGTTCGTAATAATAAAAAATTCACCAAAATAAACCAATGTTCATCACTAGAGTTTTGTCTAACGATTCATCCTCATTTCATATAACCAAAATAAAATATAAGACAATTTAATGTTATTTAATTTCATTAATAACATATCATTTCAATTCTAAACAAATTATCTCATTTTACATGATTTTCCAAAGATCTATACAAGTAAATCGATCATGAAAACCAATGAAACCAACACTCGTGAAAGATGAAATTTAATCTCATAACCCATTATAAATGTCATAAATGAACATAATAAAATTATAATAAATAAAATAAATGGATAAAAGGATTTTAATTAATTAATTAATGTATTTAATCTGATTATCGAGGGTATTAAGATCATGTGTAGAACTATTTCAGACATAAGGTAAGTGATTCTTTCCGAACCTCCATTTTTTCTTCGGGTTACACTTTCTCTATATTACCCCAATATAAATCATATTTATTTTTATATATTTCGTATAACTTTTGTTTATATTTTCCAAAAACATATATATCTATATCATTACATAATCCTTTTATGTGGGAAATATATGTTTTAAAAATGCTATCTTCCCAATTCTTCCTGATAAGCAAGCCCAATTAAAATGAACTTTCCCTTTTCTTACCCATTTTTAAGTGAACTCCATAATCCATTTAATCCATGATTATTTTTATAAAATAAATAATTTCATTATAAAAAAACTATCTTGGCATCATTTTTTGTTTTATGAAGAAAAAAAATACTTTAAACACTGTTTAATATTTTCCTTAAACCGCACTAAAATGTTTCATTTATGATGTCTCTTAAACACCATTTTTATATGTATTCACTTCAGTATGACCTAAATTATCATGATCTATGCCTATTTTCCCTTATGAATGTTCATGCATGATTTAAATCCATTATTTCATGGACACCATTATGATATTCCTTTTTGTTATGTCTTATGACATGATTATGGTACCCAATTCTTTACATGGGTAGCCCTTATGTTTGATTCTTCATGTGGAACACATATTCATGAAGATGTTATAATGGGTGCACTCATATAGTGTTCCAATGTAATGGGTAATGTTCATAATCATGATATGTCATGTTAGGGCATGGAGTGAACCTGATTCACTTATGAGACCTTTTCCACCATGTGATATAGTCTCAACAATTAGCCTTGAATCATATTAATGTCATGTTATATGTTGTTGTAACACTAATATGTTTCCATGATTATTAATTCATGTGTTATACATTCTATTATTCTTAATATTTATTCATGTTCCATGTCTTTTATTCCATCATTTTATGACTTGTAAATCATGTGTTATGATTCTTATGCTTATTCCCTTACTGAGATTTTTAGTTCATCCCTTATGTTTATGTATTCCTCAGGTTATCCTATGAAGATATAGAAGCTTAATAGAAGATAAGAGCTCTTTATGGATTATTAAAATAAATATTTTTTATTTTATTTTCATGTTTTCATTTTTATGTACCTAATCATCCAAAGACACTATACTCTATGATCCTTGAATTGTAATTTTATGGTTAATTATGCTTAAATCATTTAATAATATGTGTAAAAGTATAGAGCTTCTATAGTTGGCATCAGAACAGGTCTATTTAGTATTGGAGATTAGGACTATATCACTTTAGTAAAAACCATAGGGGCAATTCTATCACCATGTATAGCATAGATTGAAACATAGAGCATCACATACCAGGATATACTTTTCATTTATAAGTTTATCTTTCCATGTTCAATGTTTTTATTATTATTATCTAAGTAATTAAGCCCCATAATTTTACTTTATTTTTCTTAGTTAATGGATGAAAACATTAGAATCTGTTCCAAAAATCAACGTGATAGCAATGTGACAATTTCTCTAATGATATGCCAAATATGATGGGAATAGGTGCTCAAAATTTCACGACAGTACTCGTTCAACTTGCTCGAGTTATAAATATGAACTTGAATCGCATGGAACATCCTACTTCTCCTATGAAAGATCATGTTGCAATCGAATCCTTCATGTGAAAAAATCCTCCCCTGTTTATTGGATATTTATATCCCCTCCTCACAGAACAATGGATTAACTCAATTGATAATATATTCTCTATCCTCGGATGCTCAGAAGAAGAAAAAGTTGTGATGATGTTCTATCGTTTTGATGGGGAATCTGATTAGTGGTTGAAACTGATAAAAAACACAAGGTCCAAAGATGAAATTTATTCCATGTAATGGGAAGCTTTCAAGAAAACATTTTCCCCAAACCCTCCATCATAATATGGAAAGGGAGTTCCTCATACTAAATAAAAAGTAAGATTATTCTATCGGGGCATGTGAGGAAAACATCACAATGCTTGCAAGATATACCTAATTTTTTTATAAAGTAGGAAAGCAGGTTGAATCACTTATTTATAATAATAAGTCTGAGTCTACAAAAATAATTGGTGATTCGATACTTTGATAGCTATAAAGAAATTTTTCATTGTGCCCTTAAGGTTGAAATAGATATTGAAAACACTCAGTAGTCTCTTGGACCCGAGGAATAAAACAAAAAATTGAGTTTAATATGGGTGGATCAACATATAAATCTCATGATGGAAAGAATACCTAGAATCTCACATGTCAAAAGTGTGGGAAGAAGCATCCTAGAAACTACTTAGAGGAAACCAAGAGACACTTCAAATGTGGAATAGACTGACGCATGGCTAACAACTATTGAAGGGTTATGAAGAATCCTAACAATGAAGAAGAATAAAGGAAGGTGCATATTAACACTTTGTTTTTACTGAGGTGTTTCAACTGCAAGAAACATGGTCATTCTTCAATTCATTTCCCTAAGCCAATGGTTGTTGGAGTAAATCAACAACTATAACCTCCAAGACCACAAGGAAGGGAATATACTATCACTACTGGTGAGGTGGAACCTGACAATGATGTGGTGAAAAGTATACAGGTTATTCATTAAATAATCGAAAAGATACTATTTTTTCTAGTTCTATGTATTCTTTCTTATATGGATAGTTTTGTAGTACCATTCTATCACCACCACAAAATATGGATGTTGAATTATATGTGAGAACTAAAAATGGGTATTATTGCATACAAATTTTATATCTCCTCTCTAGTTAATGTTTGTGGATTTAACCACCCAAAAAATCTTGTCATAATCTCTTTGGTAGATTTTTATTCTATATTGGGAATGGATTGGATATCTTTATATAAATCCAACATTGAATGTTGGGAAAGGGAGATCACTCTTCACATCTCGAGGAATCCTCTAATTTTTTACAACTGTAAGGTAGAGGAAAAATATCCATCAGAATCATCATCTCAATTATTGATATTATGTCCTTATAATCAATAATATCTTTCTCAAATGATTAATGAAAAGGAGAGAATCATACTCGAAGACATGCCCACTGTGAGGGACTACACTGATGTGTTCCCCGAAGAGTTTTCTAGTCATACTCTTGACCGAGAAGTTGAGTTCTCAATTGAGCATATTCATGGATCTCTACCTATATCCAATACATATTATATAATGATCCCCATTGATCTAGAAGAACTAAATAAGTAGTTACATGAGAATATGTACAAGGGTTTTATACGTACAAGTGCTTCACCATGGGGTGTGTCGGTACTATTCGTCAAGAAGAATGATGTATCAATGCACCTATGCCTTGATTATAATTATCTCAACAAAATCATGATAAATAAAAAGTGTCCTATGTCAAAGATAGATGACTTGTTTGATCAACTACTTAGGGCCAGGTATTTCTCTAAGGAGGACCTTTGGGTAGGATATCACCAATTAAAGGTGAGTAGGGAAGATATTTCCAAGACTACCTTTAAAATAAGGTATGGATACTATGGGACCATAGAGAGGTATTTTGGACTCACTAATTCTACAGAAATATTCATGGACTAAATGAATATATTCTTTAGATATTACCTTGATAAATTTATGGTAGTCTTTTTTGATAATATTCTGATATACTCTAAGGGAAAGGAGGAAAATGAGGAGTGTTTGAATACTATGATAAATAAATTGAGAATGGATAATCTATATGAAATTTATAGTAAATGTGAGATCTAGGTGGAGGAAGTATCATTCTTGGGCCATATTATCACCATAAAGGGAGTATCTATGGACCCTTCCAAGAAAAATGCAATTCAAAAGTGGCTTGGTCCAACATCTATAATGGAGATACAGAGTTTCCTTGGTCTAGGTGGGTATTACTAGTTATTTTTAACAAACTTATCACAATTTTCTAACCCATTAACCTAGAAGACTCGGAAGGTAGTAAAGTTTGTCTGGACCGGTGAATGTAAAGACTCCTTTAAGGAGTTAAAGAGGAGGCCTATCACTACACTATCACTCACACTAATAATAAGTGTAGAAATATTTGTGATGTATATAGATGATTTAAAGAATGTATTAGGTTGTGTACTGATTAAAAATGACAAAGTGATATCCTACGCCTCAAGGATGTTTAAAATCATGAGAAAAACTATCACACACATGATCTGGAGTTAGCGGTTTTGGTCTTTGCATTAAAAATCTAGCAGCAATATCTCTATGGGGATAAGTGTGACATATATAATGATCATAAGAGTATAAAATATAGATTCACATAGAAGGAGATTAATATGTGCCAATAATAATTTTTGGAGCTCATCAAGGATTACAATAGCTCAATCCACTACAATCCTAGTAAATAAAACAAGGTGGTGGATTCTCTTAGTATAAGGGATTCTACATCTTTATCCATGATGACAATTGTAAAGGATCCAATATTATTATACCTATAAAGGATTTACATGGGAATCGTTAGGGGGAGAATCATTATTCATTTCTCAAATGATTGTTCAACCATCCATCATGGATAAAATAATGGATTCTCAAATAAAGGATCTGTAAATTTAGAAAAATGTGGAAGCCATCCGAAATGGGAAATCCATAGAGTTAAAAATTGATGAGGATGGAGTCTTATGATTTGGGTCACAAATATTTGTACCATACCATCCAATGATAAATAATGAGATTCTAAATGTCATATATATCTCAACCTTCTCCATTCACCCAGGGAGCACAAAGATGTGCCGAGATCTCCAAGACCGCTATTGGTGGGTCAATATCAAGAAACAAATCGAGGAATATACATCAAAGTGTCTTCTATGTCAGCAAGTGAAGACTGAAAGGAAAAAGTATAAGGGGGTTACATAACTATTACCCATACCAACATGGAAGTGGGAAAACATCACCATAGATTTTGTCACCAGAATTCCAAAGAAATCAAGAGGAAACAATGTTATATGGGTCATTGTGGATCACCTTACAAAGATAACTCCTGTTGTCACAATTTGAAAGGACTTATCACCAGATCAAATTACATAGATATACATCAAAGAAGTGGAGAAGCAGCATGGAGTACCATTATTGATTATATTTAGTCAAGATCTTAGATTTACCTCCATGTTCTGGGAAAGTCTCCATCATACTCTAAACATTAATTTGAATTTCAGTACGACCTATCATCCCCAAACTAATAGACAATTTGAGCGGAAAATTTCAACACTAAAAGACACATTCAGAGAATGTTTTATGGAATTAAAAGTAGGATGGGGCCTACATATTCTTCTGACTATGTTCACCTATAATAATAGTTTCCACTAAAGCATTTAAATGGATCTATATAAATCCCTTTATGGGAAAAGATATAGAACACCAGCATGTTGGGATGAAGTTGGTGAACGTAAGTTTCTAGGACCTTAAATGGTCGAAGAAATGGTAGAAAAGGTGAAAATCGTTCAGAAGAATATCTGGGTAACCTAATGGAAACAAAGGAGTTATTTAGAAAATCATTAACAAGACCTGTATTTTATGGTTGCAGAAATGGTATTCCTCTGCATATCTCCATGGAAGAGGATTATGAGATTTGGGTGGAAAGGAAAGCTAAGTCCTAGGTACATCAACCCCTTAGATATTCTTGATCGTGTTAGAGATATTTCCTATCGACTAACACTTAAACCAACCATGTCCCAAGTACATGATGTATTCCACATATCCCTCTTGAGGAATCACATACCAGATCTCTAACATGTACTGAATTCAGAGGTGGTATAGTTGGAAAATGATCTCTCTTATGATGAGGAGTCTGTGAAGATCTTGGACCATAGAGATAAAGTTCTACACATCAGGACTACTCACTTGGACAAATTAATATGGAGGAACCATAATTATGGAGAGGCAACATTTTAACCGAAGGAAGAGATGAAGGAGAAGTACCCTCACATGTTTTCACCTTAGTATATAAAATGAAATTATGAGGGAGAAATTTAATAATAGGGGGAAGAATGTAACAACCCCTAAATTTTATCAATGTAAATACACTTCTTATAATTATGTGATAAACTATAAATCACATAAAATCATATAGAGAACACAATACAAACTTTATAAATGAATAATAAATAAAATAAGATGTATTTCTAGAAGTTAAGGAAACTATACCTATGGAATAGTAACTTGACCTTTGGAATAATAATGAAACCCTTATGAATTGTAATCCAGCCTATAGAATAGTAACCCCACCTATTAAAGTATAAATAAAATATGAGAATCTTATAAATAAAAATATGATATATCTTTATCTGAAAGTAAGTAAATAAATTTTTTTGAAATGGTAAGGTGTTGCTATTTTTGTAAGTTATAAATATTTAATTACTATTTTATAATTAATATAATGATGTAAAATAAAATTTATTTTAATAAAATAGATTCATAATTTTTTTTTGTTTTCTTATGATTATAATATATTTTTATGAGAGCTTAATTAATTTTTCAAAGTGTTATAAAATCAGTTATAATTTTAAAATCGGTATTTTTTGAATAAGTGGTTATTTTAATTAAAAATTAAAATTTTTATTTTTATAAAATTATTTTCTGAAAATGGAGTCTATTTTTTAATTCTACACATCAAAAAAGTATTATGGTTGATTTTTGAGTTTTTTCTAAAATAGTATATTTTTTGTGAATTCTGAAATATATTAATTTATGGTATAAGTTAAATAAATAGATTTTTTTGAGTCACGTTTAAGTCATGGATGATTTAAGTGGTCATTGGTTTAATCTCATATTAATTAGTTACTGTTTTTAGTCACAATAATCCACATTATTCATATTTTTCTCCAAAATAATAAACAGATGAATTAAATAATCAAAAAACATTCATCTCCTCTACTATAAACACCACTCTTCCCCACCTCTTTTCGTCACACCTTTCATATTTTGAGCCTTGTCTAAATATTACTTAACCCTATTCCAACCCCTCTCTCCCATATCCAGGAACCCTTGTTCTCAATATAAGACCAAACTAAAGTGTCCCAATGAGGTTTTTAAAAAGGAGAATTCAAGAGGTAAAAACCTCTTTCCTTTTCTTTTAATTTCATTTCAATTTTTTTTCCTATCTTATTATATCCTCACCTCCCATTATACAAGTGACATGATAACTCCCATATATTTTATATACTATAATGTTATTGTGTTAATGTAATAACCCATCATCATTTTTCTTCCCCTCTCCTTTTATTCTTAAAATTAAAACATAATTTGTGAGATGCCAATATAACATTTTCGTGGCTGGCCAGTTTTATTTTTTTTAATTCCACCTTCAAGGTTTGTTATAAAACCATTTTTACCATTAAAATAGATTATAATATATGTATTAAATCTTATTTAATGTTCTAGAACTATTTTTTATGCATAATATTAATTAATAAACCAAAAGTAGTTCGTAATAATTAAATAATTCACCAAATTAAACTAACGTTCATCACTAATATTTTATCTAATGATTAATCCTCATAACAAATAACCAAAATGATATATAATACCATTTAATAATTTTTATGTTCATTATTAACATATAATTTAAATTTTGGACAACTATTCTCATTTTACTTGATTTTCTATACACATTCGCAAGTAAATTGATCATGAAACCCAAGGAAGTCTACGCTCTCGAACGATGAGATTGAATCTCAAAACCCATCAAAAATACCATAATGAACTTAATAAAATTATAATAAATCAAGTAAATGTATAAAATGTTATTAATTAATTAATTAATGGATTTAATCTGATTATACTGAATATTAATATCAAGTGAAGGACCGTTTTGTATATAAGGTAAGGGATTCTTTCCGAACCTCCATTTTTTCTTCGGGTTATGCTTTCTCTCATCTCTCTCTCTCTCTATTCCCCAATGTAACTCTTATTTATTTTTATATAATTATTCTGAATTCTATTTATATGTTTCAAAATCATGTATTCAGATCATTAAATCCTTCTTTCATGGGGAAATATATGTTTTAAAAAGGTTCTCTTCTAAATTATGCCTGATAAGCACGCCCGGTTAAAGGGAACTTTCCCTTTTCTTACCCATTTTTATGTGCAAGCCATAATATGTTTTAAGAAACCATTATTTTCTAAAATCACTCATTTCATCATGAATAACTATCTTGGTTCATTTCTAGTTTAATTAAAACAAATATTTCTTTTCTAGTTTAAATGCTCTTTAATATTTTCCTTAAACTGCACTAAAATGTTTTTGTCTCTTAAACACCCTTTTTACATGTATTCAGTTCAGTTTAACATCAATTATCATGATCTATGATAATTTTCTCTTATAAATGTTCATATATGATTTAACTCCATTCTTTCATGGACACCATTATGATATTCCCTTTTGTTATGCTTTATGACATGATTATGATACCGAATTCATTCCATGGGTAACCATTATGTTTGATTATTCATGTGTCACACATATTCATGAACATGTTATGATGGGTGTGCCAGGATATCAATTCAATTCATCAGATAATGTTCAGTCTCATGAGATGTCTTGTTGAGATAGGGAGTGAACCTGATTCTTTTGTGGGACTTTATCCACCATGTTATATAGTCTTGGTAGTTAGCTTTGACTCATGTTTATGTCTTGTTATATATTGTTGTCACATCTCTATATTGTCATGATTATATCTTTTCCTATTATACATGTTATTATTCCTTATGTTTATTCATGTTCCATTCCTTTTATGTCTTCATGTTATGTCTTCTAACCCATGTTCTATGATTCCAATTCTTATTCTCTTACTGAGCTTTTTAGCTCGTCTCTTTTGTTCATGTATTCCCTAGGGTATCCTATACAGATGTAGGAGCTCAATGGAAGATGAGATATCTTTATGGATGTTTAAAACTATAGTGTTTTATTCTATTATCATGTTTTTAGTTTTATATATCTAATCATCCAATGTCACTAGACTTTATGATCACTGGAATGTAATTTAATGGTTTATTATGCTTAAAATCATGTAATAATATATGTAAAATTCTAGGGATGATATATTTTTCATTTTCATCGATAACTCTACTTCTATGTTTTGTGGTGTTGTTTGTATAGTTATATTAAACATTCATGATATGATGGAATTTGTGGAATGAGAATCAAAAAGTGCATCCTCTATTCATGAATTAATAACAAGTGTACCTATCACCACTTAATTTTTGGGATCTATCATAGTGGTTGGGATGGAAAAAACTCTCCCTTACTACCTTGGAGGTTGTTGGTTGTCTCTAAAACCTCTTGTATTAGTGCATTGGTTTGAAAAGTGTCATGGTTTCTTATAGTTGATGAAATGAAGAATGCATTGAGGGTTGACTAGATAATTCCAGTACTCCATCGCATTGGAGGGTTTCTCCTATCAGCAATCTCTATCTAGGTTCCCCTTCTTCCCGAACCTAATTAATCTCCTCTCCCCCCATCAGAAATTTGAAGGGTTCTTCTTTCCACACCTTTGACAAGTGGTTTTTTGAAATTGACTGTCACTATTGGATTTCTTCATCAGACCAACAGAATTAAACTCCACCTTACTTTTCTTATGGCCATGATACTCTTGAGATTTGCTGATCTCCATCTCAACTTTGAGGGTAAATCAGAAAATTTCCTCATAGCAATCAAAGGCTCATATCGCAAGAGATTTTCTTAGACTTAGTTTTAGCCCACCAAATAAGTGGTAAACCTTTAACTTAGGGGTAATGATAAATCCGAAGGTGTATTGTGCAAGTCTTGTGAAGTTTTTCATGTATGCCCCAATAGATTCGACATCTTTTTGCTTTAGGGAAAGGAAATCCCATTAAATTTTAAGACAGAGAGTGTGCAGAAAATATTTATAAAAAAAACTTTTCATAATTCCTTCCACCTCATCACTTAAATATCTTCCTCAGGCTTCGTATTCTTAATCAATGTACACCACTGATCTATTTCTCCCTCCATACGATAAAAAACTAGTAGCACCTTCTCTTTCTCGGAAAATTGAAGGATGGAGAAGATCTTCTCAGTGGTTTTAATCTATTCTTTCGCGATTAAGGGATCAGATGATCCATTGAATGCCAGGGGCCTTTGTCACATAAAGCTCTCAATTGTAGCTTTTTCTTTCTTAGGAGGATTTAGGAGCTCCTCCTAATCCAAGTTTCTATTTAGATCTTGAGTCAACTGAGAGAGTATGATCACAATGTTCAAAATTCTCTCTCCCATTAGGTTGACAGTCATGTTTGGGTAGTCATTACATTGTCTATCAGATTGATTGTTAACTTGATTCCTCCTATTTCTAGTAATTCGCTATAATAAAGGTAAAATTAGGGATGAGTATTTTTAAAATATTAAACACATAAATTAGAATCCAATGAAATTAAAGAGATAACTTATAAATTACATATATTTCCTTAATTATGAATTTAGAGACTCCAATATAAGTTATTCATGATCGATTTTCTAACATATATTGTTATGGATATTTTTTCTCTTTATAATGGTTCGTAATGATCTTATGAATTTACAAAAACATATCTCAGGGGAGTGTGAAACTAGGTGGGAAGCAAGGCCTATTTTCATGCACCAGTTCCTGGTTGAGTCTAGCTCAATGCGTTGTTTTTAGGTTATACCCCATTGTACATTTGTGCCAGACCCACATCTACTTATAATATCCAGATAAGGATGTATTTTCTTGATAAACCACTTACTCTATATATATATTTATGGATTTTTCTTATACATTGTCTTATCCTTAAGGATTTCACTAGAGTTTTTTAATCCATAATCTCACAAATAACTAACCATTTCCTTTGGTACCAATTATAAAAAATCTTATCTTTATTACACATTACTGCATGATTTATTACATAATAGTTAACATTATATAATCAAAAATACAGAGAAGTATAGTGTATTTGAGAATTATGTACATTACAGAACAACTTAAAATAGAAAATATATCATCTTTATTGAAAGATTTCAAAACATTCTAGGACATAAAACTACATGGGATAACCTGAAGACATATATAAGAAAGGGGTGAGCTATAAAGCACAGTAAGAGAATAAACATGGCATAACCTGAAGAAGGTAATACATATGATACAATAGGCATATCAATGGGTCATAAAAGGGATGATAATAACAAACTTGAACTGTAAGACATAATATAACATGATAACATAAAGGCAATATGGGAAATGCACTACAAGAATATAATCTTTTAGTGGTAGTTTTTTCGTGGCGGTTTTTAAAACTACCGCTAAATGTTTTTTCAATCAAAAAATTAATGGTGGTTTTTAGCAGTGTTTTTAAAAACCATTTTTAAATGTTTTTAAATAATTTTTAATAATTTTTTTTAAAAAATTAAAAAAATACAATTATTTTTAATGGATATTTTTAAAAAACCACCATGAAATTAATTTAAAAACAATAAAAAATATTTATTTATTATTTATTTATTATTTAAAATAAAATATAATTTATTATTTGTAATTTTAATTAATTTTAATGTCTTAATTAATAAATATTTATAATTAGTAGTTAATAATAACATAAAAATTAAAACAAATCTACAAAAACTTGAAAACCAGACTTCGACATCAAAAGACCATAACATCAGATATGGGAATCCATTTCAGGTCCGCAATCAATCAAATTGATGTTTATGAAATGAGCTAAAACCCAAGTGAGATTTAAATCATGTGATAATCAAAGGTAAAAAAACATATTAAAATTTCAAAAAGGTTGAAAATCAAACTCAAACATCAAACAACCATAACTTTAAATAAGGGTGTCTATTTAGGCCCTACCACATATCCAATCGAAGCCAGTGAATAGATCTATGCCATTTAGGTATGGTACCATCATTGTACCACTTTTATTCCACTAGAAAAACTCATAAGGCCTCTAAAACATAGGTTTTAGTTGTTGAACCCGGTTTCTTAAAATTCAAACGGTTATAACTTTCGATCCAGGTGTTCATTCGGCATGTACCACATATCATATTAAAGCTCATTTCATGATATTCAATTTGATTAGTTGTGGAAGAGAAAAATGAGTCTCAGATCAGATTTTATGGTCATTTCAGTTTTTTAGGGTTTTTAGAGGTTCTTAGTGTTTTATGATTTATTTATTTATTTATTTATTTATTTTTATTTATTATTTATTTATTTGTTTATTTATTATTACTTACTTAATTAATTTATTATTTAATTATTTATCTATTATTTATTATTTATTGTTTATTTATTATTTATTTATTTAATATTTAATATTTAATATTTATTTATTTATTATTTAGTTATTATGTACACATTAATTATTAATATATTTTTAATATATTAATTAATTATTAATTAATTATTTATTATTAGTTTATTATTCATTTATTATTTATTTATTTATTATTTATTTATTATTTATTATTTATTATTTATTCATTTATTATTTATTCATTATTTATTAAATATTTATTAATTATTAAATATTGAATATTAATTATTAATTATTAATTATTAAAGATACAATTTTTGAGGGATGGAGAGTTTCTCTCTCAAAACTGGGAAGACTCTCTCTCTTATACATGTTGATCGCTCCAACAATAGAGGGTTTGATGATATTGTGGTTCATTGTGACCTATTTGCAGCTTGTGGCCATAGGCGTCTTTTAGTTCTGGGGCAGCGGATTGTGAAAATAATTAGTTTTTGAAGATTAGGTTTGGGATATTGATGTCTGGGTTGGTGCCTTGATGAAGGTGGACCGCAGTGACGATATGTCGATAGTGTTAGCTAATGGACCCCCTACGGCGGTGGTTGGTGGTGGAGGATCAAGGGGAATTGATCGACATTTAGACTATTTTATATAGGGATAACTGGGATGTGGTAGGGCTTTCCGCAAGTCTGAGGGTGTCAGTGAGGGTTTAGCATGCTTTTACAACACCGATTTGGATTTCGGTGTAGAGCGGCTCCGCGATGGGACCCTAGCAGTGATGACAGAGGGGGTTCGTGATGTGTTAATTAGTGGAGATATGATGTGGGGAGCAGGATGGAAATGCTTTTGGGATCCCAGTGGTGGGATCCCGCTGGACGATGCTTGTGCAGGATGATGGGGCAGACGACGACTAAGCGTCGGGATGCAGGATGATGGTTGGGAGAAGTTGGAGGTGTCGGGGTCGATGGCGGTGTCTCTTGGATAGAGGCCTATCATTGATGATGGGTGGCTGACAATGGAGAGTTTTGGGGCATATGGAGATGGATCGATGCCCTATGCGGTCGATGGCCAGTTATCCTTGGCCAGAGTGAATTGCAAATGCATGCGCTTTGTTGACAAGGAGACCTCTATTGCGGTGGCGCATGGGTTAGCCAATTGAGGGTGATGGGTAGACCTCAGGTAAGGGAGGCTGGTGGCTTACAACTAGAGAGTGTTTTTTCTTGGGTTGTTGTTGACCTCCGGTCGGTCTGTGTGAAGACGTCGGGCTGGTGGCATATAGCTGGAGCATATTTCTTGTTACGTTTTTCCTTTATGTTGGCTGGAATTTCTTGCTGGTTGATGGGTGTGGTATGATGTTGGTCTGTAGACCTTTTGTTTTGGGTGATGTCTTGGCCATGTGTCACATGATTATTTCCATACTATTATTTATATTAATAAATTTTTAGGCCCGAGCGTGCTCGGTGCCTAAACTTTCATAGTACTAATTATTAAATATTAATTCAGAATTATTTATTATTAGCTATCAATTAAAATTATTAGTTATTATTTATTATTAATATTTAATTATTTAATAGTTGTTAGTTAATAATTATTAGTTATTAGTTATTATTATTTATTTATTTATTTATGTATTTATTATTGATTATTTATTTATTTATTATTTATTTATTTATTCCTTGCTCTTTATTCTTTATTATATATTATATATTATATATTATATATTATTTATTATTAATTCACTAAATATTTATTTATTATCACTTTATTATAATATATTATTTATTTACTATTTAATTATTTATTTATGAGATTTTCATTATTTATTAATTATTAATAATTTATTTCTTAATCAATATTTTGTAATTTATTATTTTTTAAAATTTTTAAATATTAAATATTAAATATTAATTCTTTAATCGTAATGAGCAATTATAATTTATCAGTTATTAATAATTATTTAATAATTATTATTTAATATTTAATATTTATTATTTATTATTTATTATTTATATTATTTATTTATTTATTATTTATTTATTATTTATTTATTTATTTATTATTTATTCATTTATTCATTTATTTATTATTTATTATTTAATATTTAATATTTAATATTTATTAATTTATTGTTAATTTATTATTTATTTATTTATTATTAGTTTGTTATTCATTCATTTATCTATTTATTTATGAATTTTTTATTATTTTATTTTTTATTATTAATTTATTATTATTGAATTATTAATTACATATTTATTATATAATCATTATATATTTATTCGTGGTTTATTATTTATTATTTATTATTTATAATCTATTATTAATTAATTTGATATTTATTTATCATATATTATTTTATTTTTTAATTAATATATTATTTATACATTACTTTTATATATATGTTATATATTATATATTATGTATTATGTATTATGTATTATGTATTTTATATTATATGTTATATATTATATATTATATATTATTTAGTATTTAACATTCAGTATTTATAATTTTCAATTTAGTATTTACGATTTACTATTTATTATTAACTATTTTAATTTACTATTTACTACTTTTTATTTACTATTTATTTACATATTATATATTTTGTTATTTATTATTCATTTATATTCTATTTATTAATTAGTAATTTGTAATTAGTAATTAATAAATATTAATAATTAATTGTTAATTGTTAATTTTTATTTTTTAATTTTTAATTATTAATTATTGATTACTGATTATTGATTATTGACTATTGATAAATCATTATCGATTAATCATTTTAGATTAATAATTATTTAGTGTATCTATTTGTTATTTATTATTTTTTTTCCAATTAATATATATATATAAATATATATATTAAATTCGATTTATTGACCACATGAAGAGGTTGTTGGAGTGGTAAAGTCTTTGGAGAATAAGCATGAGGTAAGGGGTTCAAATCTCACCCATTGTAGAATTTCTATATATGGCATGAGCATTTGCATGGATATGTGCTTGTGCATGGAGATGGGCATGATCATGGTAATGATAAATAATAAATAATAAATAATAAATAATAAATAAAGTATGAAAATCAAAAAATAAATAAATAAATTAGGAAAATAAATAAATAAACAATAAATAAAAAATTTATAAATAAATAATTAAAATTAATTGATCGATTAATTAATTAATTTCGAAAATGAAAAAAAATTACAAAAGTAAAAAAATAAAAAATAAAAAAAATGATTTAGCGACGGTTTAAATCTCTGCTAAAAACCGCCTCTAAATCATTTTGTGACAATTTTCAAAAACTGCCACTAATTGACTACTAATAAACGATTTAGCAACAGTTTTCCAAAACTGTCATAAAATGATTTAGCTAAGGTTTAAAGCGCCACTAAAGGAAAATTTTGGTGTGGTGATGAAACAACTTAAAACACCACATCATAAATGTAGGTCAAGGGTAACTATCAAGACATCATGATGGAAAAATTCCCATAAATGAATCAATTTTACTCTATATCCCAACATGACGTCTCATGAGACTAAACTTCACCCAATGCATTTGAGTGCTATATAATTTCGGGTGCACCCATCACATTCATTTCATTCTCAAGATTAAGTGTTCCACATAGATCATAAAACATGGAATCATTTATCATCACGTTTTATTCCAAAATCATGGAGTGTGGAATACATACATGTAAGAATGAAATTAATAAATATAAGTGCATAATGGTGAACACCCTTGATAGGAAATGGGTACGAATATTCACTACACAATTGTTTGGCATGAAAAATTACAGAGGATTTTCGGTAGCATAATTCTGCCACCTAAAAATTTATGAAATGGGTTGATGAGAGTGAAAGGGGTCTCCCATTATTTAGAAATCAAACATACAGTAAAAGGGACATGAAAAAACATATCCCAACAATAGGAATTTGAAATAGAAGACATGAGATAATAAAGAAACATGAATAAAAAAGAGAATGAATGGGTCTCTTACCTTGAGAGTGTGACTCCAAATTCTTGGGAGGTTCTTATTGGGAGCTTAGAGGAATCTTATGAGGACTCTAGAGAAGGGAGGGAAAAGTAAGAATTTTTTCCACGGAGTTTTTGTAAATAGAAATGGGAGGTTGGGTATGTTTATATGGAAAATGTGTGGAGAATTCATTATAATTTCTCAAACACAGGTTTTGGAATCTATATAATAAAATATCCAAAACCACAAACCTTATCATGGTTTTTTATCATGGTTTCTTCCAAATGGGAATGGTTTTCATTATTTTATAAGGTTTATGGTCGAACTTAATTAAATAATACACTTTTTTATATGGAAGTGAGTCATACTCTTACCAAAATGATTTTAAAACATTAAAATATATTAATGGTTTTAGATGATTCATATACATTTTAAAATTAATAAAATAAACATAAAATCACATCATTTTAAAGGTAAAACATAGATTTGATCATGGATACCATTTATAGTATTTATTACATCACTTTTGGGTCGTTATGATGTCTTAATACACACCGTATATTTATATGGTATTTAATCTTTACCCAAAAATTCAACTGTCTAAGAAAATTATAAACAACTATATGATCATTTATATTTGATAAAAATTATTTAATAATAATGTTTTTTAAATATTATGTATTTAAAATATCAATTAATTCATCAATATAAACGTCTTAATTGAAATTTAATACTAATTAAAATACCATTTGGGTTTTACTATACAAAAATCAAAATCATTTATAAAGTAACGATGATAAGTAAATATAAGCATTATTCTATAGAAAATACAATATACATTTTTATATTATTGTGGTCTTGATGAATCTCTTTAATACACTATCAAACACCCTAAGGGTAAGGTGCATGACGATGAGAATTTCCTGGAGTTGTTCGGTGTACATGGTTTCGGTCGTGATCTCGATGAGCTTGAACTTTTCCATGAAAACAATTTCACTCATGATTAAGTTGTGGGATCTCAGATTTGTCTTGTTCAAGGTAAAATCCAAGTGAATTTATCTCCCTTAGAAGCTTCTATAAATGGGCTTCATAGGGTACAATCTTACTAGTTGAGGTCATCACTTCTTTTATCCCTGTAAATTGGATTTGTTAAAACCCTATATTTATACTATTCATATGACCATCATTCAATGACTATACTAAAAATTTATATGATTCTTAATGGTATTTTAAATATAATTGGATATAATAAAACCAAAAAAGTGTATGTACTTTCTATAACCATATTACATAATAATACATTTAATTAAATCATAAAAAGAATTTTATTTATAACAGTTCTGGTCGTTACAACACCAATCTCGAGAAGAAGAAGACTATGATCCATCCAGGTCTCATTATGAGTTTAATAAGGAACGTTTGGGAATTAATCTTATCATGAAAAGGTTGAGAAAATCCCATGAACAATACCTCCTGTCATGTGAGGAGATCTTGTGAATCACTGAGACATCACATGAAATATTCACGTGAATGATGAAAAGAACCCATAATGCTTTTAAGGATTTCGTGAGAACAATGTGATTGAAGGAGGAGAACTCATGAGACACACATAGGTCTCTTGAAGGTAGTGAACAGATCACATAACCTTGGATAGGTGATGCGATTTTCAAGTAATAGTGTGGATAGACAAACATTTCATGCAACCCATGAATTCCATGCAACCTGCATACTACCTTTGAAAAAATCAAGTGGTTTGAAAGAAAATACCAAAAGGAAAATTAAAATGGTGCTCAAGATATTTTGATATTAAAAAATCAATTTTAGTTGAACATAAAATAATATAGGTGATATTATTATGTGCAATGCTTTACAATGTGAGAAATCTATGCAATGTATCACACACTCATGGTGGTTGAGAATTCAAGAAGACTTACCAGGATCACATAGTGAAATATCCTTCTTGAATATAAATATTCGTATAGAAATTTTTTGAACCACTTTCACATATTAATTGAGGTCGGGACTTCAACAGAAGGAAGAATGAGCCTGAGCATTGTTACACTGAAAAAACTGATCACGTACAGGTGATCAATGATATTTGAACAAAACCAGTAGACTACAAAGGTACTTTAATTGTACATGAGAAAGTATGATCCCTCAAGATCATGGAGAAATATCAATAGATCAACGTACAGTTGGTCAAGACCTAAATAAAAGAGAAAGCCTCTCAGTTGGAACTAGGAGCCGGAAGTCTCTTTTGTAATTTAAGAGCATATGTCTCTATTGAAAATTCTGGAGTAGGCCAGTGTGGATTCTGGTAACACCATGGGATTTAGTATAAAGAACCTCATATGGATCAAAGAGAGATACATTGACTCTTTATTAGCCATTTTAATTGATTATAATATTGTAGTGGAGAATCCATGTTAGGGAGAATAACCAACAGAACAATGAGTAGGTCTTTGTACCGAACCTTTTAATTTCATTTGTTATGTTGTCTCTTATTATTTTTGCATTCAAAGTGAGACTATGAGATATAATTGGGTGGATTGAGAACTATAACAAGTTAAAGTGGTTGAATTCAAAATAAAGAATTTATAAAAATTAAATCACTAATTCACCCCACCCCCACCCCTCTGTGGTCAATCCGTCTTGGGGCACTATAATTGGTATCATAGAGAAGGTCACCTATAAGGATTCAAGAGAGTTTTTATGAAGTTCATATTTCATGAAATTAGTAAGCTACCTCAGATGGAGAAAATGGATGTTACTCTTAAGGATATTAATCTAAAAATTCTGGCCAAGACTCAGAATAATATAAAGAAGAGATGAGCAGTAAAGTTAAAGAAGAATCTTACGGTACAAATAGAGATACCTCTAAGTGAAGGTAATCAAATTGGTATATGTGAAAATGATTATTTTGATTATTATTCATCTAATTAATCCCACTCAATCCATGTTTATAATGGATCACCTAGTGATCTTTATTCTATATTTGAAGAACATATAAATAATATCCCCAAAGAAGTGGTAAAATGTATTGTTATAGGCACAAAGGGTCTTTAGGTTGAAAAAATATAGTTGGAAGAAGAGTCTAATGCTATGGTAGAGACATTGGCTAAAGGGTTGGGATATCCCACAATATCACAAAACATGTGAAAACAAAGGGAGAAACAATTTCTATTTTCAAAGAATGAGATATTGAAATTTTTGAAGAATTTCAAGTATTTATGGGGAATAATTTTTTGAGATTGTATTTATAGAAGCATTCCATTATTTTGAATGTTTTCAAAAAAATTCAATGGTTTTGAAAATTTCTCAACTGAAAGATAAATATAATAGGTTAAAGGATCTTGAAAATTATTTGTAAAAACCAAGATGCATGAATGAGGAACAAATGAATAATATAGAGGATGATTTGGAAGCCAAGATGAGACTAGTTGAGAATGATAATAACTCCCTCAACATGATGTGTTTAGAGATAGAGGTGATATAAAAAAAATTAGGAATCACCACAAGATGGAAATTCCCAAATAACTAAAGTAAGAGATACTACCACTAAATCTTATATTGAGAATCATGATTCCATAAAAAACATGAGGTCATCCTATAATAAAATGTAATCGTACTCAAAGAATAAGGTATCTCATAACATATAAACTATTTAATGTACTACTGATGTTTAATGTGTTGGTACAAGTTTTAAACCCAACTCTATCAAAGTATGGATGGTGAGAAATGATGTTGAATCGACCACATCAAGGGTGAATATGAAAATCATCATGAATAAATATTCCATAAGAAGTGTCCTAAAGAGTGGTGATTCCACTCAAAGTTATAAAGGTTCAAAATATATCAAAACTAAATAGATTTCACCATAAAATAAGAGAAAAAGAAATTCTGAATTTAGGGGGAGAAAAGCTGAAGAAAATAGAAGACCTACACAAAAGAAGAAAAAATCACATAAAATGAATCTACCTATAAAGAATGGATTTAAATTATTTGAATATTTATATGAGTAATACAATATAATTGGTCACTATTATGATGAGTGCTGATATGTACCTATCAAGCACCAATCATCTGATGATGTGAAGAGAAGACCACAACAAAAGGGAAGGGAAGAAAGAAAAGAGGGTGACAAGTCAGTATTAAGATGTGAACAAAGCAAGAAGACTGCTAAACCAACTATCCCCAAGAATAATAATGATATATCTTTTCATATATCAATGAGATAAAAAATGAGTTAAGAAAATCACTACCCCTTAGGAAAAATAATGCTCAGTTTGAAGAAGTACAATAATAGATTTTTGTATATAATACATATCAAGGTGGAATATCTAAATTTGGTGGTCTTTTCTGGTGTTTTGAGACATATGGGCACAAATCCTACTCTTGCTGGTATACTATGTCATTTCCATATCAGCATTGTTATGATGAGTGTTGATATGTACCTATCAGTGGCTGACCAGGGTCGTCTCTCTTGAGGTGACTTTCAATTCAGTTCACTTACTTTATTCTAAATCACCTAAACTATTTATTCTTGATAGTTTTTTTATTAAATGGAAGTGATGAAAATAATTTTCTGGGTTTTTGATTATTTAAAATAATGACATGTGTGGAATAATTATAAATTAATACAATGATTCAAGTCTAAACAGAATGAATTAATTAGAAAGAACTTGGTTTTGGGGTTCAGTCTTGGATTCAATAATTATTTTCCTACATGTGTTTGATTTAGTTTGATAATTCAAACATAAAATATCATGTTTTAATCACAATTCTTTTACAAAATAGAAGTAGTTTGAGTCGCATGTCATTGGGGACCATCACCCAATCAGGGACATTCGCCTCGCCCAAGCATGCTAATCAAGTCTACTACAAACTTAATTAAACTATAAAGAAAATTCATGAAAACATTGACCTCACCCCGAGCCAAGTCTCGTGATTAGCCTCTCATTTCTGAGAGTATGAGATTACTTGGTGGAGTGTGTGAAGGAAGAGAGATATAGTGAGAGAGAGATATATATAAAGAAAAATAAATGAAGAAAAGTGGATGGAGAAACACAAATGCATGGATTAATTTAAAATAATTTGAAATTTAAATTTAAATTAAAACTAAAACAAAACTAAAATTAAAATAAAATAAAAAGAAGAAATGAGGGGGGAAGAGAGGATCATCAGTGGCCCATTCCCCGGTGGGATCCCTACTTGGATTTGGGTGTCGAGATGATGATTTGAGGAGGTGAGGGCCTCCTTTTATAGGCACCATTATGTACTACAAAATTTTGCGCATTGTTGGACTATTAAATGGCCGATTCACACGTGGATGCCTTCTTCAATGTTGTTCATAACTGTGTTGGCCATTAACCATCAAATTTCAGCCCATTTTTACCCTGGATGAAGGAGTTATGAATTTAATTAGAGGTTTATGTTTACGGATGAAGCTTCCAGGAAGGTTCCTCCAAAATTATGTCATTCAATGGCCAAATTAATGACTTCAAAACTCCCCCAAATTTGTTGTAGAGCTATCCCTATATATCCTAGTGCTATCACAGGTAGAAACACATCATTTTTATGTGTTTTGGTCGGGTTTGGGTTCTGTTATGGTGGTGGGGTCCACCCTGTTCGCCTGAAACAATTTCCAACTTCAATGAATTGGTAGGCCCTTTAGATGGCCGAATTAGCTCCTAGTCTAGAAGAAAAAATTGGAGGAAATAAAATACGTATTCTAAAATAATTTTAATCACAAAGTTTAGACATATATTTTATGATAAATAACAAAAACACCCTTGTGGTCAAAATCTTTCCAAAATCCAGAATTATGTAATTTTCTCAATTATTCTAATTTTCATTATAAAATTCAAAATACCGATTATTTTTGTAAAACATGTATATACATGGGGTTTATCATTGAAAAACAGTAAAAAATACTCATTATTTGATAAAAAATATGCACATAAATTTGCCCTATCAGGTGTTATAATGGGTTATGTAATGAGACCCTAGTACTATGATTATGTACACTATTTTTTATAGAGAATATACAATCATTTTATTATTGTTACTTTGTAAATTGTTTTTAAAGAAAAAATAGAATTTTTAGTTAATTAAGAAATCTATTTTGATTAATTAATTTATTTTTTTAATTAAATAATATTTTAATAAAATATTATCACTAAATTAATTTTTATTAAATATAAATGACCGTATAATTATTATGATTTCAATCGTGATTTTTATTAAGGTTTAAAAGATATTTTTGTCAAAACCCATGAATTTTCAATAAATGTTGGTTTTCATTTTAAAATTAAAAATTAAAATATTTATAAAATTATTTAGATAACATGAATATTATTTTTGGAATCAGGATGTTGAAATTATCCAATGATGAATTTTTCCTAATTTTCTAACACAGTTGAATTTTTGGGTAAAAATTACATACCATTTAAATATATAATGTGTTTTATGACATCATAATTACCCAATAGTGATATAATAAAATACTATAAACATTATGTTCTGACAATATATGTTTTTCCATTAAAATAATGTGATTTTAGGTTTGTTTGATTTATTTTACAAATCCTTAGTGGACCCTCAAAAACTTATTAAACATTTTCACTTTTTAAATTAATTTTCTTGAGAGTGCGACTCACCTCCACATAATCAAGCGTAATATTTTAAGATTTTTTCCATTGGACTTATAGAATAATTTCTTCCACTCCCCTTTTTAAAAAACCAAGGTAAAACCCATGGGTTGGTTTGTGGTTTTGATTAGTTTAATGTGTGGTTCCCAAAACCTAAATAATAAAGAATTTATTCTCCTTTCCTATATAAACCCACCCAAGCTCCCACTTCCTCTTCAGTCAAAGATTTTTGAAATCGTCCAAACTCTTCCCTCATCTCTATATAATCATCCAAAGGCTCCCTAAGCTCCCAATAATCCTCTCTCAAGCCTCTCCCAAGCCTTTGGGATCACACATCAAAGTAGGGATTTCTTCCTTTCTCATTTTTGTCCAAATTTCATTATATTGTTTTGCCATTTTATTTTAAATTAAAAATGTTGGAGTATGATTTTGAACCTCCCAAATACTTCCCTATTTATGTTTTAATAATTTGAGACCACCTTTCTCTCTCATTAATGCTTCCCATGTACACCCGTTACCATGCCGAAATTCCATAAGGAATTTTTCTCTCCTCATTTACATTCAAGAAATTATTTTGTATTATGAATCTAAATTTCATTACATATGTTAGGAAATGTATCTTTATGACCCAATTACTATCCATTTCATATATATATGAAGAATACACCCCTTTATTTCTCATCAACCATTTTTTACGAATTCTTATGTCACGCTGTTATGCTGCCGAAATTGCACCACAATTTTCAAGCCAAAGTCATTGTGTAGTGAACACCATGCCCATTTCTCTATCAAGGGTATTCAACTTTATAAACAATTAATTATTTATTATAGAGTTTCATGTATGAATTCCACATTCCTTTATATCGGAATAAATGAATAAGTTTAATTAATCCGTGTTGTATGATCTATATGTCACACTTATGCATGAAATGAAATGATTAAGAAGGATGTTTCCTGATAGCACTCCCATGCATTAGGTAAAGATTAGTATCATGATAAGTCAAGTGAAGTGAGGCTTTACTCATGCTAATTCAAGTGAAATTATGGTTTACTCATGCTCCATGTGTAATTGACCTTGTGTCATGCTAATATCATGTTAAATGTTGTTTTCGCATTTCCATGTTATGATAATCATGCTTTATCATGCCTTTATGTTCATGTTTCTTTTATGATACATTGATATGAAATTTTCTTAACATGTATTGTATTCTTCATGTTATTCCTTGTCTACTCCCTTACTGGGCTTTATAGCTTACCATTTTCATATGCATGTCCTCTGGATATCCCATGTAATGCTAAGTACGATGTAATGTAGTGGTCATGTAAATGATGTTTTCTATAAAGATGTTGTGTTTCATGTTTTAAGTCATTATTTAATGTTCCTAAGCCCCAAAGACACTAGACCTCTCAATATTATATGTTGTATTATGTGAGTATTTTATGTAATAAATCATGTTTAAGTGTGTAATAAATAGTAGGGTTGTTATAGTTGGTATTAGATGATAGGTTTAGTTATTTTTGGGATTAGGATTAGGAAACCCTTGTGAAAGCCTGAGGGATAAGACTAAGTATAATAAAAACATCCCAATGTTTTTGTGAGTATTGAGTAAGTGGTTTATCAAGAAAATATATCACAGTCTAGATATGAGCAGCTAGAGGCGGCTCTAAAACAGATGTCCCTAGGAGGGAAAACTCCGACAAGGAGTTTCGGGCTTGACCTTGGGTATCCTGGTACACGACAACGGGCCTTGCTGCACTCTTGGTTACGAAACTCCTGAGGGATATGATTTGGTAAATTCATAAGCTTAGTAAAAACCATTATTATGGGAATTAAAATAAATTCCCCTAATAATATATGTTGGGAAGTAGATCATGGAAAACATAGATTTAAGTCTATAAGTTCATATGTTAAGAAAATAAAAGTTATTTATTAGTCATCTATTTTTTGTCTTTGGATTACCCTTTATGTGTTACCCCTAAATTTCCTTTTAATCCAGCCAATGGATGGTATTTGGAGGACTCAAGATAACAACTTATGTGAAGATCAATGTGATGACTGTTCTAATGAGATTCCTAATCCAATGGGAGAGGGAATCATGAACTTTGTCATGAAAATATCTCAGTTAACTCAAGATTTGAATAGAAACATGGGTCAAGGGGAATGTTCACACCCCCCCCCTCCAAGAAAGAAAAAACCACAATCAAGAGCTTCATGAGACAAAAGCCTCTTATTTTTAATGGATCATCTGATCCCCCAATTTTCGAACAATGGATCAAATCTATTGAAAAGATCTTCCCCATCCTTCAATGTTCCGAAAAAGAGAAGGTTCTTCTGGATGCTTATCGTATGGAGGGTAAAGCTGAACAATGGTGGACATTGATCAAAAATATGAATCCTGGGGAGGAAATCAAGTTGTTGGAAGGGAAGGATTTCTAGAAGCTATTTTTCTATAAATATTTTATATACCCTCTCCGACTTTAGATGGAAAGGGACTTCCTTTCCCCCAAGGAAAAAGATGATGAATACGTTAGAGCGTATGAGGAAAACTTCTCAAGGCTTTCACGATATGCCTCTAGCCTTTTTGTTACCCCATAAGGAAAGGTTTACCGCTTCATTGTTGATCTCAAACCTAGCCTACAGAAATTCCCAGTGATTTTTGAATTCTATAGCTACGAAAAAATTGTTTGATGTGCCCTCAAAGTCGAAATGAAGATCGTAGAATCTCTAGGGTATCATGGGGATAAGAAGTGTAAGGTATACTCTAATTATAGTGGTCTGATGGATAAATCCAATATCACTAAGAAGATACAGCATCCCACTTGCGAAAGGTGCAGAAAGAAGCACCCCTGAAATTTCCTGAAGGGGACAAAGAAATGCTTTAGGTGTGGAAGAGAAGGGCATATAGCTATTAACTTCTGACAAGAAAAAACCCACGGCTGCGATAGAGGATAGGAACACTCCGTTCGAACCTCAGCACATTGTTCATTGCTTCAACTACAAAGGACCAGTGAACCTTGAAAATTAGTGCCCTAAGCCAAGGGTTTTCAGAGGCAACCAACAACCTCCAAGGCAGAAAGGGAGAGATTTTTCCATCACTACCACAAAAGTATACCCCAACAATGAAGTGGTGATAGGTACGATGGTTATTCATTAAAGAATGGAAAACATTCTTTTTATTCCAATTCTGCACATTCTTTTTCATCCTTTTTAGTATAACAATCCCAATACCACCAAAAATCATATAAGTAAAGATTTTGGTGAGTATGGAAAATGGGGCAATCATTGCATCCCATGAATATAACTCTTACCTTGTCATAATATGTGGACTGAACATTCCGGCGAACCTCATCATACTCCCTCTGGTGGGATTTGATACAATTTTTGGCATGTATTAATTGTATTTTCCAATATATAGCCAAAATAAATTGTCATGAGAGGAAAATCACTCTCCATATAGAGAATTGACCCCCAATCCTATATGAGTGCAATGTCGGGACCCGTCCCCAGGGGCCGTATCGTGACTACCCCAAGCCTACCTTCCAGAGGCTAGGGGTTGGCGACTAGAACCGAAGGAGTAAATCCCTAAACTGGGAAGAAATTTCCTTTACAACTGTAACCAAACACAATAGAGTACAACTGGAAGAAAACACTAAGTAAAAACTGTATACTAAAAGAGTGCAGGAAAGTAAAAGGGGATGGAAATACAAGCCTAACTATAATGTACAAGTACAACTGAAAAAGGGACAAAATAGCTGAAAGGTGAAAGCAGCTCCAGGATTGTCCACCACAAATCCTACCTGAAGGGTAGGTACAGATAACCTCCTCATCACTCCATGTCCATCAGACTCCTCTGTGTATCGTCTCGTCATAAGCTCCACCTTTGGGTACCGTCCAGTCCTGGCGCTCTTAGCCTCCGTCAACGCTGTCCGTCATCTGCATCCCACACAACATGGTGCGGGCACAACCCATGTAGGGGTGAGTATAATGATACTTAGTAGGTACCTTGAGACCCTCAAGGTCTCAAAAAATCCAATAAAGATAAACCACAATGTATGAAATCGACAGATAACCCCACTTAGGTATATGCCCATACATATACCTAAGTTATCAAGTAATCCATCTCGTTCACGAGGAAACACAAGAGTTGATGACTCATATCACACAGGTACACATATTATGTAGAGAGATAGAGATGATCAGATATAGACACTAAATAATTATAGCTGTTAGTCCAACACATGATCTAGGACTAGTTATTCTGTCAGACCAACACATTATCCAGGAACAGAAGTCAAAACTGTCAGACCAACACATGATCCAAGAAAATTCATCAGAGGTGTCCAACCAACACATGATCCAGGACCAGCTATCCTGTCAAACCAACACATGATCCAAGAATATAAGTCAGAACTATCAGACCAACACATGATCTAGGAATAATTGTCAGAACTGTCGGACCAACACAAGATCCAGGAATAGTCGTCAGTGCACAACTAGCCACAGGGTTTCCACAAAGCACGCTTGATCCCAAGAGGTTATACTCCTCAATCCAAGTTTTGACACGTAAAATTCCACCAAGTCCCACGAATAAGTATCTTAATGGTCATTCTCATGATAGGGGTATCAACGCAACAGATGACACGTCAATCGGACGCCCGGTCTATGATTTATTAGATTATTAGTTCCGAGGGCCCGGTTGGACTCGTGTACGATCCAACCTGAACATATCTCAAATATACCTCGAACTCCAGTGGGTTATACTCAAACGGACCATCGCGCTCCAAGAAAACTAGCGCTGCTGACAGTTCGTTAAACGGTCAACCGGTGCCAAAGTTATGGCCAAAGCAAGTAAAGAGTCAGTAGTGGGCCGAGGTCCGGTCCGACCCAGTCAGACCGACTCGGCCCAACGCAGTCTGGGCCGACCCGGTCTGGGTTGACCCGGTCAGACTTGCTGGGTTTGACCTGGCCCGTTGGGCGGGTCAGCCCGTTATGTTCGGCCCAGTCCACGGGGCCCGGCCCAGCGGACTGCGAGGGTGGTTCATCCCGGGCTCAGGGCCAGTTCGGCCCGGAGTGTCATGAGGGTGCGGCCCGGTGAGGGTCGGCATAAATTGGTCTAGAGGGCGCGGTAGGGCCGGTTCGGACAGGGCATCGTAAGGGGGCCGTGACCCTTGCTCGGCCGGGAGGCCATAAGGGGGCCGGTTCAGTCGGCTCAGGAGGCCACGAGGGGGGGGGGGGGTTGGCCAGCTCAAGAGGCCGCGAGGAGGGCCGATTAGGCCGACTCAAGAGGTCGTGAGGAGGGCCAGATCGGGGGGCACGCAGGTCGTGTGGAGGTCGGCTTGGGGGCATCCAGTCAGCGGCTCGGCCAGGCCGGCCGCGGGCGGCCGGGCAGCGGCTCGGCCAGGCAGGCCACGAGCGGTAGAGTGCAGCCAGGTGGGTGGCCAGGCGGGAGGCCGGTTCAAGGTGACACGCGGCTGGGTGGTTCTTGAGTTCGGCAGGGCGCAGGCCGGCACGGGGCGGGCGGGTTTGGCAGGGCACGGGCCAGCGGACGGCCGAGAGGCCGGGCCGGTGCGGGGCGCACGAGTTCGGCAGGGAGTGGGCCGGCTTGGGGTTCCTACAAGGTGTGTGAGTGGAACGAGTGGCCGGATGGTCGGGAGACCGGGCCTATGTGGGTTAGGTAGGGGCAGGCGGGGCACCTCGAGGGTGGAGCAGTTCACGAAGGTCGCGGGTAGCACTACCTTTGTTGTTGCCGCCTTTGTCGCCTCGTTGTTGTTACGTCGCCACACCGAAGAAACATCAAAAGAGATTTTTGGAGGGAGTCGGGCCATGTTAGTTGGCCTGCTCCCTCCACGTTTAGAGGGTGATAACAATTGGGTTATAAAGAGAAGAAAATGGTCATCAATTCACCCACAACAATTCCTTTCTAATCATTGAAGGAGATAAGAAAAATGAATAACAACATGTAATAAAACCCTACCTTTGATTCGTCGTTCGACGTTCGTCTATGGAGTCACATAATGTATACGAATGATCTCGTCATTCGTCATGTCCCCCACGTACTCACAATCCTGTGTCGGCTCACGAAAGATGCTCTACATCAGTTGATTCTTAGAGGAAGAGGTCGAAGAGGAATCATCGATGACGTTCTTCATTGGAAGAACACGTTCTTCATTCTTCGTTGGGAGATTTTCTCCCTTCTCCCAAATTCCAACAAAAGAGAATTCCCACCCAAATAATAATAATATATTGCCTATTATTTTAGATGTTGGCACAAAATTCAAATGGAGAATTAAGTTACGTGGGCTCCCCTTAATTAATCCACAAAAGTTGGCACATTAATTGGGGAGTTGGCACAAATTCAAAAACTAGGGGAGGTGGAGAGGCTCTCCCACATTAATGAGGGAGAGTTGAGTGGTTATGATATCTGGTGGTCCCCACATCGTAACCTCTCACGGGAAGTTATGTTCGGGTGGGACCCACCACCATAACCTCTTATGGGAGGTTAGGGTGTGGTGGTCCTACCTCCAACTCCCAAGTGGATGTTTTAACCAACAATCACTCATATGTCAGCTTAAAATAAAATAAAGGGTTGTACACTTTATTTTATTAATTTTTATAAAAAGACAAAAACTAAATTTTATTCTCGACCAACTACCGTCAAGGTGAAAGTCTTCTTAAGTGAATACTAGCACTACGAGAACGGTTCCCTTAGATTTCAGTTCCGAGCACCGGTTCAAAAGTTATAAAATCCCGCTCGTACGTTTACTGAACGTACCCGATCAAAAATTCAGAAATTGATACCAGGTACACTGGGCCTCAGAATCAAGTGCCATCAATTTTCACAGACTCGTAAAATTCCCATGTATTTAAGAAAAAAATTTCCATTAAAATTCCAGGTCCTTAAATTCTCCCCACCTCAAGGATTTACGTTCATGTAAGCTACAACTCGAACTAAGGGAACAAGAGGGGGTACTGAGAATGCATCTGAGCCTCTCGCTCCTGTGTGCTCTCCTGGAGGTTCTCAAGCTTCCAGAGAACGCGCACCAGAGGTATTGAATGTCCACATAGGACCCGCTCTTGTTGATCCTCAATCTCTACTAGAACCTCTTTGAATGTTTCCCTGTCATTTATGTCCAACTCTCCATGGTCGATGATGTGGGAAGGGTCGTGCATGTATCTCCTCAGCTGAGATACGTGGAAGACGTCATGCACCCGGTGCAACTAAGGTGGAAGATCCAGGCGGTAAGCCACCTCGCCTACTCTGTGAGGACCCAAAAAGATTTGATCAATCTCAGAGATAACTTTTCATCTCGGCCAAATCTCTGTAGGCCTCATCGAGGTGAGAACCGTATAAAGACATGGTTGCCATCCTCGAACTCCAGAGGCCTCTGTCTCCTATCAACGTATGACTTATGCCTGCTCTGTGCAATCTTCATCTGCTCCTGTATGATCTTCACCTTCTCTGTCGTAGCTCGTACCATCTCTGGTCCCACCAGTGCTGACTCCCCATGGTATGTACAACACAATGGTGATCTGCAAGGTCACCTGTATAACGCCTCAAATGTTGTCATCCCTATGGTGGAGTGATAGCAGTTGTTGTGGGAAAACTCCACGAAAGGTAAGTGATCCTCCCAGCAGCAACCGAAGTCGAGGAGACAATCACGTAGCATGTCCTTGAGGGTTTGAATGGTCTTCTTAGTCTGGCCTTCTCTCTGAGGATGGAAGGTGGTGCTCAGATGTAACTACATCCCGAATGCCTCCTGCAACCCCTTCCATAGCCAGGAAGTAAATACTGTGTCACGATCGGAGACAATAGAAGAAGGTACTCCATGTAGCCTCACAATCTTCTACATGTAGAGGTTTCCCAAGATCTCTACTAAACCCTGCTCTCTGATCGGTAGGAAGTGGGCCGACTTGGTGAGTCGGCCGAAGACCACACACATCAAGTCGTGACCCCTATATGTATGTGGAAGACCCGTCACTAAGTCCATAGATATCCCATCCCACATCCACTCTGAGACCTCTAAAGGCTGTACCAAGCCTTCTGGTACCTGGTGCTCTGCCTTCACTTGCAGACATGTGAGGCATCGAGAGATAAACTCCACCATCGCCTTCTTCGTACCTGGACATCAGTGCTACTGTCTGAGGTCCTGATACGTCTTCACCACATCTAGATGTACCATTAGAGGGGATGTGTGGAAATCCCTCAACACTTCCTCATGAAGTGCTATAGGTACCAAGGTACAGCCTCTGAAGAGGATGATGTGCTCCCCACCTTCATAAAATCCATCAGGTGCTTTCCCTATGGATATCTAAGCACGTATTGTCTCAAAATCAGCGTCCCCATACTGCACCTCCCTGACTCACTGAAGAAGTGGCGGAGTGACTGTAGAAAGGATGCTCTATCTCTATTCACAAAGGATATCTATAAAGCAGCTAGCTTCTCTATCACCTCGCCTAGTAGCTGTAAACTAGACCTCCTACAGAGTGCATATGCAACAACGTTTCCTTTCCCCGAAGTATATACTATCTCGAAGTCATAGTCCTGTCGGATCTCAAGCCATCGCTGCTATCTCAGGTACATGTCCTTCTAAGAGAAGATATACCTGAGACTCTTATGATCAGAGTACATGGTAAAATGCTCTCCCATTAGATTGTGTCGCCACGTCTTCAAGGAGAAGACCACTGCTGCTAACTCCAGGTCATGGGTAGAATAGTTCTGCTCATGTTGTCTCAGCTTCTGAGAACAATATGTGATCCCTGCTCGCTCATACTTCTGGACACACCCGATTATGGTCCCTCATGTGTCGCAGTAGACTACATACCCTACGCCTTCCTCTGGAAGCCTCAATATGAGGTCACTAGTCATCCTCTGCCTCAGCTCCTCAAAGCTCTGACGGAATCTCTCTGACCCCACAAAGGGTTTCCCCTTCTTTGTTAAGGCTGATAGTGGTGCTGCAACTCTGGAGAAGTATAGAATGAACCTTCGATAGTATCCAGCAAAACCCAAGAAATTTCGTACCTCTGTCACACTCATGGGTGGCTCCCATGAAATTACCACCTCAATCTTCATTGGATCCATTGCAACACCAGTGTCCGAGATGACATGCACCATGAAATGAACATCTCGGATCCAGAACTAGCACTTCGAGAGCTTACCATAAAGCTAGTGCTCTCGGAGTGTGTCCAGTACTACCTTCAAATGGTAGGCATGCTCCTCCTCAGTAGTCGAGTAAATCAAAATGTTGTTGATGAAGACTACAACAATGTGATTGAGGTATGGCTGGAAGATCATGTTCACAATTCCAATGAATACTGCTAGAGTTTTGGTTACACCAAATGGAATAACCAAGAACTCATAGTGTCCATACCGACACCTGAAGGCCGTCATCTGCACATCCTCGTCTCGAACTATGAGCTGGTGAGAACCTGATCTGAGGTCTATCTTCGAGAACCAATGTGCTCCCTTCAGCTGATCAAAGAGGTCGTCAATCCATGGGAGTGGGTACTTATTCTTCACTGTCACCTTTTTCAGGCGATGATAGTTGACACAGAGCCTCAACCTCCCATCCATATTCTTGGAAAACATAATCAGGGCTGCCTAGGGAGAAACACTGGGCCGGATGGATCCCTTCCCTTGAAAGTACTCCAATTTTACCCATAGCTCATAAAGGTCAGCGTAAGCCATCCTATATGATGGCGTAGATATCGATGTCGTACTGGGGTATAGGTCAATGTAGAATTCCATCTCTCTACGATGAGGTAGTCATGTAACATCATTAGAGAAAAAATCCACGTATTGGTCCACCACTATAGGATAAGTCGGACTCTCTACATAAACTGCTCTGAGGGTAAGGTAGGCCCACTAATGAGTGATCGGCTGCACCCTCCTCCGATTAAGTCCCTCATGCGCTGAAAAGGATCCCTTCTCACCGGCAAAGGTAAACCTGGTCTCATCCGTGGAGACACATCGCACCTTGCACCTAATATAGTATATCTAAACATGAACTGTAGACAACCAGTCCATACCAAATATGACGTCGTAAGGCCTCAATGCCGCTACTAGGAGATCCCAACCGAAGGTCTTGCCTCCTAGCATAAGCTCGCACTGCTGACACCAGTGCGTAATAATCAAATCAGATTTCGTAGGAGTCTCTAGTAGTTAGGATTGAACTAATGGATCCTTCAAAATCTCGGAGCATCGAACGAGGGATGTGGCAATGAAAGAGTGACTGGAACATGTGTCTATAACAACTTAAGCTAAGGTAGAGTAGACACATATCATACATCAAATCTTCACCGGAGCACCATAGTCGTATGCCTCACCTTCCTAGAGATGATCTCTCCCCTGTCCACATGCTCGTTGCGGTCAGGGTGGACCCCCTGGTGGTGGTGGTGGTAACACCTCGTAATGTTGTCCATCGCAAGCTGCACGTCCATCTCCTTAGCCACGTCCGCCTCCTCTCTACAGACCGCATCGATCGAAACTATGCCTCAGCCTGAGGGGTCCCTCAACTGTCTACTGATCGTCTGTACGGTGTCTCAAACAGTCATGATCCATGTGACCCTGCCCGCTGCAATTTTAACATTTCCCGCTCCTGGCATGACTAGCTCTGTCCCGTGTGCCCCATAAAACTAAACTTGTATCCTGAGGTCGTCTACCCAATGGCCTGGTCCGGTTGGACCTCTGCAACATCTGTCTACTGCTAGCTGCAGAAGACTCCACTGCATGTCGACTACTGATGGGTATCACTGCTGGTGACTGCTCAGCATGGAAAATATCCACTAGGAGGGCTCTCTCTAACACCCCTTCCTACGTCAGGATGCTGAGTGAGATCATCGACACTCTAATATCTCGTCAGAGCCCCTGATCGATGGTCCAGGCCCTGAAGAAAGGGTCCTAAACCATATCTATGGAGTAGCGCAAGAGGTCAGTGAACCTCAATGAGTACTGTGCTACTATCATGATGCCCTGCTACAGATGAAGTAGCTCCTGTATCCACAACACACATAGGGTGGCTGTTACAAAACTCCACCTGGAATAGACTCTCAAAGTCTGCCCAGAGTAGTGTCGCCTCATCATGCACATAGAGCATCAGGCTCCACCATCTGCCTACTGATTCTTAAAGGAGACTCGTGACAAGGATCATCATGAAGTCTATTGGTGTCCCTACTAACCTGAAGACTCTCACCACAGCCTCCAACCAATGCTTAGCTGCATGCGGGTCCGTCTCACCCCTAAACCTGGGAGGCCTCTGGTGCTGGAACTCGTGCATCACCCTCAAGCGGTGTGCATTGTCTGCTGCTGGGGCTGGTTGTATCGGTGTCCCAACGGGTAGTGGTACTGTCGGAGCCTCCACTGTGATGGGGCCCTACACCGAGGCCTCATCGCTCGGTGGGCTTCCATCTCGTACAACTCTCAAAACCCTGACTGGCTATCTATGTGGAGACATCCAAAAAAGAAACAGGTGCTCCATGGTCAATAATTTATACCTGGGGAGCTGACTCCAAGAGATCACAGAGAAATATCTTGAAACACACACACAATCTGTGTTTTCATGTATAGATTCAGAAATCAGAAGTTAGGGTCCTAGTGTATGGATACGTCGGCCGCCGCACCAACACTAGACTCCCTAGACTGAGAACCACACTAAATACTCTTAACAATATTGCTTCACAAAAACCAAAGATCAGAGTCCTAAGTTATGCGGTAGAAACGACTCATCTGATACCAATTTTTCATGACCCATCCCTCAATGTCGTATCGTGACTACCCCAAGCCCACCTTCCATAGGCCAGGGCCTAGGGACTAGCACCAAAGGTGTAAGTCCATAAAATGGGAATGCATTAACTTTATAACTGTAACCAAAAACAACAAAGTACAACTGGAAGAAAACACTAAGTAAAAAATGTATACAAAAAGAGTGCTATAAAGTAAAAGGGGTTGGAAATACAAGCCCAACTGTAAATTACAAGTACAACTGATAAAGGGAAAAAACAGATGAAAGGTGAAAGCAGATCCTGGATTTTCCACCACAGATCTTACCTGAAGGGTAGGTACAGATAGCCTCCTCAGAACTATGCGTCCATCAGACTGCTCCGTTTACCATCTCATCGTAAGGTCCACCTCCGAGTACCGTCCAGTCCTGGAGCACTCAGCCTTCGTCAACGCTGTCCATCGTCTGCATCCAACACAAGGAGGTGTGGGCATAGACCGTGTAGGGGTGAGTATAATGATTCTCAGTAGGTACCCCGAGACCTTCAAGGTCTCACAAAATCCAACAAATATAAACCACAAAGTATTAAATCGACAGATAACCCCCCTTAGGTATATGTCGATACATATACCTAAGTAATCAAGTAATCCATCTTATTCACAAGGAAATACAAGAGTTGTTGAATCAGCTCACATAGGTATACAAATTATGTAGAGAGATAGAGATGATAAAATATAGACACTGAATCATCAGAGGTGTCGGACCAACACATGATCCGGGACTAGCTATTCTGTCAGACCCACACATGATCCACGAACAGAAGTCAAAACTGTCGGATCAAGACATGATCCAGGAATAGTCATAAAAGCTATCAGACCAACACATGATCCTGGAAAAACTATTCTGTCGGACCAACACATGAACTTGGAATAGAAGTCAGAACTGTCGGACCAACACATGATCTAGGAACAGTCGTCAGAACTGTCGGACCAATAAATGATCCAGGAACAGTCGTCAGTGCACAACCAGCCACAGGGTTTCAACAAAGCATGCTTTATTCGGGGAGAGTCCTCTCCTCAAGCCAAGTGTCAACATCTCAACTGCCACCAAGTCCCACGAAGAAGTATCTCAAAGGTCCGTCTCGTCACAGGGGTCTCAACGTAACAAACGACATGTCAATCGGACATTGCGGTCTGTGAGTTATTATATTTTTAGTCCCGGTTGCCCGGTTGGATTCGTGTATAATCCAACATGACTGTATCTCAACTATACCCCGAACTCTAGTGGGGTATACTCAAAGGGGCCGTCGCGCTCCATAAAAACTGGTGCCGCTGATGGTTCATCAAACGGTCATCTGGTGCCAAAGTTATGGCCAAAGTAAGTAATGGGTCAGTAGTGGGACCGAGTCCAGTCCGACCCAGTTGGACCGACTTAGCCAAACCCAGTCTGGGCCAACCCAGTATGGGTCGACCCGGTCAGACACGTTGGGTATGACCCGACCCATTGGGCAAGTTAACCAGTTATGTTCGGCCCGGTCCGCTGGGCCCGAGCCAGTGGACCACGAGGGTTGTTTGGCCTGGGCTAAGGGCCGGTTCGGCCCAGAGCGTCATGAGGGTGTGGCCCGATGTTGTCCGGTGCAGCTCAGCACAGCTCGATCTGGAGGGCGCGGCCGGGACATTTTGGTCAGGGCGCCGTGAGGGGGTCGGGACGCTGGCTCGGCCCGGTGGCCACAAGGGGGCCGGCTCGGGAGGCCGTGTGGGGGCTGGTTTGACCGTCTCAGGAGTCCGCGAGAAGGGCCGGTTTGGCCGGCTTAGGAGGCCGCGAGGAGGGCCGGATCGGGGGATTGGGGGTCGCATGGAGGCCTACTCAGGGGAAACCGGGCAGTGGATCGGCCAGGTAGGACACAGGTGGCCGGACAACGGCTTGGCCAGGTGGACTACGGGTGGCTAGGTGCAGCCAAGTGGGCAACCGGTTCAGGGTGATGCGCATTCGGGTTGGGCACGGGTTCGTTAGGGCATAGGCCGGTGCGGGGTGCATGGGTTCGGCAGGGCGCGGGCCGGCACAGGGTTCCGACGAGGCGCACGAGTGGCGCGGACGGCAGGACTACCGGGAGGCGGGCCGACGCGGGTTCAGTCGGGGTGCATGGGGTACCGCAGGGGCGGCGTAGTTCACAGAGGCCATAGGTAGCATGATATTTGTCTTTGCCGCCTCCATCGCCCCGTCGTTGTTACGTCCCCACACCAAAGAAACATCACAAAAGATCGGCATAGGGAGTCAGGACATGTTAGTTGGCCCGCACCCTCCAAGTTTAGTGGGTGATAACAATTGTCTTATCAAGAGAAGAATATGATCAACAATTCACCCACAAAAATTCCTTTCTATTCATTGAAAAAGATAAGAAAAAGGAATATCAACATATAATAAACCCCTACCTTTGATTCGTCATTCCTCATTCGTCGACAGAGTAGCGGATGGTAGACGAATGAGCTTGTCGTTCATCATGTTTACCACGTACTCCCAATCCCAAGCTACGTCAGCTTGCAAAAGATGCTCAACGTCGGTTGATGCTTCGAGGTAGAGGTCGAAGAAGAATCGTCACTATCATTATTCGTTCTTAGTTGGGAGCTTTTATCCCTTCTCCCAAATTCCAAAAAAAAAGAGAAATCCCACCCAAATAATAATAATAGATTTCCTATTATTTTAGATATTGGCATGTAATTCAAATGGAGAAATATATTACGTGGGCTCCCCTTAATTAATCCAGGAATGTTGGCAAATTAATTGGGGAGTTGGCACAGATTCAAATACTAGGGGAGGTGGTGAGGCTCTCCCTCATTAATGAGGGAGAGCTGAGTGGTTATGATCTTGGGTGGTCCCCACGTCATATCCTCTCACAGGAGGTTATGTTCGGGTGGGCCCCACCACCATAACCTCTCATGGGAGGTTAGGGTGTGGGGGTCCCGCCTCCAACTCCCATGTTGAGGTTTTAACCAACAATCACTCACATGGAAGCTTAAAATAAAATAACGTTTTGTACACTTTATTTTATTATTTTTTATAAAAATCCAAAAATGAACTTTTATTCTCGACTAACTGTCATCGAGGTGAAAGCATTCTTAAGAGAATACAGGCACTGTATGTTCAACGGTGCCCTCAGATTTCAGTTTCGAGCACCAGTTCATAGGTTATAAAATCCCACTCGTACGTTTTCTGAACGTACCCGATCAAAACTTTAGAAATTGATTCCGGGAACAACGGGCCTCATAATCAAGTGCCATCAATTTTCACGGACTCGTAAAATTCCCATGTATTTATGAAAAACATTTCCACAGAAATTCTGGATCTTTACATGCAAGGAAGAAAATGAATCTTTTTAGCACCATCATCTCAAGCGTGGATATTACTTCCCTATAAGGACGCGTATCTGGATAAGATAATTGTGTCTATGGAAGAAACCATCCTTGAAGACATGCCTATTTTGAGGGAATTTATTGAAGTGTTTCCTAAGGAATTGACTGGTCTTCCTCCTAGAAGAGATGTTGAATTTTCAATTGATCTTATACCTGGGGCGTTTCCAATATCCAAGACCTTATATAGAATAACTGTTGGAATGACTGAGGAGTTGAAGAAACATCTATTAGAGAATCTGGATAAAGGGTTTATATGCCCAAGTGCTTTACCATGGGGTGCACCAGTCCTCTTCGTCAAGAAAAAGGATGGGTCAATGCGCCTTTGAAATGATTATCATGAGTTCAACAAAATCACGATAAAGAACAAGTATCCTTTTCCACGAATTGATGACTTGTTCAATTATCTATAAGGAGAAAAATACTTCCCCAAGGTGGATTTGCAGTCATGATATTACCAAGTAAGGGTGAAGAAGGAGGATATCCCCAAAAATATTTTTGTATAAGATATGAGCACTATAAATTCATAGTAATGCCTTTCAGACTCACTAATTCTCCATCAATCTTCAAGGACATGATGATTAGAGTCTTTAGAGACTACCTTGATAAATTTGTGTTAGTCTCTATAGATTCAATTCTAATATACTCCAAAACTAAAGAGGATCACAACAAGCATCTAATCACTGTACTAGAGACCTTGCGAATGGAGAATCTCTTTGAAATGTACATCAAGTGTGAGCTCTAGTTGAAGTATGTCTCATTCTTGGGTCATATCATCACAAGAAATGGTATATCTATGGATCCCTCCAAGATATTTGTAATACAGGGATGTCCAAGGCCAACATCGGTGATAAATATCCATAGATTCTTGGGGTTAGATGGATATTATCACTGATTTGTGAGAAATTTCTCATGACTGTCAAACCCTATTACCAAGCTGACTCAGAAGGGAGTCATGTTTTCTTGGAGTAATGAATGTGAAGAGAGCTTAAATGAGTTGAAAATGAGGCTTATCACTATGCCCATGCTCACATTACCCACAAGTGGAAAACTTTTTGTGGTATATAGTGATGCTTCAAACAAGGGCCTAAGTTGTGTGTTGATGCATAATGAAAAATTCATTTCCTATGCTTCAAGGAAATTGAAATTTCATAAAAAAAATATTCAGAACATGTTTTGGAGTTGGCTGCAATGATCTTGTCTTTAATAATTTGGAGTCATTACCTCTTTTGGGAGAAGTGTGAAATATATACAGTCCACAAAAGCCTCAAATATATATTCACACAGAAAGATTTGAACATGCACCAATGAATATGGTTAGAGCTGATCAAAGACTATAACTTCTCAATCCATTACCACCCTGGGAAAGCAAACAAGGTGACAGATGATCTATGTAGAAAGGACCCAACAATTCTATCCTTAATGATAATTTAAAAGGATCCAATCTTCTTATATTTGATGAAGATAGACATGTGAATCTTAAATAAGTGAACATCATCAATCCTTTTACAAATTATTTCTCAACTGTATGTTTTAGAATCGTTAAAGGATGCTCCAAAGGATGATGTGGGAATTCAGAAGAAAGTGGAAACTATCAAAAATCGGAAATCCATGGAGTTCAATGTTAATGAAGAAGGAATTGTGAGATTTGGATCAATAATATGTGTTCCATCAAATCTGGATTTAAAGAATGAAATTTTGGATGATGCACATAGTTCAAATTTCTCCATTCACAAAGGAAACACAAAGATGTATCGAGATCTACGAGAGCACTATTGGTGGGATAACATGAAGAAGGAGATCACTAAGTATATATAAAAGTGCCTGGTATGTTAGAAAGTGAAGTGTAAGAACCCTATTTTTTTCTATAAAAGACTTTGGAATATTCTTGATGTTATTCCAGAGCAGCTCCTTCAGACGGCGTGTGATTCTGAGCCCCAGTATGGCCGAAATTAGTTCTTCAGTGCGTTCATAATGGGCATGCCAAATAAATGGGATAAATCCTAAACGGTGTTTCGTATAAAAAATATGAGGGTATTAATGGGTCCAAAATGGGGTGTTTACCCTTGGAATTACATAAAGCATGTCGGCACGAGACGTTGGGAACCCTCGCCCGTTAACAGAACATTAAACGGATAAATAAAATAATTAATTTATTCATTTAATGGTTAAACTCATGTATCTATTAAATGGTGGTTTGGATGGAAAAACCAAGGGCTCCATTGAGTTCGGAGCGTGCCGTTTATCCTAGGAGGGGTGTAAGTTTCACGGGCGCGGGCCTTCTGTGGAAAATGGCCCTAGGGGCGTTTTCGTAATTTAGCGGCCTCAAACTTTATGTTTTTTAAATTTTGAACGAGACCTAGGATTAAAATTATGAGACTGTCGTTGTGCATAGGAGGTGTTGTTTACCATAGGCGCGGCCTATCTTTCACTGCGTTTGGGGTTTCAGATGCAGATTTAATTTGGGTTGAGTTTTTAATTAATTAAATGTTTAATTAATTTTCTTTATTTAATCTCTTCTTTCCCCACCCTCTCCTTGGAGAAACCCTTCTCCTCTGCCAAGAAACTCCCCTCCTCCCATGCTGTCAACCTCCTCCTCCTCTTTCTTCGATCAAGACGGGGGTGACAACAGAGAGGTGCAGATCGACCGTGAAGCGTCAGGCTACGCCCCTGCAGGTAGGAGAATTCATTTTGCATTTTTATTTCTGAACCCTTCTTTCAAGTTTGATTATAGTGTCGAAATGCTGTTTTATCTTCATGAAAACCCCATAGTTTCGTATTTAATGTTCTAAGCTTTGCAATTCATATTTCTGATTGAAAATATGATTTCTGATGTGATCATAGTCGTCCATTGAAGACCGCAGGTTTTCGGAGTGTCTACCAGCGAGGCAGGGTTTTCTAGCAGGTTTCAGGCCGGTCTGGCGGCACGCGCGGTGGCCGAGCAATCTAGCAGTGGCGGCGGGGCTCTCCTCAGCATCTCAGGTCGGTGCACGGTGGAAGGCAGCCGCAGGTGTCAGGGTAGAGTGGAGGCGGCGCACCAGGAGGTTGTGGGGGGGGGGGGTGGGCTCCGGCTGTAGGCGCCAGCTGGGGTGTGTGACACGGAATGGGGGATCGGCCCTTTGGCCGGTTGATGCGAGCGGATGATCGGGGTCGTCGGACCTCGTCGGGTGACAAGGACCTGCAACACACAGGTCCTGTGGAGGTAGAACTGGACCGGCTGATCCGATCTTGGCGAGGCGGGCCTGCCCGTGCGACCGCGGGCCGGTTCAGGCAGGGTGGGCTGGCCGAACCGGCCCGACCCACCTGTTTTCATCCCTTAAATATTAAAACGCCTGTAAAACTCTGACCAGGTGTCGGATTTGCGTGCCGTTAGCGGTGAATCATTCCTTGAACCAAGAAGAGTGTTTTTAGATGTTCTTAGGAATTTATAATTCCCACGACGAATGGCTCAGTGGCGCGACACGCCTTTAAGTAGTTTGACGTTTTTTTATTCTTGTTTTGGTCGGCGTGGACACATCCGAAGTCTGAATTGAGCGCCGTCAGTGGTGTTGAGACCCTGGAATTGAGAAAAAATTTCCCAGCATGTTTTTGGGAAATGAAACCAGAGTTGATATATGGGCCCCACGACTGTCTTTCGAGCTGCATGCAACAATTTGTAACTTTTTCATCGGACTTCTGTTCGGGGCGTGCGAGCAGTCGATTTAGGGTGTTCTTTCGAGGTCATTGCAATGGTGCTATCTACCCACTCTAATACTGGATTGTGGTGCGGGACCCACGGGGGTCGTTTTGGGCATTGACGGTGAATTCCATCTTCTTCACTCTGTGTCTGTTTTGGACAAGTGAATAGCCAATCTTGTGCACCTTTCCGACAGGATCGTAATGGTGCGATTCGTTTGTAGCACTTCCGGACCGGGATGTGGGTCCCACATAGTACCTCTCATGTGCGGTATATCGAAGTGTATTTTTTCCTCTGGATATCTGTCCCACCCAAGTGAGCATTCAATTTGACATGTTTTCCAGAGGTGATTGCAATGGTGCTATGCGCCCGACTGTTTTCGGGGCTGAGGCTCGGGACCACAGGTCGTCGTTCGGGCGTAAAGCGGTGTTGGAAACATTTCCATCGGATATCCATTGGAGGCAGTTAGATAGTCTATCCCGCATGTTTTTCCATGAGGATTACAACGGTATGATCCTTTTGGATGTTCGGAGTCTCATTCGAGATCTCATTTATGGAATCATGAAAGGTGTAGTAGTGGAGGTTCTTCCTGCAGTGTTTGTAGGGAACCCTTGGCGTGTGATCGCGTTCACTCTTGTGGGAGTGAATTAAATAATTTTAGGGGAGTGTTTGGCCGTTCTAGGGTAATGGAAGAAGCAATTTAGTGAAGTTACGTTTTTCCCTTCGCGTTGACGTGGGTTCCGTGTGCACGATAGCCTTTGGGCTGGAAATGTGGTATACTTTGGGATTATACAGGAATTATTGGAGCTACATCCTGTAGTTTGTACCTGAGAACGTTTGTGCGCTTGGTTCAGATATGAGTTAGGGCAACAAGTTGTGTGGGCCCCCCCGGTGTGTGTCGTGTTATGCTTTATGTACCTTCGGCCTCTCGCGGCGTAGAGGGTCCTCCTGATCTTGATGGTTTCGACCAGCAGGGTTGAGTGGGTCCCCTAGTTCTGTTCTTGATGGTTTTACTAGAAAAGTTTTTTTGGTTCTCATGTTCTTTCAGCTGAGGGGTTTTAGTATCACGTCCCTTTCACCAGACTGCGTCATGGTTTATGGATACGTGCGTTCATACAGTGTGGGTGTTTTCCCGCTTTCTGGAGTGAGTTGTCTTGGTCCGCTTCGACAGTAGACTCAGCGGATTGGATATTGTATTACCCCGAGAGGCCTGAGGAGATCCTCGTGTCCCTTAATATTCCTTGGTAGGGTTCTTTGGGTATCGGTGTGACCAACACATTATACGATCATTGATCCTCTACCTAGGAGGTTGTTTCCAGTAGGGTACGAAGCCCCTAGTGAGCATTGGGCGCAGACTCCCTAGCTGTGTATCGAGATCATATCTTCCTTCCACGATCTATCATGACGTGTTTCCCATTACATGTTCCGGTTACTAGTGCGGTACCATCCAATAGTGATGGACAGTGAGGTACCATCCAACAGGGATGGCCAGTGAGGTACTATCCAGTAGGGATGACCAGTGGTGTACCATCCAGCAGGGATGGTCAGTGGTGTACCATCCAGCAGGGACGGCCAGTGAGGTACCATCCAGCAGGGATGGCCAGTGGGGTACCATCAAGCAGGGATGGCCAAAGTTGGTTCGGGTCTCCCTCCAGTGGATTACTCTTTTGTGGGGCTGGGAAGTGGGAACCCATTGACTTTGAGAAGACCTCTCGACTATGTGATAATGACGAGGTATGGCTTGACGTTCCCCCATAACTCTCATGTGCGAGGGGCACTTTACCCACAAAGACGTGTCCTTGTGATGTGACCTAAAACCGCCCGTGTGAATTAGTGCCACCCAAAGCGGATAGTGTCGAGGTGCGGTGATTTGAGCCCCTTGACTTGTAGTTTGGGGAAGACGAACAAATACTAGGCATCGATGGTGTTTACTTATGGGATTGTTGGCTACTCACTTTCTTGGTCTGATCTATGGGATGGAGATCCCCTTACGATCTTTTTCGGGTTTCTTGATAGAGCATATATATATGTATACCTTGTTCCAGTACCTACTTCTTGGGTTTTGGTTACTCTATTTCCAAAAGAGGCGAAGATGCATGGGGTATGCCATGTGCTTTCCGTGTCTAGCTTCTCATCATTGGACGAGTCTACTCTCCTGCTATAGGTAGCGAAGACTCGACGAGAATTTCATCTCCTCACCGTTTCTAGATCCTTGTGTTTGGACGAGTCTACTCCCTTCCTCTAGTTGGGTTGAGATCTACTCTTTACTGCACTCTCAGTTGTACTCCTTTACTTTTCCCTGTTTGATCTACTTCTCACCTCTTCAGTACCTTCTTTGTTACTTCCTTGATCCTTTGGGGTATCCTACTAAGTATTTTTTTACTCACCCCTACTTGGGGTTTTCCCGCACATGGTGTGCCCTTGCAGACGATAGATAGGTTAGTTGTGACTTCAGAGGAGCATAGGAGTTCAGATGCATGGACCACGTTCGGTGGTCTTAGTCGGGTTCCAGGTGTGGGACTCTCTGAGCTATTTACTTTTGTTTACCTGTTGTCAGGTTGTGACACTTTTGTGGTTGGGTGCGTGTTTTTTCCCTTTTCTTTTCAGTTTACCTTCAGCACTTTCTTTTCACTATTTAGAGGTCGATGCACTTTGTGGTTTATTTATAGCAGTTGGTACTTTACTTTTCTTTTTTACTCTTCCCTTCTGCATTGAGTGGGATGCATGTGTGTGTACATGTACTTAGGCAAAGGCCTCCCCGAGTTGTTTAGCTTTCGGCGCTGGTCGCCAGCCCCTGGCCTATGGAGGAGGGATTGGGGTAGTTACGGATCGAGCCCGGGTAGGGTCGGGTCGTGACATGAAGGATGAGAGACTGAAGTATAAGGGGATGATACAGCCATTACCCATACCAGTGTGAAAATGGGATAACATCACCATGCACTTTGTCACCAAGATTCCTAAGAAATCCAATGGAAACAATGCTATCAGGGTTTTTGTGGATCATCTTACAAATACTGCACACTTCATTGAAATTCGAGATGATTTCTCATTGTATCAACTAGAACAGATATACATCCGAGATGTGGAAAGGCCGCATGGAGTACAACTATCGATTTTATTTGATCGAGATCCGAGATTCACTTTTAAGTTTTGGAAGTGTCTTTAACATGCTCTGAATACTGAGTTGAAATTTATTGTAGCTTATCATCTTCAAATTGATGGCCAATCTAAGAGGACTATCTAAACACTTGAGTACATGTTGAGCGTTTTCTCAATAGACTTAAAAAGATAATGGGATCAACATCTTCCTCTAATTGATTTCTCTTACAATTACAGTTTCCACTCAAGCATCCAAATGGATCCTTATGAATCCCTTTATGGGAAGAGTTGAAAAACAACAACATGTTGGGATGAAGTTGGGTAGTCAAAACTTTTAAGGACATATATTGTTAAAGAAATTGTTGAGAAGGTTAAGACCATCTATCAGCACATTAAATATGATGAGAGTCGAAAAAAGAGCTATGCTGATAATCATCGACGAGAACTAGAGTTTGATGTTAGAGACATGGTATTCCTTCTCATATCACCATGGAAGAGGGTTATGATATTTGAGAAGAAGGGAAAGCTTAGTCCAAGGTACATTGGCCCTTTTGAAATCCTCGATTTCATTGGAGCAGTTATCTATCGACTAGCACTCCCACCGAACCTATCTCAAGTACATGATGTATTCCATGTATCACTCTTGAGGAAGTACATACCTGACCCATCAGATGTACTCAATCCATATGTGGTACCATTGTAGAATGATCTCTCTTATAAAGAGAAGCTAGGGAAGATCTTAGATCGTAGGGAAACATTTCTACAAAATAAGACAATTCCCCTCATGAAAGTGTTGTGGAGAAAGCACATGTTTGAAGAAGCAACTTGAGAATCAGAGGAAGTGATGAAGCAGAGCTACCCACAACTATTTTAGTGTAGGAAAAGGAAATTTCAAGGGTGAAATTTCTTAAGGGGGGAAGATTGTAATGACCCAAAATTTTATCAATGAAAATTACTCTTGATCTAATTAAATGTATTATTATGTAAAATGGTTATATAACATATGAACTTCTTTTTTTTTGTTTTTGGATTTTAAAATTCCATTAAGAATTGCGAATATTGCTAATATAGCCATTGAAAGGTGATCACATGATTTTTAAAAATATAGGGCTTTAACAAATCCAATTTACTCAGACAAAGGAAGCGATGGCCTCATCCGGTAGAATTGCTTCATACAAAGCCCATTTTTCAGAGCTCATAAAAGAGGTGGCATCATTTTTCTTCACTCTTGACGAAGCCCAAGTTGAGATTCAACATGTTATGATCAAACAGAACCACCTATGGGAGAAGTGAAAGTTGATAGAGATTACCACACAAGTGATGTTATCTAAGCCACCCCAATAGTTTTTCACCATCACACACCTTACACTTCGGTGTTATGTTGGTGTTATAAGGGTTTATATAACAAGACTATAGTACTATGATTATGTACACTATTTTTGTATATAGAATATACATTCATTTTATTATTGTTACTTTCTAAATGGTTTTTAATGAAAAAATAGCATTTTTAGTTAATTAAGAAATCTATTTTGATGAATTAATAGACTTTTGAATTAAAAAATATTTAAAAAAAATATTATCACTAAATTAATTTTTTTTTAAATATAAATGACCATATAATTATTATGAATTCAGTTGTGATTTTTATTAAGGTTTAAAAGGTATTTTTTTCAAAACCCATAAATTTTTTATAAATGTATGTTTTCATTTTTAAAGTAAAAAATTTCATATTTAGAAAATTATTTAGAAAAAAATGAATATTTTTTTTCGAATCAGGATCTTGAAATTATCCAAGGGTGATTTTTTCATAATTTTCCGAGACATTCAAATTTTTGGGTAAATATTAAATACCATTTAAATATATAATGTGTTTTATGACATCATAATGACCAAATACTGATGTAATAAAATACTATAAATATTATTTTCGGACAATATATGTTTTACCATAAAAATAATGTGATTTTAGGTTTGTTTTATTTATTTTAAAAAGCTTCAGTGGACCCTCCAAAACATATAAAACATTTTATCTTTTAAAATTAATTTCTTGAGAGTGTGACTCACCTCCACATAAGAAAGACTAATATTTTATTAATTTAGGACATTGACCTTATAAAATAATGTTTTCCACTCCCCTTTTTCATAAACCGTGGGCAGAAAACGTGGTTTGGTTTGTGTTTCTAATTAGTTTAATATGTGGTGTCCAAAACCTAAATAATAAATAATTACCTCTCCTTTCCTATATACACCCACCCAAGCTCCCATTTCCTCTTCACTCAAATCCTTTTAAGTTCATATAACCTCTTCCCTCTTCTCTCTAGAATCCTCCCAAGGTGCCCCAATCTCCCAAGAATCCTCTCTCAAGCCTTTCCCAAGCCTTTTGATTCACACTTCCAAGTAAGGGATTTCTTCCATTCTCATTTTTGTCAAAATTTCATTACATTGTTATGCCCTTTTATTTTCTTTTAAAAATATTGGGGTATGATTTCACACCTCCCCCATACTTTCCTATTTATGTTTGAAAAATGATATACCCCTTTCTCTCTCATTATTTCCTCCCATGTACACCCGTTTCCATGCCGAAATTCTGTAAGGAATTTCTCTCTCCTCATTTACATTCAAGAAATTATTTTGTATTATGAATCTAAATTCTATTAATTATATTGGGATATGTATCTATATGACCCAATTACTATCCTTTTCAGGTAAATATGTTGATACACTCATTTATTTCTCATCAACCATTTTTTACGAATTCTTATGTCACTATGTTATGCTGCCAAAATTATACCGTGATTTTCCAAGTCAAAGTCACTACGTAGTGAACACCATACCCATTTCTCTATCAATGGTATTCACTTTTATTCCCATTTACTTATTGATTATATATTTTAATTTATTAATTCTACATTCCTTTATCATGGAATAAATTATTATGTTTATTGAATCCATGTTATATGGTCTATGTGGCACACTTATTTGTGAAATGAAATAATTAAGAAGGGTGCCCCTTGATAGTGCTCCAATTCATTGGGTAAATATTAATATCATGATACATAAATATCAATGAGATTTTACTCATTATAATTCAAGTGCAATGAGGGTTTACTCATGCTCTATGTGCAATGGGCATTGTCTCAGGCTAATATCATGTTAAATATTGATGCCACATTTCCATGTTATGATAATCATGCTATATCATGCCATTATGTTCATGTTTCTTTTATGATCCATTGATATGACTTTTTCCTAACATGTATTTTATTAATCATGTTATTCCTTTTTTACTCCCTTAATTGTCTTTATAGCTCGCCCTTTTCTTATTCATGTCCTCAGGTTATCCCATGCAATGCTATGTATGAGGGAATGTAGTGGTCATGTAAAGGAAGTTTTCAATAAAGATGATGTGTTTCATATTTTAAGTCTTTATGTAATGTTCCTAATCCCTAAACACATTAGACATCTCAATCTTTTTTGTTGTATCAAGTTAATATTTTATGTAATAAATCATGTTTATGTGTGTAATAAAGGGAAAGGTTCTTATAGAGTCACGATGATCAAATGAGAACATATTATCAAATAAATAATGATGTGACCATAAATTCATCCAAACTGACAAGAAAAAATAGATTTTAAAGATTAAAATTGTTTTTGGAAGATGTAATTAGAAGGGTCAAAAAGTTTAGAAACACATCAAAATACTACCAATAGATATTCTCTATATTGAGAATGGGAAGAGCCTAAAATAGAAAAATAGTGGTAAGACATGTGAAGATTTTGAGAAGGCAAAGAATTTCAAGAAAGAGTGCCGAGTTGTCTAGCAAAATAAATTGAAATTTACTAAACAATTGAAGGAATTTGAAAAGATTAATTAAGGTAAAGGGAAAAAAATCAACATAAATTGAGGTGGAAAAATCCATTCCACAAAAATATGGTGAATTGTGAGTAAGGTGTTCTAAATTTGGAAATACTCCACACAAGTGTATAATGATTCTCCATAATTAGTGGGAGTTGTTTGAAAATAAAATGAATGAACCTCAGACCTCATGTACTCAAATGACTACAATGGAAAAGAATAATTCAAAAAAAAGAATTACTGAGATTGGGAGAAAAGAATGGCCTAGTTTGAGAGATAATTTTCAGCCAAATGTTACTCCTAATGAAAAAGAATGTATCTCCTTATTCCTTTATATATGAATTATTTTGTACTAACATGCAAATAATTGACGGATATGGATATATCTCTTGAGAAGGAGCGTTTATGAGATAAAGATATTAAATTATCACTACATAGTCAATATAGAACTTCTGAAAGATCTTTATAATATTTTAAGATGAGGTATTTTAATCACACTTTCATCTATCATTCTGAATTGTATTAATCATATCAATTAATGTGGAGTGCTTGATTATTGTCATGATGGGAAAAAATGGCAGATGTATCTTTTTCCCTCAAACTTTTATTATTTTTATGTTGAAGTGTGTGCAATCTTTACCATTTTATTGATGAATATGTTTATTTACAATCCCATTAATCATAATTCAGAATTTTTGGCCATTATTTCATATGCATGGTATTTCTTGAATTTCTTAGACATCCTTGATAGTATCTATCTTGTTTTATACACTAGTTGTTCCCACATAGACTTAGAGTTGATTGACTAAAGTATTTTTTCTATGATAACCAAGTGATATCACTCCTCCCTTAGAATTATTATTGAAATTTTTACATAAGGGAGTTGATCATGTTTGTTAATATGAAATATGGGTTGAGAATACTCCATTTACCGATTTCATATATATTTTCAATAAGGGGGAAAGTAAGAACCACACATTGAATTATGTTATGTGTTGATACTGAAAACATAGTTCAATGGGGGGGGGGGGATTGTTGATCCTAGGTTTCATTTGTTGTCAATAAGTCGATATGTGTTGGTGGATGAAGTGGTGAGGTTTGGATAATTGTAATGGATTGGACAATTCTTCTTGAAACTCTGACGATTAGAGAAGAAATATTCAGTTCCGAAGACTTGTGTCCTTTAATGATGGGGAATTGATGTATACCATAAAAATTGTATCTACATTTTGTATGAATAAGATATATAATTGGCTTGGAATATTATTTAATGAATACATGGAATTCTATTTTTATACATAAATTATTTCGAAGTATATATGAGTATAACTCATATTAAAAAGATGTTCATGCCATATAATCTCCCAAGGCTATCCCTCAACTACAATTAGGGATACCTAAGGGTCAACCCCCATGGGAGAGTCTGCCTATAGAGAATGTAGACGGTGGAAGAGGTATGGGTGGGCCCCATGTAAAGTTAATAAGTGTGCATGACCATCGGTGAAATTAGGCCCATGTATCTGTCCCAGAGTGTTTCATTATGCCTGCGCATGTGAGGTGAATCTCATGCAACCTGTGTTTAAAGTGTGACAAGTGTTGATCCCCCAAATCCATCTCAACGGTGGGTAGAAACTGATTTTATTTTAAAGAATAGAATTGCAAATTCATATTTTTGATGTGGGATGAAAGATGTATCATAATATTCTTCTTTCCTTTAATTATATGAAAATAACACTAGTCCTTTGACGGATATGATCTGAGTCATTTGTTGAATCTTGTGCAGCACTTATTTGAATAATCCTCTTGTATTCAATCTCTCGACAAGGCTACTGTCCGCGAAATCTCCTGAAAATCAAATACTGCAAGTTATAAATCCAAGATAGTGAGAATGAGTTTGGTCAATCGAACCAAATCCATGCATGTAATAAAAGTATTTCATGCAAGCGATAATTTGAAGAACAAAGACATCAGAAGAAGCTATCACAATAACCAACAATGTTCGCATGTGGTTTCCACATGATGATCTTAAGATCAACTGACATAAGGGCAATGATCAATGAGGCATCACAAGATGGAATGTGGACAATCACTATGACATCAAATGATGATCATGGGTCATGAGAAAATAGGGAGACAATCATGATGTTGCTTCATGAAGATGGACATTTATTTGATCATGAGAAGGATCCATCTTTTGAAGATATTATCATTTGAATTATTTAGTTTTTTCAAGTGGATGTATTAAAATTGCATGATCAACAAACTAATAATGCAAAGAATAAGTTATCACGTGATTCACATGATAATTCAAGTGAAGCATTGAGAGATTGAGACTTACGTCCATTCAAAATGTTGTGGAATCATTGGGAGTCACAGGGACAAATGATTAAAAAAATGTAAAAGGGAAAAAATAACAAGAAGATCTTGGGACGCAGTGATTTATGTGGTTCAGGAAATAATCCATACATCCATGGAGAAGCATAATATCACCAGTTTCAGGAGCTTAATTACATGGAATATCTCAGAGTTTCTAAAAAACTGAAACAGTAGCCTGAAATGGGTCAATAAATAATAATAAACACTATTCCACCAACTGCATAGAAGTTTTTTTGTGATAAAATGAAAGGTGGTTGGATGTATGCATCGCTACAGTGTCACGGACTCCAAAGTTTATAGTGATACAATGATCAACAACTAGAAGTCTGTGGAGCTAAAATAGTCATGTCAAAAGTCTGGACTACTCTAGAGCCCTGTCAATGTTGGTCAGTCATCTCTGCTATAGTTAATCAGTGTTGCAACAGTGACCTGTTGGTGTCGACTTGTAGAGTTTTGGCTTGGTGTGCAGTATGGGTTGGAAGCATTTGGACCAATCATCATCCAGAACAGATCGAGCTACACCAATCCAACACAAAATACATGAGATATGTTGAGACCATCAGGAATTTAATGAGTCCTCTACATGCCTTAATAATTGTAGAAACACTATTTACATAAAAATCAAGGTTCCTCAAAGAGTTAATGTTGTTGTTTTTTTGACAAATCAAGAGAAGATCTCAAAACAACGAAGGTTACATGATTCACTCATGCAAAGGAAAAGAATTCCATGTGATCTAGTGACACAAAGGAGTATCCCATGAGTATTTTGATTTCATGAAGAAATTTGAAAAGGATACACCCACAGATACACATTCTATTTCATGAAGGAACCCATAGACAAAACCTATGTCACATGAACGTATCACATGAATCAATTCATGCTTATATGAAGATCCTGAGAATATACTATAGAAAACTGATCTCACGAAGAAGAAACCAACGATTCATCTAGGTATTGTAAAGGGTTTTAGAAGGAACCTGTAGGAAAAAAAATTCAAGCGAAGGTTGACAAGATCCCATTGATAGTACTTATTGTCATGTGAAGGAGATCTTGTGAAGCCCTTGAGACATTTAATGAACTATTTACGCAAAGGAGGAGTAGCACCCGCAATCCTTTTAAGGCTTTTGTGAGAACTATTTTCTTGAAGGAGGACAACTTGTGAGCCACACTTGTGTCACATGAATGTATTGAATAGACGACATAACCCTGGATAGGTCATGCGCTTCACATAAAATAGTATGAGGTTGAAAAACCATGCATGCAACCCATGCATGTCATACAACCTATGTACCACCATTGAAAAACATCGAGTGGTTTGGAAGAAAATACCCAGAAAATGATTAAAAGGGTTCTTGAGATATTTTGATATTAAATAATCAATTTGAGTTTCACATTAAATAATAAAGGTGGCATTATTATGTGTAGGGGTTTACAAAGTGATAAAGTCATGCAATGTATCACACATGCATAGTGGTTGAGAATTCATGAATGTGGGTTGGTATGACATAGTACAAGATCTTTATGGCATATAATATTATTTAAGAAGTTATGTGAACCACTTTCGCACATTAATTGAGGTCAGGACTTCAGCATAAGAAATAATAGGCCGAACATTGTTGCATTGATACAACTAATTAAGTTTAAATGAATAGAGATATTTGAGCATGACCAGTAGAATGAAATGGTACTTGATGTGTACATGGGAATGTGTGATCCAATAAACTCATGGAGGAAGATCAAAAAATAAACCTATAGTAAATCAAGCCTTGAATAAAGGAAGAAGTCTCTTGATTGTAATTGGAAGTAGGAAGTATCTTGTGTAATTCAGGAATACAAGTTTCTACTGTGGATTTTGGAGTAGATCAATGTAGATTTTGGTAACATTGTGGGATGCAATATAAAGAACAACCTATGTGGGTTCATGAGAGATATAATGAGGCTCCATATTGACCATTTTATTTGATTATAAGATTAGAGTGTATAATCCTTATTGGAGAGAATAACCAACATGATAAGGAGTATATTTTTGTAGCAAACCTTATAAATATCATGTGTTGTTCTCTCTGTTATTATTTTTTCATATGAAGTGAGATTGTGAGATATCACTGATTGGATCTAGAATCTTATCAAGTTCTAGGGGTTTAATTCCAATGAAATGATTTCTAAATAATAAACCACTGATTCACCCCCTAGTGGTCAATCCGTACTGTGACATTGCAAGGGATTTCAACTTAAAAATAATTAGCGATAGAAGTATTCCGTCCAAAAGTATATTTCATCCAATACTCATATTTGAAACTAATATTTGATTGGGTTTGTACCCAACATACACTATAGTTAGAAATCCCATTAAATCTATAGAAAATGAAACATATCATTCACTAAATTCACTAAGGGATATTGATCATGCACAAATTCTCAAACCTAAGAGTTGATCCCAAAAAAAATTAGTAAAAAATCGAATAATGGAATAAAAGTTCCACACAAGGAAAAGGAGAAACTTCTAGCCAAAGTCATAGAGCAGATATTCTAACTCAATCCATCTATGTGGGTAGATTGAATAAATACTTATGAATTCAGCCAACTGAAAGACATGTTTTCCATTTGGTGTCACTATTTTATTAACAAAGAAATATAAAATTTCATCATCTATATTCATACCAAGTATGTATCATTCCCCACCTAACCAATGTTTCTATATATATTTAAAAAATGAATCAAATATTATAGGTGGATGCTACAAAAGAAAACCCTCTCTTGGTAGATAGATATAAGATATTCAGGGACATAAATCTTTCCTTTATCACCCATTACCAGGTCCGAAACTAAGGGGGGGGGGAACCCTATGATAAACAAATAATATGTAATAAAATGAAAAAAAATAGACTTATGTGTTTCCAAGTTCCTAGTATTCATGCCGATGTTCCATATAATATAAAAGATTGTATTATTGTCAAAACAAATATAGTAAACAATGATTATACAATAACACAGTTGATCATAAGAAAATAACTCAAATCATAAAATAGTGTGAAAAAATGCACAAATAATAAGTTCCATGAAAAGCACCACTTTACCTATCATAGACTTATCTAAATATATTGAAATATGGGATATTTTGAAACACATTGAATTTGATATAAAGGGTTGAGTGGAGATATCTTTAGTTTGTAATGATCACAAATCAAATGTAAACGAGGCTTAGATACACACTAAACCATACACCTTTTGAAGGAGAGGACAATGACCTAATAGTTAAAAAAATATCAATGCCATACCATTCCAAATGATTCAAGTGTAAGGAAGTGATTCAGAGGGTCCAATCCCTCAATATCACATGACAATGTCATTGATCAACCATGTGCTGAAATAAAATAGTGAAGGTTATCATGAATTTTATTGTTCATGGTCATCAATTATTGAATATATGAAATAATATCAAAATGTATTTCTTAAAGAACCCACATTTGTATTTTTATGTTTGATTTTATGTCAACAACATCATTGACTTATATTGATTTATTTTTTTTGTTTTAATAATGTTAGGAATTCTTTTTGAGAAGTGGCAATAAGTATTGAAGAAACTTGAGACTGTTTTGGGGAGCACCCCTATGTGAGAGACGGTCCCTACGCAATAGCCCGGAATCTATTGAATTTTTTGATTTGTTAAAATCCAAAACATGAAAATAATTTTAAGATTATATTTCTAACATGTAAATTCATAAAAAAATAACATTCAAGTTAAAATTTCATAACATCAAAAGAATACATTCAAATAAATTTATTAGGGAAGAAAACACACACATATCTGATATAAACTACATATGGGTAGTGGAAGTTAAATCAACTCAAATGTTTTCAATTTATTCTCATTAAAAATAGAAACAAGACAGGGAAAAATAATTCTAGATTGACCCTCAAATCCGTAATCAAATAGAAAGAATGAATAAAAATAATACAACTATGAAACCGAGCCAACAAAAAATAACTTATAGATTCTAATTAGCCATTTAAAATCAAAATCATAATTCAAATTAATATTCACTAAGTAGAGAATATTTATCTTTTAACGGGTCTAATAAATGTGGAAAAGTGAAGGAAAATTAAAAGGTATATATAAGACTTATGTGTTTCAGCCATTTGGCCTACATGAATGGGGAAATATCATTATGGTTTTCACTATATAAAATAGAGGAATACAAGAAGCATCAAAAGAATAGAAAGACTATACAAGGAAGATATAAGAAGACACAAATAAAAAATAAAGAAGTTAGTAAAACTGAGACCCTAAAAATTGAAAAAAGAAAGAAAACAAAATAGGACTGAGACCCCCTTACCAGGGATCAATTTAACCTTAATTAAAGAAGTAGGTCGAAGGTGATGCTAAAATTAGTGACGTAGTGTCCAAAAGGCCAGGTTCATTATGATTAACGATGTTGTCAAAATTTATCACCATGAACCATTTGATGTCCAACTACTGTCCAAATCTAGTGTGTACCAGATTTTCGGGCCTTAGGGATCAAAAATGAGAACCCCCTATTGTCATCGTCTCACTCCAGGGTCATTGCCAGGTTCATATTCAACCCCTAAGAACACTAACCATGAACCAGTTCTAAGTCCCTTCCATCTAGGTTCACACAACAGATAATAGATTTCTCATCATCCAGGTTCAAGAATGGAAATCAAGATATTCTTGGTGGTTGTTGTCCACAACCTCGACCACTATTTCAATGAATCAGAGTAGTTCCAAGAACATCTACTCACTGCTCTCTTTATGAAAACAGAAGAAGACATCAATAAGGAACTCTCCCCCTTCCTTTTCTCTCTGCGATGCTTAATACATGAAGACTAGTATCTATCACTGATATCTCTCCATAAGGGGAGAGTTGAACAAGGTCTACAAAAGACCACTAAACCCTAGGAGGTTCATTTCTCTTTCTTCACAAAAAGGAATGTTGAATTAGGAACACGGTATCACTACTCTCTATTTCGATGGAAACTAGGGTCTCCAAAATATTCCCAATTGTGCTGCATCCCTGATGGAGGAAATAGAGATGTGAAAAACAAGAATGGGGTCATGTGGATGGCTAGGAATGTTCGGGTGGTTCCACTACGTAACAAATTCTCACAACAGAAAAAATTATATTAAACTTGAATTTAATTAACATTAATAAAATGAATTATTAATTCATAAAGACTCGTTAATAATGTATTTTTTTGTATAAAATAGAATAAGTAAGGGTTGTGAATAATAGAATTAGAATCAACCATACACAAGAACAATAAAAGTATACTGGACATATCATGTGACAACATTACATATTATTGGATGTATATGATAGAGGCTTGAGTTATGTAGAAAGGATGCCACCAGATGAAACATGGAAAATCGATAATGTAATGGTTGTTTAGAATAGAAGGAGAGATTTCATAGAGTCACTTGGATCTCTACCTGGCACAACACTTGAAAGTATAATGGAAACATCATTCTAGACTGAAAAACATAGAGTTATTGGATGCATCATGTGAGTCTACTGAAAAGAGTTATTGGATGCAGTGCACATGCTTAGTTAATGCAATGTTGTCTAATACAGCGCATGGGTTCTAGATGTGAGCTGCAAAAAGAAGTCCTGCTAGGTACAACTACAGTGAGTGGGTCTACTCGACACAAAATAAACACACAGATGTAATTTTATAATAGAGGATAAAAATTATTATCAATAGGAATTTCATCACTATCAGTGTCTTACTACACAATGCAATGAACCGAGGAAAACATATGGGATGTTTGTAAATGGACATGAGGCTTCACGTAAGTGTATTTAGATTATACCTTTCTTGAGTTAAGGATGATATCACCCCATTTGTAATATGCTATATGAAATTAGTGAATTCCTAATATTTGAAGGATATCAGTCACACCAAGAATATAGTTACCCTCACTAGGGTAACGCTTATAAAAACTCATGTGTGGTGTTGTGATTATTTTAAGTTATTGCATACAATTGATTTTGATAGTTAAAGAGAGATAAAAAATCATCCTCACAAGTTGCATAAGTTGAAAAAATAGAAACTAGTAAAAATACAAAAAGATTATTGATTCACCCCATCCTCCTCTAAGTGTATATTAACCTTAGGCACTACAACTGGTATTAAAGAAAAACCAATTTTACTCTACTAGATCTTGTATTCGGTATCATCCACAACTTGAATCAGATAAGTGATTATCACTTATATTTCTCTTTCTCAAGAAAAAAATATCCCTTTCGGATTTACATACACTATCTTTATCAGAACACTCAGTTGTATCTTCTAAATTTATTTCATGGAATCAGAAAGAGTCGTAAGGTTATTTCTTGATGAATTTGATTCTACATGTTTTCCCAAATATGTATTGGGATTAATGTTAAATATTTATAAAGGTAAGAATTATCCTCCATATGGATTGATACAAGATGTATTCAAGTGATGTTGTTTTCTCTAAAACTCCAGGTAGATTAAAAATTATACTATCAGTATATTTACATTTAAAATATGAAATCAACAAATTTTGGATATCCAGAATTCATCTTAGAATAATTCTAGATTTACAGAACAGTTGGATTTTAAGACCTTTTATGAAAATGCCATTAAAAATGTATGGAATATATCTTGAAAATAGAAAGGCTATTTTATCTATATTCTAATCTACATTATGAAATTAGAGAGAAAAGAAAATTCACGGAGGAGGAAGTGAGTGTTAACTATGATCATGTAGGAAGAAAACCTAAATAAGGCGAGTCCACCAATTAATCTACTGTAAAAAAGTAGAGATAATGTTTTTTTGAATTCAATGAAAAATATATTATTAGGAACTGAGAAGGGGAAGTAAAAATCCAAAAAACAACAACAACAAAAACATTTAACCCAATTAAATGGGATCATCTATATGGATCAAATGATCCAATTTTCATTTGAAGACCATATTGTCATTAAAATAATTTAGAACAAGATCATCTAGAATGATTTGGGTCCTTTTATGCCTACCTATAATAATTTTAATAATAAAATTTTTCATTATATTTTCCCTATTAAAAAGTGCATCCCTAGGTCTTCTTTTACCATGATTAAACCATCTTCATCTAGTCTCAGTCATCTTTTCAGAAAATTAGAGTCACTCCAATTTTCTATCAATCACATTCATTTATAATTTTATCCATCTTAGTGTGCTCACATGTTCATCTAACATTTTCATTTTTGATACCCTTATTATTTGTTCTTGGTGTCCCTTTACTACCCCACATGAAATGATTGGTTTTAAGAGTCATCAACTATTGCACCTAAAGTAAAAGAAAATATAATTGATATTGTAATGAAGAATAAGAATCAGGCTACAAAGATGAAAAAATTGCTTGAGAAAACCAGAATATGAGAACATATCCAGAATGATATACGAGAGAAGATAAATTAGCATGGGGGATGTTAGATTCAGGATGATGACTCTTAATAAATTAAATGATTCAAGTGATGAAGAAAACAACTTAAGTAAAAATTATAATGGGGATAGGGAAAATATATATGACTTAGAAAAAAAATTCCTAATCCCAAAAGATGAAGTAAATAAAACCTCCTGTGAAGAAATTCCATATAAAGAAAATTGAAAAAACCAAGATGAGAATTCATATATCGAGTGTAATGGGAATTAAACACTACCACAAATCCTCCCTTTATCTGTGCTAGAAATTGGTTTTATCAGTGCTAGAAAAGTTCTTATAATCTATGTTCAATTAAAAGGAGTCTCCCTTTTATCAAGGTTAAAAAAAACTTTGATAAAATACCATTTTATCAGTGATTTTTTAGCACTGATAAAAGTCAAAAAAATAAATTTTAAAAAAGAAAAAAAATCCAAAAAAAAATTAGAGGTGGATTTTATCAATGCTCAAAACCCCCATTAATAGAACTTTGCATCTCCCCTTTAACAGAGCTAGGCACCCTCTTCACCCACTTGCACACTCATGCCTTCACTAGGTTCTGAACCTGAGATCTCACCCCCATTCACCTACACCTTTACAACTCCTCCATCTTGATTTGTTCTCCATTTTATGATATATATATATATATATTTAGTTATATTTTTTATCTATATAATTATTCATATATTAATATATATTTATATGATTATTTTTAAATACATTTATAAAATATGTTTTGTGTGCATGTGTGTTTATAAATAAATTAATAAATACATAGATAAATATATATATTATATATGTGTTTGTCTACAAATATAATTATACATATTTATATTCATTTACATATATTATATATTAATATTTATACAAATATATTCGAATATATTCGAATATATAGATAATATATATCAGTTTTTCAGTACAAACACACACAAATACACACACACACACATTATATAGGTATATAAATATTCATATATTTTTAATTTAATCAAAATGAATATTATTTTTTATTTAGATATGGTTTATATATTTACACAGATTTTTTATATGTATATATGTTAATATATTTACTTATAAAATAAATTTTTTATGTGTGAATATATAAAAAATATGTATATATGTTTATATATTTGATTATAAATAACAATACAATGTAAAAAATGATAATATTTTAACATCATAATATCCATTTGAGGGTAATACTTGAAAATAAATTGATTCTCCGCTAAAAAAAGATAAAATTACTCTATTAAATGTGGATGAAATTCCCTGATATGTTAGAAAATGAGGCACCCTAATAAAAAACTCTGTTTTGGAGGATTTCTAGTCAATTTTGACCCCATAAATTCAATGATCATGTTCCTCCTAGTATCTATGGTGTAGATATTTTTTTAGAGATTTGATTTGATATGTGGTAGAGCTCAAATGGACACTTGTGAAAAAAATTTTGATCGTTTGAAGTTTGAGTTTAATTTTCAACTTATTTTAGATCATTTATTGATTTTTTGATTTTTTTATATCTTAAAATTGTTATTAAATGACTATTAATTGATAATAATTATAAAATTATTAATTAATATTATATTTTTCGTTATTTTATAATCCATGTTTCACTAAATATCTTATATATTTATTTTAAATGCGTATTTATCCTTATATAAATAACAATTTATAAAATATACTATAATTATATAAATATAAATATATTTCTATATTAATATCATATTTTTAATGATAAATAACTTTTCTATGAAATTTACATTTGATCAATGCTAAAAAAATTGTTTTCATGCTGGAAAAAGTACCATTTATTAGTGATTTTTTTAACGCTGAAAAAGGGTAGCACTGAATAGAGTGAGTTATGTGGTACTGAAAGCATTGAAATTATTTTTCTTATACAAGATATTCTGAAAGAAGATATTTGTATACATCATGATAATTATGGATATGGAATATAATCTTGGAGCATATTCATGAGGATGAGATGGAAGACTGATTGCAAGAAAACAGTAGGTGAAGACTAAAGTCACAACACTAAATGAACAATTAAATGTCTATAAACATTCATGTTAATCTAATTTTAAGGTTGAGAAACAACTGCTAATGAAGGCTGATGATTTGAATATTGTTGTAGTTGAGTGGGTTGAATGAGAAGCATACTTGTCAAAACACACTGTCACCACTGCGATCGTGCCATCATGGTGCGGAGTAGCACCCTGTTGCTTCAGGTGGATGGATCACAAGTGGAATGAAATTGTGCTGCCTCACCTGCTATTGCAGCCATTACGCTTACACCGTGATCCTGGATGGTGTGGTCGTGACTTTTTCTAGCACCAAAGGATCTCAGTTTTTTTCCACGCAAGAGGTCCAGCCAACCTCGCCCCTGTGTAACCCTTCTTATTTCCTCCTCCTGCTGCATTAACCACCACCCCCTAACCAAGTCATGACCCCGATGAAACCCCCATCCTACCCCCTGAGTCACGACCTCATATCTACGCCACAGACCCCGACCCATCAATACTATTTATCCCCCTTCCCCACCCACACCTTTAATTTATATATATATTTTCTTTTTATGAGTATTTTTTTTTCTATTTCCCTGTCTATATCTCCCTTTTTTTGGTTGAAAGTTTTCATTCTAAAGCCCCTTATTTATTTATTTCATTTATTATATTTTTATTATTTTAATACTATTTTATATTTTATTTATCATATTTTAATTTTTCATCATATATATTTGTTTAATTATATAATTTAGATTATATTATTTGGTTTTCCATTGGATAAAAAAGCAGTCGCAACGCGATCTGCGTCGCCGCTATCCCGCTTTAGGGCACCTCGGTGTCGTGCCGCAAATCGAGATTAACTACTACAAAAAGGAGCTTATGAAAATCTTGAATCCCAGTTATAAAGGTCATGAACACCTTTGAAAATCACTATTTCGTCAATCTTCATCAGAATCACTAACCCCAATACATTCTTATTTTAAAAGTAAAAAATCTTGTTTTCAAAACATTCCATTTTTAGTGACATTAAATATTAATGGCTTTGAAATGGGTCCTTTGAGGACTTAAATTTCAAAACAAACAATCAATGCTTCAAATAATTATCTAAGGGATCATGTCATCAAATAACCAAGTTCCATGAGAGATAAACCCAATGATCCAATTATACTCATAGAGTAGGGATTTAAATTTAATTTAGTCAGCCTGATAGTAACAAGTAGGGAAGAAAAATCCAAATTATAACTTTTTTGTTGGAGGCTCCAAATGATGTATTGTTTATAGAGTATTAATCGGTTAATTTGAAAACAAAAAACAAAAAACTTGAAAATAATACCCATTTCTATTTTTGATTATTTTTTCATGTTCTTCTTTATGCATGATGTGTTGTTTTTATTTGTTAAACAACAACGACATATGAGTTGACATGATAGAGATCGGTCAGCCAGCATGGAAGACACATTCTAGAAGGGGAAACAAAGTCTTTGTGCAAGGGGGGAAGTTAGTTGTGGGCCATGGGTAGTTAAGAAGTGGTTAGAGAGGAATATCTTAGGGGGAATATGTGTGGGGCCATGGGAATATTTTGGGGGCATCTATTTTAGAATATTTTTTGCTATAAGAGGAATGAGGAAAGGGGTACTAGGAAAAAGAAGTGTTGTAGTATCATTCAGAATTGGGATTAGGAAGTAGTTCCTGGGGAACTCCTGTGTAATTATCCTCCTACTTTTCTCCTTTCATTCTTCTGCTAATTCCACCTATAATTATGCAATTTAATTTCAAAATACTATATACAAATCACATGTTATTGTCTACTATTAGTATGGAACGTTAACAATCGGTCCGACCTACCATTCTTCCTTGATTTCTCCCACAAGGTACCCTTCATTTCTACTTCATATCCCTAGTACACATGTCACCTCATCTTCAGCCATGTCTTGCTCCACCCCGTTTCACTCACAGGAGAGAGGTGTGCATAGTGGATCATTGATCGATGGAAGATCCACCATCCAGCTCGCTTTCCTGTAGCTCCAACATGAGAGGTCACATTAAACCAACATGAATCCTAGTTTTTGACTTAGTATTCTTCCCATACACTGTGATCAGCACCGCCACAGACTACAGTCAATTTCTTCTACGAAAGCTGCACGCACATCAGGTACTCATAGGCCTCGTTTTTTTCTTTCGTGCGCACAACAGGCCCTCCGACCTGTGACCTGTACTTCCAGTTTTTTTTTACATAGGAGTTCACAGTGGTAGAAAAAGCATATTCAGGTGGTTGACTAATGCTGGTTGATGTCAAAAACATATCAGTTCCCGATCTTGGGATTCATCCATGTATAATTCGTTCATTTTACTAGGGGAGGGGAAATAAAATTTCCCTAAGATCTCATAATTTATTGGAATTACAATCAATCCTCTCACTTTACTTCAAATAGAGGGAAAATCTATTATATAAATTTCTACAACCAAATTTTTTTATGATTCAAATCTTTTCAATCTCTCATTGGTCACTTGGTTTGAGCATCACTAACCTCCAACACTAATTTTCGATCAACATGTCAACTCATATTGGGGTTTGAATAATTGAGAAATGGTAGGTCTTTTTGATCCTCAACATATACTTATTCAAATTTCAACTGGAGATGATTTTACATTGTCATGGTCTCAAGTGTCTCGAGTATTCCATCAGATATGTTTCATCCGATTGAGATGGACATTTTTTTTTCTCATTGTATAAAGATTCTCTAACATCCACTGTATGGGTCAAGTTTCCCCATCTGCCACTACTGTTGCATAATCCATCTCTTTTGAAGCTCATAGGAAATTTTTTGGGGGAATTTTCTCTATTCTGATTCACACACCTGATCTCTTCAGCACCCGATAGTCTATCATATTTTCATCAAGGTTGATATTTCAAAATTCTTACAAGATTTCATTTGGATTATCATCTCCGGATAGCTTCAGTATAGGAACCCAGTCATTTATGAACCTCATGTTGGTTATTACATTAATTGTCACTATCAAGGACATGTTTCATATAATTTTTTCATGAGACCAGTTACAACAAAACATTCTTAAATAAAGTCAAGAATTGGTTTTTGCTTTACCAGAGGATCGTTTAAAGGGTCTAATTCAATGGGGTAGTTGGGTCTGATTCATATTCTTTGCCAGTTTTTTCTCATGACTCTGAAATTGGTAGAAAAAAATAGAGGTATGTTGTTTTTACACATGTAGTGAAAGTGAATATTGCTAGTAAGATGCACTTGGAGGGAGAGACAATTGCCTTAACAGAGTCCTCTTCTCCTAGTGTTGTAATACATTTAATAAATTCCAATTTCCTAGAGGTAGAAGCTGCATGTAAACAAAAAAAAGGTATTAAGGCTCAAATTTTAGTAAGGTTGGATCTTGGTTCAACTTATGTGTGGAATTGTTCCATCGACGATCCTTCCATGAAGTTTCCCCAGGTCAGTTCTAGAGGGGATCTTCATGTGTAGGCAAGCGCCTACAGGGAAAGCAGGGTAGTGGAACATGTTGTAGTTGTTATTATTTTTAACCAGTCTAATTTCATGAGAAATTATATAAGAAATTAAATGGACTCAAAAGAGGAAATGGGGTGGGAAAAAGTTGAATATATAAATGTGTTATATACCAAATAATCCCCAAATGATTTGAAGGTAGATTCAAAAAAAATTAGGGGAAGAGAACTTTGATGGGCTGCATGGACTTTCTAAAAATTAGGACAATTTCCACAACACAAGAAAAAAAAATGAAGACATTAAATTGGATGAGTTTTATTGTACAAGTTAACACAATGGAAAGATGGGATTTATTGTCTTAGAAAAATAATCTATGTACATGAGAAATAAATTCAGACATCGTAGTGATTATTCCAACTTCTCCAAGTCGATAACTACCAATTTAGCTTCTAAAATTGGGACGTACAACGATGAGGACTTACAGGACTCCATGATAGAACCCAAAGGCTGTGTATGGGAAAGAAATAAAAATTTACCCACTTCAAAGGGGGATTTTATAGAATCTAACAAGTCTTTAATCCAGTAGTCCAGTCCCCATGGTAAGGGGTTGAGAGACCAATATTCTTGGAAGTATACCTTTCCTGTGATTTTCTCAGAAAGCATGAAATTTTTACAGCATTTTTGGAAGGTCTTCTACTACATAAATAACTAGACTTAAACATAAGGTATTAAATTTGACTATAAAAAAACAAAATGATAGAAATAGGTATGTCCTCAGGGCCTCAAAAATGAATAAAAGTAATGGTTTGACTCACACCTCGATGTTATTGTTTTGGAAATAGAAACAGATGATTTATCCATGGATGACTATCACATGGTTATGGAATTTCTATTTTATATGATCAAATAATATCTCCAAAGTAATACCAATCTTGACTTCAAAGATCTATCATGGAAATATTATATCATCTCCTTTGGTATGTAAAGTGGTCTTGTATGATGATGGATTTTTTGCCACAGATTGGGGTATAGTGCTTCGGTTCACATTTCCTCTTGCAACTACTCACGGAATCGGTTAGCAAACTATGAGTAGTTTGGAAAGTGATCTTTTCCAACTTCATTCAGTTTTAATTTTTCAGTCCTAAGAAAACGACTTTTCTCAAGGGGTGGTGAGTGATAGAGATCAGTCAGCCAGCATGGACGACACTTTCCAGAAGGGGTAAATAAGTCTATGTGCAAGGGGGCAACTAGGTGTGGTCCATGGGTAGTTATGAAGTGATTAGAGATGAATATCCAAGGGTGAATATGTGGTGGGTCTATGGGAATATTCTAGGGTATCTACTGTAGAATCTTTTTTGATATAAATGGAAATGAGAAGGGGTACTGGGAAAAAGAAGAGTTATAGGATCATACGAACTTGGGATTGGGAGACAGTTCCTAGGGAACTCCCAGGAAATTATCCTCCTACTTTTCTCCATCCATTATTCTACTACTTTCACCTATAATTATACTACTGATTTTCATCATATTATATAAAAATTTCATGTTATTTTCTACTGTTGGTCTGGAACTCTAACACAACATATCTACTATTCAAAAAGTATCGAATTAGTGTAGAAGTTTTTCTTTGAACCGGAAATTGAAATAATTTTGTTAAGGTAACGTCATGAACTTATGGGAGAGAACATAAAAAGCATGTTCATATGAAATATGGAGGAAAAATCTATAGTTATCTATGGGGTTGGATGGGAATTTTCACTTGAAGTGGGGAATAACCAGCTGCCAACTTAGTTTGTTCCAAGTTATGTTCAACATGATCATCAACAATACATGTGTCAAATGCCTAAAGTGAAGTTTCCACCCCAATGAAATAATATGGATTATGGATTTTAATCAATACAAGGATAGGAATCAATCATTATAAGGACATCCATACAAGCTAATAATTTGGAGATCAAACCATTTTTGATGCACCTCATAAAAAATGTAGTTCGGTTTAGGGGTTTGCCAATTGGGGACCCCAAAACCCATTTTGACAAATTCATAGAGATATATGACACTCCATTACCAGGAAATAATAGTTGATGTAATGAGACTTTTCCTATTCCCTTTCTCAATGAGGGATACGGAAATATATTGGATCAAAGGGATACTATAATGGTCGAATACTACTTAGGAGTCCCTTCTAAAGCCTTCTTAGCAAGGTATTTAAATCCATCCAAAATAGTGAAATTGTGGAATGACTTATAGAACTTCCAAAAGGTTGATAATGAGTACCTTTATTAATCATGGGAGTTCTTCATGGATTTATTGAGGAAATGATCACACTATGGTCTATCAGTGTATATGAAAGTTCAAAAATTTTATGGAGGGAAAGTATCAAGAACAAAATCCATCATTGATGTGGTTGAGAGAGGTACTATAAAGAAAAAGTCAGTCGAGGAGTTATTTTGAGTTATTGGAAGATATGTTGGCCCATAAATTCAAATGAAACATGGGAAAATACCCAAGTACAAGTGTTAGTCCCTCTACTAGTGAGGTGGAATATGTTTCTCAAAGTCATGGCCCAAATTCTTTTCCAACATATAAAAACCCATATTATGGAAAGAAAAACATAATTTTGAATGGGGAGAACACATAAAAGTATAATAATAGTCTCCAAATACCCCTAAGGTATAATAAAACTTAACATTAAACCCCCATCATAACTCGCATAAAAGTAGTCAATTTTAGAAAGGATGGTACCAAAATAAAGTGTACCAAATCCCTCATCCCACTCAACCCCCCACCACCAACAAAAATATCCATAATAACCACACCAAGAAAAAAATTCATAATTATAGGATATCATTTAAAAATTAATTACAATTATATAATGAAGGTTCCAAAACAAATAGTCAACCATGTGAATCTTGGAACATTATATTGGGTAGTTTTTCAATAAACTCTCTAGGATACAACCTGTCACTCTTCCGGGAAATACGTAGAATAATATAAGAGAGGATTTACCTGAGACATTGAGAAGTGGGAAATAACTCTCACAACCAATAAATGAGAAGAAAAAGTTTAAAAATGAGAAATATGATATTCCTTTAAAGATTACGATAATGGTGCAATACAAGATCCCACAGAAACTATAAGATCTCAAATTTTTTTCCATCTCATGAACTACCGACCCATGGGAGTTTGGGAAGGACCTATGTGATTTGGGAGAAAACATAAAGCCAATGTATTTTGGGGTATTCAAGAAATTAGGTTTGGAAGAAATGATGTCCACCCAAGTGACACTTCAATTGGTAGATTTTTCAATTAAGTATCCAAAGGGGATTTTGGAAAATATTATAGTGAAGATTGGAAAATTAATTTTTTCAACTAATTTAATCCTTCAGAATGATGAGTTAAATTTGTTTTTTGAATACCCATTGTAATAGACCAACCCATATTGTCACATCGAGTAGCTCACTACAAGGATATAAGCACGTTTTTAATCACCCAGAGCTAGAAAATAGTGTTGGGGAATCAATTATAATTTGTTGGGAATGATTTATTCTAATAATTAAAAACTAAATAAAGTTATGTGTTTCAAGAACCCTAAATGACATAACCATGTATTTTTTATTCATTTAAACTAATTAAATAGTTTTTAAAATAAATACATAACCAAACATGGAATAATAAGAAGAAACAACTCCATGTAAATAAAACATAAACCCCTTCCACATACATAAAATAATACAATGGATCCAAAAATAGGGATGTAAATCGATAGAAATTCAAAATTCTATGTACAAGGTACCACAAAATAGAATCCAAAATGACATCCACCTCTACCCATTTCCATGTGACAACATGGATACTCCCATCTTTCCACCTCTAAAATCCATTAAAAATAAGGTATACATACACCCAAAGGGGTGTGGGATAAACAAGACCTATATGATTCCACCACATAATCTATGTGAAATATTTTTCAAATAAACAATTATCTTATAGATTAAACTAAAAATAAGAACATAATTTTTTATTTTTAAAAGAACAAGTAACATGATGGATTAGTTTTAAAAAAATGTGGCTCAATATAAAATTGGTTAAACAATTTAATTAGAAATGGGATTCAAGTGTAAATGTATACAAATATGGAAATCAATGCATTATTGAAAATTGTACAAGTATCATTGGAATAACTTAGGTAATAAGTTTGAGGTAGAACTACGATCCTCATACAAAAATAAATCCATCTCAAATAATGAAAATAATTAGCTATCCAAAGATGCATAATGCACTAGTGAGAGGGACTACAAATGATCAAATGATATCCATTATCCACGGTTTGACTGTTCACTTATGTGGACCCGTGATGGACTAGATTAAGTAGTATCTACTAGGTTGTGTGTACCTATAATCCTAGCATGGTACTTGTCTTAGGTTCCCAATGAAGTACTCAATGTATCCCATTAGGCATCACTAAACCATGGTGTTTCATAATTCAAACAACACTTCATCTCTTTAATTCATTCATAAAAACATTCCTACAAAATAATTATAAATTTTAATCCAATATTTCAATAAAAAACTACTAATTATTTAATAGAAATTAAATAAAGTCATTTAAACATAATAATTAAGTTCATATTATATTCCAAAACAAAATTTAATTTTTTTAAGAAAACCTATTACCATACCATTTGAGAAACCAAATAAATTTGAGATGAATAATTATAGCAGTCATCAAAGCATTATATTATTTCACATGTGTACCAAAAAACCTTAATAAATCATCAAGAATAATGGTTAATAGAATAAATGGAGAAACATAGATGGGCCTAATGGAAAATTAAGAATTTTTTGAAAAATTATGTTATTCATTTAATGAAGATAGAGTCTTTTTGAAGAGACCGAAGCCCTAAAAATGGAAAACCCAAAATGAAATTAAAAAAATTTGAAACCCTGGACCACCATGGTTGTTGGGTGATGGAAAAATAAAATAGGGAAGGACATGGAGAATGGAAATAAGTGTCTCTTACTCGAATATGTCACCCACTTTGGAGAATATTTAAAAAAGATACTTTAATGAGGGGGCTTCAAGGGGTTTGATGTGGGGGAGAGGGATGAAGAGCTTTGGAATTTTGGGGAAGAAATATAGGGTGGAACCATTTAAGTTTGAATTAAAAAATAAAATAAATCCACTTTTAAAAAGCATCATGACCTCGGTGCACAATCAAGGGAAAGTTCACAGTTTTTATGCAACTTTTCCTTAAAACACTAACACAATTTTTCTTCTTCACTTGTATAGACAACTTGAGTGGGTGTGTATCCTCCCCATGAAAGCTAAAAAATCGTTAATAAATATGAAAATTTTAACTTTCAATTTGAATTAAATGTAAAATTAATTGAATAAAAAATAAAATACGTGAAAATAAAATCATTATTGTCATAATTATCTCCACCATATCATTTTATACTCCTAAAAATTCCTTATGAAGATTATTGATTCATAGAAAATCCTTATGAACACTATTGATTCATGGAGAGAGGTCATTACTCCCTCATAAGAGATCCTCATTCTCAGGTCTTGTGGCTATCTTTACCATGTTTTCATTGAACATGAACTAAAGGAATATATTTTACCCAAAACACTTTATCCCAATGATCAATGATGCATATAGGTTTCTCCATCACTGAAACATTGGGTTCAAAATCTTAATTCTCTCATTCCAAAACATGCGTAGGATCAATGTGATAATTATTTAATTGAAATACCTAGAATGTATCATGAATGTATTTTAATCGATAAGGAATATCCAAATCCTACAATATCAAATGGTCCAACATACAAAAGCATAATCTTGCCTTGTTTTACAAACTCTGGTGGCCCAGCCAAGGAGAAAGTTTCAAAAACACAAAATCATCCACTAACAATTGCAATGGTTTATAACAACGATCATAATATAAATTTTGATCATTCTATGTTGTCACTAGATTTTTATGAATTAATTCAATTCTCGTAATCATTTTTTTTAATGAGGATTAGCCCCACCAATGACGTTTCACCAATTTCCATGCAACACAAGTGAGATTGACAAGGTCGTCTATATAAGGATTCAATCAGATCCATCTTCATTGAAGATTGATAAATGGTATTATATGAAAACTCAATAAATGATAAGTAGTTATCTCATGATCCCTCAAAATCCATAATACCTACACATACAATATCTTATAGAATTTAAATCTCTCTCTCATTTTTTCCATCTATTTGAAGATGATTTATTGTGTTAAGATTTACTTGATTTATCATACCCTCTTAAAGATAATTCCAAAACAAAGGGGTATGAGGTAGTCCATGGCTACACTATCTCATTTCCCCTTTCCCTACCTTCATGTAATTTTTTATTGGAAGTAAGTGAGCTGATTTGGTCAGTTGATCAATAACTACCAAGATTCCATTTTTTCCTTGAGGTGTACAAGGTAGTCAAATTATGAAGTTCATGGTTATCTCAACCCATTTCCATATAAAAATAGGTAATATTTTAAGGATACCATAGAGTCTTTTGATGTTAACATTTCACATGGAATCAATACATATAATTAGTTAAATATCTTCTCATTTCGGGCCACTAATATTTATATTCCATGTTATAATATATCTTAGTAATCTTGTAATGAACTGCCTATAATGAATGGTGACAATTTCCATAACACTCTACCTCAATGTTAATGGTACAACATGAAGATCCTAAAAAATAACACCATTATAAGAAAGTGAACACCCATCAATGATCTCCTCACCATTTATGGATCTCTTATACCCTTTCATTCAACATCCTAAAATTCCTCCAGATGAATTAATTCATGAAGAGAGGGTGTTATTTGAATTCTAAACAAAAATATCAACTTTTTCTCCTCTTTTACCTCTATGTTTATTTTGTAAAAGGACCCATCATGCTCCATACATCTCGAGACTCCATTAATGTCTATGATGGTAATTTCAATCTAAGGTAATTAGAAACAAAATTCTCTATTACAAGTGTACAAGTGAGATAAAAGTCTAATTCTGGATGATATTTCTTTCATCACCTATTCCTGAGGTTCAGATATCATTTAAAGAAGATATATCTCAGGCCTTGCGGTCAAAATACACCATAAACCTTTCATCAAAAAGATAATTTTCCTATATTTCAAGGCATGCATGATAGACACCAATTAAATATCATGAGTTGGGTAGTTCCTTTCATGGGAATGCAGTTGATGAGATCTATAGGATACTACATGAACATATTTCATGAGAAAACATCTCGATCATGCACATGATGTGTCACAATATACAACATAACCTTTTACCAAATTTAGCAGAATAAGAACCAGATCCATCATCAACTTCTATATACACTCATAAAATTATGTTTTACATTTAAAACAACATTCAAATTTTACTCCTTTATAAGTGATAGCCATTAAAGGAGATAAAATCTTTGAGGAATATTTCAAAAATCGTCAGTAGTATACTACTAAACCTAAAGAATCTTGGTATCTCAAAGGAATTCTATATATCATTCCAAGAAATGACGACTTACACCTTTTTGAGATATGATGAAATGTCTTGTTCAAAAACCACATGTCCCAAGAACATCACTTGTTGGATCCAGAAGTGAAACTGTGATAATTTTTCATAAATACAATGTTCTTATAAAATTCTCAATATAACTCTTAAATGATTTTAATACTCCTTATAAATATTTGAATAAACCAAAATATCATCCACAAACACCATAATGAAAGAGTCGAGGTATTGGTGGAAGTCTTGGTTTGTAAGAGCCATAAAAACTACATGAGAATTGGTCAAGCCAAACAACATCAGAATGAATCCATAGTGACCATACCTACTCTGAAAGGCAGTATTTTGAATATTTGATTCTTTTACCCAAAGTTAATGATACCCTAACATGAGATCAATATTATAAAATATATTTGTCTCTATTAGTTGACCAATTAGGTCATCAATACATAAAAAGGGTATTTTCTTTTAATGGTCACAAGATTTAGCTTTCAATGATATATGCATAAATATGAGCTTCCATCAATCTTTTTAGAAAATCACATAGGCGCCGCTCAGGGAGATACACTAGGGTGAATTAACCTCTTTATTTCCAGATCATCTAACTAAATATTCAAATCTTTTAGGTCATATGGTTTCATACAATCTGATGGTAAGGATATAATTTTCATCCCGATAACCAAATCAATAGAGAATTCAACATCTCACTCTGGATTCAACCGAGAAAAGTCATTAGAGAATAACTCAGGGAATCCACTTATCACTAGAGTAAAATTTATTATAAAATTATTTTTATCATCATACCATATGAGTGATGATATATGACATGGAAATTTCCCAATCTTATTAAGAGGAATTCCATCCCAACTAAACCTCAGGTCCCATTCACCTTGAAATAGATGAGAACTTCCATTTGAAAAAAATAATGGTTACTATTTGGTGATAACAAACAATGTGAGCATTGAATGCGACCATACTATGCATTCTTAAAATATGATCAAAATCATCTATTTCTAGAATAATGAAGTACCAAGTTATCTCCACTTTAAATATAAAAATGAGACAAATTGAGAACTGAAAATCATGTTCCTTCTTCTGTGTGAGGGGGGTTGTTATCTCCATCACATATAGAATAGGCTTAGAAAGAATATTCAAAAAGACCAAAATACAAGAAAATATAAATGTGTGTGAGTAAGTAGTATCAAATAAAGAAAATACTATATATGATTTTATAACTATAGTACCATGCACCATCATCATCACCACCTCAAACTATCTATAAGCATGCTCAACAACATATAATTTCTTGGATTTAGGATATGTATGAAATCTCCTAATAATACTCACTCCTCAATTGACTCTTCTCATGAGAAGAACCACTTTTCACAATTTTCTCCTAAATTTCACATCCCGTCACCTTAGAGGCATCATATAAAACCCAGGATCCCCTTAGAACTAAAGAATCAACCTCGCTTCTCTGGGATAGATTTACTTTACAGAACCTTTTAAGGTTTCCCAAACATCAACTTATGTAAAATGTCTAGGGAATATATAGAAAGGATGGGTTGAGGTTACTTTCTTTGCCGCACTAGTGACAAATTAAAATTATACCTTCCACAATAGTGAGGAACTAGATTGGGATGGATACTTTAAGCCACCATCATTTTCTATTCTGGACTCATCTCATTTCTTCTTCCTTTCCACGAATCTACCCTCACTTATTCTATGAATGAGAGGATCATCCACCATTCCCGAAAATCTAATCTGATCCACCTCTACCATAAAATTATATTTGACCACCTCCACATATGTTGACAGTTTCAGTAGGAGAACATCAGAACAAATGTCAAGTAAAAGGCCCTTTTTGAAGCATTGTGTTTTTAAAGTGTCATTTGTAATCATTTGTGGTGAAAAATGAACTGGTTGTAAAAACCATTCCACATATTCTATAACTATTCAGTGAACTTGTTAAAGGAAAAAAACACATTGGCCCTGGATATTTGCATCATCAAAATATGGAAATATTGGGAGAACATAACGATAAAATTATTCCATGTTACATTCTCATGCAATTTCAATCACATAATAGACACAAACAACTTTCAGTTAGATCCCTCAAGTATAAAAGTGGCGCATTTGAATTTTGAGGCCTCATAAGTTTCCAATAATATGATGATTCTTTCTGTGTTTTCCAAAAAATTCCCTAATTCTTGAGCATCCTTATCTCCTTGGAAATTAATAGGGTTGTGGTGAAGAATCTCTTGACCTAAATCCTTATATTAAACCAAAATAGGGTTAGGTTCTTTTTCCATACTGTAGATCATTCAAACCATTGTATCAATGAGATTTTGATCAATTGGAGGGTTTTCCCATGGAAAATTAGTCACTATACCCTATTTAGGGTTTTTGGGGACTCTTCTTGGAGGCATGTCACTACAATAAATGCAATAAACAAAAGAAATATCATCAATATATTGAAATCAATTTGAAATCACATACCAAACATCAGATAAAATAATTATTATCCCACAAAAAATAAAGGGGATAATTAAGAGTCATTGGAAAACTACGAAACCATAAAACACCAAATTTACCATGGTGAACACCTTATGTGTATGATCTGCCGCCTATGTACACTTCTCATGAAACCTCCTGAATACATTTTCCTGACAACCCCTGGTAACTCAAGGCTCGTCTCGAGAATTTTTGGCCAGAAACTTTCTTGTAACATACCTCTTGAGTTTCAATGATCTTATCTATTTTATCTCTATACTTACCAAAATATCAAAAAAAAATCAAGATCTGATTCCATTTTTTAACAAACCAACCCATGTCAACTTACTATGTCACCCTGATAGGCTCTTTAAAAATCCCGAAGCACATTTGTGATTTCCCCTGTTTGGTAGCTAGTGTCGGGGAATCAATTATACTTGGATGGGAATGATTTCACTGAGTAATTAAAAAACAAATAAAGGGGTTCACTTCCAGAACTAAATATGAGTTCCCTATATGTTGGTCATACGTGTATACTAATTAAATTATTTTGAAAATAATTATACAACCAAATCAGGAATAATAATAAGAAGAATAAACAACTCCAAGTAATAAAACATAAACTCTTACCACATACATAAAATACCATAGTGAATGAAAAAATAGGGATTCAATTGAATAGAAAGTCACAGAGGCTATATTGAAGGTACCAACCAAAATAAACCAACCTGAAATCCACCACTATTCATCTTTATGTGACAACATCGAAACTCCCATCACGTCACCTCCCCCAAAACCTAGTCAGAATCTTAATATAAATCTTCCACATCATAGTTGTGTCTTGACATTACCTATATTCTTTAGATATATCACTAACATATATAGTGAATAGTAAAAATAACATGTTGATAAAGGAGGAAACAATATAAATTACTAAATAGAACCTCCAAAGGAGTTAGAGTAGGCAATGAAGAAGTAGTATAAGAAGAAGGATCTACCATATAATTCCACTCCCCATAGCTCAGGTCCTGACCTCCCAAGATCGAACCCCCTTACACAGTAACCAGTTGGAAACCCAAAATAAAACCTTATACCTTCCCTCTAGCCTGTCTCTTATTTAATAACCTATCCAACTACCCCAACCACTAATAAAAAAATGACTACACTACCCCTAGGGAGTTATTCACTCCTACCTTACACACACACACACACAACCATCACAAAAACTACCCTATACCCCATAATCCTAACATTATGATAAATACATTTTCAGAGGGGCAGATATGTATGTATAATGGGGTGGAGATGTAGTTGGGTATGTTATTAGGGGTGTATAGTTAGGAGGAAAAATAGGGGTTGTTATAGGAGGGTATCATCCAAGGCTATTAAATAATGCAAGGTAGGTTAGTGAAGAGAAAGAAGAATACTGTTGAGGATCAACTATGAGGCTTGGATCATCTTTTAGCTGGGGCGAGGGTGATACAACACCTCCCGAAGCATTTTATACTTCCAATTATTCTTCCATCCTCATCCCCCATTTATGTAGTTTCATCCCATTCTTATAAAATATACATGATATCTTTCCCTTTTATTTATCAATTGATCTGACCTACCACTACAACCTAGCTCAGATGAGGTGCACTGTCAGATGTCTCCTCTTCTATCTCAAGAGGATGTGCGCACTATTGTAGTTATTCCTCCTTGAATGGGTTGTGTTGGTTCTTCACACACATTTCAGTTTTTCCTTTATTGGATCAAATCCCATGCAACAAGGTGTCCCACAAGTATTTCTCGGCTCAATCACCCATGACTGGCTAGTCTTCAACATCAGGCGCGTGTAATAGATCATCACAAATGGAGGCATGAATCACAAATTTCAAAGATTGCTCAAATTTCCCATGTTTATGGTACTTAAAATATATTTTATTCCCTCTATCATATCTTTTTTTGAGAAGGATCACTTAGATAACTCTTTTACAGCATGACATCTAGGTATTCTACCCACATACTACAAAAGAACCAGTTTCTGGACCATGAGTTGTTGTTTTCCTCTAGTCAAGCAACAAATTCTTTCTATTAGATGATGATGATGATATTAAGGTATGAGGTGCTCCATAAACTCAAGTTTCTCCACACAACCATTGAATTGATACAACAAAACCATCTAGACCAAGATGTGGTGATAAATACCAAAATGATAGTACAAGATTTATTCAAAGCTACATGACATTTTTGGGAGTAGATGTCGTAGCCTTTGATAGATTCTCGAACTAGTTACAAAGTCAGCATGGTGGTGAAGGCCAATGAATTTATGTTTGGTTGAGTGTCAGGGTGAAATAAATTGTTAATGACTTAAATTCTTATCACCATCCCTGATGAAGAGGATGTTCTTGAAATGTTCTTAGGCCATCAGCCTTCTCCTAGGCTGCAGGTGCATCCCAAAGATCTCTAAGATCTGACTCCACCATCTCACTCCATCACACTGCTAGCAGTACATCCTAGGATGACTGTAAATTTGGAAGTATAGGGTCATGTAGCACCAACATAGTCTTATTTGGTGTCAATGGTGGATTCAATTATACCAGATATGTCAGTTCAAGTATGATTTAAGAAATCTTCAAATTGTGTGATTTAATGTAAGGATCTATCTTTTTAGGTCCCCACTATGAATAGGATTTTATTTTTGTTTTCTAATTGGAAATATCAATCATGGGTTGGATACTATGATTCACCACTTAGTAATGTTGTCACATAGGATAGATCTAGGTTCTATCTCCATGAATAAGGGCCAGACTGTGCTTTTAAGAACAAAGGGAGACGCATATGGGATATTTCATGGAAACTATGTGAAGGAAATGTTCCTTTTCAAGGAATTCAATGATAGAGTCTTCAATTAGTTGTTATGGGAATCCAAATGACGTTTGGTTATGATCAATGCATGAACATGCTAAGAATAATGTGGTAGATTTTCAGGATCATTTTCATAGAACACACAACTTTCATCATTCTTAATGATAAGACTGAATATAAATGTGGGGAGAGTAATAAAGACCTTTCCATAGGGGAAGATATGTAAGTTCAATGGGGTGGGGAAATATTTGGGTAAGTTTTTAGGGGTGGACTGGTGAGAGAACAGTTAAGTTTTGTTAGAGGAGGGTCCCATCTCAGGCTGTTAAATAAGGGATGGTATGGGGAGTGATGACCAAAGATAATATTATTGAGAATTTTCCATTAGGCATGTGTCAGATTTTAACTTGGGAGAGGGTTCTAAAACACCTCTAAAAGAGTCTTCTACTTCTCCTTCTTCTTGCATCATAATCCAATATATATATAATTCTAAACTCTTCTTCAATAATATAAAATTTGATTGTCCTTATTCTTTATCACATTACATCTCTCTTGAAAATCACTTTTCCTCTAAGTTGGACCTCCAAACACAACATGACCTTATCCACTAGAACAAAAACCCACCCCATTGAAGACAATAACCCAATAGTTACAACACACTTTGTTTGAGTGCTTTTAATGTCATCCCCGCCACATGTTTTTTGAAAATTTAAGAGTTCATATAGATGTTCAAGTATAGATGAAACAAATTATTCTTCTTCGAAAGATGATATCAGGGTCGGTTCCTGACTGATGGAATGAGGAAGATAGAGCCTGAAATGTTGGGAGATTATTTGATACAGCTTGCCTCAATTTATGATACCTAGTGTAGTTTTCTTTTCAGAAACATTCTAAAGGCTGGCATCCAACCTCTCAATGATCCCAATGACATCAATAACTGATCCATTATAGCATCAGACATTAATTTCCATACCTATCTGTGAATAATCAACTAAAAAAATTCCAAACTTCCATAGTTACCCAATGCACACATAACTCTAATAAGTAGTATTAAGAGGAAATTATCATAATTCATTTCCCCCAAATAGTACTGGCCAACAACATGTATTTTTCTAGAATCAATCTCCCTAAATTTAGGGCTTCTAATTCTTGAACCCCTAACTCCAACTATCAATAAAGAATAATCCGTACCTCTATCATCCTCATTACTAGAATATGGTCAGAAATTGGGCAAACAAGACATAAAACCTTGTAATTGAATAGAAAAACCACCCCAAAAATAAATCTTGTATTTATATTATAACATATCAAAATGAAAATTATTCATAGTTAACAGAGACATTGTCAATGGGAAAATGATGTTTTGAAACCTCCTTACCACCCAATATTCTGGGGAAGGTAGTTTCTAAAAATCCTCCTAATCATCCAAATTATATGTCAGTATAAATTTCCCAGAGGGTGAATTGGTAGGACTAGGAATGTTTTTAAATGAAAACATTCATGGATTCCATAGTTTTTTAGTGAAGGCCTCATTGGATGTCAACCTATCAGTGGAAATATTAAGGTCCTTTCCAACACTTCCTAGTGGAAGATTTAATTGTAAAACATTAGTTCTAAACATATTTATTGTATCAATTGAATCTAAAACATTCCCCATAATTATAGTAATTTTTCCCTTGAGTGTCTCATACATGAACATGAAGATATACATAAGAAAAGGGTATTTGATAAGACCCAGCCTTTCTTGAATAGACTTCTTTGTAATACCAGAAAAATTACAAACAGAAACATACAGTGAATGGGAGAAGAAGACTTGAGGTCCCCCAGAACCACTCACCCAATCCAACATGCCGAACCCTTAACTGAATTCTTCTCTACATTTCCCCTCTCTCTAGCCCCTAACCTCTTCTTATAACCTCTTTTCCTTCACCACCACTTGACCTCTAATACAATTATTCCTTTAGAATGTACAGCTAAGACCATATATATTTGATACCCCTATCATGACTCTTATTCCAATTCTATATTATTACATATTATTCCCTTTACTCCCTTTTAATTAGGTCTTTATCACTATCACCTCCTTGAAAACCATTCTTTTCCACAAGACTGAGGAAAATAAACTGAATGTGGGTTCCTCTTTCTACACAAAAGTTCCATGCAATATGCCAAATGGTACTCCTAGATTTATGGGCCTACAACTCCTATTAGTGATGTACCATGGCTTCAAATAATCTCTTATAAATATCCCAGATAGATCTTTCATAATGAACTAACTGTGTGTGTTGGTTCCCAATATTGTGAGAGTTCTGCCTCCGAGCACCCTCATCCCACCAGAAATAGTTGTGTGGGACTCCCCCATGACCGTCGCTGCAAAAAAATATACATAACTCATCTTGTTACTCATACCAAAACCATTATGAATCCCTTTATTGAAATCTAGATGACTTCATTCCCATAAAATAATAGTGAAATCTACCAGTTCTCCCATATGAAAACTTGGAGCTCCCATATGTAAACTCAGTGATTTCAATTCCCACTCACATTTGAACATGATGAAGTTTGCTGATGTGTTTCTAGTAGTTCCCTCTCATTAGATTGAGTGAAACTTGCAATAACTAGTTGATTTTTCTTCCCTTTACCCATATGAATCTTGAAAATATCCTCATAGGAAGGTGGAAGTGTTTTCAGTAGTACATGTGTACTCCTTGTGAGGCCCTGTGGTGTCATCATTGTCCCCAAGCAAATCATGGGTGTTTTGTTTTTACCTAAAATCCAGAGGTTATTCAATCATTGGCCCAAGCACCACAACATCATCATGGCCCGACGACCATGTTTCAACCTCGATGTTGCTTGCTCCAGATGTAGTGCAATCCACCTCTTGAGGTGTATTTGGTGGAGAAAGTGGATGTAGTTATAGCTATGACACCATCATGTCTGATTTTTTCATATCATCATTATAATTCAATAACACGCATGATTCCTCCATGAGAAAATATGGATGGTCATCATTCAGGGATGAATATCTTTAAAGGAATAGCATATCTCCATCTAAGAACTAACAAAATTCCTTTTTTTCTTTCATGTTATGTTCCTAATACCAGTGTATCACCTTTGGGACCTCCATTACCAATGCAATCTTACAAACAAAAGATTTCAATTCTACCAGTGTCGTGTCAATGTAGTCCATGCGCTGCTCTACTCTATTGAGACAAGAAAATAATCTTGGTTCTTTAATAAGAGCACTCACCCTCTAGTTGGTAAAAACCAACAAAATTATTTACTCCCCAAAGAAATTCTATGACAGTGTTCGCATCCAGCTACACACCGCCTCTACATAAAAATTGAGGATGTAGGGTGAATCCTTTCGTATTTTGTGTTATTGTTTTTATTTCTTTATTAATTTATTTTTCTTTCTTTTCCCCTTTTTTGGCACCGCTACTTAACTGTGAAAAAGAAAATGGTGAGGCCTATGTGAAACTACTATGAATGTAGCTGCCACCGTGGAAATAGACTATATTTCATAGTGGTGCTGATGATGTTGAGAGGAAGGAAAACCGCAATAGTGGGTGAGGATCCATTTTGGTACTACATAGCCACCCATGTTGGTGCTGCTGGAAAGTTAGTTGGATGGATGCTCCTCCAACGAACAAAAACCACAGTGCATTCCTCTCTCTAATGAGTGAAACAGTGCAGAGAACTTTGTGTTCGAAGTTGAGCTAAAGTAAATAATGTCGTTGAGTTAAAATTGGTTGTGCATGTCAGCCGATTGAGGGGGCCTTCGTTGAATATAAGCCGATGGGACATGTCTTAGATGAACAATGAGATGGAAGTGTGCATAATATTAAATGTGATACAAACTAGCCACAACTAAGAATATGAGCTGGTGGTAGAAGATGCAAAAAATGTCATGCATCTTAGGGAGATGAAGTAGAATGACAATGCGCGTCATGGAAGTAATTATGGTGGAACATCAAGTCAGACCAATTGATAATACACATCCCTTACTAAATAGAGTTCTTTATAATACTAGAAAAATTTAAAAAAAACATACAATGGATGGAAGATTAAGACTTGATGGCCCCCAGGACCCCTCAACCAAACCAATAGGATGACCCCTTAACTAAATTTTTCTCTAGATATACCCTCTCTCCAACCCCTCTTCCCTTCTTATAATATCTTTTCATTCACCCCCACATGAACTCTGATAGAATTATTCCGTTCGAATGTACATCTGTGTCCAAATGTACATTCTCCGCCTATTATGACTCTTATTTCACTTCTAGATTATTACCACATATTCTCTTTACTTCCTTATGCTTAGTTGTCTATTAGTATTAACCCTGTAAATTTAATCCCCATAATGAACATTCATGCAACCTAGAAAAAAAAATGTCTTTCCATGTTTCAAGAAAAGAGGTTGGATAAAATTTCCTAAAATAATATATTGAAACATCAAGCCTCCCATGAGTGCCAAAAGTACATAATGTACATGAGAACTAAGTGTCTAAAACATCTAGATCCTGATATATTTTAACATCGATGCCATATTTTTCATGTCCCCGCTAAAGTTCTTCATCAAGATTCCTAGAAATAATGTAGTAATGAACCAAACTATTATTTAGTGACCTTACCAAGGCTTCGTTATTTTACACCAATCATTTATATTTGATATCCAGTGATTATAAATTTTACCAAATATTTCATGAATAATGGTTAATTATCCTCTTTCAGTGATATGAATGGTCTCCTATGATAAGAAATACATGGTTATAAACCATTTATTTCTCACAAGTGGATCTATTATATCTCCACCATGCTATGATCGGGGGACCCAAAAAGTGAAAGGTTCCTTTTTTATATCCAAATTAGTCACCTCTAGTCGAGAATAGAGTTTTTTCAATAACTCAAAGTGATCAAGATCATAGTAAATTCCAACAACATCACTAAGTGTGTCATCCATATTCATTACATTATGTTTTGTAAGACTAAATTTTCTTGAAAGAAAATAGTCATTGTGATCCTGCCCAAGGATTATCTTCAATACACTAATTCCAAAATATTGATCAATGTATTTTTCAGCAATCATAGGAACATGCCAACAAAATATCAGGGGTACCATTTCCATGAAACATAAACACATTGAATAATTTTCATCCATAGGGTTCACTATAATAGCAGTATCACTAAATAATGTCTTGGGATGAGTTTTTTATACCATCAAAAAGTCACTCCTTATCCCCAAGGTGGACCTCCCAGCTTTGTTGTCATAACACAGGAATAGAAACCTCTTCTTTCACCTTGAAATAATATCTTTCGGTGGTGGATCTGGCTGTGGTCTAAACATAAATGTAACTTCATTTTCTTTTTCCCCTAAAAAATAAAAAAATCCATTAATCATGTTCATCTCACTTCCATACCATAAAAACTCCCTCATCTCCTTTCAATTTTTGGTAAAACCCATATCCATGTATGAAAATTTTTACATTCGATGTGTGTATCGAACACTAAAACTACATGTAAAACACAATTCCTCCATATCCTAGTTGAATTATTAACGTTGATATAGCCTTTCACCACCATCTCAACTTTTAAAAACATCTCAACCAATGTTTTTAGATAATATAGAAAAACCCTCGACCACACATATATAGGTTGTTGATGAAATACCTCCTCATTAGGCTCCAAGTTGTACACAACTATACTTAGATACTTTTCATCCAAAATCCCACTGATGAAACTACACAAATTACGCATTTCACATAATTTTATGCATACTATGATAATAATATTATCCTAATGTTTCAAATTTAGACTGAAACAAAGTTGTTACACATCAGGATACCTTTCCTTATCATCCATTCATGAACTCAAAAAATATGATTACCACTTTGGGATGCACTAGATTGGAGTTGTTCTAATCCACTGCTCACAAAAATTGTACAACATGAGGTTTCAATGATTCAATAAGTTCATCTCTATTCCAATTCTAAACACATATATCAACAAGTTTCTACACTTTTTCCAGTAGGAACTGCTGGTGGTTGTGGTACTCATTCTGTATCCAAGAAAGGTCCTTTATAAATGACAAAAGCTATTGTGTCTCAACTGCTTGTGCATGACATAATTGATTCAATTATGATGACCCTATAGAATCACTCAACTCTTATGATTCTATTTCAATCATCGCAAAAGTATATTTCTTATAATGAATGATTGTTTGATTGGTTCTGTAGTGATCACAACTTGGCTATGATCATCTGGTCAGGGTGCCCTTCCCTAGAGATATTCAATTTACACCTACATTTGTGTTACTTATCTAATTAGGAAGAATAATTTAGATAGAGTATAGAAAAAAACCAATACATTAATTTTTTTCAGTGATCATGATATGATATAAAGAACTTGCAATTCCCAATCGATCATCTCTCCCTAACGAAGTCATATCATCAGTGATCAATAATTTTTTGAGTTTTCACTCAAGAATCTATTAATTAAACAAAAAATTGTTATCTCACTCACTAATAAGTACAGTGAATAGTTGATAAAATAGGTTGATAATGGATGAAATGGCCTATATGTTGTATAGAACCACTAAAGAAGTTACAATGGGTAGGGAAGAACAATTATAAGAATAAAGAGTTTCTGAAGAAGACCACTCCCCATAGACTATGTCCTAACCTCCCAAGATCAAACCCCCTTACACATCAAATATTTGGAAACCCAAAATTAAACCCATGTACCTTCTCTTCATCCTCTCCCCTATTTAATAACCCAAACAACTACCCCAACCACTAATAAACCAAATAATGCTAAATACTTTGAAACCCAAATTTTAAAACTGAAACAAAGTTGGATTCCATATCAAACATGTCCATAATATAATATCCAAAAATCAGTTAAAATACTATTACATATTATAATAATCTAACCAAGTAGTTAGAACAATAAAATTATAAAAAATGAATAAACAAGTTCGATGAAGAATTAATCCATTTAAAAAGAATCTATTTAAATGAGAAACAAAGTTGAACTCTTGAGTTGTTACTTCTAGAAAACATTCCAAAAAAATTATATATATATTAAAAATTTCTTTTAAAACATTAATTTTAATGAAAATGTAACTGATCAAACACCTAGAGGGACTTATAAATATTTTCTAACAATACACGACCAAAGTTCCACTTAAAATGCCATTTTAAATACATTAAGATCATTACTTCAATGAAAACAATTCTATATTTATTTAAAAATAGAACAATTAAATATATTTGAACTAAAGGAAGGGTTTAGGAAACTTAATTAATCAAGGAATATAAATAAAATATAATTACATAGGATAAATTTACTTAAACCAAATAAAAATCATATACTTGGATGGATAATGATATATTACACCTCAAGAATATATTTATAATCCCTATACACCAAACATCAAAATGACTAGACAAACCTTCCATATAGGGTTTGTCCACCTAGATCAAGATAAAGGAAGGAAAAATAAAAGGAAGAAAAATAAATTATAAGGTAAAATAATACCTAACCTTGAAGAATATAATAGAATAAAATAACAAGTCAAGAATCCAAGGATAAAGAGAGCTGATTCACTCATTAGAGCTAACCTTTGATACTTCATGTGAATAAAAAGATCGGGAGACCCAAATGGGTTTTAAATTGGAGAGGATAGAATATATTTTTCAAAATTTTAAACATCTGGGTAGTTTTATGGTTTTTACACATGATTTACCAGTATGTGTTCCAATTTTATAACCAAAATTTGACACATCTGGGAGAAAACATACAGTTTGGCCACACAGTTTCACCTAATTGTGCACCAACCATACACAGGATTTCCCTATTCAAGATCAGGTTACATGATTTATCTTGGGATCCACATGACTTTACCAACCATTATCTAACCATTAAATAGGCATAGAGACTCATGGGAAGAGCTCATGGCCTAGATGGATGTTTTACCAACTGTACACCTATATAAAACCCTGATTTTTTTAATAAAAAAAGTAGGCCAAACTCAACCAACTCCCATAAAATTAATAATTAAAATTAAAAATAAACTAAAGAGATATTGAGGGTGTGACATGCATGATTATGAAATGTTGATATAGAGTAGAAATATTTTTTGGTTTAATATTGGAATGAAAATATTATGTACCCATCTAATGTAATTGGAATAAATAAATGAAATAGAAAGAATATATTTTTTCAAAATGTGTTATTAGTAATTTCATTTTTTATGTCATAATATTAATGTTATACACATTTTGTGACAATGTGTTTTTTACATTTCTTAATGGGAAATAGAAAAAAAATATCATCTAAATTCTTGTGAAGACATAGAAATAATTAATATTAAGTTAGACGTTGGATAAAATGAAAATGGGTTTCATCCTATACTATTTTTTCCTTTGAAAATTTGGAAAAAGATAATTTTATTTGAATATTAAAGAATATTCATGATCCATATGGATATACAAGTAACATATCTAGATTTCTTGACTTAATACATCATACTTTTCAGGGATTAAAAAATAATGACTCACATATATAAATAAAGAAATTGTTACCTTTGGTAGTGCATACTTTTCTACCTGATAAAATAAATAAAATTTTAAATAAAATTTTACATTTTTCGACAACTTTGTGAGAAAAAAATACACCTAATTGATCATGAAAACCCCTTTTATGGAAAAAAATTCATTTCTAGATGATCATTCCCTCGTCATTTTTTTTGTGATGATTCATTTGGTAGTGCATTTGGTTGAGAGATATAAAGTTTGGGGACCAGTACATTACCAAGGAAAGCATAACATTGAGAGTTTTTTATATCCTTCATGATTAGAATTTTCCTAGTAATAATTGAATGGTTTTTCACGTTAATTTATCAACATTGTTCAATAGGCTCCTAATTCATTTCAAGACTTATGTGAAAAAATAAATCCCAACCAAATAGAGATATTACTATTGGTTACCCTATCGAAGAGAATATGATTTTTTGAGGTATTTAGATTAGATAAAAGGAAATATTCAATTAATTTGGGCATGTTTATTTAAATTTCAATGATAAATCATCATTTTTTTTAAATTTAGGCTAAGAATTTGGAAAAGTATCTTAATTTTCATCGACAAATTTATAGTTTAGGTAATAACATGGATATAATCTATTCAATAGTGTTAGTTTTTATCCATATATTAAATAATTTAGGACATAAACATAGATATGTGTTAGGATTCAAGCTTAAAATAAGAAAAAGATAACAAAAGTTATCTACAGGGAAATTATTTAATGGTTTTTACATTGTGTATGTTTATAATAAAATACAAATTTTTAATAAGTTGAAAATTGGTTTATTTAAAAAATAATATGTTGTATCCTTTTGTATAGATAAATTAATTTTTATTGTTGAGTTGAACTATCTGATGATTTTAAGTATTTGGCATGTATTCCTTTGAAACATTCTTGGAGAGTATATGCTTGCAATATTAGTGGAATCAAGTTTTATGAAATCAATCATTAAGTAGGCTTGAAAAAACTAAATAATTTTTTATTTGAAATTTTAGCATAGGGATTATATAAAAAGTTAGTTGACATCATCGAGTTAAACTATAATGGTAAATTAAAATTTGTGTTATTAAAATGAAAGTGGATCAATATTCATAGGGGTTAAAGAAATATTAATCACAATTTACCTCTTAAAACTTCTCCTAGTTGATCAATACCAGTGAGCAAGAATTACATGACCCATAAATCATGCTTCGTAAAAAATAGTATATTATGAGGATTACATAGTAGATGAAGGATATAATGTTATTTTATAAATGAAACCAATAGACGTATGATATGGGTGTTGAATATGTTGTGTTTTATGTCAATCAACCCCATAAACAAAAATACATTAATTATTGTCCCATTATGATATTAAAATTTTCAGCCTTGTAAATGAGGGTGGAGAAGAAAAAGATAAATAAATTTCAAGGAATAAGGATGACAAAAATATGGTCAATTAAAAGTAATTATAATTACATGAATGAAATTTTGTTTTTTATATTCAATTTAATTGAATAAATATAAATTTTAATACTTGTAATTATTATACATTCTACTTAATGAAAATATTTCTTTAAATATAAAGATGCTATGAATTATTGGTTGATTTGTTAAAATTTATAAATTTGTAACCTATTTTTCTATTTATAGTTTGATTAAATAAATATGAATTTCATGATTTGTAATTATTAAATGTTACATATACTATTTTCATTGTTGAATTAATTATTTTATTATTTTTTATAATTGTTTAATTTTAGATATTTGATATATGATTTATTTTATTTTTATTATAGGTATGCCAAAGACTAAGAGGCTTATATATGATAGTCACATGGAATCATAAGTACACCAACAATATTACAGATTACAATGATGGAATCACAAAGAAAACTAGTGGCATCATGAAATGCACCAAATAAATCACTTTGTACACTGATGAAACATCGCAACCTTTTGACCCCTATGACATCAATAAATCCAACAGATGTTTTCCCAACCTCCCATAGTACTATTCTGATTACTTCTAGTATACTTCCCCATCTTTAGGTATTCTTTCAAATGATGATGTTTTGACACCAGAAATACCAGCAGTGATGCATCCCTATATCAAGGAGATGGTTACTATACCAATTAGATTTTATTAGAGTGTCACCATTACTGGTATACATTTCATTGTGATAATATTTATCCATTAAATAACTACACAACTAAAAAATTTATTTGTTACAAAAATAAATATAAAAATACATGATAAAAAAGCATCAAAATTAAAGATGTTTGGAGTTTCATTAACGTGATGATATTTGTGTAATATATTACATTAAGGGTACCTATCAAGGATGTTAGGGGAAGATAGATGAAAAATAAATTATTTGATAACTGAATAAAGGTACTATAAGGATTATGTATAAAAATATGATAAAAATTTATACTAATAATTATTATATTAAAATTAAAATTAATGAAATATATGTTATTTGTAGATGTTATTACATTTTGACATGCCTCCTATGATTACATAACCACAGATAATGAAAAACATTGGGAATAAATTGGATGATTTCAAATGGTAATTATCGAATGAATTTAATGAAACTTATCTAATATTGAAAAAAAAATATGATAAGTTCCCTGAAGGCATCTTGAGGGACCAATGGAACATGTTTGTTGACTATCACAATAGAATATCACATAAGGTATTTTATAATATGCTAGTTAATTAATATTATTATCTTAATATCTTTTCATGTTCGAATGATACATGTAATTTGTTTTTTCAAAGGTTTTGTTTAAAAAATATTATCAATTGAGGGAATCAACTAATCCCACACATATAAATTTCAAAGACTTTATTTGAGAATAGATTTATTTAGAATGTTATTTAACATGGTATAATTTGATTATTTATTTTTTCAAAGAATTTTATTTATATTTTAGTATAGTATTTATAGGTAATCGATGTTGTTGGATGAATAGAAATTTGGTTTAATGTCCAAAAAAGTGATATAAACTATGTGAGTTAACCTTCTAGATATTTCAAGGTAAAAATGTAATTACCACTTGATTTTATTAAATTACATTATAATTTACTATTATTAAGATTGTGATGAAAACTTATGGAAGCATGGGATTCAAAACCATCATAATTAACATCAATAATAGAGAGGGATGTTATTGAAAAGGTTTTATAGAAGGTGTATTTTTTCATCTTATGGGGATAGGTTGTGGACTACCCCCATACAAGATGTATGGTAGGTCCCACACATCGTTATCATCATCGTCAACCGCAACAGGGAGTGCTCTTGTTGGTGATCTATAATTATAAATGGAAATTCATAGTTTTATAAATATAGTTTAAAACCGATAGAAACTTATTAAAACACAAAATGAGTGGGTATCAACTTTATAGAATGTGTTAGTTCCAGTGTTTCATAGGAAGATAGGAAGTATTTTTAAATAAATTTCATCTCAAATATAAACTTTTAGACCGGTAAGTTCCATTAATTGTCATATTAAATTTGAAACCAACTAGTTTACATAAAATATGAATTATTATTTATCTAAAAATTTTATTCTTTCACATTATGAATTGATTAATTAAAGAAAATAAATTTTTTTAAGTCGGGGGATTTAATGTGGAATTATTTTTTGAATTTTCAAAAAAAATCATATTATTTCATGACCATTTAGTGTTAAAATAAGAAATTTATATCTTAGTTGATGTATTTAGTTTTCTTGGTATCAAAATATGAGTTTCATTACTTAAATGGATGGTACATCTCTTTTCTGTGATTAAATTATAAACTTTTAAAATTATTTAATATTTGAGTATCCTCATAAAAATATGTTTATATGTGATTTAAAATACTAAATGACCCTTGAAAATAAATTATTATATAATATGTGTTCAAATGTTAAATGGACTCTAAGATATAAATTTTAACTATTTTGTGATTTTTAAATTAAAATAATTTATTTCTTGAAATTGATAGTACGATAGATTCAATATTTAATTGAATGGCCCATTAAGGAAATATCAATTAATATTTATAGATTTTTGAATATTATTTGTGTTTATTGGAATATGGTTTGTATTTAAATATAATGTTTAATTAAAATTAAATTAAAATTTCATTATATATATATATATATTGGTGGTCTTAACTAATTATCTAATATATACTTAAATATATTATATATAAGTAGAATATGATGGTAGTGGGTAGGGAGGTGAATACCACCACTTATCTAAAGGTAGTAATGGTGACGTCAAGTAGTTTATCTGTTGATATGCGTTCTTTTTTTTTATGTTATGTGGGACCAAAACCATTTTGATGATTTAAATTTGATTGTTTCTAATACTTTACTATTATAATTATATATATAAATATTTTTTTTATATTTAATAACTGAATTTATGTGATGGAAATTATTTGTTATGTTTTTTGTTATTTTATATTTTTATAAATTTCTAATGTTTTAGGCATATGTTTTTTTGATATTTTATTTTAGGTAATTATTTTTTTTAAAAAACAATTATTGTAATTTTAAATATTTTTAATCTAGACATTAAATAAAATATCATTGACTAAAATCATCAAAAATTAAACTATTTTTTGGATGATAAAAACAATTGTTAATAATAAGGAAATCACTACTAATTTCTATATTTATGGAACTTACTTGGGACTACCACTAAATAAGAAAAACCACTATAGTTTAATTTTAGAACCAATTATTAATGATGGTTTAAAAAAACCATTGTGAGTAAAATAGCAATATTTTAAGCCATTGATTATTAAAAATTTCATGACCCATCCCAGGGGGGACTGTACCATGACTCCCCAAGCCCACCTCCAATAGACTAGGGGCTGGTGACTAACACCGCGTAGGAATATCACTAAAACGAGAATCATTTCCTGTAACACCCGAGACTTTTATGTTATATAAATCATCAAAGGAATCTTTTTCTACACAACACTTGCTTGGCTTGCTTTGCACGCAATCGCGACCTTCCTCGATAGCTTGCGTCGTACGCAATACCGAGTTTCACTAAACAACAATATGCTATTAAAACTAGCCGTTATGAATAGTAATAACCACTTTTTGAAATTTTATAAATTTTATTTTCAAAATGGACTTCATTTTTGGACTCAGAATATCGAAATTAGCCTAGGGTGAAATTTTGGTATTTTTCTGAAAACTTTCAATTTTTGATGAATAGTGAAACCACTAAGTGGTAGGTTAAAAATTGAATTTTGCATAAAACTTAATTTTACCGCTTCTGTGAATGGAATTTCAAAAATCCGAGAGACACGGTTAATATCAAGGACTAAAATGTGGTTCAATGAGATGAAAATAATTTTTTGGTGAATAGTAACTTTTTACTATTTTTACCGCGGTTAATAGTAACTAGGGTAACTAAGGGTAAATATGATATTAATATTACCCTAACACATGTCCTAATTCTATTGGACAAGTGTAATTCGACCAAAAACAAACTTAGGAATAAAATATGACCATTTAGGCCCACTTGGATTAGATTAGGACATTTATTATTAATTTATTTAAAGAAGGGTTAAAATAGTTAAAATCAAAGTTTAATAAGTAAATCATTTTTAATATAGGGTTATACATAAGATAAATTCGATTGTAAATATTCATTAGAAAGCTAAAAAGATTTACTACATGATGGTATTTTATTTGTAATTTTTATACATCAAATAATTTAATTTATTTATGACACAAAGATGATGCAGTAATTATCTTATTAATGAAATATTGACAAAATTGATAATATAAATACCAAAATAAATGTAATTTGAGACTTTTTATGAATTACACTAATTTTATAGGTTACTATGATATATTAGTATTGATTTAATCAACTTGGTTCGAACATATAATTCTGTTATGACTTTCACAAAAATCATATATCAAATAGTGTCAAAATTGACACAAAATAGTTTTTAAATCAAATATTATATTATTAATTGTTATTTTATTCCTAAAAATCTAAGGTTCGGCCAAATGACTTAGATAAGGATATATATATTAATAATAAACAATTTGGGGTTCGTTTGGCATGTTATAGTAAGTGTATTAACCATATAGTGAAAGAAAACAAAAAGACACGGTAAAAGTTAAATTAATTAACTTAGAGTTAAATCTAATTGATAAGGTTAAAATAATACCCTAAACTTGTCTAAATCCTATTGTTTGATAGGATTTCGACCCATCCCCACTTTAGCTTCGAAATAAGACCCTTTTGAACCATTATAAACCGATTTTGACTTTAATATAAAATAATATTTTGAGATATTCCTAAGGTGCCCCTCTCCTCCCTTATAAAAGGGCACCTCCTCCCCCTCCTCCTCACACCAATTTGAGCACTCAAGCTCGGCCAACCCCTGCCATTTTACCTTCTCCACTTCCCTAGAATAATCCTAGAGGTCCTGGTCTTCTCCAAAGACCAATCTTAGTTCTTTAAGTGGAGGATTCAAAAAGGCGTTCCAAAGAAGAGGTAATATCCATTACCGACCTTTTCAATTTCTTTCTTCTTCAACTTCTTCTTCTTTAGTTGTTTCATGATAAAGTAATAACATCAGTATTACTTACATACTGATATGTTATTATAAATATGAAACAACCCTAATTCACTTCTATCCATCCTACGGAAAAATGAAATCACCGCGCGTGCGTACGTACGGAATACCGTCTCCACGCCGTGGTGTAATCTATTTTCCACCATCACCTTACAAGGATGGGTATAATGGTGTAATGAGTAACTATATATGATTATTATTAAGTAATATTGATACTGAAATAATATATATATATACTCCAATACAATTCCACGATCATAGGAACGATATCATCACTCGTGCGTACGTACGGAATACCGTCTCCACGATGTGATGCGACTCGTTCTACATGATCTTCATTTCATAATGATTGTATAAATGAATTGAATGAATGAATATGGTATATACTACACTAATACCATTCTGGAAATGAATTATCTATAACCTAAATATAAGAATAAGAATTTATTCGACAAAACACGCATAAGAACAAAAAGTTATAAAGACCCGAGTAACAAGTAACAATGAAATATTACTAACAAGAAGCTAATAATATGACCATATATGATCTCATATCAATATGTATGATTCTGGAATAAGTCAATAACATTATTTAAACCATTATACAGGAGCTTCGGACACGAACAAAGCAAATCGGACCTAAGGTAAGGGAAATATCACAATCTCATTTTTATCCGAGATTGTTTATTCGTAAGTATTCACTGGGGTGTATTTTATCATCTGCATCCATGTTTCATCAATATGTAATATTATTTCCATCCAATTACACTAGTTTAAATCCAATTTTACCCTTCGGTGAGTTTTTAGTAAAGAATATGAAAGGAATCTTTTGTCGTTTTTTCGTACGAGGTACTTTTTGACTTTTCCGACAAAAGTATGAAGAATGTTTTTTTTAACTTATACGGCATGAATGGATTTCTAAAAAATTATTTCCAAGAATATTCCTTTACAAGTATTGAAGTTTATTTTTAATCAACTTCTTTTAGTTTAAAATTTTATGACATGTTAAGAAAGGAAAAGTGTTTTTGAAGTAGAAAGGATATTTTCCTCAAGAATGAAGTTCAAGTATTTTATCAAAATTATTTTCCATCTAAGATAATAAAAGGGTTCTATTTTTATCCCTATTATTACATGGATTTGATTATGTTGTGATGGAAATATTTTTATGAATTCCTTTATCTTATATGAATTGTTTTATGATGTCATGATGTTTCAAGAATCCCATTTTTGTTACATGTGTTATGCGATGATGTATGTTTTATGATTATGTGGCACACATAAGAAAGGATTCATTATAAGATGGGTGGGACCTATATCTCCCTCCAATGCATTGGGTAAAGATTTTATATCTCATGAGATAGACATGGCTGGAACGGAAGGTTATTTCGGTTCAGTGATACAGGACTGAAACGAGGAGTGAACTCGGTTCAGAAAGGGACTTTGTCCACTAAGATAGTCTTGGCAATGAGTCATGACTAACAAGAAATGATTTTCCATGATTATGTGTGCATGCCACAAAGATTCAAGTTTTATGTTATGATTATGGGGATCTCATTTTCACTTCTATGATTTATTCCATGTTAAGATATTATGATCTCTTTTGCAGGTTTTGATTTTCATAAAGATATGATATGATTTTTATTTCCTTTATTTGCCCTTGCTGAGCATTTGAGCTCACCCTTTTATGTTTTCTTTTCCCCAGGTCAGGAAGATGGATATTAAGTAGAATATGCTAAAAGGGACCCTAGATATGATGAAATAAATGGGAGACACTGTAGAAGATTTATGAACCAGTTGTTTATGTTTCCCCAGTTTCTAAAGACACTATACCTATACGGTCCTTTGTGGTTTTGTCATATGTTGTAATAAGAGTGCTTCAATTTTGAAGTATTAACAATGTATGTAAAGTGTGGGTCGTTATAGTTGGTATCAGAGGAAAGGTATAGTCAACCTTTGGAAACTAGGATGTGAAAGCCTTAGTAAGAACCCTAAGGATAAGTCTAAGCATAGAACACAATCTTAGTGTTTTAGAAATGGCCTTGAATAACCTAGGATAAGACCTTAAGCATGAAAATTTTATTCTTGAATTATGTGGTTTCCTATTATAATTAGTGTTGCTCACACTATTCTTCTTGGTTTTAGTCAATGGCTGGAACCCGAAGGAACCTTGTTAATGCGGAATGCGATGGGCAATGCAATGATTGTCCCCCTGAGCAACCAAACGATATGGGAGCTGGAATGCAAAATCTTGTAGCCATGCTCACACAACTTTCTCAAGCTATGAATCATGCAGGATTTCCAAACGAACAAAGAAGGGAGCAACATTCTGTTGAATCCTTCATGAGGCAGCGTCCACCATCTTTCAGCGGGTCTACTGATCCATTAGTTGCTGAACAATGGATTAGTACTACTGAAAAGATATTTTCAGTTCTTCAATGTTCTGAGCATGATAAAGTCATCCTAGCAGTGTATCGTTTGGAAGGAGATGCGGATCAATGGTGGAATCTTGTTAAGAATACGAGGCAAAGGGATGAAATTGAGTCTATGGAATGGGACGAGTTCAAGAACTTATTTTTCAATAAGTACTTCCCTCGTATTCTCCGAACAAAGATGGAGAAAGAGTTCCTTGAACTGAAGCAAAGGGATGATGAATCTGTTAGTACCTATGAAGCAAATTTTACAAGACTTGCAAGGTACGCTTCTGGTATTATTATCCAACCTGAGAGTAAGATCGATCGATTCTTTAGTGGCTTAAAACCAAGTCTTCGAAGGGCGTTAGCCATAAGGGACTTCAATAGCTACGAGGAAATCGTTCGATGTGCTCTCAAAGTCGAGATGGAGATTGGAGTAACCCATCAGTCACATGGGTTTGATAAGAAGAGGAAGATGGAATTCAAAGAAAAATCTAAAGAGCACACGGAAAAGAAGATGAGCTTTTCCTTATGCTCAAAGTGTGGAAAGAAACATGGAGGGAGTTGTCTTAAAGGGACAAGTAAATGTTTTAAATGTGGAAAGGAAGGTCATCGGGCATTTGAATGCCGTGATAATGGGAAGAAGATGTCTAATGATGCAAACAAAGGAAGGGATACACAGAATGAACCTGCTACACTTCAATGTTTCAAGTGCAAGGAGATGGGGCATTATGCCAATCAATGTCCAAATCCAAGGGTTGATGATGATGGTCGACGTCAACAAAATCTTAAGGCTAAAGACAAAGGAAAGTCACATGCAATTTCTATCAGCGATGTGGAGTACGATAACGAAGTGGTGAAAGGTACACTTACCATCCACTCTAAAGTAGCAAATGTTTTATTTGATTCTGGATCCACCCACTCTTTTATTTCTGAAAAATTTTCTAAGGGTATCACCGTATTACCTCAACAATTAGATGTTGAGTTAGCTGTGACAACACCTAATGGCACATCAATCGCATCAGAAGTTTATAATTCTTCTCCGATCGAAGTTTGTGGGAAAGTGCTTCCTGCAAATCTTGTGATCCTTCCTTTAGTGGAATTTGATGTGATTCTTGGCATGGATTGGCTTTCTCTACATGGAGCTCATATCAATTGCCAAAGAAGGGAAGTCACATTTCATATTCCAGATCAACCTACGATCGTCTATCAATGCAAGGATGAACATAACCTTCCAGTGGAAATTTCGTCCATCTTATGGGTATTGATTCCACTAAATGAAGGTTATTTATCTCAAATGGTTGGTGAGAAACTCACGATTAAGAATATGCCCATTGTACGAGAGTTTGATGATGTCTTTCCGGAGGAATTGCCGGGTCTTCCACCAAATCGTGAAGTTGAGTTTTCAATAGAACTCGTACCGGGTGCTTTGCCTATTTCAAAGACACCTTATAGAATGGCCCCAATTGAGTTGCAGGAATTGAAGAAGCAACTCCAAGAGAATCTTGATAAGGGATTCATACGCCCTAGTGCGTCACCTTGGGGAGCACCTGTTCTATTTGTTAAGAAGAAAGATGGATCAATGAGACTCTGCATTGATTATCGAGAACTTAACAAGATCACTATCAAGAACAAATATCCTCTCCCACGCATTGATGACTTATTTGACCAACTACGCGGAGCTCAATACTTTTCCAAGATTGATCTTCGCTCAGGGTATCATCAATTAAGGGTCAAAAGGGAGGATATACCAAAGATGGCTTTCCGTACAAGGTATGGAAACTATGAATTTATAGTAATGCCATTTGGTCTTACTAATGCCCCTGCTATCTTCATGGATCTAATGAATAGAGTCTTTAGAGACTATCTTGGTCAATTTGTGGTAGTCTTTATAGACGATATTCTTGTCTATTCAAAGAGCAAGGAAGAGCATGAAGATCACTTGAGAATTATATTGAAGACCCTAAGAAAAGAGAAGCTTTATGCCAAATTTACCAAGTGTGAATTTTGGCTTCAAAAAGTTGCATTTTTGGGTCATATAATCTCAAAAGAGGGGATATCTGTGGATCCAGCAAAAACAGAGGTTATCGAAAGATGGTCAAGACCAACAACAGTAACTGAGATCCGAAGTTTTCTTGGTTTGGCTGGATATTATCGACGTTTTGTAAAAGATTTTTCACGATTATCTAATCCACTCACCAAGTTGACTCGGAAAGGAGTTAAGTTTGTCTGGACAGAGGAATGTGAAGAGAGTTTCAAGGAGTTGAAAAGAAGGTTATCCAGTGCACCTGTGCTCACACTGCCTTGTAGTGGAGAATGGTTTGTGATCTACAGTGATGCATCCAAGAAGGGATTGGGGTGTGTTCTTATGCAAAATGATATGGTGATAGCTTATGCCTCACGACAGTTGAAAATCCATGAACAAAATTACCCAACACATGATTTGGAGTTGGCTGCGGTAATCTTTGCATTAAAGATTTGGAGGCATTACCTTTATGGTGAAAGGTGTGATATTTATACTGATCATAAAAGTTTAAAGTATATTTTCACACAAAAGGAGTTGAATATGCGCCAAAGAAGATGGTTGGAGCTGATTAAGGATTATGACTGCTCAATCCATTACCACCCTGGGAAAGTAAACAAGGTGGCAGATGCATTAAGTCGACAAGACCATGCTAGTTTATCCATGATGAGGATCACAAAAGATCCAATATTTATGGATTTACAAAGGATGGATCTTGGAATTATAATGGAAGGGGAAAAATCTTATCTTTCTCAAATGAATGTTCAACCATCTATACATGTGAAGATTAAAGAGGCATAGAAAGAAGATGTCGAGTTACAAAAGAAGGTGAGAAATGTTCCTGAATTCAACCTTGATTGTGATGGGATAATAAAGTTCAGGAATCGGGTTTGTGTTCCTCCCATCCCCGAATTAAAGAAAGAGCTGCTGGATGAGGCTCATAGTTCTTCATTCTCTATTCATCCTGGAAGCACGAAGATGTATAGGGACCTGAAAGAGTACTTCTGGTGGGATGGCATGAAAAGAGATGTTGCTGAATATGTCTCTCGATGCTTGGTTTGTCAACAAGTTAAAGCTGAGAGACAGAAGTCTAAGGGGATGTTACAACCATTACCCATACCCGAATGGAAATGGGAAAACATCACTATGGACTTTGTCACAGGACTTCCTAAAACATCCAAAGGCAATAATGCTATCTGGGTCATAGTTGATCGTCTTACAAAGTCTGCACACTTCATTGCTATTAGAGAGGATTTCTCTCTAGATCAGCTTGCCAGGATATATGTAAAGGAAGTGGTAAGATTGCATGGAGTACCACTTTCTATTATATCTGATCGGGATCCGAGATTTACCTCGAAGTTCTGGCGAAGTCTTCAGCATACTCTGGATATAGAGTTGAGTTTCAGCACTGCTTATCATCCCCAGACAGACGGTCAGTCTGAGAGAACAATTCAAACCCTAGAAGATATGTTGAGAGCTTGCTCTATGGATTTCAAAGGAGGTTGGGATCAACACCTACCTTTGGTGGAATTTTCTTATAATAATAGCTTTCACTCCAGTATTCAGATGGCTCCTTATGAAGCTCTCTATGGAAAGAAATGCAGGACTCCAACTTGCTGGGATGAAGTTGGGGAAAGAAAGCTATTAGGACCTGATCTCGTTGATGAAATGGCAGAAAAGGTCAGATCTATTCAACAACACATAAGAGCAGCTCAGAGTCGACAGAAAAGTTATGCCGACAACCGAAGAAAAGACCTAGAGTTTGAAGTGGGTGATAAAGTGTTCTTACGAATATCTCCCTGGAAGAGGGTTATGAGATTTGGAAAGAAGGGGAAGTTGAGCCCTAGATATATCGGTCCTTTTGAAATACTGGATCGTGTTGGGAAGGTAGCTTACCGATTGGCGCTTCCACCGAATCTCTCTCAAGTTCACGATGTGTTCCACGTATCTCTCCTGAGAAAGTACATACCAGATCCTTCACATGTACTCAGCTCAGAAGTTGTACCGCTGGAGCAAGATCTTTCTTATGAAGAACAGCCGATAGAGATTCTGGATCGTAGCGAAAAAGTCCTACGAAACAAGACCACTCGCTTGGTGAAAGTTTTATGGAGGAACCACCAACTTGAAGAAGCTACATGGGAGCTTGAGGATATGATGAGGGAGAAGTATCCTCATTTGTTTGTTACAAAGTGATGAATTTCGAGGGCGAAATTCTTTTTAAGGGGGGTAGAATGTAACACCCGAGACTTTTATGTTATATAAATCATCAAAGGAATCTTTTTCTACACAACACTTGCTTGGCTTGCTTTGCACGCAATCGCGACCTTCCTCGATAGCTTGCGTCGTACGCAATACCGAGTTTCACTAAACAACAATATGCTATTAAAACTAGCCGTTATGAATAGTAATAACCACTTTTTGAAATTTTATAAATTTTATTTTCAAAATGGACTTCATTTTTGGACTCAGAATATCGAAATTAGCCTAGGGTGAAATTTTGGTATTTTTCTGAAAACTTTCAATTTTTGATGAATAGTGAAACCACTAAGTGGAAGGTTAAAAACTGAATTTTGCATAAAACTTAATTTTACCGCTTCTGTGAATGGAATTTCAAAAATCCGAGAGACACGGTTAATATCAAGGACTAAAATGTGGTTCAATGAGATGAAAATAATTTTTTGGTGAATAGTAACTTTTTACTATTTTTACCGCGGTTAATAGTAACTAGGGTAACTAAGGGTAAATATGATATTAATATTACCCTAACACATGTCCTAATTCTATTGGACAAGTGTAATTCGACCAAAAACAAACTTAGGAATAAAATATGACCATTTAGGCCCACTTGGATTAGATTAGGACATTTATTATTAATTTATTTAAAGAAGGGTTAAAATAGTTAAAATCAAAGTTTAATAAGTAAATCATTTTTAATATAGGGTTATACATAAGATAAATTCGATTGTAAATATTCATTAGAAAGCTAAAAAGATTTCCTACATGATGGTATTTTATTTGTAATTTTTAGACATCAAATAATTTAATTTATTTATGACACAAAGATGATGCAGTAATTATCTTATTAATGAAATATTGACAAAATTGATAATATAAATACCGAAATAAATGTAATTTGAGACTTTTTATGAATTACACTAATTTTATAGGTTACTATGATATATTAGTATTGATTTAATCAACTTGGTTCGAACATATAATTCTGTTATGACTTTCACAAAAATCATATATCAAATAGTGTCAAAATTGACACAAAATAGTTTTTAAATCAAATATTATATTATTAATTGTTATTTTATTCCTAAAAATCTAAGGTTCGGCAAAATGACTTAGATAAGGATATATATATTAATAATAAACAATTTGGGGTTCGTTTGGCATGTTATAGTAAGTGTATTAACCATATAGTGAAAGAAAACAAAAAGACACGGTAAAAGTTAAATTAATTAACTTAGAGTTAAATCTAATTGATAAGGTTACAATAATACCCTAAACTTGTCTAAATCCTATTGGTTGATAGGATTTCGACCCATCCCCACTTTAGCTTCGAAATAAGACCCTTTGGAACCATTATAAACCGATTTTGACTTTAATATAAAATAATATTTTGAGATATTCCTAAGGTGCCCCTCTCCTCCCTTATAAAAGGGCACCTCCTCCCCCTCCTCCTCACACCAATTTGAGCACTCAAGCTCGGCCAACCCCTGCCATTTTACCTTCTCCACTTCCCTAGAATAATCCTAGAGGTCCTGGTCTTCTCCAAAGACCAATCTTAGTTCTTTAAGTGGAGGATTCAAAAAGGCGTTCCAAAGAAGAGGTAATATCCATTACCGACCTTTTCAATTTCTTTCTTCTTCAACTTCTTCTTCTTTAGTTGTTTCATGATAAAGTAATAACATCAGTATTACTTACATACTGATATGTTATTATAAATATGAAACAACCCTAATTCACTTCTATCCATCCTACGGAAAAATGAAATCACCGCGCGTGCGTACGTACGGAATACCGTCTCCACGCCGTGGTGTAATCTATTTTCCACCATCACCTTACAAGGATGGGTATAATGGTGTAATGAGTAACTATATATGATTATTATTAAGTAATATTGATACTGAAATAATATATATATATACTCCAATACAATTCCACGATCATAGGAACGATATCATCACTCGTGCGTACGTACGGAATACCGTCTCCACGATGTGATGCGACTCGTTCTACATGATCTTCATTTCATAATGATTGTATAAATGAATTGAATGAATGAATATGGTATATACTACACTAATACCATTCTGGAAATGAATTATCTATAACCTAAATATAAGAATAAGAATTTATTCGACAAAACACGCATAAGAACAAAAAGTTATAAAGACCCGAGTAACAAGTAACAATGAAATATTACTAACAAGAAGCTAATAATATGACCATATATGATCTCATATCAATATGTATGATTCTGGAATAAGTCAATAACATTATTTAAACCATTATACAGGAGCTTCGGACACGAACAAAGCAAATCGGACCTAAGGTAAGGGAAATATCACAATCTCATTTTTATCCGAGATGGTTTATTCGTAAGTATTCACTGGGGTGTATTTTATCATCTGCATCCATGTTTCATCAATATGTAATATTATTTCCATCCAATTACACTAGTTTAAATCCAATTTTACCCTTCGGTGAGTTTTTAGTAAAGAATATGAAAGGAATCTTTTGTCGTTTTTTCGTACGAGGTACTTTTTGACTTTTCCGACAAAAGTATGAAGAATGTTTTTTTTAACTTATACGGCATGAATGGATTTCTAAAACATTATTTCCAAGAATATTCCTTTACAAGTATTGAAGTTTATTTTTAATCAACTTCTTTTAGTTTAAAATTTTATGACATGTTAAGAAAGGAAAAGTGTTTTTGAAGTAGAAAGGATATTTTCCTCAAGAATGAAGTTCAAGTATTTTATCAAAATTATTTTCCATCTAAGATAATAAAAGGGTTCTATTTTTATCCCTATTATTACATGGATTTGATTATGTTGTGATGGAAATATTTTTATGAATTCCTTTATCTTATATGAATTGTTTTATGATGTCATGATGTTTCAAGAATCCCATTTTTGATACATGTGTTATGCGATGATGTATGTTTTATGATTATGTGGCACACATAAGAAAGGATTCATTATAAGATGGGTGGGACCTATATCTCCCTCCAATGCATTGGGTAAAGATTTTATATCTCATGAGATAGACATGGCTGGAACGGAAGGTTATTTCGGTTCAGTGATACAGGACTGAAACGAGGAGTGAACTCGGTTCAGAAAGGGACTTTGTCCACTAAGATAGTCTTGGCAATGAGTCATGACTAACAAGAAATGATTTTCCATGATTATGTGTGCATGCCACAAAGATTCAAGTTTTATGTTATGATTATGGGGATCTCATTTTCACTTCTATGATTTATTCCATGTTAAGATATTATGATCTCTTTTGCAGGTTTTGATTTTCATAAAGATATGATATGATTTTTATTTCCTTTATTTGCCCTTGCTGAGCATTTGAGCTCACCCTTTTATGTTTTCTTTTCCCCAGGTCAGGAAGATGGATATTAAGTAGAATATGCTAAAAGGGACCCTAGATATGATGAAATAAATGGGAGACACTGTAGAAGATTTATGAACCAGTTGTTTATGTTTCCCCAGTTTCTAAAGACACTATACCTATACGGTCCTTTGTGGTTTTGTCATATGTTGTAATAAGAGTGCTTCAATTTTGAAGTATTAACAATGTATGTAAAGTGTGGGTCGTTATATTTCCTATGAACCTATGCACACACACACGTCTCCATTTCACAAATGATGAAATGTCAAAACCAAAAAGGAAAAAAATGCATGAATACCACTAAACCCAACCAATATAGTATAATAGGAAAGTAAATTATAGTAAAGTAAACTGGTCTTGAATACAAGCCAACTAAAAGAAGTAGTATGCAAACTACAAAGTTGAACTTTTAAACAAAAAGGTACTGGGACTGCTACTCAAAGTCATAGAAGCACCTCAGCCTGTCTAAACTCAAAATACTTTTCATGGTCCTAGTCTACCCTGGACTCCATCAAAATATCACTCGTCTGAATAAGACATGACACTTTTGGGAAAATCCCGTGTAGGGGTGAGTATAATAATACTCGATAGAACACCCCGAAACCATGAAGCAATGCACAAAGTAAGTTACAGTCAACTCTGCATAGTATATGTCTACAGTAAATATAATGAGAACATATCCAGATATACTCAAACCTTGACCCGTATTCTAGAGGTAAGTCACAACCACCGCCCACTAACACTAGAGATTCAGTCTAGAGATTCCACAATTCACTCATCCAGGAGTACAAACTCCTGAGTCCAATATCACTGATGACATACTTCCAAGAGGTGTTGCTCATATGAAACCATAATGAGAGAGATATGATTATTGGAATGAGGATAGATAAAATACACTCTCTTTAGGATAACTCACTCCATGAGTGGAGAAGATCGCGATTCAAAAATGAAGATAACTGCCAGGGCCATGGGGTGATACCATGACTCATCTAGATTCATAGGAAAAGTAGTAGATTGATGTCCATAAATATTGGTCACACTGATACCAATAATATACCTAGGGAACAAGAATGGATATAAGATCCTACTATGGGCCTCTCATAGGGGATTCCTAAGCATACCCAGTAAAATCCTACTCAAGGTACAATACTCCTGTGGATAGGAAACAATACTAATTGTCCTTGAGTGGAAAAATCAAGAGAACCAACCCTAACGAAACTTTTCTGAAATATGGTGGGAAAGAGATTCAATCCATGTAGAAAGGCGTACATGACGTGTATTAGGGTTACACATCATGTCCCTTGACTTCAGGTACTTCCCATGTTCAACGGCACATGTCATCAGAACATGTCATAGAGAATAGGTATACACGGTGTGTAGAAATGTTCACATGCCATGTAATACTATACGGTGTCTTCTCCATGTACGATGTCCATGTTACAGTACATGGATTCAACCTGTGTTCCCCTTCCTGTGTACCAATACACGGGGTAACCCATGTATCTGGTCTAGTTCTAGCTGTGTGGTAGGGTACACTCCATGTAGGAAAGATGTCTACTCAACCCCATGTCCAAGTAACTCCTAACACACACAAAGATCCTTAGGGAAGGTCTCAGATGACATGTGATCGGAATCACACACCGTGTAACACTTTACTACATCTTGAAACCCTAGCCACCAATGAGGGGGGAAACATGCTGTGTATCACGAGATTTTATGAAATCCTTGGTTCATGCTCTGGTCATCTCCTCCACTATTCCAACCACCATTCTCGATGATCCTTTCTAGAAAACACAATATTTAGCCTCGTTCAGTCATTCCATCACCCAAACAATGCATTTCGTCTTTTGACCCGATGGCACAATGAATTAAAATGGGTCATTCTTCATTCCACCGAAGAATGTTGATGAATGCAGATTCAGGGATCCACTGCCATCCAAATCACTCTATTTCTATCTTTTCACCTCTTTCATGCCACAACAATCCCAAATATATGATATCAGATCATTGCACCAAGAATCTAGTGTGCAATATTCGATTGATCGGGATATGTCTTGTCGGGGTCCAAGGGAAGAACGTCTGTAACGAATGATGAATGAGGGGGGGGGGAGAATAAATCAAACTAGAGAAATGAAACTCGATGGATGTTCATATCGATCTTGGTTCATTTACATTATAATGAAAATAAAAAATTTTCCTCAAATAATCACAAGATCAACTCCCAATAAAATCCCATATAAATAAAACCCATCCCACAAGGCTTTAATCGAATAGAGAATCAACATGTTCATTGGTTGGTTCGTGTTCCTCAAGGAATTTAATAACAGGTATGGAAATAAAAAATAATGCATCCTACCTTTGATTTGGATCACTCAATGATGAATTTCAGTCATTGTGTCATTGTTGTTGGTGAGATCCGTTAAGAACAGTGTTCGTTGATCGTCGACATGTGATTCTGTCACTATTTCCTTGATAGGTTTCCCCAAAGCTCTCCTTCGAAATTCTCCAGAAATACCAAGGTTATGTGGCTAACCCTGGTATTTCTAAATAAGTATTATTTTAAATGAAATATTTGTTGTGTCAATAAAATAATTTATCTATAAATTATTTAATGATGATCACATCCTTTTAGAGTTTTTTCATAAAAGACTCTTGCCGACTAAATTTAATCACACCTAGAGAAAACACCACATTACAAACTCAATTGTTGTCTGGGATTTCTAATTCTAGTCCCCATTCATGAGTTATTAAGATTTTAAAATAAACTAATTTTTATTTAATTATTTTATTTATGGATACGTCTAAAAACTATATTTCACTGATGAACTGTATCGTCTGATGTTAGGCCTCGGCTAAGGTAAACCAAATACTATTAACACAATGGTGCCCTAATATTTCTTATTTGGGAACCAAATTAATAGTAATTATTCCTTTTTCCGGAAAACGGATCGCACACTTTATTAAAAATTGAACATTTTTCAATGAATTGTTTCGGGCACACCATGCCTCAGAATCACATGTCATCTCAGCTCCTGGTCTCAAAATGTTCCTAAATAATTTCTAACAATAAAATTAATAAAATGAATGTCATTACATTCTCCCTTCCTTAGGGATTTACATCCCCGAAAAGCTAAAAACAAGACTACTCAAAAAGATGTGGGTGTTATGCAAGAATCTGAGCCTCCCACCCCCATGTGTTGTCCTAGAGATTCTCATGCTACCACCAGACACACACCAAAGGAATCAGCCACCCATAAAGGATCCTCTCCAACTGATCCACAATCTTCACTAGGTAATCAGCAAAATTTTCTCCATCTTCAATGTTCATCTCACCCCAGTCGATGATGTATGATGGGTCATGCACGTACCTCCTTAGCTGCGACACGTAAAAGACAACATGTACCTAGTCCAACTGTGGGGGTAGACCTAAGCGATACTCCATCTCTCCAACTCTACATAGTATCTAAAAAGGGTCGATAAACCTCAGAGATAACTTTCCGTCCTATCCAAATCTTTGTAACCCTCTTCAAGGTGAGACCTGAAGGAAGACATGGTCTCCTTCCTCAAACTCTAATGGTCTCCCCCATCTGTCAGTATAATATTTATGATGGCTCTGTACAGTCTCCATCCACTCCTGAATGTTCTACACCTTCTTAGTAGAAGCTCGCGCCAACTATGGGCCCATGAGTGTTCACTCACCTAAGTCAGTCCATCAAATTGGTGACCTGTAGGGTTTCTCGTACAAAGCCTCAAATGGTGCCATACCAATGGTGAAATTATATCTATTGTTGGGTGAAAACTCCACCAGAGGTTGGTGATCCTACCAACTATGGCCAAATTCCAACATTCAATCCCATAGCATGTCCTCTAGGACCTGAATGGTCTGCTCTATCTGGACATCTGTTTGAGGATGGACCATTTTTCTCAAGCATAACTGAGTCGCAAATGCCTCTTGTAATCCATTCCAAAACAATGATGTGAAATAAGCATCATGATTAGAAACAATCATTGATGGGACTCTATGGATTTAAACTATCTCCTATAGGTATAGGCATCCCAATCCCTCTACTTAACTTTTCTCTCAAATAGATAGGAAGTAGTCAATCTTAGTGGGTCGGTCAATGATCACCCATATGGAATTATGTCCCCAAGAAAAACATGATAATGATGTCACAATGTCCATTGATATACCATTCCACTTCAATTATGGAACCTATAGGGGTTGAGTCAAACATACTAAAACCTAGTGCTCAACCTTCACTTGTTGAAATCTGAGGTATCAAAAAACAAACTTCACAACTATCTTCTTCATTCCTGGCTACTAAAACAAACATCAGAGGTCTTGGTACATCATCTCGAAACTTGGATATACTGCCAAAGGGGATGTTTGAAACTCCCTCATAACCTAATCCCAAAACACCACTGCTATAAATGTATGTCTTATGAAAAGGATGGCATGCTACCCACCTTTTGAATATACATCAGGCACATTACCTGTGGACATATGAGCACATAGGGTCTCGTAGTTGGTGTCCCCAAGTTGTGCCTCCCTGACTCATAGTAAGAGTGGAGGGGTGATAACCATCAACTAGAGGTAAGTTTATCCATCTCCATATATGAAGGATAATTGTAATGAGGCCAACTGCTCTGATACCTCATTCAATAACTGCGAACTAGATATCCTATTGAGGGCATCTTCCACCACGTTCCCCTTCCCAAGAGTATAAAAAATCTCAAAGTCATAGTCATGAAAGAACTCTAGCCATATACTCTATCTCATGTTTAGATAATTCTGAGAGAATATATAGTTGAGACTCTTCTAATCAAAGTAGATGATAAACCACTCACCCATCAGTTAATGTCTCCACATCTTCATTGTGAAGACTACCGCTTCAAACTTATGATTGTGGGTTGCATAGTTCTACTAATGTGGCCTCAACTGGAATGAAATATAGGAAATCACCACTTTCCTCTACATCAGAACACAACCAAGTCCAGTCCCTAATGTATCACAAAACACTATGTACTCGACACCTTTCTCGGACAATCTCAATATCATGTCACTCATCAAACTATGCCTGAACTTCTGAAAGCATTGACCCGGGGTCAGCCTTTGAGAACCATTTTTACCCTCTCAACTAATATGGGAGTTAATTGATTCTTGGTAGTGGATACTAATTCTCAATATTTACTAGGTTTAAGTTTCATTAATCCAAAAACAACCTTAAGCCACATTCTACGTTTTTTTGGTAAACAAACATGGGGCTACCCAAGGAGAAAAACTGGGTCTTACTAATCCCTTCCTCTGTAAGTCCACCAACAACACCCTCATCCTGAAAAGATTTTCAGGAGATATCCAATATGCTAATGCATATATTGGTGTCATCCTAGGTTGTAAAAAATTGAAAACATTTATCTCCCGATTGGGAGGTAATCCTGGAACATCGTTTGGAAAAACATCCTCGTACTCCGCCACTACTGCTGGGAACTGAAAGCTCAAAAAAATCTATTTCTCCGAGGGTAAGTCAAGAAAAATAACGAGTAATAGGTTTCACCCTCCTATGAATGAGTCCATCATATTCTATCTTGGTTTTCTTTTCTCTAATAAAGGAAAACTTTGTTCAATCACTGTGGACATACCACACCCTTCGCCTAAAATAGTCAATCTGGGCATGGACTGAATATAACAAATCCATACCAAGAATTACTTCGTAAGGCCTCAATGCTTCCACCAAGAGGATCTAACTGAAACTCTCACCTCTAAGGTTCAGGTCACACTATTGGAATCAGTGTGATCATTGAGTCTCCTCCCATAAGTTTCACCAAGTGTAAGGGTTGAGTCAACGGTTCTATCTGAATCTCAAGGTCTCATACAAGGTAAGTGTCAAGAAAATAATGATTGGAACCTATGTCTATAAATATGGAAGATAAGATAAAAAAGGTTGAAATAATTCCTTGGATCATCCCTAGAATCCCTAGGTCGTATTCCTTAACCGCATGTAGCTACCCGCCCTGTCCTCCAGCTCCCTAAGCCTAGCACAAACCTCTTGGGGGTGGTTGTGGTAGTATGTAAAAATGTCTACCACATCCTACAGATCTCCCATCTCCTCGTCCATGTCCTCCACCAAGAGGATCTTCATAATCCACTCGTTGCCTCTACCTTAGTGGTCCATCCACCATCCCCTTGTCAGCAGTTCAACCGGTTGGGAAATTTATAACGATATGTCCCATGTTGTTGCATGTGTAGCATCACCTCTCCCTCGGTGGAATGGATCAATCCTAGGAGACCTAAAATATAGATACCATATCATAGTACTTCTTGTAATGTCTCTCACATCCAAATCCCTATGTCTGACATCGACACCCCGCTACTGAGGTCTCTACACCTGTCTTCCTACAGATGACTGTCATTGGCTACATTTGCTCATCCAAGAATCACTCTACCACAAAATGTCACTCGAGAACTCCATCATAAGTACAAATTCATAGATTTATAACCTTTATTTTATACCACTCTATCCTAACCCGTCATAGTGGGGCACATGCCATGACTCCTCAAGCTTGCCTCTAATAGGCCTGAGGCTGGTGACTAGCACTAAGTAGGAATATCACTAATAGAGGAGGCATTGCCTAAGTAATTGTACACACACACACACATATATCTAAGACACAAATACTGAAATGTAAAAACCACTGAGGAAAAAAATTCATGCATACTAATAAACCCAACCATCAAAGTACAACAGGAAAGCAAATTCTTGTAAAGTAAACTAGGCCAGAATATAAGCCCAGCAAAAGAAAGAGTTTGAAAACTAAAAATTCCAACCTGTAAACAAAAAGGTACTAAGACTAATACTCAAATACATTGGAACAACTCATCCTCTTTGAACTCACAAATCTATGTATGGTCTTAGTCCACTCTAGACTCCATCAAAATGTCACTGGTTTGCACAAGGCACAACATGTGCAAGAAAATCCTGTGTAGGGTGAGTATAATAATAACCAGTAGGACACCCCGAAACCACAAAATACACAAAGTAAAGGTATAGTTAGATCTACACAGTATATTTCTATAGTACATATAACAAGAACATATCCATATATACTCAAACACAAACCCGTAGTCTAGAGCTATGTCACAACTACCACATACCAACACTAGAGATTCAATCTGAAGATTCCACAAAGCACTCATCTGGGAGCACATAATTCTGAGTCTAATAGCATTGATGAAATCCATTGGAGAGGAACTACTCATCATAAACCATCATGAGAGAGATACGTTAATCAATATGAAGAGAGATATGATATACTCTCTCTAAAATAACTCACTCCATGAGTGAGGAAGACCATGATACAGAGATGAGGATCATGCCAGGGCCATGGGGTGATACCACGACTCATCCAGATTCACCTGCTAAGTAGAGTAATAACATCTGTAAAGATTGTTGGGACTAATACCAAAACTCTATATAGGGAACACGGGTGGATATAGGATCCTCCTCTGGTCCTCTCAGAGTGGATTTCAGACTATACCCAGAAAAATCCTGATGACGGGACCACACTCCTATGAATAAGAAACGATACCAACTAACCTTCTGAGGAACGAGCAAGGGAACCGAACCTATTGAATATTATCTAAGATATGGTGTAAAATATATTAAATCCATGTAGTAGGGGGTACATATGTGTAGTAGGGTCACACGATGTGTCCCTTGACCCTGAGTACTGCCTGTGTTCAACGACTTATGTCATCAGAACATGTCGTGTAGAAGAAGTATACACGGTGTGTAGAAATGTTAACATGCCATGTCATACTATCCACGATCCACTCAATGTATGCTGGCCATGTTATAGTAGATGGATTAAACCTGTGTTTTTTTAACCGTGTACCAGTACACGGGGTAACCTGTGTATCCGGTCTAGATCTGGCTATGTGGTGGGGTACACACTTTGTGGGCAAGCCGTGCACTCCACCCCATGTCCGTGTAACAACCAAGATACATGAAAATCCTTGGGGAAGGGCCCACACACCGTGTGACTGGGATCACACACTTTATGACACTTTACTACCTCTTGAAACCCAAGTCGTCGCTAAGGGGGACCTATATGCTATGAAATACCGGATTACATGCTGTGTAGCGTGGGATTTTCTTGAATCCCTAGTTCATTCTCTGGTCATCTCCTATGCTAATCCGACCACCATTACATCCATGACATTCTAGGAAACTCAAGATATAGACTCATTCGGTCATTACATCACCCAAAAAATGTTTTTCATCTTTCAATCTGGTCTCACAACAGATTAAAAGGGGTCATTCTTCATTCTTCCAAAGAACATCAAAGAACATGGATATGGGGATCCACAATCTTTTGAATCACTCAATTTCTGTCTTAGAACCTTTTTCATGTCACATCAATCCAAGATATATGATATCAGATTATTGTGCCATGAATATAGTGTGCAATGATTGTTTGATCGGGATATGTCAAGTTGTGGGCCAAACGAAGAACGACCATGAAGTACGATGAACGAGGGGGGGGGGGGAAGCATAAATCAAACAAGAGGAATGGAACATGATCGATGTTTGTTTCAGTACAGGTTCATTTATATTAGAATGAAAATCAAATTTTTCAATAAATAATCACAAGATCAACCCCCAATAAAATCCCACATAAATAAAACCCACCCCGCATGGTTATGATCGAACTACAAATCAACATGTTCATTGGTTGGTCCGAGTTCATCTTGGATTTAAATAATGGGGAAGGAAATACAAAATAATTCATCCTACCTTTTATTCGGATCTCTCACTGATGAATTTTGGTTGAGGAGTCGCCATCGTTGGTGAGATCCATCAAGAAAAGTGTTCATCGATCGTCGATCTGTGATTACATCATTGTTTCCTCGAAAGTCTTCTCCAAATCTCTCGCTAGAAATTCTCCAGAATTCATAGGTTTATGTGGCTAAAACTGGGATTTATGGATTATTATTATTTTAAATGAAATAGTTCTTGCATTAACAAACTAATTTATCTTTAAATTATTTAATAACGATTACATTCATTACAGGTTTTTCCATAGATGACCTGTGCCAACTAATGGTAATTCATACCTAAGGAAAACACCACATTATGAACTCAACAATGGTCTCATGTTTCAAGTCTGATTCCCCATTCATAAGTTATTAATATTTAAAAATAAAAATATTTTTATTTAATTATTTTATTTACAGTTGCATCAAAAAACAATCTTTTATAGCTGACCTACACAACCCAATGATAGGCCTCACCTAAGGTAAATATGCTACTCTGAACACAATGGTGCCCTTTGATTTTTGATCTAGGCACCCAATTAATAGTTATTACACCTTTTTCAGGAAAACTTCTTTCTCACTTTTTTAAAAACTGAACATTTTTCAATGATTTTTTTTGAGCACACCAGGCCTCAGAATCACACTTCGTCTTAGCACCTAGTCTCAGAATTTTACCAAATAATTTATAAAAATAAAATTGGTAAAATCTGAGTCATTCCAAAAAAACACCACTAAAGGACATTTTTTCTACAATAAATTTTGGTGATGTGTGTATGAGGAAAAAATATAATATCCCAGTATAGTTACATATATATTTTATGTTTAAAAGGATTCATTTTGGGTTCGAGAGGAATAAAAGGTGACTTAGTGGATTTTTGATGCATGTAAGCCTTATTTGGTGGTTGTAGAGGGCCATCCAGCCAGTGGAATGTTAGAAATGAGTGGTTCCTATAGGACCCCTAGCCAGTTGGTGGGGAGATCTAGGCTACATCAATTCTTTCTATAGCCACCTACTAGCAAGTAGGCTAACTAGTTCCCACTACACATCTGCAGTGGTGACCAGACAGCCGGTGGCCTCAGGATGGGCCATAAATGTAAGGTTATAATCAAAATTATATGCCACAAAACCCTTAATTTCCCCTTTGTTCCATATTCTCAACCCTAATATGACCATTTCTCTTATATAATAGCTTATTTTTCATTCTAATATCATTATATCTTCTTTTCCTGCTGTTTAAATACCAGTTTTATTGATTGTCAATGCTTTGGTAAGTTTGATCAATTATCTTCTCATTCTTCTATTCTTCGTGTAGTTGGTAGAAGTTCTATGCCATTTTTGTTGGGAATATCAATAATTTGATAATTACTTCCTCATTTCTTATATATATATTGTTTTTTATCTTCTGGAGGTTAGATATTGTGTTGGTTGTGGTGTGGAACATGTGATCCTTGAGGTATGTATTGATCTGTCTTCTCCACTAACACTTTTTATTATGAAAACATGATTCTAAGTTGTGGGAATTATTATTTAGGTCCTCCTATCATTTTTTGTTGTGTTTCCTTTTCTTTTAGTGTTTTAATACCATTTTGGTTGGTGTACAACCTAATTTCGAGATTGGTGGTCCTGTATGTAGCCTTTGTTTGATGAACTGTGAGTGCTTCTGGTTTTCTAAATTATAATTATCATGATTATTGAACTGTTTGATATTTGGACATAAATGGGGTTTTCATAAATGTTTTTCCCCCTTTTTGGTAAATGAAATTTAGTTTTCAAATCATTATGAAATGGTTTGTGAAATGGGTTTTCAAATCATAGTTTTGGGTGAAAAGGGTTGTTTGTAATTATATTGTGAAATGTGATCATCCCTTTTGAAATGATTTGACATATAAAACGCATGAGATCATTGTGTAACTATGTGGGGGTTTTAATATTGGTCAATGTCTCTTCATACCAAAGAAGGTTCACTTTCTAGGGGGTTTTGATGTTCCTTGATCATAGATCTATTGGATTTATGAACTTTATCTTGACACTATTGGGGATTCACTTTCTAGTGTGTTTCTATGTCCCAAGATAATATATGACTTAGATCAAGGTACATGAGTGCACACTTGTTTTGATTTTTATTTGGTTATAAGTGGCCTACCAATCCCGAAATATGTTATACATGGGGTTATCCATGCATTGATAAATATACATGGATTATTTGTAATATTCTTTGAAACCGTGTTATCTGGATTTATTTTAAAACTATAGAAAGGGAACTGTTTTACCATTCTTTTGATATAAATGTGAAACTATTTATAATGTGATATTTTATGTTAAATTGACCATATCGGTATTATTTGATAAATACTTTTTATAAAACACCTTGGTGGGATCCTACAGATCCTATTTATCTCATACCCTATAAACACCCTTGGTGGTGTGTATTCTTTGTTTTGTCTAATGTAGGAAGGTTAAAGGAACCATAGTGAGGAAGTGAGGTTTATATCAGGTGGGTATGTGTATATGGTGGTGAGATGATGGGATGTTTCCCATATATCACATATAGTATTTGTAGAAAATTTTCATCATCCTTTTTGGATGTTCTTTACATGTACGTTGGGTATGTCTTGCTCTTTTTGGTTGTATCACTACTATTGTCACTCTTTTGTTTATGACATATTTCCTTCTAGTTTTTTTTCTCTATATGTATGACATGTATCTAGTTTTTGGTTGGAAAAATATTCTATCAAGTTTATTATTGGATTATATGGTGCTTATCACCATCCTGTGGGGATTGTTAATGTCATTCAAGTCTTTCTATGGTCCATTTTAGAGCCAATTTGGATGTGTTGTCTAGGTTGGGTCTTGAAATTTTCGTATTAGAGCACGATTTTGGTCAGTCTTGCAAAGTTGTAAGATATGAGATAGGATTTTTGGGACTTGATATGTAGGTTTTGGTGTGTGTTTGGCTAGCTCTTATCATGATGAGATTAAAGTCACCAGGGGATGTTGGGTTCTATATCTCATATTTTGGGGTTTAATCTAAATCTCAATATCCACTAGCGTTCTCTTAAGTTTACACTGAGGATGTTTTGATATCTGATTGATTCCTTATATTTTTTGTGTGTAATTATGATTCTAATTCATATTACATGGGTACCTTAGGAGTTTCTCTTAAATAATTCTCTTTAAAAGTATCCTCATATTGATAAGAATCTCCTGGAGGCTATCGTGTGGGAAGTTTGAGCCGTGGAGAAGAATGTACCACTTTTTCGAAACCAAACTATTGAGGTGAAACCATGAGTAGTAGGAGACAAGGATCAAGCTTGAGATTTAATACACTAGAAGGCCTCGTCTTTTAAGGGTAACAATGACCCTCTGGAGGTGGAATATTGGCAGGACAAGATTGATCATGTCTATGATTTTCTAGAGACATTTTAATCTTTCAAGGTGAAGTGTGTGATGTTTAAGATCAAGGGTCTTAGAAAAAGGTTTTGGGATATTATGGTTAATGAAAATTGACATATGATTTTAGAGTGGAAGGGATTCAAGATCCAATTATTTCAGAAATTCTACCAATAATATTTGATGATGGATAAGTCTATAGAATTCCTCCATCTAAATCGGAGAGCGTTCAGTGACTGATTACACTAACCATTTTGAGGAGTTTGTTTTTCTTGCTCTAGAGGTACTGATGAATTACTAGTTGAAGTATCAGAAATACCTACAAGGATTTAATTCTAACATATGATCACATTTATATATGTTGATGCTTACCACCTATACTGAGATAGTCGACAGGGCTATGATGGAAGAAATTGATATGGGGGACAGGACAAGTTTGTTTGGATCTTCTCATTCACCCTGTGGTAGTTCCAGCTACACACATGGGAATACGTGTAAGTTTCGTGATAGTTAGAAGAGTGGGGGGGGTTATTCTCACTACAAAAAACCCACAAAATAGTGACATTTTAAAACAACTCTAATTAATTTACTGATGTTTCTATAAAACATCTATAAAAAAGGTGTATCTAATTTAACAAAGTTTATATACTTCACAAACATAGATATATTTTTAAACACTCTAATTAGAGACATTTATAAAAATAACTAAATTAGGGGTGTTTATAAACCTTTCGAAAATAGAAACCTTTATAAATGTTTCTGTTTAGTAACCTCTCATTTACCAATGTTTTTTAGAAATTTCAATAAATAAACATCGCAAATTTAGCTAAATTTATAAATGGAGCTATTTAGAAACACCTCATTTACTGACTTTTTTAGAAATGTTGATAAATGACATCGAATTTATCAACATTTATAAAAAATGTTAGTTATTTTTTTTTGGAAATTTATAAAAAAACTAAAATTATAATTTTTACATACGTTTCTAAAAAACATCAGATTTTTTTTAAATTCATAATTTTTATTTACCAATATTTATTTTTGAAATTTATATAATTTTTTTATTATAAAAAATATAATACAATGATTCCTCATGGTTCCTCACCCTCATGCTATAAAACACACATTGACTCAAGGTTCCTCACCTGCCTCACTCACCCTCTGCTTGAAACACCCCTCATGTACATGCTTTTCTCACCCTCTTTCCCATCCTGTACATGCTGAACATGTACCCCCAACCCCGTAAATGATGTACATCGCCATTTCCCCACCCACCCCCTCCAGTACACACTTCCTCTCCCTCTAATCTCACCCACGTATGTTGCCTCACACTCACCCCATGCCCACGCTAGAAGTTGATCCTTACACCTCCAACACCACAACAAACCGGACCAAATCACTAATTAGAATTTTGATTTAAAAATTTTATTATGTTATATATATATACATACAAAGAAATTTCAATATTTAAAAAATTAATATTATATATTTATATATATGTTTATATTATAACATATACATATGTTTATATATTACATATATTTCTATATTTTATAATATATATATATGTTTATATATTTTTTATATTTTATGTCTATTTATATGTTTATATTATATATATGTATATATTGTAAGAACACGAATCTTCATTTCAGGTATGGATCATTATTTCAAGTTCTTTTTGAAGAAAAAGTAAGAATGATAAAAATTTTATAAGTACACACCATGTACTCTTTAGTACACATCGTGTACCAGGTTTCCATGTGTAGGAGTGTACTAGCCATGTAATGGATGAGTACATGATCGTGTAGGAGGCATGGAAGACCGTCTAAAGTGGGGACTGGTTGAGGCTAGTACATGGAGTTTATATTAAATGAACACGCCATGTACTTTTCATTTTAATTGATATATCGGAGTGGGGACATGTCTCATTCATGTATCATTCTTCTTCCAGCCTTGGTTCATCCAGGAGTGTTTGGGAGCAATGAAAATAGTATGAGCCACCAATTCTCCATCCAAGGTCTGATCTGAACTCCGGCGGGTGCATTAGTATCCCACCGACGAGTTCTCCCTTCTTCTTGATCCCCTCTTCCTGATTCCTCCTCTCTCGTGAGTTATTCAAGGTTGAATGATTTTAAAAATTTTGTAGATCTATGTCATTCTAGACTGATTTAAGGGCCGACGTTCAAGAATTTTCATCGTACAACATCAAGGTAAGTGGTTTGTGCCTTTTTTTGGTTGTATTTGGATTATATATGCTTAATGTTCCGAATACCCATGTTTATAGTATTGTGTATTCTTTAGAAATTAACCTTTTTTAAGACCCGTTATGGGGTGTTTTATTGAGAAGGGGTTATTGTTTATGCATAAGGTTTATTACCTTGATTATGGGTGTGTTTTCCATGATTTTTTTATTATGGTTGTTGGGTCTAGAAAGCATGTTAGTCTTGTTTTTTTTTCATGCCGCGTGTTTTTATGATGGAGTTACTTTTTATTTGAGATGCATGTGTTTCACATTGTGAAAGTTGGCCAAGGGGAATTGACTGTGATCAATTACTAAGGTAGGGTCATTTATGTTTATTTTTTGTTATGTTGACCTAGAGGTATTGACTGTGAGAGATGTTGGGTGGTCATTGACCAAAGGGTTTAGACCATGAGATCTACCTAGAGGATTGTTATTAAATGAATGTTGGAACATAGGGCATTGACTATGGGAGCTGGAACGAGTCATTATAATTATTGTTTCTATTCAAACCAAGGGGTATTGACCATGACAGCTACCCAAGTGGACGTTTGTAATTGATTAGTGCTATACAGGACCAAAGGGATTATACTGTGTGAGATTTACCAAAGGGTCATTATTATTTATTGAAATGATGTTATGTTGAACTAAAGGGGTTAGACTGTGATAACTTTCCCAGAGGGTTGCTTCATGAATGATTGAATTGTTGTGATGAGTCTTCCAAGCCAAAGCACAAGGTCGGACATGGTCTTACTTGATTTTTCAGATGGTATTTTGAGACGTCTGTTTTTTATTGTTATGAAGTGGGATACAAAGATTAGGCTAGATCCTAAGGTTACATTATTCAATAGTTTGAATAATTAATAAATAAAAATTAATGTAAATAAAAAACTGTAGGATTTTTTACTTTTGATTAATTCTTAGTTTATTGGTTCATTTTTGCATATTTCTTGCTATATATATTCACTGACTATTAGGCATAGATCTTTCAGTGGTTGAAAACTAGTATTCATATCAAACCCTATTTGGGTCTTGATTTTGGGGCTAAATAGATTATATTGTAATAGTTATAGATAAGGTTAAGTTCCATTTTTCCTCAGGTAATTGATTGTTGTCGGAGCTGGAGAGCATGAGACCAAGCTGAGGCTTGTGAAGCTATTTGAGTTTACTATATTCTGTACTTTGGTTTCAGTATTATATTTCTAGAATTGTGACTTGTTTGGATTCCTTCCTAGATACTTGTGACATGCATCATTATTTATATACATGAAGTAGTTGTTTATACTATCAATCTTATGCTGTTTACTTTTTTGTATGGTATTACTGCTTCCGCTATTGATTATTATTATTTATCCTGCTGTGTATACTCTTCCAATGAGGTCATAATTTCCCTACTATTATATTGTGGCCCTTGCAACTAGTCAGCAGCTCTGGCATTTGGGGAAATGCGCTAGAGGTCATGGGACCAATTGGGTATGGGGCACCCTTGGGCGGCACCCAAAATCGGGATGTTGTAAAGTGGTATCAGAGGAACTTATTTTCATCTTTGTCTTACTATTTGAAGACTATTGACATGGATAAGAAGGAATGGGTAGTGGGTAATAAGTTATTCTCAGGAGTAGCTAAACCTTTTACAGGAAAAATCCAAGTTACCTATAATATTGCAATCTTTCTAGTTTTTCAATTATTACAGTTGATTTGATTTCACCATTGGGTGATCCACTTGTTTTATAATGTTATTGTTGATATCATTGTGGTTCTACTTCTGTTGCAACCCAATGAGATGACGATATTCCATCTCATTCATCATATAGGCACTTGATAGAGATCACATGTCATGCATTCATTTCATGTCATTTTTGGTGCATTACTGATTACATGATATTGTGATAGATGTTGTGATATATATGCATGATGTTGTGATAGACGCCATTATATAATACCAACTTTTTTGATAGGGTACTGATATATGTAACGTTTTATTTTTATGGATGCCAATGTATGGTCCTTAAAGTGTTGTGGGCCCTCTTGGATCAATATTTGGCGGATCATGTCTGAACTTTAATTGAATTTTTTCATGTTATGATATGAGTAGGGATGCCAAACTTTGATTTTCAGGAGTATGGGCTCTCACAAGTCATAATTCACCATGACATGGACAAAATTTTAAGTTTTTAAGGGTTCTATATAAGTTTCGAAGGCTTACTAACTGAAAACCCAGACAACACACTATATGGTGTCATGAACACACACTATGTGTTCTTCTGTTCTGGAAGAAGAAACTTTTCTTAAGTACACACCATGTACAAGGAGTACAAATCGTGTAATACTTGACCATGTGAATAACTATATGAGTAGAGATAGGGGGTTGGGAAAATTCTAGTAGAACACACCGTTTCTAGATTATACACGCCATGTGTAGAGACCCATGTATCCAACCATGTGACCAACGACATTGGTGGATGAAACTTAGGTTGTACACACCGTGTTTGTAGCACCCCAAACATTTAATGTTATGTTCCTTTTAAATATATTCTAGTTAGAGACTATATTTCATGAATAATTGAGCCTCTATGGAACAAAACATGGTTACTTATAGGATATAGCCATAACCTAGCCATAAAACATAAATTTGTCAGCTCTGTGATTTGAATTTTAAAAATCTAACATACATGGTTGTGATGAACTTGATAATTACAGTCTGATCATATTAATGCAATTTTTAGTGAATAGTAACCTACCCTTATGAATAGTAACGTACCCTTGTGACTAGTAACATACCCTTACGAATAGTAATATGACCCTTATGAATGGTATCCATGCGCTTGAATGTATAAATGAATTTAGGAACCTTAAAAATGAAGAAGAATATTTTAAGTGTTTATATTTTTTGATTAAATAATTATTTTAATTAAATATTTAATTAATCATATTTAGAAAATAATTTTGGAAAAATGGACTTCATTTTTGGATTCTACAAATCAAAAAATGTTTATTGTTAATTTTTGGGATTTTTATGAAATACTTAAATTTTTGATGAATGGTAAAATGCGATAATTTATGATAAATGAAAAATAAGGAATTTATTGAGTCATTGATGATGATATAATAATGTAATCACAATGGATTCTAATTCACATGAATATATTGCTATTCTTGGTCATGGAATAGTCACTATTGGTTGTCTTCAGAGGAAATAATAAATTAATGATTATAATATTAAGAAAACTTCTCTCTCCCTCCACTATATAAACAACCCCCCACCCACTCTTCCACCCACACCACTCAAACATCAATCCTTGCCTAAATTCTAAAAAATACTCTTTACAAGACATCTCCTCATGTCCAAGACCTTCTTGTCTCACCAAATGTCCAAAAACAAAGGGCTTAAGGAGATTCTCCTAGAAGAGTACTCAAGAGGAGAACTTTCCTTCTTTTTCATTCAATTTCTTATACAAAGTTCCATTGTTTTGTTCTCCCTTCTCACCTCCCCTCATCAAAATTCCATTATAATTCCATTACCTTACATTTACTATATTTTTATTGTGTTAATGTAATATTTAATCATAATCTCTCTTTTCCCCTCCTTTTATACAATAAATGAAAACACCCTCCGAGATGTGTAAATTTATCACACTCAAGGAAGACGAGTTTTCAATTTGTGTTACTATCTTCAGTACTAGGAATGAAAAAAAATTAGTGGTTTAACCATGTCATAATATATGTATTTTATCGTGATTAATGTTCTGGAATATTTACACATTCATAATAAGGAATAATAATACAAACCAAGTTTATTGTGCACAAAATCGCCAAGCCAAATCCAAGCATTTATCTTTAACTCATCGAATGATTCATCCTCATGGTATATAACCCGAATCATTATAAGATCATTTATATATATCTAATGTCACTAATAATGTATATTAATAATTCTGGATGTTTAAACAAATTTCAAATGAACTTCCATTCACGAATACAAGTAAACAAATCATGAAACGAAGTTAGAAAATGTTTCCAAAACAATAAAGTTGAATCTCTTAATACCATACAAAAAAGGCCATTAATGAACTTAATAATGTTATAAAATATCAATTACATGTTTATGAGGTTCTGGAATTATTAATTAATTAATCTAAATTTAATTATTCTTGTCGTTAAGAACAAATAAGAACACCTTCGAGCGTAAGGTAAGGGATCCTCTCTCTCACTTTTATTCAAGAATCTCCCCTATGTTGTGACTTTTTTTTTAATTCATAATGATGGGGTATGTTTTTTCACCTCCCTCATACTTCCCTTGTGACATATAAATAATGTAATACCCCTTTACCTCTCATTAATCCCTCATAATAACACTCGTTACCATGCCGAAATGTTTGTAAGGGGTTTCTCGTCTCACTTTCATTTCTGTGAGATTTTCATTATTCTCCACTTATTTCTTGTATGTGGTATTTGTGTATTTTAATTTTATATATAATAATATTATTCTATTTATATTAATTTTATTCAATGATTCATTTTAGGGTTATTATGTTCTGATCATATGATTCGACTGATTACATTGTGGTAAGATACTTTGTTTCAACTACTATTTTTTTGTGACTTTGTATTGTACACCTAATAATCCTTAAGTGGTGTACCTAATTCCCATTTGAGATCACATTTAATTTTAAATTATATTTATATTAAATATCCATAATTTCATATCATGGATATATTTACTGTCTAAACTGTATACCATATTACATACAGTGTTTATTTGGAAAGTTATTTTAATTATGGAAATATTGATGAATCCATATACTCTACTCTATAAAGATATTAAAAAGGAATATTTCTCTTGTATTGAATCAATGTACAAAGAAATATTTGAACATGAAGTGGATGGTGGGGCCCGCTACAGCCCCTCGATGAATCGGTAGGTCTCATGAGAAAAATCAGTTTGGCGACAAACCCTTTCAGATTGTTTCAAAAAAATAAGACAGGTTTCTAGACATAGAACTAAACCGTTTTTATGGTATTATGGAATCATGTTCCAAATACATGAAGTCCAGTTAATAATCATTTTTTATTCATTATGATTTATTACTATCTATGATGTTTTCACTATGACAAAATCAATGGATGCAGTTTCATTCTCAGTTTATTAATGGTGTGAGTTTTTCATCTCTTCACCACACCATATTGATTATGTCAGATTGATTATTATTCACTTATTATTGTATTCATGTTTCCACTATTTGTAACCCTTACCGAGTGTTTGAGATCACCCCTTTCATTGTTTACTTTCAACAGATGACAAAGAGGAGATCATTTATTGAGTTCATATGGATGCAGTTTTTAGTTTTCGTTATGTATTGTATTTTGTAAACTTTTACAATGTAATTTGAGTAACATATATGTATCAAGTTTCTACAATAATACTAAAATGATCATTACTTCAGGATTTTCATTCCTTCTAACCATGATAATATAACAAGTAGTGCACCGGATCTAGTCTAGTGGGGTCGGAGCCTTATAGTTGGTATCAAAGGAAGTTTAGTATCAAACATTGAAACTAGAATAGAAAATTTAGATTAGGAACAAATACCTAAGGTAGTTTTTGAGGATGAATGTACAAGAACATCATGGAATTTTGGTAAGGAATAGATCATGTGAATCTTTCTAGAAAATACATCCTTGTTTGAATATGAGCAGGTAGAGGTGGCTCTGGCACAGATGTACCTAGGAGTGAAAGCTCTGACAAGGAGTTTTGGGCTTGACCCAGGGTATCCTGGTACACGACAATGGTCCTTGCTTTACTCTTGGTTATGAAACTCCCGGGGGATATTCTTAGGGTAATTTATGTTTTCTTTATAAGACATTATGAAGGATTGAAATGTAAATTATTCCTCAATGAAACCATTTTTCTGATTATGGTATTATCCATGCGTAGGACCTCAATTTATGCTAAGTATTTTGTAAATTTAAGATTATACATTATGAATCATACCCTAATTTAGTGTGTTTCATTATTTAGAAATGGAATCTAACAGAAGAAGGGGAATCAATACTTGTGGGAAAGGTAGGGATCTCCCCACTGAGAAAGTAAACACAATCAATGTTGGAGTAGATCAGATCATGACCATAGTGGGACAACTTACTTAGGTTGTAATGAATAACCATTCCACACTTATGTTGGATCATTTCATGCAGCAAAAGCCCCCATATTTCAGCGGGAATACTAATCCAGTGGTTTCTGAGAAATGGATAAAGTCCCTTGAAAATATATTCATGGAATTAAGATGCAATGAAAATGAAAAGGTAGTAATGGTAGTATATTATATCAAGGGAGACACTGGTCAATGGTGTTCATTGATTCAGAATACCATAGAGGAAAAAGAAATAGAAGATATGGAATGAAGGACTTTTAAGGAAATATTCTTCTAAAAATATCTCTCTCGTGAGAAATGAACATAAATGAAGAGGAAATTATGTGTATTAAAGAAAAGGGAAGAAGACAGTGCTGCAGATTATGAGGATACCTTCACAAGTATAGCCAGGTATGCTGTAGATTATATATGTGACTCGGTATACAAGATTTATCAATTCGTTGATGTTCTTAAGCCATGTCTTCGAAGGGCACTAGCTTCTCAAACATTTTCATCATATGATCAAATTTTATCAAGTGCCATCAAAATAGAGAAAAAAATTGCTAGACCAGATTTGTTCAAGGGAAACCAAGATAAAAAGTGGTAGTCTGATAACAAATTGAAAGGTGAAGCACCAAAGAAGAACAAGGGAATGAAGAAATAATAATTATGTGAGAACTATGGAATGAATAATCTCGTGAAATTCTTGAAAGGCATGGGAGTCTTCTATGAGTGTGGAGAAAAGGGTCATCTATCTCATGAATGCAAGGGGAAGAAAAAATTTGAAGATGTTCAATGATACAATTGTAGAGAGAGGAGACACTATGAAAATAAGTTTCCTAAGCACCAAGGAAACATGCCTCAGAAAAATCCAAGATAGCATGGGAGAGCTTATGCAATTAAAACTGTGGATGTTGAAACTCCTAATGATGTGGTGGAAGGTACATTAATTTTTTCCTCAAACTTAGTCAACACTTTATTTGATTCTAGATCATCGCATTCATTTATATCTTCCCATTTTTCCACAAAAATTAGACATGAACAATTTGATTTAATAAAGGAGTTATTAGTCAAAAGTCCTAGGGGTTGCATCATTGCAACAAAGGCATCTCGACTTGTCCACCTCGTCACACAAAAACGTGATTTATTTGCTAACATTATCATCATACTAATGACTGAATTTGATATAATTCTCAATATGAATTGGCTATAAATTTATGATTCAAAGATATATTGCAAGAAAAGAGAAGTTACAATTTTTTAAAATGGTGTAGAATATCTTATCATTATAGAAGAGACCTCGTCATATGATTCTTATCTAGACCCACCCCCAGTAGCTCTATTAAATTCAATTCATGGAGAGGAATAAGACCAAATTTTTATGGGTGAGGAAGGAAATATTCAAATTAAAGATGTGCACATAGTTCAAGAATACATTGATGTATTTCCAGAGGATTTACCTGGACATTCTCCAGAGTGAGAAGTTGAGTTCTCTATTGACTTAATTCTTGGATCAAGACCTATATCAATGACTCCCTATAGAATGGCCACCATAGAATTAGTGAAGCAAAAGAAAAAACTAGAGTAATTTAGTTTAAATAAATTTATTCGACCTAGTTTTTATCTATGGGGAGCCCCTATCCTCATTGTCAAGAAGTAAGATGTATCCATGAGGGTATGCATTGATTACTGGGAAGTCAACACTATTACGATAAAGAATAAGTATCCTCTGCCCCGGATTGATGATTTATTTGATCAACTTCATGTAGCTCAATATTTTTGAAGATCAACCTTCAATCCAGATATCATCAGCTACGTGTGAAGAAGGAAGATATTCTTAAGACAACATTCGAACCAGGTATAGGCATTACAAGTTCACAGTGATGCCTTTTGGACTGAAAAATGCACCCTCTATTTTAATGGATTTAATGAATTGAGTTTTCAAGTAATATCTTGATAACATTTTTGTAGTATTCATTGATGATATCCTTGTATACTCAAAAATCTATGAAGACTATGAGAATCACTTGCAGATTATTCTGAAAACTCTTAGAAGAAACAAATTATAAGGAATGTTTAGCAAGTGAGAATTATAGATTCTATTTGTTACTATATAAGGCCATATTGTCTCTATGAATGGAATCCTAGTTTATCTTGTAAAGACTAGGGTAATCCAAGAATGGACCATACCAAAAAAACATAACTGAGGTACATACATTTATTGGTTTAGCAGGTTACTATCGGTGTTTCGTTCAGAATTTTTTCTCGACTAGCTAACCCACTAACCAAGTTCACATGTAAAGGAGTTAGGTTTGTGTGGAAAAAATAATGTATATAATTCTTCAGGGAATTGAAAAGAAGATTGTTCAATGCACGAATTTTGAAAATTCCATCTGGAAGTGATGGATTTTTAATATACAAGAATGCATCAAAGAATGGACTGGGTTGTATCCTTATGCAAAACGATAGAGTTATTTTTTATGTATCAGGATAGTTGAAGACTCATGAGAAAAATTATCCAACTCATGATCGCGAGTTAGCGGCCATAATATTTTCTCTGAAAATATGAAGACATTATCTCTATAGAGAAAGATGTGAGATTTATACGGACCACAAGAGTTTGAAATACAATTTCACATAGAAAGAACTCAACATAAGGCAAAGGAGATAGCTCGAGTTAATCAAAGATTATGATTTTTCAATACACTGACACCCAGGAATGGAAACTAAGGAGGAAGATGCATTAAGCAAGAATGATCATGGACTTCTAACTCAAATGAGGATTGATAGAGATCCTATATTAATGGATCTACTAAAGATAGATATGGGAATGGTTAATGAAGGGGAAACATCTTTCCTCTTTCAAATTATTTCTAAACCATATTTACTAGAGAAGATAAAAATCTCTCAATGTAATTATGAGAATCTGCCAAAGAAAATTAATGCTATCAAGGATGGGAGATTGGTAGACTTCGTGTATGATGAAGGAGTTCTAAAATTTGGGAAGAGGATATGTGTTCCATCAGTACCTAAAATAAAATGGGAACTATTATATGATGCTCGTATCTCAAATTTCTTTATACACCCAGGTAGCACAAAGATGTATAGAGATCTGAAGGAACATTTTTGGTGGGATAATATGAACTCGGAAATTGCTGACTACATATCAAGGTGTCTAGTTTTTCAACAAGTGAAGGCAGAGAGACAAATTCCCAAAGGAGTGATGCAACCTCTACCTTTTCCTATGTGGAAGTGGGATAACATTACAATGGATTTTGTCACCAGACTACCAAGGACACAAATAAAGAATGTTGCAATATGGGTAATTGTTGATTGTCTCACAAAATCATCACATTTCCTTCCAATAAGAGAGGATTTACCACTTGAGCGCCCGACAAGTATTTATATTAATGAAGTTGTAAAACTTCATGGTGTACCTATATTGATTGTGTCCGATCTGGATCCCTGTTTTACATTAAAATTCCGGAAAAGTATCTAGAAGGTTATGAATACTGAGCTTTGTATGAGTACTGTTTATGACCCTCAAACTGACGGACAGTCTGAAAGGACTATTGAAACTCTGGCAGACATGCTGAGATCATGCTCTCTGGACATTCTTGGTATTTGAGATCGATACTTTCCTTTGGTGGAATTTCCATAAAACAATAGTTTCCATTCTAGTATTCAAATGGCTCCATATGAAGAATTATATGGAAATAGATGTTGAACTCCAAATTGTTGGGATAAATTTGGTGAGAGAAAACTTATAGGCCAAGAACATATTGAAGAGTCCCTAACAAAGGTGAAGACAATCCACGCCCATATTAATGGATCCCAAAGTAGGTAGAAGAGTTATGATGACTATCGGAGGAAGGATTTGGAATTCCAAGTGGGAGATCATGTCTTTTTGAAAGTATTTCAATGGAAGGGTGTTTTAAGGTTCAGTAAGAAAGGGAAATTGGGCCCCAGGTACATCGGACCATTTGAAATTATGGAAAGAATCGGACCTATAGCTTACCGATTAGAGATGTTGCCAAGTCTCTCCAAAGTCCATGATGTATTCCATGTGTCATTGTTGAAAAAATACATGCCAGACCCAATGAATGTACTCACATATGAAGAAATAGAACTGGAACATTATTTTTCATACTATGAAGAGTCTATCGAGATTCTTGACACAAGGGAGCAGGTGTTGATAAACCGGACAACTCATCTAGTAAAGGTTCTTTGGAAAAACCAGAATATAGAGGAAGCAACATGGGAACCTGAGGATGTTATGAATAAGATTCACCGACATCATTTTGGTGGGATTTATAAATGAAAAATTTCGAGGATGAAATTTCCAAAGGAGGGAATATGGTAGCACCGCAAACATTTTATGGTATGTTTCTTTTATATCCATTCTAGTTATAAGCTATATTTCATGAATCACGGAGGCTCTATGTAATGAAACAAGGTTACTTATAAGAGCTATCCATAAAATATCCATAAAACTTATATATTTCAGCTATGTGATTTGAATTTTAAAAATCTAACATACACAGTTGTGATCAAGATGATAATTAGAGTCTGACAGAATTAACTTAATTTTTGGTGAATAGTAACCTAACCTTATGAATAGTAACCTAACCTTATGAATAGTTACTTACCATCATGAATAGTAATATGACCCTTATGAATGGTATCCATGACCTTGAATGTATAAATGAATTCAGACACCTTAAAAATGAAGATGAATATTTTAAGTGTTTATATTTTTCTATTAAATAATTATTTTAATTAAATATTTAGTTAATCATATTTAGAGAATTATTTTTGAAAAATGGACTTCATTTTTGGATTCTACACGTCAAAACATTGTTAGGGTGAATTTTAGGGATTTTTCTGAAATATTTAAATTTTTGATGAATAGTAAAATGCCATAATTTACAATAAATGCTAAATAAGGTATTTATTTAGTAATTGATGATGATCTGATGATGTAAGCCCAATTAGTTCAAATTTACATGCATATATTACTGTTATTGGTCATGGAATACTCACTATTGGGTTTCTAGAGAGGAAATAATAAACTAATGATTATAATATTAAGAAAACCTCTCTCCCCTCCTCTATATAAACCACCCCTCAACCCCTCTTCCTCCCACACCACTCAAGCGTCAAGCCTTGCCTGAACTCTACCAAATACTCTTCCCAAGACCTATCCCCACGTCCGAGACCTACTGGTCTCCCCAAAAGGTGAAAAAAGGCCTTAAGGGGATTCTCAAGGAGGAGTACTCAAGAGGTGAACCTTCCTTCTCTTTTCTTTCAATTTCTTTTACAAAGTTCCATTCTTTTGTTCTCCCTTATCACCTCCCCTCATCCAAATTCCATGATAATTACAGTACCTTAGATGTACTATATTTTCATTGTCTTAATGTAATATTTCATCATAATCTCTCTTTCCCCCTCCTTTTATAAAATAAATACAATCACCATCCGAGATGTGTAAATTTATCACACTCAAGGAAGACGGGTTTTCAATTTGCATTATTATCTTCAATACTGGTCATTAAACCATTTCAATGGTTGAAAAAAGTCATAATATATCTATTTTATCATGATTAATGTTATTTAATCTTTACACTTTCATAATTAAAAATAATAATACAAAACAAGTTTATCGTGCACAAAATCGCCAAGCCAAATCCAAGCGTTTATTTTTAACTCATCAAATGAGTCATGCTCATGGTATATAACCAGAATCAATATAAGATCATTTATCTCACATTCATGTTACTAATATTTTATATTAACAATTATATATTTTTAAACACATTTCAAATGAACTTACATTCATGAATATAAGTAAACAAATGATGAAACCAAGTAAACAAATGCTTCCAAAACCATAAAATTGAATCTCTTAAACCCATAAAAAAGCCCATTAATGAACTTAATAAGGTTATAACATATCAATTAAATGTTTATTTGGTTTTTAACTTATTAATTAGGGACGCTAAATTTGACTATTTAGGTTTTTAAGAACAAACAAGACCACCTTCGATTGTAAGGTAAGGGATCCTCTCTCTCACTTTTGTTCAAGAATCTCTCCTATGTTGTGCCCTTTTATTTTTAATTTCTAATGATGGGGTATGTTTTAGAAACTCCCCCATACTTCCCTTGTGACATATAAATAATGTAATAACCCTTTACCTCTCATTAATCACTCACAATAACACTCATTACCATGCCGAAATGTTTGTAAGGGGTTTCTCGTCTCACTTTCATTTCTGCGAGATTTTTATTGTTCGCCACTTATTTCTTGTATGTAGTATATCTATATTTAAATTTGATATATAATAAGATTATTCTATTTATATTCGTGTTATTCAATGATCCATTTGAGTTTTATTAAGTTATGGTCATATGATTTGGCCGATTACATTGTGGTAAGAGACTTTGTCTCAACTACTATTTTGTTTTGACTAAATTTGTATTATGCACCTAATAATCTTTATGTGGTGTACCTAATACCCATTTGAGATCACTTTTAATTTGAAATTATATTTATATTAAATATCTATAATCTCATATCATGGATATGTTTGTTGTCTAAACTGTATACCATTTTACATACGGTGTTTATTTGAAAAGTTATTTTAATTATGGAAATATTGACGAATTTGTATACTCTACTCTATATGGATACTAAAAATGCATATTTATATTGTATAGAATCAATGTATAACGAATTATTTGGACATGTAATGCTGGATGGGTCCCACTACAGCACCTCGATGCATCGGTAGATCTCATGAGACAAATCAGTTTGGCGACAAACCCTTCGAGTTTGGTTTCAAAAAATAAAACGGGTTTCTACCCACAGAACTGAACCGTTTTAACGGTATTTTGGTATCATGTTGTAGATACAGGATGACCAATTAATAAGAATTTTCCTTATTCATTATTAGTTATTACACTCCATTAGGTTTTCACTATGACAAAATCAATGGATGCCGTTTCATTCTCAGTTTATTAATGGTGTGAATTTTTCATCTATTCACCATGCCATATTGATTATGTCAGATTAATTATGATTCACTTATTATTGTATTCATGATTACACTATTTTTAACCCTTACTAAGAATTTAAGCTCACCCCTTTCATTTTTTACTTTCAACAGGTGACAAAGAGGAGATCATTTATTGAGTTCTTCTGGATGCAGTTTTTAGTTTTCGTTATGTATGTAATTTTGTAAACTTTTCCAATGTAATTTAATTAACATCTATGTATCTAGTTTATTCAAGAGTAATAAACTGATCATTCTTTCAGGATTTTCATTCCTTCTAATCATGCAAATATAACAAGTAGTTCACTAGCTCTAGTCTAGAGGGGTCGGGGCATTACAGTGTCTAGGGTGAACATGTCGTGTAGTGTTACCCAGGAGAGAAACATGTAGTTCTAGCCATATAGAAGCACTTGGGAAGGAGGGGTGATTCAAGTACATGTTGTGTCTCAGGGGGAACACACCATGTGTATGGGTGTTACACGACCAGGTTTGGAAGAGGTACATGCTATGTTACAGCATTAGGGAACATGCTGTGTAGGGTTTATACACGTCATGTAAACCTATTTTGTAAAACTTGAATGTTTCTTATCTTATTACTTTCTTGAAGTTATAAGTTGTTGTCATTGATAATGTTGAACTGAGGTGTGCCCTTGACCTTTCAGCGTCAATCCACCAAGACATCCTCTGGTTTTACACCAGATATAGGGCAACAATCATACATCGGAAATGGTAGATCAGGGACTACCAGCAGATCCTCACATCATTCCTGTCTTGGAACTAGCTATTATACTAGATGTAGGTGCTGATTAATAGTTCCATGAAGGTTTTTTCAGGATGTTACGAACTTTTTAGGGAGCACTTAATCCTTCCCTGTCTATTGTAGAGCTGACGTAGGTGTTCCTACTGCAACATCCTCCCACTTTTTCTAGGGATGGAGGATCTCAAGATGTAGATTCATGGTTGGAGGCCATACTAGCTATATTTGATCATTTGGAGACACATCCAGAGAGGAGGGTGAATCTTGTGATGTACATGTTACGTGATTCCTCCAAGAGATGGTGGTATGTTATCTCACAGGAGGGATGTCATCGGGATATGGCTTGGGAAGAGTTTCAAAAGGCTTTCAATGATTACTTCTATCCCTAGATGTTGAGGGAAAATCATGCCTAAGACTTCATTAATTTGGAGTGGGGAACTCTTTTAGTGATCAATTACTCTTCTCGTTACACATATCTTCAGTGTTTCAAACATATTCTGGGAGGTAAAAAGTTATCTTTGGCTAAGTGTTTTGAGGAAAGTCTTAGGTATGACATTTGATCTTAGATGAATGTCTTCAGGTTGACTTTGGTGACTTATATAGTGAACTAGGTGCTGATTACATAGAACAATATGAGAGAGTTGGGATCTATGATCCAGGGCAGTTCAACATCCAGGTCTGGTACTCTGTCTACAGATAACAGGAAGTGTCGTAGGAAACTTTCATGTGATGTTTCTTCAGGTAGCTAGGTGGTATGATACTAGTGCAGGAAGAGTGGGAATATGATACCTTAGTGCCTGAGAGACCCAATTGAGTTCCGATGTTGCATCAAGATGGGTCATCTTCAGCATTTTTTCTGGTCTTTCTCACCAACAGCCTATGATAGGGGTTCTTCTCTGACTATACATTCAGTAGAAGGACCATCAGTTTCTCATCTATCAGGGAACTAGTTTTCATTCGACCGTTAAAGCCAAAGAGGAGGTCTTGGTCGTGGTATCCAGTCGGTAGGATTTCAGCAACAATAGGGTGGATCATCTCAGGGTAGTCAAGCAGGGTCATGGGGTCGTGGTATAAGTCATACTTCGGCATTAGAGTAGACCCAACAAGAGAAGGATACCAGAACCTCTACAATTTGAGGTACAATTCTAGTTGCCTTAGTTTTATCTTATACTATTTTTGATACCGGGGATTCCCATAGTTTCATATCTTTTGCTGTTGTGGAGAGCCTTGCGCTCTGTATCTTTACTTTTGAGGATGTTATAATGCTAGACACTCTGTTGGGGGTTCGTAAGGCTAGTGTACATCAGTGCAGGAGTGATATCGTGAGGTTGGTGGGTGTCACTTATTATAGAAACTCTATGTATTAGAGAGAATAGGCTTCGATCTCATTCTCAAAATGGACTAATTAGTCTCTTTTTGGGGCTTTGTTGACTGTTATTACCACAGGGAAAGTTTGACCTCACCAGAAGGTGGGTCTTTTCTACATAAGGATGAATGGGATGTTCAGGCGAGCAAAGCTGGACCCAAGCATCATGGGTTGAGAGTAATTACAACCCAGATTTCTAGTTTATATCTGGATGACCATGGAACTTCAGAGATGGAATTTCCTCCAGTGGTGGATCATTTCAGATATTTCTTTCTAGATTACTTTTCTGGTTTACCTCTAGAGAGAGAGGTAGATTTTTCTATTGAGCTTGTGCCAGGAGTGGCACCAAAGTTCATTCCTCCATATAGTATGGATACACCAAAGTTACAGGAGCTTAAGAAGTAGTTAGAGGAGTTACAGGAAAAGGTATTCATTCAAACCAGAACATCTCCTTGGGGTTCACTTATCCTTTTTGTGAAGGAGGACAATACCCTTAGACATTATGTGGATTATCAAAAGTTGAACCATTTGACAGTTAATAACTGATATCCCTTGTTGTGTATTGATAATCTCTTTGATCATATTTGAGGATCCCAAGTGTTATGGAATATTTACTTGATATCTGGTTTTCATCAGTTGCACGTTAGACCATAATATATACCTCGTATAGCCTTTTGGATTACGTATGGTCTATACGAGTATGTGGTTAAGCTGTTTGGTTTCACGAACGCACCGGTAGTTTTCATGGAATTGATGAACCAACTATTCCATTCTTACTTGGATTCCATTATGATAGTCTTCACGGATGATATCTTGGTGTGCTCTCACACTCGACACGACACTACCACCCTTCTTGATATTGTTTGGAGTACACTGAGAGAGCATTAGTTATATGCTAAGATCTCAAAATTCCACTTTTGGATGGACCAGATCCACTTCTTGGGTTATTCTATCTCAGAGACGAGAGTATCAATATACCCATAGAGAGAATAGAAATAGTTTCCTGGGAGAATCTGAAGAATATATTTGAGGTATGGTGTTTTATTGGGCTATCTGGTCACTACATGCACTTTATTTAGGACTTCTCACGCTTATCAGTGTCGCTGATGGGCCCGACTAAGAAGGGTGTGAAGTACTTGTGGATAGATTCCTGCGATTTAGCATTTTAGGAGTTTAAATAGAGATTTACTTCAGCATCGATATTGATTTTCACATATCTGGGAAAGATTTACACAGTTTACTATAAAGCATTAGGTATCAGACTGGGATCAATGTTGATGCAAGGGGAAGGAGTCATTGTGTATGGGTCTCAGCAGTTGAGGCCACATGAGAGAAATTACCCAACGCACAATCTCGAGTTGGCTACAGTTGTGCATGATTTATGCTTTTGGATACATTATCTTTTGGGAGAGAATTTTGTGGTGTACACTAACCATGAAATTCTTAGGTATATCGTTACTCATCGTGATATGAATTTGAGAACGTGAAGGTGGGTTGAGTCCCTTCAGACCTTTGACTTTGAACTTGCCTACACACCTAGAAAAGGCAATGTAGCGACTACTGCATTGAGTAGGAGGATTCAGATATATGATATTCAGGAGGCCAGTAGTGAGTGGAAGCTTGTGGCTTTATTGTATTGGATGCATTTTTAGGTGCATGACAGACAAAGGAAGATGTTTCTTTCTTCAATAGTTGTTACCTCTACAATTTTGGATCATGTACAAATGAGGAAGCTATCAAATTCCAAAATCCTTTCCCTATGAGTGTGTGTGTCAGGATAGGACCACACTTTGGGGTGGACCATAGGTGAGGATTAGGTCTTGCATTTTCATGGGAATGTATGGGTGTCTGCAGATATACATGAGGAGTTGATGCAGGATTTTAATTCCTCATTTTGGGCAGTTCATCCTGGTGTCACCAATATGTTTCAAGATCTACACCATTAGTATTGGTGGCTAGGTAGAAAAAGAGATATATCTGGTTTGGTTATGAGATGTCCCACCTATCAGAAGGTGAAGGCGGATCATCAGCAACCAGCAGGGCTTTTATAGAAGTTACCCATTCTCGATTAGAAGTGGAATGATGTCGCGATGGATTTCATGGTGGGTTTATCAAGGTCACCTCTTGTAAATGATGTGGTTTGGGTTGTTTTGGACAAACTCATGAAGGTTTTACATTTATTTCCAATCATGGAAACCTTTAATGTTGATGATCTTTGAAGGTTATACATTAGAGAGTCTGTACGTTTTCATGGGGTTCCACACTCTATCGTTTTAGATAGGGATTACTGTTTTACTTCTCGTGTTTGGTAGGGACTATAGAGGGGTTTGGGTACATAAGTACTTCTGAGTACAACTTACCATCCCTAGATAGTTGGCCAATTATAGCACACAATTTAGGTTTTGGAGGACATGCTTCGTGCACGCATCCTAGATTTTGTGGGATCTTGGGAGAGACACATACCCCTAATGGAGTTTTTCTACAATAATAGTTTTTAGATGATGATTCTGATGTTACCTTATGAGGATTTGTATGGAAGGCCATGCCGATCAACCCTATGTTGGCTATAGGTAGGAGAGGTAGATATGCTGGGACCTCATCTTGACTAGGAGACCACTGAGCAGGTGGATTTGATTCGAAAGAGGATGGATACTACACATTCTCAACAAAAATCTTATGTTGATCGACAAAGAAGACCTATGGAGTTAGACATTAGAGATCATGTTTTCTTATGTGTCACACCGAGGATGGGACACAAGAGGATTAGGAGACATGGTAAGCTTCCACCGAGATATGTCAGACAATTTGAGGTCTTAGAGAGTGTTGGGAAGGTTTCATATAGGTTGAAGTTACCCCATAGGTACCAGGCTATGCATGAAATCATTCATGTTTCTTAACTAAGGTGTTACTTTTCAAACCCATATCATGTTTTTCATCCTGAGGAGGTTGAGTTGGAAGTGGATGCATCCTTTGAGAAGAACCCTATTTGGATTTTGTATCGCAGCATGAAGCTTATTTGTGGATGCTCTATTCCTCTGGTATGGGTGCAATGGTAGAACGAGCGAGTATAGGATTAGATTTGGGAGAGGGAGGTTGACATACGATCATAGTGGCCAGAGTTTTTTGATGTTTCTTCTTCCCCACCCATGGAAGGGAAATTTAGGTGATAATTTCTTTAAGGGGGGAAGTGTTTAAGAACTTGGATATTCATTTCTGGTATGTATATTTATTTCAGGTTTCCTTTTAGGAAAAATAATAATTGTAAATTTTTCTAAGTAGACGCCATGTAATCTTTAGTACACACCGTGTACCCGGTTGCTATGTGTAACCATGTACAGGCCGTGTGACGGCCAAGTACATGGTCATTTGGGTGAAATGGAAGACCACTCAAAGAGGGGGCCAGTTGAGGCTAGTACACGGCGTGTATATTAAATGAACATGCTATGTACTTTTCTTTTTTACTGATATATCAGAGCAGGGCTGCGTATAGTTTAAAGATCATTCTTCTTCTAACCTTGGTTCATCCAGGAGTGATGAACAATGTTTGAGCCATTGATTCTCTATCCAAGGTCTGATCTAGAATCTGACGGGAGAGTTGGAATCCCACCGGTGATTTCTCCCTTCTTCTTGATCCTCTCTTCTTGATTCCTCCTCTCTCATGAGTTATTCAAGGTTGAATGATTTTAACCTTTTTGTAGATCTACATCATTCTAGGCCTTTTTAAGGGCCACAGTTCAAGAGTGTTCATCATACAACATTGAGGTTGATGGTTTTTACCTTTCTTTGGTTGTATTTGGATTATATATGCTTAAAGAACCGAATACCCATGTTTAGGGTATTGATTTTTTTTTGGAAATTTACCCTATTTAAGACATGTTATGGTGTTTTTGATTGATATGGGGTTATTGTTTATTCATAAGGTTTAGTACCATAATTATGGGAGCATTTTCTATGATTATTTGATTATGGATATTGGGTCTAGAAATCTTGTTAGGAATTTTTTGTTTCCAGTACTCGTGCTGTTAGGATGAAGTTACTCTTTATTTGAGATGCATGTGTTTCGCATTGTGAATGTTGACCAAGAGGAATTTATCATGAGAGATTCCCAAGGTAGGATCATTTAGGTATAGTTGCTATTATGTTGACCCCGAGGTATTGATTGTGACAGCTTCTAGGTGGTCATTGACCAGAGGGGTTAGACTGTAAGAGCTACCCAGAGGGTCGTTATTAAAGGAATGTTGGACTATAGGGAATTGACTATGAGAGATACCAAGGGCCGTTATAATTATTTTTCTATGAAAACCAAGGGGTATTGACCATTAGAGGTACCCAAGTGGTCGATTGTAATTGATTAGTGCTATGTAGGGCCAAAGGGGTTAGACTATGTGAGCTTTCCCAGAGGATCATTATTATTTATTGAATTGATGTTATGTTGATCCAGAGAGGTTAGACTGTGATACATTCCAAGAGGGTTGCTTCATGAATGATTTAATTATTATAATGATCCTGCCAAACCAAAACACAAGCTTGGAATTAGTCTTACTTGATTGTTTAGATGGTCTTTTGAGATTTCGGTTTGTTATTGTTATACAAGGGGTACAGATATTAGGCTAGATCATGTGGTTACATTATTCAATGGTTTTAATAATTAATAAATGAAAATGAATGTAAATGAAATTTTTTGGATTGTTTACTTTTGAGTACATCCATGATTATTGCTTCATTTTTTCATATTGCCTACTATATATATTCATGAACTATTAGGCACATATCTTTCGGGAGTTTCCTACTGGGATTCATCTCACACCCTATTTGGGTCATGCTTTTGGGCCTAAACATATGATATAGTTATAGGTATAGATAAGGGAAAGCACCCTTCTTCCTTGGGTACTTGATTACTGTCAGAGCTGGAGAGAATTGAACCGAGATAAAGCTTGTGATGCTGTTGGATTTTACTATTTTCTATACTTTGGTTTCAATACTATATTTCCAGCATTGTGAATTGTTTGGATGATTTCCTAAGTACTTGTGACATGAATCAATATTTATATATATGCAGTGGTTGTTTATACTATCAATCACTCATTGGTTACTTGGTTGTATGGTATTACTGCTTCTACTATTGATTATTATTGTTTATTCTACTGTATATACTCTGCCAATGAGGGCATAGTTTCCCCACAATCTGACCGTGGCCCTCACTGCTAGTTGGCAGCCTCTGGTGTTTGGGGAGATGGAGTTGAGGTCATGTGACCAACTGGGTTCAGGGCACCCTTGGGCGGCACCTGAAACAAGGACGTTAAATATATGCACATATAAACATATATTTACACACACACACACACAAAATATATATTTTTATATAACGATAATATATATAAATATATATATATATATGTTTTTTATATGTATAACACATGTAAAATTAGTCACATTTTTACAATAACGTGACTAAATTTAAAATATTTAATTGTATTATGTTATATATATATATATAAATAAATTTCTGTATTTAAAACTTAATATTATATATATATATATTAATATACATATATTAATATATATATATATATATGTTTATATTTTATATTTTATGATTACATATATTTATACATGTTTATATTATATTATATGTATATATTTATATTTTAAATACGTGTCTATATTTTATGTTTATATTTTATATATATATATGTTTATATTTTATATATAGTATATGTTTATATGATATATGTATGTGTGTGTGTGTGTAAATATATATGTGTACGTATATAAATATATGATTATAATTATAATTATATATATATATATAATTAGACATGTTTTAAAACACTAGTAAAAATGTCACTAAAATAGTCATGTTTTCTAAAAAACGTGACTAAATTTAAAATATATATGTGTTTTTATATATAAAAATATTTATATATTGATATATGAGTATTTGTTTTAATATATATATATAAATATATATATATATTTATATATATGTTTATAAATATGCATGTGTTTGTGTTTATATATATTAATATATATATATATATATATATCTAAATATATATTTACATCGATATAGGGAAATGGGCTATATAAATATATATATATAACAATGTTTCCAAAAAAATGTTGTTAATTTAGTGATGTTTCATGAAAAACGTCACCCAATAAGCAAGGTTTCCTAAAAATGTCCCCAAATTAGTGACGTTTTTCAGGAAACATTGCTTATTTAGACATGTTTTTAAGAAAACATCACTAAATTTACAACGTAAATTTATATATGTATGTATATATATATATATATAAAGATATAATATATTTAGATATATATGATTATATATATGTGTGTATATATTTTATTTATATTATATCATTATATATATATGTGTGTGTTTATATATATATCTGTGTGCGTGTATAAATATATATGTGTATGTATACAGACAGGCATACACACTTACTTAATTAGACAGGTTTTAAAATACCGGTAAAATTAGTCACATTTCTTAAAAATGAGACAAATTTAAAAATATTTAATTGTATTATGTTATATTCATATATATATATATATATATATATATATATTTGTATTTAAAAATTAATATTATACATATTTCTATATATTAATATACATACATTATATGTTTATATTATATTTAAAAATGTTTATATTTTATGTTTATGTTATATATATATATATTTATAATTTATATTTATATATATGTTTATATTATAAATATATGTTTATTTTATATATATATATATGTTTATATTTTCTATATATTGCATGATTATATTGATATATATGTTTATATGTGTGTGTGTGTCTGTATGTGTATAAATATATATGAGTATGTATAAAAATATATAATTATAATTATATATGTATAATTATCCATGATTCAAAAACTAGTAAAAATGTCAATAAAATAACCACGTTTTCTTAGAAACGTGACTAAATTTAAAATATATATGTGTTTTTATATATAAATATATGTGTATTTATATTTATAAATTTATATGTGTGTTTGTGTTAATATATTTATAACTATATATATTTTTATATATATGTGTATGTATTTACCTATATTAATATATATATATATATATCTAAATATTTATTTACATTGATGCGGGGAAATGAACTATATAAATATATATATATATAGTGAAATTTCATAAAAAACATCACAAATTTAGCAATGTTTAATTAAAACGTGGCTAAATTAGCAACGTTTTCTGCAAACGTCACTAATTTAGCAACCTTTTTAAGAAAACGTTGTTAATTTAGGCACGCTTCTTGAAAAACATTACCAAATTAGTGTCATTTTTTAAAAACATCACTAAATTATAGTTTTTTTATAGTGTCTCAACAACATACTTTTTCTATTACATCATCAGTGACAAGCAATGTACCATTGACTTACTACAAGTGTGGAAAGGTGGGGCACACTCGACAATCTTGACTTACACCTCTGAAGAACTACATTTCTTTTGACCACTAATGTTATCTATAGAAATAATTCTAGGATATTTCTATGCCTCTTTATGGTTATATATCTTCAACTCCAAAGGCCAATGTAGTATAATCAGAAGCTTAAAAGTCAACAGGGCTCTAGCCATAGGCCTCAGGAGTGAAGCATCCTCACATAGTGGATGATTTTCTGATAGAAGTTGATGCAGGCCCGAATATAGTGAGAGGTACTATTTTTTGTTACATATACTTTGTCAACTACTCTATTTGATATATTTGCCTCACACTCGTTTATATATGATTTCTATTTGGATGTGTTGAAACTTCCCACAGAGATCATGACACTATAAAAAAACTTGAATTTAGTGACGTTTTTTGACAATGTTTTCCAAAAAATGTGGCTAATTTTTCGACGATTTTTAGCAATGTTAAAAAACATGGATAATTATAAATTTAATGACGTTTTATGAAAAACTTCGCTCATTTGGCCATGTATTTTAGGAAATGTTTCAATTTTAAATTTGACGATATTTTTAAGAGAAAATGACTATTTTATTGAAATTTTTTACAACAGTTTTAAAACATTTCTAATTATATATAAGTATAATTCTATTAATTTTAATATATATATATATATGTATAATTTTATAATTATATTAATATAAATAAATTTATATTTACATAAAAATACATTAACATATATTGAAATATCATTATATATATATATATAAACATACACACATAGAGAAAGATATATCTCTTAGGGTGCAGCTCAATGGTAGCTGCCCCTATGGGTCTCAATAAGTTCTTCCATGAATTTGTGTGTTGCATGTTTTAATTGGTAATATAACTCATTTCCTCACATTGATGTAAATATATATTTAGATATATATATATATATATTAATTTAAGCATAGACATATGTATATCAACATATATATATATATATACACACGCGCACACACACACATAAACACACACATACATATATATATAAACACACATATATAAATATATATAAATATAAATATACATATATTTATATATAAAAAGACATATATTTTTAATTTAGCCTAATTTTTAAGAAAATGTAGCTAATTATATGTATATCGTTATAATTATATTAATGTACATATAAATAAAAATAAAATTTTATAACTATAATTATTTATATACATACACATATATATATTTACCCACACAAACACACACACATATATACATAGACACACACACACACATATATAAATATAGAGATCTAATTTTTTTCTTGTAATACTTTGGAATATGTTAAGGAATATTTTCTGATTCAGGTGAAAAGATGACGCGTGATTCCAAGGCCCAGTGTTCCCGTAAATAAATTTATAAAAATATTAAATATATTTTATATCATGTGCACCCAAGTTTTTCTAAAATAGTGGAATATATCTTAAAATGAGTCTTGAAATAGTAATCTGATACCACAAATGAATTCGGAATGCAAGGTTTACCCTAAGCATGACCTAATGTTGATTGGCATAGGACGTTCTGATAAAGAGGTTGTTTGAGGGTGCGTTCAGTGAATTAATTATTTCATTCATTAAATGAAATAAATTAGATTCCTATATATTTATTTTTCTATGGAGAATCACTAAGATTAGACCCATAATCTTGGGACCATTGTGAAGAGGAACCACCATTCTTCACTGGCGGATCGAGAATCAGACGATGATCAATAACCGGATCAAGGTGAATCGAGGCGAAGTGAGCACAATAGATATTCCTCCTTCATTGGTAGTAGCATTCTTCACCCAAGATCATTCTAAATTGAGGTAGGATTCTTCATTTGTGGATTTCTTCCCTTTTGATTAAAATATTGAGGATAATCAAATATATTCTTTTAACTCGCATTTGTTTTGAGCCTTTGCTTGCGCCCACATATCATATTTAATTATTTATTCGATTTACCCCCATTGTGCCATGCTTCTCACCCCAGATATACCCAATTTGTATTTTTTATCCATGAAATCTTGGAAAATGATTATTTCACCTTTGGTTTATGTGATTTACCCCATCATTTTTTCAAGTTCTTCATCATTGGACCATGGGGTCCTGATTCGACATTACCGGGTGGGATTGATCATGATCAGACCCCTGGATTCATGAAATACATGCATGTGATGTATGGTTTGATGATATGAGGTCAGATCAAAGAGTTTTTTTGGTGTTTCCATTGTGTATTTTGAGATTTGTTAAGGAATCAGGAGGCACCACGAGCAACAATGGTTCATATGGACTTCGATTGATGAATCAAAATTTGATTTTCAACCATCGGAGAGCTGGAATCAACTGCATAAATAGGATTCCACCATTTTTATGTTGTAAAATAGTAGGATTATATGTAATAAAGGTGTATTTGGGAATCATGGAGCAGATATGGAATTCTACGGACTACACACTGTGTTTCTTATAGAACACATGGCGGGTAGACCCCTGGATGCAGATACTAGGGTTTCTATTTGAGTTAAATATCACATGTCTTGTGGGAACTCCACATTCTGTGTGACTTAGTGATGGAGACCCAGGGTGTACATCCGGAGTACACAGACACGGGAATAACTAGGCACATGTATTGTACCAACACATGACCAGTGTACACAAACACTAACAGATGGTCACGTGCATGTACAGGAGGTCATGGATCATCCATGGGTAGAAAAGACACATTCTTAGTCCCCTTACATGACATGTAGGGACACATGGATAGTTAACCATGTACTGGAAAGGATGCAGCTGGGCAGTATAGAGGAACCACACACTGTGTGGGTCCCCTATACACCGTGTACCTCTTTTTTGAGAAAAAGTTTACCTATCATATCTCTTTTTTGGACATATATTTTGGAAATTTAGTAGCCTATCCGGAGTTTTTTTTTCACATATGATGCGATGGTATCCTTCATGTTGGATTCGAGATATGTTGTGATATGTTCCATGTGTGACTCCTCTTTAAGAGATACTCGATGATGATAATGATCAGGTAGTGTCATCAAAGAGATTAGAGTGGAACCCTCGTTCTAGGACATGTCATGGTTCCTATATCTATTCACAAAGTGAAACCCTCCTACGGAGTCAACTCATGGGACCTCGACCGTTAGAGTGGTACCCTCCTTCTAGTAAAGGTCATGGGTCATCTATCGACCATTAGAGTGGAACCCTCTCATAGAGTTAGGTCATGGGTCCTTTACCATCAGTGTGGAACCCTCTTATGGAGTCAAGGAATGGGTTCTCTACTATCTGAGTGGTACCTCTCTAATAGACTATGGCATGGGTCCACTATCTATTCAGTGGAACCCTCCTATTTTAGTAGAGAATGGGTACTATATCTATTGAGTGGAAACCTTCTATTGTATTAGGGAATGAGTCCTCTATCTACTGAGTGGAACCCTCATAATGTACCAGGGGATGGGTCATGTACTAATAAATTATGTCCCCTCAACTGTGTGGCACAATGGTGAAGTTTGTATTAACTTTTACACTTATTTTAACAGACACATGAGATGATGGGAATCATTCATATACCCCTTAGAATTGATGGAAGACTCTTTTCCTAGGCCAGGCTGTGAGATGGAGATCCCCTTTCTCTCTCTTATGGGTTTTTTATGAGGATAGACCCTTTTTAATTGGTTTTCATGTATATATTGCTATGGGTTGAACTATTTAATTCTTATTTGTATCTTATTTCCCCCTTTTATATTTTAGGGATTCATACTAGGTATGTATATAGTCACCCATGCATGGGATTTTCCCACCCATTTTATATCTTATGATGATGATGGATAGTTCGATGGAGATTATAGAGGAGAATTGGGATACCCTATTAAAGTTGAACATGTAAAGTGATCGAGTCTTGAAAATCTAGATATAGGATCTCAAAAAATTTACTTTTTCAGTTTTTTTAGCTTGGGACATATTTCTAGTTGAGCGTGTATTTTTTTCTATTACTTTTTTGATTACTCTATCATACTCTTGTATTTCTTAGAAGTTGTTACATGCATGATTGTTATTCTAGATGATACTGTATTTTTTTTATTCCTATGCACCACTTCATATATATGGTTGGTTGTGCGTCTATAGGTACATTACAAAAATTCATGCCATGTTAGTTATTCATTTCGGTGTTTTTTGTCAGCCCCTAACCTATGGAGGTGGGTTTGGGGTAGTTGCGGCTGAAGACCCCGTGGGTCAGTTCATGAAGGATTGGTATCCGAGGTGGTTCATCACATGGGATGGTGTTTGGATTTGTCTCCTTATGTGGATTTGGTTATAATTTATGACAAAAGTGTCAAAGTGTCTCAAGTTCGTCTTTCAGGCAAGAGAACCTAGTGTTAGTGCAGTAGCCGACGTATCCATACATCAGGACTCTGACCACCTACTTTTCAACTAGGCATACCAAGACATTGCTTGAAGGGAACATTGGTACATACATCATATAGGATTTAATCATTTAATTATCCTTCTAGATTCATCTCCCCTTATATATAGGCTCATATGACTGGTATGTGTTGATTAAATTTTTAGGATGCCTCCATGAAGACTTCCATCCAGGTTATTGACTCATGATCAAGAAAATGATCTGATGAGTGATGAGGTCGTAGTTTAGGGTCTATCTCATGAATTCCTTCTTTAAGGGGATATGTAGAAGCACCCCCACCTATTGATTAGTAGATTATATAAGTAGAATAGGGTGAGGATGCATGTAGGCTTAGCAGACTCCATGATTTCCAGCACTAGTGGCCGTTAAGGTTCCATGGTGGTCTAGATCCCGAGGTGGCAGAATATTTATTGGATTTAGTGATCTAAGTTTTCAAGCTTATCCAAAAACTAATTAATTAGGTGGTTTCATTGACAACCATCCTTTTCCACTAAGCAATTTGTCACTGGTGAAGCATAGTTACACAGATGCATGAGGAGTCGACACTCTCATAGACCGACTTCTAGCAGTTGTTCCATGAGGATTACTACCCCTCATGCTTCAGATTAGTTAGGGTTCGGGATCTTCTGGAGCTGTAGTAGGGAGGGGTGAAAATTTATGATTATGATGCGAGGTTCTATGAAGTTATTCATTACTCCCTCGATATGATTTAGGATGGTTGCTTCCAGGTTTGAAGTTTGAGTAGGGTCTCCACAGAGACATTTTTTCATGTGTGGTACCCCTGTGAATTCCCACTTATACTAGAGGGTTAGAGTAGGTGCTAGTGATGGAGAGATTATTATCCTAGGGATGCCATGTAATTAGAGCTGGTAGTTTTGTTATAGGGATGAATCATCTATAGTAGCTAGAAGGTGCTATTTAGAAGGATCTTGATGTATGCGATCTTCTCTAGATCAGACTTGGGCACATGGTCATATGGAACAGAGACCACACCAAGGAATAGGGAGTCCTGAATATGAGTGGTTATATGTATGTGATGGGTGATGTCATATGACACGTGATTTTCCAACCCAATGTGCTAAGGTGGGTAGGCAAATAGTTGATGAACTACCATGGAAGATGAATCACTATGATCATGGATCTCCAAAATGAGGGAAGGGTGGACCCCAGTTAGGTGAAGATTGAATAGGATAAGGTGGGGATACTAGAGGAGGATCTATGGGTGATGGATAACAAAATGATTTTCTTCCAGAACCACCACTAGATAGCCCATGTTAGACTCAGGGAGTTGGTAGTCAGGGTCGCAGGCAGCTGCAGGCTATGGATTTATATGACTCAGTGGCTCATGAAATGATTAGAAGTATGATCTATGTTTATTCTATTCTTGATTCAATATCAGTAGTGATAGTTGTGATTTATTCCTTTGTCTCTTTACTCCTAGTGCAAGATCTAGAGCTCCTAGTTGAGATGTTATCCCAAGATCATTTCCTTAAGGTTAATATGAGAAATGATTCTTTTATATCATTGATGTACCAACAGTAGGAGCTATCTATTGGTGATGATAGTTTCTCCTGGGAACTTTTTTCATCATGATGAGGCCTTATGATGTTATATTGGGTATGTATTGGTTTTACATTATTTGATCACAAATTGACTATCACCATAGATGAGTCTGATGCCTTCACATTGATGGGACAATATTCTCCTTCAAGGGAGAGAGATATATCATGGTAGGTTGAGTTATTTTTGTGAGTAAGAGGCTAAATCCATCACCCATTAATTGGATAGAATCACCCTTGGCACATTAGGCTCTTCAGGCATCTAGATTCCTTTAGTCAGGGAGAATTGTATAGATTTTTTTCCCAAGGACGTTTTAGGACTTCATATGTGGAGAGAGATGGAGTTATGCATCAACTTTCACCCAATGAACGTTTTTATATCTTATACACACCTACCATGCTCTAGGAGCTATAGTTGAAGTTAGAGGACCTTCTAGGGAAGGGTTTTATCAGACCTTGTGTGTGCCCCAAGGAAGATCTAGTGTTTTCCTAAAAAAGGATGATGAGAGCTTGTGTATTTGTGTGGATTATCATTACTTGAACCAGGCCATAATAAAGAAAATGTACCCATTTTTAAGGATTGACATCCTCTTTGATCATTTTATAGGTGCAATATGCTTCTCAAAGATCAATCTCACACCTAACTACCACCAGTTGAGAGTTTGTGAGGCTCATATCATGAATATAGAGTTCCAATTTTGCTATGTACACTATGAGTTCTTGGTTATTTATTTTAGTGTGATAAATGCCCCCACTATTTTTATGGCTTCGAGGAACCATATATTATAGCCATTCTTGGAATGATTTGTTGTTTACTTAATCGGTGACATAATCATATACTCTATGTTAGAGGATGAGTATGCAGGGAAATTGGAAATGATCTTAGACTTGCTTCGGGAGCACCATATTTATGGTGATCTCTCGAAGTTCCAGTTCTAGTTCCACAAGGTTCACTTTTTGGGGCATTTCATATCTGAGCAAGGATTTTTTTGTGGAATCAGCAATGATTTATATAGTTATTTCTGGGGATCCACGCAAGAGCAAGTCATAGGTGTGGAGTTTTCTTGGCCTGTTGGGGTAGTATAGGAGGTTTGTGGCAGACTTCTCCAGGATCATATCCCCTTTGACTGCCTCAACATGGAAAGGTCAACCATTTACCTAGACTAAGAAGTGCTAGAGAGACTTCGAGGAGTTGTGGATGAGGATGATGGGTGCTCCTATTTTAAGACTACAAGAGGAATATGCAGAGTACATATTATATTGTAATTCCTCTAGAGATGGGATTGACTGCATATTAATGTAGAGGTAGGAAGTTATATCATATATGTTAATTTAGTGAGACCCCATGATCAGAACATCATGACTCATGAACTGGAGTTGGTCGAGGAAGTCGTTTCTCTGAGGATGTGGAGACACTATCTTTTGGGAGAGAACTTCATTATTTACTCAGACCATCATAGTTTTAGGTATGTCTTCACACAATGAGACTTAAACATGAGGTAGAGGAACTAGTTGGAGATCCTATAGGACTATGAATTTGAGATAGTATATACTTTGGGGAAGGGAAATGTAGTGTAAGACTCCCTTAATAGGAATTCCCATGATCGTTTGGTGTAGGAGGCATCAGAGCAATTGAATTCCTTGTACCTGACCCTAGTTGAGGAGGAGGGTACACATTTCCTTCAGTTGATGGTGTTGACTGCTCCACTTCTCTAGCATGTGAGAGAGTCCTTGATGGGAGACATTTTATATGAGGTCTTATGTGATCAGATATCCTTAGGCTATTCATTGGATGGATTTTTCTAATGATGGAATCGCGTCATCCTTTTCAAGGTATGGATAGTGGTCCCAATCATGATGCAGGAGGAGGTGATGAATGAGTTTCACACATATCATATGGTTTTACATTTCAATGTTTGGAATGTTTAAAAATACCTTCAATGTTAGTTTTGGTGGTATGAAATGAGGCAGATCAGGGTTGAGTTCATCTCTTAATGTCTCACTTGTTAGAAGGTGAGGTCAGCTTTGTTGCATACTCTTTAGATACCAAGATGTAAGTCGGAAAACATATACATATACTTTGTGACAGTTCTTCAATAAATAGTGAGTGTCCATGAAACCATCTAGGTGACAGTTGACTAACTTACAAAGATTGCACACTTCCTTTCTATCAGGGACTAGATTTTATTAGAGAGTTTGGGGAAGTTTTACATACAGGAAATTGTCTACCTTCATGGGGTTCCCTCGGCTATTGTCTCTGATCATGATGTAAATTTTACATCACAATTGTGGATAGACATCTAGGAGGAATTTGGGACCCAAATGAGAATGAGTAAAGCCTTTCACTTTAAGAAAGATGGGTAGACCGATCACACTATCTAGATGTTGAAGGATATGTTGAGGGCTTTCATGTTAGACTTTTGTTGGAGCTAGGATGATCATTTTCCCTTGGTGGAGTTTTATTATAATAATAACTATCACTCTACTATCAGCATGACACCTTTTGAGTCACTATATAGGAGACCCTTTAGGTCACCCTTATGTTGGACTGGGATCGGTGAGGCATATATTGTTGGTCTAGAGATGGTTCCAGCAATGACAAATAAGGTCAAGGTGATCCATAAATGGATGTGGACAGCTCTGATAAGACAAAAATAATATATGGGCTAATGACTTAGGCACTTGGAGTTTGAGTAGGGAGACCATGTCTTCCATATGGTCTCCCCACAAAAAGGATTACCAAGGATTGTTTGGGGAGGAAAGTTTTCCCTAAGGTTCATCGGACCATTCAAGATCTTGTAGAGGGGTGGTGAGGTTTCCTATTGTGTTTCCTTACCCCCATAGTTAGAGTAGGTGACCGACGTCTTCCATGTGTCATAACTAAGGAGATATACAAATGATCCCACATACATTATTGAATTGGGAGAGTTGGACATCAAGGATAGAACCACTTTAGTGGAGCACCTAGTGAAGATTGAGTATCTGTTGGAGAATATCATGTGTTGGTGGACCATTCCCTTGGTTTGTATTCCTTGTAGTATGGGAGCATGCAATAGAGCTCATGGAAATGGGTGATCTAGATTCAGGAACAATATCCCCAGTTTTTTGTTTAATTTTTTTGAATATGGAAATATTGAAGGAGAAAATAAGTTAGAGACATTTTTTTCATTGTAAGACTTTGAAATATATCAAGGAATATTTTTAAAGTAATGCATTGAGATGAAAAATGATTTTGATGCTTGGTGTTCCTGAAATTAATTTTATAAAATTACTCAATATATTTTAAATCACACATATATATTTTTTCATAAATAATGGAATATATCTTAAATAGAGCCTCAAAATAGAAATATAAGACCATGGTTGAATCTTAAACATGAGGTTTACCATAGGTGTGACCTAATGTTAGTCGGCACGATATGTTTAGATAAAGTGGCTATTGGCGGGTGTGTTCCATGAATTAATTAATTATTAATTTAATTAATTAATTAAATGACCTAAATCAGAATCCTCTATAAATATCCTATTATGGAGAATCAGCATGGTTAGATGCATAACCCTAGGACCGTTGAGATGAGGATCCAACATTCTTCAATGGAGGATCAAGAACCAAATGATTATCAACAACCAGATCAAGGTGAATAAAGGAATAGTGAGAATAAAAGATCTTCCTCCATTGGAAAAATTTTTGTTTACCAACGATAAATCCAAATAGTGGTATGACTCATAATTTATGCATTTCCTGTCTTATGATTAAAATAATAAACATAATCAAATATATTCCTTTGATCTGCATTTGTTTGGAGCATTTGTATGTGCCCACATATCAGATTTAATTATTTATTCAATTTACCCCTATTATTACATGTTTCTCACCCTGATTATCCCCAATTTCTAATCTTTGGCCAAGAAATATTGGAAAATGGTTGGTGCAACTTTGGTTTATGTTATTTCTCCCTAACTGTTATTCATGTTCTTCATTGTTGGACCACGGGGTCACGATTCAACATTTTTGAGTAGGATAGAGAATGACCAGACCCCAGAACTCATGACAGATTCACATGTGATGGATGGTTTGATGATATGAGGTCAGTTTAAGGAGTGTTGTGGGATACAGGTGTTTTCATCATGTATTTGGAGATCCAACAAGTTAGCATGAGGCACCATAAGCGATAGAGGTGCGTACGAGATTCGAGTGATGGACCATAATCCAATTTCCAGCCACTAGAGTGCCAAAATCGATGGCCAGAGGAGGTTTCCACCATTTTCAGGTGGTAAAATAGTGATATTCTAAGATGAATATGTGGATATGGGATCCATATAGAAAATATGGAATTTTGTGGATGACACACCATGTAGTCTAAAGAACACATGACATGTTGACCCCTAGGTACAGTGACTAGGATTCCCAGGTGAGTTAAACATACCATGTCATGTGGGACCTCCTCATGTTTTTTGACTCAGTGTTGGAGACCTGGAATATACTTTGAGAGTACATGGACACAGCCACAGATAGATACATGTCGTGTACCGGCTCATGGACAACATATACAGACACGACCCGAAGGATACGAGCATGGTCATGAGGACATAGATTATCCTTAGGTGGCTGAGATATTCCATGTTGAGATACATATACATTGAGCTATGCACTGGAAAGGAAACGACCAAAAAGGTAGAGCAGGACCACATTCCATGTGGATCCCCAACATGTAGAGTACCTTGTTTTTGAGGAAACTTCTATCTCTCATATCTCTTTTGTTTGGACTCATATTTTGGCTCATGGGTATCCTATTTTGATTATTTTTGTCATGTAGAATTAAATGGTATAATTCATGGTTCATTTTGATATATTTTTTGTGATTTTTTGGGTGTGTTGGTTCTTTAAGCGGCGCATAATGATAGTAGTGATAAGAAAGGGTCATCAGATAGATTACAGTTTCACCCTCATTTTGGGATAGATATCGAGTCATATATCTATCCATAAAGTGGAACCCTCTTATGGAGTTAGTGCATGTGTCCTCGACCATCAGAGTAATACCCTCCTATTGGTATAGGGAATGGGTCCTCTATCGACCATCATAATAGCACCCTCCTACTGGGATATGGCATGAGTCCTCTATTGACCATCAGAGTGGAACCCTCCTATAGAGTTAGGATATGGGTCCTCTATCATCATAGTGTCACCCTCCTATGGAGTCAGTTCATGGGTCCTCTACCGTCTAATTGGTACCCTTGGATGGACTTTGGTGTGGGTCCTTTATCTTTTGAGTGGCACCCTCCTATTGTATCAGGGCATGAGTCCTCTATCTAATGAGTGGCACCCTCCTATTGTATCAGGTCACAGTTCCTCTATCTACTAAGTGTAAACCTCCTTTTGTACCATGGAAGGGGTCCTCTACCAAGATATTATATCCCCTTGACTGCGCGACATAGTGGCGAGGTGTGGCTTGACATGGATACTTATTTGGACAGACATGTGATTTGTCAGGCATTATTGATAAACCTCTTCGAATAGGTGACATACTCTTTTCATGGGATGTTCTCTGAGATGGAGATCCCCTTTCTCTCTCATCTAAGTTTCTTTTATGATCATATATCCCAAATGATTGGTTTTTTTCACTATTGATATGGGTTGAGTTTTTTACTTATATCATGTCCCTTACTATTTTCGCTTCATCTTTTGGGGGCATACTACTAGGTATGTATATACTCGCCCCTAAATGGGATTTTATTGCATGTGTTGTGTCTTATAAAGATGATGGATAGGTTGATGGTGATTATAGAGGAGAATTGGGATACCCTAGTGAATTTGACTACGTATAGTGGTCGGGGATTGAAAATCTAGATCTGGGATCTCTTAGAATTTAATTTTTTAATTTCTTTAGGTTGGGACATATTTCTAGTTGGACATGTATTTTTTCCCTTTACTTTTTAGATATTATTGTTGTACTCTTGTATTCTCTAGTTGTTGTTATATCACGATTTTTACTCTAGATGATATTGTCATAACTTTTAGTCTTATGCACTTCTGTATAGAGATGGTTGGGTTCACGCATATAAGTACATTAGGTAATGGCCTCCCATGTTATTTATGACTTTCATCAATTTTCGCCAGCCCTCGGCCTATGGAGGTGGGCTTGGTGTAGTTATGGCTCGAGCCCCATTGGGTTGAGTCATGAAAATAAATACACACACACACATATATAAACATATATATATATATATATATAATAAAACACACACACACACACATATATTAATATATGTATATGAATATATAAAATTATTTTTATATAAAATATTTATTTTTAAATACTTATATCTATAAATATATATAAATACAGTATAATAAAAAAATTATAAACATTTTTGGTTTAAATAATTTGGTAAAATAATTCACTGGGAGTCCCTAGGTGTTGGGATCGAATTCATTTGCTTCAACTTTTTGGCAAGGGTGGGGAGGGGTGAGCTTACATGGAAGAAAAAAAGGCATGAAGGAGTAGGGTGCTTGTTGCATCTGAAAGATATGAGGGAGGAAAGATCGACATGTGTGGAGGCCAACAAGGAGGGTATGGGGTACATAATGTGAGGAGGAAGGACGTGAGAGAGTTGGGTGGTAGGGGGAGTATAAAGAAAATATTTAAAAAAATAGGGTGTATTAAAAGAATTATGAATTTTAAAAAAACCACATTTATATAAAACATGGCTATTTAATAACTCATTTCCCAAATATTTTTAAAAACATTATTAAATGAATTATAAATGTTTAAAAATGTCTATAATTCAAAAAACATCATTAATTTTCAATTTTCTTATAGTTTTTACTTTTTTATGGTGCTGACAATGCCTCTTGGTAAGAGGAAAGAGTAAAAGATTTCTTTTCCATCATGATCTCTTTAAATAATTGATACAAATTTTCTAGTTCTTAATCTCTATCTTTTCAACATCATCACTAGGATGGATTGGATGGTTGCTCACTATGATAATATTTATTGATATCATCTACATGTGTTCCAGTGAGAGTGGGACTTGAGGTCTGGTCATGCGGAACCTTTTTTTTCTAGATCCCGCGATTCTATTGTCTACCATTTTAGTTGATCCCATTGATGTTTCTTCTCATACTAATCTTACCTTGGTTGTTTGGGAATTACCTGCAGTCTTCCTAGATGACTTATCTAGTCTTCCTCCAAAGAGGGAGGTATATTCTCTATCAATTTGGTGTTTGGTACTCATCTAATCTCGATATTCTGTTATTGTATAACACCAATGGAGCTGTAAGAACTTACAGTCTAGCTGGGTAACTAGTTTGAGAAGGCATTTTTTTCTCCTAGTGTCTCATAGTGGGAACCGCAATGACCTTTTCCAAAAAGGAAAATGGATCTTTGGGCCTCTTTTTAGACTATTCTAAGCTAAATTGGGTAAAAATTAAGAACAATTATCGTTTTACCCATATTGATGACTTGTTTGATCAGTTAAATTGGGGAAATGTGGTTATCAAAAATTGTTCTTCAGTTGGGTTATCATCAACTTATAATTAAAGAATTATAAATTTCAAATAAAACTTTTAGAAGAAGGTAGGACCACTATTAATATCTCATGATTCCTTTCAGCCTAAATAAAAATCCTGTAGAGCTTTTGGATTTGGTGAACTGGATATTTCACTAGTATCTCTACACCTTTATTATTGCATTCATGGATGATAACTTGGTATAAAATTTTGGAAAGATGCGCCCGTAAAGGGCTCTCCCGGTCTAGGGTTCTCCTCTCACATCCGTCGCCCCTTCGCTGCGGAAGGCGCATCGTTTACCTCTCGAGCTCGGTGTGTCGGTCAGGATCACTGCGGTGTCACGCAGATTCATGGTCTTCCCTTTCTATAGAGCTTTTCTTTGGGCTTCGGTAGTTGCTGGTTCGGACCTGCGGGTGTAAGACCGGTCCCTGTCAATGGAATACTCTTCAGAGCGCTCCCGGGTTCGTCCTCGACAAGTCGCAGGTGACCTGCGGTGATCTTTTCAGCGTCTGATGGTCGCGCTCTTGCGTCGGCGTGCTTGGGGTCCCGGCCTTCCTCAGGTGAGTGCGGTGGGGTTTCTTCGTGTCTGAAGCGGATGTTTTGGTTTGTGGCGGTGGGATCTTCAAATTTCTTGTGTGGCTTGTGCGGTTTGGGGGTTGCTGGGTTTCTGACCCTTCGGTAAAGGCTTTGATGTTGAAGATGGCGATGACGTCAGCGGTTGGCTCTCGCCGGTGATGATGTTGAAGGTGTGAGAATGTTAGTTCCCACTATTTTTCCTCTGATGGTGATTAAGTGGTGTTTCTGTAGGGACATTGGCATTGCGGTGTCGACGGATGCCGGAGAAGGCAATGAGGTCTCGCGGCTCGAGATGACAGACGATCCCGTCGCCAGTGAAGGGTGGCGCATGACGGTGGCTCGGGCTGTTGCATGGCCTTCGTTTGGCATGCGGACTGACGACAGGGACTGATGTGGCAGGTGCGCGGCACGAGGCCTGTCTACGCAGACGTTGACGCTGGGGTCGCAACAAGAGGAGAATGGCGGTGAATGTGAATTTGTATTTGAAATTTACAATGGGGTTCGACTTTGGATGTGGTGAAGTGTTTTTCTGGATGTGACGAAATGATGTATGGGTACCGGGAACCCCTTAAACCAGCCATATGAAAATGAAAAAAATGATTTTCAGGATGGATGATAACTTGGTTTATTTGAGATTTGAGCATTAGCATGATCGCCATATGAATGTGGTTTAAGAAACCTTGAGATTTCATCAACTTTATGGGAGGCTATCAAAGTGAATTTTCTGGATTCAATAGGTGAAGTTCATGGGGAACATGATTTCTGAACATGGGATATCAGTTATCCCTAAAACGGTAACAGCTATATTTTCATGACAAGACCCATATAAAATATTCAAGACTTATATCTTCCTAGGTATATCTAGATACTATCGGTGGGTTTTCAAGGATTTCTCGAGGCTATCACCACCATTGACTACTCTTACAAAGAAAGGGTTGATATTATCTTGGGATGCTGGTTGTCATGCCTCTTTTGATGAGTTGAAATTATGTTTTACAACATCCCCTATATTGATCTTATTGGAAAATAGTAAGGGAAATTTGGTATACTATGATGCTTCTGGAGCTATTATGGGGTGCGTTCTTATGAATAAATACCATGTTGTGATGTACCATTATAGATATATTTTGCTCCATCAGAAGAATCACCCACTCATGGCTTGGACATAACCACTATCGTGCATTCACTTAAGTGTTAGTGAAACTATCTTTTTAGAGAGCGGTTTATAATATTTTCCAATCACAAGATATCGAGTTACATATTTTCTTAGAAGGACCTAAACCTCATTTAGGGTTGATGTGTGGAATACCTCCACCCTAGAAAGGGTGAATGTCATTTCTGGCACTCTAAAAAGGAAATTCCATTCTCATGTTATATTGAAATCAAAATAGGTGTGAAAACATCTCGGATTTTTTTATTAGTTTTATATCGACATGTATAAGGATGATTCAGGTATGGTTATGACTAGTGTTTAGTTGTCATCATCTACCCTTGAGTTTATTCTATAGGACCAGTAGTGGGATGAAGAGTTTAAAGGAGTAAAAGAATACTTATATGGTGTGGAGACCATTCCTTCTTGTTATATCCCCTTTGATATAATTCTTCACTTATGAAGTCAGTTACTCATCCCTTTATCTATTAGAAATTATCTATTTCATGATTACTATAGTTATACATGGTCGATTCACACTTTAACTATGAATATGTATTATCACATGAGACAATGTTTCTGCTGGATGGGTATAAAGTGTGACATTAAAAATTATGTTTCCTACTCTTACACCTTCTAAAAGATTAATACAGTGCACTTAAAGCCTTTTGGCCTACTCCATCCTCTTCTAGTGATGGCATGAAAATGGGTTGAGGTGTTCATGGGCTTCATCTTTTAGTTACCATGGACTCCCCAAGGAAAGAATGATATATGGATGATGATTTATTGGTTATAGAAATTAGAACATTTCATTCATATTAGGGTCACTACTATCATGACCCAATCCAAAGGGGATCCTTCCATGACTAACCTAAGACTACCTCTAATAGGAAAGAGGATGGTGACTAGCACCAAGTAGGCATATCAGTCACATGAGAGGCCTTAGCCTAATGTACCTATACACACACAAATATCCAAGCACATAAAATTATTAAATATAAAACAATAGATAAACCATGCATACATACATCTAAATTCCACAATCAGAGTACGACAATAAGTACTGGAAAGTAAAAAGGTCCAAATACAAACCCACCCCAACGAGTCTAAAACCAAGTCCAATATGAAAATATAAAAGGGACATACTATCAAGGTCACTACGAGAATATACCTCGGTCAGTCTATCTCGCTAAGATCCTCCTAGTCCTGGTCTTTGTAGTACTCCATTAAAAGGTTAATTATCTGCACAAGGTACAACACATGCGGGAAAAGACCATATAGTGATGTGTATAACAATATTGTAAGATCCCAGAACTTCTTTTCAAGTATGTTTTCCATTTTATGGTCATTTTTTAGAAAAAGAAGTTTTTCTAGAAATTTTCGAAGTAAAAGCTGTGTACTTTATGAGTACGCGCTGTGTACTCGGTTACCACTGGTAGAAGGGTGCTGGCCGTGTAGCAACTATACACATGTCCATGTGGGGTGACCTGGAAGCCGCCTAAATCAAAGTACAGAAATGGTGAGTACACGCTGTGTACTTAAAAAGTACATGTCGTGTACTTTTTTTCATTAAATGCACTGAGGTCGTGTCTAATCACCAGAAAAAACTTCTTTTAGGTCCCGTTCAACCGAGAGATCCATACAGCCTTAGATCTTTGACGAACCCCCAAGCAAGGATATGTACTCTGAATCGAACACCGCCGGTTGCATTGGAATCACATCGGTGAGTTATCTCTTCTCCTAGAGCTTCATGTTCTGATTTCTCTTCTTTTGTGAGTTATCGTGGGTTGAATGTTTAATTCATTTTCTTAGATCTATGGAATTATAAAGAGATTCAAGCCTCAAGGATCAAGTATAGCGATCTTCTAACGTCGAGGTAGGTGGTTTGTGCCTTTTTATTGGATGTCTTTGAGTTTTATGTGCAAATTTTCCCAATACCCATGAATGGGGTATTGCACATTTACCATTTAGCCCTATTTTCTGTATTCTATGCTTGTATTCTTGAGTAGATGACATTTGTAAAGACCGTAAAATTCAAGGGAAATTTTTTTTCTTAATTTTCTTTGGATTTTTTTACAAGAGCGCGATTTCAGACGGCACCTGATTCTGAGGCCCGGAGTGCCCGGAATTAATTTCCGAAGTTTGGCTCGGGTACGTTCAGTGAACGGACGAGCGGGAATTCCTAACTTTTGATCCGGTGCTCGGAATTAAAATCCGAGGGCACCGATGAACTCGCAGCGCCGATATTCGCTTAATGAGACCTTTTCGGGAGTTGCGTTTGTTGCGGGTTGAAAGATACGTTTTGGGGTTTTTCAATTAAGTTAAATAAAATTGTGTAAAACAAATTTTATTTTTAACTTATTAAAGAAAACCTACCTAAGGGGGTTGGAAGTGGGACCCACACCCACTTAACCTCCCTTGGGAGGATTAAGTGTGGTGGGGCCCACACGAACCCCTAAGACTTTTCTTTTTCTCTCAACGTTCTTAACCCCCAATTAATTGGCCTACGTTACCCTTATTTAATTAAGGAAGTTAAAGCCCTTTTTGAATTTCAAATTTTGAAATTCTTTTGTGTTGTGTTAATAAAATAAGAGGTAGTCTTATTTTATTTAGGGTTCTTTTTTTTTGCCTTTGGAGAGCCTTCTCATCTTCAAGCTCTGACGAAGAACGAAGAACGTCTTCATCCTCGACGAAGAACGACAACACTTCGTCAAGGATCATCGACTCAGAGACCTAGTATCTTCGGACCTCTGCTTCCTCTTCGGACCTTCTTCGTCGGCAAACGAAGATCCGCCAACAACGTGTCGCATCGGACGTAAATCTTCGTCAACGGATTTGACGAACGACGACCGCGACGCCTGACTTCCGCGACGCCGTCTTCCGCGGAACGTAGAGGATTTCTTTGAATCTCAAACCCGAGGTAGGGGATGTTTTTATTAATTATTTTATTCCATTCCTGAATCGTGGATTTTAGCATGACTAAACGTGAGACTTTTTAGTTATGTTATTTGTTAACGCGAGGGGAGTCGGACCGCACGAACACGGCCGAAACCCCCTCCTTCGTTCATGTTGATTCATGCGGGTGGAAGCAAGAGGCGTGGTGCCGTCGCACCACGCGGATGAACATGCTTATGATTTCCGCAATACCGTCGCGCTTCGCCGAGGAGAGACTTCAAGACCGCGATGCCGACACGCCGCGTTGGGAGGATTCTTGGCACGGCGAAAGGGGCGCGGTGCCGTCGCACCGCGCCGGACGACGAACACCGCGGCCGGTTCCGGGCCGCGGTGAGACGAGGAGACCGCGGCCGGTTCCGGGCCGCGGCGGAAGGAAAGACCGGCGGCCGGGCCGCCGGCGTCGGAAGTCAAGGGCGGGACCGGAAATTCCGGTCCCGTTGGTAAAAACCGGCCGGCCAGCAGGCCGGCCGGATGTCATAAAAACCGGGGGTTTAAACCCCCGGCCGGTCCATCAAGACCCCCCTCTTAATGAGGGGGCGGTTCTTTTAAGGAGGGGGGGGCAAAGCCCCCCCGGTTTTTACTCAACCGGCCCCCATTTGCGGGGGCCATTTTGTCTCAAACGGCGCGGCAAAGCCGCGCCGCCTTCGGAAGGGCGGGGGCTTAGCCCCCCGCGTGAGTCGCGGCCACCGCCGCCAGCGCGGTCCGCCGCCGCCAGCGCGGCCCGCCGCCGCCGCCACGCGGCCCGCCGCCGCCACGTGGCCCGCCGCCGCCGCGCCACGCGGCCGCCGCCGCCACGCGGCCCGCCGCCGCCACGTGGCCCGCCGCCGCCGTCCGCCGCCGCCGGCCGCCGCCGCCGGCCGCCGCGCCACCCAAGGGGGGGGGGGGGGTCGGGCCGGGTCGTTCCGGACCCGGACCCCCCCGTTTCGGACCAGATTCGGTTTTTGGCTCATAACTTGAGCCTCGGACCTCCGAATGACGAACCGTCTGCGGCAACGCGATCCTTGGATCGAGACGGTCGTTTCGGTATATCGCACTCAAGGTTTCGGTTTACTTTGAGTTCGGCCGGGTTGGTTCGTTCACGAAACCAACCGGGCCTTCGGAGCGGAAACGCTCATATCTTGAGCTACGGACGTCTGATTGACGCGCCGTCAGTCGCGTAGTGTTCCTCTTAGTGAGACGGATCTTTTGGCATACTCCGCCCGAGGTTTAGACGCAGGTGGAGTACGGTCGGGTTGGTTTTGCCTTAAAAACCAACCGGGCCCCGGAGACAAAAATGCCAATAACTCTCGGACCAGGCGTCCGATCGACGCGCCGTCTGTTGCGTTGAGTTCCTGTTGACGATACGGAACTTTTGGATACATCAACTTCGGTCTTCGTGACAGTTGATGTATCAGCCTCTCGGCTCGTGGAGCGGACCCTCCGTACGAGCTTGCTGTGTGCGGGAACCCTAGTGCTGGCTGCGACTGTTCTACTGCTACGACTGCTACTGTGACTGCGACGACGACAGTACAGAGATCCTGTGTGGATTCAACGACGACAGTACAGAGATCCTGTGTGGATTCGACGACGACGACTACAGCACTCAGCGATCCTACGTGGATCAGTGCTACAGGTTCTGTGTGAGCCCGATCCTGTGTGGGTCCTTGCGCTCAGCGGTTCTGTGTGAGCCAGCGCCTACAGGTTCTGTGTGAGCCCGATCCTGTGTGGGTCTTGCGGGGGTTAGTTACCTATCGATCCTTCGTGGGTCCGACGACTTAGGTGGATCAGTGATCATCTTTATCGTCCTTGAAGAAGTGTACCTGTGTGAGCTGAATCCTGTTACTTTCCTTTGTGGAATACGTATACTTTCCTGCGTGGACTGAGTTATACTTGATCTCGGAGGTTGGAGCGTATTTGAATTGATGACTTAGGTATATGTATGGGCATATACCTAAGCAGTGTTGGTTGTTACTTCGTGATTGTACTTTGTTTCGTGATTTATCCTTTGTGGATTTTGAGAGACCTTCAGGGGTCTCGGGGTCCCTACTGAGTAGCTTATACTCACCCCTGCACGGGCTTCGCCCGCACTACGTTGTGTTGGTTGCAGACGACGGACAGCGTTGACCTTAGCTGAGGTTCGCGGAGCGGGACGGTACCCGGAGGTGGACCACTGGGCGGGACGAGTACGGAGCGGACGGTGGGACCCGTGGAGCAGAGGAGCTATCTGTACCCACCCTTCAGGTGGGATTTCCGGTGGACAGCTCGGAGTAGCGGCCTTTACTTTACAGTTGCTGTTTTTCCCTTTTTTGAGTTGTACTTTACTTTCAGTTTGGGTTTGTATTTTGGCCCATTTACTTTTCCGCACTTTCAGTTGTTCTCTGCTTGCTCAGTGATTACCTTCCGCTTGTTTACTCTGTGGTGTGTGTTTTCTTTTCAAAGGCAATGCCTTCCCTTTTTACCGGGATTTACGCCTTGGTGCTAGTCGCCAGCCCCTGGCCTATGGAAGGCGGGCTTGGGGTAGTCACGGCTCGGACCCCGAGGGCGGGTCGTGACAAATTGGTATCAGAGGAGTTCGGTTCTACCGCGAACTCTGATCTTTTCTATGTGAAGCAATAATGTTTAGCGTATTGAGTGTGGTTATCAGTCCAGGGAGTCCAGTGTTGGTGCGGCGGCCGACGTATCCACACACCAGGACCCTGACGTCTGATTTCCGACTTAATGCACGAAAACATTGATTGCGTGCGTGTTTCAAAGTTTCCTTTGTGATTACTTATATCAGCTCACCAGGTATACTGTTCTAACCGTGGCGCACCTGTTTCCTTTTCAGGATGGCCCCACGACGGCAGCCAGCTAGGGTTCCGATGGTCGAGCGAGACGACAGCCCACCGAGCGACGAGGCTTCGGTGCAGGGCCCTTTTCCAGTAGTGGCACCGGCGGTAGCTTTACCCGCCGAGCCCCCGATGCTTCCAGCAGCAGCCGCTGACGATGCACGTCGCCTCAGCGCACTGCATGAGTTTCAGCGACAGCGACCGCCCAGGTTTCGCGGGGAGACGGATCCCCAGGCAGCAGAGGACTGGCTGGAGGCAGTTGTTCGAGTGTTTAGGCTAGTGAGGACACCAGCAGACCTCATGGTGATCCTCGCTGCGAGCCTACTACACGCAGCAGCAGGACGATGGTGGAGCCTGATGCTCCAGGTGCACGATGAGGCATCTCTTCTCTGGACGGATTTCGAGAGCCTCTTCCGCTCTGAGTTCGTCCCGGCCACCCTTCGAGCGGTGCGTATCCAGGAGCTTCTACAGCTGCGGCAGGGCAGCATGACGGTCGCCCAGTACTCGGCGAGATTTACCGATCTCTCGCGCTACTCGACCGACATGGTACGGGACCCATTCTTCCGGGCCCGGACCTTTGAGCAGGGTTTGAGACACGAGATCAGGGCATCGCTGATCTCCCTCAGCATCCCGACTCAGACAGGAGTACTGGAGCGGGCTCTTCTGATCGAGAGCTTCCTTGCTGAGTCTACACCAGCACAGCGACCCACCGCAGGGCGGCACGTGGCAGAGTCATCTGCAGCAGGCAGTCGACGGATGACTCAGGGGTCCAGACAGACCAGACCTTCAGGCCGACGACCTCAGGGCACTGGCTCAGCAGTGCGGGGCACACAGCGCGGAGCCAGTCTTCCGAGAGGCAGACAGTGCTACTCATGCGGCGGACAGGGCCACATAGCTCGCGACTGCCCGACCCGCCGTGCCGAGGAGCAGCAGTCAGTTGATGGACCACCGAGGCAGAGGCAGAGGGTCGACCGTGGCGGTCCGCAGGGAGGAGGCGGACGAGGCAGAGGAGCTGGACGAGCAGCTGGTGGTGGCCGACGCTTTGAGGCTCTACCACCACCACCACCAGGAGGTCCACCCCGACCACAGGGAGATGGCGGGCAGCGACAGGCACAGCTCCAGGCAGCAGAGGCCTACGACCACGGCGCACCTGAGATGATTCGAGGTACTATCTGTGTCTATTCCACCCTTGCTGCAGTTCTTATAGACACAGGAGCGAGTCACTCTTTCATAGCCGCTGCCCTTGTTCGGAGCTCGGAGATTCCGACAGAGCCGTTGGCTCGATCCTTACGGCTAGAGACTCCTACGGGAGCAGACTCGACGATTACGCACTGGTGCCGGCAGTGTGAGCTTACTCTAGGAGGCGAGAGCTTCGGCTGGGATCTTCTTGTAGCAGCGTCGAGGCCTTACGACGTCATCTTGGGCATGGATTGGCTGTCTACGGTCCATGCTCAGATTGACTGTTTTAGGCGCAAGGTGCGATGTGTACGCACCGACGGGAGCAGGTTCACCTTCACCGGCGAGAAGGGAGCCTTAGCAGCACAGGATGGACTTCCGCGGAGGAGAGGACAGCCCATCACTCATCAGTTGGCTAGCCTTATCCTTGGAGCAGTTGACGTGCGGAGTCCTGGTTTTCCTGCAGTGGTGGATCAGTATGCGGACGTTTTTCCCGACGATGTTCCAGGGCTACCTCCTCGCAGAGAGGTAGACTTTTATATTGACCTGTACCCCGGGACAGCCCCGATATCCACTCCAGCATATCGGATGGCCCCCGCCGAGCTTAGAGAGCTACGGGTACAGTTGGAGGACTTGCAGGGCAAGGGATTCATCCGACCCAGTGTTTCACCCTGGGCTTCCCCGATATTGTTCGCCAAGAAGGCGGACGGAAGCTTGCGACTTTGTGTTGACTATCGTCGCCTGAACCAGGTGACAGTGAGGAACAAGTATCCGCTACCGAGGATTGATGACCTATTTGATCAGCTCAAGGGAGCACGGTGGTTCTCGAAGATAGACCTCCGGTCAGGCTATCATCAGCTCAGAGTCAGAGACGAGGATGTGCAGAAGACGGCCTTCAGATGTCGGTATGGCCACTATGAGTTTTTGGTTATGCCTTTCGGTGTAACCAATGCTCCAGCAGTGTTCATGGCTCTCATGAACAGGATCTTTCAGCCATACCTCGATCGGTTTGTCGTGGTCTTCATCGACGACATTCTGATTTACTCTACGACAGAGGAGGAGCACGCCTATCACTTGCGAGTTGTCCTTGACACACTCCGAGAGCACCAGCTTTATGGTAAGCTCTCGAAGTGCCAGTTCTGGATACGTGAGGTCCACTTTTTGGGACACGTTATCTCTGAGGCGGGAGTTGCAGTAGATCCCGTGAAGATTGAGGCTGTGTTAGCATGGGAGCCACCCAGGAGCGTGACTGAGGTTCGGAGTTTCTTGGGACTAGCTGGATACTATCGGAGATTCGTTCCAGACTTCTCCAGAGTTGCGGCATCACTCACGGCTTTGACGAAGAAGGGGAAACCCTTCGTGTGGACTGACAGATGTCAGCAGAGCTTCCAGGAGCTGAGACAGAGATTGACTAGCGCACCTATCTTGAGGTTGCCTGAGGAGGGAGTAGGGTACGTAGTCTACTGCGATGCATCAGGGACCGGACTCGGATGTGTTCTGATGCAGGAGCGGGCCGTGATCGCCTATGGATCACGTCAGTTGAGGCCGCATGAGCAGAACTACGCTACCCATGACCTGGAGTTAGCAGCAGTGGTCTTCGCTCTGAAGACATGGCGACACTATCTGATGGGCGAGCGCTTTACAGTCTTTTCCGATCATCAGAGTCTCAGGTATATCTTCTCGCAGAAGGATCTGAATCTGAGACAACGGCGATGGCTCGAGTTCCTCCAGGACTATGACTTTGAGATAGTCTATACTCCAGGGAAGGGGAACGTAGTAGCCGATGCCCTCAGCAGGAGGACGGGCATTCAGCTACTCGAGGAGGCGACGGAGCAGCTAGCCTCTTTGCAGATATCCTTCGTGGATAGAGATGGAGCAGCCTTTCTTCAGTCTCTCACAGTCACTCCTCCACTACTGCAGCGAGTCAGGGAGGCACAGCATGGGGACGCTGACTGTGAGACACGGCGTGCACAGATATCCTCGGGACAGACACCTGATGGTTTCTCCCTTGGAGCAGAGCACGACATCCTTTTCAGAGGACGTACCATGGTACCAGTCGCCTTGCGAGAGGAAGTGCTGAGGGAGTTTCACACTTCTCCTTTAGCGGTACATCCAGGAGTGGCAAAGATGTACCAGGACCTCAGACGACAGCACTGGTGGCCGGGCATGAAGAAAGCTGTAGCAGAGTTCGTTTCTCGATGCCTTACCTGTCAGCAGGTGAAGGCTGAGCATCAGGTACCAGCAGGCTTGGTACAGCCCTTGGAGGTTCCGGAGTGGAAGTGGGATGGCATATCTATGGACTTCGTGACTGGACTTCCACGCACTTCCAGAGGTCACGACTCCATCTGGGTGATTGTTGACCGACTCACCAAGTCGGCACACTTCTTACCCATCAGAGAGCAGGGCTCGGTGGAGAGCTTGGGACGTCTCTACGTTCAGGAGATTGTGCGGCTCCACGGCGTGCCATCATCTATCGTTTCCGATCGAGATGCCCGCTTTACTTCCCGGCTTTGGAAGGGGTTACAGGAGGCGTTCGGGACGCAGCTACGTCTTAGCACAGCCTTTCACCCGCAGACGGATGGTCAGACGGAGAGGACCATTCAGACTCTCGAGGACATGCTCCGCGCATGTGTCCTCGACTTTGGTCGTAGCTGGGAGGACCACCTCCCCTTGGTGGAGTTCGCATACAACAACAGCTACCACTCCACCATCGGGATGGCACCGTACGAGGCGTTGTACGGCCGACCTTGTAGATCTCCTTTGTGCTGGACAGACCCTGGGGAGTCAGCACTGGTGGGACCGGAAATGGTCCAGGCCACGACAGAGAAGGTCCAGGTCATCCAGGAGCGGATGAGGACAGCTCAGAGCCGGCAGAAGTCATATGCTGACAGGAGGCGGAGACCACTGGAGTTCGAGGATGGCGACCACGTCTTCTTGCGGGTCTCACCTCGACGTGGTATTCGGAGATTTGGCCGAGGCGGCAAGTTATCTCCGCGCTTCATCGGACCTTTTCAGATTCTCAGCAGGATTGGCGAGGTGGCTTATCGCCTGGCTCTACCACCTCAGTTGCACCGGGTGCACGACGTCTTCCACGTATCCCAGCTGAGGAGATACGTGCACGACCCGACGCACATCATTGACCATGGGGAGCTTGACGTTGACGATGGGGCGACTTTTGCGGAGGTCCCAGTGGAGATCGAGGATCGACAGGAGCGGGTCCTACGTGGACGGTCGATTCCTCTTGTGCGCATCAGATGGCAGCACGGGAACCTCCAGGAGAGCACTTGGGAGCGGGAGGCTCAGATGCGTGCTCAGTACCCCCATTTGTTTCCCTAGTTTTTGTTGTATCTTTACGGGGACGTAAAGCCCTGAGGTGGGAGTAATGTAAAGACCGTAAAATTCAAGGGAAATTTCTTTTCTTAATTTTCTTTGGATTTTTTTACAAGAGCGCGATTTCAGACGGCACCTGATTCCGAGGCCCGGAGTGCCCGGAATTAATTTCCGAAGTTTGGCTCGGGTACGTTCAGTGAACGGACGAGCGGGAATTCCTAACTTTTGATCCGGTGCTCGGAATTAAAATCCGAGGGCACCGATGAACTCGCAGCGCCGATATTCGCTTAATGAGACCTTTTCGGGAGTTGCGTTTGTTGCGGGTTGAAAGATACGTTTTGGGGTTTTTCAATTAAGTTAAATAAAATTGTGTAAAACAAATTTTATTTTTAACTTATTAAAGAAAACCTACCTAAGGGGGTTGGAAGTGGGACCCACACCCACTTAACCTCCCTTGGGAGGATTAAGTGTGGTGGGGCCCACACGAACCCCTAAGACTTTTCTTTTTCTCTCAACGTTCTTAACCCCCAATTAATTGGCCTACGTTACCCTTATTTAATTAAGGAAGTTAAAGCCCTTTTTGAATTTCAAATTTTGAAATTCTTTTGTGTTGTGTTAATAAAATAAGAGGTAGTCTTATTTTATTTAGGGTTCTTTTTTTTTGCCTTTGGAGAGCCTTCTCATCTTCAAGCTCTGACGAAGAACGAAGAACGTCTTCATCCTCGACGAAGAACGACAACACTTCGTCAAGGATCATCGACTCAGAGACCTAGTATCTTCGGACCTCTGCTTCCTCTTCGGACCTTCTTCGTCGGCAAACGAAGATCCGCCAACAACGTGTCGCATCGGACGTAAATCTTCGTCAACGGATTTGACGAACGACGACCGCGACGCCTGACTTCCGCGACGCCGTCTTCCGCGGAACGTAGAGGATTTCTTTGAATCTCAAACCCGAGGTAGGGGATGTTTTTATTAATTATTTTATTCCATTCCTGAATCGTGGATTTTAGCATGACTAAACGTGAGACTTTTTAGTTATGTTATTTGTTAACGCGAGGGGAGTCGGACCGCACGAACACGGCCGAAACCCCCTCCTTCGTTCATGTTGATTCATGCGGGTGGAAGCAAGAGGCGTGGTGCCGTCGCACCACGCGGATGAACATGCTTATGATTTCCGCAATACCGTCGCGCTTCGCCGAGGAGAGACTTCAAGACCGCGATGCCGACACGCCGCGTTGGGAGGATTCTTGGCACGGCGAAAGGGGCGCGGTGCCGTCGCACCGCGCCGGACGACGAACACCGCGGCCGGTTCCGGGCCGCGGTGAGACGAGGAGACCGCGGCCGGTTCCGGGCCGCGGCGGAAGGAAAGACCGGCGGCCGGGCCGCCGGCGTCGGAAGTCAAGGGCGGGACCGGAAATTCCGGTCCCGTTGGTAAAAACCGGCCGGCCAGCAGGCCGGCCGGATGTCATAAAAACCGGGGGTTTAAACCCCCGGCCGGTCCATCAAGACCCCCCTCTTAATGAGGGGGCGGTTCTTTTAAGGAGGGGGGGGCAAAGCCCCCCCGGTTTTTACTCAACCGGCCCCCATTTGCGGGGGCCGTTTTGTCTCAAACGGCGCGGCAAAGCCGCGCCGCCTTCGGAAGGGCGGGGGCTTAGCCCCCCGCGTGAGTCGCGGCCACCGCCGCCAGCGCGGTCCGCCGCCGCCAGCGCGGCCCGCCGCCGCCGCCACGCGGCCCGCCGCCGCCACGTGGCCCGCCGCCGCCGCGCCACGCGGCCGCCGCCGCCACGCGGCCCGCCGCCGCCACGTGGCCCGCCGCCGCCGTCCGCCGCCGCCGGCCGCCGCCGCCGGCCGCCGCGCCACCCAAGGGGGGGGGGTCGGGCCGGGTCGTTCCGGACCCGGACCCCCCCGTTTCGGACCAGATTCGGTTTTTGGCTCATAACTTGAGCCTCGGACCTCCGAATGACGAACCGTCTGCGGCAACGCGATCCTTGGATCGAGACGGTCGTTTCGGTATATCGCACTCAAGGTTTCGGTTTACTTTGAGTTCGGCCGGGTTGGTTCGTTCATGAAACCAACCGGGCCTTCGGAGCGGAAACGCTCATATCTTGAGCTACGGACGTCTGATTGACGCGCCGTCAGTCGCGTAGTGTTCCTCTTAGTGAGACGGATCTTTTGGCATACTCCGCCCGAGGTTTAGACGCAGGTGGAGTACGGTCGGGTTGGTTTTGCCTTAAAAACCAACCGGGCCCCGGAGACAAAAATGCCAATAACTCTCGGACCAGGCGTCCGATCGACGCGCCGTCTGTTGCGTTGAGTTCCTGTTGACGATACGGAACTTTTGGATACATCAACTTCGGTCTTCGTGACAGTTGATGTATCAGCCTCTCGGCTCGTGGAGCGGACCCTCCGTACGAGCTTGCTGTGTGCGGGAACCCTAGTGCTGGCTGCGACTGTTCTACTGCTACGACTGCTACTGTGACTGCGACGACGACAGTACAGAGATCCTGTGTGGATTCAACGACGACAGTACAGAGATCCTGTGTGGATTCGACGACGACGACTACAGCACTCAGCGATCCTACGTGGATCAGTGCTACAGGTTCTGTGTGAGCCCGATCCTGTGTGGGTCCTTGCGCTCAGCGGTTCTGTGTGAGCCAGCGCCTACAGGTTCTGTGTGAGCCCGATCCTGTGTGGGTCTTGCGGGGGTTAGTTACCTATCGATCCTTCGTGGGTCCGACGACTTAGGTGGATCAGTGATCATCTTTATCGTCCTTGAAGAAGTGTACCTGTGTGAGCTGAATCCTGTTACTTTCCTTTGTGGAATACGTATACTTTCCTGCGTGGACTGAGTTATACTTGATCTCGGAGGTTGGAGCGTATTTGAATTGATGACTTAGGTATATGTATGGGCATATACCTAAGCAGTGTTGGTTGTTACTTCGTGATTGTACTTTGTTTCGTGATTTATCCTTTGTGGATTTTGAGAGACCTTCAGGGGTCTCGGGGTCCCTACTGAGTAGCTTATACTCACCCCTGCACGGGCTTCGCCCGCACTACGTTGTGTTGGTTGCAGACGACGGACAGCGTTGACCTTAGCTGAGGTTCGCGGAGCGGGACGGTACCCGGAGGTGGACCACTGGGCGGGACGAGTACGGAGCGGACGGTGGGACCCGTGGAGCAGAGGAGCTATCTGTACCCACCCTTCAGGTGGGATTTCCGGTGGACAGCTCGGAGTAGCGGCCTTTACTTTACAGTTGCTGTTTTTCCCTTTTTTGAGTTGTACTTTACTTTCAGTTTGGGTTTGTATTTTGGCCCATTTACTTTTCCGCACTTTCAGTTGTTCTCTGCTTGCTCAGTGATTACCTTCCGCTTGTTTACTCTGTGGTGTGTGTTTTCTTTTCAAAGGCAATGCCTTCCCTTTTTACCGGGATTTACGCCTTGGTGCTAGTCGCCAGCCCCTGGCCTATGGAAGGCGGGCTTGGGGTAGTCACGGCTCGGACCCCGAGGGCGGGTCGTGACAACATTTTATTGTGAATAGGGTGGATTTCTGTGCTTTGGATGTGTTTCCCATGCATGTTTGCCTATTTTGACCTTTGGGTATAGTTTTCCTATTAGGACACAGTTTACTTTCCCATGCCTAGTATTTTTGGATGGTGTGAATGTTGTTCTGTTATGTTGTCGAATACTATCCATGTAGCTCTTGAGACCTACCTTGGCCGATATGCACTGCTACACTTTCTTGACATACACAGGGCCGTGAGAACTAGGTGTATAGACCATAGGGATAATGGACGTTGAAGGATTCTCCAGAGTGTTTGTTTTACTTACGATGCGAGAACACATGGGGAATTGACGTTGAGTGCTTCCTCAAAGAGGCTATAGTTCCTTGATGCGGGCCACAGATGGAATGTGATGTAAGTATTTCCATAGAGCGCCTTTAGGTATGATATGAGACTATAGGGGGAATTAACGAAGAGTGCTTACTCGGAGAGTTTATGCTTAAGATGAACCAGAGGGGTTAGACTGAGTGTGCATCCCAGAGGATTTCTTGTACTTGTTAGGCAGGACCAGCAGGGGTGGGCTGTGAGTACATCCCAGAGGGTTACCTATTTTTGTTTATCTGTTTGCTTATTGGTTTCTTGATATTGAAAATGTGGATTTTTTACTGTTTATTACTTTCATATTTACTATTCTCTATACTTTTTCCTGCCATATATTCACTCACTGTTAGGTGCATATCTCGTGGTGGTTGCCTACTGGGATTTAGTCTCACACCCTATTTGGGCCATGCTTTTGGGCCCAAACAGATTATATTGTTGCAGGTATAGACAAGGGAAAACGCCCTTCTACTTCAGGTACTTTACTTTTGATGTGGAGCTGGAGAGCATGGGACCAATCTATGGCTTACGATGCTGAGCAGTTTATATGATTTATTTTTCACTTTAGTTTAGCATTGTTTTATTCCAGCATTGTGACTTTTTTGGATGTTTTCCTAGACATATGTGTCATGCATCATTAAATATATATATTCTCCAATTTAAAATTTTAGTTTTCTACTGTTACTACTATATGTCGTTATTACTAATTCCACTATTATATATATGTTCACTTCCACAGTGTACTCTACCAATGGGGTAACATTTTCCCCACTATCACACCCAAGGCCCTCGCTGCTAGTCGGTAGCCTCTGGTGTTCGAGCAAATGTTCTTGAGGATATGTGACCAACTGAGTATGGGGCGCCTCTGGGTGGCTTCCAGAACCAGGACGTTACAAATTGGTATCACATGAATTATTTTCTCTTGAATTACTGTTTGGAGTCTTTATCTAGGGATAGGAAGGAATTGGTACATGGTAATAAGCTGTGCCTAGGAGTAGCTAACCTGTGTGTAGGGAAAATCCAATGTACCTCGTTATTGTAATTTCATTCTAGTTTTGCAACTTTACAGTTGATTTGATTTTCAACGTTGGGTGATTCACATGTTTTGTGCTATTACCGTTGATGTTATTGAGATTCTATTTCGATCACAACCCATGAGATGAGGGTATTCCATCTCATATATTATATAGTCACTTTCTAGAAATCACATGTCCTACATTCTTGCCATTCCATCTAGGGTGCATTAGCAATTGCATGCTGTTGGGATAGATGTTGTGTAAAATATGCATGCTGTTGTAATAGATGTCTTAATAAAAATACATACTCTTTCATAGGGTATTGTTGGTGTAAGGTTTTGTTTAAATGAATGCCAAACTTTGGTTCTTGAGGTGTTATGGTCCTTCATTGACTAGAATTTGGAGGATCATTTCACTGTTATCCTTGTTTATAACATGTATAAGATGCCAAGATTTGATTCGCGGGGAGTATGGGCCCTCATGGATCATAGTTTGGCACTTTCAATGTTCATTTTAGTGTTTTTATGGGCTCCAGAGTAGTTTCTAAGGATTACTATCCGGAAAAACCCAGAATACACATTGTATATTGTTAAATACATGCCATGGATTCTTTATGTACACGCCGTGTAGTCTCCAACTATGACAAAGGCCATGTGGGCAGAGACATGGGATGGAGAAATTCTGGTAGTAACATGCCGTGTACCAGTCGAACACGCCGTGTAGCGTTGAACCTATGTATGCCTATGTAGCTAACAACACAGATGGATAAACATTAATCTATACACGCCGTTTTAGGATTGAACACGCTGTGTAGTCGGACCTCGGTACCCGGTCGTGTCACTAACAACACGGGTTGGTGTTATCCTTTCACGAACACGCCATGTCCACCTTGAACACGCCATGTAGTGTGAGTCATGTGTCAGGATGTGTCACTAACAACACTGTCCAGATGAATATTATTTAGCGCATGTCGTTTCTATAGTGAACACACTGTGTAGTCTTGTCATAGGAGAGCTATGTGGATTAGCCGTGTAAAAGGACTCATGCAGGGGAAGATGAGTCATGTACAAGCCATGTGTTAAGACAACACGCCATGTGTTTGGTGTGTTACATGACCAGTTTAGGTAGGAGTACACTCCCATGTGAATGGCTTAAAGGAACACACCGTGTAGGAACTGTACACGCCATGTAGTCATGTTTTAAAAAACATGAGTTCTTTAATTCTTATGTTCCCTTCCTACACTTCTAGTTTTCACTCCATGATAATATTGTTTTAAGGTGTGCACTTGACCTTGCAGAGTCATGTGATTGAGATGTCCTCTGGTTTTACGCCAGTTTCCAGGCAGTGATTAGACACCAGACATGGATGATCAAGGACTCCCAACGGATCCTCTAGTTGCATAGCCTTGTCACTAGTCGTTGTACCTGACGTAGGTGCGGATGCATAGTTTAGAGATGGTTTCATGGAAATGATGAAGACCATTCAAAGAGTGCCGCCTATTTCCCCATCGATGGCATATTTGACACGAGTTTTTCACCAGTATCATCCTCCCACTTTTTTAGGGGGTGGAGGACCCCATGCTGTAGAGTCATGGCTAGAAGCCATGCTTACGAACTTTGAGCATCTAGAGATGTCTCTAGAAAGGAGGGTCAAGTTCACTACTTATATTCTTCAGGACTCCTCTAAGAGGTGGTGGGATGTGATCTTATAGGTAGGACGCCAGCAAGTTATGGCATGGGATGATTTTTAGCATATCTTCTTCGATTACTTCTATCTAGATACCCTGAGGGCTGACCGAGCCTAAAATTTTATGAGTTTGAAGTAGGGAAATCATTCTGTCAAGGAGTATTCCTCCCGATTAACTAAGATGCAGTGATTCATGCCTATTCCAGGAGGTGATTGTTATTCCTAGCAAGGAAGTTTGAGGATGGTCAGAGGCACAACATCTGATCAGAGGTGAACATCTTTAGGTTGACCTCCATCAATTTTATCGTCAACCACGAACTAATCACAGAGCTCAATATGAGGGATTATGGAGTTGTTAGCCAGGGAGGCTCGACATATGGAGTTAGTATCCCTCTTACTGATAGCAGGATGTGCCACATGGAGTCTTCGCGCAGTGATCCATAGAGGTGAGACACATCTTCTGGTAGCTAGATGGTGTGCTACTAGTGTTGATGGAGCGGTAATACGAGGCCACATTTCCCGAAGGACCTAGTGGAGTGCTGATCATGCGGAAAGATGGGTCTCCTTCAGTGTTTATGTCAGATCTTCTCACCATAAATTGGTGAGAGGGGTTCTTCTATGACTCCACGTTCGGGAGATGCACCATAAATTTCTCAACAGTCTGGGAACTGGAGTTCTTCCGGCCGTTCAGGTCGAGGTGGATATTTTGGCCATGTTGGTAAGTCATCGGTGATTCAGCAAAAACATGGCGGATCATCTCAAAGTGGTCAGGTAGGGTCAGATGGTCGTGGAATAGGCCAGACTTTTGAAGTGGAGCAGACCCATCAAGAGCCTGATCCTGGACCCTCTACAGTTTGAGGTACAATCCTAGTTGCCTTAGTTTTATCTTCATCTCTTTTCTATATAGGGGCTTCTCATATCTTTTATCTGTTGTGGTTTTGGAGAGCCTTGGGCTCTACATCTTTTCTTCTGCCAATATTTTGACACTAGACACTCAGTTGGGGACTAGAATGGATAGTTTATGTCAGTGCATGGAGTGCCCTCTAAAGGTTGGTGGGTGTCACTTCTTATAGGGTCTCTATGTCCTAGGGATAACATGATATGATGTCAATCTCAGAATGAACTGGCTAGTTCCCTTCCAGGAAACAATTTACTATTATCGCCACAGGGTGAGTTTCATATCACCAGAGGGTGAATCTTTTCTTCATAAGGGCGAGTGGGATGTCTAGGTGAGCAGAGCGGGTCCAAAGCATCACAGATTAGGAGGAGTTACAACCCATATTGCTAGTCTATATATGGATGACCTGGGGACTTCTCAGTTAGACTTCGCACCAGTGGTGGATCGTTTCAGGGATGTCTTACCAGATGACTTTTCAGGTTTACCTCTGGAGCACGGGGTAGAATTTTAGATTGAGCTTATGCGAGGAGTGGCACCGGTGTCCATTCCTACTTATAGGATGGCTACACCAGAGTTGCAGGAGTTCAATAAGTAGTTGGAAGAGTTTCATGAAAAGGGTTTCATTCGACCCAGTACATCTCATTAGGGTTCGCCAGTCCTGTTTGCGAAGAAGGATAACGACACCCTCATACATTTTGTGGATTATCAGAAGTTGAACCAGTTGATGGTCAGGAACTGATATCCCTTACTGATGATTGATGACATATTTGATCAACTTCAAGGAGCTCGGGTGTTCTCTAAGATTTACATGAGGTCCAATTACCATCAGTTTCATGTTAGACAACCTGATATACCTCTGACATCCTTCCAAGGAAATTATGGTCTATACGAGTATATGGTTGTGCTGTTCAGCCTCCTGAATGCACCTGCATTTTTCATGGCACTGATGAACCAAGTGTTCCATCCATACTTGGATTCTTTTGTGGTTGTTTTCATGGAAGATATATTGGTGTACTCTCACACTCAACATGAACATGGCACACACCTTGAGATCATTTTGAGTACACTTAGAGAGCATCATTTATATGCTAAGATCTCAAAATTCCACTTTTTGATGGATCAGATTCACTTTTTGGGTCATGTTATCTCAGAGACAGGAGTATCGGTCGACCTAGAGAAAGTGAGATCAGTAGTTTCCTGGGTGCAGCCGAAGAAAGTCTTTGAGGTACAAAGTTTTCTAGGGATGGCTGGATACTGCAGATGCTTCATACATGACTTTTCATGCTTAGAAGCACTACTGATGAGTCTGACTAAGAAGGGTGTGAAGTTCTTATGGTCAGATTCTTGCGAGTTATCCATTCAAGAGATGAAAGGGAGGTTGATTTCAGCAGCTATAATAGTATTTCCAAAACTTGGAAAGATCTATAATGTGTATTGTGATGCTTCAGGTATCGGTCTCGGAGCTGTGCTTATGCAGGGGGTAGAATTCGTTGTATATGGGTCTCAACAGTTGAGGCCACATGAGAGGAATTACCTGACGCCTAATCTCGATATAGCTGCTATTGTCCATGATTTACGTTATTGGAGAAATTATTTTCTAGGAGAGCATTTTGTGGTTTTCGCCAACCAAAAAAGTTTGAAGTACATCTTCACTCAGCGTGATCTAAATTTAAGACAACGAAGGTGGGTTGAGTACCTTCAGTCCTTTGACTTTGAGCTTGCCTATACACCTTGTAAGGGCAATGAAGTGGCTGATGCGTTGAGCAAGAGGACTCATATACAGGTAGTTCAAGAGGCCAACAGTGAGTGGAAGCTTATGGATCTATTCTTTGAGATGCATTTGGAGGTGTATGACAGTCAAGGGTAGACGTTTCATTCTTTTGTAGCTATTACCTATACTCTTCTTGATCGAGTGAGAATGAGGCCGCTATCAGTTTCTAAAGGCCTAGTCCTACAAGAAAGTGTGTCAGGAGAGGACCCTATTCTGTGATGTACCATAAGCGAGGATGAGATCTTGCATTTCCAGAGGTGCGTATGGGTGCCAGAAGATATACACGAGGAGATGATTTGGGACTTTCATTATTCAATTTGGGTAGTTCATCCTAGCATCACCAAGATGCATCACGATCTACACCGTCAGTATTGGTGACCAGGTATGAAGATGGATGTTGCAGGTTTCGTCATGAGGTGTTCCACCTGTCAGCAGGTGAAGACGTAACATCAGCGACCAACAAGGCTTTTGTAGTAGTTACCCATTCTCAAGTGGAAATGGAATTATGTCATGATGGACTTTGTAATAGGGTTGTCGAGGTCGCATCGAGAGAATAATACATTTTGGGTTGTCATTGACAGACTTACGAAGGTCACTCACTTCTTGATGATCAAGGATACATTCAGTGTTGATGAGATGGGACAGTTTTAAATCCATGAGATTGTACATATTCATGTAGTACCACACTCCATCATTTCATATAGGGATGCACGTTTTACTTCTCTGTTTTGGTAGGGTATAGAGAAAGCTTTGGGTACACGGGTGCTTTTGAGTTCTACCTTCCACCCTCAGACAGATGGCCAGTCCGAGCATACAATTCATGATCTTGAGGACATGATCTGAGCATGCATTCTTGATTTTGAAGGTTCTTGGGAGAAACATATACCTCTTGTGGATTTTTTCTATAATAACATTTTTCAAGAAACTATTTAGATGGAACCTTATGAGGCTTTGTATAGAAGTCCATGCCGATCGTCCTTATTCTGGCTAGAGGTTGGAGAGACAGCTTTGTTGGGTCCTCATCTTGTTCCGGAGAACACAGAGTAGATAGAGTTGATTTAGAAGAGGATGGATACTTCATAGTCTTGTCAGAAGTCTTATGATGATTAGGTGAGACGACCTCTAGATTTCGAGGTCAGGGATTAGGTTTTTCTACATGTCACACTGAGGTTGGGGCATAGATGGATTAAGAGACATGGTAAGCTTTCACTGAGGTACGTTGATGCATTTGAGGTGTTGGATAGAGTTGGGCTGGTTGCCTATTAGTTGCATTTACCTCAGAGGTACCGGGCTATGCACGATGTCTTCCATGGTTCTCAGCTTTGACACTACTTTTCAAACACGTCTCAAGTCTTTCAACCTGATGAGGCTAAGCTCAAAGTGGGTCTTTTGAGGGGCATCCTATTCGGATTGTATATCGTAGTACAAAGGTTCTTCATGCCCAGTCTGTTCCTATGGTACGAGTGCTATGGAAGCACGGGCGAGTACAGGACAAGACTTGGTAGAGGGAGGCTGATGTACGAGTGCAATGGCCAGAGTTGTTCGGGGTTTATTATTCTACACTGTGCTAGGGAAATTCGGGGATGAATTTATTTAAGGGGGGATGTTTCTAAGAACTCAGACCTTTTTTTAGGTATGTTTTTCCTTTTCTAGTCATTTTTGAGAAAAATAAAATTTCTAGAATTTTTTGAAGTACACACCGTGTACTTTATAAGTAAACATTGTGTACTTGGTTACCACTGGTAGCTGGGCGCTGTCCATGTAGAGGCTATACACATGGCTGTGTGGGGTGACTTGGAAGCCTCTTTAAGTAGAGTACAAAAACAGAGAGTACACGTCATGTACTTCAAAAGTACACACTCTGTACTTTATTTTTTTTCATTAAATGCACTGGGGTCACGTCTAATTTCCATAAGACAATTCTTTTAGGTCCCATTCGACTGAGATCTCTATATGACTGCAAATCTTTGATGAACCCCCGAGAGAGCATCTATCCTTTGAATTTAACACTGTCAGTTGTGTTGGAATTGCATCGGTGAGTTCTCTCTTCTCCTAGAGATTCATCTTCTGATTTCTCCACTTTTGTGTGTAATTGTGGGTTTAACATTTTTTGATTATTCTTAGATCCATGGCGTTCTAAGGTGATTCAAGCCACTATGTTCAAGTATAGCAATATCCTAATGTCGAGGTAGGTGGTTTGAGCCATTATGTAGGACGTCTTTGAGTTTTATGTGAAAAGTTTCCCAATACCCATGAATGGGGTATTGAATGTTTACAGTTTTATCCCTATTGTTTGTCTTCTATACTTGCATGCTTGAGTAGATGATATTTGATTTTGAATAGGGTGAATTGATGTGATTTGGATGTGTTTCCCATACATGTTTTCCAGTTTTGACGTTTGGGTATAGTTTGCTGGTTATGCTACTGTTTACATTCCCATTCCTAGTATTGTAGGATGGTATGCCTGTTTTTATGTTATGCTATTATGTTGTATAATTCTATACAAGTAGTTCTTGAGGTATACCTTGGCAGATATGGGCTACTACACTTTCTTGACATACACAGGGCCGTGAGAACATGATGTATAGACCATAGGGAGAATGGACGTTGGGGGCATCTCTAGAGTGTTTGTTTTACTTACTATGAAAAACCACAGGGGTAATTGAGGTTGACTGCTTCCTCAGAGAGTCTGTAGTTCCTCGACATGTTCCATAGAGGTAATGTGACGTAAGTGCTTCCCTAGAGAGCCTTTAGTTACGATACAAGACTATATGGGTAATTGATGGTGAGTGCTTCCTCAGAGAGTCTATGCTTAAGCTGAACCAGAGGGGTTAGACTGAATGTGCTTCTCAGAGGGTTGCTTGAAATTGTTAGGTAGAATTAGCAGGTGTGGGCTATGAGTACTTCCTAAAGGGTTACCTATTTGTGTTTATCTTCCTTCTTAGTTGTTTTTTGATATTAAAACTATGGATTGTTTACTGTTGAGTACTTTCCTTTTTACCGTTCTCTGTACTTTTACCTGCAATATTTTTACTTACTGTTAGGCACAGATCTCATGGTGGTTGCCTACTGGGATTTAGTCTCACACCCTGTTTGGGCCATGCTTTTGGACCCAAACATATTATATTGTTGCAAGTATAGACAAGGGAAAGACCCCTTCTACTTCTGGTACTTGACATTTTTGTGGAGCTGGAGAGCATGGGACCAAGCTATGGCTTGTGATGATGATGAGTTTATCTACATTATTTTTCACTTTGGTTTAGCATTGTTGTGTTCCATAATTGTGACTTGTTTTGATATTTTCCTAGACATATGTGTCATGCACCATTTTAAATATATATTATCCAGTTTATACGTTCAGTTATCTACTGTTACAGTTGTATGTCATTATTACTGCTTCCACTATTGTATATCTATTTACTTCCGCTATATACTCTGCCAATGAGGGCATAATTTCCCCACTATCACACCCAAGGCCCACACTGCTAGTCAGCAGCCTCTGGTGTTTGGGAAAATGTGCTTGAGGCCATGTGACAAACCGGGTACGGGGTACCTCTGGGTGGATTTTGGAAACGGGAAATTACAAATATCCATTTTGACACCCCTGAAAACACTAAGTATTAAAAAACAAGAATATCAAGTATATACTCAACAAAGAAACATTGTCTCAAGGTAAATTCATAACTTTAATGCCCGTCTAGTAATCAAGCTCAAAGGTTCCACATAACACTGATTTAGGAGAACATGATCTAGGAGTCAGATTGCACTGATGGCATCCGTCTGATATGTACTACTCATTGGGTCTCTCCATAAGCTATTTATTTTGGAAGTCTAAAGAGAACAATAAACAAATAATGATTATACCCAAGTCCATGGGGTATATTAATAACTCAGTCTCGAATAACCCTCTAAGTTGAGGATCGAAGCCCATGTAGTGTTGGTTTTGACTATACCAAGAACTTCTCCTAGGAAAAAATGATGATAGAGGATATCACACCAAGCCTCATGGAAGGAATCCAACAACTCTAACCAAAATATTTCCACTGAAGGGATCACTATCCTAAGTGTAGGATTCAATTCATTAATAACCCTGAAGGAATGGATCAAGGGTATGCTTCCTACTGAAACATGTCCAAGATGAAGATGAAAATGACACTAGCCTTCTTTAAAGGAGTAAAAAATATTTCCCTTCGACACTAGTTCCTTCACATGTGACGTAGACTATTCTTTAGTCCTTGTCCATGTTTGTGTTAGAGTACATGGTGTGCCCAAGCCCCTATACTCCTGACTATGTGCATGTTTGGCTGGCCATGTCCATGTATGGAAATCCATGCCCATTTTTGTGCCTATGTATCATCCTAGATACATGTCAAGCCATTCGGGAAGGGTCATACACGTTCTGACAGGGGTCACACACCATGTGATACCTAAATCCCCACAAAACCCTAGCATCACACTAGGGTGCCCAACACAATGTGTAGCTATGAAATACATACCATGTACTGTAAGATTTTATATTAACTCATATATAGCTTATGCATCTTCATCTACTCCTGCGACCATCAATATGTCCACACACCTCATTGGAAAACAGGAATCTTAGGTGAACCAAATATTTCGGTCATCGATCATCTTGTTTTGGTCATTGAATCCATTTAGAAAAACATCCAACGCATCGCCTGTCATCACATGACATATATATGAAGAACGATATCCATAAAATAATCTTCGATCAATCATTGATAATCATAGATCAATCCTATCATTGATCCAATATTGTATCTGTCATATCAATCTATTTCTCCAAGAAATGGGTGCACAATGATTAATTTATCGGTATTTGTCAAGCCACGAGCCGAAAAAAATTCTTCTGATGAATGAAGAAATAAGGAATGAAAGGAAAAACTAAAAACACTAGTAATAAAAAATGATCAATGTTTGTGTTGGCCTATATTTTTTAGCATTATAATTATGAACTAAGAGATAAATAGACAATCAAAAAGAATTCCCCAATTGTCGAATAAATCAAACTCATACCTATGATATGCATGATCCATGAATCAATTCTTTATTTGATTGACTCGTGTTCATCATAAGAATAAATAAATAATAGAAATCTAAATAAATTAAAATCCTACCTTGATTTGGATCTATCATTGATGTAGAATGAATTCACATAATTTTCATTGGAGAGATCCTTGAATTCCATTGCACAGCGATCAACGATCCTTGATCTGGTTGTCATTCACCCACAAAAGCTCCTCCAATGGCACCTCTAAATCTACAGAGTTATGAATCTAACCCTAGGATTTTCCCATAGCCATATATTTATATAAATGATATTAGTTTGGATACATTAATTAAATTCATTCATTCATTTAAACGTTCAACGACAACCATGCCTCAACCTGAACACTCGAAACATTCCAAGGTTATATCGCTCCTTGGGTAAAATACACTCTTTAAACTCAATAAAAGAATTAGATTTATGATTAGAACAACTTTTTAGTAGTTATTCCCCTTTTTTAGGAATACTATGTGTGCATTCTATTTAATATATTTAATATATTTCGAACATTTATTATGGGCACAAAGGGCATCAGAATCTCATGTTGTCTTATAACATAGTCTAAAAAATAATCCATACCATTTCTAAAAATAATATATGAAAATATAATTCACTAAATTATCCCCACCTCGGGGATTTATTTCCCAAAAATCCAAAAAAAAATCTACACAAAGAGATGTGGGTACTAAGCATGCATATGAGTATCACACTCCTAGTTGGTCTTTTAATGAATCTTGTGCTGCCACTGGATACACACTAGGGTAATTGACTGCCCATGAAGGATCCTCTCCAAAAAATCCTCAATCTCTACTGGGTACTCAGTAGAAGTAGCTTCATACATGATTTCCATCTTGACCCAATCGATAAGAAGTGATAGATTGTGCACGTACCACCTCACCTGTGACACATGGAATACATCATGTACCTAATATAACTATAGAGGTAGAGATATGTGCTATTCCACCTCTCCAGCTCTATAAAATATATAGAAAGGTCCAATTAATCTCATAGATAGCTTTCCACACTGGTCAAACCTACGTAATCTACTTTGAGGTGAGATGAACAAATAGTCTCCCTCCTTGAACTCTAAAGGCCTACATCTATGGTCATCATGTGACTTATGACATCTCTGTGTAGTCCTTATCCACTCCTGGATGATCTTTACCTTATCAATAGTGGCTCTCACCATATTTGGACCCATATGTGCTGGCTCTCCTAGGTCAGTCCATCATAGTGGTGACCTGCAGGGTTGCCCGTACAAGGCCTCGAATGGTGTCATAATGATGGTGGAATGGTAGATGTTTTTGTTTGAAAACTTCACCAATGGTAATTGATCCTCCCAACTACATCAAAATTATAACATTCCCTCCTGCAACATTTTCTCCATGACCAGAGTGGTCTGCTCAGTATGGCCATCATTCTAGGGGTGAAATTCCATGGTCAAATGTAGCTAAGTCCCAAAAGCTTCCTATAATCCCTTCCATAACTAAGATGTGAAGTGATCATCATGGTTAGAAACTATCATCAAGGAAACTCTATGGAGTTATACTATCTCCTTAAAATAGAGGCATCCTAGGATCTCTATTAAACTCTTCTCTTAGATAGATAGGAAGTGGGCCAACACGGTTAGTCGGTCTATGATCACCCAGATGGAATAATGGCACATGGATTTATCTGGTAAGCCCATCAAAACGTCCATGGATATCATATCCCACTTCCACTATAAAAACTCAAGGGTTTGAGCTAAATCCACCATAACTTGGTTCTCACCCTTCACTTGTTGACAATTAAGGCAGCAAGAGACATACTCTACAACTCCATTCTTCATACATGGCCACAAAAAATAATATCATAGGTCTTGGTACATATTTTACACACCAATATGTACCTACAAAGGATATACATGAAAATATCTCATAACCTCCTACGTCAATGTCACCAATACCATTATGCATCCTCTACAAAGAATGACATGCTCCCCACCTTTAAAAAATCAATCAGGAGTATGTACAGTGGATATCTTAATACATAGGGTTTCACATTTGGTATCCCCAAGTTGTGCATCCATAAATCAATGTAAAATAGGAGGGGTACCAACCATTGAATAAAGTTACGCTTCTACATCCCTATACACAAACGATAATTGAAATGATGCCAACTGCTCTAGCACCTCACTCAGCCACTGTGAATAATATCTCCTACTGAGAGCATCTACTAACATGTTCCCCTTCCCAGGAGTATAGACAATATCGAATTCATAATCCTATAGGAAATCTATCCATCACCTATATCTCAATTTAATATCCTTCTAAGAGAATATATACTTAAGACTCTTATGGTCAGAATAGATGATAAACCACTCACCAATCAGATAGTGTTTCAACATCAGCAGTGCGAAGACTACCACTACTAACTCAAGATCATGGGTAACATAGTTCTACTAATTTGGCCTCAACTGACATGAACCATAAGCAATAACCACATTCATTTATATAAAAACAAAATTAAGCCCTATTCTTTATTCATCATGGAAACAATACATACTTGACAACCTCCTCTAAAAATCTCAAGATGCGAACAGTCATCAATATCCACCTCAACTCTTAGAAATCTTGTTAGAACCTTTCTTTCCTTATGAAAGGCTTCCCCTTTTGGGTCGAATATGTCAAGGGAACTGATATCCTAGAGAAATCAAGTATGAATCTCTAATAGTAGCCTGCCAACCCCAGAAAACTCTACACCTCCATCACGCTCTTGGGTAGATCCCAAACTAACATTGCCTCAAACTTTGTCGGATCCACTGCCACACCATCTACTAAGATAAAATATGCCATAAAATGTACCATCTAAATCTAGAACTAGAAATATTCAGTATTTTACCATAAATATGGTGCTCTTAGAGCACATATAGAACCATCATCAAGTGTCTTGTGTGCTCCTCCCTAGAAATTGAGTACACTAGGATATCATTGATGAAAAATACCATAAACCAGTCTAAGAATGGATAAAGGATCCTATTCATGAGTCCCATGAATACTGATGGGTTTTCTTCATGAAAAAGGCATCACAAATTAATCATAGTGACTGCAGTGACAAATGAATGCTATCTTTGGTATACGCTCATCCCATAATCGCAACCAGTGACAGAACGACCTAAGGTCAATCTTCAAGAACCACCGTTCCCCTCTCAACCAATCAATGATGTCATAGATCCTTAGTAGTGGATAATTTTTATTTATAGTCACTTGGATTAGGTTACATAACCTCAATGATAGCATATGACTTCTTGGTGAACAATACTGGGGTCGTCTAGGGTGAAACATTGGGAATAACAAATACCTTCCTCTACAAATCTTCCAACTGAACACTCATCTTGAAAATCTATACAAGAACCATATAATAAGATGAAGAAGATATCAGGTTATCTTGGGGTGTAGAGAAATGAATAAGTATATCTCTCGGTGGAAAGGTATGCCTAAAACATCCCCAGGAAAGACTTCCTCACACTTCACTACCACTACCTGAAAAAAATGTCACAGCATCCACTAGAAAAAGGGTCATACTATACAAATGGTGAGTAATTTATTTCACCCTCCTATGTATGAGTCCATCGTTTTTACCTAGGTTCACTTTTCACCCACAAAAGAAAAAACTAATCCAATTATCATAGACACTTCACATCCTCTACCTAAAACAATCTATATGGGCATGAACTATAGATAACCATTACATACCTAAGATGACATCATAAGGCCTCATTGCTAGTACAGAGAGATCCGAAAAAGAACTTTTTCCTCTAAGAGTCAGGTCACATTGTCAGAAAAAGTATGTGATCACTGAGTCACTTCTCGTAGGAGTCTCTCATAGCAAGGGTTGAGATAAAGGCTCAATTAGAATCTCTAAGTATTAAACAAGATATGTGGAAATAAAGGAATGAATAGAACTAGTGTTTATTAGTACCATAGCTTAGGTAATAAAGAAATAAAGCATACCTTGTATAATCCTTGGAGCCTCTTTCTCATAAGCCTCGACCACCTATAGCTTCCCCCACCCCTATGATCCATCTCCTTGAGCCCGGTTTAGACCACTTGGTGGTGGTAATAGTAACAAGTTGAAGTTTCTACCATTTACAACTTCCCTCCAATCTCCTATACCACATCAACCACACTAAGGACCTATCTTCTCCTGCCATTGCCTCCTCCCAAGCGACCCATCCATTGTCTCCTTGTTAACCATACAATAGGTTGTAAGATATCATCCAAGATGTACCATGATATCATAAGAGTACCACCACCACTACTAGGGTTGAATGGAAGCATCATGTGATACTTGAATCATAGAACCTCTATCCTGAGACCATATCCTAAAATTCCATGCTCCTCAAAGTCCCTATGATTGATGTCGGAACCCTGCTGCCGAAGTATTTTCTCCTGTGTTCCCACTACCGGAAACCAATTTTTTTTGCGTCTACTCAACCAAGAAACTCTCAACCAACAAATTATTCCCTAGCACCCCAACATAGGTAGGAATGAATAGAGGTATACTATTGGATAAGATGTCTTAATGCAGTCTTTTCTTGAAGGTATGGTCCCAAAAGAACTAATCACGAACCATATACATTGAGTATTTAGAGAGGTTAGTGAACCTCAATGAATACTCATCCACTATAATACTTCCCTATTAATGTTGTAGAAGATCATAGATGCATACAACTCTTATCCTATCTGGAAAGAACTCCTCTCTGAAAAGTTTCTCAAACTCTTATCATACTAGAGTCTCTTCATCATAAGACTAGGTCACTAAACCCCACCACCACCCTATAGATCCAAGTAGAAGGATTGATTCTTGGACCACCATCTGACCTATCGATGTCCTAATACGATATTGAAATTATGTCACCACCTCAATCCAATACTTAGTTTCTCATGGGTTAGGCTCACCTTAAAACCTGAGGGGCCACTCCCACTGAAACTCGTGAAGATTTATCAGCTTTCACACCTCATCTGTTGGTACCATGGATAACATATGCTACTGAAAAGGTGGTGTTATAACTAGTGAACCACCTAGAGGTAACATCTTTTGAACCAGACCCTGTATTGATTCCTCATCAATGAGGGGTTCATTAATGTGATCCTAATGTTGAGTCCTAACTAGTATATGTCGTGGAGGCTTCCTTAAATAGAAAAGACGTACCGTGATCAATGAGTATATCTGGAGAGCTGACCCAAGAATTAAATAGAAACTACAACACATTTCTATATGATGCATGTACCAATATTTTCCCTTGAAACTAGTTTCCACAAGTACCTATTCAAACAGCAGGTGATCAAAGTCTCGGTGTATGGATATGTCGGTTGTTGTTCCAACACTAGATTATTTTTCCTGAAAGATGAACTCAAATCACTAAACACTTTTGACCCAAACCAATCTCAATGACTTCGGTCCTAAGTTAAAACCAACTCCTTTGATACCATTTTTTCACGAAACATCCTAAAGGGTCCTATTTCATGACTACCACAAGCCTGTCTCCAATAGGCCATGGGATGGAGAATAATGTTGAGTGGGAATATCACTCACATGGGAGGCCTAATCCTAAAGTAAATGTATGCACACACACATATACAAGCCTATAAAATAATGGAATGTAAAAAAACTGATAAAACATACATACATAAATCAAAATCTCACAATCAGAATACAATAATAAGTACTTGAAAGTAAAAAAGTCCAAATACAAGCCCACCAAAAAAAGTCTGAAAACAAGTATAACCTGAAAATATAGAAGGGGTATACAGTCAAGGTTATTTTTGGAATAAACCTCAGTCAATTTGTCTCCCAAATACTTACCTATTCCTAACCCTTCTATGAATCCATCGAATGTTTGATCATCTGCATAAGACACAACACATATGGGGAAATCCCATGTAGGTGTCAGTATAACAATACCTCGTAAGACACCCCGAAAATCAAGAAGTATAAAACAACAATAATAATAGTCATCTCAGCATAGGAATATGTCTACAACACATATAAAAAGAATATCCAATATATACTCACCAAAGACGCATAGTCTCAAGGTAAAGTTTCAACTGTATTTCTAGTCTAGGAATCATGCTGGAAGGTTCCACATAGAACTCTTAGAGAAGAAAATGCTCCACAATTCATATAACATTGATGGAATTTGTTAAATATGTACTGCTCATAGGGTATTTCTATAAGCTTTATACATTTTAAGCCTAAAGAAAATGATACACAAATGAGGATCACAACCAAGGACATGAGGTATACCAATGACTCAATCTGGAATAACCTGCTATGTAGAGGATCAATGCTCATGTAGTGTTGGTCATGGTGATACTAATACCTCTTGTTAGGGAAAGATCCTGATAGAGGATCTCACTCTGTACCTCAAAAAAGTATTCCAAAAACTATATCCAAGAAGTCCCCCTAAAGGATTCACTATCCTATGTCTAGGATGTGATTCTATACTAACCATCGGGGAATGGATCAAGGGTATTCACCCTAATGAATCTTTTCCAAACTGAAAAGGACAAGGGATCTATGACCTATTTGAAGGAGTACACAGTGTGTAGTAGGATTATATGGTATGTTCCTTTAGAAATAAGTATTTACCATGTAACATGACCCATTATATTTCCTATTTCCATGTCTGTGTCAAAGTACATGGTGAGTCTGAGCGCATGTACTCCTAATCGGGTTTGTGTCCTGCTGGCTGTGTCCAGGTATAGATAGTTGTTCTTATGAATGTGAACATCTACCATCCCAAGTACACTCAAAGCCATTTAGGAATGGTTACACAATGTGTGACATAGTCACACATCGTGTGATACTTAACTCGCCATGAAACACTAGAGGAACACCAGGGGGTCCCACATGGTGTATGGCTCAACAATACATTCCGTGTATTTTGGGATTTTCTATAAACATTGTTATGGTAACTATGACTTTATCAACTCCTCCAGCCACTAATCTCACCATTCGACTCATTAAAAAAATGAGAATTTGAAGTCAGCCAAACCTTTTTGTCACTGATTACCATGTTTCGACCTTCAAATCCATTCGACAAAACATCCAATGTGTCGTTCATCATTACACGATAACGATATGAAGAATGATATCTCTAAAACCTCCTCTAATTGACCATACTTCATCATAGCTCATTCTTATCATTGATCGAAGGCCGAATTTATGATATCAATCTGTTTCCCCAAGAAATGAGTGTGCAATGATTGATTTACCAATATTTATCAAACTGTGGTCCAAAGGAAGTTTCCCATGATGAATGAATATATGGGGAAAGAAATGAAAAACCAAAAAATGAGGAGAAAACCATGTCCAATGTTCATTTTGGCATATATTTGTTTATGTTATAATGATGAACAAAGAGTAAAATACATAATAATAATGAATTATCCAATTTCTAGATAAATCTAACCCGCCATACCCATGATACACAGGATCCGTGAATAAATTCATTAGTTTATTGATTCACATTCAGTGTAGAAATAAATAAATGGGTATAAATCCAAATAAATCAACATTATACCCTGATTTATATTGATCACTAATGAATAATGAATTTGCATCATTTTTATTGGTGATATCCCTGAATTCTATTTCACACCAATCAAAATTCCTCGATCTGGTTTTCATTCACCCACATAAGCTCCTCCAACGGATCCTCTAAATCTATAGGGTTATGTAGCTAACTTTGGATTTTACCATAGATTTATATTTAATGAAATAATATTAGGTTGGATAAATTAATTAATTAAATAAATAAATAAAATTAATTCATTTAAACGTCTAGCCACGACCGCACCTCAACCCGAATGCATGATGGCTTCCAAGGTTATATTGCACCTAGGGTAAAATCCATGCTCTGAACTCAACGAAGACCTCATATTTCTGATCTAGGCATCTATTTAGTATATGTTCCACTTTTCAGGAAAATTATGTACACATTATATTTAATATATTTCAAGAATTTATTTCGGGCTCACTACGTCTCAGAATCTCACACCATCTCACCACCTGGTCTTGAAAATAATCCATAAAATATCCAAAACTAATATATGGAAAATCTGAGTCACTAAAACCACCAAGTATTATGACCTAGATAAGCTATAAATGTAAGATATTGTGAGGTTTAACGGGTTCCCTTATGCCACTCTCTATGGAAGAGATCCTAGGTTTACCTCTTGGATCTGGAAAAGTCTCCAAGAGGAAATGAAGACTCAAGTCAGATTGACCACAACATACCATCCAGAGATGTATGGTTAGAAAAAGTATTCTATTTAGATCTTTGAGGATATTATACATGAATTTATATTATATTTTAAGGTATCTTGGGATATCCATATGGTACTAGTTGAGTTTTCTTATAATAATAGTTAACAGTCATCGATCAGAATGTCTCCCTTCAAGGATTTGTATGGCCACCCATGCAGGTCACCTCTTTGTTGGTTGTATATAGGAAAAACCATGCTTATGGGAAATAGTATCATTTAGAAGACATTTATGAGGATTTAGGAAATATTTCAATGATTCATCATAGATAATATTTAGAATAAAATGTATACTTATCATCGATGTTGTTCTTTGGAGTTCTCCATTGGTGATTGAGACATCTTGATAGTTTCTCCTCAGTTGGGTCATCAGTAGCTTAGAAAACAAGGGAAGATGGATTTAAAAAATATTTTAATATTTTTTTATCATTGATAGTGTCACGACCCCCTCCCCACAAAGTGTACCCCTCCTGGGCCGACAATGTAAAAAAGGAGATAATGACCCCCAAGTCCCGCCTCCAGTAGGCCCCGGGTTGGCGACTAGCACTGAGGGTATATTAACATACAAATGGGATGCATTCCCCTCTAAGAGAACACATGCAGAAGAGAGAGATAGAATAGACTCTGACCAACTCCAACTCATAAATGAAATATAAAAGAATCCCATGTACATATATGAAATGTCATGCAAAAGTACTACAACTGAAAGGGAAAACTAAAAGTACCCAAAAGAAAGAAAAACGGCAGCGACCAAGAGCCCGAACAACTCCTCCTCCAACCACAAGCTAGTAGTAACCCGCTTGATCTCCAACTTTCTCCAAGTGACCTGAAAAATAGTTTATATGTACATAGGGTGAGTATAACAGTATACTCAGTAGGATCCTCCCCAAGCCTCTCGTGAAAAGGTAAAGAAAGCATGCTAAAGCCCAGTGAACAACAAGTGAAACTAACTCGTCACCTAAACAGGTATACTATGTTCCCAACCTCACCATGGGTACTCTAACCAAGTAACACATACAAGAATATAGCATATAGTAAAGAATATAAAGGGTACCCCGCTACTACTTCCCCACTGGTTTTCCGCTTTTCCCCAACGACATACGTCCTGTGCATCTCTCTCCAAAGGCTTGCCCGCAGACACCTGGGCTAAGCTCCACAATCTGCACCTTGTGCACCCCATAGGCTTGCCCGCAGACACCTGGGTGAAGCACCACACCGTCCTCACAACCAAAGGTAACCAGGTAGTTTCCGGGAGCCACCACAGCTCGCATAACATGTATGATATGTCGGGTATAATACCTCCAGCCATTACATCCCATACTCCGAGTAAGGATCCTCAAGCCATCGTTGCCTATACACGTTACACCTATAGTAGTCCGTAGGATACTATATCCATAATATATGTGTCTGAATAACCACAATCCATTACAGCCCTCTACTCACATATATGGGGTAACTAACCACTGTGCCTCATGGAAAAAGTATCTACCAAGAGAAGAGAGCGGAGCCAAAGGGGGTAGTCAGCCATTCAACCTCCCATCAGAATGTTGGGGAAAACACCCCCCTAGGGCTCAGAATCCCTAGGGTGTCAGTTTCCCTTACCGACAGGGTGGATTAGCGTATAGAAACACAAAAAGTACAGAATATAAAAGTAACTCACATCCACACTATGGGCATTACCTAGTCTTAGATACAACTACAGCTAACGTCTCTCAGACTCCAGGCTGCTACTTCTAAGACTAGGTATCCTATAAGCACACAAACATTTGAAGAGATTTATTAGATTACTTCATTCTTATTTTATCAGTTCCATTGTACATTAACTAAGAATGAACAATTCCACATTAAACTGAATTGGCATCACATTCAAAAACAACTACTCCTTTTTAAGATTCACATCACCTTTAAATTTCAGCATCTCCATCCCCGTGGATTTTCACCATTTAATCAAACATTCATTACAGAATTACTTTTCCACATTCCCAGGCATTCTAGAGAAGCATCCTATGCTTCTAAACACAAAGGAGTATCAACACGGTGAGTAGATATACTACCCGTCAAGTCTTTTCCGCCTATAGAAAGAGCATATACCCATTCTCCCTCGAGAGGCTAAACACGGAAAGCACGTGGCATACCCCGCGCGTCTTCGCCTCCTTCGGAAGAAGGGTAGAAAGACCAGCTTCCTTGAGCAGTGGGGAAAAGAAAAGTATATTGACATTCAAGAAAACCGCAAGCAACCAGCAACCACATCCATCCCATTCCATCACCCCTGGTGTCCTCCCCGACACCCACATGCATAAACTGATTCATCTCGCCACTCTAGGAATCATCTTCTGCCATAACTACAAGGCCTCCATGCCTACACATATCACAACAACCATCCAGGCTCACATCACAGCACAAGCAGCAGGAAAACAAACATCACATCATGGGCTCTTGACCCTTTAACAAAAAAGAGGGTAACTCCAAACCCTTTTAGAAATTCCCACATAATCTGTTCTCTAATCCATATTGAATTGGAAGATTTGTTATTCATAGGATCCAATCACGGATACCTAATCAGCAAGCTATCCCAATAAAATAACCATGCTTACTTCCCTAATTTGATTATCCTCAAATTAGAACAACTACAACAACGACAATAACCAGATTAATTTACATGCCTCTTTATCTTTAGCCAATTAATTAACAATTAATTCCGGCTTTACCTTCATTATCAATTTCTATCATGAACGCACAACAAATCAAAGAAAACATAGATATCACTATATCTAGGAAAACATGAGCCAAACCGTTATCACGGTATAAAGCAACAACATGCGATCAACCAATGCTTTTAATCCGGTTCAAGTATTTAATTAGGTCAATTTCATTGTGATCCAAAGGGATAAATCATGCTAATTCTACGATTGCACATATAAAATTAGAGAAGCCATGAATCCCCTACCTCAAACAGTTCCTCACGTTCTTTATCCACAGAACAGGTCATGATCCTCCCCTCACGATAACTGCATCCACCGGAGGATGCTGCGGTACGACAGTACCAACCAACCCCAAGAAAACCCATTAGAATCTTGGAAATTACATGGTATAATTATGGAAAAGAGGATAGGAGAAGATGAACCCCAAAAGAACGATGATACACCATACCTTATATCGAAGATTGATCGACACGGCTCAGTTGCATCCAAAACAGAGAAGAACCAATCCTAGGAGTAAATATTGATTGTGCAACTCCTACGGAAAATATTGAAAGGTTCTAGTGCCTCCTAGTTGAGAACAAAGGGAAAGAACAAGGGAGAATGATATCTCGTCCCTTTTTGAAGATTAAATGGGGCAACGGTTTAAGATCCGGTTAATTATCCATTAAAAACGGATCGCATTAACCCACACGGTTTGACCAAGTAAAACATTCCAAAACTTAGGAATAATTAATATAGGATTTATGAAATTTTAAACGGCCTTAAGAGCCCTTAAAATAAGTCTTTAAATGTATTTTATGTCAAAGGAAACGTCAAAAGGGGAAAAACTGTAGGAGTCTGGTAACACTGTTCACCCACTGTTACTGTACATGAAACCGATCTCTGAAACCGATCTCTGAAACCGATCTGTGAAACCGATCTGTGAAACTGATCTGTGAAAACGATCTGTGAAACCGATCTATCAGACCGATCTGTGAAACCGATCTGTCACACCGATCTGTGAAACTGATCTGTCAGACCGATCTGTGAAACCGATCAGTCACACCGATCTGTGAAACTGATCTGTCACACCGATCTATGAAACCGATCTGTCAGACTGATCTGTGAAACTGATCTCTCAGACCGATCTGTGAAACCGATCTGTCACACTGTTCTATGAAACTGATCTGTCCCACCGATCTGTCACACCGATCTGTGAAACCGATCTGTCAGACCGATCTGTGAAACTGATCTGTCACACCGATCTGTCAGACCGATCTATAAAACCGATCTGTCACACGGATCTGTGAAACCGATCTGTCAGACCGATCTGTGAAACTGATCTGTCACACCGATCTGTGAAACTGATCTGTGAGACCGATCTGTCAGACCGATCTGTTACTGTTCAAAAAACTGGAAACACTGTTCACAGAACTGGAAAATTGGCAGTGTTGGGGATAAGTCCCCTTGACCTCCCGGAACACCTCCAACACCAAAATTTCACAAAGTAATGGACCAGATAGGTCCGGGCCATTACATTAGATACCTCTCAAAATATTCTCGTCCTCGAGAATTAAAAACCAACCCAGAAGAAAAGAGGGGTCCGAACAACCACCCCATAAGATACCTCTCAAGGGAAAACCACCATGAGTTGTTTGAAAGCTGGAATAAAACTACAACATACGGGAAAAAAAATCCATACCAAAACAATTCATTCATAACATCACATCAAAGGTACATAAATAAAACATGAAAGGTCTAACCATAAAGGAAACATCATTACATGAAAGGAGTTAAACCTTGAACAACTCTGGGTACTGATCACGTATATGTGACTCACGCTCCCAGGTACTCTCCTCCGTGCCACCGTGTCGCCACAAGACACGAACTAAGGGGATAGAATGCCCACACAACACCTTCTCCTTGTGGTCTTGGATCTCCACAGGTCGCTCCTCGAAGGTTGCATCATCATCAATATCGATTTCTCCCCAATCGATAACATGAGATTCATTATGAAGATAACGACGGAGCTGCGATACATGGAAAACATCATGTATCCGACTCATCTGAGGGGGAAGTGCTACTCGATATGCCACAGCTCCAACACGAGTTAACACCTCGAAAGGCCCAATAAACCGGGGAGAAAGCTTTCTTCCATGACCAAACCTTCGTTGCCCACGACGGGGAGTCACCTTCAGAAACACATGATCCCCAACATTAAACTCTAACGGTCTCCTTCTTTGATCAGCATATGATTTCTGACGATCCTCTGCTGTCTTCATCCTCTCACGAATCACCTATAACAAAGTCCATTGAGATGTCCTCCCAATTCCACTGAGGAATCTCTATGTGTTGGAGAAGACCACCAGGAACACGGTGTTCGGCCTTCACCTTCTGGCAGACTAAACATCGAGACACACATTCTGCAACTGTACGCTTCATCCCAGGCCACCAAAACTGACTCCTCAAGGATCGGTACATCTTCGTCACACCTGGATGTACCGCCAAGGGTGAACTATGGAACTCTCGGAGAATCGTCTCGCGCATCGCCAAGGGAACAAACAGCCTGCCGTGATACAACACTCGATGTTGTTCATCCTCCGACCAACCATCAAGGGCCTCACCACACAAAACTCTGTCTCTCCAAACTTCCACCTCTAGATCACCCAACTGAGACTCTTCCAACTTCTGCATCAGAGATGACTGCACTGTCATCTGGAAGAGACAACCTCTACCTCCAACCTCTTCCATATCAAGATGCAAAGCTGCTAGTTCTTCCATCACTCTCCAGGAATCACCAGATTCACGCACAATGTCATTACGTGACTTTCGGCTTAGTGAATCAGCTAAAACGTTCCCTTTTCTAGGTGTATACGATATTTCAAAGTCATATTCCTGCAAGAACTCCATCCACTGACGCTGCCTCAAGTTCAAGTCACGTTGGGAGAAAACATACATCAAACTCTTATGATCGGTGAAAACCACAAAGTGCTCACCAATGAGGTAATGTCTCCACAACTTCAGAGCAAACACCATGGCTGCCAACTAAAGATCATGGGTGGCGTAGTTGCATTCATGTGGACGCAACTGCCGATACCCATAAGAAACAACTGACCTCTGCTACATGAGAACACAACCTAGCCCCAGATGTGAAGCATCACAGAAAACATCAAACTGGACTCCCTCCGCTGGAAGAAAATGGACTGAATCACTTACCAACTTCTCCTTTAGATATTCGAAAGCTACCTGAAACTGATCAGTCCATATAAACGCTTGATCCTTCTTGGTCCAAGCTGTCAGAGGAGTCACAACTCGGGACAAATTGGCTACAAACCTCCTATAATAGCCTGCGAGACCAAGGAAACTTTGCACCTCTGACACAGTCTTGGGGGCTTCCCAAGACACTACTGCTTCTATCTTTGAAGGATCCACAGCTACTCCCTGTTGGGACACAACATGCACTAAGAAACGAACTTCTCGAGCCCAGAACTCACACTTGGACAACTTCCCAAACAACTGATGTTGGCGAAGAACTCCCAAAACGGCTCGTAGATGCTCTGCATGCTCTTCTTCAGATGTGGAGTACACAAGGATGTCATCGATGAAAACCACAACAAACTTGTCCAGGAATTCATGTGACACAGCATTCATCAACCCCATTAAAACAGCTGGAGCATTCTTCACACTGAATGGCATTACAAAAAACTCATAATGCCTATGACGACAATGGAAAGTAGTCTTCGGGATATCCTCATCCTTTACACGCATCTGATGATATCCTGACAGCAAGTCGATCTTTGAGAACCAACTTGCACCCTTCATTTGATCGAATAGGTCATCAATCCATGGAAGAGGATAGCAATTCTTTATTGTCACTTTGTTTAATCGACGATAATTGACGCACAACCGCAAACTGTCATCGGCCTTCTTCACGAACAAGACTGGTGCACCCCACGGTGACACACTTGGCCGAACAAAACCACACTGCAACAGACCATCGAGTTGTATACGTATCTCTCGTAACTCAGAAGGGGCCATCCTATACGGAGACATAGAGATAGGAGACGCTCCCGGCTATAGCTCGATCCCAAAGTCGATCTCTCGTCGAGGGGGTAAGGATACAACCTCTTCTGGAAAGACGTCAGGGTACTCCTCTACGACCCTAGGAAACGCCAACTGTTGAACCTCTAAAGAACTCAGCATCATTCTAGCATTAATGGATGATAAGGATGAAACTCGTCTATGAATCATCTGAGGATCTCTCTCACCAACAAACACTACTTCCTCTCCATCTTCATCAAAGAAAACGACCTTCTTCCTGTAGCAATCCACAATAGCCTGCACCGAATACAACCAATCCATGCTGAGGATGACGTCATATGGTTTTATTCGTAAACATAAGAAATCTCCCCAAGAGCGGTGCTGCCCCAACATTAGCTCACAGTCTCTACATACTTCAAACAAGCTAGCTCGACCTCCAACTGGCGTAGTCAACGCCAAGGGCACTGGAAGCCTCTCTACCTCAAGTCCCAAAGCGTGGACAAGGGTAGGGGATATAAAGGAGTGTGTCTCTCCTGAATCAAACAAGGCATACACCAAGGTAGAAAACAAGCAAAGGGTACCTCGGACGACGTCTAGCTCGCCTGGAGCTGGCAACGCAAGAGCATGAAGCTGACCACGACCACCACAAGAAAAACAAGCGCCTGATCCCTTGGCATAGGCCTGAGAGTTGCTGCCTCTGGAGAAATGAGATGGGAAGGGCTGGGACCTACCCCCAGGTGAATGGAAACTCTTCTGTCGTGAAAACCGGGTACCCCGGACCACAACTATACTTCGTGAGTAATCATGAAGATTCCCCTCTCGTGACGATCCGGTCCTGGTCAAATTCCTCTCAACAACCTCTGCCCTCGCCAGCACCTCAAGATATGTCTTCAGCATAAATGGGGTGACTGGGTGCTGGATCTCTGGACGCAAAGCCTCCTCGAAATGCCTCGCCCTGGCCTCATCATCTGGTAACAGGTCTGAAGCATATTGTAGAAGGTTCCTAAAACAGATTCCAAACTCTCAAACACTGGAGATCCCCTGTCGAAGGGTGAGTAGCTATTGGCGACTGGACGCCTTCGCAGTCGATGAAAGAAACTCGACTCTAAACCTGTCTCAAAACTCCTCCCATGAGATTGCTGACTCCTCACGATCACCGAAGAACAAGAACCACCACTGCCTCACTGCTCCACGCAGCATCGTCAAAACCAAGGACACCCAGTGTTCCATCCGAGCACGAATCGAACTGAAGCCTATCTCGATATCCTCCAACCAGTCTTCTGTGACTGAATCTGAAACGGAGCCCTCATACTTCTGTAGACTCTGGCACTGAAACTCTCGGAGTGTCTTCCTCCAAGTTTCATCTTCGTCAACCTCTACTCAGCGGTGATCTGCTGGAACAGCCTGCTGGGCATCTTCTGCGCAAACCTGATGAGGACGTCAACCTGGAGCCATACCTGTAAAATAACAACCGTTAGAGCTCCTAAGCCTGGAATATGGAAGACTCAACATTAATTAATTAATTGTTTTGTTTTATTAATTTTAGGTTACCTATCCCAAGGTCTACCCATTCAAACACAGGGGCAAAGAATAATGATTCATGATCCTTTCCTAGGTCTCTACCCTACAACCAGTATCACTTTGTTTAGTAGCCATCGTAAACTTAAAGGTCTGTGCAACAGATCATAGGGGGCCCTGAACGCCTATGTCTCTGCCCGTCTCCAGTGTTTACCCCACTTTCTAAACATGAATGACACCGTTTCCCTACCATCCCATGCATCTTCACCTGTGCCTAACTCCAAACTCCATCCTATCCCTCAACCAGACCTCTGATACCACTCTGTCATGACCCCCTCCACACAAAGTGTACCCCTCCTGGGCCGGCAATGTAAAAAGGGAGATAATGACCCCCGAGTCCCACCTCCAGTAGGCCCCGGGTTGGCGACTAGCACCGAGGGTATATTAACATACAAATGGGAGGAATTACCCTCTAAGAGAACACATGCAGAAGAGAGGGATAGAATAGACTCTGACCAACTCCAACTCATAACTGAAAAATAAAAGAAACCCGAGTACATATATGAAATGTCATGCAAAAGTACTACAACTAAAAGGGAAAACTAAAAGTACCCAAAAGAAAGATGATACAACATACCTTATATCGAAGATTGATCGACACGGCTCAGTTGCAGCCAAAACAGAGCAGAACCAATCCTGGGAGTAAATATTGATTGTGCAACTCCTATGGAAAGTATTGAAAGGTTCTAGTGCCTCCTAGTTGAGAACAAAGGGAAAGAACAAGGTAGAATCATATCTCGTCCCTTTTTGAAGATTAAATGGGGCAACAGTTTAAGATCTGGTTAATTCTACATTAAAAACGGATCACATTAACCAGTGCGGTTTGACCAAGTAAAACATTCCAAGCCTTAGGAATAATTAATATAGGATTTATAGCATTTTAAACGGCCTTAAGAGCCCTTAAAATAAGGCTTTAAATGTATTTTACGTCAAAGGAAACGTCAAAAGGGGAAAAACTGTAGGAGTCTGGAAACACTGTTCACCCACTGTTACTGTACATGAAACCGATCTGTGAAACCGATCTGTGAAACTGATCTATGAAACCGATCTGTGAAACCGATCTGTGAAACCGATCTGTGAAACCGATCTGTCACACCGATCTGTGAAACCGATCTGTCTGACCGATCTGTGAAACCGATCGGTCACACCGATCTCTGAAACTGATCTGTCACACCGATCTGTGAAACCGATCTGTCAGAACAATCTATGAAACCGACCTGTCAGACCGATATGTGAAACCGATCTGTCGCACCGATCTTTGAAACCAATCTGTCACACCGATCTATGAAACGGATCTGTCACACCGATCTGTGAAACCGATCTGTCAGACCGATCTGTGAAACGGATCTGTCACACCGATCTGTGAAACCGATCTGTCAGACCAATCTGTGAAACGGATCTGTCACACTGATCTGTGAAACCGATCTGTCAGACCGATCTGTGAAACCGATCTGTCACACCGATCTGTGAAACTAATCTGTGAGACCGATCTGTCAGACCGATCTGTGAGACCGATCTGTTACTGTTCATAAAACTGGAAACACTATTCACAGAACTTGAAAATTGGCAAAGTGTTGGGGATAAGTCCTTTTGACCTCCCAGAACACCTCCAACACCCACATTTCTCAAAGTAATGGACCAGAGAGGTCTGGGCCATTACATAGAGTCTTAGTCAGGTTGATTATTGGTTAGTGTTACCAGATCAGTTGATAGGTATTCATGACATTTTCTATATATCTCATCTCAAGAAGTACCATCCTAATCCTTCCCATGTTCAAAGTTGAGAGGAGATTGAGTTAGATCCAGATGTTTCATTTGTTTAATAAGTAGTGGATATCATTGATTCTAAAATGAAAGTTCTATATGGGAAGTCTATTTTATTGGTTAAAGGTTATGGTGAAAGAGATCAGATTCTCACAATACTTGCGATCATGAATCATTAGTTGTTACACCCTGTGTTTTTCAGAACCTTTTTTTCAAAATAAATTAATATTATTTGATGTATTACATTACAAGATCCACCAAGTTAAGATTTTTTATATGATCCAACGAGTTAAGCATGCGCTACACGCAACACAGAGTTTTTACAAAACAACATTTTATTATTATAATTATTTAAGTGAGATAGTTATAACCTAGCATGTTTTTTTATGTTTTTTTGATTTTTTTATAAATGTGTGCATGTTAAAAATATTTTGTAAAATATGTCAGAAATGCGGTAGGGGGGCTACCGCCTTTTAGTAAAAGCATATATTTTTTCACTATTTTTAATATACTTTTTTGTATATTTGAAATTTTTATTTTTCTTTTGTTTTGTTCTGTTTATATAAATATATATAACAAAAAATTTCTTCAAAATTTATTTTCTATTTAAAAACCAGCATTGCTGCCATTACATCAATCTAGAATTCTGACAAAAACCCTCACCCAGGGCTCCCTTTTATTAGAGGGCTTTCCCTGGAAATCGTTCTGTATTTCCGTTATGAGATTCAGATTCAATCTTTCCTACACAGAATTACTAATATTTTATTATTAATCATTTTAAATCAATTAATTAATAATATTAATTACTATTTAATGATATTATTAAACAAATAATTAATTTATAAATATTTAATAATATTAAATTGGCTTAAATTAATTATAAATTAAATAATACAAAATTAATAAACATATTAATAATTAACTAATTCATTATTAACTAATTAATAATTAAATAATTAATAATTATATTACTAAATAATTATTATATAAATAATAATTATATTACTAATTAACTAATTAATTATTATATAATTAATAATTAATAATTAATAATTAATAATTAATAATTATATCACTAATTAACTAATAAATTATTATATAATTAATAATTAATAATTAATAATTATAATTAATAATTATATTATTAATTAATTAATTAATTAATTATTATAAAATTCATAATTATATTACTAATTAACTAACTAATTATTATATAGTTAATATTTAAATAATTAATAATAAAATAATTAATAAAAAATTATTATTTAATTATTAATTATATTACTAATTAAAAAATTAATTATATAATTATATAATTAATAATTAATAATTATATAACTAATTACATAAATTATTACATAAATAATAATTAATAAATAATAATTATATTACTAATTCACTAATTAATTATTATATAATTAATAATTATTGAATAATAATTAATAATTATAATTAATAATTATATTACTAATTAACTAAATAATTATTATATAATTAGTAATTAATAATTATGTTACTAATTAACTAATTAATTATTATATAATTAATAATTATAACTAATAATTGTATTACTAACTAAATGATTAATTATTATATAATTAACAATTATAATTAATAATTATAATAAATATTAAGTAACTAATTATTAAACAATTATTAAATATATAATTAATAATTATATTACTAATTAGGTATCAACTAATTAATTAATAATTATATTACTAATTTACTACTTAATTGACAACTAATTAATTATTAAGTAATTACTAATTAACTAATGAATTATTAACTAATCAATTTAATAAGTAATTAAAAATTTCTTTATTACTAATTAATTAATAAATAATAATTATATTATTATTTTTAATAATTATACATTATATATTTATTATTTATTATTTAGTTCTTATTAAGATTATTTTTATCAATTATATATTATTTAATTTCTAATTAATTAAAACCTATTATATATTGTTAACTATATATAAATAAATAAGTTATTTACAAATATTATTAATTAATTGATTAAAAATGATTAATTATAATAAATTCGTAATTTTGTGCGGGAAAGGGAGAACGTGAACCCCACATCGGAAATGCATAATTATTTCCAGGGAAAGCTCTCTTATAAAAGAGAGCCCTGGGTGAGAGTTTCTGTTAGAATTCTAGACTATTGTAATGGTAGTAATGTTGGATATTAAACAATAGATAAATTCTATAGAATTATATATATATATATATATACAAAACAAAATATACAGAATTAAATATATAAAAACTATATTTAAAATAGTTTTTTTGGCTGAAAGCCTCCACCCCCTACCACCTTTCAGAGATATTTTTCAAAATATTTTAACCTAGCCTTTTTTCAAAATCTGAAAACATATATTAAAAAAAATCTCTAACCTAGCCCTTAAACATAGTAATATAAATTGTAATGATAAAATTTTAAATATTATTTATAATGATTTCTATAAATAAAACATATTGATAATAAGACATACAATGTTTTGTAAAGTCTTTAGATGTTTGAAAATACTATTTTCCTAAAATAATTTCCTTGTGTATCCTTCTGTAAACAATAATAAAATTAATTTTAGAAAATTTTAGAAATTTAATTTGATAAAATAAACTTTATTTTTTAATTTAGAATATCAAAATTAACTTAGGGTGAATTTTTGTGTTGTTTTTTGAAAAAACATTATTTTTGGATGAATAGTGAAAAATATTGAATTTTAATTAAAAACTACTTTTTCATCTAATTTATTTATATAGTTAAATTATATTTTAATTTGGTTTTAAAATTTAATTAAATAATAAATAATTAAATTCATCAAATTTAGGTCATTTTAACCAATTTCTCATTGAATTTTGAAATAAAAACATTTCAAACTTTTAAGTATTTTCACTTAAAAACTTATTATCGTGACACGTTCGTAAGATTAATTTTATATTAAATTATGCCAATTATTGATTGGAATTTAAAAAAATGGATTCCATATTTGGAATCATCATAGTTTATAATATCTAATAATTTCATCTTAGTTTTTTACCAAAAATATTAGTGTAGATGATTAAAATTAATTACAGTTATTAAGAGAAGAATTAGCTTTTTACCCGAATGGCCCGAAGGCCATCATTTTTATTTGATTTTTTGATAACCCCCCTTTCAAGGGATGAGTTGAACCCTTACAAGGCATGTAGTATTAGATATTAAATGTCTTATAGGCTTAATATATTACATGATCCAAAGGTCTTAGGTAATTTAATGAGACTATAACTACAAGGAACTGTCCCTCCCCAACATCTGCATCGTGATGGTAGCTCTCCACCAACACATGGCCTCCTGACCAAGCTTCTCATGAAAGCACAAGCTGGTCCTAATGGCACAACCATACCATCTCATTTTTCCAAATCCATTTGGATCTACACTCATGAGTGCACTTGCTCTGAATCCTCCTCTGGGGTTGCTCCTTTTTTGTAGAGTCTGTCTGGGGTAACTGCATAGATCATGTGGTCCAAAGGCATTGAGGTGGCACGAAGGCTTTAAAGGGAGAAAAAAATCCTTACTAACCCAAAGGCCGGGATGGCCCAAAGGCCTTAAGCACTCCAATCCCAAATCGGTGGGCCAAGGTGAATAGTTTTCTCTACTACAGTACTGAACAGTGCCTGCTACAGTACTGTTACAAAAGACTATGCCCAAAACCTAAGGCCCAAATTGACCTATAGACTTTTCCAAAATCTGTTTTATGTCCATATTTCAACCCTATAATTCATTTTCATGGGTTTTTATTATTATTATAGACACTTTTCATGGGGAAAATGTGGGTGTAATCCCCTTTTAAAAATCTAGAAGAATGACACTCCTCCTCCACTATAAAAATGAACTCACCCCGCCCAATTATTCACACATATTAGGCCATTTTTCTTAGAAAAAATATACTTAAATCACCTATAAATATCCCTACCTTCGTCATATAATCCTTTCTTTGGGAATAAATTCATCTATGGAATCCATTTGGTGAAAACCAAAAGAAGTTACCCAAAGAAGAGGTAACATCTTTCCTTAAGATCCTTTGTTTTATTTTCATTATCCAACCTTAAAATCAAATTATTACATGATTATATAATAACCTAATTATCATAAATATACTTATATGATTTTACTCTATGTTTTCAACCTACACTTACTCACACTTCCATCTAATGGGTAACCAACTTACAATTCTTGCGTACAGCGAACAACCACTTCATGAAATGATGTTGTTCATTTTTCCTTTACCACCTATAATGGTTTGAAATTCTGATAGAAACTCTATTTTTATATTATATATATGATATTTATGATTTATCTCATCTCTTAGCATTATTATATAAAACATAACTTCTTGCTTTCTATTTTGTGTAAATATGATAACTTCATTTGTGTATTTTTGGATTACCGCCTCCTTAAAGAGATGTGATTCATTCACACTTTACATGGAATGTATTAAGGATGGGTTTAGTAAAATTATATTATATATATGAAATAATAATTCCATTGGAATGATAATATATATACATATATTTCATTTACTTACTTTCTTTCAAAATGATAATTAGATGGAAACAGTGTTCATGGGTACATATGGCCTACCGTCTCAATGAACGGTGTATTCCATTTCATATTTCAATAATTTATATATTATTATAAATATTTATATGATGAATATTTATTATATTTATATCATGTTTTACATTCTGTAAAAAAAGAAAATCAAGACTTATGTTAGGGGAACAATAATAATAATTCAAAACATGTATGAAAAACAAAGTAGATATTGCCCAAAGTGTAAAATTAACATGTATTTGTTAATAAGTGTTTGGACCAAGCTGTTGAGGAAGGGGTTTTGTATTTAAGTGTGGTCTTTTTTTTCACGTTATTTTTTGTAGAAAGGAAATCACTTCAATTTGTTTTTTGGAAACAATGGTTTTAGGTTTATTTTAAAAAGAATCAGACCCATGTTTTCTGAAAATTAGACACATGTAGTCAAAAAGTTTATTCTAAGGATGAGAATGAGAAGGAAAGAAAGAAAGACGAGTGAATGGAAAGTTATGATACTTTCCTATGTAATTGTGATGATTCTTTTCTGATTTTTATTTCATATAAATTATGATTTCTATTGAGAACTTGTGATGAAATATTGATAGAAGAAAGGGGGAGTGAAAGAGATGTGTCCAATCAGAAAGGAACCACATTCAGATTTATCCTATCTAGATAGCAGAGAGAAAGAAGTGGTACTATTTGTTTTAAAACAATCATATCCATATTGAAGAGACAGTGCTAATTGTTTTTCAAAATAATAGTATCTAGATTAAAGAGGTAGTGTCGATTGTTTATCAAAACAATCATATCCATATTGAAGAGGCCACACTGATTGTTTTTCAAAACAATCATATCCAGATTTAAGAGGCGATGCAAGATGTTTTTCAAAATAATTTTATCCGTATTGAAGAGGTGGTGCCGATTGATTTTGAAAACAATCGTATCCATATTGAAGAGGCAGTGCTGATTGTTTTTCAAAACAATCATATCTAGATTGAAGAGGTGGTGTTGATTGTTTCTCAAAACAATCATATCCAGATTGAAGAGGTAGTGCCGATCTTTTTTCAAAATAATCATATCCAGATTGAAAAGTGGTTTTGTGGAAAAGTGGTGTTGATTGGAAATCAATGATGATAGAGGAGTAAGAGATGGTGCTGATTGTTTGTCAAAATGACCATATCTGGGTAAAAGTGAAAGAATAAACATGGTATTGATAAAAGATCATTGTTTTCATATTGTATTGCATTATACTCAGGCAGATCATCATTTTCAGATTGTATTGTATCATATCAAGGTAGATCATCATTTTCAAATTGTATTGTATCTTATCCAAGCAGATAATTGTTTTCAGATAGTATATGATCGTACCAAGTGATCGTACGAAGAAATTATTGTACCCAACAATCATAACCAAAATGATCACAAACAGAATGATAGTAACCAATAATCGTATCTAGAATGATTATAACCAGAATGATCGTAACCAGAATGATCATGAATAGAAATGATCATATCTAGAATGATCGTATCCAGAATGATTTTATTTAAGATGATTGTATCCAGACCATTTGTATTCAAAAAATATCATTCTTGGGTTGAGATGAAAATAAAGAAGCAGGAATGAATGTAAAGTTACAAGACATTCCAAATTAAGTTAGACGATGCTAAAGCTGATCTACAATGAACTCAAATTCATGAAGGTAGTCATGATTCAAGCACTGGTTTTTTAATGAAGTAGTGTTTCTCAAGTGGTTCAAGAGAACATAAACGAGAAGAAGATTTTTGAATAATTTCTTGAGGATGAGATGAAATTTCAAATACAAGATTTTGATAATAATAGGTTCTGAGAATTGTATTCAGCAATCATCATGAGGAATCAGACTTAGTTGACTGGACCCATGTATTCCTAACAATTTAAATCAGTCTCAACAATTGAAATGAGATTCTAAATAATGAGCGGTAATGATTGTGGAAATTTTGAGAAGAATCATGATGTGTTGACAAAGTCATAATTGCTCTGAGATTTCAAGAGAAATTAATATTTGGGTGAATTTAAGTGAGCGAGAAAGTGTTTTGGGATTCTCACCTAAACTTGTTTTGTGTCACCTATAAAAGGGAAGTAAGTACATTGTACTTTTGGAAGGTGTGTACTGTTCAACGTAGATGAGAGAGAATATCCCATTTTCTAGAGATAAGAAGAGATCAATTCCTTTCGGCTTGACAATTATTTTTAGGTGGTGCCAATTTATTCATAATCAATCCGTCTGGATAATTGTATTCCAGAATTGATGTGGTGTCGATTCTAATCTTATATTATATCAGAAAATAGAATTGGGAGAATTGTTTTGGATCATTTAATAACCATAACAAGGATGAAGATATTCTTATTGAATAATAAACCTTGTAAATTTTTTTGTTCCTTTGTATGTGTGTTGATTTGTTAATCAGTAGAGAATTGAAATATTTAATAGGAGTCGAAAGTTGTTTCAATTGAAAAGAAACATAAAAGAAATAGGGTATCACTGATTCACCCCCTCCCCCTCTCAGTCATACAATACTATGACTGGGCACTTTCAATTTCTATTAGAGCAATGTTCTGTTCATTATTCATTATTGATGGATAACGTGAACTGTTTGAAAAGTAATGGTATTCTGGTACTTTATGGAAAGAACTATCATATATTGAAATATAGTGTGTTTCCATATCAAATTTCTATCAGTTATGATGTTCTTGAAGCTAAAACAATTGGGTTTCCTCCCATTGATGATAGTGCTCTACTTACACCTATTGATAAGAAGTTTCTTGAGAATGATGGAAGGGCCAAGAATTCTATATTATCATATTTTTCTGAAAGTCAATTCTTGATAATGAAAGGTGTTTCCATAGCTAAAGGTATATGGGATAAATTGAAAAACATATATGAAGGCAATAAAAAAGCGAAGAAGGAAAAGTTACAAATATAGATATTGAAGTATGAAGATTTGAAGATGGGTGAGCACAAATCTGTTGGGTAATTATTTACCAGGGTGAATGACATTGTGTTTACTATCAGGTTTCTTGGTGAAAAGTTGAAATAATCAAGATTTTTTTAAAATATCTTAATAATCTTACCTGAAAAATTTGATGCAACAGTTTCTTCATTGGAAGAAAGAGATCCTGAAACATTATCTATTGATGATTTACATAACACTCTTATCACCTATGAAATGAGAAGATAGAATGATATGAACAAAAGAACAATGTTTGATAGATAAATATATTTCAAGGCTATGAAGAAAGAAAAGTATAATAATATTGTTATTGAACATAAAGCTGGTGATTCGTACTCTAAAAATTAGGTATGTAAAAATATCAATGATATACTATCTTTATTTTATGATAAAGTGAAATGATGTATAGGGAAATGCGAAGGGAAACATCCCTTAAAATGTTTTGAATGTGATGTTTTTGTTCACTTTTCATCTAATTTCCCTCGAAGAAAGAAAGAAGAGGATAATGATATTGAATAATGAAAGAAAAGAATATCATGGAAGAAAAAGGGAGAAAAAGGAAAAGAAAATAAATTCTTTAAATAAAAAAAAGATGTTTCTTGTCCAAAGATGATGAAGATGAAGCGAGTGATGCTAAATCTAAAAAATACAATGATTATGGTAATAAAAATACTTTCATTGTAATAGTTAATGATGAATAATTTGGAAATAGTAGTTCTGAAGAAGATGAAACTCACCTTGAAATTCATTTGAAAGAAGACTAGAAAGAATGTTTGAAAAAGATCAGAAGGATTGAAAAGGAAATAAAAAATTTAAAAGATGAATGCTCATGAATCCAAGAATGTATTGCTGGTGAGAATGAAAAGCTAGTTAAAGATATCGATGATTTGAATAAGTCTTTTGAATATGAAAAGAATCATAATGTGCATTTGTAAGTGAAGGTGAAGGAAAAAAGAATAAGAGTAGTAACTTGTCTAACAAAAACACTCTGAAGCTGAAAATAAAAGTCTGTGTTTCCAAAACTCTACCACTGATGTTGGTGAATGATCTCATAATGATAAAATTGAGATAGTTTAACAAAATATACCTTGAAATGGTGAGAAAAATAATGGAACATGTGTTTAAAAAGAATAATGCTGGGAAAGTTATGTATGTATTCAAAGTGAATAATTCATAATTTACATAAAATTATGAGTTCGAAAAGGTTTTATCTAGATCCGAAAAAGTTTCAAATACTTATAATCATATAAAGGCTTAAAATAAGAATAAGAATCCAATTTAATGTGAAAGAATACGTTTGATAAATTATTTCACAATTCTGGTCAGTATGAAGGTTTCGAAGGAAAATACTCATTCTATGGGTATTGCTGGTTTTATGGGGGATTCAAACAGATAGAAATTATGTGTTGGTTCAATCAACAACATTACTATTATCCCACAGGTTATGAAAGGAATAGATTTTGGGTTAGTCAATCTCCTCAAAGAAAGAAAAATGAGAAGTTTGTCTTGAAGAAATCTAAAAAAAATGAAGTAAAGATTGAAAATTGGTTCCAACCCTTGGAAACTATTTGTGAATGATGTGAATAATGTGGAAACCTTGATAAGGATGTCTTATTTTGTTACCGTCATAGAAAAATATTCTCAATTCTGAAAAACTGAAGGTGAAGAATGAATATAATGGAGAAAAGGCACTTTTTGTTGAAACTGCGTTAAAATCCATGAAAGGAGAATGACCCTAGATACTTGATTGTGGTTGTTCATCTCACATGATAGGAGACATGAAATTATTCAAGGATGTGAAATATTATAAAGATGGAATAGTTAAATTTTTCAATGATGAATCGTTAAAAATCAAAGGTGTTGTGTCATCCATTGTTGGAAAAGAAAAGATGAAATCTATGAAAATATTGTATATTGATGGGCTGAAATACAACCTGTTAAGTGTCCCACAATTGTGTGATGAGGGTAACAAGGTTATCTTCAAGAAATATTGTAATGCCCCGACCCCAGTTACCCAGAGTCTGTGCATTATTTTAATACATTGGCATGATTACAAGGAATCAAGTCCCGAAGAACCGATCAGTTTAACAGTCTTGGAAAACAAATTACATACATGATTGTGATATTTCACTTTATGATATAAAAAACAACATAAATAATATTTATGAATTACATTATTACCTTGGATTAACCCTGCATATAAATCATAATACACTTCATGGAATCCTGGGAAAAATAAAACATATAATGGGGTGAGCTCAAATTCTCAGTAAGGGTAAGCAATACAACATAAACTTTCATAAATAAGCATAAACATTTAAGGCAATGTATAACTAAAACAAAAGTCTTTTAAACTTGAACCTCAACATAATATGGAAAAAATAAAATGAAATAATCCCATTTAATTATTCACATGGATATTCTACTAGTCGAATAATCACATTCAATATCACTAACCACTTTCATAATGATGGAATCCATAATTCCAGACTATCATAACCACATAGTCAAGGCCTTGTGCCAAGACTACAAATAAGATTTTGTCAAGGCCTTGTGCCAACACACTAGTTTATCTGATGAGACCTACCGAGACATCGAGGAGCTATAGCGGGCTCCACCTGTCACTTACTAAGTCCAATGCATTCCTCATATGAATAGGTCTAAACATAACATAAACATTCCAATTAAAACTAGCATACGAAATGTCAATATTTTTTCCATAAACCATGAATGGAATAAAAATAACATATCCACAGTCAAACATATCACAAAACCTTCAATAAAATATGTATTTTTAGTATCATAATAAATCAACTTCAAATAACCTTAAAATCCATCAAAGGATGTTGACATAGATGAAATAAAAACTATTTGAGAGAAATATCTATTTTTTTGAAATCATTGAAAAGTCACACATTTATAAAGGAAGTAATTTAAAATTGACTTTTGAATGAAAGTGTCCCATACCACTTTGAAACTTTTGAAAAGAAATATCATTTCAAAACATTCATGTCTATATAAATAAATCCTTCAAATCATTTTGAAAACATGGACATTAATTAAAATTATTTATAAAGATAAATATTTAAAACATTTAAAATTCGGATCTTGATAGAGTACCATTCACAAATTCGTAAAATATTCATTTTGAAATCATTTAAAATTCACATAATTATAAAATAAAACATTTACTTTCAAAATATTCTTATAATATTTTAAAGGAAGCTTCGATGATTTTATAATGGCGGAAAATAGCCGCACCTGCCGTATAAGTTAAAAAAATATTCTTACCTTAATTCTGTAGAAAAGGTTAAAAAGGACCTTGTTTGGAAAAAGATGGATAGATTCCTTTATAAAATACTTATAAAAATTCAAACAAGGGTATAAATGAGTTTAACCCAAATTCTGTAAAATAGTAATAATGTTTTGAAATAGATTTTTAAGAAACATGGACGTGGATGATAAAGAGGTCCTAGTAGATAATTACGTATAAACAACATCAGATAATGAAGAGATTGTGAAATAAACCCATAACAATTTGGTTTTACGAAACATACAACCCATGAAAGAGGTATCATACTATTAATATTTAAATACACATAAATTAAAGTGTATTACACAAAGAATACAATTATGGGTAGTATATACACCACACAAAGGTAATAGTGGCAATATGGCATGAATCTCACGGGAATAAGGAGTGAGATGAAAGCCCCTTACCTTGTACTTTTACTTGGTTCAGGGTAGGTTAACCTCATGTATAATGGTGAAATAATTGTTATTACATTATAAAATAATCATATACATTAATATGATATCATATATGATCTTTTAACATTGCTTTTTCAATAATATCTTAGTATTATCGTCGTTTTGGGTGTTAACTTACTCGTTTTATTTTATATGTTTTGCTACAAAAGTCATGTTTTTTATGAATAGGTTTTATCTAATTCATATACAGAATGATATCAAGTCCTTAAACATTATTTTTAATCATCAAATGATAATTATACTTGAATGGATATGACGGGGAATGAATCTCATCACGTTCGTGGAGACGATAGTCTGTACGTACGCACGAACGCTACTTCCATTTCATTTTTCATTTAAAAGGAATCAAAACCAAATGATAAATAGGTATATTATGATTCTAGAATAATATAATATCTTATATGTGTTACATAAGTTCATTAACACATTCCTTTATATGTTCCATGTCTGGTATGAACGAGTCATATCACTTTGAGGGGGTGGTAGTCCGCACTTCGTCAAATGAAATTATCGTACATATATACAACATGAAGCGAATAATGGTATGCTATAAAATTAAATTACATCAGCTTATATATAAAATTAATATCATTAATATCATATTTAATTATAGTTCCATCATAATGGACACCATGAGAGGCGGTAGGAGATAATTGTACAATCGTCGTTTCGTGAGGCGTTTGGTTGCCATCCACAGAAACATTATGTTCTTCCACCATTAGATGGAGGTGTGTGTGTAAGTGTAGTTAGAATAAATATCATAAAAATATCCTAGTATATTTAAGATACTGTTTTTATTACAAAAGAAAAGAATAAAAAGAGTATAGGGGTTGGAGAAGTAAAATAAAAGAAGAGAAGCTAAGAGAAATCGTTACCTTTAATTTGGGTAACTCCCTTTGGTTTGAACCAAAAAAGGACTCTTGAAGTGTTATATGTCTAAGGTAAGGCTTCTACGAGGAGGATAGGGATATATGGAGCTTAATTGGACAGAGTTTGGATGATTCAAATGGATTGAGAGGTGTGAGGAATTTGTTAGAAGTGGTGTCCTTTTATAAGGGGAAGGAGGGGCTCTTTAGGGAAAACTAAAAGTATTACATTTTGATAAAATCATATTCACTTTCTAATAGCTCCAAAGTGGATTATTAAAAGTATAAGGTGCGGATAGGTTGAAAACAAACTCAACCAATAGGTTTTATTCAGGTTTTGGTCACTTTGTTAACCTTATATTTTTGTTTTAACTCTTAGTTAATTAGTTTGACATTTACCATGTCACTTTGTATTTTTATATTATATTGTTAATAAACATAATATATACATCCAAGAGACCCCCAAGTAGTACATTAATGATACACCTATAATTATATAAGTCCTTTGGCCGATCCTTAGATTTTTAGGAATAGAATATCAATTAATAATATAATATTTGTTTCAAAAACTCATTTCTGTCAATTTTGACAATATTTAATAATAGATTTTTGTTAAAGTCTTAACCACTTTATTAACTCGATACAAATTAATTTACGCAATAATAAGATGTGATATTAACCAATAAAATTGTTTTATGAAATAAAAACTTCCAATTTATTTTTATTTTAACATTTATAATACTAATTATTTGATTCTTTCATAAATAAATAAAATACTGCATCATTATTGTGTCATAAATAAATTTAATTATTCAATGTCTAAAAATTATAAATAAAATACCATTATGTAGGAAATATTTTTAGATTTCTAATGAATATTTATAGTCAAAAATATAACATATATAACCATATGTAAAAACTGTTTTTCTAAAAGATATATGCTTATGACATTTTTGTATTTACTTTAACTTAATTAATATAAAGTATCATTATCACATAGAAGTGGCTCCATGGGGTTCCAAAATCGACCCAAAGATATCCATGGTCAGACATTACAACCCCAATAAGGATAGGATATGTGTAAAGGTAATTTTGAATTATTAAAATATTCATTTTACCTTGAATTACCCTATTTACCTTCAACCACGATAAATAAAAGTAAAAAATTACTATTCATAAAAAATTATTTTTATCTTATTGAACCAAATTTTACTCCTTGATATTAACTGTATCTCACATATTTTCATAATTCAACACAAATAAGCGTTAAAATTATGTTTTATGTGAATTTTCAAATTCTCCTAGGAGGTGGGTAAAAGACGGTGAAAAGTTCAATAAGATTTTTATTTATCTAAAATTATTATAAACTGACTCCAATGAATTAAAATGAACTTTTATAAGTATTATGTATCTATTTTGACATAAACTAATTTTAAAAAATAACTATTTAAATAAAAAATCGGTTTTAACCAATAAGTCAGTGTTTTTCACTATTCATCAAAAAATGATGTTTCTCAGAAAAATAACAAAAATTCGTCCTAATATATATTTGATATTATGAATTCCAAAATTATGTCTATTTTACCAAATTCAAAACATATAAGTTTCATTAATTTATTTAAAAATTAATTTCCGTTGTCAAAACAAATAGCGTGTTTTTAAGAAATAATGACTATCAAAAGATTGACACTTGCTTATGTCCAGTTTAAATGTGAAATTATGTCTGATGACTAATATTGGATTAAATGGTAAAAATATAATCTAATTATACTTTAAAATCACACAAATTCATAATTTGTCACTATTAATTATTTCGATTAAAAAAGTTGTTTTTAATTAAAATTTAGTAATTTTCACTATTCATAAAAATATAAAAGTTATCAAAAAAGTATCGAAAATTCACCCTATGATAATTTCGATATTTCAAATCCAAAAATGTAGTTAATTTTGAAAGATAAAATGTATTAAATTTCAAAAATTGGGCATTACTATTCTTTACCGCTAGTTTTATTGGTTGTGGTGTGTTAGAACTCGAAGTTTCGTATAACACACGCTGTTGTATTACTCAAAGAGAAGTGTACCATGAAATATTGGGGTGTTACAAAGATATATTTGTTTTAAATAGTGAAGAATATGGAAATATTGTTATAAGAGGCTAACGTACGAAAGGAAATTTGTTTTAGGTTGGTGATTTACAAAACTCTTGTAACATGAGTATGGAGGAAGAGAATAAGTTATGGAATAAAAGGCTTAGAAATATGGGTCAGAGATATGTGAGAAAGTTATGTAAATGATATATTGTTATATACATTCTTGATTTTCCAAGATGAAGAGATCAGTGTTTCACTATCTTCCATAACGGAAAAGTTACAAATGATGTGCATATGAAAGTTGATGTCTATTCAAAACAACCCTTGGAGTTGATTCATTCCGATATATGTTGGCCAATAAGAAAACAATCAACATAGGAAGATGTGTATTTCATTAATTTCATTGATGATTTTACTCATATTACTTCTGTTATGTATATGAAACACAAATCCGATGATTTGAAAATATTTATAAGTTTCAGAAGAAAACATAGAAAGAATGTGAGTATTCTGTGTATAATTTGAGAACTGATAATGGTGGCGAATATAGAAGTCAATAATTTTAAGACTATCTTGAGAAGAATTTAATTTGACATGTGTATAACTCTCCATACATTTCCCAACAAAATGGGGTTGCTGAAAGAAATAATAGAATCCTGGTAGAAATGGGAATAACAATGTTACTTGAGCATGACCTTTCTCATTAATTTTAGAGGCAAGCCAGGATTACTGTTGTTTATATTCAGAACTACTGTTTCTATAGTACACAATCAGGTATGACTCCCTATGAATATTTTTATGAAAAAACTACAAGTTTGAATTACATTAGAGTTTTCAAAAGTCCTTGTATTATAAAGAAGAAATGTAGAAACTATGGAAAATTTCAGTAGAAAGGTGAGGATGAAATCTTTCTTTGATATTCCCCGAAAGGAAGAGGGTAGAAATTTTTCGACAAAAAAAAATTAGTTGATGTAAAAGTGATTTAAGTATCTAAGAAAGAAAAACATGTTCATGTGGACAATGATGTTAAGCAATTTGAAGAAGATAATTGTGATAAGGATACAAATGATTGTAATGCTAATAATGGTAAAGAATCAGAATCATCTATTTCCAGTGATGAGGATGAAAATTGTAAATATTATCCAAAGATGAGGAAACATGTGGAAGTACATAATATAATTGGTGATCAAAATCAGAAGGTTAAAAAAAGAACAACCAATTTCATTACACATACATCTTTGTATTCAAAAGTGAAACTGAATGATGTGAAAGAAGAATTTGAGCATCCAAAATGGGTTCAATGAATGAATGAAAATTTTGATCAGATTGAAAAGAATAATACGTGGGAACTCATACCCAAGCCTGAAACCAAAAACATCATTGGAAAAAATGGGTTTTTCAGAACAAGATGAATGAAAACGGTGAAGTTATAATAAAGAAAGAAATATTGGTATGAAAAGGTTATTTATAGATTGAGGGTATTGATTTTGATAAAACCATTTCTCCAATGGAAAGAATTGAAACAATCAGAATCTTTCTTGCTATTGCAGCACAATGAGGCTACAAGATCTTTCAAATGGATGTTAAATCTGCATTCCTAAATAGTGATCTTGAAGAAGAGGTTTATATTGAATAAACTTGTTTCTTTGTTGTTAGAAATGATTAAGGTTATGTGTGTAGATTGAAAAAGGAATTGTATGGCCTAAAACAAGCTCCGAGGGCATGGTATTTCAAATTAGATACATTCATAAGAAAGATGAATTTTAACAAAGGAAGAGTAGATAACAATATTTACATCAGAGAAATTCAAGAGTATTCCATCACTGTAATTGATTATGTTGATGATATTATATTTTTTGGGAATGATCAAGGAATATTTGAAAGATTTTTTGAATAAATGAAGAATGTTTGTGAAATTTCCATGCTGGGAGAAATGAAATACATTCTTGGGTTACAAATCCAGTAAAAGAAAGAATAAAATTTCTTATCCCAAGAAAAGTATACAAAATAACTTCTCAAGAGGTTTGGCATGGAAAATTCAAACCCTATTTCCACACCCATTTTAGTGGGAACAAAGCTGAGTAAATATGGATAAGGAAAAGAAGTTGATCAAAAAGAGTACCAGATATTGGTTTTAAATCTATTGTATTTGATGACCTCAATACCCGACATTGTGTATATTTTTACGTTATGTGAAAGATTTAAAATTGCTCTAAAATAATCACAATTAATTACTGAAAAAATAATTATTAGATATATAAAACAAACAAAAATATTTGGAATAAAATATGATAGCTCAAATTGTATAGAATTGTTTTGGTATTCAGATGCTGATTGGGTAGGAAATGTTGATGATAGAAGATCCATATCAGGTAGTGTATTATTTTCGGGAAATAATTGTGTTAGTTGGCATTCAAAGAATAAAAATTCAGTAACTATGAGCACTACTGATGATAAGTATATTGTGGCTACTCAATCCACTACTCAACTTATGTGTATGAAAACACAATTAGAAGATTTACTTGTTGAAGTGAAGTTACCCTCACTATTGGGTTGTGACAATCAAAGTATAATCACTATCACCAAGAATCATGTGCAATATTCTCATTCAAAACATATTGATATCAAATATCATTTCATTAAAGAGCATGTGGAAATAATGAATTGAATTTGGAGTATCTTCCAACATCGGAACAAGTTGCTTACATTTTCACAAAACCTTTATCAATGTAATCATTCTCAAAAACTAGGTTGAACATGGGTGTCCAACCTCTTTCTATTCAAGGTTGAGGTATGTGTATCTGTACCCTCTCTCATCATACCTTTGGATTGTTTTTTCAAGGGGGAGAATTGTTTTGTTTCATAAATCTGTTGTAAAAAAGAGAGAGTTGGGGGTAAGTTATAAATTCAGCATTGTTTAGTGTGTGAACTATTCTTAATATTTTTTGGAGTGGTTGTAAGAAAATAAATTGAATTATTTTCTAAGGATAATGGAGAAAAGAAATAGAAAATAAAGAGGTTGTCATGATCACTTTTATTTGGATAGCATGGTTTTTCTATTAATTATTCCTCTTTCCTAAAATTAATTAGATCATGTAATATTATAATTATTGATATGTAATCCATTTCTTGAGGTTGGAATGTTCAGTGATTTATGAAACATGGTTGACAAAAAAATCCAAAGTCATAGATTGTTAGGACCAAGCTGATGAATAAGGTGTTTTGTATTCAAGTGTTGCCTTTTGTTGTGAATGTATTTTATGTATAAAGAAAATCAATTCACTTTTCCTCGTGGAAAAAATTATTTTGGGTTTGTTTTGAAAATAATCAGATCCGTGTTTTCTATAAATTGGACTCATGTATTCAAGAATACTGTTCTAGAGGTGAGAATGATAAGGAAAGAATGAAACATAAGTGAATGGAAAGTTACGATACTTTCTGATGTAATTTTGATGATGATTTTCTAATTTTTATTTCATATAAATCATGATTTGTATTGAATTATTGTGATGAAAAATTGGTAGAACAAAGGGGGAGTGAAAGAAATATTTCAAATAGAAAAATAATCATATTCAGATTTATCATATCCGGATGGAAGAGAGAAAGAAGTGGTACCGATTGTTTTTCAAAACAACTGTATCCAGATTGAAGAGGCAGTGCTGATTGTTTTTCGAAACAATTGTATCCAGATTGAATAGGCGGTGCTGGTTGTTTTTCAAAACAATCATATCTAGATTGAAGAGGCAGTGTTGATTGTTTTTCAAAACAATCGTATCCAGATTAAAGAGACGATGATGATTTTTTTTCAAAACTATTGTATCCAGATTAAAGTGGCGGTGCCCATTATTTTTTAGAACAATCATATCCAAATGAAAGAGGCAGTGTTCATTGTTTTTCCAAACAATCATATCCAGATTGAAGAGGCGGTGTTGATTATTTTTCAAAATAATCGTATCAAGATTGAAGAGGTGGTGCCGATTATTTTTCAAAACAATCATATCCAAATTGAAAATTGGTTTCATTGAAAAGTGGTACGGATTGGATAGGGGTGTTGATAAAAGAGTAATAGATGGTTCTGATTGTTTCTCAAAATGACCATATCTGGGTAAAAGTGAAAGAATAAACATTTTACCGATCAAAGATCATTTCTTTTAGATTGTATTGCATTGTACTCAGGATTATCACCCTTTTCAGATTGTATTGAATTGTATTTGTGAAGATCATCATTTTTCAGATTGTATTGTATCATATCTGGGAAGATCATTGTTTTAGAATGGTATTTGATCATACTGAGTGATCGTATAAAGAAATGATCATACCCATAAATCGTAACCAGAATGATCGTAACCAGAATGTTAGTGACTAGAAATCATATATAGAATGATCATAACTTGAATGATTGTAACCAGAATGATCTTAAACAGATTGATCGTAACTAGAAATGATCATATCTAGAAGGATCATATCCAAAATGATGGAACTCACGATGATCGTATCCAGGAAATTTTTATTTAGAAAACATCATGCTTGGGTTGAGATTAAAAGAAAGAATTTGGAATGAATGGAAAGTTCCAATACATTCCAATTGATGGAAGACAATGCTAAAGTAGATCCTCAATGAATTCAAATTCTTGAAGGTTTTTATGATTCAAGAACTAGTTTTTGAATAAAGTATTGTTTCTCAAGTGGTTCAAGAGAAAATAAAAGAGAAGATGATTGTTGAATGATTTGTTGAGGGGGATCTGAACATCCAAATACAAGATTTTGATTCAAATCGATTCTGAGAATCGTATTTTGTAATCTTCATGATGAATTGGACTCAGTTGATTGGACCCATTTATTTATAAAAATTGAAATAGGTTTCATCATTTGAAATGGGAGTCTGAAGAAGAAGAGGTTAAGATTTTGAATGTTTCAAGAAGAATCAAGAAGCATTGAGGAAGTCATAATTGCTTCAAGATCTCAAGATAAATTCAGATTTGGGTGAATTTATGTGAGTGGGAAAGTGTTTTGTGATTCCTGACTAAATTTGTTTTGGGACACCAATAAAAGGTAAATAAGTACATTATACTTTTTTAGGTGTGTACTGTTCACCACAGAATAGAGATAATCCCCAAGTTTCTAGAGAGAAGAAGAGATCGATTCTATTCGTCTTGACAATTGTTTTTGGGTAGTGCTGATTCATTCGTATTATATTCTTCTTGACAATTGTATTAGGTAATTGAATTGGTGTTGATTCTACTATATTGTATTCAATCTAAAAATCAGCTTGGGAGTTTTGTTTTGTAAGAATCTGACTTGGAGGAAGCAGACTTAGAAAAAACCAGACTCAATATTTCATAACAATGTCCAAGTAGTTCTTACCTTTCTTCGGGGTAAAGAATTGATGAATTGTATTTAAATTGAATACATTTGTTGAATTGAAATGAAGTACAGGTAACATGAGTTGCTACAAAAAAATTGTAATACCTTATTGTGCTAAGAGGATTCAGATGCACTAGTTGTATTGTTTCATAGAGCTACATGAGTGAAAGGGTACATCCTACTCGTTGTAATACAATGATTGATTTCTAGTAGATTGTATGTAATTGGATCATTTCCAAACCATACCAAGGACATAGCTATTCTTATTGAATAGTGAACGTTGAAAATATTTGTGTTATTTTGGATGTCTTTTGATTTTTTTCTCAGCAGGGAATTGAAATCATTAACACGAGGCGACAGTTGATTCATTTGGAAAGAAACATAAAAAAAGTCTATCACTGATTCACCCCTCCCCCTCTCAGTGATACAATAATCTAATTGGGAATATTCAATAAGTAGATAATATAACATCATATATATTATTATATATAATAATAGGGTTCTATTTTAGATGTATAATAAACTTATATTTATTATATAGGATGTTCTAATGAGTATAAAGAAAGTCAATACATAAGGTATGGGTTTTCTCATCTCAATTTTATTTTCACTAAGACTCAATCCATTTTAACATCCTATTTATTATATGTGGTGTGTATAATTACCATTGATGTATTATATACATCTTTATGATCTTTCTTTCATGGTGTTTATGGTTCAAAAGTTACCAAATCGGTAAATTAATTTTGTCTCAATTTTCCTTCTTTGAGACACATGTTTTGTTATGCACCTATGTTCTTTTAAAATGTGTATATACTACCGTTTTACATTTTATATCTTGAATATCCTTATTTTCATGATATTTTAAGATTAATTTAATTTAATTTTCTTACATGGTGAGTATGATTCAAAGTTACCAAGTTTTAAGAGTCTATTGAAACAATCTAATCATTTATCTAGATTGTTTATGATTATGCTTCCATTGATAAAATATTATGATCCATATCTCAAGAAAACTCCTAAATTTTCTTGTCCTCTGGTTATTCATGATATCTTCATGTATTGGTACCATTCTCCCACTTTTTGGTACTTAATGTAGTTATGAAAATGTTTTTAAGAAAATTCAATCTCATTTCCCTTTTCGTTCGGAAATCTATTTATTTCAAAAACAATGTATTCATAAAAAGTTTTTAAAATTATATTTAAAAATAATTTTAAATTAAAAATTATTTCAAAAAATGTTTTATAAGTTTTCAAATCTATTTTCAATGAATTTTTTTTCAACTTGTTTTAAATTTTCCATAATATGTATTTATAGAAAAATGCTTTCAAAAGAATTTATGTTTAAAAAAAATTCAAAGAAGAAAGTATATTTTACTCAAGATATGGTTTTAATAGACCATTCCAAATTAGTTTTCATCTAATATGAAATCCATTGGTTTTACTCATTCCTTTCTTGGAAAATGATCCAAAGGTTCCATTCATATTCTTTCTTTGAATGGTTTATGTTTTTATGGAATGATGTTTTTGAAATAAATTTCTCTTTCATGGGTTATATGTATATGAAACCCATTTCAACTTCATAGGATATATACTTATGAAACCCACTTCCTTTCATGGGTTGTTCTTTGATGAAATTATTTTGAAACCTGTATCTTTTTTCATAGGTTATGATACGATTACATATTTATGATACCCATTTCATTTCATTGGTTATGATATGTGGTTTATGATCTTATGGAACATGTATGTATGATTTAATTATGAGATGGGTGGGACTTATATCTCCCTCCAATTAATTGGGCAAATATTTATATCTCATGAGATAGAAATAGCTTGAATGAGGAGTGAACTCGGTTCAGTAAAAGACCTTTTTCTGCTAAGATGGTCATGAGAGTGAACCTTGACTACTATGATGTTCATAGAAGTAAACCATGACTACCAAGATTGTATGGGGAGAGAACCCATACTACTAATATGGAATTTTCACCAATTCCTTAACTACTATGGAAATCATTTCATATGTCTATGTGTCTTCCACAATTCCATATCCTATTCCTATGTTATGCTTTCATGGATTATGATATTGATTCCCTTATGATCCAATTCTTATAAACTTCCAATATTTACGTCGTGATTCATTTTTATGATATTTTTTATGTAGGGTATGATCTTTTATTTTCATGATCACATTCTCATACCCTTATGCTCATTTTTATGCTTACATATCTTATTTTTTTACCCTTACTGACCATCTAAGCTCACCCCTTTTTATATTTCATTTCCACAAGTTATGAAGATATGTATTATGTATGGTATGTATAAGAAGGGTGAAAATCATGGATAAACTAGTGAGAGATAATGTAGATCACTTATGTACCATAGTTTATGATTACATGTTTCCAAAGGCATTAGACTAATATGGTCTTTGGGAATTTGTTTGTGTAATGTATTAAGTATTATAAAAAAAATTATGTAATGTTAATGTTTGAAATGTGATGTTCTCTATATTTGGTGTCATTGAAAAATTTTAGTTAACCTTTTTAAGTTACTATGAGAAAACATTAGTGAAAAAACTAATAAAATGTCTAAGGATAAGTCTAAGGATAAGGAAATGTATAGGAAAATGTCCTAGAATTTTGGTAAAGGATAGAGTGAGTGGTTTCCTAGAAATACCTACCTATTTAGATACTACAATTAGATATGGATCTAGAAAATATGTACATAGGGGTAACAGTCTTAAAAAACCCATATTGAGATAGACTCAATAAAGAACTAGTCCATGACAATGGGGCTTGCTGCAAACCTGGTTTGACATTCTCAGGGGATATGCTTTGGAAATTCATGAACACTTCACAAACCATCATAAAGGATATATATATTATTTGAATATGATTAACCTAGGATAAACCAAATTTGTCATAGATTAAATAATGTGTCATAATTTATACATCTTATATATGGTTTTTCAAGATTATACAGTTTCCCCCAATGATTATTGTTTCTTACTCTATAATTTTTTGTTTTAGTCAATGGATGGAACTCGAAGGAACCACATCAATGTTGAGTGTGATGGACAATGAGATGATTATTATACTAAGAATCCAAATTATATGGTAGCTGGAATGAAAAATATCATTACTATGCTCACTCAAATTTCTTAATCTATGAGTCATGATGAAATTACAAAGGAGTAATGGATAGAACGATATTTTGTTGAGTCCTTCATGAGGCAACGTCCTCCTTCATTTAGAGAGTTTTATAATACACTTGTTGTTGAAAAATGGATCAATTCCATTGAAAATATATTCTCTATTCTTCAGTGTTCAGAACATGAGAAAGTTATTCTGGTTGTTTATCATCTAGAAGGTGAAGTGGACTAGTGGGGGACTATAATTAATAATACGAGAGAACAAGAGGAAATTGAATCCATGGATTGGGACTTGCTCAAGAACTTATTTTTCAATAAGTACATTATGTGGGTACTTTATACAAATATGGGGAAAGGGTTCCTTGATTTAATGAAATGGGATGATGAATTCTTAAGTACTTTTGAGGATAATTTCACAAGACTTACAAGGTACAGTTCTGGTATTATCATCCAACCAGAAATTAAGGTTGACTGATTCATCAGTGGCTTAAATCCAAGTCTCATAAGGATGTTGGCCATAAGAGACATTATTATCTATAAAGATATTGTGCCTTGTAAAATCAAGGTTGAAATTGATATTTTATTTATGTATCAATCTCATGGTTTAAAAAAAGTAAGAAGGATTTCAAAGTAAAATTTTAAAACAATAAGGAGAAGAATATGATCTTTCCTTTATAATCTTAGTATGGAAATAATAATGGAGTAAATTGTCATAATTGGTCTAATAAATGTTTTATGTATAGAAATTAAGGTCATCAGGCATTTGATTTCTAAATTTATGGGAAGAATTTGGTTAACAATGCGAATAGAGAGAGAACTGCATAGAATGAACCTCCCCTGTTTTAGTGCTATAAGTGTAATTAGAATGGGCATTATGATAACCAATGCCCAAACCTGAGGGTTGGTGATGATGATTGGTTTGAAAAACCTTTTAAACTGAGGGAAATGGGGAAAACATGCAATCACTATCTATGATGAGGGGTGTGATAATGATGTGGTGAATGGTACACTTACCATCCACTCAAGAACTGATAATGTCTTATTTTATTTTGGATCTACCCACTCTTTAATATCTAAAGAATTTTCTAAGGGTATTGAGATTCCACCCAAATGATTTGATGTGGAATTAGTAGTGAAAACCCCTAATGGTATGATGATTTCATCTCAATTATATGATTCCTCTCCGATTGATGTTTGTTGGTTTGTGCTTATTATAAATCTTATCATTCTTCCTTTAGTTGAATTTGATGTCATCTTAGGCATGGATTTTTATTTTCTTCATAAATATCAAATCAATTTTCAATGAAGGGAAGTTACATATGTTATTTAAAACCACCCTATGATCGTCTATCAATGTGAAGATATGTATAAAATTCCTATGGAGATCACATCTGTTTTATGGGTCTTAATTACCATTCATATGGGCTATTTATCTCAAACGGTTGGAGATAAAACCGACATCGATGATATTATTATTGTTTGAGAGTTTTTAGATGTCTTTCCTATTGAGTTTCATATCCTTCCTCCAAAACGTTAAGTTGAGTTCTCGATAGAGCTCATACTTGGTTCCACACCAATTTTAAAGACTACCTATAGATTGGCCCCAATTGAGTTAGATGAATTGAAGAAGAAACTCTAATAAAACCGTGATAAGGTATTAATTCAACCATGTGTGTCACCTTGGGTTGAACCTATTCTTTTTTTAAAGAAATATAGATCAATGTGAATCTTCATTGATTATCGGGAGTTGAAAAATATCACGAACAAGAACAAGTATCTGATTCCCTATATTGATGACTTTTTTGATCAAATGCATGGAGCTAAAAACTTTTCCAAGATTGAACCTTTTTATAGATATATTCAATTGAGTTTCATGAAAGAGTATATACATGATAAAACATTCCGTATTAGGTATGCAAACTATGAATATATAGTTATTCCTTTTAGTCTTACTAATTACCCTGCTATCTTCATGGATTTGATGAATAAAGTCTTTAGAGATTACCTTGACCAGTTTTTGGTAGTCTCTATAGATGATATTTTTATCTGTTAAAATAAAAAGTAAGATCATGAAGACCACTTGAAAATTATAATGAAGACCCAAAGGAAGGAGAATATGTATGAAAATTTTACAATGTGGGAATTTTAGCTGCTAAGGGTTTCATTTTTGTGTTACATAATCTCAAGAGATGGTATAGTAGTAGATCCATTAATGACAGAGGCTATTAAATATTGACCAAGACCAACCATGGTGACTGAGATTCATAGTTTTCTAGGTCCTGATGTATATTACTGAGGATTTGTGGAGAATTTCTCATGACTATCTAATCATCTGACCACGTTAACTCAGAAGGGTTCCGAGTTCCTCTAGACAGATATATGTGAGGAAAATTTCAAGGAACTAAAGAGAAGGTTAGTCAGCACACCTATGCTTACTTTATCCTATAGTGGAGAAGGGTTTGTAATATATATTGATGAATCCAATAAGGGATTGGGATATGTTCATATAGAGAATAACATGGATATAGCCTATGCCTCACGATAGTTGAATATTCCTAATCAAAATTACCCTACTCGTGATTTGGAGTAAGCTTTGGTAAGTTTTTGCATTAAATATATGTTGGAATTATATTTATAGAGAAATTTGTCATATATCTATCAATTATAAAAATCTAAAATATATATTCACATAGAAGGAGTTGAACATGAACTTGAGAAGATTGTTATAACTGATAAAGGATTATGAATGATTAATACTTTAACACTTTGGGAATTTGAACAAGATGGATGATGATTTGAGTTAAAAGAGTCATGCTAGATTATCCATGTTGAGGATCGTAAAAGATCCAATATTTCTGAATATACAATGGATTGATATATTGTTAGGTCTACAAGGCTGAATACCTTGAGAGGGGGGTGAATCAGGGTATGACTAAGTTAAAATTAAAGCATGTTCTGATCTTGATTCTTTGTTAAGAAAAAAACTCTTCTCTCTCTCTCATATTACACGATATAAACAGAAAGTAAAGAAAGAACAAGACATAGCAATTTTTCTTGGTTCACCGCCAAGGGCTACGTCCAAGGAGCATACGCTGATAGGTTGTCGGTCATACAAAATTCCACTAAACTTCATTAGCTCTGGATTACAAGGTTTGGGCACAGTCACTATGTCCCAGACTCACTGCTTTTATAATGTTTAGGGTCAGCTCACTGCTTTCCCAAGGGTCACTCCCTGTTTCTCTCACTCTGGCTCACTACTGGTGGAGAGGATCACCTTCTTCCTCTTCCTTCGCTCACTGCTCTGGAAAGGATCCACTCATGGTTTATAGACCTATAGGTCTCTTAATTTACATGAAGGAATGCATATTCCTCTGTATGTAGATGCCCTGTTGAAGTCCAACTTCCACCCGTATATGAATATCTCTTTGCACCGAAGGTATCAGGAAAAATTCCATCTTCCACGTAGCTCGAAAACACTGCCGAAAAATCAGCCTTACTTGGTGCAGAAGTATATCTCAGCGCGCAAGTATCGGTGCACAAGTCACAACTGGTGCACAAGTTTTCCTCAACCACTTGTGCAACACAAGCATCTGTAACTCCAAACCTTCACGACTCACTTCCTTCCTCGCCTAAACCACATGAGGCACACGACTAACACTTAGCGCGCAACTTCAAACACTGGCGCACAAGTCCCACTTGCGCGACACACCACCACTTGCGCGACCACCACACCTGCGGGACGGGAGCTCCGAATCTTCAAAGTGTTGAACTTCGGTAAGAAATGAGGAGGGGTGGTCCAGTATTTATAGGCAAATTGACCACCTTGCGCGACGATGCGAAAGTCAACCTTCGGCGCGCAAGTCTCGGCACCCAGGTCACTTCCCCTGCATATCACTTGTGAGACCCAATTCCAAACTTGCATGAACCTTTTTCCTTTTCCATATTTTGATCTTATGATCTTGAAAAACCAAAGGCAAACAAGTTCTCAAGCTTCCAAGGCATCGGCGCGCAAGTCTCTTTCATGGAGTGCAAGTCACTTACGCAACACCACCAATACTTGCGCGACACTTATCCATTTTCCATATTTTGATGATCTGATCTTGAAAAACATATGGCTCCCAAGTTTCCAAGCCTTCAAGTACACAGTGCGCAAGTCCCTTTTCCAAAAAACAGTTTTCTTTATTTGACGATTTTCAGGCCCAAAAATTTGGCAAACACTGGAAAACGACACCACCTTGTATTTGTTATTTTTATGCCGCCTCCAGATCATCCATCCCTTTGTCGACGTTCTTGAATCAAAAATGGATCAACATTACACCATGAAATCCCATTTTTCATCAAAATTGTATGTCATGGTTTTCTTTGTCAACAATCACAGCACATATGTCCACTTTTTCAAGAAACACAATCACCTCAAAAATGCTTCAATGATGCCTTGATGGATTTTTTCCCAACATATAAAAATATTGAAGGGAGGAGAAATTTCTTATTTGATCAATTAAATATTCAAACCTCTATCCAAGTGAATATTAAAGAGTCACGTAAAGAGGATAAATAGATGAAAAATATTATTAAAAATGTTCCTCAGTTTAACCATGATCATGATGGAATGATAAGTTTTAGGAACTGTGTATGTGTTTAGTACATACCATATTTTAATAAAGAGATATCAAAGTAATCTCATAGATCTTCATTATCTATTAATCATGGATGTACAAAAATTTATTGATACATGAAAGAATACTTCTAGTGGAATGGCATGAAGAGGGATATCACAAAGTATGTATCTTGGTGCTTGGTATCCAGCAAGTTAAGGCATAAATGAAAAATTTTAAGGGGATGTTTCATCCATTAACCTTACCAGAATGGAAATGAGAGAACATAAATGGACATTTTCAATGGAATCCCTAAAACATCATAAGTTTTTAACTCTATATGGGGGTATTCAATCTCCTAACTAAGTCAACACACTTCATTGCTATCCGAGAATACTTCTCTATGGATCGTCTTTCCAGGATATACCTTAATGAAATGGTAAGGTTGTATGGAGTACCACACTATATTATATCAGACCACGATATGAGGTTTACCTCAATGTTCTGGTGAGGTATTCAGAAATTACTTGATACAAAATTTAGTTTAAGTGCTTCTTATCATCCTCAGATATATGGTCAACCAGAAAGAAAAATTAAAACCCTAGAGGATATGTTGAGATCTTGTTCATTGAAATTTAAAGGTGGTTGGGATCAACACCTTCCTCTCATTTAGTTTTATTACAACGACAAATTTCACTCAAGAATTAGGGTAGATCTTTATAAATCCCACTATTTTAAGAAATGTAGATCTAAAATTTAATGAGATGAAGTTAGAGAAATAAAATTATTGGGGCCTAATATTGGTTAATAAATGGAAGAGAAAGTCAGATCCATTCACCAGTATATCAAGGAATCTCAAAGTCGGTAGAAATTTATGCTAATAATCAACAGGGTGATATATAATTTGACATTTTCAAGAAGTTTTTTCTTTTAATATCTCCTTAAAAGATGGTTATGATATATGAGGAGAAGTAAGAACTAATCCCTAGGTATATCGGTCTCTTTGAAATTCTTGATCATATCGGGACCGTAGCATATCACTTGGAACATCCTCCAAATCTCTCTCAAGTCTATGATGTGTTCCATGTATCTCTTTTAAGTAAGTAAATACCCAACCCTTCACATGTACTGAACTTATAGGTCATACCACTAGAGCATGATCTCTCTTATGAGGAACAAATAGATGAAATTATGGATCATATAAAGAATGTTATACAAAACAAGACCACCCGCCTAGTCAATGTTTTGTGGAGAAACCAATAGTTAGAAGGATAGATGTGTTAAAATGAGGATATTATGAGTCATAAGTATCCTCATTTGTTTGAATGATAATGATGAATTTCAAGAGACAAATTCATTTTAAGGGAGGTAGAATTTAACACCTTGAGTATTTAAAAAGCTTTTTTTTCAAATAAATTAATTTTATTTGAGGTCTTGGGTTAAAAATACAACAAGTTAATATTTATTTATATTCTATAATGATTTAATCTTTCACTACATGCAATACAGATGTGTCTTTCATTACACGCAACATTGAGTTTTTACAAAACAACATTTTATTGTTATAATTATTTAAGTGAGATTGTTATAACCAAATTGTTAGACTTAGTAACATGAATTTTAAAAACAAAATTTTAATATTATTTATAATTTTTTTATATAAATAAAACATTTTAATAATAAGACATACAATTTTTAATAATGTCTTTATATGTTTTCAAATATTATTTTCTTAAAAGAACTGATTTTATGTCCTTATATGAACAATAATAAAATTAATTTTAGAAACTTTTAGAAATTTAATTTGATAAAACAAAATTCATTTTTTAATTCATAATTTAAAAATTAGATTATGGTGATTTTTTTTGATTTTTATGAAAAATTTCATTTTTGGATGAATACTAGAAAATGCTAAATTTTAATTCAAACTGCTTTTTTCATATAATTTATTTATATAGTTAAATTATATTTTAATTTGGTTTTAAAGTTTAATTAAATAATTTTTACAATAATTAATCTAATTTAGTCCATTTTAAACAATTCCACTTTGAAATTGGATATAAAAACAATTCAAACGTTTAAACATTTTCGCTTAAAAACTTGATGTCGTGACACGTCTGCTGGATTAATTTTTAATTAATTTCTACCACTTCTATGATTGGAATTTGAAAAAACAGATTCCATATTTGTAATATTAATAATTTATAATTTATAATAATTTTAACTTAGTTTTTGACCAAAAATATTAGTGAAGGTGAATAAAATTAATTATAGTGATTAAGAGAAGAATTAACTTAACAAAGGACTAAACCCTAAGCTGAAGGCCCAAAATGACCTAGAAACTTTTACAAAATAAATTTTATGGACATATTTTTACTCTATGATCACTTATGTTTTGTACCATTATTAGATTTAGTTTTCATGGTAATAATGTGTGTGGAATTTTCTTTTCAAAACTTTACAAGAATTCCACTCCTCCACTATAAAAAGGCACTCACCCCACCCAATTATTCAAAACAATAAATCCATTTGGATAAATAAAACTCTACTTAAATATACTTAAAACATATCTATATTCATAATAGAGTCCTCCATTTTGGAAAAAATACATTCAAGGAATCCCTTTGGTGAAAACCAAAAGAAGTTACCGAAAGAAGAGGTAACATCCTTCATCAAGATCCTTTGTTTTATTTTCATTATCCACCCCCTAAACTGTTATTATTCCATGATTATATAATAAAATAAGTATCCTAAATATATTTATCTTTTTTTATTCTAATTTTTTTACCTACACTTTCAAACACTTCCATCAAATGGGTAACAATCTTACCATTCTCTTGTATGGTGAACTACCACCTCACAAAACAATGTTGTTCATTTTTTTCCATTACCGCCTCTCATAGTTGGTAATGATGATGTAAAATATATTTTTATATAAAATATATTATATTTATGATGTATCTAATCTTCTATAATTATTATATAAAACATACCTTCATGATTTCCATTTTTTTAAATACGATAACTTCATTTGTGAACACGTGGACTACAGTCTCCTCAAAGCGATGTGATTCGTTCACACTTTACATGGAACGTATTAAGGATGAGTTTAGTAAATATATATGATATATATTAAATATTAATTTTACTATAATTATATTATATATATATATATATATATATATATATCATTTACTTAAATTCTTTCAAAATGATAATTATACAAAAAAACGTTCATGCGTACGTACGACCTACTGTCTTCATGAATGGTGTATTCCATTTCATATTTAAATAATTTATGTATTATTATTAATATTTATATAATTAATATATATGATATATATATATCATGTTTTACATTATTAATATAAATAAATCATGATCTATGTAATAGGATCAAGAATAATAATTCAAAACATGTACGAAAAACAAAGCAGATATTACCCAAAGTGTAACATTAACATGGAATTGTTAATAAGAGGGTAATTGAAATCCATATAAGGTATTATTTATAATAATATTATTCTATGATATATTTATAATAAAATTATATTTATTATATAGGATATTAAAACAAGTATGAATAAAATCAATATATAAGGTAAGGGGTTTCTCTTCTCACTTTTATTTTCTATGACACACAAGCCCTGTTCACCACCTATTTATTATAAATTGTTTGTATAATTAAAATGGATGTGTTATAGGTTTATTATATTTAAATTTATTGTTATTTACATATAAATTTTATGATGTTTATTTTATTTGGTTTATAGTTCAAAGTTTACCAAATTGGTAAAGTAATTTTATCTCAATATTTCTTCATTGAAACACATGTTTCGTTATGCACCTATGTTCTTTTACGAGGAGTATATAATGAAATTTGACATGTTATATAATTAATATACTTATTTAAATTATATTTTAAGATTATTTTAATTTAAATTTCTTACATGGGGAGTGTGATTCAATGTTTCTAAGTGGTAAGATTCTATTAAATCAATCTCATCATTTATTAGGATTGTTTGTGATTATGCTTCCAATTGATGAACTATTATGATACATATCTCAAGAACATAAATTAATTTTATTATCATATAGTCATTAATGATATATTCTTGTATTGGTACCATTTTCCAATATTTTTTCCTTAATATAATAAGGAAAATGTTTTCTAAAAAAATCTAATCTCATTTCTATTTTTAGTCAAAAATTTGTTTACTTCAAAAACCATTTTTAAAAAAAATATTTAAAAAATATTTAAATCTCATTTTAAATGAAAAGGATTTAAAAAATGTTTTATAAGTTTTAAAATCTATTTTCAAAGAAAAATATTTTCAAAATATTTTGGAGTTTCCTTAATATGTGTTCCAAGAAAAAGGTTTTCAAAAGGATATATGTTTTAAAAAGAAATTCTAAAAGAAGAAAGGATATTTTCCTTATGAAATGATTTTAAAGGATCTTTAAAAATTATTTTGTATCTAATATGACATCTGTTGGTGTTAATCATGCCTTTTCGGGGAAATGATCCAAAGGTTCCATTCATGTTCCTTATTAGAATGAGTTATGTTTTTAAGGAATGATGTTTATGAAACCCATTTCTCTTTCATGGGTTATATGTCTATGAAACCCATTTATCTTTCATGGATTATATGCTTATGAAACCCACTTCCTTTCACATATTATTCTTTGAAGAAATTATTGTGAAACATGTCTCTTTTTTCCAAAGGTTATGACATGATTACTTGTTTATGATACCCATTTCATTTTATAGGTTATGATATTTTTGTTTATGATATTATGGAATGAATATGTATGATTTCATTATGAGATGGGTGAGACCTATATCTCTCTCAAATGAATTGGGTAAAGATTTATATCTAATGAGATATACATAGATGTAATGGGGGGTGAACATGGTTCAGTAAAGGAATTTTTCCACTAAGATGGCCTTGGGAGTGAACCTTGACTTATAAGATGATCATGGGAGTGAACCATGTCTACCAAGATAGTATGGGGAGTGAACCCATACTAATAATATGGTTTTGGAAGCAATTAGTTTACTATTATAGAAATAATTTTATAATATTTTTCGTGTTCCATAATTCCATGTCTTATTCCTATATTATGTTTTCATGGATTATATTGTTGATTCCTTTATGATTAATGTCATTGAAACTCCCAATATTTATTCCATGATTCATGTTTATGGTATTTTGTTATGAGGGGTATGATCTTATAATGTCATGATCACGTTATCATACCCTTATGCTCATGTTTATGCTATCATATCTCCTTCGTTTACACTTATTGATCATATGAGCTCACCCCTTTTTATGTTTCCTTTCCCCAGGTTATGAAGATATGTATTATATATGATATTTCTGAGAGGGCTGATAGTCATGGAGAACCTATTTAGAGAAAATTTATCTCACTTATGTACTAATATTTATGTTTCCATGTTTCCAAAGTCACTAGACTAATACAGTCTTTGGGATTCTGTTTATGTAATATATTTAGTATTCTGAAAAATGATGTAATGTTAATTTTTGAAAATTTAAGGTCACTATATTGGTGAGGGAGAAATGAATTTATATTTTTTAGAGCATCTATCTCTTTTGTGACTTTCTAGGGATAGAAAATCCCATTATAGGGAGAATTGTAACTTCCTGGTCCAGGTATATATCTCTTTTATATTTTAAAGGATTAATTTTGGCTTGGAGAGGCATCAGAGGTAACTTAGTGGAGTTTTGTGGAGCCCCGACCTTGTTTGGTAGCTATAGAAGGACACGATTCAGCAAATGGAATACTAGCACAAAGGGGTTCCTAAAAAAATCCCACTAGAAAAATAGTGGGGATCCTTAGTCTATAATCATTATTCTTGTATCCACTAGAAAACCAAAAAATATGACCATTATGCACTACACATCTTCAGTGGCCATCAACCGACTACTGACCACCACCACGCAGTCGATGGACTCGGTATAAGCCAGAAAATTAAGGTTTTAATCATAATTATATACCCCATAAACCATTAATTAACTTTTTAATCCCTCATTCTTGAACCTAATACAACTAGGTCTTTAGGATATGCTCATATTTAGAATTATAATATTCTTTGATATTTTCCTCTTGATATTTTCATCCCTTTTTGATATGTTATAAATTATTTGGTAATTTTGTTCAATTATTTTCACATGCTTCCATTCTCCTTATAATTGGTAGTATTTATATGTTGTGTTGTCTAGGTTTATCGATTATTTGATAACTCCTTCTCTATTTCTTATAGATCCATAATTTTTCCATCTTTCAGAGGATGAATATTGTATTGGGTGGGGTGTAGTGTGTGTTATCCTCAAGTTATATGTTGATATATCATCTATAATAACAATTTTTCTCGTAGAAACATGATTCTATGTTTTGGAAATCATTGTTTAGGTCCTCCTCTTAACTTATCTTGTGTTCTATTTCCTTTTTGTGTGTAAATCTTGTGGTAGTTGGTGTGCGACCTAATTTTTGAGGTAGGTGGTTCCATCTCTAGCCTATGATTGATGAACCATGAATCCTCTTGGTTTTATAAATGGTTTTTCTAAATGATAATTGGAATGGTTATAAAATGTATTGATATGTTTTGGTAAATGAATTTTTGATAAATGGTTGTTTTCCCTTTTTTGGTAAATGAAATGTGGTTGTTAAAGAATTATGGAATGCTTTTTGGAATGGGTTTTCAAAGAATAGTTTTGGGTGAAACAGTTGATTTAGTATATTAAACACATGGGATCATTTGGTGGCTTGGTTGAGGGTTTATTATTGGGCCTTATCTCTTAACACCATAGGAGGTTCACTTTCTTGGTGTTTCTCTGATCCTTGATCATATATCTATTGGATATAGGAACTTAATCTTGACACCATGGGGAGTTTACTTTCTAGGATGTTCCTCCATCCCTATATTGTAGATTCTTTGGCTCGAGGTACTTTAGTTCCTATGATTTATGATTTTTATTGGGGTAAAAGTGAAATATCTATCCAGACCTATATTATCCTAAGGGTGATCTCTATTGGGATTAACTATCATGATTTGTATTTGATATGATAAGATTCATGCTTTGATAAATTTAAATGTTATATTTGTAATATTATTTGAAATTTTGTTATCTAGATTTATTTCAGAATTGGAAAAGGAGATCTTTTTTACCATGTTTTTCATATAAATATAAGAATTTTTTATCCTGAAATATTTTATAGTTAAATAGAGAATATTTGGATTGTTTGAGAGAGACTTGTTATGGAATACCTAGGTGGGATCTTATTGATCATGTCTAGCTCAAACGTTGTACACTACCTTAGAGGTGTGTAGACCGTTTTTTATAATGTGGGAAATGAAAAAAAAACTATAGTGAGATGGAGAGATTTATATCAATTGGATTTCGGTAACTGGTGGTGAGATGGTGGGACATTTCCCACATATTATATAGAGTAACTATAGACTGTTTTTATCCTTTATTGATGATTCTAGACAATCAATTTTGGTTTTATCTTGTAACTTTTGGTCATATCACTATCATTGTCACTATTTTGTTTATGAAATATTATTTATGGTTGATTTTATTTATATGTATTTAATGTATCATTATTTGGGTTAGAAAAATTTTTATTTCTGGTTTCTGATGGATTCCTAAGTGATTATTTCCTACTTATGGAGATCAGGAATTCCCTTCGGGTCTTACCACAGTCTGATTTAGAGCCTAGATGGATGGGTTGTCTGGACTGTGTCATAACAAAAACAATTGTGGGTAAAAAGGAATTAAATTATACAATGACCGATTGTGTAAAGTTTTATTATCAAACTAGATTAATCTTAGTCTTTTTTAGATATTAATATAATGAAAACAACACTAATTAGAATGTAAAAAAAAGAAATATAGTGTCATTATATTAAAATAAAATCATGTTTTACTGATGAGAAAAAGGATTCTCATCTTCATTTTTATTAGTCTATTCTTAAAGTTAGAAGCCTGGATCATGGTCCCAATGTTTATATCCTTTTGTTATGTTATTCACATTAATGAAAAATGAATTTAAACTATTTAAAAAAATATGAACTATAACTTTCATTCTGATGAGGAGGAGTCACATAGAATATGAATGATCTATAATTTTACTAATAAGGTAATGTTCTTAGTAAAAATGGATTATCCAAGTTTTGATAATAATCAATATGTGTCCTTTTAGGGAAATATTTTCATATTTCATTTTATAAATCAATATTCAAACATAAACTGTTAACTAAAAAATTTGGGCACTAAAAAAAAACCAATGTCATATATTAATATAATGAAAGAGACATGCCCCAAAAACCTCATATTGTATTATGCAATATGTTGGTTGTCATGTTGTATATAATTACCAAATCATGTTGTATTGTATGATATGGAATTTTGTATTTATGATTAACAATATAATACCAATGTTTTTAAGACCATTTAATAATATGGGTTCTGATTTTTTTTACTAATTAAAGTGTGATTAAATTTTGATTATCTAATAATAGAATATTACTTTATTTGACCGATGTTTTTTTGGAGTTAGATAAGTATACAGTTTGAAAAATTAATTCATGGTAATTAATATGAATATATTCACCTAAAATTATTGTTTAAATGTTAACATTTCATCATGGGAAATTATTTTTATTAACATGGTTTTAATAGAGGGATATTAATTTATTTAGGAATATATTTAATGATTTATTATGGGTATGGTTGAAACGGAATATTCTTTGATTAATTATAATGAATAGATAAATTTATGGAGGTTTCAATAGGTGTATCATAATAGTATAGTGATGAATTATTTATAACAGGTTAAAGGATTTAAGGGAGAAGAGATGTATTTATGGACAAATTTAGATAATTGACTCTAATTATGGGATATTTTTTTTTCAAATTAATAATATAGATATGGAATGACTTATGTTGATGAGATGGTTCTATCTATGTTTGGAATACAACTACTTTATTTTCTCTCATCTTTATTGATCAATCCCTTTAGAATTCTCCAATAGTGGTGAACTTTGGGATGAAACAATGACCAGCAGATAAAGAAACAATTATAATTATCAAGGTATAGGTGTATATTGTTTAATGCAATTTATTATATTTATTAAAAGTGTTCTATAATGTAAAATTCCATGAAATTATTTTTCTTAGTGTTCTTATACTTAAGATGTTAAGGCATGTTTTTATGACATTTGACAAAGACTATTATTTTTCCTAAGGTGGGTTATTTCACATTATGGATAATTCTCACATGAACTTTTCTTCTTCAAGGATATAAGACTAGAGATTTATATAGGTCCAAGCCATGTTTTATGGGGATCATAATACTCTCTAGAGTTTGTGAACATTTATATAGAGCATCAAAAAATTTCATGACAATTCATCATAGTCTATAACAAATTTCCTCTATAAGTGGGTTTTTTTAGTTTTTAAATAATTAATTAATGGAGGAATATTAATGGTAGATATTAGAGTTACATTCTATTATGAATATTAACTATAGAATCATATAAATTTTAATGAACTCATATCTAGTATGGTTTCTTTGAACTATACAAATCTGTGGCTAGAATTAATATTGATTTATAATAACTTTTAAAATAATGATTATTTATACATTATTAATTTTAAACCATTAAATTTGGGGATTGAATCATTATTTTATAAAAAATAACTTTGAAGAAAATGTGGTTTCTATAACAATCTTGTGATTTATCAAATTAATCCTTTTTGGAAAAATATTTCCAAAAGATTTTAAATAATGGATTTGATGAAATGTATTCCAATATTATTTATGATTTAGAATTTCATTCTAAATGATTTTTTTATAAAGGATATTTCACTTGTATGTTTGTTTTAAAACTTATGTGCTTGGGGATAACCAAAGAATGAGTTTTCGTGATTTTTCTTCAAAATCATGTAAATATTTCCCTATTATTTATTTTATCTATTTTGTGGTATGAAAAATCTTATCATAAGGGTTGAATTATGTATGACATTTAATTTAATATATGGGGGTTAGAATACATAAAACCTCATGTATTATCATGGGGTTTAGGTTATGTGTAACCCATAAAAATTATTCAAGTCTTCTATTATTGATATTGAGATATAAAATGATGAATCTTATGATGTTTCAATAGTTTTATTATGCTTCTAACATAAGGGTGACTTTTTAATTTATATTTCACTATGATTAAACAAAAAATGGTTGTTATCATATTACAGGTTAAAAAGGGGGTTATTTATTCAATTTGTTTATAAATATTTTATTATAAATGTTTTTATAAACATTTCACTGACCTTGCATGTTTGGAATATTCACATTTGGGTTTATTTTGAAGTATTTAGAAAATAATACTAATTTTATTCTTAACTCTACATATGCACTCTAATGGATATGTAAATTTTGTTTTATATGATGTTGGAAAAAGGGAATAACTTGTTCTTCATTACTGGAGTGTCATAGATCCATAAAATGAGATATAGTGTAAATATTTTGGTGGTTTGTAGATTTGAGTCACATTATTGGTCTTTTATTGGATTACAATATTTCCTTAGGTTTTGTTGTAAAATATAAATATTTCCCCTATTATTTTATGTATAACTAGTTTTTAATAAATATTTTTACATCCATATGCATTCATCACCTTATAATTTATTTCATTGAAGGGAAAACCATTCCCCAATACCTTATTTTACTTCTTAGCACTAGTTTCCAGCCTATGGATATTGAGGAGCATGCTTAAGGACTCATGGTGATCCGATTTGAGTTTTCAGAATTAAGAACTCAAGCTCAGTCATTATAAAATGGTATCAAAGCATATAACATCATGGTAAAGTTTGATATCCATGGATAATAAGATGGTTGGGACTTGATATGTACCCATAAAAATATGTTTCTAACCTTTTTAAAGTGAACTTTGAGTTCCCTAAAGTCTATATCGAAAACATATTGTTGAAAAACTTATTTCTAGTTGTTTTAGAAATTTCAATATGATGGGTTAAGATGTGATAGTGTTCATATACATAATCTAGACGTAGCACATTAAAGAGATTTTGAAAATGTTTTTCTAAAGACTTAATAATTATTTACTTTCAAATTTTATTTAAAAAATATTTGGAAAAATAGAACTTGTTTCATTATTCTAGTTATTTATTAATAGGAAGTGAAGCTAGAGAGTGACCAAGATATAGCTTGGAATTGATATATAGATAAATTTTTTTAATAAATATTTTAATTAGTATAGATAAATTCATCAATGAATAATTCATATTGAGTAGGGATGAGGATTAGTGGATGTTACTCATATAGATCCTTAGCTAGGGAGCATAATAATTAAAACTATTAGAGCATTGGATAAGGAACCTATCACGAATAGGGTGAGAGAAACTGATGGGGCATCAGAGTTTCTGGATAAATATCCACCATCTTTTAGAGGTGATACTAGATCATGGATGAAATCATAATGGTTTGAAAAGATCAATAATATATTCTTTTTTTATAGTTTAAAGAGATTTTGAGTTCAATTTTTCATCCAAATTATTATATAGGCCAGGATTGATAATGCTTAATACTATCCATTAGAGTTGAAGTTAGGGAGGACATGAGAATTTATAGAGTTTCAGAAAGGAAATATGATGGTGATGGATCATGCCTCCAAGTTTATAGAGTTTGTGTGTTACATGGTAGAACTAGCGGTGAACATGAACCTTAAGGCATAAAGGTTTTATATTTTACCATGATAACAGATATAATAAAGGTTCTTCATGTTAAAATTATCAACCTATTCCAAAGTGGAAATTATAGCTACTATAGTATAAGTGGACATTGTTGAAATTCATTGTGTGATACTTTTTCTTATAGAACTCGATTGAGGGAATAATTCATTTAGTGGTCACAAAAAAAGAATATGTATATTTATAAGAAGTCCTTAGGAATAAATTTGGATTATTTATAAGGGAAATAGGTTTTAGTAAATCTGTAATGTGGTAGAAAAAGGTATTTAAAGACTAATTTCATATCCAGAACTCATCCTTTCCATCAATGAGGAAATAAAATTCATTTAAAGAAATTTTATAGGATATATTAATATGTGTGTAGTGGAAGGGAATCTAATATTATGCAAGTATTATAGATGTTGGAAGATAATACAGAATAATCTAGGTTTGAAAAACAAGGTAAGATAAATTTTGTACTTCCCATATTTCAAATGAATGTTTTTATAAATTTTCTATCACAAATATAAATGTAAACACTTTATGAATTTCATTAATTTAATAAAAAATTATTTATGTATATATTTATCACCTAAGTTATTCTTATACATATTTTTCAATTATAGTGGAAATTTATTTTAGAAAAAGGTAAACTTATAGGTCGAGTGACAACCCATCACATCTGGTAAGGCGAAAGGGCTTGAAACCATAACTGAAGGGTGACAAGGGCGTAGCACTTTCCATTAGCCTATGTGCTTTCTTCATTTTATATCCTTTAAATATTTTATATATAATTATATATCTTTGAATATATTCAGAATTATTTTTATGCATATAGTTTTATTTGATAACTACATTCCTTTTATTAATTTTTTGTTATTTTCACATCATCTTGGTAATTAAGCCATTGTAATTTAGTGGTTAACAAAATATGATACATTTTTTCATTATCATAAAATTATAACATATAACTAATGGAGGTACGATCATATGAAATTTTATGTGAAATAAATGATAAAATAATTGGTTAAATTTAGATAATATGTCATTATGATTTTCTGAATGACATTATAGTTTATTTAAATTCAAAATATTTTTTAAACTTATTTTGCATACAAGTTTTATCATTATAATTTTTTCATTTAAAAAGGCTAAGTATCATGTTTCATAATAAAAATTCATCAATGATTTATTTTATTAATTTAGAAAAATAAATTTATTGAATGAGGATATCCAATAAAATACACTATATTATAGCTGTTAGATAAAAAAAATAAATTAAACAACGAGTATAGAAAAATTCGGATCATTGCGGTGTCCTAAGATTATCACGCCCATGAAGAACACTATAAAAAAGAAAGAAAAAATTAGTAATCCAATTAAAAATTTCAAAATAATGAATATTTAACCATGAGAGGAATTGTATGAAATGACAGGTAGTATTTATAGGATGTATGAAATTAAAGTGACCGTTAAAATAGTAAGTTAACCGTTAGAAAATAGACCATGTCATATAAACTATAATTTTTTTATAAATATAAAATTTTCTTCAAAAATAAGTTATATAATATTTAGATAATTATTTTTCTAAAATTAATATTATTTTTTTAATCAATAAATAATATTTATCCTATAGGTATTTTTCATGTTTTTAATGAAAAAGTTGAATTTTGGGGTAAAAATTGAAATTACCATTTTTACGAATACAATAAATTTTAGGATATAAGAATGGATTAAAATTTTATGAAAACTTTTCTCCAATAAAAAATATATTTAAGCATTAAAATCATGAATTTAAAAATATTTAGCTAACTTATTTTTGAACCCAGGTTATATATTTTCTAAAAACTATTTTACACATTATACATGTATCATTTTAGAATTGATTTTTTTTAACATTTAGATTTTGAATCAAGTAAAATATATTTAATTTTTACAATAATAAGATACAAATTATTTTTCAAGGACAATTTATTTCCATAAAAGAAGTTATTGGGATAAAATGTGAGTTACCACGGATAAGGTAAAATAAGGTAAAAAATTAAAATTAAAGGGTAAAGGTATAAGGTACCTAAATATCACACCATTAAATAAGTGGTTTAGGGTTTTAGAATTAATCATTAACTTATTTCTTTTAAATCAATACTAACCAAAATTAGGTTACCTTAATAGGAAAATAATCATTATTTTAACCCTTAAAACCACCCATCCTCAATTATTCATACCCAACACCTCTTCTCATTTTCCCACATAAAAAATTAGAAGTTATATTATAATAAATATATGAAGTAATCTCCTAGATTATTCTATCTTAAATCCTGGAGAGTTAAATAGGTTTAAAGGGTTGTCTCTAAGAGAAAAATCTCAAGAGAAGTATGGGTTTCTGTAACCCTCCTATTTCATTTTCCTACTTCATTACATTGTTATATTATATTTTTAATTTTTTTTCTATATACTACCTTATTTTTAGTTATATTTTATTATATTATATTGGATATGTTATGAGGTTGACTTTATTTATTCCCTATCATTATATCCTTTGCTTATGTTGTTACAATGCCGAAATAAGGTTTCCTTTCCCCTCCATTCCAATTTATTTTTCAAGACACATTAATTACATTTAATTTTAATGGTAAATGTTATTATAATTCATTAATATAATTTAATTATTATTCTATCAATTATATACCAAATTTTCCCATATTATAATACCTTAATGAGATATTATAATGATCAAACATTCTCATACCCATGAAACCATCCTAAAATTTACTGATGAAAAGTGTGTGTGGTTTTCCTAGAAATGCTATCCCAATATGGATACTAAAAGTGGTTGTAGTATTTGACACATATGTACCTAGGTATTGTTACCCTGAAAAGTTTGGATTGGGTTTTAACTCAATTGTCACCTAGTGCATGATAAAGAGGCCTAACTGCACAACTGGTTTGTTATTCTTAGGGGATTTGCTTGGGATAATTCGCATGCACTTCGTGAGCCATAATAAAGGATCATATTATATATATTTATATTTATATTCAATCGATATCCCTATTCCATGAATTTACTCTCCACCGCTTCTTATTATCATTCTTTCAATTTGTGTACCATCCCTTGTATTGTGAACATCCTATAGTTTCTAAAGTTAATTGTTGGATATTCACCAAGATGACCGCATTAATCCATTGAAGGGGTTTTATTCCTATCAAATTCTTAAATAATGTTCATTTTATCTATCACTCTACATCTTTTTCATGGGTTTTACCTTTATCCTCTATTTTCATGTTCCTATATACATGTTGTTTTTTGGAAATTAGATTTTTATTGAGAATTATCTATCAATGCCTTTGTGTTGCCTTGTCATCATCTATGTGTAACTTTTATCCCAATTCCATTCCCTTGTGGATACCCTTATATTATTATTATTATTTCTTAAGGGTTTTACCAAGATATAGATACATATTTTGAATTGAGAAATTAATAACTAAACTGTATACCATTTATTATATATGGTGTAATTTTTTGAGTCGGAATTATTACATCTTAATTTTCGATTCCTTTAGTTTTGGAAATCACAAACACCTTCTTAAAAACTATGTTTACTAACATTCATATAAACATTGTATTTTAGTATTTTTTTTAGAAAACATTAAATTATATTCAATAAATAAATAGTTCTAATATATAACAAATATAAACTTCTATTTCTAAACACAATCCATTGGACTGAAGGATTGTTCAATACATCTGACTGACTAGTGGTTTTATCAGTGGTTAGAATTAGGTTTTTAATAAAAGTCATGACAATCATAATAACCCTGGTACGAATTCATTCGACAAACGTTTATTCTGTTTATCATATAAAAAATCCATAAAGAAGTCCATAAGACTATCCAAAGTTTATAATCAGAGTATATAGACTTATTTTTATCAAACAAAATAAAGAAGAGCACTATAATGGTAGTAGAAAAATGATGTCAGATATTCAGTTAATACATATCACTGTGAGCTGTCAAGAGCCAGATGTATGAGGCTGTTGCAACTAACTCTAAAATATGACCGTTGGGAGACTAATTATAAATAGATGGCCATTTTAAGAGTTAGAAGATAATATATACACAACTCAAATCCTCTTAATATTGTTATGCATGAAATTCTCATTATTAGTCATTATAAAACTTTACAGAGATGAGTTTCTAAGGAATGAATTTCAGGGTTGTTTCCTTCAGAAAAAATTTTCTTTTTGTATTCCTTATACGATGGTGGTACTAATCGTGGGATTCTAGGGATAGGAAGATAGTGAATCTGATTCATCATATCGAGGGATTTTGAGGCTAGGAAGATAGATGTCGATCATTATATTGAGGGATTTAGGGGATATGAAGATTGATCTTATTGGTCTTCATATCGAGGGATTTCGTGTTAAGAATAGACAGACCTAATAGTAGGTTTAAAACTATGGATACATTTAGTCATGGTTTTCTTACTACCCTAACTCTTAAGGTTAATGAGTAAATTATTTTATAAGAATTTAATTCATTCATAATTTTATAATATTTTGAATTTCTTTTTTTTACAAGTCATTATTCTGATATGCATGTTATTATAGAAAGTTTATTTTAAAAATCTTTCATACCACTTGATTTATCAATGAGACTGTAATACCAATAAACATAATATGATTTAATTAGACAATTTATTGTTCCAATTCAAACACACTGATAAATATATGATCACTGATTCCGATATTTTTTACTTAAAGAATTATTGTGTTTTCTTACTTTAATTTTTAAAATATAATAAACCCCCCTGTGATTGTTTCCATTATAAAATTTTATGATCCAACATAAATACCCCATAATTCATTAATTTTATAGAAGGGTATTTACCCTTAAAAATACACACATTCATTGAAAACCTATTAAATTTCCAATGGGTTTATCATGTTATTATTATTTATGGATTTATGGTTGTTTTTTCTCTACATGGCACACATAAATTTTGGCATATGAATGGTGCACCCAAATAGAGCTCCAATGAATTGGTTAAAGAATTAATATCTTAAGATGACATGATTATGATACCCTAGAAACATTCCTTGGCTATGTTTTATGATACCTTGGTGAATAGTATAAGAAAATATTTTTTAGGACACCTAGGTGGTGAACCTTAGTATCATGATTATGATTTCTCATGTTTATATTGTACCAACATTTCCATGTTATGCATCATATACATATGATGGAATGTTTTATGTTGTTTCCAAATTATTATGATACAATGATTTTTTATGATTTCATTTTCTCATTCCATGATTCCATGTGGGTATATATGATTCTTTCCACATTATTTTTATCATGTAATTCCTATTGATTCACATGTATTGTTTATCTTCATGTTATGCTTGATTATTCCTTTAATGGGATTTATAGCTCACCATTTATTATGTTTCCCCTTTCACTTAGGTTTTGAAATCAAAGGGATACATGTAAGAGAATTATATGTGTGGAGAATATTTGTGAAAAAAATGTGTATTGTACTTTGAGTTTATATGGATATGTACATAGTTCTTAAATTCATTGAGCTTTAGATCTTGGGAGTTTTTTTGTAACTCATAGGATGTATTAAAATGTATATATGTTTAACACCGTAATCATATTTATGGGTTTGAGGTCTCTCAGTTAGTTTTAGAGAAAGGTTTTGTTATATTTGGTAATTTTGATATCGAATATTTGGGTATAGAGAGAAATGAACTGACCCGGGATTTCCATCTGATAGATGCCCAAACTAGTCCTCCACTAGCCTGGAGGGTGTTCCTAATCCCCCTAGGCCAACAACTAGTTCATGGGAATCATAGAAAAACACTTGGGAATGGTTTCACCTAATAAATAGTTAAGAAAATAAGTAGTACAAAGTAAATAAAGAAATTTCATTACCCATCCATATGTCAACTGTTTGTGCTAATAGAAAAAGGAAGGAAAAAATAAACATTAAAGATAATTGAAAATAAGAAAAAAAAACAAATAAATCCATCCCTCACCCAACTATACCTACTCTAAAAGGTAATAATTCCCCTAAATATTCCACCATATTCCTTTTCTTTGACTAAACACAGTTATAGTCACCCTCAGAATGTAGAATGAAGTAAAGGCCTAGGTGTCCAATTAGATATAAGAAATTGAAATAAATAAAACTAAAAACATACCTCCTTATGAATATAAAGGTTACCATACAACTATTAAACACTCAAATAGAAGTCTGAAATAGAAGAAAGAACTTTTAACTGAAATAATAATATATGTGTGCTCACATAAGCACTAATTCAGCCAAAGAAACTTTTCTAATCATTATAAATACCTTAGTAATTAAGTTTATTAATTCTATTTTGAAACATAAGGTATAAAGTAGGTTTTAAAAATATTTATAAAACAAAACCACATATACACTTTCAAAATACTACCATTTTTATAAAATAAAATCAAGGATAGTTAAACAGTTTAAATTAAACCTTCAAACAGAGGAAAATAAACCAAAATTCTTTTCTACTATTTTTAATCCTGTCAAGAAAATATCATTTTCATAAAAAAATTAGGGAAAAACCATCCCTTTAGTATCTTAAATAAATCTAAACTATTTACCATTTCAAAATATTACATCTAAACCATTTATAAAAATACCATATAAAAGTTTTCCAAAACATGCACAAGGTTATTCATAAACCATCAGAAGGTACTCAAAATTAAGGAAACACAATCAAGAAATGTTTCCAAAACAAAATTAAATCTATAGGTATATAATATTAGAACAAATATAAATCCCTTAAATGATCCAAAAAAGGATCCTAGTGTCATGGATCTAACCAATGGGCACTAATGGGCATTAACGCGACTTATAATTACCCTTGTTTCATGTATCAATTGATGTAGATAAAAACATTTGGAGGATCACTTGGTATTCCCTAGGTTATCTTATTCCCATATAGGGTTCTCTCAATCCCCAACCACCCATAAGCACAATCAGATCTGAGGGAGCATCCCCAATATGGGCTCGCATGGGCCTAGGGTAACACTCATAATCACTAACCTAGGATTGGGAATCAAATGACTAAGTCACCCACCTTATTTCCCATGTTCTACCATGAAAAGTCAATCAAGGAGGTTAGTAATCATAAATCACATGCATAAAATGTTAAACATTTGAAAATAACCTACAACTTACCACGTTCACCTTCACAAGCAGCAGTCCCAAACAAATATCAAGTATAAAAATTACACCATGTATGTCAATAAAAAGAATCCATCATGGGGTAAAAATACATAATTGGAAATGATAAACACAGGGGGATCAAGAGGGTATCATCCATTTTTAAAACCATTTAAATTTCCAAATGATATTTTAGAACACACTGCTCAGGGTTCTGAGTAACAAACCCAATTCCTGAATACATTTGAAATGTCATTTTAAATACAACATTAAAATTATTTGATATAAAGTTCCAACTGATATTTTTCAATTTATGGGAAACTAAAACATTTTCACGCCATTTAAAAACCACAAATTAAATTCTTACATGAAAACCAATCATTTTTTTATTACATACACTTTAGGGATACACACCCCTTTTTAAAATGTTTCAAACCACTATGAAACCCATTATCAAAAATCATTTAAATAATTTAAGGTTAACTCTCTTAATTTTTACAAAATAATCCCTAAAAAATATCACACACGGATTTTGAAAATTTATGTGACATTAAACATGCTTTCAAAATATCTAAATTCCTTTTTTGTAAAATCCAAAAAAGAACTAAAAACCACTTATCATGTGACCCAAGTACATTATAATTATTTAGAAATAGTTTAAATTCATTATAAAACCAAAAAAAAAGATTCTATTGAATTATAAATTCAATTAATACATTACAAACCAATTTAACCAATTTTAAATGGTCACACTTATATTTTCACAATCACTAGGCATGCATCTGAAGCCCATGCCAACTTTAAAGAAAATCAAACATCTCTTTATCCTACTACAAAAAAATACTTATAATTCCAAAAATAACACACCAATAAAATTATATCATGTAATACAAGGGGTTCAATAGATACAACAACCTCAAAATGGTGACGAGTGAGCTAAAAAGGTCTGAAATTCCTTGCCTTTAGTGGCTGATGTCAAAAAACGAAATAAGGAGACCTGAGAGACCCATAACACGCCCTAACAAGGAATAAATTGAAAAAATTATGTCAAACCTCTTTACCTAGGATTTATCTGAATAATAGGGGTGATGAGGAGAGATAAAAATTGAAAAAAATGGAAGGGAATGAGGAGTGAAGACATTCCCTGTTGATTTGACCGATAGTCCCCAAGAAATCCAAGTGGAATTACATATAGAGAGAGACTATGTAGAAGGATGGTGATCAGGTAGGGATTTTAACATGTGGAAGTGGGAGTGTAAGAGGGATATAATTCTTTAAAAGTATATAAGGGGAAATTAGGAAATGAAAAATACAATGAAAAATTTAAAAATTATGGTTATCAAACACGATTTTCAAAATCATACACCAATCATGTTATCCCTACTAAAAAAGAACAAGGAATCTACATGGTTACTCCTCATATAGTCATAATTTTGAGTTAACTATGCTCAATCCATGCGAAATAACACTATAAAGTACATACCTCTCACACATTGTTTTTGAATGGTTACTACTAACCGTGTGCAAACCGTGAACAACATGTATTCCTTTATAAATTTTAAAATTCCATCCTAAAAAACTAGGTAACCCAGAATGGTTTAAAATTAATTAATCAATTAATTAATTAATTAAATCCACAATGACACGTAGGTGCCAAAAACCTCTTTACCATGCCATTTTATACCCCAATAATTTCCCCAGTAAAGTTGAAGGCATCAAACAAAAATACTTCTAGAAGAGAGACACTCAACATGATACAACATCCAAGGAACCATTAAAATATTAAAACAATAATAACAAAATTAAATGGGAAAAATCCACAAGCATCAAAATAGAATCTCTAAATGAAGGGAGACCAAACTAATGTCTCCCCACCATTTTGAATTATTCTAAACAATGAAGAATTAATAAAAAAATTCTATAAAGGTAGTGTCCCAAAGATGATGAAAATATCCTAAAAAAAGAGTCCATGAGATTCCACTGACCGTGAACATCTATAATGAACTCATCTCTAATGAAGAATCATGGTCCAAGTTACACTCAAAGGACCCTAAAACTAAAGAATATACAAGATCCTAATATCGGTTTCGACTCCCAAGGGTACACATCCTATATTAATTTGAAATCAATAACCAAGGATTAACACTATGTAAAACATGATTTTCAACCACAAGGCTCATGATGAACCACCAAAGAGCATGAAAAAAACGAAAAAAAACATGGGACCTTGACCAGTGTCACCATTCTCAATGGGTAAACTTGGAATCTAATATTGAAAAACTATACCACAAATAACCCCATAAAAATAGTACCACTGGTTTTTCTCAACTAACTAAAAGAAACCTCCTTCCTCATTACCCAAGCACTAACCAAAAGATCACCCATGTTCAATCCCAAAAAAACTAACCTCTAGACATCACTTCAAAAAATATAAATCCCTAAAATATGGAAACCAAATAGAAAGGCATGCATAAAAAATAAAAATAAAAATGCATCCATGAAATCTTATAGAAAAACACACCAATCAATGATCCAAAAATTCTCATTAATGTGATACCAAAATATCACACCCAAAAAAATTCACCTCAAGGATTCAAGGATCTAAATTTATATTGTGAGGATTCTAAAAAAACCATCATCCAAAGATAAAACTTAAACCAAATGGATCAGGAAATCAAATCCTCATCAAGTCACCCAACTGACTAGTTAAGGCTCAACTTTCCTAGTACCCAAAACTAAAAAAATCCCACTACTATATCCCCAAAGGAGAAAAAAGAGTTATCACTACACATAGATCCAAAAGAAAAATGGAGGAACTACCCCAAAAATTAAACACTCAAACTTTACTGAGAAGATTATAGGAGGCATTATTTATATACAATGGATTGCGTATTGAAACAAAACACGTTTCCTAAATCATATCAAATGGTATCAACCTTCCTAAATGGAAAAAATCCAAAAACACCAAGAAAATAAAGAAGCTTGCATGCCAAAATTTATTTTCACTGAAAACCCCCACATCCATGAGGGAATAAAAGTATATTTCTCAAAAACACCCAATATTTGAAAATCAAAAAAACATTTTAGATCATTACACTTCATTTAAAACCATTAATCCACAAAGGAAGTGTAAAACATATAACCTAACATTAAAAATAACCAACCTATTGGGAAAACATCAAACCCACTTGATATTTACATATCTTATTCCTTAAAAAGGTTTCAAATCATTTATATTTTCATTTTCATTAAATGAAATCATCAAATTTTCAAGATCACCACATGGTATTTCAAATTCCATGACAATTAAGAAACTAATGGTTTTTAAAAAATAATCCTTCTTGTAGAACCTAGATCAAGCTATTTAGAAAAAAATGACCAAACATTTCTAGAAAAACAATTTCATTTTTTAAATAACCCAAAGGATAAATTTCTAATCCAAAATTGGTTTCATAAAATCCAAACCCATTTTATAACAAAAACCTAAAGGATTGTTTGAAAACTATAATTTTTTTCTAAAATTAATCCCTTTTCAAAAATACCCATTTCACACAAAAAATCGCAATCCACATCATAAACATATCACATGAACCACTTTGACTTGTCCATCTCCATTACAGATCTCTCAATACTGGTCCAAAAATAAATCCAAATAGGATGTATCATCATGAATGACTCAAAAACATATCCCAAAAAACATTAGGATATCCATTTAATAATTCCTAATGAATTTTAGGATTGATAATTTGATTGTTACCCAGTTGATTAGGCCATTCAAACCAACCTCATGCCACTAATCCAAATTTCATGTCCATCAAAAAATCCAACGTGATACCCAAAAAAACTCACACTATTCCAGTGGGGATCAATACAAGATCAACAGTACAACCAATGAAATATAAATTCAATATTCAAATCCACTTCCAATGGAAATTTTAGGATTAGGTTAGAAAAAATATTTCTAGACTCTCCCTGATCATACCTCCGAAGTTCCATTGAAAAATTCAAACTCAACATTACTATGACACCCCAAATAAAAAAATAAATTTGAAAGGTTTAGTGTAACACCCTGACCCCAGAAGCCTATATTCGGTGCAATATTACATATCATTGGCATGATCCCAAAAGTTAAAGTCTCGAAAGACCGATTAGTTTAGTTTCCCTGGAAGTACTAGATACATTCATAAGGCTTACATTACATCATAAAATGGAAAACTAAAACAACATTGTTTCCATAGACAACACTGAGATTCCATAGACTATCCCTGCAAGTCAGTCATAATATACTTCTTTGAATCCTGGAAAAAACATAACATAGAAAGGGGTGAGCTCAGATGCTCAGTAAGGATAACAATACAATGGAAACTTTCATAAATAGTTATAAACATTTAAGGAAATGTATAAGACTAAAACAAAATCCTTTTAAACATTAACTTCAGCATAATATGGAAAAGATAAAATCAAATAATTTCATTTACATATTCACATGGGTATTCTATTAGTTGAATAATCACATGAAATATAAATAGCCACTCTCATAATTATGGAATGCAAAATGCCAGACTTCATAACCCAATAGTCAAGTCCTTGTGCCAAGACTACAAATAAGACATTATCAAGGCCTTATGATGAGATAGTAGTTTGTCTCATGAGACCTATCGATGCATCGAGGAGCTATAGAGGGCTCCACCCGTCACTTACAAAGTCCAATGAATTCCTCATATGAAAAGGTTTAAACATAACATAAAAATTCGTTTTAAAACTAGCATACAAAATTTTAATACTTTATCCATAAACCATGAATGGTGAAAAAATAACACATCCACATACAAACATATCACAAAACATTCAATATAATATTGAAGTTTTGTATCGAAATAAATCAACTTCAAATAATCTTAAAATCCATCAATGGATGTTGACATAGATGAAATCAGGACCCTTTTTATAGAAATATCTCTTTCTATTTTGAAATAATTTAAAATTTATATAATTATAAAAGAAAACAATTAATTTTGAAATATTCTCCTAATCTTGTAAGGGAATCTTTGATAATGTTTTAATAGCGTAAAATATCCTCACCTGCAGTAAAAGTTAAAAAAACATTCTTACCTTATTTTTTTTCGAAAAGGTCATAAAGTGCCTTGTTTGGAAAACAACAAAAAAAATCCTTTCAAAACATATAAGGTCAAATAAGGGTATAATTGACTTTACCCCATTTTCTAGTAAATTTTTTTTGAAATAAATTTTTAAGAAACATGTATGTGGATGATAAAGATCTCCTGGTAGATACTTACGTAAGAACAACCTCGGGTAATAAAGAGATTGGGAAATTAAACATTACCTTGTACTTTTCCTTGGTCGAGGGTAGGTTAACCTCCTATATAATGGTGAAATAAAGTTTATTAGATTATATAAGAATCATATGCATTAATATGATATCATATATGATCTTTTAAAATTTCTTTGTTAATAATATCTTAGTATTATCGTCGTTTCAGGTGTTAACTGATTCATTTTCCTATATATGATTTGTTAAATAAGTAATGATTTTTATGGATAGGATGTAAATTATTCATATTCAGAATGATATTAAGACATTAAACATTATTTTTAATCATCTAATGAAAATTAGTCTTGAATGGATACGATGGGGAATGAATCTCATCACGTTCGTGGAGACGGTAATCCGTACGCACGCACGAGCGACAATATCATTCTTTTGATATTAAAATAATATATAATTGGATGGTGTATCATATATACAGAATAATTATAATGGTAAATTTATTATTTACATTAATTACAAATCATTATTATACCCATCAAAATAATAATGTATTGAATAACAACAACACCACGACGTGGAGATGGTAAGCCGTACGTACACATATATGGTAACATGTCATTAAAAGGATGGATAGAATAATTAATATGGTTGTACCATATTTATAATAACATCACAGTATATAGAAGATACTGGAGATATTATTTTATCATGGAAACAACAATTAAAGAGGTAGTGGAAGAAGAAAGGAACTTGACAGAGGTGATGAAATATTTACATCTTCTTTGGGATAATCATTTTGATTTAATCAAAAGGGCTAGTTAGGTTGGATTTTTGACTAAAGGAATGCCTCTAAGATGAAGGGAGGATAGTTGAGAGGGTATTTAGGAAGGGTTTGTTCGATCCAAATGGCATTTAAGGTGTGAATTATAGAGAAGGGGAAGTTCCATTTTATAAGAGGGGTGAGGGGCACCTTAGGAAAAGTAAGAAATATTATTTTATAATAAAATAATTTTCAGTTTCTAATGGCTCGAAAATGAATTATTTAAAGGATAAGGTGGGGATGGGTCTAAAAAAATTCATCCAATAGGTTTTAGACAGGTTTGGGTCACTATATTAACTTTATCTTTTAGATTTAACTCTTAGTTAAATAGTTTGACATTTACCATGTCTCTTTGTATTTTTATATTATATGGTTATTAAACATACTATAGACTTTCCAGAGAACCTAATGTGGTTAATTAATGAAATATATAATATTATTTAAGACATTTGACAGAACCTTATATTTTTAGGAATATAATATCAATTAATAGTATAATATTTTTTTAAAAAACTATTTTATGTCAATTTTGACACTATTTGGTATTTTGTTTTTGCTAAATTCATAACAACATTATTAATTCAAAAAAAAATTCTTCCAAATAACCCTAACATGTCATATTAACCTATTAAATTATTTTAATTCATAAAAAGTCCCAATTTACGTTTATTTTTATCTTTATAATATCAATTATTTTAATAATTTTTTAATTAGGTAATTACTGCATTATCATTGTGTCATAAATAAATTAAATTATTTAATTTATAAAAAATATAAATAAAATACCATTATGTAGGAAATATTTTTATCTTTCTAATTAATATTTATAGTCTAATTTATCTTATGTGTAAACCTATACTAAAAATGGTTTAGTTATTAAACTATGAATTTTACACTTTTAACTCTTCCTTGAATTAAATAATAATAAATTCCCTAATCTAATCCAAGGGGACCTAAAAGATCATATTTTATTCAAATGGATGTTTTTGGTCGAATTAAACTTATAAAATAGAATTAGGAAATGTGGTAGGGTAATAATAATATCATTTTTACCCTTAATTAACCTATTTACTTTTAACCGTGGTAAATAAAAGTAAAAAGTTACTATTCACCAAAAATTATTTTCATCTTATTGAACCACATTTTACTTACGGATATAAACTATGTCTCAAATTTTTAAAATTAAAATCACATAAGCAGAAAAATTATGTTTTATGTAAATTTGCAAATGCTTAAAGAAGGTGGGCAAAAGACAGTAAAAAGTTCAATAAAATTTTTATATATCTAAAATTATTATAAACTGAATCCAATGAATTACATTGAACTTATATAGGTATTATGTATCGATTTTGGCCTAAAAATATTTAAAAAATATATATAATTATTTAAATAAAAATTTGGTTTTAAACTATAACTAAGTGTTTTCACTATTCATCAAAAATTGAATGTTTTCAGAAAAATACAAAAAATTCTCCCTAAGCTAATTTCGATATTCCGAATCCAAAAATGAAGTCCATTTTGAAAGATAAAATTTATAAAATTTAAAAAAGTAGATTTTACTATTCATAGTGATTAGTTTGATTGGTCGTGGTGTTTTAGAACTCGAATTTGTGTACAACACACACTATTGTATTATTTAAAGAGAAGCGTACCATGGAAGCTTGGGGTGTTACATTCTACCCTCCTTTATATAATTTCATCCTAGAAATTTCTAGAATATTACTGCATAAAAATACTCGGGCGGTTCTTCGTCATAAGTTCCTCGGGTTCCCACGTTTCCTCTTTCATCTTATGGTTTCTCCATTGAACTTTTACCAGATGAGTCGTCCGGTTTCTCATCACTTGTTCCCTTGTGTCAAAAAACTTGAAATGATCATCTCAATAAGACAAATTGGGTTCAAGTTATAATTCCTCATAGGTGAGTACATGCGTTTGGTCAGGAATTTATTTTCTCAACAGTGATACCTGGAACACATCATGGACTTTTGGAGAGACTTGGTGGGATTTCCAAATGGTAAGCTACAAGCCCAATTCGTTCTAGAATTTTGAAAGGTCTGATGTACCTGGGACTCAATTTTCACATCTTACCAAAACATATAACACCTTTCCATGGAGATACCTTCAAGAAAACATGATCTCCTTCTTGAAATTAAAAATCCTTCCTTTGGTTATCAGTATAGATCTTCTGCCTACTTTGAGATACTTTGAGGTGATTTTATATTACCTTCACCTTTTCCATCGTTTCCTCTACAAGTTCTGGGCCTACGAGTTTTCTTTCACCAACATCATCCCAACATGTTGGTGTGTGAAATCACATTCTTTATAATGCCTCATATGGTGCCATCTAAATACTTGAATGGAAGCAATTGTTATTGGAAAATTTTACCAGAGGTAAATATTGATCCCATATACCTTGAAAGTCAAGTGAGAATGATCTCAACATGTCTTCTAAGGGTTGAATAGTCTGTTCTGATTGTCCATCAGTTTGGGGGTGGTAGGTAGTGCTCAAACGAAGTTCAGTATCCAAGGATTTCTGAATAATTTTCCATAATCTTGATGTAAAGTGGGGATCACGATCAGAAACAATCGATAGGTGTACTCCATAAAGTCTCACAACTTCATTAATATATAGTCTTGCTAGATGTTCAATTGGTAAATCTTCTCTTATAGCAAGAAAATGTGATGACTTGGTAAGATGATGAAAAATGACCCATATTGCATCATTCCTTCGAGGAGTCTTTGGTAGTCCCAAGAGAAAGTACATCATAATATTATCCCATTTCTACTCAGGTATGAGAATAGGTTGCATGACTCTTCGAGGCTGTTGCCTTCTAGCTTTCACTTGTTGACTAACCATACATCTTTATAAAAAATCAGAAATCTCCATTTTCTCATTGTCCCACCAAATATGTTCCTTCAAATCTCTATACATATTTGTGCTACCAGGGTGTATAGAGAAATTGGAACTATGAGCATCATCCAAGAATTCCCTTATTAGTTCAGGTATATTAGGAACACAATGTTTCTTCCAAAATTTCAAAATTCTATCTTCATACACAAATTCACTCAATCTCCCATCATTCACAGCTTTAATATTATTTTAAAACTCTTCATCATTGGTATGAGAACTCTTTATAATTTCTAGTAAATATGGTTTGGAAAAAATTTGAAAAATTATTGATGTTTCTCCTTCCATGGTTATCCCCATATCCATCTTTACTAGATCCATGTATATAGGATCCTTTTCAACTCTCATCTTGTTCAAAACTCCATGATCTTTTCTACTCAATGCATCTGCCACCTTATTGGCCTTCCCCGGGTGGTAGTGTATAGTGAAATCTTAATCCTTGAGTAGTTCAAGCAATCTCTTTTGCCTCATGTTGATTTCTTTTTGTGAGAAAATATATTTCAAACTTTTGGGATCAGTATAAATCTCAAAATTTTCACCATAGAGATAATGTATACATATCATTAAAGTAAATATTATAGCTACTAACTCAATATCATGAGTAGGATAGTTTCTCTCATGAATTTTTAGCTGTCGTGATGCATATGAAATAACTCTATCATTCTGCATATGGACACAAAAAATCTTTTCTTTGAAACATCACTATAAATAACAAACCCATCATTCCCCGATGGTAGAGTCAATATAAGAGCATTGAATAAACTTCTCTTCAGTTATTCAAAAAATTCTTCACACTCTTTTGTCCAAACAAATTTAACCCCTTTTTGCATGATCTTGGTTAATGGGTTAGCCAATCAGGAAAAATTCTAGACAAAACGCCGATAAAAACCTTCTAAACCAATAAAACTGCGTACATCAGTTATAATCATCGGAGCTAGACATTCTTGGATTGCTCATTTATTATAAGGATCAATGGAGATTCTATCCTTAGATATGATATGGGCAAGAAAATAAATCTCTTGAAGCCATAATTCACACTTGCTAAACTTCCCGTATAATTTATTTTTTCTAATAGTCTTCAAGATAATGCACAAGTGATTTTCATGATCTTTGTAGATTTTGGAGTATACCAAGATATCATTAATAAATACCACTACAATTCCATCAATATATTCCTTGAAAACTCTTTTCATTAGATACATGAAGAACGTGCTCCACGCACCTGGGGTTTTTCGAATTGTGCTGCCTGTTAGGCCTTCTGGTGCTGGTTCCCCAACGGTGCTTCCATCCCTACCGGCCCTCGACCCCACCGCTGCTCCCTCGATGGCTTTCCCCTCCCTTACTCAGGTGCCTCCCGGCCCCCCGCCATGGCCTCGACCTCCTGCTTCCTTCAAGGAGGCGTTGTTATCCTCTTCAGGCACCTATCAGAAGTCCTGTTTCCCAAATATGCGGTCAACTATTCCACAATTGTCTCGGGAGGGTTCTGTTATGTCGCTGGAGGTCCCTTATAAGGCCTTTGCAGATGATGTGGCCTGCTTGAAGTGGAACCTTGTAGCGAGGTTTGGATCAGGGAAGCCTCATATCCCCATTTTCACACGCTCTGTGGATTCTTGGGGGTTGTAGGCCTCATTTCACGTTTCAGCGGTTCATCGGAACTCGTTTTGTCTGGTGTTGGCTTTAGAAGAAGATTTCATGAAGGCGTAGTGCAAAGCTCCCCAGATCATGGGCCGTTGGCATTTCAACCAGACCCAGTGGTCGATGAAGGTCCATAAGGGGAGGGAAAGTCCCCTCGTTGCTGTTAGGATCGGCCTTCCTGGCCTCCAACTCCCCTTTCAGAATGGCGGTCTCCTCAAATCCATTAGTTACTCTCTTGGTGGCTTTCTCTATACGGATGATTGCACCCACTGCTACGAGGATGTTCTTGTGGCTAGTGTGTGTGTGGAACTGGATCTATCCCTTCCAATCCCGGACAAGCTTCTTTTGAAGGTGCAGGATGAGATTATGTGGACCCAGGAGGTCGTCTTTCTGGTCTACCCAACATTTTTCCCTCACTGTCTCCTCTAAGGCCACTCCCTCTAAGTGTATAGAAAATAGATTCCAGATCCCTGGTGTCAACATGCTAGGGTTTTTCAGGGCCAGGGTTCTATGCGAGTGGCATCCTTGGCTGGGCCCTCCTATGATGTACAAGCGGTTCCTCGGGGTCCTCCGGGACGGTCTCCCTCAGCTCTACCCCCTTCCAGTGATCCCTCCCCTACCTCTTCTCCAGTTAGAGCAGTCTCCTCCAGCCTGGCTCTTGTCACTTTCATCCCTTGGGAATCCTCTCCTCTCGTGCCCGGCCTCACATAATGTTTCTTCAGTCCTTCCAAGATGCTTTCAGAGGGTCTTCTGTTGGAGTTCCTTATGAGTTTTCCTGCCAGTCTCTGTGTGTCCCCAGGCCTACCCCCTCTGGAGTCTGCGCTCATTCTAAGTGATGCAGGGGGAGAGTCCTTTGGGCCAGGAGACCTACTGGAATGTCTCCCACCTATTATGAACACGGTTGGCGCCCTTGAAGATAGAGATCATGCCCTGAAGGGGGACCCTGGCCCTTCCTCCCCTCGGTTTCAAAACTCATCGTTTCAGTCTCCTCCAAGATCTGTGAGAAGTAAGGCTTGAAATCTCCCCTATAGCAGGACCCACCCTTCTCCATCCTCCCCCCCAATGCCCTCAGGGGTGTGCACGAGGCTGCGATCAAGACACAAGCAGAGTCATAGAAGGTAGTGCTCCTTCTCCCTCCTAATAGAGACCATAGAGCCTGGGTCCAAAGTCGGGCCACACCCTACCCAAAGATTGCTTTGATCAGTTGGAACGCTCATGGCCTAGGGGCGCGAGTTAAATATGATTAAATTGCTTCAGAGACTAAGAGGAACAAGGTACAAATAGTGTACATCCTTGAACATAAGAAAAACCCTACTAAACTTAAGGAGTTGACTCGGAAAATCAAGATGCATGCATCCATGCATGCAGATCCTACGAACCGGCACATCTGGATATTCTGGAAAAAAGAGATAGCGATGGACATGGTGCAGGCGGGCGACCAATTCATATCAACAAAGGTTAACCACGATACTAACCAATTCTTAGTGTCCTTTTTGTATGGTAGTTGTGATCTGAAAAGGAGGGAGTCCATGTGGAATGACCTTAGTGCTTTTGACCGAGGGGATCTCCCTTGGATAATTGGTGGAGATTTCAACAAAATCATGGAACCGGCTGAAAAGAAGGGCATAGGTGGTTTTCCTCGGAAAGAAAGTATGGATTTTTTCCATTTCATGGGGGCTAATGGCCTAGCAGACATGGGGTATTCTAGTGACCGCTACACTTAGTGTAACAATCAAAAAGGGAACAGGCGGTGCTGGAGTAGGCTAGACCGCTGCATGGAAAACTTGAATGCAATCACTAGTTTTCCCAATGCTATGGTCAGCCATCTAGTTCGGGGAATATCTGACCACACTCCATTATTAGTTTCTCTGTCTCCTAGCCAGGATTCCAATAGTAAGTTCAGGTTCTGGGATCCCTGGACTCGCATTCATGGCTATCAGCAAATGGTGACTGAGTCATGGGGAAGTCTAACCGAAGGCCATTCCTGGGTAGCGATTCATAACAAGATGAAGAGGCTCAAGCCTATAATACAGGCGTGGGTTCATGATCTTCCTCCTGCGGATCATAATATGGAAGAACTCAAACAGGCTATCGACCATCATGAAGTCATCTTGGAGGGTACCTAGAATGAGACGACCTTTGCTTCTCTAAAAGCGGAAAAGAAATGCCTCGCGGATATCATCCTCATGGAGGAAAGAAAGACTCGGGAAATCTCAAGAATAAAATGGCTCCGAGAGGGGGATATGAATTCTTCATATTTCCACGCATTCATCAGGGAGAAAAGGAGTATCACCAAGCCAAATATCTTACTGGAGAATGGATCTTATACCGATGACAGGGAGGTTTTAGGGGCCATGGCACACACAACCTTCAAGGATCTCCTGGTATGCCCGAATGAGAGGACATTGAATGGTTTCCCGGGTGGTAGTGCTAGCCTCTAGACGCGATCCCTCTCTCGGTTTCCACACAGGATAAGGACTCATTGGAAGCTGTGATGGATGAGAAGGAAATTAAAGAGGTTATGATGCACCTCAACCATGAAACCACGTCGGGGCCTCACAGTTTTCCAGGCTCATTCTACAGACGATCAAGGGAGATGGTTAAAAGGGACATTGTGGATGCAGTTCAGGACTTCTTCCATGGGGGAACTCTTCCGAGGGTGGATAGTGCTACAACCCTGGTGCTTATCCCGAAGATCAAGGACCCCTCCTCCCTTCTTGACTACAGCCCAGTGAGTATGTGAAATATTCCATACAAAAGTCTGGCATGCACCATAAATTTGAGGCTGTCCAAGATCCTCCCTTGTTGGATTTCATTGGAATAACATGGATTTGTGAGGGGTCGATCTATTCAAGGTGCCATTGCCTTGTCATAGAAAATGCTGAGAGATATCAACTTGAAAACTCATGGCTACAACATGGATGTCAAGTTGAACATGAGTAAGGCTTACGATAGGATTGAGTGGGGATTTATCAGCAGAGTGCTCGGGAGAATGGGTTTCTCCTCCCAGGCTATCGATATTCTCTTTAGATGTTTCAGTTCCTCATGGATGGCGGTTTCTTTCATGGGGAGAACTCATGGTTTCATCAAGGCAACGCTTGGTCTCCGTCAAGGAGATCCCCTCTCTCCAATCATTTTCATCCTCATGCAGGAATCCCTTAGCCGGCTCATTAATAAAGCCATATCTAGTGGGGATATCCTCCCTTTCCATAGAGTGTTGAACCGCCCCTCTATATCCCACTTGATGTTTGAAGATGATAGAATAATCTTCTCTAAAGCTGGAAAAAAATTGGTGCGCATGCTTAACAATATTCTGGAGGAGCATTGTCACTAGAGTGGCCAGATTATCAATAAATCCGAAAGAAACCTTTATATATCTAATAAATGTTCATCCCATAGAGCCTCCCACATGTGCAGAAGGCTTGACATGCAGAGCTGCTCTTTCACAATAAAGTATCTTGGCACCCCGATATCTTCATGAAGGGTGAGAATCTGTGACTTTGACTATGTTGTGAATAGGATTACGAGCCGTGTCTTCAATTGGAAGAATCATTTCCTCTCCTTCGGGGTCCGAATAACTCTGGTGAAAAACGTCTTGTCCACCATCCCTGTGTACGCACTGGCCTCAACCTCTTTGCCGAAGGGAGTCATCAATTCCATTGACAAGGTCCTGGACAGCTTTATTTGGGATGCTCTTTCTAAAGGTAAAATTCATTGGATATCCTGGGATAAGATTGCCAGACCCATCACCGAGGGAGGAATTAATGTGAGAATCTTGAACGATACAATTATCTGCTTGCATGCTAAGCTAGAATGGGAAGTCATTGAAGGACGCATGCTATGGGGGAAGGTTATTTCCCTACCAGCCAACGGAAATGTAGTTCTGGGGGGGGGGGTACTCATGGCTCTCATATTTGGGCTAGGATATGCCCTCTCATTCTGAGCCTCAGGGTGAACTCCCGATGGGTTGTTGGTGAGGGTAACATTAGTTTCTGGAATTGCAACTGGGCAGGGGCTAAGCTCGGTTTCCCAGGGTGTCTGACCCCTGACATCTCCTTCAAGGAGGCAAGCTAGTACCTTCAGTTCATCAAAGCATTGCTGAATGAGGATCATATTGGTACATATGAGTTAATCTCATTGAACGCCAAGCCAGAAAAATGTGTCTTCACACCTTCTACCATAGGGAACTTCATGATGAGGGACTTCCAGAGGATCTCCACCGATCAAGGCCATCATGATACATGGAATGAGATCTCGTGGAGCGGCAAGATCCATAAAAAATATATCTTCATAACAATGAGAATAACAAACCAAGCACTTCCGACGGATGCCAACATTCAAAAACTGGGTATTCCTCTGGCCTCGTGCTACCAATGCTGCAAGAATAAGAAGGAAGAGAGAATCAACCACATCTTATTTGAGGGCGAGTGGGCCCAGGCTATGTGGAGATACTTCGGTGGTTTCATTTCTGCTTTCTCCCATAATCCTCAAGATTGAACGTTCTTGCATCACTGGTTCCATGGAATGATGGATAAGGGACAGGAAAGGGCGGATTGCTCCAGCATCTTCAATGCGGGATACAGGTGCCTGTGGTATGCTCACAACCTGGCGTGCTATGAGGGATATTCTCAAATTTGGAGGTCCATTGTTGTATGTGCAAGATGCCTTCTAATCAACTTGGCTAACATTTCCAGCAGCTGGAAGGATTCCCCCTCCATGAGGATGCTACAAATTAAATCACTTGCGGCCCAAAAACCCACAAGGCAGGGACAGTTGGTGAGGTGGAATCCTCCGGATAAGGGCTTAAAACTCAATACAGGCGGTTCTTGCAGTGCGGGGGAGATGCGAGAGGGAGGGGTAGTCCGTGATTTCAGAGGAAGTGTTATCCTTGCTTTCACAGTATACTATGGTCAAGGGAATTCCATGGAAGCGGAGTCCAAGGCAGTACTCACAGGTCTTAATATATGCAAGCAGAGGAAGATTGGCTTATCCTACATTGAAACGGACTCCAAGATTGTACATGACTCCATTCAGGGTATAGGCTCCACTCTGTGGGCGATCTCCTACACGATCAGGACATGCAGACCCCTCATCAACAACAATGTCCATATGTCCCACACTTGGAGGGAGGGAAACAAGGTAGAAGATCATTTTGCCTCATTGGCCGTCCAAGGGTCCAATGTCACCTTCCATCAAGCTATCTCTAGTTTTAAACCCAATGGGGTGAATCTGATTCGATGAGATTCCCTAGGTCTCCACAACTTTAGACCCCTAGGTATCTCTTGTTTTCAAGTTTCCTTTTCCCCCTTCCCTATTGGAATAAAAATCTAACGTAATGATGATGAAGACATAGGGTGAATTAGTCAATCCAAAAGGAATTACTCAAAACTCCTAATGCTCGTACCTGGTTCGAAATACTGTTTTCGGAATGTATTCCTTCTTCACACACAACTGATGATATCTAGATCGAAGGTAAAACTTTGAAAAGTATTGAGCTCCATGAAGTTGGTCAAATAAAACATCAATGTGATGTAGGGGATACTTTTTCTTTATTGTTATAGCATTGATATCCCTGTAGTTAATACACCACCTCATAGATCTATCTTTCTTCTTAACAAAAAGGACAGGGGCTCCCCATAGAGAAAAACTAGGGAGAATAAATCCATTATTACTCAATTCCACTATTTGTTTCTTTAGTTCCACTAATTCAACAGTGGCCATTCTATAAGTGGTATTCAATATGGGACTTGAACCAGAAATTAAATAAATGGAAAACTCAATTTCTCATTCTGTAGGATGTCCAGGTAAATCATATGAAAATAAATCAACATACTCTTGCACAATAGGTACATCCTCTATTTTAACATTCCTTTCCTCACCCCCTGTTATTTTATTCTCCTCCTCCCCAATAATTGAATTTAGTTGAGATACTAGGGGTGGATCTATATAAGAATTAGGTGGTGACGTTTCTACTCTAAAGATAATGTACTTGTTGTCATCATCAAAAATTGTAAACTCCTTCTTCTTAAAATAAATTTTCACATCATGGTATGAAAGCCAATCTATACTGAGATTATATCAATTTCAATCATGGGTATGGCGATGAGATCCGCAGACAAAGAACATTTATATGCCCTAATGGGGACTGATTCAAAAAACACTATTGCAATGATTCTTCCCTTAGGAGTTTTGACTAACAACACCCTTGTTAAATCATATTGGAAATATCTAATTTTCATAGAAAACTATGAATATATGAAACAATGCAATTATCCAGAATCATATAAAGATATTTCTAATCTTGAGGAAACCATTAAATTACCCGCCACCACGTCTTTCAGAGCTTCAACCTCAGCAGTAGTGATAACATAAGATTGGCCTTGATCCCTTGGCCTTTTCTAATGTAAGTTCCCTTGACGCTTAGGAAATTCATTTGCATAATGCCGCATTTCTCTATGATTATATCATTCAACATCAAAAACCTCTTTCTTCCCCTTGAAATCACGATCTTGGTGGCCTTTTTCACCACACTTGTAACAGACTCCCACTCTCTTCAGGCAAGTACTAGGGTGTTTCCTCCCACATTTACTGCAGGATGGATACTCAAATTTTCCCTTCATCCCCTTATTTCCATTTCCATAGTGATTAGTAGATCTCTTCTTCTCTCTCTTTGATTTTAAATTGTTAGACTTAGAGAATTCTTTTTTTGTCTTGGTACTACATGAGACAATATCTTCGTATGACGAGAAGGATTATGAGATGAATACTCGATGGAGAAATGGTTTTAACCCATCAAATAAACAATAAATTGTAATTCTTGGGTTACATATATAATCTACGGCATGCCTCACTAATCTTGTAAAGTTAGCTTCAAACTCTGCGACATTCTCATCATCTATTTCCCTCAGACTCAGAAATTGTCTTTCCATATCTGCTCGATGGTCACAAGGAAAGTATTTTTATAATAAAATTTATTTAAACTCCCTCCATTCTATATTTGATACTTCATTATCTTCCTTTGTGTTTTGAATCACTGACCACCATTGATCAACATCTCCAGTGAGGCGGTAAACTGCCATGAAAACTTTTTTTCCCTTTCGCTACTCCCCAAGGCGTGGAATATTTTTTATGAAGAATTTATCCATTGCTCAGCTACTAGCGGATTTGTACCCCCATTGAATGTTGGTGGTTGTTTCCCCATGAAGCGATCTAACATTGATCCTCCACGCTGTGGATCAGGGTGCTTCATATGGGTCAGGTTATTATTCATAACCTGAGTGAGTTGTCCCAATATAGTGATAGGCTGATAAACATGAGTTTGTATCACCAGCTCCACTATAATTATCTTGAGCAGGAAGGAAATCCCTACATGGATTGTGTGCATTGATAAGGTTTCCATTCCTTCCACTAGGCACCACTTCTAAGCAATGTAATAAACTATATTAGTTTATGAATCGAAATATATAATTCCAAACTTGTAAAACACTTAACATAAATTGAAGAGTTTTTAGATATAATCCATAATCATAAAAATGTTTTCATTGGAGAAGTATATACTCATAAACACTTCATAATGGTTTGTAAAGAAAATGAGAATTAACCTAAGAAAATTCCCCAGGAGTGTCATAACCAAGAGTGCTGCAAGGCACGTTGTCGTGCACCAGTTTTCGTTCGAGTCTAGCTCAAAGTGGTGTTTTCGAGTTTTACCCCGAGATACATCTATGCCAGAGCCGTCTCTACATGCTCATATCCAGATAGGGTTGTATTGCTTGTAAAACTCACAAAAAAACTCTACAATACCAAAATTCACAGAGGTTCTTCTATACTAATTTTCAAAGTCTATCTTAGGTTAATGTGCTCTAATCAGATTTTATCTAAATATAGATTCTAAGGTTTTTACTAAACTTCCTCTGATACCAACTATAACACCCTGACCCTAGAAGCCCAGATTCGGTGCATTATTACGTATCATTGGCATGATCACAAAAGATCAAGTATTAAAAGACCGATTAGTTTAGTAGCCTTAGAAGTACTAGATACATTCATAAGGTTTACATTACATAATAAAATGGAAATCTACACCAAAATTGTTTCCATAGAATACTATGAGATCCCATAGACTATCCCTGTAGGTTATTTATAATATACTTCATCACATCCTGGGAAAAATAAAACATAGAAAGGGGTGAGCTCAGATGCTCAGTAAGGATAACAATATAGCGGAAACTTTCATAAATAATCATAAACATTTAAGGAAATGTATAAGACTAAAACAAAAGCCTTTTAAACATGAACATCAGTATAATATTGAAAAGATAAAATCAAATAATTCCATTTACTTATTCACATGGATATTCTATTAGTCGAATAATCACATGCAATATCAAAAGCCTCATTCATAATGATGGAATGCATAATGCTAGACTTCATAACCCCATAGTCAAGGCCTTGTTCCAAGAATAAAAATAAGATTTTGTCAATGCCTTGTTCCAAGACACTAGTTTATCTCATGTGACCTACCGATGCATCAAGGAGTTATAGCGGGCTCCACCCCTCACTTACTAAGTCCAATGCATTCCTCAAATGAAAAGGTTCAATTATAACACAAACATTCGTATTAAAACTAGCATATGAAATGTCAATAATTTATCTATAAACCATGAAGGGTGTAAAATAACAAATCCACACTCAAAAATATCACAAAACCTTCAATACAATATAGATGTTTTGTATCATAATAAATCAAATTCATATAATCTTAAAATCCATCAAAGGATGTTGACAGAGATGAGATCAAAACCTTTTTTAGATAAATATATCTTTATATTTTGAAATCATTTAAAATTAATATAATTATAAAAGAAAAAATTTACTTTGGAAATATTATTATAAGCTTGTAAGGGATGATTTTATGATTTTATAATGGAAGAAAATAGTTGCACCCGCCGTATAAGTTAAAAAAACATTCTTACCTTAATTTTTTTTCAAAAAGCTCATAAAGTAACTTGTTTGGAAAACGATGGAAAGATTAAATTCAAAACATATAAGGTCAAATAAGGGTAAAAATTACTTTACCCCATTTTCTAGTATAAATGTATTGAAATACATTTTTAAGAAACATGGATGTGGATAATAAATTTGTCACAGTAGATACTTATGTAAAAAGAACCTCGGATAATAAAGAGATTGTGAAATTAACCATTAACTTGTACTTTTACTTGGTCGAGGGTAGGTTAACCTCCAGTATAATGGTGAAATAATTGTTATTAAATAATAAAATAATCATGTACATTAATATGATATCATATATGATCTTTTAACATAGCTTTGTTAATAATATCTTAGTATTATCGTCGTTTTGGGTGTTTACTAATTCGTTTTCCTTTATATGATTTGTTACATAAGTAATGTTTTTTATGGATAGGATGTATCTTATTCATTTTCAGAATTATATTAAGTCTTTAAGAATTATTTTTAATCATTTAATTAAAATTAGCCTTGAATGGATACGATGGGGAATGAATCTCATCGTGTTCGTGGAGACGGTAATCCGTACGTATGCACGAGCGACAATTTCATTATTTTGATAATAAAATAATATATAATTGGATGTTATATCATATATAAACAATCATTATCATGGTATATTTATTATTTACATCAATTACACATCATTATTATAACCATCCAAATAATAATGTATTGAATAACAACTACAACATGACGTGGAGATGGTATGCCGTATGTACGCACGTATGGTGACATGTCAGTCACAGGATGGATAGAATAATGAATACAGTTGTACCATATTTATAATAACATCGCATTATATAGAATATACTGGAGTTATTATTTTATAATGGAATCAAAAAAGAATGTGGAAGTGGAAGAAGAAAGGAACTTGAAAGAGGTGATGAAATATTTTCCTCTCCGTTGGGTTCTTCTTTTTTATTTGATCAAAAGGGATCCTTAGGTTGGTTTTATGACTAAAGGAAGGACTCTAGGATGAAGTTAGGACAGTTGAGAGGGTATTTGGGCAGGGGTTGGCCGATCCAAATGGATTTGATGGTGTGAATTAGAGAGAGGGGGAAGTGCCCATTTATAAGAGGGGTGAGGGGCACCTTAGGAAAATCTAGAGATAATATTTTATAATAAATTATTTTCGGTTTATAATGACTCCAAAATTAATTATTTAAATTATATGGTGGGGATGGGTATAAAACCACTCAAAAAATAGGTTTCAGACAGGTTTGGGTCACTATATTAACTTTTTCTTTTAGATTTAACTCTTAGTTAAATAGTTTGACAGTTACCATGTCTCTTTGTATTTTTATATTATATTGTAAATAAACATACTATAAACTTCTGAGATAACATAAAGTGGTTCATTAATGAAATATTTAATATTATTTAAGACCTTTGGATGAACCTTATATTTTTTGGAACAGAATATCAATTAATAATATAATATTTTTTTTAAAAGTCTTTTATGTCAATTTTGACACTATTTGGTATTTTGTTTTTTCTAAATTCATAGCAGCATTATTTAATCGACAAAAATTTATATAACCAACCCTAATATGTCATATTATCCTAGAAAATTAGTGTAATTCATAAAAAGTCTCAAATTACATTTATTTGTATATTTATAATATCATTTATTTTAAATTTTCCTTAATTAGGTAATTACTGCATCATCATTGTGTCATATATAAAATAAATTATTTAATGTATAAAAATTATAAATAAAATACCATTATGTTGGAAATCGTTTTAGCCTTATAATTAATATTTATAGTCGAATTTATCTTATGTGTATCTCTATATGAAAAATGGTTAAGTTATTAAACATTGAATTTAACACTTTTCACTCTTCTTTGAATTAAATAATAATAAATGTCCTAATCTAATAAAAGTGGACCTAAAGGATCATATTTTATTCCTATGGTTGTTTTTGGTCGAATTAAACTTATATAATAGAATTAGGACATGTGTTAGGATAATAATAATATCATTTTTACCCTTAATTACCCTATTTACTTTTAACCATGGTAAATAAAAGTAAAAAGTTACTTTTCACCAAAAATTATTTTCATCTTATTGAACCACATTTTACTTACTGATATCAATCGTTTCTCTCAGATTTTTGAAATTAAAATCACAAAATCTGTAAAATTATGTTCTATGTAAATTTGAAAATTCTTCTAGGATGTGGGTAAAATACAGTAAAAAGTTAAATAAAATTTTTATATATCTAAAATTATTATAAACAGACTCCAATGAATTACATTTAACATATATAGATATTATGTATCTATTATGACATAATTTTTTTTAAATAAAATAAATAATTATTTAAATAAAAATTCTGGTTTTAACTATATCTTAGTGTTTTTCACTATTCATCAAAAATAGAATGTTTTTAGAAAAATTTCAAAAATTCACCATAAGTTAATTTTGATATTTCAAATCCAAAAATGAAGTCCATTTTGAAAGATAAAATTGATAAAATTTCAAAATGTGGGTATTACTATTCATAATGGCTAGTTTGATTTGTTGTGGTGTGTTAGAACTCGAAGTTGCGTACAACACATGCTATTGTACTATTCAAAGATAAACATATCGTATAAGCTAGTGGTTTTACATTTATCAACCTATGAAGTATAAGAACATAATCGTTGATACAATTTTTAACAAACCTCCATAGGTTTTCCATCCAACAGATGCCAAATTCGGTCTGCCACTAGCCTGAAGGGAATTCTTGATCAGCAATAGGATATAAACTAGTGTCTAAGAATCATAGGAACAGACGTTGTAATGGTTTCTCATAATAAATAATTAAGAAAAATGTAATAAAATTTCAGCATAAATTGTCTATACATCGGACGTCCACACCAAAAGAAAATTATTGGAAACTATAAAAATATAATAAATTGTAAAATCAGTAAACAAAAGAAGAAAACAGAACCCTACCTCACACTGGTCTCCCTCCCCTTAAAAGTAAAGAAACCAAAATTTTTACCACCGGATTCCTTTTCTTTTACCACTAGAAATTATATTTACCTTCCAACTATAGAAATTATTAATGGCCTAGTTGGCTAATATGATTAAAGAAACTGAAATAAAAACTAAACTACAAAGATACCTCCTTGTGACTATACAATTCACCATCCAATTAATCGACACAAAATATGTGGTTCAATGTAGAACGAAGAACCTAAAATTTATATAATAATATAGGCATGAGAATATATGCACACAGTAGGACACCAAAACCTACTGAATATATAGAAATCCATTATTAAAATAGTTTATAAAATGATAGTTTGGATCATATGGTATAAAGAAGGTTTTTACATGCTTTATAAAACCAAAGAATATGCACACATTCAAAAAAATAACCTTTCTATAAAATAAAAGAAAGTATATTTAAGAATTTTAAATTAAACCTTTAAAATGAAGAATTTAAACCAAAATAATTCCTCCATTTTTCAAAAACATCATGAAAATTTCATTTTCATTAAACTTTTTAGGGAAACCCATTCCTTAAAACACTGAAGGAAATCCAAACCTTTTACCTTTTTTAAATATTACTTCCAAACCATTTATAAAACCACACATTTGAATGTAAACCTAAACATGAATAAGGTGATGCATAAAACAGACAAAGGTACCCAAAACAAGGGAACACAATCAAGTAATGGTTCCAATACAATTAAAAAACTAGGGGAATACAATCTAAGCACAAAGATAAATCTATTAAATGATCCTAGAAAGGATTCTAGTGTAATTGATCTAACCAATGGGCTCTAATTGGTGCAAGAGTGACTCAAATTTACCCTATGTTCATGTATAACTTGCCATATCTACAAATATTTTGATCTTCAATTTTTCCTTTATGGGATCTATTGGTTTCCACTAGGGGTCTCTCGATCCCCAACCACCCATAATCACACTCAGATCTAGGGGAGAGTCCCTTATATGGGCTCACGCGAGCCACGGAAAATGATCTTAATCCCTAAGATACGAAGGGAATCAACCAACTATGTAAACTAACCCATTTACCATGGTCTATCATGATAAGTCAAGCAAGTAGGTCAGTAAGCAAAAAACACATGCATTAATTGTAAAACATTTTGAAATTATCCATAACTCACCTCCTTCACATTCACAGGAAGTATCTCCAAAGAGATATCCAATATATGCATCACAACCTGCTTGTAAATAAAAATAACCCCCACATGGTCACAAACCATAATAGAATAATAATCACAAAATGATCAAGAGAGTATCACCCATTAATAAAACCACTTAATGTGTCAATCGGGCCTTTAAAACACACTATTTGGGATACTGAACCACACACATAATTCCTAATGTCATTTGAAATTTCACTTCAAATACCACATTATTTAACATAAAGTGACAATTTTTATTTCAAAATTATTGGGAAAATGAACTATTTTTAAAACATTTGAAAACCCACACATTAGTGCTCACCAGAGAACAAATAAATTTTCATTAAATAAACTTTGGATTAACACATCCCTTTTTACTATGTTTCATACCACTAAAAACCCCATCACCTTAAATAATTTATATAATTTAATGCCAAATCCCTTCATTTTTATAAAAAAAATATTAAAAACATGGGACACCAAATTTAAAAATGGAACCGGCATTAAACATGCTTTAAAAATATTTAAATTACCTTTTGAAAAGATAAATGGGCACTAACAACCACTTTTCATGTGACCCAAGCCTATTAAAAGTATTTATAAATAGTTAAAATTGATTATAAAACTAAAAAATCTATGAAAAATAATTATAAATTAAATAAAAACATTACAAACCACACTAAATAATTTTAAAGGGCCACATAGGAATTTGAAAAAGCACTTGGCATGTGACATATGGCCATGCCAAGATCAAAAGACAATAAAACTTCTCTTAAGCATACTACGTCATAAAAAATACTTACAATTTCCCAAATAAAACATTTAAAACACACCAATAAATTTTTAACATGTAATACAAGTGGGTTCCATAGAGACACCTACCTCAAAGAGATGGTGGGTGAGGTGAAGCATTTTGAAATGCTTCACCTTAAGTAGAAGATGTCGAAATGTACAAGAAGGGGATATGAGAGACCCATATCACACCATAACAATTAATAAATCCAAAAAATTGAGTCTACCCCCTTTTCATAGGGTTCGACTTAATTTTTTTTTAAATTTTCTTTCACATTTATAAATGTAGATACTAAATGAATTTCATTCCATTAATAAACAAATATTTATGTAGATATTTATCACCTAAGTTATTTGTCTACAAATTTTTCAAGTATAATAGGAATTTATTTTAGGAAAAGAGTATCCCAAATTTCTAGAAACAACCTATCATATATGATAAGTCCATGAGACTTGAACCTGTGACTGATGGGCCACAAGGGCATAACGATTACCACTAGCCTATGTACTATACTAATTTTATCTTTTATACTATTTATATATATTCTTATATATATTTTAATATATTAAAAATTGACTTTATTTATATACTTTTATTTTATTAATATATTCCTTTTATTAATAGTTTTATTTTCACATCTTATTGGCTATTAAGTCATTGTAATTTAGTTGTTAATAAAGTATGATGCATGTTTTCATTATCATAAAATTATAACATATAACCATTATAGGTACTATTATATGATATTTTATGTGAAAAACTTGATAAAATAAAATTTTAAATGTAAATAATATGTTATTATGAATTTATGATTTACATTATAGTTCATTTGATTTTTAATTGTATTTATCTTATTTTGTGTATATGTTTTATTACTCTAAAATTTTATTTCTAAAAGGTTAGTTAACTTGTTTCATAATAAGAATACAATAATGATTAATTTCATTAATTTACAATAATACATTCACGAAAATATCATTACCAATAAAATACTCACTACTACATAAGTTAAATAAAAAAATAAACTTATATAGGAAAATTCGAATAAATGCGGTCTCCTAAGATTACCATTACCATGAATAATGTCATAAAAGAAAAATAAAATATTATTAATTAAATTTAAATTTTATAAAATAAGGAATATTGAACCATGAGAGTAAATGTATCAAATGAGAGGTGGTATTTATTAAACGTATGTAATTAATGTGACTATTGGAATAATAACATAACTTTTTGCAAATAGATCATGTCATAAAAACTGGATTTTTTCAATAAATGAATATTTTTTATTAAAAATTAGATTTATCATATTTTTAAAATTATTTTTATAAAATGAATATCATTTTTAATAATAAAATAAAATTTAGTATAGGTTTTTTTGGTATTTTTTATGAAAAAAATTAAATTTTGGTGTAAAAATTGAAAATGAAATTTTGATGAATACCATGAATTTTTGGATACAAGAACAAATTATAATTTTATAAACCATTTTATTTAATCAAAAATTTATTTAATGAGTAAAATAAAAAAAATTAAAATATTAAGTAAGCTTTTGTTTGAACCTATTTTATATATTTTCTAAAATAAATTTACACATTACACATGTATCATTTTAGAATTAATTTTTATAAATTTTGGAAATTGAATCAAGTAAAAGAGATTTAATAAATATAATCATAAGTTAAAAATTATGTAATAAGGTTAATTTCAATTTTATCCCCAAAATAAGTTACTTGGATAAAAGGTATGTTACTGAGGTATTTGTAAAAGAATGTAAAATTTAAAAATTAAATATAAAATTCATAGAATTTCTAAATAATACACCATTGAATAGGTACATAAGGTTTTTAATGATGTAAAATAAAATTTTAAACAATAATAATAATAAAAATTATTCCAAATAAATTCCACACAAAATTAGTTGGCCTTAATAAAAAAATAATCATTATTTTAACCCTTTAAACACCCCTCCTCAAGTATAAATACCCACCCCCTCTTCTCATTATCACACACAAAAATTAAAATTTATATTATTTTATATCTCTTTATGAATCTCTACTACTGTATCTTAAATACTAAATAGTTTTTTTGTTCAAAGGTTCATCTATAAGTTAAGAATAGAAGTAAGGTTTTCCTTGATCCTCCCCTTTCATTTCCAAGTTTACTTGGTTATATTGTATTTTTTAATTACTTTTTCATATAAAAATATGTTTTGATTACATGTTATTATAAATAATATTATATATTTTAAAGTATATTTTATTTTTTCCCTCTCATTGTATCCTCCTCCTAAGTCGTTACTATGCCAAAATAAGGGTTCCTTACCCCTCATTTCCAATTAATTTTGTAAGCCTTTTTAATCCATTTTCATTTGAATGTGAAATGTTATTATAATTCATTTCTATAATTTATTTACTATTCTATCAATAAGATACCACCATTTCATTTATTATAATACCTTAATAATCTGTTATAATTCATGAACATTTCAGTATCCATGAAACAATCCTAAAAACTGGTTAAAAAAGGGTGGGTGGTTTTACTAGAAACTACATCCCTATCTAGACACTATATGTGGAGGTAGTCTATAGAATAGATTTATCAAGGGATAATAGACCTCAAAATGGTGTTTTTGGTTTTAAATTTATCTTCACATGGTTCATGAAAAGGAGGCCTAACTTAATTCTTAGTTTGACACTCCCGAGTGATTTTATTTTGATAATTCATATGCACTTTATGATCCATTATAATGGATAGAAAAAATCAATTGAGATTTAAATTTGATTGATATACTTATTCCACGAATGGACCCTCAACCACTTATTTTTATCATTCCTTAAATTGGTTTACCACCCTTTTCGTTTTGAATATTCTATAGTTCTTAAATTTTCTTGTTGAATATTCACCTATATAGCCAAATTATTCCATTTTGAGGGGTTTATTTCCTATGAAAATTATAATCAATGTTAATGTTCTCTATCAATATCCATATTTCTCAGGGGTTTTACAATTCACATATATGTCCATGTTCCAATATACTTATGTTTTGGAGGAAATATGATCTATATTGATACTGATCCATTACTTATTTTGCCTTGCCTTATCATTAGTTATGCCTAACTTTTATCCTAATGACGTTCCCCTGTGGATACCCCTGTATGCGTCCTCTGATTGAAGGGTGTTCACCTATATACCCATACATCATTTAATTGGGTAAATTATTGACTAAATCAGATACAATTTATTCTATATAGTGTAAATACCCCATAATTTATTATCTTGATTGATGGTTATTTACCTATAATGATACATAATTTCATTAGATAACCATTTAATTTCCAATGGGTTTATCATTTTATAATTATTAATGGATTTATGTATGTTTTTATCTATGTATTTTTCATAAATTTATCCATATTAAGTGTGTTCTCTAATATCACTCTAATTCATAAGGTAAATAATTATTCTCTAGAGATTACATGGTTATTATACCCTAGTAGCATTCATTGTTAATGTTTTATGATACCTTAGTGAACAACCTTAGTAAATATGTTTTGGGACACCTTAGTGATGAACCTCAATGACATGACTATAAATGTATCATGTTTATGTTGTACTAAAATTTCAATGTTATGAATCATGTAATTAAGATGGAAAGTTTTAGGTTGTTTTCACATTCCTATGATACCATGATTTTTATGATGTCATTTTTCTCATGACATGATTCCGTGTGAGTATGTATGATTCTTAACTCTTTTTATTATCACTATATTCCACTTGACTAACATGTATTATTTATCATTATTTCATACCTAATTATTCCCTTTACTAGGATTTATATATCACCCTTTCTTATGTTTCTGCTTTCCTCGAGGATTTGTAATCAAAGCGATACATATATGAGAATATCATGTGTGGAGAAAATATGTGGAAGAAATGTGTATTGTACTATGAGTTTATATGAATATATACCTAGTTCCCAAAGATAAAAAACATTATATATTGGTAAATTCTTATAAAACATATTATTTATTAGAAAGTATGTATTTTTAACACTAGATCTTGAAGTGTGAGTCTCGGTCCTCTCAAATAGACCTTAGAATAAGTAAGACTGACTCTGTGATTGAGTAGGTGACTAAGGAATCTGATGTTGAGAAAAGACCAACTATTATCCAAGGTATTGTCTTATTTTTTTCATGATCATTAATAATTTATTTGATACTATAGTATATCATTATTTTATATCCATGTCATCCATATACCTATTTGGATTTCATGTTGATTTAATGCCTCATACAATGAACCTTGATACATCATTGTGTGGAAGTAATGAACAAGGATTTAAGTATCCATCTTAAGAAATTATAGTGGGCAATGTGGAGGTATCATGTGAATTTTGAGTCCTTGGAATGAAAATATATGACGATTTCACTTGGATGCATAGATTAATTAACTAATAATATAAAATCAATATTTATATTCAAATATTGTTTTTTGTTTCCCGTGAAGGTGTTATTCATTCTTTCTGATGATTATGATATATCAGTGATAGTAGTAGGGGTCCAACAGGTTGGTAAATTGAATGCATAATGTTTTTGTTTTTGGGTTTAGTTATTAAAACTTTTGAGACAAATAACCATTTTAATCTAGTAGTTTTCATTGATTGGTATCTTGAAGTTTTTCTCAAGGATTTCTCATGATTTTCTCCATAATGAGAAGTTTAATTCTCTATTAATATTTTTCCTTGAACAAATCGAATTTCTCTACCTTAATGTTTCATAAAACCAATGAAATTATAATATTTATTGTATTTTTTGGAGATTTAGGGAAAAATAGATTCATTTGGTGGAGTGTTTCACCATGGGAATCACCAGTGTTATTTACTAAGACGACAAATGGTAGTTTTTGGTTGTATATTGACCAATGGAAATTAAAAAAATAATTGATAAAAAGATATTTCATTTACACCAAATTTATTATTTATTTTATCAAATAAAGGGATCTATATGGATTTATAATATTGATCTCCACTATGAATATCATTGATTGAGGATAATAGAGGAGGGTATACCAAAAAAAAGTTATAATTTCATTTTGGATATTAAGAGTTTTTTGTTATGCCTTTTGACGTTTATAATGTACTTATAATGTTCATTTCCATGATAAAAAAATATTCTACAAATATTTAGATGACAATGTGGTAGTGTTTTTGGAAAACATCATGATTTACTCAAGATCAATGCAGGATCATGAAAGAAACTTAGAAGTAGTTTTAGAAACTTTCTATGAATATAAGTTGAATGTGATGTTCTCTAAAGGACTCTTTGGGATTCAAGAGGTGATGTTGCTTTATAATGTTTTCACAAATAAATTAATCTTAATTGATATTGAAAAGATGAATAGTTTTATATCATGGGAGGGGCCTAATAATGTCCTTAATATCAATATTTTTTTAGATTATATTGATATTATTAGATGTTTATAAAAGAAATCTCAAAATTATCTTCACCAATGATGAATTTAACTAAAGAGGGAGTTAATTTTGAATGGGATGGGAATTTATAGAATGACTTTTAGAAACTTAATAAAATAATTACTTCCATTCATATTCTTATCCCACTTAATAAAGTTTATTTCTATGAAGTATATTGTGATTCTTCCAAAGAGGTTTTAGGTTTTATCCTAATACAAGGAAGTATTTTTATGACATAAGGATTAACATAGTTGAAACTATTTGAAAACAATTATTTTATTCATGATTTAGAGTTGGATTTAGCGGGTAAAGCTTTGAAGAGTTGGAGAAATTATTACTTTGGGGAAAATTTCCCAGTATATAGTAATCATAAGAGTTTGAAATATATTTTTCTCATAATTTGATCTCAATTTAATACAATTAAGGTTAGAAGACTATTTTCATTACTCTGATTTTTAACTTTCATATTATAGGAGATAAATTCCCTAAAGTCGATAGTACATTTGAATCATTCTAGTGGATATATCCTTAAACAGAGCATAATTTTTTTTGGATCTTTGTAAAGTGGGAATATGAACAACATGAGATGCATTGATATGGAACCTAATATTTTTATATGATCTGGATATCATTTAATCATCCATTTAATAAAATTAAACATATGGGATTTTATTTTATTCATGAATATGATGTATGAATCAGACCATGCATTAACTCATGATTTATAAACACATGAGTTAATGAATGACTCAATTATGAGAATCAATTGTTCTATATTAACCAAAACCATATGATGACAATGGGTTTGAATTTTTTCATGATATCTGGTAAAAGATCATATATCTAGAAATTATTTTTATCTTTTACCTTTGGGCTTGATGTACTACCATTCCACGGAGACTGGATAGATCTCTCTTTAATATTGAGAGATTCAGTCAGCATGTGGAAACCTTCAGAGGTCAGAGGCTTTCTTCTACCACTCTAGTAATCTCTATCAAAACCATGTGATAGATATCTGGATGTTATAGTGGATTAATAGAGTATGGTATACGTTTATAATAGATTCTTCATTCCTAATTTTATATACTTTCCATTTTCTAGGATGTAGATCTTAGATTTATGTTTTTTTTTATTCTAATTGTATGATCAAGAATTAATCAACCTCTTTGAAACCCAAAAATGGTATCACAGCATCCCATGTATTTATATGTATGAAATTAGGAATTAAATAAATAACATGAGAAAAATATAGCATAGTGTTTCTATCACCATGTCATAGAGGTCCCTCGTACAATTGAAACAACATGTCACTATGTCATAGTTTACAAAAGGTGATGGTTTTGTAATCACCACATGAGAGTCCCATGACATGGTGGTAACCATTTCAAATCACCATGTTAAATGTTAACACATGTAAAATTTGTAAGCTGACTCTACCACGTCGTAGAGGTATCCATAGTCCTATTGAAAATGTAGAGAATTGATGTTATGTAGTTGGGATGAATAAAGGTAAATAATTCATTACCTTTAGATAATTGGATATCATAATGGTAACCACTAGGTTACCTTTATACAGGTTCTCTATATTAAGGAAAAGGATCTTACCATTACACAGGTTCCATGTTGCATAAGGGTAAAGGTTTAAACAAATTCAATTTAAAATTTAATTTAATTATTTATAAATTGTTTATAAAATAATGATAAAATAAATTATTGAGTATATTTTTTAATTAATAAAATATTTATTAATTAATAAATTATAAAGTGTTTATAATTAATGAATAATTTTTTATAAATATTTATTTTTTAAAATTACTTAAATATTAAATGTAAATATTCAAACTACCTTTTAAAAAAATTATATGTAATGATTTATGTATTATAAATAAAAGGTTTTATTTAATAATTATAAGAAGTAATTTTTAAGGTGTTTATAAATTATAAAAATAAGGCTGAAATATGAAGTTTTTTATATTTTAAATTATTAATTGTTCATAATTAATTATTTTTAATTGTTAAAATTTATGATGTCCTATTTTAAATATTTAAATATGTGATATTTTGATTATTCAAAATTTTTACATAATAGAAAAAGAGTTATAAAATTGTTTATAGTTCATGAAAATATCATATATTTAAAATGAAATTACATATAATGATAAATATGAAATGTTTATATTGAGATGAATATAAAGTGGTTATATTCATAGTTATGGGATGACCATAATGTGTTACCAAATTTATAAAATATTTATAGTTATATTATTATTTATGATTTGTTCATAAATGGGTATCTCATGTTCAAATATTTGAATTTTTCATTTTTTAATGGATATTCCATGATTTATTCATAGTTATAAATTTTTTATATTATGAATATTTAGGATTCAGTTTAATTATTAAACTACTTCAAGGAGATATAACCTTTCATTTCATGTTATGTACGACTCCATAAAATTTGGTTGTCATATACCTTTACATCAATGTATAATATAATTTATGAACTTGAATTTATTTATTGAATATATTTTATCCATATTAGGTGTTATAGTTATTTTTAATTGAATTGCCTCTTGAGTAAAGTCTCTGTAACACCCGAGACTTTTATAAGAAATATTTTGTTTTTATTTTATATAAATCATTAATGGAATCTTTCACTACACACAACACTAGCTTGTCTTGCTTTACACGCAATTGCGACCTTCCTTGATAGCTTGCGTCGTACGCAATACCGAGCTTCACTAAACAACGATATGCTATTAAAATATTATTAAAACTAGCCGTTATGAATAGTAATAACAACTTTTTGAAATTTTGTAAATTTTATTTTTCAAAATGGACTTCGTTTTTGGATTCAGAATATCGAAATTAGCCTAGGGTGAAATGTTTGTATTTTTCTGGAAACTTTCAATTTTTGATGAATAGTGAAAACACTGGGTTACTATTTAAAAATCGACTTTTTATTTTATTTAAATTTATTTTAGGTAAAAATTGATACATAATACTTATATAAGTTCAATATAATTCATTGGAGTAATTTTATAATAATTTTAGATATATAAAAATTTTATTGAACTTTTCACAGTCTTTTACCCACCTCCTTGGAGAATTTGCAAATTTACATAAAACTTAATTTTACCTCTTATGTGAGTGGAATTTCAAAAACCCGAGAGACACGGTTGATGTCATTAAGTAAAATGTGGTTCAGTGATATGAAAATAATATTTGGTGAATAGTAACATTTTACTATTATTTACCATGGTTAAAAGTAAATAGGGTAATTAAGGGTAAAAATGATATTATTATTACCATAACACATGTCCTAATTCTATTGGATAAGTTTAATTCGACCAAAAACAATCTTAGGAATAAAATATGACCATTTAGGCCCACTTGGATTAGATTAGGACATTTATTATTAATTTATTTAAAGAAGGGTTAAAACAGTTAAAATCAAAGTTTAATAAGTAAATAATTTTTAATATAGGGTTATAAAAAAGATGAATTCGACTATAAATATTCATTAGAAATCTAAAATGATTTTTTACATAATGGTATTTTATTTTTAATTTTTAGACATTAAATAATTTAATTTATTTATGACACAAAGATGAGGCAGTAATTATCTTATTAATGAAATATTGACATAATTGATGTTATAAATACCCAAATAAATGAAATTTGAGACTATTTATGAATTACACTAATTTTTTAGGTTAATATGACATGTTAGTATCGATTTAAATAACTTTTTTAGAACTAATCATTCTATTATGATTTTTACAAAAATCAATTACTAAACAGTGTCAAAATTGACATAAAATAGTATTTAAAACAAATGTTATATTATTAATTGTTATTTTTTTCCTAAAAATCTAAGGTTCGGAAAAATGACTTATATGAGGTTATATATATTAATAATAAACAACTTGGGGTTCGTTTGACTTGTTATATTAAGTTTATTAACCTTATATTGTAAGAACACACAAAGACACGGTAAAAGTAAAATTATTTAACTTAAAGTTAAATATAAATGATAAGGTTAAAATTTTAAACTAAACATGTCGAAATTCTATTAGATGAGAGGATTCCGACCCATCCCCACCTTAGCATCTAAATAAATCAATTTGAAGCTATTTAAAACCGAATATGGCTTTATAATAAAATAATATTTTTAGTTTTTCCAATGGTTCCCCTCTCCTCCCTTATAAAAGGGCACCTCCTCCCTCTCTTCCTCACACCACTTTGAGCCTTCAAGCTCGGCCAACCCCTGACAATTTCTACTCTCCACTTCTCTAGAAACATACTAGAGGTCCTGGTCTTCTTTAAAGACCAATTTTAGTACCTTAAAAGGAGGTCTCAAAGAAGCACTTCAAAGAATAGGTAATGTCGGTTACCGATTCTTTCAACTTTATTTCTTCTTCCAATTATTATTATTTAGTTGTTTCATTATGAATTAATAACATTAGTATCACTCATATAATGATATGTTATTATACGTATGAAACAACCTTATTTCACCATCTATCTAGCCTATGGAAAATGAAACCACCGCGCGTGCGTATGTACGGAATACCGTCTCCACGCCGGGGTGTAATCTATTTTCCACCACCACCTTACTTGGATGGGTATAATGGTGTAAATAATGAATATATATGATTATTTTAAATTTAAATTGATTCTGAAATAGTATACATACACTCCAATACAATTCCACGATCATGGGAACGATATCATCGCTCGTGTGTACGTACGGAATACCGTCTCCACGATGTGATGCGACTCGTTCTACATGATTTTCATTGAATAATGATTAAATAAATGAATTGAGTGAATAAATATGATATATATTACACTAATACCATTATGTAAATGAGGTATCTATAACCTAAAAATAATAATAAGAATTTATTCGACAAAACACGCATCAGAACAAAAAGTAATAAACACCCGAATAACAAGTAGCAATGAAATATTTCTATTAATAAGCTACGAATATGACCATATATGATATCATAACAATGAGTATGATTCTGGAATAAGTCAATGACATTATTTAAATCATTATATAGGAGGTTCAGACACTTACGAAGCAAATCAGACCTAAGGTAAGGGAAAATATTACAATATCATTTTTATCTGAGATTGTTTATATTTTGGTATTTACTGGGGTGTATTTTATCATCCAAATCCATGTTTCCTCAATATATAATATTATTTCCATACACCTACAATTTTTTAAATCCAATTTTACCCTTCGGTGGGTTTTTAGTAAAAGATATGAAAGGAATCTTTTGTCATTTTTCGTACGAGGTACTTTTTGACTTTTATGACAAAAGTACAAGAATAATGTTTTTTAACTTATATGGCATGAATGGATTTTTAAAACATTATTTCCAAGAAGCTTCCTTTACAAGTTTTCATTTTTATTTTAAATCAACTTCTTTTACTTTATAATTGTATGACATGTTAAGAAAGGAAAATTGTTTTTGAAGTAGAAAGGATATTTTACTCAAGAATGGAGTTCAAGTGTTTTATCAAAATTATTTTCCATCTAATATAATAAAGGGTTTTGTCACTATACCTATTAATACATTGATTTTATTATGTTGTGATGGAATTATTTTTATAAATTATTTTATCTTATATGAATTTTTTTATATTTTCACGATGTTTAAGAATCCCATTTTTATTACATGGGTTATGTTATGATGTATGGTTTTTGATTTTGTGGCACAAATAATAATGGTATCATTATGAGATGGGTGGGACCTATATCTCCCTCCAATGCATTGGGTAAAGATTTTATATCTCATGAGATAGATATGGCTAGAATGGCAGGTTAAACCGGTTCAGGGAAACAGGACTGAAATGAGGAATGAACTCGGTTCAGAAATGGACTTTTCCACTAAGATAGTCTTGGCAATGAATCTTTACTAATAATAAATGATTCTCTATGATTATGTGTGTATGACAGAAATCTTCATGTTTTAAGTTATGATTATTGTGATTACATTTCACTACCATGATTTATCCCATGTTATGAAATTATGATCTCTTTTGCAGGGTAATATTTCCAAAATGTGATATTCCTATGAATATGATGTGATTGATATTTCTTTTTTTACCCTTACTAAGCATTTGATGTCACCCTTTTGTATTTTTTCTTTCCCGAGGTTAGGAAGAAGGTTATTAAGTAAGATATTCCAAAAGGGACTATATATTTGATCAAATAAATGGGAGACAGTGTAGATGCTTTACGAACCAGTTGTTTATGTTTCCCAGTTTCTAAAGACACTATACCTATACGGTCCTTTCCTGGTTTTGTTATAAGTTGTAATAATTATGCTTCAATTTTGAAGTATTAACCATGTATGTATAGTATGGGTCATTATAGTTGGTATTAGAGGAAAGGTATAGTCAAGCTTTGGAAACTAGGATGTGAAATCCTTAGTAAGAATCCTAAGGATAAGTATAAGCATAGAACACAATCTTAGTGTTCTAGAAATGGCCATGAATAACCTAGGATAAGACCTTAAGTGTGAAATTTTATTCTTTATTATGTGGTTTTCCTATTATAATTAGTGTTTCTCACACTATTCTTCTTGGTTTTAGTCAATGGATGGAACTCGAAGGAACCGTGTTACTGCGGAATGCGACGGGCAATGCAATGATTGTCCCCCTGATCAACCAAACGTTATGGGAGCTGGAATGAAAAATCTTGTAGCCATGATCACACAACTTTCTCAAGCTATGAATCATGCATAACTTCCAAAAAATCAAAGGAAGGAGCAACATTCTGTTGAATCCTTCATGAGACAGCGTCCACCTTAATTCAGCGGGTCTACTGATCCATTAGTTGCTGAACAATGGATTAGTACTACTGAAAAGATATTTTCTGTTCTTAAATATTCTGAACATGATAATGTCATCTTAGCAGTGTATCGTTTGGAAGGTGATGCTGATCAATGGTGGAGTCTGATCAAGAATACGAGGCCAAGAGATGAAATTGAGTCCATGGAATGGGATGAGTTCAAGAACTTATTTTTCAATAAGTACTTCCCTCATAATCTCTGAACAAAGATTGATAAGAAGTTTCATGAACTAAAGAAAAAGGATGATTAATCTGTTGGTACCTATGAAGCAAATTTTACAAGACATTCAAGGTACGCTTCTGGTATTATTATCCAACCTGAGAGTAATATCTATTGATTCTTCAGTGGCTTAAAACAAAGTCTTCGAAGGGCGTTAGCCATAAGGGAGTTCAATAGCTACGAGGAAATCGTTTGATGTGCTCTCAAAGTTGAGATGGAGATTGGAGTAACCCATCAGTCATATGGGTTTGAGAAGAAGAGGAAAATGGAATTCAAAGTAAAATCTAAAGAGCACACTAAAAAGAAGAGGAGTTTTCCCTTATGCTCAAAGTGTGGAAAGAAGCATGGAGGGAGTTGTCTTAAAGAGACAATTAAATGTTTCAAATGTGGAAAGGAAGGTCATCGGGCATTTGAATGCCACAATGATGGGAAGAAGATGTCTTGTGATGTGAACAATGAAAAGGCTACACAGAGTGCACCACCTACACTTCAATGTTACAAGTGCAAGGAAACGAGGCATTATTCCAATAAATTCCCTAATCCAAGGGTTGTTGATGATGATCAATGTCAACAAACTCTTCAGGATAAAGACAAAGGAAATTCAAATGCAATTTCTATCAGCGATGTGGAGTATGATAACAAAGTGGTGAAAGGTACACTTACCATCCACTCTAAAGTAGCAATTTTTTTAGTTGATTCTGGACCCACCCACTCTTTTATTTCTGAAGAATTTTCTAAGGGTATCACTGTATTACTTCAACAATTAGATGTTGAGTTAGTTGTGACAAACCCTAATGGCACAACAGTCGCATCAAAAGTTTATAATTCTTCTACGATTGAAGTTTGTGGGAAAGTGCTTCCTGCAAATCTTGTGATCCTCCCTATAGTGGAATTTGATGTGATTCTTGGCAAGGATTGTCTTTCTGTATATGGATCTCATATCAACTGCCAAAGAAGGGAAGTCACATTTCATATTCCAGATCAATCTTTGATCGTCTATCGATGCAAGGATGAACATAACCTTCCAGTGGAAATTTATTCCATCTTATGGGTCTTGATTCCACTAAATGAAGGTTATTTATCTCAAATGGTTGGTGAGAAATTCATGATTAAGAATATTCCCATTGTACGGGAGTTTAATGATGTATTTCCGGAGGAATTGTCGGGTCTTCCAAAAAATCTCGAAGTTGAGTTTTCAATAGAACTCATACCAGGTGCTTTACCTATTTCAAAGACACCTTATAGAATGGCCCCAATTGATTTGTAGGAATTGAAGAAGAAACTCCAAGAGAAATGTTCCGGAATTCAACCTTGATTTCGATGGGATAATAAAGTTTAGGAATCTGGTTTTTGTTCCTCCCATCCCTGAATTAAAGAAGGATTTGTTGGATGAGGCTCATAGTTCTTCATTCTCTATTAATCCTGGAAGCATGAAGATGTATAGGGACCTGAAAGAGTACTTCTGGTGGGATGGCATAAAAAGAGATGTTGTTGAATATGTCTCTCGATGCATGGTTTGTCAGCAAGTTAAAACTGAGAGACAGAAGTCTAAGGGGATGTTATAACCATTACCCATACCTGAATGGAAATGGGAAAACATCACTATGGACTTTGTCACAGGACTTCCTAAAACATCCAAAGGCAATAATGCTATCTGATTCATAGTTGATCGTCTTACAAAGTCTGCACACTTCATTGCTATTAGAGAGGATTTCTCTCTGGATCAGATTGCCAGGATACATGTAAAGGAAGTGGTAAGATTCCATGGAGTACCACTTTATATTATATCTGATCGGGATCCGAGGTTTACCTCAATGTTCTGGAAAAGTCTTCAGCAAACATTGGATACAGAGTTGAGTTTCAGCACTGCTTATCATCCTCAGACAGACAGTCAGTCTGAGAGGAAAATTCAAACTCTAGAAGATATGATGAGAGCTTGCTCTATGGATTTCAAAGGTGGTTGGGATCGACACCTTCCTTTGGTGGAATTTTCTTATAATATTAGCTTTTACTCCAATATTCATATGGCTTCTTATGAAGATCTCTATGGAAATAAATGCAGGACTCCAACTTTCTGGGATGATGTTGGAGAAAGAAAGCTATTAGGACTTGATCTTGTTGATGAGACGGCAGAAAAGGTCCGATCTATTCAACAACATATAAGAGCAGCTTAGAGTTGAAAAAAAAGTTATGCTGACAACCAAAGAAAAGACTTATAGTTTGAAGTGGGTGATAAAGTGTTGTTACGAATATCTCTTTGGAAGAGAGTAATGAGATTTGGAAAGAAGGGAAAGCTGAGCTCTAGGTATATCGGTCATTTCGAAATACTGGATCGTGTTGGGAAGGTAGCTTATCAATTGGCGCTTCCACCGAATCCTTCTCAAGTTCACAATGTGTTCCATGTATCTCTCCTGAGAAAGTTCATACCTGATCCTTCACATGTACTCAACTGAGAAGTTGTACCACTGGAACAAGATCTTTCTTATGAAGAACAACCGATAGAGATTATCGATCGTAGTGAAAAAGTCCTACGGAACAAGACCACTCGCTTGGTGAATGTTTTATGGAGGAACCAACAATTAGAAGAAGCTAAATGGGAGTTTTATGATATGATGAGGGAGAGGTATCCTCATCTATTTGTTACAAGTGATGAATTTCGAGGGCGAAATTCATTTTAAGGGGGGTAGAATGTAACACCCGAGACTTTTATAAGAAATATATTGTTTTGATTTTATATAAATCATCATAGGAATCTTTCACTACACACAACACTAGCTTAGCTTTCTTTACACGCAATTGCGACCTTCCTTGATAGCTTGCATCGTATGCAATATCGAGTTTCACTAAACAACGATATGCTATTAAATTATTATTAAAAGTAGCCATTATGAATAGTAATAACCACTTTTTGAAATTTCGTAAATTTTATTTTTTAAAATGGACTTCGTTTTTGGATTCGGAATATCAAAATTAGCCTAGGGTGAAATTTTGGTATTTTTCTAGAAAATTTCAATTTTTGATGAATAGTGAAAACACCGGGTTACTATTTAAAAATTGACTTTTTATTTAAATAATTATTTATTTTATTTAAATTTATTTTAGGTCAAAATTGATACATAATACCTATATAAGTTCAATGTAATTCATTGGAGTAATTTTATAATAATTTTGATATATAAAAATTTTATTGAACTTTTCACCGTCTTTTACCCACCTCCTAGGAGAATTTGAAAATTTACATAAAACTTAATTTTACCACTTCTGTGAGTGGAATTTCAAAAATCCAAGAGACGCGGTTGATGTCAGTAAGTAAAATGTGTCTCAATGAGATGAAAATAATTTTTGGTGAATAGTAGCTTTTTACTTTTATTTACCACGGTTAAAAGTAAATAGGGTAATTAAGGGTAAAAATGATATTATTATTACCCTAAGACATGTCATAATTCTATTGGATAAGTTTAATTCGACCAAAAACAACATTAGAAATAAAATATTACCATTTAGGCCCACTTGGATTAGATTTGGACATTTATTATTAATTTATTTAAAGAAGGGTTCAAATAGTTTAAATCAAAGTTTAATAAGTAAATAATTTTTAATATAGGTTTATACATAAGATAAATTAGACTATAAATATTCATTAAAAATATAAAATGATTTCCCACATAATGGTATTTTATTTGTAATTTTTAGACATTAAATAGTTTAATTTATTTATGACACAAATATGATGAAGTAATTATCTTATTAATGAAATATTGACATAATTGATGTTATAAATACCCAAATAAATGTAATTTGAGACTTTTTATGATATCCACTAATTTTATAGGTTAATATTACATGTTATTATTGATTTAATTAACTTTTTTCGTACTAATAATTTTGTTATGATTTTCACAAAAATCAATTACTAAATAGTGAAAAAATTGACATAAAATAGTTTTTAAAACAAATATTATATTATCAATTGGTATTTTATTCCTAAAAATCTAAGGTTCGTCCAAATGACTTATATAAGGATATATATATTAATAATAAACAACTTGGGGTTCGTATGTCTTGTTATAGAATGTTTATTATCCTTATAGTGTAAGAACACAAAAAGACACTGTAAAAGTAAAATTATCTAACTTAAAGTTAAATCTAAATGATAAGGTTAAAATAGTAATATAAACTTTTCCAAATTTTATTGGATGAGATTATTTCGACCCATCCCCACCTTTTCTTCGAAATAAATCAATTTTGAGTTTTTTAAAACCGAATATGGCTTTATAAAAAAATAATATTTTTAGTTTTTCCAAAGGTGCCCCTCTCCTCCCTTATAAAAGGGCACCTCCTCCCTCTCTTTCTCACACCACATTGAGTCTTCAAGATCGGCCAAACACTGCCAATTTCTCCTCTACACTTCCCTAGAAACATCCTAGAGGTCCTGGTCTTCTTCAAAGACAAATTTTAGTGCCCTAAAAGGAGGTCTCAAAGAAGCGCTTTAAAGAAGAGGTAATGTCCGTTACCGATTCTTGCAACTTTATTTCTTCTTCCACTTATTATTATTTAGTTGTTTCATTATGAATTAATAACATCAGTATCACTCATTTACTGATATGTTATTATAAGTATGAAACAACTCTATTTCACCATCTATCCATCCTACGGATAATGAAATCACCGTGCGTGCGTACGTACGGAATACCGTCTCCACGCCGGGGTGTAATCTATTTTCCCCCACCACCTTAATTGGATGGGTATAATGGTGTAAAGAATGTATATATATGATTATTGTAATGCTATATTGATTCTGAAATAGTATACATACACTCCAATACAATTCCATGATCATGGGAACAATATCATCGCTCGTGCATACGTACAAAATACTATCTCCACGATGTGATGCGACTCGTTCTACATGATTTTCATTGCATAATGATTAAATAAATGCATTTAGTGAATAAATATGATATATATTACACTAATACCATTCTGGTAATTAGGTATCAATAACCTAAAAAAAGAATAAGAATTTATTCGACAAAACACGCATAAGAACAAAAAGAAATAAACACCTGAATAACAAGTAGCAATGAAATATTACTAATAATAAGCTAATAATATGACCATATATGATATCATAACAATTAGTATGATTCTGGAATAAGTCAATGACATTATTTAAATCATTATACAGGAGTTCCAGACACTTACGAAGCAAATCAGACCTAAGGTAAGGTAAAATATCACAATCTCATTTTTATCCGAGATTGTTTATACTTTGGTATTTACTGGGGTGTATTTTATCATCCACATCCATGTTTCCTCAATATGTAATATTATTTACATCCACCTAAAATTTTTTAAATCCAATTTTACCCTTCGGTGAGTTTTTAGTAAAATATTTGAGAGGAATCTTTTGTCGTTTTTCATACGAGGTACTTTTTGACTTTTCTGACAAAAGTACGAGAAAAAATGTTTTTTTAACTTATACGGCATGAATGGATTTTTAAAAAATTATATCCAAGAAGCTTCCTTTAAAATTTCTGAAGTTTATTTTTAATCAGATTCTTTTATTTTAGAATTGTATGAAATGTTAAGAAAGGAAAAGTGTTTTTGAAGTAGAAAGGATATTTTCCTCAAGAATGGAGTTCAAGTGTTTTATAAAACTTATTTTCCATCTAAGATAATAAAGGGTTCTGTTTCTATCCCTATTATTACTTTGATTTGAATATGTTGTGATGGAATTGTTTTTATGACTTCCTTTATCATATATGAATTGTTTTATAATGTCACGATGTTTAAGAATCCCATTTTTATTACATGGGTTATGCTATGATGTATGGTTTATGATTTTGTGGCACACATAAGAATGGTATCATTATGAGATGGGTGGGACCTATATCTCCCTTCAATTCATTAGTTAAAGATTTTATATGTCATTAGATAGACATGGATGGAACGACAGGTTAAACCGGTTTAGTGAAACGGGACAAAAATGAGGAATGAACTCGGTTCAGAAATGGACTTTGTCCAATAAGATAGTATTGGCAATGAGTCTTGACTAATAAGAAATAATTCTCTATGATTATGTGTGTATGACACAAATGTTCATGTTTTAAGTTATGATTATTGTGATTACATTTAACTAACATGATTTATCCCATGTTTTGAAATTATGATCTCTTTTGTGGGGTAATATTTCCAAAATGTTATGTTCCTATGAATATGATGTGATTTATATTTATTTTGTTTACCCTTACTGAGCATTTGAGCTCACCCTTTTGTATGTTTTCTTTCCCCAGGTCAGGAAGAAGGTTATTAAGTAAGATATTCCAAAAGGGACTATAGATATGATGCAATAAATGGGAGACAATGTAGATGCTTTATGAACGAGTTGTTTACGTTTCCTAGTTTCTAAAGACACTATACCTATACGGTCCTTTCATGGTTTTGTTATATGTTGTAATAAGTATGATTCAATTTTGAAGTGTTAACCATGTAAGTAAAGTATGGGTCGTTATAGTCTCCCTGAGGAGAGGGACTTGGGTTTGGAACACCCAATGACCTCGAGTCTTATGCCTAATTTAAAAAGGTGAATGAGGTCTATTGTCTATCGCTCTGAGATTACCCATGAATATATTGTCAATATCATAGAATTATAAACCCTTATGTTAAGTATTCATGTACATTATGGAAATGATGCATTTGGTTATGTATGAATAATTTTGGATCATATGTTTGGATGAGTAACACAAACCTGGGGGTTGTGTAAAGGGTTACACATCAATATGGTTTGAACATATTGGTTTAGTGGAGGGAATAATGATATAAAAACAAAATACTTTTATTATTTCATGCACAAAGGGAATAACATGAGATTATATGGTGAGATCAAATCCCCTTCAAAATACTAGGTGTTAGATTCCTTCCAAAGTATCAATCATCAAGACCTGAATCATCTAATAAGGTAGGTAATGATAAATTTAGGTGTCCTTGGATTATCTTGGGTAAAGAAAGCATGTTATAAAAGACTCTAGAATGTATTACTGAGTAGGTCATGCTAAAGTTTGCTTCCCGTAGATTTTCCTATATTAGATTACTTTTGGTGTTTTCTTTAAGCTAAACTTGCTAAGAAACCTATATCCATATGATTTATTTTGATAAATAGTTATCCAATTAACTATCCAAGAGTCGAAATTATTGTGATTGGGATTATTACCTTCCTAAATAGTTAAATTATGGTAAAAAGACTAGAGACACAAAATTTAATGAAATATGGATATTATCTCATAAAATAGATATGATTAATTTCAAAAGGGTTCACTGTTTTAGTGGGATCACATTTAATAAAAGTTCTTATTAAATATTAATAATACGTGATACTCACCTGATAAAAGATTTTGTTATAGATGAATTCAATTATCATTATTAATTAAAATTTTGATATGAATCCTTGAAAATTTAATCTTAATGTAAGAAAATACTAAGAGTAGTATCTTATGAAAATTTATTAAGGAAAAATTTCTATTTTAATATAATTCCTTCCTAAGTAACAAATTGTTGAAATTATTCAAAAAGTGAATTTATATTCTTATGGAAGCATAAAATGATTCATTTAATATTTAAAAGGTATTATATTTGAAATAATAAAAGGAATCCAAGTCTCCACTCATGTACATAATATACATGGCCATGTCACTATTTTGGAAAGGAAAATACCATCATTGTTGTAAAATTTTCTTTTAGAAAAGGAATTTTTCGGATTACCTGAAGAGTTATAATTTGTCTAGTAGAGATTCAACATTAGGTATAAATTTTATATAATTTAATTATATTATTCTAAAATATATATGATATTTACAGTATATTCTATAAATAATGTAAATATATTGGAAGTCATGAGATAAGAAATTATTGAATATTAGAGGGTGAATTTTTCTTTAAAGAAATAGAGAAAACAAGTTGTTATAATGAAGACTTGAATGATTCAATCTTGGATAAATTTGTTGTAAGATGTGTATTGTTATCTCATTTGGCTCGTGAGAAGGGAGTGTAAAAAAATTTTGTTTAGAAAAATGATATGTGTATTTTTAATAAACATAGTTTATGAGTTTTTGAATTCTATAATATAATTTAAGAGAGACTATAAATGTATTATTCTAGTTATATAATTCATCCTATTGTTTTTTATCGAATTTTTTTGAAAATGTGAATGTGTTCAAGAACATTTTACCAAGTGTTCTAAAAATGTGCAGTATTAATGATCAAGAAATATGATATCTGGGGTTTTGTGTTGTATAGATAGTACAATGGGATAGAAAATCAAGTTGTAAGAAAAAAATTAATTGAAAACTTTAGTAATGTTTCTTCAAGAATCCTATCAAGTTCATTAAATCCTAAGGTTGTTGGGAATGAGGAATATTAATTATATATTAGGGGATTTTTTATAATACCATAAAGGGTTTATGAAACTCCATGGAATGTTTATATCAGGTATATGTGTTGTAATAAAAAATTATTTGATTATGATGGGTATGTGATAGTGAATATATATTTTCAAGTCTTATAAATACACAGGAGTTCAGAATTTTGGATGAATTGAATGATTTTTTGTTTGAATATATGTTATGAAACAAAGAGATATAAAATATTTTAATGTAAATGTATTTTTCAAGTTTAGGTGAATCTATGTAAAATTATTTTTATCTTCAACTTATTTCTCATAAGTGATAAGAGGAGTTTTTAGTTAATAAACAATTATTATAAAAAATTATAGAAGATTAATTTTATACTCAAGGTTTATGATTCATCAAATTTTATAACATAATTTTAAAAAGAGACAAGGATAAAAATGTTTTATCCAATATAATGTATTTATCTAGTTGTTTGTTAAAATATGGGGAATGTGTTCTCACTACCCATCAGTGGTATATTATAATAATGTATTATTTTCAAAATATAAATGTTTTAAAAACATATAATACCATATACGATATGAAAATAATTGTTTATTTGATAAATGTTCCTATTAAAATGAAATAAATGTCATTTATTAACAAAAAAGGGTTTGGGTATCTTAACAAGATATTCAAAAAAGAATATATTATCTAATATTATAGTGGGAGTATGTTTAGACATGAGATCTTCAAAGTTAACAAATAAATAATTATACTAGTCCATAATTAAATCGATTCTTCACTTAATACTATAAAAAGTTTTAAATATGTGATATTAAAGAAAAAATATAAAGAGTTACATTTAGATACCATGAGAATGTGAACATCACTATTTTTAATGGGTTATTCCAATTAAATTTAAAATTGAATTTTAGTTGATATAATAAAAGAGTTTGTAGTATGGAGGTAAAGGGAAATATTAAGAGTTATATTATTTACCATAATAGAGTAAATATAACTTTATCCTAAAAGAGTTTAGGATGTTCTAGTAATGAAATAATGTAAGTATTTACATTATATATGACCAGGTTTAATGTAAATGGTTATAAGGATAATTATTATGAACATAGAAATTATTCTAAGTTGAAAAAATGATTTAGCATTAAAACACATGATGTTAGGAAGTTAATAAGTTTAAATATGTTTAAAGTGTTGAATATTAGGAATATGATTCCTAATATTCACCATTATTAAATCTTAATTTATTTATAGATGTTACTCACTAAAGATTTAGTGGGTGAGTTTTATCAGATGGTCACATAGAGATGTGATACGAATTAAATATGATTTAATGAGTTAAAAACCCATGAAAGTGTAGTATACACAATGTGATTTGGTAGTTTATCATATATTATATGATATAAATATTCTTATGGTGGTTTTTCTAAATATTCTTATAATAGTTCAATGATATAGAATTTATCACATTAGAGGCAATCTCTACTTTATCATTATTCCACATTGGTTGTATAAATGTATATATAGATATAAATGTTGTGAAGTGTAATGATAATTGAAATTTCATAGTATGAATTTGATTTATCCCTAATCTATATTCATTAAGTTTTATTATAGGTCATGAAAAAAATTTTAGGTTAACATTAGTAATATTATTGTATAGAGAAAATAAATATACGCATAAGGCATAAAAAGGTGTTTTTGTGCGTCGGATGACCCACTAAGTATACCACATAGAGTGTCATACACAAATATATTTAGTAGACTTGGAGTGCATGAATCATATTTGGGTCCCCATTACCCGAGGTTCGAATGATATATATCATGAGAACCTTTATACTTTGAAACTATACATACACAAGTCTACATATTGACGTAGAAAATACTGGGATGATGAGGTCTGTTACTGATCATTTCATTAGTTGGATGTTAACCAAGACATGATTTTTCCTCTTATATAATGAGTACGATATCTGAACTCTTGATTAAGATATATTGTGAAGTGTATGACCACACATATAATATATATATATATGATTTTCTTATCTATTTGAATGAGATACATGTGATTTTTTAATCTATTAAGATGAATGATAAATGATGTATTCATGGACCAAGTTTGTATATAATATGAGAATTGAGAACATATGAGTGTGACATATGGGATTGACATGATCTATGTCCCATGTTTACAATATATCTTGGAAAAATGTAAAATATGTGGATGCACATTTTCATATAATGAAGACTTATGGACACAGGTATAGAGATATATTTGTTTAATAAATTTGATGTTCGATCCTTTTATAGCTTCAGTAGCACTGATGCTTTTCAAGAGGCTTCTCTTTTCTTACATTTAGGGAAATAATGAATCATATTTTCTGTAAATTCTATAAATGCCCATGGGGTCACACTACATGGTTGATTGAATGGGGATTGATTTTTACTCATAGAGCTACTCTAAAAGTGTTTTAGATTTAATCTTAAAGGAATTGTGGATAGGTATTCAAATGGTATTTCATACAATTTAATACAAGTTGAATTTAATTATATATTTTTAAAAGTGTTTTGGAATATACCCAAAAGTATTTTTTTGATATGGTTTCACAAGTTATTGTATATGATACAATATAAGGTATAATGGAACAAAGTATTTTAGGATTTTGTATAAGTAAGATATTGAAGGACATTTATGCCATAAATATGATCATAAATTTGTTACTTTTTATTGCTTATAACCTTAAAAAGAGCATATAAATTTATTGGCTCTTTGTATAGTGGAAGTACAACCTACATGATATGCATGAAGATGACACCAACTGTTCCTACATGATTTAACTATCGTTAAATCATCCATTTCATGAAATAAAAAATATATAAGTTTATTTCATTCATGCATTTAATGCATGAATCGACCCAAATATTAACTCATGCATTGTAAATTCATGATTTAGTGAATGAATAATTGAGGAGAATTATTGGGCTTATATAAACCACTACATTGCAATAGAAGTTGGTGTGGATTTTTCCAAAATTCATGGTGGGAGCTCCCAGGTCCAGAATCTCTATTTATCTCTCTACTTTATGCCTAATGCACTAATATTCCATAGAGATTGGATGGATACCACTCAAACATTGAGTGATTTAGTAATCCAATGGATACCATTGGTGGTAGGAGGATTTACTCATCCATTATAGTGATCTCAATCAATCCCAGGTGATGGTGATCAAGATGTTTCAGTAGCTTTATGATTATGGTACACATTTATAGCAGATTATTCATTTATAGTTTAAATGGTTTCTATTTTCTAGCATGGAAATCTTCTATTTATGATTACATTACGCTTCCACATATATGATTAAAAGTTAATAAAATTATTATAAACCTGAGAAAAATACCCATGGAAAAAGATATATTATATTTGATTCCTTGAATAAGAAGAATCAATCTCAAGTTATTAAGGAGCAGATGAATAGTAAAAACTAATGGCTATATTGGTTAATTTTAATTTAGATAAAACAATTAACTATGTGGTTATTTCTTATATAAGTATGAATTTTACACCATGAGAAAAATTGAAAGAGTCGTAGTTATCTGACTTAGAATGTAATTTAATTTGTGGTACCTTTATAGTGGGGATACTACTAACAGATATAGAATGGGATCAAATTTAACTCTTCATTTCAAAAAGTTAATACTAATTTCTATGAAGTTATGGAAGAAAGGGATTAAGAGCATTCATAATTATAATTGGGTAATGAATCTAGGATTTAATAAGATATTTCAGGATGTTTAGTGAATATTTTTTTGATTGATCATGTGGAAGTATATCACTCTGTATATTTCCTACTGTTTATCAAGTCAATAGGTGAACAAAAACATCAATAACATATTGATTTATTACAATATTATCCTCTACTAATTTGAAAGTGGGAAAAATTTTATATAGAATTTATGATGGATCTACCTAAATCACCCTTTAAGAATGATATTATTTGGTTTTTGGTATATTAACTCACAAAGTCAGTGCACTTCTTACTAATTTTGGAGACTAATTCAGTTGATGTCCTTGGTGAGTTTTATGTGAAGGTGATTTTTAAGATTTATAGAGTTATCTTGTTCATCATTTTTGATATAGATGTATGGTTAACACAAATTTAATGTAATTTTCATTATTTTTTAGTAGTATTTTGTTTTAGTTTCTAGTAATTTCATTAGTTTGTTTATAGTTTGATAGTTTTTATGAAATCATGGATATAATTTTCTAAATTGGAAAAAATTGATGAATTTCATTGATTGTTTATTATTTATTGAAATAATATTTATGGAAATGATTTTTTTAGTTTTGGTTTTAAATAAACTAAAAGAACCATCTAAGGAAGAACAATCTGATAAATCATGTGTTACTATAAAAATTTAAAGGCAGACCTAACATTAAGTTGGGATGCCTGTATATCATGGAACTATACCTCAAGAGAACATTAAAACCCCAACATAACATTAAAAACATAACTCTAATAGTTTTAAAGTGCTAACAACGACTATGGAATCCCTTAACATATCATTATCTACCCAACTTAGAATAGAAAAAGATCCTAAGAAGGGTTTATACATCCAATAGAATCTTGATAAAACTCTTGATAATACACTAGAGTACTAAAACTATCCCATAGAGGAACCTCACACTACATCTCTCACAAATTTAGAACTCTAAAGTAAACATATCGACTTTACATGCACCTACATACCATCAAGAGACAATACATAATACATTATCAAGGTAATATTAGTTGCATTATAATGCTCTTTAATTTAGAAGACTTAACCCCACAATGATGTAGTCTGAGGGAGTCCAAATATAGCCCCACATCTAATCACGATGCTATAACAACACCAATATATCCTCAAGACTCAACACAATATTTATTCGAAATTAAATATTGTCTCATTACAAAACCCCACATGTTGTGAGTGCCTCAAAACTACCTTTCATCATACCCCAAGATTATGATTTCCAGTCAATGTATCTTGTGTTTTTTAGTAACTAGATTATTCATTTCAGGAACCCGTGGTATATCATTTCATATTAGAAGCATTATCACATATATATGATTTCAGGTTAGGTTATGGATGACTAAGGTAGAAGCATTGAAATCATATCCACTCCACATGTAAGGGGAATACAAATATTCCCCCCCCCCCCTCATACTGCCTATATAAATTGAGTAAATATTCAAATAGAATGAAATGTGTAGGAAGCTCTAAGAGATAGGGGAATATTGGAGATATTGGGAATGGGAATTGAAATTTTTCTTTGATAGGAAGGAATCATGCTTACGACATTATAGTGATCCATTCTTCCATTACCACATTGATTGATCATATAATGGTTTCAAAAAAATGATAATTAGAATAGGTCAAGGCTGTGAAAATGTTATGATAGAGGGGGTGGGGGGTTCACATAGACTAGGGACAAATCATATAGTCAAGAAGAAAAGTATATATTCAAGGTAAGAAAGATTTTATGGAATAATCTAAATTTTTATGGAGCATTATCACCATTATAAGGAGGGTGAAAATCTCTCTACATAAATTTTTTAACCACATTAATCACTTTTTTTATTGAATTTATGATTTTTTATAGTCTTGGTATGTTTATAATCAATAAATTGGGAATTTATTTTAGTTGATACACCTCTTATGATCCATTGTGATTTCATTTTCTTATTGAAAACATCCCTTGATATCAATGCTTATTTAGTGGGAGTAATTGGAATCTTGTGTGGGTGATTTGACAAGAAAAATATAAGTTTCATTTTCACACTTATGGTCTATTTATTGACATTAAGTATTGAGTTTTTAAGTGTAAGAAACAAGTGAGGGTTGAGAAAACAATTAGAACATGATAGGGATCATTTATAACTTGGTGAGGGTTTTTGTAGGGAGAGACACCTACAAAATGTGATCGATAACACACTAGTATGGCTTGTTAAACCAAAACTAGATACACAAACCAAGAGGGGGGAATTTTAAGTGTACTTATATCACAAATTGATTAATTACTAATTTTAGTTGGGTATTTATAGGAAAACTTTAGGGGGCCCATGATTCCATTATAAAATCATTAGGATGTCTCAAAATAAAATTAAAAGGTAACTAGTGGTGTTTTATCATCAAAATTTCATGATAATTGGGATGACTTGGGTAGATTAGTTGATTTTCATTCCTTAGAATATGTTTTCCACTTATAGTGGTAGTAGCTCCCTATTCCACAACCTAGCTTAGTGTACCTCAAAAATTACTTGAAAATATATCACATGTTCACACACTCTCACTATTGATTTTGTCCTTATAGATTCTATTTTAACTCCTGATCATTTACACTGGTAATAATTATTATCCCTATAGTGTCCCAAACCTTTTACATGTATTCCTACATTATTTTTTACAAAAATACTGATTAAATACAAACTAAGGATCTAAAATCCAAGTGTATTTGGAAGACTAGGTATAAATATATAAAACATGAAATTAAAATAAAACTTATTTATTTTAATATTCATAATGATATCCTAACTTCCCTTGACCTGTTAAAACTGCATAGGATAACCTGGGGAATACATAGACAAAAGGGGTGAGATAAAAATCCCTGTAAGGGAGTAAAAATGTAAATGAAGTGTAACATATGATCCATAAGGATTAACATGATGACATAAAATCCATGGATGATGTACAATAATATGGAGTCATAAAATAAAGAACATGGTATCATAAGACCATGTAAACATAAGAATGTGGAATAAATATAATGCATGACATAAACATGAGTCTAGGATAACTATCAAGCCGATATCACATGGTGGAAAAAGTCTCATAATAGATTAGTTTTAATACTTAATCTCATATATAACAACACATGAGACAAAACATCACCCAATTCATTTTAGTTCTATCTTGGAACACCCATTATAACATCTTCATGCATATGGGTGTCACATAATGAAATCAAACATAAGGAATATACATAAGGGTTACCCATGGGAACAAATTGGTTTCGTAATCAGGTCATAAAGAATAACCAAAGGGTGTATGATATTGGTTTCTAGGAAATAAGGGATTAAATCATTATTGGAAATTTAAAAAGGAAAAATAATCACAGATCATGATAAATTATGTCAAAATAATGTGAAATGTGAAAAAGAGTGGTTAGGTAACTTTGGAAACGTGCCACTTAAGCAGGATTTTAAGGGAAAAAGTAAAGATTATTTAAAGAGGGTGAGAGAATAATGATTACTATGTAACCATAAGTGAACTAAAGTTTATTTATTAATAAAAATGGGTGTTCTTGGAAACCAAAAATTTCATTGGTTGGTACTTTAAATGGGTAATGAAAGAAGATAAGTTCCATTTAATCATTTTTTTAAAAGGAATTGATAAGGGAACCTTTAAAACATGTATATCACCATAAAATATTGTTTACATAAACATGGTATATATATGTTTGGGAAAAATATAAATAATATAGCATAAATATATAAGTGTAATGATGATATAATTTGAGATAAAGGAAGAGAAAGTATAATCTGAATAAAATAAGGAGGCTTAGAGATATCCCTTACATTATGTATAAAGACGTTCTACACTTTCACTTAACAAACTGCATAATTAGATTAAATTCATTAAATAATTAATTTAGAGCCATTTTAATTTATATTTTATTTATTATAATTTTATTATGATCATTTATAACGATTTTAATGAGATAAAAAGGTCAATTTTGTTGTTCTAGAAGCGCTTGCTTCATGATTCCAAGGCTAAATCACTTGTGCATAATTATGGATGTTCTAGTAAAATGGGAATGAAAATAATAAAGTGAAATGAAATTGTATTAATAAAATTAAATATTTTTAAATGCACCTATATGTCATTTTTTATGATATATGGATGATTCGTTTAATAAAAAAGTGAATGATAAATGTTTAGTTTATTTTAGATGTTTTTTTGACCATCAAAACTAGTTTCATTTCATTTAATTTTATATACATATAATATTTTTAGAATTTGAAAAAACAAATAATGTAAATAATTAGTTCATTATAAAATATTATAAGTGAATTTAAACCTTCAATGAAAGAATTAGTGGAAAACAAAAACACACTATCCACGAATGTGGTTAACTGACACAATATGGATAATGGTTTCATTTTTATTTGAATAATAGGAGATAAACAAGGGGTGAAAAGAAGATATTCCTTTAGAAATATAAAATTATAGTCTATAAATTACACTATATTTATTATTATATGTTGTATGAATGAGGTGATGGGAAAGTAGAAGAAGAAATAAAATTAGAAGAGGTAGTTTGAGCATGTTACCTCTTGAATGTCACCTCCCTGAAGAACCTCTTAAGGAACATGGAATTGGATTTTTAGCAATAATAGAATAATTGGAATGTGAAGTCCGAATTTTTTCAAGCTACAAGGCATATAATGTGTGAGGATAAGGGGTGGTGAGGGGTGATATTTAAAAGGGGAGAAATGGGTGTTTTTAAATATTATATTCATTAGTTTATTATTTTGGATCAAGAATATCATTAGTATTGATTATTATGACTACATACATTAAATTTAGCATTTTATTTCTAAATAATGGGTTATTACATAATTCATGTCTCAAAAATTCATGTATTTAGCTTATAATGTTAAATACCATAATTTACTATATTTCAATATTCACCAAATAAAAAAATTAATTTAGAAAAATTAATAAAAATTACCCCTAACCATTTTTATATGTGTATATTTATAAATTTAAATCAAATTTATGAAAATAATTTTATAAATATGAAAATTTTAATTTTAAAATAAAATCCTTATTTAATTGAAAAATACAAATTTTAATATTATGATCGATTTTCATACTCTTTGAAAAATTAATTATGGAAAAATAAAATAATATGATTTTTAAAAAAAAACTTAATATTAATTTATAAATCTATTTTATGAAAATAAAACTTCTGGTAAATTAATTTATTTTTTATGAAATTCTAATAAAACATATATGTTTTACAAAAACACCAACACTTATTTTATTATTTTTAAAACGTGTTTTTACTTATATTAAGATATAAATATGTTATATTATAGTTTTATAAGATACCTAAATATTATTACACATTTACATAGGTGATCTTTCTATTCTAAAAATAAGGTTACGATTCCAAATAGTTAGATTACTATTCAAATAGCCAGATTACTATTCCAAAGGTCATATTTTTAATGGCCATTTGGGTTTCTTTATTCTTATAATTATATCTCATTTCACTCATTATTCATAAAATTATATTTACTCACAAGTTTATATATAAATTCATTTTAAAAATGTATATTTCATTACTAATATTCTACATCTATTCTATAGTGTTTTTCATGAGTGCGATTATTCTAGGGGTTGATTAGATCCAAATTTTCATACTATTATTGACTTATTTTATATTTATTGTCCCATTGTAATAATATCAATTCTCATAAACATATTTTTTTTCTCTAAATTTAGTGTTGAAATTAGTATAAAAAATGTGTTTGGTTTCATCATGTGTGTGTTATATAATATTATGTTACTAAACGTAAAAAAATTATATTTTCAGAAAGGAAATTCTATTGATAAAAATATATATCTTTACATTCTTCACCCTTAAGAAATATCACCCTTAAAATTTCATTTTATATAATAATGTGAAAAAATTGAGGGTATTTATCCTTCACTACTTCCTCTAGTTACCATGTCTCCTCCACATACTTATGGTTTCTCCACAATAGTTTAACAATGTGATTTGTTATATTGCGGAGAACATTATCACTACGGTCTAAGATCTTTACCAGATTCCCTTCATAAGAGAGATCATCTTCTTGTTATAAAACCTATAAATTTATACATGATCGTTATATAGTATGTAATTACATAAGAGGGATATATGGAATACATCATGTAGTTGAGACATGGTTGGTGGAAGTGCTAGTCGATAGGCCACAACTCCAACGCGATCAACAATTTCCAAGGGGGCGATGTACTTCTGACTTAGATTTCCATTATTTCCAAATATAATGAATATATTCCATAGATATATATGGAGGAGTAACTTATCTCTAACCTCAAACTCTAGGTATCATCAAATATTGTCAGCATAGCACGTTCGTAGACTTTGAGGAACCATGAGGTTTTGTTGAATGGTCATGACCCTTTTTACCATTTCATTGACCATTTTAGGTCCCAACATCTTGAATTCACCAAATTCATCCTATCATGTAGGTGTTTTGTATATTGTTTCATAAATTTATTCATATAGATCCATTTGAAAGTTTTATTAAAAAATATTTTAGGAAAACTCTACCAGAGGAAGATGTTTATCCCATTCTCTTTTGAAGCCCAATAATTATCTCAAAATGTGTTCCAATTTTTGAATAGTCCTTTCAGATTTGCCATGTGTTTTAGGTTTATAAGTCATACTAATATTGAACTCAGTGTTTTGAGTATGTTGGAGGCTCTTCTAAGAATACATGGAGGTAAATATCATATCTTGATCAGATACAATCAATAATGGAATTTTATATAGCCACACCACTTCTATGATATATATTCTTGCTGGTTGATTGAATGAGGATTCCTCTCAAATTTAAATGAAGTGAGAAGTCTTTTTAAGACAATCCACCATAGCCCTTATAGAATTTTTTTCCCCTTGATGTATTCAGAATACTAGTGGAAATGTCCTTAGTGACCTTTTCCCATTTCCATGTAGGTATGTCCCCTTAGAATTTTTCTTTCAGCCTTTACTTGTTAACATTCAAAAAAATTTGATGTATATTACATGATCTCTTTCATATTGTCCGTCCATTATAGATATTAGAGATCTTAATACATCTTCATGATCCTTTTCTGGTTAGAGAAGGTCAATCTATGTGCATCATTCAAAAGATCCTTATTTATATTAGGGTCAGATGGTACATATAGTCATGACCTAAATATTAAGAAACATTATTCATAAGTTTTCAACTCTTAGTATTTCCAATTTCTGATATCTTTCACCTTCTTTTAAATTTCCACATCATATATTTGATCATCCTTTATCATTTTCATAAGTGTTATTTGAGAAATAATTTGATAAACTAATGATAACGTCCCTTCGTTTATGATTCCCATTTCCATCCTATGTAAGTCTAAGAAGATAAAATTCTTCTCAATTACCATCATCGATGAGGCTATAAGAACCATTATACTTAGAGAATCATTAACTTTATTTTATTTCTTGGGATGGTTGTAGATTGAGAATTCATAATCCTTGTTCATTTATAACTATATTCATTGATTCATATTAAGCTCCTTATTTGTGAATATATATTTGAGACTCTTATGGTCTATATATATATCTCACATATCTCTACATAGATATAATGCCTCTAGATTTTCAACATAAAGATCACTAAATCCAAATCCATATCATGAATTGGATAGTTGTTATCCTGAAATTTCACCACCCATGAGGTGTAAACTATCACTTTGTCATTATTCATTAGAAAAAAACCCAATACCTTCTTTGAATTATCATTGTATACCATGAAAATTTCCCCACATGAGGGAAGTACAAGGACTGGTTTAGTGATAAGACTATTTTAAACTCTTTGAAGATATCTTCATACTCATTAGTCCAAAAAACTTTACCCCCTTTCGAGTCATCTTGGTTAGTGGGTTTGACAATTTTGAGAAGCTTCTCACAAATCATCAATAATACCCAGCTAGTCCCAAGAAACTATAGATCTTTGTTACAGAAGTTGTCTTGGATCACTCCTCAATTTCATTTGTCTTATAAGGGTCTGTATACATACCTTTAGTATTGATATCATTCCCCAATAATGTTACTTACTCTATTTGTAACTCACATTTACCATACTTTTCATATAACTTATCCTTTCATAGTGTCTTTAGCACAATTTTCAAATTCTCATCATGCTCTTTGATTTGGGAGTATATTATAATATCATATTTAAATAATACCAATTTTTTAGTTAATATAAAAGACTCTATTAATTAGTTCAATAAATATTTTGGGAGCATTAGTGACTGTGAAAGGCATCATTATGAACTCCTAGTGCCCTTACCTCATTCAAAAGGTAGTTTTGCGAATATATTCCATATTGAACTTTAATTGCTGATATCCTGATTTATGTTTTGCCATATAGAAATACTTTTCCTCATATATTTGAATGAAAAATCATCTATACATGGTAGGGGATACATGTTATTTATCATGACTTTTTTGATCTCCCGATAATCAACGAAGAGGCACATTGATCCATAATTCTTATTGAAGAAGTGGAACTATGAACCCCATGGTGAATAACTCAGACATATGAAACCCTGGTCTATATTTTTTTATAATATATTATTTAATTATTCAAACTCAACGGTTTACTTTAATTATGGAGTCTTTGATATAGGAATAAATCCAGGTTAAAGTTCAATTGAGAACTCAACCTCTCAGTTAGGAGGTAGGCCAAAAAATTCTTCAGGAAACACATTAGAGTATTCCCTCACAAAGGGAATGTCTTCAACCATGATTACATTCTTTTTATCAATAATTTAAGCTAGATATTCTTTCTCATAAGGAAATAATATCCACACTTGATATGAATATTCCAAAGGATATTCACCCTCCTCCCTATATTTTTACAGAATCGAAGGATGACTCAATATGTGAAGAGTGATCTCCCACTCTTGATAGTTGATGTTGGATTTATATAATTATATCCAATCCATACCCAATATATCATATAAATATTCAAAAGATACTGAGAAAATATTTTCTAGGTGGTTCATTCCACAAACATTGAATGAGGAGTTATACAATTTTGATTAAATTATTTCTCTATTTTCTATTCCCATGGATAACTCAACCTCCATTTTTTGAGGTGGTGTTTGAATAGTTATAGTAAACATACAAGATATAAAATAATTTATAGATCCTAAATCAAAATTTAAATTTTCTATTATTGAATGAATAACTAGAATACTTTTCACCATGTAATTATCAGGATCCACCTTAGTAGTAGTGATGACATATGACATTCCTTAATCTCTATCCCTTAGAGGTTATTGTCGTTGATTATCTCTGAAAACCCTTGGTTTATGGAATTGTTTCACAAAATTTACATGTTCCTTGTAGGTAAAATTTTTTATTGTAGGCTATGTGTTGATATAAACCTTTATTTCTTCATTTTTATTAATATCCCTTCAGAAATTATTGGCCTAATTCCCCTCTTTTCCACATTTGAAGAGTCTCCCGATTCCCTTGATATAATTTCCATGATGCTTCGTTCTATTTTATGACACACGGAATGTTTGGTTTTCTTTCTTACATGGTATTTATATATTTATCCCACCATATTTAACTCCATTTCCAAATTTTTATCTCTAAAACCACGAGACCACTGAGATTCACCAATATTCACCTTGATCTTAATAGAACAATGTACAATCTCCTCATAACTATCAAAGTCTCAAATCACCGGGAATTTTTGTAGACTCAAATTTAATTAACTAATGAAGTGATCCACCTTAATTTTGGTGATGATGAAAAATCTAGAGACATATTGTGCAAGCACTATGATATTTGGATCATATTCCCCAATAGAATAATATTCATTTTGGTTCAGTATAAGGAACTATCTATCCCTTTTAAGATGGTGTGTTCAGGGGAAATATTTATTGAAAAATATTTTCATGAATCCTTCCCATTCCATGAATTCAATTTTCTCTTTGCTATTCATGTTCCTGATATTTTTTACCATATATCAGCTTCCCCATCAAAATGAAAGACCATTATTATGAAATTATCTTCTAAGAATTATAGGAAGGTGAATATATTCTCAATTGTGTTAATCCATTCTTCCTTGATGATGGGATCATAAGTTATACTAATGGTAAGAGGCCTCTTTTCGCATAAAGGATACAACGAAAACTTCCTCTTTCCTAGGATAAAGAGGGAGTTGCACATGATTTATGTTATTATTCATAACTTGATCTAGTTGATCAAATAATTTAATGAAGTTATGTGTTACTAGTCTTATTTGGTTAGGCATCTCATTAGGGAAATCATCACATTTCCTATCACATTTGTTATTTTCAAGGGTTCTCGTATTTCCCTCTATTAACTAAAAAAAATGGTTTTGAATAGTTATCCATTGAGAATATAAACATACAACTATTTACTTAATGGAATAAATTATAAATGATAAGTATATACTAAATATGAGTCCTTATGTTTTAATCTAGTCTATCCATGGTAATTTTTCCTATACAAAGAATTATCCCTAGGGTTTTCACTAAATTTTTCTAGTCCGAATCTGTAATAATAAATAGACCATCCTCTGATACCAAATATAGTGACCTAAACCTTTTACATATATTCTTACATGATTTTTAACATAAATATCCATTGAATAAAAACCAAGAATAGAAAATACTAATTTATTCGGAATATTAGGTACATAAATAGACAACATTAAACTAAAATAAAAAATACTTATTTCAATCTCCATAATGTGCTCCTATCTTTCTTTTGATATCCGAAAACATCATTGGATAACCTGGGGTATACATAGACAAAAGGGGTGAGCTAAAAATCTCAGAAATCAAATAGACATGGAAATGAAGCATAACATATGAGTCATAAGGATTAACATGATGAAATAAAAGTCATGATCATGAATAATAAAATGGAGTAATAACATAAAGAAAAAGGAATAATGATATCATTGAAACATAGGAATGTGGATGAAATATAATATGTGACATAAACATGAGTCATTAATAACATCAAATACAATATAAAATAGTGGACAATGTCCCATAATGGATTAGGATTACTCCCTAATCCCATACATGTTGTCTGGTGAGACAAAACATTACCCAATGAATTATAGAATTATCTGGGAATACCCATTATAATATGTTCATGAATATGTGTTTCCACATAAAGAAATAAAACATAATAAATATACATAAGGGTTAACCATAGGAAGAAATGGGGTTTGTAGTCATGATATAAGGCATAACCAAAGGGAGTATCATAATGGTTTCCATGAATGATGTCATGACCTATCCCCTAGGGCTCGTGCCGTGACTACCCCAAGCCCACCTTTCATAGGCTAGGGGCTGGTGACTAGAACCGGAAGGGGATATCCCAAAAAGGGAATACATTGCCTTTAAACCCATACACACATAGACAGGGGGAACCACAAAAAGCTAAAGATGAAGGAAGGAAAAGTAATACAACCACCATAAAGTACCACCACTAAGAGTAAAGTGTGTAAACTGAAAGTAAAGGGTCCAGAATACACACCCAAAAGAAAAAAAAGTATAGAAAAAGAAGTACAAGCTCTGAAGTTCATATGCCAAAGATCCTACTTGAAGGGTAGGTACAACTCTCCATAGGAAGCCACTGCAGCACACCACGTCTATCGATCCACCTCTGTGAACCGTCTAGTCCTGGCTCCCTAATGTCCCGATCAATGTTATCTGTCATCTGCACAAGACACAATAGGTGCAGGCAAAGCTAATGTAGGGGTGAGTATAACAATACTCGGTAGGGACCCCTATACAACTAGAGGTCTCTCCGAAATCCACAAATGTATGCCGTAAAGAAAGATCTCAATAACAAGCATAAAGTAAAAGATTTCTCACACCAGGTATGAAACTTAAAGAACAAGTATAAAGATGATTATTCTTAATCTAGAACATCTTATTCTATTGATAGGCTCAGAAAATAATCTCAGAAGGGTTTCTCCATTGCTGATTTATAAAGGGTTTCTCTACCGCTGATCCATGACAGGTCTCTCTATAGCTGGTCCATGATAGGTCGCACTACTGTTGATCTAAAGAGGGTCACTCTCATGTCAATACATGGAGGGTAACACTATTTACGATCCACGGAGGGTCTCTATCTTTCCAATCAATGGAGGGTCTCTCTCATTCCAATACATATAGGGTTTCACCATTGTTGATCCATGTAGGATAACTCTTTTGTTGATCTATGGAGGGTTGCTCTTCAATTGACATCCAACCACCGGATTCCCACACCTTGTATGTATGAGTTATGAAGGTTCTTATCCTTAATCCATTGTTAATATTTCAACCTCCATGTATTCTCACATAGTGGTAAACCGACGTACTATCTTGTCATAAGGGTTTCAATGCAACAGACGACACATCGATCGAACACCCGATCTGGAAGTTATTGGTTTTTTAGTAAAAATGGGACTGGTTGGATTTGAGTCCAATCCAACCCAGCCATACTCTATCTTCTGATAAAAATATATTTTATTATTTAAAAAGGACCACATTTTTTCAAGGGTCCTCGTGCCATAGACGGTTGATGAATCATATTCCTGGTCTGTAAGTTATGATCGTTTAAATGAAGCGAGTCTGGGTCCGATCCAACCTAGTTAGACCGACCTGATTCGACACTGTCTGGGGGTCCGATGTGGTTCTCCCATTGGTATTTCCTAGCCAGACCATTGGTATTGAGGGTCCATCTTATTAGGATGGGTCCGACCCGGTGGCTGGTTAGGCCTGGCATCGCGGGCCTTGCACGGCGGCATGGGTCCAGCCCGCTGAGCCGTGAGTCCGGCTCGCTGGGCGGGACGTGGAAGACAACCACATTTCGCCTTCTGCACACCCCAAATTTGGCATCGGGCTGTCTCTAAACCACAGTCAAGCGACCATGGCAGTGCTACGTGGCCGGCCAGGCTGGCCAGCAGGACTCCTACACGTGGTCGAAGGACCGCATGCGCTAGCTCTCTCGAGCGGGCTGGGTTGGCCACTCCTCCATGCAGCGCCATGCCTCCTCCCCACCACGACCAGCCAATCGCAGCCTCCTACCACTGATGCATGTCGACGAGCACACCACCACCCTCCACCCATATCTGTCACCTCCGGTGCGCTGGAGGTACTTTCAATGGGCCATCAGAGTCGCTCTAGTGGGCTATTTCTGGAACCACTTGTGTCAAAAAAATTGTTAGGTCATCTCCTTCACTAAGACAGCCTAAAACTCACTTTTTCACCTTCTCAAGAAATAATCCTGGAATAATTCACAATAAAATAACTATGGTGGAGGTTTTGGGCCTTGTTCATGTCGTCCCACGCCCTCCGCATTAGAGTTTAAGCATGGGGGAAAGTATTAACCACTTAGAAAAAGTAAGACCACAATTCAAATCCCAGCATTAGAAACTCCCACAAAAAAGAACAGATTTCATATCAACCTGTTAGTCAATTGATCCATGTTCATTATAAATTTTAATAATGAGTAAAGAATCATCAAATACTTAGAAGGCATGGACCCCTACCTAGATATGTTGGATCTGCTAAGGATGAATGAAGAGTTCTGCATCATCGTGGATCTATGATCATTGGCGTTCGTCATCGCTCATCGAACTCCGGATCCAATCCTACAACGTTCATCGCCACTTTCTTCATTTTTCATTGGAGTGGGATTCTGTTGGTGGCTCATCAAATATTTCCTATGTTTTTTAATCCCCAAACTCCTACACATTTTCATATTAAAATAAAAATGTAGCGACGTTGCACCCATTAATGATGCTCATTAAATGAGCCAAATTTAACAAGCCACATTTTGTGAGACATTAAGATAATAGTGTCTCTGTTTCAAAAAATTCATTATTGACCCTACATTAATGAACCTCTCCGTTGCCTCGTTGATTCACCACAGCATCACCGTCTGCCACTCAATAGTGATAAAAGAAATAAAATAATTCTTTTAAATTATTTTATTATTTTTCTCAAAATGTCTGAAAAATAATGTTTCCTCTTTGACCTTACCGGCAGAAGTTAAGTCATTTCTAGGCGAATCTCGGTGTTCTGAGTTCAACAGTTCCATCATATTTTTGATCCGATCACCGGTTCAAAAGTTAGAAAAACCCACTTGCACATTTACTGAATGTACCTTAAAAAAAGTTCAAAATTATGTTCTGGGCTCACCAGGCCTCCGAATCAGGTGTCTTCAAAGTGTATGGTCTAAGAATAATTCTATTTAATTAAATAAATTACCCAAAATTTTCAAGACATTAAATTCTCCCCACATTAGGGATTTACACCCATGAAATCCAAAAAAAACTAACCAAGCAATTTGGGGTACTGAGCATTAATCTGAGCCTCCCACTCGCATGTGATATCCTAGAGGTTCTCATACTGCCACTGAACGTGCAACAGAGGAATCAACCATCCATGAAGGACCCACTCTTATCGATCTTCTATCTCCATTGAGCACTCCACAATTTTCACCCCATCGTCAATTTCTAGCTCACCCCAATTGATAATGCATGATGGATCATTATCATACCTCCTTACCTATGACACATAGAAAACTTCATTCACCCGGTGATTCTATGTGTGAAGAGCTAGGTGGTACGCCACCTCACCAAATCTGCTCAGGAACTAAAATGGTTAGATGAACCTCAGAGATAGCTTGTCACCCCAGCCAAATCTCTGTAATCCTCTTTAATGAGAGACCCAAAGGATCACATGGTATCCCTCCTCAGACTCCAAGGGTCTTCATCTCCTATCGACATTAGACTTCTTCCCATTCTGTGCAGTCCTCATCAACTCCTGGATGATCTTCAACTTCTTGGTGGTATCCCGTACCAACACTAGACCCATGAGTATCGATTCCCCTGGGTTTTTCCAGCATAGGGTTGAACTGCAAGGTCTCCCATACAAGGCCTCAAACAGTTCCATGCCAATTGTGGAGTGATAGCTACTATTTTATGAAAACTACACCTATGGAAGGTGGTCCTCCCAAATGAAAACAAAATCTAGGACGCAAGCACCAAGCATGTCCTCCACGGTATACATGGTCTGCTCCATCTGACCATTCGTCTGGGGATAAAATGCTATGCTCAAGCACAGCTGTATCTTGAATTCCGCCTATAATCCCCTCCACAGTCAGGATGGAATGTGAGCACCATGATCTATGATGATCATCGAAGGCACCCTGTAAAGCCACACTATCTCTGGGATGTAGAGTCATCTCAATCCATCTACTATTCCCTACTCCCGAATGGGTAGGAAGTGAGTTGACTTGGTGAGTTAGTCAACGATCACCCTGATAAAGTCATGGCCCTTGGATGTACGTGGTAACCCCATCAAAAATTACATTGATATACAATCCCATTTCCACTCTAGTACCTTGAGGGTATGGGATAATCCTACTAACATGTGATGCTTGGCCTTCACTTTCTAACAAGTGAGGCTTCGTGAAACGAACTCAGCCACCACTTTATTCATCTCTGGCCACCAGTACTGATGTCGATGGTCATGGTACATCTTCATCACTCAAGGATGTACCACTATGTTGGATGTATGAGACTCCCTCAACAACTCCTCTCGCAACGTCACCGACACTACAGTGCACCCTTTGAAAAGGATGACGTGCTCTCTACCTATCGAAAATCTATCAAGAGCTCCTCCTGAGGATAACTGAGCACATCGGGCCTCGCAGTCAACATCCACAATTTGTTCCTCCCTAACTCACTGAAGAAGTAGGGGAGTTACAGTTATAGACTGAAAGTATGATTCTCCATCACTATCCATGAAGGATATTCCCATTGTGGCTAGCTGCTCCATCGCATCACTTAGTAGATGCAAATTGATCCTCCTACTGAGCACGTCTGCCACCATGTTCCCCTTTCTAAGAGTATAGACTATCTCAATGTCATAGTCCTAGAGGAACTCTATCCATCACCACTATCTCAGGTTCATGTCCTTGTAGAATAATATATACCTGAGACTATTATGGTCGGAGTAAACTGTAAACCATTCACCCATCAAGTAGTGCCATCACATCTTCAAGGAAAAGACCACTGCTGAAAACTCCAGGTCATGGGTTGCATAGTTATGCTCATGTTTCCACAAATTTCATGAGCTGTAAGTGATCACTACTCACTCATTCATCAGGGCACAACCCTATCTGGTCTCTGATGTGCCACAGTAAACTACATACCCAACTCCATCCTCTGGTAGTCTCAAGATGGGGGTACTAGACATTCTCCGCCTCAACTCCTGGAAACTCTGTTAACATTTCTCCATACAAAAAAAGGTTTTCCCCTTCCATGTCAAAGATGATAAGGCTGATTCTACTCTAGGGAAGTTGGGAAAGATCCTCCGATAGTAATCGTCCAACCCCAAGAATCTCTGCACCACCGTCACGCTTTTGGGAAACTCCCAAGCATGAACCACCTCTATCTTTGCTGGATCCACTACAACTCCATCCTTTGAGATGACGTGTCCCAGAATGTGGACTTATTGAATCAAAAATTTATACTTCGAGGGATTTCCATAAGGCTAGTGCACTCAGAGTGTATCTTGAACTATCCGCAGGTGTGTAGCATGCTCCTCCTCTAACTCTTAGTACACTAAGATTTTATCAATGCAAATCACAAAAAACCTGTCAAGGTAAGGCAAGAAGATATTTTTTATGAGTTCCATGAACACTATTGTGGAGTTGGTCACACTGAAAGGCATCACTAGGAACTCATAGTGGCTATATCGGCACCTGAAGGCTATCTTCAGTACATCCTCATCATTTACCCAAAGCTGGTGATAACCAGATTTGAGGTCTATATTCGAGAACCACCTCGCTCCCTTTAGCTAGTTGAAGAGGTCATCGATCCTTGGTAGTGGATACTTGTTCTTCACGGACTCCTGGTTCAGGCTCCAGAAGTCCACACAAAACCTCAATCTCCCATCCGCCTTCTTGGGAAAAAAATGGGGCTACCCATGGTGAAATTCTAGGACTTAAGAACCCCTTATCCTACAAGTCCTCTAGTTGTACTCTCATCTCACAAAGCTCCATAGGAGCCATCCGATATATCGGTGTGGATATTGGTGTTGTCCAAGGGTACAGGTCAATGCAGAATTCTACCTACATATGAGGAGGTAGTCCAAAAAGATCCTCAGTAAAAACATCCTCGTACTCTTCCACCACTACATGAAAACTTGGACTCGTATCATCCACTACATCGAGGGTGAGGCTAGCCAACTAGTGAGTGATCGGCTACACCCTCCTCTGAGAAAGTTATTCCTATGCTGTAAGGGTTTCCTTATTGCTGGTGAAGGAAAAATTGGTCCCATATCTATGGACAGACTGCACTATATGCCTTAAATAGTTGACCTGACCGTGGACTGTGGATAACTAGTCCATACCCAAGATGACGTCGTAAGGCCTCGATGCTGCTATTAGAAGATCCCAACCAAATATCTCACCTCCTAGAGTAATCTCACACTACCAGAAACAATGTGTAATCATTGAATCCCCTCTTGTAGGACTCTCTAACCATAAGGATTGAGCCTATGGCGCCACCAGAATCTCCAAACTCCAAACAAGAGTTGTGGAAAGGAAGTAGTGACTAGCACATGTGTCTATAATAACTGAATCTAGGGTGGAGGATACATAGATCGTACCTTGGATCATCTCTGGAGAACTATTGTTATAATCCTCCGCTGCATAAAACTGTTCTTTCCCCTGTCTGCCTCCTCTTTATGGTCGGGGTGGACCACTTGGGGGAGGTGGTAGTAACACCTCAACCCTTCACCCACCACCTACTGCTCGACCTTCTCTCCTACCATGTCCGCTTCCCTACAGACTTCCTCGCTCGAATATCTGCCTCTACCTCAATTTTCCCTTAGCCATATGTTGATCATCAGTATGAAGGGTCAGGCAGTCGAGAGCCATGTGACCCTCCCCGCCACACTAGTAGCACAGTCTACTCCTCTACTGACCTCTTCTACCTCGCGAGCTCCACACCTCCGACCCTATATATTGGGGTCATCTTTCAGAAGGTCTGGCCAATTTGGCACCTGTTTCATCTACATACTGCTTTCCGTAGATGACTTGACTACCTATCATCTGGTGGAGGCTCTAACTGTCAGTCCCTACTCGGTAAGAAAACTCTCCACCAGCATTACTTGCTATGGTACTCAAGCATACATCAGGATGTTTAGTGAAATCATCGACGCTCGGATCTCCTGTTATATTCCTTGGTCAAAGGTCTGGGCCCTAAATAAAGGGTCTTGCACCATGTTGGTGGGGTAGTGGGAGAGGTCAGTAAACCTCGCAGAGTACTGTGTCACAGTCAAACTACCCAGTTGTTGGTGTAGTAGCTCTTGAATATGCATAGAGCATTGTGTCCTTGGTATGGAATCCACCCTGAAGAGGATCTCGAAGTCCAACCAAGAAAGGGACGCCTCCTTGTATGTCTGGAGTGTCAAGCTCCACCATCTCACTATTGTTCCCGGAAAAAGGCTAGTGGCTAGGTTCACCATATGATTTTCTGGTGTCTTTACCAAGAGAAAAAAATCATTCCACAGTCTCCAGCTAGTCCTCAGCTACCTGAGGATATATCTCTCCTCGAATCCTCAGAGGCCTCTGTCTTTAGAACTCATGTAGTGCACTCAGTTGGCATGCACTATCTGCTGGTGGGGATAGTGGCATCTGCTACTGTATAGGTGGTGGTGGTGCTGCTGGACCACCCGTAGGTGATACAGCCGTAAGTGGTCCCTACACTGAAACTACATCACTCGATGGACCAATATCACGATCTCTCACTAGAATCTTGGTTGTCTGTCTTTGTGGAGTCATCCTGTAAGGAAACAGATGCTTCCCAGTCAATATGTTATAATAGGTGAGCTAACACAGAATAGATCATGAGAAAAAATATTTACAAAAAACATGCAACTATTTTTTTCATGTACTGAGTCATAAAATAGAATTTAGGGTCCCGGTGTATGGATACGTTGGCTACCGCACCAACACTGGACTCCCTGCAATAAAATCCAAACTCAAGACACTTGAAACTATTTCCCCCATTGAAAAATTACAAACTCTTAGTACTTATGGTGGAACCGACAACCCTTTGATACCACTTTTTCACGACTCGTCCCCTAGGGCCCGTGTCATGACTACCATAAGCCCGCGTTCCATAGACCATGGGCTGGTGACTAGCACCAGAGAGGCATATCCCAAAAAGGGAAGGTGTTTCTTTTAAACCTATACACACACAGATAGGGTGAACTGCACAAAGCTAACCATGAAGGAAAGAAGGTAAATAAAACCACCACAAAGTACCACCACTGAGAGTAAAGTGTGTAAAATGAAAGTAAAGGGGAAAGAATATAATCCAAACTAAAAAGAATGTACAACAAAAGAAGTAAAATATCTGGAGGTCATCCACCTAGGATCTTACTTAATTGATAGATACAACTCTCTGTCATATGTCACTACAGCACACCACATCTATCGATCCACCTCTGAGCACCATATTGTCGTGGATCCCCAAAGACCCGGTCAAAGTTGTCTATTGTCTGCATAAGACACAATAGGTACGGGTGGATCCCATGTAGGGGAGAGTATAGAAATACTCAGTAGGGACCCCGAGATCCCCTAAGGTCTCTCAAAAATCCACAAAGGTAAACCACAAATCAAGATCTCAATCACAATCACAAATTACAAGACAACCCACACCAGGTATACAACATAAAGAACATGAATAATGATGTTTAGTCATAATATAGTTCAACTATTCTATTGATAGTCTCAACTTATAATCCGAGAAGGTTTTCTCTAATACCGATCCAAAAAGGTTTGTTCTACCACTGATCCATGATTGGTCTTTCTATGGTTGGTCAACGACGAGTCGCGCTACTACAGATCCACAGAGGGTCTCTCTCATGACTATCCACGGAGGGTCACACTATTTATAATCAATGGAGGGTTACTCTCTTTTATATATACATATGGTTTCTATAATTCTGATCCACGGATGGTCGCATCATTAACGATCCATAGAGGGTCTCTCTCTTACCGATCCACAGAGGGTCTCTCTTTACTTGAAAGCTAGCCACTAGATTCCCACACCTTGTACGTATGAGTTATAAAGGTTCTTATACTTAATCCATAATTATATTTCAAACACCATTAATTCTCGCCTATAGGTAACCCAAAGTAATATCTTGTCATAAGGTTTTGAACGCAACAGACAATGCGTCGACTGGACGCATGTTCTGTAAGTTATAGGCATTTTAGTAAAAAGGGACCACTTGGATTCGAGTCTGATCCAACCCATCCATACTCTAGATTATACCAAAACTCAAGCGGATTATCTAAAAATTACCACCACATTGCAAGGGTCCTCGTGCTGCAGATGGTACGTCAATCGGACGCTCGGTCATCAAGTTTTGATAGTTTCAGTGAAGTGGGTCCAGGTCTGGTCCGACCCTATTAGACCGACCTGACCTAACCCTGTTTGGGGGTCCAGTGTGGGTCTATCATGGGTCCCACCAAGTTGTCCCACTTGGCCTGTAAGTTCGGCTCATTAGTACTGGTCCGATAGGGTGGTGGGTCCAGCCGAACGTCATGTGTCCAGCCCGACAACGTAGGTCTGACCCAATGGTGTGTGTCTGGCCTGCTGAACCGCGGGTCCGGCCCACTGGGAAGGTCCACCCGACCAGTACATGTTAGAAAGCCAATTCTAGAACCCCACTCTCCCTATGGTTGACGTGGGGTGGTCTTATCTCCGCATTTAAGCGATCGTGGTGGTGCTACGCAACCGACCAGCTTGGCCGACCGGACTCCTGCACACGGTCAACGGACCGCGGGCAACAACTCTCGTGAGCGGCTCAGGCGGGACACTCCTCCACGTGGTGCCGAAGGTCTTCATGCCTCCTGGAGCTATGGAACACCAATGATCATGCCTCCACCCAGCGCCCTCAGCTGCCACCACCGGCACCGGCGTGTCTGCGTTACTTTCGACGGGCTACCAGAGTCGTTCGGTTGGTCCATTTCTTGAGTTGCTTGCGTCAATGGAATCATTAGGTCGTCGCCTTCATTGTGACAGTCTGAAACTCAATTTACCACCTTCTTGGGAAATAATTCATTAATAATGCACAATAACAACTATGTTGGAGGGTATGTGCCTTGTTCGTGTCGGCACGCACCCTCCTAGTTAGAGTTCAAGCATATGGGAATGTATTAACCACTCAAAAAAAGTGAAACCCGAATTCAAATCCCCACATTAGAACCTCCCAAAAAAACTAATGGATCGCATATCAACTCACAATTCGGTTGATCCGCATTCATTGTAAATTTCAAGAACAAGGAAAGAATCATCTAATACATAGAACGCATGAACCCCTACATGGATACATTGGATCTGCTGAGGAAGAATGAAGAGTTTTGTGTCGTCATCGATCTGTGATCTTTGGCATTCGTTTCCGCTCATTGAACTCTAGATCCGATCCTCCATTTTTCGTTTCCTTGTTCTTCATTATTAATTGGAGAGGGATTCCATCGGCGATTTGTCAAAGATACGACATGTTGTTTAATCCCCAAACTCCCTCATGTTTTCATATTAAAAGAAAAAATCATAGCAATGTTTCACCCATTAATGATTCTCATTAAACAAGCCACATTTAATGTACCACATTTAGTAAGGCATTAAGATAACAACATCACAATTTCAAACAAGCCACTATTGACCCTCCACTAATGCGACACGTTGCGGCCTCGTCACTACACCGCAGCGTCGCCTTCCGGTACTCAACGGTGATAAAATAAATAAAATAATTCTTTCAAATTCTTTTATTATTTTTCACCAAAAATCAGAAAAAATAACATTTCTGTTGGACCTTTGTCGGCTGAAGTTAAGTCATTTCTAGCCAAATTCCAGTGTTCTGAGTTCAATGGTGCCATCATATTTTTGATCTGAGCACTAGTTCAAAAGTTATAAAATCTCACTTGCATGTTTACTGAACGTACCTTAAAAAAGTCCAAAATTCCATTCTGGGATCATCAGGCGTCCGAATCACATGTCGTCGGAGCATGTGGTCTCATAATAATTCTAGGTAATTAAAAAAAACTACACAAAATTTTCGAGACATTAAAAAAGAAGGGATTAAATAATTATTTAATATTCATAAATTATAAAATAAGCATATATCATGAAAATTTATTACCAACTAAAGTGAAAATTTGAAAAAGTGTGGTTAGGTATCTTTGAAAACATGCCACGTATGCCGGATTTTAAGGGAAAAAGTAAAAATTCCTTAAAGTGGGTAAGAGTATAAGGATTATAATATAACCAAAAGTGAACTAAAACCATTTTATTTATAAAAATGGGTTTATATAGAAACCAAGGATCTCATTGGTTGTTACTTTAAAATAGTTATATAATATAGAGAAGTTCCCTTTAATCGATTTTTTCCTAAATGAATTGAGAAGGAAACCTTTAAAACATGTATATCCCCATCATAAAAAAGTTAAAAAAATTATATATATATATATATATATATTTGGGACATATATAAAAAAATATAAGAATTATATATGATTAATAAATATTTAAATTGACTTAAAGATATCAAACGTGTAATCCAATGAAAATAGGGAGGTTTGAAGAGACCCCTTTCCTTAAATTTGATTATGTTCTACACTTTCACTTAACATAATGGATAATAATATTAGATTCATTAATTACTTAATTTATAACCATTTAAATTTATATTTTATTTATTATAATTTTAATATATTCATTTATAACAATTTTATGGCGATAGAAAGTTTAATTTCATTATTCTAGAGGTTTTCTCTTCATGATTCCATGTTCGGATAACTTGTGTATAATTATGGAAGTTCTTGTAAAGTGAGAATGAAACTAAAAAAGTTAAATGAAATGTTATTCATGAACATACATAATGTGAAATGGTCCTATATATCATTTTTTCTGACATGTGGATGATTTATTTAATAAAAACGATTATGATAAATGTTTAGTTTATTTTGGCAGTTTTTTTGACCATCACAATCTAGTTTCTCTTTATATAATGTTATGGAAATATATTAATTTCAGAATGTGAAAAAACATATAATATACATAATTAGTTCATTTCAAACAATTATAAGTGAATTTAAATCTTTTATTAATGAATTAGTGTTAAATGAAAACTCATCGAACATGAAGAAGTTTTGTCGACATAATATGGAAAATTGTTTCATTTTTCTTTGAATAAGAGGAGATAAAAAGGAGTGGATAAAATATATTCAATTACAAATATAATATTATTGTATATAAATGATAATTGATTTAATATTAAATTTTTAATAAAGGATGTGAGGGGAAGGTAGAATAGTAAAATTAATTTTAAAGAGGTAGTTTGAGCATGTTGCCTCTTAAATGTCTCCTCCTTGAAGAACCTCTTAAGGAACCTGAAATTGGTCTTTTGGTGAGAAAAAAAGAACTAAGACATGGTGGTAATTAATAGGATTGATATTAATTATAATTTAGGCATGCTACAAGGCTTATAAGTTGTGAGGATAAGGAGTGGTGAGGGATGGTTTTATAAGGGGAGGATATGGGTATTTTTCAATATTATATTCATTAGTTTATTATTAAGGATCAATTCCATAAATAGTATTTATTGTTATGACTATATAAAGTAAATGGTTCATTTGAGTTAATAATAATGAGGGATTATATCATTCAAGATTAAAAAATCATTTATTTATCCAATAATGTTAAATACCGTAATTTACCATATTTCACTATTAAAAAAAATCACCTATTTTAGAAAAATGTTAAAATTAAACTTAAACATTTTTCAAACTGTGGATTAAAAAAATGAAAATAATTTTATGAAAATAATTTTCCAAATATGATAAATTTAATTTTTAAATAAAATATTTATTTAATCAAAAATACCAATTTTAATATTATGATCGATTTTTGAAATCTTTGAAAATTTAATTATCGTTGTTTTTGAAAAAAATGTTCTGTGTTGGATGATTGATTATAAGGGGTTGAATTTGTTATAATACTTCATATCAAGTTCTACATTTTTAATTATTCTTGAATTTCATGTGGGGTTGGAATGGAATTTTTTAGTGTTGGTGGAACAACCTTTGCGTCATACACATATACCCACATCCATTATCGGCAGATACCAATAGGGTTTAATCATGGAACAGAAACACCTAAAGACACTCATATCTATGAAGACACCTGGACCTACTTTACAATGGCATGTTCTTATTGGGAAAATTTTCCACCTATACTTATGAACTCACAATGGTCGAGATGATGGGAGGTCGGGCTCATCACACCCTATTAGGGGGAATTGTCACCTACTCTGAGACTCTATTATAAATTAAATATATGTTTGTCAATACTTTATTAATTCCCAAGTATTATGTGGGAATCCCTTTAATTAACAATCAATTACTATCATACATGGAACGTAGAATCATCTGTATATATCCGAGTATATTCATTAATGGAGATATCTATAAAATATCCAAGATTCTCTATCAATGGTACCCTTTTAGGAATGGATTATAGTTTCTTTTGTCATTTATTATTACGATTCTAGTTTTGAGTCACATAGTGGGGCACTCAAGAGTGTGTCATCATCAACGGATATGGTATTTGTTTTGATATTGATATATGACCTATAATATGGAATTCCTATGTATCCTTGTAAAAGGAATAAGAACCTTCGTAGTTCGGAACAACTAAATAGGACACATCATACCTTTTATGTTCATGTGATAAGGACCAAATTGAACATTTTAATGTCACGCACCAAGTAATTCTAGGAGAAATGTTCCTAGTCCGAGTTTGGTGTTATAATTATGCCAAAGTGGGCTTGGGAACCCATAAGGGATGCGGGATCCCAAGCTAGACATGACCCTATTGGGAATGTGACCTAGAGAGAATTATGGTTAATTTTGGGGTGTCGGGTTTAGACCTCAAGGAGGCTTCCTATGTATCTCATTTTTCTTGGAATCAAAGCCCGCATATTTTGGTTGTGAGTAACCATTCCTATGGAGGCCCTCTATAGGATTGTCTTGTAGTGGAATATAGACATTTGAGAGAATTAAGGAATGATTTCCAGACATACACCATGTAAAAAGATTCCCTAGGGAATGGTTCAATGGGGGTGTCTCAACTAATTGTGATTTTGAAGTTTTTTTGGGGATTACACATAGGAAGATGCTCGGATGGTTGTATAATGATATGGTTGGGGATTATACCAAATAGGAGGCTCATGTTTGGTTGGGGTTTACAGTTGGAATGATGCCCAAAGGTTTGGAATCGTGAAGATGTCCTGATCACATCCTACCTCTAAGTCCATGTGATTCATGCTTGGTGTGAGAAACAAGAAGAAACAATATACCTGTAAAACCACACAATCTGCATTATCATGTTCTAGATGAAGCCAAGACCCCAAGGGAGAGGGAAAGAGAGTGGGATCTAGTGTGCCCATCTCCTCTCATTGTTGTACACTGGATACTCATGTCTGACTCCCCATCTGGATACAGCCCATGGGTACGGAGAAGGGGGAAGGAATTAAGTAGGATAGGTATTGTAATAAAGTCTAGGGGATTACTCTAGGAGGGATTCACTTGAAATGATTCTTTGGGAATATATGAGGATAAGTAATTATCCCTGAAAGGGAAAACCATGCCTGATCATCTCCCTCCCCACTTGGAACTAGACATCCTTGGTCATAGAGATGGGTAGGGAAGGAAATGGTCATGTGCATCACATATAAGACCAGAAAATCCTTAACACCTCTCCCAGGGTCGTGGTGCTCATGACTGAGGGGATATATATCTTCATGAACCCATAAAGACCCTACCCATCAGATAGGAAAATTGTGGGACACCCATGAGAGATGGAATGTATATCTGAATGAGAGGCCCACTGATGTGTATCCTGCCATGGGTTTTCAATTCTGGTGGCTTTGGGGGAGGATTCATTTTTCACCCCCTAATATGAGGGTTCAAAAGGAAGATGTTACCTTCCATAGTTGGCTTTAAAGAGGCATTGAGAGGTGGCTCACACAGGTGAATGATGGGAGAGTCAAAGAGGTATCATATAGGGTAGACTTGGACAAACAAGAAGGGCTTCGTGCAGGTAGGACTGACTGAGATAAAGGTGCCTGGGTGAGAGGCCACCTGAGAAACAATGCCTAGGAGAGGCATTCTTCTAGGCTCCAAGGGTCTCATGAGGTGTTCCCATAAGGTCCTCGCGCATGTCCTGGTTTTGGAAAGGGACCTTCACACTATTGAATTTCAAATAGGGGAAAGGGTTCCCTGTGCAGGTGTCTTGTATTACAAACCCTAAAATGAATTTAATTCCACTATCCATCTTAATTATCTCTTATATAATATTTTGGAGAGCTACCCAATATATTTCTATGGTATTTGGATAAGGAAAAGGGTGATAAGACATTCAATTCTACTTCACGATTTTGCATTGTTCTAAATGAGGATACCCAGGGTCCTATTTATATGAAACAATGGGACCCTCAGAGAAGAGGATGGATCACGTAGGCTTGTAATGTAGTCTAATGCATAGGTCTCATGTGAGGCTTGGATAATTCACAGGTTTTTCTATCACAGTAGCACTTGGTGACCCAGCTGACTGAGCCAGTGTAGTGCCGCTGGATGTATACGTCAACCCTATGTGATGATGCTATTTTGGTGGGAACTTTATGAAGTAAATTTTGTGAAATTCATGGCTCGTGGCATTCTTCACATATCTTCTTTTATTATCTTTAAGATATTTCAATTTAATATATTTTCGTCAATGTGAAAAAATGGAGTGTCAACAAAATCCCCCCTCAGAATTGGATCTGATTGAAATAAGAGGGTCTGATCCTAAGGTAAAGTTATGAAAAGGTCCTAGGAGTAATGTAGGTCATCCATGTAGGTCATCCACATAGTCTTGTTCACATAAGTGGGGCGTTTACACAAACCTCATATAGGGTATCCCGCATCTATAAATATAGCTTCTTGTCTCAATGGGTGTTCTTATCACTTATGTACCACTACCCTTGTTACACTAGTCTTCCACACAGACCTTCCATTTATGCTTAATTTTCTAAAGCTTCGTTTTTGTAGACCAAATATCCACCTATCTATGTGACATGTACGTATGGGAGAGTAACCTATGTGAGGCCATTTGGGAAAGTGATTTTGCGAGGTCACTTAGTTGAGTGACCTGTGTGAGCCCAAGACTTTTAAAACATTCTAAATAACTGAAACTTTTTTCCAAAAACAATACATTTTTTTAATGAAAATCTTGGTGATTCCTTGTAGGTTCAATGTTCACTAGGAATATTAGAGTTTCTAATGAACAATATGGAAACTGCAACTGAGAGATGATAGACACTATCGAGATAGACTACTATTATGTATGTGATACAACATTTCCAGACATGGAAATGAATCTGAAGAAGTATCATTAAAAATATCCTAAGAGATACTATTTTCTGCTCTATGTACATAAACATCTGAAGAAGGTATTTGTGCTAGAGATGAAGAATTATGACCCTCTTTCCTAGATTTAATAATACAAAAACTTTACTACTACAAACATCTCGAGCATGGGCGTATACATTAATACATGAACATCATCCATGGGTTTTTTTCATGCATGATAGAATGTGTGATCTAGATTTGAAGTATCATATGCTTTAATCAAAGACAAAATGTTACTCATCCATCATTCATGATTCTCAAACATACAAGTCAAATGGATAGTGGGAAGACTGGGACCTCCACATATGATTGGATGTTATCCCCAGGTGGATGTGGTAATACTGGTTAAACAAGAACTATGCTGAATTTGAAATTGAGCTGAAAGTGGTGGGAATTTATGAATCCATTTGGGTGTATACAAGAATTCAGACGTCATCCCCAAACTACTAAGCTGATAGAGACAACAAAAAAATCTTTTCATCTGATTCATAGATAAGTCAACATTATCTTATGGGAGGTTCACAAGATATACATGGATCCAATACTTGGAGATATATATGATGAATTCATCCCACTAAAAAAACACGGGGAGTTGCTAAAAGGATGTCAGTTTTGGATCATGATCTATTGAAGAAAGCTCAAGACATTAATAATGAAGACCCCCTCCTAAGGGGGTATATCCATCCTAAAGCATGGATGAGTGTTTTTCTGGAAAATGAGGTGGAGGGTCCCACGTGAAAATGTCCCACTAGATGTCCCACGATGGAGAAGAGGGTACTTCTCAATAAATCTTCGCCCACGTTGGAACATGTTGATTACAAATGATGGGGGTTCAAAACTAATGGTAACATACCCGCAAAGACATGTGTTGCAAGATTCATAGAAGTGTGGCTAAGTATCTATATGCTTCTTATTCGTGACTCTAAAGGTGGTGTGAGGCCAGGTACATTTTTTATAATGGCCAAGATAGAAGAGGGGAAGCACATAGGGTTAGTATTCCCATTCATGGTGATGATTCACTATTGCATTCTTTATATTCACATGGGGAATTCCCCTTTCACAATCACATGTCTATTCCAGGTATTATAGGGATGGTTCATATCCCACTTTAGCTTCTTTTCTATGTTAAGTGGAGTTAAATTTATCAGGGGATGATTTTGACAATTTTCTCAAGTCATTTCTAGTGTCCAGTCCCAGTCCTAGAAGCTTGGTGAGACCTTGAAGAGGTTGAACCTATTCAAATAGTTTTACTTCCTTCCATATGGAGATCCACCTACCGGGACGTTCACTTACGATGGAAAATGTGATCATTGGAGATCATACATGATTGTATTTATAGATATAGTCATAGAAACCTGAATCAATGGTAAGGGTATATGTGAGACCACTACTCCATATTTATTTGTATGCTAGTTCAAGTTCCTGTATAAAATATCTATATCTCCTTCAGTTCATGTCTGATCAGAGAGGCACCCAATGGTGGACCGACAGCTATGATGCTTATAGTGATGGATATGAATCAAGTGGTAATCAAAATTCCTTCAGCGAGGGTTTCCATTGGGTTGACCTCCTAGTATGTTAAGGCCTTGATTTCATCATTTCCCAAGGGGTGTTAACAAAAGGTGTTCCCTAAGTTGAGACTGTATCAACCGTCGGGCGAGGGAATCAAGGAAGAAAGTCTCTTCCCACTCTAAAAGTTTCTTTTCCTCCTCCTAAAGTTACAATTCCTTCTCCAAAGGGTGTAAATGATGAGGTACCAAGATTTACAAAATAACCATGTACATCGTATAGTCCACTAGTCAGAATCAAAAGGGTTGAGCTAACTGAGGTTTATCCTAGGTGGTCCAGTATTCATCATTAATTGGAGACCCGAAATCCATTTTTCCATCCTTCAATCATGACAGAGAGAGTCGGGAATCTCATAAAACCAAAGATCATTAGATTGGATTCAAATAAAGCCAAAATAGACTTGAAATTTAGGCAACAAGAGTGTTGGTCAGAGTGGTTTACTCAAGAGGGGGGTGAATTGAGTACCAATTAAAATTTCTGTTTTTAAAAACAGTGTCTTAAAGACCCCCAAATAAAATAATAAATTAAACTGTAGTGAATTTATATTAAAGTAGAGGTTCTGTCAGATTCTCAAGGGATTGATTAATTCTCAGTTAATCAACACAGGAGTGTGTGATTATATTTTGAAACTAACTTACTAATCTACACTTAACATAAACACTTGTTAATTTAATTATCAAAGTAACTTTAAAAACAGTATTGGTTTTAAAGTGATTAGCAGCGGAATAAAACTTTAAAAGAGATGGAACGACAATGTAACCAAGAGGTTCAGTCTCAAGCCGAGACTTAGTCCTCTCAAAAGTTTATATAAAAATGATCCACACCCTGGATCGGGGTTCAACAGTTTACAACTGTCCAGGTCCAAGACCTCTACCACTGTTCTTCGTGGGAAACAGTACAACAGCAACCAGCTGTCCAGGTCACACACGACCTCTACCACTGTTATTCGTGGGAAAGAAGGAATGAAAGAGTTTGGTAAGGATTTACAAATCCTTCAGTTTGAGTACAGGAGACAGTGTATGTGTTAGATACAGCAGATAACACACACTGCTCGAAATGAATGATAATAAATCACAGAACAAGAGATGTAGAGTTTAGAGATGGTTCTGGTGATTTCAGTGTAGCTCTGGACTCCTTTGGATTGGACTAGAAGTGAGTTTGAGTCCTCTTCTCGTTTCTGTTTGAGAAACAGAGTGTCGTATGCTTCAGGTTCGTAGGTAGTGAGATGTAGTCGATGAAGCTCTTCAATATTCTTTTGTATGCACAAAACTCTTCTTGAGTAGGCTTGATTGTATATGAGCTTCTCTGTGTTCTTGATGGAACTCGTTTTTCTCTTCTTGTTTTTCTGGTATATGTCATCCACCACGCACTTCTCTGGTTCGCTTCTTGTTGTTGTTTGTTGATGTGTTGGGCAGCGTAGTCTTCTCGTATTTATCTCCCAACAGGGGACAGAAAAGATTTCTTTTCAGCAGGTACGAGGTACGGGTTCCTAAAATCCGACAACCTTTATCAGGTATTTGAAAAATCATTAAAATGTACATGATATGACCGTTAGATAGATTAAATATAGGAAATAAATAAATTCAAACAGTGCGTCAAGTGATCGGTAGGTAATCAGCATCAGTAGCTTGGACATCAGTAGCTTGAACATCGGTAGCTCAATGTCATTAGTTGCTTTGACTCTATCGGTGGCTCTATGCGTCGGTTGGTACATGCTTGTATCGGTGACTTTGTTTATTGGTAGCTCCATGCGTCGGTAGCTCCATGCGTCGGTAGCTCCATGCGTCGGTAGCTCCATGCGTCGGTAGCTGTGAGTCTGTCAGTAGCTTCGTCCATCGGTGACTCTTATTCTATCGGTAGCTATTTATACTTACACCGGTAGCTCTATATTTGTATTGGTAGCTGTCTTTAAGTCAGTAGCTTATATTTATAAGCACATCGGTAGCTCTGTGTTAAGTATATCGGTAGCTCTGTGTTAGGTCTATCGGTAGCTGTCTGTCGGTAGACTAAGTCTATCGGTAGACTGGTTACCGGTAGCTCTTTATCAGTAGCTATAGGCAGATTACTTATATGTTTTATGAAGAACACATCCGATTGTGTTAGAATCAATTTATAACTTGTATGAACATGGATAAATGAGGATTAACATATTCCAAAGACTATTTTAAAATTATTATTGGTTTGATCACATATTTGAAAGAATTAATGTATAGATCAATGATACTTAAAAATATCACATAGAATGAAAACATAATTGGGATTTTCAACACATATGAATACATGATTGAGATTATCAAAACAGGTGAGTTTAACAATCTCCCCCTTTTTGATAATCACAATTAATGATATGGGCATTTAACATAGTGAAAATATAATAGTAAAGAGTATAATATTGAATTCAATTTTCTTATTGCAAATAACATCAGAGATAATAGAAATAGTATGATATAGACATAAGTTATCAGAGGTAACAATCATAAGGTACTATATAGACATAAGGTATCAGAGGTAAAAATGAAAAAGGGTAATGTGTCTCCTCTCTCATTTTGTTCTCCCCCTTATTCTCTCATAAAATGTTTCTCCCCCTTATCCCCATTATTCTCCCCCTTTATGATAATCAAAAAGTGGGAAAGTAGATATATATAGGAGACAAAGAAAACATGGGAAGTAAATGGAGTTCTTCTTTATTAGAGTAGTCAAAAAGAACAAAAACAGAATACAAAGGAATTCCTATCAAAAATCAGAGCCACTGGATCATTCCACCTCTTCCACGTGAGATTTGCCTTTGGGATCAGAAGAAGGTTCGGGTGGTGAGGATGTGGGTGAAGGTTTTGGAATGCCAGAAAAGATCAAAGGAGGCTGAGCCACTGACACAGAGTCAGGCCTGTAGGTTGAAGATCTTTAGGTGATCATTGGTTTGAGGCTTCGAATAGCTTGAGCAGGAGTCAGCTGGACTGTGGAAGCAGCTGAGGCAGAAGCAGGCAAAGCAGGAGGTATAATGACTGGTCGGGCATCAACATGCAAGAAGGGCAGCAACAGATTTCTAAAATCCATAATAATTCCTCCTCCTCTTTCCATAGAAGAGATGAAATCATCTTTGTTCTCCATAAATTTCTCTAAGGCATGAGTCAATTCTCTTAGCTTGCTCACTTGTTCTCTGAAAGCTTGAGTGACTGGTGGTAGCTTCATGTTTTCCAACATCAGCTTGAAGTGGTGTTCGAGTTGATGCTTGGTGAAAATTTTGGTGAAGTAGTAGTCCACTTTGCTTTTTATGGCTTCCTGAGAGGCAGAGGCTTCTCTCATATAATCTTGAACAATCTTCATTATTTCTCTAGTAGAATCTCTTGTAGAAAGCACCACTCGGCTCAACTCTGATGAGTCCACAGAGCCACTGGTTGAAATAGAACCAATCTCCTCCTTCAACATTGCTCGAACTTGATTCAGGTCAACTGATAGTTTGGAAGTGAGAGGGCCAAGAGAGAAGGAAACAGTTTCTTTAAAACTCTTAGACAAACCACTGATTAGGCTTTGAACTTGAGAGTCTTGTAATTGAACATGATCCTTCACTGAGGTTTTGAAACTTTCAAACACTGAGACAAACTGGCTTACTACACTCTTCACATAAGCTAGGTCCTTGTCAGCTTGAGACTTGGAGCTCATATAAGAATCCAAAGCAGCAACTGATGTCTTGAGAGCTTCAAGATCAGCTTCGATTCTTGAAGACTGAGTCTGGCACTCTTTCACTTCTTCCATAAGCTCAGACATAAAAGAAGATAAATTACAAGCCAGAGATAGCTCGAAGGATCTCTCCAACATTTTCATTTCTTCATAAAATCTTTGCTTCATCTCAGCAACTGATACACTGAATGATTCTTTCAGCTCATTCTTCATGGATTCAAGATCAGATTTAGAGACAAAATCATTTGAAACAACTGCAGCAGATCCTCTTGCTGAGGCCAAACCAACTACAGAATCAGTCATTATGGAATTAATTGAGGTTGCAAGAGAGGTTTCCATTAACTTCACTTCTTCAACAAAACTGGTTTTGAGGTCCTCTTTCAGCTTATTCAGATCATGAAATCTTACCACATCATCTGGCAACATCTCAGAAGCAAGATCATAATTGGTCTTTGGTCTATTCACAGACATTTCATTATCAGAATCCGGATAATCCAATCCACAGACTATAAACCCTGGGTCTTCTACCCAGTCTCCAAGCTCAACAGCTACTGTAACATTTCCAAGCACAGACTGATGCTCCCCCTCAATGGGTGCATTCTCATGTATCACAACAGCATTCAGTTCTGGATTATCTTCATCAGAATCTTGTACTACAAGTTCCACAGGTGCAGCAACTAGAAGATCTTCTGATACAGGTACAACTTCTTCTGTAACTCTTTCTACTTCATCAGCAGGCATAGCTGAGTTTCCAATCAAAGGGATCATACTTAAACTACCAGAAGCAGACAATTCAGATACATTCTCCTTTTCCTGTTCTTCTTGGTGAGGTACAGACTGGTCTTCCTCATGAGTAGATACAATTTCCTCTACCTTTCCTTTCCTAGAGTAAACCAATTCTGCAACAGGACTTGGGGGGCAAGTCTGGATGTCCTCCAACATCCATAGGAGTTTCTTCTTCTTCTTCTTCTGTTTCATCACTATAAACAGGTTCCTCTTCATCAGGTCTCAGACTCGGATCTCTCTCATCCTTTGGTCTTGAGGGATGATCCACAGGATTAAGCCTATCATAAATCTTCTGATCATCACTGACCCATTCACCCTTCCATGGGTTCCAGTTAATTTTCATGTACTTGCAAACAGTCGAGGTGATGCAAAAATTGTTCTTGACTACAACTGTCTCATCTTGAGACTTAGTTATTCCTTTCACTTTTATCATTACTGAAATCAGCTTGGCAAAGAACAGAGCATTAGTCTTTGATTTTGGTCTAATCATGTCTTCCATTTGAAGCATTAACAGTCTGCATAGATTGGTCTTCACACCATGTCTTAGCAAATGAAGAAGATAGATATCTTGATATCTCAGATTTGCAAAATCTCCTCGCCTCGGTATCAACACATGTTGAACAAACTGGAAAAGCAGTCGATTCTCTCCATCCATTTCAGCAGCAACCACTTGCCTTTGATTCCCATTACCAGTCAGCTATTTTAAGGCGGTTTCATAATCAAATATGTCACTGCTAGGTGGCATTGCTCTTGATACATACCCAGAGACACCTTCATGTGGTACTTTCAAACACTCAGCCCACTCTACTGAAGAAAAAGACATCTCTTTTCCATTTAAACAAGAGCATACTCGATTCTCATTCTCAGACTTCTCAAAGGTTACAAACTCATAGAACTGTTTTACCAACTTCGGGTAGTATGGGACATTGTTATTCGAGAAACAATCCACCCATTTCTGGTCTTCCAGAATCTCGAGTACTAAGGATTTTCAAGGCAGTAGCCATTCCACGCACAGTTCCTTCTCGATTACTATGTCTCTATTCTGCAAGTGAGGATTCACTGGTCGCCTTCCCGATCTAGTTCTGACTTCACTAACACTGGCTTTATGCTGTGTCTTCTGCTTCTTAGCATTTGGTTCTGTTCTTTCATCTCTGACGATAGGAAGCTTGGTTTTTTCCATCGCGGGTTTAGGGTTCTTGGTCGATTTGGGAGCTAAGGTTCGAAGGTGAGAGATTTTGAGCTTGGTGAGGTAAGAAGTGGCTTAGACTTAGTTTTATCATTTAGGAATTCCAAATAAACAACTAAAATAGAGTAATAAAATAAAATAAAATAAAACGATTCGTATTCTTGGCGGCAGACAGAAGTTTTAAAAACATTGCATCAGTGTGAGTAAATCATCGGTGAGAAAAACAAATCGGTGAGAGTTGTACATCGGTGAGAATTTTACATCGGTGAGAATTTTCACATCGGTGAGAATTTCTACATCAGTGAGAATTTTCACACCGGTTGTGATTAAACAGTCCCAATTCGTGTCTTATGTAACTTAGCCTATCCGAACTTAAAGGTTTAGTGAAAATATCAGCCAATTGATGTTCAGTGCCAATAAATTCAAGAGAAATATCACCTTTTTGATAGTGATCTCTTAGGAAATGGTGTCTTACATCTATGTGTTTGGTTCTAGAGTGAGATACAGGATTCTTAGAGATGTTTATTACACTGGTGTAATCACAGTTGATTGAAACATGTTTAAAAACATATCCATAGTCCAAAAGAGTGTGTTTCATCCACAGAATTTGTGCACAGCAACTACCAGCAGCTATATATTCTGCTTCAGCAGTAGATAATGCAACTGAGTTCTGTTTCTTACTACACCAAGAAACTAAGTATTTTCCAAGCAAATGACATGTTCCTGATGTGATTTTTATATCTAACTTACAACCAGCAAAGTCAGCATCTGAATAACTCATTAACTCAAAGGATTGTCCTTTTGGGTAAAAAAACCTAAGTTAACCGTGTGTTTGAGATATTTAAAAATTCTTTTAACAGTAAGCAAATGAGATTCTTTTGGATTAGCTTGAAATCTAGCACACATACACACACTAAACATAATATCAGGTCGACTAGCAGTAAGATAAAGTAAACTACCAATCATACCTCTGTAATTTGTTTGATCAACTGGTTTCCCAGTTTCATCTGCATCCAATTTACAGGTAGTACTCATAGGAGTTTCACTTTACTTGATACTATCCAGACCAAAACGTTTTAAAAGATCCTTTGAATATTTACTTTGATTCAAAACAATACCATTTTCATTTTGAAATACTTGAAATCCAAGAAAGTACTTAAGCTCTCCCATTAAGCTCATTTCAAATTCATTTTGCATACTTTTTGAAAAATCAGTACATAAAGAGTGTTTAGAAGATCCAAAAATAATATCATCAACATATATTTGTACAACTAAAACATCTTTAGAAATTCTTTTAATGAAAAGAGTTGGATCAGCAATCCCTTTAGTAAAACCTTTTGAAATAAGGAAATTGCTAAGTCTATCATACCAAGCTCTTGGAGCTTGTTTTAAACCATACAAAGCTTTAGAAAGTTTAAAAACATGATTTGGAAAATGGGGGTTAGTAAATCCAGGTGGTTGTTCTACAAAAACATCTTCAATTATAAAACCATTTAGAAAAGCACTTTTGACATCCATTTGATATAACTTGAAATCCAGATGTGCAGCATATGCAAGTAAGATCCTAATGGATTCTAGTCTAGCTACAGGTGCAAAAGTCTCCCCATAGTCTATACCTTCTTCTTTACTATATCCTTGTGCAACTATTCTAGCTTTGTTTCTAACTATATTTCCAGATTCATCTACTTTATTTCTAAAAACCCATTTTGTGCCTATTGTCAAAGTGTCCTTAGGTTTGTCAACTAATTCCCAGACTTTGTTTCTTTCAAACTGATTTAATTCTTCCTGCATAGCTATTACCCAGAATTCATCATTGATAGCATCATTGATATTTTTGGGTTCTAGATGTGAAAGAAAAGCTTGATGTTCAACCTGGTTTCTTAGAGAAGCTCTAGTTTGTGTTCCTCTATCAAGATTACCAACAACAGCTTCTAAAAGATGATTCTTTAGAATCCTCATTGATTTGGTAAAGGTTGGACTAGAAATTTCAGGTTCATATATAGGTTCGGGTTCAATAGAAGCAGATTCTGGAGAAAGTCCAGAACGGGATACTTTTATAACAGGTTCTTTAGATTTATCATTAAGGTCCAGAATAGACAAATCTTCTTCAAGATTCTCATGAGAGGTTTTAGGCTCATGTGGATCAGTTTCATCAAACTTGATGTGAACATATTCTTCCACACATTTGGTTTTCTTATTGAATACTCTATAGGCTTTACTTGAAATAGAGTAACCTAGAAAAATTCCTTCATCACTTTTGGAAGCAAACTTATCCAGATTATCTTTAGTATTCAGAATAAATACTTTGCAACCAAAAACTTTAAAGTAATTAACCTTAGGCTTTCTATTGTTCCACAATTCATAAGGGGTTTTCTTAATAATAGGTCCAATTAAGACTCTATTAATGACATAACAAGCTGTATTAACAGCTTCATCCCAAAAATAAATAGGCAGATCATATTCATTAAGCATGGTTCTAGCAATTTCTTGAAGGGTTCGGTTTCTTCTTTCTACTACACCATTCTGTTGGGGTGTTCTAGGGGCAGAAATGTTATGAGTATAGCCATTGTGTGAGAAATAAGATTCAAAATCATGATTTTCAAACTCACAACCATGATCACTCCTCAAAGTTTTAATCTTAAGTCCACTAAGGTTCTCTACAGATTTAGAGTATTTAACAAAAGAAGAACAAGCTTCACTTTTGTGAGCTAGAAAATATACCCAAGTATATCGAGAAAAATCATCTACAAGAACATAAACATAGTGCTTCCCATTTAAACTAGAAACTCTTGATGGTCCAAACAAATCCATGTGAACCAATTCAAGTGGTTGAGAAGTCGAAACTTCTTTCTTTGATTTAAAAGAAACTTTGTGTTGTTTTCCCTTTTGACAGGGGTTACACACTTTATCATTTGGGAATTCTAATTTAGGTAGGTTTCTAACTAGGTTCTTTCTAGAGAGTTTTCTAAGTGAGTGAATGTTGCAATGTCCCAATCTTCTGTGCCATAGCCAAGATTCTTTATGAAAATCATTCAATCAATTAATATTCTGCTTAGCTAAAGAATTCAGATTAACAGCATAAACATTTTCATTTCTTAAGGTAGAAAATACCAAAACATTCTTAGAATTAAAAACTTTGCAAGAATCATTTTCAAATTTAACATGAAAACCATCATCACATAACTGAGAAATACTTAATAAATTGTATTTAAGGCCATCAACAAATAAAACTTTAGAGATCAAAATTGAATCAGTGTTACCAATCTGGCCTAGGCCGATGATTTTTCCTTTAGAGTTATCACCAAAGGTGACAAAGCCTCCATCAACTTTTATTAAACTCTTGAAACAATAGAAGTCTCCTGACATATGTCTTGAACATCCACTGTCCAAATAGCAGGTCTCTTTACAGGAGCTCTTCAAGCAAGTTCCCTACAAAACAGATTTAGATGGGAGATGATTTTGGTACCCAGATTTTCTTGGGTCCAGACAGGTTAGCCAATAACACTTTAGGTACCCATATTTGTCTAATGGGTCTCATATAATTTGTAGAATTGACATGCTTTGAAAGATAAACTTTATTAGATCCATAGCTATGTATATAACTGGTTGAAGCATATGAAGTTCCAGAATTACCTTCATTCTGTCCAGATTTAGGAATGAATCTAGTTTTGGAAATTTTCCTTTGTCCAGGTTGGTATCCTATACCAGTAGTATATTTAGGTGCTATTTGCTTTCCTAGCATCTGTGTTAGAGTATTTTTGCCATTGGTGAACTTCTCTAAGTCTTTCTTGAGTTTCTCATTAGATAGTTTTAGTTCAGTATTCTCTTTTAGCAGTTGAGCATTTTTCTCTTTTTCAATAGTGAGTTCGGTTTTAACTGTAGTGGTGAGAGAATGCTGTTTCTTTAATGACTTGTATTTATCCTTAAGTTCATTACATGTCTCTTCCAGCATATCACAGTATTCAAACAGTTCAGATTTAGACATGTTATCACCTTCAGAATCATCTCCAGAATAATATGAATTTGAAGCAGGAGTTTCAGCAGTTACCTCAGAAGTGTTTGTCATAAAGAACATGTTGGCTCGATTCCTTTCAGAGTCTGAAGATTCAGCTTCACTTGTGCTGTCTTCTGAAGCACTCCAAGTAGCCTTCATGGCTTTCTTAAACTTATTGTCCTTATATTAATATTTCTTTTTATACTTTAGCTTTGGACAGTCGGCTTTAATGTGTCCTTTTCTCTTGCACTCATAGCAGAAAACATCATCTGATTTGTCATTCTTCTTCCAATCCTTTTTCCATTTACCTTGGTGATCATACATACCCTTATAATTTGTTTTTCTGAAGAACTTCTTTTTCCTATAAAATTTCATAAATCTTCTAGCAATGTGAGCCATCTCAGGATCACTGTCAGAATCACTTCCACTGTCTTCACAACTTGAACTTTCAACTACAGCTTGAAGCTTTTCTTTGTCCTTATTCTTTGAAGTTGAGGATTTGAAAGCGACGGACTTTCTTGCAGGATCATTTTCTTCCTCTTTATTCACTTTAAGCTCTTCTTCATACATCATAAGCTTTCCAATTAGTTCCTTGACAGGTAGAGCAGCAATGTCACATGATTCTCTGATTGAGACAGATGTGCATCTCCATCTATCAGGCAGACATCTCAAAATTCTCATAATTTGTTCCTTCGATGATACATCCTTTCCCAACGAGATCACTGTATTGACAATTTCATTGAACTTGAGATACATGTCAGAAATGGGTTCGTCAGGCTTCATTTTAAAATTATCATACTTGATAGTATAAGTGTTCAATCTCATTTCTTTAACATTAGTTGTTCCTTCATGAGAAACAGCTAATGTATCCCAAATTTCAAAAGCAGTTTTACAAGCAGAAATTCTATTAAACTCTTCATCTCCTAGAGCACAGTACAAGGCATTCATAGCTTTACAGTTGTTATTGTAATTAGTCTTTATAGGTTCATCCCAAGTAGATCTAGCAGTAGTGGGAATTTTGTATTCTGATTCAATAGTAGTCCAAATATCAAAACCTATGCTTTCTAGATGAATTTTCATTTTCAGTTTCCACTGAGCATAATTAGTTCCATTAAAGAAAGGTGGCCGGTTAGTAGCAGCACCCTCAAGTCTATTGTCCATGATGAGAAAATTTTAAATAGACAAAAATTTAGATATAATAGAAATTTTAAGAACTTTAAAATACAACTAAAATCACAGTTCAAAAGCAGAGTACTTTTAGAAAGTATTTTCAAACCTCTGATACCAAGTGTTGGTCGGAGTGGTTTACTCAAGAGGGGGGTGAATTGAGTACCAATTAAAATTTCTGTTTTTAAAAACAGTGTATTAAAGACCCCCAAACAAAATAATAAATTAAACTGTAGTGAATTTATATTAAAGTAGAGGTTCTGTCAGATTCTCAAGGGATTGATCAATTCCCAGTTAATCAACACAGGAGTGTGTGATTATCTTTTGAAACTAACTTACTAATCTACACTTAACATAAACACTTGCTAATTTAATTATCAAAGTAACTTTAAAAACAGTATTGGTTTTAAAGTGATTAGCAGCGGAATAAAACTTTAAAAGAGATGGCACGACAATGTAACCAAGACGTTCAGTCTCAAGCCGAGACTTAGTCCTCTCAAAAGTTTATATAAAAATGATCCACACCCTGGATCGGGGTTCAACAGTTTACAACTGTCCAGGTCCAAGACCTCTACCACTGTTCTTCGTGGGAAATAGTACAACAACAACCAGCTGTCCAGGTCACACACGACCTCTACCACTGTTATTCGTGGGAAAGAAGGAATGAAAGAGTTTGGTAAGGATTTACAAATCCTTCAGTTTGAGTACATGAGACAGTGTATGTGTTAGATACAGTAGATAACACACACTGCTCGAAATGAATGATAATAAATCACAGAACAAGAGATGTAGAGTTTAGAGATGGTTCTGGTGATTTCAGTGTAGCTCTGGACTCCTTTGGATTTGACTAGAAGTGAGTTTGAGTCCTCTTCTCGTTTCTGTTTGAGAAACAGAGTGTCGTATGCTTCAGGTTCGTAGGTAGTGAGATGTAGTCGATGAAGCTCTTCGATATTATTTTGTATGCACAGAACTCTTCTTGAGTAGGCTTGATTGTATATGAGCTTCTCTGTGTTCTTGATGGAACTCGTTTTTCTCTTCTTGTTTTTCTGGTATATGTCATCCACCACGCACTTCTCTGGTTCGCTTCTTGTTGTTGTTTGTTGATGTGTTGGGCAGCGTAGTCTTCTCGTATTTATCTCCCAACAGGGGACAGAAAAGATTTCTTTTCAGCGGGTACGAGGTACGGGTTCCTGACATCCGACAACCTTTATCAGGTATTTGACAAATCATTAAAATGTATATGATATGACCGTTAGATAGATTAAATATAGGAAATAAAGAAATTCAAACAGTGCGTCAAGTGATCGGTAGGTAATCAGCATCGGTAGCTTGGACATCAGTAGCTTGAACATCGGTAGCTCAATGTCATTAGTTGCTTTGACTCTATCGGTGGCTCTATGCGTCGGTTGGTACATGCTTGTATCGGTGAAATTTTTTATCGGTAGCTCCATGCGTCGGTAGCTCCATGCGTCGGTAGCTCCATGCGTCGGTAGCTCCATGCGTCGGTAGCTCCATGCGTCGGTAGCTGTGAGTCTGTCAGTAGCTTCGTCCATCGGTGACTCTTATTCCATCGGTAGCTATTTATACTTACACCGGTAGCTCTATATTTGTATCGGTAGCTGTCTGTAAGTCAGTAGCTTATATTTATAAGCACATCGGTAGCTCTGTGTTAAGTATATCGGTAGCTCTGTGTTAGGTCTATCGGTAGCTGTCTGTCGGTAGACTAAGTCTATCGGTAGACTGGTTACCGGTAGCTCTTTATCAGTAGCTATAGGCAGATTACTTATCTGTTTTATGCATAACCCATCCGATTGTGTTAGAATCAATTTATAACTTGTATGAACATGGATAAATGAGGATTAACATATTCCAAAGACTATTTTAAAATTATTATTGGTTTGATCACATATTTGAATGAATTAAAGTATAGATCAATGATACTTAAAAATATCACATAGAATGAAAACATAATTGGGATTTTCAACACATATGAATACATGATTGAGATTATCAAAACAGGTGAGGTCAACAAAGAGGTTGTCCAATTTTGGTAGTACATGCCTTCTAATGCTAAGGACATGGTGTTACAATTTCATGCTAGGTTGAAGATTACATAAATTGGAGATGTTTGAGCCTCATCCAATAATCACTATGAGAATAACCCTATCAAGGTGGGAATATATATTCAGGAACTATAGATTCTTATTTATATAACTAACGGCTAGATTCCTACCACATGGAAGGTGGAGGATATGTTGAAATGGGGGTCCACTGAAGTGTTCAATTACCCGTCTTATAAGGATTGAGATGAATATGTTGATCCCAAGGATATAATTTATCATTATCTTATTTTCTATTTTTTTCTTAATTTATTTAATTTAGGAAAATTTGTTTTTACGGAGGAAAATATCACCCATTTTTATAGTGGATGAATGGGAAATTTTCCAAGATCCAATCATCGAAGTATGGCCTGACCGGTACCACACTCAGAACTGAAGAATTAATACTAGAACTGGGAGATCTATCCAAGGTCTAGTAGACAATAGAAAAATATATGACAAGAGACTCACTACAAAATCCTCTAATACCTGTCCTTGAGGAGTCTAGTTATAGCCTCCTCCCATTAAAAATGAGAAATGGATAATGAATTCCTTGGATAAGTACCTCTCTAGTGATGGTAAGTCCTCACAACATCAATTATTTATTCTTTATCCATCACAAATGTTTAATCATGTCTATGGTTGTAGAATATCCTTCTCCATACTATCTCAAGGGGATTATATGTAACACCCGAGACTTTTATGAGAAATATTTTAATTTTATGTTATATACATCATCAAAGGAATCTTTCACTACACACAACACTAGCTTGGCTTGCTTTACACTCAATCACGTCCTTCCTCGATAGCTTGTGTCGTACGCAATACCGAGTTTCACTAGACAACGATATGCTATTAAAATATTATTAAAACTCTCCATTATGAATAGTAATACCCACTTTTTAAATTTTTTAAATTTTATTTTTCATAATGGACTTCATTTTTGGATTCGAAATGTTGAAATTAGCCTAGGGTGAAATATTGGTATTTTTCTGAAAACTTGCAATTTTTGATGAATAGTGAATACACTTGGTTACTATTTAAAAACCGACTTTTTATTTAAATAATTATTTATTTAATTTAAATTTATTTTAGTTCAAAATTGATACATAATACCTATATAAGTTCAATGCAATTCATTGGAGTCATTTTATAATAAATTTAGATATATAAAAATTTTATTGAACTTTTCACCGTCTTTTACCCACCTCTTAGGAGAATTTCCAAATACACATAAAACGTAATTTTACCACTTATGTGAGTGGAATTTCGAAAATCCGAGATACATGGTTAATATCAAGGAGTAAAAATTGGTTCAATGAGATTAAAATAATTTTTGGTGAATAGTAACTTTTTAATTTTTTTTACCACCGTTAAAAGTAAATAGGGTAATTATGGGTAAAAATGTTATTATTATTACCCTAACACATGTCCTAATTCTATTTTATAAGTTTAATTCGACCAAAAACAACCTTAGGAATAAAATATGACCATTTAGGCGCACTTGGATTAGATTAGGACATTTAAAATTAGTTTATATAAAGAAGGGCTAAAATATTTAAAAATCAATGTTTAATAACTAAATTATTTTTAATATAAGTTTAAACAAAAGATAAATTAGACTATAAATATTAATTAGAAATATAAAAGGATTTCCTACATAATGTTATTTTATTTTTAATTTTTATACTTTATATAATTTAATTTATTTATGACACAATGATGATGCAGTAATTATATTATTATTGAAATATTGACATAATTGATGTTATAAATACCCAAATGAATGTAATTTGAGACTTTTTATGAATTCCGATAATTTTCTATGTTAATATTACATTTTAGTATTGATTTAATTACTTTTTTTGAACTAATATTTCTGTTTTGATTTTTACAAAAATCAATTACCAAATAGTGTCAAAATTGACATAAAATACTTTTTAAACCAAATATTATATTATTAATTGTTATTTTATTCATAAAAATATAAGGTTCGGTAAAATGACTTAGATAAGGTTATATATATTAATAAAAAACAACTGGGGTTTTTTTTGGCTTGTTATAATAAGTTTATTAACCTTATAGTGTAATAAAACAAGAAGACACGGTAAAAGATAAATTATCTAACATAAAGTTAAATCTAAATGATAAGGTTAAAATAGATACCTAAACATGTCTAAATTATATTGGATGAGAGGATTTCGACCCATCCCCACCTTATCTTCGAAATAAATTGATTTGGAGCTATTAAAAACCGGATATGACTTTATAATAAAATAAAATTCTTAGTTTTTCCAAAGGTGCCCCTCTCCTCCCTTATAAAAGAGCACCTCCTCCCACTCTTCCTCACACCACATTGAGCCTTAATGCTTGGAAAACCCCTTAAAAATTATCTTCTCCACTTCCCTAGAAACATACTAGAGGTCCTGGTCTTCTTCAAAGACCAATTTTAGTTCCCTGAGAGGAGGTCTCAAAGAAGCGCTTCAAAGAAGAGGAAATGTCCGTTACCGATTCATTCAACTTTATTTCTTCTTCCACTTATTCGTATTTAGTTGTTTCATTATGAAGTAACAAAATCAGTATCACTCATATACTGATATGCTATTATAAGTATGAAACAACCCTATTTCACCATCTATCCATCCTACGGAAAACGAAATCACCGCGCGTGCGTACGTACAGAATACCGTCTCCATGTCGTGGTGTAGTCTATTTTCCACCACCACCTTACATGGATGGGTATAATGGTGTAAATAATAACTATATATGATTATTTAAAAGTGATATTGATTCGGAAATATTATAAATACACTCCAATACAATTCCACGATCATGGGAACGATATCATCGCTCGTATGTACGTATGGAATACCGTCCCCACGATGTGACGCGACTCGTTCTACATGAGTTTCATTGCATAATGATTACATAAATGAATTTAGTGAATAAATTTGATATTTATTACACTAATACCATTCTGGAAATGAGGTATCTACATCCTAAAAAGAAGAATAAGAATTTATTAGACAAAACATGCATAAGAACAAAAAAGCAATAAACACCTGAATAACAAGTAACAATGAAATATTACTAATAAGAAGCTAAGAATATGACCATATATGATATCATAAAAATAATTATGATTCTATAATAAGTCAATGAAATTATTTAAATCATTATACAGGAGGTTCAGACACTTACGAAGCAAATCGGACCTAAGGTAAAGGAAAATCTCGCAATCTCAATTTTTATCCGAGATTGTTTATACTTCAGAATTTACTGGGGAATAATTATCATCCACATCCATGTATCTTAATTATGTAATATTATTTATATCCTCCTATAATTTTTTAAATACAAGGTTACCCTTCGGTGGGTTTTTAGTAAAAGATATGAAAGGAATATTTTGTCGTTTTTCGTACGAGGTACTTTTTGACTTTTCCAGCCAAAGTACGAGAAGAATATTTTTTTAAGTGATACTGCCTGAATGGATTTTAGAACATTATTTCCATGAAGCTTCCATTACAAGTTTTCAAGTTTATTTTTAATCAACTTCTTTTAGTTCAAAATTATATGACATGTTAATAAAGGAAAAAAAAAATTGAAGTAGAAAGGATATTTTCCTCAAGAATATTGTTCAAGTGTTTTATAAAAATTATTTTCCATCTAAGATAATATAGGGTTCTTTTTATATCCCAATTTTTTCATTGATTTGATTATGTTATGATGGAATTATATTTACGATATCCTTTTATGGATTATATTATGATGACGTGATGTTTAAGAATCCCATTTTTATTACATGGGTTATACTATGATGTATGGTTTATGATTTTGTGGAACAAATAAGAATTGTATCATTATGAGATGGATTGGACCTATATATCCCTCCAATTCATTGGGTAAAGATTTATATCTCATGAGATAGACATGGCTGGAACAACAGGTTAAACCGGTTCAGTGAAACAGGACTAAAACGAGGAGTGAACTCGGTTCAGAAATGGACTTTGTCCGCTAAGATAGCCTTGGCAATGAGTCTTGACTACTAAGAAATGATTCTCTATGATTATGTGTGTATTCCACAAAGCTTCATGTTTTATGTTATGTTTATTGGGATTACATTTCACTACTATGATTTATCCCATGTCATGAAATTATTATCCCATTTGCAAGTTAAGATTTCCCAAATGATATGTTCTTATGAATATGATGTGATTGACATTTCTTTTGTTTACCCTTACTGATCATTTGAGCTCACCCTGTTGTATGATTTCTTTCCCCAGGTCAGGAAGAAGGTTATTAAGTAGGATATTCCAAAAAGGGACTTAGATATGATGTAATAAATGGGAGACATCGTAGATGATTTATGAACCAGTTGTTTATGATTTCTAGTTTCTAAAGACACTATACCTATACGGTCCATTCATGGTTTTGTTATATGTTGTAATAAGTGTACTTCAATTTTAAAGTATTAACAATGTATGTAAAGTATGGGTCGTTATAGTTGGTATCAGAGGAAATTTATAGTCAACCATTGGAAACTAGGATGTGAAATCCTTAGTAAGAATCCTAAGGATATGTCAAAGCATATAACACAATATTAGTGTTTTAGAAATGGCCATGAAAAACCTATGATAAGACCTTAAGTGTGAAATTTTATTCTTGATTATGCTATTTTACTATTACAATTAGTGTTTCTCACACTATTCTTCTTGGTTTTAGTCAATGGCTGGAACAAGAAGGAACCGTATTAATATGGAATGCGACGGGAAATGCAATGATTGTCCCCCTGGGCAACCAAACATTATGGGAGCTGGAATGAAAAATCTTGTAGCCATGCTCACAAAATGTTCTCAAGCTATGAATCATGCAGGACTTCTAAACGAGAAAAGGAAGGAGCAACATTCTGTTGAATCCTTCATGAGGCAGCGTCCACCTTCATTCAGTGGGTCATCTGATCCATTAGTGGCTGAACAATGGATCAGTACCACTGAAATGATATTTTCAGTTCTTCAATATTCTGAACATGATAAAGTCATCTTAAAAGTATATCGTTTGGAAGGTGATGCTGATCAATGGTGGAATCTTATTAAGAATACGAGGCCAAGGGATGAAATTGAGTCCATGGAATGGGATGAGTTCAAGAACTTATTTTTTTATAAGTACTTCCCCTGTATTCTTCAAACAAATATGGAGAAGGAGTTTCTTGAACTTAACCAAAAGGGTGATGAATCTGTTCGTACCTATGAAGCAAATTTTACAAGACTTCCAAGGTATGCTTCTGGTATTATTATCCAACCTGAGAGTAAGATCGATCAATTCTTTAGTGGCTTAAAACCAAGTCTTCGATGGGCATTATCCATAAGGGACTTCAATAGCTACGAGGAAATTTTTTGATGTGCTCTCAAGATTTAGATGGAGATTGGAGTAACCCATCAGTCATATGGGTTTAATAAGAAGAGGAAAATGAAATTCAAAGGAAAATATAAAGAGCACACTAAAAAGAAGATGAGTTTTCCCTTATGCTCAAAGTGTGGAAGGAAACATGGAGGTAGTTTTCTTAAAGGGACAAGTAAATGTTTCAAATTTGGAAGGGAAGGTCATCGGGCATTTGAATGCCACAATGATGGGAAGAAGATGTCTAGTGATGTGAACAAATAAAAGGCTACACATAGTGCACCTCCTACACTTCAATGTTACAAGTGCAAGGAAATGGGGCATTATGCCAGTCAATGCCCTAATACAAGGGTTGTTGATGATGATCAACATCAAAAAACTCTTAAGGCTAAAGACAAAGGAAAGACACATGCAATTTCTATCAGTGATGTGGAGTATGATAACGAAGTGGTGAAAGGTATACTTTCCATCCACTCTAAAGTAGAAAATGTTTTATTTGATTCTGGATCCACCCACTATTTTATTTCTGGAGAATTTTCTAAGGGTATCTCCGTATTACCTCAACAATTAGATGTTGAGTTAGCTGTGACAACCCCTAATGGAACAACAGTCACATCAAATGTTTATACTTCTTCTCCGATTGAAGTTTGTGGGAAAGTTCTTCCTGAAAATCTTGTGATCCTTCCTATAGTGGAATTTGATGTGATTCTTGCCATGGATTTTCTTTCTTTATATGGAGCTCATATCAATTGCCAAATAAGGGAAGTCACATTTCATATTCCAAATCAATTTATGATCGTCTATCGATGCAAGGATGAACATAACCTTCCAGTGGAAATTTCTTCCATCTTATGGGTCTTGATTCCAATAAATGAAGGTTATTTATCTCAAATGGTTGTTGAGAAAATCACAATTAAGAATATTCCCATTGTACGGGAGTTTGATGATGTCTTTTCGGAAGAATTACCGGGACTTCCCCCAAATCCTGAAGTAGAGTTTTCAATTGAACTCGTACCGGGTGCTTTGCCTATTTCAATGACACATTATAGAATGGCCCCAATTGAGTTACAAGAATTGAAGAAGAAACTCCAAGAGAATCTTGATAAGGGATTCATACGCCCAAGTGCGTCACCTTGGGGATCACCAGTTCTGTTTGTTAAGAAAAAAGATGGATCAATGGGGCTCTGCATTGATTATCAAGAACTTAACAAGATCACCATCAAGAAAAAATATCCTCTCCCACGCATTGATGACATATTTGACCAACTACGCTGAGCTCAATACTTTTCTAAGATTGATATTCATTCAGGGTATCATCAATTAAGGGTCAAAAGGGAGGATATACCAAAGACGTATTTCCGTACAAGGTATGGACACTATGAATTTATAGTGATGCCATTTGGTCTTACTAATTCCCCTGCTATCTTCATGGATCTGATGAATAGATTCTTTAGAGACTATCTTGATCAGTTTGTGGTAGTCTTTATAGACGATATTCTTGTCTATTCAAAGATCATGTAAGAACATGAAGATCACTTGAGAATTGTATTGAAGACCCTGAGAAATGAGACGCTTTATGCCAAATTTACCAAGATTGAATTATGGATTCAAAAAGATTTATTTATGGGTCACATAAACTCAAAAGAGGGGATATCTGTGGATCCAGCAAAAATAGAGGTTATCGAAAGATGGTCGAGACCAACAACAGTAACTGAGATCTGATGTTTTCTTGGTTTGGATGGATATTATCGATGTTTTTTGAATGATTTTTCACGATTATGTAATCCACTCACCAAGTTGACTTGGAAAGGAGTTAAGTTTGTTTGGACGGAGGAATGTGAAGAGAATTTCAAGGAGTTGAAAAGAAGGTTATCCAGTGCACCTATACTCACAATTCCTTGTAGTGGAGAAAGGTTTGCGATCTACAGTGATGCATCCAAGAAGGGGTTGGGGTGTGTTGTTATGAAAAATGATATTGTGATAGCTTATGCCTCACGATAGTTGAAAATCCATGAGAAAAATTACGCAACTCATGATTTGGATTTTTCTGCGGTAACCTTTGCATTAAAGATTTGGATTCATTACCATTATGGTGAAAGGTGTGATATTTATACTGATCATAAAAGTTTAAAGTATATTTTCACACAAAAGGAGCTAAATATGCATTAAATAAGATGGTTGGAGCTGATTAAGGATTACGACTTCTCAATTCATTACCACCCTGGGAAAGCAAACAAGGTAGAAAACGCATTATGTCGACAAGACCATGCTAGCTTATCCATGATGAGGTTCACAAAAGATCCAATATTTATGGATTTACAAAGGATGGATCTTGGAATTATAATGGAAGGGAAAAAATCGTATCTTTCTCAAATGAATGTTCAACCATCTATACCTGTAAAGATTAAAGTGGCACAAAAAGAAGATGTAGAGTTACAAAAGAAGGTGAGAAATATTCCTGAATTCAACCTTGATTGTGATGGGATAATAAGGTTTAGGAATTGGGTTTGTGTTCCTCCCATCCTAGAAATAAAGAAGGAGTTGCTGGATGAGGCTCACAGTTCTTCATTCTCTATTCATCATAGAAGCACAAAGATGTATAGGGACCTGACAGAGTACTTCTGGTGGGATGACATGAAAAGAGATGTTGCTGATTATGTCTCTCGATGCTTGGTTTGTCAGTAAGTTAAAGTTGAGAGGTAGAAGTCGAAGGGGATGTTACAACCATTACCCATACCTAAATGGAAATGGTAAAACATCACTATGGACTTTGCCACTGGACTTCCTAAAACATCCAAAGGCAATAATGCTATCTGGGTCATAGTTGATCATCTTACAAACTCGACACACTTCATCACTATTAGAGAGGATTTCTCTCTGGATCATCTTGTCAGGATATATGTGAAGGAAGTGGTAAGATTTCATGGAGTACCACATTCTATTATATTTGATCGGGATCCGAGGTTTACCTCAATGTTTTGGAGAAGTCTTCAGCATACTCTGGATACAGAGTTGAGTTTCAGCACTGCTTATCATCCTCAGATAGACGGTCAGTCTGAGAGGACAATTCAAACTCTAGAAGATATGTTGAGAGCTTGCTCTATGGATTTCAAAGGTGGTGGGGATCAACACCTACCTCGGGTGGAATTTTCTTATAATAATAGCTTTCACTCCAGTATTCAGAATGCTCCTTATGAATCTTTCTATGGAAAGAAATGAAAGACTCCAACTTTCTTGAATGAAGTTGGGGAAAGAAAGCTATTAGGACCTGATCTTGATGATGAGATGGCAGAAAAGGTCAGATTTATTCAACAACACATTAGAGCTGCTTAGAGTCGACAAAAAGTTATGCCGACAACTGAAGAAAAGACCTAGAGTTTGAAGTGGGTGATAAAGTGTTCTTATGAATATATCTTTGGAAGAGAGTAATGAGATTTGGAACGAAGGGAAATATGATCCCTAGATATATCGGTCCCCTTGAAATACTGGATTGTGTTGGGAAGGTAGCTTACCGATTGGCGCTTCCCCCGAATCTCTCTCAAGTTCATGATGTGTTCCATGTATCTCTCCTGAGAAATTAGATACCTGCTCCTTCACATGTACTCAGCTCAGAAGGTGTACCGCTAGAGCAAGATCTTTCTTATAAAGAACAGCCGATAGAGATTATGGATTGTAGCAAAAAAGCCCTATGGTACAAGACCATTCTCTTGGTGAAAGTTTTATGGAGGAACCACCAATTAAATAAGCTACATGAGATCTTCAGGATATGATGATGGAGAGGTATCCTCATCTATTTGTTACAAAGGGACGAATTTCGTGGGCGAAATTCATTTTAAGGGGGGTAGAATGTAACACCTGAGACTTTTATGAAAAATATTTTGTTTTTATGTTATATACATCATCAAAGGACTCTATCACTACACTCAACACTGGCTTGACTTGCTTTACATGCAGTCGCGACCTTCCTCGATAGCTTGCGTCGTACGCAATACCGAGTTTCACTAGACAACGATATACTATTAAAATATTATTAAAACTAGCCATTATGAATAGTAATACCCACTTTTTGAAATTTTTTAAATTTTATTTTTCAAAATGGACTTCATTTTTTGATTCGGAATATCGAAATTAGCCTAGGGTGAAATTTTTCTATTTTTCTGAAAACTTTCAATTTTTGATGAATAGTGAAAACATTGGGTTACTATTTAAAAACCGACTTTTTATTTAAATAATTATTTATTTAATTTAAATTTATTTTAGGTCAAAATTGATACATAATACCTATATCAGTTCAATGCAATTCATTGGAGTTATTTTATAATAATTTTATATATATATAAATTTTATTGAACTTTTCACCGTCTTTTACCCACCTCTTAGGAGAATTTCCAAATTCACATAAAACATAATTTTACCGCTTTTGTGAGTAGAATTTCAAAAATCCGAAAGACATGGTTAATATCAAGGACTAAAATGTGGTTGAATGAGATAAAAATAATTTTTGGTGAATAGTTACTTTTTACTTTTTTTACCACGGTTAAAAGTAAATAGAGTAATTAAGGGTAAAAATGATATTATTATTACCCTAACACATGTCCTAATTCTATTGTATAAGAGTAATGCGACCAAAGAAAACTTTAGTAATAAAATATGACCATTTAGGCCCACTTGGATTAGATTAGGACATTTAATATTAATTTATTTAAAAAGGGGTTAAAATAGTTATATATCAAAGTTTAATGACTAAATAATTTTTAATATTGGGTTATAAATAAGATAAATTAGACTATAAATATTCATTAGAAAGATAAAAATATTTCCTAAATAATTGTATTTTATTTGTAATTTTTAGACTTTAAATAATTTAATTTATTAATGACACAATGATGATGAAGTAATTATATTATTAATGAAATATTGACATAATTGATGTTATAAATACCCAAATAAATGTAATTTGAGACTTTTAATGAATTCATATAATTTTATATGTTAATATGACATGTTATTATTGATTTAATTAACTTTTTTTGAACTAATAGTTCTGTTATGATTTTCACAAAAATCAATTACCAAATAGTGTCAAAATTGACATAAATAGTTTTTAAAAAAAATATTATATTATTAATTGTTATTTTATTCATAAAAATTTACAGTTCGGCCAAATGACATAGATAAGGTTATATATGTTAATAATAAACAACTTGGGGTTCGTTTGGATTGTTATAGTAAGTTTATTAACCTTATAGTGTAAGAAAACAAGAAGACACGGTAAAAGTTAAATTATCTTACTTAAAGTTAAATATAAATTATAAGGTAAAAATAGATACCTAAACAAGTCCAAATTCTATTAGATGAGATTATTTTGGCCCATCCCAACCCTATCTTGTAAATAAATCAATTTTGAGCTATTAAAAACCGAATATGACTTTATAATAAAATAATAATTTTAGTTTTTCCAAAGGTGCCGCTCTCCTCCCTTATAAAAGGGTACCTCCTCCCTCTCTTCCTCACACCACTTTGAGCCTTAAATCTCGGCCAAACCCTGCCAAATTATCTTCTCCACATCCATAGAAACATCATAGTGGTCCTGGTATTCTTCAAAGTCCAATTTTAGTGCACTAAGAGGAAGTCTCAAAGAGGCGCTTCCAAGAAGATGTAATGTCCGTTACCGATTCTTTGAACTTTATTTCTTCTTACACTTCTTCTTCATTAGTTGTTTCATTATGAAGTAATAACATCAGTATCACTCATATACTAATATGTTATTATATGTATGAAACAACCCTATTTTACCATCTATCCATGCTACGGAAAACAAAATCACCACGCGTGCGTACTTACGGAATATCGTCTCCACGCCGTGGTGTAATCTATTTTCCACCACCACCTTACTTGGATGGGTATAATGGTGTAAATAATAACTATATATGATTATTTTAAATTGATATTGATTCTAAAATAGTATACATACACTCCAATACAATTCCACGATCATGGGAATGATATCATCGCTCGTGCATACGTACGGAATACTATCTCCACGATGTGATGCGACTCGTTCTACATGATTTTCATTGCATAATGATTACATAAATGAATTGAGTTAATAAATATGATATGTATTACACTAATATCATTCTGGAAATGAGGTATCTATAACCTAAAAATAATAATAAGAATTTATTCGACAAAACATGCATAAGAACAAAAAGGCAATAAACACCCGAATAACAAGTAACAATGAAATATTACTAATAAGAAGCTAAGAATATGACCATATATGATATAATAAAAATAATTATGATTCTGGAATACGTCAATGACATTATTCAAATCATTATACTGGAGGTTTGGACACTTACGAAGCAAATCAGACCTAAGGTAAGGGAAAATCTCACAATCTCAATTTTTATCCGAGATTGTTTATACTTCGGAATTTACTGGGGAATAACTATCATCCATATCCATGTCTCCTCAATATTTAATATTATTTATATCCTCCTAAAATTGTTTAAATCCAATTTTACCCTTCGGTGAGTTTTTAGTAAATGATATGAATGGAATCATTTTTCGGTTTTCGTACGAGGTACTTTTTGACTTTTTCGGCCAAAGTACGAGAAGAATGTTTTTTTAACTTATACGACCTGAATGGATTTAGATCATTATTTCCATGAAGCTTCCTTTATAAGTTTTCAAGTTTATTTTTAATCAACTTCTTTTAGTTCAAAATTATATGACATGTTAAGAAAGGAAAAATGTTTTTGAAGTAGAAAGGATATTTTCCTCAAGATTGGAGTTCAATTGTTTTATCAAAATTATTTTCCATCTAAGATATTATAGGGTTCTGTTTATATCCCTATTTTTACATTGATTTGATTATGTTATGATGGAATTATTTTTACGATATCCTTTTATGGATTATGTTATGATGACGTGATGTTTAAAATCCCATTTTTATTACATGGGTTATGCTATGATGTATGGTTTATGATTTTGTGGCACACATAAGAATGGTATCATTATGAGATGAGTGGGAACTATATCTCCCTCCAATTCATTGGGTAAGGATTTATATCTCATGACATAGACATTGCTGGAATGACAGGTTAAACCAGTTCAGTGAAACAAGACTGAAACGAGGAGTGAACTTGGTTCAGAAATGGATTTTTTCTTCAAAGATAGTCTTGGCAAAGTGTCTTGACTACTAAGAAATGATTCTCTATGATTATGTGTGTATTCCAACAAGTTTCATGATTTAAGTTATGATTATTGGGAATACATTTCACTACTATGATTTACCCCATGTTATGAAATTATGATCCCTTTTTCTGGTTAAGATTTCTAAAATGATATGTTCTTATGAATATGATGTGATTGATATTTCTTTTGTTTACCCTTACTAAGAATTTTAGCTCACCGTTTTGTATGTTTTCTTTCCCCAGGTCAAGAAGAAGGTTATTAAGTAGGATATGTCAAAAAGGGACTCTAGATATGATGAAATAAATGGGAGACAACGTAGATTATTTATGAACCAGTTGTTTATGTTTCCCAGTTTCTAAAGAAACTATAACTATACGATCCTTTCATGGTTTTCATATATGTTGTAATAAGTGTACTTCAATTTTGAAGTATTAACAATGTATGCACAGTATGGGTCGTTATATTATATATTAACCTCCAATAACTAAAGAGGATGATTAAAAGAAAGACATGAATTCCCACTAGTGAGTTAGCTCCTTTGGTTGGAGAATTGTCAAGGGTTGAGTCCACATTATCGGCTCCTGCCACTACAGTGAAAGGGGATGATTATGGTAATGTCAAGTGTACATCATAAGGTGTCATATGTCTACTTATGGATTTTATTCTTTATGATATTTCAAATTTTTCTCATACAACAGAGGAACTTGTGGTGATTGGTACTAATCCTTTTTCAATCTCAAAGGAAGTTGTTTGGGGTCTCAGGTATTTGGAGGAGGTTGTTGTTATGGGTCTCGAGCCTAATGTTTCGGGTGTCCCCATAGGTGAGGCTACCATGGGTCTTGGGGAATTAACAAATTATAGGGGAAATCGTGAGATAAAATTTTAATACATGCTTTCACATATTAATAATCAGGACTCTTTCAATGATTTTGAGGAATTTAATAAGGATTTGGATAGATGTGAGTCTGTATATTCGTGCAACCAAATTTTATACATGATTTTTAATCATGACTGCTTGAATTATGCATCTTTATCAATGGAGAACATTGTAGCTATGATGAGTCAATAAGGAATCAAAGTATATACTGTCCCCACACTAAGGGATCATCGATTCAAGGGGAACCCGAAGTGTGGAATCTTAATGAGCCTCCCTTGGTGAGCCCCAGGGAGACTCAAGAGAATTCCCCTCATTAAAAGATTTTGTCTCAAACTGCTGAGGTCAGGAATATCAAGGAGGAATCCACCTAATCCACTGATATGTTAATGGTTGAGAGACAACAATTTCTTTAATCACGGCATGCTTCTTCCATCTATTTTCTTTTCAAATCTATCAATGATAATTATCTATAATATAGTGCCATCAATTTTTGTGACTAGGCCGGAGGGAGGATCTTTCGTGCCAATTTTTCCAACATTAGAAAGTGAATTCATTATTATACCCGAGGGAACTGGGCAGGGGGCCTCATTGAATGCAATAATCCCAAAATACATTTATTCCTATGAAATTAGTTATGAGTTAGATTTTGACACAAAATTCCCTTATCACAACATGTCATTCCATCTAGAGGGATATCTAGAAGATAATATCTAAGACACATCTACAAAACATACCCTCACAACTTCATCAACTTCCAATCCTATTAGGAATTCTAGGATATTATGGATTTTATTACCGTATGATTCATACCACCGTGAAGGATATCATTATCCGATGGGAGTGAGAACATGAGCTAAAACAACACCTCATCAAAGAAAGGTTTCCCATTTACACTGATGATCTCTAAGATGCATTATCTTGGGCAAAGACCAGCCATGACAAGAAATTAGAATAATGTAGGAAAATAGTTAATGAAAAGGTCATCAAAATATCATGCCTTCATCAAGAAATTGATTCTTCCAAGGGGATATTGAAATACTTCATCATTTTCTACACGGAGCTCAGATTGAGGGGTCAACTTTCATTGGAAACATAGTGAGGGAACTTTTACTGGCTGAGGAGTCCAAGGTTATTCAGCTAGTGAAGCTTCATTAGGTAGTTGATGGGGCTTAGGAGGACATCCCATAAATTAAGAGTTATGTTAATGGTATTTTATAAAGTATGATAGAGAGAATACAACTTGTATATTCTCCTGTGATTTTTTCCTTACCGCATAAATGATTTTTTTTGTTTCTAATCATCTATTTCTTCATCCTTATTTCACTTTTGTGATTTTAACATAACATTGAAGCTATTTTTCAGGGAAAGATATCTATTAATCAACAAGTCATAACCATAGTGATAGGGATGTGGAGACACTCTATTTTTTTTCCTAGGTCTTTAGTCCTAGAGAGAATACATCAACTATTTCTAGGGTCATATCGAAAACCCTACGAAATTTGTTTATTTTGGGTCATCTCCCTATTTTTTTGCCTAATTATGATATAAGTAAGACATGGTGGATGATAAATGGATTTTTTAGGCAACCCTTTACAAGTTTTCTACCTAAATTTTTTATTCCTCTTTCTTTTCATTTCTCATTTTTTTTCCTAAACCCTATAGAGAATAGATCTAGCGAGCTGAGACATGACTTTTACTCAGGCTATCCTTTGTGTTTTTCAAAATAGTGAGTATTGTGTATCATTTCATGGGAATTTTAAGGTCATTCAAGCTAGAATAATAATACTGTGTTTTTAGGTTGAACAACTTTGACCATGAATTTTGGAATGATCACAAAAACAGGGCCTCTTGGCCAAGAATTTTCCAAAATTCTCCAGATATCCATAGGGGAAATTTGAGCCATGATATTTTTATTTCCAAATATAAAACATAATACAAGGAAAGTATACGATTAATTTCCATGTAATAATTTCCAAAATAGGTTTCTAGCATAATATTGTTAGGGAATAAGGGAATAGAGGAAGTCTCTCCTCATGATGAATATTTTGTTGGTTGAAAAACACTTTTTGTGGGAGACATTATGAAAATCCAACCAAGGTGTATTATTATAGTGAAGTAGTGGAATTATTTGGATGATAGGCCCCTTTGGTGGGTTTATTATGCAAAGACAACCGTGGAATATTACTACATATTCAAATAACGGTATCCTAGTGAATTTGAAAATTATACTACCAATGATCTGAAAGTTTATGAAGACCCAAACTTCTAAAAACCATAATGGGTGATTTTTCAAGGGAATATGTCTAAGAGTGAAGAGAGATTCAGTATTGGAATTTTCCATGAATTGAAAAAATCTCCTACATGGATTTCATTTGTGTGAAGGAGGGTAAATTCTATTAGGTGACCAATTTCAGGGGGAAGGCTTCTTTTTAACAAGGGTTGACGCATTGGGAAATTTATTGTTGTACAACCAAGACATGGATGATGCAATTTAACATCCTACAATAAGGATGTTGTTATAAATTTTAACGTCTTGTGACTAAGAAATTTTTCCATGTAGTTTAATGCCATAAGACAAGTACCTTGGGGGATATAAATTAAGGTATTTTAGCTTTGACCAAGAGATTGGTAATGCATACTTTCAGGGTAATATTTTTCTGAATGTTCCATCATATTCAGGTATGAAGGGGAAAGGTTGTAATATGTAATCTGAGGGTATCCATATCTGACGAGGGATATGGAGAAAAGGGATCATGGAGATAGAGAAATTCTCTCTTGAGGATGAATGTACCACTGGTTGACAAACCCTTTTTGTGGGTGAGTTTATGAAAATCCAACTTGGTCATGTTACTACATAGTAAAATAGTGGAATCCTTCAGTTGAAAGACCCTTTATGTGGGAAACTTATACAATACCAGTGGATGGTGTTACTTTATATTAAAAAATTAGTTCTCATTAATTCTGAAATTAATTTTTCAATGGAAAAATGAATTTTATGGAGGTTTATATTTCCTTGGACAAAATGTTTAGTTTTTAGAAAGAAATTTTTGGGATAAGGGAGGATAATTTCAAGTGAAAATTACCCCATAATGGGGGAATAGCTTTCTTAAATAGGTATAACCTAACCCTAGGAAATATGGTGCCTATAGTTTTAGTTTATATGACTAAGATTATAGTATTGTAGAAGTAGTGAGTAATATGAGGTCTACCGAACAAAGGTAGTTCTTTCATACTTCAAACATGATGGAGGAAATAATAAACCAAGGTCTTGGGGATACTTGAATTAAGATAAGTGACATGGTACGAACATACAAGGTATGACTATGGACCATAGTTGAATTGGGGGTCCTAGAATGATGTCATCAGGACTTATAGAGAGAGTAAAAGATTATCCTGAGGATTAATGCACTGCTGATTGACATAAAACTTTTGTGGAAAACTTTATGAAAATACATATAAGGAGTATTACTTCATAGTCAAATAGTGTAATCCTTTAGCTAACATGCCTTTTGGTAGTTGACTTATGAAAATCTAACTGGGGCATGTTACTTTAAAGTTAGACAATGGATTTCTCAGGTATCATACATTCTATTTTTGGTAGCTGTAGAAAGATTATGAAGATCTGAAAGTGTCCATGATTTGATGTATGATGTGTGGAAATCATATGTATGAGAACAAATAAAGAAATTGGGATGATACTGTCCATGATGTAAAGATTACCTTGCATAGTTCTTACTCATATATAGAAGGGGAAATATCTATTTCCTTGGTGTACCCCTGAATTAGGGAACCCATGTTAAGATATCTTGAATCGATCTTTGTTTGTATGAAGTATAATCCATTTTTATTTACCCCATGGCTAAGATAAAGACATGAGGTCTAGGAATCACTATGCATCACATTGGTATGAGAATCAATCCACATATAGTTACTGAGGAACCATTCAGTTTAAAGTCATGTAGAAAGGATATCAACCATGTAGTTTAATGTATGTGGTAATGATGATGGTGAATCGATATGGAAAGGGAATATTGTAGATATACCAAGGTATAGGACCTGAGCGTCACTATGTATATTATTGGATAAATAATCAATCCATGTGTAGTTCTTGAGTAGATTCCCTGTAATTATTGAGCTCTTATGTGGGGGAGGGACTTTTTTTGAATATGATCTCAAGAAATGGGTGAGAAATAATATTGGATCATCTCTTATAGATCTTACTCATGCATAGGAGTGTAAGGGAATTTTCCATATTATGTCTGGACTAGGATGTAGGATCCAATAATCACTACGTATCTCATGGGAATGAGAATCAAGATATATGTAGTTCTCAAGGAACCATGCAGTTTAACGTCATGTGGTCAATGACATCTGATGTGCCTTTTATGGTCGTGCAACCCAAACCATGATAACTCTGATGTAAATTGGTATTTATTAATTATGTAGGGATCTTCTGACCTAAAATCCTAAGCCTACATTAGCTTTTCTCGGTGTGATAAATAAAGAGTGGAAAAGGTTTCTTCCACAATAAAAATGTGATACAAGTGAATGATAGGGAAATATATATTTTATGGTGGATAGGATAGGATGTAAGATCTAGGAATCACTATGTATCCCATTAGAATGAGAATCAATCCACACTTTATTCTTGAATGAGGGTCTTAGCCATACATAGGGAGGGGGAATTTTTTCTAAGGATAGACCCATGATTTGAGATTTGGGTGTTACTACATATCTCATTGGAATAAGAATCAATCAACACACAGTTCTTGAATGAAGGTGTGGTGGGGTCCCAACACTGAAGATTGTCACTGCTCAATCACAAATTGAAATGTTATATAGTTTTACATCATGAAACAAGGAAATTAACCATGCATTTTCATATCATGTGGAAAGGAAGTTGTCATATAGTTTAACATATTATGGATAGGATGTTGGACTGTGTAGTTTAAAGTCATATAGCAATGACTATAATGTCTTGATGTTTTGGGTCAGATAACTAAGACCATATGGTATGGACTTTAAGGTTGTGCATACAAGACCATGACACTACATATTTTGATGTCATCCAATAAGTTTGTTGGTGTCATAGAGTTTATCATCTTATGACATGGATGAAATTTCATTATTTTTATGGTTATGCATCAAAGACCAACTATGCAGTTTAACATCATGCAGCTAAGATGTTATGATCTCTTATCACACAAATTACTTTTTGAGAAAAATTTCATTGGTTGGGGCCATAATGAGTTCTCCATTCATCGAGATCAAGGAATAATATCTATTATAGTATACCTTGTGTATGGAATAAGGCCACTCCCACTGTGGCTCATGTTTTGGAGGCTTCTTACCTGGAATCATTGGAGTCCTAAGGACCAATACCGATTCTCCTTAGAGGAACGAATTAAGGTGGATTTTATTGTTAAAATATCACACTATTTGATTTTAATGGACCTCTAAGTGATTCAAGGTATGTACTATTTTATCATCAAATTCACTCAAATAAATCCATTCATTTCTTGGATTCATCATATATGGATAAATGATCAATCATGGTAATATGAAGCAAGGGGAATTGAACCTCAATGGGAAAGACCGCCTTCATTCCATATACAAGAAAATATGGCGCCTACCTCATGGCAGTATGGGTGGTTGTCTGGTAGGTCCACAAGGCATGAAAGAGCTTATTAGGCTAAGAATTAGTATCCTCATCCATAGTCTTTTGGATTATTTTCTATAGGGTTTTGTTGAAGTCCTCTATCTATCCATTAGCCACTACGTGATAGTGGTATGATTGTTTGGATTTGATATTATACTTCTGATACTGTTTTCCTACTCAAGAAAATATAAATTAGTACCCTTGTCCACTAGTATTGTATGAGGGGCACCAAATATTGTAATGATGTTGGATTTCATGAAGCTGGTGATGCTTTTGGCCCCACCTTCTTTAAGGGGTATTGCCTCAACCCATTTAGAGAAGAAGTCAGTAGAAGTTAGGATGTATTTGAATTTTTTGGTAGTAATAGGAGGGTATATAACCAAAAAATACATTATCCATATGGAAAATTGTCAAGATTATTAGTATTTATGTTGTGACTTGGGGGTTTGATGGATTAATTTGGTGTGCACTTGAAATGAATGAAACTTTTGGGTAAAATTTGTACAATATTCTATCATAGTGGTCCAATAGTACCCAAGCCTCTGGATTTGATGATAGATCTTGAACCCTGAATGATGGGTACCACAGACTCTAGTGTTCACTGATTCCATGAAAAAAATGGTCTCCTTTCCATCAATGAAACTGATAAGGACCCCATCAAGGCCCACTTATAGATGTAATTTTGATGAATTGTATTTTCATATGGAACAACGTTAATTTATTGTATTCAAATTTTCTCTTTCCTAGATCTGTCTGATGGGAGTGATCCATTTTAAAGTTAGTCAATGATGGGTATCATCCACCGAGTAGTAGAACCATATGGTTTAGCGATAAGACTGATTTCATCCTCCTCTTCCATTCTGACATTATCAAAAGGTGAGACTATTTGATGGTGTGTGATGATGATGGATGTTTCATTCTGATTTGGATCTTCCAAAGTCATGCATGTATTTTCCAATGCATCTTTAAGGGAATTTTGTGATAATGGGACATGAGTAAATGTTTTCTCAAAGGGGAACCCTTCCATTAAACCTAAGATATCATCAAGAAGGGGATATATCTATTATTTTCCAATAGCATAATCCTCATTGATCTGTTTTATTACCAACTATCAATCACATTTCAAATCTATGTGGCCCACTGATATTTGGAGCACTAGTTCTAAGATTAAAATGAGGGTTCTAATATTCTTCCTAATTATTTGTGAAGCCTTTTTAAAATATGAAGGAGTAAGGGAAAATTCCTTTTTTTGGAGAGATGATCATGACCCCAAACCTGAATTTGTTGACCTTAGGTTCTTCCATTATATTTCCTATTGGGAACCTGGAGGTAATGTCAAAATACATTTCCCTTGTTTGGTGGCGATATTGAATAGATCTCTTCATCTATAAATTCAGTATTTATTGACATTTCTATATACGGGTGTTCTACGAGAAAATATTATAAAGCATGTACTTTCACCACATTCTGAGGCATGTAATTTAAATAAAACTTCTGGAATATACCCTCCCACCATGCCAAACATCTTATCAACATAGGAAGGATAAATATATATTTCTGTAGTTTATTGTGAGAGAACATATGGACCTCATGGTGCTTCAAGTAGAAACTCAATTTATGTACCATGAATATTAACACTAGTAATATCTTATCGATATTCAAATAAAAAGTCTCAGTGTCGATCTTGGTTTGGATGAGATAATAATGTTTGTTTTCATTATCAGCGTCAATATTTTGTGCAAGGAAATAACCCATTGATAATTCTAAGGTTTTCACATATATAATGACATGAATTCCTTTGATTGTAGATATTTGAACTGGTGGGATCAAGAGATATTTCTTATGGTTTTCAAATACTTCTAGACAATCACTATTTCATTTATATGTGACCCCCTTTTTCATCAACTTGATGAAGGGAAAATACTTTCCTGTGAGGTTTGATATAAAAAACCAGATGTAGACCAAGGGTACCCAATGTAATATCAATGATTTAAGATTTCTAATAGGTGACATGAGAAGGATAATTTTTATTGGGGTCAACTTCAATACTATGATGGCATATGAAGAAGTTTATAAATTTCTCGAGGTTACCCCAAAATCACATTTCAAGGGGTTCATCTTGAACCTATGGTGTTGTAGCTTATTAAAGATGGTATCAAGATCATCAGTATGGTGAAAACACTATTATTACTTAACCACTAAATCAATTATGTATCATTTTATGAACTTACCTAGGAAGGGTTTGAAGATGCGATGCATGGCACATGGGTATGTAGTCCTGACATTCTTGACACTAAAGGCATTATATGATAGAAAAATGCTCTTTGGGAGATATTAATGTGGTGTATTCTTAATCTTATTGGGATATTAAAACTTGTTTATACCCTTAATATCCATCCATGAACAAGAGAGATTGATAATCAAGTATTTAATCAAACAATAGCTCTGTGATTAGAATCGGGAAGTCCTCTTTCAGATAGTGCTGGTTGAGATCTCTGAAGTCGACACAAACCCTAATTTTCCCATTATTCTTCTTTACTAAGATGGTGTTAGACAACCATTATGGATATTGAAGTTACTGGATTATGTTTTCCTCAATAATATTGTACACTTTAGCCTCAATTTTGGAGGCATAAGGCTGGTGTGTCCTTCCAGATATCTGTTTATATCCTCAATGGTTTTTAGAAAAAAAAAACAAGTGGTGAGTGTCCACCTTAGGGTCAAGGCCTTGCATCTCTGTTTAATTTTTGGAAAACATGTCTTAATGTTGTTTTAGGAAGGATATATATGTCTATTGTTCTTCTAAATTCATGTATTCAATGATCCAATTAGGTCATGTATATTTTTCTATACCCATATTTATTTCTCTATGTTTGAAAATTGTGGTGGAGACACCTTCCTCATATGATGAAGTGTCATCCCTGATGTATTAATCCTCTTCCTTTTCATCATGATTTTACTATTTCACCTCTAACATTTTCTTGAGGGAATTATGAGATGAATCAAACTTCTAAAAACTAATGTAGGATTCAATATTTTGACTTTCGAAAGATGAAGCAACTACTTCAAATCTGACTGATGATGCAGGGCATCTCTAAAGCTCCAAGGATGAAATGAGAGAATTTTCACCCAGGATTGCTTCATTGTATGTATGTTTGATGTATTATCCATTGTGTATGGGTTTAGATTTCATGAATTATGTCCTAGAATTCAGTAAATATGTGCCCAAATTCAGACCCACCTCTTTGATTTTCTTGATGGGCAACAAAAAATCTGCACTGAGTTGCTTGAAAGGATTAGCTGAGGTCATATCCTAACTATTCAGGGTATTGATTCGAGCAACATTTTCAATCATGGGATGTTTACATTCCCCATTAAAGAATCCAACATCAATATATTTTGATTCATTGGATTTAAATGGTTATTTTTTCCCATTAAATGTCCCAATTTGACCATTGTTGCAATATTTGAGGCATTAGTCATATGATGAGAGAATAATCGCATGATGATGTAACCAAGGCCTCCCTAAAAAAACATTGAAATTCGTATCTTATTGAAAAACCATGAATTTTGAGTCAGATATGAGATCCCCAAACTCAGTCTTGAGTTTGATCTCACTAAGATACTTTTTCTCGCTCTTATCATAACCCTGTAGCATTAGAGTGGAGGGGGTAAGTGGGAATCATTGTAATCCAATTGAAGAAGTGTTCAAACCATAATGAGGTTGACTCATGAACTGTTTTCAATGAAGTATCATTAGATATCGATGTCATTTATCTTTCCAAATACATACAAAAGTATGATGTGTCCCTATATAATTTCATCTTTTTCCTGCTCTATGAAAGAGATGATCATGTGTCATTCTATGGGATCTTTCTCTAAAATATATAATTTGGAAGTATCAACTTCATAATCTAACTCTTTAGAGCCTTTCAAAGCTTCTACGAGTGATTATTGGAAGTCTTTTGATATACTCCAAGAATCCAAGATAGATAACTTGGCCAACACCATGGATAATTACTATAAAATTGCATACTTACGGGATAAATTTCCACACTTCCCAGTATGGGAATGATATTTTCTAGGCACTTTAGGAACTGAATTATGAAATGTTCATCATTGAAATATATTGAGTTTAATTATTTATAAACTCATACTAACTACAGTATAGATGTAAGTAGGGTCAAACCCAAAGGAAGGTAAAACAATATGTATGTATGACCAACTTTTCAAAACATTAATAGATAAACAGTGCTTATATGTATATTTCTTTAGTTTTTTTATGATGATGAAATAAAAAGTTGAAAAAAAATTTATGTTGAATTTCTATTTAAGAGGATAAAATAGAAACAGAGAAATGAAAAGAAGTGAAGGAAACTATTAACATGCAGTGGAAAAGGAGTACTGAGAGATGATCAAGAAGTAAGCTTAGGAGATTTGAAATTTAATAGTTAAAAGAATTTTTCTCTCATTGATTGAATTCACACGTAAAAATGAGTGGTTAATTCTACCTATCCAAAAGATTTAGCACACTACATTGAAATTATTGATGTTCTCCACTTCAAGAACCTTCACTTAGAAAATTGGTTAAGAAAAATGTCAATAGAAAACTATCTCATCAAAACTTTCTGAAGATTTTGAATTTTTAGTTTTGATAAATTACTTCAATGATCGATCTCACTAAAAGATCATTGATTTTGGAATTAAACATATGAAAGGTGAAAAATCAATTTATGTTTTAAGAATAATATTCAATCTCACCAGTAGAATTAGATTCTTATTGAAAGAAATGAAATAAAGAGAGAGAAAACAATAAAACCCGAAGAATTTGAATCCCCTGAGCACAAGAGCTTATTACCTAAGATCATATTCAATTCAAAATCAACAATTATGATGTAAAAAATATAATAATTATAGAATATGGATCCTAACTCTATGAATGAAGAGAATGTAACGCTACATTTCTCATGTAACTCCAGTTCTCCACCTCTCTCTCTCTCTCTTTATCTCTCTCTCTGTCTCTATCGCCTGTCTCTGAGAGTGTTTCATTGACATTGAATGTTCAATTCCCTCCCCATCCTATGACTCGCCAAAGAATGGTATTTTAAAAATTCATGGTCTTCTTTTTCACATCATCGACAACAATCATTGACTTCAATCAGTCTTTCTTGAGTCACCGAACACTTGTCATAGTCTCTCCTCATCTCGTTACTTTAGAAAGTCTCAAGTAACTGTATAACACTAGTTAGAATCATGAATATGGACATGATCCCATATATTCTTGTATCTATAAATGAATTCAAATACAAAAACATTAAAACTTAAAACACTTTTAATAAAAATGAAACTAATAAATATATGTAAATTAATTAATAAGTTAGAAATAAAAACAAATTAAAAACAGAATTATTATTGAAATCATAAAATTATGAAAGTTATTGTAAGTTCATAAAATTTATAATATTATTTAAATTAATTTATAAATGTTATTATTATTTAATTATTTAATTTGTTAATTTATAATTTTAAAACATTTATTTTAAATTGTTAATTATTATTAGGTACTATTATGTTATATTAATTAATATATTTTATGATTAATATTTAAATTAATTCATTTTATTTTATAATTAAGTATGTTGTTTAATTAATTTATATTATTATTATTTATTAAATATTATATTAGTCAAAAAATAAAAAAAATAAAAGAAAAAGAGATAAGATAGGGGTGGAGGTGTCTTCAGTTGTTGGTTAGAGGAGGAGACAGAAGGAGGGACTTGGGCGACGGTAAATCAAGTGGCATCGAATAGAGGGAGACGATGGTGAGGCCAAGAGGTATGTAGTGATGAGTGGTTCCCTTGTAGCAGCGGACATCTCACGGCGAAGAAGAGGCAGTGTAATGACAGTAGGCTGAGGTATAGTGAGGGAGATGATGACATAAGAATGATGTCTGTAGTGAGTCACTGGTGAGTGAGGAGACACCGTTGAGGGACAAGAATTGTGAGTTGCGGGTGCCCGGCTGAGGGTGGATCAGGGGTGGCGGTGAGTCCCAAATGGTGAGTCAATGACTCATCATTGATTAAAAATGGAAAAGGATGGAATGAGTCACCATTGCAGAAAGGTGACTCAAAAAGAAAAAATGCAAAGGCAAATCCACCATTAGAAGTCTAACGGTGACAAATGGGGCTCACCTACATCGATTAAAATGATAAAGTTAAAAATAAATATTTAATATTAATTAGAACAAAATTAAACAACAATGAAACAACTTAATTAAAACCTTAATCATTAAACTTATAATATTAAAATTTAATTGCAAATCAATTAATTAATTTGAAACAAAAAATATAGATGAATTATGTAACACCCCGAGATTTTATGAAAAATATTTTTTTTTAATTTCATTAATGTCTTGTGTTATACGCTACACCAAAAGGAGCTTTCACAACACACATCTCTGACCTGGCTTGAATTACACGCAATCTCAACCTTCCACGATAGCGTGTGTTGTACGCAACACCAAGTTTCGCTAAACAACGATATGCTATTAAAATATTATTAAAACTAGCCATTATGAATAGTAATAACCACCTTTTAAAATTTTAGAAATTTTATCTCTCAAAATGGACTTCATTTTTGAATTTGGAATATCGAAATTAGCTTAGGGGGAAATTTTGGTGAATTTCGGATAACTTTCATATTTTGATGAATAGTGAAAATTACTAAATTTTAATTAAAAACAACAATTTCAATCGAAATAATTAACAGTGATAAATTATTAATTTGTGTGGTTTTAAAGTATATTTAGAATATATTTTTACAATTTAATACAATGTTGGTCATTGGATGTAATTTCACATTTAAACCAGACATAAATAAGTGTCAATCTTTTGATAGTTATTATCTCTTAAGAACACGCTATTTGTTTTGACGACGGGAATTAATTTTTAAATTAATTAATTCAACTGATATGTTTTGAATTTGGTAAAATAGAAATCATTTTTGAGTTCATAATATCAAATATAGCTTAGGCCTAATTTTTGGTATTTTTCTGAAAACTTTCAATTTTTGATGAATAGTGAAACCACTAAGTGGTAGTTAAAAAAACTGAATTTTTCATAAAACATAATTTTACCGCTTCTGTGAGTGGAATTTCAAAAATCCGAGAGACACGGTTGATGTCAGTAAGTAAAATGTGGTTCAATGAGTTGAAAAGAATTTTTGATGAATAGTAACTTTTTACTTTTATTTACCACAGTTAAAAGTAAATAGGGTAATTAAGGGTAAAAATGATATTATTATTACCATAAAACATGTCCAAATTCTATTTGATAAGTGTAATTCGACCAAAAACATGCTTATGAATAAAATATGATCATTTAGGCCCACTTGGATTAGATTAGGACATTTATTATTAATTTATTTAAAGAAGGGCTAAAAGAGTTAAAATCAACGTTTATTTACTAAAACATTTTTAATATGGGGTTATACATAAGATAAATTCGACTATAAATATTCATTAGAAAGCTAAACATATTTCCTACATAATGGTATTTTATTTGTAATTTTTATACATCAAATAACTTAATTTATTTATGACACAATGATGATGCAGTAATTATCTTATTAATGAAATATTGACACAATTGATGTTATAAATACCAAAATAAATGTAATTTAAGACTTTTTATGCATTCCACTAATTTTAGAGGTTAATATGACATGTTATTATCGATTTAAGTAACTTTTTCTAACTTATCATTTCGTTATGAGTTTTACAAAAATCAATTACTAAATAGTGTCAAAATTGACATAAAATAGTTTTTAAAACAAATATTATATTATTAATTGTTATTTTATTCATAAAAATCTAAGATTCGGCCAAATGACTTAGATAAGGTTATATATATTAATAATAAACAATTTGGGGTTCGTTTGGCTTCTTATAGTAAGTTTATTAACCTTATAGTGTAAAAACACAAGAAGACACGGTAAAAGTAAAATTATTTAACTTAATGTTAAATCTAAATGATAAGGTTAAAATAGGAACCTAAACTTGTCTAAATTCTATTGGATGAGAGTATTTCGACCCATACCTACCTTAGTCTCTAAATAAATCAATTTGGAGCTATTTAAAACCGAACTTGACTTTATAATAAAATAATATTTTTAGTTATTCCAAAGGTGCCCCTCTCCTCCCTTATAAAAGGGAACCACATCCCTCTCTTCCTCACACAACTTTGAGCCTTAAAGCTCGGCCAAACCCTGAAAAATTCTCTTCTCCACTTCCCTAGAAACATCCTAGAGGTTTTTGTCTTCCTCAAAGACCAATTTTAGTTCCCTAATAGGAGGTCTCAAAGAGGCACTTCAAAGAAGAGGTAATTTCCGTTACCGATTCTTTCACCTTTATTTATTCTTCCACTTCTTCTTCTTAGGTTGATTCATTATGAAGTAATAACATCAGTATCACTAATATACTGATATGTTATTATAAGTATGAAACAATCCTATTTAACCATCTATCCATCCTACAGAAAAAGAAATCACTGCGCGTGCGTACGTACGAAATACCGTCTCCACGCTGTGGTGTAATCTATTTTCCACCACCACCTTACATGGATGGGTATAATGGTGTAAAGAATAAATATACATAGTTATTAGAACATCATATTGATTCTGATATATTTTACCATCCACTCCAATTCAATTCAATAATTATGTAAATGATATCATCACTCGTGCGTACGTACGGACTACCGTCTCCACGACGCGATGAGATTCATTCTCCACTTTAACCATTAATGAATGATTATAAAGTATATATAATAAGTAATCATGAAATATATGACATAATAATGATACTGGATTTATGTGTATATATATGTATGTCATCTACTTAATTCCGTTCAACTCAATAAGGAAACGAAAACAACGTTCATGCGTACGTACGGCCTACCGTCTCCATGAACGGTGTATTTCTTTCCATTTACTGATTTATTATATATATGTATATTCTGAATATATATATATATATATATATATATCATGTTTTATATTCTGGATTTATGTAATCATGATCTAAGTAATCATATGAATAATTATAAGTCAAAACACGGACGACAAATGAAACAATTTTACCCAAAACGCTCTTTAACATGGAATTTATGACATAATAATGATACTGGATTTATGTGTATATATATGTATGTCATCTACTTAAAATTGTATGACATGTTAAGAAAGGAAAAGTGTTTTTGAAGTAGAAAGGATATTTTTTGCAAGAATGAAGTTCAAGTGTTTTATCAAAATTATTTTCCATCTAAGATGATAAAGGGTTCTGTTTTTATCCCTATTATTACATTGATTTGATTATGTTCTGATGGAATTATTTTTATGAATTCATTTATCGTTTATTAATTCTTTTATGATGTCATGATGTTTAAGATTCCCATTTTTATTACTTGGGTTATGAAATGATGTATGATTTATGATTTTATGGCACACATAATAATGGTATCATTATGAGATGGGTGGGACCTATATCTCCCTCCAATGCATTGGGTAAAGATTTTATATCTCATGAGATAGACATGGCTGGAATGGTAGGTTATACCGGTTCAGTGAAACAGGACTGAAACGAGGGTGACTCGATTCAGAAAGGGTCTTTGTCCACTAAGATAGTCTTGGCAATGATTCTTGACTAATAATATATGATTCTCTATGATTATGTGTGTATGCCACAATGTTTCATGTTTTATGTTATGATTATTGGGATTTCATTTCACTACTATGATTTATCCCATGTTATGAAATTATGCTCTCTTTTGCAGGATAATATTTATAAAATGTTATGTTCTTATGAATATGATGTGATTGATATTTATTTTGTTTACCTTTACTGAGCATTTGAGCTCACCCTTTTATGTTTTCTTTTCCCCAGGATATAAATAATGGTTTTAGGTTAAAAAAAGGGAGATCTTTATGGGAGATGTTGAAGATCTTTCACCACGACTAGCCATTATGAATAGTAATAACCACTTTTTGAAATTTTATAAATTTTATTTTTCAAAATGGACTACATTTTTGGATTCGGAATATCGAAATTAGCCTAGGGTGAAATTTTGGTATTTTTCTGAAAACTTTCAATTTTTGATGAATAGTGAAACCACTAAGTGGTAGTTAAAAAACTGAATTTTTCATAAAACTTAATTTTACCGCATCTGTGAGTGGAATTTCAAAAATCCGAGAGACACGGTTGATGTCAGTAAGTAAAATGTGGTTCAATGAGATGAAAATAATTTTTGGTGAATAGTAACTTTTTACTTTTATTTACCACGGTTAAAAGTAAATAGGGTAATTAAGGGTAAAAATGATATTATTATTACCCTAACACATGTCCAAATTCTATTGGATAAGTGTAATTCGACCAAAAACAAGCTTATGAATAAAATATGATCATTTAGGCCCACTTGGATAAGATTAGGACATTTATTATTAATTTATTTAAAGAAGGCTTAAAAGAGTTAAAATCAACGTTTATTTACTAAAACATTTTTACTATGGGGTTATACATAAGATAAATTCGACTATAAATAATCATTAGAAGGATAAAAATATTTCCTACATAATGGTATTTTAATTGTAATTTTTAGACATCAAATAATTTAATTTATTTATGACACAAAGATGATGCAGTAATTATCTTCTTAATGAAATATTGACATAATTGATGTTATAAAAACCAAAATAAATGTAATTTGAGACTTTTTATGAATCCCACTAATTTTATAGGTTAATATGACATGTTAGTATTGATTTAATTAACTTGGTTTGAACTAATAAGTCTGTTATGTTTTTCACAAAAATCAATTACTAAATAGTGTCAAAATTGACATAAAATAGTTTTTAAAACAAATATTATATCGGTAATTGTTATTTTATTCCTAAAAATCTAAGGCTCGGCCAAATGACATAGATAATTTTATATATATTAATAATAAACAACTTGGGGTTCTTTTGGCTGCTTACAATAAGTTTATTAACCTTATAGTATAAGAACACAAGAAGACACGGTAAAAGTAAACTTATTTAACTTAATGTTAAATCTAAATGATAAGGTTAAAATAGGAACCTAAACTTGTCTAAATTCTATTGGATGAAATGATTTCGACCCATCCCCACCTTATCTTCGAAATATATCAATTTGGGGCTATTTAAAACGGAAATTGACTTTATAATAAAATAATAGTTTTAGTTATTCCAAAGGTGCCCCTCTCCTCCCTTATAAAAGGACACCTCCTCCCTCTCTTCCTCACACCACATTTAGCCTTCATGCTCAGCCAAACCCTGCCACTTTATCCTCTCCACTTCCCTAGAGACATCCTAGAGGTCCTGGTCTTCTTCAAAGGCCAATTGTAGTGCCCTAAAAGAAGGTCTCAAAGAAGCACTTCAAAGAAGAGGTAATGTCCGTTACCGATTCTTTCATCTTTATTTCTTCTTACACTTCTTCTTCTTTAGTTGTTTCATTATGAAGTAATAACATCAGTATCACTCATATACTGATATGTTATTATAAGTATGAAACAACCCTATTTCACCATCTATCCATCCTACAGAAAAAGAAATCACCGCGCGTGCGTACGTACGGAATACCGTCTCCACGCCGTGGTGTAATCTATTTTCCACCACCACCTTACTTGGATGGGTATAATGGTGTAAATAATGACTATATATGACTATTATAAAGTGATATTGATTCTGAAATAGTATACATATACTCCAATAAAATTCCACGATCATAGGAACGATATCATCACTCGTGCGTACGTACGGAATACCGTCTCCACGATGTGACGCGACTCGTTCTACATGATCTTCATTTCATAATGATTATATAAATAAATTTAATGAATTAATATGATATATATGACACTAATACCATTCTGGAAATGAGGTATCTATAACCTAAAGAAAAGAATAAGAATTTATTCGACAAAACACGCATAAGAACAAAAAGTTATAAACACCCGAATAACAAGTAGCAATGAAATATCACTACTAAGAAGCTAAGAATATGACCATATATGATATCATAAAAATAATTATGATTTTGGAATAAGTCAATAACATTATTTAAATCATTATACAGGAGTTTCAGACACTTACAAAGCAAGTCGGACCTAAGGTAAGGGAAATATCACAATCTCATTTTTATCCGAGATTGTTTATACTTTAGTATTTACTGATGTGTATTTTATCATCCACATCCATGTTTCCTCAATATGTAATATTATTTCCATCCACCTACAATTTTTTAAATCCAATTTTACCCTTCGGTGAGTTTTTAGTAAAAGATAAGAAAGGAAACTTTTGTCGTTTTTCGTACGAGGTACTTTTTGACTTTTCCGACAAAAGTACGAAGAATGTTTTTTTAACTTATACGGCATGAATGGATTTTTAAAACATTATTTCCAAGAAGCATCCTTTACATGTTTTCAAGTTTATTTTTAATCAACTTCTTTATGTTTAAAATTGTATGACATGTTAAGAAAGGAAAAGTGTTTTTGAAGTAGAAAGGATATTTTCCTCAAGAATGAAGTTCAAGTGTTTTATCAAAATTATTTTCCATCTAAGATGATAAAGGGTTCTGTTTTTATCCCTATTATTACATTGATTTGATTATGTTGTGTTGGAATTATTTTTATGAATTCCTTTATCGTATATGAATTGTTTTATGATGTCATGATGTTTAAGATTCCCATTTTTATTACATGGGTTATGCAATGATGTATGGTTTATGATTTTGTGGCACAAATAAGAATGGTATCATTATGAGATGGGTGGGACCTATATCTATCTCCAATGCATTGGGTAAAGATTTTATATCTCATGAGATAGACATGGCTGGAACGGTAGGTTATACAGGTTCAGTGAAACAGGACTGAAACGAGGGTGACTCGGTTCAGAAAGGGACTTTGTCCACTAAGATAGTCTTGGCAATGAGTCTTGACTAACAAGAAATGATTCTCTATGATTATGTGTGTATTCCACAAAGTTTCATGTCTTATGTTATGATTATTGTGATTACATTTCACTGCCATGATTTATCCCATGTTATGAATTTATGATCTCTTTTGCAGGTCCAGATTTCCAAATGTTATGTGCTTGTGTATACGATGTGATTGATATTTATTTTTTTTACCCTTACTGAGCATTTGAGATCACCCTTTTGTATGTTTTCTTTTCCCAGGTTAGGAAGAGGGTTATTAAGTAGGATATTCCAAAAAGGGACTCTAGATATGATGAAATAAGTGGGAGGCAAAGTTGATGCTTTACGAACCAATTGTTTATGTTTCCCAGTTTCTAAAGACACAATACCTATACGGTCCTTTCATGGTTTTGTTATATGTTGTAATAAGAATGCATCAATTTTTAAGTATTAACAATGTATGTAAAGTATGGGTCGTTTTAGTTGGTATCAGAGGGAGGTTATAGTCAACCTTTGGAAACTAGGATGTAAAAGCCTTAGTAAGAACCCTAAGGATAAGTCTAAGCATAGAACACAATATTAGTGTTTTAGAAATGGCCATGAATAACCTAGGATAAGACCTTAAGTGTGAATTTTTATTCTTAATTATGTGGTTTTCCTATTATAATTAGTGTTGCTCACACTATTATTCTTGGTTTTAGTCAATGGCTGGAACTCGAAGGAATCGTGTTAATGCGGAATGCGATGGGCAATGCAATGATTGTCCCCCTGAGCAACCAAACGTTATGGGAGCTGGAATGAAAAATCTTTTAGCCATGCTCACACAAATTTCTCAAGCTATGAATCATGCAGGACTTCCAAATGAGCAAAGGAAGGAGAACCATTCTGTTGAATCCTTCATGAGGCAGCGTCCACCTTCTTTCAGCGGGTCTACTGATCCATTAGTTGGTGAACAATGGATTAGTACTACTGAAAACATATTTTCAGTTCTTCAATGTTCTGAACATGATAAAGTCATCCTAGCAGTGTATCGTTTGGAAGGAGATGCTGATCAATGGTGGAATATTATTAAGAATACGAGGAAAAGGGATGAAATTGAGTCCATGGAATGGGATGAGTTCAAGAACTTATTTTTCAATAAGTACTTCCCTCATATTCTCCGAAAAAAGATGGAGAAAGGGTTTCTTGAACTGAAGCAAAAGGATGAAGAATCTGTTGGTACCTATGAAACAAATTTTACAAGACTTGCAAGGTACGCTTCTAGTATTATTATCCAACCTGAGAGTAAGATCGATCGATTCTTTAGTGGCTTAAAACCAAGTCTTCTAAGGGCGTTAGCCATAAGGGACTTCAATAGCTACGAGGAAATCGTTCGATGTGATCTCAAAGTCGAGATAGAGATTGGAGTAACCCATTAGTCATATGGGTTTGATAAGAAGAGGAAAATGGAATTCAAAGGAAAATCTAAAGAGCACACTGAAAAGAATATGTGCTTTCCCTTATTCTCAAAGTGTGGAAAGAAACATGGAGGGAGTTGTCTTAAAGGGACAAGTAAATGTTTCAAATGTGGAAAGGAAGGTCATCAGGCATTTGAATGCCGCGATGATGGGAAGAAGATGTCTAATGATGCAAACAAAGGAAGGGATACACAGAATGAACCTACTACACTTCAATGTTTCAAGTGCAAGTAGATGGGGCATTATGTCAATAAATGCCCTAATCCAAGGGTTGATGATGATGGTCGATGTCAACAAACTCTTAAGGATAAAGACAAAGGAAAGTCACATGCAATTTCTATCAGCGATGTGGAGTACGATAACGATGTGGTGAAAGGTACACTTACCATCCACTCAAAAGTAGAAAATGTTTTATTTGATTCTGGATCCACCCACTCTTTTATTTTTGAAGAATTTTCTAAGGGTATCACCGTATAACCTCAACAATTAGATGTTGAGTTAGCTGTGACAACACCTAATGGCACAACAGTCGCATCAAAAGTTTATAATTCTTCTCCGATCGAAGTTTGTGGTAAAGTGCTTCCTGCAAATCTTGTGATCCTTCCTATAGTGGAATTTGATGTGATTCATGGCATGGATTGGCTTTCTTTATATAGAGCTCATATCAATTTCCAAAGAAGGGATGTCACATTTCATATTCCAGATCCATCTATGATCGTCTATCAATGCAAGGACGAACATAACCTTCCAATGGAAATTTCTTCCATTTTATGGGTATTGATTCTACTAAATGAAGGTTATTTATCTCAAATGGTTGGTGAGAAACTCACGATTAAGAATATGCCCATTGTACGGGAGTTTGATGATGTCTTTCTGGAGGAATTACCGGGTCTTCCACCAAATCGTGAAGTTGAGTTTTCAATAGAACTCGTACCGGGTGCTTTGCCTATTTCAAAGACACCTTATAGAATGGCCCCAATTGAGTTGCAGGAATTGAAGAAGCAACTCCAAGGGAATCTTGATATGGGATTCATACGCCATAGTGCGTCACCTTGGGGATCACCTGTTCTATTTGTTAAGAAGAAAGATAGATCAATGAGACTCTACATTGATTATCGAGAACTTAACAAGATCACTATCAAGAAAAAATATCCTCTCCTGCGCATTGATGACCTATTTGACCAACTACGCGGAGCTCAATACTTTTCCAAGATTGATCTTCATTCTGGGTATCATCAATTAAGGGTCAAAAGGGAGGATATACCAAAGACGGCTTTCCGTACAAGGTATGGACACTATGAATTTATAGTGATGCCATTTGGTCTTACTAATGCCCCTGTTATCTTCATGGATATGATGAATAGAGTCTTTAGAGACTATCTTGATCAGTTTGTGGTAGTCTTTATAGATGATATTCTTGTTTATTCAAAGAGCAAGGAAGAACATGAGGATCATTTGAGAATTATATTGAAGACCCTGATAAAGGATAAGCTTTATGCCAAATTTACAATGTGTGAATTTTGGCTTCAAAAAGTTGCATTTTTGGGTCACATAATCTCAAAAGAGGGGATATCTGTGGATCCAGCAAAAACAGAGGTTATCAAAAGATGGTCGAGACCAACAATAGTAACTGAGATCCTAAGTTTTCTTGGTTTGGCTGGATATTATCGATGTTTTGTGAATGATTTTTCACGATTATCTAATCCACTCACCAAGTTGACTCAGAAAGGAGTTAAGTTTGTTTGGATGGAAGAATGTGAAGAGAATTTGAAGGAGTTGAAAAGAAGTTTATCCAGTGCACCTGTGCTCACACTGCCTTGTAGTGGAGAAAGGTTTGTGATCTATAGTGATGCATCCAAGAAGGGATTAGGGTGTGTTCTTATGAAAAATTATATGGTGATAGCTTATGCCTCACGACAGTTGAAAATACATGAGCAAAATTACCCAACACATGATTTGGAGTTAGCTACGGTAATCTTTGCATTAATGATTTGGAGGCATTACCTTTATGGTGAAAGGTGTGATATTTATACTGATCATAAAAGTTTAAAGTATATTTTTATACAAAAGGAGCTGAATATGCGTCAAAGAAGATGGTTGGAGCTGATTAAGGATTACGACTGCTCAATCCATTACCACCCTGGGAAAGCAAACAAGGTGGCAGATGCATTAAGTCGACAAGACCATTCTAGTTTATCCATGATGAGGATCACAAAAGATCCAATATTTATGGATTTACAAAGGATGGATCTTGGAATTATAATAGAAGGGGAAAAATAATATCTTTCTCAAATGAATGTTCAACCATCTATGCATGTGAAGATTAAATAGGCACAGAAAGAAGATGTCGAGTTACAAAAGAAGGTGAGAAATGTTCCTGAGTTCAACCTTGATTGCGATGGGATAATAAAGTTCAGGAATCGGGTTTGTGTTACTCCCATCCCTGAATTAAAGAAGGAGCTGCTGGATGAGGCTCATAGTTCATCATTCTCTATTCATCCTGGAAGCACGAAGATGTATAGGGACCTGAAAGAGTACTTCAGGTGGGATGTCATGAAAAGAGATGTTGCTGAATATGTCTCTCGATGCTTGGTTTGTCAACAAGTTAAAGCTGAGAGACAGAAGTCTAAGGGGATGTTACAACCATTACCCATACCCGAATGGAAATGGGAAAACATTACTATGGACTTTGTCACAGGACTTCCTAAAACATCCAAAGGCAATAATGCTATCTGGGTCATAGTTGATCGTCTTACAATGTCTGCACACTTCATTGCTATTAGAGAGGATTTATCTCTGGATCAGCTTGCCAGGATATATGTGAAGGAAGTGGTAAGGTTGCATGGAGTACCACTTTCTATTATATCTGATCGGGATCCGAGATTTACCTCGATGTTCTGGCGAAGTCTTCAGCATACTCTGGATACAGAGTTGAGTTTCAGCACTGCTTATCATCCTCAGACAGATGGTCAGTTTGAGAGAAGAATTCAAACCCTAGAAGATATGTTGAGAGCTTTCTCTATGGATTTCAATGGTGGTTGGGATCAACACCTACCTTTGGTGGAATTTTCTTATAATAATAGCTTTCACTCCAGTATTCAGATGGATCCTTATGAAGCTCTCTATGGAATGAAATGCAGGACTCCAACTTGCTGGGATGAAGTTGGGGAAAGAAAGCTATTAGGACCTGATCTCGTTGATGAAACGGAAGAAAAGGTCAGATCTATTCAACAACACATAAGAGAAGCTCAGAGTCGACAGAAAAGTTATGCCGACAACTGAAGAAAAGACCTAGAGTTTGAAGTGGGTGATAAAGTGTTCTTACGAATATCTCCCTAGAAGAGGGTTATGAGATTTGGAAAGAAGGGGAAGTTGAGCCCTAGATATATCGATCCATTCGAAATACTGGATCATGTTGGGAAGGTAGCGTACCGATTGACACTTCCACCGAATCTCTCTCAAGTTCACGATGTGTTCCATGTATCTCTCCTGAGAAAGTACATACCTGATCCTTCACATGTACTCAGCTCAGATGTTGTACCGCTGGAGCAAGATCTTTCTTATGAAGAACAACCGATAGAGATTCTGGATCGTAGCGAAAAAGTCCTACGAAACAAGACCACTCGATTGGTGAAAGTTTTATGGAGGAACCAACAATTAGAAGAAGCTACATGGGAGCTTGAGGATATGATGAGGGAGAGGTATCCACATCTGTTTGTTACAAAGTGACGAATTTCGAGGGCGAAATTCATTTTAAGGGGGGTAGAATGTAACACCCGAGACTTTTATGTTATATAAATCATCAAAGGAATCTTTTTCTAAACAACACTTTCTTGGATTTCTTTACACGAAATCGCGACCTTCCTCGATAGCTTGCGTCGTACGCAATACCGAGTTTCACTAAACAACGATATGCTATTAAAATATTATTAAAACTAGCCGTTATGAATAGTAATAACCACTTTTTTAAATTTTATAAATTTTATTTTTCAAAATGGACTTCATTTTTGGATTCAGAATATCGAAATTAGCCTAGGGTAAAATTTTGGTATTTTTCTGAAAACTTTCAATTTTTGATGAATAGTGAAACCACAAAGTGGTAGTTAAAAAAACCGAATTTTTCATAAAACTTAATTTTACCGCTTCTGTGAATAAAATTTCAAGCATCTGAGAGACACGGTTGATGTCAGTAAGTAAAATGTGGTTCAATGAGATGAAAATAATTTTTTGGTGAATAGTAACTTTTTACTTTTTTTTACCACGGTAAAAATTAAATAGGGTAATTAAGGGTAAAGATGATATTATTATTACCCTAACACATGTCCTAATTCTATTGGATAAGTTTAATTCCACCAAAAACAAACTTAGTAATAAAATATTACCATTTAGGCCCACTTGGATTAGATTAGGACATTTATTATTAATTTATTTAAAGAATGGTTAAAATAGTTAAAATCAATGTTTAATAAGTAAATAATTTTTAATATGGGGTTATACATAAGATAAATTCGAATATAAATATTCATTAGAACGCTAAAAATATTTCCTACATAATGGTATTTTATTTGTAATTTTTAGACATTAAATAATGTAATTTATTTATGAGACAATGATGATGCAGTAATTATCTTATTAATGCAATATTCACATAATTGATGTTATAAACACCAAAATAAATGTAATTTGAGACTTTTTATGAATCCCACTAATTTTCTAGGTTAATATGACATGTTAGTATTTATTTCATTAACTTGGTTAGAACTAATAATTCTGTTATGTTTTTTACAAAAATAAATTACTAAATAGTGTCAAAATTGACATAAAATAGTTTTTAAAACAAATATTACATTGGTAATTGTTATTTTATTCCTAAAAATCTAGGGTTCGGCCAAATGACTTAGATAAGGTTATATATATTAATAATAAACAACTTGGGGTTCGTTTGGATTCTTATAGTAAGTTTATTAACCTTATAGTATAAGAACACAAGAAGACAAGGTAAAAGTAAAAGTTTTTAACTTAATGTTAAATCTAAATGATAAGGTTAAAATAGGAACCTAAACTTGTCTAAATTAAATTGGATGAAAGGATTTTGACCCATCCCCACCTTAGATACTAAATATATCAATTTGGATCTATTCAAAACCGAACTTGACTTTATAATAAAATAATAGTTTTAGTTATTCCAAAGGTGCCCCTCTCCTCCCTTATAAAAGGACACCACCTCCCCCTCTTCCTCACACCACTTTGAGACTTCATGCTCGGCCAACCCCTGCCACTTTCTCCTATACACTTCCCTAGAGACATCCTAGAGGTCCTGGTCTTCTTTAAAGACAAATTTTAGTGCCCTAAAAGAAGGTCTCAAAGAATCACTTCAAAGAAGAGGTAATGTCCGTTACCGATTCTTTCATCTTTATTTCTTCTTCCAATTCTTCTTCTTTAGTTGTTTCATTATGAAGTAATAACATCAGTATCACTAATATACTTATAATTTATTATAAGTATGAAACAACCCTATTTCACCATCTATCCATCCTACGGAAAAAGAAATCACCGCGCGTGCGTACGTACGGAATACCGTCTCCACGCCGTGGTGTAATCTATTTTCCACCACCACCTTACTTGGATGGGTATAATGGTGTAAATAATGACTATATATGACTATTATAAAGTGATATTGATTCTGAAATAGTATACATATACTCCAATACAATTCCACGATCATAGGAACGATATCATCACTCGTGCGTACGTACGGAATACCGTCTCCACGATGTGATGCGACTCGTTCTACATGATCTTCATTTCATAATGATTATATAAATAAATTGAATGAATGAATATTATATATATGACACTAATACCATTCTGGAAATGAGGTATATATAACCTAAAGAAAAGAATAACAATTTATTCGACAAAACACGCATAAGAACAAAAAGTTGTAAACGCCCGAATAACAAGTAGCAATGAAATATTACTAATAAGAAGCTAAGAATATGACCATATATGATATCATAAAAATATGTATGATTCTGTAATAAATCAATAACATTATTTAAATCATTATACAGGAGGTTCGGACACTTACAAAGCAAGTCGGACCTAAGGTAAGGGAAATATCACAATCTCATTTTTATCCAAGATTGTTTATACTTTAGTATTTACTGGGGTGTATTTTATCATCCACATCCATGTTTCCTCAATATGTAATATTATTTCCATCCACCTACAATTTTTTAAATACAATTTTACTCTTCGGTGAGTTTTTAGTAAAAGATAAGAAATGAATCTTTTGTCGTTTTTCGTACGAGGTACTTTTTGACTTTTCCGACAAAAGTACGAAGAATGTTTTTTTAACTTATACGGCATGAATGGATTTTTAAAACATTATTTCCAAGAAGCTTCCTTTACAAGTTTAAAGTTTATTTTTAGTCAACTTCTTTAAGATTAAAATTGTATGACATGTTAAGAAAGTAAAAGTGTTTTTGAAGAAGAAAGTATATTTTCCTCAAGAATGGAGTTCAAGTGTTTTATCAAAATTATTTTCCATCTATGATAATAAAGGGTTCTGTTTTTATCCCTATTATTACATTAATTTGATTATGTTGTGATGGAATTATTTTTATGAATTCCTTTATCTTATATGAAATGTTTTATGATGTCATGATGTTTAAGATTCCCATTTGTATTACATGGGTTATGCAATGATGTATGATTTATGATTTTGTGGCACACATAAGAATGGTATAATTATGAGATGGGTGGGACCTATATATTCCTCCAATGCATTGGGTAAAGATTTTTTATCTCATGAGATAGACATGGCTGGAACGGTAGGTTATACCGGTTCAGTGAAACAGGACTGAAACAAGGGTGACTAGGTTCAGAAAGGGACTTTGTCCACTAAGATAGTCTTGGAAATGAGTCTTGACTAACAAGATTTGATTATCTATGATTATGTGTGTATGACACAAAGTTTCATGTTTTAAGTTATGATTATTGTGATTACATTTCACTGCCATGATTTATCCCATGTTTTGAATTTATGATCTCTTTTGCAGGTCAAGATTTCCAAAAGTTATGTGCTTGTGTATACGATGTGATTGATATTTCTTTTGTTTACCCTTACTGAGCATTTGAGCTCACCCTTTTGTATGTTTTCTTTCCCCAGGTCAGGAAGAAGGTTATTAAGTAGGATATTCCAAAAAGGGACTCTAGATATTATGAAATAAGTGGGAGGCAAATTTGATGCTTTATGAACGAGTTGTTTATGTTTCCCATTTTCCAAAGGTTGAATATTTCGAAAAATTAATGTAATGTACATGTACGTCAAGTTTCGGGTCTCTACAGTTTGTATCAGAGGAAAGGTATAGTCAACCTTTGAAAACTAGGATGTAAAAGCCTTAGTAAGAACCCTAAGGATAAGTCGAAGCATAGAACACAATATTAGTGTTTTAGAAATGGCCATGAATAACCTAGGATATGACCTTAAGTGTGAAATTTTATTCTTAATTATGTGGTTTTCCTATTATAATTAGTGTTGCTCACACTATTCTTCTTGGTTTTAGTCAATGCCTGGAACCCGAAGGAATCGTGTTAATGCGGAATGCGACGGGCAATGCAATTATTGTCCCCCTTAGCAACCAAACGTTATGGGAGCTGGAATGCAAAATCTTGTAGCCATGCTCATACAACTTTCTCAAGCTATGAATCATGCAGGACTTCCAAACGAGCAAAGTAAGGAGCAACATTCTATTGAATCCTTCATGAGGTAGCGTCCACCTTCTTTCAAAGTGTCTACTGATCCATTAGTTGCTGAAAAATGGATTAGTACTACTGAAAAGATATTTTCAGTTCTTCAATGTTGTGAACATGATAAAGTCATCCTAGAAGTGTATCGTTTGGAAGGAGATGCTGACCAATGGTGGAATATTATTAACAATACGAGGCAAAGGGATGAAATTGAGTCCATGGAATGGGACGAGTTCAAGAACTTATTTTTCAATAAGTACTTCCCTCGTATTCTCCGAACAAATATGGAGAAAGAGTTTCTTGAACTGAAGCAAAAGGATGAGGAATCTGTTGGTACCTACGAAGAAAATTTTACAAGACTTGCAAGGTATGCTTCTGGTATTATTATCCAACCTGAGAGTAAGATCGATCGATTTTTTAGTTGCTTAAAACCAAGTCTTCGAAGGGCGTTATCCATAAGGGACTTCAATAGCTACGAGTAAATCATTCGATGTGCTCTCAAAGTCGAGATGAAGAGTGGAGTAACCCATCAGTCATATGGGTTTTATAAGAAGAGGAAATGGAATTCAAAGGAAAATATAAAGAGCACACTGAAAAGAAGATGAGCATTCCCTTATGCTCAATGTGTGGAAAGAAACATGGAGGGAGTTGTCTTAAAGGGACAAGTAAATGTTTAAAATGTGGAAAGGAAGGTCATTGGGCATTTGAATGCCACGATGATGGGAAGAAGATGTCTAATGATGCAAACAAAGGAAGGGATACACAGAATGAACCTACTACACTTCAATGTTTCAAGTGCAAGGAGATGGGGAATTATGCCAATAAATGCCCTAATCCAAGGGTTGATGATGATGGTCGACATCAACAAACTCTTAAGGCTAAAGACAAAGGAAAGTCACATGCAATTTCTATCAGCGATGTGGAGTATGATAACGATGTGGTGAAAGGTATACTTACCATCCACTCTAAAGTAGCTAATGTTTTATTTGATTCTGGATCCACCCACTCTTTTATTTCTGAAGAATTTTCTAAGGGTATCACCGTATTACCTCAACAATTAGATGCTGAGTTATTTGTGACAACACCTAATGGCACAACAGTCGCATCAAAAGTTTATAATTCTTCTCCAATCGAAGTTTTTGGGAAAGTGCTTCCTGCAAATCTTGTGATCCTTCCTTTTGTGGAATTTGATGTGCTTCATGGCATGTATTGGCTTTCTTTATATGGAGCTCATATCAATTGCCAAAGAAGGGAAGTCACATTTCATATTCCAGATCAATCTATGATCGTCTATCAATGCAAGGATGAACATAACCTTCCAGTGGAAATTTTTTCCATTTTATGGGTATTGATTCCACTAAATTAAGGTTATTTATCTCAAATTGTTGGTGAAAAACTCACGATTAAGAATATTCCCATTGTATGGGAGTTTGATGATGTCTTTCCGGAGGAATTACCGGGTCTTCCACCAAATCTTGAAGTTGAGTTTTCAATAGAACTCGTACTGGGTGCTTTGCCTATTTCAAAGACACCTTATTGAATGGCCCCAATTGAGTTGCAGGAATTGAAGAAGCAAATCCAAGAGAATCTTGATAAGGGATTCATACGCCCTAGTGTGTCACCTTGGGGAGAACCTATTCTATTTGTTATGAAGAAATATGGATCAATGAGACTCTGCATTGATTATCGAGAACTTAACAAGATCACTATCAAGAACAAATATCCTCTCCCGCGCATTGATTACTTATTTGACCAACTACGTGGAGCTCAATACTTTTCCAAGATTGATCTTCGTTCAGGGTATCATCAATTAAGGGTCAAAAGGGGTGATATACCAAAGATGGCTTTCCTTACAAGGTATGGACACTATGAATTTATAGTGATGCCATTTGGTCTTAATAATGCCCCTTCTATCTTCATGGATCTAATGAATAGAGTCTTTAGAGACTATCTTGATCAATTTGTGGTAGTCTTTATAGACGATATTCTTGTCTATTCAAAGAGCAAGGAAGACCATTAATATCACTTGAGAATTATATTGAAGACCCTGAGAAAGGAGAAGCTTTATTCCAAATTTACCAAGTGTGAATTTTGGCTTCAAAAAGTTTCATTTTTGGGTCACATAATCTCAAAAGAGGGGATATCTGTGGATCCAGCAAAAACAGAGGTTATCGAAAGATGGTCGAGAACAACAACAGTAACTGAGATTCGAAGTTTTCTTGGTTTGGCTGGATATTATCGACATTTTGTGAAAGATTTTTCACGATTATCTAATCCACTCACCAATTTGAAAGGATTTATGTTTTTCTGGACGGAAGAATGTGAAGAGAATTTCAAGGAGTTGAAAAGAAGGTTATCCAGTGCATCTGTGCTCACACTGCCTTGTAGTGGAGAAAGGTTTGTGATATATAGTGATGCATCCAATAAGGGATTAGGGTGTTTTCTTATTCAAAATTATATGGTGATAGCTTATGCCTCACGACAGTTGAAAATCCATGAGCAAAATTACCCAAAACATGATTTGGAGTTAGCTGCGGTAATCTTTGCATTAAATATTTGGAGGCATTACCTTTATGGTGAAAGGTGTGATATTGATACTGATCATAAAAGTTTAAAGTATATTTTCACACAAAAGGAGCTGAATATGCATCAATGAAGATGGTTGGAGCTGATTAAGGATTACGACTGCTCAATCCATTACCACCCTGGGAAAGCAAACAAGGTGGCAGATGAATTATGTCGACAAGACCATGCTAGTTTATCCATGATGAGGATCACAAAAGATCCAATATTTATAGATTTACAAAGGATGGATCTTGTAATTTTAATGTAAGGGGAAAAATCTTATCTTTCTCAAATGAATGTTCAACCATCTATACATGTGAAGATTAAAGAGGCACAAAAAGAAGATGTCGAGTTACAAAAGAAGGTGAGAAATGTTCCTGAGTTCAACCTTGATTGTGATGGGATAATAAAGTTCAGGAATCGGGTTTGTGTTCCTCCCATCCCTGAATTCAAGAAGGAGCTGCTGGATGAGGCTCATAGTTCTTCATTCTCTATTCATCCTGGAAGCACGAAGATGTATAGGGACCTGAAATAGTACTTCTGGTGGGATGACATGAAAAGAGATGTTGCTGAATATGTCTCTCAATGCTTGGTTTTTCAACAAGTTAAAGCTGAGAGATAGAAGTGTAAGGGGATGTTACAACCATTACCCATACCCGAATGGAAATGGGAAAACATCACTATGGACTTTTTCACAGGACTTACTAAAACATCCAAAGGCAATAATGCTATCTGGGTCATAGTTGATCGTCTTACAAAGTCTGCACACTTCATTTCTATTAGAGAGGATTTCTCTTGGGATCAGCTTGCCAGGATATATGTAAAAGAATTGGTAAGGTTGCATGGAGTACCACTTTCTATTATATCTGATCGGGATCCGAGATTTACCTCGAAGTTCTGGCGAAGTCTTCAGCATACTCTGGATACAGAGTTGAGTTTCAACACTGCTTATCATCCTCAGACAGACGGTCAGTCTGAGAGAACAATTCAAACCCTAGAAATATGTTGAGAGCTTGCTCTATGGATTTCAAAGGTGGTTGGGATCAACACCTACCATTGGTGGAATTTTCTTATAATAATAGATTTCACTCTAGTATTCAGATGGCTCCTTATGAAGCTCTCTATGGAAAGAAATGCAGGACTCCAACTTGCTGGGATGAAGTTGGGGAAAGAAAGCTATTAGGACCTGATCTCGTTGATGAAATGGCGGAAAAGGTCAGATCTATTCAACAACACATAAGAGCAGCTCAGAGTCGACAGGAACGTTATGCCGACAACCGAAGAAAAGACCTAGAGTTTGAAGTGGGTGATAAAGTGTTCTTACAAATATTTCCCTGGAAGAGGGTTATGAGAATTGGAAAGAAGGGGAAGTTGAGCCCTAGATATATCGGTCCTTTCGAAATACTAGATCGTGTTGGGAAGGTAGCTTACCGATTGGCACTTCCACCGAATCTCTCTCAAGTTCACGATGTGTTCCATGTATCTCTCCTGAGAAAGTACATACCTGATCCTTCACATGTACTCAGCTCAGAAGTTGTACCGCTGGAGCAAGATCTTTCTTATGAAGAACAACCGATATAGATTCTGGATCGTAGAAAAAAAGTCCTACGAAACAAGACCACTCGATTGGTGAAAGTTTTATGGAGGAACCACCAATTAGAAGAAGCTACATGGAAGCTTGAGGATATGATGAGGGATAGGTATCCACATCTGTTTGTTACAAAGTGACGAATTTCGAGGGCGAAATTCATTTTAAGGGGGTAGAATGTAACACCCGAGACTTTTATGTAATAGAAATCATCAAAGGAATCTTTTTCTAAACAACACTTGCTTGGCTTTCTTTACACGAAATCGCGACCTTCCTCAATAGCTTGCGTCGTACGCAATACCGAGTTTCACTAAACAATGATATGCTATTAAATTATTATTAAAACTAGCCGTTATGAATAGTAATAACCACTTTTTGAAATTTTATAAATTTTATTTTTCAAAATGGACTTCATTTTTGGATTCGGAATATCGAAATTAGCCTAGGGTGAAATTTTGGTATTTTTCTGAAAACTTTCAATTTTTGATGAATAGTGAAACCACTATGTGGTAGTTAAAAAAACTGAATTTTTCATAAAAATTAATTTTACCGCTACTGTGAGTGGAATTTCAAAAATCCGAGAGACACGGTTGATTTCATTAAGTAAAATGTGGTTCAATGAGATGAAAATAACTTTTTGGTGAATAGTAACTTTTTACTTTTTTTACCACGGTAAAAAGTAAATAGGGTAATTAAGGGTAAAGATGATATTATTATTACCCTACACATGTCCTAATTCTATTGGATAAGTTTAATTCGACCAAAAACAAACTTAGGAATAAAATATGACCATTTAGGCCCACTTGGATTAGATTAGGACATTTATTATTAATTTATTTAAAGAAGGGTTAAAATAGTTAAAATCAAAGTTTAATAAGTAAATCATTTTTAATATGGGGTTATACATAAGATAAATTCGTCTATAAATATTCATTAGAAAGATAAAAATATTTCCTACATAATGGTATTTTATTTGTAATTTTTAGACATTAAATAAGTTAAATTATTTATGACACAATGATGATGCAGTAATTATCTTATTAATGAAATACTGACATAATTGATGTTATAAACACCAAAATAATTGTAATTTGAGACTTTTTATGAATCCCACGAATTTTCTAGGTTAATATGACATGTTATTATTGATTTAATTAAATTTTTTCGAACTTATCATTCTTTTATGATTTTCAAAAAAAACAATTACTAAATAGTGTCAAAATTGACATAAAATAGTTTTTAAAACAAATATTATATTATTAATTGTTATTTTATTCCTAAAAATCTAAGGTTCGGCCAAATGACTTAGATAAGGTTATATATATTAATACTAAACAACTTGGGGTTCGTTTGGCTTCTTATAGTAAGTTTATTATCCTTATAGTGTAAGAACACAAGAAGACACGGTAAAAGTAAAATTATTTAACTTAATGTTAAATCTAAATGATAAGGTTAAAATAGGAACCTAAACTTGTCTAAATTCCATTGGATGAGAGGATTTCGACCCATCCCCAACTTAGTTTCTAAATAAATCAATTTGTAGCTATTTAAAACCGAACTTGAATTTATAATAAAATAATATTTTTAGTTTTTCCAAAGGAGCCTCTCTCCTCCCTTATAAAAGGGCACCTCCTCCCTCTCTTCCTCACAGAACTTTGAGCCTTCAATATCGGCCAACCCATGAAACATTCTCTTCTCGACTTCCCTAGAAACATCCTAGAGGTTCTGGTCTTTCTCAAAGACCAATTTTAATTCCCTAAGAGGAGGACTCAAAGAGGCGCTTCAAAGAAGAGGTAATTTCCGTTACCGATTCTTTCACCTTTATTTCTTCTTCCACTTCTTCTTCTTAGGTTGTTTCATTATAAAGTAATAACATCAGTATCACTAATATACGGATATGTTATTATAAGTATGAAACAATCCTATTTCATCATCTATCCATCCTACAGAAAACGAAATCACCGCGCGTGCATACGTACAAAATACCGTTTCCACGCCGTGGTGAAATCTATTTTCCACCACCACCTTACTTGGATGGGTATAATGGTGTAAATAATAACTATATATTATTATTTTAAAGTGATATTGATTCTGAAATAGTATAAATACACTCCAATACAGTCCCACGATCATGAAAACGATATCATCGCTCGTGCGTACGTACGGACTACCGTCTCCACGACGCGATGAGATTCATTCTCCACTTTAACCATTCATGAATGATTATAAAGTATATATAATAAGTAATCATGAAATATATGACATAATAATGATAATGGATTTATGTGTATATATATGTATGTCATCTACTTAATTCCGTTCAACTCAATACGGAAACGAAAACAGCGTTCATGCGTACGTACGGCCTACCGTCTCCATGGACGGTGTATTTCTTTCCATTTACTGATTTATTATATATAAGTATATTCTGAATATATATATATATAAATAATGTTTTGTATTCTGGAATTATGTTATCATGATCTAAGTAATCATATGAATAATTACAAGTCAAAACACGGACGACAAATGAAACAATTTTACCCAAAACGCTCTTTAACATGGAATTTACAAAAGAACGGGTAATATAAAGTCATAAGTGAACCATATATGATATCATAACAATAAATATGATTATATAATAAGTAAATGACATTATTTAAATCATTATACAGGAGGTTTGGACACTTACGAAGCAAATCAGACCTAAGGTAAGGGAAATATCACAATCTCATTTTTATCCGAGATTGTTTATACTTTGGAATTTACTGGGGTGTATTTTATCATCCACATCCATGTTTACTCAATATGTAATATTATTTCCATCTACATACAATTTTTTAAATCCAATTTTACCCTTTGGTGAGTTTTTAGTAAAAGATATGAAAGGAATCTTTTGTCGTTTTTCGTACGAGGTACTTTTTGACTTTTCCGAAAAAAGTACAAAGAATGTTTTTTTAACTTATACGGCATGAATGGATTTTTAAAAAATTATTTCCAAGAAGATTCCTTTAAATGTTTTCAAGTTTATTTTTAATCAACTTCTTTTAGTTATAATTTTATGACATGTTAAGAAATGAAAAGTGTTTTTGAAGTAGAAAGGATATTTTCCTCAAGAATGAAGTTCAAGTGTTTTATCAAAATTATTTTCCATCTAAGATAATAAAGGGTTGTGTTTCTATCCCTATTATTACATGGATTTTATTATGTTTTGATGGAAATAGTTTTATGAATTCCTTTATCTTATATGAATTGTTTTATGATGTCACGATGTTTAAGATTCCCATTTTTATTACATGGGTTATGAAATGATGTATGATTTATGATTTTGTGGCACACATAAGAATGGTATCATTATGAGATGGATGGGACCTATATCTCCCTCCAATGCATTGGGTAAGGATTTTATATCTCATGAGATAGACATGGCTGGAATGGTAGGTTATACCGGTTCAGTGAAAAAGGACTGAAACGAGGGTGACTCGGTTCAGAAAGGGACTTTGTCCACTAAGATAGTCTTGGCAATGAGTCTTGACTAATAAGAAATGATTCTCTATGATTATTTGTGCATGCCACAAAGTTTAATGTTTTAAGTTATGATTATTGTGATAAGTTTAATGTTTTAAGTTATGATTATTGTGATTACATTTCACTGCCATGATTTATCCCATTTATGAATTTATGATCTCTTTTGCAGGTCACGATTTCCAAAAGTTATGTGCTTGTGTATACGATGTGATTGATATTTCTTTTGTTTACCCTTACTGAGCATTTGAGCTCACCCTTTTGTATGTTTTCTTTCCCCAGGTCAGCAAGAAGGTTATTAAGTAGGATATGCCAAAAAGGGACTCTAGATATGATGAAATAAGTGGGAGGCAAAGTTGATGCTTTACGAACCAGTTGATTATGTTTCCCAGTTTCTAAAGACACTATACCTATACGGTCCTTTCATGGTTTTGTTATATGTTGTAATAAGAATGCTTAAATTTTGAAGTATTAACAATATATGTAAAGTATGGGTCGTTATAGTTTCCAAATGTTGACTAAACCTTTCCTCTGATACCAACTGTAAAGACCCGAAGCTTGACATACATTGACATTACATTACTTTTGCGGAATAATTAGTACATAACAAAAACACAGACACAAGGATCGTAATAGTTTAGTGTATTTGGAAACTCGGAATATAATCCACTAATCCTGGTGAAAGATCTTCAACATCTCCCATAAAGATCTTCCTTTTTTTATTCCTAAAACCTTTCTTTATATCCTGGGGAAAAGTAAACATAAAAGGGTGAGCTCAAATGCTCAGTAAGGGTAAACAAAAGAAATATCAATCACATCATATACATAAGCACATAAATTTTGGAAATATTAACCTGTAAAAGAGATCATAATTTCATAACCTGGGATAACTCATGGCAGTGAAATGTAATCACAATAATCATAACTTAAAACATTAAACTTTGTGTCATGCACACATAATCATATAGAATCATTTCTTGTTAGTCAAGACTCATTTCCAAGACTATCTTAGTGGACAAAGTCCCTTTCTGAACCGAGTCACCCTCGTTTCAGTCCTGTTTCACTGAACCGGTATAACCTACCATTCCAGCCATGTCTATCTCATGAGATATAAAATCATTACCCAATTCAATGGAGGGAGATATAGGTCCCACCCATCTCATAATGAAACCATTCTTATGTGTACCACCAAATCATAAATCATACATCATTGCATAACCCATGTAATGAAAATGGGAATCTTAAACATCATGACATCATAAAACAATTCATATAAGATAAAGGAATTCATAAAAATAATTCCATCACAACATAATCAAATCAATGTAATAATAGGGATAAAAACATAACCCTTTTATTATCTGAGATGGAAAATAATTTTGATAAAACACTTGAACTTCATTCTTGAGGAAAATATCTTTTATACTTCAAAAACACTTTTCCTTTCTTAACATGTCATATAATTTTAAAATAAGTTGATTAAAAATAAAATTTAAAACTTATAAAGGAAGATTCTTGGAAATAATGTTTTAAAAATCCATTCATGCCGTATAAGTTAAAAAAAACATTCTTCTTGTACTTTTTTTGGAAAGTCAAAAAGTACCTCGTACAAAAAAACGACAAAAGATTCCTTTCATATCTTTTACTAAAAACTCACTGAAGGGTAAAATATGATTTAAAAAATTGTAGGTGAATGGAAATAATATTACATATTTAGGAAACATGGATGTGGATGTTAAAATACACCCCAGTAAATTCTAAATTATAAACAATCTCGGATAAAAATGAGATTGTGATATTTCCCTTACCTTAGGTCCGATTTGCTTCGTAAGTGTCCAAACCTCTTGTATAATGATTTAAATAATGTCATTGACTTATTATAGAATCATATTTATTTTTATGATATCATATATGGTTCACTTATGACTTTATATTACCCGTTCTTTTGTAAATTCCATGTTAAAGAGCGTTTTGGGTAAAATTGTTTCATTTGTCGTCCGTGTTTTGACATGTAATTATTCATATGATTACTTAGATCATGATTACTTAATTCCATAATATAAAACATGATTTATATATATATATATTCAGAATATACAGATATATAATAAATCATTAAATGGAAAGAAATACACCGTTCATGGAGACGGTAGGCCGTACGTACACATGAACGCTGTTTTCGTTTCCTTATTGAGTTGAACGGAATTAAGTAGATGACATTCATATATATACACATAAATCCAGTATCATTATTATGTCATATATTTCATGATTACTTATTATATATACTTTATAATCATTCATGAATGGTTAAAGTGGAGAATGAATCTCATCGCATCTTGGAGACGGTAGTCCGTACGTACGCACGAGCGATGATATCGTTCTCATGATCATGGGACTGTATTGGGGTGTATGTATACTATTTCAGAATCAATATAAATTTAAAATAATAATATATATAGTCATTATTTACACCATTATACCCATCCAAGTAAGGTGGTGGTGGAAAATAGATTTCACCACGGCGTGGAGACGGTATTCCGTACGTACGCACGCGCGGTGATTTCGTTTTCCGTAGGATGGATAGATAGTGAAATAGGATTATTTCATACTTATAATGACATATCAGTATATGATTGATACTGATGTTATTACTTCATAATGAGACAACCTAAGAAGAAGAAGTGGAAGAAGAAATAAAGGTGAAAGAATCGGTAACGGAAATTACCTCTTCTTTGAAGCGCCTCTTTGAGACCTCCTCTTAGGGCACTAAAATTGGTCTTTGAGGAAGACCAGAACCTCTAGGATGTTTCTAGGGTAGTGTAGAAGAGAATTTGGAAGGGTTTGTCCGGGCTTGAAGGCTCAAAGTTGTGCGAGGAAGAGAGGGAGGAGGTGCCCTTTTATAAGGGAGGAAAGGCGCACCTTTGGAATAACTAAAAATATTATTTTATTATAAAGTAAAGTTCGGTTTTAAATAGCTCTAAACTGATTTATTTCGAGGCTAAGGTGGGTAGGGGTCGAAATCCTCTCATCCAATAGAATTTAGACAAGTTTAGGTTCCTATTTTAACCTTATTATTTAGATTTAACATTAAGTTAAATAATTTTACTTTTACCGTGTCTTCTTGTGTTCTTACACTATAAGGTTAATAAAATTATTATAAGAAGCCAAACGAACCCCAAGTTGTTTATTATTAATATATATAACCTTATCTAAGTCATTTTTCCAAACATTAGATTTTTAGGAATAAAATGACAATTAATAATATAATATTTGTTTTAAAAACTATTTTATGTCAATTTTGACACTATTTAGTAATTTATTTTTGTGAAAATCATAACAGAATGATAAGTTCCAAAAAAGTTAATTAAATCAATACTAACATGTCATATTAACCTATAAAATTAGTGTAATTCATAAAAAGTCTCAAATTAAATTTATTTGGGTATTTATAACATAAATTATGTCAACATTTCATTAATAAGATAAATACTACATCATCGTTTTGTCATAAATAAATTAAATTATTTAATGTCTAAAAATTACAAATAAAATACAATTATGTAGTAAATAGTTTTATCTTTCTAATGAATATTTATAGTCGAATATATCTTATGTATAACCCCATATTAAAGATGTTTTAGTAAATAAACTTTGATTTTAACTCTTTTAACCCTTCTTTAAATAAATTAATAATAAATGTCCTAATCTAATCCAAGTGGGGCTAAATGGTCATATTTTATTCCTAAGATTGTTTTTGGTCGAATTAAACTTATCCAATAGAATTTGGACATGTTTTAGGGTAATAATAATATCATTGTTACCCTTAATTACCCTATTTACTTTTAACCGTGGTAAATAAAAGTAAAAACTTACTATTCACCAAAAAAACGACAAAAGATTCCTTTCATATCTTTTACTAAAAACTCACTGAAGGGTAAAATAGTATTTAAAAAATTTTAGGTGAATGTAAATAATATTACATATTGAGGAAACATGGATGTGGATGATAAATTACACCCCAGTAAATTCTAAAGTATAAACAATCTCAGATAAAAATGAGATTGTGATATTTCCCTTACCTTAGGTCTGATTTGCTTCGTAAGTGTCCGAACCTCCTGTATAATGATTTAAATAATGTCGTTGACTTATTACAGAATCATATTCATTGTTATGATATCATATATGGTTCACTTATGACTTTATATTACCCGTTCTTTTGTAAATTCCATGTTAAAGAGCGTTTTGGGTAAAATTGTTTCATTTGTCGTCCGTGTTTTGACTTGTAATTATTCATATGATTACTTAGATCATGATTACATAATTCCAGAATATAAAACATGATTTATATATATATATATATTCAGAATATACATATATATAATAAATCATTAAATGGAAAGAAATACACCGTTCATGGAGACGGTAGGCCGTACGTACGCATGAACGCTGTTTTCGTTTCCTTATTGAGTTGAACGGAATTAAGTAGATGACATTCATATATATACACATAAATCTAGTATCATTATTATTTCATATATTTCATGATTACTTATTATATATACTTTATAATCATTCATGAATGGGTAAAGTGGAGAATGAATCTCATCGCGTCGTGGAGACGGTAGTCCGTACGTACGCACGAGCGATGATATCATTCTCATGATCGTGGGACTGTATTGGAGTGTATGTATACTATTTCAGAATCAATATCTCTTTAAAATAATAATATATATAGTCATTATTTACACTATTATACCCATCCAAGTAAGGTGGTGGTGGAAAATAGATTTCCCCACGGCGTGGAGATGGTATTCCGTACGTACGCACGCGCGGTGATTTCATTTTCCATAGGATGGATAGATGGTGAAATAGGATTGTTTCATACTTATAATAACATATCAGTATATTAGTGACACTGATGTTATTACTTCATAATGAAAAAACCTATGAAGAAGAAGTGGAAGAAGAAATAAAGGTGAACGAATCGGTAACGGAAATTACCTCTTCTTTGAAGCGCCTCTTTGAGACCTCCTCTTAGGGCACTAAAATTGGTCTTTGAGGAAGACCAGAACCTCTAGGATGTTTCTAGGGAAGTGGAGAAGAGAATTTGGCAGGGCTTGGCCGAGCTTGAAGGATCAAAGTTGTGTGAGGAAGAGAGGGAAGAGGTTCCCTTTTATAAGGGAGGAAAGGGGCACCTTTGGAATAACTAAAAATATTATTTTATTATAAATTCAAGTTCGGTTTTAAATAGCTCCAAATTGATTTATTTTGAGGCTAAGATTAGGATGGGTCTAAATCATATAATAAAATATAATTTAGACAAGTTTAGGTTCCTATTTTAACCTTATCATTTAGATTTAACATTAAGTTATATAATTTTACTTTTACCGTGTTTTCTTGTGTTCTTACACTATAAGGTTAATAAACATATTATAAGAATCCAAACGAACCCCAAGTAGTTTATTATTAATATATATAACCTTATCTAAGTCATTTGTCCGAACCATAGATTTTTAGTAATAAAATAACAATTAATAATATAATATTTGTTTTAAAAACTATTTTATGTCAATTTTGACACTATTTAGTAATTTATTTTTGTGAAAATCATAACAGAATGATAAGTTCTAACAAAGTTAATTAAATCAATATTAACATGTCATATTAACCTAGAAAATTAGTGTAATTCATAAAAAGTCTCAAATTATATTTATTTGGGTATTTATAACATCCATTATGTCAATATTTCATTAATAAGATAATTACTGCATCATCGTTGTGTCATATATAAATTAAATTATTTAATGTCTAAAAATTACAAATAAAATACAATTATGTAGGAAATAATTTTATCTTTCTAATGAATATTTATAGTCGAATTTATCTTATGTATAACACCATATTAAAAATGTTTTAGTAAATAAACTTTGATTTTAACTCTTTTAACCCTTCTTTAAATAAATTAATAATAAATGTCCTAATCTAATCCAAGTGGGCCTAAATGGTCATATTTTATTCCTAAGCTTGTTTTTGGTCTAATTACACTTATCCAATAGAATTTGGACATGTGTTAGGGTAATAATAATATCATTTTTACCCTTAATTACCCTATTTACTTTTAACCGTGGTAAATAAAAGTAAAAAGTTACTATTCAGCAAAAATTATTTTCATCTCATTGAACCACATTTTACTTACTGACATCAACCGTGTCTCTCAGATTTTCAAAATTCCACTCAAATAAGCGGTAAAATTAAGTTTTATGAAAAATTCAGTTTTTTTAACTACCACTTAGTGGTTTCACTATTCATAAAAAATTGAAAGTTTTTAGAAAAATACCAAAAATTAGGCCTAAGCTATATTTGATATTATGAACTCAAAAATGATTTCTATTTTACCAAATTCAAAACATATCAGTTTCATTAATTAATTTAAAAATTAATTCCCGTCGTCAAAACAAAAGGCGTGTTTTTAAGAGATAATAAATATCAAAAGATTGACACTTGTTTATAACTGGTTTAAATGTGAAATTACATCCAATGACAAACATTGTATTAAATTGTAAAAATATATTCTAAATATACTTTAAAACCACTCAAATTAATAATTTATCACTATTAATTATTTCGATTGAAAAATTTGTTTTTAATTAAAATTTAGTAATTTTCACTATTCATCAAAATATGAAAGTTATCCGAAAATCACCAAAATTTCACCCTAAGAAAATTTCGATATTCCGAATCCAAAAAATGAAGTCCATTTTGAAAAATATAATTTACAAAATTTCAAAAAGTGGTTATTACTATTCATAACGTCTAGTTTTAATAATATTTTAATAGTATATCGTTGTTTAGCGAAACTTGGTGTTGCGTACAACACACGCTATCGTGGAAGATCGCAATTGCGTGTAATTCAAGCCAGGTTAGAGATGTGTATTGTGAAAGCTCCTTTTGGTGTAGCGTAGAACACAAGACATTAATGAAAAGAATATTTTTCCTAAAATCTCGGGGTGTTACATTAATGTAACACCTCAAGATTTTATGAAAAATATTCTTTTTAATTTCATTAATGTCTTGTGTTGTATGCTACACCGAAAGGAGCTTGCACAAAACGCATCCTTGACTTGCCTTTCATTACACGCAATCGCGACCTTCCTTGATAGCGTGTATAGTACGCAATACCGAGTTTCACTAAACAACGATATTCTATTAAAATATTATTAAAACAAGCCGTTATGAATAGTAATAACCACGTTTTGAAATTTTGTAAATTTTATTTTTCAAAATGGACTTAATTTTTGGATTCGGAATATTAAAATTAGCTTAGGGTAAAATTCTGGTACTTTTCGGATAACTTTCATATTCTGATGAATAGTGAAAATTACTAAATTTTAATTAAAAACAACTTTTTTAATAGAAATAATTAATAGTGATAAATTATTAATTTGAGTGGTTTTAAAGTATATTTAGAATATATTTTTACAATTTAATACAATTTTGGTCATTGGATGTAATTTCACATTTAATCCAGACATAAAGAAGTGTCAATCTTTTGATAGTTATGATCTCTTAAAAACACGCTATTTGTTTTGACGACAGGAATTAATTTTTAAATTAATTAATGTAACTGATATGTTTTGAATTTGATAAAATAGACATCATTTTTTAATTCATAATATCAAATATAGCTTAGGCCTAATTTTTGGTATTTTTCTGGAAACTTTCATTTTTTGATGAATAGTGAAACCACTAAGTGGTAGTTAAAAAAACTGAATTTTTCATAAAACTTAATTTTCCCGCTTCTGTGAGTGGAATTTCGAAAATCCGAGAGACACGGTTAGTATCAAGGACTAAAATGTGGTTCAATGAGATGAAAATAATTTTTGGTGAATAATAACTTTTGACGTTTTTTTTACCACGGTTAAAAGTAAATAGGGTAATTAAGGGTAAAGATGATATTATTATTACCCTAACACATGTCCTAATTCTATTGGATAAGTGTAATTCGACCAAAAACAAACTTAGGAATAAAATATGACCATTTAGGCCCACTTGTATTAGATTAGGACATTTATTATTATTTAATTCAAAGAAGAGTTAAAAGAGTTTAAATCAAAGGTTATTTACTAAAACATTTTTAATATAGGTTTATACATAAGATAAATTCAACTATAAATATTCATTAGAAATCTAAAAATATTTCCTACATAATGGTATTTTATTTGTAATTTTTAGACATTAAATTATTTAATTTATTTATGACACAACGATGATGCAGTAATTATCTTATTAATGAAATATTGACATAATTGATGTTATAAATTCCCAAATAAATATAATTTGAGACTTTTTATGAATTACACTAATTTTATAGGTTAATATGACATGTTATTATTTATTTAATTAACTTTTTTCGAACTTATAATTCTGTTATGAGTTTCACAAAAATCAATTACTAAATAGTGTCAAAATTGACATAAAATAGTTTTTAAAACAAATATTATATTATTAATTGTTATTTTATTCATAAAAATCTAAGGTTCGGCCAAATGACTTATATAAGGTTATATATATTAATAATAAACAATTTGGGGTTCTTTTGGCTTCTTATAGTAAGTTTATTAACCTTATAGTGTAAGAACACAAGAAGACACGGTAAAAGTAAAATTATTTAACTTAATGCTAAATCTAAATGATAAGGTTAAAATAGGAACCTAAACTTGTCTAAATTCTATTGGATGAGAGTATTTCGACCCATCCCCACCTTAGCCTCGAAATAAATTAATTTGGATCTATTTAAAACCGAACTTGACTTTATAATAAAATAATATTTTTGGTTATTCCAAAGGTGCCCCTCTCCTCCCTTATAAAAGGGCACCTCCTCCCTCTCTTTCTCACACAACTTTGAGCCTTCAAGCTCAGCCAACCCCGGTCAAACTCTCTTATCCACTTCCCTAGCAACATCTTAGAGATTCTGGTCTTCCTCAAAGACCAATTTTAGTTCCCTAAGAGGAGGTCTCAAAGTGGCGCTTCAAAGAAGAGGTAATTTCCGTTACCGATTCTTTCACCTTTATTTCTTCTTCCACTCCTTCTTCTTAGGTTGTTTCATTATGAAGTAATAACATCAGTATCACTCATATACTGATATGTTATTATAATTATGAAACAACCCTATTTCACCATCTATCCATCCTACGGAAAACGAAATCACCGCGCGTGCGTACGTACAGAATACCGTCTCCACGCCGTGGTGAAATCTATTTTCCACCACCACCTTACATGGATGGGTATAATGGTGTAAAGAATAAATATAAATAGTTATTAGAAAATTATATTTATTCTGATATATTGTATCATCCACTCCAATTCAATTCAATAATTATGGAAATGATATCATCGCTCGTGCATATGTACGGACTACCGTCTCCACGACGCGATGAGATTCATTCTCCATGTTAACCATTTAAGAGTGATTATAAAGTATATATAAGAAATAATAATGAAATATATGAAATTATGAAGCTACTGGATTTATGTATATATGTATGTCATCTACATAATTCTATTCAACTCAATAAGGAAACGAAAACAGCGTTCATGCGTACGTACGGCCTACCGTCTCCATGAACGGTGTGTTTCATTTCATTTATCTATCTATTATATATATATATAGTGAATATATATGATATATAAATCATTTTTTATATTCTGGAAGTATGTAAATCATGATATAAGTAATAATAATGTCAAGAACAACAAGTCCAAACACCTACGATAAATGAAACGATTTTACCCAAAACGCTTCTTTAACATGGAATTTACAACAGAACAGGTAATATAAAGTCATAAGTGAACCATATATGATATCATAACAATGAATACGATTCTGTAATAAGTTAATGACATTATTTAAATCATTATACAGGAGGTTCGGACACTTACGAAGCAAATCAGACCTAAGGTAAGGGAAAATATCAGAATCTCATTCTTATCCGAGATTGTTTATACTTTGTTATTTACTGGGGTGTATTTTATCATCCACATCCATGTTTTCTCAATATGTAATATTATTTCCATCAACCTAAAATTTTTTAAATCCAATTTTACCGTTCGGTGAGTTTTTAGTAAAAGATACGAAAGGAATCTTTTGGTCGTTTTTCGTACGAGGTACTTTTTGACTTTTCCGTCAAAAGTACGAAGAATGTTTTTTTTAACTCCTACGACATGAATGGATTTTTAAAAAATTATTTCCAAGAATCCTCCTTTACAGGTTTTCAAGTTTATTTTTAATCAACTTCTTTTAGTTTAGAATTGTATGACATCTTCAGAAAGGAAACATGTTTTTGAAGTAGAAAGGATATTTTCCTCAAGAATGGAGTTCAAGTGTTTTATCAAAATTATTTTCCATCAAAGATAATAAAGGGTTCTGTTTCTATCCCTATTATTACATGGATTTGATTATGTTGTGATGGAAATATTTTTATGAATTTCTTTATCCTATATGAATTGTTTTATGACGCCATGATGTTTAAGATTCCCATTTTTATTACATGGGTTATGCAATGATGTATGATTTATGATTTTGTGGCACACATAAGAATGGTATCATTAAGAGATGGGTGGGACCTATATCTCCCTCTAATGCATTGGGTAATGATTTTATATCTCATGAGATAGACATGGCTGGAATGGTAGGTTATACCGGTTCAGTGAAACAGGACTGAAACGAGGGTGACTCGGTTCAGAAAGGGACTTTGTCCACTAAGATAATCTTGGAAATGAGTCTTGACTAATAAGAAATGATTATCTATGATTATGTGTGCATGCCACAAAGTTTAATGTTTTAAGTTATGATTATTGTGATTACATTTCACTGCCATGAGTTATCCCAGGTTATGAAATTATGATCTCTTTTACAGGTTAAGATTTCCAAAAGTTATGTGCTTATGTATATGATGTGATTGATATTTCTTTTGTTTACCCTTACTGAGCATTTGAGCTCACCCTTTTATGTTTACTTTTCCCCAGGATATAAAGAAAGGTTTTAGGTATAAAAAAAGGAATATCTTTATGGGAGATGTTGAAGATCTTTCACCAGGATTAGAAGATTATATTCCGAGTTTCCAAAGACACTACACTATTAAGGTCCTTGTGTGTGTGTTTTTGTAATGTACTAAGTATTCTGCAAAAGTAATGTAATGTACATGTACGTCAAGTTTCGGGTCTCTACATTTGGTATCAGAGGAAAGGTTTAGTCAACCTTTGGAAACTAGGATGCGAAAACGTTAGTGAGATCCCTCGAGATATTTCTAAGGTATGTCTAGGGATGTCCATAAGGATAAGTATACGTATAGGATATAGTCCTAGAACTATGGTAACGATATTAGAATTTAACCTAAGATGTTAGATATTGATGGTTCTCCCCCTTTTATATGTTGTTTTACATAGCATGATTTTTGCCTCTCACACTATTCTTTTTGGGTTTTAGAAAATGGCTGGAAACAAGATGATTCACGATAATGGAGGATATGATGGACAATGGAATGATATTCTTCATAAGAAACCAAATGAAATGGGATTTGGAGGTCCAAACATCATTATTATGCCGAATCAGAAATCTCATAATATGATCAATAAAGTAAAATTTGGTAAGTTTCCTGACTCAGCTAATAAGAGAAAGATGGAGTTTCATGATGATCATAGAGGAAAGAAAGTTCAATTTCCCCTATGTAAATCATGTGGAAAGAGGCATCAAGGAGAATGTTTCAAAGGAACTGGAAGACGCTTTGGGTGTGGAAAAGAAGGACACAAATCCAGTAAGTGCAAAGGAAAAGGTTCAATTAACACCAGGGATGAGGATAATGGTCTTGCTACGACATCAAAAATGGTTAAATGTTTTAAATGTGGAATGTACCGGCATTATGCAAACCTATGCCCCAAGGGAAAGTCTCATGAAGAGAATCAGTATGGTTGTATGGGTAGTATTTATGTTGATAATGATGAAGAGACTACAAATGATATGTGAGATGAATGAATTGTTGAAGCTCGGTTAATGGTTTAAGAAGGTAGTGGAATGATTACATGTTTATCAAGTGTAATGTTGTATAAGTAATCTCATGGTACTATGGAATAAAGATATATCTAAGGATTGTTACACTGTTGTCTTTCCTTGAGTTTTGAAATTGTATGATTAATGGTACTGGAATCCATGAAAGGTTATTCAGATATTTTTTGGAAATTAGATGATATGCGCATAATGAAGGGAAAACGAGAAAATGAAATATTTGACAGTATTCATCAGCTCATGATTGATATAAGGACTAAGTGATATCATGGTTTGAGTATATAGAATTTTGAGGATTTTGGTTTATGGAAAGTGTTAACTTATTACTGCATTCATGTTTTCACTAAGATTCAATGGGTATTCATTTTGCAAGAGATTACATGATTATGGTATTCACATGACTGGAATGCGATGAACAAGATATATGAGGGATAAATGATGGCATTCACATGATCATTTTCTCTATACTATGAGCTTTGACCGAAGTATTTTAGATAAGCCTAAAGATTGGAATGGATTATGTTGGACATAAGTTAGTATTGTTTAAGGATAAAACTTTTTTTGATATTGTTGATGGGATGTTATAATAATGTAGTTTTAGAAAAAGGACAACCTGCAGGATGTGCGACAACCCATCGCGTCGGCCAAGGATGTGGGAATCGAACCCACAACTAAAGTGTGACGGGCCTTTATCGCATACCACTGGCCTACAGGAAGTCCCTGTTTAGTAGAAACTAGTTTTATTATAAGCAGTATGATATATGAAGTATAAGTCCATTTTAGGAACCATATATCATTAATCTCACTATAGATGGACTTATGTATTTTTTGATAACTTTTCTAACCTTTTGTTTGACACAGATGGAATGACCCATCATTCTATCACATGATCTGCTAACACATCCGGAATGTCAAATTCAACTTCATTTCATTAAGAGATGAAGTGGAAATTGTCCAAAGAACGACCAACGGTGAGACTATACCGAAATCACGAAAGTATTTCTTCTAATTCCAATTTCATCAACTTTAGGGAAATGATCTTGAAAACCAAAAATGTTGTCCTAGTGCTCTTATATCTGATGAATCAGATGGTACCTTAGATCATCACAAATTTATGGCTTTGTGATTGCTGGCTTTTCCATAGCCATGTTCTCTACCACTCTCCATCAGAACATGATGGTTAGATTTTTCTTCCATATCCATATTTTCACCTATGTGGACACCCAATGATTAGTTTATTTGGGTAACCGTTATGTTTCATACTTTTGTTTTTAAAGATTGGTTTTGGTATTACTTTTTATGATATGGGTTTCGATTAAAGAAACTTCCTAATAGTAAACCATTTATAACCCCGACGAATTTCGAGGGCGAAATTCATTTTAAGGGGGGTAGAATGTAACACCCCGAGATTTTATGAAAAATATTCTTTTTAATTTCATTAATGTCTTGTGTTGTACGCTACACCAAAAGGAGTTTGCACAACACGCATCCTTGACTTGCCTTTCATTACACGTAATCGCAACATTCCTTGATAGCGTGTGTAGTACGCAATACCGAGTTTCACTAAACAACGATATGCTATTAAAATATTATTAAAACTAGCCGTTATGAATAGTAATAACCACTTTTTGAAAATTTGTAAATTTTATTTTTCAAAATGGACTTCATTTTTGGATTCGGAATATTAAAATTAGCTTAGGGTAAAATTTTGGTACCTTTCGGATAACTTTCATATTCTGATCAATAGTGAAAATTACTAAATTTTAATTAAAAACAACTTTATTAATAGAAATAATTAATAGTGATAAATTATTAATTTGAGTGGTTTTAAAGTATATTTAGAATATTTTTACAATTTAATACAATTTTGGTCATTGGATGTAATTTCTCATTTAAACCAGACATAAACAAGTGTCAATCTTTTGATAGTTATTATCTCTTAAAAACACGCTATTTGTTTTGAAGACGGGAATTAATTTTTAAATTAATTAATGTAACTGATATGTTTTTAATTTGATAAAATAGACATCATTTTTTAATTCATAATATCAAATATACATTAGGCCTAATTTTTGGTATTTTTCTGGAAACTTTCATTTTTTGATGAATAGTGAAACAACTAAGTGGTAGTTAAAAAAACTGAATTTTTCATAAAACATAATTTTCCCGCTTCTGTGAGTGGAATTTCGAAAATCCGAGAGACACGGTTAATATCAAGGACTAAAATGTGGTTCAATGAGATGAAAATAATTTTTGGTGAATAGTAACTTTTGACTTTTTTTACCACGGTTAAAAGTAAATAGGGTAATTAAGGGTAAAGATGATATTAATATTACCCTAACACATGTCCTAATTCTATTGGATAAGTGTAATTCGACCAAAAACAAACTTAGGAATAAAATATGTCCATTTAGGCCCACTTGGATTAGATTAGGACATTTATTATTATTTAATTCAAAGAAGAGTTAAAAGAGTTAAAATAAAAGGTTATTTACTAAAACATTTTTAATATAGGGTTATACATAAGATAAATTCATCTATAAATATTCATTCGAAATCTAAAAAGATTTCCTACATAATGGTATTTTGTTTGTAATTTTTAGACATTAAATAATTTAATTTATTTATGACACAACGATGATGCATTAATTATCTTTTTATTGAAATATTGACATAATTGATGTTATAAATACCCAAATAAATATAATTTAGTCTTTTTATAAATTAAACTAATTTTATAGGTTAATATGACATGTTATTATAGATTTAATTAACTTTTTTGAACTTATAATTCTGTTATGAGTTTCAAAAAAGTCAATTACTAAATAGTGTCAAAATTGACATAAAATAGTTTTCAAAACAAATATTATATTATTAATTGTTATTTTATTCCTAAAAATCTAAGGTTCGGCCAAAGGACTTAGATAAGGTTATATATATTAATAATAAACAATTTGGGGTTCGTTTGGCTTCTTATAGTAAGTTTATTAACCTTATAGTGTAAGAACACAAGAAGACACTGTAAAAGTAAAATTATTTAACTTAATGCTAAATCTAAATGATAAGGTTAAAATAGGAACATAAACATGTCTAAATTCTATTGGATGAGAGTATTTCGCCCTATCCCCACCTTAGCCTCGAAATAAATTAATTTGGAGCTATTTAAAACCGAACTTGACTTTATAATAAAATAATATTTTTAGTTATTCCAAAGGTGCCCCTCTCCTCCCTTATAAAAGGGCACCTCCTACCTCTCTTCCTCACACAACATTGAGCCTTCAAGCTCGGCCAACCCCTGAAAAACTCTCTTCTCCACTTCCCTAGCAACATATTATAGGTTCTGGTCTTCCTCAAAGACCAATTTTAGTGCCCTAAGAGGAGGTCTCAAAGAGGCGCTTCAAAGAAGAGGTAATTTCCGTTACCGATTCTTTCACCTTTATTTCTTCTTCCACTCCTTCTTATTAGGTTGTTTCATTATGAAGTAATAAAATCAGTATCACTCATATACTGATACGTTATTATAATTATGAAACAATCCTATTTCACCATCTATCCATCCTACGGAAAACGAAATCACCGCGCGTGCGTACGTACGGAATACCGTCTCCACGCCGTGGTGAAATCTATTTTCCACCACCACCGTACATGGACGGGTATAATGGAGTAAAGAATAACTATACATAGTTATTAGAACATAATATTGATTCTGATATATTGTATCATCCAATCCAATTCAATTCAATAATTATGGAAATGATATCATCGCTCGTGCGTACGTACGGACTACCATCTCCACGACGTGATGAGATTCATTCTCCATGCTAACCATTTAAGAGTGATTATAAAGTATATATAAGAAATAATAATTAAATATATGACATTATAAAGCTACTGGATTTATTTATATATGTATGTCATCTACTTAATTCCATTCAACTCAATAAGGAAACGAAAACAGCGTTCATGCGTACGTACGACCTACCGTCTCCATGAACGGTGTGTTTAATTTCATTTATCAATCTATTATATACATATATATATACTGAATATATATGATATATAAATCATGTTTTATATTCTGGAAGTATTTAAATCATGATATAAGTAATAATAATGTCAAGAACAACAAGTCCAAACACCTACGATAAATGAAACGATTTTACCCAAAACGCTTCTTTAACATGGAATTTACAAAAGAACAGGTAATATAAAGTCATAAGTGAACCATATATGATATCATAACAATGAATACAATTCTGTAATAAGTTAATGACATTATTTAAATAATTATACAAAAGTTTCAGACACTTACAAAAAAAATCGGACCTAAGGTAAGGGAAAATATCACAATCTCATTCTTATCCGAGATTGTTTATACTTTGGTATTTACTGGGGTGTATTTTATCATCCACATCCATGTTTGCTCAATATGTAATATTATTTCTATCCACGTAAAATTTTTTAAATCCAATTTTACCCTTTGGTGAGTTTTTAGTAAAAGATATGAAAGGAATCTTTTGGTCGTTTTTCGTACGAGGTACTTTTTGACTTTTCCGACAAAAGTACGAAGAATGTTTTTTTTAACTCATACGACATGAATGGATTTTTAAAAAATTATTTCCAAGAATCTTTCTTTACAAGTTTTCATGTTTATTTTTAATCAACTTCTTTTAGTTTACATTACATTTGCGGAATACTTAGTACATAACAAAAACACACACACAAGGATCGTAATAGTTTAGTGTCTTCGGAAACTCGGAATATAATCTTCTAATCCTGGTGAAATATCTTCAACATCTCCCATAAAGATATTATTTTAATACATAAAACCATTCTTTATATCCTGGGGAAAAGAAAACATAAAAGGGTGAGCTCAAATGCTCAGTATGGGTAAACAAAATAAATATCAATCACATCATATTCATAAGAACATAACATTTTGGAAATCTTAACCTGCAAAAGATAGCATAATTTCATAACATGGGATAAATCATAGTAGTGAAATGAAATCCAAATAATCATAACTTAAAACATGAATCATTGTGTCATACACACATAATCATATAGAATCATTTCTTGTTAGTCAAGACTCATTGCCAAGACTATCTTAGTGGATAAAGTCCCTTTCTGAACCGAGTCACCCTCGTTTCAGTCCTGTTTCACTGAACCGGTATAACCTACCATTCCGGCCATGTATATATCATGAGATATAAAATCTTTACCCAATTCATTGGAGGGAGATATTGGTCCCACCCATCTCATAATGATACCATTCTTATGTGTGCCACAAAATCATAAATCATACATCATTTCATAACCCATGTAATAAAAATGGGAATCTTAAACATCGTGACATCATAAAACAATTCATATAAGATAAAGGAATTCATAAAAATATTTCCATCACAACATAATCATATCCATGTAATAATAGGGATAGAAACAGAACCCTTTATTATCTTAGATGGAAAATAATTTTGATATAACACTTGAAAAACATTCTTGAGGAAAATATCCTTTCTACTTCAAAAACACTTTTCATTTATTAACATGTCATAAAATTATAAATAAAAGAATTTGATTAAAAATAAACATGAAAACTTTCAAAGGAAGCTTCTTGGAAGTAATGTTTTAAAAATCCATTCATGTCGTATAAGTTAAAAAAAACATTCTTTGTACTTTTGTCGGAAAAGTCAAAAAGTACCTCGTACGAAAAACGACAAAAGATTCCATTCATATATTTTACTAAAAACTCACCAAAGGGTAAAATTGGATTTAAAAAATTGTAGGTGGATGGAAATAATATTACATATTGAGGAAACATGGATTTGGATGATAAAATACACCCTAGTAAATTCCAAAGTATAAACAATCTCGGATAAAAATGAGATTGTGATATTTCCCTTACCTTAGGTCTGATTTGCTTCGTAAGTGTCCGAACCTCCTTTATAATGATTTAAATAATATCATTGACATATTACAGAATCATATTCATTGTTATGATATCATATATGGTTCACTTATGACTTTATTTTACCCGTTCTTTTGTAAATTCCATGGTAAAGAGTGTTTTGGGTAAAATCGATTCATTTGTCGTTTGTGTTTTAACTTGTAATTATTCATATGATTACTTAGATCATTATTACTTAATTATAGAATATAAAACATGATTTATATATAATATATATTCAGAATATACATATATATAATGGATCGATAAATGGAAAGAAATACACCGTTCATGGAGACGGTAGGCCGTACGTACACATGAACACTGTTTTCTTTTCCTTATTGAGTTGAATAGAATTAAGTAGATGACATACATATATACATAAATCTAGTAGATTTATAATGTCATATATTTCATTATTATTTCTTATATATACTTTATAATCACTCTTAAATGGTTAACATGGAGAATGAATCTCATCGCGTCGTGGAGACGGTAGTCCGTACGTACGCACAAGCGATGATATCGTTTCCATAATTATTGAATTGAATTGGAGTGGATGATACAATATATCAGAATCAATATGATTTTCTAATAACTATGTATAGTTATTATTTACACCATTATACCCATCCATGTAAGGTGGTGGTGGAAAATAGATTTCGCCACGACGTGGAGACGGTATTTCGTACGTACGCACACGCGGTGATTTCATTTTATGTAGGATGGATAGATATGGTTGTTTCATAATTATAATAACATATCAGTATATGAGTGATACTGATGTTATTACTTAATAATGAAACAACCTAAGAATAAGGAGTGGAAGAAGAAATAAAGGTGAAAGAATCGGTAACAGAAATTACCTCTTCTTTGAAGCGCCTCTTTGAGACCTCCTCTTAGGGCACTAAAATTGGTCTTTTAGGAAGACCAGAACCTCTAGGAAGTTTCTAGGGAAGTGGAGAAGATAATTTGGCAGGGGTTGGCCAAGATTTAAGGCTCAAAGTTGTGTGAGGAAGAGAGGGAGGAGGTGCCCTTTTATAAAGGAGGAGAGGGGCACCTTTGAATAACTAAAAATATTATTTTATTATAAAGTCAAGTTCGGTTTTAAATAGCTCCAAATTGATTTATTTCTAGGATAAGGTGGGTATGGGTAGAAATCCTCTCATCAAATAGAATTTAGACAAGTTTAAGTTCCTATTTTAAACTTATCATTTAGATTTAACATTAAGTTAAATAATTTTACTTTTACCGTGTCTTCTTGTGTTCTTACACTATAAGGTTAATAAACATACTATAAGGAGCCAAAAGAACCCCAAATTGTTTATTATTAATATATATAACTTTATCTAAGTCATTTGGCCGAACCTTAGATTTTTAGGAATAAAATAACAATTAATAATATAATATTTGTTTTAAAAACTATTTTATGTCAATTTTGACACTATTTAGTAATTGATTTTTGTGAAACTCATAACGGAATGATAAGTTCAAAAAAAGTTAATTAAATCAGTAATAACATGTGATATTAACCTATAAAATTAGTTTAATTCATAAAAAGTTTCAAATTATATTTATTTGAGTATTTATAACATCAATTATGTCAATATTTCATTAATATGATAATTACGGCATCATCGTTGTGTCATAAATAAATTAAATTATTTAATGTCTAAAAATTACAAATAAAATACCATTATATAGGAAATTCTTTGATCTTTCTAATTAATATTTATAGTAGAATTTATCTTATGTATAACCCTATATTAAAAATGTTTTATTAAATAAACTTTGATTTTAACTCTTTTAACTCTTCTTTGAATTAAATAATAATAAATGTCCTAATCTAATTCAAGTGGGTCTAAATGGTCATAGTTTATTCCTAAGTTTGTTTTTGGTCGAATTACACTTATCCAATAGAATTAGGACATGTGTTAGGGTAATAATAATATCATTTCTACCTTTAATTACCCTATTTACTTTTAACCGTGGTAAAAAAAAGTAAAAAGTTACTATTCACCAAAAAATTATTTTCATCTCATTGAACCAAATTTTACTTACTGACATCAACCTTGTCTCTCGGATTTTTGAATTTCCACTCACAGAAGCGGTAAAATTAAGTTTTATGAAAAATTCAGTTTTTTTTAACTACCACTTAGTGGTTTCACTATTCATCAAAAATTGAAAGTTTTCAGAAAAATACCAAAAATTAGGCCTAAGCTATATTTGATATTATGAACTCAAAAATGATTTCTATTTTACCAAATTCAAAACATATCAGTTGCATTAATTAGTTTTAAAAATTAATTCCCGTCGTCAAAACAAAAGGCGTGTTTTTAAGAGATAATAACTATCAAAAGATTGACACTTGTTTATAACTGGTTTAAATGTGAAATTACATCCAATGACCAACATTGTATTGTAAAAATATATTCTAAATATACTTTAAAACCACTCAAATTAATAATTTATCACTATTAATTATTTCGATTAAAAAAGTTGTTTTTAATTAAAATTTAGTAATTTTCACTATTCATTAGAATATAAAAGTTATCCGAAAAGTACCAAAATTTAACCTTAGGCTAAATTCGATACTCCGAATCCAAAAATGAAGTCCATTTTGAAAAATAGAATTTACAAAATTTCAAAAAGTGGTTATTACTATTCATAACGTCTAGTTTTAATAATATTTTAATAGCATATCGTTGTTTAGCGAAACTTGGTGTTGCGTACAACACACGCTATCGTGGAAGGTCGCGATTGCGTGTAATTCATGCCACACCAAGGATGTGTGTTGTGAAAGCCTCTTTTGGTGTAGCGTATAACACAAGACATTAATGAAATTAAAAAGAATATTTTTCAAGGTAAAATCAATGCTAATGACATAAATTATATTAAATTGTAAAAATATATTCTATTTATACTTTAAAACCATTCAATATTATAATTTAACCACATAAGATATTATGATGAAAAAAGTTGTTTTTAATTAAAATATAGCGTGTTTTTACTATTCATTAAAATATGAAAGTTATCAGAAAAATATCAAAACTTTATCTAATGAAAATATTTACATCCTGATTCAAAAGAAGAATTTTATTTTGTCAAATTGAACATATAAACATGTCAAAAACTAGATTTAAAGTGTGTGCGCCATCAAAAGGCGGCAAAACTGCATTTTTTGAAACATACTTATTTTACCCGAAAAATTTATTTTGTTCTTATACCATGTTCTAAAAAATGTGTAAGATGAATAATAATGTTATAAAATTCAAAATTTAGTTAATACTATTCATAACGGCTAGTTCATGACAATATTATCATAATATATCATTGTTTATTAAAACACGGTATTGCGTACAACACATGCTATCGAGGAAGGTCGCGATTGCGTGTAATGCAAGCCAAGTCAGGGTTGCGTGTTGTGAAAAAATCCTTCGTTGTTTCGTATAACAGAATCCAACCATATTTCATTTATACATTTAATATATATATATATACTCAATGTTGCGTAGAATAACTATTATCAAAATTGTGTGTAACACGGTCCAAAAATAGTGTTGTGTATACTACAAGCTAATACGGTGTTGCGTATAGTGCAAGGTAATCTTGGTGTAGAATACAACAAAAAAGATTAATGAAATTAAAATAATATTTTTCATAAAATCTCGGGGTGTTACATTCTACCCCCCTTAAAATGAATTTCGCCCTCGAAATTCATCGGGGTTATAAATGGTTTACTATTTGAAAGTTTCTTTGATAGAAACCCACATCATAAAAAGAAATACCAAAACTTATCTTTAAAAACTAAAGTATAAAACGTAATGGTTACCCAAGTTAACTAATCACTGGGTATCCACATAGGAGAACATAGGTGAAAATATGGACATAGAAGAGAAATCTAACCATCATGTTCTGATGGATAGTGGTAGAGGACATGGCTATGAAAAAGCCAACAATCACAAAGCCATAAATTTGTGATGATCTAGGGTACCATCTGATTCATCGGATATAAGATCACTAGGACAACATTTTTGGTTTTCAATATCATTTGCCTAAAGTTGAAAATTTTGAATTAGAAGAAATACTTACTGGATTTTGGTACAATCTCACTGTTGTTCCTGCTTTGAACAGTTTCCACTTCATCTCTTAAAGAAATGAAGTGTTAAAAGATCATTTGATAGAATGATGGGTCATTCCATCTGTTTCAAACAAAAGGTAAGCAATAGTTATCAAATATTCATAAGTCCGTCTTTCGTGAGGTTAAACTTATACTTCATATATCATACCTCTTATTAAAATAAAAATAGATTCTACTAACTAGGGACTTCCTGTAGGCCAGTGGTAGGTGATAAAGGCCAGTCGCACTTCGGTTGTGGGTTCGACTCCCACAGCCTTGTCCGACGCGATGGGCTGTCGCCCGTCCTGCAGGTTGTCCTTTTTCTAAATCTACATTACTATAAAATCACATAAATAATATCAAAAAAATTTCTACCCTTAAACAATACTAACTTATGGTTAACATAATCCATTCCAATCTTTAGGCTTATCTAAAATACTTCGGTCCAAGATCATAGTATAAAGAAAACGATAACCTGAACTGTCATCAACCACGCATGTGAATACCATCATTTATCCACCATATATCTTGTTGGTCACTCTCCAATCATGTGAATACCTTAATGATGTATTCTCTTGAAAAATGAATACCCATTAAACCATAGTGAAAACATGAATGCTGTCAAATGTTAACTCTTTCCACATACCAAAATCCAAAAATTCTATAAACTCAAACCATGATATAACCTTCTCCTTATATCAGTCATGAGCTCATGAATACTATCAAACATTTAATTTTATCCTTATCCCTTCATTATGCGCATATCATCTACATTCCAAAAATATCTGAATAACCTTTCATGGATACTGGTAACATTAATCATACACTTTCAAAACTCAAGGAAAGACAACAGTGTAACAATCCTTAGATGTCTCTTTATTCCATAGTACCATGAGATTACTTATACAACATTACACATGATAAACATGTAATCATTCCACTACATTCTTAAACCATTGACCGAGCTTCAACAAATTCTTTCATCTCACATATCATTTGTAGTCTCTTCATCATCATCCACATAAATACTACCCATACGACCATACTGATTCTCTTCATGAGACTTTCCCTTAGGGAATTGGTTCGCATAATGCCCATACATTCCACATTTAAAACATTTAACCATTGTTGATGTCGTAGCAATACCATTATCCTCATCCCTGGTGTTAACTGAACCTTTTCCTTTGCACTTACTGGATTTTTGTCCTTCTTTTCCACACCCAAAGCATCTTCCAGTTCCTTTGAAACATTTTCCTTGATGCCTCTTCCCACATGATTTACATATGGGAAATTGAACTTTCTTTCCTCTATGATCATCATGAAACTCAATCTTTCTCTTATTAGCCGAGTCAGGAAACTTGCCAAATTTTACTTTATTGATCATATTATGAGACTGCCGATTCGGCATAATAATGATGTTTGGACTTCCAAATCCCATTTCATTTGGTTGCTCATGAAAAATATCATTCCATTGTCCATCATATCCTCCATTATCGTGAATAATCTTGTTTCCAGCCATTTTCTAGAACCCAAAAAGAATAGTGTGAGAGGAAAAAATCATAATAAAGGGGGAGTAACTTCAATATCTAACATCTTAAGTTAAATCCTATGATAATTACCATAGTTCTAGGACTATATCCTATACGTATACTTACCCTTAGGGGCATCCCTAGACATACCTTAGAAATATCTCTAGTGATCTCACTAACGTTTTCACATCCTAGTTTCCAAAGGTTGACTAAACATTTCCTCTGATACCAAATGTAGAGACCCAAAGCTTGACGTACATGGATATTACATTACTTTTGTTGAATACTTAGTACATAACAAAAACACACACACAAAGATCGTAATAGTTTAGTGTCTTTGGAAACTCGAAATATAATCTTCTAATCGTGGTGAAAGATCTTCAACATCTCCCATAAAGATCTTCCTTTTTTTACCTAAAACCTTTCTTTATATCTTGGGGAAAATAAAACATAAAAGGGTGAGCTCAAATTCTCAGTAAGGGTAAACAAAAGAAATATCAATCACATCATTTTCATAAGAACATAACATTTTGGAAATCTTAACCTGCAAAAGAGAGCATAATTTCATAACATTGGATAAATCATTGTAGTGAAATGAAATCCCAATAATCATAACTTAAAACATGAAACTTTGTGGCATACACACATAATAATATAGAATCATATCTTATTAGTCAAGACTCGTTTCCAAGACTATCTTAGTGGACAAAGTCCATTTCTGAACCGAGTCACCCTCGTTTCAGTCCTGTTTCACTAAACCGGTATAACCTACCATTCCAGCCATGTCTATCTCATGAGATATAAAATATTTACCCAATGCATTGGAGGGAGATATAGGTACCACCCATCTCATAATGATACCATTATTATGTGTGCCACAAAATCATAAATCATACATCATTGCATAACCCATGTAATAAAAATGGGATTCTTAAACAACATGACATCATAAGACAATTCATATAAGATAAAGGAATTCATAAATATATTTCCATCACAACATAATCAAATCAATGTAATAATAGGGATAAAAACAGAACCCTTTATCATCTTAGATGTAAAATAATTTTTATAAAACACTTGAACTTCATTCTTGAGGAAAATATCCTTTCTACTTCAAAAACACTTTTCATTTCTTAACATGTCAAACAATTTTAAACGTAAAGAAGTTGATTAAAAATAAACTTGAAAACTTGTAAAGGAAGCATCTTGGAAATAATGTTCTAAAAATACATTCATGCCGTATAAGTAAAAAAAACATTATTCTCGTACTTTTGTCGGAAAAGTCAAAAAGTACCTCGTACGAAAAACGACAAAAGATTCATTTCTTATCTTTTACTAAAAACTCACCGAAGGGTAAAATTGGATTTAAACAATTTTAGGTGGATGGAAATAATATTACATATTGAGGAAACATGGATGTGGATGATAAAATACACCCCAGTAAATACTAACGTATAAACAATCTCGGATAAAAATGAGATTGTGATATTTCCCTTACCTTAGGTCTGATTTGCTTCGTAAGTGTCCGAAACTCTTGTATAATGATTAAAATAATGTCATTGAATTATTACAGAATCATATTCATTGTTATTATATCATATATGGTTCACTTATGACTTTATATTACCCGTTCTTTTGTAAATTCATGTTAAAGTAGCGTTTTGGGTAAAATCGTCTCATTTGTCATTCGTGTTTTAACTTGTAATTATTCATATGATTAATTAGATCATTATTACTTAATTATAGAATATAAAACATGATTTATATATAATATATATTCAGAATATACATATATATAATGGATCGATAAATGGAAAGAAATACACCGTTAATGGAGACGGTAGGTCGTACGTACGCATGAACGCTGTTTTCGTTTCCTTATTGAATTGAGTGGAATTAAGTAGATGAAATACATATATATACAAATAAATACATTAGCTTTATAATGTCATATATTTCATTATTATTTCTTATATATACTTTATAATCATTCTTAAATGGTTAACATGGAGAATGAATCTCATCGCGTCGTGGAGACGGTAGTCCGTACGTACGCACGAGTGATGATATCATTTCCATAATTATTGAATTGAATTGGAGTGGATGATACAATATATCAGAATCATTATTATGTTATAATAACTATGTATAGTTATTCATTACACCATAATACCCATCCATGTAAGGTGTTGGTGGAAAAACAGATTACACCACGGCGTGGAGACGGTATTCCGTACGTACGCACGCGCGGTGATTTCATTTTCCGTAGGATGGATAGATGGTGAATTAGGATTGTTTCATACTTATAATAACATATAGGTATATGATTGATACTTATGTTATTACTTCATAATGAAACAACCTAAGAAGAAGAAGTGGAATAAGAAATAAAGGTGAAAGAATCGGTAACGGAAATTACATCTTCTTTGAAGCGCCTTTTTGAGACCTCCTCTTAGGGCACTAAAATTGGTCTTTGAGGAAGAACAGAACCTCTAGGATGTTTCTAGGGAAGTGGAGAATATAATTTGGTAGGGTTTGGCCGTGATTGAAGTCTCAAAGTTGTGTGAGGAAGAGAGGGAGGAGGTGCCCTTTTATAAGGGAGGAGAGGGGCACCATTGGAATTCTTAAAAATATTAATTTATAATAAATCTAACCCCACTTAAAAACCTCCAAAAATGACTCATATTCGAAGCTTTGATGAGAGAGGGTTGTAATCTCATCAACCAATCAAATTTAGACATGTTTGGATCTTATTTTAAACCTTATCATTTTGATTTATCCTTATTTAATCTATTTAAGTTTATTTGTGGTAATAAAATTCTAAATTTTAAATTATAACAAATAATTACTTATTTGTTGTGAATTTTCCATAATTGTTTACTTTATAAAATTATAGACCATATAAATTTAAATTTATAATTTTTAAATATTTTTGTGATTTTAAAACAATTTTATAATATGTTATTTTTATAAAATAACAATAGTGTCAATTTTGAAACTATTCATTTATTTAAATTTAAATAAAATATATACAGAAGGTAGTTTCAAAATAAAATCTTTAATATATTAATAAAAGGTAATATGTATCTATAAAATTAGTGGATCACATTAAATAGTTCATATAATATTTATTTTATTATTTTTAAAACCATTTATTTGGTTTATCTCTTAATAAAATAATTACTACAACATTTTTGTATAATTATTTAATATATTTATTTGTTGCATAAAAATTTAAAATAAAATCTTATGATGAAGATAAATATATTTACTTTCACAATAATACTTTTACTCGAATTTATCATCTTAAAATCACAATATTTAAATTGTTATATTTATTAAATTATGAAGGTGACAACTTTGGCATCATTTAAAATAAAATAATATAAGTGTCATAATTGCTTGTATAAGACTCCAAATGGTCAAATATTCGACCATTGGATGATTATAGTTTCAATTTACATGAAAAATAAGTTTTGGTCAGGTTTTTGTGCCTTTTATGGTCACTATTAGTTTAATAAAAACTATATTCTGCATTTTTCACTAGATAAATAATTTCTGCATCACTATTGTGTCAAAATTAATGATAAATATTTAATCCCAAAAAATTCTAAATAAATTCTCATGATGTAGATAATTTTGTTATATTTCTGGATACTATTCATGTTCGAAGTTTTATGATGTTTATCAGTAAGTTAAAATTATTATACTTATAAGATTTAAGAAAGTGACATGTTGTCACTTTCTTTGGTTTTAATAATAATTAAATTATTTTCATGGTCAAAAGTCCATAAAATGAATCTAATCCGACCCTTAGTTGATATGGGTTTACTTTTAGCCATCAAATAGAATTTTTTCATGTGTTAGGGTAATTTTATAATATTATATTTACCCTCAATTACCCGATTTACCTTTAACTATGGTAAATAAAATTTACCGTAGTTACTATTCATAATTCCCAAAAATAAAAAGTAGCCTATTAACATAATTTGGACCCATAGATTCCAAATATGGAATCCATTTTTAAAAATTCAATACACAGAATTTGTAGAAATTAAATTAAAATTAATCCCGTTGTCGAATAAAAACGGGTTTTTGTTTAAAACATTGCAAAAGATTGAATTGATTTAACCTATGAATTCAAGGTAAAATCAATGCTAATGACATAAATTATATTAAATGGTAAAAATATATTCTATTTATACTTTAAAACCATTCAATATTATAATTTAACCACATAAGATATTATGATTAAAAAAGTTGTTTTTAATTAAAATATAGCGTGTTTTTACTATTCATTTAAATATGAAAGTTATCGGAAAAATATCAAAACTTTATCTAATGTAAATATTTACATCCTCATTCAAAAAAAGAATTTTATTTTTTCAAATTGAACATATAAACATGTCAAAAACTAGATTTAAAGTGGGTGTGCCATCAAAAGGCGACAAAACTGCATTTTTTAAAAAATACTTACTATAAGAAGGTCTCAAAGAAGCACTTAAAAGAAGAGGAGGATCGGACACTTAGAAAGCAAGTCGGACCTAAGGTAAGGGAAATATCACAATCTCATTTTTATCCGAGATTGTTTATACTTTAGTATTTACTAGGGTGTATTTTATCATCCACATCCATGTTCCCTCAATATGTAATATTATTTCCATCCTTATACAATAGTTTATATCATATTCATTCATTCAATTTATTTATATAATCATTATGAAATGAAGATCATGTATAACGAGTCGCATCACATCGTGGAGACGGTATTCCGTACGTACGCACGAGTGATGATATCATTCCTATGATCGTGGAATTGTATTGAAGTATATGTATACTATTTCAGAATCAATATCACTTTATAATAGTCATATATAGTCATTATTTACACCATTATAACAATCCAAGTAAGGTGGTGGTGGAAAATAGATTACACCACGGCGTGGAGATGGTATTCCGTACGTACGCACGCGCTGTGATTTCTTTTTCCATAGGATGGATAGATGGTGAAATAGGGTTGTTTCATACTTATAATAACATATCAGTATATGAGTGATACTGATGTTATTACTTCATAATGAAACAACTAAATAAGAAGAAGTGGAAGAAGAAATAAAGAAGAAAGAATCGGTAACAGACATTACCTCTTCTTTGAAGTGATTCTTAGAGACCTTCTTTTAGGTTACTAAAATTGGTCTTTGAAGAAGACCAGGACCTATAGGATGTATCTAGGGAAGTGGAGAGGAGAAATTGGCCGGGTTTGGCCGAGCATGAAGGATCAAAGTGGTGTGAGGAAGAGGGGGAGGAGGTGTCCTTTTATAAGGGAGGAGAGGGGCACCTTTGGAATAACTAAAACTATTATTTTATTATAAAGTCAAGTTCGGTTTTAAATAGCTCCAAATTGATATATTTCGAAGCTAAGGTGGTTATGGGTCTAAATACTTTCATCCAATAGAATTTAGACAAGTTTGGGTTCATATTTTAACCTTATCATTTAGATTTAACATTATGTTAAATAATTTTACTTTTACCGTGTCTTCTTGTGTTCTTACACTATAAGGTTAATAAACATACTATAAAAAGCCAAACGAACCCCAAGTTGTTTATTATTAATATATATAACTTTATCTAAGTCATTTTATGAACCTTAGATTTTTAGGAATAAAATAACAATTAATAATATAATATTTGTTTTAAAAACTATTTTATGTCAATTTTGACACTATTTAGTAATTGATTTTTGTGAAAATCATAACAGAATGATAAGTTCGAACAAAGTTAATTAAAGCAATACTAACATGTCATATTAACCTAGAAAATTAGTGGAATTCATAAAAAGTCTCAAATTATATTTATTTGGGTATTTATAACATCAATTATGTCAATATTTCATTAATAAGATAATTACTGCATCATCGTTGTGTCATAAATAAATTAAATGATTTAATGTCTAAAAATTACTAATAAAATACAATTATGTATGAAATATTTTTATCTTTCTAATGAATATTTATAGTTGAATTTATCTTATTTATAACCCCATAATAAAAATGTTTTTGTAAATAAACTTTGATTTTAACTCTTTTAACCCTTCTTTAAATAAATTAATAATAAATGTCCTAATCTAATCAAAGTGGGCCTAAATGGTCATATTTTATTCCTAATCTATTTTTTGGTCTAATTAAACTTATCCAATATAATTTGGACATGTGTTAGGGTAATAATAATATCATTTTTACCCTTAATTACCCTATTTACTTTTAACCGTGGTAAATAAAAGTAAAAAGTTACTATTCACCAAAAATTATTTTAATCTCATTGAACCACATTTTACATACTGAAATCAGCCGTGTCTCTCGGATTTTTGAAATTCCACTCACAGAAGCTGTAAAATTAAGTTTTATGAAAAATTCAGTTTTTTGAATTACCACTTAGTGGTTTCACTATTAATCAAAAATTTAAAGTTTTCAGAAAAATACCAAAAATTAGGCCTAAGCTATATTTGATATTATGAACTCAAAAATGATTTCTATTTTACCAAATTCAAAACATATCAGTTTCATTAATTAATTTAAAAATTAATTCCCGTCGTCAAAACAAAAGGCGTGTTTTTAAGAGATAATAACTATCAAAAGATTGACACTTGTTTATAGCTGGTTTAAATGTGAAATTACATCCAATGACCAACATTGTATTAAATTGTAAAAATATATTCTAAATATACTTTAAAACCACTCAAATTAATAATTTATCACTATTGATTATTTCGATTGAAAAAGTTGTTTTTAATTAAAATTTAGTAATTTTCACTATTCATCAAAATATGAAAGTTATCTGAAAATCACCAAAATTTCACCCTAAGCTAATTTTGATATTCCGAATCCAAAAATGAAGTACATTTTGAAACGTAGAATTTACAAAATTTCAAAAAGTGGTTATTACTATTCATAACGTCTAGTTTTAATAAAATTTTAATAGCATATCGTTGTTTAGCGAAACTTGGTGTTGCGTACCACACACACTGTCGTGGAAGGTCGCAATTGCGTGTAATTCAAGCCACGTCATAGATGTGTGTTGTGAAAGATCCTTTTGGTGTAGCATATAACACAAGACATTAATGAAATGAAAAAGAATATTTTTCATAAAATCTCGGGGTGTTACATTCTACCCCCCTTAAAATGAATTTCGCCCTCGAAATTCGTCGGGGTTATAAATGGTTTACTACTCGAAAGTTTCTTTAATAGAAACCCACATCGTAAAAAGGAATACCAAAACCAATCTTTAAATAAAATATGAAACGTAACGGTTACCCAAATAAACTAATCATTGGGTTTCCACATAGTGAAAATATAGATATGGAAGAAAAATCTAACCATCATGTTTTGATGGAGAGTGGTAGAGAACATGGCTATGGAAAATCCAACAATCATAAATCCATAAATTTGTGATGATCTAAGGTACCATCTGATTAATCAGATATAAGAGCACTAGGACAACATTTTTGGTTTTCAATATCGTTTCCCTAAAGTTGAAGAATTTGAATTAGAATAAATACTTACTTTATTTTGGTACAATCTCACTGTTGTTTGTGCCTTGAACAATTTCCACTTCATCTCTTAAATAAATGAAGTTGAATTTGTTATTTGTGAAGTGTTAGCAGATCATGTGATAGAATGATGGGTCATACCATCTGTCTCAAACAAAAGGTTAGCAAAAGTTATTAAATATACATAAGTCATTCTATAGTGAGATTAATCATATATGGTTCCTAAAATGGACTTATACTTCATATATCATACTGCTTAATATAATAAAACTAGTTTCTACTAACCAGGGACTTCCTGTAGGCCAGTGGTAGGCAATAAAGGCCAGTCGCACTTCAGTTGTGGGTTCGATTCCCACAGCCTTGTCCGACGCGATGGGATGTCGCCCGTCCTACAGGTTGTCCTTTTTCTAAAGCTATATTACTATAACATCCCATCAATAATATCGAAAAACGTTTTATCCTAACTTATGTCCAACATAATCCATTCTAATCTTTAGGCTTATCTAAAATACTTCGGTCCAAGCTCATTGTATAAAGAAAATGACTACTTGAAATGTCACAGAACAATCACGTGAATGCCATCATTTATCCTCCATATATCATAAGATATATCTTGTTGGTAAAATTACAAACATGTGAATACCTTAATCATGTATTCTCTTGAAGAATGAATACCCATTGAAACATAGTGAAAACATGAATGCAGTTAAAAGTTAACACTTTCCACATACCAAAATCCTCAAAATTCTATATACTCAAACCATGATATCACTTAGTCCTTATATCAATCATGAGCTCATGAATACTGTCAAATATTTCATTTTCTCGTTTTCCCTTCATTATACGCATATCATCCTTTTTTTTCAAAAAAATATCTCAATCAATTTCCATGGTTACCGGTACCATAAAATTATTGAAAACCACAAGAGACCAATACATAAATATTCCAATATTCCACGATACTATATACAACATTATTCTGGAATCCCATTACATAAAAACTTAATCATTCCACCACATCGTTGTCATATTCAACATCGCCAATAGTGATCGCATGTGACTTCCCTTTGCCCTTTGCCTTAAGCGGTTGCTCATGTCGATCATCACTAACCCTTGGATTAGGCAATTTATTAGCATAATGCCCCATTTCCTTGCACTTGAAGCATTAATGTGTTGGTGGTGCGTTCTCTGCAGTTTTTGCTTTATTCACATCATTAGAAACCCTTTTCCATTAATTCGACACTCAGCTGCTCGATGACCTTCTTTTCCACACTTAAAACATTTTCTAGTCCCTTTAAGACAATATCCACCATGCTTCTTTCCACACTTTGTGCATAAGGAAACATTCATCTTCTTTTCACCATTATTCTGAGATTTCTCCTTGAACTCCATCTTTCGTTTCTTGTCAAAACCATGAGATGGATATGTAACACCAACTTCCATTTCTACCTTGATAGCACAACGCAAAATTTCTTCATAGCTACTAAAGTCTCTTATAGCTAATTCCCTTCGAAGACTTGGTTTTAAGCCACTGAAAAATTGATCAACTTTACTTTCAGATTGGATGATAATGCCAGATGCATACCTTGTAAGTCTTGTAAAATTTGCTTCGTATATACCAACGGATTCATCATCCTTTTGATTTAGTTTGAGAAACTCATTCTCCATCTTTGTTCGAAGAATACGAGGGAATTACTTATTGAAAAATAAATTCTTGAACTCGTCCCATTCCATGGACTCAATTTCATATCTTGGCCTCGTATTCTTGATAAGATTACACCATTGATCAGCTTCACCTTCCAAACGATATACTGCTAAGATGACTTTATCATGTTCAGAACATTGAAGAACTGAAAATATCTTTTCAGTGGTACTGATCCATTGTTCAGAAACAAGTGGATCGGAAGTCCCACTGAAAGAAGGTGGACGTTGCCTCATGAAGGACTCAATAGAATATTGTTCCCTTATCAGCTCATTTAGAAGTCCAGAATGATTCATAGCTTGTGTAAGTATAGCAATAAGATTTTGCACTCCATCTCCCATAACATTTTTTTGTTCAGGAGGACAATCATTGTATTGTCCATTTCATTGATCAACACGGTTCCTTCGAGTTCCAGCCATCGTCTAAAACCCAAAAAGAATAGTGTGAGAGGAAAAAATCATGCTAGGGAAAACAATATAGTAAAGGGGGAGTACCTTCAATATCTAACATCTTAGGTTTAATTCTAAGATCGTTAGCGCAATTCTAGGACTATAACCTATACTTATACTTATCCTTAGGGGCATGCCTAGACATACCTTAGAAATATCTCTAGGGATCTCACTAACGTTTTTGCATCCTAGTTTCCAAAGGTTGACTTAACCTCCCTCTGATACCAACTGTAGAGACCCAAAACTTGACGTACATGTACATTACATTACTTTTGCGGAATACTTAGTACATTACAAAATCACACACACAAGGACCGTAATAGTTTAGTGTCTTTGGAAACTCGGAATATAATCTTCTAATCCTGGTGAAAGATCTTCAACATCTCCCATAAAGATCATCCTTTTTTTTATACCTAAAACCTTTTTTTATATCCTGGGGAAAAGTAAACATAAAAGGGTGAGCTGAAATGCTCAGTAAGGGTAAAAAAAAGAAATATCAATCACATCATATACATAAGCACATAACTTTTGGAAATCTTAACCTGTAAAGGAGATCATAATTTCATAACCTGGGATAACTCATGGCAGTGAAATGTAATCACAATAATCATAACATAAAACATTAAACTTTGTGGCATGCACACATAATCATAGAGTGTAAAGACCCGTAAATTTCAAGGAAATTCTTTTTCATAATTTTCTTTGGAATTTTACAAGAGCGCAATTTTTGATGGCACCTGATTCCGAGGCCCGGTGTGCCCGGAATCATTTTCCGAAGTTTGGCTTGGGTACGTTCAGTGAACGGACGAGCGGGTTTTTCTAACTTTTGAACCGGTGCCCGGAATCGAATTCTGAGGGCACCGATGAAATCGCAGCGCCGGTATTCGAATAGAAACGCCTCTTCCGGAGTTGCGTTTGCTCGAGTGTGGTTTTTAATTTTCGGGCTTAAAGTTGAGAAATAAAATATTTTTGTGACAACTTTATTTTATTTCGCTTAAGCCATTTGGAAGCCACTTGAGGCCACTTAAAGGCGGCTTGAACTGAGTTGAACCGGATAGGATGCTATCCAGAAATATCCTACCCCCTTGGTAGGATATTTGTGAGGTAGGGCCCGCACGAGCCCCGCCGTTTCTTTCCGCTAAGAAACTCACCCGCGAAAACCCGTCTTAATGAAAGTCAACTGACGCGTTTCTTAAAAATCTTAACAGACCATTTAATTGGGCGGTTTATTTCGTGAATTAAATGGGCTGTTTCTTTCGTTGAATTAATTCAACGAATTAATTCAATCGTTTCTTATTTTTTTTCGTGTGTTGGCATGTTAATAAAATAAGACCAACCAAAACCTTTTGGGGGATTACTGGTTGAGACAGAATCCCTGTTCCTCTTCCTCCTTCGCGAAGAACGCGAAGAACGCGAAGAACGCGAAGAACACAAAGAACGCCGAACCCGGAAATCGACGACGCGACGCCGTGATCCTCAATGCTGACAACGTTCTTCTGCGACGTCTCTTCCTCCACGACGGATCTTCGATCGGCTGCTTGAGGTAAGAGTCTCAGACCTTCCTTTTTATCTCCTTCATGGTTCTTAACCAAAAACACGGATTTAATTAATTAAATTAAATCTGTTGTTTCATGGTGCGTTGAGTTCGCCGACTCAACACCAGATTCCGCGACGACACGACGCCTCCCGCGACGACGCGACGATCCCTCTCTTCTGCGACGAGCTTTTCTGCGAAGAACGCCTGCGCGTGACGATCGACGAGGTAGGGATTTTATAATTTGGAATACACCTCTTTATTCCCGTGAACGTTCTTTTAAAAAAAATAACCAGTTTCTATTGAACAATTTTATTTTATTAAAATTGACGGTTCATGTGTTGAACAAATTTCTCCCGGTTGTTTATCTCTAACGCGGAGGGTGCGGGCCAAACGAACACGGCCCGACGACCCTCCACCGTTCTTCTTTTTGTGCGGATTTGACGGGCGACGACGGAACGTGCCGCAACGGATGTTTGATGATTCCACAGTGAAGGACGAGTCCCGGGAGGAGCAGCGGCGCAGGCGGGAACAAAATCGGACCACCGGAGCGATCTCGGTGGCCCGCGGAACTCGCCGGCGGCGCCGACAGCCGGGAGCGGCGGCGCCCCGGCGCGCCGCCGGACAGGCCGCCGCGACACAGCGTGGTGGCGCCGGCACCCGCAGCCGCACGGGTCCGGTGCCCTCGGACGCGGCTGAAGCCCCGTCCCGACTCAACGCGGGCCCCACGCGGGGGGGCCGCGGCACCACCTGGCAGCGGGGGGCGGCGCCCCACGTGCCGCGGCCGTTCGGCCGCTCGGCCGAACCGGGCCAGACCGGTCCGACCGGGTCGGGTCGACCCGGTTCGGCCGACTCCCGGGGGGGGGGGGGGGGGGTGGGGGTCGGGCCGGGTCGGCCCGGGCCCGGACCCCCGTCTTCGGACGGTTTTTCGTATAAACGCCGTAACTTGAGCTACAGGCCTCCGAACGACGCGCCGTCAGCGGCAACGAGATCCTTGGATCGAGACGGTCGTTTTGGTATACTATACTCAAGGTGCACCTTCCTTTTCGGGAGCCTACGTAGTTAAAACTCCATAGTTAAGCGTGCTTGGCCTAGAGCAGTGATCAGGATGGGTGACCTCCTGGGAAGTTTCCCAGGGTGGGTGTGAGACGGAAAGGCCAATAACTAACAGACCGAGCGTCCGATTGACGTTCCATCTGTTTCGTTGTTTTCCTCTAAGTGAGACGGATCTTTTGGCATACTCCGCCCGAAGTTTGGACGCAGGTGGAGTACGGTCGGGTTGGTTTTGCCTTAAAACCAACCGGGCCCCTTGGACGAAAAATCCAATAACTCTCAGACCTGGCGTCCGATTGACGCGCCGTCTGCGACGTTGAGTTCCTGTTGTCGATACGGAACTTTTGGATACATCAACTTCGGACTTTGTGTCAGTTGATGTATCAGACTCTCGGCTCGTGGAGCGGACCCTCCCGAATGAGCTGCTGTGTGCGGGAACCCTAGGCTGGCTGCGACTGCTTCTTCGACAGTGACGACCGTGCAGTGATCCTCAGTGGACTGCGGCGACGACGGTGCAGAGATCCTCCGTGGACTCCGACGACGACCGTGCAGAGATCCTCAGTGGACTGCGGCGACGACTGTGCGGAGATCCTCCGTGGACTCCAACGACGACCGTGCCGAGATCCTCCGTGGACTTCGACGACGACGGTGCGGAGATCCTCCGTGGACTCCGAGGACGACCGTGCAGAGATCCTCCATGGACTCCGACGACGACCGTGCATAGATCCTCAGTGGACTGCGGCGACGACTGTGCAGAGATCCTCAGTGGACTGCGGCGACGACTGTGCAGAGATCCTTAGTGGACTGCGGCGACGACTGTGAAGAGATCCTCAGTGGACTGCGTCGACTACTGCACTCAGCGATCCTACGTGGATCAGTGCTACCGATCATGTGTGGGTCCAATCCTGCGTGGGTCAGCGCTCAGCGGTTCTGTATGAGCCAGTGCCTACAGGTCCTGCGTGGGCCCGGTCCTGTGTGGGCCCGATCCTGTGTGGGTCACTGCGAGGTTAGTACCTATCGATCATTCGTGGGTCCGACGACTTAGATGGATCAGTGATCATCTTTATCGTCATCCGAAGAAGTATACCCGTGGGAGCTGAATCTTCTGTTTACCTTGGGCGGTGGAGCGCTTGGTTGTAGCAGCATATCCTTGGCAGTGGAGCGCTCGGTTGTAGCGGCAGACCTGCGATACTGGAGACGAGCGTACAGAGTACAGAGACAGTGTAGCCGGCTGAGACCTGAAGACTGCTCGACCGACTCGACTTGGAGTGAGTCGACTAGCCCAGTGGACGGAGCGCCCGGTATTTGGCGGCAGACCCACAGCGGACGGAGCGCCTGGTAGTTGGAAGCAGACCCGCGGTACTCGACTGGAGGAGTGCCTCTATAGGCTATTTGGGTGAGCACCCGGTATTTGGCAGCAGACCCTCAGCGGACGGAGTGCCCGGTAGTTGGCAGCAGACCCGCGGTACTCGACAGGAGGAGTACCTCAGCAGTATTAGGTTAGTGAGCAGTACCTCGGAGTCGTGATAGGACCACTGTACACTTCAGAGATGGGGCTCTTCAGCAGTTACAGTTTCGATAATGAAAATCCTGGTTTTAGATGAGTCAATGATCCTTGTGTTTATCTCCTTTGTGGATTGTGTTGAGCTATCCTGTGTGGATTTACTATCTACTCTCCTTTGTGGATTGTGTTGTTCCATCTTGTGTGGGTTTATGTTTGCTTTCCTGTGTGGACTGGGTTGTGCTTGGGCTCGGACGTTGGAGCCGAACGGGAATTGATGACTTAGGTATATGTATGGGCATATACCTAAGCCGTGTCAGATGTTACTTCGTGATTGTATCCTTCCTTTGCGGATTATCCTTTGTGGATTTCAGGAGACCTTCGGGGGTCTCGGGGTCCCTACTGAGTAGCTTATACTCACCCCTGCATGGGCTTTGCCCGCACTACGTTGTGTTGGTTGCAGGCGATGGACAGCGCTGATCGTGGTGGAGGTGTGCGGAGCAGGATGGTACCTAGAGGTGGACCACTGGGCGGGACGTACTCGGAGCGGTCAGGTGGACCCGAGGAGCAGAGGAGGCTATCTGTACCCACCCTTCAGGTGGGATTTTCTAGAGGACGGCTCGACGCTGCAGTTTTCCCTTTCAGTTGCTGTTTTTCCTTTCAGTTGTACTTTACTGTTGGGCTTGTATTTCCGGCCCCTTTTTCTTTCAACACAGCTTGTACAGTTTTTACTTAGTGTTTACTTTTTCGCTTGCTTACTCTGAGTGCTTGTTTACTTTTCAAAGGCAATGCCTTCCCTTTTTGTTGGGATTTATGCCTTGGTGCTAGTCACCACCCCCTGGCCTATGGAAGGCGGGCTTGGGGTAGTCACGGCACGGGCCCCGAGGACGGGTCGTGACATAGAGAATAATTTCTTATTAGTCAAGAATCATTGCCAAGACTATCTTAGTGGACAAAGTCCCTTTCTGAACCGAGTCACCCTCATTTCAGTCCTGTTTCACTGAACCGGTATAACCTACCATTCCAGCCATGTCTATCTCATGAGATATAAAATTTTTACCCAATGCATTGGGGGGAGATATAGGTCACACCCATCTCATAATGATACCATTCTTATGTGTGCCACAAAATCATAAATCATACATCATTTCATAACCCATGTAATAAAAATGGGAATCTTAAACATCGTGACATCATTAAACAATTCATATAAGATTCAGGAATTCATAAAAATATTTCCATAAAAACATAATCAAATCCATGTAATAATAGGGATAGAAACAGAACCCTTAATTATCTTAGATGGAAAATAATTTTGATAAAACACTTGAACTTCATTCTTGAGGAAAATATCCTTTCTACTTCAAAAACACTTTTCATTTATTAACATGTCATAAAATTGTAACTAAAAAAGGTTGATTAAAAATAAACTTGAAAACTTTTAAAGGAATATTCTTGGAAATAATGTTTTAAAAATCCATTCATTCCGTATAAGTTAAAAAAAACATTCTTTGTACTTTTGTCAGAAAATTCAAAAAGTACCTCGTACGAAAAACGACAAAAGATTCCTTTCATATCTTTTACTAAAAACTCACCAAAGGGTAAAATTGGATTTAAAAAATTGTAGGTGGATGGAAATAATATTACATATTGAGTAAACATGGATGTGGATGATAAAATACACCCCAGTAAATTCCAAAGTATAACCAATCTCGGATAAAAATGAGATTGTGATATTTCCCTTACCTTAGGTCCGATTTGCTTCGTAAGTGTCTGAACCTCCTGTATAATGAATTTAATAATGTCATTGAGTTATTACAGAATCATATTCATTGTTATTATATCATATATGGTTCACTTATGACTTTATATTACCCGTTCTTTTGTAAATTCATGTTAAAGTAGCGTTTTGGGTAAAATCGTCTCATTTGTCGTTTGTGTTTTAACTTGTAATTATTCATATGATTACTTAGATCATTATTACTTAATTATAGAATATAAAACATGATTTATATATAATATATATTCAGAATATATATATATATATAATGGATTGATAAATGGAAAGAAATACACCGTTCATGGAGACGGTAGGCCGTACGTATACATGAACGTTGTTTTCTTTTCCTTATTGAGATGAATGGAATTAAGTAGATGACATACATATATACATAAATCCAGTAGATTTATAATGTCATATATTTCATTATTATTTCTTATATATACTTTATAATCACTCTTAAATGGTTAACATGGAGAATGAATCTCATCGCGTCGTGGAGACGGTAGTCCGTACGTACGCACGAGCGATGATATCGTTTCCATAATTATTGAATTGAATTGGAGTGGATGATACAATATATCAAAATCAATATGATGTTCTAATAACTCTGTATAGTTATTATTTACACCATTATACCAATCCATGTAAGGTGGTGGTGGAAAACAGATTTCACCACGGCGTGGAGACGGTATTCCGTACGTACGCACGCGCGGTGATTTCGTTTTCCGTAGGATGGATAGATAGGTTTGTTTCATAATTATAATAAGATATCAGTACATGATTGATACTGATGTTATTACTTCATAATGAAACAACCTAAGAAGAAGGATTGGAAGAAGAAATAAAGGTGAAAGAATCGGTAACGGAAATTACCTCTTCTTTGAAGCGCCTCTTTGAGACCTCCTCTTAGGGCACTAAAATTGGTCTTTGAGGAAGAACAGAACCTCTAGGATGTTGCTAGGGAAGTGGAGAAGAGAATTTGTCAGGGGTTGGCTGAGCTTGAAGGCTCAAAGTTGTGTGAGGAAGAGAGGGAGGAGGTGCCATTTATAAGGGAGGAGAGGGGCACCTTTGGAATAACAAAAAATATTATTTTATTATAAAGTCAAGTTAAGTTTTAAATAGCACCAAACCGATTTATTTCGAGGATAAGGTGGGGATGGGTCTAAATCCTCTCATCCAATAAAATTTAGACAAGTTTAGGTTCCTATTTTAAACTTATCATTTAGATTTAACATTAAGTTAAATAATTTTACTTTTACCGTGTCTTCTTGTGTTCTTACACTATAAGGTTAATAAACATACTATAAGAAGCCAAACGAATCCCAAGTTATTTATTATTAATATATATAACCTCCCTTTGATACCAACTATAGAGACCCGAAGCTTGACGTACATTGACATTACATTACATTTGCGGAATACTTAGTACATAACTAAAACACACACACAAGGATCGTAATAGTTTAGTGTCTTTGGAAACTCGGAGTATAATCTTCTAATCTTGGTGAAAGATCTTCAAAATCTCCCATAAATATCTTCTTTTTTTAATACATAAAACCTTTCTTTATATCCTGGGGAAAAGAAAACATAAAAGGGTGAGCTCAAATGCTCAGTAAGGGTAAAAAAAATAAATATCAATCGCATCATATTCATAAGAACATAACATTTTGGAAATCTTAACCTGCAAAAGAGAGCATAATTTCATAACATGGGATAAATCATGGCAGTGAAATGTAATCACAATAATCATAACTTAAAACATGAAACTTTTTGGAATACACACATAATCATAGAGAATCATTTCTTGTTAGTCAAGACTCATTGCCAAGACTATCTTAGTGGACAAAGTCCCTTTCTGAACCGAGTCACCCTCGTTTCAGTCCTGTTTCACTGAACCGGTATAACCTACCATTCCAGCCATGTCTATCTCATGAGATATAAAATCTTTACCCAATGAATTGGAGGGAGATATAGGTCCCACCCATCTCATAATGATACCATTCTTATGTGTGCCACAAAATCATAAACCATACATCATTGCATAACCCATGTAATAAAAATTGGAATCTTAAACATCGTGACATCATAAAACAATTCATATAAGATAAATCAATTCATAAAAAATATTTCCATCACAACATAATCAAATCCATGTAATAATAGGGATAGAAACAGAACCCTTTATTATCTTAGATGGAAAATAATTTTGATAAAACACTTGAACTCCATTCTTGAGGAAAATATCCTTTCTACATCAAAAACACTTTTCATTTCTTAACATGTCATAAAATTATAACTAAAAGAAGTTGATTAAAAATAAACTTGAAAACTTTTAAAGGAAGCATCTTAGAAATAATGTTTTAAAAATCCATTTATGCCGTATAAGTTAAAAAACATTCTTTTTTACTTTTGTTGGAAAAGTCAAAAAGTACCTCGTACGAAAAACAACAAAAGATTCCTTTCATATGTTTTACTAAAAACTCACCAAAGGGTAAAATTGTATTTAACAAATTGTAGGTGGATGGAAATAATTTTACATATTGAGGAAACATGGATGTGGATGATAAAATACACCCCAGTAAATTCCAAATTATAAACAATCTCAGAGAGAAATGAGATTGTGATATTTCCCTTACCTTAGGTCCGATTTGCTTCGTAAGTGTCCGAACCTCCTCTTCTTTGAATCGCCTCTTTGAGACATCCTCTTAGGGCACTAAAATTGGTCTCTGAGGAAGACCAGAACCTCTAAAATGTTTCTAGGGAAGTGGAAAGATAATTTGGTAGGGGTTGGCCGAGCTTGAAGGCTCAAAGTTGTGTGAGGAAGAGAGGGAGGAGGTGCCCTTTTATAAGGGAGGAGAGGGGCACCTTTGGAATAACTAAAAATATTATTTTATTATAAAGTCATGTTCGGTTTTAAATAGCTCCAAATTGATTTATTTTGAGGCTAAGGTGGGTATGGGTCGAAATACTCTCATCCAATAGAATTTAGACAAGTTTAGGTTCCTATTTTAACCTTATCATTTAGATTTAACATTAAGTTAAATAATTTTACTTTTACCGCGTCTTCTTGTGTTCTTACACTATAATGTTAATAAACTTACTATAAGAAGCCAAAATAACCCCAAGTTGTTTATTATTAATATATATAACCTTATCTAAGTCATTTGGCCGAACCTTATTTTTTTAGGAATAAAATAACAATTAATAATATAATATTTGTTTTAAAAACTATTTTATGTCAATTTTAACACTATTTAGTAATTGATTTTTGTAAAATTCATAACAGAATGATAAGTTCTAACAAAGTTAATCAAATCAATACTAACATGTCATATTAACCTAGAAAATTAGTGTAATTTATAAAAAGTCTAAAATTATATTTATTTGGGTATTTATAACATCTATTATGTCAATATTTCATTAATAAGATAATTACTGCATCATCGTTGTGTCATAAATAAATTAAATTATTTAATGTCAAAAAATTAAAAATAAACTACAATTATGTAGGAAATCGCTTTATCTTTCTAATGAATATTTATAGTAGAATTTATCTTATGTATAACCCCATATTAAAAATGTTTTAGTAAATAAAATTTGATTTTAACTCTTTTAACCCTTCTTTAAATAAATTAATAATAAATGTCCTAATCTAATCCAAGTGGGCCTAAATGGTCATATTTTATTACTAAGCTTGTTTTTGGTCGAATTACACTTATCCAATAGAATTTGGACATGTGTTAGGGTAATAATAATATCATTTTTACCCATAATTACCCTATTTACTTTTAACCGTGGTAAATAAAAGTAAAAAGTTACTATTCACCAACAATTATTTTCATCTCATTGAACCACATTTTACTTACTTACATCAACCGTGTCTCTTGGATTTCTGAAATTACACTCACAGAACCGGTAAAATTAAGTTTTATGAAAAATTCAGTTTTTTTTAACTACCACTTAGTGGTTTCACTATTCATCAAAAATTGAAAGTTTTCAGAAAAATACCAAAAATTAGGCCTAAGATATATTTGATATTATGAACTCAAAAATGATTTCTATTTTACCAAATTCAAAACATATCAGTTGAATTAATTAATTTAAAAATTAATTCTCGTCGTCAAAACAAATGGCGTGTTTTTAAGAGATAATAACTATCAAAAGATTGACACTTGTTTATAACTGGTTTAAATGTGAAATTACATCCAATGACCAACATTGTATTAAATTGTAAAAATATATTCTAAATATACTTTAAAACCACTCAAATTAATAATTTATCACTATTAATTATTTTGACTGAAAAAGTTGTTTTTAATTAAAATTTAGTAATTTTCACTATTCATCAAAATATTAAAGTTATCCGAAAATCACCAAAATTTCACCCTAAGCTAATTTCGATATTCCGAATCCAAAAATGAAGTCCATTTTGAAAAATATAATTTACAAAATTTCAAAAAGTGGTTATTACTATTCATAACATCTAGTTTTAATAATATTTTAATAGCATATCGCTGTTTAGTGAAACTTGGTGTTGCGTACAACACACGCTATCGTGGAAGGTCGTGATTGCGTGTAATTGAAGCCACGTCAGAGATGTGTGTTGTGAAAGATCCTTTTGGTGTAGCGTATAACACACTACATTAATGAAATTAAAAAGAATATTTTTTATAAAATCTCGGGGTGTTACATTCTACCCCCCTTAAAATGAAATTCGCCCTCGAAATTCAGCAGGGTTATAAATGGTTTACTAATCGAAAGTTTCTTTAATAGAAACCAACATCGTAAAAAGGAATACCCAAACCAATCTTTAAAAAGAAAATATGAAACGTAATGGTTACCCAAATAAACAAATCACTGGGTTTCCACATAGGTGAAAATATGGATATGGAAGAAAAATCTAACCATCATGTTCTGATGGAGGGTGGTAGAGGACATGGCTATGTAAAATCCAACAATCACAAATCCATAAATTTGTGATGATCTAAGGTACCATCTGATTAATCAGATATAAGAGCACTAGGACAAAATTTTTGGTTTTCAAGATCGTTTCCCTAAAGTTGAAGAATTTGAATTAGAATAAATACTTACTTTATTTTGGTACAATCTCACTGTTGTTTGTGCCTTGAACAATTTCCACTTCATCTCTTAAATAAATGAAGTTGAATTTGTTATTCGTGAAGTGTTAGCAGATCATGTGATAGAATGATAGGTAATTCCATCTGTCTCAAACAAAAGGTTAGTAAAAGTTATTAAATATACATAAGTCATTCTATAGTGAGATTAATCATATATGGTTCCTAAAATGGACTTAAACTTAATATATCATACTGCTTAATATAATAAAACTAGTTTCTACTAACCAGGGACTTCCTGTAGGCCAGTGGTAGGCGATAAAGGCCAGTCGCACTTCAGTTGTGGGTTCGATTCCCACAGCCTTGTCCGACGCGATGGGCTGTCACCCGTCCTGCAGGTTGTCCTTTTTCTAAAGCTATATTACTATAACATCCCATCAACAATATCGAAAAACGTTTTATTCTAACTTATGTCCAACATAATCTATTCTAATCATTAGGCTTATCTAAAATACTCCGGTCCAAGCTCATAGTATAAAAAAAATGATTACTTGAAATGTCACAGAACAATCACGTGAATGCCATCATTTATCCCCCATATATCATAAGATATATCTTGTTTGTCAAGTTACAAACATGTGAATACCTTAATCATTTATTCTCTTGAAGAATGAATACCCATTGAACCTTAGTGAAAACATGAATGGAGTTAAAATTTAATGCTTTCAACATACCAAAATCCTCAAAATTCTATATACTCAAACCATGATATCACTTAGTCCTTATATCAATCATGAGCTCATGAATACTGTCAAACATTTCATTTTCTCCTTATCCCTTCATTATGCGCATATCATCTACTTTCCAAAATATTTGAATCACTTTTCATCGTTACCGGTACCTTAAAATTATTGAAAACCACAATAGACCAATACATAAATATTCAAATACACCATAAAAGTACCTCAACAACATTATTCTTGAATACCAAAACATAAACACTTCAGTCCATCCACTTCAATGATTTTCCTGGAATAAGTCCTTCCTTGATTTAGAAGTAACTTTTTAGGTCAGGGCATTGAGTTGGGTAATGCCCATGTTCTCCACAAATAAGACATTGAACTCCATAACAGTCTGTCACTCTATGACCCTTTTCTCCACACAGATAACACTGGTCCCTCCATTTGAGGTATTCTTCAAGGTTCTTCTTCCCTTCTCTAGAAATCTCAATCTTTCTTTCTTTATTCTCCTCAACATGCAAACATGCATAATAGTCTATCTTCCTCTTATTTGACGAATTAGGCATACCACTAAATTTCACCTTGTTAATCATATATCGCGATGACTGATTCGGCATAATCACAATATCTTTCTCTCTAGGCATTACACAATATTTTTTCTCATAGTCACCAATTTTTCCATTGGATTCAATGTTAACTGAATTCCTTTTGGTTCCCTCCATTAACTAAAACACAAAAAGAATTCTGTGAGAGGAAAAATCATGCTAGGGAAAACAACATAGTAAAGGTGGAGTACCCTCAATATCTACCATCTTAGGTTAAATTATAAGATCCTTAGCGCAATTCTAGGACTATATCCTATACGTATACTTAACCTAAGAGACATCCCTAGAGAAACCTTAGAAATATCTCTAGGGATCTCACTAATGTTTTCGCATCCTAGTTTCCAAAGGTTGACTAAACCTTTCCTCTGATACCAACTGTAGAGAACCGAAGCTTGACGTACATTGACATTACATTACATTTGCGGAATACTTAGTACATAACAAAAACACACACACAAGGATCATAATAGTTTAGTGTCTTTGGAAACTCGGAATATAATCTTCTAATCCTGGTGAAAGATCTTCTACATCTCCCATAAAGATATTCTTTTTTTTAATACCTAAAAACTTTCTTTATATCCTGGGGAAAAGAAAACATAAAAGGGTGAGCTCAAATGCTCAGTAAGGGTAAACAAAATAAATATCAATCACATCATATTCATAAGAACATAACATTTTGGAAATCTTAACCTGCAAAAGAGAGCATAATTTCATAACATGGGATAAATCATGGCAATGAAATGTAATCACAATAATCATAACTTAAAACATGAAACTTTGTGGCAAACACACATAATCATAGAGAATAATTTCTTGTTAGTCAAGACTCATTGACAAGACTATCTTAGTGGACAAAGTCTATTTCTGAACCGAGTAACCCTCGTTTCCGTCCTGTTTCACTGAACCGGTATAACCTACCGTTCCAGCCATGTCTATCTCATGAGATATAAATTTTTACCCAATGCATTGGAGGGAGATATAGGTCCCAACCATCTCATAATGATACCATTCTTATGTGTGCCACAAAATCATAAACCATACATCATCGCATAACCCATGTAATAAAAATGGGAATCTTAAACATCGTGACATCATAAAACAATTCATATAAGATAAAGAAATTCATAAAAAATATTTCCATCACAACATAATCAAATCAATGTAATAATAGGGATAGAAACAGAACCCTTTATTATCTTAGATGGAAAATAATTTTGATAAAACACTTGAACTCCATTCTTGAGGAAAATATCCTTTCTACTTCAAAAACACTATTCATTTCTTAACATGTCATAAAATTATAACTAAAAGAAGTTGATTAAAAATAAACTTGAAAACTTTTAAAGGAAGCTTCTTGGAAATAATGTTTTAAAAATCCACTCATTCCTTATAAGTTAAAAAAAATATTCTTTTTACTTTTGTCGGAAAAGTCAAAAAGTACCTCGTATGAAAAACGACAAAAGATTCCTTTCATATATTTTTCTAAAAACTCACCAAAGGGTAAAATTGGATTTAAAAAATTGTAGGTGGATGGAAATAAAATTACATATTGAGGAAACATGGATGTGGATGATAAAATACACCCCAGTAAATTCAAAAGTATAAAAAATCTCGGATAAAAATGAGATTGTGATATTTTCCTTACCTTAGGTCTGATTTACTTCGTAAGTGTCCGGACCTCCTCTTCTTTGAAGTGCCTCTTTGAGACCTCCTCTTAGGGCACTAAAATTGGTTTTTGAGGAAGACCAGAACCTCTAGGATGTTTCTAGGGAAGTGGAGAAGAGAATTTGGAAGGGGTTGGTCGAGCTTGAAGGCTCAAAGTTGTGTGAGGAAGAGAGGGAGGAGGTTCCCTTTTATAAGGGAGGGGAGGGGCACATTTGGAATAACTAAAAATATTATTTTATTATAAAGTCAAGTTCGGTTTTAAATAGCTCCAAATTGATTTATTTCGAGGCTAAGGTGGGGATGGGTCAAAATCATCTCATCCAATAGAATTTATACAAGTTTAGGTCCCTATTTTAACCTTATCATTTAGATTTGACATTAAGTTAAATAATTTTACTTTTACCGTGTCTTCTTGTGTTCTTACACAATAAGGTTAATAAACTTACTATAAGAATCCAAAAGAACCCCAAGTTGTTTATTATTAATATATATAACCTTATCTAAGTCATTTGGCCGAACCATAGATTTTTAAGAATAAAATAACAATTAATAATATAATATTTGTTTTAAAAACTATTTTATGTCAATTTTGACACTATTTAGTAATTGATTTTTCTGAAAATCATAACAGAATGATAAGTTCGAAAAAAGTTAATTAAATCAATAATAACATTTCATATTAACCTAGAAAATTAGTGTAATTCATAAAAAGTCTCAAATTATATTTATTTGGGTATTTATAACATCAATTATGTCAATATTTCATTAATAAGATAATTACTGCATCATCGTTGTGTCAAAAATAAATTAAATTATTTAATGTATAAAAATTACAAATAAACTAAATTTATGTAGGAAATATTTTTATCTTTCTAATGAATACTTATAGTCGAATTTATCTTATGTATAACCCCATATTAAAAATGTTTTAGTAAATAAACTTTGATTTTAACTCTTTTAACCCTTCTTTAAATAAATTAATAATAAATGTCCTAATCTAATCCAAGTGGGCCTAAATGGTCATATTTTATTCCTAATCTTGTTTTTGGTCGAATTACACTTATCCAATAGAATTTGGACATGTGTTAGGGTAATAATAATATCATTTTTACCCTTAATTACCCTATTTACTTTTAACCGTGGTAATAAAAGTAAAAAGTTACTATTCACCAAAAATTATTTTCATCTCATTGAACCAAATTTTACATACTGACATCAACCGTGTCTCTCGGATTTTTGAAATTCCACTCACAGAAGCGGTAAAATTAAGTTTTATGAAAAATTCTGTTTTTTTAACTACCACTTAGTGGTTTCACTATTCATCAAAAATTGAAAGTTTTCAGAAAAATACCAAAAATTAGGCCTAAGCTATATTTGATATTATGAACTCAAAAATGATTTCTATTTTACCAAATTCAAAACATATCAGTTGCATTAATTAATTTAAAAATTAATTCCCGTCGTCAAAACAAAAGGTGTGTTTTTAAGAGATAATAACTATCAAAAGATTGACACTTGTTTATAACTAGTTTAAATGTGAAATTACATCCAATGAAAAACATTTTATTAAATTTTTAAAAATATATTCTAAATATACTTTAAAACCACTCAAATTAATAATTTATCACTATTAATTAATTCGATTGAAAAAGTTGTTTTTAATTAAAATTTAGTAATTTTCACTATTCATCAAAATATGAAAGTTATCCGAAAATCACCAAAATTTCACCCTAAGCTAATTTCGATATTCCAAATCCAAAAATGAAGTCCATTTTGAAAAATAGAATTTACAAAATTTCAAAAAGTGGTTATTACTATTCATAACGTCTAGTTTTATTAATATTTTAATATCATATCGTTGTTTAGCGAAACTTGGTGCTGCGTACAACACACGCTATCATGGAAGGTCGCGATTGCGTGTAATTCAAGCCACGTCAGAGATGTGTGTTGTGAAAGCTACTTTTGTTGTAGCGTATAACACAAGACATTAATGAAATTAAAAAGAATATTTTTCATTAAATCTCGGGGTGTTACATTAACACTTGAACTCCATTCTTGAGGAAAATATCCTTTCTTCTTCAAAAACATTTTTCCTTTCTTAACATGTCATACAACTTTAAACTAAAAGAAGTAGATTAAAAATAAATTTGAAAAATTGTAAAGGAATATTCTTGGAAATAATGATTTAAAAATCCATTCATGTCGTATAAGTTAAAAAAAACATTCTTCCTACTTTTGTCGGAAAAGTCAAAAAGTACCTCGTACGAAAAACGACAAAAGATTCCTTTCTTATCTTTTACTAAAAACTCACCGAAGGGTAAAATTGGATTTAAAAAATTGTATGTGGATGGAAATAATATTACATATTGAGGAAACATGGATGTGGATGATAAAATACACCCCAGTAAATACTAAAGTATAAACAATCTCGGATAAAAATGAGATTGTGATATTTCCCTTACCTTAGGTCCGATATGCTTTGTACGTGTCCGAACCTCCTGTATAATGATTTAAATAATGTTATTGACTTATTCCATAATCATATTCATTGTTATTATATCTTATATGGTTCACTTATGACTTTATATTACCTGTTCTTTTGTAAATTCATGTTAAAGTAGCGTTTTGGGTAAAATCGTCTCATTTGTCATTCGTGTTTTAACTTGTAATTATTCATATGATTACATAGATCATTATTACTTAATTATAGAATATAAAACATGATTTATATATATTCATAATATACATATATATAATGGATCGATAAATGGAAATAAATACACCGTTCATGGAGACGACAGGCCGTACGTACGCACGAGTGATGATATCATTTCCATAATTATTGAATTGAATTGGAGTGGATGATACAATATATAAGAATAAATATGATGTTCTAATAACTATGTATAGTTATTATTTACACCATTATACCCATCCATGTAAGGTGGTGGTGGAAAATAGATTACACCACAGCGTGGAGATGGTATTCCGTACGTACGCACGTGCGGTGATTTCTTTTTCCGTAGGATGGATAGATGGTGAAATAGGGTTCTTTCATACTTATAATAACATATCAGTATATGAGTGATACTGATGTTATTACTTCATAATAAAACAACCTAAGAAGAAGAAGTTGAAGAAGAAATAAAGGTGAAAGAATCGGTAACGGAAATTACCTCTTCTTTGAAGCGCCTCTTTGAGACCTCCTCTTAGAGCACTAAAATTGGTCTTTGAGGAAGACCAGAACCTCTAGGATGTTGCTAGAGAAGTGGAGAAGAGAATTTGGCAGGGGTTGGCCAATCTTGAAGGCTCAAAGTTGTGTGAGGAAGAGATGGAGGAGGTGCCCTTTTATAAGGGAGGAGAGGGGCACCATTGGAATAAAAAAAAAATTATTTTATTATAAAGTCTAGTTCGGTTTTAAATAGCTCAAAATTGATTTATTTCGAGGCTAAGGTGGGGATGGGTCGAAATCCTCTCATCCAATACATTGACACTTGGTTATGTCTGGTTTAAATGTGAAATTACATCCAATGACCAAAATTGTATTAAATTGTAAAAATATATTCTAAATATATTTTAAAACCACTGAAATTAATAATTTATCACTATTAATTATTTCTATTAAAAAGTTGTTTTTAATTAAAATTTAGTAATTTTCACTATTCATCAGAATATGAAAGTTATCCGAAAAGTACCAAAATTTTACCCTAAGATAATTTTAATATTCCGAATCCAAAAATGAAGTCCATTTTGAAAAATAAAATTTACAAAATTTCAAAAAGTGGTTATTACTATTCATAACGGCTAGTTTTAATAATATTTTAATAGCATATCGTTGTTTAGTGAAACTCGGTATTGCGTACTACACAAGATGATTCATGATAATAGAGGATATTATGGACAATGGAATGATATTCTTCATGAGCAACGAAATGAAATGGTATTTGGAGGTCTAAACATCATTATTATGCCGAATCAGCAATCTCATAATAGGATCAATAAAGTAAAATTTGGCAAGTTTCCTGACTCGGATAATAAGAGAAAGATGGAGTTTCATGATGATCATAGATGAAAGAATGTTCAATTTCCCCTATGTAAATAATGTGGGAAGAGGCATCAAGGAGAATGTTTCAAAGTAACTGGAAGATGCTTTGGGTGTGGAAAAGAAGGACACAAAGCCAGTAAGTGCAAAGGAAAAGGTTCAGTTAACACCAGAATGAGGATAATGGTATTGCTACGACATCAATAATGGTTAAATGTTTTAAATGTGGAATGTATGGGCATTATTAAAACCATTTCCCTAAGGGAAAGTCTCATGAAGAGAATCAGTACGGCCGTATGGGTAGTATTTATGTTGATGATAATGAAGAGACTACAAATGATATGTCAGATGAAAGAATTGTTGAAGCTCGGTCAATGGTTTAAGAAGGTAGTGGAATGATGAAATGTTTGTCATGTGTAATGTTGTATAAGTAATCTCATGGTACTATGGAATACAGAGACATCTAAGGATTGTTACAAAAGAATAAGAATTTATTCGACAAAACACGCATAAGAACAAAAAATTATAAACACCCGAATAACAAGTAGCAATGAAATTTTACTACTAAGAAGCTAAGAATATGACCATATATGATATCATAAAAATAAGTATGATTCTGGAATAAGTCAATAACATTATTTAAATCATTATACAAGAGGTTCGGACACTTACAAAGCAAGTCGGACCTAAGGTAAGGAAAATATCACAATCTCATTTTTATCCGAGATTGTTTATACTTTAGTATTTACTGGGGTGTATTTTATCATCCACATCCATGTTTCCTCAATATGTAATATTATTTCCATTCACCTACAATTTTTTAAATCCTATTTTACCCTTCGGTGAGTTTTTAGTAAAAGATATGAAAGGAATCTTTTGTCATTTTTTCGTACGAGGTACTTTTTGACTTTCCGACAAAAGTACGAGAAGAATGTTTTTTTTAACTTATACGGCATGAATGGATTTTTAAAACATTATTTCCAAAAAGTTTCCTTTACAAGTTTTCAAGTTTATTTTTAATCAACTTCTTTTAGTTTAAAATTGTATGACATGTTTATAAAGGAAAATTGTTTTTGAAGTAGAAAGGATATTTTCCTCAAGAATTCATTTCAAGTGTTTTATCAAAATTATTTTCCATCTAATACAATAAAGGGTTATGTTTTTATCCCTATTATTACATTGATTTGATTATGATTTGATGGAAATATTTTTATGAATTCCTTTATCTTATATGAATTGTATTATGATGTCATGTTGTTTAAGAATCCCATTTTTATTACATGGGTTATGCAATGATGTATGATTTATGAATTTGTGGCACACATAAGAATGGTATCATTATGAGATGGGTGGGACCTATATCTCCCTCCCACTTATTTCATCATATCTAGAGTCCCTTTTTGGCATATCCTACTTAATAACCTTCTTCCTGACCTGGGGAAAGAAAACATACAAAAGGGTGAGCTCAAATGCTCAGTAAGGGTAACCAAAAGAAATGTCAATCACATCATATACATAAGCACATAACATTTGGAAATCTTAACCTGCAAAAGAGATCATAATTTCATAACATGGTATAAATCATGGCAGTGAAATGTAATCACAATAATCATAACTTAAAACATGAAACTTTGTGGCATACACACATAATCATAAGGAATCATATCTTGTTAGTCAAGACTCGTTGCCAAGACTATCTTAGTGGACAAAGTCCCTTTCTGAACTGAGTCACCCTCGTTTCAGTCCTGTTTCACTGAACCGGTATAACCTACTGTTCCATCCATGTCTATCTCATGAGATATAAAATCTTTACCCAATGCATTGGAGGGAGATATAGGTCCCACCCATCTCATAATGATACCATTCTTATGTGTGCCACAAAATCATAAATCATACATCATAGCATAACCCATGTAATAAAAATGGGAATCTTAAACATCGTGACATCATAAAACAATTCATATAAGATAAAGGAATTCATAAACATAATTCCATCACAACATAGTCAAATCAATGTAAAAATAGGGATAGAAACATAACCCTTTATTATCTTAGATGGAAAATAATTTTGATAAAACACTTGAAATGAATTCTTGAGGAAAATTTCCTTTCTTCTTCAAAAACACTTTTCCTTTCTTAATATTTCATAAAATTATAAACTAAAAGAAGTTGATTAAAAATAAACTTGAAAACTTGTAAATGAAGATTCTTGGAAATAATGTTTTAAAAATCCATTCATGTCGTATAAGTTAAAAAAACATTCCTCTCGTACTTTTGTCGGAAAAGTCAAAAAAGTACCTCGTACGAAAAATGACAAAAGATTTCTTTCATATCTTTTACTAAAAACTCACCGAAGGGTAAAATAGGATTTATCCAATTGTAGGTGGATGGAAATAATATTACATATTGAGGAAACATGGATGTGGATGATAAAATACACCCCAGTAAATACTAAAGTATAAACAATCTCGGATAAAAATTAGATTGTGATATTTCCCTTACCTTAGGTCCGACTTGCTTTGTAAGTGTACGAACCTCCTATATAATGATTTAAATAATGTTATTGACTTATTCCAGAATCATACTTATTTTTATGATATCATATATGGTCATATTCTTAGCTTCTTAGTAGTAATATTTCATTGCTACTTGTTATTCGGGTGTTTAGAACTTTTTGTTCTTATGCGTGTTTTGTCGAATAAATTCTTATTATTTTCTTTAGTTTATAGATACCTCATTTACAGAATGGTATTAGTGTAATATATATCATATTAATTCATTCAATTCATTTATATAATCATTATGAAATGAAGATCATGTAGAACGATCCGCATCACATCGTGGAGACGGTATTCCGTACGTACGCACGAGTGATGATATCATTCCTATGATCGTGGAATTGTATTGGAGTGTATGTATACTATTTCAGAATCAATATCACTTTATAATAGTCATATATAGTCATTATGTACACCATTATACCCATCCAAGTAAGGTGGTGGTGGAAAATAGATTACACCACGGTGTGGAGACGGTATTCCGTACGTACGGACGCGCGGTGATTTCTTTTTCCGTAGGATGGATAGATGGTGAAATAGGGTTGTTTCATACTTATAATCACATATAAGTATATGAGTGATACTGATTTTATTACTTCATAATGAAACAACTAAAGAAGAATAAGTGGAAGAATAAATAAAATGAAATAATCGGTAACGGACATTACCTCTTCTTTGAAGAGCCTCTTTGAGACCTCCTCTTAGGGCACTAAAATTGTTCTTTGAGGAATACCAGAACCTCTAGGATGTTGCTAGGGAAGTGGAGAAGATAATTTGGCAGGGGTTGGCAGAGCTGGAAGGCTCAAAGTAAAATTTGGTAAGTTTCCTGACTCGGCTAATAAGAGAAAGATGGAGTTTCATGATGATCATAGAGGAAAGAAAGTTCAATTTCCCCTATGTAAATCATGTGGGAAGAGGCATCAGGGAGAATGTTTCAAAGGAACTGGAAGATGCTTTGGGTGTGGAAAAGAAGGAAACTAAGCCAGTAAGTGCAAAGGAAAAGGTTCAGTTAACACCAGGTATGAGGATAATGGTATTGCTACGACATCAACAATGGTTAAATGTTTTAAATGTGGAATGTGCGGACATTATGCAAACCAATGCCCTAAGGGAAAGTCTCATGAAGAGAATCAGTAAGGCCGTATGGGTAGTATTTATGTTGATGATGATGAAGAGACTACAAATGATATGTGATAGGAAAGAATTGTTGAAGCTCGGTCAATGGTTTAAGAAGGTAGTGGAATGATTACATGTTTATCAAGTGTAAAGAATATCATGGTACTATGGAATAAAGAGACATCTAAGGATTGTTACATTGTTGTATTTCCTTGAGTTTTGAAAGTTTGTGATTAATTCTACCAGTATCCATGAAAGGTTATTCAGATATTTTTGGAATGAAGATGATATGCACATAATGAAGGGATAAGGAGAAAATTAAATGTATGATAGTATTCATGAGCTCATGACTGATATAAGGAGAAGGTTATATCATGGTTTGAGTATATAGATTTTTTGGATTTTGGTATGTGGTAAGAGTTAACTTTTGAAAGCATTCATGTTTTCACTAAGGTTTAATAAGTATTCATTTTTCAAGAGAATACATGATTAAGGTATTCACATAATTGGAATGTGACCAACAAGATATATGGGGGACAAATGATGGTATTCACATGCTTGGTTGATGACATTTCAAGTAATCGTTTTCTTTATACTATGAGCTTGGACCGAAGTATTTTAGATAAGCCCAAGGATTGGAATGGATTATGTAGGACATAAGTTAGTATTGTTTAAGGATAGAACTTTTTTTGATATTATTGATGGGATGTTATAGTAATGTAGTTTTAGAAAAAGGACAACCTGCAGGATGGGCGACAACCCATCGCGTCGGACAAGGCTGTGGGAATCGAACCCACAACCGAAGTGCGAATGGCCTTTATCGCCTACCACTGGCCTACAAGAAGTCCCTGGTTAGTAGAAACTGGTTTTGTTTTATTAAGCGGTATGATATATGAAGTATAAGATCATTTTTGGAACCATATACGATTAATCTAACCATAAGATGGACTTATAACTTTTGCTAACCTTTTTTTTGAAAGAGATGGAATGACCCGTCATTCTATCACATGATCTGCTAACACATCACGAATAACAAATTCAACTTCATTTATTTAATGGATGATGTGGAAATTGTTCAATTCACGAACAACAGTGAGATTGTACCAAAATCATGCAAGTATTTATTTTAATTCATCAACTTTAGGGAAATAATCTTGAAAACCAAAAATGTTGTCCTAGTGCCCTTATATCCGATGAATCAGATGGTACCCTAGATCATCACAAATTTATGGATTTGTGATTGCGGGATTTTCCATAGCCATGTTCTCTACCACTCTCCATCAGAACATGATGGTTAGATTTCTCTTCCATATCCATATTTTCACCTATGTGGAAACCCAGTAATTAGTTTATTTGGGTAACCGTTATGTTTCATACTTCTGTTTTTAAAGATTGTTTTTGGTATTCCTTTTTACGATGTGGGTTTCGATTAAAGAAACTTTCGAGTAGTTAACCATTTATAACCCCGACGAATTTCGAGGGTGAAATTCATTTTAAGGGGGGTATAATGTAACACCCCGAGATTTTATGAAAAATATTCTTTTTAATTTCATTAATGTCTTGTGTTATACGCTACACCAAAAGGATCTTTCACAACACACATCTCTGACCTGGCTTGAATTACACGCAATCGCGACCTTCCACGATAGCGTGTGTTGTACGCAACACCAAGTTTCGCTAAACAACGATATGCTATTAAAATATTATTAAAACTAGCCGTTATGAATAGTAATAACCACCTTTTAAAATTTTATAAATTTTATCTCTCAAAATGGTCTTCATTTTTGAATTCGGAATATCAAAATTATCTTAGGGGGAAGTTTTGGTGATTTTCGGATAACTTTCATATTTTGATCAATAGTGAAAATTACTAAATTTTAATTAAAAACAACTTTTTCAATCGAAATAATTAATAGTAATAAATTATTAATTTGAGTGGTTTTAAAGTATATTTAGAATATATTTATAAAATTTAATATAATGTTGGTCATTGGATGTAATTTCACATTTAAACCAGACATAAATAAGTGTCAATCTTTTGATAATTATTATCTCTTAAGAACACGCTATTTGTTTTGACGACGGGAATTTATTTTTTAATTAATTAATGCAACTGATATGTTTTGAATTTGGTAAAATAGAAATCATTTTTGAGTTCATAATATCAAATATAGCTTAGGCCTAATTTTTGGTATTTTTCTAAAAACTTTCAATTTTTGATGAATAGTGAAACCACTAAGTGGTAGTTAAAAAAACTGAATTTTTCATAAAACTTAATTTTACTGCTTCTGTGAGTGGAATTTCAAAAATCCAAGAGACACGGTTGATGTCAGTAAGTAAAATGTGGTTCAATGAGATGAAAATAATTTTTTGGTGAATAGTAACTTTTTACTTTTATTTACCACAGTTAAAAGTAAATAGGGTAATTATGGGTAAAAATGACATTATTATTACCTTAACACATGTCCAAATTCTATTAGATAAGTGTAATTCGACCAAAAACAAGCTTAGGAATAAAATATGATCATTTAGGCCCACATGGTTTAGATTAGGACATTTAATATTAATTTATTTAAAGAAGGGTTAAAAGAGATAAAATCAACGTTTATTCACTAAAACATTTGTAATATGGGGTTATAAATAAGATAAATTCGACTATAAATATTCATTATAAATCTAAGAAGATTTCCTACATAATTGTATTTTATTTGTAATTTTTAGACATCAAATAAGTTAATTTATTTATGACACAAAGATGATGCAGTAATTATCTTATTAATTAAATATTGACATAATTGATGTTATAAATACCAAAATAAATGTAATTTAAGACTTTTTATGCATTACACTAATTTTATAGGTTAATATGACATGTTAGTATTTATTTAAGTAACTTTTTTAGAACTTATAATTCTGTTATGATTTTTACAAAAATCAATTACTAAATAGTGTCAAAATAGACATAAAATAGTTTTTAAAACAAATATTATATTATTAATTGTTATTTTATTCCTAAAAATCAAAGGTTCGGCCAAATGTCTTAGATAAGGTTATATATATTAATAATAAACAATTTGGGGGTCGTTTGGCTTCTTATTGTAAGTTTATTAACCTTATAGTGTAAGAACACAAGAAGACGCGATAAAAGTAAAATTATTTAACTTAATGTTAAATCTAAATGATAAGGTTAAAATAGGAACCTAAACTTGTCTAAATTCTATTGGATTAGAGGATTTCGACCCATCCCCACCATAGCCTCGAAATAAATCAATTTGGAGCTATTTAAAACTGAACTTGACTTTATAATAAAATAATATTTTTAGTTATTCCAAAGGTGCCCCTCTCCTCCCTTATAAAAGGGAACCTCATCCTTCTCTTCCTCACACAACTTTGAGCCTTCAAGCTCGGCCAACCCCTGCTATATTATCTTCTCCACTTTCCTAGAAACATCATAGAGGTTCTGGTCTTCCTCAAAGACCAATTTTAGTTCCCTAAGAGGAGGTCTCAAAGAGGCGCTTCAAAGAAGAGGTAATTTCCGTTACTGATTCTTTCACCTTTATTTCTTCTTCCACTTCTTCTTATTATGTTTTTTCATTATGAAGTAATAACATCAGTATCACTCATATACTGATATTTTATTATAAGTATGAAAAAATCCTATTTCACCATCTATCCATCCTACGGAAAACACAATCACCGCGCGGGCGTTCGTACGGAATACCGTCTCCACGCTGTGGTGTAATCTATTTTCCACCACCACCTTACATGGATTGTTATAATGGTGTAAAGAATACCTATACATATTTATTAGAAAATCATATTTATTCTGATATATTGTATCATCTACTCAAATTCAATTCAATAATTATGGAAATGATATCAGCACTCGTGCGTACGTACGGACTACCGTCTCCACGACGTGATGAGATTCATTCTCCACTTTAACCATTCATGAATGATTATAAAGTATATATAATAAGTAATCATGAAATATATTACATAATAATTATACTGGATTTATGTGTATATATATGTATGTCATCTACTTAATTCCGTTCAACTCAAAAAGGAAACGAAAACAACGTTCATGCGTACGTACGGCCTATCGTCTCCATGAACGGCGTATTTCTTTCCATTTACTGATTTATTATATATATGTATATTCTGAATATATATATATATAAATCATGTTTTATATTCTGGAATTAATTAATCATGATCTAAGTAATCATATGAATAATTACAAGTCAAAACACGGACGACAAATGAAACAATTTTACCCAGAACGCTCTTTAACATGAAATTTACAAAAGAACGGGTAATATAAAGTCATAAGTGAACCATATATGATATCATAAAAATGAATATGATTCTGTAATAAGTCAATGACATTATTTAAATCATTATACAGGAGGTTCGGACACTTACGAAGCAAATCACATCTAAGGTAAGGGAAATATCACAATCTCATTTTTATCAGAGATTGTTTATACTTTAGTATTTACTAGGGTGTATTTTATCATCCACATCCATGTTACCTCAATATGTAATATTAACATCATTATACAATAGTTTATATCCAATTTTACCCTTCGTTGAGTTTTTATTAAAAGATATGAAAGGAATCTTTTGTCGTTTTTCGTACGAGGTAATTTTTGACTTTTCCGACAAAAGTACAAAAATAATGTTTTCTTTTAACTTATACGACATGAACGGATTTTTAAAACATTATTTCCAAGAAGATTCCTTTACAAGTTTTCATTTTTTTTAATCAACTTCTTTTAGTTTAAAATTGTATGAAATGTTAAGAAAGGAAAAATAATTTTGAAGTGGAAAGTATATTTTCCTCAAGAATGGAGTTCAAGTGTTTTATCAAAATTATTTTCCATCTAAGATAATATAGGGTTCTGTTTCTATCCCTATTATTAAATTGATTTGATTATGTTGTGATAGAATTATTTTTATGAATTCTTTTATCTTATATGAGTTGTTTTATGATGTCATGATGTTTAAAAATCCCATTTTTATTACATGGGTTATGCAATGATGTATGATTTATGATTTTGTGGCACAAATAAGAATGTTATCATTATGAGATGGGTGGGACCTATATCTACATCTAATGCATTGGTTAAAGATTTTATATCTCATGAGATAGACATGGCTGGAATGGTAGGTTATAACGGTTCAGTGAAACAGGACTGAAACAAGGGTGACTCGGTTCAGAAAGGGACTTTGTCCACTAATATAGTCTTGGCAATGAGTCTTGACTAACAAGAAATGATTCTCTATGATTATGTGTGTATACCACAAAGTTTAATGTTTTATGTTATGATTATTGTTATTTCATTTCACTACTATGATTTATCCCATGTTATTAAATTATGCTCTTTTTTGCAGGTTAAGTTTTTCCAAAATGTTATGTTCTTATGAAAATGATGTGATTGATATTTCTTTTTTTTACCCTTACTGAGCATTTGAACTCACCCTTTTATGTTTTATTTTCCCCAGGATATAAAGAAAAGTTTTAGGTAGGTAAAAAAAAGGAAGATCTTTATGGGAGATGTTGAAGATCTTTCATCAGGATTAGAAGATTATATTCCGTGTTTCCAAAGACACTAAACTATTACGATCCTTGTGTGTGTGTTTTTGTTATGTACTAAGTATTCCACAAAAGTAATGTAATTTCCATGTACGTCAGGCTTCGGGTCTCTACAAATTAAATAATAAATCTAATAAAATTAAATTAAGGAAATTAGTTCCAAATTAAATATTAAAATTATAAATTAAAGAATTTATTAAATTATTACACAAATAATCATAAGAATATACGATTTTATTATAAAAATCAAACTATCAATGAATTATTATTTAAAATAAAATTAAAATCTAAATTGTTATTAAAGAAATAAAATATAAAAAATTAATTAAAACTAAATTAATGAATATAATGTCTAAAATATACAAGATTAAATATAAAGAAATTATTAATTAATGAATTTAATTATAAAATTTCAAAAGTGATAATATTTACCAAAACCCCATAAATAATTAAATTAATGATTATAAATATAGATAAAATATTTTGTAAATTAAGTGAATTTAAGGCCACATCAAATTCCCCCACACTTAAATTACTTTTTTTTCCTAAAAAAATTTCATGATTTATTGTCTATAAAAAATAGAATCATGTTTTTATTAATATCTCAAGTTGAAACATGTACAATAGTTTAGAATTAGAGGACCAAAAAATTGGGTAATAGGCTTTTGACATGAAAAATTCAAAAGAAATCTTGCCCAATTTCAAATTTTTATAGGTAATAAAGGGAAGTGAATAATCATCTACCAATGAGGTTGTCATTCCACATATATAAATATTCTTAAATAATTACTTCTATTCATGTCTAATTCTTAAATACAAGAGTTATAACAAGTTAAAAATAAGTGGAATTAAAAGATTAACCAAAGGCACTTTGTACATTAACTTACTCAATGGTTCTAAAAGGAAAATTTTAAGTTATTTTTTTTTGGAATCATATTATAGATACAAATTAAATTATTTCATCCAAATTAATTGCACCCTTATTCATCTGTCATTCATTATTCCCCTTACCTTAATGAACTTGTTTTTGACACTAGAAACTTTATTTAATTTTTTCTGGGCCATATTTCTTATGCAAAGTATAGTGCATAACACTTTGTTAAAATATAAAATTGTTTTTATTAATAGAAATGAACCTAGTTCCTAGAGTATCATATGTTCATTGTGGGTTCCCTAATGCCTGTTTTACTCTAGTTTTAATAGAATTATATGAATACAATTTAAAATGGTTCAGTAAGGTGATTATTTTTTAATAATTAAAAAAATGAATCCCCTAGGAAAAAGTTCAATCTTCCAGTTTTCTATGGTTATGATCAAAACTCCATAAATATGTATCCTATATAACTCTCAATAATAGTTACTAAACTAAATATTTATAAAATCACTAATCATACTCACTCGATAATCATTCATCCCCACAAGTTATAGATTCAAGGAAACTCTTAACTACCAAAAAGTTATTATCCTTAGGCTAGACATAATTGATGTACAATGTGAATCCTAAAGAAATTGAAATTGAGAAAGGCTTTTGAAATATTTTGACCATTTTTATAAGAATTTGTTTTAAAAGGGATGTGGAATCTGATGGGAAAACCAATAAAGAAAATATTAGCACAACATTTGTTGACTCCCCCTCCCACACTTAAAACACAAATTTTCCCCCAAAGTTGAATTTAAATATAGAAAAGATATCTTAACAAATAAAAATCAAATAATATTTACAATTAAGCATATTGATGACATGTATCAAGTCTCATTAATGTTCAAAAGTATATTATTTTCCACAAAAATATTTTACAACATGATTTCATAAGATCATGCATTATCATTAATGATATTAAATAGAAATTTTAATTATGTTCAGATAGTAGCATGTGAAACACTGATCACATAGTGAAAAGGGTGTAGCAAGTTCAAAATTTTGATTCCAAAATATTTTCAATAGAGAAAAAAAAAGTAATGCTAAACACCAAATAATTTAAATCACATTAAATTAAAAATAAACATCTAACCTGAATTTACCCCCAACCCTCACACACACTCAATCTAACAAAATTAAGAGATTTATGAGGAATAAATACATGTAGAAAAAATTTCCAGCAACAAACTACATGCATCAGAAATCTCTAATAGCAGCAGAAAAAATGAATTTTCTAGTTGCAGCTGATTTTTTTAAAGTAAAAAAGGAGTAGAAAAAATGTATGCAGAAACTTACCGAAGTTACTTAATTGAATTATGTTTTTTCCAAATCCACTAAAGCATGAAACTCCATGGGAATTGAAGAACAAACGGAAGTTCTACTCTTTATTTACACCAACGAAAGCATAATTTGCATCCTAAAAATAAGAACCAGCAAGACCATGAACACATATCCAGCAGAAAACAACAAAGGATAGATCAAGATAGCAGTTTATTAAAAAAAATTTATGACAAAGAAAAACCATAGGTTGACTCCCATGAAGCATTGAAATTTAAGTCTTTAGTTAGTTTTTATTGAAATTATTAAAACCGAACCAAAAAAACAAAATTATTAAAAGTAGTAAAATCCTGGGATTCCTCCCATGCAGCACTAGTTTTGAAGTCCCCAACTAGACTCCCCTAGAAACTAACCATGGTCATTATGTGGGTGTGTCTTCCTTGGTAGGAACCACCCCAATTTCTTTGACAAATTTTTTTTAACAAAATAATAAAATTTATAGACACAAAGACTTTTAAGGTAAAACTTGAATCCCTTAAAAACTAAAATGATTCCTAGGAAATACCCATTATCATTAAGTGAGTAATCAAACGATTCGTCAAGTTAAGTAGTAAAATTATCACCCAAAATCATTTTTAATGCTTTAAAGACATTCGGTCTCAAGGGAAAAATTTGGAACTCCCTCAAGATCTACCAAGAATCCTTTAACTCGGAAAAAATGAATCACAACAACTAATATTGGAAAGTGTGTTGTACACTTCTGTAATGTGTTCTGAATTGACTCAATAACCATTTTTAGTAAGGTACAGTAGTGTTATAGGTTCTCCTAAGGGTATGAAATTATCCTCATAGTTTTCTCTCTCAAAATCAACCCCAATAAAAATAAACTCAAGGGTTTTAATATCTGAGTTAACACTATAAGGTTCAAGAAGGGTATCAAAAGTGTGCTGAAAAGAATCAGAAACACTAGAACTCAAGTTTCTCTCCCATACTAAAATACTCTTAGTGTTAAGATGGTAAACTACACCTGATTTGGTTGGGGAAGGATGTGTAAATAAAGTAAAAAACTCTATTTTACCAATCAAATATTCAGGTTTCATGATGTTATAAATTTCTTCCAAAAGTTCTTTATTATAAAACATAAAATTATCATCAACTTCTTTTGAAAATAGTATTCTTCTTAAATCATCAATTTTGTGTTAAATATCTATTTCAAGTTCACATTCAACAAGTTCATTTTCTAAAATAATGTTTGTGGATTTTTTTGAAAGTTGATTTTAGGGGTAGAATTGTTCAGTTAGGATTCAATAAATTCATATTCTAGATTATTCAAATTCAAAAAAATTTCCTCAGGTATAAAAATACTATTTTCCATTTCATTACACAAAGTTTCAAATAAATGATCAATATTAGAATATGGCAATTAAATCCCATCGATTATCCTTTATTTAGAGATCTTTCCCTCATCATCATAATCCAATATAATTTTATAGATTAATGGGTATAAAGTTTCAAAATAAGGAAGAGTGATTTTCAATTCAGGGTCAAAAGTTTCAAATTATATGACTTTAAATTTAATTTTCTCTTCCAATATGTTCCCCACTTCAAGTTCAGGTTATTTATTAAAGAATTAAAAAATGTTGGGTGAAGCATTTTTAACATTCATGTTTTAAATTTCCAATTTCTCTTCTAACTGAGCAATCACATTTTCAAAGTTCCTAAAATGGTTAATCTTCTATAAAGTAGGAATCATGAAGAGAACTGGACATTCATCTCCAATTATCATAAGTTATTTCTGAAAAATTTATTACTGAACTTCCTTTATGTTTTTGACATATGTATCAATGTTGTTTTCTTCATTCATAGAGTTATTTATTCCTAAATTTTGTTATTCAGTTTTAGATTATTCCCAATAATTTATTTTCTCAGGTTCAGCCTCAATCGCTTCTTCATTTTCATTTTCAAATTTTCTATAGACATTATTTTCTTCACTTATTTCAGCCTCTTCTTGTTCTTTAAACCTGATTTGTAATTCTAAGAGTGTGTCCTCTAACTATTGATGTTTTTGGTTTGGATCTTTAAAGATCATTATTCCAATTTCAAATAAATTTTCTTTATTTTGATAAATCCTAGATTCTATTTTTGTAAAACTTGTTGAAACATATCTAGGTGGTCAGGTTGGGGATAAATTTTTTTTTTCTAGTTCATCAGGGTAAAAAGTCTATTGTGTTTGGTTATAGACATACAGTCAGGCAGTGTTTCCATAGTTGTAAAAAAACAAAAAGGTTCTGGTTGATGAATCAATCCCTCACGATCATCCAATTTTTTAACAGATTATACACACATGTTTACAGATGAATAAGAATGTTAAAAAACAACACATTCATCCAATTCAATGAATTTATTTTCTTTAATATTTAAAACGAATTTTTTATTTAGTTTTGAAAAATGGTAATAGAAAGACTTCCTCAAAAACATCGCCAAAAACATGACATGTTCATTGTTTAAACATGATGAGTTTAATTATTTATAAACTCCTACTAACTTCAATATATTGGTAAAAAGGTTAAACCCAAAGGAAGTTAAAACAATATGTATGTACGACCAAATTTTCAAAACATGCATAGATAAATAGTGCTTATATGTATATTTCTTTAGGTTTTTTTATGATGATGAATGAAAAAATTGAAACAATTTTTATATTGAATTTCTATTTAAAGGGATAAAAGAGAAATAGATAAATGAAGATAAGTGAAAGAAATAGTGAGCATGTAGTGGAATAAGAGTGTTGAGAGATGATCAAGAAGTACGATCAAAATATTTTAAATCTACTCATTAAAAGAATATTTATTCCTTTGATTTAATTAACACGTCAAAATTATTGGTTATTTATTCCCCATCAGGATATTTAAGATGTTGCATTGAAATTCTTGAATTTCACCACTTCAAGGACCTTCTATTAACAAATTGATTATGAAAAATGTCCACAAAAAACTATCCCACTGAATGTTTTTGATGTTTTTGAATTTTTAGTTTTGATAAATTACTTCAATGATCAATCTCGACAAAATATCATTGATTTTTAAATTAAATGAATGAAAGGTGAAATTCAATCTATGTTTTAAGAAAAATAATCAGACTCTTCGGTGGAATCTAATTCTTACTGAAAGAAATTAAATTAAGAGAGAGAAAATTATAAAATGAGTATAATTTGAATCCCCCGAGAACAAGAGTTTTTAACCTAAGATGATATTCAATTCAAAATCAGCAATTACAATGTAAAACATATAATAATAGAGTAATAATGATCCTTCCTCTAAGAATAAATATCATGTAATGCTTCTTTTCTTCTGCAACTGTAGTTCTCCAACTCTCTCTCTCTCTCTCTATTGACTGTCTTTGAGAGGGTTCCCTAGTCTCTGAATGTGTGGTTCCCTCCCCCTCCTATGGATCCCCAAAGAATGTTCTTTTAAAAATTCAAGGTCATCTTCCATTAGTCCCTAGAAACAATCACTGACTTCATTCAGTCCTTCCTAAGTCATCGAACACTTATCACAGTCTCTCCTTATCTCATCACTTTAGAATCTCTCAAGTAACTGAGTAACAACGGTTGGAATCATGAATTTGGATGCAATCTTGTATCTTCTTGTACCTAGAAATGGATGCAATTTCAAAAAACAATAACAGTTAAAACACAGTTAATAAAAATGAAACTAATGAATATAAGTAAATTAATTAATAAGTTAAATATAAAATATAAATAAGAGAATTATTATTGAAGTCGTTAAATTATTAAAGTTATTGTAAGTTTATAAAAATTAGTATTTTATTTAAATTAATTTATAAAAGTTATTATTTTTTAATTATTTAATTTATTAATTTATAATTTAAAAACAGTTATTTTAAATTTTTTATTTTTATAAAATTTTATTATGTTATATTGATTATTATATATTATGTTTAATTATTTAAATTAATTCATTTGATTTTATAATTAAGTATGTTATTTTATTAATTTATATTATTATTATTTAATAAATATTATATTATAAAAAATATATATAAAAGGTAAAGAGATAAGATAGGGGTGGGGTGGCTTCGACCATAAATCAGGGGAGGAGATGGAAGGAGGGACTCGGGAGGTAGGGAATTGTGCGGCGTTGAGCAGAGGGAGATAATGGCGGGGCCAAGAGGTACACAATGGTGAATGGTCCACTCATGGAAATAGATGACTCACACTGAAGATGATGCAGCGGGATGATGGTAGGTTGTGGTGCATGGAGGGAGAGTATAGTAGAAGAAATGTGTCTGTAGCGAGTCACCGATGAGTTAGGAGACACCGTTGAGAGATAGGAATGGTGAGTTATGGGTGACAGACCGATGATGGCTCAAGGGCGACGATGAATCCCAGACCGTGAGTCCATGACTCTCCATTGATTAAAAATGGAAAATGATGGAATGATTCGCCATTGTGGAACAATGACTCAAAAATAAAAATGGAAAACAAAAAGCCACCATTGGAAGTCCAATAGTGACAAATAGGGATAACCTAGATTAGTTAAAATAATAATGTTAAAAATAAATATTTATCATTAATCAAAACAAAATAAAAAAACAAATTAATGGGTTAATTATAATATTAATCATTAAACTTATAATATTAAAATTAAATTAAAACTCAATTAGTCAATTTGAAACAAAAAATAGAGATGAATTAAATATTAAATTTAAAAAAATTAAATTAATAAATTTGGTTCTGAATTAAATATTAAATATATAAATTAAATAATTTATTAAATTATCATAAAATTAATTAAAAAAATAAATTATTCGGTTATTAAATGAAAAAAATCAAAGAATTATTATTTAAAATAAAATTAAATTCTGAATAGTAATTAAACAATTAAAACAAAAAAAATTAATTAAAACTAAATTAATGAATATGAAGGCTAAAATATCCAAGATTAAGTGTAAAAATGATTAATTAATGAAATTAGTTATAAAATTAAAAAAGTGAAAAATATTTATCAAAAACCCAAAAATAATTAAATGAATGATTAAAAATATAGATAAAATATATGGAAAATTAAGTGAATTTAAGGCCACATCAATGATCAACTCCTTTTCCGGCAATGATTTCATCTCGCGGGTCGACTCTTATTGTACCATTTGGTGAGGTAGTGCCTATTTTCCTAAGACCATGGGCATGATGACTGATAGAGTCAAAGGCAACATTATCCTTGGTATAGGTTCTTCTTCCTGTGTTTGGTTCATACTCTTCCTGCCATTTCACTTATGGGAAGACTGGATTTTGGAATACTATGGTGGTGAGGATTCAATTGTATCGTAAAAAAAGTAGTTAGGGGAATAGTTGGGTATTTCAACTATGCTCATAGGATATCATGAGTCTGGTTGATTGTCTTTTGGAATATCCAATCAATGAACTTATGATCACCCTTGTTTTTACCTTTTTACTATTCATCATCCTCCTCCAAATCGGTGATAGAAATGCCTTGGCCAACTTCACTTTTCTGAAATCCCCCATATTTTGCAGGATGTAAATGAAAAAAAACATTCCTAGATAGTTCCCCCAAATGCTCTATTGAAGGGGAAATAGTTTGGGATATCTTCATCACCATCCTGGTGGGGCTTCTTGGGCGTTGGGAACTAGATGATGATGTTCTCCATTGCCAAGATAAAGTAGCCAGGGGATTTTTCATTTCAAAAATTATAAACATTATTCTTCATCTCCTAAAACTATTTTCACCACTACTCCCTTTGATCATCTTGACTTGGTGGGAATTGTTTCAGATGCTTATGAGGAGGAACCACACGATATGGAATAGGATTTGGAGCTAGAGAGAGTGCGGGGACTGGATTAAGAGTAACAGTAGAAACCATTGCTTTTCCCATTCTATTTCCTTGGGATTTTGGAACTACCCAAGACATATCATTGGTTTGTGAGATAAAGTCTTCCATTCATTGAGAAACTATGGCATGATTCCGAAACCCTCCTATGTATTTCATAGGGATGAGTGGTGTGCAGAATCCATCATGAATATTCTCTATATAGATGGACAAAAAATATTCTTGGAGAAGCTGTAGGCTTAGGGAGTATGACAACCCCTTCCAACAAGAGATGAAATACGAGACCCTCTCATTCTACAACTATCTTCAGTTCGAGAGGTCAAGGGATATTGTGTTATATAGCGTTGATTTGAATTGGAAGAAAATATTTTGATAGAGATCCTCCCACTCCGTAATTGACTGAGTTGAAAAACTAGCATGCCATACAAAGGCTGACCCCTACAGTGTTTTCAAAAAGAACCTAAGTTTCATTTATTCTTATTGCATGTGATTCCCCATCATGGGATCACAATGCGACATGAAATTTATCAAATGATTCTCCGAGTCCCCATATCTATTGAAATTGGAAATGTAGGGTTTCCAAGGTTTGGCGGGGGAAGAGTCAAAAAATCCCATTCGAGGTAAGGATTATTTATTAGTTGTACCAGTGAATTTCACTCCTCCATAGCTTATAATAGATCTATTAGTGACTCCATAGTATTAATTAAAACTTCAGGAACATATGGTCGAGTAGGATCTTAAGCAGGTGTAGTAGGTGGTAGGGCTAGTTGCGGCGGCCCTGCTAGTATCTACCAGGGTTAACCTATAGGGGCAGTCCTGTAAAGATGTTTCATGACCACTTTTGGTTGTTTATCCAATTTATGGACCTCCTGATCTACTGTTGTATGGTCCAATTATATTGGTTTTTGGTATCCCATGTAGAGTGGACATTCTGGATCTAGTTCGATTATTGTAGTGTATCCTCTTCATTGAGATATGTTGGTTGGGAGTGTGATTTGAGGCTCTATTTTCTATATATGTCTAGGAGGAACGTTTCCTTGGAGTAGTTCTTCCTTGAATCTTCTCAATTCCTTCATACATTCCTCTTTATGAGAAAATATTTCCTCAAGTGTAGGGGTTCATCCTCATTAAGAGGTAGGGGAGGCGCAACCTTACCTTTACCCTTTTCCTTGGTGGATACTCTATAAGTAGGTAATGATGGGGTGGTTAAGGGAATTCCCAAATTTAGATCAAGACTCTGGTTTTGGGTATTCACACCACCTTCAACTATTTTGGTGCGGACCATATTATGAACAAAAACTTCTTCCTCCAGATCATTTGTATTGGCTTCATGTTCTATAGGGACCACAATAATAGTGTTAATGACATTCACTAATGAGTAATGAATTGTATAAATTTCATCAGTGTATTTATGAGACTACCTTTTTTCACCCTCTATAAGACCTTGTCCTCTACATTTTGTTCTCTCAAAGATCTTTGGAGGATGATAATCGAAAGGGAATCTCCAGACAGTTCGGTGATGCGTGTTCCTAATGAAGATACAAGTTAAGGGAATAGTATGAACTAGGAGGATTCATTCTGTGTCATTCCCCCTAATCAGGAGAAGACACAATTCCTCTAAGGATATGGTTGCTGAGAAAAAAAAGGCACTGTCTCTGAGGGATGGGGATATTCCCATTTCACTTCCAAAACTCTTTAAACCTGGTTTTCTTTAAAAAAAGTTTTTTTAATCCCCCAACCCTATGGGTTAGTTTATCACCTGGATTTTCATGGAAGCAACTTACATGGATTCCTTATTAATTTTATAGAGTCTGGTTCTAACATGGGCTGGGTTCATCATACAATTTTCACCCAATCCACCCTCTTCTGAATACAATTGCATTATCCATGAAATTTTTGGTGTTTGATGATTGACTTCCCTTAAGAAGGAGGCCTACTCTATATTTTCATATGGTCGATGAAAAAATCGTTCAATCACATTATCTCTTTTGGCCCAACATCTATGAGAGTCAGTTGAGGACTAATTTTGTTAGAATATCATCTATCATGAACATAGTCTATTTTTTAAGCTTTCCTAAAGCTATGACATTGCACGATGTCATATTTAATGGAATTTTCTGATTGGGGAGCATGTTGAAATTACACAATCCACATTCACCCCATTTTCTAATATTCACAATGGATAGAAAACCTTCAATAAACTGAAGCAATTATTTTAACACACTAAGACATGTGTGCTAAAGGGATCCTTTATATTTCTCCAATTTTGGATATCATGCATCTAGGAGAGTCACTAAGTCAATTTGGCATGGTATCTCTTATATTACTTTTATATGACTTTGATATTAACGATAGGGTAATAATTTTCTCTTAAGTGGTGAAGATTGTTCCATATATTGATGTGGATTTCGTGAACACAATCGTCTGACAATGCTTATGTAATGTTGTATTGTTGAGTGTCTAAGGGAAAGAGAATGACATGTATGTCATCATTAGCCAGCTATTTCTTTAGGTTCAACATTTCTTCTTTATCTTCTACTAGAGGCTCCTCAACCTCGTCTAACAAAATTGGATTCTTCCCTGTGGATTTATCATAAATAATAAGATTATAAGGGACTTCCTCTATCATATTGGAAAGAAGGCAATCTAAGGGTGGTTTGGTGAATGAAAGTTTCCTTGGGCTGTCTCATGGATGAGAAAGAATTTCACTTTTCAATGAAATGGAATCCAAAATTACTGGAACCATTTTCAAATGTTTTTCATGGTAAGAGGGTTTTCTCATCCTTAAATCATCGAGTAGAGGTCCCCTTTGACGAAGTGAAACACTTCTACAGAGAGAAATTTAAAAAAAAAATATATTATAGGGAGGAATACCATTATATATTGATGTCCAACTATAATGAAAATCCCATAGTGTATACCCTGGGGAGGACCTTCAATGTGGATGAAAACAAGTGGAATACATTTATACTCCTTGATCATATAGACATACAAAGGGTTGTCATGGATCTCATCTGAAGATGAGCTATTGATATCGATCAGATTATGGACATGAATGAAGCCTTCATAGTGAAGTGTTTTTGGAAGAACATAAGAATTACTACTACTATTCCTATAAATTTTCAATGCAAGAGTTGGATCCTAAGCTGCCACAGATAAACATCTGAGGGATTCAAGTGCTCTATCATTGAGTACATCGGGATCATAGATCAACTCCTCTTTTTCTAGTCATCTCTGGCGAGGTTTCTTTTTGTATACCCTCTTGTGAGAGACTGTGACCACTTGATGGGGAAAGACGTTTTTAGGTACATAAGATCATTTTTTTAGATAACGTTTTACTGTTGGAATTATCTGGCAGGCTTCTGGGATTTTTGAAAGGGTTTGAACCTACCCTAAAGTGGCCATTAGAATAAGTCGATTACCCACAATTGTAATAAGGGTATGTACCTGATCCGGTTGTGCATATATCATGGGAAATTTTTTCCCACAAACCTCCACTATGGAAGTATGCGTGTGTATATTCTCTAGAATGACATGTTTATGAGTCACTCCATTTGTAGGGATGGAGTTGTGTACCCACCCCTCTTCCACAGTTGTCACTATTATGATGTCCTAGAAGGTATGTAGGATATGAACATGAATTGTTTCCTTCCATTTCAACATTTTCAGGTTGTTCTTAGTGAATTCAATAGCTGTAATAGGGATATATTCCCATTTTTTGGTTGGAGTAGGGTTTTGTGTATTATCTTGTCCTCTATTTCCTGCTAATGGATACAGACAGTACTCAATTGCGGGGAAAGAGATTGGGGTCTACCCTCTATTTGTTACCCAGACATTATGGATAACTTCTTTAGATGATTCCAGATGAGGCTACTAGTAGGATTGATAAATGCAGGAAGGTGTGTGTGCTTTCTCTGAATTTCCCACCAAATTTTACCGTTGGGCTTCCTCGGACACTACTAGATGAGGTTTCTAGTATTCTTAGTTGGTGCAGGTAGGTGTTTATACCTTCTCTCTTCTTACCACCATATTTTCTTGGTGGAAGATGAGCATGTTGTCTAGATTTATTAGCGAGGGTATGTGTTTTTACTTACTTGAAATCTACCAACAAATTTTATTGGGGGGCTTCTCTATTGGGGAAAAAGTGTTTCCATGTTCCTTGTTGACCAGTCGCCACCCTCGGTGGGCCATTTTTCATTCCCAGGTCTGGATGACCTAGGTCGGACTAATGAGGATGCAACTATCATCATATTGGGGGTTCACTACCGCACAACATTGATGGAAGTGATTATTGAAAGAATCTCTTTGGAAGGACCGTTGTATCTTCTGGGTGAGTCTATCTCTGGACTCTTGATCAACATCCATAAGAAAAGGGATGAACTGGTTATTGTGTTCCATGTAAAAGATCTTGAAATAGTTGGAGATGATAATTGGTGTCGTCTACTTCTAGAGCACTGGTCTTCACTAAGTAGACGACTGGTGGGGATTTTTGAGCTGAAGTTCTGGTCGAACTTTCTCCATGGTTGAGATGATACCATTCTAGAGGTACTCCGGGACTAGTGCATTTGAGATCCAACATTGAAGATGATGGGTTTGTGATTGTATCCTCTACAAGGATGAGGACATGGCATGAATGGTTACTAGGGCACACATATGTTAGATTTTTTGTGACTTCATTTGGATTTAAGGGAGATCTTATTTAAAGTGTCTAAAATATAGGTGATAGAAACAAATAAGAAAATATCATCAACGCATTATCTCAATAAATGAACACATGCCCAATTTATCATATTACATGAACCTATTTAATTTTTTCAATTATTGAGTCTTGGAAGGAGGGTGACACCATAATCATGGTTAATTATTCACATTGGGTTCATCATTTTTTCTTTTGATGAAAAATCTAGTGCTTGATGATTGATTGTAGGGGGTTGAATTTTTTACAACTATTCATGTCAAGTTCATCATTTTTGTTTTGTTCCGGAATGACATGTGGGGTTGGAATATATTTTTATGGTGTTGGTGGAACAACCTTTATGTTAGACACATATACCCACATACTGTTTGGGCAGTTTACAATGGGGTTTATTCATGGAACCAAAAACACCCAACGAATCTCATATCCATGATAACTCATGGACCTATTTTCCAAAGCTTATGTCTCTTTGGGAAACATAGCCAATGATGCTTAAGAGATCACATTGGTTGAGAGGGTGGGAGTTCGGGATCATCACACACTTTTTTAGTTAATTGTAGCCTACTCTGTGATTCATTAATAAATTTATGATATTTTCATGAATCGTTCCTTAATTCCCAAATATGACATGGGTCTCCCTTGAATTAACAGTCAATTATTAGCATGAAGGGAATGTAGAATCATCTGTATATATAAAATTTTCTTTAGTAATGGATATATTTTTATGTATATGAGATTCCCTATCACTGGTACCCTTTTATGAATGGATTATAGTTTCTTTTATAATTTATTTTTACGACGCTGGTTTTGAGCCACATAGTGGGGCACTCTGGACTGTGTCATCATCTAGAGGGATGTGATTTGTTTTGATGTTTGGATTAGATCCCTAAGATGGGATTAATCTGTATCCTTGTAAAAATAATCAAAACCCATGTAGTTCAGTGTCACTTAATGGGATACACCATATCTTTTAAGGTCGTGTGATAAGGACCAAACCATGCAGTTTAACGTCATGCGACAAGGACATCTAGGTGAAAGGTTCCTAGTTAATATTTTTTATGGGGATTATTCTAAAGTGTCCCAAGGAACCTATAAGGGATGTTGGATCCCAGGTTAGACATGATACTATTGGAAATGTGATGTAGAAATAATTAGGGTTGATTTTGGGGTGTTATGTTTGGACTTCATGGAAGCTTCCTATGCATCCCATTAGGTCGATAATCAAAGCCCACATTGTTCGGTTGTGAGTACCCACACCTATTGTGGCCCTTTGGAGGTTTTTCATGTAGGGAAATATATTCATTTTAGAGAATTAAGGAATGATTTTAGGTAATACATTGTATAGAGGGATTCCCTATAGAATGGTGCCATGAGGGATGACTCGATTCATGGGGATTTGGAGGTTTGGCTTGGTCTTACACCTAAGAGGATGCCCTAATGGTTGTATGGTGACATGGTTGTGACTTATACTGAATAGGAGTCCCTTTTTTGGTTGGGGATTACACTTAGAATGATTTTTAAAGGTTAGGGATCAGGTGGATTTCATGATCACCGTCAACCTCTAAGCCCACATGATTCATGATTAGTGTGAGAAACAAGTAGAAGTGATAGATCTGGGAAACCAAACAATCTAATTTATCTATCAGTGGATGAGGAAAATGTTATAGTTGGTGGCCTAGAACTAGCTATATTCTAATTCATGATAAAAATGTATTCATGGATTTGAATATTAATAAATACCTTATCACATCTTGATTATTCTTCTGCATGAAAATTCATGTGATAATGTCCTAAGGATTACTGTTGCATTAAAGGGTCCTAGTGGATCCCTGATATGATGAGATCCCGGAAGTTCCATAACACTATTCTTGAATAAATGATCTATTGTTGGATTATGTTATTTGAGGGACATAAATAATAAATTTCATTAGTGGTGAGGACTCATAAAACCTTGATGCACCTTCTCATGGTGTGCGCCCTTGGTAATATCCTGGAGGATATTATGAGAGAATGACCCATTAGTAGGAAATCCACATTTCATGGTGTCATTGAATGTTCATGTCTATAGACGTGTGTATTGGTATTTCAACATTAAGGTTATTATTAATAGGTATTACAACTCACACACATAGATGTACTAATGAAAACTGTGATGACATGCTATTCACAGTGAGGTAGGATACATTGGGTGCATCATGAGTAATACTGCATTAATAGATAATGCGAGAAAATATTTTACCTTTTATTCCAGAAATGAAGTTGATATCTTAGGAACTTTTATGGAATTGATATAGCCTAAATAAATCTATGGCCATGGTGTGGAATGGGAAACTTCAATTATGGGAGGTCAAAGAAAGAGTAATCGAGCACATGGGGTGATGAAACTAGCAAGAAAACCATATGATTCGAGATATCGAAAAAAGGGAATACATTACATGGTAAGAGTTCGTATGAGGTCACACGTCATTGCTGCATTAAATTCTTTATCTATGTGTACCTTGGCATGTTTCTAGGCACTAACCTTGGACTTTTGGTAGGATCTACCTAAAGGAACTGAGAAAGAGGCCTAGAGTGTCAAATACTATGTGTATCCAAGTATCTCAGTTAAATATTCATTTATCAAGTTGAATAAAGATTATTCCCAGTTGTGATTTAATAATTATTCAAGGATGTATGATCACATTTATTATGACACTATTTATTCGAGAGAATATATTGTGGGTGAAATGATATATTTATTAACTAATAATGAAGTAATATTTATTTAAAAATTAAATATTAATTATTCAAGGTCTAATAAATTTGGTGGAGGAAAAAAATAAAATGGGAAAACAATAGTACACTCAGTGTATATTAATATAAAAATCGTGTATATTAATGAACACATCATGTAGTTTTTTCTAGGTATTTGTGAGAAATAATATAAATAATTTAATTCAATAATATGAGATGCAATTCTATGAGATCATGTCTAGTGATAATAGTAGTCAAATGTAATTATTAGACATAGGGTCTTATTAAAAATTAAATGAAATGAGTAAATTTCTTTGGGTAATTAATTTATTTTATTATTCTATGTAATAAATAGCTCAATTACAATATTCTCATTATATCTAGTCATTCTCTGTGGTTATCACAACAAATCTGGAGAAATCTCTCATGCCAAGAGAGAATTCCTTTCCTCCAACAATAATCTCAAGTTATGATAGATATCCTCCTCTACCAGATCAAGGAGAGTGCCTTGGATGTGGATCACAAGGTGATTGAAGGATGGCATCACAAGCGAAGTCCCTTCTATGCTACCACCTGAGGATCCCTTCGGTGATGTCTGGAGATACGTGGTGCACGTGTGGATCACCGCTACAAGATTTAATTGACCGAACAGTCTGATGATTATAATCACTTTTATTCATATATTTTTAACAAGTATATTTATGTTTTCCCTAAAAATTCATTGGTATCATAAAATTTAATTGTATAATATTTATGAAGTTTCTCTCCCGAACTGTATTATATCAACATTTCCAAAACATTACGACTACTTGTAGGATGCTAGATGAAAAGTTGGGAATATTTTAAGCTTCAAGGGAAAAGTCTTATTGATTTTCAATGTTTCTTCCCAATGATGTACATTATTAATATTTTTTTGTCTTATAAATGGTACTTTTTGTAGATGTTACATATATTGAATGTATGAAGAATTAGAAAACATAAGTAATGGTCCTCCATTAATTACAATGGGTTGTCAAATTCAAACTATAAAGAGATGAATAAATTATATGAGAAGTAAAATGATCATGATTTCGGATTTAAATTTCAATTATCCATTTGAAACTCTCTCTTTTGTTTTTAATATAATATTTTTCAACTTTAAATAATATTTCTTTTGGTATGGGAGTGGACTTATTTATTATTTTCTCTAGGCATGGATGTTATGGCATTCCCATGTAATCAGTTTGGATCACAGGATCTAGGGAATAATGAAAAAACCCTTAAATGTTCTTACACCCGCTTTAATATTGATTTTCCCATCTTTGATAAGGTACCAACACTTTTCCTACTCTAGTGACCCTTAATTATTATTCACTTTTATTACAACTTGAATTATATGCGTTGCACAGTTTTGTAAACAATATTTACTGTAGTTTACATGTTTTTATTTTATTTAGGTTACTCTTTCCTTGATTTTTGGCACAACATAGAAGCTATAATTGTTTGGAATCTATGCAATGGAAGATACACTCAGATTATGTATGGGGAATTAGAAAACATAAGTTATGTTTCTCAATTGATTGCAAAGGGTTGAAAATTAAAACTATAAGGAGTTGAATAAATTATATGATAAGTATAATGATCATGGTTTGGGATTTGTATTTTAGTTCTACATATGCATATCTCTATTTTGTTTTTAACATAATATTTTTCAACTTGATACAATATTTATTTTGTTATGTGAGTGGTCTTATTTATTATTTTCTCTAGGAATGTATGTTTTGGCATTCCCATACAATTAGTTTGGATCATAGGATCCAGGAAAAAAATGAAAGAATCCTTGAAGTTTCTTGCACTCTCTTTAATGCTGATTTTCTCATCTTTGATAAGGTGCTACACTTTTACTTGTCTAGAGACACTTAATTCTTATTCACTTTTATTAAAAATTGAATTTTATGCCCTGTGAACTTTTGTAAACAATATTTATTGTAGTTTTCATGTTTTCATTTCATTTATGTTATTCTCCCCCTAATTTTGGAAGTACATAGAAACTGTAATTGTTTGGAATATGTGAAATAGAAGATATTATCAGATCCAATACACTATAATTGTTTTAAGTAATTTAGAGTTTAATGTATTTTTTATTCACTAAGGGATTTAACCTAGTATTATGTTTTTATGTATACTTTAACCATTTTAAAAATCACTCATGTTTTAGTCAGAAGTGGTTATAATTGACCTTTTAATTCTATATTTTAATTCCAGGTTGTCTGTGATTATTTTCATTTTATGGTAGATGAGCATCATTTAAATGATTATATTGATCAAAAAATTTGGAAAACAAGTAAATTGTTTTACTAATTTTATTCTTCTATTGTTGTTCCATTCCAATTAAAAGGTTAATTATTTTACATGTAGGTATTTCATTTTATTCGATGATATTTTTGTGAATATGTTCATGCATGTAATGTCCCAAATCTAGATGCCACTCAACTGGTGCCACGTACCCAATTAGCCACATGACATCAAATGCATTTCCACAAATGCTAGAGGCTGTCAACTAGCATCAAGGGCCTATAGTGTGATATTGGGGAAACTATGCCTTCATTATCAGAATGTAACATAACAGAATAAATAATAATATAATAGCATAAGCAGTAAACAACATACATTTGAAATAATTAGCAGAAAACTGATAAGATAAATAACCAAGCATCATTCCATACAAAAGATGATGCAACATGTTATGTTCTAAGAAAATAGCCAAAACTGGTATGCAATAGAATTCCAAAATAGATGTTCCCAAAGAAAAAAGAAACAATGAAAGACAATAAGCATCACAATCCTCAGCTCATTCCCATGCTCTCTGGATCCTAAACAACATCTCAAGTACCTACAGAAGGGTTATTTCCCTTATCGGTATTTGAAACAATACATTATTTTTGGAACCAAAACCATGACCCAAAAAGGGTGTGAGAAATAAATCACAGTCGGCAACCACCCAAGATCTGTACCTATCTGTTAGTGGGTATATGCAACATGTAGTGTACAAAAAGGAAAAGTAGTAATCTTGGAAGCACTCAAATGTAAATAATCCTACAAGTCATGTTTTCCATTTTCGTTCATTATGTTATGTTCTGTTGGAACCAGGGTCTTCAAAGCATGATTTGGCGTATGGTTTGTGTTTGTTGTCAATCCTCAGTGGAAGTTCAGGATGTGTACCAACAAAGATATCATACCGTTCAAGCAAAAAACAGTAGTGAAGGTGGTGCCGTTTCCCAGTGTTTGCCAAATTTTTGGGCCTAAAAATTGGCCAATAAAGTAAAGTGTTTTTGGCAAAGGTACTTGAGCGCCGAGCACTTGGAGGATAAAAGACTTGCGTGCCATATGTTTTTGAGAATCGTAACATCAAAATTTGGCTAAGGAAAGAAGGTCGCGCAAGAGTTGGTTGGGTCACGCAAGTGAGTTGCGCGACAGAGGTTACTGGAGGCAAGACTTGCACGCCGCTGAGGGACTTGCGCGCCGCCGCACAGGGGGTCCAGTTTGCCTATAAATACTGGACCACCCCTTATCATTTCTTATGGAGCTCAAGACTTCGAGATTGTTCGAGCTCTCGTCACGCAGGTGGTCGAGTCGCACAGGTGGTAGTTTTGTCGCGCAAGTAGAGCTTGCGCGCCGGTTGTTGGCTGTGCGCCCAAGGCGGTTTGGAAGAGAAAGGAAGTAGACCGCACAAGTTTTAAGTCGGGGAAGGATGCATCGCGCAGGTGTGTTGATGACACTTGCGCGCCAGTTTGGACTTACCCGCCATAGTGGGACTTGCGCGACTGTCTTGGAGAAGCGCGCCTGGTTTTGCTGAAGCCCACCGGCCTGTTTGGAGCTGCACGAAAGCCAAGAGACTACCTGATACATTCGAGGAAAAGTGATATTCTTCTTCTGGTGAGAATCAGACTTCAATAGAGCATCTACATACAATAAAGGATGCACTCTTATGCAAATGATGAAGAGACCTTCATGTCTATAAACTGAGTGGGACTTCACCAACGGCAGTGAGCCAGGGGGAGTCAACGGGAGTGACCCGAGGGAAGCAGTGAGCTATCCCTGAACCAATTGTAAAGGCAGTGAGCCTGGGACAGAGTGTCTGTACCCGAACATTTGTAATCTACAGCTGGTGAAGCATAGTGGATTTTGGTACGACCGACAACCTGTCGGCGTATGCTCCTTGGACGTAGCCCTTAGTGGTGAACCACGTAAAAATGGATGTGTCTTCTCTGTGCATGTGAATGTTGTTTTTCTGATCATAATCATCATACAGGTTCAACAAGTTCCTACCAACGTGGGAACAAGATCCATCACATTAAAAGAAAAAGTGGTCACCCTGATTCACCCCTCCCCTCTCAGGGTGTCCCGGGGTCCTTCATGTTCAACTATTCAATTAAATTGAATTAGATATGTCTCGAGATCCGTCCTAAGCCCGTTAATCCTCTGTATTAAGGATTCTCAAATGATACCTCAAAAGGATATCTAAACAAGTAAATTGAGGACCGAAACCAAGCTTGTGATTTTTCTTGGAAGATGAATCATAAGTAATTTCCTTTCAATATTCAATTCAACACCTATACCCCAGGCATAGAAAAACCCCACACATAGGAATAAAAAATCCTTTCCCACAGACATAACTAATCTTTTCCCATAGGCATAACAAATCGTCACCCACATGCATAACAAATCCTCACCCATAGGCATAACAATCAACATGGTTGATCCCGATATATCAACATTTCATCATAAAATACAACACATGTAAATTACATTATTACATGGTTAACATAATAAAAACTCACATGGGCATCTTAAAAAACAAGAAACATAGGAATTAAACTATCACATGCTTGAACAATTATACCCACATGGGTAGTTTATGTATAACAAGAAAACATGTGAATTGAACTTTCACAAGGCTTAAGCATTTTTTATCTCACATGGGAAACATTAAATTAACCAATTGCATTTTAAATAACCCACAAAAGGGAAACAAAGGCGTTCCCATAATCATCCTAGAAAAAATGGCCAAACAATGGTCATTCGAGGGAAACACACCCATGGGGTGGCCATTAATCAAACCAACAAGTTCAAAAATGCTCAAATTAATTTAATTCATGACCTAATCATCATTAAGAAAAAAGGGGTCAATTTTTATTCAAGGTTACACCCTAAACATGGGAGAAGGACACTAGGACATATATAAGTAACTCAACATTGAGCGAAAGGAACAAGACCATGTTCCTAATACTCATACGACTCTCCTCATCCAGTTCCAGGCTTTGATTCCACCTAGAATCGAGTAGATCTATAAAACATCGATAAATTATCAACCTTAAATAACTTTGTTGAGAGAAAAAATCACGAAGACCAACTCACGAATAATTGAGAGCTTACCAATTAGGTTCAAACACAATCAACGGTGAAGGAATTAAGGTTCAGATGATCAATCGAGAAAGGATTGAAGGCCCAGTGCTAATTGTTCATCAACTCGGGAGAGCCCCTATCAATTTTCAAAAAAATGATGCCACCTCCTGATTTAATCAATAAGAAAAGTGCATAGTGTGTATTTGAGACTACACGCTGTGTCTGTACAATCTCTGGCCAGACCATTACATGGCCATGTACCGGGATTACATGTCACGTAGCCGAACATACTCGACATGTACCAATAAGTACTCTGCGTGTAGTTCCGAGTCACATTGTGAAAAAGTCCTACAACCAGCCCTTGACTTCTCTCTCCCCCATTTTCTTAAGTAAAAACTAAAAAGTAAAGATACATACCTCAAATGAAAAACCAAGTTCTTACAAATTTCCCCTATTAAAGAAATTCATCTTTGAATTTCCCTTCCAAGGGTGGTGAAGGAACATGAGAGAATAAATATGTCCATTACGATCTAATGTCAGCCTCCATCTCCCAGGTCTCGTCCTGCACTCACCCATGTTTCCATTGCACCCGTACCAAAGTAATAGACTAACCATAGAGAACCATTAATCTACTATCCACAATATGAATTGGATTCTCTTCAAAGGACTCATGTTCTTGCAACTCCACCTCCTCAGGAGGAAAAGTGTGATATGGGTCTGAAAAGAAACATTGCAACTGAAAAAAATGGATGAATTCGTGCATAGACCTATACCTATGAGGTAACTACAATCGAGATGAAAATGGATCGAACCTCTCCAGAATTTCAAATGGACTGACGTATCTCAGAAAAATATTCCCCTGTTTGCTGATCCTCTTGTGTCTCAACCGCAGTGCAACACATAGGAAAAATCGATCCCCAACCTCAACCTCCAAAAGTCATATTCAATGATCGGCGTAAAATTTATGATGAGACTATGTAGTAGTGATCCACTTCCAAATCAACTGAACCTATTCAGTGGTCTCCTGGATAAGATGAGGTCCCAACATAGCTGTCTCTCCCGCCTCCAACCAACATAGGGGGTGATCAACACAGTCTACCATAAAAAGCCTCGTACGACTCCATATAAATAGTATCCTAGAATCTATTGTTGTAGGTGAACTCAGTAAATGGTATGTGTGTCTTCTAGGAACCCCTGAAATCTATGATTCATGCTCGAATCATGTCCTCTATCACGTGAATCGTGCGCTCTGACTGGCCATCTATCTTGGGGTGGTAAGCTATGCCCAAAAGCACCTATGTACCCAAAGACCTCTATAGACCTTTCTAGAAATGAGAAGTAAAATCGGTTTCTGTATCTGAATTGATAGAATGAAGAACCATATGCAGTCGTACAATCTCCCAGATGTACAAGTTTCTAAGATCCTCAAAATTGAAGGTTTCCTTAATCGGTAGGAAATGTGCAACCTTAGTAACCCTATCAACCACAAACCATACTAAATCATTACATCATGGTGACCTCAGTAAAACTGTCAAAAAATCTATCTTGACATCATTCCATTTTCACTCAAGAATGGGTAGCTTCTGCCAAAGTCCTGCTGGTATTTGGCATTCAGCCTTCACCTACTAATAGGTGGAACATCTCGTAATAAAACCAGATACATCTCTCTTCATACCTAGCCACCAATACTGACGATGTAAATCCTGATACATCTTGGTGACACCTAGATGCACCACCCAAACTGAATCATGAGAATCCCACGTCATCTCCTCACACATGTTTACTGACACACATACACAACCATGTGACCAAAAAACCTCATCCTTGCCTATGGTCCAACCAGGAGGAGGGTCCTCACCGGACATACTCTCTCATAGAACCAAGCCTTCAGAATTTTATAGTTACCTCATCCTCACTCTGTCCAGTTGGGTAGAGGTAACCGATACGGATTTAAGAAAATTCTTCCCCTTGCTGTCGTGTACCTCCAGATGAATCTCAGCGAATAATGTCATCAGCTGCCACTCAGTACTGGCCTGCTGCACTGCCTATACATGAGTCCTTCTTCCCAGTGCATCAACCACTACATTTCATTTCAAAGGCATTTAGGAAATATTTATGTCAAAATATTGAAGGTATTCCACCCACCTTCACTACCTTAAATTCAGATCAAGATGATTAAAGATGTTCTTAAGACTTTTGTGATCTGTGTACACCACAAAACTCTCATGCAGTAAGTAATGTCTCCAATAACATATGACATGAAAAACCATGGATAACTCGAGATTTTACTTCTGATAGTTTCTATCGTGTGGTCTCAACTATATAGACTTATGCACAATGACTCGATCCCTCCGCATAATCATTTCTCCCAAACCAATACCAGATGTGTTGCAGTACACCGTGTAACTCAAACCTGGCTCTAGAAAATCTTGTATCGGTGCTGATGTTAATCTCAATTTCATCTCATGAAAGTCCATATCACAAAAATCTAACCATACGTACTTCACAACCTTCTTTTTCAAGAGCTTCATTGGCGATGCTAAGAATGAGATGTCCTATATGAAACGCCTGTAGTAACTAGCCAACCCTATAAAACTCCTCACCTCACAGATGTTCTTGAGATTCTCCTAGGTAACTACTGCTGTAACCTTCTTTGGGTCCACTAATACTACTGTCTCTGAGATGATGTGACCTGAGAAGTGAATATGATCCATCTAGAAGTGGCACTTAGTGAGCTTAGCATATAACTGATGATCTCTCTATGTACTCAAAATGATCTCAATATGGTTGTAATGGTCCTGTAGATTGTGAGAATACACCAAGATCTCATCCATATAAACCACCACAAAAGATTCCAAGTAAGGATGGAATACTTTTTTCAACAACACCGTCAAAATTGCTAGTGAATTCATGAGACCGAACGATATAACCAGATACTCGTATAACTCATACATGCTACAAAATGATGTACACGGTATATCTATTGGTCAAACATGCACATGGTGATATCATTGTCTCAAGTTGTTCTTAAAAAACACTTGAGATCCTTAAAGATGATCAAACATGTCATCTATCTATGGTAAGGGATATCAGTTTTTAACTGTCAGTTGGTTCAGTTTCTGATAGTCCATGCAAAGCCTGAGGGTACCATCCAAATTCTTTACAAAAGTATCGGCAAACCCCATAGAGAAGTACTGGGTTAGATAATCACCTTTAACTCTAAATCCTATATCAGCCTCTTGAGCTCTTGAAACACCGTCATAGCCATACTATCAAGAAGAATGGATACTAGTGTAGCTCCTAGTACTAAATAAATACAGAACTTCACCTCTCTTACTAGAACTAATCTTAAAAATTTGTCCGGGAAGATGTCCCTAAAACGACCAACCAGTGGAGGTAAATCCAAATAAAATGTTCCCCCTTCATCCAGATATAAATTATCAAACATTTTTGTCATCCCACTCAACCCACATTGCTCTTGTCCATCTCGGATTTCCTAGAAATCCCACTCTTCTTTGTATAGAAACGATCCACATTCTGGTGATGTAAAACTCATCCCGTGAAAATAGAAATCGACAAAGCCTTGAAAAAAGACTAACTAGTCCATTCTAAGTAGGATATAAAATCCTGTCATTTCTAAGACACAGAGATCCCAAATTAAGTGACACACACCAACCTCAAGGGGGCACTCCTTACACTGACACACACCTTCTGTCCTTATCTCTAACAGAGTGTTTAGCATCATAGCATCATTAAAAGAGAAAAAACCGACCCCAAGGATCTACACAATGAGCACATATATAAAACTATGTGAAGATCCAGTATCAAAGATTGTATAAGATATAGAACGAAGGCAACTTGAATAGTAACTCTGAAAGTAGAAGGTCTGGGATCCAGATCCGACTGGGTCTATTGCACTGCACAAGTCTGACATGTACCGCAACACTAAGGCATTGCCTAGCTACCCTGAGCGAACCCTCCCTACTATCACTGAGATCTTGGGGCTTGGCTACCACGACCACAACCACGACCTTGACCTGAACGTCCTCACATATTCCAATTCCCCAAATGGGGAGAAGTCTCTGACCCTGATTCTGAATGTGGAGTCTGTGCAGAACCTCCCTCACTAGTTACTGGTAGAAACACCCTGCAGAAGTCCTATAGAAGGCCCATATTATGACAAGATCGGCACTCGACTGGGTCCATAGAACACTGTGGTCTCATATTCCTAGATCTACCACACTGTTAGCACATTTCTTTTCTATTAGAAGAAACATTATGACTACTTGTTTCCCCATGAAAATGTTCCAAATGTTGCTTCTTGTTCCCAGTCGAGACAGTACCAGATCTCGGTGCCGAACATCCCTAGTTTTCACCTCCAACTCCCCACAGATTATACTTCATAATTAGAACTTGCTTCACGATGACATATAGAAAAGGGAAACTAAAATTTTTCACATATAATCAGATGTTGTACTTGAGACCATTTTTGAATCACTTAGTCTTTGATGTCTCATCACCCATCAGAATAGGTATGAAGCTCTAAAGCACAGTGAAATGGGAAGAGTAGTCCATCACTGACATAGAGACCTACTCTAGATGCATGAACTCAAGGGCTCTATCGGCCCTCAGCATCTCGGTATAATAGTAGTCATAGAAGACAATCTAAAAATACCCCATGCAATGTCCCGATGATGCTTGGTCTAAGTGATAATATTCTATAACCTCTTAAATGAATCACATAGAATATAAGTAGTGAGATCGACCCTCCTCTTAGTAGGTGCCTCCAAATGCTTTAAGATCGTAACCATGGGCTTCATCCATGACTCTATATCCTATGGTCAACCATCCCTGGAAAACATAGGCAGATGTGGTTGTTAGAATACTCAAGTAAGTTCATCCATAGACGTGGAAGGTTGTGGTACTCCTTGGATGGTATGTATAAACCTCATGAAGCCTTCACAAAACTATGAATCAACACCTACATCTGGTATAACAACTCGTGTCGTAACTAGAATGACTATAGGATATACTAGTAGCCCATGGCCAACTAACTCTGGGGTATGATCATTACCACTCTTCTGGTGTACTAATGGAGGTCATCATGGTGGAATTTCTCTATATGGTCCAGCACATACACCTCAGTATAATCTTATTCATCAAGTTACGCAGTTCTGGAGCACAATAACTAAACAGGCAAAGAAAAGCCTCAAATGTTCAAAAAAGATAAATACCTGACATGTAGAAATGACACAAGATGAGAACCCTGAAGCTCCTAACCAGGAATGTACTTCCACCGGCTTGGGTGTGTAAACATACCAGGTACACGACGTGTCGGGATGACACATGGTGTGTACTCAATACTTCCCTCCTAGACATGTACTTTTACATGGCCAGAGCCACATGGGTCAGCCTATGTAAAACTACACTGAGTGTGCATAAGGTACATAGTGTGTTCTGATCAAAACTCAACAACCCATGTTTCCACTCACACAGATGGTGACACAGTCATCTACCACACAATGTTTACTTAGAGGACATGGTGTGTACTTGAAGAAATTTATTTTTTTCCGGAATAGAAGAACACATGATGTGTGTTCAATGAACTAAAAGTTATGTTGTCTGGTATTTCGGATAGCAAGCCTTAGAAACATCCCCTAAACCCCTATTTTTTTTTGAAAAATAAAGCAGTGGTGTGTCAAATTCTGATTGATGGGGGCCCAAACTCCCTGAAAATCAAATCTTGGCATCCATATATAGCACATAACAACACAACCTATATCCCATGGAAAAAACATGATCCACCAAATTCTGATCCAAGAGGGCCCATACTCCTCATGGACTAATGTTTGGCATCTATCTAATTCAACCATACCACATACAAATACACCTACCACAGTATCTGACATATATATCACTGTACCTATCACAATAGAATACATATCTTGCACAACATCTATCACATCCACATCCAATCTGTAATGCTCTCTAAATGGACTGGAAATAATTCATGACATGTGATTTCTAACAAGTTCCTATATGATTTATGAGATGACATATACTCATCTCATCGGGTTGCAACAAAATAGAACCACAATGATAAAAATAATAATAGCACAAAACAATTGTGTCACCCAATGGTGTAATAGAATTAATTTTAATAGATCAAAATAAAATAATTACAACGTCATATGAGGATCTTTGGCTTTACCATATATGCGGGGTTGCTACTCCCGAGAACAACATAGTACCAAATACCTTTCATTTCTATCTATGCCTATCATTTCCAAACAATAAGGTAAACCAGAAAAGAAAAATCTTTGATACCACTTTGTAATGTCTTGAATCCGAACGCCACTCAACTGGTGTCCCGTACCCGGTTGGCCACATGCCATCAAGTGCATTTACCTAAATTATAGTTGTTGTCGACTAGTAAGGATGGACTAGGGTGTGATAGTTGGGAAACTATTCCCTCATTGGCATAGTGTAATACAATAGAAAAAAATAATAATACAATATCAGAACCAGTAAACAACATACATATGAAATAAATAGCGGAATATTGATAAGATAAATAACCGAGCATTATTCCATACAAAAAATGATGCAACATGTAATGTTATAAGAAAACATCAAAAATACGTACACAGAAAATATACACAATATATGTTCCAATAGAAAAATGAAACAAAGTAAAATAATAAGCATCGTAAGCCGCAGCTTAGTCCCATGCTCTCTGGATCCTAAAATGCATCTCAAGTACCTATTGAAGGGTGCTTGCCCATGTAGACACCCGCAAAATATAATTTGTTTGGGCCCAAAATCATGACCCAAATAGGGTGTTAGAAATAAATCTTAGTAGTAAACTAGCCACGATCTGTGTTTATCTGTCAGTGAGTATATGCAATAGCTAGTGTACAAAAAGAAAAAGTAGTAAACTAGGAAGCACTCAAAAGTAAACAATCCTAAAACTCTGATTTTCCATTTTCATTCATTATTTTTAGTTAAAATATTTAATTACATTGAATTATATGTTTCTCAAGATCTATCATAATCCCATCAATCCCTTGTATAAAGGATTCTCAACAGATACCTCAGAAGGATGTTTAAATAAGTAAAGTGAGGGCTAGATCCAAGCTTGTGATTTCGCTAGGCATATGCATCATAAGTCATTCCATTTCAATATTCAATTAAACACATATCCCACATGCATATAAAAACCCCACCCATAAGAAAAACCAATCCTCTCCCATAGGCATAACAAATCCTTTCCCATAGGCATAACAAATCATGACCCGCATGTATAACAAATCCTCACCCACATGCATAACAATCAACAGGGTCAAGCCTAGTATATTAGCATTTCAGCATAAAAGACAACACATGTAAATTAAAATATTATATGGTTAAAATAATTACAACTCATGTGGGAATCATACAAAACAAGAAACAAGTGAATTAAACTATTACAAACTCTAACAATTATAATAACATGGGAATTTTATGCATAACAAGAAAACATGTGAATTAAACTATCATAAGGATTAAAAATTTGTCATCTCATGTGGGAAACTTTAAATTATCCAATTAGGTTCCAAAAAACCCCCAAAAATGGAAACAAAGGAATACCCATAGGCATCCTAGGCCAAATGGCCAAACAATGGTCATTTATGGAAAACACACCCATGGGGCGGCCCTTAATCAAACTAAGAAGCTCAAACATGCTTAAATTAATTTAACTCATGACCTAATCATAATTAGGAAACAAAAATTGTCAAATTAAATTCAAGGATACACCCTAAACATGGTAGAACAACACTACGACACATATAAACAACTCGACATTGAGCGAAAGGTAGAACACCACCTACCTCATACTCATACGACTCTCCTCATCTAGAATCAGGATTTGATTCGACCTAGAACAGAGTAGATGTAAAAAATCATGATAAAATCTCAATCATAAATAACATATTTTAGAGAAAAAATCACATAGAACAGATCAAGAGCTTACTGATCAGGTTTAAATTCAACTGACAACAAAGGAATCAGGTTTCGAATGATCAATCAAGAAATGATTGAAGGTCTGGAGCTGCTTTTTCATCAACCCGGGAGATCCCCTTTCCATTTTAAAAACAAAAGATTCTACTTCCTTATTTAATCAAAAAAAAATTACATAATGTATACTTGAGACTACACTCTATGTTCGTACAGTCTCTGGCCAGACCATTACATGGCTGTGTATTGGGATTACACGACGTGTGGCCGAACATACACAATGTGTACCAATAAGTACATGACATGTAGTTCCCAGTAACATCATGTAAATGGCATGTAGACATCCCTTTACCTCTTTTCCCCCCATTTTCGTAAGTAAAAACCGAAAAAGAAAGATCCATAACTCAAAGGAAGAATCGGCTTCTTACAATGCACACTCAATTGAGGCTCCCATAATCATTATCTGAAAGGTCTGTATAAATGTAGTGGTAGCTTAGACTAATTCTTTTGTTATTCTTATCTAAAATATGTTATATATAACAAATTTTCATTGATTTTATATTATATTCCTTATTAATATTTACTTTACCTAGTTTCATATTTTCATATTTTTTCATATTCCTATTCTAATCTTCATTAATTAAATATGCATTTTTATTTACATCTAATTTGATATTTCCTTGTAACACCATAGCTGATGACATATTTCCTTCACCCCTCTATGTTACATACTTAAAAGTTATAGTTCATTCATTAACATCCAAAACATGAACAATATTTTTACTTTGACACATATATACAGTATTGAGTACAATGACATTTTTAACACCATTGCCTCTTTTATATAGACTTATCTATGGAAAATATATACCTATATATTTTGAATCCTTTTTGTGTAATTTTTATACATTCATATACAAGAATATCAAATGTTTCAACTTTAATTAAGATTCATTCATTAACATAAAAATGATAATCAAAAGTAATACAATAGGCTATATATGAAGCATAATAGATATTTTGATCATTTTAATATAAAAATCCAACAACACATAAACATTGACAAATACTAAAATATATAATATCTATAAAATATAATTCCTAAAAAATACATATGTTTTCCTTTTACTTTCAACAATGTTATGATACAATAGAAACATATCTTTAGGTTTACAATGCATATGCGGTTTGAAACTACATCCACATTCTGTAAAAAACATCTAGAATTGTAGTGTTGAATAGATACGTCTATAAAGATCCATTTTGAATGTTTTTTAACTATTCACATAAATCTATTTACCATATCCATAATTATAATTTTTTTTAAATTTTCCAGGCAAATAATCAATAATTGGAAGGAATGAGATCAGTTTGAAATTGAGAGCATTTGGGAGAAATTTGGAGATCTTAACAATTTGATGTTGTTAATCAGATGAGATGGTATGTTTACAAGGCCCCCATGGGTTCTATTTATAGCATTCAAGATGTTGTAGAATACCAAGGCTCTTTCAATGATTTAATTAAAAAATTCAATGATTTTTTTCCGTTCCATCATCAATCTTTGACCAAGCTATCTTGAACCCATTAGTTAACTAATGAGTTAGGCAGAACCACTGCAAGTCTGTGATGTCCACTGGGTAGTCGTTGGGAGTCCAATGGGTAGCTGGTGGACATCCTTGAGATATTCTAATATGTACACATGACATCAGTTGGATGGTGCCCTGCACCGATGATCCAGTGCAGTCTACACATGTCCAGTTGATGCCTTATCCATCCTTGCATCTATTCAAACCCTCTTTTCATCTTCCAACTTCATGTCATGTACCGATGAATTGATTGAACATAGGTTCAATCCATCCACAAGATTCATCATTTATTTTCAATAACATATTTATTTTCAACAAAGTCACGTCTTAAATTTCCGAAAACTGAAACTGAATAACACTTAAAAGAAACTGTTGTTTCACAATTGAGTGTTTTGTGTACTTTAAAACTATATTAGATGATAAGAGAAATCAATGGGTGGAATAATATTTTAGTTTTACCTAATTATGTTTGTTTACTAAAAAAATTAACAATTTTCCCAAATATATTACCATATTAAGGCCCATCATACTTTTTTCCTATATGTTTACTGTATTTATTCCATGATAATTTTCAAACTACACCATTATGAATTCCTCTATTTGAATACTCTATGCATTTATTCAGAGTTAGGAAAAACACCATAAAAGAAACTATTGTATACTTTAATGAAAAATTAAATATGATAAGTATACAACTTATCTAATTATATTAATCTATATCTGTTTTGTCTGTATCTACTATTTGAAATTAAATAAAAATTATATCTCATGTTCCAGAGTGGCTTTTTGACTGTTACATGTGTTTTCACAGTTGTTTTTATAAGATTTATTTATATTTTTTCACTTATAGATGGAACATTGGGACCACATGAAATTGGAAAAAATATACTCGGGATATCCTATTTTCTTATAAAATTTAAACTTATTTCACATTTTTTTCTTTTCAATTTACTATGTTTACTTCATTCATTTGTAACCAAAAACACTATTAAATATATTCCATGCTAATGGATATAATACAAGTCATGTTGAGGCTATTTAGTTGAAACTACATAAATTTCATTAACCCATTGTAAATTCATGTTGTAGTTATCAATTTTTTAGTTGCTTGTCATTTCTATGCTCTAAAATTCCCCTTTGTGCTCCCCCACTTATTTCATAGAAACTACATCCAAATAAATTATGCATACATTTGATACTGATTTCCTTTAATTTTAGATAGTGTTTAATCTGTAATATCCATTATATATAGTAAAGGGAATACCTCCTTTTATTTTATTTCTCTCATTTTACTCTCTCGCGTTTGACTAAAATGTTATGAATTATTTTTAGATACCATTAGAACATTATTTTTATTAAGAGAGCATTGGTGAATGATGAAAAGTATAAACCAATTTCACCAGATACCCTTCAAAATCATAGTACCTGAAAAATAAATTCAATATAGATCTATGTGATATGAAAAGTAAAATTGAATAGAAAATAGTATTCTTGAAATGTATTGGTTCCCTAATAAGAGATAAATTTTTAAGGTTAACTAAAAATAAATACTTTTTATTTCATTTTCTACATTTACTAATAATGAATCTTAGATTACTTTTTATTTCATTCAGGTGAGTACTTCACACTCTCAAAACACGAGATCATTCTCCCATGACATGGTATAGGTTTGGACTTCTCATGATTATAAGTATTCTAATTTTAGTGTCCTTCAATATTACACTTACTCAGGTTTTATGATTTACTATATACAATTTATGCTTACATTACTATTTATGCTTCACATTATATTTTCCAATTGACAGTGCGGTATACTGATTATGAAAGACAATATTTAATATTCCACTGAACATTTTCATGTACTGCAAATCACTTTACAAAATACCACATTCTAAAAAACAAAAATATATATTGTTGTGTACACAAAAATCTCACATGATATTCATATATGAAAAACTTGTTCTATGGAATAATGTCATATCCTTTAGTAATATAATTTATTTTTTCCTACAGATAAAATTGTTGTTGGACTTTGATGATGAGGATTCAATAAAATATACTAATGATTAATTTATTTTTAATATTCCGACCATTTTCTTCATATTCAGTTAAGTATATTACATGAATTGTGTTCTTTAAATTTCCACTTTCTATAAAATCACTTTTAAAATTTGAAAAAATTCAATGATATATTTTTAATAAGTCATTAAGCATTTTGTATAATGTTTTTCCAATTTTTTAGGTTTCATCCTATCATTATAGGAGTTTCATATATTCAAAAATATTCTATAGTTTATTTATGAAAACTTTTCATTACACACTACTTATCAAAGATTCACCTAATTGGAAGAAAGGTAATTAAATAAAAAATTATTTAGTAAGACGAAATGTTGTGATGGAAGTTGACAATGTTTATTAAAACACTCACCAACAATGTAGGTTTGGAAACATTTTGGATATAATTTCATTACATTTTACACAACATAAGGACTATCCTCTTGATATTAACACACAGGTTTTTAAACATTAACCCCTAGAAGAACTTCTTTCCCATGTTTTTTTTCATATTACAGTCACTTTGTGTGTGTGTGTGTGTATTCACATATACGTTCATATATTTATTATTTATATTCATATTAAATCTTCTTTGTATGTTAATTTCTTCTTTATTGAATATCTTTTTCACTAATTGAATTGAATTATCGCATTACCATTCTGTAAACTGCATTTTATATTATTTAGTGTTCACATTATTGTTTTGTTCTTCCATTTTAACTTAAGGATGATATCAAAGGGAAACACTATAAAGTGATTCTGAGAAATCTAATACATGTGAGGACTATGGTGTGAGTTTTAGAAAGCTAACACATCTAAAGAAACACACACAAAATCCCTCTCTCGAGGTAAATAACCATTATTATTCTTTGATTGTCTAAGGTTTTGAAGTTGTAATATTTTTTATTTTTTCATGAAATTATCATGAATTAATATGGGACATATGCACTAATTTTTCCGGATGTATGTATTTTTATCATTGATTTATTATTTAGACTGCATGAATATTTAAATTGGTTGGAATTATTTAGAGTCAACACCAATGATTCAAATTGGATTAAAAAATATTGATGGATAAGTAATATGATAGATTAACTATTTTCATCATTCTACAATAATGTAATCCAAATCATAGTATAACCCCTACTTATTCAAGGTAGAATAGACCCTCAATTTTACTTGACATCCACATATTGAAAATATTCTAAAAAATAAATGTAATCTTATCTCATTACTTTATAGTTTATTTGTTTCTTCTATAATTTACTTCTATATTGCATACACATATAACTAAATTATTTTCACTCCTTATTTATATTATTAAGTAAATTCATTTACATCAACACCATTTTCATTAGTTTCCAGTTGTAAACCAAGACCACTGCTATACTTTAAAAATATAAACAAGGTCACTTTTATGCATTTAATTTGAATTACACTTGTATTCATACTTGTATTTATATTAATACCGAATTTGTTACAATTTTATTCATTCTTCAGTCATAATTTTTTTAATTATATTAATCTGTATCTATACAATATGCATCTTGAAATTACATAAAGTCAGTATGAATACAATTTTTCAAACTACTTACATCTGTATGCATAAAGTATGCGTATGTTCAATCAAATAAATGAAAATTGTACGCACTCTAATGCTAGAATCATGCCCTTACAAAACTCCTATTCCAATTTTACATTAAAACTATATGAAAATAAATAATTTCATATATTCATATTATTACAATTTCTATTCTCCCCCAATATTTTTTATATAGTAAGAATGCATTCTATAAAATTCTACAATTACACTATGAAATGTGATTCAGTAACTACATGTATAGTTGTATGGATATTTGTCCAGTTTCATGATTACATTTTAGGTAATGCATCTACATCTACATTGATAATTGTATAGTTAGAAGGACACACTTCACTGACTGTGACTACACCTGTAAGTATTTTTTACAGTATGCATTTTCACTTATCATGCCACTATAAGATACTATAATTGTTTTTTTCTCATAGGACTCTTCCATATTAATTACATTATATGCATAAGTATTCACTTTACAGTATGAAATATGAAGGTATTTTAAAATTATTTATTTTACATATTCTTATAATATACAACAATATGCATAATTTTAGAGTACGAAAAAATAGTCTAAAAATATCCTGTGAATATATATACAACTATGCATGTGTGTGATGGAGTTTTCTATTGATTCAAGTTTAAAATATCTTATGTGCACTAATATTTTTCATTTTATCATGAATTAATCCAATTTAAGACATTAAATAACCTTAAATGACTCATCTACTATTCTATATGATTTTTTATTCAAATAAATCTAGTGGGATCTTTCAGACCATAATCAAATCGATAAAAGTTCATATAGAAGATATGGGTGGTCAAAAATGCAGTCAACAGAGTAGAAACCATTACCCTAGCTGATTCATCACTCATATTGAAGTATCATAGTAAGGAAATGTTAAGATAAAATTAGATAAATTCCAGGTAGATGAATAATCTATCCTCTGTCATATCTACATCCCGATTGTGGAAAACAAAACTCTAGAACCAAGAGTTCAAGGCTAAAATCCAAAAAACGTGCCACAAGCCTGTAAATTAGTAGTGTGTTTTCCTATTTGGAATCAATGGAAACTTGTAGTTGAGGAGTGTAAATAAAGATAACCACCTATGAAATTGAAATTCAAAATTTAGTGTGGAGAAAGAAATATAAACATGTTCTTGAATCCCATAAACATATTGAAAAGGACACTTCCCATGCTATTTTATAGGTGTATGACCAAGTATCACTCTATTGTGCTCTCTATAAAGTATAAAATGATATCAACAATCACCAATATAGTCCCACTATTTCAATCACATATAGAGATGCTCTTGTAAATACCACATACCATCAATGAGATTCCCAAAAGAAGAAAATTTATAGTTTTGGAAGCATCTATACCCTATACATTCATACATCTCACACTAATATACACTGATATGGTAAATCGGATTAGCACCATTGGCACTGGTGTCGAGAAGTTTGAAAAGGAAAAAAAGAAAATCTATAAAAATAATGCAATGATATTGTGCCATCAGATTATAGGAAATGAGACGTATAGTTGAGGATAAAGATTCAAGTAAATGAGACATCTGGGTGAAGGGAATTAAGATAATTCCTATAAAGGTATGAGAAGACACCCAAGAAAATCAATGAGGATGAGTAAGGAATTGGATTTAATTATATTAGATATCGGCCATGCTAGATGGTGAATAAATCTGAGGGATAAAATAGTGTAATGATAAGGAAAAAGACATAAGGGTATTGTCTATTATTCACTCTTACATTTATTTCTCTTCTCATATTAAATATTTCAAAAGTTTAACTACAAATTATGAGTATGTAGGAAATTTTTTTAATTAAATGATTATGTTGTAAAAATTCATGGGTTGGGTACTAGTTAGGATACATGATTCTTCCAGATTTGTCTATGTGGAGGATCCTGCAATTTGGCCGCGTAAAATGGCAACCCTAATTTTGATATATCATTAACATTTGGAAATTATCTATGTTACTGCACATAGCTATTGTTGAATTTCCATAACATTAATACTTCTCCATCCAATAAACTATAAAAAACAAAAAAAAAATAATTCATCAAATATAATATAAAATAAAATTTCATTTTTTAATTAATTAATAAAAAACTAAACAGTTAATTAAAATAAATTCATACTCATTATTTTGTAAAAATAAATACAGATTACAAATTAAATTCAATAATTAAATGATTAAAAAATTAACGTTTAAAATTAAAAGGTATGGGGAAGTCCATTTTTTATTAAAACAGAAGAACCTATTATTATCTTGGGCTGATGGATTCCCCTTTAGATATTGATAATTATTTAATTATTTAATGAAAATAAATTAATATTTAAACCACAATCAATTAATTTATATATTAATATCAAAAAAAGGGGATAAATATTTAATACCCAAAACACAAAAAGGAAAAAAGATAAAAGAAACTAAAAGTTATTACACAAAATAAAATCCCTCAAATAAATTAGTAAATAATTCAAAAGATGAACAATTGAAATATTAAATAGTATAATAAGAATTTAATTAAAAACCCATTAATTTAATAAATCTACTATAAACATCCCTTATACACATAATTAACCAAATTAATTTAATACCAAAAATTAAAAACACAATTTATACAACAAGAGTGATGTGAATTTTTTTTTCAAATTATGGTCATATCTAATTATCTCACACATAAGGTATTTATTACCTTCAATCAATACTCTAGTAAAATTCAATGGTAGAAAATAAATTTCATAATAGAAAATATGAAATTCTACTAAAAATCGATTTTTATAAAGATTTTTCATTATGGATTCTTTCAATTAGTAAAATATGAATGACCTATTGAATTAAATTGTTTAGTCCAAAATTGGTTACAATTTTATAAAAAAGATTTTGACTAAATGTTTTGAAGAGAATTTAAAAAGCATAAATTTTCATCCAAATGAAAGTACACACTTCTCTTCACCTTTTGGAAAATAGAATAACATAATTAGTAGTGAAAATAATTACACTCTATTTGGATGAAAAAACATAATAATTAAAAGGTAGTGTAAATAACATTACTAACAGCTAAAATAAAAAATAAGTAAAGAGAACGAATGAATGAGTTTAACCTAAATTAGGATTTGTATTTCATAGTCCATTTGGAGGGATATCTTATGAGTTAAATTTAAATTTAAATGTTCAAAGTCATTGATAATTATTTATCATTCTCCCAAGATTTATTGAAAACAATTTTTTTAAGAGGGAACGAAAATTGATTTACCCAATTAAATTCAAGAGGTAATAAATATTAACATACTCAAAGTGGAATCACCACCCTAAAATTTGAGAAATTGTTTTCACTAATAGAAAATTCAAAAGTTATGCTTAAAAACCCACATTTTCAAAACAATTAAGGGTGTTTGATTGGATCACATTATAATAATGTTAATCACATTTAAATACCCCTACCCTTCAATTAAAACTAATCATTTTCCCCAATGTTGAACTAAAGGTGGACGAAAATTTAAGAAATTTAAAGTTCAAAAATATTTGAAATTAATCCAAAAAAGATTCATGTTTAGGGTTATAATAAAATTAAAAAATTATTTTTCCACAAAAAATCAACAATCACAACATGTACAAGAAATATATGGGCTATATAAAAGTAGTTAAACACATAGTAGGACTTCATAAAATTATGTATGCTGACACATTTTAAATTCAAAACTTATTTCAAAATAGAACACCATGAAATTTTCATCATAAAAAATAGTTAAAATAGGAACAATGAGAAAAAAAACTAATCAATAATTATAGGATGTAGAACATAAATTCATAAATTTGTTTACAAAAAGTAAAATCATAGTCCAACAAAAACATTTTAAACATATGTGTATCGGTAAAAATAAAAAAGATTTAAAACTACTACTCCCCTAGTACGAAGAATATTTTCTCATTGTTTTATGTTTTAAAGAATCCCTTATTTAGTTAATGATAAATCAATATAGAAACAAATAATGCAGTACCTATAAGATGGAGAAACAAATTAATCGAAAGAATTTAAGAATTAATGATCAATAAATAATGTATTTAGTGAAGAATAAAATGGATACTGAAGTATGTTGTTCAATATTATAGCTTATTATGGTAGTGAATATCAATTTAATGTTCTATTCAAGAAAAAATCATCATTGGAACATTTGAAAGAGATAATGGCTAGTTACAGAGCTATAATAGAACAAAGATATAGACATTTATTTAGAAAATAAAAAGCAAATAAAAAATTTAAGATCATGGGTTGCCTCCCATGCAGCTCTAAATTTTATGTCCCTAGATGGAATTTCTCCCTAAAATTTCTTACATTGATCATTAAGAGGAAATGTTTCGTTGATGAATGAAACTTCATTATGATTTAAATAGTATTCATAACACTATTTAAAAACCATTATAACACTAACATCAAGAAAATATTTAATAAGATCCATTAGAAATAATGAATTTATGTTGCTATTCACCATTCTTCATATGACTATATTTTCAGAAACAAGTCCAAAAATTGAAAACAACACCCTAGAAAATGATACAAGTAAAACAATAGTGTTCTAAAGATTCCCTCCCACACATTGGGATTACAAAAACTCAAGAATAGGAAAAAAAACTACCGAAAATTTCTCACATCCATAGAGTACCGCACACAAATAATATTTTGATAATGCAAACTAAGAATGGTCCCACAAAAGGTTCCAAATTCCACATAGAAATTAAAATTTTCAATTTTCGTATAAGACTCAAAATATGAAAATTTATCAAAAATAGGTGGAAAATCATCATGCATAGAATCATTCATAGTAGGTGTGATGCTTTCCTGAAAATAGATCTGTTCAACAAGACAATCATTAAGTTTTTAAAAGGGACTCAATCCATAATTTTCTTTGTTTTTAAAAACATCCAAACTCACAAACTAAGTTAAAAAAATACTAATACTCAGAATCAAACAACCTAGGAAGAATAAATTGTAACTCTTCGTCTAGATTTGATTCTTGGGAAAGGGTGTCCTCACAAAAAGGTGGGAGAATGGGTGGAATGAAAGCATGGGTGGTACTCTCTAAAATAAAGTTTTATTCAAGTCTAACAACCTATTGGTTATTATATATGATTTTTCTATGTTTTTTCTCAATCCTACATATCATTTAAAATTTTTTGGTGGATCTAGATTCAATATAATTTACTTGAAAATGTTCTTCAACTGATTTGTTTATTAAATCATCATAAGAGTGATGAATTTCCCATTCTAATTTTAGCTATAAAAATATCTATCAGTTTTCAGCTTACCAAAAGTAGAGACATCTTAAAAATATTAAAATATCTAGATCCTCACCCACTTGAAGGGTCAATTTACATTTTGAAACATCTATTTTAACCACAACACTGGCTGAGAATAGTCAACCAATAATGATTGGGGACCTTGTTATATCATTATATTACAAGAATAATAAATTATGTGGGAAAGGATAGTTTCCCTACATCAACTAATAGGTCTTACACCCTCCCGTAAGTATAGTAAAGTGAAATATCTTCAATATACCAAACATAGATGTTGTTTTCACCTCCTTAAGACATAAATTTTTTATTAAGGAGTAGAGGATAAGGTTAATACTTTCACCTATGTAGTAAAAGAACAAAATTTCTTCACTCCAACCAATTATAAAAGAGATGAAAAAGGATCAAGGGTATTTTAGTTTGGGGAAATATTCTTTTGAACTATGCCACTACACTCCTCATTAAGATTTATATGTGATATCTCACCACAATCAATCTTATTATCCAAAAATCGTGTTAGTAATTTCATATATGAGGAGATCTTATTCAAGGATTACAAAAAAGTAATATTAACATTAAATCCCCTAATTTTTTAAGGAATTTCAAGTAATATGGTTTATTTTTCTCTTCAATACTTTATAGAAAAGGGTTGGGAGGGGTATAATTTATTAGGAATAGTTCATTACTCTCCTCGTCACTAAACCTCAATGTTTTTATTTCCTTCCATAATAATATCCCACTTCATTTTCATTTTTTATAAATATTTTTCACTTGAAGATTCAAAATTTTATTAATGTTTCACATTACTATCTAGATTTCTAGATTTCGTGTTTTCTATGTATTAATTTTTAGGTTCATCCATATATTTAGGTTGAACTTTCCAAGGATATTTACTAACTTTTTCCTGAGATTTCAGACCTGATCTAGTAGTTATATTGATGAACATTTCCCTTTGGATTAAACATTGTGATTCTAGGTAACTTCCCCTTATATCTTCCCCACGAGTACCTAAAATGTTTTCCTATTTGTAACTCAAGAGAATGGATTCTAGAATTTTTTTCATCCCTATATGAATCAAGTACATCCTTTTGGGAGTCTAACACAACTTTTTTGTGAATAAAATATTTCTATAAAATATTGAAACATACCCCTAACACACACTTGAGAATTTTGGGATTCAACATTGAATTTATTCTAAAATTAAGGTGTATGTTGTTTTGAAAATATAGGATAAATAGACTGTTTCAAAACACCTTGTTCTATCTTAGAACCTTTGGTTGATTTTTTAATCCAAAATTGCATTGATTTGAAAAAGGTTCATTGAAAACATGTTTTCTATCCCTATAATCAAAAACTGGGCACTCTCTTCATTCTACATAGTGTGGTCAATGTTCGGGAAACATTTTTGAGAATTTCCAGACATCCCATAATGACAACACAGCTCCCTTAGTGAATTTTCATTAACTATAAGAACCATGAAGCTAGTTACAGCTCTATAAATGGCTCTCTTCATGGTGATTTTGTGTTGGGAATATTTTAAATGTTTGTTAAATACTTTTTTGTGATCATAAACTACCATTTCTGAGAAATCACCACCACAAGATTGATCCATAATATTTTGATTATTCTGAGTAAGACTATTATATAATGTATCCGTCAAGAGATGGGGGGAAAGTTAGTGATTGGTACATTATTGAATAAGTTATATAACCCCTAACCATGACTTGTAGAAAATCTCACCCTCATCATGAATAAAACTAGTAATTTTATGTCTCAATTTGGTAGTGGTGTTCCTTGGATAAAATTTCCCAATAAACGAATTAAAGAGATAGTCCCAAGTATCAAATATTTCATCATATAAGTTATGGAACCAATTTATTGCCTTACTATTTACACAATATGGGAATAATCTCTACCTAATTTCCTCCTAATTCAACCCATGTTAAGGTAACAATTATAATAAATCACATAAATCCCTAATGAAATCAAGAGAATCCTTAAGGGGATGACCACTAAAGGAGAGTAACATAAAGAGGTAGATTGATTGATATCATTATTTATTTACCTAGGGTATAACTATATAAAAGATTTATTGTTTTAAATAGTTTAGAAGATGAAAATATATACTCCTAGGAGTCTTAGTATTATCATTCCAAGGTTGAGGTTAAATAAATTATCAATTTTTACCACAACTCTCTAAATTTCAAAATTATGATTTTCCATTACAGTTTTTTCTTTTTCTTAAGGGAATAAAAATGGATTTTTATGTCAGATATTAGTTGTAGAAGATTATAATTATCCCTTTCCCATGTTTTTATATAATTTCAGGTTCACATAGTTTGAAAACAATAGTAATAATAGTGAAATTCAAGAAGTGTTTCAGAATTTTGTTTGAATATTTTTTAAGGATAGATTATAATTTTTTTTAAAATTTTATTAATTATTTTTTTTCTTCTGTGTGTTCCTTCATAATAGTTTAAAAATTTGATCACTTATTATAAATCCTACTACAACAAGTATATTGGAAGGAGAAGAAGTATTGATCCAAAGGGAATGATTAAATAATGGAGCAACCAAACAAAAAAAATCAACAAAAAAACTGAATGTAGTGGAAATGGTATTGTGGTGCTGGAGATTGTGAAAAAATGGAAGAGAGGCAAGTAACTGTTGAAATTAAGGAATCATACTACACTACATTGATTTAAGAAATTATTTACTCTATCTACATTCCATAAAGTTTATGTCAATGTTGTAATGATGATGTGTTGAGGACTTCATTGTCACAATGTTTTTATAACATCTCAATAAACACTCATTAGTAATGACTTTCTAATAAAAACTGATGAAATGATTAGTTCATAAATGTAGAAGATTATCAACAAACATTTCCAATTTTCAGTACTTTACATGATGAAGAGAGGTTATGTTTCCACTACCATCACCCATCAGTACGTAGAGTAGTGTAAAAATGAAATTTATTAAGAACAAATATGAGATCACCAAAAAATCACATAGGCATAAAAGTGATGAAAAGAGAAAAGAAAGTAATTAATTTAAATGAATTAAAATCTGATAGCTCTAAAAACATTAGTTACACTTTAATAGAGATACAACAATATTTTATGATAAGAAATACATTATATATAATAAATAATAAAATAAATATGAAAATATAGAGATACATATTTTTTATCGAAGTCAATTTCCCCTTTGTTTTGAGCTTCCCCTCATTCATTGTTATTGTTATACTGTTTATTATCTACCTCTACTCTATAGATAATTTTGTGTCTCCCAATATATCTTTTTCCCTCATTTTTACAGTCCTTAGAATATAACTCACAAGTAAAAAAATACGAGCATCATAAAATTCGTTTACAACAACATTTTCAAGGTGTGAATTTCTATTTTTTTTCATAATTTGTTTATTTGAATAATAGGTGACTATAGTTTCTTCTTAATATAAATTAACATATGAAAGTTCTTCAACCCCATAACCTACTCAATTTGTTTTGAAATACCTACTAGTCATAATTCAGTCAGCAAACATGATTCCCAATATCATGAATTATCCTCAGACAATCTTCCATCACAAAAAACAATATCCAGATCACTCTTTCAAACTCAACTCATACACAATTCAAACTTCATAACCTCACTATCTTAACTAAAAATAGTAAACCCAAGTTGAACTGGTGGTAATCCTCCATAAATTAATAATCAAACCAACAAATGAGCAATTCATTAAACCTGTCCAAACAACACTTTAAACTTTAGTTCTTCACAAGAATGTGAATGAGCACCTGGTGTGCATCATCATTAGTCTTTTCAATCAGAGGTATTAAAAACCTCAAAATCTACTCATAATAAAATAAAAACATTAAGAAAACCTATAACAATGAACTCAAAACTATACATTTTCTTAAATTTTAACAAAATAGTATTCTATATTCTAAGATTTAGACTTATGTGAAAGCTTCCATTAACATAATTGGTCTTAAAATGTGCAATATTATACCTGGATCGACACTCAACATCTTCCTTATGGATCTCAAATACCAAAAACCCAATAAAATATGGACTCAAAATATAATTCTTCTTTGATTGATGGGTTTCAGGTCATCCTCATACAACAAGCTCATTCAGGTCATCAACATCTTCAATTTTAGATTTATTCTTCAAAATTATATAAAAAGCATAGGCCTGCCTTCAGCTTCAGAGAGTTTGGTTTGGTTGTTACTCGAGATCCTCTGAGACTCTTCTATCGTCTTCATTGACAATGCATCCTAGGTTCAACACTCCTTCCAATCATACAAGATGTTTAGACTCTATTCAGGGACTTCTCGACAATCATTTTCATACTGGACTCCCATAGATCTTGGGATAAATTTCCCAATTGGAATTCTAAAAAATTGGACAACTTTAATAAAAATTATGTTTCACCATTTTTACAGATTTAAGAAGACAAATAGATCTCTTTAAAGACTCCAAAAGGCATCAACCAGAAGATATAAATGATTTTCATTTGTGTTCAACTTATTCCAAACCATATCATCCCTAGTTTTGGTTTGAGATTTAGTTTTTTCACACTCAAATTCTGATCTACTCAGCTCTATCTTATATGGTATATATTCTTCCTCATATCATATTTACATGTTTGCATCAGGTTTGGCTCTGTTTTTCTATCTGATCTCTTAGGCTATCTTTCATTAGTGTCAATATACACTCATATGAAATTGATTTAGTTATATTTGACCACCCATACCAAGCTCAGTTCCTTAATTGGATTCCACTACATTAAGATCATGTGGCTTGGGCACTCATAGGGGATAATTGGGTACGTGAATAACACCTATCAGAAAAATTGATATGTGGGTGTCCTCATCAAATTATTCTATGTGATTATTTGAGATTTTTCTACATAGAGGATGATACAATTTGGTTACATAGAAAGGAAGCTATAAATTGGTTATTTTATTGCCATTTGAAAATTGGCTACATTGCTAAATGTAGCCATTGTAGAATTTATATGACATGAATTATGTCATATCCAACTAATAATAAAAATCAAAGGATTATTAATTCATCAAAAATAAAATAAAATAAAATTTCATTTGTTAATTAATTAAAAAAAATACAAAACTAAAATTAATTCATAATCATTATTTTGTTGAAATAAATAAAGGTTAAAAATTAAAATTAATAATTAACTGATTTTTTAATTAAAAAAATAATTGAATGATAAAAATCCAAGAATAATATTATTATAATTAAATGTTTTTTATTATAAAAATATTTAAATAAAACAGTTCAAAAGTAATACTGGAATTAATTTATTTATATATTAATAGAAAAAAAGTATAAATATTTAATACACATAGTACAAAAAGGGAAAAAAAATTAAAGAACCTAAAAATTATCACTTTAAAGAAAAACCATTAAATAAATTAATAATTAATTCAAAATATGAACAATTGAAATACAATAAAACATAAAAAAAATTATAACTAAAAATTTATTAATTTAATACATCTACTATAAATAACCTTAGAGATATAATTAATGAAACTAATTTCATTTCATACATTAAAAACATAATTTATACAAAAAAAGTGATGTGGAAATAAAAATCAATTAAAGGCCAATTCAACGACCCTTACATATAATTTGAATGATTCTTAAATATATTAGCATGATGTCTATGTAATGGTTGGATGATGCTTATAAAAATGATGGATAATCCTTATGATATCCATACTTAGCCAAATTTAAACTTTGAAATACAAAATCTAGAATTCATTACTTAAGACCAGTGTCTCTTAAAATCAACTCAAAATCATCTCTTGTACTTAAAAACCCATATAAACATCATTGGGAATTTATCAAAACTTATAAAATTAATTATCTCCCCTCCCAAACACTCTTGTAACATATAAATTGAACACTGAGTATTCCATGAACCTACACTTCCCAAAAAGTTCACCCTATACTTTAGCCTAAATAAAAACTTATCAAAGTGTTGTATAAAATTTATTTCAATAGCCATTTACAACAAGAAAACAAGTATGGGGTTTCCAACATGAAAACATTTTTTTCACATATTTTAAAATTATATATTCAATATATTCATGAAACTTGCTTCACTTAATTTCCTCTAATGTGTTATAGAAAGCACTGTAACATCCATCAATACTAGTTATTATTTTTTGATAAAGAGTAAATCATACTATGATATGATTTTAGGGGATTCGCATATAGTTTCCTAATTTTACAAACTCTATTTCTATAATATGAATCTATAATTAAATATATAATGGTAACTAGATCGTCTATATTACCTATAATTAATGGTAATCACCTCAAATCTTCATCTATTGAGATGATTCTCAATCCACCACCCATATCTCCATAATCATATGTTGACATACCTCATTGAAAACAAATAACATTGACAATAAATATAATCACACACCAAAGGGAACTTCAATACCACACTTTTTATTTGTTGTAAATACTTTTAACTTCCAGATACACTTGATGTGTACCAATATTTAAGTTATAATTTCATTTTTACTCCCCCGTTAAAAAAATGGGGGAAAGGTTTTTATCCCACTTAATGAAATCATATATGAGATGGAGGGATTATACTAATTCATATATTTTCTCTATTTTATTCATTCTTTCATCCTGAATCATTCTTGATAGAGGATTGATATCACAAATTTTTCTTAGCAATGATCCATCAGTTAATTACACAACGTCTATGTGGGAAAACCCAGTGTAGAAAACAATAGTACATAAAATAGAAACTAAATCTATCTATAATATTTTAATAAATGATACCAAATATTTATTTATCTTTTTAGGGCTATAAATACTATATTTTCAAGATTTTTTGTGAACATACACTCAACTTCTCAAAACACATTAGAAACATTAAAGTGTAATGTTTTTTGATTCCCATATTTTAGATAATCACACACTCTCAATAAACAAATTAAACATAATATAAGACAAGGTTGGGAGAGTTAAAATCACACTTCAAACATTATTAAAGTGGGGTTTTTCTAGAATTCACAATTTTATAGATGATAGATAAAATATGGTAGCTTGGTATTCTTTTATAGCTTCTCTTTAAGGGATGCTATCCATATTGATTTACAATGAGAATTTTTTTCCACCAATAATCTCCAAGAAATATTAATAACAAATTATGTCTGATACCAATTGGAAATGAATACCAATTGAAATAATCTCCATGATTGTTTCTTTATTTAGATGTATAGGCAACACAATATTCATCTTCTTCTTTTCGTACTTCAAATTCAATCCCTTATTTCTAAATAACCACTGAATAAAGTGGGAATTATGTAGAAATATGAAATTATTCATTTGAAGCACTGGGGCTGGGACTTATTTCACAACTAAATGAAACTTTTCTTCACATCTCTATTGTTTTTTCTTTTATTTGTGCTTGAGTTGTTCTTCACTTTCCAAACTTGTTCAACTTTTTTCATCAAAAAATCTTTTTCCTTTTCAGATTTATTATTGTCTAGAAATGGATTTGTAACTTATGAAACTAGAGAACTATTATTGTATTTAAATTGCAACTTTTTAATCCATTTCAATCTAATCATTCTATATGATCAGACATTCTTTCATCTCATGTTCACCCCTCTTCCTATGTGAGGACCCCTTCTATATAGTAGCTAATTTAAAACTTTGAATTAATAGTGGTTTTCCATTATCTCCATTCATCTCATTTTGTTTAGGCTTCCAAGTCATGAATTTATTTTCTATGTGTAACACCTTATTTCAGCTTCCATACACAACATAAATGTTTGAGTTTCCTTTGTTCGGAATCTTTTCACACTCCACAAAATATATGTCCTTTACCATGATAATTTGTAGTTTATTTTTTTATTGACTCTATTTTTGGTTCAATATCAACACCATTATCTTTGAAAAAATTCATAAATATCTTAAAATGGTGTATTTTTTGTCCTTTTATACTATAGTAAAATCATCATATCTTTTTTTTTTCATGACCTCTTTCTCAAGTTTCTTATTAGGTGAACATTTTTATGCTCTCTTCTATTTTTATTCCCAAAGGATGACTTGATTTTATTTGTTACCCACATATTCTATTATGGAATCCTATTATCATCAATATATTAGTCATGTTATGTTGTGTTACATACGAATATTCCTCATTATAGTTTCCATACACATTAAAAAATGCCTAGAAATTATAAAACATTTCAAATATGTTTATAAGAGATAAATTTAACTACATCTATAAAAACTGATGTTATAATACATGTTTGTTATTTACATTATCTCTACCCATTGCTGTTATACTTTTACACCATTTTTGAGTTAACATATTATTCCAAAAATCAATGAAAATCTGAAAAACTTTTAGCAACACCAACACTTTCCAACAAATCTATTTTTCATTCTAGTTGATATAGTCTATCCATATTTATCACCTTGATATCATTTGAAAGATTTATAATCATTTTTGACTTGGTTTTTGGATTTTTTACACCTTCTCATATCCACCCTTGATATGATGATGGGGTTTTTAGAATTTTTCAAAGCCTCATTTGTATAGATTTTTAATTTTTTCCTGATTTTTTCCCAAACAAATTCAGTGCATGAAAATTTGTAAAGATTGTGGGTTACATCTCTCAATGAACCTACGGTGACCGATTCTCCACTTGATCCCAAACCATTTTACACCAGAATGAGTTATTTTTTAAGAAAGAAACATATTAAAAACTCTAGTGGAAGCACAATTTATTTCAATATCTTGGGAAGTTATAGGTCATGTCACTTCATGATTCTGTTGTTTTACCATCAATTATAGACACTTTAAACTAAGAGTATTAATCTAATCCATAGTTTATATTAGCATATCCTTCTACTGAATCTAAATATATTTAACCTCTTTTTCATGAATCTATCTTATTTCATGCAAGGTATGATCAAGATCCTTAATTCTTTCCTTAACTCCCAATTGAACTTCCTCAACTTCCATAACATATTTATATGCTTCTTATAATGAATGAATCTTTTCATCGCTAATTTTATTTGTATTATTTTTATCCACAGTATTACATTTCATGTTTCCTTTATATATTAAACTTTTTTCTCTATCAATATGTAAGGATGAGTCCTTATATTTCATATATTTTATGTGAGAGTTGAATTTTTACAATTTTCCTACCAATGTATTTTGAATTTCTATAAAATATTCAACCATTTATGATTTTTTTATCTTCAATTTCTTAAATAAACCTAAATATATGGTAAAAAGTTCAAAAAGGACTCTCTTCAACTAAATTATAACATCATAATAGAAATTATCCTCAAAATTAATGAAATTAGCCTCATCAAATCTAGAACTTGTTTCCCCTTATAAATTACGATCAACATATTTATCAAGATAATTACCATTCTAAATACCATCAAACAATGGTTTTTCTTCTTATATGTGTGTTATTTTTCTAAATTTCTTGGTCACTTTTGTTCTCTTGTGTTACAATGACTTGGTTGGAATTTCAGATTATGTATAACATGGAATAGAAATTTCATCTTTAATCTGAGGCTCTACAAAAAAACTCAAATGTTGACTTCATGAATTTCCAAAAAAAATAATAGGGAAAGATAATTCAGATAAAACTAGAGTGAATTTTTTCTCGAATACCTATTAAAATGTCCTTCTAGATTAGTTAATACACTTGAGGAGTGTGGGAGTGAATCAGGTGTTGAATAATGTTTACCAATTACCAAATCTTATATGAATATTTAACCCCCTTTGGTTATAAACCTCTACTAATGGTCAATATAAATGGATCTATTTTATGTATAACCAAGAAAAATACCATATGAAATGAAAGTGAAGTAAAGGAAGCATGAAATATTATTATGGTTTCGATAGAAATTCCTACACCTTTCCTTGATAAGTTATTCTTCCAATCAAGGATTGTCCATAAAAATTTGTCTCAGATTACAATTGGTTCAGTGCTTCACACACACAAAAGTCCATTATATCACTTTAATTCTATTTCTATAGTCACACTAGAATTGTTACAACATATGTAAACAATAGTCAAAGAGTTACACTATGATATCCCAATATACCCTATGTAAAAAAACTTTTGTGATATTCATTCACCCAGTATATCCTCATCAATAAGTCTGACTTCCTTCTAATTAGAAATAGAGACTTTGAATGCCAATTGTTCTTCAAGAATACTTGTTTTACACTTGGTCTCTTCACATATCTTAACTTCACATAACTTTAATGGAATATAATCCAATATATTTCTCATATAAAAAAAACTTTTGTGATATTCATTCACCCAGTATATCCTCATACACTGAAAGAATTAACACATATATCTAAACAAAAACAGCATAACTCATCATTAATTAGCTTATTTGTCCTTATAAATGATTTGTATCACTAATTTAATCTCAAAATAATGGATACATATATCTTATTCCTTCAGTTTTGATACCAAATTGATATTCTCAATTGAAAAATATCCGACAGTACATCTTGTTCTTCAAGAGTTCTCTTATTCTTATTGTCTTTTCAACAGCTCCAAATTCTTTCTTATTCAAACTCAACTATCATTATTATCAATTCTTATACATAGGTTAATAAAAAATATTATTCTAAATGTTTTGAACATATAAAACAAAATAATATTATTTTTTATTATCCTAATTAACTTTTTATCTCACTTTTTGGAAGTGGGAGTTCTCCATGATCTTGTAATGATTTTTTTTCTTATCAACTGTGTTCTCCTGTAGAATGAAATGATAACCCTTGTTTTCTATGTTATTCTTATTCTTATACTATATTTTACTCAGCCTAATTTCTATTATAGATAGTTACAGAAGGATAAGATCTATTCTACTATTTACATGAAAATATCCACTAAAACTTCAAGAAAAAAAAAACAGAATTGTTTTATTTTAAATCATAAAACTTTTTTGATTTTTGGTTTAAGTAATCTCTTTCCATTTTGAGATAATATTAATAAATTTGTAAAAAATTTACACTTGTACATACAAATATTTTTTATCATCTCAGATAAATATTCTTCATATATATTTATATTTAATCACATTCCTATTTATAATATTAATAATATTCTTTATCACCTCTGAAATATTCCTATTTTATTTTCAATTCTGATCCCAAATGATGATTTTCAAATATTCTCATTTGAAAATATTAATATAATGAGAAATGATCATATACACTAATAAAATTCAAATAAAATATTTAAAAATGGAACATTATGGATTCATGATCTTTTAATATTGGATAAATAAGTCATTCATAAAAAAATGTTTATCTTTCATCTGAATTAAGTAATTTTATAAACTCCATATTTTAAGCTTTAAAAGTCTCCCAAAATCCCTCTTTATTTGATATTATTATTTCTCAATTTGATGATCAGATTATCCAACATTCAGATATTTTATCTTATCTAATTTTAGATATTTTAAACTGTGAATATTAGTCAAATCATCACACCAATCAATTTCATATATAGATATTAAATCTAAAATCTGTATTTTTTTGGTTTACAACTTTCTCAATATTAGATTGAGTGTTGATTGTTATTTAGACTAGATTCTATAGATGATTCTTACATAGAATGATCCTTGCACAAATTATTCTTATGAAGATACAAAAATAATGTCTATATAAGAGAACATAAAATGATTACATAGTAGACAATGATGGTTATGTAGTGTAAATTCATGGTTATGAAAACTCAACTGATGTTTACATAGGTAGGATGATGCTTACATAGGTCTACTGGTGCTTCTGCAAAGGCTAGATGATGTTTATGAAAAATAAAATCAATATTAAATAGATGATATATAACTCTTACACAGATCTAGAATTATTCTTATACACAGTAGCATTATGCCTATGTAATGGATAGATGAATCTAATACAAGGGTTCGATGACCCTTACGAAGTACAGATTTATCCAAATTTCAACTTTGAAAAAAAAATCTAGTATTCTTTCCTTATTCATAGTTTCTCTTTAAAAAAACATAGCATCATGTCTATCACTTCAGAAAAATTCTATAATACATTACGAATTTATAATAACATACAAAATACTTTATCTCTATTATCAAGCTCTCTTGAATCATTTAAACATACCTTTGAGTATTCCATAAACCTTCAATGGATTAAAATGTTATCCTTCAATTCAGTCTTATTAAAACTTCATCCAATTGTTTTATAAAATTTATTTTAGTAGTCATTTATTACAACACAATACGAATGGATTTTACTATACAATAAAAAAAATTAACTTCTTTTAAATTCATATATTCAATCTCTCCATGAAGTTGGCTTCACTATAACTCCTCTAGAGTGTTTTAGAAAACATTAGAACACCCATATCAATATTTGTAATTATATTTCCAAAAATAAAAACTCATATTATCAACTTATTTTAGGAACTTAAAACATAACAACCCACTCTTACAATTTCAATTGTAATCATATGAACCTCTTAGTGAACATCCAATGGAATTCAACTCTTCTCATTTTCCAAAAATTCATGAGCAACACATTCAATATTCATGTAATAGGTGGATTTTAGAACCATCACCCAAATTTACATGATCATATATTTACATGTTTCATAGAAAACAAATATCATTGAAATGAAATAATAGTTCACACCAAAGGTCACTTTAGTTTTGAATCATTATTTGATAAAAGATTTATTTTAGAGAAAATATGACTTTAATATATATCTTGTGATTTATTAAATTAAGTGTTTTTCATAAAATGTTTTGAAAATATTTTAAAGGATGAATTTGATAAAATGGTTTCCAATACTATCTATGATTTAAAATTTAATTCTAAATAAATGTTTAATGGAGGATATTTCCCTTGGATATTTTTTAGGATGCTTGAAAATTTATGAATATCTGAGGAAAGAGTGTTTATGATTATTTTTCATTATCATAAAAATATTTATCTACTATATTTAATTAATACACTGTGATATATGAAACCTTATGATAAGGGTCGTATTATGTATGAAATCATACTTAATAAATTTCAGTTGGAATATATAAAATCTCAAGTGTTATCATGGGTTTTGGGTTATGTGAAATCATAGGGATTGGAACATCTTAAAACTTATAATTGAGGGTAAAGTTAGGTGGAATATAAATTTCTATGATTCAGGTTTCCTATTATTGATATAGAGATATCAATTTTTGGATTTTATGAAATTTTATGTTGTTTTATTATATTTATGATGTATGTGTGACATTTAGATTTATATTTCACTGTAACTAAATTGAATGATAGATATTGCCTTATTGATGGTTAGAATTAGAGGTTGATTATGGCATGGTTTTGGATAATTATTTTACTATAAATTTTTTATAAAGTTATATTTACCTTTCACGCATGGATTATATATATATTGATTTATTTTAGAGTCTTGATGAAATCCTATTGAGTTTATACTCACCATATATGGGAACTCTAGTGGATAGGTAGATATTGTTGGATGTGACGAATGGAAAAAGAATATATAATTTTTCATTACTAGAGATCCATAAATCCATTACAAGAGATATAGTTAGAATCTTGTGGTGGTTTGAGGATTTGAGTAACATTGTTGGTCATGTGTTGGCTTTCTATATTTCTTTCGTTTTTGGTTTATAAAACAAAAATATTTCCACTACGGGTTTATGTTTAAATATTGTTTTTAAGAAGTTCTACAAACACACAAATTTATCACTTATGAGTTTATATAATTTGATGAAAATCCCCCTGTCGAATATTTATTTGATCTCTCCACTACAAGAAGTCTGGTCAATATCAACAGACCTATACCAATAGTTTTTTAAAAGCACTGGTTTAGGTTAGCACTATACCAATGGATTCAAAAAACTGTTGGTATAAGTTAACACCATATCAATGGTTTTCTAAAATTATTGGTATAGTGATTATATACCAATGATTTAAAAAAAACATTGGTATAGGTCCCTTCCATATACTAGGCATAGGACCCCCATTCCCAACCTGATTTTAACTTCCTTTATATATAGTTTCTCCATTCCCTTTGATTCACCTCAGTTGCTATTTCTTATTGATCATTTTTTCAAATATTTTTATGTATAATAATAAAATTATTTTTCTTCTATCACCTACTCTCGTATTTATTCTCTTATTTTTATATTTTTCATGCCCGTGATTCTAAAGTTGGCCTAAGGTTTCACATTGCATGAATTTTATTAGGATTTTTTAGTGTTTATAAACATAATAAAAGCAACCTTTTTTATTTATCTAAGTAGAATAACATTGGGAATCATTGGATTCATAATTTTCAGTCGGTAGTTATACATATCTCTTTTTATTTCCTTAACCAAGCATACTTTCATTAGTTTAATTACAATTTTCATGAATGATAAACTGTGTTTATTATTGATGATGTAACGATGATAGTAATACTGTAAAACCCCGAGATTTTAGTATTAATTTCCATTTAAATATTCAATTGAGTAGATTATTTTACATATAACATTGAACTGGATTTAACAATGATATATGTTGTTGAAGTTATGTATTATAATATGAAACACCAATAAGAAAATTAAAATAAGAATAAAACATCAAGTAAATAAAATGATAATAAAATTTTTTGTAACAAAAAAAATATATTTTAATTCCATATATTTTATTATTATTTTTAAATAATGATTTATTTATTTTAATAATATTTATTTTTTAAACTAAATTGTTTGAATATAAATAATTAATCGAATGCGATTAAAACTCATTAATTTTGAAATGGGTTCTTTTTTTAAAGAATTATTTTTAATGTGATGTTTATTTTATCAAGATAATTTAAACTAATCACTTTTAAAATAATATAATGATAATATGTAATATAATAATTTATTAAATTATTTATTGACAATAATTTAATTTTAAATTTATATGAAATAAAATTAAGAACATCTAATGTTTATGAGGATATTTTTTTATAAATACATTTTTTCATTACTAGATTCCTCTTAATTTTTAGATTAATTCTTAGCTAGAAAAGGATTCATTAATTCAAAAACTATATATCTATTATTGTTTTCATCTATCTAATTTTTTTTATACTTTTACAAACAATAATTCTATATGATCAAACATTCTTTCTTCTCATGTTCACCCCTCCCCATAAGTGAGGATCCCTTCTATATATAAGATGATTTAAAACATCGAATCAATAGTGGATTTCCCTTTTCACCGTTTAGATACTTTTGATAATTCATCAAATTCATGAATTAATTAGTTATTTGGACCACCTTCTTATACCTTCTACACACAACATCAATGTTTGAGTTTCCTTATTTAAGAACCTTTTCAATTTCTATATAATATATGTCTTTTATCATACCGATATTCTTATGTATTTTTTTGATTGACTATATTTTGTGGTTCAGTATTGCCTCCATTGTCCTTGTAAAATTTCATGGATATCCTGAAATGGTCCATTTTGGGTCCTTCCCTACTATAGTAAAACCATCATCTCTTATTTTGCATGACCTCTTTCTCAGATGTCTTTTTGGGTGAAATTTATTATTCACACTTCTTTTGTTTATTCCCCAAGGATAATTTTATTTTTATTTTTACCCAAATATTAAATTATAGACTCATCATCATTAATATATAAGCCATTTTTTGTTGGTACAAACCAAAATTGATTATAATATCATCCATACCCATTACAAAATTAACAGAAATTGTAAATCCATTCAAATCTGTTTATGAGAGAAATTTATCTTCATATATAAAATATTATTTTGTATAGAATGTTTGTTCCTAAAATTAGATCTAACCCATTTATTATAAAATTATAAAACATTTATGAGTTTATATAATAATACAACAATCAATTAACATGTGCACAAACCTCTAGAGACACAAACACTTTCAAAAAAAAAATTTCTTCATGCATGTTGATATAGTATTTCTATATTTATCTCCTTGATATATTTGGATTGATATATAATAAATTTTGACTTGGTTTGTGGATTTTATTTTCTTACACCTTCCCACATCCGCCATTGATATGTGTCTGGGGTTTTTATAATTTTTTTTTTCTAACCCACATTTATATATATTTTTCATTTTTTCAAGGATATTTTTTTTGAAAAAAAATTCAGTTCATGCAGTTTTATATGGACTTTGGGTTACCTTTTTCAAAGTTACTAATGTGTATTATTTTCTACATGCTCCTAAACACTATTTTCTACTATAATGATTTCATTTTGAGGAAAAAAACTATTAAAACCTAGAGTGTAAGAACACTTTCTTTCACCATCTTGGGAATTTCTGGGACATGTCACTTCTAGATTATCCAGTTTTACCTTCAACTCTTAACACATTAAACCGAGGGTATTCTTATCATCCATAGTAGAGCTTATATAATCCATAAACCGAATCATTATGTTCTGAACCTATTTTTCATGCATCTTATAGTTTTCATGCTTGTAATGATCAAGGTCATTAATTCATTTTTCTTTAACTCCCAATTGAGCTTCTATGACTTCCATAACATCTTTATATATTTCTTCAAATGAATGAATCTTATCACCATTAATTTTAATCGTCTTATATTTCTCATCAGTATAAAATTAAAATTTTCCACTATCTATTGAAATTTTTTCTCTATCAATCTATAAGGATTTCTCCTTAGCTTTCAACTCTTAGATGCGAGAGTTGTATTTTTTCATCAATTAATTTCTTTAATTAACTTCTAACCTCATAGTAGATTTTATCTTCTACATTAATGAATTTAGTCTCATCAAAGATTGAACTTTTTTCCCTTAAGAAACTATGATCAAAATATTTATCAAGGTAATTAAAATTATAAATACCTTTAAGTAATGGTTATCTTCTTATCCCTATGATATTTTTCTCCATTTCATAGTCTCTTTTCTTCTCCTATGTTCTAATTACTTGGTTAAAATTTTAAATTCTATATAACTAGAAATATACATCAATTCTTCCATCTGAGTCTCAATATATAAAAACTAAAAATTTCACATCATTAATTTCTAATAAAAATAATAAGTAAAGAAAAATTTAGATCCAAATAGAGGAATCATTTTCACTAATCCAAATTCAAATGTCACTTTTGATTCGTTCATACACTTGAGGGGTGGGGGAGTGATAGTAGTGTTGAATAATTTTTAAAAATTACCAAATATTATATGAATCATTAACCCCTTTAGTTATAAAACACTATTTATAGTTATGAAATTTGGATCTATTTTATGTATAACCGTGAAACATACCATATAAAATGCAAGTATAGTAATGGAAGCATGCAATATTTTCATGGTTTAGATAAAAAGGAATACACCTTTACTTGATTAGTTATTCTCCCAATAAAGGATTATCCCTAATAATATGCCTCATATTTCAATTAGTTCAATTCTTCAAACACATAAAATTAAAGTGTCTAAATATGATTTTGTTTTCATCTTCACACTGGAATTCATACAACAACATTAAACTATTTTCAAATAGTTACACTATGATCTCCCAATATACCATGTTTCAAAAATGTCCCATAAATTTTAATCATATATATGCAAGTGTTTTGAGACCATTTCCAATGTAGATCACAAAGTCTACAATAGACTATTCTTCATCAATAAGTCTGATATCCTTCTACTCAGCAATAGAGACTTTGACTGCCTCCTGTTCTTTAAGAATATTGATTTTCAACTTGGTCTCTTCTCTAATATTAACTTTACATAAATTAAATGGATTATAATCACATAGATATATCTTCTCAAAAGAAACTAATATGATATTCATTAACCTATTAGCTACTCATACACTAAAAGGCTAAAAAACGACATCTGAATAGTGGCAACACAAATAGTCATTCCTTAGCTTCTTTCTTCTTCTCATTGCTTTGTCTCACTGATTTGATTTTAGAATAATGGATAGATCTATCTTCTTCATTAATTTTTTATAACTAATTGATATTCTAAATAATATAATATCATACTGTAAATATTTTTCTTTGAGAGTTCTCTTATTCTTATTTTATTTTCAATACCTCTTGATTCTCACATATTTAAACTCAAATATCACTATCATCATTTTTTATATATAGCTTAATAAAAAATATTATTTTTATTATTTAGAATACAAAAAACTTCCTCATATTATTTCCCATAATCCATATTCATATTTTCTCTCACTTTTTGTAAGTGGGAGTTGTCTATTATCCTCAAATGATTTTTGTCTTTTCAATTGTGGTCTCCTTTATAATGATAAGAGTACCCTTGTTTTTTCTCTTATTCATATTCTTACCTGTCTTTTTCATAGCCTAATATATCTTCTATATAGTTTTATAAGTCTATGATCTATTATAATATTTACCAAAAAATATCTACTGAAATATAAAAGAAAGATAATCAACATAATGGCTGTATTTTTAATCATACAACACTTTGAATTTTTGGTTTAGATTATCTCTTTCAATATTGATATCATCTTAATAACTACATACAAATTTTACATTCTTATATAAAATTCGTGAAAATTATATCAATACAACATTATCCATCTCCATTTATATTAAATCACATTCTTATTTATGATATTAAGAATATTTAATAAATTCTCTAACAACTTAATATTTTATTTTCAGTTTTGATCACAAATTCTTATTTTAAAATATTTTCATTCTAAAATATTAATATAATGAGAAATGATAATATACCATAATAATATTCAAATAAAATCTTTAATCATTTCAAATTAAGGATTCACAATGTTTTAATCTTGAATAAATAGATAAATCATCATCAACTGTTTATCTTCCATCAGAATTAAGTAATTTTGGAAACACCATTTTTTAGGCTTGAAAAGACTCTCAAAATCCTTCTTTATTTGAAGATCTTATATATCAATATAAAGATCTGATTTTCCAACATTTAGTGATATTATAACATATAATTTGAGATATTTTAATCCATGAAGATTAATCCAAGAATCATCCCAGACAATATATTCTTCAGATATTAAACCAAGAATCAACATTTTTTAATTTACAACTTTCTCAATTTTTGATTGAGTTTTTATTGTTAGGTATATTGGATTATATATAAGATTGTTACATAGAATAATCCTTTAAAAAGTTATTATTACGTGTATACACAAATAATTTCTATATAAGAGAATATATAATTCTTACTTAGTATAAGATGATGGTTATGTAGAGGAAATTCATGTTGACATCGACTTAAATGATGTTTACAGAGGTAGGACGATGCTTACGTAGGTCCAATAATGTTTATTAGGAGGCTAGATGATGTATATGAATACTAAAATCAGGATTACATAGATTCTATATGACCCTTACACAATGGTAAAATTATGCTAATATACAGTGGCATGATTTCTATGCAAGGGCTAGATAATTCTTACTCAAATGTTGGATATCCTTATGAAGTATAGACTTATCCATGTTTAAAAATTTAAATCAAATATATAGTATTCTTTAGAAAAGATTAGTTTGTATTTAAATTAAATTATTATCATCTCTAGAACTTGAAAACACTTCTATAAAGCTTTGTGAATTTATCATAACTTCAAAAATACTTTGCCTCTATTCTTAATCAGTCTTGTAGCATATAAAATAACCATTGAGTATTCCATTAACCTTCACTAGATTAAAATGTCACCCTTCACTTTAGTATTAATAAAATTTCATCCAATTTTCTTATAACATTAATTTCAATAGTTATTTATTACAACATAATTATAACAGATTTTTATAACAAATAACCCACTTTTAACTTCATTTAATCTCATATATTCAACATCTCTATGTAGCTATATTCACTAAAACTCCTATAAAGTCTTGTAGATAACATTGGAAGACTTACATCAATACTTTTTAATTATTTTTATAATAATACCAACTCATAAATTCATATTATATTAGGCACTTAGCACATAAAAACCAACTGTTTCAGTCTCCATTAACATCATAAGAAAATCCCATTGAACATCCAATGGTATCCACGTCTTTTCATATACCCAAAATTCATGAGAAACACCTTCAATATTCATTTAATTTTTGTATTTTCAATCCACAAAACAAAAATAAATTCTTATATATTTACATGATTCCTTGAAAACAAATATTACTGGCAACAAAAAAATTCACAAAAAAGGTCACTTTATTTTTGAATCAATATTTGATAAAATATATCTTTTAAATAAAACATGATTTCAATATCTATCTTGAGATGTATTAAATTATGTGTTTTTGATAAAATGTTTTGAAATGATTTTAAAGGATGAATTTGATAAAATTGTTTACAATAGTATCTATGATTTAAAATTTCATTCTAAATTAATGTTCAATGGAGGATATTTCCCCAGGATGTTTTTTATAATAATTTCAAGTTTGGGAATATCTGAGGAAAGAGTTTTCATTATTATTATTAATAATCAAGAAAATATTTCACTTCAATATAAATTCAATCCATTGTAATATACGAAACCTTATGATAACAGTCAAATTATGTTTAATCTCATAATTAAAAAACATCAGTTTGAATATATAAAACATCACGTATTATCATGGGTTTGGGTTATGTGAAATAATAGGATTAGAAAATCCAAGATCTTATAATTGCGGGTTGATTAAGGTGAAATAAAAATTTATATGATTCAAGTTTTATATTATTGATAGAATGAAATCAATTGGAATATTTTATGAAATTTTATAATGTTTGCTAATATTTATGATGTATGTGTGACATTATGATTAATATTTCACTCTGATTAAATTTAAATATGGTTCTTTCCTTATTGAAGGTTAGAAGAAGAGGTTTCTTAATTCATGGTTTCAGATAATTATTTTACTATAAATTTTTTTAATAAATATTTTTACCTTTAATTTTTAGACTATTTATATATCGATGTTTTTAGAGTCTTGATGAAAACATACTGAGTTTATACTCACCCTTATATGTGCAATCTGGTGGACTTGTAGAATTTGTTGAATGTGAGGAATGGAAAAGGAATATATCATTATTCTTTACTAGAGATACATATATCCATTATAAGAGATATATTTATAAGTGTGAGGTTATTTGAATATTTGAGACACATTATTGGTATTGAGTTGGATTTTTTTTTGTTTTTGGATTGTAAAACATAAACATTTCCACTATGGATTTGTCTTTAAATATGATTTGAATAAATATAGTTCTACATCAATATGAATTTATCATCTTTGAGTTTATATAATTTGAAGAAACAATTTCACCCAATGATTTAGTGTTCACTATGATTATGTAAATCTGCTCTATATCAATGGACATATACTAACAGTTTTTTAAAACCACTTGTTTAGGTTAGAGTTATACCAATGGTTTCAGAAAACTATTGGTTTAGGTTAACACTATACTAATTTTTTTTTAAAATTGTCAGTATTGTGATTCTATAACAAATATTTTAAAAATCCATTGGTATAGGGTTTTTCCCTATACTAGGCATAGGAACCCCCATTCCAAACATAATTTTCACTTCCCTAATCACAATTTTCTCCTTTCCCTTTAATTCCCCTCAATATTTATTTGTTCTTGATAATTTTTGCAACAATATTTAGGTATAATCATCAATATATTTTGTTTCAATTATCGTGATATCTTCTTTATTATCTTCTTTTTATATTTTTCTTTCCCTATATTGTAATGTCAGCCTTGGGTTTCATGTTTCATGAATTTGATTTAGATTTTTTTAGAGTTTATAATCCTTATCGAAGGAATTTTATTTATTTATCTATATAGAATAAAATGGGTATCATTGGGATCATAATTTTAAATAGGTTGTTTTACATATCCCTTTTGGTTTTGATAACCACACCTACTTTCATTAATTTAATTATATTTTTCTTGAATAATAAACCATGTTTATTTTTGATGATGAAATTATGATAATAATATTGTAACACCCCAAGATTTTAGTATTATTTTATATTTAAAAAATCAATTGAATATCTTATTTCGAAACAAACATAGAACTGAAATTAACAATGATATACCTTGTTAAAATTATGTATTATAATGTGAACACCAATAATAAAATTATAATAAGAATAAAACCTCAAGTTAAAAAAGATAATATTTTTTTGTTATAAAAACAAATATTTTAATTCTTTAAATATTATTATAATTTTTAAATAATAATTGATTTTTTTTCATAATAATGTTTTTTATTAAATTTAATTGTTATAATATAAATATTTAATGGAATGCAATAAAAACTATTTAATTTTGAAAGTGGGTATTTTTTTTAAGAATTGTTTTTAAAGTGATTTGTATTTTTTCACAATAATTTAAAATGATGAATTTTAAAAGATGATTAGGATAATATATAATATTAAATTTTATAAAATATCTTATTAACATTCATTAAATTACAATTTTATAGGAAATAAGATAAATAACCTTTAATGATTAAAATGTTGTTTTTCTGTAAATCTAGTTTTTTGTTATACTTTATATGTCCATTTAAAAGATAAATGTATAAATTTAATAATTTTAATTTGAATAAATTAACTTAATTTTTTGATTTATTATAACAATATTTGGTTAGGATTGTATTTTGGTATTTTTCTGAAGTAGTTTATTTTTAAGTGAATAGTGAAAAATATAATTTTTATTAATATCGAAGCACTTTTTTCTTTGTCCTGATTTAAGAATGAATTAATAATTTTATAACAAATTATTAATGATTCATAATATAATTATGGAATATAATTATTCTTTTAAAAATAATATGTTGAATTTATAAATCCCGATATAAACATTTAGAAACATAAGTTATCTTTTATTCTAATAAAAAACAGTTTTTTGAATTTTTATTTTCATTTGGATTTTAGAAGGTTGAATTCTATTTTGGTTTGATTATAAATCCACCTATCTTTTATTTTTTTTACTAATAAACTAGTAAATTTAATTAAAATAAACAACATTGATAATTTTATCATAAGCATTATTTTAATTCTTAAAAATATATATTTGTTTAAAATATTTTTCACATGTAATGGGTGCTAATTTTGAATCTAATTTTTCTCAAAATTATATATATTATTTGTTAAAATGGTTCCCATATTTTAATTCATAATATCCAATTTATTAAATATGGGGTTTACATTATTACTATTAAAAATTAGTTACAGAGGTTAAATATTGTAGTCGCCATAGAAAATGTAAATTAAGGTAAAAAAGGATTAAACAAGTGTAAAAGAGACAAAAAACGTTAAAATATACCTAAAAATGAGTGTTTGATGTTTTTATTAACACAAAATTATATCCTCTTCATTATTTTTCACTTTTTATTCCACTTTCAATGTGAAACATGGGTTCCTTTTATATTAAGAGGTTAAATATTATAAAAATGGCATTCCATCCCCTCATAAAAAGATCCTTCTACCACCCTTAAAGGAGAATATAAAATTAATTTTTATCTTCAATATATGAAAAATTTATGTTACCCTATATCCCAACCCCATGTTTAAAAGCCCCTTGATTCAAGGAAAACCACCAAATCTTCTATTTTCAAGATATACTCTAAGATAAGTTTCAAACACTCAACGTGTGTACTAATCACTCCACAACCTCTTTTATTTTAAATATTTTTCTTCCAAAATTATTATATAATTATATCAATATTTTAGGTACAATTAATATTTTTATTATTATGAAATAATCATTTTCCCCACCTATCCTCTTTTCTCATAGAAAATGAAAACATCGTTCAGGTGTATGTGCAAACATCTCCCACTATAAAAAGATTTGTTTTTTCATTTAAAAATTTGCATGTATGATTAAAAATATGTAATTAATGAATAAAAATTATATTTAAAAGTTTTTTAATATTTTTAAAATATAAACCATTTCATAAAATTCTTCTGTTCTATGGAAAATGAAAACATCATCCATGTGTACCTGGAAAATACCACCTCCATGAAGTAACATATTTCTTTTTCCATCTTTTATTAATTTTATTATTTATCTAGATCTCTTAAAATAATATTAAAAAATTAAAAAAAAATATAAATGATATCATTATAATTCTATAATAATTATATTATTCCAAAAGAATCACTTTTTTTAATACACTCACCCATCGATTATAGCATGTTCTTGTTTGGGTTAGTTTAACCACCCACATGAACAATGATATAAATTTTTTTCATAGAAGAATATGAAAAAAAACTGTTAGTATAATTATATATAACTGATCAAATAATGTTTGGTTTAACATTCTAAAAATTTTATATTAATATTTAACTTTTTATTAATATACCACCTTTTATTCGTTAAAAATTTCTGAAACAAGAACACCACTAATTTAGTCTCCAAGAACCATAACTAAAACTCTCACGGAATGAAATTGAAACATTATAAATCACCATAAAATATCTATTTAGGTACCTATATTAATCAAAAAATGTTGAACTTGGTATCAAATAATGTTTATTGACATGGACATTACAAAGCACATGAAAAACAAATAAAATTACAAACATCCAATTATGAAAATAAACTATAAATACCTAGTAAATTTAAAATAAATAATTATTATTTAAGATTATAAAAGGTAATATATATTAATAAAATTATTAAATAAGTTATTAATATAGATATGCTTGTTATATAGGATGTTAGAAAACAATTGACTAAACAGGAGTACAGGGTAAGGGTTTTTTGTCTCTATTTCTCTTCTTGAGAAATGCTTTATATTTTGAACCTATTTTAAATTATATAGTTTATATAATTAATATTTAAGATATTATATCATTATTATTTTCATATTCATGATATTTATGGTTCTCTTTTAAGGTCACTATTTCATGATCATTCAATTAAAAAGTTTCCAAAGTTGTAATGGGTTTTCTTGATGCAACTGCTTTTCTGGAGTCATAATGATTCCACTTTAACCATTATTTTAAAATATTATTTTATTATATAAAATGATGATATTATTTTGAATTTCCAAATATTTTTATAGGGAAATTAACATTTCAAACCAAATACATATTATTTGTTCGATTTTGTTCTTTGTAAAATTTGACGACGTAAAGAATAATTTACATCCTCTTAAAATAAGCTATTTCACATCCAAATACACGTTTAGTATTCAGTTTAATGTCTAACATTATCATTTTGAAAAAAATGCCTTATTTTAGTAAATATTAAAATTTCTCCTTACATATTTCCAAATTAACTATTCATGATTATTTTTTGATATAGGTTTGAATAAAGGTATTTTTAAAATGTTGAAAAAGATGTTTCTTTGCTGTTATTGTTTTATCTTCCACTAGAAATTTCATTTGGAAACCCCCTCATGTATTTTATATGTATCCATTATTGAATATTATTTTTAAAATTAATTTTTTCAAAAAAAATAACAACACATTTTGGAAAATTACTTTTGAATGTAACTTGTAACTTCATCTTTTTATGATATGGATCAAAATGTTTTTTGAAATTCCTTTTGACATGTTTCATGTGAATGAATTATTTTTTTATTATGAGAATAATTATTTATCAGTCTTCATTTTCATGTTCTAAAAAAGGTTTCCATATAATTTTGATTATTAATTATTTTAAAAAGAAAATAAAATATTGTTATATTTTCCAAAATTAATATTTTTATTTCAAAATTGGAATTCTTGATTTTAAAAATGTAATTTTAAAAGCTCAATTATTGAATATTCTTTTTAAAAGTAAAATTTTGAAAAATTGTTTTTACCTCACTTATTTGAAACATTTATGTCTCTTTCAAGGTTTCATTATTAATATATATTTCTAAATATCAATTTTGAAAATTATTTATTTTAATTTCTCAAAAGTGATTTTTTTGAAAGTGATTCATAACTTATTCATTTTTCAATAATGTTATGAATTATTTTCTAAATACACTTTTACATTTCACTTCAATTTTTTTCTTTCACTCTAGAAGATTTAGGTTCTATGAATTTATATTTTTTGAATAACCCTATAAATTCTTTTATGAATTTATCATTTTGAGTGATTGAATTTTTTTTTCAATCAACCTAATTTTTTATGTCATTTTATGTGATAAAATTTGGAAATGTTATGAAGCCTGTTTTCTTTCCATGGGTTCATTAGGATATGAGGGATTTTTTATTTCATGTGGAATATATATATATATGTATGTATTATTATTAAATGTTGAGTGGGTCTTATATAACCCTCCAACACATTGCGTAAATATTTAAAACTCATGAGATAATAACGAGATATGAGTAATGATTCTCAGTCTTATATGGGAAACATGTTGTGATTCTGGATCCACTATAAGAAGGAGGTTATGTTGCCCAATCCACTATTGGAAATAGGTTGTGATGACCAATACACTATGAGAAGTATGTTTTGATTCATGATCCATTATTTTATGATTTTTGTCTTTTTTCCCCAAATTTCTCTGTGATATACCTATGATTATGCCACATGACTCGTGTTTATTATCTGATATATTGCTGCCATGGTACATGTTTGTTAACTTTAGGTTACATGTCCGGTTATCAGGAACTATAGAAAAATATTAATGTTCTATGTTATTTTAAATAAGATATTTCTCCCATGATCATGTTTTCTTATATTCTTATGATCTGACCCTTGATGACATGTTGTTGATAGGTTTTCCCTTACTGGGCATTTTATGTCACCCTGTGCTTATGTTTCTATTCCCTATTCCATAAATATGAGTATAAAATGTGAGTAATAAAGAAGGGGTTCTAGTTTGGTTTTATTTTGAGGAAAATTTTTACAAGTATTATAAAATAAATTTCTTATATAACTAATCTTCAAAGACACTAAAACTTATTTTATTGGGATTTCATGATTTTTGTGATATTTAATGTTTCAAATAAAAAAATAATGTGTAATATATGAAAGTTTTGATTGGCATGTTGCACTTGTTATCAAATACAATTTTAAATTATTTGTTTTTAGCACCATACGTATGAGTGTGAGTCTAAGGAAACTCAAATATTTTGACCATACTTTGGTTCTAAAATGATAAATTATGATTTTCCCCTAAAAATTCAATATGCCGATTTTTTAAATTATAGTGCACATAAGGGGAATTGTGAAATTTTATTTTACTAAGAAATAATTAATGTTGATTTGTTAAATTATTTATGGGTTGTTATAAATAAGGTGTTTCATGGTTTTATTATTATTTTTTCTAAATATCTATAATTTTTTTATTAATATCTATGTTATGGGTGTTGTTTTTAATTTCAATATTTGTTACAGGTTGTTTACTAATACAATTATTATGAGGTGTTATCAATAATTTTTTTGATTAATATCAATGTTATGAGGTACTTTTATATGTCAAGAATTATTTTAAGGGGATTTATAAACATTGAATATTTTTTATTAATATTAATAAGAGTTTTGATTAATATTAAAAAAAAATTCGATTTTTTATTTATTATACTTAAATATTAAATGTTTTTTTAAATTACAAAGATATAACCTATATTTATAATTATGAATATTATTTCAAAGAGGGGAACATCTCTAATGCATAAAGTGACCTAATAATATAAACATTTTTACAAACCAAATCTATAAATATATTTAGTTGTGGAATTATTTATTATCTTAATATACATTCAAAAGATTCATTATGGTTACAATTTTTACTATTATAATCCAATATATTGATTTTAATAAAAATTAATATTTTTTAATAGAATGGATAAAAGTTGTATTTATGATACTGGTTAGATCTCAACTGTATTTCAAAATAATTGGGATTATTTAGAATTTTCATTTAACAATGATTTACATAAGGGACTTATACGTTTTCCTTGTTATAATTTTGTTAGTGGACCATGGTTACTATTGAAACCTTTAAAATAAGCATCAGAAAATCTACAGGGGAAGAAATACCTAAATATGAGATTTATTTTCTATGAAAATAAAATGAACAAGAAGGTAGAAAAAATCACATGGATCACATGATCCTGTAAAGGGTACACAATCACATTACCTTCAGAATGTAATTGAAAAAACATTATATACAGTTCATAACCTGTGAAAGATCTTATGAAGCCCCCATTTTGAAATCCTTATCTTCTTGAGAAGTTCTGTAAGGCACTCACTGATAAAACCACACAAGGGAAGAAATACCTAAATATGAGAATTTTTATCTATGAAAATCAAATGAAGAAGAAGGTGGTCAAAATCATGCGGATCGAATGATCCTCTAGATGGTACACAATTTCATTACCATCATAAGGTAATGAAAAAACATTATATGGAGTGAATAACCTGTGGAAGATCTCATGAATCCCCAATTTTAAAATCCTTCTCTTCTTGTGAAGTTGTCTAAGGCATTCACTGATCACACCACAACAACCAGATAACCTCCCCCAGGTCACGCGACTTGTCATACAAAATGTTCCTGATAAACCATATAAAAATACATGTAAAATAATAAGAAAAACATTAAAAAGGAGGAAACCGCTTATGGTCATAAAATTCATATGATTTATCCCATGTGGTTCAAAAGACACCGCAAGCCCCTGATGACATGTTTGCCTTGTCCCACAAGATCCTACTGGCATGTCACCCTCATCATGAAAAGGGATTAAAACATGTCTATGCGTTATTGAAAACCCCTACTGACTATAATGTAAAAACAAGGGTTTGTACATGAAATGTTCACACATTACCACATGACCCTTTATTGGTCACACGATGCATCACTAATGGGTAGAGTGGTTGTATTTGACAACACTCATATAAAATCATGAGATCTAGAAGCCTTTTAAAATGTAAATAAGGAAATAAAATTGAAAAGGTGGAATCCTCTTGTGGTCGTAAAAATCATAGTATGTGCCTATATGGTTCACAAAAAACCACAAGCCCTTGATGATATGTCCACTTTAACATGAAAGGGGTTGTGCATCCTAGATGATCACCATAGATCCCACAGAACCCCCCTCGACATATCAATATGATATTGTAGAAACCCCTTTGATAAACCAACATTGTCTCTCAAGACCCCTTGGCATGGAATATAGGTCTCATGAAGGCCCTCTGGGAAGACATACTTATCTTGTGAAAGGTCCCAGATAGGTCACTTAAGATGACACGAAAGCCTTTCAGTAGACAAACTGATCTCATAAAGGCCCTTAGACATGTCATACTGACATTGTGAAAACCCCTTGACATGTAAACATGGTTAAGAAAGACCACATCAATTAGATATAATCCAATAAATGAGGCATTGATGGGATAGTCTCATGGTTTCTGAAAATCATGTGATGCCCCCAAAATGACCTATAGTAGGATCCGACAAAATGTGTGACACCAAATGCCTCCACCGACATCAACCTAGATTTTCACAATACACACTTTGAAAAGTATCATATAATTAGGACGGAGAGGCCTATAAATCCTCCACCCCAGCAAAAAATAAAAATTAATTTTTCTTTAATCCTCACACCGAAGCACCTAGGCATCAGAGAAAATTTCTCGAAGAAGATGATCTCACCACCCGAAAGGTTTTCCATCATGTAAAATCATGGGAACAACTAAAGTGATCATATATAATGCATAAGACTTTTATTGATCACTCATAGATCACACGAAGGACTTCAGGTAGGTTACCTGAAAGAAATCCTATATATATGATAAATCACATGATACTTAAACAAGATAACACTAAAAAATCTAAGGAAAAATAAATAAAATGATGAAATAAAGACTAAAAATATGAGAGGCTTTTTTAAAGAACATATATGATGATCCTCATGACCTTCGCATGAACCACCCAAGTCATGCGACAACACCAAGACATGTCTCCCAAATCACCTAATAATCCTTTGGTATACTATTTGGACCATGAAAAGTCCCCCATACATGTCAGAGAAAGTGACACAACGTACTCCCTCAGCATGACACCAATGTCTCATGAAACCCTCCTAGATCACCATACATACATTATGATGTTCCTCAGTCATGTCACCCAAATCATACGATGGCACCAGAAAATGTCAGCTGAGTCTCATGATCACACGAGGGCATGCCAACTAGCTCTCATGACTTCCTCCAAATATGATAGAAATATCACATGATGTTCAATAGACATGTCAACAAGATTTTACAGTTCCCACAAGACATGTCATCCTGGATCATGCATCACCCTCCAGACATCTCTCATTGACTCTCACAACACCCTCCAAACATGTCAGCTAGATTTTCACAATGAAACTAGGGAAATTTAGCTAGATCATCCAACACCCTCCAAACATGTTAGCCAAGATCATGTGATGGCCACCAGGATTATCCAGATAGATCTTGAGATGCCCTTTTCACAAGCCAACTTTGATCATGTGATGGCCTTTATACATACCATGAAGGTTATGAATCATCCATTGGAAAAGCCAACTAGATCATAAGATTGTATTTTGAAATTTCCACAATGAAACCAGAAATTTCTGGACAGCCACCAACATGTCAAGTAGACAATTAGGCATGACAGAAAGACAATCAAGCATACTAGGAATATGACCAAGTCAGTGCAGCATCAATGTGTAATCCCCGATCAACTAAATCACGATAAATATGATTCCTTCCATAACCAAGATACATAGGAAGCCTTCCTAATTACTGATCTCTATATTAAATATCAAAAGGGATATATTAGTACATAATTCCCACATCCATATGTAGTGACACTGACTACTTATTATGTCGTATTTCTCACCTCGATCATGGATAATGGGGGAATATGGAATGGAAATTATCATATCATTTGCATCATGCATCTCCACTAGACAGGGTAATCTCAGTGTGTAAGCTCTAATTTGTGGCATGTCTTGAATCCATCCATATAAGGGAATCTACCTCTGGGATGGCCCCAAGGGTGTGAATGAACCCTGATAACCCTGATTCCTTCCATAACAGGGATACATAGGATTTATCCTTATGAAATGAGATCAAATAACTGGTGACTAAGTCCCCACACATATTCCCTTTCCACATGATGTTAAAATACACTAGTTTTAATGAAATACATGGGTTTTGATTCCGGCTATAAATCAGATACATAGGACTCCTCGTAATGGATCAATCCCATCATCGATATATTAAATGTATCCCTATAAGGTAGTAAATTATGAGGTGTATTGATATACGACTTCAATATATAAGAAGATACCCATTAGAGGAAATAGATGAAGATCCTTAGAAACATATATATATATATGTGTGTGTGTGGACTCACTAAAATACCCCCTTCACATGTAAAACATATTCTGGTTGTTTTGTAATGGAAACCAATTCCACATTGGGATTATGAAAGAGGATTAAACCATGGTCATTTTGTTAGGGTAACCTATTCTATATCGGGATTGGGGAGAGATAACATGTCAAAAATATATAGAAGAGTCCAAGAGTTGGAAAAAATTCCCCCCAAAAGGTTACGATGAGCCCAAAAACCCTTCCTCTCGACCAATGCATGTTTCAAAGTGTCATTGGGTCTGAAAACCTAATTGATCACTTTCATTTGGAAAGCATGTCTATTCCAAATTATGGATGTGGGAACTATTGTGAGTCTTTTTAAGAAAAAATGGTCACCTAATGTCAAATATTGTTTAAGAAATCAAACCCCCATAATCAACAATCAATCCAAAATAAATTCCCCCCCACTTGTCATCTTTTTTGTCGAAACAAATTGGTAAACTAGAAGTGAATCTATCAAATAACATAATGACCAGTTGAACATGAATTGAAACATTTTCTTTTAACACCATACACAAAAAAATGGTAAAATTGAGGTGAATATATCAAATAACAGAATGATGATCATGCATTAGGCTATTTTTTTCACACCATACACAAACAAAATTGGTGAACCTGACGTGAATTTATCAAATGAAAAAAATTATTAGTTGATCACACACTGGGCCATTTTTTTTACACATAATATGAAAACATGGAAAACTAGACATGAATATTATACCTAGTTCTTTAAAATAAGTCCATCCTCGCTTTGATAAGTCCACACGAGCACAATGCCCAGATCATGAATAAAAGGAAAATTGTGTTACCCATGCATATCTGATTGATCACTTATCAAGAATATGATGATGCACTAATTAAGAATATTAGTCCTTGTTTTCTTCATGATTTTTGATACTACGCTCATCAACAACCCCCCCAATATGAGATAATGCCTTTATCCAGATATTGTTCTAGAAAGTTAGATGCAACCGAAACTCCTACAGACCTAAAAATGACCTCACCCACCTGGAATCTTTAGAATATGGTGGAGAATGAAATATTCTGGGAATACAATCAAGGTTGTATGATATTGACCCTTAAGGCTACCCATAAGGGTTTGTAATAAGTAAAACAGATGACTCCACCTAATCTATGAAAATATTCTATAAATCCAGTGACACTCATCACCATAGCCAACCACTTTGGGATCTTATCCCCAATGTATGACAATCATCACCTTTAGTATCTGATGAAGGTGGACCAGGGAGTCAACTACGACTCCCTTCCAGTTCTGGATCCATCGAGGAGGGATCCTATTAATTTTGGTCACCATCATTATCCCACCAGTATCCTTTAGTCACCTAATGAGGGTACCATATGAAACACTGCTGTCACGACCGATCCTCAGGGCTCGTTCCGTGACAACCCCAAGCCCGCCTTCCATAGGCCAGGGGCTGGCGACTAGAACCAAGGCGTAAATCCCAGTAAAAAGGGAAGGCATTGCCTTTGTAATGTAAACAAACACCACAGAGTAAGAAAGCAGAAGAAGTAAACACTAAGTAAAAACTGAGTACAATAGTAAGTGCGGAAAAGTAAGTGGGCCAGAATACAAACCCAAACTGAAAGTAATGTACAACTGGAAGGGAAAACAGCAACTGAAAAGTAAAGCCGCAACGCCAAGATGTCCACTCGAAATCCCACCTTAAGGGTGAGTACAGATAGCCTTCTCTGCTCCTCGGGTCCAGCCGACCGCTCCGAGTATGTTCCATCCAGTGGTCCACCTCCAGGTACTGTCCTGCTCCGCAATCCACAACCACGGTCAGCGATGTCCGTCTTCTAAAACCAACACAACGTAGTGCGGACATAGCTCATGAAGGGGTGAGTATAAGCTACTCATTAGGGACCCCGAGACCCCAGAAGGTCTCCCAAAATCCACAAAGGATAATCCAAAAAGGAAAGATGCATTCAGGAAATAACATCCGACACTGCTTAGGTATACGCCCATACATATACATAAGTCATCAATTCTCATTCAACTCCAACATATGAGCCCAAGTATAACCCAATCCACATAGGAAAGCAAAACGTAAATCCACACAGGATAACACACCACAATCCACTTAGGAAAGCAAAATAGGATTCAACTGACACAGGTATACTTCTTCGTATGACGATAGATATGAACGGTTATATCCACTGATTTATCTAAGCCGTCGGACCCAGAAAGGATCGATAGGTACTAACCGCCGCAATGACCCACATAGGATATGACCCACAAAGGATCGATAGGTAACTAACCCCCGCAAAGACCCACACAGGATCGGACCCACACAGGATCTGTAGGCGCTGGCTCACATAGAACTGCTGAGCACTGACCCACACAGGATCAGACCCACATAGGATCGGTAGCACTGATCCACATAGGATTGCTGAGTGTTGTAGTCGTCACCGTCGAATCCACTAAGGATCTCTGCACAATCGTCATCTTCATAGTCGCAAACGCAGCCAGCTCTAGGGTTCCCGCACACAGCAAGCTCGTTCGGGAGGGTCCGCTCCACGAGCTGAGAGGCTGATACATTAACTGACACAAAGTCCAGGGTTTATGTATCCAAAAGTTCCGTGTCGACAATAGGAACTCAACGTCTCAGACGGCGCGTAAATCGGACGCCCGGTCTGAGAGTTATTGACTTTTTCGTCCCAGGGGCCTGGTTAGTTTTTAAGTCAAAACGAATCCGACCGTACTCCACCTGCATCCAAACCTCGGGCGGAGTAAGCCAAAAGTTCCGTCTCACTAAGAGGAATCCAACAAAGTCGACGGCACGTCAATCGGATGTCCTAAGATTAATATATGAGCGTTTCTGCTCTGAGGGCCCGTTTGGTTTCGTGTACGATCCATCCCGGCCGAACCCAAAGTATTCCGAAACCTTGAGCGCAATATAATGAAATGACAGTCTCGATCCAAGGATCACATCACCGCTGACGGCGCATCGATCGGAGGTCTGTATCCCGAGATATGGGCAAGAGACCAAAACGGTTCCGAAAACGGGGGTTTCGGTCCCGGACCAACCCGGCCCGAGACCCCCAGGGTCGGCCGGAACCGGATCGACCCGACCCGGGTCCGGGTCATCCCGACGGGGCGCGGCATGGCCCGGCCTAGGCACAGCCCGGCCCGGTGCTCTGGCGCCCGACGTCAGCTGGCTCGGCCGAACGGCTGAGCCGTTCGGTTTGCGGGGGGGGGGGGGGGGTGCGCTACCCCCCTCTTTTTGTAACCGCAGCCCCTCTTAATTGGGGCCGCTAGCTGGCCGGCCGGGGGTTTGAACCCTCAGATTTCCTTATGTCTGGCCGGCCCACCCCAGCCGACTGGTTTCTGCCATCACGGGACCGGCGACGACCGGTCCCCTCCCTGCTCCGACACCGGCGGCCCGTTTCCGGCCGCTGGTCCTGCTCCAACACCGGCGGCCCATTTCTGGCCGCCGTTTCCCATGCTCCGTCGCGGCCCAGTACCGGCCGTGTCCTTCATTCGTCCGGTGCGGTGCGATGGCGCCGCACCCCTCTGCCGCGGCCCCTGTCCGGCCGCGGTGCTTTTCGGTTCTTCGGCGTGGCGCGACAACGCCGCGACTTGGTTCAATTTCACGACGCGGAACGACGGCGCCATGCATTACTTTCCACACGATTCTCGCGCGGTGCGACGACACCACGCCATTCCCGTTCCAACACAATAGAAACAATAACAATAATAAAGGAGGTTCGTCCGTGTTTGTGCGGTCCGGACCCTTCTCGTTAATCGATAGCAATTGGTCATATTTTCACGAAGAACGACAAGGTAGTATTCACGAACAAAATAAATAAATAAACCCCTACCTCGAGCGTAGATTGAACGGAGGTTCATCGAATGAGGATTCGTCGCGGAAAAAGACGTCGTGGAAAAAGACGTCGTGGAAGGAGATGTGGCGGAAGGAGACTTCGCGGAAGAAGACGTCGCGGAAGAACCGTCGCAGTATACAACATCGCGTAGTTGGTCTCTGAGGACTCGGCGTTCTTCGACGGAGTTCGATGCGTTCTTCACATTCTTCGTGTTCTTCGACGAAGAAGATGAAGAAATTCTAGCTTCCCTTAGCTTTTCTCCCCAAACCTCTCAAGCAACAAGTCCCCAAATAAAATAAGCACCTCTCTTATTTTATTAACTCAACAAAGCTTTTGAAAATCAAACATCCACACTTAACTCACTTAATTAATAACATAAGTTGTCAAAAATTAATAATGAGTTGAGGGGGGATGATGAATATGAAGGGGTGGGGTTCGTGTGGGACCCACCACCCTCATAACCTCCCTTGGGAAGTTGGGTAGTTACACAACTTCCACCCAAAGCCTTAAACCACTTAAAGAAAATAAAAATTGTAGTTAAATTAAAAATTAAAATTCCACAATTTTTATCATATCTCTCGTGAAAATGCAACCCCGGAACAGGGGTTCCTGAGCAGTTACCGGCGTTGTAGTTCGATCGGTTCCCTCGGAATTTGATTCCGAGCACCGGTTCAAAAGATAGGAATTCCTGCTTATTAGTTCACTGAACTTATCTGAGCTAAACTTCGGATAGAAATTCCGGGCACACCGGGTCTCGGAATCAAGTGTCGTCAGAAACTGCGTTCTTGTAAAATCCCAAAGAAAATTAAGAAAATAATTTCCTTGAATTTTACGGGTCTTTACATTACACCCACCTCGGGGATTTACGTCCCTGTAAAGATACATCAAAGACTAGGGAAACAAATGTGTGTACTGAGCACGCATCAGAGCCTCCCGCTCCCAAGTGCTCTCCTGGAGGTTCCCGTGCTGCCATCTGATGCATACTAGAGGAATCGAACATCCACGTAAGTCCCACTCCTGTCGATCCTTGATTTCCACCGGGACCTCCGCGAAATTCTCCCCATCATCAACGTCAAGTTCTCCATGGTCAATGATATGTGTCGGGTCGTGCACGTATCTCCTTAGCTGAGATATGTGGAAGACGTCGTGCACCCGGTGCAACTCAGGTGGTAGAGCCAGGCGATAAGCCACCTCGCCAATCCCGCTAAGGACCTGGAATGGTCCGATGAAGCATGGAGACAACTTGCCGCCCCAGCCAAATCTTTGTAATCCACGTCGAGGTGAGACACACAAGAAGACGTGGTCGCCATACTCAAACTCTAGTGGCCTCTGCCTCCTGCCAGCATATGACTTCTTCCAGCTCTGAGCTGTCCTCATCCGCTCCTGCATGACCTGGACGTTCTCTGTCATGGCCTAGACTATCTCTGGTCCCACAAGGGCTGACTCCCCAGGGTCTGTCCAGCACAAAGGAGATCTGCAAGGTCGGTCGTACAACGCCTCGTATGGTGCCATCCCGATGGTGTATTGGTATCTTTTGTTGTACGCGAACTCCGAAAAGGATAGGTGGTCCTCCCAGCTGCGACCAAGTCGAGGACACATGCGCGGAGCATGTCCTCGAGATTCTGAATAGTCCTCTCCCTCTAACCATCCGTCTGAGGGTGAAAGGCTGTGCTCAGACGTAGCTATGTCCTGAACTCCTCCTGCAACCCCTTCCAAAGCCATGAAGTAAAGCGAGCATCTCGATCGGAGACGATAGATGACGGCACACCATGAAGCTGCACAATCTCCTAAACGTAAATTCGTCCCAAGATCTCCACTGAGCCCTGATCTCTGTTTGGTAAGAATTGTGCCGAATTGGTGAGTCGGTCAACAATCACCCAAATGGAGTCGTGACCTCTGGAAGTGTGTGGAAGTATAGTCACGAAGTCCATAGATATGCCATCCCACTTCTACTCCGGGACCTCCACAGGTTGTACAAAGCCTACTGGTACCTGGTGCTCTGCCTTCACCTGCTGGCAGGTGAGGCATCGAGAAACGAACTCCGCCACAACCTTCTTCATGCCTGACCACTAGTGCTGTCATCTGAGATCCTGGTACATCTTCGCGACTCCGGGATATACTTCCAAGGGAGAAGTGTGAAACTTTCTCAGTACCTACTCCCGTAAAGCAACTGGTACCAAGGTACATCCTTTGAAAAGGACGCTGTGCTCTGCTCCAAAGGAGAAACCATCAGGTGCTTGTCCTGAGGATATCTGTGCATGCCACGTCTCACAGTCAGCGTCCCCACGTTGTGCCTCTCTAACCCACTGCAGAAGTGGAGGGGTGACTATGAGAGACTGAAGGAAGGATGCTCCATCTCTATCCACGAAGGATATCTGCAAAGAGGCTAACTGCTCTGTCGCCTCCTCAAGTATCTGAATGCCAATCCTCCTGTTGAGAGAATCGGCTACCACATTCCCCTTCCCCTGAGTATAGACTATCTCTATGTCATAGTCCTGGAGGAACTCGAGCCATCTCTGCTGTCTCAGGTTCAGTTCCTTCTGAGAGAATATGTACCTGAGACTTTGATGGTCAGAAAAGACTGTAAAGCGCTCGCCCATCACATAGTGTTGCCATGTCTTCAGAACGAAGACCACTACTGCTAACTCCGGGTCGTGGGTAGCATAGACCTGCTCATGTGGCCTCAACTGACATGATCCATAGGCGATCATGGCCCTCTCCTGAATCAGGACACATCCGAGTCTAGTCCCTGATGCATCGCAGTAGACTACGTACCCTACTCCCTCCTCAGGCAACCTTAAGATAGGTGCGCTGTTCAATCTCTGTCTCAGCTCCTGGAAGATCTGCTGACATCTTTCTGACCACAAAAAGGGCTTCCCCTTCTTTGTCAAAGCTGAGAGTGGTGATGCAACTCTGGAGAAGTCTGGCACAAATCTCTGGTAGTATCCAGCTAGTCCCAAGAAACTCCGCACCTCCATCACGCTCCTGGGTGGCTCCCAAGCTAGCACTGCCTCGATCTTCGTAGGATCCACTACAACTCCCACCTCAGAGATGACGTGTCCCAAGAAGTGGACCTCACGTATCTAGAACTAGCACTTTGAGAGATTAACATAATGCTGGTGCTCTCAGAGTGTGTCTAGTACAACCCGCAAGTGGTAGGTGTGCTCCTCCTCAGTGGTCGAGTAAATCAAAATGTCATCGATGAAGACCACGACAAATCGATCAAGGTATGGATGAAAGATCCTGTTCATGAGGGCCATGAACACTTCTGGAGCATTTGTTACACCGAATGGCATAACCAAGAACTCATAGTGGTCATGCCGACACCTGAAGGTCGTCTTGTGCACGTCCTCGTCCCGAAATCTGAGCTGATAATAGCCTGACCTGAGGTCTATCTTTGAGAACCACCGTGCTCCCTTGAGATGATCGAAGAGGTCATCAATCCTCAGTAACCAATACTTGTTCCTCACAGTTTCCTGGTTCATGCGAAGATAGCCGACACAAAGTCGCAAGCTCCCGTCCGCCTTCTTGGTGAACAAAATCGGGGAAGCCCAGGGTGAAACACCGGGTCGGATGAATCCCTTTCCCTGCAAGTCCTCCTAGTGTACCCGTAGATCTAGAAGCTTAGAGGGGGCCATCTGATATGCTGGTGTCGATATCGGGGCTGTCCCGGGGTACAGGTCGATATAATAGTCTACCTCTCTATGAGGAGGTAGCCCCAGAACGTCGTCGGGAAAGACGTCCCCATACTGATCCACTACTGTAGGAAAACTAGGACTTCACACGTCAATTTCTCCTAGGATGAGGTGAGCCAACTGATGAGTGATGGGTTTTCCTCTCCTCTGCGAGAGTCCATCCTGTTCTTCAAAGGCTCCCTTCTCGCCGGTGAAGATGAACCTGCTCCCGTCAGTGCATACACATCGCACCTTGCGCCTAATATAGTCAATCTGAGCACAGACTGTAGATAACCAATCCGTGCCCAAGATGACGTCGTAAGGCCTCAATGCCGCTCGAAGAAGATCCCAGCTGAAGCTCTCGCCTCCTAGAGTAAGCTCACACTGCCGGAACCAGTGCGAAATCGTCCAGTCTGCTCCCGTAGAAGTCTCTAGCTGTAAGGATCGAGCCAACGGCTCTGTCAGAATCTCCGAGCTCCGAACAAGGGCAGCGACTAAGAAAGAGTGACTTGCTCCTGTGTCTATAAGAACTGCAGCAAGGGTGGAATAGACACATATAGTACCTCGAATCATCTCGGGCGCACTGTGGTCATAGGCCTCCGCTGCATGGAGCTATGCCTGTCTCTGTCCGCCAGCTCCCTGTGGTTTGGGTGGACCTCCTGGTTGTGGTGGTGGTAGAGCCTCAAAGCGTCGCCCACCACCTGCTACTCAGCCTTCTCCTCTACCTATTCCTCCTGCTCCTTTCGGACCGCCACGGTCGACCCTCTGCCTCTGCCTCAGTGGTCCCTCAACCATCTGCTGCTCCTCGGCACGATGGGTCGGGCAATCACGAGCCATGTAGCCCTGCCCGCCGCATGAGTAGCACTGCCTGCCTCTCGAAAGACTGGCCCCACGCTGTGTGCCCCGTGCAGCTGAGCCAGTGTACTGAGGTTGTCTTCCTGAGGGTCTGGTCTGCCTGGACCCAGGAGTCATCCGTCGACTGCCTGCTGCAGAAGACTCTGCTACGTACCGCCCTGCGGTAGGTCTCGCTGCTGAAGAAGGCTCAGCAAGAAAGCTCTCAATCAAAAGGGCTCACTGCAGTACTCCTTCCTGAGTCGGAATACTGAGGGAGAACAATAATGCCCTGATCTAATGTCTCAATATCTGCTCAATGGTCTGGGCCTAGAATAATGGGTCCCGTACCATGTCTGTCGAGTAGCGTGAGAGATCGGTAAATCTCGCCGAGTACTGGGCGACCGTCACGCTGCCCTGCCGCAGTTGTAGAAGCTCCTGGATGTGCACTGCACGGAGGGTGGCTGGGAGGAACTCCAAGTGGAAGAGGCTCTCAAAGTCCATCCAGAGGAGTGATGCCTAATGTTTCATCTGGTGCATCAAGCTCCACCATCTCCCTGCTGCTGCGTGCAGTAGGCTCACTACGAGGATCACCCTGAGGTCTGCTGGTATCCTCACTAAAAGGAAAACTTGTACAACTACCTCCAACTAGTCCTCGGCTTCCTGGGGGTCCGTCTCCCCGCGTAACCTGGGCGTTTGCTGGCACTGGAACTCATGCAATGTACTAAGGTGACATGCATCGTCAGCGGCTGGGGATGGATGCATCGGTGGCTCGGCGGGTAAAGGTACCATCGGTGCCTCAGCTGTCAAAGGGCCCTGCACCGAGGCCTCGTCGCTCGGTGGGCTGTCGTCACGCACAACTCTCGGAACCCTAGCTGGATGCCATCGTGGGGCCATCCTGAAAAGAAACAGGTGCGCCACGGTCAAATAGTATACTTGGTGAGCTGACATAGAGTAATCACAAAGAAAACTTCTAACACACATGCAATCAATGTTTTCATCCATTAAGTCAGAAATCAGAAATCAGGGTCCTGGTGTACGGATACATCGGCCGCCGCACCAACACTGGACTCCCTAGACTGATAACCACACCCAATACGCTTAACAATATTGCTTCACATAGTAAACGATCAGAGTCCCATGTTCTGTGGTAGAACCGAACTCCCCTGATACCAATTTGTCACGACCCGTCCTCGGGGCTCCTGTCGTGACTACCCCAAGCCCGCCTTCCATAGGCCAAGGGCTGGTGACTATCACCAAGGTGTATATCCCGGTAAAAAGGGAAGGCTTTGAATTTGTAAAGTAAAAAAACACCACAGAGTAAGCTAGCAGAAGAAGTAAACACTAAGTAAAAACTGAGTACAATTGTAATTGCGGAAAAGTAAGTGGGCCAGAATACAAATCCAAACTGAATGTAAAGTACAATTGGAAGGGAAAACAGCAACTGAAAAGTAAAGCAGCAATGCCGAGCTTTACACTGGAAATCCCACCTAAAGGGTGAGTACAGATTGCCTCCTCTTCTCCTCGGGTCCAGCCGACCGCTCTGAGTATGTTCCTTCCAGTGGTCCACCTCCAGGTATCGTCCTACTCCGCAAGCCTCAACCACGATCAGCGCTGTCCGTCGTCTGCAACCAACACAACGTAGTGTAGGCATAGCCCATGCAGGGGTGAGAATAAGCTACTCAGTAGGGACCCCGAGACCCCAGAATGTCTCCCAAAATCCACAATGGATAATCCACAAAGGAAAGATGCAATCACGAAATAACATCCGACACGGCTTAGGTATATGCCCATACATATACCTAAGTCATCAATTCTCATTCGGCTCCAACATCCGAGCCCTAGTACAACCCAGTCCACACAGGAAAGAAAAACGTAAATCCACACATGATAGCACAACACAATCCACTTAAGAAAGAAAAACAGTATTCAGCTCACACAGGTATACATCTTCGTATGACGATAGAGATGATCAGTTATATCCACTGATTCATCTAAGCCGTCGGACCCACAAAGGATCGATAGGTAATAACCCCCGCAATGACCCATATAGGATCTGACCCACAAAGGATCGATAGGTAACTAACCCCCGCAAAGACCCACACATGATCAGACCTACACAGGATTTGTCGGCACTGGCTCACACAGAACCGCTGAGCGCTGACCCACACAGGATTGGTAGCACTGATCCACATAGGATCGATGAGTGCTATATTCGTCGCCGTCGAATCCACTAAGGATCTCTACTGTAACGCCCCGACCCTAGTTACCCAGAGTCGGTGCATTATTACATAAAATTGGCATGATCACAAGAAAGATCAAATCTCGAAAGACCGATTGGTTTAGTAGCCTTAGAAACACTAGATATATTCATAAGTTTTACATTACATCATAAAATGAAAAACTACTACAACAACATAATGTCTCCATAATCCACACTCATATCCCCACATAATATCCCTGCAGGTCATTCATAATTTACTTCTTCACTTCCTGGGAGAAATAAAACATAGAAAAGGGGTGAGCTCAAATGCCCAGTAAGGATAACAATATAGAAGAAACTTTCATAAATAAGAATAAACATTTAAGGCAATGTATAACTAAAACAAAATCCTTTCAAACTTGAACTTTCAACATGGTATAACATAAATAAAATGAAATAATGCCATTTACTTATTCACATGGATATTCTACTAATCGAATATTCACATGCAAAATCAATAACCACTTTCATAATGTTGGAATGCATAATGCCAGACTATCATAACCACATAGTCAAGGCCTCGTGCCAAGACTACAAATAAGATTTTGTCAAGTCCTTGTGCCAAGACACTAGTTTGTCTCATGAGACCTACCGATGCAATTTTTTTTAGAAGATACTTACGTTTAAAATTACTCAAATATACTCCAGTGATTTTATGAAAACATTATGCAAGCTTATGAAAACAAAATAACTTGTTCTGAGACTGCTCGACTAATTACAGTCCATGATGGGTCCACTCCCAATCCCTTCTTGTCTAGCACACTCAAGAGTCGGGTTTTCTAAAAACATTTTGGAGCTTGCATTAAATACGTATACATTTGCAATAGATTTTCATATACTTGATAGAAATATCTCTTTTTTTTAAATCATTTAAAAGTCACATAATTATAAAATAAAACATTTAATTTGAAAATATTCTTATAAGATTGTAAGAGAAGCTTTGAAGATTTTATAACGGCGGAAAATAGCCGCACCCGCCGTATAAGTTAAAAAAAACATTCTTACCTTAATTCTGTCGAAAAGGTTAAAAAGGACCTTGTTTTGAAAACGATGGAAAGATACCTCTTATAAAAAGTCAAACAAGGGTATAAATGACTTTAACCCATATTCTTGTAAATAATAAAATGTTTTGAAATACATTTTGAAGAAACATGGATGTGGATGATAAAGAGATCCCAGTAGATTATTACATATAAACAGCCTCAGATAATGAAGAGATTGTGAAATAACCCTTACCAATTTGGTAACTTATGAAACATACAACCCATGAAATAGGTATCATACAATGAATATGTAAATAAACATAAATTAGAGTGTATTACACAAAGAATATAATTATGGGCAGTACATACACCACACAAAAGGTGATGGTGGCAATATGGCATGAATCTCACGGGAATAAGGAGTGAGATGAAAACCCCTTACCACATTAATCAACTGAGTCATATGGCCAAAAGTTAATAACCACCAAATGATTTACATAATAACATTAATATAAAGAGAATCATGATAATATATATCAAATGGAAGTACACAATACACCACTTTCAATAATTTAGTGGCGAACAATGGAAATCTCACCGAAGTGAAAGTGAGATAAGAAAATACCTTACCTTGTACTTTTCCTTGATTGGGGTAGGTTAACCTCCTGTATAATGGTGAAATAATTGTTATTAAATTATACAAGAATCATATATATTAATATGATATCATATATGATCTTTTAATATTGATTTGATAATAATATCTTAGTATTATCGTTGTTTCGGGTGTTAACTTACTTGTTTTCTTTTATATGTTTTGTTACGTAAGACATGTTTGTAAAGGATAGGATGTATATTATTCATATCCATAATGATATCAAGTCCTTAAACATCATTTTTGAAATAATCAAATCATAATTATAATTGAATGGATACGATGGAGAATGAATCTCATCGCGTTCGTGGAGACGGTAGTCCGTACGTACGCACGAGCGACAATATCATTATTTTGATATTAAAATAATATATAAATGGATGGTATATCATATGTACAGAATCCTTAACATGTTATATTTATTATTTACATGAGTTACACATCATTATTATACCCATCCAAATAATATTATATTGAATAACAATTACACCACGACGTGGAGACAGTAAGCCATACGTACGCACCTATGGTGACATGTTATTCAAAGGGTTGATAGAATACTGAATATGGTTGTACCATATTTATAATAACATCACAGTATATATATGATACTGGATTTATTATTTTAGAATGGTAACAACAAAGGAAGAAGAAGTGGAAGAAGAAATGAACTTAGAAAAGGGTGGTGAAATCATTACCTCTTTTCGGGTTCTTCCTTTTGATTTGATCAAAAGGGCTCCATAGGTTGGCTTTCTGATCAAACTAAGGCCCCTAGGTTGTATTGAGGGAAGTTGGGAGAGTATTTGGGCAGATTTTGGCCGAACCAAAAGTCTTTGAAGGTGTGAAGAAATGAGAAGGAGGAGTGCCCTTTTATAAGAGGGGTGAGGGGCACCTTTGGAAAAGCTAGAGATATTAGTTTATAATAAATTCATAATCGGTTTCCAATGGCTTCAAAGTTGTCTATTAAAAGGTTAAGGTGGGGATGGGTCTAAAAAAACTCAACCAATAGAATTTAGAGAGGTTTGGGTACTTATATTAACCTTATCTTTAAGTATTAACTCTAAGTTAATTAGTTTCACTTTTACAATGTCTCTTTGTATTTTTATATAATATGGTTAATAAACTTACTATATACATCCAAGAGACCCACAAGTGGTCCATTAATGATGCTCCTATCATGATATAAGTCTCTTGGCCGAACCTTAGATTTTTAGGAATTTAATATCAATTAATAATATAATATTTGTTTTAAGAACTCTTTTATGTCAATTTTGACACTATTCAATAGTTGATTTTTTTGAAACTCATAACAGATTGATTACATCGAAAAAAGTAAATTAAATCAATACTAATATATCCTATTATCCTATAAAATTAGTTTAATTCATTAAAAGTTTCATATTATATTTATTTGGATATTTATAATATCAATTAATTTAATTTTTCACTATTTTAGTAATTACTGCATCATCATTGTGTCATAAATAAAATAAATTATTTAATGTCTAAAAATTATAAATAAAATATCATTATGTATGAAATCTTTTTAAATTTCTAATTAATATTTATAATCTAAAATCCAACATATATAACCCTATGTAATAATTGTTTTTCTAAAAGATATATGCTTGTGTCATTTTTGTATTCATTTTAACTTAATTCAAATAAAGTGTCCCTGTCACCTAAAAGTGGATCCATGGGGTCCCAAAATCGACCCAAAGATGTCCATGGTCGACCATGTATCAACCAATAGGGTTAAGACACGTTTTAGGGTAATTTAGTATTATTATAATATTATTTGTTTTAACCCTTATTTACCGGATTTACCTTAACCATGGTAAATAAAATATTTACCGCAGTAATTATTCAAAATGTTTAAAAATAAAAGTTACCTATTTATACAATTTGAACATCCTGATTACAAATATGGAATCCATTTTCCTAAATTCAAAACACAGAAGTGGAAGAAATTAATTTAAAATTAATTTCCGCTGTCAAAACAAAAAGCGTGTTTTTAAGAGATAATAACTATCAAAAGATTGACATTTGTTTATGTTCGGTTTAATTGTAAAATTATGTCCAATGACCAACATTATATTAAATGGTAAAAATATATTCTAAATATACTTTAAAACTACTAAAATTCATAATTTATCACTATTAATTATTTTGATTAAAAAAGTTGTTTTTAATTAAAATTTAGTAATTTTCACTATTCATCAAAATATGAAAGTTATCCGAAAAGTACCAAAATTTCACCTTAGGCTAAATTCAATATTCCGAATCCAGAAATGAAGTCCATTTTAAAATATAAAATATATATAATTTCGAAAAGTAGGTATTACTATTCATAACGGCTAGTTTGATTGGTTGTGGTGTGTGTTAAAACTCAAGGTTGCGTACAACACATGCTACTCTATTATTCAAAGAAAGCGTACCGTGGAAGCTTGGTATGTTTCATTTTAAATTTTTGATGTCCCCATTTAGTCAAAAAGTTTAAAATATTGTATTTAAAAATGGTTCACTATTAAAAGTTGATAAAAGTGCAATACTGAAAATGAATTTGTTTTTGCATTATATCTAAGAAACTCATAATATGGATTCTAAAATTATAAGGATTATATAAAGTTTAAAATTTAGATAATACTATTCATAACCTCTTTTGAATGGCTTTTTTTTGTAAGTCATGGTGTGATTGAACTCAGTGTTGCGTGTAGTGCAAGTTATTGATTTATTTTGAAGAAATAACACACTATGAAATCTTGGGGTGTTACATTCTCCCCTCCTTCAATAAATTGCGTCCTCGCAATTTGAAATTGTTCTTAGAAAATAAAAGGTTGAAAATAGAAAATATATTTGTGGGAAAACCCACATCCGAAATTGGGTTACTAAAATTTAGTCTTAATATGAGGAAAAGAGAAATGAAAGGGTCACCACCAAATTATGTTCTCGATTAGGAGAACATTGGTGGCAATTAGAGACATATAATTGGAGGAAAAACATAAATATTTATAGGTAGTGATTGAGGTCATCAATCACATACAAGTATAAAATTGAGGTCCTTAAACTCATCAATCTATGATGATTTGAAATACCATCGGTTCAACAACACATAGGGTATTGGGATAACACATTTTTGACGTTTCAAAATATCTTATTTGAAATCCCACATCGAAAAATGAATTAATGAGGCCTCTATTTAAAACAAAGAGTGGAAAGTATGAAGATTACCGAAAATAACACTTACTAGGGTTCCATCTAGGAAAATATGGATATGGAAGATAAATATAACCATCAATTATTTGATGGAGAGTGGTAGAGAACATGGCTATGAAAAGGCCAAAAATCCCAAAGCCATAAATTAGTGATGATTTAAGGTACCATCTAGGACAACATTTTTGTTCTAAGTTCCTTTTATTAATGTTGAGGAATTTATTTATGAGATTGGATAAGATCATAATGAGATATACTTACTTTATAATTAGAGTTTTATCCATTAACAAATTTCTACCACAAACTCATCTTTCACTCTAAAAGATAATAGAATGTAATTTTTTTTTCTATTTATACTATTCGTACAGGGTTCCAAAATAAATGAATTTATAATTCATCTACGAGATCTTTTAAAAAAAACTACATTATTTAATCCAGGACATCTCGTGGGCCAGTGGTAGGTGATACACCCTTGTCGCCCTTCGGTTGCGGGTTCAAGTCTCACAGCCTTGCCGGACGCGACAGGTTGCCGCCCGACCTCCGGGTTGTCCTTTTATGGCAATCCAAAATAATCCAAACTAGAACTATCCAAAATACTTCTGTCCAAACTCACAGTCCAACATTTATAAGGAAGGTAAACATAATGTAGATCCTTTTTACCCCATAATAGCATATGAATACCTTCATCATGTATTCTTTTAATACACTGAAACATCATGAATTACCATATTCCTTATTGATTACATTCATTCTCCCTTATTCCATATAGAATGCTGGATATACTTCATCAATCCAAAAATGTTTTAAACCCTAACAATGATGGAATATACAAACCATTAATCAGTTCCAAGGTAGTCAAGAATATCCAATATAATTTTTCCAAAATAATCATGTATTATTCGAAAATTACTACCTCGGTATCAGAACTATATTATGGTTTATCATTCTCTCAACCATATATTTTCCAAAAATTTATCCTGCTATTGAGTCACTTTTCTTTGTTCCACACAATCTCAAGTCCTTAATGGAATAGTACTGCAGTACAATCCTTATATACTCCATAATTATTATAACAAGTACATTGTTGATACTACACTCAATTGACATAATCAACATAAGAACTCTAATCATTCCTCTTCATCTGTGGTAATATCATGACTTGATTATTATCCAATAACATCATTTGTGGCATAGTCTGATGATTGGGACATAGGTTCGCGTAGTGTCCAAACTCCTTGTAAATGAAGCATTGTACATTTGAAACCATTTTCTTACCCTTGCAGTCACGTACTTTGTGCCCTTTTCCTCCACACTTATAAAAAACTCCCATTCCTTTCAGGAATGTTCCAGGGTGTTTCTTTCCACAGTTACCACATATGGGAAAATTATTCTTTTCCCTCTTCCCTTTATCCATCTTTCTCACTTCCATCCTTTTCTTCTCTTGCTTCCCTTCAAAGCCATAAGACTCAGTAAACTCTTTACTTATCTTATCAACACATGATATTATTTCTTCATATGATGATAATACATGGGAGACTATTTCTCTTATAAATTCTAGCTTAAGACCATGAAAGATATGACCCTTCCTTCTCTTTGGATCATGTGCATTTCTGGAGTTCTCATTCCTTCTACTGGGCGCCATTTCTAAACAATGGCATACACTAGATCAGTTTATGAATCAAAATACATAATCCCATACTTATAAAACACTGAACATAAATTGAACTATTAATGGATATAATCCATAATCATAAAAATGTCTCCTTTGAGGATGTATATACTCATAAACCCTTCATAATGATTTGTAAAGAAAATGAGAGTTATCCTAAGCATATCCCCCGGGAGTGTCGTAACCAAGAGTGCAGCAAGGCCCGTTGTCGTGCACCAGTTCCCGTTCGAGTCTAGCTCAAAGCAGTGTTTTTGGGTTTTACCCCTAGGTACATCTGTGCCAGAGCCGCCTCTACCTGCTTGTATCCAGACAGGGATGTATTGCTCGTAAAACTCACAAAATCTCTACAACACCAAAATTCTAGGAATTTTATCTATACTAATCCACAAAATCAATAACCACATTCATAATGTTGGAATGCATAATGCCAGACTATCATAACCACATAGTCAAGGCCTCGTTCCAAGACTACAAATAAGATTTTGTCAAGGCCTTGTGCCAAGACACTAGTTTGTCTCATGAGACCTACCGATGAAATTTTTTTAGAAGATACTTACGTTTAAAATTACTCAAATATACTCCAGTGATTTTATGAAAACATTATGCAAGCTTATGAAAACAAAATAACTTGTTCTGAGACTTCTCGACTAATTACAAGCCATGATGGTTCCACTCCCAATCCCTTCCTGTCTAGCACACTCGAGAGTCGGGTTTTCTAAAAACATTTTGGAGCTTGCGTTAAATACGTATACATTTGCACTGGATTTTCATATACTTGATAGAAATATCTCTTTTTTTTAAATCATTTAAAAGTCACATAATTATAAATTAAAACATTTAATTTGAAAATATTCTTATAAGCTTGTAAGGGAAGCTTTGAAGATTTTATAACGGCGGAAAATAGCTGCACCCGCCGTATAAGTTAAAAAAAACATTCTTACCTTAATTCTGTCGAAAAGGTTAAAAAGGACCTTGTTTTGAAAACGACGGAAAGATTCCTCTTATAAAAAGTCAAACAAGGGTATAAATGACTTTAACCCATATTCTTGTAAATAATAAAATATTTTGAAATACATTTTGAAGAAACATGGATGTGGATGATAAAGAGATCCCAGTAGATTATTACATATAAACAACCTCGGATACTGAAGAGATTGTGAAATAACCCTTACCAATTAGGTAACTTATGAACCATACAACCCATGAAATAGGTATCATACAATGAATATTTAAATACACATAAATTAGAGTGTATTACACAAAGAATATAATTATGGGCAGTACATACACCACACAAAAGGCGATGGTGGCAATATGGCATGAATCTCACAGGAATAAGGAGTGAGATGAAAACCCCTTACCACATTAATCAACTGAGTCATATGGCCAAAAGTTAATAACCACCAAATGATTTACATAATAACATGAATATAAAGAGAATCATGATAATATATATCAAATGGCAGTACACAATACACCACTTTCAATAATTTAGTGGCGAACAATGGAAATCTCACGGAAGTGAAAGTGAGATAAGAAAATCCCTTACCTTTTACTTTTCCTTGATTGGGGTAGGTTAACCTCCTGTATAATGGTGAAATAATTGTTATTAAATTATACAAGAATCATATATATTAATATGATATCATATATTGTCTTTTAATATTTATTTGATAATAATATCTTAGTATTATTGTTGTTTCGGGTGTTAACTTACTTGTTTTCTTTTATATGTTTTGTTACGTAAGACATGTTTGTAAAGGATAGGTTGTATATTATTCATATCCAGAATGATATCAAGTCCTTAAACATCATTTTTTAAATCATCAAATGATAATTATACTTGAATGGATACGATGGAGAATGAATCTCATCGCGTTCGTGGAGACGGTAGTCCGTACGTACGCACGAGCGACAATATCATTCTTTTGATATTAAAATAATATATAAATGGATGGTATATCATATATACAGAATCCTTAACATGTTATATTTATTATTTACATGAGTTACACATCATTATTATACCCATCCAAATAATATTATATTGAATAACAATTACACCACGACGTGGAGACGGTAAGCCATACGTACGCACCTATGGTGACATGTTATTCAAAGGGTGGATAGAATACTGAATATGGTTGTACCATATTTATAATAACATCACAGTATATATATGATACTGGATTTATTATTTTAGAATGGTAACAACAAAGGAAGAAGAAGTGGAAGAAGAAATGAACTTAGAAAAGGGTGGTGAAATCATTACCTCTTCTTCGGGTTCTTCCTTTGGATTTGACCAAAAGGGCTCCTTAGGTTGGATTTCTGATCAAACTAAGGCCCCTAGGTTGTATTGAGGGAATTTGGGAGAGTATTTGGGCAGAGTTTGGCCGAACCAAAAGGCTTTGAAGGTGTGAAGAAATGAGAAGGAGGAGTGCCCTTTTATAAGAGGGGTGAGGGGCACCTTTGGAAAAGCTAGAGATATTAGTTTATAATAAATTCATAATCGGTTTCCAATGGCTCCAAAGTTGACTATTCAAAGTTTAAGGTGGGGATGGGTCGAAAAAAACTCAACCAATAGAATTTAGACAGGTTTGGGTACTTATATTAACCTTATATTTAAGTATTAACTCTAAGTTAATTAGTTTCACTTTTACAATGTCTCTTTGTATTTTTATATAATATGGTTAATAAACTTACTATATACATCCAAGAGACCCCCAAGTGGTCCATTAATGATGAACCTATCATTATATAAGTCTCTTGGCCGAACCTTAGATTTTTAGGAATTTAATATCAATTAATAATATAATATTTGTTTTAAGAACTCTTTTATGTCAATTTTGACACTATTCAATAGTTGATTTTTTTGAAACTCATAACAGATTTATTACTTCGAAAAAAGTAAATTAAATCAATCCTAATATATCATATTATCCTAGAAAATTAGTTTAATTCATTAAAAGTTTAATATTATATTTATTTGGGTATTTATAATATCAATTAATTTAATTTTTCACTATTTTAGTAATTACTGCATCATCATTGTGTCATAAATAAAATAAATTATTTAATGTCTAAAAATTATAAATAAAATATCATTATGTATGAAATCATTTTATCTTTCTAATGAATATTTATAATCTAAAATACAACATATATAACCCTATGTAATAATTGTTTTTCTAAAAGATATATGCTTGTGTCATTTTTGTATTCATTTTAACTTAATTAAAATAAAGTGTCCCTATCACCTACAAGTGGATCCATGGGGTCCCAAAATCGACCCAAAGATGTCAATGGTCGACCATGTATCAACCAATAGGGTTAAGACACGTTTTAGGGTAATTTAGTATTATTATAATATTATTTTTTAACCCTCATTTACCGGATTTACCATTAACCATGGTAAATAAAATATTTACCGCAGTAATTATTCAAAATGTCTAAAAATAAAAGTTACCTATTTACACAATTTGAACATCCTGATTCCAAATATGGAATCCATTTTCCTAAATTCAAAACACAGAAGTGGCAGAAATTAATTTAAAATTAATTCCCGCTGTCAAAACAAAAAGCGTGTTTTTAAGAGATAATAACTATCAAAAGATTGACACTTGTTTATGTTCGATTTAATTGTAAAATTATGTCCAATGACCAACATTATATTAAATGGTAAAAATATATTCTAAATATACTTTAAAACTACTAAAATTCATAATTTATCACTATTAATTATTTTGATTAAAAAAGTTGTTTTTAATTAAAATTTAGTAATTTTCACTATTCATCAAAATATGAAAGTTATCCGAAAAGTACCAAAATTTCACCTTAGGCTAAATTCGATATTCCGAATCCAGAAATGAAGTCCATTTTAAAATATAAAATATATATAATTTCGAAAAGTAGGTATTATTGTTCATAACGGCTAGTTTGATTGGTTGTGGTGTGTGTTAAAACTCAAGGTTGCGTACAACACACACTACTGTATTATTCAAAGAAAGCATACCGTGGAAGCTTGGGATGTTTCATTTTAAATTTTTGATGTCCCCATTTAGTCAAAAAGTTTAAAATATTGTATTTAAAAAGGGTTCACTATTAAAAGTTGATAAAAGTGCAATACTGAAAATGAATTTGTTCTTGCATTATATCTAAGAAACTCATAATATGGATTCTAAAATTATAAGGATTATATAAAGTTTAAAATTTAGATAATACTATTCATAACCTCTTTTAAATGGCTTTTTTTTGTAAGTCATGGTGTGATTGAACTCGGTGTTGCGTGTAGTGCAAGTTATTGAATTATTTTGAAGAAATAACACACTATGAAATCTTGGGGTGTTACATCTGCACAGTCATCGTCGTCACAGTCGTCGTCGTCACAGTCGCAAACGCATCCAGCTCTAGGGTTCCCACACATAGCAAGCTCCTTCGGGAGGGTCCGTTCCACGAGCCGAGAGGCTAAAACATCAACTGACACAAATTTCAGAGTTGATGTATTCAAAAGATCCGTGTCGACAACAGGAACTCAACGTCGCAGAGGGCGCGTAAATCGGACGCCCAGTCTGAGAGTTATTGGCCTTTTCGTCCTAGGGGCCCGGTTGGTTTTTAAGTCAAAACCAACCCGACCGTACTCCACCTGCGTCCAAACCTTGGGTGGAGTAAGCCAAAAGTTCCGTCTCACTAAGAGGAATCCAACAAAGTCGACGGCACGTCAATCGGACGTCCGGAGTTTAAGATATGAGCGTTTCCGCTCCGACGGCCCGGTTGGTTTCGTGTACGATCCAACCTGGACGAACCCAAAGTATTCTGAAACCTTGAGCGCATTATAACGAAACGACTGCCTCGATCCAAGGATCGCATCGCCGCTGACGACACATCGATTGGAGGTCCGTAGCCCAAGATATTGGAAAGAGACCAAAAAGGTTCCGAAAACGGGGGTTTCGGACCCGGACCGACCCGGCCGAGACACCCTGGGTCGGCCCGGCCTGGCTGGCATGGCTCGGCCCGGCCTGGGCATGGCCCTGCCCGGCTCGGCGGCCCGGCCTGGCGGCCCAATGCTCTGGCGCACGTCGTCAGCTGGCTCGGCCGAACGGCAGAGCCGTTCAGTTTGCGGGGGGGGGGGGGGGGGCACTGTGCCCCACGTTTTGTAACCGTGGCCACCCTTAATGGGGGCCGCTAGGTGGACGGATGAGGGTTTGAACCCCCGGCTTTCCTCCTGTCCGGCCCTCCGGCCCCGGCCGGCCGGTTTCTGCCATCACAGGACTGACGACAGCCGGTCCCCTCCCTGCTCCGACGCCGGCGGCCCATTTCCAGCCGCTGGTCCTGCTCCGATGCTGGCGCCCCATTTGCGGCCGCTGGTCCGGCTCCAACGCCGGCAGCCCATTTCTGGTCGCCGTTTCCCATGCTCCGCCGCGACCCGATACCGGCCACGACATTCATTCATCCGGTGCGGTGCGACGGTGCTGCACCCCTCCGCCGCGGACCCTCTCCGACCGCGGTGCTTTTGGGGTTCTCCAGCGTGGAACGACAGCGCCGCGACTTGGTTCAATTTCACGGCGCGGCACGACGGCGCTGTGCATTACTTGCTGTATGATTCCCGCGCGGTGCGACGACACCACGCCCTTCCCGATCCAACACAATAGAAACAATAACAATAATGAAGGAGGGTCATCCGTGTTTGTGCGGTCCGGCCCCCTCTCGTTAATCGATAGCAATTGGTCATATTTTCATAAAGAACGACAAGGTAGTAATCACGAAAAAAATAAATAAATAAACCCCTACCTCGAGCATAGCTTGAACGGAGGTTTGTCGAACGAGGATTCGTTGCGGAAAAAGACGTCGCGGAAGGTGATGTTGCAGAAGGAGACATCGCGGAAGAAGACGTTGCGGAAGAACCGTCGCGGTATACGGCATCGCGTAGTCAGTCTACGAGGACTCGGCGTTCTTCGACGGAGTTCGATGCGTTCTACACGTTCTTCGTGTTCTTCGACGAAGAAGATGAAGAACTTCTAGCTTCCCTTAGCTTTTTCTCCCCAAACCTCTCAAGCAACAAGTCCCCAAATAAAATATGCACCTCCCTTATTTTATTAACTGAACAAAGCTTTTGAAATTAAAACATCCACACTTAAGTCACTTAAATAACAACATAAGTTGTCAAAAATTAATGGTGAGTTGAGGGGGGTTGAAGAATATTAAGGGGTGGGGTTCGTGTGGGCCCCACCACCCTCATAACCTCCCTTGGGAAGTTGGGTAGTAACCCAACTTCCACCCAAAGCCTTAAACCACTTAAAGAAAATAAAAATTGTAGTTAAATTAAAAAATAAACTTCCACAATTTTTATCATCTTCTCTCATGAAAACGCAACCCCGGAACAGGTGTTCCTAAGCAATTACCGGCGATGTGGTTCCATCAGTGCCCTCAGAATTCGATTCCGAGCACCAGTTCAAAAGATAGGAATTCCCGCTCGTTCGTTCAGTGAACGTACCCGAGCTAAACTTCGGATAGAAATTCCGAGCACACCGGGCCTCAGAATCAAGTTCTGTCAGAAACTGTGTTCTTGTAAAATCCCAAAGAAAATTAAAAAAAATTCCTTGATTTTTACGGGTCTTTACAACTGCCACCACTAATACCTAGGATTGGGAAACAAGGAAGAGTCACCAGGCAAGGAAGGCTCTAGATAATCATGACTCGGCTCATATCCCAACTCCCACTGATGACTTCAGTCAGCATATTTTGGTAGTAACCAGAAAGTGGGATCATATCCCTACAAGCTCAGAACAAGTTTGTAGGTATATTCCTACAGTAGGAATGGGTGATGCACATATCTCTACCCACATGAATGAGGCCTATTAGTATATTATGGTGGAATAAGGAGGAAATAAGTGGGATCATATTCCCACTTCAATCAATGATATATGCTAGTATCTAGTGGAGATGAAAAATATGCAGGCAAACATCCCCACACACAATTTTATAAAGTTTCATTAAATATTATAAATAGTTAAAGGTCACTACTTTAATATTCCAAAATTAGTATAGATATAAGGATATATGCATATTCCTATCCCTGTAGTCATGGAAACAAAAAACTAATAATTATGAATAAGTGGTTGGTCCAGAGAAAGCACACATTCTTGATCCTATCTAGGAGGATTATCTACATACTTTGATAAAGGAATAGGCACCAAACTAGGATCATATTCACATTCCAACTGGGGATCACCAGGTGATATATGAACATACCTCTGGATAGGGGAACATGCCTATCGAAAAATACTGATGACATATTCCAAAGGCCTAGGATAAAGCTCATATCCCTATTCCAGACTGGGATCACCAAGTGATAGGGGAAAATTCCTTGAAACATGATCAACATCCCATCAAAGAAGAATTGAGGCATATTGTAAAGGCCCAAGATTGGGACCATACCCCCATTTTGGATGAGTCTCACCAAGTTATAATGAAACATGCCTCATGATAGAATCATATTCTGATCAATGAATCTACTTGGAAATTACCAGCAGATCATAGAAGCTGAGTTTATCTACCTACTTCCACCAATGAAAGACTACACTGACATCCTTCTAAGGCTATACTGGAGGAGCTTCATATCCCTTATCCCATTCCAGTGGTCCATCAACATTTTATGATGGGGATTTTATATTAAGACTGGGCTCATATTCTCACTGCAACAGGATCTCACCAAGTGAGAGTGGAACACGCCTCAGGGCAGGCTCATATTCCTACCAAGAAATATTAGTGACATATTCCAAATCATAGGATCATGATCATATCCCATTTCTAACTATCATCAAATTAGTGTGGTACAAGCATCAAGGTAGGCTCACATTTATGCCAATAATGAAGAATCTCGTAGGCATATTCTAGCAGCTTATCAATAGTGGGTTCATATTCCTAAAACATAAGAAATTTATCAATAAGATCCAAAAACCTCCATACAATATTCTAATATTCCTATAAAATTTCAAAATGTTGGTCGGTATATTCTAGCTAATACATTGAAAGAGATTCATATTTCAGATCAGCTCAATGTCAGTGTCCTTGAAGTTGTTTGAGACACATTACCAACAACCCAATGGTCAATCAACTCTTCAATTGAAGCTAAAGGTGATAATTACTATGATATTATTCTTCATGGTATCGTGGAGATGGATAATAGATAATCTACTACCAACATTCACCATGGTCAGCCTCCCCATGATGATATCTACCACGGACAAGGAAATCGTTCCATTACCTAAACACCTACATCCAGATAGGTGTTAAGAAAAATATTCCTTTGTATAGAGTGGTTCTCAAAACATTGAGATCAACCACATATAATCTCCCATTAACTCCCACAAACACTCCACTCTTGTCATTAGGTGACCCCAAAAAGCATCTTCTATGGTCTGATCAGATGGAGGCATGTAATCCTGATGAATAGAAGGCCGATATGGAAATATGAAGAGAGTTATCCTGAAACAACCTACCCATCATGTTCTATTCCCTATAAAATGTTGACTATGAGGTCATTGATGATCTAGAAAAGGAGCACATGCCTCAACTATGATAAAATATATGGTCTACTTATCAAAGACCGAAGGATAGACATCTCCCTTATCCAAGATATGAGTATCACCTTCAGATCATCAATACAATCTGTTTTCAGCGGGATATGAAAAACTTTTCTATTTCCCAGAACCCAAGAATGGAAGAGCATGAAAAACACCTACACATTTTTTGTCTCTAAATCATGAAAACTCACTGCCAAATGATTTCTAGAGCATCAACAGATGTACATATCTAAGGATGGGTGAAATCGGGATCATTTCACTTCACTGTATCCCCATAAAAATAGATCCCTTCATATACCATATCCTATATTGTCATATTATCTAGTGATATCAGAGGACCAGGTAACATGCAAGCTAGTTTGTCACTAAGACATAATGCACCCACATCAACCATCCTAAGACATCATGAACATAAGAAGAGGCCATCCCACATAGCTTTGAACACAGCCTCTCGAAGAAACGATATAACAACCCCATTATTTATTATACACTTAAACATGATTTATTACGTAAACTCATCACATGATACAACATATAAGATCAATAGGTCTAGTGTCTTTGGGGCTTAGTAACACTAAAAAATAACACAAAACATGAAATACACATCTTTATTGAAAACTTCTTTTACTTGACCACACACATTCCTTCGTACTTAGAATTGAATGAGATAACCTAAGGACATGAATAAGAAAAGGGTGAGATATAAATCTGGGTAAGGGAGAAAATATGAAATAACATGAAGAATACAATACATGTTAAGAAATAATAATATTAATGAAGTATAAGAGAAACATGAACATAAAGGCCTGATATTGCATAATTATCATAACTTGGAAATGTGGAAACAACATTTAACATGATATTAGTATGATCCAAAGCTCTTTTCACATAGAGAATGAGTAAACCCTCATATAACTTGAATTATCATGAGTAAACCCTCATTTCACTGGGCATATCAGGACACTAAAATTCACCCAATTCATTGGAGCGCTATCAGGGCTCGCCCTTATTAATCATTTTATTTCATGCATAAGTGTGCCACATGGATCATATAACATGGATTAATTAAACATGAACATTTATTACATGATAAAGGAATGTGTAATTAATACATGAAAATCTATAATAAATAAGTAAATGTGTATAAAGGTGAATACCCTTGATAGATAAATGGCCATGTTATTCACTACACAATGACTTTGGCTTGGAAAATCGCGGTGTAATTTCAGCAGCATATCAGCATGGCATAAGAATTCATAAAAATTATTGATGAGAGAGAAATGGGTGTCTCATAATATGTACATGAAATGTAAATTCTGAGGGTAATATAGATATATGTCCCAACATATGTAATGGTATTTAGATTCATTATACAAAATAATTTCTTGAATGTAAATATGAAGAGAGAAATTCCTTACAAAATTTCATCATGGTAACAGGTGTACATTGGATACATTAATGAGAAATAAAAAGGTCTCTAATCATTAAAACATAAGGAGGGAATTATGTGGTTGGGGATCAATCATACCCCAACATTTGTAATTGAAAATAAAAGGGCATAACAACTTAAAGAAATTTGGACTAAAATGAGAAAGGGAGAAATCCATTACTTGGAAGTGTGATCCTGAAGGCTTTGGTGAGGCTTGAGAGAGGCTTATTGGGAGCTTGGGGAGACTTGTAAAGATTATAGATAGAGGAGGGCATAGGTTGGTCGAGCTCCAAAAGATTTGAGCGAAGATGAAGTGGGAGCTTGTGTGGGTTTATATAGGAAAAGAGAGGGAATTCTTTATTATATAGGTTTTGGACACTACACATTAAACTAACCAAAAACACAAACCAACCCATTGGTTTTTCCAAAGGCGAGTGGAAAACATTATTTTATAATTCCAATGGATGAACTTATTAAAATATTAGTCTTCATTATGTGGAGTTGAGTCACACTATCAAGAAAATCAATTTAAAAAGTTAAAATGTTTTATAAACCTTGGAGCGTCAACTAAAGCTTTGTAAAATAAACCAAAAAACCTAAAATCATATTATTTTAATGTTAAAACATATATTAGTGGAAAATATCATTTATAATATTTTATTACATTACTATTGGTTTATTATGATGTCATAAAACACATTATATAATTAAATGGTATTTAATTTTTACCAAAAAATTCCACTTTCTTAGAAAATTATAAAAAATTAACCATTGGATATTTTTGATGTCCTAATTAGAAAATTAATATTAATTTTATCTAAATAATATTCTAAATATTTTAATTTTTATTTTGATAATAAAAACCGACATTTATAAAAAATTCACGGGTTTTGATGAAAAAATATTTCAAACCTCAATAAAAATTATAATTATATTCATAAAAATTATTAGATCTTTTATATTTAATAAATAGTACATTATTAATAATATTTTATTAAAATAGTATTTAAATAAAAATTTATTAATTCATCAAAATATATTTCTTAATTGATTATTAACCAAAAATACTATTTGTGCTTTAAAAACCATTTACAAAGTAAAAATAATAAAAAAATGTATATTATTTATTATATACAAAAATAATGCACATAATCATAGTGCTAAAGTCTTGTTACATAACCCCTTATAACACACCCATATGACCTAAGGGTAAGGTGTGTAATGGTGATAGACTCTTGGGGAAGCTCAGATAACATCGCTCGGGTGGTAATCTCTATCAACATCCACTTCTCCCGTAGGCAGTTCTGCTCGAGCTTAATGTATTGATGATAGACTCAAGCTTGGTCTAGAGCAAAGCCCAGTGACAGCGCCTACTTTCTGAGCTCTGAAAAATGGGCTTAGTATGGACCAATTCTACTAGATGAGGCCACCAATTCCTTTGTTAGAGTAAATTGGATTTGTTAAAGTCTTATATTTATACTAATCATGTGATCACTATTAAACAACTATATTATCAATGGTAAAATTATTAATGATATTTTGTTATCCAAAAACACAAAACCGAGGAAGTGAATATGTTTTATTAAACCATTTTACATAATAAGACATTTGATTAGATCAAGAGAAATTTTCATTAATAAATGTTTGGGTAGTTACAATCTTCCCCCCTTAAAAAATTTCACCCCCAAAAATTCTTTTTCCCACACTAAAACAGATGCGGGTAACTCTACTTCATAACTTCCTCTGATTACCATGTTGCTTCTTCAAAATTGTGGTTTCTCCATGACACTTTGATGAGGTTCATTGCCTTATTTCGTAGAACTTTTTCCCAATGATCTAAGATCTTCACCGGATTTTCTTTATAGGAGAGGTCATTCTAAAATGATACCACATCATGATTTAGTACATGTGATGCGTTAGGTAAGTACTTTCCCAAGTGTGATACATGGAATACCTCATGTACTTGAGATAGGTTCGGTGAGATTTCTAGACGACAGGCCACTGCTTTAATGCGATCAAGGATCTCAAAAGGGCCGATGTACCTTGGACTAAGATTTCCCTTCATTACATATCTCATAACTCTCTTCCATGGTGATATATAGAAGAATACCATACCTCTGACATCAAACTCTATGTCTTGTCAATGATTATTAGCATAGCTTTTTTTCGAATCTGAGGATCTTTAATGTGGTGCTAGATGGTCCAAACTATCTCCACCATTTATTCGACTATTTCTGGACCAAGGAGTTTTCACTCCCCAACATCATCCCAACATGTCGATCTTCTGCCCCACTTCCCATAAAAGGATTCATGAGGAGCCATTTGGGTTCTTGAGTTGGAACAGTTATTTTAAGATAACTACACCATAGGAAGATGTTGATCCTCTCTACATTTGAAGTCGATTGAGCATACTCTCAAAATGTCCATAAGTGTTTCGGTAGTCCTCTCATATTGACCATCAGTTTGAGGATGATAAGCTGTACTGATGTTCAGCTCAGTATTCAGAACATGTTGAATAATCTTCCAAAACTCAGTGGTGAATCGTAGATATTGATAGGATTCAATAGATAGTGTCACTCCATGTAGACATACCACATCTCTAATGTATATCCGTGCAAAGTGATCTAATGAGAAATCCTTTCGAATTGCAATGAATTGTTCAGTCTTTGTAAGAAAATCCACAAAAACCCAGATAGCATTGTTTCCTTTGGATGTCTTTGGATGTCAGGTGACAAACTCCATGGTGATTTTCTCCCATTTCCATGCTGGCATGGGTAATAGTTTCCTCAACCCCTTAGAATTATGCCTCTCATCCTTCACTTGCTGACATACCAGGAACGTTGATGTATACTCAGGGATATTTTTCTTCATGTTATCCCACCAATAATTCTCTCATAGATCTCGATACAACGTTGTGTTTTTGGGGTGAATGGAGAAATTCGAACTATGTGCATCATCTAAAAGTTCATTCTTTATCTCCAAACTTGATGGAAGACATAGTCTTGACCTAAATCTCACAATTCCTTCTTTATTAACATCGAACTCCAAATATTTCCATTTTCTGATAGTTTCCACTTTATTTTTAATTATCACATCACCCTTTTGAGCATCCTTTAACCTTTCCAAAAGAGACAGTTGATAAATCATTTGTGAAAGTGTTGATGATGTCCCCTTCTTTATGATTCCCATGAAAATATTCATCAAATATAAGAAGATTTGATCATTTTCAATTCTAATCAATGATAATATCATTGGGTCCTTTATACTTAGAGTATCTTCCAACTTGTTTGATTTCCTAGGGTTATAATGGATTGAAAAGTGATAGTCTTTGATCATCTCTAACCATCATTGTTAGCGCATATTCAACTCTTTCTGTGTGAATATATACATGATGCTTTTGTGGTCTATGTATATTTCACACTTCTCCCCAAATAATTAATGCCGCAAAATTTTTAAAGCAATGATTACTGCGGCGAACTCCATATCATGTGTTGGATTGTTTTTTTTCAGGAACATTCAATTTCCTTGAAGCATAGGCAATGACTATGTCATTTTGAATCAACAAACAACCCATTCCCTTCGTTGTGTAATCACTAAATACAATGATAAGTTCTCCACTTGTTGATAATGTGAGCACAAACATAGTAATAAGACTCTTTTTCAACACCTTGATGCTCTTTTTTCACTAATCACTCCAAGAAAACATTACTCCCTTTTGAGTTAGCATGGTAATAGGGTTTGAAAATTGTGATAAATATCTCAAAAATCGGTGATAATATCCTGCTAACCCCAGGAAGCTACAGATATCCATTACCAATGTTGGCCTTGACCATCTCTCAATTGCATCTTTCTTAGAGGGATCCACAGATATCCCATTGCTTGTGATGATATTACCCAAGAATGAGATCTCCTTCAACCAGAACTCACAATTTTTGTACTTTTCATAGAGATTTCCCTTTTGCAAGGTCTCTAGTAAAATTCTTAGATGCTCCTCATGATCCTCCTTGGTTTTGGAGTATATTAAAATATCGTCTATAAATACTACCAAAAAATTTTCAAGGTAATCTATGAATACTCTATTCATCAATTCCTTGAAGTTTGTTGAAGAATTAGTGATTCTGAAAGGCATCACTATGAATTCATAGTGCCTGTATCTTGTACGAAAAGTAGTCTTGGGGATATCCTCCTTCTTCACCCTTACATGGTAATATCCTGACAACAAATCCACCGTAGATAAGTATTGTGCTCAATATACCTGATTGAACAACTCATAAATTCGTTGCAGAGGATACTTATTCTTTATCGTGATTTTGATGAGCTCACGATAATCAATACAAAGGCACATTGAACCATCCTTATTCTTGACGAAGAGGACTTGTGCTCTCCATAGTGAAGCACTTGGGTGTATAAATCCTTTATCCAAATTATCTTGTAGTTGTCTATTTCACTCCTCAAGTTTCACAACATCCATTCTATATGGTTTCTTGGATATTGGCAATGCCCCAGTTATAAAATCAATTGAGAATTCAACATCTCTTCTATGAGGAAGACCAGGAAATTCCTCGGGAAACACTTCGGAAAATTCCCTCGCAATAGACATGTCTTCATGGATGGTTTCTTCCTTAGACTCAGTCATATGAGAAAGATAAACATGATTATAGGGCAGTAATTTCCACTCTTGAGATGATGGTGATAAGGAATATTCATCCTTCTCCTTGAACATGTATAGAATCAGGGGTCAATTTTCCACATGGAGAGTGATTCCCCTCTCATGAAAATTTATGTTGGTTCTATATAGGGAAAGCCAATCCATGACAATAATTTCATCAACTTTAACCAAAGGGAGTATGATGAGGTTCATCGGGAAGTTCAATAACCAAATTGTGACTGGGGAGGAGTTATATACAAGGGTTTCAATAATTTCCCCATTTTCCGTTCTCACTAACATCTTTAATTTCATGATTTTTGGTGGTGTTGGGATTGTTCAACTAAATTTTTGGGATATAAAAGAATGCATAGAACTAGAATAAAAAAGTATGTTTTCTATTCTTGAATGAATAACTATCGTACCTATCACCACTTGGTTGTAAGGGTTCACTTTAAAAATAGTAATGGTAAAAGCTCACCCTTGCTTCCTTGGAGGTTGTTGGTTTCCTCTGAAAACCCTTGGCTTAGCACACTGGTTTGAAAAGTTCCCTGGTTCTTTGAAGTGGAAGAAATGAACAATACATTGGGGGGAAAACAGAGCGTTCCTTTCATATGTCACAGTCACAGTTTTTTCTTGTTGGAAGTTAATGGACAGGTTCCCTTCTCTTCCATACCTAAAGCATTTCCTCGTCCCCTTCAGACAATTTTTGGGGTGCTTCATTCTGTACCTTTGGAAAGTGGGGTGCTAGATTTTCTTAGCACCATTGGATTTATCCATCAGACCACTAGAATTGAAGTCCAACTTATTCTTATTATCCATATGATACACCTGAGATTCACCAATCTCTATTTCGACTTTGATGGAATATCAGACAATTTCCACAAAGCTCTCAAATTCACGGATCACAAGGGATTTCTGTAGGCTAGTTTTTAGCCCACCAAAGAAGCCATAAACCTTGAATTAGGGGGTAAAAATCATCCAGAGTCATATCATGAAACCCTTGTGAAGTTTTCATCACACGCTCTGATGGATTCATTTCCTTTTTTCTTGAGGGAAAGGAAGTCCCTTTCCATATTAAGTCGGAGGGTGCGAGGAAAATATTTATCAAAAAAATCTTCAGAAAATCCTTCCATTACAATATCTGAATCTCTTCTTCAAGATTCTTATTTTTGATTAATTTCCATCATTTATTAGCTTCACCCTCCATATAATAAGCAGATAGAAGATCCTTCTCTTTTTCGGTACATTGATGTAGGGATAAGATCTTTTCAATGGAGTTGATCTATTGTTATGTGATTGAGGGATCAGACGATCCATTAAAAGTAAGAGGCCTTTGTCTCATGAATCTCTCTATTGCAACTTGTTTTTTCTTGGGGGGGGGGGGGGGTTGAACGTTTTTCATGAACCATTAATGTATTCAAAACTAGTGTTAACAGAGAGTGTATCATGAAAAAGTTCGCATTTCTCGCTCCCATCAAATTGGGCATCTCATTAGAACATTCATCACATTGATCATTGCATCCGTTGTTAGTCTGATTCCTTTTATTACCAGCCATTGGATGGAATTAATTGAATTTTAGGGGTACACATATAGGATAATACAAATACAAAAATGGGTTACTTAAAAATTACTTTTATTTCCTTATCTTATGAATTTGTAGGCTTCAATCTATATTATCCATAATCTACCTCCCAACATATATTCTTAGGGGAATTTTTTGTTACCTTAATAATGGTTCATACTAAGATTATGAATTTACCAAAGAATATCCCATGGGATTGTCATAACCAAGAGTGCAGCAAGGCCTATTGTCGTTCACCAATCCCTGTTCGAGTCTAGCTCAAAATGTTGTTTTCGGGTTTTACCCCTAGATACATCTGTGCCAGAGCCACCTCTACCTGTTCGTATCCAGACATGGATATATTTTCATGATAAACCACTTACTCAATAATCACCAAATGTTAGGTATATTTTTATTATACCTAGTCTTATCCCAAAGGCTTCATTAGGGTTTTCTAATCCTAATCCAAAAAATTACTAAACCTATCCTCTAATACCAACTATAAAAACCATTCTATTTATTACACACCTAAAAATGATTTATTACATAAACTCTTCACTTGATACAACATAAAAGATCGATATTTCTATTGTATTTTGGGATTAGGATCATTTCATAATAAATTAAAACATGAAATACACATATTTATTGAAAACTTCTTTTGAATGGACACACAAATTCCTTCGTACTTAGCATTGTATTGGATAACCTGAGAACATGCATAAGAAAAGGGTGAGATATACTGCCCAGTACGGGAGTAAAAAGGGCATAACATGAAGAATACAATACATGCTAGTCCATAATAATATCAATGAAGTATAAGAGAAACATGAACATAAAGGTATGATATTGCATGATTATCATAACTTGGAAATGTGGCAACAACATTTAACATGATATTAACATGATCAAAAACTCATTGAACATGGAGCATGAGTAAAACCTCATTTGAATGGAATTTTCTTTATTAAAAACTCATTTCACATGATGTATTTAGATACTAAACTTTACCCAATTCATTGTAGCGCTATCAAGGCACACCCTTATTAATCATTTCATTTCATGCATAAGTATGCCACATGGATCATATAAAATGGATTCATTACACATAATCATTTTTTCCATGATAAAGGAATGGTTAATTTATAAATGAAACTCTATAATCAATAAGTAAATGTGCATAATTCTGAATACCCTTGATATAAAAATGGGTATGGTATTCACTACACAACGACTTTGGCTTGGAAAATCATGGTGGAATTTCAGCAGCATATCGGCGTGACATAAGATTTCATAAAAATGGTTGATGAGTGAGAAATAAGGATATCATAATATTTACATGATATTTTTTGTAAGGGGGTCATATATATACACGCCCCAACATAATTAATGGAATTTAGATTCACAGTACAAAATAATTTCTTAAATGTAAATGTGAAAAGAGAAATTCCTTGTGGAATTTTGACATGGTAACAGGTGTACATGGGGGTAATTAATGAGAGATAAATAGGTCTATAATCATTAAAGAATAATGAGGGAATTATGGGGAGGTGTGAAATCATAAACTAACATTTTCATAACAACCTAATGAAATTTGGAATAAAATGAGAAAGGAAGAAATCCCTTACATGGAAGTGTGATCCCAATGGCTTGGGAGAGGCTTGAGAGAGGCTTCTTGGAAGATTGGGGTGACTTGGGAGGATTCTACATAGAAGAGGGAAAATTTAGGTCGAGCTCTAAAGGCATTTAGTGAAGAGGAAGTGGGATATTTTGTGGGTTTATGTAGGAAAAGAGAGAGAATTATTTATTATTTAGGTTTTGGACAATACACATTAAACTAACAAAAACTACAAACCAACCCCTAGTTTTTGACCTTGGTTTTTGGAAAAGAGGAGTGGAAAAAATTATTTTATAAGTCCAATGGACAAACTTATTAAAATATTTGGCTTGACTATATGGAGATGAGTCACACTATCAAGGAAATCAATTTTAAAAGTTAAAATGTTTTATAATCCTTAGAGGGTCCACTAAAGCATTGTCAAATAAATCAGAAAAACCTAAAATCACATTATATTAATGGTGAAACATATATTGTCTAATAATCCCATTTATAGTATTTTTTTACATCCCTATTTGGTCATTATGATGTCATAAATGACATTATATAACTAAACAGTATTTAATTTTTACCCAAAAATTCGATTGTCACCGAAAATTTTGAAAAATTTACAATTAGAAAATTTTGACATCCCGATTTCAAAAATAATATTCATTTTATCTAAATAATTTTTTAAATATGTGAATTTTTACTTTTAATATTAAAACTAATATTTATAAAAAATTAATGGGTTTTGACAAAAATATCTTTCAAACCTTAATAAAAATTACAATTGTATTCATAAAAATTATATGATCCTTTATATTTAATAAAACTTAATTTATTAATAAAATTTTAATAAAATATTATTTAATTGAAAAATCCATTAATTCATCAAAATATATTTCTTAATTTAATATTAACCTAAAATACTATTTTTTCTTTAAAACCCATTTACAAAGTAACAATAATAAAAAGTATGTGTATTATTTATTATATACAAAAATAATGTACATAATCATAGTGCTAAGGTCTTGTTACATAACCCCTTATAACACCTGCATAAAACCTAAGGGTAAAGTGTGTGATGATGAAAAACTCTAGGGGTGGCTCAGATAACATTGTTGGGGTGGTAATCTCTATCAACTTCCACTTCTCCCATAGACAATTCCCTTCGAGCTTAACGTGTTAAAACTCCGATTGGGACTGGTCAGGAGAGAATCCCAGTGATGCCACATCCTTTCCGAGCTCTGAAAAATGGGCTTAGTACGTTCCAATTCTTTTGGATGTGGCCATCACTTCCATTTTCTGAGTAAATTGGATTTGTTAAATCCCTATATTTATTCTAATCACGTGATCACTATTCAACGACTATATTATCAATGGTAATAATTCCTAACAGTATTTTTAAATCCAAAAACGTAAAACTAAGGTAGTATATATGTTTTATATAACCATTTTACATAATAAGAAATATAATTATATCAAGAGGATCATTCATTAATAAAAGTTTGGGTCGTTACAAATGATAATTCATTTCAGACCCATCAGATGAAGTTGCAATTAACATGAAAACATCCCATGGAAAATAACTCCTATCATGGGCTTCCATTGCACCCAGATCATACATGATCACAACCACACCACATCAATGTGGCCATAGTAGTAGTTGTTTTAGTGATCATCTAGGAGAGAACCCATCCCACTAAACTAAGGGAATATCTACCACTACCACCCATCAAATATTCAATTCTTTAGAGGATTTAGGACATATCAGTGGTAGCTTAAAAAACAACCCAACCCATTGGGTTGATTGAATTTATATCTCAATTTCCATAACCAGGTTCATCCTCCTCCAAGAAAATACTGGGGAAATCAATGATGATTCTAGATCAACCCTATCCCATTGGGATTGGAGAATTTATATCTCAATTTCGATCCTATGAGTCATAAAATCCCTAACTAGAATTATTGGATCCTCAAAAATTAGATCAATAAATTCCAATTGTGGCCATAAATATTCCACATCCCATAGGGTTGGGGGAATTTTCATCATCATTGTAACATCCTGTTACCGATGTGACAGGTATGTCTTAAACCGTGTCATGATTTTCCTTTTTTCCTTATGTGGGTAAGGGTTGAGTTTGGATTATAATTATACTTATAATGGTGGATTTAGAGTTCTGTTGGATTCTATCTTTTAAAAAACATTTTTATATGGGATGCCTGAGGATTTCATGTTGTGTAACAGAGTTACAAGTATTGTATTGGTTCTGCAATACAAGTCATGAACAGATTCATGCTGTGATGGGTACACATCATGAGTTGTCATTACACATAGTGAAGGATTTAATGATGGGTTTTAACTTAAATCATTGGCTTTTGATAATAAATGGTACACATTTTGATGGTTACAAAACATAAGTATTTCACACCGTGTACTGGGATTCCATGTCATGAAATACCCCGAATTCATTTTTCTAAATTGGTAGTGTGCATGAGTTTTACTTTTTCATCCACAACAATTACTTCTCCCTTGACCTAAGGCATTCCCCAAGAGATATGGAATCCTTCTAGCCCTTTTAGATCCATTTGTTTGGCATTCGATCATCATTATGCTTGTGGTGTAATTCCTATGTAAGAGTTATCACTCATTCTTAACATTCCTATCATTATCCTATATTGGGTTCTCAATGGATCATCTTGGAATTTATGGATCTTTACCTTGTGGTGTTGGACCTTTCATCTAGGATTGGTTTCTAGGTCTTCCCCCAGTCATTCTTGTTGATGGGAGCAGTTACTAGTGTTGTGTTTTGGGAAAAAGTAGGTGGTTCTTTCCCAACTAGCCAAATGGATTTCCATTATAATGATCGATTTATTTCAATTGTTGAATTAAATTCAACTTCTATAACTTTATTTCAAATTATTTGATAGAACCCAATTCTAGTGAATTTTTGAAATGGTTTTGGCATGGAAGATTTGGGAAAACCACCGATTCCATTTAATTAGGGTGTGCTTATGGAAATTGGATAATTTAAATTGTTTAATATAAATTGTGGATATGATTGAAATGGTTTCAATTAAAATTTTGAATTTAATTTGGAAAAGAATTGTGAATATTGACGGAATTGGTTTTTAATGGATTTAAATGTTGTGGAAATATATGAAAAATGTTTTTATAGAAACCCAGTTGTTTTATTTTTGAAAGAGGCATGTTTTTTTATTAAAAAAAGTTTTGGTTTTAAATGGAAAATTTGAATTTTGAAATGATAGAATGGGATTAAATTTTATTTTAATTAGTCTTAAATTAAAGATCCAATCAATGATTATCTAAGAGAACATGCAAGCCTTAGGTAGTTAGGGTGTTATTTGGACACACACTATGCTATTAAAATGGTATAAAACATAATTTTGGTAGGTCACATCCCCTATGGGAGGGTGATAAGTCATATTTGGACAGTGTCAGGGGGATGTGTGTATACACATATTTCTGAGATCACTTAGAGAGTGAAGATTCCTATACCTATAAATATCATTTTACCTTTTTCAAGATGACCATGTTGCTCACTTATTGTTTATATTTTAAATATAAATGTATTCAAATGTTTTTTGAACTGATTTACATGGATGTTGAATTTATATAAACTATTTTATAAAAATGTTTCACAAAAGAAATTGTTTTAGAAATATTCCATCATTTGTAAAGACTTTTCTTAAATTGTTTTCCATTTTTTGAAATGTATAACACAATTTGGTTAAATATGATTTAAATTCCAAACCTGTTTTAATTAAAATTATGATCTTTCCTTTGGTTAATCTATTGTTGGAATCTATTATGGAATCCTTGGTGAGACCCCACTGGGAGTTTTATATTACACCCTAATTTTTTCTTCGAGTGTTTGGAGACTTTCTTCTTCTAGGTTAGAACAAGGATAAATGATCTCTTGGAGGTAGATCCAACTATTGAACCATGGCTATGGTGAGTTTTTTCCATAGGGACTTGGGTGGGTTTTCGTATTTGGTACCTGGGTTATAGTAATTTGGTCATTTTATGTCTTGTTGTATTATGGTACATTACTCCCAATGGAGTTTTGTTTATATTCATATTGACAAGATTTTCTTACTTCCGCTATGTCTTGTGGAATAACTATTCCCACTTTCACGTTATATGATGCCAGGTGCTAGCCACCGACCCATGCAGATCCGGAATGCCCTATGGGTTATGTGAGGGATGGCTCAGATATTGGTTTACTAGGGTATCAGGATACCATGGGGATTAGGAATGCACTTTGGGTTATGTGAGGAATTTTTTGTGACAAATTGGTATCAAAGGAGGTTATTGAGCTTTTTTCTTGAATTTAGTATGCATTTTAAAAATCGTGTTTGGATATAGGAGGTAGTTGCGATTGATTTACTAGAAATCTCTCACTGTAATGAACCTTAAGACACAAGGGGTGGTTAGGGAATGATGTCTTATAGATTAGTTCTATTATTTTCCCTATTTTTATTTTGATAATGTAAAATTCAAATGTAGTTTGTTATTTTTTTGGAAATAATTTCTCTCATTTCCCAGTTTGACTGTTAGTTTGATGTCTTCCTCATTGTCTACTAATATTGTATAGAATCATACCTCTAAAAAGACATGAAAATCAGATAAAGGATGAATCTATTACTGAACCATAGAGAGTGAATCCTCTAGTGTAACCAAACAAAGTTGAGGTGATTGTGCACACTGACCAAGCTCTAGGACAAGCACCACCTCGAATTCCCATTCAGGGTCTAGCTATGTATCCTCAGGGGAATGTTCCTAAATATTGTTGTCGTGAATTCCTTCACCAGAATCCACTTATTTTCAAAGGCTCCACTAACCCTGAACAAGATGAGGAATGGTTGGGAAATATTGAACATCTGTTTGAGTTCATGGGAACACTAAATTTAATCAATGTAAAGTGTGATACCTTTTGTGATGGAGGGATCGAGCAGGAGATGAAGGGACATGATGATGATGGAAAAGAAACATGGGGTCCTAGAGTGGAATGAACTAACAGTTATTTTCACCAATCAGTTCTATCCAAATTCAATGGTGTTGTCAAAGGCTATGTAGTTTTTCATGATTTGGAAGGTTGATAGAATCATGACTGAGTATTCAAATGACATTGCTGATATCTTGCAATTTTCTCTAGATATTGTATCTAATTAGAGAATTATGGATTGATGATTTGAGTTAGGTATTCGATTAGATATATATTCTCAGGTTTTCCTGCTTAAGATACCCCCTTATCTTGATGTATTGGATAGGGAGATGATGGTTGATATGGACCTAGCTGGCAAGTCAGGGTTATCAGAAGTTTCTTTTTCACCTAGTGGAAGAGTGAGTTCCTTCAAGGGAAAATAGAAGTGTGATGATTCTCATGGAATTACCCAAATGAAAAGTTACTCTTTAACTCCTACAGTGTTAGGATGAAATTTCTTGATTTTCTACCAGTGTGGAAATCCAGGACATTCTAGGAGGGTTTTTGACAAGGAACCCGGAAATTGTAGCTCTTGTGGACGTTCAAGGAACTTATAGAGATTTTTTCATCACTTCTCTACTATGTTTAATAGAAAAGGATCATCATTAACTCCTAAAACTATAGGTAAAATAGATGATTCACATTTAAAAGGGTTCTGGCTATAGGAATCCTGATTAAAGATACTTCACATAGAGAAATAGTCTCCAGAATAAGCATACATAGGTCCATCAACTATGAGAGGCACCATTACTATAAAATCATTATTAATGACTACTCTTTTTGATTCTAGTGTATCTAATTAAATTTTTAAACATTTATTGTTAATATAATAAATATTCCTATGGATATTTTATCTTCTGCAATGGATATTACCACACCCCATGGAATGAAGAGAGAGCAGGTTCTCTGTAGTCCTTCTTGTGTCATATCTCTATCAGACATCAATTTATCATGGAGTTTTCTAGTTCTCTACATAAAATAACTAAACATCATATTTTGGATGTATTTTATCATTTATAAAAAAGCTAGGATTGATTTTTATCTTTGACATAACTATCTTACTACACCTAGGGGTGTTTCTCTTTTATTTTAAGGAGAATGGGACCCATGTTTGAGTATAACTAGACCTTATTATCTTGAAATGGTTAAAGTGAAAGCTTGGGACCCAGTGGTGTTTTATTTTGATCTAGAGCATGATTCAATGAGAGGTGATCTCCCTCTAGTCTTCTATAAGTTTCCTAACATATTTCTTTCTGACTTATTAGGTTTTCCACTCATAATAGAAGTTGAGGTTTTATTTATTTAATTATTGGAACTCAAGTAGTTTCAATTCCATATTACCATATGGAAACCTTTGAAATAAAAGAATTGAATCCCCAGTTGGACAATAATCTTGAAAAGGGATTTTTATGCCGGAGTGCATCACCTTGTGTGTCATTAGTTCTCTCCGCTAATAAGGATGATGTTTCTCTTCTCTTATGTGTTGATTAAAAAAATATCAGTAGAGATATGGTAAAGAATAATATCCATTTCCACAAATTGATTATCTATTTGATCAATTGAAAGGGGTGAAGTGGTTTTCAAAGATTGAACTTAGATTTGGTTACCATCGGTTGTGTATAAAGGAATACGACATTTGTAAAACCACCTAATGGAGTAGGTATGAATATTATGAGTACCTTATTATGCCATTTGGTCCATCAAATGCTCCTATAGTTTTCATGGATTTTATGAATAGAATTTTCCAAGAGTATCAGTATACCTTTGTGGTACTATTTGAGGATGAAATCCTCATTTACTCCAAATACAAGGAGGATCATGTGAAACATATGAGAACTATTCTTCCTCTGCTAAGAAATCACCAACTTTATACCAAGATTTCAATGTATGATTTTGAGATTCAGGAAGAGAAATTCATGGGACACGTGGTGTCTGAATAAAGTATAATAGTTAATCCTAAGAAGGTAAATTCTGTTATGAGTTGGGAGAAACCACATATTGTCTTTGACATTCAAATATTCTTGGGATTAGATGGATACTATCATCGGTTCATGAAGGAATTCTCGAAGTTGGATTCTCTGATGACTGCTCTAACTCGGATGGGGGTGATGTTTTCTTGGAATGATAAATGTTAGATTTCTTTTGGTGAGTTGAAATGTATTTTGACCACTCTGATAGTGTTGACTCTTCCAGAGGCTGCGTAGGGCTATGTAGTCTGTTATAATGCATCAGGTTTAGGTTTTGGAAATGTTTTTATGCATAGAAATCATGATGTAGCCTATGGATCTCATCATCTTAGGCTACACGAGAAGAACTATCCTACCCATTACCATGAAATTCAATTGGAAATGCATATTATTATGTGTTTCCGACATTACCTTTACATAGAAAGGTTTATTGGGGATTTATACCACAAGAGGATGAGTTATATCCTCTCTCAAAAATATTTGAACCTTCCCAGAGGTGTTGGGTGGGGTACCTGGAGTCATTCAACATTGATGTTTCTTATACCATGGGGAAAGGGAATGTAGTTCCAGATGTGTTGAGCAAGAAAATTCCATCCCATGCAGTGAAATAATGTTTGTAAGAGTGGAGTTTGATGGCTCTTTTTTCACAGTTTCTTATTGGAGTTCTGAATAAATGTGGTAAAGTTTTTTTATCCAGTGTTAAGTTGAAATACGTTCTTCTAGAGATGATTATTAGGTATTAAGTGTTTGATGATGATTTTGGTAGCATTAGAGACTCTATTTATGATGGGGAGATAACTACCCAGTGGTCATCCACTAAAGAGGGTGTTCTATGTTATCGAAACTACTTTTTTGTAGCATTTGCAGTAAGAAAGGCTGTGATAGGGTATTTTTATAATTCCCAGTGGGCAGTGTATCCAAGAACCAAAAATATGTTCTTCGATGTTTGATAATTGTTCTTGTTGCCAGAAATGAGATGGGACATTGCTGAGTTTGTCTCTCATTTCTATACATGCCAACAGATTAAGGATGATCACCATAAACCTTCAAGTTTGATTCAACCACTTCTAGTCCCTACTTGGAAGTGGGATGAAATTTATATGGACTTTATGATTGGGTTGAATCATACCCATAGAAAGAGGAATGAAATATGGGTTGTGATCAACAGGTAGACTAGGTCAGCTCAATTTATACCCATTCGGGATAGAAATAAATTTGAATTGTTGGGAAATCTATATGTGAAAGAGATTGTATATTTTCACGGGGTACCATCTTCTATAGTCTCTGATAGGTATACTTGGTTTACTTCTAATTTTTTGAGAGGCCTTCCGGCTGCACTGGGATCTTAGGTTCATTAGAGCATGACCTACCATCTGCAGTCAGATGGATAGACAGAGAGAGCTATATAGATTCTAAAGGATATGCATCACGCTTGTGTTCTAAACTTTGGTGGGGATTGGGATGATCACTTGGTACTGGTTAATTTTTCTTATAACAATAGTTATGATTCCATGATTGGAATGACACCTTTTGAGGCCTTATATGGTCATCCTTGTAAATATCTATCATGTTGGTCAGAGAATGGTGAAAGTTCCATTACTGGACCAAGATTAGTGCAAGAGACAACTGTAAAGATTTAGCTAATTCACCAGAGAATGTTGAAAGCATAGAGAATATATAAGACTTATGCTAATAATCTCCATAGAACGTTGGAGTTCTCAATTGGTGACTAGGTGTTATTGAAGGTTTCACCCCGATAGGGTCATCGACGGATTGAGAGGCCTGGAAAGATTGATCTTCATTTCACGGGACCTTTCAAGATCGTTGAGAAGGTGTGGAAAGCTTCTTACAATTTAGAACATCCATCACAGCTGACGTCAACACATAACATATTATAGGTATCATAGCTGAAAAGGTATATATCTAATCTGTCTCACATTTTGAGCTAGAGTGATCTGGAGATTGAACCTGATTTATCTTTGACTAAGCAGATAGTTAGGATAACAGATTCTGAGACCAAGGTACTTCATGGGAGGAAAATACCTTTGGTTCATGTGATATGAAAGCCTAGGTCTGATAATCAAGATATGTGGGAATGTGAGGAATTGATAATAGAGTAGTGGACTCTTCTCTTTAAAATGGAAGTTTCTTCTTAGGATTTCTGGGGATAGAAAGTTTTTATGGTGGGGAGGTTATAACATCCCATTATCAAACTGAAAGGTATGTCTTAAACATTGTCTTGGTTTTCCTTTTTTATTTTTTGGATAAGGGTTGAGATTAGATTGGGAGGATACTGATAATGGTGAAGTCAGTGGTTTTTTGGATTCTCTCCTTTAAATGAATTTTTCATGTAGGCTCCCTATGGATTTCACATCATACAAAAGAGTTACATGTCATGTAATGGTTTTGCAAAAGAAATCGTGAACGACTTCAATCTATGATGGGTATACATTGGGAGTTATCATTATATTCCGTGAAGGATTTAATGATCAGTTTTTTACTCAGAGCATCAAATTTTAATTCAAAAGTTACAAGTTTTGATGGTTATGACACTTAAGTATTTCACACCATTTATTTTTATTTCACATCGTGAGATACCCTGATTGTGTTTTTTAAACAGGCAATGCGATTGAGTTATTAGTTTTCCTCCTCTCAATTTATTTCCCCCTCTACCTATGAAATTACTCAATAAATATGTAATACTTCTAACACTTCCGGATCCATTAGTTTGTAATTTGATCATTGCTATGCTTTCGATGTAATTCCTGTGTAAGAGTTGTCTCTATTTCTTCACATTCCTCACATTATCCTCTTTTGGGTTTTCAACAGATCATCTTTGAATTGAAGGATCTATACCCTATGGTGTTATATATTACTTCTAGGTTGGGATTCAAGGTCTTCTCCGCCTTTTTTCTCATTGAGAGGTGCCTTTTCGAGTGTTTAGTTTCATGAAGAAGTAGGTTATTCTCTCCTGACTAGCCAAATTGATTACCATTGTAATTCTTGATTTATTTCAATAGTTTAACTAAATTAAATTTCTCAAACTTTCTTTTAATTGATTTGATAAAACCCAATTCTAGTGAATTTGTATTTTTCAAATGGGGTTGGCATGGAAAATTTGGAAAACCCCCAATTCTATTGAATCGGGGTTTGATTGTGTAAATTGGTCAATTTAAATTGTTTAATTTAAATTTTTTATTTTATGGAAATGATTAAAATTAAAATTTTAATTTTAATTGGGAATATAATTGTGAAAATATATGGAATTGGTTTTGAAATGATTTTAAAATCATGGAAATGGCTTTAAAAGTTTTGATAGAAACCCAATGGTTTTATCATGGAAATAGGCATGTTTTTTATTAAACCCCATTTTGGTTTTAAATGGAAAATTGGAATTCTAAAATATGAAAATGGGATTTAAATGTATTTTAGGATGTCTTAAAATAAATTTCACATCATTGATTATGTTATATCACATGAAATCCTTAGGTAACTAGTGAGTTATTTGGATACACTCTACACTATTACAATGTTCTAAAACATAACTGTGGTGGGGCGCATCCCTAATAGTAGGGTGATGAGTCACCTCTAGCTAGTTTTACGGGGACATGAATATAAAAATATTGCCAATATCACTTAGAGAGTGTAAAGTACTATAGCTAGAAAAACTATCATACCTTTTATAAGATTACCATGTTGCTTGCTTATTGTTTATATTTGAGATATAAATTCATGCCAATGTTTTTTGAACTGATTGATATGCCTGATTAATCTATATAAACAATTTTATAAAAATGTTTTACTGATGCCATAATTTTATAAATATTCCATCATCTGTAAATCATTTTCTTAATGTGTTTTTGCATATTTTGAAATGTATAACATGATTGGTTTAAATATGTTTTAAATGCCCAAATGTTTTTATTATAAATTGAAAGATGTACTTTAGTTAGTCTATTGTTGGAATCTATTATGGAATCCTTGATGAGACCCTACTAGGATGTTTAGCTGACACCCTACATTTTCTTTCAGGTATTTTTAGACTTTCTTCTTTCAGGTTTGAGAAAGGGGAAAGAATCTCTTGGAGGTGGATCCAGCTATTGAACCTTGGTCATGGTGAGGTTTTTCCATAGGGGCTTGGGAGGTTTTTCTTATTTGGTACTTGGGTTTTAGTACTTTGGGTCTTTTATGCCTTATTATATTCTGGTACTTTTCTACCAGTGGAGTTTCTTTTATATGTATATTTACTTTCTTATCTTACTTCCACTATGTCTTGTGAAAAAATCATTCCCACTTGCACGTTGTATGATGCAAGGTGCTATTTTCCGACATATGGGGATTGGGAACGCGCTCTGGGTTATTTCAGGGATGGATCGACTATCAGGTTACCGGGGTACTCGGGCTAGTTCATGACAATCATCATCATCATAGTAGATATAATGAGTATTTTCTAGGTTGGGAGGTAAATATCGATGGATGACATCCCATACATTCCTCCCACTACCGAAAATACCTCTATTATTCTGGGTCTATTCGGTAGTCATGGCAAGAAACTCCCTTAAGTTCACTACCCATAGGCCAAGACAGGAGGAGCGTATTGTGAAGGAAATCAAACCCCAATGGGGTCAGAAGCCAAAATGTACCAATATGGCCAAAGGTATGAGAAATGACACTAATGAAGGTAGTGTAGAATCATCCTATTACATTTGATTTAATGGGATAAACACCATTTATTGATAAACCTATATAAATGTTATCACTATCTACATGACATATATTATGGTAGAAGATGAAAATTCATAGGACTAAAACATAAAAAACCTTTCATAAGTGGAGGGTGATATGGTTCGACCAACTCAGGCTACAAGCACCTGAAACCAGAGGAGGCTCCAAAACTTGTAACCTCTGAATACCAAGTTTCCACCTCTACAGCAGAACACTACCAAAGATAAAGAGTAATGTGTTGCTAACTCTAAATTATCCTGTAGAAGAGTTGAAATTCCTTCGATATATGAATAGTTGTCAAAATATGACAATGAAATACAAACCCTCAAATAACTTAATGGGAATATACTTAGGGAAAATATTCCCACTAGGTGTCATCTTTAGTTAAAGATGAATATTCTCCCTCCTAGGGCCGATCCACCTACAAGAGAAGCATTTGAGTGTCATACCAGCTCTATATATAGGTAGCTGGTCTAAATATATTATGAATTAAAAAATGATCATGACTTACATAATTTTCAACTACATCTTATCCCCTACCATGGTAATCATTCAGTGTCTTCATGAATTGATAATTAGCAGGAGATGAAAAAGGGACCCCATCATTAGTCCCCACCCGATCCCTATAGATTAGAGGCAGCTCAAATAGAAGTACATATAGAATTTCTCTACGTAATTGAGTCCCTGGATACTCAAATGAAATCCATGGAAGGGATATGTGCACCCGTGCATCTTAATATGAAGACATATCCCATATGGGTGGATGACTCTTTACCTCTACCCAATTTTTCCAATACAACCTTCAACACCTTTTATTTCACTTGAGACCCTGGATAGCATCTCACAACCTTTGTTTCATTATGTGGCCCCTTGATAGGACCTAAAGATGAGTAATAAGAGAAAAAGATAAAGTGTTTTGTCTGGACTCTGGTAAGGCTGACCTTTGTTTTCTACGACATCCTTCCAGAAGGATTCACTGTAGGATGAAAAGACCTTCATCATCAATTAATTTACTATTTCACCTCCACAATGAGGAAAATGATAATTATTTACCGGAAGAAATATAAGTAAAGTGAAAATGAGAGGGTTTCTGAATACATAGCCATATTTAAAGTTTTAACCTATTCAATCAGCATCCCTCTGTCATAGGATCAATTTATGGAACTATGTGCTAAAAATAACCAAGATGAGACACATGCACCTCTTATCATAATGAAGCATCCAGGTGGGTTTGATGATTTCTTATAAATGACACATCTTCTAGAAGACACCATTTAGAGAACCCGATCCAAATCTCGACTCAGGCCCTCAGTAGAGGGAAAAGGTCTTGTAAGTTAGAAATTTCCATTGTTACCCTCAAACCAGTATCAATGCACATTCAAGCACCTAGGCGGGTCCCGAACCACCCAACACCTCCTATCAAGTGGAAAAAACAATAAATTTGACCTCATCTACAAGCTGGATGAGACCAGGGCTGTTTGAGATCTGAGGAATAAATGAATAATGTATACTAATTCTAAAATGAACAAGTCCCTTGTAATTTATTTGAATCTGTGGACAATAACCTGCTCAAGCTTCCATATCCTATGAATCCTAATGAGGCCAACCTCACCAATCATCCTAATTGCTACTCATTCCATAGGACACTGGGTCATAATGTCTAGGATGGATTTGTCTTCAAGGAAGTTCTTTAAGGCATAGTCAATTTTGGAAAGGTGATGTTGGATAACTCCTTAGAGTGGGTGACTTATATAACCATCACCTAGCCAAAAGAGGAAGGTGATTGGAATAAAAATACATCTACGCATACAAATAATTTCAAAAACTAGATGACTTAAAAGGTAGTTAACCAAGCTCATGCCACCCTGAGAGCATAGATTTGAAGACCTGCAATAGTTTTGACACCTAGGGTGGATATATCAGATATTCCTCTATTAGGTGGACATGACCATCATACCTAGGAATAGATAGAATAAGAAGAGTCATTTTATGCTATGACACCAACTCTGAATCTTGTAGATTTCTTCGATGTAGTTTCAAAAGCATGTGAACCACCCCACCAAACAGAATTCTCATTAGATGAAGAAATAATATTTGGTTTTATCAACTGGATACACTTAGTAGTACCCTTCTCCAATGATGACTATGCCTCTACATATGATTTTGCCTCACTTAACTAGGGAACAAGCGGTCGCATGCATAGGAACTGAGGATATAGCGGACAACACATGTGTATTTGGATATAATATTTTGGTGGTGACCCTACAGAGGATGTTTATAAAGATAATTCCTTGGGATAAACACTCAAACAAGCCCAATGGAGACATGGAGGTGTCCTAGAACCCTCTAGTGGTTTTCCCCACCCAATTGTCTTTTATTACCACTACCAGAGGTGTAATTATTTATTTGGGCCATACAATGGTGAAGGCTAACATGACCTGCACCATTGGAAGCAGAATCTCCCTCAAAATCATTACAAGTACCAACCCCATCTTCCTATGATGTCCTTGTTCCTAAGCAACAAAATAGGGAGAAAACCCACATTGGGAAGTGAAGACCTCTATAAAAAATTATTACATTCTTAAACAACTAGGGGTTTTCCTATCCAAGATCTCAATTATGGATGTTCTACATCGTTCCAAAGAACTCATAGAGGCACTCGTTGAAGCCCTCCAGACCCTAAAAGTGTTCAATATATAAGTCACTAAAACTGAGGTCTATCAATTGGATAACATTGCATTAGAGTTCCATATCACCATATTGTTCACAAATTTGGGCTAAGAAGTGGTCATCTGGGGACACATCCGACCACTATATATTTCGGGTATGGTTGATAATATCAACATACAATGGTCCATGATTGACAGTGGTTATGGGATAAATCTCGTCCTGATTTTAACCCTTTGATGTTTGGGGTATAGATAAGTTGAATTTTATCCCCCAATGATGACCATTCAAGTTTATGATAAGTGTGAGAAAAGATCTATCGATAAGATCAAGCTCAAAGCTCGGTTGGGGTGCTCATGTCCAAAACTGAGTTTATGGTCATCCAGTAAGAAACCACATACAATGTCCCACTCAGAAGTTCCTTTCTCATTATTTAGGTGGCGGTACCCTCAACATTTTATCATTGTCTAAAATACCCCATCGATGAGAAGGTAGGCTTACTATATGGTGATAATTCCCCCTTAAATAAATGCAAAGCCACACATGCTAAGGAATGATTCTAAAAAAGGGAAGGAAAGAATCCAAAAGTGGATGATGATATAAGGGTTGAATCCCTTAATGGTTTGGGGACCACCACTTCAAATAACTGAATTGTTCTTGGCAGAAACTATTTGCTCCCCATAAATCTAGTGGATGCAATAGACCTGGTCCCAAATTTTCAATCCCCTTATATTCCCAGGGACAGTGTAATAAACAATTCTCTCTAGTATATATCTACAGTGAATATGGCATAAGGGGAAGGTAATTTCTTTTCTTATGGTCTCTATCACTAAGATAGTGGAAAATATTCCCACATATTACTGAAATCATATGAAAATGCCTCTGTAGACTCAGAGGTGGAAGAAGAGGAGGATGAACTCAGGAACACCCCTCCTATATTCAAGGAAGGATTCTCCACCATCATTGATGAGATTAAAAGGTCATATATAGTAATATAATAAGACCTTCAGACTACATTGATGAGTGCCTTCACACCTCTAGACGAAAAAGAGATTTACATTGAATTTCTAAAGGAACACCGAAACGTGTTTAGTTTGAATTATATAGAAATTACCATAATGAATCTTGATGTGGAAACCAACTATATTATCTTACCCACTGAGTATCAAGGATTCAAGAAGGAATCTAGAAAGATGAACCCCTCTAACAATACCAATTTATAGGTAGAAGTTGAAAAATTGATCTAGGTAAACTTTTTTTGATAAGTGAAATAACCAAGATGGCTTACCAATAACATCCATATTAAGAAGAAGAATAGGAAGATTAGGGTATACATCAATTTCATATACCTTAATTGACATTTCCCAAAGGATGACTTCCCATTTCTAATTATGGAACTCTTGATCGATGAAACTGCTAGCTTCCAAGACCTCTCATTCATGGATTGGTAATTATGCTAAAAATAGATAAAGATGTCCTCTAAAGATGAAGAATCCATTTTCATTATAGAACAACATGAGATATTTTTCTATTAGGACATTCCCTTTGACTTAATGAATTTTGTGGCCACATATCAACATGTCATGCATCATATCTTCAATCCCTTCTTGGGAAGAATATCTGAATGTTATGTTGACGACCTAGTGGTCAAATCCCAATAATGATATGGTCTCTTCATGGATATTCAAATAGTATTTGACAAGCTACGACATCATATAATGAAGATGAATCCACTAAAATATGATTTCAGGGAAACATTAGGGAAGTTCCTCATCTTTGTTGTACACCACCTTGACATCGAGGTTAACCCTAAAAATAATAGTGTTATTATTGAAATGTCACCCCTCAGAATATTAAATAACTCAGGGAGATATAGGGGCACCTTACTTTTATTCAACATTTCAAAAGCAATATGGATGGAAAATCTCTCCCCTTCACCAAACTGATGAAGAAGGTTATCACATATCAATGGGATGATGATTGCCAAGAAGAATTTGAGAGTCTCAAACAATACATGCTACACCCATTGGTTAAGATTCCACAAGTGTAAGGGAGACCATTCATATTATACGTAGATACCATGGAATACTCAATAGGTTTCCTCCTAACATAGAATAATGATGCAAGTAGTGAGAAAAGTCTCTACCACTTTATTCAAAAAATGCTAGGTTCTGAGACTTAATAATATGACATCGAGAAGAGCTACCTCACAGTCATCTTTTTATTAAAAAATATGAGGCATTACTTTCATCACCACGAATTCCATTTGGTCTCTCGTATTGACACACTCAAGTACATCCTAGGACGTATCATGATTAATGGGTTCTTTTCCCAATGGGAAGTCATTATAAAATAGTATTACATCCAATTTGTATCACAAAAGTCGGTGAAAGGGAAATACCTATCTGATTTCCTCACAGCACATCCTACCCTTGAGAATATACTGATGGAAATCGAGCTTCTAGAAGAAGAGGTTTTATTTTCCCATGACACTCCTTGGACAAGGGATATGTAATTTATGGCACCTCCCATAGGCCTATCGGCAAGAGGATGGAAAACCCAAATCTCAATCGGGTTGGATTAGGGATTTTTTTATCTCTCCATAAAAAGAAGTTTCTCCATACTATTTCTCCCTATACCAAGGCTACATGAATAATGAGGCTTAATACCAAGCCCTCATTGATGGCTTGGAAATAGCCATACAATAAAAAATAGCATATCTGAACATTGAAGGGTATTCATAGATAGTGATAAAGTAGATAAATGGAGAATATGAAATCAAGAAGGAAGTACTAGACCCTATCACTAGCTACATCAGGGGACTAATGGAGGATTTACCTTTTTAACACACAATGCATCATGTTTCCATGAGAACAAAATGATCATGCTGGCATATTGGCTAAAACAACAACAATCTTGGTTGACCCTGATCTAGAGGAAGAAATATTTTGTGTCACACACCAAAGGACGGTCTCATCGATAACCATATATGATATAGGAGAAATAAATCTGGTCTGCAATATCCCAGAGCATGATTAAAATATATACACCTATGAATGGATAGAGCCCATAATTGGTTATCTCCAAAATGGGACTCTCCTAATAGACTAAGATAGAAGGTAACAGATTCTATGGTGAGCAGTGAACATTACCCTACAAGATGGTCTAAATGAGAAGAAAGACCTCAATAAGTAATGTCTTAAAAATTCTCTTCAGATACATATAAGAAGGATATATTTTCCCCATAATGGAAAAAGTCTATATGAGTTCCTTTAATTCCCATCAATATGGGACCAAGCTCTCCCACTAGATTAGGAGGTTGGGTTACTATTGGAAAACCATGATATAGGACTATGTGTATTTCACTAGAAAATTTAGTGTATGTTAGATCCATGAAAACATTATCCATCAACCCCCTAAATTGCTACATACATCTAAAAATTCCATGACATTTAGCATATGGGGAATGAATGTTGTGGGGTCATATCCCTCATCCACAACTAATCATTTCAAGTATATCCTTACTACTATTGACTTATTTTCCAAATGGGATGAGGTAATACCCATTAAGGAATTCAGAATGAAAAAAAACATCAACTTTATAAATTACCATATTATCACTCGGTTTGGGGTCCCTCACACAATATTGATGGATAATGGCACCAAATTTTGTTATATGGAGTTGAATAAACTATACCAGGAGTACAAAATCAATCCCAATCACTCATACTAGAATCATGCAACAACAAATGGACATATAGAGGCCTTAAATAAGACTCTGTAAAATATACTATATATGATGTTGATCAAAGACCCAAATTCCTACCCAGAAAAGATCCTCTATGGTTTATTGGATTACCATACCACCATGCATAACACTACATAAGAAACACCATATTTATTTATGTATGGTACTGAGGTTTTGTTATCCATAGATGTCCAGAATCCTTCACTCTAAATAGACATTTGAATACAACTCTCAAATGATGAGAAATCAAAAAAGCGGTTGGATGAATTAGAGAATATTGATGGGAATAGGGTGCCTACATTTCACAACCATGATGTTCATCAAAATTAGATCACATGATCATTAAATAAAAGTTTCTCCATCATGTTTTCATCTAGGGAAAATTGTTTTTGGTTATCAAAACCCCAGTGAAACTAGGGATAAAGCCCTTGAAGTTGGAACCCAAAAGGGAAAGAACTTATATCATACACAAGGTCCATCACAACATAGCTTAATCACTAGTCACAATGAAAAATAATCATGTCACACCCCCCAAAAATGAAATATTTATCAAGAAATATTTTTCATAGCTTTCATCAAGTATCTATCATCCTAGATGCATGATGTGAAACTATATACAAATTTACTAATAACAAGACATTAAAATACAAAACGTATCACATATCGATCACATAATGTTAAATTATATGATTCTTATCCTAGAAACAATACTTTAAACTGCACAACATTTCAAATCCTTACCACGCAATGTTAAAATGTACGGAGTTCATCCAAACCAAATGACATTAAACTGTATGGAATTTTTTATCGTAGTAAGAATTTAAACTAGACAGTATCCCTCATACCTATCACAAGATGATAAAATGTCGAGATAAAGTCCACATTGCATGACATTAAACTTCCTGACATTCATAATCTCACTGAAAATTCACCAAACATGACCTTGATCTATATGGAAGAAAGATTAAGTGCCCCAGTCCCTGCATGACTGATGTCCTTGTCCCATAACATCAATCTACATAGGTTTTCAGAGCTGTGTATGACTTGATTATAATTCTAATGAGATATATAGGGACACATAGATCCTTTATCATGACCCATCCACCACATGGTAAAAAGTTCCCCATATTATCGTTCAATTACCTCCATATCATGATGTTTCTTTTCCGTTCCTTTTTTCTCACACAGATCATAGACCACATGAGATTGGGATTTTTGGTAACGGATCCCCTCATGTGCTCGAGTCATATCAGTTCACGAAAGGGATATCATGATTCCTCATTTAACAACATTAAACTGCATGGTTGATGTCCACTTGCATGATGAAAAACTACGCATTACTGTGGGAATTACATGAGAGAACCACTACCCATGGTGTTGGTCTTCCACCACACCTTCATTCAAGAACTACATGTGACTTGATTCCCATCATCACATGATACATATTGATTCTTTAATCTCCAATCAAATTCCCAACTACAACAATCAATATAAAAATTTCCTCCTCTCTATGTACATGATAGACATGCACATGGAGTTTATTTAAGAACTATCCATGGATTGATTCCTACTATCACAAGATACATAGTGATGCCTAAACATCTATTCCTTGGGCCCAACCATAACATTAGAATTTCACATTGGGAATCCCACATCCTTTCCGAATGATGTTAAACTACATGATTTCTCTCTAACTTTTTGTGGATTTATTCTTGTCATCACCTGATATGTAGTGATGACTGAATCTCTAATCCTGGGTCCAGATACAAAAATCAATGGGAAAAATCCCCCCTATACATATTTTTTAGATATATGAAAAGTGTTTCCCATTAAATAACTATGTGTGTTATGATTCCATCCCTCACAGGATATGTAGTGTCGACCAAATCTATTATTCTTAGGTCGAGCAGTGATAAATTAAAATATACCACATACCTGCGTACAGGGCCGACCTATGCAAGTAAATTCCCCAAAATATATAGAGGATGAGTCATAAAATTTCATTTTACCTATGTATTAGTCATATATACATATTTATTTCTTATGTACACAATATACCTTGTGCATTTTTTAACTTTGGTTCCCATGTCCTTACCACATGACGTTAAACTATGAGGGAAATGTCCTAGTTACATGACTTTAAAACTGCATGAAATATATTTCCCCACCACATAGTGTTAAAATGTAAAAAATATTACTTATTTTTATTCCTTATCAAAGGAACACAAGAACCTAACCCCAAAAACTAGAGTATGGGGTGATTCTATCATATTTTACATACCTTAATCCATAATTCACACATCATACATTGAGCACATCAATTTGATGAAAACCTTTCATAGAACATGGAAAGAAAATACATATCTCTATTTGAATATTCTATAGATGGATAAGAGATCATACCTAGTAACTAGATACATCTTGGATCTATAATAAGGGATTCTTGATCCTTGTGAGCAAGATGTCATCATTGAGGAACTCTGCACCTGAAGGTGTTCTGGGCCATCCCAGGCATGATTTTCCTATATCATTACTCATAATATGAGAATCTTGATCTATGATTTACAAAATTTGTATCCCCCTCTAAAAAGAATTTTTGGATTACTATTGACCTTGGGTATCCTTATTAGGCTCTTTTGTATCATTACTCTCATATTATGTCCATGTATGTCATGACCTTAAATTGCATGCACTTTGATCAAAGCTACATGACCATAAATTATAGACTTTGATGGTCCAAATTGAAAGACCTTAAAATACTAGCGAAAGAGACACAATACATGTTTGGTTGAAATCCCACAAAGCAAGGCCAATTAAAAATTCAAGTCTTTTCACTCTAATCTCTTCATCCCGGGAGTTTAGGAAAACGTTTGGACATAGATAAATGAGGCATAAAGCTCATATGGTAAACTTTGTAGACCTATTAAAACACAAGATATGATTCCTAGACACCATGTTCTAGGAAAAATTAATATTAATAGTTTTTCACATCTCCTCGCCATGATAAGATGTTCACTAGGTGGCGGCACAATTTTTAGGGTGCTCAAACCCTTCTTGAATTTTTTTTTTATAAATCACACTTCATGATTTGAGCATATCAGGCCACCGTAAATCTTCCATAACCCTTGGAAAAGGTTACCCAAATTCATTTAAACCTTTGTTTGATTATACATGGATACCAATGGCTCCTGCACATGTGCCTACTATCATCAACAAAATACAGAACTCTATAAAAAGTGATTTCTGATCGTTGTGATCCCTGATGTCACCATGGTAGAACTTAGCACCTTAGTGTGTTCTGGTCCTTTCCTGGAATGATTTCCCACACCTTCCCCATGAACCTAACACTTTAGACCTTGATATACAATCCTTGTAACTAGAATATTCAGTAGGACTTACATCCTCAATGTTTAATCATTGTGTTTTTTACTCTTTCTCAAAGTAGGAATGTGACACTCCATTCCCAATCCTTTTGAAGGCCCACACCCAGTGATTCAAAACCATAGGGTGTCAAGCCCTGACCTACCAAACATAGGTGTCCCCTATTTATAGGAAAGGTACACCAATCCTTGCGAGCCTTGGTAACATCATGGAAAAAACCCAACACCTCTGGGTGTTATGGGTCATTCCCAGCTATTTTCTCCTTCCCATATTCAGTGACTCGAATGTTTGGGTTATGAATTACATTATCCACATTCGAACTGTCCAGGTGGGCCCAGATTCTCTATTATTTCACAATAAACCAATATTTTCCCCATAAAACATTTATAAACCTTGTAAAAGAGAAGATACACCACTTTTTGAAAATACTACCGACACATAAGGGCTGTGAACTACCAGTCAGAGGCATATCATACTTACAGGAAATAAACTATAATCCTCAATAGATTCAACAACACTATGGTGGAACTCAGAATCCTTGGGTGTTTTGGGTCATCCCTAGAATGTCTACCCCATATTACATGATCATCAATCCAGTCCTAGTAGTAAGATTTTAAACTACATGACATCTCAAGGTATGGGATAAAAGACCCTAAACTACAATGATAAAAGGTCAAATATAAATGACCCTAAACAATAGCGATAAAAAGTCTAAGATGAAAGGACCTAAAATAAATTGATAGATAGTCTAAGCTAAATACCATAAGCTAAATTGATAGAAGGTCTAAGATAAAAGAACCTAAAGTACAGTGATAAAAGGTCCCAACTAAAAGAACCTTAACAACATCTATTTAAGGCCCAAGATAAAAGTCCCTAAACTATAAAGATAAAAGGTTTGAGTGAAAAGACCTTAAACTAAATCATAACCATAGTTTACTATGAAATAATAAAAATATTCTTATGAGGCCCCCATATGTATCAGGAAAAGTCAATCAATGCTTACTAAGTCCATTGATTTTAGAAAAATTTAGAGAACTCTCCATGTGGGACATATACTCTTCCCAATTTGAAAGTGCAATGTGAGTGTAATTATTTCACTGAGAGGGTGTGGGGGTGAATCTGTGCTACTTTTTATTTTATATTTTCTTAAAACAACCTTTTACTCCTATTAAATATTTCAATCCTTTCTAAAAATAATTGAAAAACACATCCACAAGAACATACAAATTTATATGCTTCACTGTTCAATAAGAATTACTACGCACATGGTATAGTATGGAGGAAATATAATGCCATACAATCCAATAGAAAAAAATCAATGGATCAAAATAAGTAGGACATACACATTAACACATGTAGAACTTTGAGTACAATCCAAAAGTTCCCGGGCACCCTTTTATCACAAATTGGGTATAACAATATTTGTTTAACAACTCACGTAACATTTTTTTCTTTTTCAATTACAAAAATGTATTCAATTGAAAAAAAATCTTCAATTTCTTACCCATAAGATGGAAATAACTTCTGGGACTTTGTTAAGGAAAACTGAGTATGATTTTCCTTGTCCAATAAGCCTCCCTCCTAATTTTTAGATCCGATTCTTAAAATCCAATTTTCCAATCCGATAGAAATATGTCTGTCATAATATGATAAAAATAATTAAGAATACTTTATTGAGTCCATAAATCCCAATATGGAAATCCCAGATCTGATTATTCATCCAGATCAAATGTCCATCCGAATATAATGACAAGATGAATATGGTAATTTGTTGATTATGATAATCAATGAGTACGATGATCTGCTGATTACAACATGGTGATCTTGACTATTCTTCTTAATTTCTCCGTAAAAAATTCTTCAAAAAAATATCGAAATGGACACTTCTTTCTCCCCCTTAAACTATGAGCTTCTTTCTCTTCTCCACTGAATAGTACATCTATCATTAGATAAGTAATGTGTACATTTTCACCTTTTATAGGTGAACCGTTAGAGATTTGGCATGAATCCCAAAATCTTTCTCGATCACTTAAATTCACCCAAATCTCAATTTCTCTTAAACTATTGAGTGAATTTTGACTTTGTTCACTCTTCTCAAAGCTTATAAATTCTTGTATAATCTTCACATCTTCTTTATACTTTCATTTCAATTTCCATTCCGATTTAAATTCATGAGTCTAATTTTATGAATCCAATTTGTTTAATAAAATTCATTCTATCAATTGAATATACAAATGTATGAAGACATGGATACCACTCTGATTTTTGAATAAAATTTTTCATTTTAATTCCAAGACCCCTCTTGAAAATTCATTCAAGAATCTCCATTTTCAATCCAATTTTACTTCTTCACTTATCCTCTTGACCTAGTTGTAAATATAAAACAATTTAACTCTGATACAATGGATCTTTACACAATTAAAACCTACAAAGTAATTAAACCCTTTTAAAATGGTTTAATACATTATTTATCACATTCTTTTCAATTATTTTCATTCATTAATATCAATCAATTCCTTCTCTAAATATGATATAATACTGAGTCTGATCAGTGGCTTCTCTGAATATGATAGCATACCGAGTCTTATCGGAAGATTATCTTAATACGGTACCACATGAAAATTATTTATCTTGTCCCATTAAATTCATTCCCATTCCTAAGAATACATTTTAGGATCAGATTCTATAGTTTCTACCAAACAATTAAAAGCATTTAATCTTTCCAATCCACTACTAACCTATTTATTACCTTCTCATCTTGACTCGGAATATCATGAGTATGATATTTCTGAGTATGATTGGATTGAATACAATCATCTATGAGTATGATCATCAACCCCTTGTTTCTTTCCACCATGATATAATTAATCAATGTATGATATGGAATAAATATTTCCCCTTATCTTCCATAAATCTTGCATCATATGTTCTTCAATCAACTTATGATTTATGAGAATTAAAAATAAGCAAAGCATCATCACATTTAATTAATCATTATCATGTAGACTCTGATTCTTCTTCAAAACCATCAGTTTCTTCATAACAAAATGAGAGTGAATGCAATGGACATTTACATCCATAAATATGCATTCTTAATGGGACTGATTCTTTCATTTCAGAATCAGTGTGAATTCAATTATGACCAATTCATCACTACGATCTTCTACTACATTGGACCCATGGAGAGTCCTATTATTTAGAAATAAATGATCAATACGATTCCCATCCATCATATTTTTCAACATAACTTCACCTTTAACATACTGATCAATTGACAAAAAATAAAAAGAAAACACAACTTGGGGATAAAAATATCTCCCTTTGTATTTGTTGTCAATACCCACTTCAACCAATTTAACCACTTCAACTACATGATAATAATAAGTGGTATTGTTTTTTATTTTCTTACTTTTTATACTTAGTATTTCTTTATTGATCCCCCTATTTCTTTTAACTCTTTCCTTTCTCTTATCTCCCCCCTTATTGAAAAAAAAATTAAAAGGGGCCATTAAGAAAAGTTTCTCACTAATGTTCTCATTTTTAGTGGTTGTAAAATTTCTTCAACATAGGTTTAACATGAGTTTCTTAACAAATACCCTTTAACTAAATAGATCTATGTTTATGTGTGTAAACCCGGTGTAGAAATAAAAGAGTTTATAATCAAGGTGATAAATGTTTTCGATAAAAAAACATTCATATAATAGTCTTTTCATGATTCAATAAAAATTATCTTTATTGGGTAATCCTTGAAAGATTTTTTTAAGATAAAAGTAAACTGAACCCATATCAAAAAACATATCATAATGTTCATTTGAGTAAAAATAGAAATATTTCAAAAAAAAATATTTTTCATAACCTCATTACTTTATTTTTAAAGAATAGAAACTGAATTATCAATTCCTGCTTCATTTTTTTACTCCTTCATTTCATTGCATGTTAGAAAAAGTATAAAAAGATTTTGGGAATAAGGAGGAACCTCAATTGTTCCTTAGAAACAATAATCGGAATGAGAGTTCTCTCTAAGACATTACTTCCTCTTATTTTTCTTGGATTTCTTTTTGGACATGATTTTTTCCTTATGTTCATCTTTCTCAGGTTTTGTAACAACTTCCTTATTATCTATAGAATCTTCTAATGAGGATGTTGAATTTTATTCATCTTCTGAAAAATATTTATTATAATCATTTTGTATTAATTTTCCCATGTCTTTCTTTTCTTCTAGTAAGATAGTTGAACAAATCTTGATATCACACCTCACTTTCTCATATCCATAATCCAATGAAACCTTTTTTTCAAAATTTATTATAACTTCATAAGTCTATTTTTCCTCTCTTATTTCACTAATTTTTTTGTTTCCTCTAATTTTTTAGCCAAGTCAATGTGTTCTGGTCAGATAACTAATCATCCTTTCATTTCAGACCCAAAAGATATGTTTTTCATTACTTCCAAAAAATCCAGATTCTGAGAATTATTAAGAAAATTGTATTATTATGGTTACAAAACAAGACATCCTTTTTATGATGTAAAGGTTATTCACATCATTCCAAAATATTTTTTAGTGTTTGGATCCTATTTTTAGTCTTCACTCCATCCTCTTCATGTTTCTTCAAAACAATATTCTCAGACTTTTTCTTTTGATGGAATTGTCTCCCTCTCTAACCTTTCCCTTTATAAACTATGGAATAATATTAATGTTTTTGGTTAAAAAAATACATATTTTTTATATATTTAAATCCACCACAATACCAAAAACAGCCATAAAAGGAGTATTTACCTCTGAAACTTCTATACTTGCTGATGTTTGGAAAAAAATTATCATCCACCTTATTCTATTTCTTTATTGGCCAACAAAATTTATATTATCAATCAGAGTCTTCCATATAATTTATGATTTATCAATACCAGAATTATTTGAAACTTTTCTAGATTCATATTGATTAAAAACTTTTGCAGACATAGGGTTTTTTGAGACTTCTAAATTCCCAACATTGTTGGTCTTGAAAAAATACATAACTTTCCCAGGTTTCTTCTTTTCAGAAACAATTCCATCATTATTAAAAACCTTGGAAAATATATTTTGTTGATTCTTATTAGGTTTCTATTTTTTGGAATTTCACTAAATTCTAAAATATAGTTTTTGAGACATTTATTTATTTTTCATCTTTTGAAAATTTTTGTCGGACACGTTACAAATATTCTTCCTTTTCCTTTAGCCTCTCCTCCAGATACTCATTTAAATTATTTTATTCTTCAAGAGATTTCTCTAAATAATAAATCTCTTTTACTAGCCTTTATTTCTCATCTAGAATACGTTATTGATTTTTTCTTACAAAACACTCATCTTCTAACTTCTTTTTTTTATTTTCAAGTCTTCTGATCTTTCTCAAACATTCTTTAAACTCTTTTTTAAAATGAAGTTAAAGTTGAATTTCTTCTTCATCATAACTACTTATTCTGATTTCTTCATCTTTCATTTTTGTAATAAGTGTATTTTCACCAATATACACAATATATTTTTTGGATTCAGCTTCACTTTCTTCTTCTTCTTCAGAATAACTACATTCATTACTAGAAGAACATTCCTCATTAACTATTTCAATAAATGTGTTCTCTTCAACGTAATTTATAAAATCCTTAATATCATCATCATTAGGAAAAAACATTCTGATCTTGGATTTATAGTACTTCTTATCTTCCCTCTTGGAATAGAATTTTATTTATCACCCTTTTTCTTTAAAGATCTTATTGGTATTCTTTATTATTCTTCACTTTATTCATTATCACTTTCTTCTTCATTACTTCTTTGAGGAAAATTGAAAGAAAAATGCCCAAAAACTCCACATTAAAAAAAAATTAATTTAATTTTACCTTTATACCTTCCTATTACTATTTTCACATTTTTAGAAAATAAGGATAAAATATCATTAGGATTTTTACATACCTCATTTTTAGAATCATAATCTCCAAATTAGACTTCAATAATAATCTTCTTTGACTTTTCTTTATTATCATCCTTGAAAGACATTTCTATATCAACTTTTGTTTTGATTTTCATAGAGTTATCTCTTATCATTTCATATGTGATGAGAGTTCCATGAAAATCATCAGGAGACAATGTTTCAGGATCTCTATCTTCCAATGAAGAAAATTTTATGTCATACTTATCAGGACGTATTGTCAATATATTTTCAACAACTATAGAATCATCAAACTTCTCACCAAGACATTTTATAGTACTAAAAATGACATTTACCCTAGATAATAAGTCCCCATTAGATTCTTACTCACCCATCTTCAAGTCATCATAATTCAATATATAGATTTGAAGTTTTTCCTTATTCACTTTTATATTGCATTCATATATGTTTCTAAATTTATCATATATACCATTGGATATGGAAAAACATTTAACCCTTAGGAAATCAATTTCAAAATGGGATAATAATATATAATTATTGGCCATTACATCATTCTTGAGACTCTTCTTTTCAACTGATGTAAGTGGAGTTTTATAATCAATAAGAGGAAACCCATTTGTTAAAGCTTCAAGAACATCATATCCAATAGAAATAAGATAAAGAACCCTTCTTTATTTCTATATATGATAATGTTTCAAATCAATAATCAAAATATCTTTAATATTCCCTCAATTCAAATTCTCCATCATCTTCTATTAAAAAATTATTTAAAGAATAAGCAAAGGAAACCTATACTCTGATAAAATTTGAAAGTTCCTTGTTAGTATAATTCTATCATTGGGTGGGGGGGTGAATCAGTGAAACATTTTCTTTTATGTTTCCATAAAACAAACTTTTACTCCTATTAAATATTTCAATACCAACTGAAAAAAATTCAAACACACATCTATAGGAACACAATAATTGACAAGGTTCATTATTAAATAAAAATAGTTATGTCCTTGGTATGGTTTGTAGAAAATCCAATACAATAAAATCTATTAGAGAATAATTGTTTTATTAAAATGATTAAGATATACCCTTTCAATCATGTAGAACATTCAAGATAATCGAAAAGTGCATCAGCACTCTCTTATCACAAATAGTGTAAAGAAATGTTTGTGTAATAACTCATGTTACCTATGATTCTTTCTCAATAAAATAAATTTATTAAATTGAAAACAATTATTCAATGTATTACCTAGAATATGGAAAGAACTTCTTGGACATTGTTAAGGAAAAATCATTCTAATTTTCCCAGTCCGATCAACCTCTATATGATTCTTCAGATATAATTCTTCAAATCTAATTCCCGAATCTGATATAAATACTTCTGTCAAATTATGGTTGAAACAATTAACAATACCATCCTTAGTCCATAAATCCCAATATAGAAATCCTAGATCTAATTATTCATATAGATCTTATGACTAGTCAGAAATGATGACAAGCCGAATATGATAATCAACTAAGTATAATAATCACTGAGTACGATGATCAGTTGATTACAATATTGTGATCTTGACTCTTCTTCTTCACTTTTACATCAAAACTTCTTCAAGAAAAGATCAAAATAGACCCTTATGTATCTCCCTAAAACTAGGAGCTCCTCTCTCTTCTCCAGTGAATAGTACACCAGTTATTAAAAAATTACAGTGTACTTTTTACATTTTATAGGTTACCCATGAGATATTTGGAGGGAATCCCCAAATCTTTCCCTCTGAATTAAATTCACCCAAATCTAATTTCACCCTATAATATAGAGTTCATTTTGACTTCATTAACACTTTTCAAATATTATTGATTCTTATACAATTTTCACTTCTTCAGACATTCATTTCAATTTCCAGTCTGATTTCAATTCAGGAGTCTGATTTTCTGAATCATATTTCTTCAATACAATGCTTTGTATCAATTGAATATATAAATTTATGAAGAAATAAATACCACTTTGATTTATAAATACAATATTTCATTTGAATTCCAACCCCCCCCCCATTGACAATTCATTCAAAAATATCTTCTTTCAAACCACATTTATTTCTTCACTTCTTCTATTGACCCAATTTAAAATATAAAAAAATTTAACTATGATAAAATGTATCCAGACCCAATTGAAACCTACAAAGTAATTCAACCCTTTTAAAATGGTTGACTACATTTTTGATCTCATTATTTTCAATTATTTTCATTCATCGGTCTCAATCAAATCTTTATCTGAATACAATGGAATACAGAGTATGATCAACCACTACACTAAATATGATAGAATACATAGTCCAATCATCAGCTTCTCTAAATAAAACACCACTTGAAGCTTATTTATCTTATCCCATCAACTTCATTATCATGCCTATAAATATATTTGAGTATACACTTTTATATTTATTGATATACAATTTAATGTATTGAAACTTTCCACTCCTCCAACAACCTATTTATTTCCATCTTAGCCTAAATCATATTGTTATGAGTACGACCAATCTAAGTATGATTGGATTAGATACAATCATCTTTGAGTATGATGTTCACCACATTTTTTCTTTCCACCTAGATATGATTAATATAGGTATGATTTGGAATACCTATTTTTACTTTTCTTCCATCAAGATTGCATGATAAGTTCTTCAATAAACATATGATTTATAATAATTAAAAATCAGCAAAGCAACATCACATTTAGTTAATCATAGTCATGTAGACCCCGATTATTCATCAAAACCATCACATTCTTCATATCAAATTCAAAGTGAATTCGATGGCCATTTAAATACAGAAAGTTGAATTCATAATACAACTACTCCTTTCATTCCATAATCAGTTCAAATCTAATTACGATCAATTTTATACTATAAGATTTTCTCATTTCAAACCCATGTTGTGTCTGATTCTATTGAAACTGATTATCAATATAAATTTTATCAATTTTATTTCTAAAAATACATTCTTTTTTTAACATATTGATCGATTGAAAACAAATAAAACCCAGACACAACATGGTTCTACCACAGTTATCCTTATGTAAATTAGGTAATCTCAAAATATCTATAATAAATATATCAGTAAGGAATCACATTTTGTTGTGAATTCATGAGAATTTCTCAAGATTATCATTTATGATTTTAATATCCAGACCCATGCATTCAAGTTTACTTCTTATTATGAAAAGGATGGTTACCATTGACAATTTATGTGATCAAGCCGGAGGATATATAAAATACTTAAAGATATACATGTAGTTAATAGAGCCAAAGTATAATTAATTATCGAAGATATATTTATGTTTGATTTGAAAAAAAGTCTCAAAAAAATCTTGTGAAGGAGTTCTCATGAAGAGGTCTCACGAACGGATCTCACGATCAGTTCTTGTGGGTGGGTCTTGAAAAAAGGTCGCATAAAAAATAAAGGGTGTAGGGGATCTAAGAGTTTTTATAGATGGTAAGTGATCCACTCTTGCTTCCCCTATTTATAGGGAATTCAATAGAATACCAAACGTTCCCCTAAATATGAGTACTATTTTATCTGTAAAGAAAAGGAAGAATAATGCGTTCAAAATCACCCAAATCATGTGAACCTCCAAAGGGAACACAATCAAATGTACATAAAAAGGTTATGTGTACACTTTATATGTAGCACATAACCCACGGAATATGTTTTGTACCCCCTCTTCTGAATCCCTTTTCTCTTGTGAAGGAATCTAAGGTACTCATTGATCACATGACGACAACCAGATATCCCCCATGTCAAGGGACTTTTCATCCAATGGGATCCTGATAAACCATCTAAAAATAATTTCAAAATAAGGAGTAAAATATTGAAAAGGAAGGATCCTCTTTTGTCCATAAAATTAATACGACGCATCCAAATCAGTTTTCAAGACACCACAAGCCCTTGAAAACATGTCTGCCTTTTTGCGTAAGAGCCCGCAAAACCTATCACCCTCATCACACAATGTGCTTCAGATATATTCAGGCATTCTTACGATCCCTCCTTGGTTCCAAAGTCAAACATAAGGTTTTCTATGAAATTATCACACATCACCAAGGGACCCTTTTTTGGTCATGTAACACATCACCGATGGGTAGAGTGATTGTCTTCAACAATACTCGTACAAAATCACTAGATCCCAAAAACTTTGAAAAATCTATAATGAAATAAAATTGAAAATATGGGAGACTATTATGGTAATAGAAGTCACATAATGTGCCTATATGTTTCAGAAAATACTACAATCCTCTAACGACATGTCTTCCTTTTTTAAAAAGGTGTTATGCATCTCGAACCATCATCCTAGATCCTACAGAACCCCCCTCAACATGTCATATTGGCCCCATGGAAACCCACTTTACAAGACAATATGGCCTTTAAAGAACCTTTGGCATGTTATCTTGATCTTTCAAAGGACCTCTGGCAAGCCATACTTGTCTTGTGAAAGGACTCAGATAAGTCACTTAAGATTACACAAAATCTTTTCATCAGGAATCCTAATCTTATGAAGGCCCTTAGAAATATTAGCCTGACATTGTGGAAACCCCTTGAAATGTCCACAGGGTTAAGAAATACCCCATTAATTGGATATAAACCAATAAATTTAGAATCGAATGGATAATATTATGGTCACTAAAAATCATGTGACTCCACTGTAATGACCTATGATAGGATCCCACGAAACATGTGACACCAAATCCATCCACTGACCCCATCCTGGATCAATACAATATTCTCCAAGAAATGAAGTTCATAATTTGGGTGGAGAGGCCTATAAATCGCCCACCATAGAATAAAATTAAAATGTAATTTTCCTTGGAACCTTACACTAAAACACCTATTCATTAGAGATGATTTCTCAGAGAGGCTGATCTCATGACTCTAAAGGTTTTCCATCAGGTAAAATTTGGAGAATAATAGTATAGATCATATAGAATGCATAAAAACATTGTGTGATCACACATAGATCATGTGAAGAACATGAAACATATTTTCTAAATCACACAAGACTTAAAAAAGCTAAAAATTGACATATATAATGTATATTCCATAAATGGTTTGGAAAAATATTAAAAATATGGGATACTTTTATGAAGAACATATACACTGATCCTCATGTGCTTCGTGTGAACCAAATAGTTCATGATAAAATATAAGGACATGTCATCCATATCACGTGACTCTCCTTTGGTATACTATTTTGATCATATAAAGGCCCCAAGACATTTCATATCTAGTGACATGGTCCTCCCCTCAGCATGACACACACGTATCATGAAACCCTCTTGGCTCACTATTCAAACCTTGTTATGTCCCTCAGTCATGTCTCCCATATAATACTATGACATTAGTACATGCCAGTTGAGTCTCGTGACAGATCTTGGTCATTTTAACCGGGTCTAGTGATGTCCTCAGGACATACCATCCAGATCTCACGATGTCCTCTCAGCATGTCATCTAGATTTTATGGTGCCCTGTAGACATGTCAGCTTGGATCATGCATCACCATCTAGACATGTCACAATGAATCTCATGACGCCCTAAATATATTTCATCTAACTTTTCAGCATGAGAATAGGGAAAGTCAGATGGATCATGCAACTCCTTGCAAGCATGCTAGCCAAGATCAGGCGACGGACTCGAAGATTAGCCAACTTGCTCTTGTGATGTCCTTCGGTTAAGAAATCCTTGATATTGAGATGGGATTCAGACATGCCATGTAGGTTATGAAACATCACTTGGAAAAGACAAATGAATCATATGATTGTCTTTGGACATATCTATAATGAAACTATACATGTACATACATCCTTCAACATGTCAGGTAGGCAATCAGGCATGATAGGTAGACAATCAACCAGGTTCGGCAGACAACCGGGCCTGAGAAACATCTGTGTTTAAGCCATGATCAATTGAAATTTGATGACTCTGATTCCTATAATAACTAGAATATGTTGGATTCCTTCCTAATTCCTAATCTCCATATTAAACGTCCATAGGTTACCCTAGTACTTAAGTCCTGCATCCATATGATGTGACATTATATACTTTTTATCCCTTATTTCTCACACCGAGCATGGATCATATGGGCTGAGGGAAATGCAATGGTCATATAATTCACAACATGAATCTACACCATCCATGTAAATCTTAGTGGGTAAGCCCTTATGAGTGGCTTGGTATTACTCCCTCCACATAAAGGAATCTACCTTTGGGCCAGTCCCAAGTGTGTGAATAAACAACAATAACTATGATTCCTACCATAACTAGGATACAGAGGACCTCCCCTTGAGACTCGAGTTCAAATTCCTAGTGCCAAAGTGACTTCACATATTTCATTTTTGGATGATGTTAAACTATATGGGTTTTAATGAACTATTTGGATTTTTATTCTTGCTATAAAAATTATGTGTAGGATTCCACATAATGAATCAATTCTATCCTCAGCATATGGAATGCCTCCTTAAATGGAAGAAAATTATGAATCTTTGGACTATATGGCTTCAAAATATAAGAAACTACTTGTTAGGGGAAATGGATGAAGAATCCCGAAGACATATATATAGAATCACTAAAATATTCCCCTTTACATGTAAAGGATATTTTAGCCACTTTGTAAGGGAGACCAATTTCACATTGGGATTATGAAAGTGGTTTAATCGATGGTTATTTTTTTAGGGTAACCGATTCCTTAACGGGATTAGGAAGAGATTCATGACCCTGTATTAAATCTATTAAAGATTACCATATTAAGAGAAAATCCCCCCAAAAAGGGTGTGATGAGCCTGAACTCCCATCATCTCAAGAAATGTCAGTTCCTAGGTTTCATTAGGTCTAAAAACCCAACTGACCACATGCCTTTGGAAAGAATTTTTTTACCAAGTTGTGAGTTTCCCTTAAGAACAACAATGGTGACACGTCATCAATTATTGCATATTAAGTGGAACCCCCCACAATCGACCATTAGGAAAAACTAAATTCACCTCAATTTTCCTTTTTTTTCTGTTGAAACAATTATATTTGGAATAAGTGATCTACCATATTAGAAAATTTTGAATTTAAATTAACTATTTATGCTTCGTATCATAATGGAGAGATAAAGACAACCCAAAATGTTGATGATCTAAAATAAAGGATTGGATTGGAGAATCATATACTTGACTAGTTTTCATTTATATATAATCATGAAAAATAATGTATGCCAATTCAAGAAGATAATAATATTATTACTCATTATTAAACTAAGGATAATTTTAATTCCCTTAAAATTTAGTATTAATTTCCATAAAAAATAAATATTATGTTTAATATCTTGTTACCTATAAAAAAACCAAAATGAAATGAGACATGACATATTAAATGAAAATTATTAGGAAATATATAATATAATAATACCACTAGTAAATAAATATATTTACACAATTAAAAATGCATATATTTAGAGGATAAAAAATTGATATGATTCAATGTTAAACGGATTGTTTTTCAAAGAACTATTTTTTTAAAGTGTTACAATCCTAATAAACTAAATTGATCAATTTTAAATGATGATTATGATAATATGTAATATTTAAATATATTTAATAATATACTAAAATTTTTGTAATTAATAATTTATAATAAATAATTTTAAGAACACTTAATGTTTAAATGGTCATTTTTGTATAAAAACACATTTTCTTTATATTTTTTAGTTTCATTTAAAAGATAACTTTAATAATTTTATAATTTTTATTTTTATGAAATTAACTAAATTTTCGGTTTCATCATAAAAATGTTATCTTAGGATGAATTTTTTATATTTTTCTATAAAAAAATTATTTTTACGTGAACAGTGAAAAATATTGTTTTCAAAAATACGGTGCCTTTTATGAATTCATTAGCGTATAAACATGACTTCAAAATTCATGAAATTATCTTAATAAGTAAATATTTATTTAATAAGTAAAAATATACATTTAAAAATATTAAATTTAATTTAAATATATATATTAGATATTTTAGAACCTAAGTTATACTTTTCTAAAACTATATTTTTATAAGTTATGAATTTATTATGGAAAAATTATTTTTATCATTTTTAGTAAGTTAATATTATTAAATTATTCTCATATTTGGAATAAATATTTCCAAATTATCTAATAAGGGTAATTCTATTTTAAACCATAGAAATAAGTTTCTGATGTATAAAAATGAGTAATAATGGTAATAGTAAACTATGGTAAAAGCTTAAAACAAAGGGAAAAATACCTAAATTTTGATAAGTACTTTATGAAAAAGAGTTTCTATGGTTTTTATCAACCATAAATTATCTCATATCTATTATTTCTCCATTTGAATCCACATTCCTAGAATTATGCACCTTTTATTATAAAAAAAATCCACTCCTCTCACTTCTAAAAGGATCCATTAACCATGTTACTTATCCTCAGAACACATTACCTTTTATTTGACCATGATATGCCAAATTTTTTCCACAAAATTCATATAAACATACTATATTTTATGTTTTCTCAACGTACCACTCCTCAAATCCTTAATCTGATTTTCAAAGGAGTTATTCCAAGGAGTAAGGTAAAAATTATCGAATTTCCCCTTTTCATTTATATTTCTTTAAGTTTTATTATTATAACCCAAAGTCTATTTTTCCAGCCTAAATAATAAGAAATATAATTAGTATACTTATGATTTATTATATTTAAGTAAAATCGTTATCTACTTTCCCATCTTCTGTATAGAAAAATGAATATGTTGTTTGTCCATACGTGTAGACTACATACTCCATGAAGTGATGTATTTGATTTTTCATAACCACATTGCATGGATAGTTAAATAAATATAATAATCTTAATGAAATTAATATATAAATCTCATTACACTTTCTTTCCATTTTATGAAAAATGAAAACGTCATTCTTGTGTACGTGCATACTACCACCTCAATTGAGCGATGTGTTTCATTTTTCAACACCGAGCTACATGGATGGTTATAAAATATATCATATGAATATATATGATATTAAGTAGTAATATATTTTATTAATATTGTCCTAAAATGATAAAAAAAATTAATGACCATAACAAAGTAATTTTTTGATATCAATAAAATACCCGAAACAAACTCATCACAGATTCCATTATAACGAACCATGACCATAGATTCCATAAAATGAACGTGAAGATGTATAAATATTTGAAAAATGATATAAATATATTTCCTAATACCAGAAATAAGAAATTGGCAACAAGTAATGAGGATTGATGATTACATTATAAAACATATAAAAATCATCAAAAATAGTAACATCAGATAATGAATATAAACATTAACTATAAAATGAACATATAATGAATTTTTATAATCAAATATTAGATATTTTAAAAGATATGATTAATTTTATAAAATATGTGGTTAAAATTTTTATATTTAGGTTAAAATATATTAAACAAAGTTTTTGTAAAACGTTTGTAAAGGTAAAGGTGTTTCATTAAGTAGTACCCTTTCATTGAGTTGTAATGCTTCTTCAAAAACTACACTATTATATGCTGGGAAAATTTTTTTATGTGATTTTTTATGTTTTATTCACTCTTTAATTTGATTAATTTACATTTCTTTCTTATAAAATCCATTTCAAATGATTGTTACTTAAAAAATTTTGTATTGTAAGGGTTTTCCATTATTCAATATCCTTTTATTGAGTTATAATGAATATTATTTGACCCCATTCTTCTCTAATTATTTATTGTTTCTTATTATTGTATAAAATTTTACTTACAGATTATTTTATATGGATTTATAAATTTTTATCCTGAAAAACTTCTTAATGTATTGTTACTTAAACGATTATAATATTCATATGGGAATTCTCATCCACTTTTTTATTTTTTTTGAGACAATTGTCATTCTCACAACTTGACTTTTTTTAATGGTGCATATACTTCCCTATGAATAATGTTTTAATAAATTTCATGAAATTAATGGTATTTTCACATCTATATTAAGTTATATTTTTCTAGGTACTTTGAGTAAAATGTGACTAAAGTCGTAAGGGGTTTCTTTGACTTAACTTATTTCCTTGAGTCATAATTATTTCTCTTTGAGTGTGGTAGTTTAAGACTATTTTAACCTATATTATTATGATATTATATTTTATTTTATCATAATTTTATAAGGTATTATATTATCATGCAAAAAAAACAAATTTTATGGATTTCATTCTATATAAAATTTGATGATGTTAAGAATAATTCTTATCCTCTCCAAATAAGATTTTTTCTTCCATATCTATATTTTATATTGCCATACCTATTATTATTTATTATTTTTAAATAAAAAAATATATTAATTCTCGTGATCTACATATTTCTTTTTAGATATTTTAAAATGGAATATTTATCAGTCTTTATATGATGTGGGTTTCAATAAATGTATTTTTAAAATATTGAAGCGTTTTTTCTTTTCCCGACTATACATTTTAGTTTCCACTCCACATTTACATTGGAAAAAAATTATATATTTTTAAGGAATATTTATTTATATTTATTTCCAAATAATGTTTGTAAATTTATTCCTTTCAATTTCTAAAAAATGATATATTAAAAAGGGACTCATAAAATTTTATCTTTTCGATGATGTTAATAAATTTTTTCTAAAGACTCTTTTACACTCTAATTCTATTTTCCTCATTAAATCTAATAGATATATCTCATATGGAGTTAGGTTTTATGAATCACCCTTTAAAAACTTATACAAAATATTTATTTTGGGTGATTGAAATTTATTGGTATCAATCAATATAATTCATGATAATATTTTATTTGATATCATATTGAAAATTCTAAGAAACCATTTTTCTTTTATGGGTTCTTTATGATATGGTGAATGATTAATTCCAAGTGGAAAACATATGTAAGGATTATTAATAGGAAATTTCCTACAAATCCTTTAAATGAATTGGTTAAGGATGTATATCTCATGATATATGTATTCGTAGACACAATTCAATATTTTTTTTGAAAACATGGGTTTTATTTAGTGACTCAGGAATGTGATGATTCCCAATTATTACAATTGTACTATAGTTCCTTATTATCCTCTATTTACATGTCGTGCTATATTTCTATGATATTCTTGTTTATTATGTTACACTCCCATGATAAAATATTATTTTCATACACATCTAATAATTGTTATGTATGTTATGATTTTTTGATGACGCATTAGTGGACTTATATTCCTATATCATAATCCTTAATGCTAGAACATGTTATATTTTTACCATTGATGATACCATGAAATTTTAATCAGATATTTCTCTCATATACATGTTTTCTCACATGTTTATGATCTACCACTTGTGATTCATTTATAAGTTTTCCCCTTAATGAGTGTTTGAGCTCAAAAATTTATTATGTTTCAATTCAAAAGGTTATGATGATGATTATAATTTATGATAAGTCAATAAGGGAGTATAGCGTGGATCTATTATAGATAAATGTTTACAAGTATTATAAAATAAGTTATATATGTATCTAATATCTAATGAAATGAAACCTTATATTCTTACGATTGTCTGATTATTTGTGATATGTAATATTTAGATTATAGAAATGATATTAAAAAGGATATGTTTATCTTGAGTCATGTTACATGGTATCAAATCTAGTTGTAAAATGTTTGATTTTATCGCCAAATCTAGGAGTGTGGGTCTGTGGTACCCCAATTGGTACTGGAGAATGGTTGTCACACCCTGACCACAAACGCTTTTTCTTCACTCCTTTTCATGGTCCCGGTTAGAAATTTTCAAGGTTTAATTGTGTTGGTGGGTTTCGTGCCTGTGTGCGGTCACCGCATCGCTAGCGGTGACTGTGCCTTCGACCATCATTTTAAATATTAAAATTTTTATGTTGGAATTTTATTATTTTTATTATTAAAATCGTTGTTATTATTATTATTAAAAAAATAAAATAAAATATTACAAATATTATTGTTATTATAAATTTTACAATTATTATTACTATAAATTTTATCTTTATTAATATAGTTATTATTATTATTGTATTAAAGTCATTATGATTATTTTTTTATCTTCATTGTTTTTTATTAATTTTTTTTGTTGGGTTTTACTGTTGTTATTATTATTATTATTATAAAAAATATACTCTAACCCTAATTTCTAACCAGCGGCGCCCCAACCCCCCACTTTCCTTATCCCATTCCCCTTTTCGCAGCAATCCCTACCTCCCTTCCCGCGTCGCGCCCTGCAGGTCCCCGCAGGTCCCCCGTCGTCGGCCCCTCTACCCTGAACACACCCCGTCTCCTACCTCCCCACCACACCCCGCCGTGCCCAGCCCCCTCCTATCATTCTTCGTGGCTTCCCGCCGGCGCTCCCTACTGCACCCCGTCTGAACCCGCGCCCCCTCATACGCCCGACCGGCCTCCGCCTCGGCCTCCTCCAGCGCGGGCCGCTCCTGTGGCTACCCCATTGCGCCGCCTCTGCCTTCTGATCCCACCAGAGCTCCCTCTTTTCGTCGACCTCACACCGGATCCCCCGTCCGCCCTCCTCCTCCTCCCGGTGGCACCCCTCCTGACTCACTCTGCGCTTCACCCGACCCCAACTACTCCTTCACTGCCTTGGGCCCCTCTGCCCAGCCGCCCTAACACTTACAACACTCCCTTGTCCAGCACCTGCGCCCCCACCCCCAGTTTCACCTCCGGTTGCCCGACCAAACCAACGCCCACCACCGGACATGCCACCTCCAACCTGCTCCAGGCCACCGAGGTGTAGACTCGGACAAAACCACCTCCAGCCAAACCCTCCAACTCCAGTATAATTATCTATATATCTTTATATTTATTTGTTTATTTTATTCTATTTATTTTTCTTTCTTCATTTCACCTTTGGTGTTTTTATTTATTTATACTAGATCTTAATATTGCTGTTAATGCATGTCATGTGTTTTTTTCTCATCGTTAAGCATGCACGATTGATCTACAAGGCATTTCTCAACATTCTGTTGGGGTTCCGTCACGTCCGCTCTTGGTCTAAGGGAGGTGAATCTTGGTTTATCCTTTCTGATGCATTCTTTGAAACATGCATTTTTTTCAAATTGTTTATTTTAATTTATTTGTAGCTTTGTAATACCCCCTATTTACTTCATTGATATGTTTATAATTCTATTGAATGTGTCAAAATTATGTTTTGGTGTGATTATTTGATTATGCATGTGTTTGTGCAATTTGGATGCAATTTGGGTTAATATTCTATTTGAGTGATTTCGGTTTATTAAGGTGTTTTATTTCAAATTTTTACAAACTTATAAATAAAAAGACAAGGGGTTTTCAGTGGTACCTTGTTTGAGTCTATGTAATTTTATATCAATCAGGTGTATTTTTAGTGTAAACCTTTTTTCTGCTATTTGGAATCAATTTATAAATTGTTAAAAAGTTTTATTAAATTATGAACGAGGTGCGAAACATGTTTAAGAAAGGTTTTCACTGTGCATATGTTTCTAGGATGATAATTGGTGTCTTTGGTAAGTGTATTTCGGGTAAATTTGTTTTAGTGTGCGAACTTTAAAGAACACGTATTTTGGTTGGTTTCTTTAAATTGGATTTGGGTTTGGGTTTGGTTGAAAATCAAATGGTGACTTTGTGAACTTTCATTATTTCATTAATGGTGTTGGTTTCTGGAAAGGATTGTGGTTTGACAGATGTGTATGCCCGATTGGCAACCTAAATCATTTGTGAAATGGTTTAACTACTTAGATGTTGTGAAGGTCCGGTTGGCACTTTATTTAATATGAAATGTATGTTTTTAAAAGTGGGGTGCCTTTATAGGAGGGATATCCCTTAGGGTTTACCGTATATTGGTGTCCGTGTTTGGGGTAGGCAAATGCGGTGAGATGAGACAGGCGTGTGAGTGCCTCCTACTTACACAGTGATATAACTACCATGGGTTCCTAGGTGTCTTATAGATTATCGTGTGACAATTTCTCACCAGCCCCGATTAGACAGGTTGGTGCCCTCTTGTAGATTCAGAGGCCATGAGGGATTTTCCGCTGATTTTTTCGCGAGGACGATGAGTGGGTTATAGACTATGGGGCTTCACCATACGCCGTTAGGTGGTTCCGAACCGAGTGCGTCCATGGGTTTTCTAGGGATGTCCAGGATCACCCATGGTTTCAACTTGTATTATTTGTTTACTTCTTGCTTCACTAATTTATTTTCAGCCTGTACTATTTACCTGTTTCTTGTTAGCACACACTTCATTGATTTATTTTCAGCCTGTACTGTTTACCTATTTATTTTTAGCACAACCATGGTATTATTTGTATTTGGTTTTGTTTATACAAACAGAAAATGGGTTTGAAAGTGATTTATAGTGTGCATTGGATTTTAAAATGGAAAAACATGTTGTTTATTTTGAAATGTGAAAAACCTATTTTTATAGTTGTATTTCAAACTTGTGTTAAGGGATTGTTTGAGGAATGGAAGTACTAGGATTTCGTGGTTTACATTGGCATCCCTACTAGGAATTTTTGTGCTCAATCCTATCTTTTACCTTTTTCAGTTTCAGGTTCATCTTTTCTTCAGGTTTCTATTTAGTGACAGCTTGTGCTAGAGCAAGTCTTTTCTAGGGTTTGGTGTTGACCTTGGAGGTCACATAGAGGTATGTCTGAGTTTATTTTCTTCCCGCTGCCAGTTTTATTTTTTAGTTCTAGTCTTTTGTTTGTTTTTTCATTTTCCTATCTTTCTTTTATGGGACAAATCCTTCCCACCTGTTAGTTTTGATGCCCGACACTAGTTGCCAGCCCATGGGGACCGGGAACGCCCTTCGGGCCTCGTCGCGCACTGACTCGGGTGACCGGTTCAGGGTCGACCCGGGTTGGTTCATGAAAAAATGGTATCAGAGCGGCCCTTGTTATTTGGGGGTGTTTGGTAGTTGGGGATTAGGACTGTCAGGACTTGAGAGTTAGGTATGAGAATGGCGTCATGAACCCTTGCTCGTTCCGAACCTCGAGTTACCAGGGGTAGTCCGGGACTTGAATCTTTTGCCTTTGTTTTGGATTCAGGGATGACAACGGACGCAAACTGGTGTTACGTCATGATTTCACATGGAGTAGTGACCTATGTGGAGTCTGAGTACATGGTTTAAAATCCCTCCTAGTTGTTAATTCTTACTTGGGGCATGACCCACTACCATGTCGTCGAGTTAATCATGACTACTAGTCCCTCACTCCGCTAGTTTGATGCAAGTTGGACGTCATCTTGGTTTCGGTTGGTGTAAGTGTATTTTCGAGGGAAAAAGTGGTTTTCTTTTAAATAAAAGAAAGAATTTTTTCTCTAAAATTGTTTTAAATTGGTAAAGTGAGTTTTGAAATTGAAAGTGTTTTGGTTTCAATGTTTGGTACTCGTTTGGAGTTGGTAAGGAAATGGTTTGGGTGCGACCCTTGGTATTACTTATGAATGATCGCATGTGTGAAGGTTTGTGTGAAAAGTGCATGAGAGGCACTTTTTTGTGGATGACGTGAGTGGAATGGATGGACACACATGCGACGATTCATGAGATGCCATGGGTGTTTATTTAAAACCAAAGGTTTGACCTTTTCTTTCTAAAATGATTTTTGAAAGAGGAAAATGATATCAGAAATTGGGTTTTGTTTTAGAAATTGGGTTTTGTGTTTGGAAAATAGCCTTGAAATAAGGTGTTTTTGAAATTGAAATGAAATAGTGTTTTCCACAAGTGGATTTTTGGTGGGCGTACCAGTTGTTTGTATGCGATTGTCCCTTTGATTAGGATTTGTTTGGATGCTGATTTTTGGATTTGTGTTTTTATGTTGTTTAGAGAATGTCGCCCAAAAAGATCCCCAAAGCTTCTAATGAGTCATGCCCAGTTTCTGGTCATTCTCGGATGTTGCCTATTCTTCGTGGTGATTGAGGCTCACTAGAAGCAATAGAGTGGCTTGAAGAGGTGGAGCGTGTCTTCAGAATTTTGGGGACTCCCGAGGCTGTTAAGGTTCGTACCGTTATGGGATTGTTTGAGGGTCCATATATGGATGAGTGGAAGATGATTTCCCCACAGTCAATGCAAGTTGGAATGACGTGGGATGTCTATAAAACAATTTTCATCCAATGGTTTATACCTGAAGAAGTGAAGGCGAAGGAAAAGGGAGAGCTTGTACATATTCAACAAGGCCAACAAACGGTGAAGGCATATGTTGACCATTTCAAGGAACTGATTGTCTTTTCTCCAGAGGTAGCATCTCATGATCTCATGAAGACCACTCTTTTCACTACAAGTCTTCATTCAGAGATCAAGGAACTAGTCCTCCCACCTAAAGACCATTGTTTGGAGAAGCTGGTGGAGGAAGCGTTTTTAGCTAAGTTGGTTACTCGAGTGCCGGTGGTCAGCAGTCCAGCATATCTAGTTAATCATAATGTTTCCCTATCTGGCGAGTAAAGAATGTCAGAGGAAAATATTCCCAAGGAGTTTCCCTCTTTGGCCCTGACTCCCTGTTCGTTAGATCGTCCAGTTGTATGCTATCAGTGTGGCCGTTTAGGGCATTTAAAGCCGTCTTGCTACAACCCTCCGAAGACGTGTCATCACTCATGTTGTCTGGGTCATCTAGAGAAGTTTTGCAGGAAGCATCCCTTGAAGAGGACGCCATGATTGGTGAGTGTCAATACCTGACTGTGAGGAAAGAGATGCTTCAACCATCAGAGCCCCAACCACAGGTATCGGGGTGAAGCTCGCACATAGTCAGGAGTTCCCAGGGGTGTGAAGCCTTGGTCCAGATTTTGTGTTCTGTGTTGATGGTGGAGCACTTATAAAGCTTTTCATGTTTGTTTTTCAGCTATGAAAGTTTTAACATCGTTGTAATGGCGTTGTTTTGCCATAAAGTTATGATGGACTTGTTCTACTATAATCCAAGCTGTCTGGTTTGTGTGGACGTGGTTTTCTGAATCGTGTGTCTTTCTTAAAAGTGTGTTTGACCCTCGTGTGGTTTGACCTCAATTTAGATATGCTTGTCGAATGTGGTTATATTTCATGGATTTCAATTGGCCATGTCTCCGACTCGAAATCCGGGTTAAGTCCTTTTCAAAGGTTTTCTTTGGTGTGAAGGTTGTCGACTCTGGTCAATGGTTCAACGTTTCGACGTGGGTGTTTTGAACGTGCTATGTGAGTTGGTTTGGATCGGTTGGGAGTTCCCGTGTTGCCCCCCTCCCGGGGTGCTATGGTTAAGTGTTATTTTTTTTCCCGCGCTAGATGAGTTTTTGTGGTGGGGGAGAACCCTTTCGTGTTCTCCCATTCTCTTGTATTGTGGTTTCTTCCAGTTTCACCCGGGCATGGTTTCTTATTTTGTCCATTGTTCAGCTGGGTGACTTTCTGGGGGCAGAATGTGTCTGTGGTGGGGAGAATTGTCACACCCCGACCGCATACGCTTTTTCTTCACTCCTTTTCTTGGTCCCGGTTTGAAATTTTCAAGGTTTAATTGTGTTGGCGGGTTTCTCGCCAGTGCACGGTCACTGCATCGCTAGCGGTGACCGTGCGTTCGACTGACATTTTAAATATTAAAATTTTTATGTGGGAATTTTATTATTTTTACTATTAAAATCATTGTTATTATTATTATTAAAAATAAATAAAATAAAATATTACAAATATTATGGTTATTATAAATTTTACAGTTATTATTACTATAAATTTTATCGTTATTAATATAGTTATTATTCTTATTTTATTAAAGGTATTATGATTATTTTTTTTATCTTCATTGTTTTTTTATTAATTTTTTTTGTTGGGTTTTACTGTTATTATTATTATTATTATTATATAAAAAAGTATATACTCTATCCCTAATTTCTACCCAGCGGCAACCCAACCCCCACTTTCCCTATCCCATTCCCCTTTCCGCGGCACTCCCTGCCTCCCCCCCAACGTCGCGCCCTGCAGGTCCCCGCAGGTCCCCCGTCGTCGGCCCCTCTACCCCGACCACACCCCGTCTCCTGCCTCCCCACCTCGCCCAGCCGTGCCCAGCCCCTTCCTATCCTTCTCTGTGGATTCCCTCCGTTGCTCCCTACTGCACCCCTTCAAAACCCGCGCCCCCTCATATGCCCGAACGGCCTCTGCCTCGGCCTCCTCCAGTGCGGGCCGCTCCTGCGGCTACCCCCTTGCACCGCCCCTGCCTTTCGATCGCACCCGAGCTCCCTCTGTCCGTCGACCTCGCGCCGGATCCCCCGTTTGGCCTCCTCCTCCTCCCGGCAGCACCCTGCTTGACTCACTCCATGCTGCACCCGACCCCAGCTGCTCCCTCACCGCCTTGCGCCCCTCTTCCCAGCCACGCCAACACTTTCAGCACTCCCTCGTCCATCACCCTTGCCCCCCCCCCGTTGCACCTCCTGTTTCCCGACCTAACCAACGCCCACCACCGGACATACCACCTCCACCCTACTCCAGGCCACCGAGGCGCAGACCCGGCCAAAACCACCTCCGGCCAAACCCTCCTACTCTGGTACAATTATCTACCTATCTTTATATTAATTTGTTTATTTTATTCAATTTATTTTTCTTTCTTCATTTCACCTTTGGTGTTTTTATTTATTTATACTAGATCTTAATATTGCCATTATTGTGTGTCATGTGTTTTTTTTCTCATCATTAAGCATTCAAGATTGATCTGAAAGGCATTGCTTAACATTCAATTTGGGTTCCGTCACGTCCGCTCTTGGTCTAAGGTAGGTGAATCCTGGTTTATCCTTTCTGATGCATTCTTTGACACTTGCATTTTTTTCAAATTGTTTATTTTAATTGATTCGTAGCTTTGTAATACCCCCCTATTTATTTAATTTCTGTGTTTATAATTCTATTGAATGTGTCAAAATTATGTTTTGGTGTGATTATTTGATTATGCATGTGTTGGTGCAAATTGGATGCAATTTGGGTTAATATGCTATTTGAGTGATTTAGGTTTATTAAGGTGTTTTATTTCAAATTCTTACAACTTCATAAATAAAAATACAAGGGGTTTTCAAGTGGTACCTTGTTTGGTTCTATTTAATTTTATATGAATCAGGTGTATTTTTAGTGTAAACCTTTTTTTGTGCTATTTGGAATCAATTTATAAATTGTTTAAATGTTTTATTAAATTATGAACAAGGTGGGAAACATGTTTAAGAAAAGTTTTCGGTGTGCGTATGTTTCTAGGATGATAAGTGGTGTCTTTGGTAAGTGTATTTCGGGTAAATTTGTTTTAGTGCACGAACATTAAAGAACGTGTATTTTGGTTGGTTGATTTAAAATGGCTTTGGGTTTGGGTTTGGAGGAAAATAAAATGGTGACTTTGTGAACATTCATTATTTCGTTAATGGTGTTGGTTTCTGTAAAGGATTGTGGTTTAACAGATGTGTATGCCCGATTGGCAACCTAAAGCATTTGTGAAATGGTTTAACTGCTTAGATGTTGTGAAGGGCCGGTTGGAACTTTATTTAATATGAAATGTATGTTTTTAAAAGTGGGGCACCTTTATAGGAGGGATATCCCTTAGGGGTTATCGTATATTGGTGTCCGTGTTTGGGGTAGGAAAATGCGGTGAGATGAGTCACACGTGTGAGTACCTCCTACTTACACAGTGATATAACTACCATGGGTTCCTGGGTGTCCTATAGATTATCGTGTGACGATTGCTCACCAGCCCCGATTAGACAGGTTAGTGCCCTATGGTAGATTGAGAGGCCAGGTGGGATTTGCCGCTGATTTTCCCACGAGGGCAATCAGTGGGTTATAGACTGTGCGGCTTCACCATACACCGGAAGGTGGTTCCGAACCGAGTGCGTCCAGGGGTTGTCTAGGGATGTTCAGGATCACCCATTGTTTCAAATTGTCTTATTTGATTACTTCTTGCTTCACTGATTTATTTTCAGCATATACTGTTTACCTGTTTCTTGTTAGCACACACTTCACTGATTTATTATCATCCTGTACTGTTTACCTGTTTCTCTTTAGCACAGCCATGGTATTATTTGTATTTTGTTTTTTTTATAAAATTGGAAAATGGTTTTGAAAGTGATTTATAGTGTTCGTTGGATTTTAAAATGGGAAAACATGTTGTTTATTTTGAAATGTAAAAAACCTATTTTTATAGTTGTATTTCAAACTTGTGTTAAGAGATTGTTTGAGGAAAGGAAATACTAGGATTTAGTGGTTTACATTGGCATCCCTACTGAGAATTTTTTGGCTAATGCCTATATTTTACCTTTTTCAGTTGTAGGTTCAGCTTTTCTTCAGGTTTCTCTTTAGTGACTGCTCATGCTGGAGCAAGTCTTATCATTGGTTTAGTGGTGACCTTGGTGGTCACATAGAGGTATGTCTGAGTTTATTTTCTTCCCGCTGCCAGTTTTAATTTTTAGTTCTAGTATTTTTGTTTGTTTGTTCGTTTTCCTATATTTCTTTTATGGGCCAAATCATTCCCACTTGTTAGTTTTGATGCCCGACACTAGTTGCTAGCCCGTGGGGATCGGGAACACCCTTCAGGCCTTATTGCGCACCGGCTCGGGTAATCGGTTCACGGTCGACCCGGGTTGGTTCATGACAATGGTTTAGTTATTTTTAGGGATAAGTTTTGTAATTTTTTGGAAATAGTATTAGGGAAGATTATTGGAAACCCTAAGGATAAGTATATGTATGGGATAAAGTCCTAAAATTTTGGTAATGTAGAGATTTCATGGTTTCCTGGAATTGAAATCCCTATCTGGATACAAAAAATGGATACATGATTTGGGACAAATGTACCGAGGGATAATAACCCTGAAAAATATGTTTGGGTATTAACTTAATCTTCACTTGGTTCATGATAAAGACACACCTAGTTTGAAACTCCCAAGGGATATGATTTGGTGATTCACAAACTCTTTATTAACCCTTATGGGGAATTTGAATATATTTAGGTTATAGAAACTGATAAGAAATAGTTAATGAGTATCCCATATTGAATCCTAGAAATTTTTAAGTTAGGGTACATATGAAAATTATGATATATTCCTTTTAACATAATAGTTTTCCTTTTTATAGGATTATCAAAATTTTATCTATAACTTTACTTAATTAATGTAATGGATCGAGTAAGGGGAAACCAAGTTAAAAATGGTTGTGTTGGAAAATGATGTGATTTTCCAAATGAACAACCAGATGGGATGTCATTTGAACTAACAAACCTTATGGAAATTCTCACCTATCTTTCACAAGCTATAAATAATAACTAAAACACTTTTTATCTCCTAAATGCATATAATAGAAACTTTCTATCGATTCGTTCATGTGGTACCTATTGGAGTTGATGTTATGGAACCAACAGTTTGTACTTTGGATTACATTTATATTCAAATATTTGAATATTAATAAATTATATTATTATATATTGTTCATTTTTCTACATTAATTGAATGTAATAATGTCCTCGAGTATCTATCTCATTGATAATGTCATAACAATTCCCCTTTATAATGAAAATGTTGAAATTCCATGAAAATATTCATAAAATATAGTTATATGGTTGGATAAAATATTACGATGGTATACATAGAATGTTGACTATCAAGTGGGAGTACTCATAATAATATGAGACTTATAATGAAATTCAAATGCAGTAATCTCCAAGACGGTTGATTATGAGAACAAACCCACTGGTAGAAATTCAACATGTTTCAGTTTCATAAGATATTCCTATATATTAGGGTGTGTAATTGTAATTAGACTTTAATAATATTATTAATTCATAATATTACTCAAACAAATAGATTTTAACATTCCATGTTTTTATGTGTTGAATGTTTCAATGGAATTTTAGTTTTATCATTTAGTGGATAGACCAAATCTTAAACTAGGATTTAGAATGTAATTATGAGAGTTAGATCACTTCAATGTGTTTGTTTTGGAAGTAGTTTAAGTCACTATAGGTTTATTAGGTGTTTGGTTGAGTTTTTGGAGTTTCAAGATTCAAAAACTCAATTTTAGGAGAAGTAGACAGGGGCACATGGTTGGTACATGGTTAGTACTAACTATTTAGTCTAAAACATGTGGATAGTTTTGTACATGGACATGGTTCATTGAAACTTTTAATCCATCAAAGGAAAACAATGTGACTTATTTCAGGATAAAATCGCGACCCACATAGTTGGAAAATGATTTTTTTCTAACTTTGTGTTGCAGCCCTGTGAGGTGGGATGTGCATATGAACGTTTCACCACACAATTGGAACATGGATTACTAAACCTTGTGACTCTATATAGAGCCTGAAAATTACCATTTTCCCTCATTTTAAAACAATATTCCATTTTTAATCCCATTCATTCATAACATACCCACAACCTGTGAGATCTCCTTTGGATTTGTCCCTTGGCTTTGATTGTTCTCCCTCATACGAGATCTGATTGAAGTGTCACCAGTAACATTTGATCACCCTCAGTTATTCTATAATTATTACGGATTATTTTCATATTTTATATTATTTCTTTAGATGTTATTTCCATGTAATCTCATATGAACTATTTTGAGGATGTTTTCCCATTTATATAATTTCTATCATCATATCTCATATTGAATCCCAATAATGGTTCAGTGAAGATTCCTTGTTATAAGAAAGGTGGTCTATGTATTTTCCCAAAAATTATAGCTAGTTTATAATATGTTTTTATTGTTCCAAATGTCATAATTTCCATGAATTTATCCTAAAATATAAAAATAATTTAAATTAATCACATAAAACTTGTTTATACATGATATGAAACCCTTATATATGGTTATAGGATATGATCCTTAACCTTAGTCGACCCTTGGGTGGGTCAGATTAAATTACTCTAATTATTTACTCTTTATATGACAAAAGCATCATGGAGGTGTTTCTGTTTTGGTTTGATAAATTGAATGTCCCTTTTGAGTTGATTTATTATTAATAGAGGGGATGTATGACTTGTATAAAATACTTGGCCCTTCTTAACACTGGATTCTAAGATGTTTAAAATGAAATTAGTGAAGTGATATTGTTTAGTCGGGCGATGGCTAGTGAAATGTTATATGATCAAATTTGATGAATTTGAATGGTAAAACAAGCCACATGACCCCTGTTAAACATTGCTGTTGAAAGTAGATTACACTTGGCCCTTTTTATAAATCTTATTCATATTTCTGAAATGATGAATTGAATTTTTGAATCATGAAGAATAAATTTTGATGGCCATCTTTTGGATATCACATGATGTGAATTTATCTTGAGTACCTTCTATATTGGACATGAGGATCCTCATTTATTATGAAATTATTAAAGTATATGACATTCCTTATTGTTCATAGATCAATATCAGAAAAAACGCTACTCATTATTTATGTAATTATTAAAGTAAATGATGTTCCATATTATTTATAGATCATTATTAGACATGACGCTCCTCATTGTTTATATAATTATTAAAGATCATGACATTCTTTGTTGTTTTTAGATCATTATTGGATATGTCATTCTATTTTTTTCCCTAAAATGGTTGAAAATGATGTTCCTTACTGCTTTTTGAAATTGATGGAAAATACATTTGATATTTTTCATTATAATTATGGACATGGTGTTCCTTATTATTTAGAAAAACTCATGGACATGGAATCGCTCATTAACAATGAGATATTATTGGACATGGTATTCATTATCATTATTTCTAATAATTATTGGACAAGAAGTTCCTTAGTTAATTTTGAAACCCAATATTATTATCACTATACATTGAAAAATTTATTATACACCACTCTTCATGGGTATTATTATATTTCTAGTTAGGATGTAATGGTGGCTCAGGCCGAATCAGGTATACTTAGCTAGGTTCCCTGGAGGAACCTAAGAATGAAATGGTTTATGTTGATGTTACAAGTTTATTTATTATTCATAAACACTGATTAATTTTGTATTCATAGACTATATTATCAATAGAAACTATTGGTGGTGGCATACTAATCTTTATAGATACCCTGGTCAATCCACCAATCGGTACCCAAGAGGATCTCTAAACTACATGTTATGACCTGGATCATGATTCTTTGCTATTATATCTTTTGTATTTGGACTTAGTGTGGAAGTAATGGCTGAGCATGTACTCAGGATACCTTTAAGAGTTGGATTATTTTGTTTATTTATTCTTTTCTCAATCTATAATTGTTGTATTTATTACATAAAGTATGATGAGTGCCTTGAATTTACAGCTTAGCATGTTATTGATGGCTTATTTCATTGGAAATTCCAAGTGGTATTCAGGGGTTTTCTATATTCCATTGTTTATTCATTTATTTTTCTCCTCTTCTATTTAGTACAGATCTTGAGGGTATAGTCTCCCCATTGTACCTCTATTAGATACTCACTTCTAGTTAGAAAGTATTGGTGTATATGGAGGCATCATTGAGGTCTTACCTCCAACCACCTCAGGGCACCATTTTAGTGTATCTCAAGTTAGGATATGACACAAATTTATTTCATAAACCATGGGAATACAGTTCACGGTGAAGTTGGATATGTTGGATGAATCACAGTTGACATGCTATTAATGATTCATTTGATGAAGGATTTGTCCCTTCAATCTATATGGAAGTTGATATATCAAACCTTTGATTGGAATGAAACAATCACATTAAATTCTATGCCCATAGTGTAACAATGTGTTTATTTTAAATAATCAAACAAATATGTATTGGTCTTATAGGTTGATGACATAGATGTGAAACCTTCTTGATAAGATATTGAGACAAAGGTATTAAATTACAAATTTAATATTCACATATTATATTCAAAATTGTGACATTATGTAAATTATATTGGATTCCTTGAATAGTTTCTAGACAATAATTCTTCACTTTAGGAAAGGTCACCTAATGAAAATGAGAAATAATCCTAGAGGGTCCCACATTAAGTGTTTCTGTTGATGTTGACTAAATTTTATTTAAACTCAATTAATGGAATAAATATTATTCTCAGGATAAAAGAATAAATTTATTCATGTTTTATTGATCATAAATATTATTTATAAATGAAATATTTAATTAAATATTTATTTGAGAATTCGAAAAATGTTGATGAGTTAGAATGGGATAAGATTGTGTCCTATAATGAATAATTATTTTCAAGAAGATACATAATATATATCCTTGGGAAAGTTAGAACATGCCATAAAATAATAATTAAATTATTATTATTATATAGAATTAGGTTTGATAATGATTATTATATTATTTATAGGATGAAACAAAATTAAATAATGTTTTAACATAAATACTATCCCTGTAAATAGATGTTATATCTATTTTGTAGTGTTAGTCGAGACGTGAGAATCGTTAAGCACAACTGAATTATCCCTCAAATACTCCTCATATCTTCTCCCCAATAATGAGATGTTCTAGAAAAATTACTTCAAGATCAAAGGAACTAGAATTGATCCACATGAACAAAAAAAATACAATAGAACTATCGATCAGAACCTGGTGTTCTTTTGGTTTTTCTCAAAGATCAGAGAAGCACATATGGATCACCGGTAGAGGGATTATACACATGAATCAGTATAGTTAAATGAATGTAATATATAAAATGGTTTTTTATGATCCACATAATCTATTAATAAATTCCCATTTTGAGGTAACCTTTCCTTTTGATCATAGATTAATTAATTATAAATTTAACTTAAAAAGATCTTATTCATGTTTTGGATTTCTCTATTTCTATATTTGGTGTAAAAAATTCATTAGTAATTATGTTAATGTTATGTATAATATTGATAATTATCCTACAAAAAAACAAAACCTTTATGGTTAAGTTTCTCACCAAGGTTCTTCTATTCCACCCTGAACCTTCTATTGCTCTCAGAGTGGTCATGTTTTAAATTTATAATTACTTATTTTATTGTTTATCTATATGTTAAATAGTGGTTTGATATTAAATTTTAGGAATATAAATTATTTAATATAGTTTAATAGTTAACAAGTTTTTTCCATTTTAATTATCATTATTTTGAGTTGATTTTTATTAAAGTACCAGGAGAAGATGAATAATGATTGGCAATTCCATTAGGAAGTGAAAAAAAATCTTTTTGGCTAGAATGGGTTACATGGTGTGTAGCAAGAGTACATTCAATGTACCCACGTGAGATAAATATGTCCATGTCACGATATACACAATGAAATATGTAGTAATTACATGCACTTTATATATTTTACACTATGTGTAGACAAGGCCATTCTAGCTCTCAGTTTTTCTGATTACATGGTACATAGCTGGCATACACGTTGTGTAGTCTACATGGTTGAGAGGTAAAATTCATAAAAAATGCATGTTCAAATAAATGGTTAAAAATATGAGAGACTAATATCCTAGAGAAATAATGACGTACAAAATGTGTAACTGGCATACACAGTGATAGTTCATTATTTCTTCTATCTGAAGGGTAACACCCCACGCTTCCACGATACTTTTCCCTTTGAATAAAGCAATAGCTTGCATTGTACGCAACTTCAAGACTCCAACACACCACGATTAATCAAAGAATCCATTATGAATTGTAATACCCAAGTTATGCATTTTTTTAAATTTTATCTTTCAAAATTGACTTCAAATTTGGATTTAGAATATAGAAATTAGCCTATGGTGAATTTTTGGTATTTTTCTGAAAATTTTCAATTTTTGATAAATAGTGAAAAAACACTGAATTATGGCTTAAAAACGATTTTTTATTTGAAGTTGAGTTATTATGAAAAAATAATCTATATTGTATTTAAGGTTTTGTGATATTTTTGACTATGTATGAGTTATTTTTATGCCATTAATATTTTATAATTAATGTTTTTGGATTCCGTATTCTAGTTTTAAAACGAATGTTTTAGTTATATTTCATCCTTTTATTAAGATGAATGTGTTGGACTAGTCTGTTCTAGGTTGGGGACCAGTACAAGTAATCCCTCCAGGTTGGGGTCCAGTTATAGCAGACCCTCCAGGTTGGTGTCCGGTTATTAGAGGCACTCCGGGTTGGGGTTTGGTTATTAGAGGCACTCCGTGTTGGAGTCCGGTTGTTAGAGGCACTTCAGGTTGATGTACGGTTATTAGAGACACCCTGGGTTGGGTTCCAGTTACAGTTATCCCTTAGGTCTTAGCACGAGGCCTTGATACTGAAATTAATGTTCAGAATTATGAATTCCCTTGTTATGAAAGTGGTTATTGATATTTCATGTGATTATTTGATTAGTAGAATATCCATGTGAATAATTAAATGAAATTATTTCGTTTTACGTTTTCCATATTATGATTAAGTTCAAGTTAAAAAGGATTTTGTTTTTGTTATACATTGCCTTAAATGTTTATGTTTATTTATGCAAGTTTCTGCTATATTGTTATCCTTACTAAGCATCTGAGATCACCCCTTTCAGTGTTTTATTTTTTCCAGGATGTGAAGAAGTATTTTATGCATCACCTACAAGGATAGTATGAGGGGATGGTAAGAGAAGATGTTGTTGTAGTTTTTTTTAATTTATGATTTAATGTATGGATTATAAATATATTTATTGTTTCCAAGGCTACTAAACTGATCGGTATTTCGGGATTTGATCCTTTGTTATCATTCTAATGTTATGTAATAATGCACCGACTCTAGGTAACTGGGTTCAGGGCGTTACAGTTGTTATCAGAGAAAGTTTAGTACAAAACTTGGAAGCTATATTTAGATAAACTATGATTAGAGCACAAAGCCCAAAGATAGAATTTGAAGATTGGTATAGAAGAACTTCCTAGAATTTTGGTATTTTATAGATTTTTTTAGTTTTCTGAGCAATACATCCATGTTTGGATATGGGCAGGTAGAAGCGGATCTGGAACAGATGTACCTGGGGATAAAACCCAAAAACACCATATTGATCTAGACTCGAATGGGAACTAGTGCACGACAATGGGACTTGCTGCACTCTTGCTTACGACACTCCCGGGGGATATGCTTTGGATAATTCTCATTTTCCTTACAAACCATTATGAAGGGTTTATGAGTATGTACTGCCTCAAAGAAAACATTTTTTATGATTATGGATTATATCCACAAATAGTTCAACTTATGTTAGGTTTTTTACAAGTATGGAATTATGTATTTTGATTCATAAACAAGTTTAGTTTATGCCATTGTTTCTCAATGGCGCCTAGTGGAAGAAATGGAAACTGTATCAATGCACACACTCCGTGTAGGGATTTCCCTCCTACTAAAGATAATTATAGTGGTGTTGGTGATGCAACTGGTGCTGATAAGCTAATCAACATTTCGACAACTCACTCAGGTTATGAATAATAACCTTACCCATATGGAGCACCCTGATCCGCAGCATGGAGGATCAATGTTAGACCTCTTCATGAGGCAACAAACACAAAAATTCAATGGGAGTACAAATCCCGTAGTAGCTGAGCAATGGATAAATTTCTTAGAGAAAATATTCCATGCCTTGGGGAGTGGTGAAAGGGAAAAAGTTATCATGACAGTTTACCGCCTCACTAGAGATGCTGACCAATGGTGTTCATTGATAAAAAACCCAAAGGAAGATGATGAAGTATCAAATATGGAATGGAGGGAGTTCAATGTGATTTTATTAGAAAAATACTTTCCTCGTGACCGTCGAGCAGATATGGAAAGGCAATTTTTCAGTCTGAGACAAAAGGAGGATTAGAATGTCGCAATGTACGAGGATAACTTTACAAGGCTAGCAAGGTTTTGTGGAGATTATATACATAACCCAAGAAGTAAGATTGATCATTTATTTGATGGCTTAAAACCATTTCTTCGTCGAGGATTGATCTCACAATCCATCTCGTCGTACGAAGACATTGTCTCATGTGATATCATGACAGAAAAGGAATTCTCTAAATATTATGACAATAATGTAACGAAAGAGAAGAAGAGAATGATGGAGAAAGAGACAGAGAAATGGAAAAGGGGAAAGAAGTATTTTCCATTATGTGAAAATTTTGGGAAGAAGCACCCAGGTACTTGCCTAAAAGGAATGGGAGTTAGTTACAAATGTCAAGAAAAAGGTCACCAGACTCATGATGGCAAGGGAAAGAAGGAGGTTGTCAATGTTGAATGCTACAATTGTAGAGAAATGGGGCATTATAGAAATGAATATCCTAAGAGTCAGGGAAAATTACCTTAGAAAAGGCCAAGGGATCAAGGCTAAGCTTATGCTATTACTATAGTTGAAGAGGAATATTTAATGTATTTGTGTTTATGGACTCAAGGATTATATTCAGGTTATGAGAATAACGTGATATATATAAGGATTGTACTGCAGTACTTTTTTTTTCATTAAGGTTTTAATATGACTAAGGTAATCATATTTTCAGTATGTGACAATAAGAGAAACTTTACTCTGTTTGGAGAATCTGATGTTGCTATTGATTTTTGAATTTAGATACCTTATACAGAGAGTCTGGACAGAGGTACGTTGGATAACTATATTGTTTTAAAATGGATTAAGTTTAACTTTGGATAGTATTGTTCAAGGTTAAAACATTTCTTATGATTATTTTTGAATATTATGATACTATAGTTTTAGGAAAAGGACAACCTGCAGGTTGGGCGATAACCCGTCGCGTCAGACAAAGCTGCAGGAATCAAACCGACAACCATAGTGTGACATGCCTTTATTACCTACCACTAGCCTACAGGATGTACCGGGTTATTACAAATTTTTTTTTCATTATAATGGTATGTGTTAACGATTGGAACCTTATACCATTAGGATAAATATAATATTTTTGAGTTCTATTATCTTTTGGAGTGAAAGTTGAGTTTGTGTTAGAAATTAGTTGAAGGATGAAAAATCTACTTGTCAAGATGTATATATATATATATATATATATATATATCTTATTCTATGAAGAAATTAATTTTTTAGGGAAGAGATAGTAAGTCCAAAAAATGTGTTATCCTAATACCTTATGTTTTGTTGAACTGATTATATTTTAAATTATCATAGATTGATGGCTTTAAGGCCCTGAATTATAAACTTGTTGGTGATTGATGACCTCAATAACTCCCTATAAATATTAATGTTTTCCCTCTAATTACGTGTCTATACTTTCCACTGATGTTCTTCTATTTGAAACCCTAACTTGGTGGTGACATTCTCATTTCCCTTTCCCTCTTATTAAAACTAAATATTATTAACCCTATTTCTGGTATGAGTTTTCCACAAATGTATTTTCTATTTTCAACCTTTTATTTTAAAAGAACAATTTCAAATTGCGAGGACGCTATTATTTTAAGGAGGGGGATAATGTTACATCGCATGTTTCTATGGTATGTTTCCCTTTGAATAAAGAAATAGCTTGCATTTTACGCAACTTCCAGACTCTAACACACCGCGACTAATCAAAGCAGCCGTTATGAATAGTACTACCCAGTTTATGAAATTTTATAAATTTTATCTTTCAAAATGGACTTCATATTTGGATTCATAATATCGAAATTAGCCTATGGTGAATTTTTGGTATTTTTATGAAAACTTTCAATTTTTGATGAATAGTGAAAAAACACTCAGTTATGGTTTAAAAACAAATTTTTATTTAAATAAAATTTATTTTTATTTAAATTTAATTAAGGTCAAAATAGATAAATAATACCTATATATGTTCAATGTAATTCATTGAAGTTATTTTAGAAAAATTTTAGATATATACAAATTTTATTGAACCTTTCACCGTCTTTTACCCACCTCCTATAAGAATTTGCAAATTCAAATAAAACATAATTTTACCGCTTCTATGAGTGGAATTTAGAAAATACAAGAGACATGGTTAATATCAAGGAGTAAAATGTGGTTCAATAAGATAAATATAATTTGTGATGAATAGTAACTTTTTTACTTTTATTTACCACGGTTAAAAGTAAATATGGTAATTAATTGTAAAAATGATATTAATATTACCCTAACACATGTCCTAATTCAATTGGACAAGTGTATCTCGACCAAAAACAACCTCAGGAATAAAGTATTATCATTTAGGTCCACTTGGATTAGATTAGGACATTTATTGTTATTTAATTTAATGAAGAGTTAAAATAGTTAAAATACAAGTTTAATTACTAAACCATTTTTAATATAGGTATATACATAAGATAAATTCGATTGTAAATATTCATTAAAAAGATAAAAATATTTCCTACATAATTGTATTTTATTTATAATTTTTAGAAATTAAATATTTTAATTTATTTATGACACAATGGTGATGTAGTAATTACCGAATTAATGAAATATTAAGATAATTGATATTATAAATATAGAAATAAATGTCATTTAAGACTTTTTAGGAATTATACTAATTCTATAGGATAATATGACATGTTATGATTGATTTAATTAGCTTTTTTTGGAGTAATAATACTGTTTTAAGTTTCACAAAAATAAAATTCCCAATAGTGTCAAAATTGACATAAAAGAGTTTTTAAATAAAATAAAATATTATAAATTTCTATTCTATTCCTAAAAATTTAAGGTTCAGCTAGAAGACTTGTATCATGATAGTTGTATCATTAATGGACCACTTTGGGATCACATTGAATTTTATGGTAAGTTTATTAACCATATCATATAAAAATACAAAGAGACATGGTAAATGTCAAACTAATTAACTAAGGGTAAAAACTAAAAGATAAGGTTAATAATGTGATCCAAACCAGTCTAAAACCTATTTGTTGAGTTGTTTTTGAGCTATACCCACCTAAAACATTAAATAATCCACTTTGGAGCCATTTTAAACCGAATATGGATTTATTATTAAATAATATTTCTACCTTCTCCAAAGGAGCCCCTCACACCTCTAATATAATGGTACTCCCCCTTCTCACTAATTCACACATTCAAAGCCATTTTTCTTAGTAGAAACATGGCCAAATATCCTCCCATCTTACCTCAATTTTAACTAGAGGCCTTAGTTTGATCAGAAAGACAACCTAAGGATCCCTTTTGATCAAATCAAAATGAAGAACCCGAAGAAGAGGTAATGTTTTCCCCACCTCTTTCAAGTTCCTTTCTTCTTCAACTTATTCTTTCTTGTTATTTACATTCTAAAATAATAACTCCAGTATATATTATATATTGTGATATTATTATAAATATGGTACAACCATATTCATTATTATATCCATCCCTTGAATGACATGTCACCAAACGTGCGTACGTACGACTTACCATCTCCACGTCGTGGTGTAATTGTTATTCAATACATTATTATTTGGATGGGTATAATAATTATTTTTATTTAATGTAAATAATAAATATAACATGATAATTAGTCTATATACATGATACACCATCCAATTATATATTATTTTAATATCAAAGGAATGATATTTTCGCTCGTGCGTACGTACAGACTATTGTCTCCACGAACGCGATGAGATTCATTCCCCATCGTATCCATTCAAGTATAATTCTCATTTGATGATTAAATATAATTTTTAAGGACTTGATATGATTATGTATACGAGTAAGATACAACCTATACATTACAAACACAACTTATGTAACAAAACAAATAAAATAAAACGAGTAAGTTAACACCCAAAACGATGATAATACTAAAATATTATTAACAAAGTAATATTAAAAGATCATATATGATATCATATTAATGTATATTATTATTTTATAATTTAATATCAATTATTTCACCATTATACAGGAGGTTAACCTACCCTCAACCAAGGAAAAGTACAAGGTAAGGGTTTATTTCACAATCCCTTCATTATCTGAGATTCTTTATACGTAATTATCTACTGGGACCTCTTTATCATCTACATCCATGTTTCATAAAAATGTATTTCAAAACATTCTTACTATTTTACAGAATATGGGTTAAAGTCATTTTTACCCTTTTGACTTTTTATAAGAAGTTTATATAGGAATCTTTCTGTTGTTTTCCAAACAAGGACCTTTTTAACCTTTTCGAAAGAATTAAGGTAAGAATGTATTTTTTTAACTTATACGGTAGGTTCAGCTATTTTTCGCCATTATAAAATCTTCAAGGCATCCCTTACAAGCTTATAAGAATATTTTTAAAGTAAATTTTTTCTTTTATAATTATTTGAATTTTAAATGATTCCAAAAAATGAGATATTTCTCTCAAATAGTTTTTATTTCATCTATGTCAACATCCTTTGATGGATTTTAATCTTATTAGAAGTTGAGTTATTATGATACAAATCATCCATATTGTATTTAAGTTTTGTGATATGTTTTCCTGTGGAAAAGTTATTTTTATGCCATTAATGGGTTATGATTAATGTTTGGGATTCCGTATGCTAGTTTTAATAAGAATGTTTATGTTATATTTCATCCTCTTCTTAAGATAATGTGTTGGAATAGTATGTTCTGGGTTGGGGACTAGTAAAATTAAGCCCTCTAGGTTGGGGTCCAGCTACAGCAGACCCTTTGGGTTGGTGTCTGGTTATTAGAGGCACTCCGGGTTGGTCTCCGGTTATTGGAGGCACTCTGGGTTGGTCTCCGGTTATTAGAGGCACTTCGGGTTCATGTCCGGTTATTAGAGGCACTCCAGGTTGGGTTCCGGTTATAGTTAACACTTAGGTATTGGCATGAGGCCTTGTGTCATGACCCATCCTTGGGGCCCATGCCGTGACTACCCCAAGCCTGTCTTCCATAGGTCAGGGGCTGGTGACTAGCACAAAAGGCATAAAACTCGGTATCTGGGAAGGAATTTCCTTTATAAAACATAAACATATCCAACCATAGTACAAGAAGAGGAAATACACTAAGCACAAAAGAAAGTGCTAAAAAGTAAATGGGCCAGAATACAAACCCAACTGAGAAGTTCAGCTACAACTGAACGAAGGTACAATAGAAAAGACAAATAGCCGGAAGATAGAAGCATCTCCTGGGTCGTCCACCTTGGATCCTATGTGAAGGGTAGGTACAGATAGCCTCCTCAACGCTCTCGCCTGCCAACCTCCTCTGAGTACCGTATCGTCGTGAATTCCACCTCCGGGTACTGACTCGTAGTGAGCTCCACCTCTGGGTACTGACTTGTCGAGAGGTCCACCTCCGGGTACCGTCCAGTCCCTGTACACTCGATCTCAGTCAGCACTGTCCATCGTTGGCATCCAACACAACAAGTTGAGGGCATAGCACATGAAGGGGTGATTTTATGATACTGAGTAGGGACCCCGAGACCCTCAAGGTCTCACTAAATCCTTCTAGTATAATAACAATGACAGATACAAACACGTAGTATCAACCAAATATACTTAGGTATATGCCCATATATATACCTAAGTCATGAATCCGAGTTCAGCTCCAACTCACGAGCCTATGTACAACCCAGTCCACACAAAAATCACAACCCAGTCCACACAGGAAATCACAACCCTGTCCACACAAGAAATCACAACTCAGTCCACACAGGAAATCACAACTCAGTCCACAGAGGAAAACAATAGATAAACACTACTTAGGTATATGCCCATACATATACCTATGTTATCAAGTAACCCATCACAAACATGAGGTAAACACAAAGGTCATTGACTCATCTCAAAATAAGATTTTCATTATTGAAGCCCCAACTGCTGGAGAACTCCTCCTCTGTCGAGTACAGTGGACTTTTCACGACTTTAAGGTGCTACTAACTAACCTTAGACTGCTGAGGTACTCATCCTGTCAAGTACCGTATGTCTTCCACCTCACAAAGTAGTGCTCCCCGCCATGGGTCTGCCACCTCACACTGTAGTGCTCCCCCTCATATCCTACAGAGGTAATCCTCCTATTGAGTACGGCGGGTCTGCCACCCAAACACAGTAGTGCTCCCCGCCATGGGTCTTCCACCCAAACACAGTAGTACTCCCCACTGGGCTATACAAGTCACTCTGACTCGAATCGGATAAGCAGTCATCAGGTCTCAGTCAGCTACATGATCTCCATATTTTGTATGCTCATCTCCAGGAGGATCTGCTCCATGAGCCACTGGTCGACACTCCAAGTGTCTCAAAGTCCCACAAATAAGTATTACAAAGTTTCATCACCTCATAGGGGTCCCAACGCAACAGACGACGCGTCAATCGGACGCCCGATCTGTGAGTTATTAGACTTTTCGTCCCAGGGGCCCGGTTGGTTTCGTGTACGAACCAACCCGACTGTATCTCAACTGTACCCCAAAATCTCAAATGGTATACTCAATGGGACCATTTCTCAACGTTATTACCAAAGACGCTGACAGTTCTCCAAACGGTCGTCCGGTCTGAAAGTTATCAGCTTTTCCGTTCCAGGGCCCGGTTGGATTTTGGGTATAATCCAACCCTACCATACTCTAACTATGTCCAAACCTCAGGTGAAGTATTCCAAAAGAACCATCTCATCAAGAGGAGTCCATCAAAGTCGACGGAACATCAATTGGACATCTGGAACTCAAGTTATAACTCTTTCTGCTTCGAGGGCCCGGTTGGTTTCGGGTTCGAACCAACCCGACCGTACATAAACATTACCTAGAGTTTGAGTGTAATATATCAAAACGACCGTATCGATCCAAGAAACCCTATGAAACTGAAGATGCGTCGATCAGAGGTCCGTAGCTCCAGATATGAGCGTTTAATTGAAGGAGAACCGAAAATAGGGGGTTTGGGCTCGGTCCGACCGGGCCCAATACCCCCTGGGTCACCCCCGAACCTGGTCGACCCGACCCGAGTCCAGGTATGGATGGTTGGGCACGGCCCGGCCCAGCTGGTGCGGCTCGGTCTGGCGCTGGAGGCCCGGCCCGGTGCGGGTGGCCCGACACGGCCTGTTGAGGCTTGGCCAGCGTGGCTGAGTGGACGTAGAGTGGGGGGGCGGGCTCATCCCCTCGCCGCAAATTGCCACCGGCGGTGCCAGCACGCACCACCCCGCCGACGTCCAGGGATCCCGTGCGGACATGGGATCCATCGCCTCGCCGCCGCGGCACAGCTGCGACAGTTCTTCTCCGGTAGAGCGCTGGGGCGCCGCCGCCTCCAGGCGGCCGGACGGCTCCAGCCGCCGCCTCCAGTCACCTGCGCCGCCACACCGGTGACTCGTGCCGCCTTGAGATTCCTCGGGCCACCAGAGTTGCTCCGGTGGTCCGATTCAACTTTTTTCTGCACCGACGGTTATCTCAGGTCCCGTACTTTACTATAAAGGCCTCAAATCATTGTTGCGGTCATGTTTCATGATCATCGTCAATCCGTGCACCAACAACAATCAGCGGAGGGTTGTCGGGTCATGTTTGATCAGACCGCACCCTCCGCGTTAGGTGTTATCAATTGGAAATAATCAACACATGATTTCAACAACTAACAAGGCACAATTTTAAACAATTAAAATTGAACCTAATTCCCAACAATTCTCCCGTAATTAAATATCTCCATCCCACAAATAAAAACATTTGGGGATCAACTTGATAAGGAGTTGATCCACGTTCTTTGTTTAGAAGGGAAAAATCACGAGAATAATAACATTCTAAAATAAAACCCCTACCTCGAAGGAAGTTCATGGTTTTCAAGTGCCACAGAAGATGGCGTTGTTTCCATCGTCGTCGGTGTCTCCACCCCTGTCGTGGAGGAAGAAGGGGATGAAGAAAACGGGCCCGACGAGCCGACATTCTTCGTCGGATAGTTGGAGTTATTCGATGAAGATGATGTTTTCAAAAATAAGACGAACCGATCATCCAAAACTCAAGAGCTCCATTCCCATTCTCTTAATACCAAAATTGCCAACCAAAATAAAATAAGGCCTTTCCTTGTTTTATTTACTCAAGCCAAGCATTTCAAAATTCGTAAATCAAAACCCTTAATTAATTAAAAGTAAGTTTGATTAATTAATAGGAGGTATGTTGGGAACATTAATGGTGTGAGGGAGGGAGAGGAAAGGTTTCTCAAATAAAGATGAGTTAACAAGATTAAAGAGGGAGTTAGTAAGTTGAGAGAAAAAGGTGAGGAGTTAAACAATTACACACAAGGGGTGTTAAATGGGGGGTTCATGGGAGTTAAAGGTAAGGTGAAGAGTTGGGTTTTCGTGCAGACCCCACCACCATTGGTCATACCCTCTCATGTGAAGTTATGTGGGGTGTGGCCCCACCTACAATATCTCTATGGAGAAATTAACTTCCACTAAAAATAAATTGTAACACTACAATTTATTTAAGACTTATCAAATCCCCAAAAATTAACTACCTCATGTGACAAAACGCAACTACACATAAGGTCCCCTTAATCAATTACTGGCGCTGCGAGTTCATCAGTGCCCTTGGATTTCAATCCGAGCACTGGTTCAAAATATAGAAAACCCTGCTCATTCGTTCACTGATCATACCCGAGCTAAACTTTTGAAATTGATTCCGGGCACACCAGGCCTCGGAATCAGGTGCCGTCAGAAACTACAGACTCGAAAAATTACAAAGAAATTAAGAAAAAAAATTCCTTGGAATTTCAGGGTCTTTACATTACTGCCACATCAGGTATTTACATCCCCGTAAATCTAGAACACAAACTAGGGATACTAAAGGAGGTACCGAGCATGCATCTGAGCCTCCCGCTACCATGTGCTCTCATGGAGATTCTTGTGCTGCCAACGAAAGTGCACAAGTGGAATCGACCGTCCCCGTAGGACCCGCTCATTTTGATCCTCAACTTCTACTGGAACCCCTGTGAATGTCGCCCTGTCATCGATATCTAGCTCCCTGTGGTCGATGATGTGTGAAGGGTCATGCACATATCTCCTCACCTGAGATAAGTGGATGACATCGTGCACCCAGTGAATCTGTGGTGGAAAGGTCAAGCAGTAAACCTCCTCACCTACTATACTGAGGACCATGAATGCTCTGTTTAACCTTGGAGATAACTTTCCACTTCGGCCACATCTCCATAGACCTCGTCGAGGTGAGACCCGTAGGAAAGACGTGGTCGCCATCCTTGAACATCAGTGGTCTCTGTATCCTATCATCAAAGGATTTCTGCATGCTATATGTAGTCTTCATTTGCTCCTGGGTGATCTGCACCTTCTTTGTCGTATCATGAACCATCTCTGGTTCTACATGTGCTGACTCCATCACCATCCACAAAGGATATCTAAAACGTGTCCAGCTGCTGTCTCGCCACCCCTAATAGATGAATAACAATCATACTGCTGAGTGCTTCTACAACGATGATCCCCTTACCAAGAGTATAGACAATCTCGAAGTCATCGTCCTGGAGGAATAGAAAACTCAAACACTTTCTGTCACGAGGGTAATGCTAGCCGACTCAAGAGTGATCGGCCGCACCCTCCTAAGCATGGTTTATCCTTGTGCTGCCTGGGTTTCCATTTTCACCGACCAAGGAAAAACCTCATCCTAACATTGTCGATAAACCACAACCTTTTTTCATAATACCATCAATTTTTATGAACTTTGGTTTCCCAGTCCATAGTCAAACTAACGTCGTGAGGCCAAGACGCTGCAACCAAGAGGATCCAACCAAAACTCTCGCCTCTAGGGTCAGATCACACTGTCGGTGTAAGTGTGATTATCTAGTCTCCTTCCAAAGGTATCCCCAGATGTGATGATCAAGTCAATGGCTTAACCGGAAAATCTAGGTTTGGGAAAAGATTCATGGAAGAAAGGAATGATGGGTATCTATGATAATTGATAAGGCAGCTAGTAGAAGACACAGTCCGTACCTAGAATCATTCCTAGAGCCCCTGGGTCACACTCCTTGACCGCATTGAGCTACTCTCTTTCCATTCCCTCCTGCTCCCTTATCCTGGCATAAACTACTAAGGAAGATGGTTACAACATGTCAAAATTTTAACCACTCCATGATGCTCTCCTAGATCTGCTTCCAAGTCTGCTGCCCTGCAGATTAATCTGTACATAACACTTCCTCTTATTGGAACATTTTATATGCTCAAGTCTCCGAGACTGGCGCCAGTTTCCCGCTTTCCCACTGCTAACCTTCAGTAACTACATCCATTCACCAAATGAATTCTCAACCACAAAGGTTCTTTCTATCACCCTAGCATATGTAGGAATGCATAGAGAAAAGGTGCTAGCTCAGATGTCCTCAAACACACCTCGCTCTGAAGTCCAAGCCCTGAAGAACTGATTGTATCGTAGTCATCAAGTACCAGAAGTGGTTGGTACTCCCCGATGAATACTCAGCTACTGACATGTCATCCTGTCGAAGATGTATAAGCTCTAGAAAACTCCCAGCCACCTCCTCATGCCAGTCCTCAGCCGCCTATGAGTCAGGCTTGCTTCGGAACATGAGGGATATCTGGTGCTGAGACATATGTAAGGCACTAAGCCTACAAGTATCCTCTACTGGTACTGCCGGTAGTGTCTGCTGACCAACAGGTAGTGATATATCTAGAACACTACCCGATGGTACTATCTCAGGCATCAGTCCACGTACCGAAGTACCATCACTATGCCAGCCAACCTCATGGTCACTCATTGGGAAACACTATTTTCCAAGTCCATCCTCCGCTCTACAAGTGTCTAAACTAGGTGTAGAACTCTGGAAATCGCTTCCATCTAGTCCACTACTACTTGGGAATCTGCCTCACCTCGTAACATCTAAGGCCTCAGCTATTGGAACCCGTGCATCGCGCTATGTCAGCGTGCACCGTACACTAGTATGGATGGTGGCATCTGCTGGCTAATAGGTTGTTGTGCTGCTGGTACACCACCCGAAGGTGCCAACATAGAAAGGGGGCCCTTCACCAGTGTCTCGTCGCTCGATGGGCTGTCATCGAGTACTCTCCCGGAACTCCAACTAATTTTCTAGGTCGAGATATCCTAAACAGATGTGACACGGTCAATGATTTATACCTGGTGCCCTGACCTGGTTTGAGCTGACTTCAAATATTTTTGGAAACACACACGCAATCAGTGTTTTCGTGCACTCAGTTTGAAATCAATAGTCAGGGTCCTAGTGTATGGATACGGCGGTCGCCGCACCAACACTGGACTCCCTGAACTAATGACCACACTCGGTACCCTTAACACTATTGCTTCAGAAAGAGGAATGCTCAGAATTCTAAGTTCTGCGGTAGAACCGACTCCTCTGATACCAATTTGTCACGACCCATCCTCGGGGCTCGTGCCGTGACTACCCCAAACCCGCCTTCCATAGGCCAGGGGCTGGAGACTAGCACCAAAGGCGTAAAACTCAGTATCTGGGAAGGTATTTCCTTTATAATACATAAACATATCCAATTAGAGTACAATAGGAAGTAATAAACTAAGTACAATAGAAAGTGCTGAAAAGTAAATGGGCAAGCATACAAACCCTACTAAGAAGTACAACTACAACTGAATGAAGGTACAATAGAAAAGATAGAAATCTGGAAGATAGAAGCATCTACTGGGTCGTCCACCTCAGATCCTAACTGAAGGGTAGGTACAAATAGCCTCCTCAAAGCTCTCTCCTGCCAACCTCCTCCGAGTACCCTCTCGTTGTGATGTACACCTCCGAGTACTGACTCGTCCTGAGATCCACCTCCGGGTACTGACTCGTCGAGAGGTCCACCTTCGGGTACCGTCCAGTCCTCGTACACTCGATCTTAGTCAGCACTTTCTGTCATATGTATCCAACACAATGAGGTGCGGGCATAGCCCATGTAGGGGTGAGTATATGATACTTAGTAGGGACCCTGGGACCCTCATGGTCTCACTAAATCCATCAAGGATAATCACAAAGAAAGATACAAATACCTAGTATAAACCAACTCTACTTAGGTATATGCCCATACATATACCTAAGTCATCAATCCCAGTTCGGCTCCAACTCATGAGCCCAAGTACAACCCAGTCCACACAGGAAATCACAACCCATTCCACATAGGAAATCACAACCTAGTCTGCACAGGAAATAACAACTCAGTCCAAACAAGAAATCACAACATAGTCTACACAAGAAAACAATAGATAACCACTACTTAGGTATATTCCCACACAAATACCTAAGTTATCATGTAACCCATCACAAACATGAGGCAAATGCAAAGGTCATTGACTCAGCTCAAACCAGGATTTTAATTATTAAAACCACAACTGCTGGAGAACTCCTCCTCTGTCGAGTAAAGTGTCCATTTCATGACTCCGAGGCGCTACTCACTAACCTTAAATTGTTGAGGTACTCCTCCTGTCGAGTACCGCGGGTCTGCCACCTCACAAAGTAGTGCTCCCCACCATGGGTCTGCAACCTCACACAGTAGTGCTCCCCCTCATAGCCTACAAAGGTACTCCTCCTTTCGAGTACCATGGGTCTGCCACCCAAACACAGTAGAGCTCCCCGCCGTTGGTCTGGCACCCAAACATAGTAGTGCTCCTCACTGGGCTATACAATTCACTCCAACTCGAATGGGACAAGCAGTCATCAGGTCTCAGTCAGCTACATGGTCTCCGTATTCCGTATGCTCATCTCCAGGAGGATCCTCTCCACGAGCCACTGGTCGACATGAAAAGTGTTTCTAAGTCCCAAAAAGAAGTATCGCAACGATCCTTCACGTCACAGGGGTTCCAACACAACAGACGGTGCGTCAATCGGACACCTGATCTGTGAGTTATTAGCATTTTCGTTCTAGGGGCCCGGTTGGTTTCCTGTACAAAGCAACCTGACCGTATCTCAATTGTACCCCGAAATCTCATAGGGTATACTCAACGGGACCGTTTCTCAACGTGATTACCAATGTTGCTGACGGTTCGCCAAAAGGTCTTCCGTTCTGAATGTTATAAGCGTTTCCATTCTAGGGCCCCGTTTGATTTCTGGAAAAATATAACCCGACCATACTCCAACTACATCGAAATCTCAGGTGAATTATTCCAGAAGTACCGTCTCATCAATAGGAATCCAACAATGTCGATGGCACGTCAATCGGATGTCCGGAACTCAATTTATAACCGTTTCTGCTCCGAGGGCCCGGTAGGTTTCGAGTTCGAACTAACCCAGCCGTACCAAAACATTACCGAAAGCTTCAGTGTAATATATCGAAACGACCGTCTCGATCCAATAAACCCTACACAACTGATGGTGCGTCGATCGGAGGTCCGTAGCTCCAGATATGAGCGTTTAACTGAAGGTGGTCCGAAAATAGGGGGTTTGGGCCCGGTCCGACCCGGGTTCGAGTCCAGCCCGATTGGGCGCAGCCTGGCCTGGCTGGCGCAGCCCAGCCCCGCACTGGCAGCCGGTCATGATGCGGGCAGCCCGGCTCAGCTGGTTGAGGCTCGGCCAGCGTGGGCGAGCGGACGCGGAGCGGAGGGGGGGGGGGGGGCTCGGCCTCTCACCGCAAATTGCCACCGGCGGCGCCAGCTGGCGCCGCCCTGTCGTCGTCCCGGGATCCCGCGCGGCCACAGGATCCATCGTCTCGCCCCTGCGCCATAGCCACGACAGGTCTTCTATGGTGGCGCGCTGGGGCGCCACCTCCTCTAGGCGGCCGGACGTCTCCGGTCACTGCCTCCGGTCGCCTGCGTCGCCGCATCGGCGACCCTCGCCACCTTGAGATTTTGCGGGCCACCGGAGTTGCTCCGGTGGTCCGATTCAACTTTCATTTGCGCCGACGGTCATATCGGGTCCCGTACTTTACTTTGAAGGCCTCAAATCACTGTTGCGGCCCCGTTTCATCATCACCGTCATTCCGCGCACCAACAATAATCAGCGGAGGGTTGTCGGGCCGTGTTTGTTCGGACCACGCCCTCCACGTTAGGTGTTATCAATTGGAAATAATCAACACATGATTTCAACAACTAACAAGGCACAGTTTTAATCAATTAAAATTGAACCTAATTCCCAACAATTCTCCCATAATTAAATATTCACATCCCACAAATAAAAACATTCACGGATCATCATGATAATTAGTTGATCTGCGTTCTTTGTTTAGAGGGGAACAATAATGAGAATAATAACATTCTAATATCAAACCCATACCTTGAAGGAAGTTTTTAGTTGTCAAGAACCGCGGAATATGGCGTTGTTTCCTTCGTCGTCGGTGTCTCCACCCTTGTCGCAGAGGAAGAAGAGGATGAAGAAACCGGGGCCGACGAGCTAACATTCTTCGTCGGAGAGTTGGCATTCTTCCTTGAAGATGAAGTTCTTCAAAAAGAAGATGAACCGATCTTCCAAAACTCAATAGCTCCATTCCCTTTCTCTTAACACCACAATTTACAACCAAAATAAAATAAGGCCTTTCCTTGTTTTATTTACTCATGCAATGTATTTCAAAATTAATAAATCAAAACCCTTAATTAATTCAAAGTAAGTTTGTTTAATTAATAAGAGGTAGGTTTCCAACATTAATGGTGTGAGGGAGGGAGATGAAAGGTTTCCCAAATAAAGATGAGTTAACAAGATTAAAGAGGGAGTTAGGAAGTTGAGAGAAAAAGGTGAGGAGTTAAACAATTAAACACAAGGGGTGATAAATGGGGGGTCCGTGGGAGTTAAAGGGAAGGTGAAGGGTTGGGGTTTCATGCGGACCCCAAAACACTTGGTCATACCATCTCATGGGATTTTAGGTGGGGTGTGGCCCCACCTCCACCTTCTATATGGATAAATTTACATCCACTTAAAATAAATTATAACACTACAATTTATTTAAGACTTATCGAATCCCCAAAAATTTACTACCTCATGCGACAAAACGCAACTGTGCTTAATGTCCCCTTAAGAAATTACTGGCACTGTGAGTTCATCGGTGCCCTCATATTTCAATTCCGAGCACCGCTTCAAAATATATAAAACCTCGCTCGTTCATTCACTAAACGTATCCGAGATAAATTTCGTAAATTGATTCTGGGCCAACCGGGCCTCAGAATCAGGTGCCGTCAGAAACTGTAGACTCATAAAATTCCAAATAAATTAAGAAAAAATATTCCATGAAATTTTTGGGTATTTACACCTTGACATAGAAATTAATGTTCGGAATTATGCATTCCCTTGTTACGAATGTGGTTATTGATATTGCATGTGAATATTCGGTTAGTAGAATATTCATGTGAATAATTAAATGACATTATTTTATTTTATAATTTCCATATTATGATTAAGTTCATGTTTAAAAGGATTTTTTTTAGTTATAGATTTCCTTAAATATTTATGTTTATTTATTCTAGTTTTTGGTACATTGTTATCCTTACTGGGCATATGAGCTCACCCCTTTCAGTGTTTTATTTTTCCTAGGATGTGAAGAAGTATTTTATGAATGAACTGTAAAGATAGAATGAGGGGATATGAAGAAAAGATGTTGTTGTAGTTTTTTTAATTAATGATGTAATGTATGGATTATGAATATATCTAGTTTTCTAAGGCTACTAAACTGATTGGTCTTTCAGGATTTGATCCCTTGTGATTATGCCAATGTTATGTAATAATGCACCGACTTTGGGTAACGCGGGTCGGGGTGTTACATGATGTACACTTTGTGCCATTTGTTGAGTCAAGTGGACACATGGATAATATAACACCCGGTTTATAGATGGAGTACATGTCATGTGGTCTCGCATTTGAAGAATTTGTTGAGTCCTTTAGTTGTTCATGAAGACACACATCAAGAGTGATACATGACATGTAGCTCCATAGTATATACTGAAGCCCCATGAATTTATCCCGAATACATGACAAAAAAGGTACATGACGTGTAGCTCAATAATATATGCCATGTATTCTCCCAATAAAATACATAATTAACTAACATAAAATTGATAATTGAAAAATTAAAACCTAATTATATTGATTGACACATGATGTGTTTGACAATTTAATAACAGTTATAAAGAATTATTAAATTCTAAACATAGTTATTGTAATTATATGTGATTATTGGTTCCACTTTTTATTTTCCATGAATGCATCTATTATGGGTATATCCATGATAATTTAGATGGTCATTAAGATAAAATTAAATTAATTAATTAATTAACTAATGCCAATACATTAAACTTAATAACTAATAGAAATTAATGTTAACTGGTTTACTTTTTCACATTCATTGCATGTGAATGTCCATTCATGATCTTGATGAATTCCTATTTATGCATTGGTTTTTTAATATAACTTATTTCACATGTTATTAATTATTAATTATTCAATTAAATATAATGAGTTTTGAGTCCTACCTCCCTCCATTATCATATAGGGACTAGGTTTCCAATGTTGTTTACGTAATTTCCCTTAACCAATCGTTTGTTTCCTCTCACCTATGCATGAGTTATAAATAATTGTAATAAAAGGAGTATACCAAGGCTTGTGGAGGTGGTTTAATTTAGAAACAAAACAATAGAAAACTTGTTGATAAATAAGTGAACACATGGAATGATTCAACTCAAGCCAAGATTCACACAATGAGTTTCCCCCTAGGTCATTGGTTGATTTATTTTACACTTAATAAATCAACTATTAGATAATATCATAATCATGTCATTTATTTATTAATCTTTTTCTATCTTATGAATTATTTATTTTATGGATAGAAGACCAGGATCACATATGTTAAGGAATTAATATCAAAATATTGGATTTAAAAAATGTATTATATGTAAATATTTTATCAAAAAAATAGTTAATCACTTAATTAAAATGCATTCAATATTAAAAAAACATGTAAATGACAAAATAATAAATCCTTATAAAGATTAAAAGAAAACTGGTCAAGTTGATATTAAGTCATTACACCTTCCAGCATCAAGATTAAGATGAAACCATAGTTTATGTTTTGGTTCATTCCAAATTTGGGGGTCCTTTTAATTATAGAGGAGTATTAACTAAGATGGCGAGATGAATTAACAAAACTTGTACTGAGTTTAACATCCAAATTTGATTCAATACAACTTTAAAGGAAAGTGTTTAGGAAACCATAGTTAGGATTTCTGGATTGGGGAGTCCACTCAATAGATCAAAAAACTGTAATCCCACATTTTTCAAGACCGCTTACCTAAATACCACCTTAAGTTTTTCATAGAAAAAGTATTGATCATCAAGAAGGGAATTATGGATCCTTTCCATATGAAATTATTAATTTATTTGAAATTTCATGTTTAATGGCGAGGGACCATGATACTTGATAAAATAGTGCAAGACTTAATAAAATCAAAATCATTATATCTCACATAAATTGTTATCAAGTGAAGTACTAATAATATTATATTTTATAATTTTATAATTAATGGAATTTTTTTCATCTATACTATCCAAGTGATAAATATATAAGAAATGGTATCTCCTTACGAGTAATAACATCTATGAAGAGTTCAGAACCTTCAGGTTGTGTTGCACCACGAATGAAAATCATATGTTATAGAATCCTCATTATCGGATCTTCTTGATAAGGAGACAAATGATGATGAGTTTAATATATATGATAAACACTGAGCAACATGGTGGAAATAAAATGTTTAATGATTTCTTACATGTATATAAACTTCTGATGTCTCATTAAAACATGGATTCTTATATAATTCTCAAGAATCTCCTTGGTCTATTCTAGGAGATAGGATGACCAGAATATTTTGAGATATAAAAATTACTATTCTAGAGTAATTTTAGAGAGGGTGAATAATATATGACTCACATATTCAATCTTATTGGGTATATTGAGCGTCTATATGTTTTTGGGTTCATGCTTTCTGATGAACTATGCATTGATCTCATACTTGCATCACTCCCTCGGTGCTTCTCCAACTTTTCTGTTAAATTTAACATGAAAAAATGGAGAAGTCTCTTTCGAATCTTCCCACATTTTTTTCTAGTATGATGGGGAGATGATTAATGAAAATCCATATTTCATTATGGTGAAAAAAATTAATGTCTAAGTAGAGATATCTCAATCTAAAGTTCTTTTGTAATGCCCTTCCAAGAAGAGAAAGATCAAGGTACATTCAAGGAAAAATGATGCTATCTGTTTCACCTGTATAAAGAAGGTCCACTGGAAGAAAAACTACAATCAGGAAAAGAAGAAAGGGGAATCATCAAGTGCATTTTCCATCAAGTGATATTTATCCTTTTCGATGAATTGGGCATTATATATAGCTTGTTGTGCTCACATATGTATTCAAATATAGAAACCAAGTAGATTTGGAAATATTGACTGGGGGAAGGTAGATCTAAGAGTATCCAACTTATCCAAACATTAATATTGTGGATATTGGGGACTATAACTTCACATTTCTTACTATAATTATCTCGATTTTAAAAGGTTGCTATTATGTTCCATTTGTTTCCAAAAACATTATTTCAATATCCAAACTTGATATAGATGAATTTATTTTTATAATTTGGAATAAATGTTGATTTTTTATAAATATAGAAATTTTTATGGAAAGGAATATTTAAACAATAGTATTTATGTGTTTGATTACATGAACCAATTAATAGAAATTGCTAACGAAACTATATCACATGAATCATTCTACACCCAAATATAGAATCAATGAATTAGTAATGTAAATGAAAAACAATTTACTAAATTGCGCGAATAATGGTTTTTAGATTCCTTTAAACTAAATCCACTTGTTGTATATCATGTGTGTTTACAAGGAAAAATTAACAAAACCCCATTTAGTGTAAATGGTGAAAGTGATGAGGAGCTTCTTGAATTAATTTAAACTGAAGTGTGCAAGAACATTACTAGTAGAAGAAAATTTTGGGTATTACTACTTAAAAACTTGTATTGATTATTTTAATAGATATATATATATATATATATATGTATACATAATGATGTACAAGTATGATTTGTCTAAAAAATTCATGGAATACAAAAATTAATTTGAGAATAATCTTGGTAAGAATATTAAGAAACACAACTTATACCATGATGGAGAATATATTAATCATTATTAAATTGATTATTTATGAGATTTTGAGATTCTATCTTAACTCACTCATTATACACATCAATGGAATGACATAAGTGAAAGGAGGAACCAAAACCCGTTAGAATTAGGGAGATCAATGATGATCCATGCAAGTCTTCTATTATCCTTTTGGGGATACGTGTTACAAATAGAAGCATACATACTAAATTGAGTGCCAATTAAAGTGTAAAATGGTATTATAAACCAATTATGGAATGGAAATAAACATTGGTTTTCATATATTCAAGTATGGGGTTTCAAAACATTTTTAAATGCTATTTTAGGAAACAAAATAGCACCATAAAGTTCTAATAGTATCTTTATAGGGTATCCCAAATAAATTAAATGATATTATGTATATAATTCTACAAAAAAGAATATAGTAGTTAAAAAACATCACATATTTCTTAATTGGGATAACATCTTTAAAAGTGATAGGGGAGCTAAATAGTCTTTGATGCAGTCAAGACTCATGATACATAAGAGATGGTATAATAAAAAAAATCCCTAAAGCCCTGTGGAAGGAGATGTTCTTGAGACAAAAGTACTACATAAGAGTGCAACATAGGTTAGAGAACCAGAACAATATTATTTTTTTGTCACTCAGGATGGTGAATCATTATTTTTTAATAATAATTATCCATCAACCTATAAGGAATAAGTAAGTGGAATTATTTTTTCCAAGTGGAAGGAATCCATGAATTCTGAAATGGATTCTATGTACCAAAACTAATTCTATATTTTGGTAGATTCTCTAGAGGATGTAAAAACTATTGGTTATAAATGGATATTCAAGAAGAAACTTATCATAAATGGACAATTCCATACCTATTTCAAAAGGGTTTAAACAACATCAAGGAAATGACTGTGATGAATCCTTTTCACCAATTGCAACATGGAAATCCATCAAAATTATTCTTTCCATTATGGCCTTCCATGTCTAAGAGATTTGGAAAATAAATTTTAAAATAGCCTTCTTTAATAGTAACCTTAAAGAAGATGTTTATATGTCATAACCTAAAGGGGGTTTGACTCCAAATTATGATAACAAGGTTTTAAAATTGAAAAAATTCATTTTATGGATTAAATAAAATATTCAGGTTGTGGAATATTTGATCTGTTGAGGCCAGAAAAGGATCTGGTTTTATAAAGTACAAATGTGAACCTTGTGTCTATAAATGATTCAGTGGGAGTGAAATCATTTTATTTATATTGTATATTGTTTAAATATTACTTATTGGAAATTAAATAACAATCTTATAATGGGTTAAATTCTAGTTGAATAAATTATTATCCATGAAGGAATTATATGAGGCTGTATATATTCTTGGGATCAAAGTCCATCATGATAGATCCAAGATATTTCTTATCCTAATTCAAGGTACACTAGTGGAAATACGGGTTTTAACGTTGTCGTAATAACTTTCGTTTTTTAAAAACTGACGCGAATAGTTTGTGCGGGAAATTTATGGAGTCGGTTTTCAGTAAAACCGACGCAAAATACAATTATACTATGATATATCGCATCTGTTTTCACGAAACCGACGTAGAATTTTTTTTAAAAAATGTTATGGCATTGATTTTGAATAAAACCAACCACAATAATAATTAAAAAAACATTTCGGCGTCGGTTTTGAGGAAAACCGACGCGGAAAATAATTTTAAAAAAAATCGGCGTCGGTTTTGAGGAAAACCGACGCCGAAAATAAAAAAAAATTAAAAATTCGGCGTCGGTTTTCTCTAAAACCGACGCGAAAAGTCATTTAAAATTATTCAGGGACCGAAACCCTCATTTTGTTTGATCATCGAAATCGAGTTCCTCTGCGGCACTTTGGACTCCCGATGACCTTAAAACCTGATTTGAGATCTTGGACGGCCATTGTTGAAGGTTCTGTGCCGTTTTCACAATTTCGGGTATGCGTTCTTCCTTTTTATCTCTTATTTCATCTCCCATTGTTTATTTCTTCTTCAAGAACCTTATTTTGCGCTTTTTTCATTATTGGTTCGATTTTAGTTGTTGTTTATCATTATTTTTTGTTTGTATTATCATTGTTGGTATAGATTTTATAGTGTTTGTTTTTCGAAGTCATTATACCGAGCGCAGTTTGGATTTAACATCTCCATTTAGGGTGAACTTTAAATTTTTTGTTTGTATTATCATTATTTCAGTTTAAAATGATGTTTCATTACATTATGAAGTACTATATTTTTAATTCTATATCCATTTTAATTAATTCTTCTTCAAAAAAATAATTTTATTGTGTTATTTATTGATGAAATTAGTGTGGTTTGGTTGTAGTTTTTCTTGTTTTTTTGTATCTATATTTATCATTTAGGCCATGCTATGTCATCTGGGATTAACATGTGAATATTTTATTTCATCAATGACATTGAATTAAATGTGATTGAAGTTATAAAATTACATTACACCCATTTTGATTGATATTTTACATTTTAAAACAACCAATTATATTTTTTAATTTCAAAAAGGAATTGAGATTTATTAATAATTAACTACCCATGTATGTGGCTTGCATTTCACACCAACATTTATTAATTCTTTGTTGGTTTATTTTTTTCTATACATTGTATGAATGTATTGTTTAGATAATGGTGTTTTTTCTTCCAACATTGTTGACATTATAAAGACTCAAATTAAAGAAACATTGATTTTTTTGAATACATATCTAGCACATTAAAATTGATATTTAATTAATCATATAATTAAATATGAAAATGATGACAAGGGTCAATTTTTAATTATTGTAAGAGCTATTTCAATGGATTTAGTAAAATCTATTATGTATTCTATAGGATGTGCATTCTCTATAATAGTGTAACCACTATATTGATTATCCGCAACATGGTTTCCTCTTTGGTAGCTCGATTGGCTATAGCTCGTATCCTTACTGATCATTCTCTCCTAGGAAAATTTCCCCATCCCGACCCTCCTCCGTAATCCCACCTCTCCACCTATTTATACTCTCCCCCTCACCACCTCTCTACCTCTCCCTCCCAATCCCTTTCCGAGCCTCTTCAATAGATACACACCTCCCACTGGGACTCTACCTTCCCCCTACCATCCTTTAACTAAAAATTCATGTTTCCGCCTTCATTCCCATTTCCACCTTCATTTTCATAATTGACTTAATTACCGTGTTCCCTTTATATCTACCTCCCAAATTATCATTCTCATTTTTTCTGCAATGTCCATCTATCCTCTTGAATAACATCATCTGCATCACTAAACCCTATAAAGGGTTCATCCTCTATCTATAACTGCTACTATATTCACCATCATATTAATCTTGATACATGTATTTGTTAGTACATAGGTATAGATCATACCACAAAATCACCAATAATTTATACATATTTCCATGTACTCCCACATTTCACTTAGTGCATCCTTTAAATTAATGTACTCTTCAATATTTTTGACACATGCAACATCAAAATATTTCAACTATGTAAAATGAACTAATAAATTTTAAAAGAATGATATTATAATTAAATTATAATATCAATATAACACACATGTATATAATATGAAAATAAATAGTTTACTCTATTGTAAACGTGTTTCATATCTCGTGTCTTTTATCTGATTATCAATAGTTTTTATTATATAAGATTTTGTTTAAAATTTATCTGATAGATATTTAAATGTTTATATGTTTTTATATATTCATCAATTATATTGTGATATAAGGTATTAATGGATCGTAATTTGATTTATTTACGAAGAACCACTAGTGAATATGAAAAAGGTGTTGATACATTTTTTAATGTGCTAAAAGACATATTCAAAATATTGATTTGATTTTCTGTCCATGTGTGAAGTGTGTAAATATGAGAAAGTTAAACTCCAGAAAAATCAAGGACTATCTCATTTGTTATTGTTTTAGCCTTAATTATACACGATGGATCTTGCATGGTGAAAGAACTGAAAATTCAACATCCAATGTTGATGACGGTATTCATAATGAGGCAGAGGATCATATTGAAGAATCAATTCATGATTTAGGTGTTGAAACCATTGAAAAAACACCAACTATTGAACGATTGTATGGAGATTATGAGAAACCAATATTCCCAGGTTACAGTAAATATACAGTGTTATCAGCAGTTTTGAGATTAGTTAACTTAAAAGAAAAAAATGTGTGGAGTGATAAAAGTTTCTCCAGTTTACTTGAGCTTTTAAAAGAGCTACATCCAGAAGGAAATGGGCTTCCTGATTCCAATTATGCGACAAAGAAAATATTATGCCCAATGGGATTGGGGTATAAAAAGATACATGCTTTCCCTAGTGATTGTGTACTGTATAGGAAAGAAAATGAACATTTATCAAGATGTTCTACATGTGGGACATCACACTATAAGATGGATGATAAACCCAACTCAGATTCATTCTCAGGTGATGTCATGTAACTTTACGAAAAATAAATTTTTTAATTCCCAATGATATCATCCAATATTTTTTTTATACAATTCTGATAATTCAATTCTGATTTATTTTTAGGTACCAGAATCAAAACTCCAGCTAAAGAAATTTGGTACCTTCCAATAATTCCTCATTTGAAGCGTCTATTTACAAATTCAATTGATGAAAAAAAAGGTTATGATGGAATTCAGATGAGTGCATCTCTGATGGTAACTTACATCACCCTACCGATTCACCACAGTGGAAGAGTTTTGATAAAACATTTCATGAATTTGGAAGTGAATTTAGAAATATCAGAATGGTATTGTGTATTGATGGAATGAATCCATATCAGAGCCTCAGTAATCAAAATAGGTCATGGCCTATTTTTCTGGTACTTTACAACATGTAACCACATCAATGTATGAAGAAAAAATATGTTATGATGAGCTTGATGATTTCTGGACAAAAAAAACCGGGAAATGATATTGATGTGTATCTTACACCATTGAATTATGATTTGAAACTTCTATGGGAGGAAGGTGTTAAAGTTTTCGATGAATACAAGAAAGATTATTTTCTTTTGTGTTCTATAATAATGTTCACTATAAACGAATTTCCTGCATATGGAAACTTATTTGGATATAGTGTTAAGGGACATAAATCATGTCCAATTTTGAAGAACAAACTTCATATTATCAATTTCGGAATGGAAGAAAGACAGTGTATATGGGACATCGAAGATTTTTGCGAATTGATCATCCTTATCGTAGATTGAAAAAATCATTTAATGGTTTACAGGAATACAACCTCCCCCCACGACCATTGTCAGCTGAAGAATATTATGATAGAGTGAAAGATATTGATTCGACATTTGTAAAGAGAAAATGTTCTGGTTTACAAAAACATATATGGAAGAAGCAGTCTATTTTTTTCAATCTACCTTATTGGAGATTTTTAAAGATAATACATAACATTGATGTTATTCATGTTGAGAAAAATATATGTGATAGTTTGATTGGAACATTGTTAGACATAAAAGTAAAGAAAAAATATGGATTACAAGCTAGATTGGACTTGATATTAATGAGAATACGTTTAGAGTTATCTCCCGCTGTGAAAGGAAACAGAACATATTTACCTCCGGCTTGTCACACATTAAGCAAGATTGAAAATATGAATTTTTGTCAGTGTATTCATGGTATTAAAGTACCCAGTGGGTTTTCTTCAAATGTGAATAATTTTGTGTCATTTAAGGATTGTAAATTAATAGGTATAAAATATCATGATTTCCATGTGTTGATGCAACAAATTGTACCAGTAGCAGTGCGTGGTATATTACCGAAAGCTATCAGAAAGACAATCATCAGGTTATGTAATTTCTTTAAATCCATTTTTTTCAAATTTGTTGATCCAAATATGTTAGATGTGTTAGAGAATTAAGAAACTCTTATTCTTTGTCAACTAGAAATGAATTTCCCACCCACATTTTTTTGGATATAATGGTTCATCTATTGATTCATTTGGTGCGTGAGATAAGAATATGTCGGACTGTGTATTTAAGATGGATGTATCCTTTTGAAAGATATATGAAAATTTGGAAAGGATATGTTAAAAATCATTATCGACTAGAGGACTCTATTGTTCAAAAATATGTATCAGAAGAGGTGATTGAGTTCTGTACTGATTATTTGAATGAGTTGGAGCATATTGTTCTCCCTGTATCTCGATATATGACAGTTGATAGAGAAGGTAGAGGGGTTCGAGGATTAATGGTAAATTTCATTCAATGTGATGAAGTGATGCAAGCACATTTATACATTCTGAACAACACAGATGAGGTTCAACCATATATATCCTCACATATTGCTGAATTAAAGTTACTATATCAGAAAAGAAATGAAAAGTGGTTGATGATTGAGCATAAGAAGACATTTGTTTCATGGTTTAAAGAGAACGTCACCCCAGATATATCTGTAACAGATACATTGAAGTGGTTAGAAGGGGGACCATCTCTTAATGTGATCACATGGTCTGGTTTTGATATCAATGGATACACATTTTACACAAAAAACATGGATGAAAAGAGTACCGTTCAGAATATTGGTGTGATGGTATTCGCTGATGTAGTGCATTTTTTGAGTGCCAAAGATAAAAACCCAATTTCTGCATCAACATCATATTTTGGAGTCATTGAAGACATATGAGAAATTGATTATATTAAAGTTCATTTCACTGTTTTTAAGTGTAATTGGGTTGATAGTAATAGTGGCATGAAACATTATGAATAAGGGTTTAAATTGGTTGATTTGAAAAGATTAAATCACAATGAGGAACCATTTATCATGGAGACACATGAAAAACATGTATTTTATGTTATTGATTCGTCGAATGATCAGTGGTCAGTTGTTTTTCAAGGGAAAAGATACCATTTTGGTGATGAGGATGATTCTGATGATGCTAGTGATTTACATGAGCCTTATTCATCTATAACGCAATTTCCAGATGATTATAATGAGTATAAGACATACATAGTGCATGCAGTATGAACCGATCATGATGAAGGCATGTGGTAAAACACCAAATTAGTCTCCTAATTTTTCTGTTAAATATTTATATTTTATTTATATTTTTAAAACATACAAATGCATGCCTCTATTTGTACATATTTATTTTTGTCTTCCTTGTTTCTAATTATTCAGTTTTCTAAGGATATGTAGGTACACAAAATTTCATTACACTTTCTAGTAGCAATGACGAGTACATATATAGAGGAGCAGTTACCGAGGTATATATATTTTTACATATTATTAAATATTCATTAATATACTTATTTAATGAAATAACACTATTAATTTACAAAATTTATTTGTAGGACTACTGATGCATCCTCAGTGGAGGATACTTCCCCAGTTACTACTCAAAAATAAAGTTATCAAGTTGGTAAACGTGGTATTACACTTTTACCAAAACTATCACTTTCTCGTGATTATAACAAAGTACACATCTGATTTGATGATAATAATAATGAAGTTTGCCCAAATGCATTTCAATTTTTTAGTTATATAGCGATGCAGAGCCGTTGCAGGATTAGTATTTTATATCCTGATTGGAAGTCAGTGGACAGGACGGCGAAGCAACAGCTTTGTGAGGCCATGACGGTAAAATATCTTACTTTATTTCTTTTATATCATTTTTTGAATATTATATATTTTAAATGACATATTTAATTTATTCAATTATAGATGAAATTCAATTTTTAGGAAACCAAATAAATTAAGAAAAAAACATCTCTCTTTAGCGGTGGTTCGATGGAGAGATTTTAAAAACAAACTGACAAAAAATTATGTTTTTGGAAAGAGAAGGTTTGAAAGCCCATGTCTTAAGTATCCATATATAGATTATGAAACATGGAAGCGATTTGCTGACAGTCGTCAGGACGATAAATTTTAGGTATTGTAATTTTTTTATATTTTAAAATTTATGTTATATGTTTCTTGTTACTTAGTAGTTTATTTTTATATATTAGGCCTCCAGGAGATCTCATCAGGAGATCCAGTTTAAAAACGTATAACCTCATACATTATCACGTGGAGGGTATTCGTATTTGGAGCATAAAATGATTGAATAATAATTTTAAGCATTAAGATCTCGATCAAGTAGTGGTTCAGAAGTGGTCCAGTTTTGTCCTCCATCTCCTCCCACTCTCCATGAGAAATGGAAACGAGCAAGAAGAAGAAAAAATGAACAATATCTTACAGAGGAATCTCATTAAGTGGATGATAAAATTGTAAGTAAATATTATTTATTTGTTAATAATTTTTCTATAATATAATTTATAAACACTAATATAACCTTTTTATTTTTCATTTCAGGATGAAATTCAGGAGCAAGAGACACATAGCTCTTTTATCCCTGAGGGTATGATGGACATCCAAGCCACTACATTGGGAAAGGCAGAACACCCCAGCCGTGTTAGAGGATAGCAAGAGGGTGTTAGTATTCGGAAGGTTTTTGGTAAGAGTAAGCAATCAAAAGACCCAGAAATAGAATCATTAAAAGAAGAGTTGAAAGATTTGAAACAGTCTATGGGTGATCAAATTCAAGCAGCAGTGCAAGAAGCATTTATTAGAACACTTGTCAAGACAATCACAGTCTGTGCAGCCTTCCCAGGAATATTATTTATTTGTCGTCAATTTTTCTATTTTATAAATTATAATCACTAATATAATTTTTTCATTTTCATCCTTCCCATTCTGCTCACCCGGACTACCCTGCCTCATCTGCTTACCCTACCCCATCTACACAGCCTTCCGAGGTATAATATTTATTTGTCATTAATTTTTCTATTTTATAAATTATAAACACTAATATAAGTTTTTCATTTTTCAACATTATCAGCCTACTCACCCGGACTACCCTGCCCCATCTGCTTACCCAGCCCCGTCTGCGCAACCTTTCGAGGTATATTATTTTATTTTAATCAATTTTTCTATTTTATAAATTTTAAACACTAATATTACTTTTTAATTTTTCTGCCTTCTCAGCCTCCTCACCCGGTCTACCCTCCCCATCTGCTTACCCTTCCCCACCTGCTTACTTTGAGCCTCCACCTCCCCCATCTGATCAATCCTTATATTGTGAGTTGTTTAAGGGAGATTCTCATGTACATATTGTTGCATTAGGATAGGTGCTTTTGTTGGGGGACTCGGTACATCATCAGCCTATCCAGATGGGTCATGTTAGAGTATCAGTACTTGTTATTATAGATCATACTGCTCTACTACCATTTCTTACTATGGAGATCACCAGTGTTGGGGAATGTACGTGCCATTTTTTACTTTGGCCAACTAACCTTATTTGTTATATTTCACTTGAGGAATGCATTTTTTTTAAATATTAATTACAAATGATTCAAAATTACTTATAATGTTTTCTAACATTTAAATTATATAGGAATATCTGAAAGCAAAAGAAACTGCAAAAATGAAACAAAATGTTCGGGAACAGTTGTTTGTAGATACTTCTGATATTTCTTATGGGTTAAAAAGATTATCTGATTCCTCTTATTCCTTGAATTTTATCTATGAGTTTCGGATGATGCCCGAAATATGTGGAAGAAATAATGGATTGAAATTATTGAAAGAAGATATCATGAAATTAGTTAAATTTGAAGAGATCATGCAGAGTGTGGTGCAGTTGTTTATCATGTAAGTAAATTGACTTTTAAATTTCTATTTCCTTAATAAAATATTATTATGTCATTGACTAACTATATTTTCTTTTTAAAATTAGGCATTTACAAAATCTTCTTTTAATAAAGGAAACAACATGCATTTACAGCTTTATAGATCCAGAGTATATTTCCCTGGTAGCCAAACTTGTGAAGAATCATGAAAGGGTTCAATATATATCTAAGAGATTAACACAAAAAGAGATTTAGTGCTGGTTTTTTCCATTTCTTGATAAGTAAGAACATAAACATTTTTATGAAATAATTATAAGTATAATTTCATTAATTGTGAACTTTTTGTATTGTAGGGGGCATTGGATGTTAGGCGTATTTTTCCCAAGTGAATGCACCTTATATTGGGTTTGCTCTTTATTAGGAGGAGTGCGTAAACCGTTTCTCACCTTATTAAACAGGTAATTTTTTTTTATTTGTATAAGCTCATTATGTTTTATTTTCATTGTTTACACAAGTATTGTTAGTTCATATATAAATAAATAATGATCATGGAAACAATTTAACAAGGAATACATGTCAGAAAATAAACTGACAGAAATAAAATATGTGGAAGTATAGGTAATTAGTTTTTATATATTTCTTATATATTGTTTTTTTAATTTTATGTTTTATAACTGCAGTTTCATTGTCAAAATTGAAATGTTGAATGTGGTTATTATATTCTACGATTCATGTACGTGATAATCAAAATTGGGAAATATACTGATTTTCTTAAGGTTAGTTGCATTAATTTTTTATATGTTTTCTCTCATATTATTCTATCTTTTAATTTCATATCATTCAATATTATTTTAGGCATTCAATGATTCACAACCTTATTCTAAATCTTATATGACCCATATTAAATCTACTTTTGAGAACTATTTCTCAAGTGTGATTAATATTTGAGGTATGTATATTCTAATAATTATAAATAACAATACATATGGGTACAAAAACCTAACTCTTTTAATATATTAGGTGTTTGAATTTACTAATAATCAAATGAACGCTTCAATAATAACCAATAATGAGAATGTCATAAATGCTGGAGTCGTGGGACTTGCAAATGTCACAAAATTTCTTGAACTCATTGATTGCAGGTACGTGTATTTTAGTTTTAATTTAGATAATTTTTTTGATTAACTACATATAAGCATTGAAGTATAAGAGGCATTGGATGATAAATATTGTTTAATTGTTTTTGTATATTGTGATATTTTTACAGGGGTTCTGAATTTTTTGGGAAGTGTAATTTGAAATATTTTATAAAAAAAATAATTTTATTTATGGCGTCAGTTATTTAAATAACCAACGCTGAAAAAAAATTATGGCGTCGGTTATTAAAATAACCGACGTTGAAAAAAAATTATTTATGTGGTTAGTTATTTAAATAACCGACGCCGAAAAAAAATTATTTATGGCGTTGGTTATTTAAATAACCGACGCCGAAATATTATAGATAGATCCATGAAGATATTGTTTCCCATGTCACATGGAATTTATATTTTTAGGAGAATATGTCCTTAGACACATGATGAATGAAAAAAATGGAAAGGACTATATATGCATCAATGATTGGGTTAGTCATCTATTCTATGCTATGAACAAGAATAAATTTCACCCATTCCTTATGTGTAGTAGGAAGATATCTAGATGAGACATATGACCACCATTGGATAGCAATCAATACCATCCTTTAGTAGATGAGGTGTACTAAGGAATTTTTTTTGGTCTATAGAGGTTATGAGGAACTTGTATTCAGAGGATATGCAGATGCTAGTTACTAAATAGATCGAGATGATCTGAAATCATAGATGGGATTGTCTTCACTCTCAATAGTGGTGAATTAAGCCTGATGATCTCAAAGAAAGTTATGATCATAGATTCTAGAGTATAATCTAAATATATTGTGGATTGTGTGGTACCTAAAGAATGATTTTATATACACAGATTCATCCAATATCTTGATGTGGTACCAAGTAGTAAAGATACTATCACACTCTACTGTGATAATACTATTGTGGTGGATATCACAAATCAACCAATGTCACATCTGTGGATAAAGCACATAATTTGGATGTATCATATTTTAAGGTATTTTTATCAAAAGGCTGAATTCATTCTGAGCTGAATATCTATAGAATAAAACATGGAAGACCCCTTGAATGAAACCTTTACTGAACAAAAACATGACCATCATGTGTTATTTAGTGGATTGAAAGTGTTGGGCTATTAAATCTTATCCAATTTAGAGTTTTTTGGAGTTTGTGTTCTAGAACCAACTATTTTTAATTTGCATTATATATATATTAAACGATTTGAGAAGCAATAAAATATCTTATTTTATAATGCTCATTTTCCTGCATGACATTAATATAATAATGTTCTAGAGAATATGTTTCATTGAAAAGGTTATATTTGTTCCCCACTATTATGAGAACCTTAAATATACATAATGATATTCTTGAAATATATTTTTATGGTCGAATAACATACTATGATGGGATATATATAACATTGACGTTCAAGTGAGAGTAGTCATAAGTAGAAGAAAATTCATCGCATAAAGTCCCCACATAATAATCTCTAAGATGGGAGAGTCTGAGAATAGACCCACCCATATGAAATCTACATGTTTTTGTGTCATCATATATTCATACCTACAAACGTTAACAATAGAGTTTACGGAAAATTTGGATGTGTTGGTTGCGTCACGAGAGACATGTTATTAATGAATAGGCCAAGGAAAGATTTTCCCTTCCATATGTATTGTAATTGATATCTCAACCCTTATATTGGAACAAAACCATTGCATTAAATTACATGGAAATGGTGTAACAACATGTTTATTTCATATTGTCAAAGAAATAGGTATCGATCATATAGGATGATGAAAAAGATGTGAAACCCACTTGATGAGATATTATGATAAAGAGATCATATTAAACGGTGAGTGTTGACATGTGGTTTTTGATGTTGTGACATTATGTTCTTTATATCGAGTGCCTTGTTCTATTTCTAGATATTAATTTTGGACATTAGTCAAGACTTCCCAATTCTAATGAAAAATAATCATACTGTGTCACACACTAAGTGTTTCCATTATTCTCATTTAAATTTTATTTTAATTTAATTAAAGAAATAAATATTATTTTTATGACTTAAGAATAATTTTATTCATGATTTATTAATTGAAAATATTTATTGATAAATGTAATATTTAACTAAATATTTATTTAGGTATTCAATAAATGTTGATGAGTTCAAACAGACGAAAATGACATCTAGTGATGAAAATTTATTTACAAGTCAATAAATAATTTTTATCATTTGGAAAGTAATTACACTCCATAAAATAATAATAGCCTTATTATTAAATGTAATGGGGATTTATAATGATTATTATATTATTTAAGGCTTAGAACACAGTTATATATTATTTTAACATAAACCAAAGATCTATAAATATATGTTATTTCTAATCTGTAGGATTATGTGAGTCATGAGAATTTTTTTCAGCATTGGATTATCTCTTCATTACCACTATTCATCTCAATAATTAAAATCACTAGATAGATTTGTTCAATCTAGAAGGAACTATAAGTGATCAACATGATCAACAAAAGATAATAGACTCACTGTGATAGCACCCTATGTTCATTTTGTATTACTTGGAGATCAAAGGATGAAGTGTGGATAACCACTAGAGGGGTTCTACACTCTTATCCTTACAGAACAGTGAAGGTAATCTAAAATAGTGTTTTTGGATGATCAACATCATCTATTAGGAAATTTACTTAAAGAACATATTTTCCATCCGATCATAAATAAATTAAAAATAAATTTAATGTGTAAATATCCTTATCAGGTTCTAGGTTTATATATGTATATAATTAGTGAAAATATTTCATTGGTCATGTCATTAATTTCATTCATAATATTACAAATTATCCATAAAATCAAGAAATATTTTTTGGTTATTTCGACCACCAAATCACTTTTACCGTGTTTGAAACCATCAGTGACACCCACCCTCATCTAGTAGATATTACAATTCACTTATTATTGAGAAATAATTTTTTTTATGAAAATATATTTTTCATTATATGGTTCTGGGAACATGAGAATTTTTCACAAGCCATTTATCATTTGGAAGGTTAGGTTGACCAATCGTATACTCTCATTATGAATACATTGAAAAAGGAATTTGCAGTCTCTATAAAATGGGAGGATTTCAAGAGAGTATTATTCATCATTTATTTTCTTTAAAATATTCAAAAAAATATGGAGATATAATTCTAAGAGTTGAAAAGAGGAGGATGAAATCATTGTCACTTAGGAAAAAAATTCATGTTGATTTTAAGGTGGACTTATGGTTTTATCTCTAACTCTCATTGTAATATTGATCGATTCTTTAGTGGTTCGAAGATAAATATTCAAAATGAATTATCCATAAGATAATATGAAAGATAAATAGAAATTTTTAGATTTTTACTAATGGTATATATTTAAATAAGGATCCCTCATTATTCAAGAGATAAAAAAGGAAATTGGAATATCATGGAAGATATGATGATAAGTCACATGGGGGAAAGAAAGTCTAACTATATACATGTAAAAGACGTGGGATGAATCACCCAAGTAATTGCCTCAAGGAACCAATGATGTTTTTTGAATGTGGAAAGGGAGGACACCTAACTAAAAAATGTCAAAGTTATTCTAAAAGGACAATTAACACAACATAAGATAAAAAGGAACCAACTACTGTTCAAACCACACTTCAATTATTCAAATTCAAGGAGTTTGGAAATTACACACATCAATTCCCTAAACTCAGAGATAATGAATATAATAGGCCCCAATAACATCCTAAACCAAGGAAACTAGTTTGATTATATAATATCTTTACTACAAGAGTGGATTGTGATAATTAAGTAATAATTTTCCCCCACTCTAGATTTGTCTATGGATTATTAGATTCCGTTCTACTATACCTAGGATGTTTTCTAAGAGAATTAAATAACCAATTAAATGATTTTATATTTGAAGATAATATATTGTTGTTGTATTAGAATATGATGTTTATAGTAATGTGTTTCGTATAAATATTAGTCATTATTCTTTTATATTAATTTTATGAGTTTGTGAAATGTGAATGGCTATCTTTGCATAGATTATATATTAATTACTAAAAAGTGGAATCAAAATTCAGATTTCAAACCAACATGTAATCGTATATTAGTGAAAGTATAACTATAGAATATATATATGAAAACTAATTATATGAGTAATGATACCCAATCATGATACATTTTTAACTCAAATTATTAGGGAAGAACTTAATATTAGGGATAAACATATTTTGAAGAAAACGATATGTTTTATATGTTTAGAAGATTTATATTTGTCTAGAAATTTTATTATGAGTTTTATATATCACATAGACACCATTATTTACTTTCATTAGTAAATGATAATTAAATATTTGTGATGTAATTTATTATTGTGGAGGGGGAAGAATGAAATTACCTAAGATTTTAGTATTAATTTACATTAAAACAAATACTATGTTGAATAAATTATTTCACACAAAACACTAAACTAAAGCTACTGACAACATATTATATGAAAATAATTAGGAAAATTAAAATGACAAATAAAATCATTAGTAAATAAAAATATAGTAATCAATCAAAATTCATATATTTTGAGGGTAAATAATTAATATGATTTAATGTTAAAAGGGATTATTTTTCAAATAGTTATTTTTAATGTGTTTTAATACTAATAAATTAAATTGAAAATTTTAAAAAGAAAAATATTATGATATGAAATGTTTAAATATAGGAACTAATATATTAAATTTTATTTAATTATAAATTAATATGGAATAATATTAGTAAGACTTAAAGATTGGATGGTCAATTTTTTATAAAACCAGTTTTTATTTATGATCTGTATTTTAATTTGAGAGATAAATTTATTAATTTACAATCTTAATTTGATGAAATTATATTTATTTTTGGACTCATATTAATAATATTATATTGGGATGAATATTTTGGATTTTTTCTGAAAAGATTGATTTTTTAGGTGAATAATGAAAAATACCGTATTTACAAATATCATGTCTTTTATGACATCATTATAATATAACGATGACTTCGAAAATTTATGAAAACGTTTTGAAAAAAATATTTGTTTTTAATAAGTAAAATTATTTATTTAAAAATATTAAATTTGATTTACAAACTGTTATTTTATATTTTTGGACATAAGATATATTTTATCTAAAATAATATTTTTAGGAATTAAACATTTATTATTTTAAAATTAGTTTTTTTCACTTTTAGGAAATTAATATCATTAAATTATTTTTATATTTGGAATAATAATATAAAAATTATCTAATAATGGTAATTTTATCCATAAAAATAAATTATCGAGGTTAAAAAATGTGTTATCGTGGTAAAAGTAAACTATGGAATACAGTTAAAAAATGGTAAAAAACCTAAATTGTGTTAAAAAATATATCTAAATGGGTGTTTGAGGGGTTTCTAGACTTCACCAATAACCACTACATTATTTTATACTTTTTTGTCCACTTCTCTTGAATAGTACACTCCTTATTACAAATATCCCACTCCTCCCTCTTATAAAAGGTGACAATCACTACACCACTTATCCTTGCACCAAAATCCATTTAGATCAACAAAAATCTCCCAAATACCCAAACAAAATTCCTATAATCATCCTAGAGGTTTTTTTATCCTTAATGGGACACCCCTAAAATAATTAATCCAATTTTTAAAAAAGTTATTCCCTGGAGTAAGGAAACACATCAAAAATCACTGTTTTTTTTCTATTTATTTATGACTTATTATTGTACATAAAATATATTATAAATTAATATATAATAACATCATTATAATTATTATAATTATGTGTTATTATATTTATGAAAACATCACTATCTACCTCCCTCCCTTTTCTTTAGAGAAATGAATATGACATTCGTGCATACGTGAAAATTACCGCCTCCACAAAGTGATGTATTTCATTTTTCATAAACACTTTACATGGAAGGGTTAAAGGTGATATTTGATGTATAAATAGTATATTTATAACATTATTAATATTTTTAAAATATAACTAAATTTATACATTCTTTCCATTCTATGAAAAATGAAAACTTCATTCATGTGTACATGCGGACCACTGCCTCTATGGAGCAACATGTTCCATTTTTCATATTCAGCCTCAATGGATGGTTCTAAACTATATTTTATGAATATATGTGATATTAATAAGTAATAAATTTCATGAATATGGTTCTAAATTTATTTTAAAAAATTAATGATCATTATAAATTAATCTATATATATTAATAAATTACCAAAAACAAGCTCATCATGAGTTTCTTTATCATAAACCATGCCTATAGATTCAATAAAATGAATATGAGGTTGAATAAATCAATGAAAAATTGATTCAAATATATTTTATCATTTTTTATTTATGAACCTAGATTAAAAAATTTGGTTTTATATTCCATTATAAAACACATGCGAAATGATCGAGACTACTAATATCTGCTAGTGAAAATAAACATTAACTAGCTAATGAACACATAGTAAATGATTATAATTAAATATTATAAATGATATTATATATAAGTAAGGATTTTAAATATCTTAATAACTTTTTTATGTTTATGATACATGATATTAAATCACCTTCATAGAAGACAAGACTAAAGGTAAGTGTGTTTGTTAACTCAATTTCCTTTTGTTGAGTTATAATACGTCTTCTTGAACATCAATATTATTTGTTGGGTATTATATATTCTATTATTTTATTATGTTTTTTATCACCTTTTTTATTAGTTTACATTTCCATTTTATAAAATTACTATTAAATGATTACTACATCAAAAATATGATGTTTGTATGGGTTTTTTCATAACTCATTTCCTTTCTTTGAGTCATAATGATTATTCCTGAACCCTATTATAATATATTGATTTATTTTATATTATTATTGTATAAATATTTATTGATAATTTATTTTCCATGGAGGTAAAAATATTTCTCATGAAATCAATTTTGAAGGATTTTTTCTTCATAATTTTTGATATTCGTAAGATATATTTCATCTCTATTTTTATTTTTCGAGACATATGAAATATTTAGAAATTTTTTTATTTATTTTAATATATATAATACTCCATATATTGTATTTTAATATCATTAATGATATTAAATGTATTTTCAAATAAATTTTGTTTTATTTTTTCAATGGATTTTGGTACAAATGCTACTAAAGAAATAAGTGGTTTTCTTGATTCAATTTCTTTCCTTGAGACATCATTATTCGTATTTGAATATGGTTCTTCAATAATGATTTATTTTATCCTATTATGATATTATATTTTTTATTATAATTATTTTATGTATAATTACATTGTAACAACAAAAACAAATTCGTTAATGGATTTTACTCATTAAAAAATTTGATGATTTTAAGAATACTTCCCAACTTATCCAAATATGATATTTTTATTTTATATCGATATTTTCCACTTATTGATAATGTTATCCTTTACTATTTTGAAATAAAACTACATATTATTTCAACTGATCTAAAAATTTCATCTTACCAATTTTCAAATGGAAGAATTTTCACTTTTTTTTATGTGGGTTTTAATAAATGCATTTTTAAAATGCTGAAAAGTTTTTTTCCTTTATTTATTGCACATGTTATATTAATCTGCACATTTCCCATAGATATTTTTTTTTTATTTTTAAAATATCCATTTTATAGGTTTATTTACAAATAATGTTTGAAAAATTACTTAATTAAATTTCTTAAATTTATTTTTGTAAAGTGACTCATAACATTTTATCTTTTTGATAAAGTTATAAAATGTTTTCTAATGATTCTTTTACATTTAGATTATATTTTTTATATTTAACAAAAAATATATATTTCCTATTTAGTTATGATTTATGAATCAACATTTTAACTTATTTATGGAATACAAACTCTATGTGAATGACGTTTTTTCTATTAATTGATCAAATTATTGAAGATATTTTATGTGATTTCATATCAGAAATTTTATGAAACCATTTATATATTTATATAACGCATTGGATAAATATTTATATCTCATGAGATAATTATTCATAAAAATTATAAATTTTTCTTTCATAAGAATGGGTAGGATTATGTTACTAATTAATGTTTTATTTTACTATGCTTTTGATTGCTCCATAGTTCCTTAGTATGGTATATTTCTAAGTTGTATTATATTTATCTGATATTACACTTTCTTATTTTATAGTTCCATGATCCAAGAGTATTTTTATATGCCTCTAATATATATTATATCTTTTATGCTTCCTTTAGGACTTTTTAGTGTACTTATGTTACTATTTCATTATCCGTAATGCTCGAAAAAGTGTTATGAATACCCATGATGATCCCATGATTTTTAGTCAAATATTATTCCGCTATCCAGGTTTCCTCATACACTTGTGATCTAAACATTATGATTCATTGATATGTTTTTCCCTGATATTAAAATTGAAATAAAAACTTTTTTATGTTTCCATAACCCATATTATGAGTATGAGTATAATTTATGTGACGTATAGAAGGAATTTCAGTGAAAAATGATTACATAGAAATGTTTAAAATTATTTTAAAGTAAATTTTTTATATAGTTGTAACACCCTGAGTTTTTATGTAAGTTTTTTAATAATTAATTCTCTTGTGTATTTAATTTTAGACTACACCTTGTTAATATTGCATTATACTATACACCATGTTATGTTTCCGCTATACGCAACACTGACTTAGATCGTGTTACATGCAACACTGAGTTTTTAGGAAACAATATTATATTATTATAATTATTTAAATGAGATAGTTATAACATTCACATTTAAATTAGCCATATTAATATTAATAAATAATTTTTAAATATTTTTATAATTGTTTGAAATAAATAAAATATATTTATGATGAAATATATAATTTTTGATAAAGTTTGTGTTTTTAAAAAAATACTATTTTCTCCAAAGAACTAATATTTATGTTATTATATAAAAAATAATAAAATTAATTCTAATTTTTTTTAGAAATTTTAATTTATAAAATTAACATAATTTTATATTTATAATTCTAAAATTATATTAGGGTTATTTTTTGGGATTTTTCTAAAATATTTCATCTTTGAATAAATAGTGAAAAATACTGAATTTTAATTTAAACTGAATTTTCTTATAATTTATTTATACAGTTAAATTATATTTTATATTTTATTTAATTTTTATTTAGATAGATTTTACACAAATTAATACAATTAGGTCATTGTAATCAGTTTGGCATTAAAATTGGATATAAAAACATTTCAATCATTTGAACATTTTTACATTAAATCCCCTCTTTTGCGACACATCTACGAGGTTGATTTTAAATTAATTTATGATAACTATGCATTGATAATTTTAAAAAAAGGGTTAAATATTTTTAATTGGAATAATTTATATTTTCTCGCAATGAAAAATTTATTTTTGACAAAAAATATTAGTGAAAGTAATTAAAAATAATTACAACGATTAAGGAAAAACAAATTCACTTTGTTATTAAACATTAACATAAGGGGCCAAATAACCTAGAGACATGTAAAAAAGAATGTTTTTGGAATCATTTCTACCATATCATAGATCTTATTTAAAATGGACCATTATTGGAGTCAATTTATGTAAGGGACACCTCACAATAGTGTTTACCTTTTTATATTAACAAGAATGCCACTCCTCCTCCAGTATAAATAGAGCACTCACCCCATTACTTATTCACACCTATAAAGAAATTTTTTCATAAAAAACTATCCAAATATCCTCCATAATTCCTTTAATTATTCTTAGAGGCCTCAATTTTGGTAGAAATCGAACCAAAGAATCCATTTGGTGAAAACCAATAGGAGTTACCCAAATAAGAGGTAACAACCTTTAACAAGAACTTTTTTTATTTATCCACCCCATAAACTGTTATTATTACATGATTATATTATTACCTATTTATCCTAACAAATATTAATTTTTCTATATTAACGGTATTACTTACACTCACACACACTTCCATCAAATGGTATACACAATCATCATTTGGGTGTACGACTGACTATCGCCTCACGAACCAATGTCATCCGTTCTCCCGTTACCACCTTTAAAGGTCAAGAATAATGATATAATTACTATTATTATATTATATATATGATATATATGATTCATTAATTATTATTTAATTATTATATAACACATACCTTTATTCTTTCCATTTTATGGGAATATGATAACTTTGTTTGAAGACGTGTGGACAACCACTTCCTCAAAGCGATGTGATTAATTCACACTTTACATGGAATATATTAATGATTATTTTAATAAATATATCTATTATATATGAAATAATAATACTCCAATAATTATAATATGTACATATATATAAATATATTACATACTTTCTTTCTTTCAATATGATAAGAAAATAGAAATAATGTTCATGCGTATGTACGACCTACCGTCTCCATTAATGGTGTAATTCATTTTATATTTATATATTTTATAGATTATTATAAATAATTATATTCTGAATTGATATCATAATTATATAAATTTTTAAATTCATGAGATAATGATATAAGTTTGAAGACCAAAAATATAACAAATCAAAATACATGTGAAAAACAAAGCGATTATTACCTGAAACATAACATTAATATGAAATTGTTAATAAATGGGTAATAAAAGGTCATGAGTAAATAATATATGGTATGATATAATTTAATATGGTTCTGTAATATATTTATAAAAATATTATATTTATTATATAGGAGGTTTGAATGAGTACGATGAGAGTCAAGACATAACGTAAGGGAATTTAATCTCACTTTTTATATCCATGAGATACAAGCCATATTCCCCACTCATTTACTTTATGTGGTATATATATTACCCTATAAAACGTTATATCATTAATTTCATTTATTTCAAGAAATTAAATGTTTAAATTTACATAATTCTTTCCTATATCTCACGATTAAAAAGTTACCCATGTATTAAAGAGATTTATAGTCTCACTATTATTTATGCATGAATTGTGCAATATTCACGACTCCTTTATTTTGCATGGTTTATATACTACCCACTAATGTAATATATTTCTCAATTCCTTAGTTTTATTTCTATTTACATATCCAATTTTTTATCTATATTTCATTGGGTTTATGGTTCAAAAGTTACCAATTTGGTAATGTATTGTTGTCTCAATTTTCCTTATTTTAGAGACATGTTATGTTGTGGATATTTATTATTTTACGAGGTGTATATAATTACCTTTGAAATGTTTCATCATGAATTGACTTATTTTCATGATATTTTCAACTTTATGTAATGTTATTATTTCACATGGATCATAATTTGACGTTATCAAAGTGGTAACATTTTATTGCTAAAATTTCATCGTTTATCAAGATAATTTATGATTATGATTCCATTATAAAATATTATGACCCATATCTCATGAAATATAAAGACTTTTTTTAATCTTATTATTCATGATATCCCCAATTAATGGTTCCATTTTCTCACTCTTTGTTACTTAAGATAATTAAGAAAGTGTTTTTATGAAAACCAAACCTTAATTATATCTTTGGTTAAAACCTATTTTATTTGAAAAGAATGTTTTCTAAAAACGTATCAAGGAATATTTTTTTCAAGTATAGGGAAACATAATTTTTTTTTTGTTTTTAAAATATTTTTTCAAAAAAATTGTTATTTTACTCAATAAATTTTTTAAATGAAATTTCAAAATTATTTTCCATATAAGATGAAATCCATTTATGTTACCTAATCATTATTGGGATTATGATCCAAGGATACCATTATTGTTATTTCTCTAAATGGTTTCTGATTTTGATGAAATGTTTTTCATGAATCCTATTTATCTTCCATGGGTTATATGCTTATGAAACGTACTTTTTATCATGGGTTATTCTTTAATAAATTGATTATCAGACCAATCTCTTTTCCATAGGTTATGATATGATGACATGTTTATGATACCCATTCCATTTAATGGGTTATGATATTATGAATGTTTATGATATAGTGGAACACATATGTGTGATTTCATTATGATATGTTTAGGACCTATATATCACTCCAACTAATTGGTTAAATATTTATATCTCATGAGATAGACATGGATGTAATGAGGAGTGAAATTGGTTCCGTAATGGACTATGTCTGCTAAGATGGTCTTGGGAGTGAACCTTGACTACTAATATGGGTTGGGGAGTGAACCCATTCCACTAATATGGCATTGACAAGGATGTCTTGACTATTATGGAAATCATTTTTTACATTTATGTGTCTGCCCCAATTCCATTTCTTATTCATATGTTATACTTTCAAGAATAAATCTCTTGATTCCCTTATGATTCATGCCTTATGAACTGGAATATTTATTCCATGAATATTTTTTATGATATTCTGTTTTCATGATCATGTTTTCATACCCTTATTTTCATGATTATGGTTACATATCTCCCTTATTTTCCCATACTGAGCATCTGATCTCACCCTTTATTATGTTTCCTTTCCCCAATTTATAAAGATATGTATTATATATGATGTTTCTAATAAGGGTTCTTGTAATGGAGAACCTAGTGGGAGATAATTTAGCTCACTTTTGTACCAATGTTTATATTTCCATGTTTCCAAAGGGACTTAAAAAATACTGTCTTTGGGTGTTTATTTGTGTAACATAATAATTATTCCTAAAAAATTATGTAATATATATGTATGATAAGTGAGGGTCACTATATTTGGTATCATAGAAACATTTTAGTTATCCTTTTGAAACAAGGTTAGAAAAACCATAGTGGGATCGATATGGTCATTTTTCTACAGATAAGTATAAGGATGAGTAAAAGTTTAGGAAAATGTTCTACAATTTTTGTAAATGATAGAGTGAGTGGTTTCCTAGAAATAAATCTCTGTCTCGATACTAAAAGTGGATGTGGCTCTAGAACAGATTTACATTGGGGTAATAACCCTGAAAACACCACATTGATCCAGAATCGATTGGGAACTACTGCATGACAATGATCCTTATTGCACACCTGGCTTGACACTCCCGAGGGATATACTTCAAAACTTTATAAAATCATTATGAACCGTCATGAAGGATTTAAATAGAAGTTGGTATAAATAAACAAGGATAAACCTAAGGTTTCTTGGATTGAATAATTTTTCATAATTTAGACATCCTATAAGTGGATTGTTCATGATTATGTGGTTCCCCACTAGGATAATTTTTTCTTACTCTATGTTTTTTTATTATTAGTCGATGGATGGACCAAAAAGTAACCACATCAATGATGAGTGTGATGAGTAATGTAATGATTGTTCTCCTGAGAATCCAAATTCTATGGGAGTGGGAATGAAAAATCTTATTTATATGATCACCAAACTTTCCCAAGATATGAATAATGCTAAATATAAAAATGAGAAAAGGAGGAAATAATATTCTATTGAGCCCTTTTTGATGAAATGTACACCTTCTTTCAGATGGATTTCTGATCCACTTGTTTCTGAATAATGGATCAGTACCATTGAAAAGATATTATCCATTTTCTAATGTTCAAACCATGGGAAAGTGATTTTAGTTGTTTATCATTTAGAAGGTGAAGCAGACAAATAGTGGACTGACTGAAAATTGTTTTTATTATTATGCAAAAAAAATTGAGGAAAAAGTGAGAAACCATACGTGACTTCACCAATTCACCACTACAAAACTTCCCCACTTCCCCACTAAAAACAAAAAAAGCCTTCACAACAAACGACATTCAATCACAATGGATGTACAATCCATTCAATCATTAAAACTAACAAACCTTCAAAGGTGGAGCCGAAATCGTCAAGAGAAGGCTGAGGTACCATGAACCAGGAAACATGAAGATACTGTATATTGTGAAATCAAGGTTGAAATGAAGGTTGCAGTTATGTATCAATCATATGGTATTGAATAAAAATAGAAGATGGAGATCAAAGGAAAATCTAAAAAACTTGGAGAGAAGAATATGATATTTCTTTTATACTCTTTATATGGGAAGAATCATAGAGGAAATTTTCTAAAGGGGACTAACAAATGTTTTATTTGTATACGGTAAGGTCATTAGGCATTTAATTTCTGAAGTGAAGGGAAGAAGTTAGGAAACAATGAGAATGTAGAGAAATATTCATAGAATGAACCTCAACCAATTCTATGATTTAAGTTTAAACAGAATGGGAATTATGATAACTAATTAAAAAAATTGAATGTTAATTATGATGATCAATGTCAGAAACCTATTAATCTGAGGGATAAGGGGAAATCTCATGCGATAACTATTTCTGATGAGGGGTGCAATAATGATGTGGTGAAAGGTACACTCACCATAGAATATAGAATTGATAATGTATTATTTGATTCTATATTCACATACTCTTTCATATATAAATAATTTTCTATGGGTATTATGATTTCAAAAATAAAATTATATGTAGAATTAACAGTGATAACCTCTAATGGTATTATGATTACTTCTCATGTTTATGATTCTTCTCTAGTTGATGTTTGTAGGAATAAGCTTCCTTAAAATCTTGTAATTAATCATTATGTGGAATTTGATGCCATCTTAGTTATGGACTGGATTTATATTGATAAATACCACATCAACTGTCATGGAAGGGATGTTATGTTTGATATTTCAAACCAACCCTTGATCATCATTCAATGTGACAATAATTAATAACTTCCTATGGATATTACATCCAATGTATGGGTCTTAATTCACATTTAGAAGGCGTGTTTATCTTAAATGGTTGGGGATAAATTTGGCATTGATGATATGCCTATTGTTCAAGAATTTGTTGATGTATTTCCAATATTTTCTTATCCTTCCATGAAAATGTGAAGTTGAGTTCTAAATAGAACTCATACCTTTTTCCAGAATAATTTCAAATACACACAATATAATGGCCTCAATTGAGTTGTAGTAATTGAAGAAGTAACTCCAAGAAAACATTGATAAGGGATTAATTTGGACAAGTGTGTCACCTTGGGGTGAAATTGAACTTTTTTTGAAAATAAATATGGATCAACATGACTCTATATTGATTATAAACAGTTGAAAAAGATCATGGTCAAGAAGAATTATTATATTCCCTATATTGATGATTTGTTTGATCAAATGCATGGAGCTCAATAATTTTTAAAGATTGACATTCATTGTAGATATCATCAACTGAGGGTCGAGAAGGAGGATATACCCAAGATGAAATTTTTTACTATGTATAGACACAGTGAATATATAGTGGTGCCTTTTGGTCTTATTGATGACCATACTATCTTCATGTATTTGAATAATATAGTCTTTATAGATGACCTAGATAAGTTTTTTACATTATTTATAGATGAAATTCTTATATATTCAAAGAGAAAGGATTAACATGGAGACCACTTGAGAGTTATAAATAATACCCTAAGGAAGTATTAATATTATTAAAGTTTCACAAAGTGTGAATTTTAGATACAAAATATTTCATTTTTGAGTCATATAATCTCATGATAGGGTATAATAATAAATCCATTAAAGATAAAAGCTATTGAATGTTGGACCAAAGAAACCATGGTATCGTAGATCCCTAGTTTTCTTGGATTAGATGGATATTATCGATGTTTTTTTAGAGAATTTCTCACAAATATATAATCCTGTGATCAAGTTTATTCAGAAGGGTTCCAAGTTCTTCTTGAAATATGAATGTGTGGAAAATTTCATGTACCTGAAGAGAAGGTTAGTCAACACACCTATGCACACATTACCGTATAGTAGATAAGGTTTTGAAATATATAGTGATGCATCCAATAAGGTATTTTGATGAATTCTTTTTCCAAATAACATTCTTATAGCCTATACCTCATGATAATTGAATATTCATGATCGAAATTACCCAATTCATGATTTGAAGGTAGCTAAGATGATTTCTTCGTTAATGATATGCATGCATTATATTTATAGAGAAATGTGTGATTTATATAATGATCATAAAATTTTGAAATATATATTCACACAGAAGGAGTTGAAAATGAACCAGAGAAGATAGTTAAAGCTAACAAAGTAATACAATTGGTCAATATACTACCACAATAGGAGAATGAACTAGGTGGCTGATGCTTTGAGTCAAAAGGATCATTCTTCTTATCTATGATTTGGATCACAAAAGATACAATATTTATGGATTTGAAAAGGATATATCTAGAAATTTTTAAGTAAGGGGGAAAATATTATCTTGCTTAATTGAATTTCCAGCCAGCTTTCCAAGTGAAGATTAAAGCGGCACATAAGGAATATGCTGAGAAATAAAAGAAGGTTAAAAATGTTCTTGAGTTTAACCTTGATCATGATAGAATGATAAGGTTCATGAACCATTTATGTTTTTCATCCATACAATATTCTGAGAAGGAGATATTATTGGATGCTCATAGTTCATCATTATCTATTAATCCCAGAAGTTGAAGATGTGTAGGGACTTGAAAGAATACTTTTGGTGGGATGGCATGAATAGGGATATCAGAGAGTTTATATCACCTTTCATGGTATTCAAATAAGTTAAGGATGAAAGAAAAAAGTATAATTATATGTTGTTTCCATTACCCATATCAGAATAGAAATAGGAGAACATCACTATGTATTTTGTTATTGAACTCCCCAAAAACTCCAAATGGAATAATTCTATATGGGTGGTATTCAATCTCTTTACTAAGTCATCATAGTTCATTTCTATCAGAGAATGATTATATCTATATCCTATTTCCAGGATATACATTAAGGAAGTGGTAAGGTTGGATGTAGTACCCTATTCTATTTTATCTGATTGTGATCCTAGGTTTACCTCAATGTTTTGGAAAAGTTTTTTCAAGTACATGATAGAGAATTGAGTTTCAACACATCTTATCATCCCCATATGTATGGGTAGTTTGAAAGATCAATTAAAACCTTAGAGGATATATTGAGATCTTGTTCATTGGATTTCAAAGGTGGTTGGGATTAATACCTTCATATGGTTAAGTTTTCTTAAAACAACATATTTCAATGAATCATTCGTATGGATCCTTATGAAACCCTTTATGGAAATAAATATAGTTCTCCAACATGTTGGAATAAAGTTAGAGAAACAAAGTTTTTGGGATCTGAGATCACTGAAGAAATAACAGTGATGTTTAGAATCATTTAACAACATATCAAGGTATCAAAAAGTAAGAATAAACTTTATATTGATAACCATGAGTGTGATCTAGAATTTGAAGTGAGAAGGTGTTTCTATGAATCTTTCGTTGGAAGAAGGTTACAAGATTCATGAATAAAGGGAAACTAAGCCCTAGGTATATCAGCCACCTTTAGATTCTTGATCATATAGAGAATGTATACTATCACATGGAACTTCAAAAAAACCTCTCTTAAGTCCACAATGTGTTCCATGCATCTCTGATTAGGAAGTACATACCTACACCATCACATGTACTGAACTCAGAGGTCGTACTGCTGGAGTAAGATCCATTTTATGAGGAACAGCCAATTTAAATTATGGATCATATAAAGAAAGTTTTATGAACCGATAACACTCACCTAGTCATAGTTTTATAGAGAACCCACTAGTTATAAGATGATACATAGGAAATTTTAGATATGATGACGAAGAAGTATCCACATTTTTTGTATCATAATGACAAATTTTGAGGGAAAAATTCATTTTAAGGGGGATAAAAGGCAACACCATGGGTTTTTATGTAATTATTTTATGAATAATTAAATCTCGGCGATGGATTTCTTTGTATGCTGCAACAAGTTAAACAGTCATTATATTATACTCTATGTTAATCTTGTTCTAACCGCATCATCATCTTAGTTTGCGTTACGCACAACATTGAGTTTGTATGAAACACTAGTTTGTTATTTTAAATATTTAAATGAGATTGTTTTAACCTAGGAATTAAAATTAGTAATATGAATATTAATAACTACTTTTTAAACTTTATTTATAATTTTTTTAAATAAATAAAATTTATTTATAATTAAATATATTATTTTTGATTAGCACTATGCGTGTTGAAAAATATTATTTTCTCCAATGAACTTATGTTTATTTCATTCTATGAACAATAATAATAATAATTTTAATTTTTTTTAGAAATTTAATTTTATAAAAAAAATGTAATTTTTAAATTTATATTTTGAAAATTATCTTACGATTTTTTTGGGATTTTTCTGTAATATTTCATTTTTCAATGAATAGCAAAAAATACTGAATTTTAATTGAAAATTAGATTTTTTTTATGATTTTTTATTTAGTTAAATTATATTTTCATTTGTTTTTATAGATTAATTAGATAAATTTTACATTTATTTAAACAATTTAGGTCATTGGAACCAATTTCAGATTGAAATTAGATTTAAAAACATTTCAATCTTTTTAACTTTTACGTTTAGAAAATCTTTTTTCACGACACGTTTGTGGGATAAGATAAAAATTAATGTATACCAATTCTATGTTTATAATTTTAAAAAATGGATTCAATATGGTTAATCAGAATAATGTATAATTTCATGTATGTTCAACCTTATTTTACAAAAATTATTATAGAATGAAATTAAAATTAATTATAGCGATTATGGTAAAAATGTGTTTACATAGTTTTTAAACATTAACTCAAGGGTTCTAATAACATAGAAACATTTAGAAAATACATTTGATGGAAATATTTCTGCCATATACTCCATTTTATTTAAAATTTACCATTATTGGATGGAAATTATGTAAGGGAGACCTCTCAATAGTGTTTAACTTTTTATATTTACAAGAATTCCACTCCTCCTATACTATAGATAGGGAACTCACCCCCCTCAATTATTTTCACCTTTAATGAACTTTATCTTAGGAAGCCCTTTGGTGAAAACCGAAAGGAGTTACCCAAGGAAGAGGTAACAACCTTCCACAGGAACATTTGTTTAATTTCTCTATCCACCACTTCAATTATTATTATTACATTATTATATAATAAAATTAGTATACTATATATAAATATAAATTTTTATGTTATGGTTATGATCTACACTCTCACAAACTTCAATCAAATGGGATGCACAGTCATCTTTCGTGTGCACGACAGACTACCACCTCCTTAAAACTATGTGATTCATTCACGCATTGCATGAAATGTATTAAGGATGGGTTGAATAAAAATATTTGTTATATATTAAATAAAAATTCTACTAGAATTATTATATATACATAAATATAAATTTTTTATATAATATCTTTCTTTTTATATGATAATAAAAGAGAAACAATGTTCATGAGTACGTAGGGCCTACCATCTCCATGAATAGTGTATTTCATTTTATATTTCTATATTTCTATATTTTATAGACTATTATAAATATATACATACTGAATATATATGATATTTATTTCATGTTTTATATTATGGATATCTTGATATAATTATGAGGATATCAAATATATCAAGTCGAAACACATGCGAAAAACAAAGCGGTTATTACCCGTAATGTAACTTTAATAGGGAATTGTAAATAAACGAGTAATAAAAGGTCATAATTAAATCATATATAGTATGATGTAATTAAATGTATTTATTTAATATATTTATAATAATATTATATTTATTATACATGAGGTTTTAAATAGTACCATGAGAGTCAAGACATATAGTAAGAGAATTACATATCACTTTTAATATCCATGAGATGCATGACATATTCAAAACTCATATATTTTATGTGGTGTATATAATTAACTATGAAATGTTATGTCATGAGTTAAATTTATTTCATGATATTAAAAGTATCAATTGATATTATTCTTTTATATATCTCACTATTCAAATGTCACTCATGTAGTAAGGGGATTTCAAGTCTCACTTTTATTTCTGTGGGACTTATTCCATATTAACCACTAGTTTATTTTTTGTAGAGAATATGCTACCAATGAATGTATTATTATAATATTATCCTTAATATTATGTATATTTACTTATCAATTTTATTATCTCTCTTTCATGGGGTTTATAGTTCAAACGTTAACAAATCAGTATGGTAATTTTGTCTCAATATGCCTTCTTTAAGACACATGTTGTGTTATGAACCAATATTATTTTATGAGATGTATATACTGAACATTTAATTTTTTATCTTGAATATAATTATGTTTATTATATTTTCAGATTCAATTAATTTTACTCTTTCATGGGTATCATAATTCAATGTTTCCAAAGTGGTAACATTTTATTGGTACTATCTCATCATTTATTGGGATTTTTTATCTCTCAATAAATGTCATTACTTTTATTATAATCTGGTTATTCATGATATTTCCATGTCATGGTACCATTTTTCCAATATTTAGTTCTAAAGATAATTAATAAAGTGCTTTCAATAAATCTTGACCTTATTCCTCTCTTTTGATGAGAATCTATTTTATTCAAAAACCATGTTTTCTATAAATGTTTTCAATTTTTTTGAAGGAAAAGGAATCATAAAAATGTTTTATTTTTTAAAATAGTTTTCAAAGAAGAAAAGAGGTTTTCCTCAATAATTTTTCTAAATTATATTTCAAAATTATTTTCCATATAAAATGACATCCATTGATGTTACCTATTACTTAATGGTGTTATTATCCAAGGATTCCATTGTTATTCATTATATGAATGCTTTAAGTTTTTTATGACATGTTATTCATAAAACCTGTTTCTCTTCCATGGATTATATTCTTCTGAAACCCACTTCATTTCATAGATTATTATTTGATGAAATAATTATGAATACTTCCTATTTTACATAGGTTATGATATGTTGAAATTTTTATGATACCAATTCCATTTAATTTGTTATGATGTGATGAATTTTTTTTGATCTATTGGAAAAAATATGTATGATTTAATTATGAGATGGGTGAGACCTATATCTCCCTCTAAATCATTGGGTAATGATTAATATATCTTGAGATATACATTACTAGAATGAGGAGTAAACTTGGTTCAGTAAAAGACTATGTATGCTAAAATGATATTGGGAGTGAACCTTGACTAATACGATAGTTTGGGGAGTTAACCTATTCGACTAATATCGCAGTACATGATTCCGTAACATCAATGGAAATCATTTTATATGTCTATGTGGCTTCCACAATTCCATTTATTATTCATTTTTTATGATTTCATGGATTATTATATTTACTCTCTTATGATTCATATCATATGAAATGATAGTATTTATTCCATGACTCTTTTTTAATATATTTTAAATGTAGGGTATTTTGACATCCCACACTCGGATGCCACCCAAAATAGTGATCTGGACCCGATTAGCCACATGAACTCAAACACATCTCCCAAATCACTAGAGGCTACCGAATAGAAATGAGGGCCTATTTTAGTCAATGGGAAGACTATTACCTCATTACTATAGCTCCACAACATAAGTCAAATATAATAAATAGTATAAACAAAATAAACAATATTCAATCTGAAAGTAGGAAAAAAAAGATTACATATCAATAACCAGGGAATTCTCAAATACAAAAGGATGTAGATGATACATGTATATAGAAGGAATCAAAATAAGTGAATGGTAATAAAATATAGTACAAGTAAAAAAAATAACAAAAGACCAAAAAGTAACTGTAGCATCGCAAGCCTCATCTTGTTCCTATGCTCCCCTGCTCTAAATCCACAATCAACAACTTATACCAGTGAGATTACCCCTATCATCACCTTCAACCATATAATATATTTGGGTCCCCAAGGAGACCCAAAAATTGTGTGATATAAACATCCCAGTAGAAAACCATCCAGAGTCTATACAGTTCTAACAAAAATTCACTAAGTGCTAGAACATGTAAGGAAAGTAGTAAAGATATATTGTATGCCCATGGAATAAGTCTACCATGGTATGTACAACTAAACATCCTCTCAAATATTCCTACAAGAATAGTTATACCCTAACAAGACAACTATAGAAAAATTAAACAAGTCACACGACCACACCGTACATCTGCTTATATCAAGTAATCCATAGCCATACTGTATAAAGAAGTCAGGGAATCCCACAACAACACCTTATAGTGATGTGTAGACACCCAAGGTCTAGATCCAAGGTATCACGTACTAGGGCATCCATGTAATTAATAAATACCATGAAGGGCTGGATCCAAGGAACTAGTCCAAGGCTTTAAAATTGAGTCCCATGGGAATCCCACTGGAAACTCTGTCTAGGAACTAGTTGGAGTCATATGATCATGTGTACTGTCATGTCCGACGCGATTCAAAGGAAGACAAATCTAAGGGGAATCAAGGCCCAATGCATCCCACAGAATCAAGACCCAATGGGTAGATTCAACCCATGGCATACACTACAACATTCCAGATCCATGTAGAGTAGTCCATGGAATCTATCAAAAAATTAATTCATGCATTCAATTTAAAATTTAAACCAACATGTGTATACCCACTCACATTAACATGCATAAGGAATGAGTATACCCAAACATGTATTCCATTTATCATTCATAGTTTATATGGTCCTACCCTCCCATATTAGCCATTTAACATGCCATTAATCAATTAATATTGGTATACCAACCAATATAATCACATTCATTCAAGCCAATTAATCAAAATTGGCTTGGAATCTCATGATATAACAAGGCAAGGAGGCAGTACATCCCATAAGTAGCTATTAAAAACCATTATGCCATCTAAGGGCTTCATCAAACTAGACAAGCATAAGTATAGACCCCTTAGGTGGTTTAAAATGGAATAAAGATGTTAATTACTTAAGGCACCCCCCATGGGTGACCTTGAAACAAGAAACGAGTGTCAACACAACTAAATAGAACCTATAGGAATACCCACAAGGTCTGGGTAATCCTACCAAGAGTAACTCACTCAAAAAACTGGACCGCATCAGAAATTTTGAAGGGTGTTATATTGATCGAACACCTAAAAATCACTAGAAAAGATGATGAAAATTATAGACCACCTACATCAAATCGATAATAGAGATCTTGTTTAGTATCGAGTTCTGATTCATCTCGGTTTAGGAGAGATCTGAAAAACTGATGTAGAATGGGATATTAGGACATGTGATCCTAAAATCAAAACACACAACCATTGTTTTGAGTAATAAAGAATGACTAAAAATGAATCTAGTACTTACCATTGCAGATCTGATGAGAGAAACCATTTTTAAAACGTATGTTGAATGAAGACACATGATTGATTCCAAGCATAGGCTCTCTTGAGAGTTTTTTCCAAGATCTCTCCTCTGTATGTTGAAACCAAAAATGAGGTTTAGGTTTAGAATAGAAAATTTAAATTTAATTATAATTTTAATAGACTCACATAGTTGGATTGCACTGAACGGTTTCCCAAACTGTGCGACAACTATGAGCAGTTCACTACCTCCAAGGAGAACTTTTCACGGTTTACCCAAATGATCTGGATAACTATGCAGTAACTATGTGAAAAACATATGAAAAAATCTACAACATTTCAGACTTCCCAGATAGTCATTTAGCCTCTAGCACATAGTTTCCCAAAACCATGCGGAAGCTACTGCCTCCACTATCATGATTAGACAAATCATGTGGTCTACCCTGCATGGCTTCTCCTAACCATGCATCTGACTTAAAAACACCACTAAACCTTCATTCTGGACATTGAATGATCCCCAAACACCTCCAAAACAACATTGATCACTAGGGGTATATATATAATTATATAACAAATCATTTAAACTAAAAATAAAATGATTTGTACCTTGTATGAAAACCCGGGTTCTTTCAATCTTCCTCCTTGTAGTAATTCATCCCTGAATTTATCTCTGAAGAGTGGTTAGGACTTGTTTGAGAATAGCTCTTTCCACTAAGAACATACATCATCTGCCCGCTCGTAAGTCTCATCCTATAAACATTTGTACTTCCATAGCACCCATACTAGAGGAACTGACCAGCCCTTAATAACAATCGTGCTCCTATAAACAATTCATATCAGATGCTCCCCAAAGGATACATCACCTTGAATCTAAAATTAATTAGGATGAAAAGAATGTGTTGAGTTTGATTGATAGAGGAAAACTGAGATACATGGAAGAAATTTTTCATGGCTCATTTCCTCTTAAGTAACTATAATCGGTAGGCAACTAACCCAAATCTCTCCAGAATCTTGAATGGCCCAACATATCATGGTGAATGTTTAACCTATATCCTAATCCGCCTGTGTCCCAACCTTGGTGAAACATGCAAGCAAAATTGATCCTTGTCCTCAAACTCTAGAGGTTTTCTGTGGTGATCGATGTATGATTTCTAATGAGATTGTGTTGTAGAAATCCACTTCTGAATCAACTAGACCTACTCAAAATTATTCTATATGAGATGCGGTCCCGATAAAGTGGAATCTCATACATCTAACCAGCATAAGGATAACGACATGTCCTACCATATAAATCCATATAAGGAACCATTTGTATCATAACTTGATAACTATTAATGAATGGGAATTCAGCCAAGGGAATATGCCTCTCCCAAGAGCCCATAAAATTCAGGGAGCATGCTTGTAGCATGTCCTCTAGCACATGTAGCATACGATCTGAATGAACATCAATATGAGGGTGGTATGCTATGTTTAGAAACACCTCTATACCCAACGCCCTGTAAAAAATATTCTATAAGAGAGAATTAAATTTAGTTTTTCTATCTGAAATGATAGTGCTTGGGACCCCATGTAGCCATACCACCTCTTGAATATACAACCTTCTAAGCTCCTCAACACTAAAGATATCCTTAAATGAAAAGAATTGAGTGAACCCCATAAAAATATCAACAAAAACCCACATAGTATCGTTACTTCGAGGAGACCTCAAAATACTAGTCACGAAATCCATCATGAAATCATCCCACTTCCACTCTGGAATAGGTAACTGCTATAATAGCCCAGCTCATTGTTGATTTTTCTGCCTTCACCTTCTGATAGGTGGAACACCTCATTAAAAAACCCACCACCTCTATCATCATAATCAGCCACCAATACCAATGCCACAAGTCATGATACATATTGGTGAAATTGGGATGCACTGGTTGAGATAAAGCATTAAACTACCACATCATCACCTCACGTATATCCACTGGAACCAAAAAAACATCCATGGATACATAGGATTTCATCCTCTCCAACCATCCAACCAAGAGGAGGGTCCTCACCTACCACACTCTCCTATAGAACTAGGCCCTCTGAGTCAAATAGATTCCTCATCCTAACTTCGTATAGAAGGGTAGAGGTCACAGCTAAGGATGAATGATAAGTCTACCCTTTTCCATCTTGCACCTCCAGATGCATCTTAAAAAATAACACCTTAAGGTGACACTCTCTACTGGCCTACTGAACTTGTTGAATTTGATTCCACCTACTCAGTGTGTTGACCACTGTATTTAATTTACTAGGTGTGTAGGCAAGATGAATGTCAAAGGACTATAGGTACTCCACCCACCTTCGCTGCCATAGATTCAAATCGTGTTGCATAAAGATATACTTGAGGCTTTTATGATCTATGTATACCCCCAAAATTCTCTCCCAGAAAATAATTTATCAAACAATGTAACACCTGAACAATTGCATCTAACTCAAGATTGTGCATAGGGTAATTCCGCTAACAAGGCCTCAGCCTCAAAGACACATACACAATGACTCGATCCCCCTGCATTAGTACTATCTGCATCCCAATACTTGAAGCATCACAGTACACCATGTAACTCTTGACCTTCTCTGGCAATATCAAAATTGGTGATGATGTCAACCTTCCTTTCACCTCCTAAAAGGATGGCTTATGTGATTATGACTATAAAAACATCACACACTTCTTAGTCAAGCTCATCAGTGGTGCTCTTAAGCATGATAAGTCTTGTATAAAATGCAAGTAGTAACCTACTAGCCCCAAGAATCTCCATATTTCAAAAACATTATTGGTATGTTCCTAGGAAACAACTGCTCTAACCTTCTCTAGGTCCACTAACACTCCCTTCTCTAAGATTATGTGACCCAAGAAGGGAATCTGGTCCATCCAAAAGTGGCACTTTCTGAGTTTAGAATATAACTAATTCTCTATCAGTGTATTCAAATTGATCTCAAGATGGTTGTCATGGTAATGTAGAATTTGATAATAAAATAAGATGTTATCCATGAACACCACAACAAAAGAATCCAAATAAGGATAAAACACATAGATCATCAATGCCATGAAAACCACTAGAACGTTTGTGAGACCAAATGGCATAACCAGGTATTCATATAGACCATACCTACTATGGATGGGTCTATGAGGTATGCATGCATGTTGAACATGAACATGGTGATATTAGGGCCTCAATTAGATCTTAGAGAACACTCAATCTCCTATAAGATGATCAAACATGTCATCAATTCCTGATAAGGGATATCAATTTTTAATTGTTAGCTGGTTCAGTTTTCAATATTCCATACATATCCTAAGGGAACAATTTTCCTTTTTTGAAAAAAGTACTAGAGAACCCCATGGAAAAGTATTGGGTCTAATATATCACTTCTCCTATAAACCCTCTAGCTTCCATTTGAGCTCTGGAAACTTTTTCATAGAAATCCTACAAGGAAAAATGGATACCGGAACAACTCCTGGAAGTAGATCGATGGAGAAATCCATCTACCATTTAGGATGTGACCTAGAAAAGTCATCAGGAAAGACCTCCCTGAAGCACTCAACCACTAGGGGAAATTCCACAAGACTCACTCTCTAATCATCCAAAAACAATATACAAATCTGGGCTATCATCGTTCCCTACCCATGATGATTGGGTCCAGCTCGGCTCTCCTAGACATATAATTCACACTTATTAGCAAAAACTGCACCCACTAGTTATTTAAAAGTCACCCTCCAATGATAGAAGTCAATGTACACTTGATACATTACTAGCTAGTATATACTATGAATGATGTCAACCCCTATTATCTTGAGGAAATAAATATCCCAGACAAATTAACACCCTCCAACATCAATTAGACACTTAATAAATTGGCACACATCACCCGTTATGACTCCCAATGGTGTATCTAGCATACTAACACCCTCAGAAAGAAAAAAACAAGCCCAAGGATTTTATCAACTGGTGAAGATATGAAACAATGTGATAAACCTGTATCAAAGAGAGGATATGCAATAATAGAAGCTACTAAGATCGTTAATCTCATCATAAAAGTCTCATGATCTTTATCCTATTGGATCTATTGCACAAAATATGTGTGGCATATACCATGGACCTATGAAACTAATTGGCCACCCTGAGCTGATCCACCCTACTGTCTCTGAGATCCTGGAGTCCGGTGACCATGAACATGACCACCACTACTCTAAATTGACCAACCAACGCTACTCCATCTTTCATCCTGATGAGGAGCTGAAAAACTTGATCCTGAACCTAATTTCAATGATGAACCCCTACCACTCACTGTTGGAGGGAAGGTCCTACAAAACCATTTCACGTGACCCAATCTTCCACATGCTCGACACTCGATTGGGTCACGGTTTCACTGATTCTTTATATGGCATCACCTATGACACTTATGGAAATACATCAAGCTTTCTAAAACCACCACCTAACTTATAATCATGCCATGGGAAGCCTCAAAGTGGCGCTTCCAACCTGAACACATAGATCCATTGGGTCGAGAAACAACAACCCCTATTCTATACCCCACCTTCCCTCAGGGTCCGCTCTATGATCAGTTCCTGATTCACAATCTCGGTAATGTAATTTAACCTAAAAAAATTTAAATGATATTTGATAGCATGTATGAGACCTTATTCAAAGCATATCACCCACAAAATCTCGTCAGTAATATAAATTGGTGAAAAATGATGTATCTTGGTAAAGAATGAAAAATATTCCATAACTGTCATGACACCCTGATCCAGATGCATGAAATCACTGGCCTGCTCTACTCGCAAAGTCACGAGGGAAAATAAGTTATAGAAGAGGGTTTGGATATCAGTCCAAACCATATCTCACAGCCTATCATCCTGGTTCAAAATGTTGCACCAGTGCTTTACCACTCCACGCAGCATATAAGACATGTGCTTGCACTCTGATCCATAGGTATCTTGAGATGCTCAAAAATTTCTAAAGTGATCTCAAGCCATATCTTTATAGCCTATAGACATTCATCCCCAAAAAACGTGAGAGGATTGTGCTATTGGAACAACTGAGCTAGCTCATCCATAGTCAAGGATTACTGCGGTTCTCCCTAGACCATCTTTATATAATGAAAGAAACCCACGCAAAACTGTTCCTCAAAACCTGTTTCTAGAAAAACAACTAGTCCTGCATCTGGAACTAATGTAGGATCAACCGATATCCCATGGCCCACCTTATGTGGAGTATGGATGTCATCACCGTCACATCATACCACTAGATTTCATTGTATAGGCATCACTCTATATCTCTAAGAAAACTCCTATGAAGAGATTGAATTCAAATCATGCATCTCAAAATTGTAGGATAGGTAAAAACCCTCCTAAAATCCAAGAAAACCCACAATATACTCCTAAATCCATGACTATCTATGGACCAACCAATGAAGCACTAGGAACTACACCTCTTTCCCACTCAAAATCTAGGTCTAGGTAATTTTTATATCATCATTTCAAGTATCCAATTTGATTTACTACAGGTTTACCAATTCCGAATCCATGATGGCCCATAACACCCCATGTACCCAAAACATGGTCCCCATTCAACCCACAAATATATCAAGTTCATTTTAACATTAGCATTTCATTGGTGTGTTATTTACTCATCCATAAGGGCCCGTACTCCGTATGAATTGAAAGATGACATCACTCCTCTATCCACTGCACCAAACTATCACAATAGGTGGCACAACCATCACATAAACTATAAAAACAACATACAAAAACTAATTTATTTTAATGACATGAAAAATGCAAAGACTGTGATTTTTAAATGGTGAATATATGATGAATGAGATGGAATACCCTCACCCAATTTGGTATCAATAGAAATAGAACCCACAATTACATCAATAGTAACATCATAAATCATGTACGTCACCCAATGGTGAAATCAGAGCAATTGTAATAGTCAAAATCTAGAAGAAGACAATTCTATTCGAGGTAGTTTGGATTTTCCCTATACATGAGGCAACTACTCCCAAGCACAATTTACTACCAAACACTATTTCCTACCTATCCTAGTCTAATGGAACTAGAAAATAAGTCAAACTAGAAAAGAAACTCCTCTGATACCACTATGTAACATCTCAGACCTAGATGCCACCCAAAACGATGCTTTGGACTCGGTTTTCCATATGGCTTCAAGCGCATCTCCCCATTATCCAGAGGCGGACGACTAGTAGCAAGGGCCTAGGTGAGTCAGTGGGGAGACTTTTCCCTTATTACTAGAGTATCAAAATGGAATTCATACATAATAAATATAAGAAGCTAAATAAACAACAGTCAATTGAAAGTAGACAATACAAGATTACATAGTAATAACCAAGAAAGTCTCATATACTAAATGATGCAGACGATACATGTATCTAGAAGGAAACCAAATCAATACCTAGAAATAAAATACAATATAGGTAACCAAAAATAAAAAGACCAAAAAGTTACCATAGAATCGCAAGACTCATCTTGGTCCTATGCTCCCCTACTCTAAATCCATAATCAACAACCTATACCAGGGCGCTGACCCTTATCATCACCGGTAACCATATAATCTGTTTGGGTCCTCGAAGATGCCCAAAATGGGTGTGAGATAAACATCCCAGTAGACAACTACCTATAGTCTATACAATTCTAAAAAAAATTCTATAAGTTCTAGTAAGTGTAAGGAAGGTAGTAAAGAAATAGTGTATGCCCAAGTCATAAGTCTCCTACCATAAGTAAAACTAAACTGCCTCTCAAGGAAACATGCAAGAAGAGTGAGCTCCAAAAAAGGTAGCTATAGAAAAAGAAAAAAAGTCACACAACCACACCGTACATCCATCCATATCAATAAATCCACAGCCACATGGTACAAATAAGTCCGGGAATCCCATGGCCTTTCTATATAGTGAAGTGTAGACCCCAAGGTCTGGATCTAAGGTATCACGTACCAGGGAATCCATGTAATTAATCTAGACTATGAAGGGATGATTCCAAGGAACTCATCCAAGGAATCCATATCAATTCACATAGAAATACAAGTGGAAAGTCAGTCTAGGAACTGCTTGGAGTCCTAAGAACATGTGTACCGACATTCTCTACATGAGTTCAAGCAATCCAGGTCCACAATGTAGCATGTCTCGAGCCTTCCCACAAAATCAAGACTCATGGGGCAGACTCAACCCAAGGTGTCCACTACAACATTCTAGATCCATTGATGGCAGTCCATCGAATATATAGAACCATTCAATCAATCATTGAATTTAAATAATTAAACCCATGTGAGTTTACCCAATCACATTAACATGCACAAAGAATGAATATACCCACTCATGCATTACATTTATCATTCATAGTTTACATGTGACTAACCTCCCATATTACCCATTTAACATTTGATTAATTAATTCATATAGGTATAACCACCCATATTATCACATTCATTCAAGCCAATTAATCAACATAGGCATGAAATCTCACAATATAACAATGAAACAAAGAAGTACATCCCCTAGGTCGCTATTCAGAACCATTATGGCATCTAAGGGATTCCTATAACTAGAAAAGAACAAGAATGCACCCCATGGGAGTCTTAAGTAGGAATAAACATGTTAGTTCCATAAGGTGTACCCCATGGGTGACCCTGAAACAAGTAACGGGTGTGAACACACCTAAACTGAACCTATGGGCATCCTCACTAGGTCCTACAAAGCCTACCAATAGTAGCTCGCTAAAAACTGGGTCTGTTCCAGAAATTTTTCTTGGTAGCATATCAGCAGAACACTCAAAATGCACCAAAATGTTGATGAAAAGTATAGATCACCATCCTTGACTTGTTAATAGAGAGATAATCTATTATCGAGCCCTAATTAATCCTTGTTTAGGAGAGATATACAGATTAAATGAAGAATGGGATGTTAGGGCATATAATCCTAAAATCAGATAGAATTTTTTTTTTCCAATGTATCATGAATGGATAAAAAGGAATTGAGGACTTACTATTGTGGATCTGATGATATAGACCACATTTGAAAGGGGGGTCGAACAGAGGCTTGGGATTTATTCCTATCTTAGGATCCCTAGAGAGATTTTCCTAAGATATCTCCTCTATACATTGAAATAAAAATAAATTCTAGGTTTAAAATAGAAATTTTCAATTTAACTAAAATTTAAAAAAACTAACACAGTAGGCTCGTACAGTTTACCCACACGGTTTCCAAAACTATATAACAATTGTGTGTAGTTTACTACCTCCAAGGGGCGCTTTTCATGGTTACCCTGCATGGTCTGGAGAAAAATGTAGTAACCATGAAAAAACCATCTATAAAATATTGCATCATTTCAGACATTCTACACGGTTGTGCAGCCTCTAACGCACAATTTCCCAAAACTGTGTGGAAGTTACTGCCTCCACTCGCATGGTTAGACTAACTGTGTGGCCTACCCCACATAGTTTCTCCTAATTACATGTCAGAACTAAAAAATCCCCTAAAACCAAGTTCCAGACTCCGAAAAAACCCTAAACACCTCTAAAACAACCATGATCACAAGGGGAAGATATATAATTCCATAAAAAAGAAATTAACCTAAAAAGAAAAAGAATCTTACCTCGTAAAAAATCCAGGGTTATTATAGGTATGATCTTATATTTACATAATCATGTTCTCACACCATTATTCTCATGATTATCATTATATATGTCCTTATTTCTCATTACTGAGTATTTGAGCTCACCCTTTCTTATGTTTCCTTTACCCAGGTTATGAAGATATGTTTAATGTTTGATGTGTATAATAAGGGTACTAGTCATTCAGAACCTAGTGGGAGATAATGTTAGCCACTTATGTACCATTGTTTATGTTCCCATGTTTCCAAAGGTAATACAATAATATGGTCTTTGGGAATCATTTTGTGTAATGTATTAAGTATTAATAAAAAATTATGTAATTTATATTTTTGAGAAGCGAGGTTCTATATAATACATAATCACTAAAGACATTAACCCTTTAGTTTTGGGATAGGGTGATTATTTGTGAGATTTAATATATATCTTATGGAAATGATTTAAAATAAATATATGATTACTTTGGTTCATCTATCTTGGTATTGAATAAAGTTGTAAAATATGTGTTTTTTCACTCAATCTGGGAGTGGAGGCTTGGGGTGCCTAAAAAATTATGACATTGAGAGAGTGAAAAAAATTATGGATGCTTCAAGGATCCAAGTTTATCAAACATGTGGTAAAATGGAAAATATAGAATTTTTAATGCGATAGTGTCATGGGAAAGCCGTATATAGTATTTCTTATATTGGAATCAATTATCTTCACACCTTTATTAAGTACATACTTCTTGATGATGTAGATATTTCAACAAAACATTATATGTCATGGGAGTTAATAGATCAACTTGTTTTTTCAACTATTTAGATCCATGATTTCCTAAAAAAAGGAAGTTTATTATGGGATAAAATCATGGTCATAAATGACTATATAGAACATGGTATATCTCAATGGGAACCAAATATAGATGGAACACCATATTTTGTTCCATAGAAAGTAATGTGACACTTTCTATTAATTCATGGGATATAAAATACTTTCATGTTTAATGAAATTTTAAAAAGTTTGCAATAACATATTTCTTGGAGAATTAAGGAGAATGTTGAGATGGTTCATTCTATAGATGGATTATCATGGAAGAAATTTGATACACAATATCCTGATTATTCAGCTAAGGTATTCAATGTTAGGTTGGGTTGATTATGTAATGGTTTTAATATATTAAGTCAGATGAATACTGCACATATAATATTGTCAGTTTTCATTCACATTTATAAACATCCTCTATGGATTTTAAAAAAAAAAATTAATTTCTTGAGTATACTCATATTTTAACCTTATGCTGTTATCAATGATTTAAAATGAAATTAAAAACATTAATAATAGAGTTGAAAGAACTTTAGAATGTGTGTGTTCATACACACAATGCTTCATTAAAATAAACATTTCATATGTGTTTTGTGTTTATATAGATGATAAATTATTTTCTTAGTTAAAGAAAGATTTTTGGATGGAGCACAGAGGGTTAATTATACTATACTATTTCTAGATAGAGTACATGATCCAGAAGGCTTAAATATTACCATTTCTTTAGTTTCATGGGATATTCATTATTTTTTATAATAAACCATCAATATCAAAAAAAATTATGGTTTAAAAATTACATTGACACATAGAAGCAACCTTAGTGTATGTTTTTAACTTATGTGCATACAGAATTGTAAGATATAATTTTTTTATTCAGGAAAGGTCAGATGAAATCTAGAAATATGTATAATGTTTCCAATGAACCCAATATCAACTGGAGGAAGAAAAATATATTCTTCAATTTTATTATTATTCAAACAATTTGTATCTTTATTGTTTATTTGTAACTCACATTGAGAAAATTATTTGAAATAAATTTATTTCTATCCTTTAAAATATAAAGAATAAGACCATGTTTGATTTATAATCACAACATGAATTAATGGAATGGGGTGTCAATGTAGAACTTCATTTTGAGTTTATTGATCAAAATAATTTCAATGTTCCCTATTCTTTTTATGTTATGAAAACAACAATGATTTTTTTGTATGTAATAGATAGTATCAAGGTTCTTGAATGTTATACAAGTAATATATTAAAACTTTTTAATATAAGATAGGTGAAACTAAAAGATATGGAAAATCATGACTATCACATCCTCCTTCATGAATTAATTCAAATAAACATCCATTATTTACATAAGGGTGTTGGGGATTTGATTATGTAAATTTTATATAGATATTTATTCTAAAATTATTTCTATGCATTTCTTTAAAAAATTTAGTAAGAGGAAACATTAATTAGGTATGTGTTAGAGAAAATATTTCCACCATATTTTTTCACTTGAATGCTACATCTATTCATCTATTTTCTAACTAAAATAAATTTTTGAACCCCAGTTAGTTTTCATTTTATTTATTCAAAAGAAATAAATATGTAGACAATGAATCCATATTTTATGAAAAATAATCATCTTAAAGGTTATATTGTAATAGGTTACTAATCAGAACAATGTATAGATTTTTGTTCAATGTATTTGGTTATTTTTGACAACAGATGTATCCAAACACTAAGAAATGGATATTTTTAAAATGATTAAATTGATACCACATTTCTATCACATCCCCAAATATGATGGATTTATGGATCATATATATTGAGTACGTTGATCCTTGAAGAGTGGTACATGACACATCATAAGTTCATGTTTAACTGTTATTTGTTTGATGACTACATCAAGTAAGTAATTTGACCATGAATATGTTCCAAATCCTATATAAATTCACATATATCTTAAAATTTTTATATATTCATATATAGGTAACATTAAAAAATTATATCTATTATTCATTATGAATTAAATTTGAGGAAGAGATACTTTTTATAGAAAATACTTTCTTGCTTGGTTGAAATCAAAGTCATGAACATTACATCTATAAAATAAATAATTCATATTTATTCATAATTTTAATATAAATATATATTTTGAGTATTGAGTTTACCGGTTGAAAATAACTCTCAGGAAATAAGATCATTGTATTTTGGAACTAATAATGTGGTTTGTAAATGAAAATTACCATTGTCTAATAACTATAAATTTATTTCAATTAGATGAGCAATTAATACGAGAACACGTCATGATGGTGTTTATGTCAGAAATAATGAAAAAAATATTATTCTGGTGCATAAGATATCCTAAATTGGTATAAAAATGCATCAAATTATGGATTTGTTTTTAAAATACTAATATTATATCATTACTCCCATGGTAGAGTTTCTATACTGAAATGAAAGTGGTTTAATTCAATAACATGATATGTAACATTCATTGATGAATAAGGATTTAGATTTATTAGAATGATTTGGTTACTAGCTACTGATGAGCTATATATTTTTGGAATCAATGGGGAAACAAGTAATATTTTCAAAGATTCTCCAAAATAAAAATTTTGTTTCATTACTCAAGTGATTCAAAGGAATATTTTCAATGATGGTGAGGATGAAATTGATACCACCACTATCCCCATTTTTTTTGACCAAAATTTTCATATTATGACTCAAATACGTCAATTTTTAGAGTTTAATTTGAAATTTAAGTAGTGGTGGGTAATTTATAGAAGTAGTAATATATGATTGAAATCCTACCTTTTCATTCCAATCACTTTCTTCAGTGACATCGAGGAAAATTATAAATATATAAATGGTCAAAATATTTTGGGTTTATTAGAATTATTATTGATAATTTTCATTATATTTCTAAATAAATAAGAATCACTAAATGTTGATAGCTATAACTAAAAATATTACTAATAAATTGAAGGAAACTAATTTTGAAAACTATATTTTTAACATAATAGTTTTAGTGATCCTAGGTCAAAATCATAATATCTAAATAGTAAAACCAGATTTGACTGTATTTGAATGATTTTTTTTTTATTTTTTCATTATATTTACAATGTTATAAGACTAAATTAATTATAATAGATATAACTAAATATTTCATCAAAAACCTGAAGTACATAAAAATGTAAAACTATTGTTTTTTCAAACAACTGGGATGTGATTATATCAAATTTTTAATATGTAAATGGTTAAACTAGGTTTGAGTGTAGTTGAATGTTTCTTATATTTTTTTACCAATCCAAAGGTACAAGATTCATTTAATTCATAAATCCATTACTATATTTATCATTATAAACATGAAGTAAACTGAAATGGAAAATATCAATTTTGAACCATAAATTATAGTGATTTCAGGTCATTTTTACAACATACAAATAGTTAAACAAGGTTTTTATGAAGTTGAATTATTTATATATATTTTTATTATATTTCAGACTCAATATAAATCACTAAATTATTTCATTTATAACTACATATATTAAATATTAACCTAAAGTAAACCAAAATGGGAAAAAATAATTTTGACCCAACAATTGTTGAGAGGTTGATTTAAACTTTTAATATATAAATGATTAAAATGGGTTTGGGTGTAGCTGAATGTTCTTTAGTTATTTATTAAATATTTCCAAAATGATAATAATCACTCAATTCTGGATAGTATAACTATAAAAATCACTAATAAATAGAGGTTAACACAATCTCAAATATGATGATTATAATATAACAACCTCAAAGATTATTATTATTTTACATTATATGTTGATAAAGAACTATATCCTTTAAGTTAACATTACATTGAAGTGGTATAACATTTAAAACGAAGGATAAAAGCATAATTTTATTTTTGATCACAGTTAAAATATATTTAATATAAAACTAAACTTTTAATTACATAAATAATATATATTTTTGTTTTGATATACTGTTTGGTAAGAACACAATATTCAAAATGAACTATAAATTTTCTAATAACCACTTCTAAAATTATCTTTCTTTATTAGTTTATAATTTTTTTTATAAATTTCTTAACATTTTATTTTGTCTTCCTCGATTATGTTATATATAATGTTTTATGAACTATTTAATTTTCCAATTAGTATGTCTTTGTTACAGTATACCAAATCTTATTCATTTTTTGGATTTTCAATTAGTATGAATTAATTATTTCATTCCACCTTTTATTCCTTATTTTTATTTCACCGTAGTATTATATTTATTATAATTTTTTTAATTTATATATAAAATATAAAAAATATTGAAATAATTTATGAGATGATATTGTCTGATAATGATTAATGAATGCCAAATATGAGTTTTTTTCCTATGGTTCCCATAGTGAGTATTGTATTTATAATATATATCAATTAAAATATCAAAGATATCATTTTATTATTCATTTTAAAATATTGTTAGGAATATCCATCCAGGTGACAATTTTTCTCCAGTCAGACTACTAACATTGGTAAAAATCAAGTTTTTAAATTGAGGGTATTTCCAATGGTAATAAGAGGGACTATTGTACCCATTCACACCAAAAACTATAACCACATATCCCATTTACCATATATTCTCATCCCACTATTCCACTTCAGGCACTAGGTATATCCGAATCACCCTCACTTTTACCATGATTTTAGATAGTATTTTCTTCTCTGATTCATTTTCCATACCCCTTGGTGACTCTTCATCCCTTTTATCCTTTCCCACCCACTTTTATGCTTCCTCAATCTCACACTTCTCCAATATATCTAGGGTTTTATGAATATGGGATTATAAATTCAACTTCATAAATTTTTAATCATCTAAATCATGCATTGGATCCCATCTATCCTTCATAGGCTACTAATCTATAAAAAAATATTGATCCATCAGAACATAGTGATCAACATGGATTAGGTATATGTTTAAAAATATATTAAATTTGATAACAAAAAAATTTATTTCAATTGTAATGTGTATTAATTTTATTTTTCCCTTTTTATTTTTTATCTAGATCTAGAAATAGGTTGTGTGGGTCTACTTGTATGTGTGATGTATGGAGCCGTCATACACAAGTAATGGTATAGTATAATGAATTTAACCAATTTATTGGTAAAAATGGTATAGAATACCAATTTTTGATGGAGACCTTGAAAAATATAGTGATATCGTTCTCATGAAACCAATCACATGGAAACACAATAGAGATCAAATGAAGGACAATGCATGGGAATAGATATGGGTAAAATTTTTGTTAAATTAATGTACACATTAATATTTTATTATTATAAATTACTATTACTCTTGTAGTTTTGTTTTGACTTTCCATACAACCAAGATACATGGGATTCATGGTTGATGGAATTAATGGAAATTTTGAGAGAATAAAAGAATGATTTATTTGTTTCTAGGAATAGTAGAACTGGAACATAATTAGAGGGTATAATAACCCAAATTGAATATCTAGTTACATAGTACTAGGATATGATTTCTTATTAAAAGAGTAAAGATTTTAAGGTATTATTTAAATTTAATGGGTTTTATTGAAAATGATTTTGATTTTTATTAATAATTTATTTTATATTATTTAATTATCCTTTTCAATATTCTTCATAATGAAACACAAAGGTATGTATACACTTTGGGATGAACAACTACATAGGAAAATAATAAAAACCATGTATTTTGGATATATAAATTTTTTTAATTAGGTTTTTTGGAGACCAGTTAAAATGAATAAATAACATTAGGTTTCATTTATAGATGAATTTGACTAATTTTTCTTCAGAAATGATGTATTATTGAATATAGTTCTATTAAAACAATATTCTTTTATACTGGATATTATTGAACATTGAGGGGCATATACCTTATGAAAAATTATTTTTCTTGAGCGGAAAGAAGAAAGAAAAAAGATTAGTTAATGCTGTAATATAAGAAAATATTGTTCTTATTATTCTAATACAATGAAATTTTAATATATATTTTATAACTAAGTATCTCATTTATATTTTCATTAGTGTTCTTTAAATTCCCTTTATGATAAATATGGTGACAAATCCATGCAAAAAATCATATGCAATAGGTATTTGTTGATGATAAATAATGGTAGTTTACTATAACACCATGAATAATGTTATTTCACTAGGTATTGTCCCATAAAAAAATTGAAACACCTATACTAGAATCGATTTGTAAGACACTCATGAAGAAGAAAAGGAAAATTTTTCTTATCAATGCAACAACATGAATGAAATCAATAGTTTTCCAAGCAGTTCATGAAATCTATGAAAACATAATTTCAATTACATAAAATAGATACTTTAGTAGTTTTTGTTACATGTATATCGATGATTCACTTGTTACATGAAGTTGTGGGAGATCTAGATGATGGTACTAGTGGTGGTTAGAAAGACAAACTTCATGGTGGTGATGATGCTTATTTTTTGAAGAAAATGATTCTCTTGATAATATCCATGATGAGGGAAATGACAATGATGACCTAGTTGGTAGTGTTGATCCTATAAATTATTGTTTAGAGTGGGATATTATTCCACTTCACTTTGGATGTTATTTTTATGGGACTTTGATAATGGAATATATCACTTTATGACAAAAACTCATTGTATATGCAATCGTTTAAATTTGATTTTATTAATTATTTGAATGTAAAATATTCATTATTTTCTAGTTTTGAAAGATATTATTAGAACTAATCCATTGATTATCTTTTACACCAATATTTTTAATTATATTTGTAAGTGGAGTGGTATATATGTTGTAGATAGGAAGGATTATAGAAGAACCCCTACACCAATGGCTTACAAAACTATTAGAATAAATCTATACTAAGGGTTAGATTAAACCATTTTTATAGGTTTATACCTATGTTTTAAATCTATTGGGATAAACTACTATATCAGAAATTATATTAAACCATTGGTATAGTCTAATACCTATAATTTTAATACCAATATTCCTAAAAGTATTTGTATAGGTCATACCAATGGTTTTGAAGCATATACCAATTTTTCAAAACTGTTGTTATAACCATTATTTCCAATAGTTCTCAAAACTAATTTGTAGACTCTAGGGATCTAGGATCGCACTTGAAACATTATAGATATCTAGTTTAGGTTTGTTATTTGGATACTTGGGTCATGTAATAAAATGCCTTTTATGTTACTTATCAGGGTTATCAGAATACATTGACAATTAAATTCATTAAATTGACACATTATTTAATGATGGGTTAATAGGTTTTTAAAAATTCCTCAATAAATATTACAAGGGTTCTAATATTTATTGTATTTTGACCATTCTACGATATAAATTATAAATGTTTTTGCATACTGTAATTTATAATTAGGAATTCAAGAAATTTTACATACTTTGAAGCCTCCTTTATTGATTAACGGAATTCTAAATAAAAATATTTGACCTCAATTTTATCACTAACATATTAAAAGAACTCCCTTGGACGATGCTCTAAAATTCCAACCTAAACCACTAGGCCTAAGATGGAGGGTCACAAGAACCCATGTGCACCTCCCCATCAAAAAGAGGTTTCCAATTAACAATGAGGGTCTAAGTACATCAGTGGGAAGAATATACCCTCAATATCATGTTATGAAACAAATAAATAAACAAAATAATTAAGAATACGATGATTAGAGTATCATGTAAAAAATAAATAATAATAATAAAATATATTTCATACAGGTAAAAATGTATCCCCAAAGTGGAACACCAAACCCAAGTATAAAGAAGATAAATAAATAAATAAAACCATGGGGTCCTTCAAAGTCCATCATGGCCTGCTACAATATCTATGCTCCTCCACTCATCCATTCACCGTAGGACCATTTCCCTTCTCCATATATATATTCATGAAATTTATAAGATTTCCAAAATTCATGAGTAAGGTTTGAGTATTTGAATTAGTAGGATGATAAAAAATCAACATTAATTAAGTGTTCTTAAGTATAACATGTTAATTCCATTATAATAATAAATATGTTAGAAGAATAATAAAATGAAACCCAAAATTGAGAAATCATGTGCTAAAAAATCTACAAAAAACCAATTCCAATACCTTTTTGGTATCCATGCATAAAGGATAACGAGATGATTTTAGAATTAACAAAACTAGCCATCAGTCTAGTGAATATGACACTCAAAAACCACATGGAATCATGTATACATGTAACTCGAGGTAGTCCTCAAGTATTTCATGATTATTGGAAATGAACAAAGCGTCGAGTTTCTAATATAACACATATAGCTCTTAGGTATACTTGGTGTCAAGAGACATTATACTTAGGAGTAAAGTGAATCCCCAACATGGAGTTCCATGGTATTATCTTTTCTACACCCCATGCATAGGTCCATTATCTCCCACATCGAAAGTTATGTTCGCTCCCCCTCTAAGGTATAAACATGTCATTAAGGTCTTCCTATTTTTAGAACCATGAATGGAACCTCCAAGTAAAGGTAACATATATACACATTAGAGAATAAATTTAAATCATGTCAACATGATAATAAATAACAAACACATAACATAATGAAATCATAATCAAATATGAAATTAAGATACTCTCATATCACTCATGGAATCAAATATCACAACAGGTCTCACAAGATACACCCACACCCACATGTGATCATAATAAAGAGAAGTTATCAATTACGATAACACAAAAATTATAAAATGGAATCACATGTAAAAAATCCCCAATAGGTATGAAAATTCATAATACCAAGTCATTGGCATCAATATCAAGAAAAAACCACCCAGTGTGGTTTGAAAGCTGGAGTAAAAACCTGTACAACCATGCACCTCATGGGAATAATTATCATAGTTGTCGACATGTAAACAATCAAGTTTCATAAAAAATCATAGAATCATTTCGAGCTATTTTATTTCAAAAATAAAAATGATATTAGAAGAAACAATAGTTCCTATCTCTTTGATAATATATATGTTATCAAAACATTCTAGAACATTTGTTAGAAATATTCATGAAGAGTAAAAATAAAACCACATGCAATAATATTCTATCTATCTTGAATAATTCACATTTAAAAATCCTTTACTCTTATTCATTGATATTTTAAGATAATAATCATATTACTATCATAGATTATTTATAGGATAAATATTCCATTATCATTCTATAAATATTTTTTAAATTAATATAATTATCCTAAAATTCAACATTCTGTTTATCCCATAGGATTATTTCATGGCACACATGAAATATGGATAAAAATAGAGAATAATTTCCCTACCTTAGATTATCACACATAGGATCTACTAGAGAAATATGAGAGAGATAGAAGGAGGTTAGGGGTTCTACATGAATAGAATTTAGAATAAAATGTGTCTCACTATTTATAGAGGGATTCTCCATTAGAACACATGAAAAAAAAACTGCTTGAAGTCAAGGAATTGACTAAAAATGAAGGAAAATAGGGCTCATCAATTTTAGAAAAAAATAATCCATGTACATGGTCATGTTTTCTGAAACCAAAAATTAAATACAAATATTTAGTTTCTTTTTTAGATAGTTCTTCCTTATAGAGGCGTTAATTTTTTCAATAAACATCGATTTAAGGATATACAAACCAAAAAATCAATCACATGATTTTTGGAATCTAACGGTTCTAAAAAAGCTTTTGAAGTGGAATGGGGAAGAATAATAAGGAAAACATAAAAAATACGGTAAAATAATTACCATTATGTATAGGGTATGAACTGCATAAGAGAAACATTTCTTAGCCTAATGCAGTGGAAGGTACCCTGATGCAATGGTCCTCTACCCTTATGTAACACCCTTAAGAGAGGTTGTACCGTTACATAACTGCACATAACCCTTACATAGGAACCCATGTGTGATTTATTACCCGTATGTAACACCTAGTTACCCTTACGTAGTTCATGGGTACCCTTACGTAGGTACCCTTAGATGACCAACACCCTTACGCATTACTTACCTTACACTTACATACCACCTCTTACCCTTATGAAGTTCTTGAAAAATGATAGTACCCTTATATAGGTCACTCACACCATTATGAAACACATTTAAAAGGGATTTTTCCCACCAAAAATATAGAAAAAGAGATTTACCCTTACTAATGGATTTTTAAACCCCTTTTACTCTTATTCATGGCCTTAAAACATTTATGAAATTGTTTTTATTGAAAAATTGCATCTTCACATAAAATTAATTAAAATTACTTATTAAGGAGAGTTTTGTTATCATTTATTTTTTTAATATTAAAATTTTCCCCGTTTATTGACTTATTTTCCTTAAGAACTATCTCTACAGGTCTTGCTCAAACAACTCATGTCATTGAGCATAAACATCAGACTCCTACTCGCACACCCCCTCTTGAATCCTTCCATGCTATAGTAGAATCCAAACCAGTGGTACTAACTTCCCTCAAAGGAATTTCTCACTCTAGTACATAATCTACAATGGAAAATCCTAATTTAATTCATCTGAATCCAACTCAACATCCACACAGTCAAGGAAATTCGTAGGATTGACTATGTACCTCCGAGAGATATGACGCATGAAATATGTTGTGCATAAATTGAAAGTGAGATAGAAGATCTAGATGGTGTGACACTTCCCTAACTCACTCGGGGATCTGAAAGGGTCTAACAAAATGTGTTTATAGACTACCATTTTCCCATAGTTATCAGTGTCCTAAATAAAGAGTCACTATCAAGAAAACCCGATCGTCCACATTAGACATCAACGGTCTCCTCATATAGTCCACATATCATCCTGGACAACTCGAAGTGGTGATCAAACTCTTTTGAATTAGTTTCACTCTCTCATAGGTATCTTGAAATAAATCAGACCCCATAAACACTACATAACCAACCTCATTTCAACAAAGTTCTAAATGGCCTCAAATAATGATCCTTATAAGGTTCCATCTAAATAAAATCCTGAAAACTATTGTTCCATGAAATCTCAAAAATTTCTATATGATCATCCCATAATCCACTAAATTCTATAACATAATATTTTAGAATTTCCTCTAATATGCATATAGTATTCTTAGATTGTCCATATGTCCAAGGTTGATATGTTTTGTTCAATCTCAATTGTGTCTCTATGTATTTATAAAATCCCTTCCAAATAAATTGCATTTAACATGCATAATTTATATATATAATGACCGGTTTAACTCCATCTATGTTTACAATCTCATGAACATAGATCTTTCCAAGATTTTATACTAAGTGAGCCTATCTGATCAGTAAAACTTGAGAAACCTTTATCAGTAGATTGATAATCACCTAGATAGAATCACAACTCCTTAGGGTCCTAGGTTACCCCATTAAAAATTCTATCATGAATTCTTATCATGTACACATAGGCATAAGAAGTGGTGGGAGAAACCCACAATGACACTAGTCATAGTCCTTTATCATCTGTTATGTAAGGTATAGAGAGATGAAACTCGAATTGTCCCCATTCATCCCTGTCCACTAGAACTGACATCTGATGTCATGATACATATTGGTCACAATAAGATTTACAATCATATATAGGTATGGAAATCCATCATCAGCTCCTTTCTGATGGATACATGGAATACTAATCTCCCATGTAAAATGATCACATCATCATTACCCAATGGACACCTGGGTATCCAGTCACTTCCAACCAGCTATTCTCATATCACAACACACTTTGGGTCTAATTTATGTCCAGCCTTTATCAGACATACTAGAGAATATGTAACCACAATTGGAGAACAATTCATAAGTCTATTTTCCTCAGATGAATCCATTCTCTAGTCATCTAATAAGTTCATCAAGCATTGTTTCTCCTCTGAAGGTTGGTCACCAATCCCCTACTCAACCAATGTCTTATGACTAATATCATTCTAAATGATTTTACCTTTCACTATTGTATAATCCATCTCCAATTAAAAAATACATAGATAATCATCCTTGTGCCTCTACATCAGGTACATGTCTCACTTTGTGAATATGTAGTGGAGGATCTTTTGGCCAATATAGGCAAAAACATAAAACACAATAGATATTATTTCTAACACCTTAGTGCATAGACCAGAGATCCCATCTCTAGATCATGAGTGGGGTAGTTATACTCATGGGGTTTCAACAATCACGAATCATTAGATACAAACTATTCTCTCTATATTAGTATTTCTCTGAGAAAAATGCATGATGCATCATACTATACAACATGTCTGATCCAAGACTCAATAAGTATAGGTGTTGGAGATGTAGTCAACCTCATATTCAGCAGAAGACTAGAATCTTCATACTAATATAACTACTAGAAAATCACTCCCTTCTTCTTTAGCACAGTCATGGGTGCTAATGACCAAGATAATTCTTGGAAAAATATTCTGTAATACCAGGTTAGTCATAGAAATATCATGATCTTGAAAACTTTTTGAAGGCATGTCAAGTATATCACTACCTCCACATTCTTTTGGTCTATAGATAAACTTGTCCCAGACACCGAATTCCCTAAAAACATCATCTCATGAATCCATAAGTCACACATTGATATTTTATCATAAATCAATTTACTCTAAGAATAGTCATGACTATCTCAAGATGTTTGGCATGATACTTCAGTGTTAGTGAGTAGACGAGGATGTCATTGAAAAACACCATAATGAACGAGTATATGTAAGGATGAATGAAATTGTTTATGAGGTCCATGAATACTGTCGAAAAATTATTTAGAATAAAAGTGATCATTATATACTCATATAATATATAAATTCTCTAGAAAAACATCTTCATAATTTCCTACCCTCTAACATATAACTGGTGATACCCTGATCAAATATCTATATTGGGGAACCACTGGGATCCCCATAGAAAATCAAAAAGTTTATTAATCCTTGAAAAAGGATATTTATTATTTTTATTCACCTGGATTAGCTTATAATAATCAATAAAGAGTCAAATACTACCATCCACCTTCTTGGAGAGCAATTTAGTTACACCCAATTGTGGAGTAATCATCTTAATAAATCCCTTATGCTCCAAGTCGTTAAGATTCACCTTGAGAACCTTCATCTTGGATGGTGAAATACTATAAGGGGTATTAGAATAGGATATTCACATAACATGATATCTTTCTCTATATAAGATTCTCTATCATGATTATTCCAATAAATTCATTTTGTAAGACGTACTAATAATGATATAATAATGGAGGAATATTTGTGGGGGTTTCCACCGACCCTTCTGAAAGAGACAATCCCATCATCTAAGTCGTGATCATCCAGAGAGGAATCATGTCAAGAAAAACTCTACCTACTCATATTTCCAATTATCTGGTCATCATGATCTTCTATCCCTTTGATTAATGTAATGACACACATATTTGATAGCAATCAATGTGAGGTCAAAAACTAGTTTTCTAGTACATGTTGAGAATCAAAACAAATGTCATCATCTCTATAATCATGAATTTCTATATATTATGATATATGAATATGACTATAGAACAATTTTGGAATCATTAGAGATGGTACACAGTTATTCCCAATGATGTTCCAAGGGAGAGTAAAGTAGAGGATAACTTAACCAATATGTTAAGTCAAGTATCTACTTGAGAACATATAAAGGAATAAGAAGAATCAATGTTGATAAAAGCTATAGATAATTTGGAAGTGATTAAGACAGTACCTAAAAAATTATATATCACCTTACCACAATCTACTAGAGTCTGAACCACTACATATAAAATTCTTTCCTCAGCACTGTGGACCTATCCCTGATATGCATGACCATTCTGAGTCCACGGCTAAAAACCCTATCCAGATGCGTAGGTTGAAGATTTATCCCATCCAAAACCCCTAAAAAATATTATCCTTACATACCTAGCACAAAAAAAACTGTAGGTGTCATTTTTTTATACACTATCAGCACTAATTCTTGAATATTGTTCAGACTCTACTATAGTATTTCAACTTCCATTGTTGAAGAGCTATGGGTCACCTCCAGAAGAAGTTGAAGAATCTAGAATCTAATTCACCTTCATACTTTTTCTCTATCACACATCCTTAGTCTTAATATTCTTACCATCATTATAGTTACTCATGGAAGCAGTAGATAGTCCACCCGAATGATCCCTGAATAGTAAGTAAAGAACAAATACCTGACCTTTCTCTATGATCTTCTCAATGGTCCGGTCCATCCACAAAAGCTATAGGTATGAATCTAGGATGAAGATTTGGACCTTATATATAATTTAAGGTCAATGTATGATCTCAATATTCTTACGCATATGGGGATCATTACCAAAAAAATGAGAGAAATGAAGAGAAACAATGTGAAACAAGAAGAGTAGGAAGATACTATCATGGATCCACACTATAGCTCCATGACCACCTACACTTGGTTGATATATATTTTTTCAGGGAAGAACTCTCTGAAGAAAAGGTCCTTTAAGGCCTCCCATGAGAGTCCCTCATGCCTTATATTTTAACCCATGACTCCCCAATAATTCTTGGTGGGTCCCTATAGTATGAATTATTCCATCATTACCTACTTATCCATTACTGTCTCGATGAGGTTGATGATACCATCAATGATTCCCACCCAATTATCAGTATCCTATGACACAAGAGTGACCTAAAATACGAGAGGATAGCGTAGCTATAAATCCTTGGCATAGTCATCCATGGATCTAGGTGGTAGATGGAATGAGTCCCCTGCCTACACCACTAGGGTAGTTGTGGGAACATTATCTGGAGCACCCTCCTATTCAACTCATTATCCCTCAAAATATCAATGAAGTAGATTCCTGTATAATCAAAAACGGAATTTTAGGAACATAAATAGATCATATCTGGTCTACGGGATCAAATAAGGTTCTATTAGGAGTTTTTTATTAACCAAATATATACCACTCCCAGCACTAAACCTAATCACCATCCTTTTACATTTTTTACTATCATTATATATACAATAAGAAAAAACATTATCAATTAATATAATTAATTCTAATAAAAATATATCACAAAATCATAGAAACTAACCTGAACATATAGCCCAATTCAATTCATTAAATTAATAAACTATTATGATGAAAACTAACATGTATATATATATGGAATGTGAATCTATATTCATAATCATGATTCATTCACACAGTCCATTCTAATTAAAACAACAACCCCAATATTTTCCATGGAAAATATGAGTTTTATTACGTGTGTGTTGGCCAGGAACATGATAAACACACTACTGGAGTCCCACACAACTATATCCTTTCTACCGTGTCCTAGTTTAGTCAAAAAAAGAACGGAAGAAAAAAACTTCTATGATTCCACTTTGTAATATTCCAAACCAAACCACCATGTTTGAGATAGGGGGTCACATAAGCTCATGTATGCCTCATCTTATATAACAGGCTTCCGAATAATATTGAGGGTTTAAGTCTTTTAGTGGAGAGACTATAACCTCATTATAATAACATATAAAAAATAAATAAATAGAACAAAAAAGAATATTATGGTCAGAGTATCATGAATAAAGTAAATAATAAAAAGGACATACACATCATACTTGTACAGAAATGACTCCCCAAAGTGTAAAACCAAACCAGAGTATAAATAAGATAAATAAATAAATAAAATAATTGGGTCCTCGATAGTCTATCCAGGTCCTCTATCAGATCCATGCTTCTATACTTTTCCTTCCACCACATTTCCCTTTCCCTTAACCATATCTATAGTTAATAAATCTATAATATCTCCAAAATGATAGAATAATGTGTGAGTCCAAGAGTCAGTAGGACACCACCAATGTTCCCTTAACCAACTATTCTTAAGTATAATAGTTTTACTCCATGATAATAATTTTTTTTAACAAGAATAATAACATACCATTCAAGATCAAGTGGTCATGTGCTAAACAAGACACTATAAACCCCCAACCATACCTATTTCAACTCTATATTAAAATGATAATTAAAAGATGTCGAAAATAACAAAACTATCCACTATGATAGTGAATTTATTTCTAAATAATTTCTTGGAATTGAGTTTATGTGCAACTCATTCTAGGCCTAATGTTCCGTATACTTCTAACAAATCAATAAGGTGTTGAGTTCCCAATACATGACATGAAATTCATAGGAAAACTAGGAATTAATTATCCCAATACATAGGTGTCGAGTGCATCACCAACATGGAATTTCATGGCATTATCATATCTCCACCCGATTATCAAGTATACTGTCACTTACATCAGAATTTCGCCCCCCCCCCTTAATGGGACAAACATGTCACGATGGTCAACTTATTCTGAGCACCAATAATGGGACCTCCAAGTCAAGGTATCATATATACATGGTAGATCATAAATGGAAAACATATCAACATGAGAATAATGTAGAAATACATAACTACATGTGATCATAATCAAACATGAAAAAAATACCCTCATATCACTTGTAAAATCAAATATCACAACGAGTCTCATGAGCTATAAACAAACTCCCATATGATCACAATTACGAACGACTATCAATTATTCTAGCATAAATATTATAACATGGAAACATGTGTATAAAAATCCCAAGTGGTAAGTAACTTCCTACCTCAAATTTTTTGGTATCAATGTTAAGGATAAACTACCCTGTGTGGTTTGAAACCCGGAGTGGAAACCTCTACAGCTAAGAACAACTCCTCATGGGACATATTATTTTATTCATTGAAACATAATCATTCATGGTTCATCAGGAATCCTAGAAAAAATTCTCACTAATTTATTTATAAAATAAAAAATATATCACATGAAATAATAATCCCTCTCTATTGCATAATTTCAAAATTAAAAAAACATTATAACACATGTTGTAGAAAATATTCCTCAAGAATAATAACAAAACCATATGAGATAATATTATATATATATAGAGTAATATTAATGTGATAATCATTTACTATCATTATTTGATATTTCATGATAATATTTATTTTATTATATTAGATAATTTAGTAGGTAAATATTACATTATCATTTTATGAATAATTTCTAGATTAAAATTTTTGAATACTTCAATCATTTTCTAACATAGGATTGTTTCTCGATAAACATGAAATAAGGATAAAAAAGTAAGAATAATTTCCTAGGTGTGGGGTTCTGAAAATTTGGACATTGGAAGAAAATGTGTCTCACTATTCATAGAAGGATTGACCTCTAGAATAATGGAAACAAAAATTTTATTAGATTCAACTAATTTACTAAAAATAAAGCGTAAAATTTTTTGACCAATTTTAGAAAAAATGAAACCGCATGTAGGGTCACATTTATTAAAACCAAAAATTAAATACCAATATTTAATTTCTGTTTTAAGTGATTCTTCATAACCATGATTTTAATTTTATCCATACACATTGATTTAAGGGGAAAATAAACAACATAAATAAATCCCATAAAAGGCATTAGAAGGGGCATCTTACACATTCTGTTAATGAATAATAAGAAAAAACTTTAAAATTGGGTAAAATAGTTACCCTTACGTATGAGGTATGCATTGTGTAAGGGTAACTATGTTAAGCATTACACAATGACAGGAACACTTATGCATCAGTCATGTACCCTTACATAGAACCTATACATGGTGTTGAACCCTTACACAACACCTCTTTACTAATATATAGGCACCCCTATACAATCAACCACCCTTAAACAGTAATGGTCACCATTACATAATGCATGGCTAACCTTATGTAGGTACTCTTACGTGGATCATACCATTACAGAATTATTACCTTTCCCTTATATAGTGCTTCATACCCTTACATAATTCTTGAAAAATAAAAGTACCCATACACAATTCACTCCAATCCTTACACAACATATATAAAATCGATTTTACCATCACAAAAGATATTTAAAAAGGGATTTACCTTACCGATGGATTTTAAAACCCCCTTTACCATTAATTAATGACTTATGACATTTATGGAGTGATTTTTATTGAAAAATTACAATTTCACATAAAATTACTTATAAACTAAATATAAAATATGGTTTTATTATGATTAAAAAAATTGGAATATTATTGAAGTTAAATACATTCCATCTCTCTTTTGATTCTAAATGGTGCTAAAATGTCACAAAGACTTTATAAAATCCTATTGATAAGATTAATGATTTAGTAGATGGTTTATTACCTAAATGGATATGATTAATTTTGTTGGTTCTTAATGGTTTTCATTAGACATCTAAGAACAAAATTAATATAAAATCATTTAAATAAATTATGTTCTACAGTTATATGATATTTATTTAATAAATCCCTTAGTTGATATCATTAATGGATTTTTATTGTTTTTCAACTAAATTATGATATACATGATATCTAAAAATCTCACCAGTGGTGTCAAAGTTAATTAAGATTAGTTTCGTTGAAATATAAAAAATTCTAGAAAAAATTAAGAACATGATATCATAAAATACAATATACTAATATCATGTTATTAGTCCAAAAATTAATTTTTGATTTTGGAATGTGTTTTTTAGAAAATTTGTAAATATGTATTTCTGTTGATATCATATATGAAATTTAAGGAGTTTGAAAAAATTTATATTGTACAAAAAGAATGTTTTGTGTGGATTTAAATGATTCAATATGTACTATACTTATAGGAAGTCAATGTTGTGTTATAATATACGGTTCCTAGTAAATCATTTTTCACTTATGAATTTTATAATATAATGTTTTAATAGTAAATGTATTCATAAGTCCTAGAGAATTAGTTTTCATATGAAATAGATAAATGGAAAATTCACTTGATATGGTGAAACCTAATCTAACCTAACCCATTTGGGCCACATTTGGACTAGTGGTTAGGCCAAGTGTGCCACCCTAATCCCACCTCAAATAGACTAGGAGATGATGACTAACATCCATAAGGTAAAATATAAACATGGGTGGCCTTATCTTAATTCGTTTGTAATAAAATTATATATCTCCAAAAATTGGATAATCCGAAAAACATAAATGAAATATCCAAACTACTATATATAATTCATGAAATTGATTCTAAACACCCAATATGGTTAAAAGAAAGAAAACTCCTAAAATAAAGGATTTTTGGTGTAATATCCCAAAGGAAATATCAATATAAACTAAGTGGAAAGATTCCTCTTCATCATGGAATCAACTGACATGAACACTATCAGTAGTCATCATCATTGAGTACCATTAAACACTAACTCAACCAACTTTATATTCTCCATGATCATCCCTAAACTATACATCATTTTTTCCTTAGGATTCGAGGCGCAGAATGAGTTTCACTTGATGGTTTGGTTGAGGAGGGAGTTTTAAGGCCTCACTAAATCTCCTACATTGGGTTGGTCGTTTGTTTCACCATTCCCTAAAACACCCAAATGGTTCCCTCGTTCATAGGTGAGTATAAAACTACTTTTTAATGGCTGATGGTCATCTGGGTTTTCCTTCCCAACGACTCTTGAGGACTCACATTGGTAAAGAGGATGACTGGTCGGGCTCATCACACCCTTTTAGGAAGGATTGTTGCCTACTACAGGGATATCATATAGATTTAAGATATGTTTTTAAATCTCCCCCTAATATTGATAAGGGACCAGTTACCCTAAAAAATGACTATAGCTTAATTCTATTTCAGGCACAAAATATTGGAGTCTCTTTAGCGAATCCAATTGTATGTATCCAAGGTTTTCCATCATTTTCATATAATGGGAGATTACTTATATATGTTTAATCCATATAAAAAAGTGATTTGGAGTGTGCTACCATGCAAGGAGTCAGTTAATATTTGGAGTTGGGGATTGAGACATTATGAGGAGTCCTACATATCCTAGTTATTATAAGAATAAAAAACCTGTAGTTCGTTTGAACCATACAATTTAACGTCATGTGGAATGGACTTATATAGAAGATATGGGATACCTATTATTCAATATCGAGTCATGTAGGGACTTCCTACATATATTGGTTGTAGAGATAATCAGAGTTTTCATAGTTCATTCATTTGGGGCTTATATATTGAGGTTACCCATGACATTGTAGAGACGCATAGTTTAGATGATGTGATTATTTTAGATCCCTAAGATCATATGAAATATGATCGATGTGAGAAACTATGTATGGAAAATGATCATTTCAATTCTCATGATGTGGTACTTGTTTATTGGGACTGACCTAGATAATTTATCCTAGAACTCGGGTCTTGAAGAGATGTCCTATGTATCATAGAAATAGTAGGAATCAGAGTCCTTATAGTTCAGTTGGTTTCTCATTCATCTAGTGGATGAGGTAAGATTATCATCTCCTAGTACTAATCATGTCCCGATGGGTGAGATGTCGGAGTTGTAAAAGGACTTACACCAAAAGTGTTGTTTATTTGAACTCAGGCCTTAGGAAGTCATCCAATATATCTTGGTTATTGCATGAATCAGAGTCATAATAGTTTAGTTTATATTTGGACTAACACAATGATATTTCTCATACCATTATAGAGGTTTATTGTGAATATGATATTATTATTCAATTCCCTTAGACCACATGATCCATGCTCGTTGATAGAAAAAAGGTATATCAAGTAATCAATTCCACTGATTTGGATAAGGGACTTAGATACTAAGATTTTTCTGGTCGATCAATATGGAACTCAAACCTCAGGAGAGGTGACATACTTATCTGTAATATATTAAGAATCAAAGTAAACATTGGTCCCTTTATTAGGGGATTAAAATATGAGGTCTCCCTATTGTTCAGGTATTACACACCGAAGATAAGAAATTTTATCAAGCCCTAGGATTCCCTTTTGATTGGGGCTTAAAAATTGAGGATGTAAAATTTTATCAAGACATGGGATGCCCTATCTTGATTATCTATAGAGTGCTGCATGACCTATTAAAATTATCCTAGAAGACATCACAAGATCCAAATGGGTTTTTTTGGAAACCATCACCTGACCTAGAGGGCTTTCCAAAGGGGTATCATATGATTTAACTGATGTTCCTTGGTGTCATTCGAGATATTTAGCATGAGACATATGGAGGGTGTCCAAAGAGTGAGTATGACATGGCTCAGAGGATGTTGTGTATCTTGGCAAACATCCCTGGAGGTCATCACAAGACCTGACCAACATGTCTAGAGGGCATCACTTGTCTCAACTGGCTTTCTCAGAGGGAGATGTGAGAGCTGGGTTTTCATGCCCAAATGAATCATCAAGAGTTCAATATATTATATAACACTAATATATGAGTCAGGAGATTTATCTTAATGATTCCATAAGGATAGGGTGATATACCAAGAAGGTTTCGTGAGACCAAATTGGATTGGCCAATTGGGCCGTTTTTCATTCCCTAATATGTCTGATATATTTTTTTCAGTTCCCAAATAGCATATTGAAGAAGAATTGTGAAACCTAGGTGAAATTTACTAATTTTATCATATGTCCATGGATTATTCATAGAAACTCATGAGGGTCAACACACATGTCTTTCGCTTAAGTCCCCCACTTTTAATCTTGGTTCTATCCCTTTTATTGTGAATGCCTTAGGTTTATTCTGTATCAATCTCTTTTGAGTCTCACGTGATTTAGAAGAAATGAAATATGTTCTTCTCACATCTGAACAGGTGTCCTTTTTATGATCTATAGATAATCATGTGAAGAACCTTATATATGGGGTGTGATTTCTATGACTATTTACTGGTATATTATTTGACGAAAGACTTTATAGTCACGAGATCAGTTACTTTGAGAAGTCATCTCTATACCTTGTTCCTGAGAGTCCTGAATCTAAGATTCGAGTCATATAGAGTCTAACCATTTTTTCATGTTGGGGTGGAAAATTTATAGGCAACTCCACCATATTTGTTTGGATATTTGTTTGGAATATCTAGTGTGAGTCTAGGCTGGAGTTGGTGAAGGGATTTGGCACCACCAAACTTCATTAGTCTCTACAGTGGACTGTTCTAAGGGTATCACCTAATTTTTAATGGATATTAGTCCCACTCTTCAATGCACACTTTATTTTATATCTTCCAGTTAATGGGGACTCATTTGGTCATGATTATGTGTTGACGGACTTCCTTGTTTTCATATTGACATGTCCAATGGCCTTCAAAAAATCCAAATGCCTATTGAGAGGTGTCCACAAGATGATTGATGATTTGTATGGGACATTATGGGACTGGAGGAATGTTTTTCTGGTGGTCTCAAAGGACAACACTATGGACTTACATAACATGCCCCATGTATTCTTCTACCGAAATAATCTTTCTTATCCTCCCTATTTTATTCTCATTGTTTTATGTGACAATGTTTAGGATTCGTGTGGGATTTCATGAGTAATTTCACAGAAAATTGCTCTATTTTTTGGTGATGTTCCACATGATTGATATGGGTCATATGGTGGTGAGTGAGCATTTTTTGGAAAATTCTATTCATTTTTCCTTGGAGATACAAAGGTGTAGCGCAAAGCCACTTGGTCATACCTGGGGTGATCGCGTGGTGAGGATGACAAGCCATAGGGGTTTTTAAGATGATGAAGACATGTCACTAGGGACTCACATTGTCTTGTGTATAACTAGTGGTGCACCACACACCATTAAATTACTATGAGTAACTCCTAACTCCCGTAATTTTATCTAATTTTTTTTATTTTATAAAGGTTCTAAGAGTTCGTGATTTTTCTCAGATGCTTATAAGGAAAAACAATGTTCCCTTTGGTGATAAGCCACTTGATCTTTGCAGTTGGTAGGAGTATCTGCCCTTTTTGGATCATTCCTCCCCATTTTTATAGGATTTTCAAGCTAGAATTATAGGCGATTAAAGTATACTACCTGCGTGGTCTAGGAGAACTCATCTATCCATCACCCACACAGTTATTGGTTTTCTAGAGAACCTTTACAAAATTAGAGGGGATTGTTGAAAGGGATCTTTGTAGGATCCCCTACAGGTTATGCACTATGTGTGGAGCCTTCTCATGACCTTATAATAGTCACACAATCATGATTTTATTTAAGGTTCACACGATCCATAGATCTCGACCATCTTCTTCTTTCTTTTCTTGTGGAAGAAAAGATACGTATATTCAGGTATTTCATTCCTTATGAATTTGTCGATGCTCATTTAGAAGGCATCAAAAATTCCTCTCAAAGAGAGATGTATGTGGGGATAAGGTCTTGGTTATGAGGAATTTAAATTCCCACTAGAGACTTTGGCGGTGTAGATAATCAGTGCCTTCGGTGATTTTTGGACTACCTTGCAATGCTTGGTATTCCATGAAATTCCTTATTTATAGGAAGGTGTGAAGAGTAATTAAATTCATTATTCCCCACTTCTCCCAATATCTATCGCCTTTGTTTCCATCAAGTTCCTCCATCGTAAGACAATTCCATGAGTCCTGGTCACAGTACTCTATTCACAATCCTTTTCCACAAGATCCATTCCACGAGACAATTTCTGCTCACGTGATCGTCTAGTCTGAATATGAACCCTCCCTCAATAATTATTTTTTAAATTTTTACCATGAGGTATTTTGATTTTATTTATGGTTTCATAGGTTCTAATAGTTTTATCAATCAATTGGACTGATTCACGTGACCATGTTCAGTTCATGCGATCACGAGTCTCGAAATTGTTCATGTGATTACACGATGCCATGGGGGGGGGGGTTATGCAACCCATGAGTCCTTAGAATATCAGGAGATCCAAAAATCCTTTATGTGATTCATGAATTCCCTATTGATTGAATAAATGCACATGATTCTTCTAGAAGATTCATGCCTCTATTTTTTTAAAAGATTTTATATTCTATTTTTCTAACATGCGCCACTTACTTTATTTCATATGGATTCTAGTTATCATCCACCCTCTCACAATCTTTCAAATAAGGGGGAATAGGTAGTAATAGCCCATCATGATTCTATAGTGGCAAGTGTCGATCCTTATATCGATTGTCTTGTGATGTAAAACTATTAGATTTTGACATCATTGATGGGATTATAGTTGTTAGAATATCCCTTATCATAATTCTTTCCTCTTCACGGGTTTGGTGTTACTGACGATGCTTCCATTCTTCCACTGAAATAAACATTTATACCTTTTTCTTGGATTCACACAACCCGTAATAATGTTTTGGAGAAACTATCCTCGAGGCTACTTTATCACCCAAGGACACCATGATTATGGGAATATAAGGACATTCATTACCATATACTTTAACGAGACTAATTTCATGCCAGATGAGGATGTCTATATGTATCTCTAAATATTGAGGAAGTCCTCTCATATTCAAAATTTCAGGTGGAATACCAACTGGGATTTTTGATCAGGTTTATTTGTTGTATGGATTGGAGATGACCTTTATGGGTCCAATATATTACTTCTGAATTCTATAAGTAGTTTCAGGATATTGGGATATATGATTCTACTTGGATGTCTTATGTGTTTACCTATTGAAACAAAGGTCTGATGATGGATCTTTTCAGTCAATGGATCATAGATACAAAAACATTACACCTTACTTATTGCAAGGTGGGCATCAATATTTGGGATGTGGATCAGATCTGTGGCACTCCAATATTGAGTGGCATGTATGATGAGTTCTTTCTTACACAATCTTCCTTGGATGATGTAATGAAGACCCCTCCATTGACTCAATAAATAATTAATATGATTGATAAATCCCTTCCAAAGGGGCTTCTTCTTGAAGAGGATATCCCTTTCAAGAAATGGGAAGAATTATTTATCATGAAAACTAGTCCCGAGATGAAAGAAAAAAGTCCAAAAACATGTCTTATTAAGGATTCACATGGTGTGCAGGTTGCTTATAGGACCATAGTGGAGGAGGGAATGTTTATGTAATGTGGATGTTAATGGGAGGTTTTCCCTAGAATTAACCAATCCATTCAACTCTCAAGTTTTCTTTCAATACACCTAACTGGATAGTAACTTCACACAAAGAAAACATGTTGAGTTAGTGTTTCTAGTTTTCTAGTGGTGACCTCTATGGAGGGGGGGGAGCATATCAGGCTGGCCATCATCATGTTTGAAAAACATATAGGATTGTAGGCCCCATCCAAAAATTATAGGGTTTGATCTGAGATCACCTGGGAGGTTATGAATATCTAATCATTCAGGATATTCCTTATGAACACTTTATTCCATACTTACATTGTATTTGCGAAGTGATACCCATCACTTTGAAAGTTCAGGATGTCAGACACTATATAAGTTACTACGATCACTTTGACTTTAGACTATTCATAACGAAACTGATACGCAACATTTTTTATAATGGTGAAAAATATATTGATGTATGAGCTTATGTGGTGTCACTTATTGCAGGAGTTATTTCCACCCATATTGAAGGGAAAATTATCTATGACTGGTATACACCCTACTGATTCAGCTTCTAGTTCTTGTATGTTCAATCAAGATGCCCCGACGCTATCTACATTCAATATGAATATCATCTAATGGTATCTCACCAATTTTGGCTGATGTTTACTAGGGAGGAGACTGGTTCTTGGATAAACCTCCATCTGTGTAATTCATCAATCTGTTTATCTTGTGAATATGTAGATATTTGGATCCACTCATATCCTAGCAGGAAATTATCTCAATTAGTATGTGAATCATTCCTACCATTGATTATGGAGCCTAATCCTACGACTAGGAAATAACAAGATTATAAAAGTCTAGTATCCCTAGAATCACATCACATAGAGATCAAACACATACCATTTCAAGAATATGAACCTTCTTCCACTATTACAATGAACATGATGGTAAGGGGTGAGGCTATGCCAAAGCCATTTTCCCCATTCTGATGCAATAGTGGGACATTTGGAAGGTTCCATGTTAAAAATCATATATCTAGAGTTTATTGGAATGCTAAGAGGTGATTTTAGAAGGGTTTTCATATATCAACACACCTCATGATATCAACTTCAGAGACCATTTTGAAAAGGTTAGGGGATTTTTCAAAGACCTTGATGTGACTTTGGTGAGAATCAAGGGTTATCTATTTCTCTCCCCGCAAGTTCACCAATTAGTCATCCCAGACACACTTCAAATTGTGATGGATTAACAAGCCTACACTATCTTCAAATAAGTGTTAATTTTGGTCCTAGTATGGTTCTTAAGCTGTCATAGTTCTCTCTTTCAACTATATTTACATCTCCTATACGTGTTGACATAGTAAGAGGTCATTGAATACCATTTTGTCAGGTTGTCCCTTTAATATACTCCCCAAGGAATGATTGTGGGAGAGGGATTTGGTGATGACTTGGGAACTGATGTTGAAGGGTACCCTGGATGATAGGCTTAGATGAGGCCAGTGACTGCTCCTTCTAAAGAAATAGTCTCAAGTTTGAAACCATTATAAGGGCCTTCCATGGAAGTGATGAAGAAGATGGAAAGGAAACAATCTACACTGTTGGATCCTTCTCCTCTAGGATCCTTATGTAAGTGTGATACTTCAATTTTATTTCATTTTAGACCTCCCTAGTAGTAAATTATGATATGAAGAAAATGCATATCCCCTAGTTAGATTCACTTAAAAAACATGTGTCTTGTTTTGAGGATGTGGGATAGTGTTTGGTTTCTTCAGAAGAACCTTCTCTACTGGATTTAACTTGTTAGGATGTGGAGGAATATGAGGTGCTGGATTGATCACACCCATCTCTTTCTAAAAATTCATTATTGATCATACCATTTGATCTAGCATGGGTGGGCACACTTCCAAAGAATGCTGACATAGGTGGCTATTCTTCTACCATGTTAGCATCAATGTAAGTGAGTTTCAACAAATTTAAATGATTCTTCAAGATTGGATGCCTTATTTTTTTGTGTCATGTCACATGATATTTTTATTTTGTCTATATATACTTTAAATATGGTGGGTGGAGTGCTTCTATTGGAGAGGGTTTAGAAGGTCCACAAAGGTACTCATCATAAAAAAGAAACTGCTTATACTCCTAAGGATGGGGTTGGGGTAGTGGATATTTCCAATGACACTACAATTATAGTTATTCTTATATCCTTGGTCATATCTATAAAACACCCTTTGATACCGAATTATTCATCATGTAGCTGATGAGACCTTATGTCCTTTACTGTAACATATTCACCCTAAAATTCGTTGAATTCATTACCTGCTCCCATGGAGGTTCCTCATATCGAATCTACCAAAGTGGAGATGGGCTCCCTTATATCATCATGAAACACTATGAGTACACCTCATTCCCTATGTTACCTAGTCCCAGTATACATTCCAGTTCCTAAAATGGGTCTAGGTGAGGGTATGGGGTCCACATCATTCTATTAGTTGATGAGGTGAACATGTGGAAGGAGGTCTAGAATTTGGTTTCAGAGACCTCTTTTGCGGATTTTATGGATTGATTGGGTCATCATCTATTTATGTTTCCCACCCTTGGTTATGAAGGATTTGATTATTTCACTGCTCATACTCGGGTGAAGGAAGTAGTTTTTTTAGAGAATAAATGAGGTCCCTTGAACTAACTATGGTAACTACCGAGGATTCCTCTTTGGTGAAGAATAACTAAGATGGGGCTATGGAGGAAGCCTCCCATTGTCCAGTAGAGGTAGCCACATAACAAGACATAGACGATGCTGGGAAGGTCAAAATTAGAAACTTTGAATTGGAAATTTGTCGTATTCAATCTATGATTAAGCATCTTAAAGTGTAGTTATCCCAATTTCAACATGCACTCCAAACATCAAAAAAGTCTATGATGGAGAAACAAGGACTTCTAGATAAGGAAGAGAAGGCATGACTTGAAGCTATTTCTAGGATGTAGGGGTTTCCATAGGTTGTGGAGGCAGAAACTAAATCCACAGAATATCTATGACAATATACATCTTACATGGAGGAGATACTTGTAGTGATTATGGATGTTTTTGAGAAAATGAAATGATAGAACCATAAACTTTTGCTATTTAGTTGGGTATTATATACAAGTGAGAGACTCCGATATCTGGTGATTCCTCCTATTGCACGTTTTTTATCACTGAACCCAATTTATTAAACATTATATTTGTTGTAAAATTTTGTCTTTTATTTTTGAAATGAATTACATTTTCTTATTACCAGATTTCGATGGTTCACCAGTGATACAAATCCCCTGTATTACATAGAATGAATATGAAGGCATGCAATTTAATGTTGACATTCTAATATATTTTCTCTTAGATATTCTTGTTAATTCCCATCATCATGAGATTCTTTATTGGTAATATGTTCTAGCTATCTTGAAATCATTTTATTTAAGAAAGGATCATCAGAGTAGGAGATATGTCATGAGGTGATAACACTTTATATTTCTCAGAAGGTGATAATAATGTCTAGAGAAGCACACTTGTGCTTGGACCATGTAGTGGGACTCATAGGATTTTATAGACTAAATAATTTTCATGCTCTTTAGTTTAGGGTATTTTAGCTCATACCTTCTATTAATTTAGTTTCGAGTATTTTAGCTCATACCTTCTATCACTTAGTTTAGGGCGTTTTAGATCATACCTTTTATCACCTTAGTTTAGGGTCTTTTAGCTCATACCTTCTATCGAATTAGTTGAGGTACTTTTATATCATACCTTCCATCAATTTAGTTTAGAGTCTTTTAGCTCAGACCTTCTATAAAGTTAGTTTAGGATCTTTTATATGAGACCTTATATAGATTTAGTTTATGGTCATAAAGCATGAAACTTCTATCACTTTAGTTTAGAGTCTTGTAGCTTATACTTTCTATCTCTTTAGTTTAGTTTCTTCTAGATCATACCTTATATTTATTTAGTCTACAGTGTTTTAGATTGGACTTTCTATCACTTTAGATTAGGGTATTTTAGCTCATACCATCTATCACTATAGTTTAGGGGATTTTTGCTTGGAATTTATATATGATCATGGGATACGGTGTAGACACACTAGAAACACCCTAAAACACTCTAAGGCATTGGGTTCTACCACAGTGTTTGTTTCCGACTCTTTCACCGGGGCGCTCGCGTCCGTCCGTCGGGGAGGGTGCGCTGCTTGTTGCCCGGCATTCTAGCTTTCCAATGGCAGGCAGCATCCGTTCCTTGTTCAGGGACGTCTGCTCCTTGATCGAAACCAGGATGATGGGACGTCGGTTCTTCCCTTTGTGGATTCCTCCTCGGAGCACATTACCTGGTCTGGGTCTCCCTCATAGATTTAAGACGGGTTCGTGAAGCTCATTCCCGGTGCCATATCTACATGGACGCCAGTTAATTACGCTGCTTCTGTCAAGATGCTCCAAGGGGTCGTGTCGGGACAGCAACCTGCGGTGAGGAGAATGGTCACGTTGGGGCGTCGTTGGCATTTCTGTCTTGGGTCCCTCATCACAGGGCTTCTCGAGGGCGCGGATGCCCGAGGCATCCCGCATCGAACGCGGGGAATGTGTACCATATGAGGTTTTCCTCAGCTTCCCATGTTTAACATGGGGTATTTCGCAAGTTTAACATCTTGCGGAGACGGATCGGGTTAAAGGATCCCTAGGGGGGAACACCGATGTTGGGTCCAGCACGTGGGCGGCTTCCCGTATATCATGGAGTTGGAAAGGGTGGCATGATCTCACAGGGATGTGGCGGCCCGGGTAAGGATCAGGATGGATGGCGGAGTGAGACATAGGGCTTATGTTCTGAGACGGCCCAAGATTGGGGATACAGTTTAACGTCATGCGGGACGCGATACAGTTTAACGTCATGTGGGACGGAATACGGTTTAACGTCACGCGGGACGGGATACGGTTTAATGTCATGCGGGACAGAATACGGTTTAACGTCAAGTAGGACGGAATATTTGGGGCTTACACTCTGAGGCAGCCCAAGGTGTTCGGGGAACCGACTTGAAGAGGTCGGGACGACCGGGTGGTGGGCTTGAACCTCGTGGAGGCTTCTTACGTACCATGCGTTAGCACAGATCAAAGTCCACATAGTTCGCTGGGATGGGGCTCTCACTCTGGGGCGGCCCAAAGAGAAAAACATAGTTTAACATCATGCGGGATGAGGGCATACAGTTTAACGTCATTCGGGACGATGGCATGTGGGGCTTACGCTCTGAGGCGGCCCAAGGTGGGTATGGGGATTAGGCTCTGAGGCGGCCCATGGTGGACAGTGAACCGACGTGAGGAGGTTGGAACAACTGGTTGGTGGGCTTGAACCTCGTGGAGGCTTCCTACGTATCCCTGTAGTAGGGAATCAAAGTCCACGTAGTTTTCTGGGATGGGGCTTCTTCTCTAGGGCGGCCCATGGTGGGTGTCATGGTAGACGCGCAATCTAAACCCACGTGAGTCATGCTAGGTGTGGGAAACAAGAGGCAGCAGGGACTAGACGATCACGTCGCAAAGGGTGCGTCCGTGAGAAGCCGAATGGGGCTTACGCATTGAGCGGCCCAAAGAGGAAATAGGGGCTTACGCATGGTTAGAGGCCCTTGGGGTCGGGGCTTACTTTAGGGTGGAGGCCTGTGGTGCGACAAAGCGTAGTGGGAAAAGGACTCCACTGGCCTTGGCAGGGGGGAAGTACGGAGATGCACGAGTGCAATCATCCGCATGAAAGGTTAGGGGCTTACGCTCTGAGGCAGCCCTTCCCCCACGGACAAACGCCGCTCCGACAAGGAGGATCTCAATCCATGTAATGAAGTGTCCATTCCCGTGGAGATGAGTGGGCATAAAAAATGTCCGAGATGGGGGGACCCTGCGTGTGAAGCATGGGGTCAGACCACAGTTTAACATCTTGTGTTAAGGACGAGGTGCTTAGCAGTTTAACGTCCTGTAGCTTGGAAGAGGTGGGTTCGCTCCACACCCCTAGGGCTTACATGCCCAATGCCCTCTACCCCTTGTGGATGGGAAGGCATCGACAAGGCCGTGATAAAGGGGGGCCGCAGGGCAAACCACCGAGGGGTCCACGTTAGCGTGGCTATGCGAAGAAGCAATATCCATTAGGGTGCCTATGTAGAGAAACATAAGGAAAATAAACATAATGGGAAACATGGCCCAAGGGACCTTTAGGTTACTTCGCACAAGCCTGGAAGGCCGTGCGGGAAAACAACGCATGGCGCGCATTCCCGGCAGGGGACACGTCAGGTGCCGGTGCAGGGGGCAGCCATGGGGCATCAAGGTGAGGGGTCCTGGGCTTTGCGCGCAAAAGGGACGACTTGCGCGCAAAACACTGGGATGGAACACAATTGGAGTAATGGGATTGCGCGCGAAGAGGGAATTACGCGCAAGGTTTTGCGCGCCAGGCAGGGTATTGTGCGCACGGACCACAGATTGCGCGCAAGTGGGGAAACCGGGGGAAGGGGCAAATTCACTGAAGCCAGTGGAGTTGCACGCAAAGGAAAACTCTGGGGCAAGGTTACATGGAATGCGGGATTACCTGGATATCATCTTTCGCACGAGGGGAGCCAAATTGCGCGCACGAGAGTCGCTACGGATTCCTCAACCCCCAAACAGTTCGGGGTCACCTTGTATTTATAGGTGACCTCCGGCACAGAATCCAGGCGGTGCGCGAAATTTTCCGCGCTGGGAACCGCTTGCGCGCAAAATCTCGCCGCAGAGAACCGGGGCGCGCAATTATTGCGCTCCTCACCTGTCCAATTCGGCGAATCCCGAGAGTACTTCGCGCGAGAACATTTTTTCGCGCGGATCCTCCATTATTTCGTGCACCACTTCCCGGGCCTCCAGATCAGGCCTCTGACTCCCAATATGACTTTGCTTCGTCATTTCGAAACATCCTCCGAGAGTTACGGGATTTTTTCGGTGTCAACAAATGCCCCCCCTTGGAATTGGATCGGTGAGAGGTCGCAACGATCGGATTTCAAGGGAAATGCCGAAACACCGGAATGCTGAGTCCCCTGATCCAATTGCGCGCAAACTGATGGACTCACGCAGAATCCTCTTTTTGCGTGGCGCGGAGCCCTGGCCTCACCTATAAAAAGGGGCGCTGGGTCCCAACTCCATACATCCACTTTTTTCACATGACAAGCTGTTCGCTCTCGTGTGCGAAATCTCTCCACGGCTACGTGTAATAACGCTCGGGCAGCGTGGAATTCCTTCCGAAATTTGGCCGTGATTTCGCGCTCAACTGGGATCTTCCTCGCTTCGCGTGCCGATTGCGTGCTCATCTCCAGGATTCCGCACAACCCATCCATATTCCGTGCCGAACTCTCCAATTCCGCGCACTACATCCTGATTTTTCCCAACTCCCGAAAAATTTGAGATGGCCGCAAACCGAGTCGATGAGGGGGAAACCGCTGCCCATAGGACAGAAATGGCGGCAAACGAGGAGGTTTATGGTGCCAAGGTGATTGTCTCCAACAATCTGACCTTGTTCAATCTACTGACTCCAGCACAGAAGACATATCCCCTGTCTGACAACCTCCCGCTCTGGAACTTTGGCATCCTGGAGGAGGTGCCACTGCTGGGCTTCTAAGTGGATACGCCGCGGTCTTGGGTGACTCGGGAGGACGAAGTTCCTCGCTACAACATCACCAAAAACGTTCTTCCTACCAGGGAAACTAGACACATGGATGTATATGTCCTGAACCCGAGGACTAGGACCATTACTGGGGACGAGCCTGTGGTAGAGGATTCTCCGACCCTCTACGCGAGCACGTTCCGTCAAAGCATCACGGATGACACGAAGGGCTGGCTGAAGGATTGGGACCTGCGGTCCGGGGGAAACTTCACCAGCGAATGGGCCTGGGCGTTCTGGGTTCGCCATACCTATGACCAGTTTGGGGACGAACTGCGGTATATCAGCCTGTTCGAGGCGGTATGGACATCGCAGTTCCATTTCCACCGTCAGCCTGAACTCGGACCGGAGCTATTCACCCGGTGGTCTCCTGACACCAACACGTTCCACCTTCATCATGGGGAAGTCAGCATCAGTCTCTGGGACGTTCACTGCATCGGCGGTATCCCACTAGAGGGTTACCAATACGACGAGCTCGTTCCTCCAAATAACACCTGGGGAGACAGGTCGCGGATGCCTATGCTGACGTGGCACCTGCTGCAGCTGGCCAAGGAGAGGCTGGGGGTCAAGGAATTCATGAAGGACATCGCCTACAAGGGCTGGTTCAGCCTGTTCGTTGAGAGGGATCCCGCCGTCAAGATGTCGGGACGGGGCAAACGGTGCCAAAACGCGACTCAGAGGAGCAAGGATGGGTCATACTGGAAGACCCTAGAGGCAGGGAAATACCAATCATGGGGCTACCGTGTCATTGAGACCCGAGACCCGAACGTCCGGTATGCCAGGTTCCTTGCCGCCTTTCAGAGCGGGTGGCTCCTGCCGGTGCGGGACGCAAGGATGAGCGTCCGTCCAGCGACATTGGTGATGGCGGGCTCCATGGCCTCTAAAAACGGTTCATCTTGGGAGTCCCCGTGCTGGCCAAGCTGTATACCATTATGGGGCGCATCTCATGAGGGGGGTCGCCTCGGAGAGTCTGTGGTCCCTTCCAGATCTTCCATGGCTGGGTGGCGGCTCATCTCGGTGGGTACACTTTCCCAAACGCCGTCTGTCCTCTGAGAAATGGCTTGCGACCGTCCTTTCTAAACATTGCAGGGGTGGCTCCATTGACGCTCAATGAGGAGGGCATGAGGATCCTCATTGGTAACCATGCCAACTTCAACTTCAGCCCGTTCCCCACCCCAGTTGGCCCGCTGGTGGACAACGGGAGAGGCTCTCTAGAACAGAAGGAATATTTCTAGAGCATTCGGGGCGGGGTGCTCATGGCTCGGATCGATGGGAAGGTGATCTATGAGCCCTACGTGCCATCCCGATTCGCCAGGCAGTTCGGGTGCCTTCAGCGAATGTCGAAGAAATTATTCATGGCTGTCTGGCAGGAGAAGAATCCATGCGTCCGGTGCCAGATGTGGTTGATGTTTACCACCTTCGCCTCTGGCGACGTCGTTACTCTTCCTCCCACCGGGGTCGATGCCAGCCTAGAAACCGAATATGCCGAACACTGGACCATTGCGTACCCTAAGGGGAAATTACACAAGAACGTCCGGCAACTCGAGGTTACTCGTGCGGAAACCGGGTGACGAGAAAGAAGGGAAGGTGCCGTCGGAAGGGGGGAACCAAGGGCACGTCAGGCGACGAGGCCTGCGCAGGCCGGGGCTTCGGTAGTGAGGACATCACATGGTGCCTCCTTGTCCTCGTTACCCGCAGGTGGGTCACATGAGGCGGCCAGGGAACTTCCTGGGAAGAAGATAAGATATCTGCTCGAACCTTCTCAAGATGCAATTTTCCCGGCACTGTGGTCGGCCTGGATGACCCTGCGGCAATCGCTGAGCGTCGAAGCCATCTGGCAGAAGATAATGCAAAACGGGATCCAACTGCCGGAGGTTGGGCTCGTTCAGATTACCGACCGAGTGAACTTCCATTGGCGGCACACTTATCTGATGGCCATGGACGTATACGCACGCCAGAGGGGGCGGCGTGCAGAGCCAACTTTCCTAGTGAAAGTGATGCTCGGCCAGGAGCATGACCCGGAAGCGATGCCGCCGGGAGAAGGCGACAGTGATGAAGAGCTGAGGGGGAGGAGGAAATCGGAGAGGATGAAGGCGAGGGATAAGACGTAGAAGAGGATCATGAAGGTGAGGGTTCGCAAGGGGAGACCTACCAAGGGAGTATCCGAGAGAGCGGCGAGATTTCCGACTCTGATCTCGACATAACCGAGATTCTAGAGGTTTTCCTCTGTCTTCATTCATTTCCCTCATTCATCCATTCTACTTTCCAACTTCTAACTCACTCCCCCATCCTACTCAGGAGCAGCTGAGCGGTGGATGGGCGTCCCCACTAGAGGAGGGCGGAGAGGAACCAAGGGGACATGATGGGGATCCAACACCCATCATTGAATTAACTAGCACAGAGGGGTCTCCCCTTATGGAGGCTCCTACAGTGGCCGAAACACTGGGGACCGACGCTATGGATTCATGTAAGTCTCACGCTTCACTACTGGTGCTGGGTGTCAAAAGATCCCGTCTGACCAGCGTATTCCCTGCGCAGTGATCTCAATAGTGGAGGCACGTCAGGCTGTAGAGCCCGAGCCATCCGCGAGTGGACCAACGGCGGACATACCACCTCGTTCGGAACATGCTTTCTGCACTGAGTTGGCCCTGTCAATAGATGAACAGAGGGCGGTAGACATTAGCGGCGTCGTTCCTGAAACGCGGTCGGAAGCTGGTGGAGGCATCATTACTGCTGGGGCGAGTGAAGGTCGCCCGGACGTCGAGGATTATATTCCTCACGAAGACATCCCTGGGGCGGATCCTGCTGCCGATCTGCTGGTAAGCTTCCCTATATACCAACCTGCTGACCCTGAGGAGATTGATGACTCAGACTCAGAGGCAGCCGAGGAGAGCCGGATGACACGACGCAAGGGGTGGAAGTGTATCAACCGCTTTCTTCGGGATCCCCAGTCCGATTGGCTGAGGCGGATGGGATCACTTCAGACCTAGCTACGCTTCCTGTGCGCCGGAGGGGCTGACGCTCAGCGTCTTCATCTGATGGTCCGTGATTACATGGCTGAGAAGATACGTGAGAGTAGCTGGCGCACCAACATTTCCCAGTGCCAGGAAGGATCGGCGAGTGCTCAAGATCTGCTGAGGGCAGAGCAGGAAGTCTGACACCTCGAAATGCAGGCGGTAGATAAGGAGGCCTTCATCGCAACATGCTCTGATCTTGTAGAGAAACTGACGGCCCAGCTGGCTGATGCACAGGAACAAATGGTGGAGGTGAGTCACCAGATGACTGTGCTTCGAAGCGAGCGGGCACAGGCACAAGCTAGGGCTGATGAGCTGCGCATTGTGGTGGCCGATGAGGAGAGAGTCTTCAAAGAGCGGAAAGTGGCCCTGGAAACTACCAGCCAGAGGGTAGCAGCGCTGGAAAGGTCACTTTAGCATGCTGATCCCTAAGAGATTTGTTTTTTCCATCTCATGAACTTTTTGGTTGTACTGCTCATCGTATCAATCCAATATATGGCCAAATCCACTCTTTTGTACCCTTGGTTTAATGCTCTCAACCATAGTTTCGAAACGAATAACAACTCACCCCTAGGCTCCCACGAGACGTGCCCAACGCGAGAAGCAAGAGATGCTCGTACCATCATTCCGTTCAACTGTGGGGCATTAACCAAGCTTCAGGTGTCCAAAATCAGGCCTGCACTTTTGAGGAGACCCCGAGCCGATTGATGTGTCGACTTCTCAATGTGCCTTAACACACGAGCGGGGCAATGCTGGGGGCATTGAAATCCATTCGAACACAGGGGGATGGAGAGAAAGGGTGCATCACACTGCCCAAATTCGGAACCCAATGGGGCGTAACCATGGAGGATAACTGTCAACCGTGGAGGAAACACAACATCCATATCACACTGTCCTGGAATGGGAGGACAATAAATGAGGGCTGACCGCTGACCATGTTCGCAAAACGAGGCCTAACTCAAATATTGTTGGTCAGTTTTCCAGAACGTTGGCCCAGGATAGTAGGCAGACCATAGGTCGAGCATCCATACTGTTAGGGGGTCCCGTCAAACATGTCCAGTTCTCTGGAACGTTGGCCCATGACTGTAGGTGGACCATAAGTCGAGCATCCATACTTTTAGGGGGTCCCGTCAAACACGAAAGGAAATGAGGGTCCGAATAAGGGGGGATGCAAGGCGTGGAAGGTGGAGTGGTGGTTTGTTCGAACAGAGTCCAACACTCCTGAAATTGCGCCACCATGGAGAAGGTGCATTAGGCGGACGTACCAACCTGATCACGGGTCGTCCCAATTTCCAGGCAGGACCTCAATGGCGGGAGAACTATCGCTTCCCATTATTACCATGGGGCATCCCGAACATGCTCGGGGTAGATATCCCGATTACACCACTTCTCATGAAGTCGGGCCGAGGGGCCGAAAATAAAGAAGGATGAGGTTAAGCTATCCCTGGGGCTGGACCCAAGATGAAATTTCCGGGCGATCCTACGTATCTCATTAGGATGAGAATCAATCCACACGTAGTTCTGAAATTAAAGTTTAACATCATGTTGGATGAAATACAGTTTAACGTCATGCGGGACGGAATACAGTTTAACGTGATGCGGGACGGAATACAGTTTAACGTCATGCGGGACGAAATACAGATCTTAGTTTTAGGACTTAGAGCTCGGACCATGAGGATCTTAGTTTTAGGTCTTAGAGCTCGGACCGTAAGGAAAGGGGAGAAATGGACACATGGCCAGGCGGTTAAAAAACCATACGTGAAGGAGGACCTAAGCCCTACTTAACATGTGCTCTCCGGGGAAACGCTCGTGTCGAGGGACCGAACACGGAGGTAGGCTGGACCCGCGGGGAAGTTCCCCAGGCGTTCCTACGTATCTCATAATGATGGGAATCAAGCCATACGTAGTTCTGAAAGTGACATGGTAAGATACCAGTGCCAAGGGAAAAGGGGAGTGCGGGCGTGGCCCTTGCACTAAAAGAAGTGGAATTTGATAAATCTTGTTTGTCCTTTAAGGTGAGTGGTTTTATTTGTTGTGAAGCGATAGACCTAGAGTAGCAGGCCATGGTGTCGCCACAAGAATCAAGCCATGATAGGCATTGACAAATGGCATGGCATAAAACCAATACCCAACGTGATGTCCTCTAAAACGAGGTCACCACAATGCAGTGCCGTTTTTCGTCGTGCTGCCGGGATGATAATGTCACAGTTTAGGGTCATGTGATAGGACCAACAACACAGTTTAATGTCATATGGTTTGGACCAACAGCATAGTTTAAGGTCATATGGTTTGGACCAACAACACAGTTTAAGGTCATATGGTTTGGACCAACACCACAATTTAAGGTCATATGGTTTGGACCAACAGCACGGTTTAAGGTCATATGTTTTGGACCAACAACAGAGTTTAAGGTCATATGGTTTGGACCAACACCACAGTTTAAGGTCATATGTTTTGGACCAACAGCACAGTTTAAGGTCATATAGTTTGGACCAACCGAGAGAGGAGCCTCGGGAAAAGGGGCCTATGAGGGTTCAACAATCATGGAGGGGCAGCAGATGCTAGCTCCCAGCTATGCTGTTCCCGAAACGAAATGTCTGGGCGACTCCTCACTCCCCTAAGGGGATGAAGGTCAAGCTGCACGTGGCCCGTAAAGAAGAGACCCAAGAACATACTCTAGCGCTCAGATCGCGGGAGCCTCGAGAGACATCGTTACGCAGCTCGGTCTGTCTGATGTGCGGGGGTGTACTGAGGGTTAGTACAAGGAGTGTCGAGATTCCACCTTGACATGGCGGGGCGAAACATGACATGAACCATGCCACCAACATTCAGGGCCTCGGGAACCGGTGTGACGAATGAGGATTACTGTTGACCATGTTCGCAACACAGCATCCTGTCGTGTTAGCCATGGGGACAAACAAATGAGCATCAACCACTGACCATGTTTGCAACGCGAGAATTGTATCAATTTGCTGTCTGAAACCCTCAGGGGCGTTGGACCATGATGGTAGGAGAGCCCTTGGGCATTGTATCCAGGCCGTTTTTGGGGGTCCCTATGGGTATGAAGGATGACGGGGGCCCGAATGAAGGGGAACACGAAGCTTGGAAAGTGGATGGAACTTGCCTAAGTCGAATATGGAACTCCAAGTTATAGACCAGAGTGCCTTGAGAACATAAACAGACCACTGGAAAGGGTCAGAGGGCTCAGTCCGAGAGTGGCCAAGAGATGGCGGATCCCTGGGAAAAAGAGGGGGCGTAATGCCAAACACCCTGGGCATCGGGAGATCGTGGGATCTCCTAAGAGATGGGGATGGACCTGACATCTAGGTGTTCAGGAAGTCCTACGTATCCCATAAGGATGGGAATCAAGCCACACGTAGTTCTTGATATGCGCCTTTAAATGCCATTGGACATAGGAGGGCTCAACCCTGAGGACAGGGTGCGCGGGGTGCAGCTATCGCAAACCCGACGTGAATGGGGACATACTCTCACACCACGCCACACGACCCTGTGGTCGAAGTCCCAAAGGCGAAACAGACGCGATAGCGGACCTCATGCTGGACCCAAAGACGAAAGGTCTGGGCGTTCCTACGTATCCCATTAGGATGGGAATCAAGCTAGACGTAGTTCTGGAAATACAGTTTAACGTCATGTTGGATGAAATATAGGTCTTACTTTTAGGTCATAGAGCTCGAACTGTGAAAAGAACGGGCGGAGTTTGGTCACTCCTGGGCTGGACCTGAGATGAAATGTCCGGGCAGTCCTACGTATCTCATTAGGATGAGAATCAAGCCATACATATTACTTGAAATATAGTTTATCGTCATGTTGGACTAAATATAGATCTTAGTTTTAGGTCTTAGAGCTCGGATCGTGAACATGGAAGAACCAAGAGAGGATCTTAGTTTTAGGTCTTAGAGCTCAGACCATGGTGCCCAGATGCAGGGCAGAGTGTAGTTTAAGGTCGTGTTGGTCCGTACAGTTTAAGGTCATGCTGGACCGTAGAGCCCAAATGTAGGGCAAAATGCAGTTTAAGGTCATGCTGGACCATACAGTTTAAGGTCATGCTGGACCGTAGAGCCCAAATGTAGGGCAAAATGCAGTTTAAGGTCATGCTGGACCGTAGAGCCCAAATGTAGGAAAAAATGCAGTTTATGGTCATGGTGGACCGTACAGTTTAAGGTCATGGTGGACCGTACAGTTTAAGGTCATGCTGGACCGTACAGTTTAGGAAAATTACTTCTTGAGGAACCTGGTATTGGTGGGAGGAGTGATACGCTCACCATCCATAGTCACCAGGGAATACCCACCATTGGGATAGACCTTGTGGACAATAAAATGTCCCTCACACTTGGGTTCCAACTTGGATGGTTTCCTGCCGGGAATCACTGGCGCACTGAGAGACAACACCAGGTCACCTTGCATGAAGGAGCAGAGGCGAACCTTCTTATCGAAAGCTCGATCCATCCTGCTCTGATGCCTTTCCAGGTTATGTAAAGCGCGAAGCCTACTTTCGTCCAGTGCTTCCAATTCGGCTAGACGGATCTCGGAAACTCTGTCTGGTGCTTGCAGGTCGTAGACCACCGTGCGCAATGAGGGATGTTGGACCTCGATGGGAATGATTACCTCAACTCCGTATACTAGGGAATACGGGGTCACCTGGGTGGAATTGCGAGTCGTCGTCCTATAAGACCAGAGGGCGTTGGGGAGCTTGTCCGGCCAACTTTTCTTGTTCTGACCAACCATTTTTTGCAGAATGTTAGAGAGGGTTTTGTTAAACGCCTCAATCTTTCCATTCGCCTGCGCATGATAGCGGGAGGTGTGGTTCGAGCGAATGTTGTACTTGGCGTACAATCTCTTCAGCTCGGCCGCTCGGAATTTGGTTCCGTTATCCGCAAGGATAGCATGAGGTATTCCAAACCATTGAATGATACTGGAACTCACGAAGTCAGCGATAGAACCAGCCTTGAATTCCCTAAGTGGGGCTGCCTATGCCCACTTTGAGATGAAATCCGTGGCGGTTAAGATGAACCGGCACTGGCGGGCCGTCATCGGGGGGTAGGGCCATATGACATCCAACCCCCAGACTGGAAAGGGCAAAGAATACTTAGTAGTATGGAGAGGCTCCGGTGGCCGATGCACAAAGTTAGCATGACCTTGGAACGCATGGCACCTCTTGGCGTACTCGATGATGTCGTGGATCATGGAGGGCCAGAAGTATCCCAATCTCCGAATCTGGTGGGACAACTTCAACCCGGTTTGGTGGACGCCACAGGAGCCAGTGTGCACTTCCTACATGACCTGTGGGATCTCAACTCATTGAAGACAATGAAGAGACCCGAAGCTTAACGTACATATACATTACATTACTTTTGTGGAATAATTAGTACATAACAAAAATACACGCACAAGGACCGTAACAGTTTAGTGTCTTTGGAAACTCGGAATATAATCCTCTAATCATGGTGAAAGATCTTCAAAATCTCCCATAAAGATCTTCCTTTTTTTACCTAAAACCTCTCTTTATATCCTGGGGAAAAGAAAACATAAAAGGGTGATCTCAAATTCTCAGTAAGGGTAAACAAAAAAAATATCAATCACATCATATTCATAAAAACATAACATTTTGGTAATCTTAACCTGCAAAAGAGAGCATAATTTCATAACATGGGATAAATCATAGTAGTGAAATGAAATCCCAATAATCATAACTTAAAACATGAAACTTTGTGGCATACACACATAATCATAGAGAATCATTTCTTGTTAGTCAAGACTCATTGCCAAGACTATCTTAGTGTACAAAGTCCCTTTCTGAACCGAGTCACCCTCGTTTCAGTCCTGTTTCACTGAACCGGTATAACCTACCATTCCAGCCATGTCTATCTCATGAGATATAAAAATCTTTACCCAATGCATTGGAGTGATATATAGGTCCCACCCATCTCATAATGATACCATTCTTATGTGTGCCACAAAATCATAAATCATACATCATTGCCTAACCCATGTAATAAAAATGGGATTCTTAAACAACATGACATCATAAAAACATTCATATAAGATAAAGGAATTAATAAACATAATTCCATCACAACATAGTCAAATCAATGTAAAAATATGGATAGAAACAGAACCCTTTATTATCTTAGATGGAGAATAATTTTGATAAAACACTTGAAATGAATTCTTGAGGAAAATATCCTTTCTTCTTCAAAATCAATTTCTTTTCACAAAATATCATGCAATTTTAAAAGAAAGAGATTTTATTGAAAATAGTCATGAAATCTTTTGGAGGAAGCTTCATGAAAATAAGGCTTTATAAAACCGTAAAAATCCGTTTTTGCCTTTTAAGTTAAATAAAACATTCTTCTCGTACTTTTGTCGGAAAAGTCAAAAAGTACATCGTACAAAAAACGACAAAAGATTCCTTTCATATCTTTTACTAAAAACACAACGAAGGGTAAAATTGGATATAAACTATTGTATAAGGATATAAATATTACATATTGAGGAAACATGGATGTGGATGATAAAATACACCCCAATAAATACCAAAGTATAAACAATATCGGATAAAAATGAGATTGTGATATTTCCCTTACCTTAGGTCTGATTTGCTTCGTAAGTGTCGGAACCTCCTGTATAACGATTTAAATAATGTCATTGACTTATTACAGAATCATATTCATTGTTATGATATCATATATGGTTCACTTATGACTTTATATTACCTGTTCTTTTGTAAATTCCATGTTAAAGAGCGTTTTGGGTAAAATTGTTTCATTTGTCGTCCGTGTTTTGACTTGTAATTATTCATATGATTAATTAGATCATGATTACTTAATTCCAGAATATAAAACATGATTTATATATATATATATATTGAGAGTATACATATATATAATAAATCAGTAAATGGAACGAAATACACCGTTCATGGAGACGGTAGGCCGTACGTACGCATGAACGCTGTTTTCGTTTCCTTATTGAGTTGAGCGGAATTAAGTGGATGACATACATATATATATGCATAAATCCAGTATCATTATTATGTCATATATTTAATTATTACTTATTATATATACTTTATAATCATTCATGAATGGTTAAAGTGGAGAATGAATCTCATCGCGTCGTGGAGACGGTAGTCAGTACGTACGCACGAGCGATGATATCGTTCTCATGATCGTGGGACTGTATTGGAGTGTATGTATACTATTTAAGAATAAATATCACTTTAAAATAATTATATATAGTTATTATTTACACCATTATACCCATCCAAGTAAGGTGGTGGTGGAAAATATATTTCACCACGGCGTGGAGACGGTATTCCGTACGTACGCACGCGCGATGATTTCATTTTCCGTAGGATGGATAGATAGTGAAATAGGATTGTTTCATACTTATAATAACATATCAGTATATTAGTGATACTTATGTTATTACTTCATAATGAAACAACCTATGAAGAAGAAGTGGAAGAAGAAATAAAGGTGAAACAATCGGTAATGGAAATTACCTCTTCTTTGAAGCGCCTTTTTGAGACCTTCTCTTAGGGCACTAAAATTGGTCTTTGAGGAAGACCAGAACCTCTAGGATGTTTCTAGGGAAGTGGAAAAGAGAATTTCTCAGGGGTTTTCCAAGATTTAAGGCTCAAAGTTGTGTGAGGAAGAGAGGGAGGATGTGCCCTTTTGTAAGGGAGGAGAGGGGCACCTTTGGAATAACTAAAAATATTATTTTATTATAAAGTCAAGATCTGTTGTAAGTAGCTAAAATTTTTTTTATTTATAGGATAAGGTGGGTATGGGTCTAAATCCTCTCATCTAATAGAATTTAGACAAGTTTAGGTTCCTATTTTAACCTTATCATTTAGATTTAACATTAAGTTAAATAATTTTACTTTTACCGTGTCTTCTTGTGTTCTTACACTATAAGGTTAATAAACATACTATAAGAAGCCAAAAGAACCCCAAGTTGTTTATTATTAATATATATAACCTTATCTAAGTAATTTGGCCAAACCTTATATTTTTAGAATAAAATAACAATTAATAATATAATATTTGTTTTAAAAACTATTTTATGTCAATTTTGACACTATTTAGTAATTGATTTTTGTGAAAATCATAATAGAATGATAAGTTCTAAAAAAGTTAATTAAATAAATAATAGCATGTCATATTAACCTAGAAAATTAGTTTAATTCATAAAAAGTCTCAAATATATTTATTTGGGTATTTATAACATCAATTATGTCAATATTTCATTAATAAGATAATTACTGCATCATCGTTGTGTCATAAAAAAATTAAATTATTTAATGTATAAAAATTACAAATAAAATACCATTATGTAGGAAATATTTTTATCTTTATAAGGAATATTTATAGTTGAATTTATCTTATGTATAACCCCATATTTAAAATGTTTTAGTAAATAAACTTTGATTTTAACTCTTTTAACCCTTCTTTAAATAAATTAATATTAAATGTCCTAATCTAATCCAAGTGGGCCTAAATGGTCATATTTAATTCCTAGGGTTGTTTTTGGTCGAATTACACTTGTCCAATAGAATTAGGACATGTGCTAGGGTAATAATAATATCATTTTTACCCTTAATTACCCTATTTACATTTAACCGTGGTAAATAAAAGTAAAAAGTTACTATTCACCAAAAATTATTTTCATCTCATTGAACCACATTTTACTTACTGACATCAACCATGTCTCTCGGATTTTTGAAATTCCACTCACAGAAGCGGTAAAATTAGGTTTTATGAAAAATTCAGTTTTTTTAACTACCACTTAGTGGTTTCACTAATCATCAAAAATTGAACGTTTTCAGAAAAATACCAAAAAATAGGCCTAAGCTATATTTGATATTATGAACTCAAAAATTATGTCTATTTTACCAAATTAAAAACATATCAGTTACATTAACTAATTTAAAAATTAATTCCCGTCGTCAAAACAAATAGCGTGTTTTTAAGAGATAATAACTATCAAAAGATTGACACTTGTTTATAACCGGTTTAAAAGTGAAATTACATCCAATGACCAAAATTGTATTAAATTGTAAAAATATATTCTATATATACTTTAAAACCACTCAAATTAATAATTTATCACCATTAATTATTTCTATTGAAAAAGATGTTTTTAATTAAAATTTAGTAATTTTCACTATTCATCAAAATATGAAAGTTATCCGAAAATTACCAAAATTTTACCGAATGCTAATTTCAATATTCCGAATCAAAAACTGAATTCCATTTTGAAAAATAAAATTTACAACATTTCAAAAAGTGGTTATTACTATTCATAACGGCTAGTTTTAATAATATTTTTATAGTATATCATTGTTTAGTGAAACTCGATATTGCGTACTACACACGCTATCAAGGAAGGTCGTGATTGCGTGTAATGAAAGGCAAGTCAAGGATGCGTGTTATGCAAGCTCCTTTTGGTGTAGCATACACCACAAGACATTAATGAAATTAAAAAGAATATTTTTCATAAAATCTCGGGGTGTTACATTCTACCCCCCTTAAAATGAATTTCGCCCTCGAAATTCATCGGGGTTATAAATGGTTTACTATTCGAAAGTTTCTTTGATATAAACCCACATAATAAAAAGGAATACCAAAACTAATCTTTAAAAACAAAAGTAGGAAACGTAACGGTTACAAAAATAAACTAATCACTGGGTTTCCACATAGATGAAAATATGGATATGGAAGAGAAATATAACCATGATGTTCTGATGGAGAGTGGTAGAGAACATGGCTATGGAAAATAAAGCAATCACAAATCAATAAATTTGTGACGATCTAAGGTACCATCTGATTAATCAGATATAAGAGCACTTGGACAACATTTTTGGTTTTCAAGATCGTTTCCCTAAAGTTGAAGAATTTGAATTAGAATAAATACTTACTTTATTTTGGTACAATCTCATTGTAGTTCGTGCCTTGAACAATTTCCACTTCATCTCTTAAATAAATGAAGTTTAATTTTTTATTCGTGATGTGTTAACAGATCATGTGATAGAATGACGGGTCATTCCATCTGTCTCAAACAGAAGGTTAAAAAAAGTTATTAAATATACATAAGTCGGTCTATAGTGAGATTAATCATATATGGTTCCTAAAATGGACTTATAGTTCATATATCATACTACTTAATATAATAAAACTAGTTTCTACTAAACATGGACTTCCTGTAGGCCAGTGGTAGGCGATAAAGGCCAGTCGCACTTCGGTTGTGGGTTCGATTCCCACAACCTTGTCCGACGCGATGGGCTGTCGCCCGTCCTGCAGGTTGTCCTTTTTCTAAAGCTATATTACTATAACATCCCATCAATAATATTGAAAAAACTTCTATCCTTAAACAATACTAACTTATGTCCAACATAATCTATTCCAATCTTTAGGCTTATCCATAATACTTCAGTCCACTCTCATAATATAGTGAAAACGATTACAAGAGATTTAATACCATCGTTGATCCCCATATATCATAAGATATGCCTTTTTGGTCACATTCTAATCATTCAAAGGCCTTAATCAAGTTTTCTCTTGAATACCCATTGAATCTCAGTGAAAACATGAATTCAGTTAAAAGTTAACACTTTCCACATACCAAAATCCTCAAAATTCTATATACTCAAACCATGATATCACTTAGTCCTTATATCAATCATGAGCTCATGAATACTATTAAACATTTTGTTTTCTCGTTTTCCCTTCATTATGCACATATCATCTTATTTCCAAAAATATCTCAATCACTTTGAATATCACATTAGACCAACATATAAATATTCCAATACTTTATGATACAACATTATTTTGGAATCCCATTACATAAACACTTAATCATTCCACCACATCGTTGTCATATTCAACATCGCCAATAGTGATCACATATGACTTCCCTTTGTCCTTTTCCTTAAATGGTTGCTCATATTGATCATCACTAGCCCTTAGATTAGGGCATTTATTAGCATAATGCCCCATTTCCTTGCACTTGAAGCATTGAAGTGTTGGTGGTGCGTTCTCTGCAGTGTTTTCTTTATTCACATCATTAGAAAACCTTTTTCCATTACTTCGACACTCAGCTGCTCGATGACCTTCTTTTCCACACATAAAACATTTTCTAGTCCCTTTAAGACAATCTACACCATGCTTCTTTCCACACTTTGTGCATAAGGAAACATTCATTTTCTTTTCACCATTATTCTGAGATTTCTCCTTGAACTCCATCATTCGTTTCTTGTCAAAACCATGAGATGGATATGTAACACCAACTTCCATTTCTACCTTGATAGCACAACGCACAATTTCTTTATAGCTACTGATGTCTCTTATAGCTAATTCCCTTCAAAGACTTGGTTTTAAGCCACTGAAAAATCGATCAACTTTACTTTCAGGTTGGATGATAATGCCAGATACATACCTTGCATGTCTTATAAAATTCGCTTCGTATATACCAACAGATTCATCATCCTTCTGCTTCAGCTCAAGAAACTCCTTTTCTATCTTTGTTCAAAGAATACAAGGGAAGTACTTTCTGAAAAACAAGTTCTTGAACTCGTCCCATTCCATGGACTCAATTTCATCTCTTGGCCTCGTATTCTTGATAAGATTCCACCATTGATCAGCTTCACCTTCCAAACGATATACTGCTAAGATGACTTTATCATGTTCAGAACATTACAGAACTGAAAATATCTTTTCAGTGGTACTGATCCATTGTTCAGCAACAAGTGGATCGGAAGTCCCACTGAAAGAAGGTGGACATTGACTTATGAAGGACTCAATAGAATATTGTTCACTTCTCTGCTCATTTGGAAGTCCAGAATGATTCATAGCTTGTGTAAGTATAGCAATAAGATTTTGCACTCCATCTCCCATAACATTTGTTTGTTCAGGAGGGCAATCATTGCATTGTCCATTGCATTGATCAACACGGTTCATTCGGGTTCCATCCATCGTCTAAAACCCAAAAAGAATAGTGTGAGAGGCAAAAATCATGCTAGGGAAAGAAACATAATAAAGGGGGAGTACCTTCAATATCTAACATCTTAGGTTTAATTCTATGATCGTTAGCATAATTCTAGTACTATAACCTATACGTATACTTAACCTTAGGGACATCCCTAGACATACCTTAGAAATATCTCTAGGGATCTCACTAACGTTTTCGCATCCTAGTTTCCAAAGGTTGACTAAACCTTTCCTCTGATACCAAATGTAGAGACCCGAAGCTTAACGTACATATACATTACATTACTTTTGCGGAATACTTAGTACATAAAAAAAATACACACACAAGGACCGTAATAGTTTAGTGTCTTTGGAAACTCGGAATATAATCCTCTAATTGTGGTGAAAGATCTTCAAAATCTCCCATAAAGATCTTCCTTTTTTTACCTAAAATCTTTCTTTATATCCTGGGGAAAAGAAAACATAAAAGGGTGAGCTTAAATGCTCAGTAAGGGTAAACAAAAGAAATATCAATCACATCATATTCATAAGAACATAACATTTTGGAAATCTTAACCTGCAAAAGAGAGCATAATTTTATAACATGGGATAAATCATAGTAGTGAAATGAAATCCCAATAATCATAACATAAAACATGAAACTTTTTGGCATACACACATAATCATAGAGAATCATTTCTTGTCAGTCAAGACTCATTCCCAAGACTATCTTAGTGGACAAAGTCCCTTTCTGAACCGAGTCACCCTCGTTTCAGTCCTGTTTCACTGAACAGGTATAACCTACCATTCCATCCATGTCTATCTCATGAGATATAAAATATTTACCCAATGCATTGGAGGGATATATAGGTCCCACCCATCTCATAATGATACCATTCTTATGTGTGCCACAAAATCATAAATCATACATCATTTCATAACCCATGTAATAAAAATGGGATTCTTAAACAACATGACATCATAAAACAATTCATATAATATAAAGGAATTCATAAACATAATTCCATCACAACATAGTCAAATCAATGTAAAAATATGGATAGAAATATAACCCTTTATTATAGTATATGGAAAATAATTTTGATAAAACACTTGAAATGGATTCTTGAGGAAAATATCCTTTCTTCTTCAAAATCAATTTCTTTTCACAAAACAACATGCAATTTTAAAAGAAAGATATTTTATTGAAAATAGTGATGAAATATTTTGGAGTAAGCTTCATGAAAATAAGGCTTTATAAAACCGTAAAAATCTGTTCGTGCCTTTTAAGTTAAAAAAACATTCTTCTCGTACTTTTGTCGGAAAAGTCAAAAAGTACCTCGTACAAAAAACGACAAAAGATTCCTTTCATATCTTTTACTAAAAACAAACCAAAGGGTAAAATTGGATATAAACTATTGTATAAGGATATAAATATTAAATATTGAGGAAATATGGATGTGGATCATAAAATACACCCCAGTAAATACCAAAGTATAAACAATCTCGGATAAAAATGAGATTGTGATATTTCCCTTACCTTAGGCCCGATTTGCTTCGTAAGTGTCTGAACCTCCTGTATAATGATTTAAATAGTGTCATTGACTTATTAAAGAATCATATTAATTGTTATGATATCATATATTGTTCACTTATGACTTTATATTAACCGTTCTTTTGTAAATTCCATGTTAAAGATCGTTTTGGGTAAAATTGTTTCATTTGTCGTCCGTGTTTTGACTTGTAATTATTCATATGATTACTTAGATCATGATTATTTAATTCCAGAATATAAAACATGATATATATATATATATATTCATAGTATACATATATATAATAAATCAGTAAATGGAAAGGAATACACCGTTCATGGAGACGGTAGGTCGTACGTACGAATTAACGCTGTTTTCGTTTCCTTATTGAGTTGAGTGGAATTAAGTGGATGACATACATATATATACGCATAAATCCAGTATCATTATTATTTCATATATTTCATGACTACTTATTATATATACTTTATAATCATTCATGAATGGTTAAAGTGGAGAATGAATCTCATCGAGTCGTGGAGACGGTAGTCCGTACGTACGCACGAGCGATGATATCGTTCTCATGATCGTGGGACTCTATTGGAGTGTATGTATACTATTTCAGAATCAATATCACTTTAAAATAATAATATATAGTTATTATTTACACCATTATACCAATCCAAGTATGGTGGTGGTGGAAAATAGATTTCACCACGGCGTGGAGACGGTATTCCGTACGTACGCACGCGCGGTGTTTTCGTTTTCCGTAGGATGGATAGATGGTGAAATAGGATTGTTTAATACTTATAATAACATGTCAATATATGAGTGATACTGATGTTATTACTTCATAATGAAACAACTTAAGAAGAATAAGTGGAAGAAGAAATAAAGGTGAAACAATCGGTAATAGAAATTACCTCTTCTTTGAAGCGCCTTTTTGAGACCTCCTCTTAGGGCACTAAAATTGGTCTTTGAGGAAGACCAGAACCTCTAGGATGTTTATAGGGAATTGGAGAAGAGAATTTTTCAGGGGTTGGCCGAGCTTTAAGGCTCAATGTTGTGTGAGGAAGAGAGGGAGGAGGTGCCCTTTTATAAGGGAGGAGAGGGGCACCTTTGGAATTACTAAAAATATTATTTTATTATAAAGTCAAGTTCGGTTTTAAATAGCTATAAATTGATTTATTTCGAGGCTAAGGTGGGGATGGGTCGAAATCCTCTCATCCAATAGAGTTTAGACAAGTTTAGGTTCCTATTTTAACCTTATCATTTAGATTTAACATTATGTAAATTAATTTTACTTTTACCGTGTCTTCTTGTGTTCTTACACTATAAGCTTAATAAACATACTATAAGAAGCCAAAAGAACCCCAAGTTGTTTAATATTAATTTATATAACCTTATATAAGTCATTTTGCCTAACCTTAGATTTTTAGGAATAAAATAACAATTAATAATATAATATTTGTTGTAAAAAATATTTTATGTCAATTTTGACACTATTTAGTAATTGATTTTTGTGAAACTCATAACTTAATGATAAGTTCTAGAAAAGTTAATTAAATTAATAATAACATGTCATGTGAATCTAGAAAATTAGTTTAATTCATAAAAAGTCTCAAATTATATTTATTTGGGTATTTATAACATCAATTATGTCAATATTTCATTAATAAGATAATTACTGCATCATCGTTGTGTCATAAATAAATTAAATTATTTAATGTCTAAAAATTACAAATAAAATACCATTATGTAGGAAATAGTTTTATCTTTCTAATGAATATTTATAGTTGAATTTATATTATGTATAACACCATATTTAAAATGTTTTAGTAAATAATATTTGATTTTAACTCTTTTTACCCTTCTTTAAATAAATTAATAATAAATCTCCTAATCTAATCCAAGTGGTCCTAAATTGTCATATTTTATTCATAGGGTTGTTTTTGGTCGAATTAAACTTGTCCAATAGAGTTATGACATGCGCTAGGGTAATAAAAATATCATTTTTACCCTTAATTACCCTATTTACATTTAACCGTGGTAAATAAAAGTTAAAAGATACTATTCACAAAAAATTATTTTCATCTCATTGAACCACATTTTAATTACTGACATCAACCGTGTCTCTAGGATTTTTGAAATTCCACTCACAGAAGCGGTAAAATTAAGTTTTATGAAAAATTCAGTTTTTTTAACTACCACTTAGTGGTTTCACTATTCATCAAAAATTTAAAGTTTTCAGAAAAATACCAAAAATAAGGCCTAAGATATATTTGATATTATGAACTCAAAAATGATGTCTATTTTACCAAATTCAAAACATATCAGTTGCATTAACTAATTTAATAATTAATTCCCGTCGTCAAAACAAATAGCGTGTTTTTAAGAGATAATAACTATCAAAAGATTGACACTTGTTTATAACTGGGTTAAAAGTGAAATTACATCCAATGACCAACATTGTATTAAATTGTAAAAATATATTCTAAATATACTTTAAAACCACTCAAATTAATAATTTATCACTATTAATTATTTCGATTGAAATTTTTTTTTTAATTAAAATTTAGTAATTTTCACTATTCATCAAAATATGAAAGTTATCCGAAAATTACCAAAATTTCACCCAAAGATAATTTCGATATTCCGAATCCAAAAATGAAGTCCATTTTGAAAAATAAAATTTACAACATTTCAAAAAGTGGTTATTACTATTCATAATGGCTAGTTTTAATAATATTTTAATAGTATATCATTGTTTAGTGAAACTCGGTATTTCGTACTACACACGCTATCAAGGAAGGTCGTGATTGCGTGTAATGAAAGGCAAGTCAAGGATGCGTTTTATGCAAGCTCCTTTTGATGTAGCGTACATCACAAGACATTAATGAAATTAAAAAGAATATTTTTCATAAAATCTCGGGGTGTTACAGACAACGGCGGAGAACACCATCAAACCCACACCTGTAAAGGAGCTGCTCACTACTGGGACCGCATTGAAGGGTGAACTGCGGCGCACGGCGCCAGATTCATTCCCGCTCCGCTCGGTCCATCGGAAGATTTCTGTGCCAGAGATATTTAACCAATCGTGTCCTCCAGTCAGGAACTGTCTCGATCACCACGCTTGGAACCCCAAGGGGTCCTAATGCGGGGGCACCAGCGGTGAGATGGTTCACTCGCGGGCCATGACCGCCCTCCGGGATAACAGGAGCAATGACTCTTCGGTGAGCCACATGGATGATTTGGTCATCCTGTTCGGGCTCCGCGAGTGATGCGGCCAGGCTGGCCAAAGCATCTGCTCGACTGTTCTGCGACCGGGGAACATGAACGACATCTGGTCGGGAGGGGAATGTAGCCATTAGATAGAGGGTGCACTCCAGCAACGACATGAGTTCTGGCTTCGTAACAGCATAGTCGCCGTTAACCTGCTTGATGAATAGCTCAGAGTCCCCTTTCACACACAGGTGGGGTACGTGAACCTCCAGAGCCAACTCGAGGCTGGTGATGAGGGCATGATATTCTGCCTCATTGTTGGTGCAGCCTTCTGACAATAAGAGAGAATATGGCAGAACGACTTTCTCTGGGGAGATGAAGACGATACCCAGGCCTACTCTGTTAAGCCTAGGATCGTTGAGCCTTCTACCTGTAGGGCTTCGGGAGGCGCCATCAAAGTGCATCTGCCAGCATGGGTGGCGTCATCGACTGAGAGAATTGCCTCATCAGGAAAGCCCAAATCCAGCGGCTGGTCGACAGAGGTTGGATGAGCAGCTAAGAAGTCTGCCAACGCCTGTCCTTTGACGGCTTTCTAACGTACGAACCTAATGTCGAACTGCTGGAGGATCACCACCCAGCGTGCCAATAGGCCAGTCAACATAGGCCGACTCAGGATGTATTTCAACGGGTCTACCCGAGAGACCAGCTGTACCTCGTGGTGCTGCAAGTAGTGCCGCAATTTCTATACAACGAATACAAGTGCCAGGTAGCTCTTCTCGATGAGATAGTATCTAACTTCTGCATCGAGGAGCATGCGACTGAGGTAGTAGAGGCTATTCTCCGTTCCCTCTTTGTTCTTCTGGGCGAGAAGGGCGCCGAGAGATTTCTCCAAGGCGGTCACGTAAAGGACCAGTGGTTTTCTAGGGATGGGTGGCATCAGGACCAGAGGTTGAAGCAGATACTGCTTGATTTCCTCAAAAGCGGTCTGGCACTATTCATCCCACCCATAGGCGGCGCCTTTCTTCATGAGCCGAGAAAAGGGATTAAACTTTCCGGCCAGATTTGCAATGAATCAGCGTATATATGTTAAGTGGCCTTGGAGGCCTCGAAACTCCCGAATATTACTCGGGGGAGGCATCTGACTGATGGCCTTAATCTTCCCGGGGTCGATCTCGATACCTCGATACCTGACGATGAAGCCAAGAAACTTTCCGGAGGTGACCCTGAAGGCAGACTTCAACGGGTTCATCTTCAAGTGACGAGAACAGAGAAAACCAAACACTTTCTCAAGGTCTTTGAGATGGTCCTGGCACTGATGAGATTTAACTACCAGGTCATCTACATAGCACTCCACCAGTGTCCCGAGGATCGGCTTGAATATGTGGTGCATAGCCCGTTGATAGGTGACACCCACGTTCATCAGGCCGAAGGGCATAACCCAATAGAAGAAAGTGCCCTGGGGGGCCCTGAAGGCAGTGAACTCTTCATCCTCGGGGGCCATCTGGATCTGGTTATACCCAGAGTGCCCATCCATGAATGAGAGGGCTTGGAACCCGGCCGTTTCTTCGATTAACAACTCTGTCACGGGAAGGGGAATGTCATCCTTCGGACAGTGGCGATTAAGATCGCGGAAGTCGATGCAGACCCTGATCTGCCCGTTCTTCTTCCTGACGGGCACAATGTTGGCTAGCCACCTGGTGTACTAGACTTCCCTGACAAAGTTGGCCTTAATGAGCTTATCAACTTCGTCCTCAACCATGACACCGTGAAAGGGGAGCATTTTTCTGGGAGGCTGCTTGAACCCGTGATGGTTTGCTGGGAGGCCAAGGCGGTGGACAGCTACCTTGGGATCTAGTCCCGAAATCTCGTCATAATTCCAGGCAAACACATCACGGTGCTGTCTGAGGAAGTCTATGTACCGTTTCCATTCCTCGGGAGGCATAGTGGCGCTGACCAATGTGGGTCTCGGGTCCGCCTCACTACCGAGGTTCACCTGTACGAGCTCGTCGACTGTGGCGGGGATACCCTCCTCAAAGGAAGGAGGAGCATCTTCCATGTCTTCTTCTCCGTTTGGGGAAGGATCGTCCACGGGGGGAGCTGTTTCGGGGCTGCTCGGCCCTGATGGGGAGCTAGCACCGGCTTGGGCGGCAGAGGTCATCACTATGGGAGACTCATGCACCCCAGAGACTGTAGCGACAAAGGCGGTTGATCCAATCCCATCAGGCCTGCGGCCCAAGGGGCCACGCTTTATGACATCGAAGAAATGGTGTCGCGTTGGCTTGAGTCGGTCGATCCCGGCTCGGCGAAACAGGCACGTATGACGTACTTCCATTTCCATAAGCCCAACGTCCCGATATCGTACAGGGGTAGGAGGTTCAAGGATCACTCGGGCCTGGTTGGTGTAAGAGTACGAGTAGATTTCCCGCCGTCGCATAGACCTAGAAATATGCATTCCTCTGGTACCCGAGACAACAAAGCACTCTCCCATATCGGGAGTTGTGTCCTCCAACTGATGGATTGGGAAGACATATGAGTCATCCAAACCTATCCACGGATCACTCGCGACAGCGGCGGGATCAACCTCACCTTCCAGGATCTTCTTGTCCTTGCTCTTGTAATAGTCAGAGTCCAGGTAACGAGCTTCACAAGAGGAAAACGGGGACGCATCTCCTTGGAGCACACCCACTTGACCCATAAGGGAGTATTTGAGGCACTGATGATATGATGAGGGAACCGCTGCGTGAAGATGGAGCCACGGACTGCCCATCAACGCGTTATAGGAAGTGTCCTGAGAGACAACCATGAATTCAGTATTGGCAATTAAGTCGCCGAACTGGGTCTTTAGACGAATCTTAAAGAGTGGAGTTTGCTCGGTCCTGTCATACCCCTGGATTCTGCGGTTGGAGGGAGTTAAATCATCCTTGGACAACCCCAGTTTTCCTAGTGTCCGAGTTGGGATCAAGTTAATCCCAGAACCCGTGTCGACAAGACAGCGACAGACCTCCATGCCATTGAACTGGCTGGTGATGTACAGCGGGCGAATGTTCCCTTTATGGGAGGGTCTTCATCCTCACCGGAGAACGAGATAAGCGCCTGACATTCGGCATTCTCAACCACCTCAGTGTGGAATGCTTCTGCGGCCGCTACCTCCGTTTCAAACTAGAGGGGGCTCCTTAGAGCCTCGGCGAGTGCCTAACGCATTTCAGACGACAGGCGGAGGGCCTCAAGGATGGAAAGCCTCGCCGGAATGCCGGCCAGATGCTTCAGGACATCATATTTTCGCGCCAAACTTGAGCTTCTTCTTACAAGAGGTCGCTCTGCAATTGGGGGCATGACGGGCCCTACTGGCGGGACTGGTGACTGACTGGTACTAGGGACGTCCAGCTATTCACTAGCTGAAACCCGGGAGGTGGCTTCCATGCTAGGACCGGAAGGCCGTAGTCGGCCAGTGGCAGGGCTAGGCTGGTTGCGACGCGGGCAAGGTGATTCCGCCCGATCCAGCAACACAAATGGTGGTGGAAGGGAACCTATTGTCACCGGATGAGGGAGCCGTGAGTGCTGATCTCCACACCGGGCCTGCTGCCTAGTCTCGGTGGCGTGCACAACCTGACTGGAGGTGACGACCTCCATGCCCCAGTGATTCACGTTGCCACGGCTCCGTCGACGTTGGAAACGTCTGGGGACATTGGGGAGGCTCAGCTGGCGCTCCTCACCGTTGGGAGCCACAATGTGATTTACCAACTCTACGGTGTTAACCGAAGCGTACCCCGGGCTCTCGGGGAGGTTCACCCAGTGCTCCTCATCGTCGGGAGCCACAAAGGGATTTACCAACTCTACGGTATTAACCAAAGCATACCCTAGGCTCTCAGTCGAGGAGTCATCCATTACTGGATGGGGTCTCGGAGGGATCCCCATTCCTGGGGGCATGAAATCGACAAGCGTGCGAGAAGACGACAACAACGGCAGGGCATGTTCTTTCTTCTTGCACCGCCGCCTGCTCTTCTGTGAAGAAGTAGGATGGGACGATGATTCTGAAGTGGTGCTCACGGATCCTGAGGGATCTGGCTGGTCCAGGCGGGCACGGATGATGCCATGGGCATGGGCGACCGTCCTGCGGGCCATCCAGTCATTATACTTCCGGGACCCATGGTCGAAAACCTGTTCCCACCCATCCCCATCGTCACTACTACCATCCGATCCCATGAAGAAACCTGCCACCTGTGCCGGGGCTGGGCCCAACCTGACCATGTTGTTGTCAATCAGGTCTTGGAGCCAGTCCTTGATCACATAGCATTGTTGGATGGTGTGTCCCAGGAACCGGTGATAAGGGCATTAGTTAGGGAGATCCATGAGACACGCCTCTTCTGGCTTCCGGCACTCAGGCAGCCGCACGATCCTCTACTCCAGGGTGCTACGGAAATAACCGGGGACCTGGGACTCGCCAAACGAGTAAGCCCGATTCCTTCTTCCTGGAAAGGGGACTCTTGGGGGCTAACCATGGCCAGGTACCGGAGGAGTAGGCCGAGGAGGCGGAGCCGGATTACCTCGCCTAGGTGGTGGCGGTGCGTTACGCGGAGGCGCCTGCCGATTTTGAGGCGGTCGCTGCTGGGCCGGAGGCTGTGGGGGTGGACCCCTATGAGCCTCCTGAACTGGCCTCACTGGAAGCAACTCTAGCTGTCTGGGGGCCTCTATCTGCGCCACAACAATGGGCTCGGCTCTGGTGTCTCTCCTTGCAGAGATCACAGGAGGCAGCGGGCGTGCCTGACTGGCCTGTTGCAGGGCTTCTTCGAGGTGCTGAGCCTTGTCTGAGAAGTCCCGGAACCCTGCAGGGTAATTCTGCGTGATCAGGGAAGGAACCAAATCTGCCTTGAAGTTCCCCACACACATCGTCAGTAATTGCTCCTGAGTCAGTGGCATGTCAAGGGAGTACGTGAGCCCCTTCCACCGGGCGACGATGTCCGCGACTCGCTTGTTGGGCATTTTCTTGCACCTGAGGAGGTCTGCAATGTTCGTCTTCCGGGTTGTGGAACTGAACTGGTAGAGGAATTGTCGGTGAAGGTCCTCCCAGCTAGTCACTGATACAACAGGGAGCTGGCTGTACCAAACGAACGCTGGTCCTTCCAGTGTCTGAAGGAAGCACCGGAGCTTGGCAGCCTCCTGCAGTGCCGGAGTCTCCAACATAGTGCCGCACCTCGAGTTGAAGTGGGCCAAGTGTTGTGGCGGGTCTCCGGTCCCGTTAAAGGGGGAAAAAGTGGGGTTCCCAAATCCCGGTGGGGCCGACATGTCATCCACCCATGCGGGGTACGGCTTGCCATCCGGTGGGATCGCCACCTGTCGTGTTTCCAGGGCCTCCAAGCGAGCGATGAGTACCTCCATAAGATCATCCGAATGCGGATTCATATCCTGACAGGGATCTCTAACCACAAGCGCATTTCCAGGCTCTTCGATACGATAGTCGCGCTCAGCGGCTCGGGGGGAAGCTGGCAGAGCGACTCTCAGAGCGGCGGGAGGAAACCGAGCAGGGTCTCCTAGGTTGCCTCACTGCTCGGGAGGGTTCGGTGAAACATATCGCGCCCTCTTGCCATGGGCTCCAGTGTCTCCCATGTCGGTGAACACGACATAGTCACGGTTTCCCGGGGGGTTCTCAGCAAGGGGTAGATGCTCCTGCCCCTTCTGTCCTAGTCTAGGGTTGCCGTAGACAGGCCTCCGCTCTGCAATACATTTATCCAGGAGCTCATCAACCAGCCTCTTTTGCTCGGCTAGCTGTTGGCACAGCATGGCCTTCTCGGGATCTTCCTCTTCCTTCTGCACTGAGGCAGATGGGTCGGCGAGTTTGACAGACCCGATGGGCTCTTTACCCTTGCCGATGTTTTGGCTTAGCGCCAGTGCCTCCGTGGGTATAGGAAGGACTAGGAGGCTCCTCTATTGGCGAGTAATCCTACCAGATGGGTCCAGTAGCAGCCTGTACTTGGGGGGTGAGTCTCCGTCGAGGGGCTCCACAATGTTTCCTTCATCTGAAGGTTCAACCATGTTGACTGCTACTGCCCTTGGTGACGTTCCATCAGGGCCGCCCAGTAGATTGGGCTACCGGAAGATCACACAGAAGAGGAGAGCAGCGTACTGCCCCCACCCGCGGACATGCACGTGGGGGTGGCCTCCTCAATAACTCCACGGAGTACTTGAAAACTCTGGACACATTGTTGCTGAAGGGCCTCGTGGAGGCCCAACGACTCGGGGTGCCAGACCGCGGGGAGTGCTGCTAGGTCAACCTGACGACACTGCTCACCAATATCCTCAAGATGCGCATGGCTCCCAGGATAAGGTGCTAGCTGATGACGGAGGCGGGAGTGAGTCACCCGATGAATCTGGCGGATGCATTCAAAATCTCACGGGGTGAGTGACTCTGGCACATCAAAACCCGATTCTACGACCGACCAAAACTTCTCCGGGAAGTGGCCTGCTGCAAGAATGGTCCAGAAGTTCCACGGCTCTAGCTCGGGGTCCGGAACATGCCGCCCCTGCTCATCAACCGAGTAAAGTTGGTGAATTGGCAATGGCGCCGAGGCAGGCTGTCGGGGCGGTGGGCTGGCCTGCGGGGAATACAACGAACAGGCCGATTGGCCGCCGATCCCTGGGTCATCCTCCCGGGGTTGCAGTGCCCTGGCCGCCACGTCACGATAGGATGGGCCGGTGGATGGGCCTCCTATCACAACGTCGGTGATCGTCGAGGGTGTTTCACCTCTCGATCCTTCCGTCGGTCCCCAGATGAGCTCCTCACCCTCCCCAATAGGGGCAGGAGGTGCTTTTGAGGAGATCAGCGGAAACCGCGGGCTTGATCCCTAGTGGTATGCCAAATCCCTGTCCTCCTGGATATACCTTCGATGGGAAGAGAGAATCATACGGATCTCGCATTCGGGGAGTACGAGACTGACACGCCCTGTCCCCATCCCTGCCCTCAACTCGAATGGTTGGGGGGGAGGTTCTATCGTCGAGTCATACTCTACCTCAGAATCTGAGAAACAGACTGGTCTGATTCCCGTCTGGACTCCCCTGACATTCCTCCTACGGCGATGATGCCCAGTCTTCCTGCCCCTAAGTATCTCCTCAGGATAAGGATGACTTCCGTCATGGGGTCCCCCGGCCACAATAGAGCTGGGGCAGAGGGGACCGAAGGTCGGGGTGTGAGCAGCACCGAGAAAGTTGTCGAAAGGGACATGGGGAGGACCTCCATGTGAGTGAGTGACTGGATACACAATTTCTCCATGCTCATGACCAGAGGTAGGGGGAGTGACCTCATACCCCATGCAGTGGGTGCTGGAAGAAGTCATACCCGGAGCATAGCCGTCGCGGAGAAGCTTTCGGCTTACCAGATCGGTGGAACGGAATGAGCCTTCATGGTGAGCGGCACTACCACAGATTGGTCCGCAGTGGCCATTTCCAGTGTCCGCGACCGGGAGATTCGACCCAACCTGCCTTCAGGGCGGTCGGGGTTTCGATCCCAGCCGCGCACGCGGATTCCCCTACTCAACATGCGCAGGGATCTGGGAACAGGAGTCAGCAGTGGCTGGGGCCACAATGGTTGCTGATGCTGGTGCCCCAGGACGGGCATTCTCCCCCACTTGCGCCCGATGCTGGCGTCGAGTTAGATGGGCCGGAGCCAACGGTGCGGGCATGAAGATTTCCTGCTCCTCGGCTCGGGGAGTCGGGCGGCGGCGTCGACGCAGCCTGGCGGGGGTTCTTGCCGGTAACCCCTGTGATAGATCACCGATCGGGTGGACCCGGACATCCCCCACCTCATTGGCTTAGGGGAGGGATGTGTCATAGCGCTCTAGGGATAGAATCCCGAAGCGGTTGAACATCGGCGTGGGGAGAGGCGGCTCCCTGCGCGTCCCTAGAGGGCGGCGATGGTGGTGAGGCGCGACCGCCTCTAGATCCAAGCGGCCATACCCCTGGTGGGGATGACCCCTTCCTCGTCATACCTACGAACTAGGTTATTGATCACCCTCTGTTGGATGATTTATGACGAGGAGAGGTGGCGCAAGCACCTGGCTGCTACGGCGGTCGAAGTCGGAGCGACCGTGGGATAGGTGGGACCATGCGGGGTAGCCGTGTCGGCACTGCCCCTGCCCCTGCGCCGGTGGGCAGGTGGTGATCGAGCTCCGAATGTAGTGATCTGATTCCTGGAAATAGGGAGATGAACCCATTAGTATCAACAAGAAAGGAGATCAACAACCAAGGCCCGACATCATTCCGTATTCCGTGGTCGGCGAGAGGGAACCACACTGACGACGTCACAGAACGGAGTAGTCAACGTCCTGACGACCTCGACCCCTGGCGAGTTCACGTCCCGGTGAGGGTTTCCCAGACCTGGTGACATGCTATTATTCCGATTCTCCAACGACTACCATTCCCTGTGTTGAGTAGAAGAGCTTCATGTCGGGTTCACCATTTTTTGTTTCTGACGCTTTCGAAGGGGCGCGCGCGTCCGTCCGCCGGAAAGGGCGCGCTGCTTGTTGCCCCGCATTCCCGTTTTCCAAAGGCGGGCGACATCCGTTACTTGTTCAGGGACGTATGCTCCTTGTTCAAAACTGGGATGATGGGATGTCGGTTCTTCCCTCCGTGGATTCCTCCTTGGATCTCATTACCTAGTCTGAGTCTACCTCATAGATTTAAGATGGGTTCGTGAAGCTCATTCCCGGTGCCATATCTACATGGATGCCAGTTAATTACGCTGCTTCCATTATGACGCTCCAAGGGGTCTTGTCGGGACAGCAACCTGCGGTGTGGAGAATGGTCACGTTGGGGTGTCGTCGGCATGTCTGTCTTGGGTCCCTTATCACAGGGCTTCTCGAGGGCGCGGAAGCCCGAGGCATCCCGCATCGAACGCAGGGAATGTTTACCATCTGAGGTTTTCCTTAGCTTCCCATGTTTTACATGAGGTATGTCACGAGTTTAACGTCTTGTGGAGATGGATTACGTTAAAGGATCCCTAGGGGGAACACCGATGTTGGAGCCATCACGTGGGCGGCATCCCATATATCATGGAGTGGGAAAGGGTGGCATGATCTCACCGGGATGTGGCAGCCCGGGTAAGGATCAGGATGGATGGAGGAGTGAGACATGGGGCTTACGTTCTGAGATGGCCCAAGAGGGGGGATACAGTTTAACGTTTTGCGGGACACGATACAGTTTAATGTCATGCGGGACAAAATACGGTTTAACGTCACGCGGGACGGGATACGGTTTAACGTCACGCGGGACAGAATACAGTTTAATGTCTCGCGGGATGGAATATTTGGGGCTTACGCTCTGAGGCAGCCCAAGGTGGTCGGGGAACCAACATGGAGAGGTCGGGATGGCCAGGTGGTGGGCTTGAACCTCGTGGAGGCTTCCTACGTACCATGCGTTAGCACGGATCCAAGTCCACGTAGTTCGCTGGGATTGGGCTTACACTCTAGGGCGGCCCAATGAGGGGAACACAGTTTAACGTCATGCGGGATGAGGGCATACAGTTTAACGTCATGCAGGATGAGGGAATGTGGGGATTATACTCTGAGGCAGCCCAAGGTGGGTATGGGGCTTAAGCTCAGAGGCAGCCCATGGTGGACAGTGAACCGACTTGAGGAGGTCGGAACAACTGGGTGGTGGGCTTGAACCTCATGGAGGCTTCCTACGTATCCCTTTGGATGGGAATCAAAGTCCACGTAGTTCGCTGGGATGGGGCTTACGCTCTAGGGTGGCCCATGGTGGATGTCATGGTCGACGCGCACTCTAAGCCCACGTGAGTCATGATCAGTGTGGGAAAGAAGAGGCAGTAGGGACCAGACGATCATGTCGAAAAGGGTGCGTCCATGAGAAGAGGAATGGGGCTTACGCGTTGAGCAGCCCAAAGAGGAAATAGGGGCTTACGCATGGTTAGCGACCCTTGGGGTCGGGTCTTACTCCAGGGTGGAGGCACGTGGTGTGACAAAGTGCAGTGGGAAAAGGACCCCACTGGCCTTGGCAGGGGGGAAGTATGGATATACACGGGTGCAATCATCCGCATGAAAGGTTAGGGGCTTACACTCTGAGGCAGCCCTTCCCCCGTGGACAAACACCGCTCCGACAAGGAGTATATAATTCCATGTAAGGAAGAGTCCATTCTCATGGAGACGAGTGGGCGTAAAAAATGTCCGAACTGGGGGGACCCTGCGTGCGAAGCACAGGGTCAGACCATAGTTTAACGTCTTGTGTTAAGGATGAGGTGCTTAGCTGTTTAACATCCTAAAGCTTGGACGAGGTGGGTTTGCTCCACACCCCTAGGGATTACATGCCCAACGCCCTCTACCCCTTATGGAAGGGAAGGCACCGGCAAGGCCGCGATGAAGGGGGCCGTAGGGCAAACCACCGGGGGATCCACGTTAGCGTGGCTATGCGAAGAATCAATATCCGTTAGCATGACTATGCGAAGAAGCATAAGGCAAAGCAACGTAATGGAAAACACGGCCCAAGGGACCTTGAGGTTACTTCGCACGACCCTGGAAGGCCGTGTAGGAAAACAACACATGGCGCGCATGCCCGACAGGGGAGACATCAGGTGCCAGTGCAGGGGGCAGCCAAGGGGCATCAAGGTGAGGGGTCCTGGGCTTTTTGCGCAAAAGGGAAGACTTGCGCGCAAAACACCGGGACGAAGCGCAATTGGAGTAATGGGATTGCGCGTGAAGAGGGAATTACACTCAGGGTTTTGCACGCCAGGAAGGGTATTGCGCGCACAGACCACGGATTGCGCGCAAGTGGGGAAACCGGGGGAAGGGGCAAATTCAATGAAGCCGGTGGAGTTGCACGCAAAGGTGAACTCTGGGGCAAGGTTGCGCGGAATTCGGGATTACCTGGATGTCATCTTTCGCGCGGGTGGAGACGAATTGCACGCACGAGAGTCGCTTCAGATTCCTCAACCCCCAAACCGTTTGGGGTCACCTTGTATTCATAGGCGACCTCCGGCGCAAAATCCAGGCGGCGCACGGAATTTTCTGCGCCGAGAACCGCTTTCGCGCAAAATCTCGCCGTGGAGAACCGGGGCGCCCAATTATTGAGTGCCTCCCCGGTCCAATTCTGCGAATCTCGGGAGTACTTCGCGCGCAGAATATTTTTTCGCGCGGATCCTCCTTTATTTCGCGCACCACTTCCCGGGCCTCTGGATCGGGCCTCTAACTCCGAATATGAATTTGCTTCGTCATTTTGAATCTTCCTCCGAGAGTTACAGGCTTTTTTCGGCGTCAACAATGTTACTGAGGCTCAAGAATATTAGAAGGACTTTTTTAGAGTGATGAATTTTAGTGACGACCATATGCACATATTTAGGATCCATATGCATGAATTTATTGTCAAGAAAAGGGTTTCTTGAAGCTGAGTATATTTTCTTGAGGTTATGGAAGATTTATGGGGGTAATATTTTTTTTGGATATAATACTAGGGATTCCAGGTCTACCTAGATAGTTGGAGTATGGATGATGTAAATCATAACCCAAAATCTTGAGTATGTGGATATGGGGTGGAGTGCACATGCCAAGGATGACTCGTAACAGTGTGGGGTGCCGAGTTCTACCACGATGTTGTGCAGGCCTGCAAGGATTAAAGATCATATCTAACAAATAGGAGATTCCATTAATTAGTGGGTCAGGGCCCTTATTCATCAGTAGCGTGTCCATGAATAGATAATCAATACTTCATTACAATGTTTATAAAAGGTTTGTAAAGACTCAAACACCTATATGATTAGGTTTTATATGGGCATAAAACCATCCAATAAGTGTTCTGGAACCCTAGGAAAGTTTGGATCTTAATGAGAAGCATTATCTCTATGCCTTGTGGTTTTGGATCATGAGGCGTGGACCATCAATGGTTTGAGAATGGTGTGTGTCATTCCTACCTTGATAAAGGGTAAAAAAACATGATGATGTAACATTGAGGATGTCGAATCTGCTTGGGTAGATTGGTACATGGATTTTTAATCATGGTCCACAGTGCTCAAATAAGGATAATGAGATGGGATAGTCATATTGGGATTAGTTTAGACACACTGAGGGGTTTAGGGTTTCTGATATGATTTCAGGGCTCACCAGGATTGTAATATCCTTTTTGCAGAGTGATGTGTTTAGTTTACGGCCATAAATGCATTTTCAAGAGCCATGTGGATGTTTTCTTAATAAATTAAAGTTTCCCTTTAATCCATACATCTTTTTTATGGTCCATGAAATGTTTACTCCGATCCAATTCACCCAAATAATGTTGGTTTTTTTTCAGGAAGTGTAATATCCAATAAGGGTTTGAGCACTGTAAAAGTTGTGTCACAGTTTGAAGAACATATTCTAACAGTGAGAAGATATGAAAAAAATTGTTCTAACGTTTTAATAGACCAGTGGGTCTAACAATAATAGATTGGATTTCACTTGGGCTATAAGTTAGACCCTATGATCATATACCTTATATGTTTTCACTGTAATTTTTTCCTTAACTCTGAGAATGAACTATTTTGGAGGAAATGACTTAAATTTTCATTAGGTTTCCCATTGTGAGTTTTTGAACTAACAAGTTTTGTGTCTCTTTTGTTAGTAGGTTAAGGTGTTTCTATTTTAATCATTATAGTCTTGTGTTTAAGGTCATGTAGCTTTGATGAAAACTTATGCAGTTTAAGGTCATCACTCACATGGAACTAATATGAAAGATGTCACACAAGAGCTTAATTAGAATACCCAGGGTTAGAATCACTCCAACATCTTCCTATGCAGGGGATAGAGATGTTATAAATAATGGATCATGTTTTCTCAGGTCATGATTAATGATATGAGACAATCATACTAGGATTATTTTATAAACATTGTGGTGTTGAGTGATTCCATGATGATTTCAGGGCTCACTAGTATTGGAATTTCCTTTTTTAGAGTGATGTGTTTAGTTGACGGCTATAGTCACTTATGTAGGAGCCATGTGCATGTTTTCATAGTCATGTATAATGTTTCTTGATGCTAAATATCCTTTCCAAGGGTGATAGAAGGTTGATGGGGATCTCAGATACTCAAGAGATGAAGTGTGGTATATGGGTTGATGTGCTTTTAAAAGATGGTAGAAGCACCCCATACTCTGATTGACCGAGGTAAGTCTCTTGTGGACCTTTGATAAGGAATAAAAAAGGTAAATGTCCTTCATAGTTTATTTTCATGTATTGGTGATATTTTTTCGTGCAGTTTAACACCATGTAGTAAATGAATTTTCTATGCAGCTTATCGTCATGTGGAAAGTACATTTTCCTTATATTTTATCATCTTTTTGTAAGGCTATATTCTAATGTTGTTTATTGTCATGGGGTAAGGACGTATTCCTATGCAGTTTTCTTTCATGCAGTAAGGATGTAGGAACTGACACAAATCAATGAAAATGTTTTAGTTTGGCCTAAGGGTGAAGGTTCGGGCATCACTACATATCTCATGAAAATGAGAATCAAACCACACATAGCTCTTGAATGAGAAACTATCTCTCCTCTAGTCTATCCCATATAGAGAGTTGAGAATTAATTCCATTGTTTTTTATATATGGGCCAAGGATTATAGGTCTAGGAATCACTACATAACCAGTAATGATATGAATCAATCCACAAATATCTCTTATGAACCCATTCCATTTAACATCATGCGGTAAGGACGAATATAGGCCAATGTGAAGAGTGTCAATGTTGCAACCTGGCTTGAGGATGCATGTTTGGTCGTCACTATACATCTCATGAAATATGAGAATCAAACCATACATAGATATATAAATTCAATCTAGTTGAACATCATTTGGTGGGGAATGAGGGGAACCATCAGGAATTGATGGGAACATTGTAGTTGGCCCCATGGGTGGAAGTATGGGCATCAATATGTATCTCATGAAAATGGAAATCAAACCACACATAGTTATAGAGATCCATGTATTTTAATGTCTTGTGGCGATGAATGATGGTATTGCGTTTAAGGTCACATATCCAGGGCTAAGATTATCATGTTGAAGATGATACACCATGATTGTGTGGGGAAGACCTAGCCAAAATTACTAAGACCACGTGAGCCATGCTAAATATGAGAAACAAAGAACGATAAGGGTCCCATGTAGAGGCATTTAAGAGTATGATAAGAGAATTTTGTGTCATGTTGTGTCTGGACAATGATATAGGATCAAGAAATCCCTATGTATATCATTTAAAATAAGAATCAAGCCATAAGTTGTTCTAGGTAACCCGTTCAATTTAACATCATGGGGTATGGACATGCTCTATATAGTTTATTTTCATGTGGTTAGGGAAAATTTATAGTGTTTAACATAATGTACTTTGGAAGAATTACAGGACTTTATCTGGTATGGATTTCATGGTGAAAGCTTATGAAAATTATTTCTTGGTAAAACTATCTTTGGTTGGTGGTTTTACATGATCCCCATCCATGGTGGCCAAAAAATATGCTCTATTATGATAAAACTTATGTATTACAAAAGGTACCTCCCACCTAGGTTCCAATTTCAAGGGATTATTTCCCAGAATCATTGGGGTTCTAAGAGACAACACCGGTTCTCCTTGGAGAATTTAACGAAGGAAAACATTTTTTTAACGTCTTGTGTTATCCGATTCAGATGGACCTCCAATTTGTGAAATGTGCACAATAATTTCTCATCTAACCATTCCAATTCGTCCAGCTACTTTTGAAATTGTTCATTATCTAAGATCTTCTAAAAAATCACTATTTAGAGTTAAAGAAGTTGGACTTCTATGGGTATTGCCACCTCAGTCCCATACACCAATGAGTATGGTGTTTCTTGTGTGGTGGTACGCATGGTGGTATAGTAGGACCATAAATCCTTGAGAATATTATCCTATAAGGACTTCCTATCATTGTTCACCATCTTTTGGAGTATATTTGATAGAGTAATATTTCAGGCCTCTATCTATCCATTGGGCACTAAATTATTGTAGGATGAGTGATTGGAGTCGATATTATACTCGTAATTTTTTTAACTCCATGGAATAGAAATAGGCATCATTGTCCATCAATATTGTTTGAGGAACTCTAAACCTAATTATGATATGAGACTTCAAGAAGTTGATGATATTCATCATTCTGAATTCTTTTAGGGGTATTTCCTCATCCAATTTGGAAAGAAGTCGATAGCAGTAAGGATGTACTTGAACTGCTTAAATGTGGATGGGGGATATAGCCCCCAACATCCATTCCCTAAATAGAAAATGGCCAGGAATATTTAGAAGTATGTAGAAATTCTCAGGGCTGATAGATGAAGTTTTCATGAATTTGAAATGTATGAAATTTCCTAGTGAATTCAATACACTCCTATATCATGGTTATCTAGCAATATCCCATCCTACTGATTTGATGGGAGTGAATGGTTCTAGATTTATGTGTTCCGTAGGATCTTTCATTGACTTCTTCCATGATGGTGAAAAATTCTCCTCCAGATATGAACCTAAGGATAATTACAAAAAATCCACACTTTTAGAGGACTTTTATCTGAATTGGACTATCTTATAGAGTGAATTTGTCTACCATGTTCCAAATCTATTCACTTTCCACATAATCTATTGAGAAAATATCATGTTGTAGATAAAAAATTATTGGCTCCATTTATCCCTGAGTGGTCATTGGTTCGTCAAACTCTGGGGTGGTTTGGACCGAATTGATCTCTTCTATATCACATATGATGATTAATGAGACCATTATTTGATGTAATATATAGAAGGTTACTTCCTCTTGATTAGTTTTGTCTAGGATGGTGGAAAAACTATCTAGTGTGTTGGCGCGATCATTTTATGATCGTGGTACATGATGCAATATGGGATGAAAATCTAACTCTCCCATCAATCCCCTAACGTAGATAGTGAGAGAGGGAAGTTATTTATTTTTAATGGAATATTCAACATTGGTATACTTTATCAACAATTTTGAATCCAATTTGATATCCAGGAAGGCTATGTGGACATGTAGGGATAGTTCTAATCCAGTGATGAGGGCTTGGTATTATTCTTTATTATATTTGCAACCTTCAGATATTGAGAGAGAATAGCAAAAAAATTCTTTATCTGGAGAGAAAAAAAATCCGTAGACCAACTTGGTTGAGCTTTGGGTATTCTATAATTGGGCCGACAGGGCTTTGGGAGGCGTTATCAAAGTAAATTTCCCATGTCTAGGGAGTTGCATAGGCATAGAAGGCTTCTTCATCGAGGAACTCAGTGTCTTTCGGTGTATTTTCTAGCACAGGAAGTGTTGTAACGAAATACACCAATGCTTTCCCTTTTATTCACTTATATGATATGAAATGAATATCATATTTCTATAGAATGACCACCCATCGAGCCAAGATCCTAGTCAATATAGGTCGGCCAGGGTTTTACTTGAGAGTATTAATATGAAATAATAGGTGGAATATATGGTGATGAAGGTAATTCCATAGCCTTTTCATTGTAAAGACAAGTGAAAGGAAGTTATTTTCAACATTAGAATATCTGTCTTTGGTACCTAGCACTGTGTGACTAAGGTAGTAGATACTATTATCACTTCCCATGACATTTTAATATGCATTAAGGGCTCCAAATCAATTTTCCATGGTGGAAACATATAAGATGAGTGGCCACCCATCCATCAGAGGAATCAAAATTGATGGGTGCAACAAGTACTATTTGAGACTTTTGAAGGCTTTTGGACATCCATCATACAATTTTTAGGTGATTCCTTTCTTCATTTACCTGGTGTAGTTGAGAGATTTTCTATATAGATTAGCTATGAATTTTTGAATGTAGGTGAGCTGCCCTGGGAGTCCCCTTAGTTATTTTATATTTATGGGGGGGGGGGGGGGTGAAATTTCTAAAATAACAATATTTTTCATTGATTCCACCTCAATGAAACAGTGAAATACTATAAAACCAAGGAACGTTTTTGATGTTACCTCAAAATCACACATTAGTTGATTCATATTTAAACAATTTTATTTTATCTTGTTCAGAGATCTGTGATGTGATCATATTGTTAATGGTATTTAAAAAAACTTCATCAATATAACACTCAACTGTCCTTCATAAGAATGGATTAAATATGAAATCCATGGTGTACTTATACGAGGTGATGATGTAACATAATTCAAAGGGAATGACTTGATAACAGAAGATATCATGAGGTGCTCTGAAAGAGGTGAATTCTCCATCTTCAGGGGCCATATTGATCAAGTTGTACACCGAGTACCATCCACGAAGGAAAGTTGTGGAATCTATTAGTTTCCTCGATCAAGAGTTCTATGATCGAAAATGGGAAATCGTCCTTCGAGAAATGCCAATCAAGGTCTTTGAAATCAACACAAACCATAATATGTCCATTATTTTTCTGGACAGGGATGATCTTAGTAAGAAATATTGGTTATTTAACTTCTCAAACAAATTTGGATTTGATCAAATTGTTATCTTCTACCTCTACATTTGAGGCATGAGATGGGTTCATCCATTTGGATACATGTTTGAAGCCTCAATTCTCTTCAGAAATTCAAATATGGTACTTATCAACATTTGGATTCAATCCGAGAATTTATGTATAGTTATAGGTGATAACATTTTGGTTCTACATTAGAAATGCAATATACATCTCTTTCTCATTGAGGGGAATGACATAAAAAATATGAGTAGGTCATAGGTCTTCTTTTGTTCGTAGATTTATTTTCCTGAGCTCATCTTTGGTGGTGGAGACATCTTCCTCAAATGATGGAGGGCAATTCCGAAGATCATTCTCATCCTCTTCGATTTCTGAATATATGGAGACATTTTCAATTGAAAATGTAAATATGTGGGATTCTCCATCACTATTAGGGTGAGGGAGGTTACTAAAGAAGATATAATCATCCCTTTCCCTCTAATCCATTGTAGAGAGATGCCAGAGCTGATTCCCATATACATTGTCATTGAGGAAAGGAGAGGCTTGGACCTCTGGGATGAGATCTACTAGTTTGACCATGTTTATGGGGAGAATATAATCATTTCTAAGCATGTTTTAGGGATTCACAGGGTCGGTCCCCAAGCTGTTGGTATCCGCAACCTATATATCATCATCATCCATTGATTTAGTACCTCCCTTCTTATAGAAATCTGCTTCATCATATGTGGGTCCGTAATTCTAAAAGAAAGCAGTGTCACCCTATAGTATTCCAACCTTTTAATTGTTGGGTTACCTCATAAATTGAAAGAATATTTATGGTACCGCCATGTTTCTATAGATACATGGTCTTCCAAGAATGACATTATATGTGGTGTCTTGCTGGATAACCATGAACTCAGTATCAGATGTGATTTCCACAAATTGTGGTTTGAGCATGATCCTCTCAATAAGACATTAATCATGCTTATCATACCCCTGAATGCTTTTCTTTATACGGGATAGGTCCGCTTTTCAATATCCCAAATGTCAAAGAGTTTTAACTGAGATGAGATTGATACTAGATCAATTATCAATCATCACCCTTTGGACATTTACATTATTAAGTCTTCCCAAAATGTATAAGGTCCTAATGTTCCCTTAGATGGCCTCTTCCCAACCTTGACCAGTGAATGAGACAATGACATGAAATTCTAAGGACATTGTCTGCACTAGATAGTCATTGTCTATAACAAATTATGTCTCGAATTCATGTAGCCTCTAGAGGGATTCAACATGTGCCTCCCAGAGTTCATTTGAATGATGGAGTGTGTTGAGGTTTGAGAGATTGGCTGGGATTATAAACAGCTATTTCATAACATCATACTTTTCCACGAGAGGTTAGTTCTTCCTAATATAGGGTTTCACTTGGGAATGTGGTTCAAGAGATGGCTCATCTTAGGTAGACAAAACTGGTTCTTATATAAAATTTGAGAGAGTATCTACTAATAGTGGTGTAGGTTGCACCAGCCTTGCCCATATCCTAGGTTGATCAGATTAAACCTCCGCTAAGTTGTAATGCCTAATAGTCAGACAAAGGTGACTGCTAAAGGGATTCAAGGTACCTACATTCCCTTTTTGAGTTTATTGGAGTGTTATCCCATGATTCTTAACTGTATATATGTCCTCTATGGAAATATTACTAGAATATTGAGTCTGACTGCTTCTTTGTTATCCCTATTATCCTTAGTTTCAATGCATACAACCTCCCATTCCCAGGTTATGTGTGAGAAATTCATATTTGGGGGGTCTATTCATCCTTAGAGAAGGGGTATTCCAAATGTAACACATTGATAGAACCAAAGATGAGCTCTTAGGGTGATGTAGATTCCATTTATTGGGGATATTCCTATCCTATTGATATTATAGGGAAGAAATATGCAAAATTTAGGGATTTATTTGGTGTAGAATATGAATCTTCTTCCTTTTCCTCTTCCTACATCACGTGGTCACACCCACCATTGGGACACACATATTATGTCTCTCTCTTGGGTGGTGTAGCTATCCCAACTCAGAACAATTTTTCCTTCAAAGTGGTGTCACATTGATCAAATATTTTTTGAGTCATCCTAATGCAAAAATTTTGTGCTCAACTGCATAGAACTTTCTAGAAACCGTCCTCTTCTTTTGACTGAATCATGGTTATGTGAGCCACCCACCCTGGGATGTTTTCTAGAACCACCTGTCTAGAGTCGACTATGCTTTGCAGGGTATCCATAAAGACTAAGTAATCCTATATATGATGAACCCATCTTATATGCTAAGGGAATTTTTTTGAATCTTCAATGAGGTTGACATAATTAGGCCATCTAGGATGTGGAATCATGAGCAGGTTACTATCCATGGCTTCCATGAAATAATTGGGGGATTTCTAATTTCGGATGGAGTATAATTTGTTCATCCATTCATCAATTCTCAAGAGTCCCTGATTTCTCAACACTTCTGGGAGAGGGAAATTATGTGGTTTTCACCACTCGATAGGAAGGGATAGGATGTTCGAGGCATATTTGGGTGTTTGGATGGGAACCTCAATAGGCTCGAGTGTGAAAGCTATAGTTCTACTCTTCTAGGATTTTGACCTATGTTGCAGGCATGAGTCAAGATTTGGATTGGGTTCGCTGAATATCCTCTTCAAGATGTTATGACATTTCAGAAAACTCTCTAAACCCACCTAGATACTTCATGGGGGTTAGAGGATTATGAAACTCATCCCAAAGATTCTCATCACAGAGTTCTAGAAATTTATTCTTCATGAGGGGAATGTTGATAGAATAGGTTAACCTTTTCCACATTTCTGTGAAATCATACACCCTCTCATTCTCAAACTGTTTTCAATTTTTAGGTCGACGATCATTTTTTTCCTCAATGTTGAATTGAATTGATAAATGAAATGACGATGAACATATTCTCACCCTATAACATATCAGGTTGGTAGACTACTATACCAAACGAAGGCTGGACCAATTTGATTCTGTATGAAACAAGTCATCTCTGTTGCACCCTATTGATCTTGAGAGGCCATCATCAGTCCAGACCAGGATATGAAGTGTGTGAGATGTTGTTCAGGGTCTCAAATAACATAAAAGGTTGAGTATTTAGGGTTTAAGATGTTGGATGGTGGTGTAGTATAATCCAACCATTCAGGATATGGTTTTCTTTCAGGATACATAGGTGTGTGCTGCCCTTTCATGGGATCCATTTGAGTATTCAGGTACATGATAGAATTAGGTAACTCTAGGGGCACATCCATCTGAGTTGCCTCTCATCCACATGGAGTGGGTGAGGGATGATGAGGTGGTCCTTCCTTCATCTCCCACTAATTATGTATTCCACCTATGATTGAATGATTACCCTAATGAGGGATATGCTACCTCCACAACAGAAGGAAGTTAGAATAATTTCCAATTTCCTCATTTATGTGGACTGGATTCCTAGATCTAGATCCAATCTGATGCTAAAATATCATTCTTCCTTGGATATCAGATATGGGAGGGATAATATTTGTCTTTGGATAGAGATGATAAACAATGATAATATTTCCTCTGAGTAGCACCTCGTTGAGTTTTCCTAGAGTTCATATTCCACTCTAATATTGTGACAACTATTCATATAGAGAAGGAACTTCAGATATTATATATGGTGATTGAGATGTAGGCATACATTTTCCTTTTTCTTTGAAATTATTCTGCTGAGGATGTGGAAACTCGTTATTTGGTGGTGAAAAAATTTAAATCCTTCTTTCGTTTTGGCTGCACACAATGTAATTTAGTGCATCCAAATCACGCACCCCATGGGGTTCATTTTCTATGTTCATTTCTTGATAGATTTCTACCATTTTTACAGTGAAGACATTCATAAAGGCATATCAATCAATGGGTTTTGTTCCATTTCCTTCAACTCAATAGGTTGGTTCTACGTTACTTCGATCAGGGTCGTTATTAGAACCCTTGGCCATGTTGGGCCATTTTGACTTGTGACCCCAGCGGGGTCTCATTACCTTTTCCATAGGATCCTCCCATATTAGACTATAAATAGTGAATTTGAGGGAGTTTTTTTGTGATTTACAAAGAAGAATTGACCATAAGAGTTCTGTCTTGCAGTAGGAGAAACATGTGGGGTGACAACACTTGATTTTCTCTCCCAATATAGAGAAGACTGATTATCTCTATGTTGATAATGATGATGAAACGTCCACCAAACCTATGGGATAGGGGTTATTTGGGGATTCCATTGGCACTAATTGTCCCTATTATTGAGGATCCAATGCCTCCAGTCAAGGACTTGATGATTCATGGGACATATATGAAGGTATAAATGACCCCATCCCAATGGGGTGGGGGTGATCTAGAATCACCAATGATTCTTCAGGGACAATTTCAGATGATGATGAACCTAGGGATGATATTTGAGATATAAATGGCCCAGACTAGTAGTCCGACTTTCACCTTTAGCTGTCAAGGTTATGTTCTGAATGCTCTTGAGAATTGATTATCTAAGGGGTGGATGTGGTTTTATATATTCTCCTAGCCTAGGGGGATGAGTCTTTTCCTCGATGGATATTATGAAAACTGCTACTACGGATCATCTGATGTGGAGCTTCTATGCTTGCATGGGAGATGGGTTAGATGGTATCCTATGTTGATAATTATTTTTTTCGGGAATCAATCCTAATTATCATAAATTCATTCTCCACACACAAAATTTATTCTCATTACATTGAGGGGTCCATTTTGATTTCCCATCGGTTTTCCTATTCCTCTATTTGTGATGACTGGGCATCATGGAAGCTAGTTCATTCCATTTTAGGGATGAAATGGCCTAATAATTACTTTGTCCATTGATTTCGATGGAATATAAAACATTATAGGATGCCTAATCTAATGGGTTTTGTTTTTCCAGGGTTGAGGAAAAGTGTAATGCTTTACACTATCCCCATCCTTGAATTCAGATTAATGATGTGGATTTAAAGATCAATTGTCAAAGTGTCATTATGCAATAGTGGAAAGCATGTTGCAAATTTTCACTATGTTTTTCTAATTTTGGATCTTAGGCCACGTAAATAGTATCTAGGTTGATCCAAAAATAGAGTATCTTGATTTTTTGAAGATAAAACTCATTTCCTAGAAAAAGGAGATATCAATCCTTTAGTCACTAATTAATAGCCCAATTATTTTTTCATAGGAATGTAATGCACTACCTTTTTAACTTATCTAGGATCTCATAGATGGAAGTTGCATGGGGATAGAACATAATGGGGGGGGGGGGGGTTCTAGCTAACTCTCAACATATGTCAATGTTGGCCTCCTCCTCATCATACTTACACACCTCCATCTGGCCAAGCCATAGAATATGGATCTGATGGTATCATGTTGAAGGGATTGGAGTGTTGTGTGAGGTTTATGGGGAACCATATATAGTTGAACCCAATGTTTAGAACACCTCTCTATATGAAGGTTCTAGAGTTTTTGGACACCTCTCTATATAAAGGTTTTTGGGAAAGGGTAGGATTTACATGTCCATGGGTGATATTTCCAAGGGGAGGTTAACCACAATGAATGTTAGTAGTAGATTCCCTATGATCCATATCCACATATCTAAGATGAAAACTATAAAGTAAATGGACCTCTTCTACATCCTATTCGATAGAAGATTCAATAGACCCTCGAGCTTTTGAAAATGTGTCTCAAATGGCCTCAAGGACACTGTCATTGAGTATATTCGAAATATGAGCCATGATTTTCATCGTGGTCAGAGTATTTTGACCTACCCTTTTGGATTTTGTAGGGATATGAGCCTATTGTGTAATGGTTTATGGAACTTGTATATTACAATCTAGTGCTGCGGGAGTATGAGACCATGGCTAATAATATGTTGAAATATTCCAATAAGTTGTCTCATTATTGAGAAGAATATGATCCTGTCCCGAGGCATGTTCCATTATCACGTGGTGAGCCTTAGTCAAGACATGAGTATGAGAATGATCTTGAGACTTTGGAATATTTCAGTGGTCTTTTTTGGTAGGAATATGAGCCTACCCATGGTGCTCTCCACTCACACCTGGTGAGCCCCAATTGGAATAATAATATGATCCTGCTCTAAATATTAATTACCAATCAAAATATATTGATGAACCACCAGAATTGGAAATGGAATATGGGAATCCTCTTATAATACCTTAGAATGATGTTAGCCCATCCATTCATCGGTGGAAGTAGGAATATGAACTTTTCTTCTATGATCTACTAGAGTATTCTAGGTAGATTCATGTAGGTCCCGAAGACATCTAAAAGGGGAGGGGTTAATCAAGGTGTAAACCTTTTATTTTAAAATAAGGATCGTGTCCCCACGTTGGTAGGAACTCGTTAAACCTTTAAGACCGATGAGAACAAAAATAAAACAATCACATGCATGGATACCACACAACACTTTCACATGGTTCACCAGTAAGGGCTATGTCCAAGGATTCTACGCCGAATGTGTGTCGGTCGTACGAAAATCCACTAATATTGACCAATTTATGTATTACATGGTTTGGTCATAGAAACTCTATTCGAGGAGTACTGCCTTTATAAAGGATTAGGGAAAGTTCACTACATCCCTTGGATCACTTCCATCGACTCCCCTAACTCACTGCCCTGAGAGAAGTCAAACTCAGTTTATCGACCTGAAGGTCTCGTCAATAAAATTGTATTGAAGTCTTTTTCTATTTTCATCATGAGACACTACTTTCATCGATGTCCTGAATTGATGCACTTGAAAGCACTAAACCACTGAACCAGATATTTAATATCCTATCAGAATCTTAACACTATGCTTACACGAAATACAAGGACTTGCGCACAAGATTTGTAATTTGTCACGCAAGTTGACTTCCACGCAACCCCTGATTTTCATGCAACCCCTATCTTTTGCATAACAACACCGAAGGGTTCACTTGGTCTTTCCAGACTAAAGGAACACCTTGTGCTCAAGATTAACTATTTTCCAATCTTTCACACACCAATAATTCACGTGACAGAGCATCCAGATTTTTGTTGAAAAATTCTTATGTATTCCATGGGGGTAGGCCCCTATTTATAGGCCTTGATGACCCTACATGCAAGTTTTCTATGAATCTTGGTCAGTGCATACAATATTATTCATGAGCACTCAAAACTCCTTTTAACGTCACATTGGGCATGTAAGATTCTTCCACGCAACCTCATATTTCGCGCACATTTTTGTCTTGCACACACTTTTTTCCTTTTCCATATTTTGAAACTATGATCTCAAATTGGGCCTTGTACGCAACTTCCTAAACACCCTTCAATCTGGCGTGAAAATCCCTTTTCCAAACACACATTTATCTATTTCTTGATTTTCAAGAAATTTTTTTTGGCAAACACTAGGAAATGATGCCACCTTTAATAATGTTGTCCTCATAAACTATACGATCACTTTTCTAGAAAAAATTTTTAAATTCCAATGAGGATTGACAATAAAAACAAAACAAACACCGTTTATTGCATAGAATGGTCATGGTTCCAAAAATATCCCCTTTTGTTTTTACTGGATATCACCAAATAAATTCATTACAACTCCACCCACAAGAAACACCAGAAACTCAATAATTGTAACACCCGAGACTTTTATGTTATATAAATCATCAAAGGAATCTTTTTCTACACAACACTTGCTTGGCTTGCTTTGCACGCAATCGCGACCTTCCTCGATAGCTTGCGTCGTACGCAATACCGAGTTTCACTAAACAACAATATGCTATTAAAACTAGCCGTTATGAATAGTAATAACCACTTTTTGAAATTTTATAAATTTTATTTTCAAAATGGACTTCATTTTTGGACTCAGAATATCGAAATTAGCCTAGGGTGAAATTTTGGTATTTTTCTGAAAACTTTCAATTTTTGATGAATAGTGAAACCACTAAGTGGTAGGTTAAAAACTGAATTTTGCATAAAACTTAATTTTACCGCTTCTGTGAATGGAATTTCAAAAATCCGAGAGACACGGTTAATATCAAGGACTAAAATGTGGTTCAATGAGATGAAAATAATTTTTTGGTGAATAGTAACTTTTTACTATTTTTACCGCGGTTAATAGTAACTAGGGTAACTAAGGGTAAATATGATATTAATATTACCCTAACACATGTCCTAATTCTATTGGACAAGTGTAATTCGACCAAAAACAAACTTAGGAATAAAATATGACCATTTAGGCCCACTTGGATTAGATTAGGACATTTATTATTAATTTATTTAAAGAAGGGTTAAAATAGTTAAAATCAAAGTTTAATACGTAAATAATTTTTAATATAGGGTTATACATAAGATAAATTCGATTGTAAATATTCATTAGAAATCTAAAAAGATTTCCTACATGATGGTATTTTATTTGTAATTTTTAGACATCAAATAATTTAATTTATTTATGACACAAAGATGATGCAGTAATTATCTTATTAATGAAATATTGACAAAATTGATAATATAAATACCAAAATAAATGTAATTTGAGACTTTTTATGAATTACACTAATTTTATAGGTTACTATGATATATTAGTATTGATTTAATCAACTTGGTTCGAACATATAATTCTGTTATGACTTTCACAAAAATCATATATCAAATAGTGTCAAAATTGACACAAAATAGTTTTTAAATCAAATATTATATTATTAATTGTTATTTTATTCCTAAAAATCTAAGGTTCGGCCAAATGACTTAGATAAGGATATATATATTAATAATAAACAATTTGGGGTTCGTTTGGCATGTTATAGTAAGTGTATTAACCATATAGTGAAAGAAAACAAAAAGACACGGTAAAAGTTAAATTAATTAACTTAGAGTTAAATCTAATTGATAAGGTTAAAATAATACCCTAAACTTGTCTAAATCCTATTGGTTGATAGGATTTCGACCCATCCCCACTTTAGCTTCGAAATAAGACCCTTTGGAACCATTATAAACCGATTTTGACTTTAATATAAAATAATATTTTGAGATATTCCTAAGGTGCCCCTCTCCTCCCTTATAAAAGGGCACCTCCTCCCCCTCCTCCTCACACCAATTTGAGCACTCAAGCTCGGCCAACCCCTGACATTTTACCTTCTCCACTTCCCTAGAATAATCCTAGAGGTCCTGGTCTTCTCCAAAGACCAATCTTAGTTCTTTAAGTGGAGGATTCAAAAAGGCGTTCCAAAGAAGAGGTAATATCCATTACCGACCTTTTCAATTTCTTTCTTCTTCAACTTCTTCTTCTTTAGTTGTTTCATGATAAAGTAATAACATCAGTATTACTTACATACTGATATGTTATTATAAATATGAAACAACCCTAATTCACTTCTATCCATCCTACGGAAAAATGAAATCACCGCGCGTGCGTACGTACGGAATACCGTCTCCACGCCGTGGTGTAATCTATTTTCCACCATCACCTTACAAGGATGGGTATAATGGTGTAATGAGTAACTATATATGATTATTATTAAGTAATATTGATACTGAAATAATATATATATATACTCCAATACAATTCCACGATCATAGGAACGATATCATCACTCGTGCGTACGTACGGAATACCGTCTCCACGATGTGATGCGACTCGTTCTACATGATCTTCATTTCATAATGATTGTATAAATGAATTGAATGAATTAATATGGTATATACTACACTAATACCATTCTGGAAATGAATTATCTATAACCTAAATATAAGAATAAGAATTTATTCGACAAAACACGCATAAGAACAAAAAGTTATAAAGACCCGAGTAACAAGTAACAATGAAATATTACTAACAAGAAGCTAATAATATGACCATATATGATCTCATATCAATATGTATGATTCTGGAATAAGTCAATAACATTATTTAAACCATTATACAGGAGCTTCGGACACGAACAAAGCAAATCGGACCTAAGGTAAGGGAAATATCACAATCTCATTTTTATCCGAGATTGTTTATTCGTAAGTATTCACTGGGGTGTATTTTATCATCTGCATCCATGTTTCATCAATATGTAATATTATTTCCATCCAATTACACTAGTTTAAATCCAATTTTACCCTTCGGTGAGTTTTTAGTAAAGAATATGAAAGGAATCTTTTGTCGTTTTTTCGTACGAGGTACTTTTTGACTTTTCCGACAAAAGTATGAAGAATGTTTTTTTTAACTTATACGGCATGAATGGATTTCTAAAAAATTATTTCCAAGAATATTCCTTTACAAGTATTGAAGTTTATTTTTAATCAAATTCTTTTAGTTTAAAATTTTATGACATGTTAAGAAAGGAAAAGTGTTTTTGAAGTAGAAAGGATATTTTCCTCAAGAATGAAGTTCAAGTATTTTATCAAAATTATTTTCCATCTAAGATAATAAAAGGGTTCTATTTTTATCCCTATTATTACATGGATTTGATTATGTTGTGATGGAAATATTTTTATGAATTCCTTTATCTTATATGAATTGTTTTATGATGTCATGATGTTTCAAGAATCCCATTTTTGTTACATGTGTTATGCGATGATGTATGTTTTATGATTATGTGGCACACATAAGAAAGGATTCATTATAAGATGGGTGGGACCTATATCTCCCTCCAATGCATTGGGTAAAGATTTTATATCTCATGAGATAGACATGGCTGGAACGGAAGGTTATTTCGGTTCAGTGATACAGGACTGAAACGAGGAGTGAACTCGGTTCAGAAAGGGACTTTGTCCACTAAGATAGTCTTGGCAATGAGTCATGACTAACAAGAAATGATTTTCCATGATTATGTGTGCATGCCACAAAGATTCAAGTTTTATGTTATGATTATGGGGATCACATTTTCACTTCTATGATTTATTCCATGTTAAGATATTATGATCTCTTTTGCAGGTTTTGATTTTCATAAAGATATGATATGATTTTTATTTCCTTTATTTTCCCTTGCTGAGCATTTGAGCTCACCCTTTTATGTTTTCTTTTCCCCAGGTCAGGAAGATGGATATTAAGTAGAATATGCTAAAAGGGACCCTAGATATGATGAAATAAATGGGAGACACTGTAGGAGATTTATGAACCAGTTGTTTATGTTTCCCCAGTTTCTAAAGACACTATACCTATACGGTCCTTTGTGGTTTTGTCATATGTTGTAATAAGAGTGCTTCAATTTTGAAGTATTAACAATGTATGTAAACTGTGGGTCGTTATAGTTGGTATCAGAGGAAAGGTATAGTCAACCTTTGGAAACTAGGATGTGAAAGCCTTAGTAAGAACCCTAAGGATAAGTCTAAGCATAGAACACAATCTTAGTGTTTTAGAAATGGCCTTGAATAACCTAGGATAAGACCTTAAGCATGAAAATTTTATTCTTGAATTATGTGGTTTCCTATTATAATTAGTGTTGCTCACACTATTCTTCTTGGTTTTAGTCAATGGCTGGAACCCGAAGGAACCGTGTTAATGCGGAATGCGATGGGCAATGCAATGATTGTCCCCCTGAGCAACCAAACGATATGGGAGCTGGAATGCAAAATCTTGTAGCCATGCTCACACAACTTTCTCAAGCTATGAATCATGCAGGATTTCCAAACGAACAAAGAAGGGAGCAACATTCTGTTGAATCCTTCATGAGGCAGCGTCCACCATCTTTCAGCGGGTCTACTGATCCATTAGTTGCTGAACAATGGATTAGTACTACTGAAAAGATATTTTCAGTTCTTCAATGTTCTGAGCATGATAAAGTCATCCTAGCAGTGTATTGTTTGGAAGGAGATGCGGATCAATGGTGGAATCTTGTTAAGAATATGAGGCAAAGGGATGAAATTGAGTCTATGGAATGGGACGAGTTCAAGAACTTATTTTTCAATAAGTACTTCCCTCGTATTCTCCGAACAAAGATGGAGAAAGAGTTCCTTGAACTGAAGCAAAGGGATGATGAATCTGTTAGTACCTATGAAGCAAATTTTACAAGACTTGCAAGGTACGCTTCTGGTATTATTATCCAACCTGAGAGTAAGATCGATCGATTCTTTAGTGGCTTAAAACCAAGTCTTCGAAGGGCGTTAGCCATAAGGGACTTCAATAGCTACGAGGAAATCGTTCGATGTGCTCTCAAAGTCGAGATGGAGATTGGAGTAACCCATCAGTCACATGGGTTTGATAAGAAGAGGAAGATGGAATTCAAAGAAAAATCTAAAGAGCACACGGAAAAGAAGATGAGCTTTTCCTTATGCTCAAAGTGTGGAAAGAAACATGGAGGGAGTTGTCTTAAAGGGACAAGTAAATGTTTTAAATGTGGAAAGGAAGGTCATCGGGCATTTGAATGCCGTGATAATGGGAAGAAGATGTCTAATGATGCAAACAAAGGAAGGGATACACAGAATGAACCTGCTACACTTCAATGTTTCAAGTGCAAGGAGATGGGGCATTATGCCAATCAATGTCCAAATCCAAGGGTTGATGATGATGGTCGACGTCAACAAAATCTTAAGGCTAAAGACAAAGGAAAGTCACATGCAATTTCTATCAGCGATGTGGAGTACGATAACGAAGTGGTGAAAGGTACACTTACCATCCACTCTAAAGTAGCAAATGTTTTATTTGATTCTGGATCCACCCACTCTTTTATTTCTGAAAAATTTTCTAAGGGTATCACCGTATTACCTCAACAATTAGATGTTGAGTTAGCTGTGACAACACCTAATGGCACATCAATCGCATCAGAAGTTTATAATTCTTCTCCGATCGAAGTTTGTGGGAAAGTGCTTCCTGCAAATCTTGTGATCCTTCCTTTAGTGGAATTTGATGTGATTCTTGGCATGGATTGGCTTTCTCTACATGGAGCTCATATCAATTTCCAAAGAAGGGAAGTCACATTTCATATTCCAGATCAACCTACGATCGTCTATCAATGCAAGGATGAACATAACCTTCCAGTGGAAATTTCTTCCATCTTATGGGTATTGATTCCACTAAATGAAGGTTATTTATCTCAAATGTTTGGTGAGAAACTCACGATTAAGAATATGCCCATTGTACGGGAGTTTGATGATGTCTTTCCAGAGGAATTGTCGGGTCTTCCACCAAATCGTGAAGTTGAGTTTTCAATAGAACTCGTACCGGGTGCTTTGCCTATTTCAAAGACACCTTATAGAATGGCCCCAATTGAGTTGCAGGAATTGAAGAAGCAACTCCAAGAGAATCTTGATAAGGGATTCATACGCCCTAGTGCGTCACCTTGGGGAGCACCTGTTCTATTTGTTAAGAAGAAAGATGGATCAATGAGACTCTGCATTGATTATCGAGAACTTAACAAGATCACTATCAAGACCAAATATCCTCTCCCACGCATTGATGACTTATTTGACCAACTACGCGGAGCTCAATACTTTTCCAAGATTGATCTTCGCTCAGGGTATCATCAATTAAGGGTCAAAAGGGAGGATATACCAAAGACGACTTTCCGTACAAGGTATGGACACTATGAATTTATAGTAATGCCATTTGGTCTTACTAATGCCCCTGCTATCTTCATGGATCTAATGAATAGAGTCTTTAGAGACTATCTTGATCAATTTGTGGTAGTCTTTATAGACGATTTTCTTGTCTATTCAAAGAGCAAGGAAGAGCATGAAGATCACTTGAGAATTATATTGAAGACCCTGAGAAAAGAGAAGCTTTATGCCAAATTTACCAAGTGTGAATTTTGGCTTCAAAAAGTTGCATTTTTGGGTCATATAATCTCAAAAGAGGTGATATCTGTGGATCCAGCAAAAACAGAGGTTATCGAAAGATGGTCAAGACCAACAACAGTAACTGAGATCTGAAGTTTTCTTGGTTTGGCTGGATATTATCGACGTTTTGTAAAAGATTTTTCACGATTATCTAATCCACTCACCAAGTTGACTCGGAAAGGAGTTAAGTTTGTCTGGACAGAGGAATGTGAAGAGAGTTTCAAGGAGTTGAAAAGAAGGTTATCCAGTGCACCTGTGCTCACACTGCCTTGTAGTGGAGAAAGGTTTGTGATCTACAGTGATGCATCCAAGAAGGGATTGGGGTGTGTTCTTATGCAAAATGATATGGTGATAGCTTATGCCTCACGACAGTTGAAAATCCATGAACAAAATTACCCAACACATGATTTGGAGTTGGCTGCGGTAATCTTTGCATTAAAGATTTGGAGGCATTACCTTTATGGTGAAAGGTGTGATATTTATACTGATCATAAAAGTTTAAAGTATATTTTCACACAAAAGGAGTTGAATATGCGCCAAAGAAGATGGTTGGAGCTGATTAAGGATTATGACTGCTCAATCCATTACCACCCTGGGAAAGCAAACAAGGTGGCAGATGCATTAAGTCGACAAGACCATGCTAGTTTATCCATGATGAGGATCACAAAAGATCCAATATTTATGGATTTACAAAGGATGGATCTTGGAATTATAATGGAAGGGGAAAAATCTTATCTTTCTCAAATGAATGTTCAACCATCTATACATGTGAAGATTAAAGAGGCACAGAAAGAAGATGTCGAGTTACAAAAGAAGGTGAGAAATGTTCCTGAATTCAACCTTGATTGTGATGGGATAATAAAGTTCAGGAATCGGGTTTGTGTTCCTCCCATCCCCGAATTAAAGAAAGAGCTGCTGGATGAGGCTCATAGTTCTTCATTCTCTATTCATCCTGGAAGCACGAAGATGTATAGGGACCTGAAAGAGTACTTCTGGTGGGATGGCATGAAAAGAGATGTTGCTGAATATGTCTCTCGATGCTTGGTTTGTCAACAAGTTAAAGCTGAGAGACAGAAGTCTAAGGGGATGTTACAACCATTACCCATACCCGAATGGAAATGGGAAAACATCACTATGGACTTTGTCACAGGACTTCCTAAAACATCCAAAGGCAATAATGCTATCTGGGTCATAGTTGATCGTCTTACAAAGTCTGCACACTTCATTGCTATTAGAGAGGATTTCTCTCTAGATCAGCTTGCCAGGATATATGTAAAGGAAGTGGTAAGATTGCATGGAGTACCACTTTCTATTATATCTGATCGGGATCCGAGATTTACCTCGAAGTTCTGGCGAAGTCTTCAGCATACTCTGGATACAGAGTTGAGTTTCAGCACTGCTTATCATCCCCAGACAGACGGTCAGTCTGAGAGAACAATTCAAACCCTAGAAGATATGTTGAGAGCTTGCTCTATGGATTTCAAAGGAGGTTGGGATCAACACCTACCTTTGGTGGAATTTTCTTATAATAATAGCTTTCACTCCAGTATTCAGATGGCTCCTTATGAAGCTCTCTATGGAAAGAAATGCAGGACTCCAACTTGCTGGGATGAAGTTGGGGAAAGAAAGCTATTAGGACCTGATCTCGTTGATGAAATGGCAGAAAAGGTCAGATCTATTCAACAACACATAAGAGCAGCTCAGAGTCGACAGAAAAGTTATGCCGACAACCGAAGAAAAGACCTAGAGTTTGAAGTGGGTGATAAAGTGTTCTTACGAATATCTCCCTGGAAGAGGGTTATGAGATTTGGAAAGAAGGGGAAGTTGAGCCCTAGATATATCGGTCCTTTTGAAATACTGGATCGTGTTGGGAAGGTAGCTTACCGATTGGCGCTTCCACCGAATCTCTCTCAAGTTCACGATGTGTTCCACGTATCTCTCCTGAGAATGTACATACCAGATCCTTCACATGTACTCATCTCAGAAGTTGTACCGCTGGAGCAAGATCTTTCTTATGAAGAACAGCCGATAGAGATTCTGGATCGTAGCGAAAAAGTCCTACGAAACAAGACCACTCGCTTGGTGAAAGTTTTATGGAGGAACCACCAACTTGAAGAAGCTACATGGGAGCTTGAGGATATGATGAGGGAGAAGTATCCTCATTTGTTTGTTACAAAGTGATGAATTTCGAGGGCGAAATTCTTTTTAAGGGGGGTAGAATGTAACACCCGAGACTTTTATGTTATATAAATCATCAAAGGAATCTTTTTCTACACAACACTTGCTTGGCTTGCTTTGCACGCAATCGCGACCTTCCTCGATAGCTTGCGTCGTACGCAATACCGAGTTTCACTAAACAACAATATGCTATTAAAACTAGCCGTTATGAATAGTAATAACCTCTTTTTGAAATTTTATAAATTTTATTTTCAAAATGGACTTCATTTTTGGACTCAGAATATCGAAATTAGCCTAGGGTGAAATTTTGGTATTTTTCTGAAAACTTTCAATTTTTGATGAATAGTGAAACCACTAAGTGGTAGGTTAAAAACTGAATTTTGCATAAAACTTAATTTTACCGCTTCTGTGAATGGAATTTCAAAAATCCAAGAGACACGGTTAATATCAAGGACTAAAATGTGGTTCAATGAGATGAAAATAATTTTTTGGTGAATAGTAACTTTTTACTATTTTTACCGCGGTTAATAGTAACTAGGGTAACTAAGGGTAAATATGATATTAATATTACCCTAACACATGTCCTAATTCTATTGGACAAGTGTAATTCGACCAAAAACAAACTTAGGAATAAAATATGACCATTTAGGCCCACTTGGATTAGATTAGGACATTTATTATTAATTTATTTAAAGAAGGGTTAAAATAGTTAAAATCAAAGTTTAATAAGTAAATCATTTTTAATATAGGGTTATACACAAGATAAATTAGATTGTAAATATTCATTAGAAAGCTAAAAAGATTTCCTACATGATGGTATTTTATTTGTAATTTTTAGACATCAAATAATTTAATTTATTTATGACACAAAGATGATGCAGTAATTATCTTATTAATGAAATATTGAAAAAATTAATAATATAAATACCAAAATAAATGTAATTTGAGACTTTTTATGAATTACACTAATTTTATAGGTTACTATGATATATTAGTATTGATTTAATAAACTTGGTTCGAACATATAATTCTGTTATGACTTTCACAAAAATCATATATCAAATAGTGTCAAAATTGACACAAAATAGTTTTTAAATCAAATATTATATTATTAATTGTTATTTTATTCCTAAAAATCTAAGGTTCGGCCAAATGACTTAGATAAGGATATATATATTAATAATAAACAATTTGGGGTTCGTTTGGCATGTTATAGTAAGTGTATTAACCATATAGTGAAAGAAAACAAAAAGACACGGTAAAAGTTAAATTAATTAACTTAGAGTTAAATCTAATTGATAAGGTTAAAATAATACCCTAAACTTGTCTAAATCCTATTGGTTGATAGGATTTCGACCCATCCCCACTTTAGCTTCGAAATAAGACCCTTTGGAACCATTATAAACCGATTTTGACTTTAATATAAAATAATATTTTGAGATATTCCTAAGGTGCCCCTCTCCTCCCTTATAAAAGGGCACCTCCTCCCCCTCCTCCTCACACCAATTTGAGCACTCAAGCTCGGCCAACCCCTGCCATTTTACCTTCTCCACTTCCCTAGAATAATCCTAGAGGTCATGGTCTTCTCCAAAGACCAATCTTAGTTCTTTAAGTGGAGGATTCAAAAAGGCGTTCCAAAGAAGAGGTAATATCCATTACCGACCTTTTCAATTTCTTTCTTCTTCAACTTCTTCTTCTTTAGTTGTTTCATGATAAAGTAATAACATCAGTATTACTTACATACTGATATGTTATTATAAATATGAAACAACCCTAATTCACTTCTATCCATCCTACGGAAAAATGAAATCACCGCGCGTGCGTACGTACGGAATACCGTCTCCACGCCGTGGTGTAATCTATTTTCCACCATCACCTTACAAGGATGGGTATAATGGTGTAATGAGTAACTATATATGATTATTATTAAGTAATATTGATACTGAAATAATATATATATATACTCCAATACAATTCCACGATCATAGGAACGATATCATCACTCGTGCGTACGTACGGAATACCGTCTCCACGATGTGATGCGACTCGTTCTACATGATCTTCATTTCATAATGATTGTATAAATGAATTGAATGAATGAATATGGTATATACTACACTAATACCATTCTGGAAATGAATTATCTATAACCTAAATATAAGAATAAGAATTTATTCGACAAAACACGCATAAGAACAAAAAGTTATAAAGACCCGAGTAACAAGTAACAATGAAATATTACTAACAAGAAGCTAATAATATGACCATATATGATCTCATATCAATATGTATGATTCTGGAATAAGTCAATAACATTATTTAAACCATTATACAGGAGCTTCGGACACGAACAAAGCAAATCGGACCTAAGGTAAGGGAAATATCACAATCTCATTTTTATCCGAGATTGTTTATTCGTAAGTATTCACTGGGGTGTATTTTATCATCTGCATCCATGTTTCATCAATATGTAATATTATTTCCATCCAATTACACTAGTTTAAATCCAATTTTACCCTTCAGTGAGTTTTTAGTAAAGAATATGAAAGGAATATTTTGTCGTTTTTTCGTACGAGGTACTTTTTGACTTTTCCGACAAAAGTATGAAGAATGTTTTTTTTAACTTATACGGCATGAATGGATTTCTAAAACATTATTTCCAAGAATATTCCTTTACAAGTATTGAAGTTTATTTTTAATCAACTTCTTTTAGTTTAAAATTTTATGACATGTTAAGAAAGGAAAAGTGTTTTTGAAGTAGAAAGGATATTTTCCTCAAGAATGAAGTTCAAGTATTTTATCAAAATTATTTTCCATCTAAGATAATAAAAGGGTTATATTTTTATCCCTATTATTACATGGATTTGATTATGTTGTGATGGAAATATTTTTATGAATTCCTTTATCTTATATGAATTGTTTTATGATGTCATGATGTTTCAAGAATCCCATTTTTGTTACATGTGTTATGCGATGATGTATGTTTTATGATTATGTGGCACACATAAGAAAGGATTCATTATAAGATGGGTGGGACCTATATCTCCCTCCAATGCATTGGGTAAAGATTTTATATCTGATGAGATAGACATGGCTGGAACGGAAGGTTATTTCGGTTCAGTGATACAGGACTGAAACGAGGAGTGAACTCGGTTCAGAAAGGGACTTTGTCCACTAAGATAGTCTTGGCAATGAGTCATGACTAACAAGAAATGATTTTCCATGATTATGTGTGCATGCCACAAAGATTCAAGTTTTATGTTATGATTATGGGGATCTCATTTTCACTTCTATGATTTATTCCATGTTAAGATATTATGATCTCTTTTGCAGGTTTTGATTTTCATAAAGATATGATATGATTTTTATTTCCTTTATTTGCCCTTGCTGAGCATTTGAGCTCACCCTTTTATGTTTTCTTTTCCCCAGGCCAGGAAGATGGATATTAAGTAGAATATGCTAAAAGGGACCCTAGATATGATGAAATAAATGGGAGACACTGTAGAAGATTTATGAACCAGTTGTTTATGTTTCCCCAGTTTCTAAAGACACTATACCTATACGGTCCTTTGTGGTTTTGTCATATGTTGTAATAAGAGTGCTTCAATTTTGAAGTATTAACAATGTATGTAAAGTGTGGGTCGTTATAATAATCAACTCAGCCAACACTCTATGACTATGTGAGCAATTCATGGCATAGAAAAAAAGAGTGGAAGCATGAATTGGGTTCTTGTGTTTTGAAATTCTTAATGACACCCAAACAATACTCTTACTATGTCCAAGAAGCATTACATGTCATGAATGTATTCCTTCTCCTAATAACACCAAATTGTCATCCTGTAACACTGAATTATCATCATGTCACAAAAGCATTACATGTTCATCACCTACCGAATTTATTCTTTGTTCCCCATTGACAACAAAACCAAAGATCATTATTTTCATTGTACTGCTCAAAACATACCCTGGATAGTCTCTCCCCCATAAGCATGCATCATATACACAAATAAATTAAAAATAGTTAACATAACTACGGAGAGTGGAATTTGGTAACCTCTTTATGCACCAAGAAGAGGCTGATCATCGAGGTTCAATCGATGTTTCTAAAACTCACCCGTTGATAATGGCTGGGTCAGGATATCGGCCACTTCTTCATCAGTTCCCACATGATCCATTTTACTCATGCCTAGTTAAACATTGTTATTTTATAATGTGATATCTGATTTCAATATGTTTTGTATGAGAAAGATGAATATTATTCTTTGTAAGATCAATCATGCTCTTGTTGTCGTATTTAATCACCATTGGTTGTTTCACCTCATCAATAATATCTTTCAGTTGTTGCTTCATCCATAGTAGTTGAGTGTGTGCCTTTGTAGTGGGGATATACTTAGCTTCAGCAGTACTAAGAGAAGTAATATCTTGTTTCTTGATCAACGACCCAACACATTTCTTTCCAATATAGAATGAACCACCACTAGTGGACTTTATGTCCACTACATCTCCATCACAATTAGTATCATAAAATTTTGATAATTCACTATCCCTTCCCACAGGAAACAATAACCCATAATTATGAGTAACTTGAATGTAAATCATGATTCTTTTTACTACTGTCATATGTTCTTCCTTCGTATTACTCTGAAATCGGGCCACTAAGCAAGTTGCAAAGACAATATCATGCCGTGTTTCCATTAGGTATACTAAGCATCCGATAATCATCTTGTACATGGTGGGATATATAGAGGTCATATCCTCATAATTTCCAAGTTTCATTCCAACCGCAATAAGAGTTGAAATTAGTTTGGATTCATTCATATTAAATCTCTTCAACAAATCTCTTGTATAATTTTCTTGAGAAATGAAATGGAAATCCTTCTTTTGAGTCACCTACAGCCCCACGAAATATGTGAGCTCCCAAATCATATAAATTTCAAAATCTGATTTCATGTTACTGAAACATTCATCCACTAATTTCTATATACATACCCAAATATAATATCATCAATGTAAACTAGAACTCTGAATTGATCTTTTGAAAAATTCATCACATATAGATTGTGATCTACTCCTCCTCTTTTGAATTCCAGCTACTTGAGATAATAATCCATCTAGGAATACCATGCTTGTGGTGCCTGCTTCAAACCATAGAGAGCCTTCTTGAGTTTACAAACCTTTGGTTCATCAGTACCAAGAAGAAAACCAACTGGTTTTTTGATGTAGACTTCTTCTTCGACAACACCATTCAAGAATGATGTCTTGAAATCCATTTGATATAATTTATTTCCTATTTGTATTGTCATGTCAAGAAAAATCATGATTGACTCCAGTATATCCACTGGAGCAAAGGTTTATTCAATATTGACACCTTCTATCTGAGATTATCCTTTACATACTAGTTGTGCCTTATTTCTGATAACACTTCCATGCTCATCAAACTTGTTCTTGAAAATCTACTACGTACTAATCACATTGTCACCTTTGGGTCTCTTGACTAGATCCCGTGTCTAATTCTTGTCAACTGGATCTAACTCTTCATTCATTTCATTCACCCATGATTCAACCTTTTCATCTTCTTCAATTGAGGATGGTTCCACAACTGATAGAAATTCCGATTATGTGTTATTCCTCATTCATTGTGTCTGTGTACGTGCAGTCCAATCCACAATAATATTGTATTGATCAATTTATGAACTTTGATTCCTTGTTCAAGATTCAACCTCATTCTATCCATCCAAGCCTTCTTCTTCAGATTATTCTTCTAAGTCAACATCTTGATGCGACTCCTGAGTGTTTTTTACAACTTTTTCTATTTTTTGTATTTTCATTTACTCAATGTTCACTTTCTTCCTCATTTTTTATCACATCCTTATATGAAATCCTTTAAGCATTTATGGTTTTATCTTCAATGATCATAACATCGCTTCTTCCCACAATCCTTCCTAGGATCTTGTTGAAACACTTGTAGGCTTGGCTGTTCATTGAGTATCCAATGAAAATTCCTTTATCATCATTGTCAATATTCTTCCATTGATTTACTTATTTTTTCTGATTAATAATTTACTTCCAAATACATGAAATTACTTCAAATAGGTCTTCGTTTTATTCCATAATTCATATGGTGTCTTTTTCTCACCCATATAAATACTTTTTTGATTTTTAATATACACTACAACTTGAATGACCTATTTCCAGTAATCTCGTGGAATATGACTCTCAATCAACAATGTTCTTTCCATGTTTTCACCCGTCAATTCCTACGCTCAACAACTCATTTTTTAGTGGAGTTCTCATAGAAACTACCTCTTGTTGTATCCCATGCTTCTCTAGGTAATTTTAAAATTCAATGGACGTGTATTCCTTTCCACTGTCAGATCGCATCACTTTGATTGTTCATCCAGTATCATTCTCATTGATTTGCCGATATGTTTTCATGTAGTGAAGCACTTGTCGTTTCCTTTTTATAACCATCACACATGAAATTCTACTATAATCATATATAAAAAAGAATAAGTACCTTTCTTCATGAGTTTCAACAACATTTATCATCCCACATACATCTGTATGAATGAGATCAAGAAGATGAGATACCCTTTTCATCTTTGAATGATCTGAACTACAGACCAGCTTCCCCCAAATGCAAGCATCACAAGACTTTTCACATTCACACTTCAGGTTGGGAATGACTATGGAAATCTTCAGTTTTGATATTTTTTCTATTAGGTCCACTGGGTTAGATACCCTGGGGGGGGGGGGGGGGTGAATCAGGTTATGAAAGATTAAAACACGTTCCCATATTGATCTTTTTTTTATGTTAAAAAAACTCTCTTCTATATATTTCCTATAGAAAAGTATAAACATAAACTAAATCATGCATATGACATAGTGATTTTTACGTGGTTCCCCATCACTGGGATACTTACAAGGAGTATACACCAGCAATGTGCCGATGTACCAAATCCACTAAAATCACACTACTGCATATGAAGATTATAGTGGACTCATTATATGTCCTGGTTTACAAACACTCAATATATGAAATCTCACTACTCTCTCAACTGAAGTGTGCTCACTGCTTCATTAGAAGATCCACTCAGAGTTTAAATACTTGTTGGTCCCTTCATTATCACAAATGAATGTATCTTCCTCTATATGTAGATTCTCTTTTGAAGTTCCACTTTCATCCACTGATGAGTACAAATTTACCACATATGTACCAAGAAATATTCCAACTTTTTGCACAACCCTAGAATGACCGATATGCTTCTCCAAGCCTGTTGCGCTTCTCTATGCTTTGGAGCACTTCTCCAAGCCTAGAGCACATCTCTAAGCTTTGGCATGATTCTACAAGACTAATGTGCAAGTTTCACCAAACCACTTGTGCGAAACCCCCTTATTCAACTCCAAACTTGGGCAACTCACAACCTTTTACGCCCAAAAAAATATTGGCACGCAACTTATGAATAACCTTTTAATTGCGCGCCCACACGACCAATTCCGTGACAAAACCATTTGCATGAATAAATCTCTAATTTTCTCTAAGTGTTGAACTACATAAAAATGAGGATGGTTGGACCTCTATTTATAGGAATTTTGTACACCCTGAGTGCTAGTGCGCAAATCTCATCCCAGCGTGCAAGTCCTGCCGCCCTAGTCTCGGTCGCCCGAGTCACCTTGCTTTCCCAAATAAAAACATGGAAACCCCTCTTTCTTTTTCCATGTTTTTATGTTCTGATATAAAAAAATATGGAAAGAAACTTTCCAATATTCCAAGACACCGAAGCACAAGTCCCTTTTTCCAAAAAACGTTTCTCCATTTGTCGATTTTGAGGCCCAAAAAATTGGTGCACCCTGGAAAATGGTGCCACCTTGTATATGATCTTTTTGTACCAACTCTAGATCATCCATTCCTTTATCAAGGTTCTTCAGTAAATCATGGATTGTTGACAACATCCCTTGAACTTGAAAATTCACCATGTAAACCGCCCTTGTCAACAAATTTGTACATCGTGGTCTACTTTTTCAACAAAAACAACATGGAGGCCCGCTTTGTCAATAAACACAATCACCTAAAAAATGATTCAATGATACCATGTGAGATTTTTTCCCAACATTTTCCATTTCTTGTTGATTTATGTGCCCTAATATCCGATTCCATATGTTATTTTCTTCCTCAATAGTCATGTATCAAATTTTTTCTTTACTGTCATCCTGATAAAGGTTTCCTTCTATTCTGCATACCTCTATAAGTGAATTTACCATATTTCCCTTTATAGTGTAGCCTTTCTGATTTAAAGTAATTATAAGTATCGAGTCACAAAGTTGACTCACATTGAGGATATTATGACGTAGGCCATATACATATAGGACTTCCAATTTCTTTAACTCTCAATTAGCTAGTTCACTACTTCCACTACCTTTGATTTTTAGTGCTCCATAATTACCAAACTGTAATGTTCCATCAACCCTACTCTTGATATCTGTTAATAGACCTACATTAGCTATCATATGAGATGAAAAACCGCTATCCATAATCCAGGTGTTGTTGATTTTTTAGCTTTAAGGTCCACCTCTGTAATGTTGGATTTCTCAATTCTTTTATTTTCTTTCCATGAGACATTGAATTGAGTGTAGAACGCTGAGGGATTTTATATTATCTCCTCCATGTACATGGTTTCTTCATAGTTGAAATCATAGTCTAGAGGAGAAAACCTATTTGTAAGAGAAACACAGTCTTGTTGATGAGATATGACTTGTCTCACAATCTATTATGAGGTGTCCATGTCCCTCCTCTACCTGCAATCAACGACCATAAGACCAAAGTTATAACAATGAAATCAATATCCATATAAATTGTTTCTTCTAAAACAATTAGGATATAAATTTGTTCTCCTTTGTTAAACACTCATATATCTCCATTAAAATAGATTATTTCCTCTTCCCAATAAGACATGGTGTGGTGTAGATATCCATAGATTTGACACTTCATGAGTGGAAATGTCATCTCACTCTGTTTATCCTCATTCCTTCTTCTGTGGGATAATAGTTTGAGTGCCTCTTATCCATAGAGGCTTGAGGATAGTCTTTTGTTCTTATTTCAGATGAATTGTAGGTTTCTTTTTCCACACTTTAGGTGACTTTTCTATATGACCCACTTCCATCATGCCTTTATTTTGGTCCCCTTTGTTTTTAGAATTTGACGATTGGACCTCACAACCAATTACACTATTTTCGATGGCAGCAGGTCATTGGTCACTCAAAATATTTTGAAATCCATTAGATCCACGTTTTTCTCTCTCCAACTGCTCAACATCTAAGAACCTTCGAAACTGTATTTTATTCATTTATTCATTTGAAATTTATTCACTCTCAATTTTACTCTTAAGTGTAACAACTTCCTCCTCAAGATGCTCAAAAATTTTGGAATTTTCTTCCATTTTGGAGGTTAGTTCAATGATGAAATTTTTTTACTCTTCAATTATTAACATCAGATCTACTACATCATTATTACTTTCAAGGATTTTTTAATGTCATTTCTCAAAATCTTCCAGTCGTTTAATTTCAGTTTCAAGTTGATCAACATATTCAGTTGATTCTTCAAAAAATGATTTCCAATTATTGAAACTCTTACATTTATTCTTAAGCTTATTAAAAACATCCTTAAGTTTCAACTCGGGATTAGCACAAGTTGTGAACTGATTTTCTCCACCATTATCTTATGATTTTTCAACAGTGGCCATAACGGAAGCATGGTTTCTAGTTTTAAATTATGTTTCGTCTTCTTTACATAATTCATTATCATCATCTTCCTCTTGACAAGAAAAAACTCTTCTTCAGTACTTTTATTCTAGATTTGAAGTCTCCCTATTTGAAAAACCTTTTTTGTGGATTATCAATGATTTTAGGTTTTTAATCTTCATCATTGATCATTCTTAATCACTGAGAGGCAATATGACCAAATTTTCCACAATGAAAGTAAGCAAGGTGTAACTTCCCTTTGAATTTACCCTTTCCCTTCTGGAACCTTTTGGAAATGAGAGAAATAATTTCTTTTTCCTCATTTTCTTCACCACTACTATCTATTGAAAATTTTATATTCTACATGGATTTGATTGCCATTTTCTTGCTCACTCGAGTCGTAGCATCTTATGGGTTGACTCTCATTTCATATGCCACCAGGATACTCAGTAGATCTTCTAGAGAAAGTTTGGAAAGATCTATTTCTTCAAAGGCTAACACCTTTTCATTGTATAGGTGTGCAAGTATTTTCAATATTTTTTTTATAATGTCAACGTCTTTGATTTCTTCACCTAGACCCCAAATTTCTCCAACCACTTCAGTAATTCGATTGAAGAAGGAGTCTGCATTCTCATCAGGATGCATCTTCAAATCATCAAACCAATTGTGAAGGACATGTAGTTTCATCTAATTCACCTTTCCCTCTACATAATAAATATTTTCAAGTTCTTCCCACATGGATTTTGTTGAGGTGAAACTCATCACCTTTAGATAGATCTAATCAAAAAAATCCACAGTGATACCATTCTTAGCTTTAGCATATGCATCAAGAACTTTCCTGTTTGTATCAGTCATAAAAAGCCCTATTAGATCAGAAAATTTTATTCCGTGCACAATATCAAAGAGTACATCCATTACAAGGGATATTATATGATATTTAATTCTGTTATTCCGAATATAGAAATTACTTACCTCCAAGATAAGGACTCCCCTGAAATTGGCTCCATTCTCAATGACTGTAAAGGACAGATCAAACACCAGCAACCTTTACCCTATGATACCACTTGTAGGACCCTAGGACACCCTGAGAAGAGAGGGGTGAACCATGGTGTCAATGTTTTATTTAAAAAAAGGATCTTGTCCCCACATTGGTTACAACTCATTAAACATGTAAGACCGATGAGAACAGAACAAAAACAATCACATTCATGGAGACCACACAACAATTTTACTTTGTTAACCACAATGGCCTACGTCCAAGGATCATACGCCGAAAGTGTGTCAGTCGTACCAAAATCCAATGATATTCACTAGTTTAAGGATTAAAAGGTTCGGTCAAAGACACTCTATTCCATGAAAAATGCATTTAAAATGGTTTATGGAAATCTCACTACATCCCTCAGATCACTTCTGTCGACTCCCCCTAGCTCACTACCCTAAGAGAAGTCAAACTCAGTTTATTGACATGAAGGTCTCTTTAATAAATTTTCATTTATGTCTTTGTATCTCTTCATCATGATACATTACTTGCATTGGTTTCTTGAATTGATGCACTTGAAAGCACGGAACCACTGAACTGGATAATCGAAAGCCTCTTAGAATCTTAACATTATGCTTGCACGCAATACCTAAACCTGCATGCAAAATGTGGAATTTTTTTCCCAAGATGACTTTCGTGGAACCACTACTTTTCAAACAACCCATATCTTATGTGCAATGGTACCTAAGGGTTCACTTGGTCTTCTCAGACGAAAGGAACACCTTGCAGGCAAGATTAACTATTTTCTAATCTTTTGCTCGCCAATCTTTCGTGCGACAGAGCAACCAAATTTTCGTTGAAAAAATCTTAAATATTCCATGGGGTAGGCACCTATTTATTGGCCTCGATGACCCTACACAGATGTTTTCAGTGAATCTTTTTTGGTGCATGCAAGGTTCTTCATGAGCGTGCAAAACCCCTTTTGATGTCGCATTGGGAGCATAATATTATTCCGTGCAACTTCACCTTTCATGCACATTTTAGTCTTGCACCAAGTTTTTTCCTTTTCCATATTTTGAAATTCTAATCCTAAATTAGACTTTGTGTGAAACTTCCTAAACACACTTTAATCTTGCGTGCAACTCCCTTTTCCAAACACACATTTCCCCATTTTCCAATTTTCCGGCCCAAAAATTTGGCAAACACTGGGAAACAACGCCACCTTTAATGCTATTGTCTGCATGAAGTGTATGATCCCTTTTCTGGGAAAAATTCTGATCATCCAATGAGTATTGTCAACAAAAAAACAAAACCCCATTTATTGTATAGAACGGTTGTGGTTCCAAAATTTCATTGATAAGAATATGATCTTATCATATGGTTTGTTCCATTCTCACTTAGTCAGACTCAGTTAGAATGAGGATATATTCCTGATCCTGGGCCATTAGAGTATGTATCAAGACTTATTCGATAGGAATGTGATCATATCGTGAGGCTTGTTCCACTCCCACATGGTGATACCTATCCAGAATGAGGATATGATACCGATCTAGGGCCTTTAGAATATACCTCCAAATTTTTTCGACAAGTAAGTTCCCCTGCCTTGAGGCATGTGTCGCTTTTACCTTGCAATCCCTAGTTGGAACATGAGTATGAACCCGATCATATGGATCATACATTATCAAAATATGATGATAATACTCCAATATGAGAGAAAGAGTGTGTGCTTCCTCTAATATAACCACTTGTTCCAAATGATCAGAGTGTTGAGTTGACATGACTGTAGGTGTAGGAGTATGCTACTATCCATTTATCTGAAATAGTGATAAAATATACTAGCAGAGATCTTTAGTTATTGCTAAAATATTTTGAAAATTTATAAATGTGTGTGCAGGGATCTAATCCTACACATTTTCAATCTCAATTATATAATATCTTATGTATTCAATTGATGAGGGGACATGCGCCCTATTTTTTCTTCCATTTTCCATTGGAGTATGCTGATGGACTTCACACAAAAGGGTAGGGATATGCACCTCCCCCATTATTTCTATGGGAATATGTCAACATATTTGTTCTGAGCTAGTAGGGATATGAGGTTGCACGATGGTTCTTTCCAGTGTATATCAAAAGACATCATCACCAGGCGTGGGGGTTTGTTCCCTCTCATGGTTATCCAGTTACTTCCTCCCATGATTAGCTTTACATTCTACCTTTTCATGGCTGTTAGAGATGAAAACATGTTAGGTGGTACCCTTAGTAGGTGACTAATGGGTTACAGAATGGTGATTCTGGAAATGGTGGTTGGAATATTCCCTCCTTTGTGGAACTTAAAACCAAAGGGAACCATATTGGACTTCCTTGTAAAACTTCATTGGATTTGGAAGATAGAAGTTGTCATGCTCCAGGGATATGCTTCTGAAGAATTTGGTTATAGTGATGAGGGATACTGGCTTAGCAGAAGCATTTTCTGGGTGATGCAAATATTCCGGCTACCATGTTTAGAGACCCCACAGGCAACATTCATGGTCAAGATTGTACTATTCTAATGGTACTCCTAGACCATCATATTTTCCTCCACTAGTTGGAGTTGTTGAGAAGGTGATATTTCTTGGTGACCCACGGGGGTCATAACCACATATGATTTACTGGAGAAAATGTTTGATGATGAAGACACTACCATGGGTTGGGATTCTATCGATGAGAGTAGTATCTATAATCAAACATGCAATAAAGAACAAATTTACTAAGTAGTCTGATATCGTAGACATAAATATGCACAATTAGATATACATGGTCAACTCAATTTTCTAATTTTCCTAATTTTTATATTCTGCTCACATGGAATTGTCTTGTCGAGGATGTACTTAAAAGAATCCATGTTCTAAGTGATAATATATATGATCATGCTGGTCTTAATTTATTTTTTGTATAGGGTTTTCAAAAAAATGTATCCTAATAGATTCATGTTGGGATTGTCAATATTGTTTTCATATGGAGGGAAAAAAATTACTCGATAGATTATAACCCAATTGTTGGTTATTATAGAGTTTCCCAACAGGTTCACCATTTTAGTTGCATATAGTGGGAACTAAATGGTCTGATAGATTATAACCTGGACATTTTTTTATTTTAGAGATTCATATCAGGTTGACCATTTCCATCACTTGGATTCCATGTGTGGAATGGGTTTCACTCGATGGATTGGTTAAGGGGGGGGGGAGAGTTTTAGGGCCTCGCTCAATCCCCTGCATCGAGTTGTCTATTTGTTCATCCATTCCTTGAAACTACGAATGGTTCCCTCATCTATGGATGTGGATGGAACTACTTTTCAAAGGCCATAAGTCATCTGGGTTTTCAGGCCTAGAAACTCTCAGGGACTCACATTGGTCGAGAGGATGAGATGTTGGAACCATCTCACCCTTTTCTGGGGAACTATTTCCTAATTTCTGAATCTCTTATAAATTTAAGACATGTTTGTGAATCTATCCCAAATCCTGATATGGGACCGATTACACTAAAAAATGACTATTGGTTAATTCTATTTCTGGCATAAAATATTGGGGTCTCTTTAGAGAATCCATCTGTATGTATCTGATGTTATCCATAATTTTCTGATAATGGGTGGATTCTTATATATTCTAAATCCATATAAACAGGTGCATTGAAGTGTGCTACCATGCAAGGAGGTGGTTAATATTCCAATGAGGGGATTGAGACATTATATGGTGTACTATGTATCCTGGTTACTGTAGGATTCACAACCCTTATAGTTTATTCGACCCATGAAATTTAATGTCATGCTGAAGTGACTTATATGGATGCACTATAACACCCAATATTCAACCTTTAGTCATGGAGGGATTTCCTACATATCTCATGAATAGATAGAATTAGAGTTTTCAATGTTCAATCTTTATAGGATTATATATTGATGTTACCCCTAACATTGTAGAGACCCATGGTGAAGATGATGTGATTATTGATGATCCCTAAGCTCACATGAGCTATGATCGGTGTTCGAAACAATGTATGTAAAATTATCATTTCATTTCTCATGATGTGGTACTTATGTGATGGGACTTCCCTTGATGATTTATCATGGATCTAGTGTCTTAGAGAGACATCCTATGTATCTTGGATTTGGAAGGAATCAGAGTCATTGTAGTTCAGCTAGTTTCTCAGTCCACTGGTGGACAAGGTAAGATGATCATCTCTTGGGACTAATTGATTCTCGATGGCTGAGATGCTGGAGTCATAAAAGCAATTACACAAAAATGGGTGTCTATTTGAACTCGGTCTTTCAGAAGGTGTCCTATGTATCTTAGTTATTACAAGAATCAGAGTTATCATAGTTTTGTTTATATCGGGGCTCACACACTAAAAATTCCCATGACATTATGGAGGTTTATAGTGCAAGTGTTATTATTATTGAAACTCTCTAAGCCCATCTGATCCATGATCATTTTGAGAAAAAGTGATATCAAGTAATCAATGCCAATTATTTGGATAAAGGAATTAAGTTCTTGGATTTACTTGGTTGATCAATATAGAAATCAAAATTCAATAGATGTGGACCGTGTATCCTGAATATAGAAGGAATAAGAGTCTCTTTAGTTCCCTCTATTAGGGGCTTAAACTCTGAAGTCTCCCAATTGATTGAGGATTTCAGACCAAAAATAGACAGTGTTATCAAGCCATAGGATTCCCTTTTGATCATCCCTTACACACCAAGTATGGACAATGTTATCAAACCCAGGGATACCCTCTCTTTCTTGTCTTGAGGGTGGCTAATGATCCAGCCGACCTATCCTGGAAGACATCACATGATCAATAAGGATTGTTCTAGAAGACATCGCCTAACCTGGATGGATTTCCTAGTGGGTATCACATGATCTAGCACATGTTCCCTAGTGTCATTTACAGGAGTTGGCTTGAAATATAAGGATGGTGTTGCAAGAGTCATTACGACATGGATCAGTGAGTGTCACATACCTTGGATAACATTCTTGGAGGTCATTTCAAGACCTGGTTGATATGTCTGGAAGGAATATAAGGTGTTAAATAACTTTCTCAACAATTTCATGAGAGCTAGGTTGTTATTCCCAGATGCGACATTGAAGCTTGAATACTATGTGGGAACTCTATTATATGACATAGGTGATGTATCTGAAGGATGCCACAAGGCTCGGCTAATAAACATAGAAGGTTTCACGAGACTAAATTTGTGTGCCCATGGGGACCATGTTACTTTCTCTAACATTTAAAAAGTATTTCTCAAGTTCCAAATATAACGAAGAAGGATATTCGTGAGATCTAGGATATATTTTCTGTTTTATCCCATGCCTTTGGATTACTCACATGAAGTGCGTGAGGTCCAGCACACATGTCTTTATCTTATGTCATCCACTTTTAATCTTGGTTCTAGCCCTTGGATTGATAATGCCTTAGGATTATTAAGTATTAATTTCTTTGAATCTCATCTGATATGGTAGACATGTTATATATTCATCGCACATCTCTCTAGGGGTCTATCAAATGATCTATGGACGATCACATGATGTACATTAAAATTAGAGATTGATTCCTCCAACTGTTCACCAATATATTACCTGATGAAAGACGTTCTTGTCATGAGATCAACCACTTTAAGAAGTCTTCTCTTTCCCCCGTGTCTGAGAGTCCATAAGCTGAGAGAGAAATCATCCATAGTGCATCCCTTTTTCATGTTGAGGTGGGGAATTTATAAATATCTCCACCCTGGTTGTTCGATACTTTGTGAGGCATATCTTGCATAAGTCAATGATGGATTCAATAAAGGGATCTAGTTCCATGAAACTTCATGAGTCTTTGTTGTGGATATATCTGAGGGCTTCGCTTTATTTTCAGTGACCGAGATTCTCTCTCGTCAATTAATACATTATTTTATTTCTTTGAATTAATGGGGAGTTGTTTGATCATGAAGCTGCGTCAAATGACTTCCTTGTTTTCATATTGAAATTCCCACAAGCCTTCATAATATTTCAATGCCTATTGAAATGCATCCATGAGATTATTGATGACGTATCTAGTACTCTTCGTGAGACAAGAATGGGTTTTCTGGGGGTCTCATGGGATATATCTATAGACATCCTTAATGTGTCTCAAGCATTTTCTGATCGTGAGTATCTTCCACCTCAGGCATATTTCATTCCCTCTGTTTTCTGTGAAAAATGTTGGGAGTCATGTGAAATTGGATGACTAATGTCATAGAAGATTGCTCTATTTTTTTGTGATGTGTCACATGACTGATATGAGTCATATGGGGGTGCATTAGTATTTTGTGGGAATTCTATTAATTTTTCCATAGAGATAAAAAGGGGGAGAAAAGATCCTTCTTGGAATACCCAGGGTCATTTGCATGGTGAGGATGAAAATCTAGAGAGGGATTTTGCGAGATGAGGCTTACATATCCTCTGGGAGATGCGGTGTCCTGTGGATCACTAGAGGTGCACGACATGCCTTTCAATAACCATGAGTAGATCCTTTCTCCCCTCCTTTTATCTCTTTTGTTTTATTTTAAAATGGTTTGAGGAGTTCATGATTATTCTCAAATGTTGATAAGGGAACAAATTATTCCCTTCGGTGATGAGACACATGATTTTTGTGGTTTTCTAGGGGTCTCTTACCTTTGGGTATCCTTACTCCCATTTTTATAGGATTTTCAAGTTTAATATCAAGGTGATTATGACTAAAAACCTATATAGTCTGGGGCAACTCATTCAACTGTCGCTCACACAGTTATTGGTAGTCCGGATCACCTTCGTAAAATTAGAGGGCCTCGTTGACAGGGGGCTCCGTGGGTTCCACCATAGGTTATGCATTGCATGTGGAACCTTCAGGTGATGTTATAATGGTCACATGATCATGAGTCTCTTAATGTTTTACATGATCTGCAGGTCTTCATCAGCTTCTTATTCCTTTGATTTTTTATGGGAAATGATACCCATATTTAGGTATTACTTTTGTTGTGAATTTTTCAATTCTCATTTGGAGGTAATAAAAAATCATCTACATAGACACAATACTTGTGGTATGAATTCCAATTAAGTATTTAGTGTAAAAATACCTAGTATAAAGCCTCAAAAAGAAAATGTAGGTTTGAATTACATGTATTCTTGAAACCAAAAACTGAATAAAACTACAAACATAAGTATGATTTGTGGATTGAGATAATAAAAGGAGTAATGATGTACCAACATCATAGCTTAACTCCAAAATAATTTTATGTGAAAATTATTTGAGGTACTTGGAGAATAATAACATATATAACACCTGAACTACCCAACCTTGAGGAAACCATGTCACCGTGATGAATTTGTAGTTGGGGTATCCACAACTTTACAGGTTAAGCTTGTTGGTCAAGAGAATAAATACCCTAATAGTGGACCCATTCCTAATCAATCAAATCATATTGATTCAAGGATTAATAGATATATATATATATATAGGACACTTATCCTATCTACCAGGGATTTTATAACTATTTCATTAATGTGGGAGCCCACACCTAATCATGGAAGTAGTGTTCATGGGAATACCTAACCCCTTGCTCAAAATGGGGGACCCATGTCCCTATTCAATAGGGGATAACTAAAATAATTAAAATATGTTGGGGACATGTTCCATATATTTAGTATGTCACTATTGGAGTATTATACCTCATGTTCTCTTAGAAAGTCTCTTTCTACACCATTATTCACTAATACAAATCCAAATATTCTCAAACATCCCAAAACGTCTAGAAAATTATCTGTTATAGTGAAGAGAAATGTACCATAACATTATACATAAAAAATGATCCAAATGGACTATTGTATATATGCTTTCAACAATCAGGTGTGAATATTTGAAAAATACCCAACAGAACTAGATTCTACATCAAGAACCCCTAATGACATCGAATGTTTACTCTGAGTGACAACTATACATATACTTCTATGTGTCATAGTCATATTTTTAAGCATATATAATTCATTATCTAGATTATATTACATAAAGAATCCTAGAGATAACAAATCATGTAACCCCAAATCCTAGGTCATTTTCCACAACATAAAGAACATTAATTGAAATCCTATAAACAATTTTTTATAACACTAATGTCACTTACCACTTAGACATTTGGGCCAAATTGTACCCTTGGGTAGAGTCATTCTGGTTCACCGAAACTACTCAATATCCCCACCCTACCAAATGGAATATCCTGGATGGACTCCCCATTCTACCCATCATTTTTATACACTAATCTATCACTGGGATCAAAATCCATAATCCCTCCACTCCCCACTTGGTAGGTTGTTAGCTGTTTAACCTCAATCTATCTAATGGATAAGGTAGAACACTAATATGTTCCCCTTTTAGAAACCATATTATCTAATTAACCATGATACTTGGTCATCACTATCACTATAATGTTGTCACCTCATCCCATTATCAACACTGCTATCGCTCCCAATCTAGATTCTTGATTCCAAACCTTCACATCAACCCATCCATCATACCTCGTCTTTATTGTTAATTTACATGATGAAATTTGGATCTACCACACACCCCAGTCCCCATTTCATAATCCACTATTGTTATCCTCACCACATTCCTAATTCAACCTCCTTCTAACCATTTACCACTTCTATTTTCAGTGATAGTCTATTCATCATAAAAAAATTGGAAAAGAGAGGCAGGATGGAGGGAGTGGATCACTATTGACAAAGCTAAACTTATTAGGGTCATTCCATCATGAATTCACCTTTAATGAATCATAGGAACATGGTATGAGGGATATGGATGGTTACATGTAATGGTATAACCACTCATTCTTCTTTGATTTAAATATTCTTCCCTAATGAATGATCCAAAAGAATTATAAATTTAGGTTTCAAAAGAAATAAAATTAAAAAATAACAATTTTTAGATTAAATATTTATAAGGATTGAAATAATAAAAAATCAGAAAAACCTTTATTAAATGATTAATAGATTAAGGATCAAAATAAAAATGTCCAGTGATAGTCTATCCATCATCCCTCCTCTTTATTGTTAATTTCAATGATGAAATTTTGAACCACCATACTCCAAAGACCCCATTTACTAATCCACTATTATTATCCTCACCACATTCTTAATTCATCCTCTTTCTAACCATTTAACACTTCTATGGTGAATGGTAGTCTTTTCATCATGACAAAATGGGAAAATAGAGGCTGGAGGGAGGTAGTGGATCACTATTGAAAAAGTTAATCTTCTAAGGGTCATTCCATCATGCATTTACCCTTGATGAATCATAGGAACAAGGATTGAGGGATATAGCTGGTGAGTAGCAATGGTATAACCACTCATTCTTCTTTCATTTCAATATTCTTCTCTAATGAATGATCCACCAAGAATTATAAATTTAGGTTTTAAAAGAATTAAATATTAAAAATAACAATACATAGATTAAATATTTATAAGGTTTTATATAATAAAAAAATAACAAAAACCCCTATTAAATGATTAATAGAGTAAGGATAAAAATCAAAGCCTTACCTCATGGGGTATTTTTCAATGATACAAGTTCCACCCTTGATCTACATTTTTTCGATTCTACTCAATGAATATAGATCCCAAATCTATTTTGAGTTTGGTGTATAATAGTGGATAACCTTAATTTGAGAGATTACATGGCTATTGAAAAACCATGAAGATACAATATTTTATATATTTGAAATGGGATTCGTCTAGGACCCTTAAACCATGCATAATTTATACTTCTCAATGGTAAAGTTCCCCATCATGAGAAAAACTGTAATTAACGATTTTTCATATGGGGATATTTAATAGCCTAAGACCCACACTTCTAAATTTAGTGTTAATAATAGAAACTTTACATTTTTTTTATTTGATACTGATAGATGTGATCCAATTTTTTCCATAATAAACATACAACATCAAAAGGAAATATTGGATCACATACATACCAAATGAACTTTTAGGTTTAGAGTTTTAGAGAATTTTGAAAAACCCATACATATATTAGAAACATAAATGATTAGTTCATAAAAATCTAGACCATCTCCCAAAATTTCTTAATGAGTATAACCCTTTTTAGACAAATACTACTTAAAACCATTCTTCATATACTGGGGAATGAATACATAAGAAAAGGGTGGGCTTAAATGATCAATTAGGATAAACATGGGAGAAATTGATTTTTGTATAATATGAAAGTGTATAATAAAAATAAGGTTAGGAGGTCATGATAATAACCAAAAGAGTTCATACAAAATCTTAAAAGGATCATAAACTTGAGTTTTAGCATAAAACATTGACATTTCGAAACACATGAATCATAGAAATAAAAATTCATCATAACTCAATAATGAATCATAATATAATTTTATAAATTTGTGTAAAATCATAATAAGTATATAAACCATTTCATATGTCATGTTTAACAACCAAGAACATCAGATTAGGCATCATTACCTATTTCCTATAAATGATCAAGCACATCGACTTGTTTCCCATAATAGATGAAGCATATCAACTTGTTTCCCAAAAAAAACTAGGCACATCGAATTTTTTTCCTAAACTTAATCATTATATATAATTCATTACCCAATACATTTGAGGAAGATATAGGTCCCACCAAACACATAATGGAAACCATATGTATGTCTGACATAAGAACATAAATCTTAATAGAACCCATGAAAATAAATGGGTTTCAAAGACATTTCATTATGACATAATCTGTGGAAAAGAAAAATGCTTCATAAACATCAAACCATCATAATCATAAAACAACTAGAGAAATAATAAGGATTGTATTCATGGATCATATCCCCAATTAAGCATAATTATCATAAAATAATGTAATCTTATATGGAAAAAATATTTTGAAAGATAACTTAAAATAATTCATTAGGAAAATATCCTTTCTATTTTGAAATCATATATTAAAAAACTACACAATTAAAAATGAAAAAAAATTGTTTGAAAAGAACCTTGTAATCGTGCAAAGGAGGATTCAATGTATTACTGTGTCATGAAGATAGGGAAATATTATCATGCTATATATGTTAATAAAACATTCCTTCTATATTTTGTTAAGATAACTCACAAAGTACCATGTTTGGAAATTGAAAGATATTTATTTAAAACTATTTTGTTAAAATTAAAAAAGGGTAAAAATGATTTTAATTTTTTTTAAAATAGTAATTTTTTTCTAAAAACCATTTCAGAAAACATGAAAATGGAAGAGAAATATTCCCCAATGGAGACTTAAACATAAATAATCCCAAATGATGATTAGATTGTGAAATAAATCATTACCACTTTAAAAACATTCAAATCATAAGCCCCAGGAATAAAAGAACCTTAGATGGATATGGAGTCCCTAGAAAAATCATAAGAAGAGTCAAATAAAATAAAATTCATGGGTAGTACATAAACCATAAAATAAATAGGTGGTGAATATGGCATGTGTCCAATGAAAATAAAAGTGAGATGAAAATCATTACCTCACGTCTCACATTTTTATATGATCAATCATCATATATAATAAATATGTATTTATTAATTATTTATTAATTAAAAATATATAAGTAATATTTTTTATTATTTATTTATAACATCTTATCACCCGTTTATTAATAATTTTAAATTAAAATATCTTTTCAGAGTAATAACTACTTCGTTTCCCATGCATGTTTCAATTTAGTAGTCATGATGAATATAATTTGACAATATTACCATAATTTCTAGAACATTAATCACGGTATAAAAATAATAAATATTAATTATTGACATATTTATAATAATTTATAAAAATTCTGGATAGAAAAATGAATTATACCATTCTTGGAGACGGTTGTACGTATGTAAGAACGTTGTTTCCATTTTTCGACAGAAAGTATGAAATAAAGTTAAATAACAATTCAACATAAAAAAATTATTTCTATATCATAAATATAATATATATTAATCAATGTTGATTCTCATTACCATCCATGACAAATATAAAATAAAAACTAAGAACATCACATCATGGAGATGACAGTCTATACGTATGCATGAGCGGTGTTATTATTTTCCAAAAGATTAGATGATAAGAAAGTGGATATTATATTATCATTAAAGAAGTAAAATTATGTAATAAATTTTATATATAAACCATAATAACATATAATTCCATTCCATAATATATGACGATGAAAAAAATAATTACATCGCTATGTGGAGATGTTAAGCTATACATATGATCGAGCGATACATTAACGTATTATTTGATGGGAAAGTGGGTATATAATGGTGTTTTAATAATCATAATAAAATTTAATAATATGTATGAGACTAAATTTATTAATTTATGATAAATATCATGGATTTATAAAAGGAAAATAAGAGTAGAAAAATAAAGTGATCAGTTAGAGAGATTACCTCTTCTTCGAAACAACTCCTTTAGATCTCCTCTAAAGTGATACAGGGTTAGTATTTTTGGAACACGAGAACCTATATAATGAGGATATAAAACCAGAGAAGATAATTTTTATGATTCTGGTATAAATTTATTTATCATTATGGTGTATAGATGTGAGGTAGGAGGTTTCATTTTATAGTTGAGGTGAGAGGCAGTTTTGGGATTATTTAAAAAATAAACTATAATAAGATTATTGTAGAGTAAAGTACATAAAAGTTTTAATGAATTAAAAAATAAGGTATGATATGGTTGAATTCACATAAAAAATAATTTTTTATTGGTTTATGTGTTAGTTTAACCTATATATTTTGTTTAACCAAATAATTAACATATTTTTTCATTAACCGTGGTAACATAGTTTTCACTCTTATAAGGTTATAATTTTTCACATAAGGTGACTATTGACTCATAAATGGATATGGAATGATATTTTATACCATATATTTTCAAATTGGTACTAATTTAATTTTTTTATGTTTTTTAAATTATATAATAAAACATTATTTTCATAAAATATAAGGAGTGTCAATTTTTAAACTATTCATTACTTTGAATTTGATAACATCAATTAAAAACACTTATAATTAAAACACATTATTCGAATAAATCCAAAAAATGTCATTATAGTATATAAAATTCATGTATCACATTATGTATCTCAAATTTAAATACATTTAATATTTTTAAAAACATTTATTTGATTTCTCCATTAATTGATTAATAATTGAATCAATGTTGTGTAAGTATTTAAATAAATTATTTAATTCCTAAAAATTATAAATAAATTACTAAAATGAATATAATTTAATTATTAATAAAATTACCATCAAGATTCATTCAGAACTATTTTATCTCTGAATGTGAATGTATAAATGGAATTTAAAACTAAGAGAGTGACATTTTCTCACTTCCTTTGGTTTAAATAATATATAGGTGATTTTCATGGAAAAGTGTTCACTAGATGACTAAATTTAAAAAATTATGTGTTAAGTATGGAATTAAATTCCTACAATAATAATTAGGATAAATAATTATGTTCTTATCACTTATTTTTAGCCTATATTAACTTGATTTACCCTTTACTAACGTGATAAAAATTACTAAGGTTAGTATTCATCTTGACCAAAAATAAAGGGACCTATTTACCAAATTTGAATCTCATTAATTAAAATTTACAATTCATTATTAAAAATTAAAAATAAATCAGTGGAAAATTTTAATTTACAATTAAACTGAACAAATACAATGAAAAACATTTATTCATAAAAATACCCTTTTTAATAAAATTGTTTATAAAAAATTAAATATTGAAATTGATTCCAATAAACACAAATAGATTATTAATAATATTATACAACAAAATTTACTTTTAAATAAAATAAAATTAAAATATAAATTTTCGTATGGTCGAAAGAAAAATAAGGTTTTCAATAAAAATCAGTATTTGTTACTATTCATTAGAAAATTTATTTATAAAGAAAAATTTAAAAAATTTACCATAATTACATTTTAATATAAAATTTTAAAAAAATTATATAATTTAATAAAATACAATTTATAAAAATAACATAATTTATTAATAATATTTTTATAATAAAAAACATATTTGAAGAAAAAATATTTCTTTAGCATAAAACAACATTACTGAAAATTAAGTGCTATTTCCATAAGAATTTATTAATAAATTTATAAGAATTAGGCCCTTTATATATATATGTATATTTATTCAATTAATACCATTCATACCCTCCAATTTAACATCTATGTTATAAAATCCATATAATATTCTAATAATGTTACACAGTTCGTTTAAACTCGATTTTTCGTGTAACACAAGTTGTTGAAGAAATAAAATTATTTAAAGAGAAATAATTTAGAAAACTATAATTGTGTTAAATTCTTATCCACTTTAATAAATTTTATCCTCCTAATTTTTCTCAGTAATAAAAGGTTTTTTTATTTGGAAATTAATTTATGGAAACCCATATGGCTATGAGGGCTAATGAATCTTCCACTTGAAAAGAGGGAAAGGGAAGTATGAAGTTCATCTCGTATTAAAAATAAACGGTTTAAAAATAGGATAATATTAGTGGGAATTTAAGTAATGTATAGAGATAATTTATCATAATAAGGTGAATGATCTTGAGAAAGTTAGCAATAAAAAAATCATAAACCACATATGTGGAAAAGACCGTCAATTCATTGGAATTGAAGTTTATAGGAATTTTTTTTATCTTAAGATCATTTTCCAAGATTTGAGGAATTAATTTACTACCTATTATATGAAAATGTGTAAATATACATACTTTACAAGTACAGTTTCATCCTTTAATCAATTTCCACCATAATTCCATCTTTTTCTAAAAACAATCAGTATTTATGATGAAATTTTCATGTCTAAATAACTAAAATAATCCTCTAATAGTTATCATATTCAAAAAAAGAATAAAAATATTTTCATCCAATCTTTAATAATTAACAAAACAAAATTGGTTAGCACATGATAAGATGATTTCCAAAAATAGTAAACCATCATATGAGGAAAACTACTTTATTCTAAAAAATCTACAATGATACCCAAAGTTCAACATAGATCATTCAATAAATAACTACACATAAAATTACTCCACATATTTTATAATAATATTCAAACCCAAAAATTAAATATATTTGATTTCACAGTCTTCCAAGATAAATTTGGAATTTATCTCCCAAAATGATCACACCCTAAACATATAATCTCCATGATATGATAACCATTCTCATAAATAACTTAAATCGCTATAAATCCAAAATCATATATTTCCAAAAAATAAAATTCAAACATCATTACTCAAATAAAATTAAATAACAATACTTTTTCATTAATCATATAGGGTTCCCAAAACAGTGAACGTCTTCCAAATTAACATTAATCACCAACCAATTTATAATCCCAATATTGTCAATATAATTAGACATATGTTCCCAAAATAAACATAATATTTATCTGCCATGTAATTTTAATAAAGAAAAAAATAATTTCATGCCTACTAGGAAGTCACGTAGGCTAGTGGAAGGTGATGCACCCTTTTCACCTTTCATTTGTGGGTTCAATTCTTGTGGACTTGTCATATTGAATGGGTAGTCACCCAACCTTATGTTTGTAATTTTTTCAAAATGATATTAATACAATCCTTATAAAGTTATTATAAATTTTGTAAACATCCTAAAAATAACTATAATATATTCAACTTTAAATAAATGTTTTAACCTCAATGTTTATCTCATACCTTTCATTTTGCAAACCAAAAATTTAACAAACCATACTTACATAAATTTCAATGATCATATAAATACTAAGGTTTATAAATAACTTTAATTCATATGTAAAAAAATTTAAAATCATTCTTCCTCACATAACAATTCATTTTAAACCTAAGGGTTATATATACCTATATCAAAATATCACTATACATATAAAATTTCAATCACTTAAAACCTTAAAATGGGTGTTTAAGAATCTGAATGTATGGTTAACCTCAAAATTATGTTCCCACGATGGTATCTATAACTCCTAAAAAAACTTCTCATGAAATAATCCTTCTATCTAAATTTATCTAAACCTTTGTAGGACAATAAATATAATAGAATGAGACACTCATTTCAAGATCTGGTGTTAAAAAACATTACATTTATGGCTTTGATTCTTATAAATGTGACCCAATTATTTCTATAAAAACATATATGTCATAAAGAAACATTAGATCACTTACATACCAAATGACCTTTTATGATTGGATTTTTATAGAATTAGGAAAAAATCTTACAAATCATGGAAAATTGAACATCTACATAATAAAAATATATTTCATCTTCCAAAATTTCTTCATGACTACCACCGTTCATAGACCTATCCTACTTAACAAATTTTATAAATCTTGGGAAATGGAAACTTAAGAAAATGGTGATATTAGATTATATTATAGATGAACATGAGAGATATAAATTGGGGATCTTATGAAATCATAAAATAAAGATAAGGTCATGAGATATTGACCATAACATTAAATTATCACAAACAATCTGAAAAAATCATAAACATGAGTTGCAACATCAAAAATTAACATTTCAAAATACATGAAACATTAAAATGAGAATTAATCCTAACTCAATCACAAAATATGACCTCATTTCAGAAATGTGTGAAGAATCATCATATATATATAAACCATTTAATATTCCAAGGTTAAATACCAAGACTATATGATCAGGAACCAACACATTTCCCCCCTAACAATTCATGTACATTGACTTGTTTCCCATAATGGATCAAGCACATCGACATGTTTTCAATAACATATCAAGCACAACTACTTGTTCCCATTAACTATCACATGATATATAATTATTTACCCAATACATTAGAGATATATATAGGTCCCACCCATCACATAATTAAAACCATACATATGTGTTCCATATGAACATAAATCATAACAGAACCCAATAAAAGAAATGGGTTTCATAAACATTTCATCATAGTATAACCCATGGAAGAGAAACAGGTTTCATAAACATCATTCCATCATAAAAATTACCCAAAAAGATAAATAATGATAACGGTATTATTAGATCATATCCATAGTAAATAAAAAGTAACATTAAATAATGTTATCTTATATGGAAAATGATTTTGATAGATCACCTGAAATAATTTTTGAGGAAAATATCATTACCATTTTGAAATCATTTTTTTTAAACCCTGAAATTATAGAGGAATAAATTTTCGTTGAAAAGAAACATGTAATATTGTAAAGTAATCATAATATCATTAATGTTTTATGATGGGATGAAAATTCAGTCATTCCATATATGTAAACAAATTCCTTCTATATTTTTTTCCAAAAAATCCATAAATAACATTGTTTGGATAATGAAAAAAGATTATTTCAAAACTATTTTTAAAAAATTCAAAGAAGAATAAAAATCTTTTTAAAAAATATTAGAATAATTTAAATTTTTTTGAAAACATTTTTAGAAAACATAAACATTGAATAGAAAATTTCCCCAGTGGATAATTAAATGTAAATAATCTCGAGTGACGATGAGATTATTAAATAAACCCTTACTTGTTTTGTAACATTAAAATCATAATAACCATGGATGAAATAAACTTATATGGATATTTAAACCACATAATATTCTTAATAATTATTATAAAATTTAATTTATAGTCATTATATAAACCATACATGTAAGAAGTGGTTAATATGTCATGTGTCCCACAAATGTAAAATTGAGACGAAAATCACTTACCTCAATTCACACATTCCTTGTTAATGTGATAACATTCTATATAAAAAATAAAAACTTATTATTAATGTATTATAAAACCATATACCAATAACACCATTTATTCTTTATTTATAACATCTTATCACTTGTTTATTGATAATTTGTTTGACAAAATCATTGTCTTAGGTGATAATTGCTTCGTTTTCCAAGCATATTTTGATTCAAAAGTACTAATACTTATAAATTGATAATAATAACATAATTACCATAATTTAAATCATTGTATAAAATATATATATATATTAAATATTAATATATTTATAAACATTCATAACAATTAGAGATAGAAAAATGAATTACACCATTCACGGTGAAGATATACCTTATGTATGCATGAACGCTGTATCAATTTTTTGATGGGTGGAACGAAATAAATGTAATTAATAATTAAAATTTATATAATAATTATTATATAAAATATATCATTTATATTCATCAAATTCATCCTTATTACAATCCATGTGAAATATAAATGAAAAAAATCATATCGCATTGTGAAGACGGTAGTCCATACGTACGCACGAGCGATGTTATCATTTCCCAAATAAATTGGATGATAAAAAGGTGGAAATTATATTATAAATCAAGAAGTACAATTATGTCATAAATATAATATAAAAACATTAAACCAATAATAATTCCCTTCTATAAAACATGGGAATGAAAAATTAATTTTATCGCTACATGGAGATGGTAAGCCGTACATACGAATGAGAGATGCGTTCACTTCTTATTTAATGGTAAAGAGGGTTTATAATGATTTTTTAATAATCATAATAAAATTTATACACACTAATGATACATTGTATATTATTTTATAATAAACATATTATATCTAGAGGAGGTAAAGAATAGTAGAAAAGGAAAGTGATCAGTTAGAGTGATTACCTCTTGTTCGAAATGACTCTTTTATGTCTCCAATAATGGGCACTAGGGTTGGTATTTTGGAAATACTAAAAGCTATGGAATAAGTATATGTAATTTAATAAGAAATTTTATAAGAGTATGGTTGATACTGAATCTCATTGTGGTGTAAATAAGTGAGGTAGTAGGTGTCCTTTTATAATTGAGATGAGGGGCAGTTTTGGAATTATTTTAAAAAATAAAATATAATAAGACTATTCTAGAGGAAAATACTTCAAAATGGTCATGAATTAAAACCTATGATTTTCTATGACTAAAATATAATCACTTAATAAATTTTTTACTTGTTTATGTTCTATTTTAAGCTGCCACTTTTTGTTTAACCCCTTAATTAACCTATTTTATGATTAACCACAGTAACATATTTTCTACTCTTAAATGGTTATAATTTTAAATTTAAGGTATATATTGACTTGTAAATGAATAATTTATGATATTTTAGACCATATATTATCAATTTTGTAATTATTTAATATTTTTATGTTTTTTATATAATTTAGTAATATATTATTTTCATAAAATATCATTATTGTCAATCTTGACACTATTCATTACATTGGATTTAATAACGTCAATAAAAAACTTATAATTAATTTTTTTATAGAACCCCAAAATTTGAATTAAATATATAAAATTCGTGGATCACTTTCAATATAAAATATTTTTAATATCATTTATTTAATTTTTCCATTAATTGAATAAATACTCCATCATCATTATGTTTGTATTTAAGGAATTTATTTAATTTATAAAAATATAAATAAATTAACAATGAGAATATAATTTAATTTGGAACAAAATTACTATGAATACTTATTCATAACTAATTTTTTCCCATGTTGAATACATAAATGTTTTTTGAAACTTATAGAGTGACATTTTTTCACTTTGGTTTAAATAATATATAGGTATATTTTGATAAAATTTCCATTAAATGACTCAATTTTGAACCTTAGGCTAGAATTTCATTCATTGATTAATAATTAGGAAGAATAATTATGGCCTTAGCACTTATTTTTAACCTATATTAACTAGATTTACCATTTATCGAGGTGATACAGATTACTAAGGTTACTATTGGTATTGACCAAAAATAAAAGGGAACTATTTACTAAATTTCGTCCACTAGAATAAAAATATGAAATAAAATTTTAAAAATTATAAACCCTTTTGTGCAGATTTTTTTTTAAATTTAACTGGCAAAATGAAGCAAAAACTATTTTTTAAAAAAATGCACTTTTTAAGTATAAATTTTTTTTAACCAAATTAAATAATGAAATTAATTCGAATGTATATAATTGTTTTATTAATAATATAATAGAATTTATTTAAAACCAATTTTAAATAAAATATATCTTTTCAGATGGGTGAAATGAAAATATAGTTTTCAATGAAAATTAGTATTTTTCACTATTTATTGGAAAATAAATTTTTTCTAAAAATTATTTTTTACCCAAAGATAATTTTTATATGATGATTTATAAAATAATATTTTTTTATAAAATAAAATTTATATACGTTTCATAATTTATTTATAATATTTTGTAATAAAAATAATTTTTGAAGAAAATGTATTTCTGAAGCATAAAATAACATTATTGAAAATTGGGTACTAATTTCATAATAATTAACCAATAACTTTTTTATGAGTAAGTCTTATATATATATATATATATATCATAATTAGTGTAATACCATTTATACCATCTAATTTAAGGTCTATTCAATAAAGGTCACATGATATTTTAATAATGTTACACAGTTTGTTTAAACTATCTATTTAGTGTAATTCCAATAATTGAAGAAATAAAATTATTTAAAGATAAATATATTATAAACTTATCGGGATTTTCCAATGTATGTTTAGGAGATATAAATGATTTATCTTATTTGGATACATAAGATAAATATATTATATTTTAAAATATTGAATATTCTTTAAGATACCAATACACCAATTAAAATTAATCTATCTACATGGACACTTAATTAAATATTATTCAATTTTTAAAGGGATCCAAATAATAATTCTAGGTCAAAATATCCTCTCCGACTTTCAGAATTTTCAACTTGAAAAGTGAAACTCTCTCAAATATGCGAGGTTACTAAGTTCACGTATGATTATTATTCTCTCTCAATATCTCCTAAAGATTCCTATATCAAGACAATGCATACAATAATGCTATCACCTAACCCATATGGGTCTTATTATTTCGATCCTTGATGACCATTGGGTACTCCACAAAGGTGGTGTTGTCCATGATGTCCATGTCACCTGAGTCAATATTGTGTGATGGATCATAAAAATATCTCCTAAACTGTAGTAGATGGAAGATTTTATGCACTAAATCTAGTTGTGAGGGTAACACCATATGATAAGAAAACATTCCTATCTAATATAGAATATGGAAAGGCTCTATGAACCATGGGGAGAGATTCATTCCCAAATCTAACCTCCTTAAACAATGTCATGGAGAGACCTTGAAAAATAAATTATCTCCATACTCAAACTCTAAAGATATCCATCTTTGGTCTAAACTAGACTTTTGATAGCCTGGGTTATCCACATCTTCCCTGGGATCACCAACATCTTCTTCATAAAAACCAAACTATAACCAAACCTATAACTCTAATAACCTTATAATAAAAGGGAGACCTATAGGATCTTCAATAATGGTATTCAAAAGGTTTAATGGACATAGTGGTGTAATATTTATTGTAGTATAAATACTATAATAGAGAACAAAATCATGAAATATGGATTCAAGAACTTGATTGAAACTTAATTTGTACTTCTATCCGAGGATGGAATATTATTCTCAATCGCATCTCACTATAAATGTATTCCTACAATCCCCTACACAACTAGGGCTTGAATCGATCATCTTAGTCATAAATGATCATCAGTGAAATTCTATGGAATCGTATGACATCATACATGTATATAATTCGTAATAAATCCACTAAAATATTCTTCCAAATGGGGAGAAATTAAGAAAACCTGGTCAGTTGGATGATGATCACCTAGAAAACATCACAACCTTTTACTAAATAAGGAATTCATGTCATGAATTCAATGTATATCCTATCCCAGTTACACAATGGAACCTCAAGGGGATATCTCAAACTATCTAGAACTTGGTGGTTTGTCTTCACATTTTACCAGCTGGGGAATCAGACATGAACTCTACAACACATTTCATCATGGATAACTACAAATACAAATACCTAAAATCTGGGTACATCATTAGAATACATATATTTAGCACCAAGGTGGAGGTGTGAATCCCCCTCAACACCTACTCACATATCACAAGTGAAACCATTGTCTACCTTTAGATGAGAATGATGTACTCCTAAACTTTATATAATTCATTAGGTACATCAACTTTTAATATTCAGTCATAAACTATTTCATAATAAATGTCTCCAAGATGAGCCTCACTCGCCTTGAAAAGATGTTTGGGGGTTTCCATTGTCAATTGAAGGCACGAAATATTTCCCTCTTCTAGTTTAACCTACTACATCAAGTCTGAATTCTCTATTATGTGTCACTCTTTAGATTCCTACATCACTAAATAAGTGCTCTACTTAATTATAAGGGAGTCAACCACCTAATTATCCCTTTCAAAGATTATTGATGATCACAAATTAATATTGTTATAGGAACTCTAGAAATTGATTCTACATCAGTGTAAGATCACACTGGGAGAAAAATCACCTGATACAATTTTGATTCATGTAAACCATAAATATATCATTGAGAAGTTAGTTCCTATATATCTATAAGGAGAACACTATTTTTATGAGCTCTAATTCATGTGTTTCGTTGTTTTTCTCATGATATCTCAGCTTCATATACCCATAAGTAGTCATTGTTTTCCTATGCATCGACACACATCCATGCCTGGTCCTAGATCTATTTTTGACCAATAAGTAGTCAACTAATTTTGTCAATAATTAAAAAATAGAATCACTGTTAATACTCTTCTTAAAATATTAAATTTTTTACTATAGTAATATCATATGAAGATATACCCCTTTCAGGTAAGGATAGTCAAGGGAGATTCAATCTTGGAGATGAATTGTACACAAATTTGGTAAGATCATACCATACTAAGATATTTTTATTCCTTGACCACTTTTTGGTAGGAACCCAAGGGATACCAGTTTGGATATTCATAACGTAAATTATAAATCCACTATCCTAGATTATATTCCCCAAGAAATAGACTTTCAAAATATAGAATTCACACTTTGAGAGTTTACAATACAACTAGTGATCATGAAGAAAGTCTATTATGATCCCAAAATGATTATTATTCTCATCCAATTACATAGAATAAATGAGGATATCATCAATAATGATCACTATTTACTAGTTTAATAATAACTGGAAGGTATGATTCATGAGTCCCATGAATAAATTGGGTTCATTCTTCACATTTAAAAACCTCACTTGGTGCTAGTAAAATCCATAGAGATACCAGAATGCTATCTTCAAATTGTCCTCCCCATGGTCATGAAGATGTTGATATGTAAAACTAAGGTCAATCTTAAAGATTCTCTTCACTCTATATATCTAGTATAATAGGTTATAGATCCTTAATAAAGGGTATTTATTCTAGATCACTAACTAGTTTTTGGGGTCATATTCCATACAATTATTTAAGATCCCAACCACGATCTTGGTGAATAGGATGAGAGATTCCCATGGGTATACATTAGTCTTGATAAGACATTTATCCAAAAGGTCCTCATGATAAACATTTATATCCATATTCTTTGATAAAGAAATCTAATTTTTTTTCAAATTATATAATTTAGTCACTAGGATACAAATAAAAAAAAGCCACTTTCATAATGATTGGAAAATCCTAGTATATCCATATAAAAAACATACAAAAACCTTTATACAACTATTGTATGATGATCCTTAGAATCATTCACTACAAAAAAGAATATGCTCACCAACTAGTGAGTAATCACATGAAACATCCTCCAAGTAGGCCATGTTTATTCTATATATAGATATACCTATCCCACAAAGTGGATCCTTGATCCACTAGATTGATATTACACATCTCTATAAAGATATAAATTTTTTAGGCATGGAATTATGATAACTATTATACACCAAGGATGGTGTCATGGGGTCTTATTAAAACTGTGAAGAGTACATATACAAAAATATATCAATTTATCCCAATATCACACAATAGGAAGATGTGGGTGTTCATTTAGATTCATATATAAGATTATCTAGCTACATAAATTAGGATATGGGCTCTACAAAAAGTTATAACTCTTAGGATAAAAAAGAAATAATAAAATAATGGATTTTATTCGTGTCAAAAAGTATGATTCCTAATGTAAAAAAATAATTGATTACACATTAATCCATAAAAATTATTTCATGGTCAAATATATACAAATATTTTATCTATCCATGATCCTAACCACTAGAGCCTTCATCCTAGAGAGGACCATCTGGTGGTGGTGGTGGTGGAAATGGGTCAAATAATTTTCCACCAACATATCCTCCCCAATAACCACCACATCCTATACTAAAACCCCCTATTGAAGGACTGCATTGACCATTTTGGGGAGTCCCTTAGTCCCACTGCAATCTCAAACAAGGAGGTTCATCCATTATGCATCCCTAGAAACCCATAGAAACACATCCATTTGGGAAGTCTTGAGCTATGGTTTATTGACCAAAAATAGTATAGAAAAGATGGTATGTCAATGATTTATCCTTAATAAGAGTTTCATATATTTAATACCAAAGGCTGGGATAATGTGTTTATATTCCTACCATCGATACCCAAGTCTGGGATCCTTGATACCCTTGTGTGATTCTATCATCGATTGGATGTAGCTAATGAATTTTCCAATGGGAAATTAAAACCTGCCCTAGGTATTACTAGTATCTCTCAAAACAAAGTCTCATCACCAACAATTTCTACAATACATAACTATTTTTTAGGACTTATTAAAGAACAACCTGATCTTAAATATGTCCCCAAAGTTCCCACTTAATCTTTTGACCTTCAAAAAATCCATCACGAACTATTGTCAAGGACTACATTATGAGATTTATGAACATCAATACATTCTCAAATATTGTCATACTTCATTTTTATATATCTAAAAGTTCTTTCAGCAAATACTTACTTAGATTTATTGGGTACTACTCCTTTTTATCATGGATCTCAAACTATGACCATGGTAGAGAATCATCATCATGTGTTCATGTAGTTAAATATGCTATGTTTATAAGGATATATTAACACATTATCTATGTAGTGGAAGTAATCAGAAACCAATAAACATAATATCACCATACATGAAACCAAAAACCATACTATATATAAAAATGAAGAAACTATTAATTATTCCTTTCACAGATGAATTTCATTACTACTAACATTCACCAACATGCTTGATGAGGACCCATTAAGGGTATATAACAGAATCTCCACTACATTGTGTATCCATGGGTTATATGGGTAGGACTCTCCATTAATTCAAATAACTCTAGTTCCTCTTATAGGAAATAAGAAAGAATTATAGATCTTAAAGGAGTGGGAGAATAAACATGAATAAAGGGAATGATCAAAACAAATAATTTCAATGGTATTTGGTCCCTTATATAGCCATTGAGATGTTTCCATGAATTCATCACTTGAATAAATCTCTTCTCCCTAAAATTTAATATTTTAAAACATCTAATTTAATGCTAGAAAATATTTGTGGATTTGAATATAAAATCTTTAATGTTCCATTACCATTCATATCAATGTATTAGGATATTAACACATTATAAGGAATAACATTGAAAAGGTGTAAGAGTTACAATATCAAATTTCCTAACCAACAATATACCCATTTCATATAATATGACATGGAAAAAATTCTAATATGAATTTAAGTATTTATAACATATATTTATCTCCAAATTTTATTAATTCCTCATAATCTTCATGTCATTTCACATTATATTTTATTATATATAATTAATTATGAAACTGTATCAACAAATCATTTTGGATAACCTACAATTTTTTTAGAACGATGTCATCGAATTTATTGTGTATCATATATAATGTAATACCATATTAATATCCATCCAAAAGTCCATTTGGATAAACTCTAAACCACTATTAGAGTAGATAACTAAAACAAACCCAATACCAGTTTAGTCAACCAAAATGGGTGACCCCGCGTCTACCAAATGCATCATATAAAAGAATTTATTTTCATGTAACCCCTTTGTTTAACACAGTTTTTGACTATAGATATTGAAGTATGCCAAAATTATATAGCTAACTAATAAATTATTTATTCTCTAAGTATAGACTTAATAGGTCATTGAATACATCACAAGTCCCTTGTATTTATGGATGATAATATCACCTCTATTGCAAATGAATAGATAAAAAAATTAGATATACTTTCTAAGTATGAATATAAACTTTTTTAAGATCCATTTTTTTAGGTGTGATAACACCAACATTAATGAACTAAATCCCATTATAGAATTATTTAGTATATCTCAATCAATGGAACAAATTTCAAAGTCATCATATGAGTGGAATGTCCCTTCTTGATTAATCTCCAATTGATGACATGATCAGAAACATACCCAACCACACATGATTAGATAATCCTAAATGCTTGATCAATAATGGTATGAAATTATGAAGGTTATCATGATATGTATGTCTTGAACCTCAAGTATAAGGGGATTCAAATTTTAATGATATTCCCCTAGTATACCAAAGAAATTGTGTGTGATGATCAATGTGGTATATTTAGTGGTCCATTTGGTGAATAAAACACAATTTGTGTCTCATGAGAATATTCCATATCCTGATACAGGAATCCTAATAACTCTAACCATAAAATTTATACATAACCTATAATAATTTAGGATTAAAAATGGCTATATATAAGTCAATTTGTTTTTCTTTTGGAGCTCAATTATCACTTAATTTCATGACATATATATATATATATATTTATAAACATTTAAACCAATATAAAATAATGAAAAAAATTTATATTTCTTTTTTACAACATGATACATTTTATATTTTTAAATTCGTTTAAGAAAATTTAACAAAACAATACATAAGAGACTATCTAACATATAGTATCTGATAGAATGCAAGACCATCCTTATGTTTACTAATATTTTTAGGGTTTTTTATTAAACTCATTACATAACTATGTAATTACCACTAAATATATATGTGACTATATGATAATTCCATCTCACTAAAATATCTAATGTGTAAATTATATAATGTTAGACAGTTTGAATAATGGAGAGACATAGAAATTATATTTCACATGATTATGTTATTGAATAAGAATTCTAGCACCTTAACTTTTGAGAAGCAAATGTTACAGTATTAATACCTTACACTATCTACTCAAAACACTTTCTAAGTTCATAATTATGTTCATTATTCTTCTAACCCTTTCTATGAAACTTCTCCTTGAATATTTCAGTTACCAATGTAACTATTTAGATTAATACTTTATTTTTTTCCTAAAATCCTTTAGTATATAACGATTTTCACTTCATTATTGTAAATAAATACAGATATTTACATTTATCTTTACCAACATACCCTAAAACATTATAAAATTAAATAAAATTCACTTTAATTTATGATTGGTATATTCTTTTATTTTTTATCTTTTAACTTCTCAGAGTCCAAAACATATTCCCACTATCCTCTTAGAAAATAAATATCACACCATAATAGAAAAAATATTTTATGTTTTGAAAATTAAATTTATTTCCATTTAATATAAATTTTTAACAATCAAATTTTTTATCTATATTATATTTGGAATTTATCTGATTGTATCAATTTTCTGAAAACAATACTATATTATTTAAAATATTTCATTAATGTTGGTGTAATATTAATTCTTCATGTTTTAGAAAACACTTATATAAACACTTTTAACCTGGATAAAACATTTTTATCCATTTTCGTCTTTTAAAAACATGTTATAGAACTTGCGGAAGAATATGACATATGTAACATATCATATTTTTCATAAAAATATTTTTTAACAAAAAACTTCTATCATAATATAAGATAAATATGATGCATTTACACATCCTTTACTAAGATTCATATGAGCATTATATATTCCCTAGTAATCAATTATTTGATTTAGAAACCCTTTTTTCATTTGAATATTAAATATGTACTCAAATAATTGTTTCCTTGATTTTGGACACCCATATAATCACTATATTAGAAAAAATACAATTGGTATTACATACCCTTCAAAACCAAAGAATTAAATATATACTAGTACCTAACATTGGCATTCAATTGATTTTTTAATCTCCTTGAGGTATTTTATAAAAATATATCATATAGATATATTACTCTTCTTCCATGTGAAATATATATTTCAATGAACTTGATGAGATACTAGAATAAATTTTTGTAGACATTCCAAATAACAGTTATTTTTATAGTTTTTACTTTTACCAAATTTTATATTCAACATAGGACTGAAACCCTATCATTATATGCCTAGTCCATCTCAAAGTTCCCCTATAATTATTGATAATGTTTTAATTTTAAGAACCTATATTAGAGACATGTATTTATCCTTTATAAGTGTTTATACGATTCTTATATGTGTAATAACAGGTTTTTGAAAGTTTCCAGGTTCATTTTGAAGTAATATTGATGTACCAATATGAAAATGAATAATGAATAAAAAAAATTGTATTATCGTGACTTCATATGAAAATTTGTGAGAAACATGTAGGAGAATTATAATATAAATAAGAATTTTGAGCCTTAATTAGGTAATTCTAGCCTGAGTAAGATAATTGATCAATTCATAAGTAATTTTGACATGTGTAAGACATTTTGGGAAAATGAAAATAGAAATTCATCTATTCATAAGATGTTTGAGCCACGTATATATAATTATGGGAAATTTAAAAGAATTATCAAACATATAATAAAAATATCATACATGTAAGATAATTCACTAATAATATAGTTATCGACTCAAATGGTGTTTGAGTGTTGTGTATGAATTTTGAGTTTGTCATAAAATTTGACAATCATAGAAAATATTTTTTTCAATAAAGGATAATTTAATTAGTGTTATTATCAATGTATGAAAATTTTCATAATTTTATAATATAATATTTGGAATAAAAATATTTAATTCAAATGATTCTCATGAATTTTTCTTCATCGATCAAACATCCCAAATTTTTTTTATTCATGTTGATAATACACTATCATCCAAGGGTGAAGTTGTGTGATGAAATTAGTGATACACAACACGAAAGAAGGTTCCATATCCTATTTTCATGTTATATTTAATGGAATTTAAACTATTATAATTTTCACAGATGTTTTAGGGGATATATTTGTCATGAGTTTCTTGGAGATTTTAAAAATAAATTTTGATGGAAATTAAATGAAAATATTTTGAATATTTCATAGATATTTCGAATTTGAATATTAATAATTTTTGTTCATGAAATTTTCTACTATTTTTTTGGAGACTTTGACTAATTTCTTGGTTCATATAGAAAATAAGGAGTTTCTAGAATATATTTTAAAAATATTATCCTTATTCATTGTGTGAATATAAATAATTGGATTGTATAATAAAATTGTGTTCCTGAATTTTGGAGGAGAATATAATAATTCAAAACTAGGAAAATAATCAATAAAAAAGACTAAGAGAATCTATGAGATTGGCTTGTACTATATATGAGATCTCTTGAACAGTTTGAGGATATTTTTCTAAATATAAATACTTTAGGTATTGCTGTTGAGGAAGAAGGAGATCGTTATCTTGCATGAATGATCTCATGCATGATGATATAATCCTAAATACTTGTGTGGGGAAGCTAATGTGCCTGGTTATATTCTAATAACATCTTAGAATTCAAATAATTAATAAAATCATATATTATATTTAATTTTGACGAATTTGTAAATATTATGAAGATCCAATTCACATTTAATAGTGAGGAGTATTTCTTAAAGAGTTGGCGGTAAAAATAAAAAAACACTATACACAATTAAATGGGTATATAGATAATACCTTCCCTAAAAAGAAGTGGATTATCATTTATCAATCCTTTTGTACTAATTGTAAGAATTTGTAATAACTAAAAATTATAGTGATAATAAGATTCATTAAATAGCCACAAGTTGATAATGAAAAGAAGAAGGCTCTCGCATTGATGATGAACCTTGAACAAATCATTGTGTGCTATTTTTCTTCATTTTATTCTTGTATATGAATGTAGAAGTAATAGTAAAAGTGGATCATGACTTAGAAAAGTAATAAAAATTAAATCTCAAAAGAAAATAATTTGTAAAAAAAGTACAACTGATTCACCCCTATGAATGGTACACCATATTATCCTGGAAATATTAGTGTAATTAGAGAAATGATTTCCCCCATGGTTCTTATTTTTTAAATTTTCATCATAAAAAATAAAAGTTCATTGAACATCAAAGGTGTTTCTTATTTTTACGGTAAGTATTTATATTGGTGGAAGAATCAGATACATTCATATTTTATCTAAAAGGGTTTAGAGGTGAGTGATGTTGTCATAGTGGGTTTTCCACCTATTATAACAGAATGATATGTGATTTTTTTTTTGGAAAAGCATGAATCTTGAAAAAGAAGTTAAGGCAAAAAAATAAAATTTTATCACCCCTTTTATACAATGTATGAAAAAAAATTGTGGGACTAAAAATAACTAATGAAATTTGGGATAAATTAAAAAAATGTATAAATGAAATATCAAGATCAAAAAAAACTTTTAGATTTAGTGAAATTTTTTTTGAAGACATAATAATTGATAAAGATGAGAATATTGATGACTATATCATAATGGTGAATTAAATTGTTGTTAATATGAGTGGTTTTTGTGACATGTTGAATGATTTAACCATGGTCAAAAAATTGATCAGAAATATTCTAGATAGATTTGACCTAAATATCTCAAACTTGGAAGAAATATATTATATTTATATTTAGGTATAAGAAACACTCATTTGAATTATGAGATGATAGAATCACTATTTTTAGGTAAAATGAATAAGAGGAGATGGATTTTAAATCCATGAATAAATTGAACATCAAAGATAAGGAAGAAGAGTCCTTAAGTGAAATTGATGGAGATGATGATAGTGATAAAAATAATAAGAAACTTATGACTCTCATTTCTGTAATACTCTATAAAGGGAAAGAGATATATGAAAGAAAAACCACACTTTAATTCTTTAAATGTATAGAAATTGGACACATTACTATATATTTTTAAAGAAATAATAAATATATGGTCTCTGAAGATAAAGGTGATGAAGATAAATTTTAAATAACGTCTAAAATAAAATCATGTAAAGGGTATAATAAATGTAATAAGGGTATAATTATAGTGTCTAATAAAAAGAAAATAATTATGGTTAGTAAGAAGAAAAAATTCATCTCTTCCTAAGGCAGTAAATTAGAAGACATTTATTCTATAAGATACTCTAACATTATGACACTTGTTGGGAGAAAATAAGATATATTCAATAGTGAAGAATAAGAGGAAGAAGTTGAATCTTATATGATTTATATTTTGAATATAGAACTTGATGTTTGTATTTAAAGATACATTGTGATCAAGAAGAAATTTTAAAAAAATTATAGAAGGAAGTTGACAAGATGAATAAAGTTAAAGATAAGTTTCATTGTAATGAAAATTAGTACATTATGAAGATTATACTTCTTACAATTAAATCTGAAATTAAAGAGAAAATTATAAATGAATCAAAGAAGAAGATATCTTCTCTATAAGAAAAACATAGTCAGGCTAAATCAAGGTGTATTAATTATTAAAATAACCTTGAAAATATGAAGGTTAGATTTGAAAAATATTCTTACATTTGGGTTTATCTAGCATAAAATATTGAGAATGCTTGTACATAAGCTCAGGAAATATTTTCATCTATACTTTCAAAAAACATTAAATATGTCTCAGTTAATAGTGAAGGTCATAAATGAACAACCAAGAAATCATGGGTTAATAAAAACCATGATAAAGAATCATATATACAAAAATATATTTTAGAACTATTAGAATAAGGATGAATTCTAAAAAACCAAGAAAAATTAGGATAATTCTATATCAATATTGAAAGTAGTTTTTTAGAGATAGAATTAAAAATTTCCTAGAAAAACCAGTTTTAATGGATAATATTGGTGTTGTGGAACCTATGAACATAAAGCCTATTTTTTTGGTACAATATGTATTTCCATTAGAATTAAATAATTTGATATTGGGGGAGGGGTGATATAATTATATAAAAAAGTAAAAGACTTATGAAAATACAAATAGAAAAGGAGAACTCATACATGATTACTATTCATGATAACTTTGAAGGGATTAGGGAGATTTTTGGAATGTGTAACTAGCATGGTCACCATGTTGATGAATGTTTGACCATAATTTTAGTTAAAAATATTTATAAAGGTAATAAGATTAAATAGGTAAGTAAGGATGAAAAATTATTAATTGTGGTAGTTTCTTTGAAAGATAACAAAAGGAGAAGATCATGGATTCTTGATAGTGTCTACTATTCACATATGATAAGGGATACAAAGATCTTGAATAATATTGAGGACAATGATTTATGTGTTTTATCCTTTACATATGATATCTCTTTAAGAATCAAGGGAATTTTTTCAATGTAAATTTAACCATCCAAACTGAACACACATGAGGTTTTATTTATTAACGATCATAAACATTATCTGTTGAGTCTTAGTCAATTATGGAATGAATTCAATGAGATAATCATCAAGAAGAAAAATTTTCACATTTATTTAATTATTTATAGAAGGATTGTTATTATAGGATAAATAATAAGTGGAAATTTATTTTATATTAGAGATTTTAATAATTCCTTCTATCATAGTGATAGAGAAGAGAATGATATATGACATAAAGGACTTGGTCACATTGGTTAAAAGAGTTTTATTAATATATTTAAAGAAATTTTTGTAAGGGATATATCCCAATTTAGTCGATATAGATATTTTTTCTTTCAAAACATTTCAAAAATGGGAAATTGTTTAAGGTAAGAACAAAAAAGTAAAGAAACAACCAAAAAGACTGTTTGGATTAGTTCCCTCAGACTTGTATGGACCTATGAGACACAAATACACGAGGAGTGACTTATATCTCATTACATTAATTGATGATTATAATTAGATATAATTTATTCTATTCATAAATCATAATTCATGGGATGTTTATATGTTCATCACTTATAGATGAGGTGTTGAAATATATCTAGGAATTGTTATCATGAAATTGAGAATTGATAATTGGAAGGAGTAAACTAGAAATGAATTTGAATTGTAACTTGGAAAGCATGTGATAAAAAAATGGGGCACCACCTAAACAGTTAAATAGAATGGGATTGATGATATAATTAGCAAAAATATTGTGTAGATTGGTAGAATAATACTTGAAAAATTTGAAAGATAAAATTTATTTTAAAGCGAAGCTATTTGAAAAATTATTCATAATAAAAATTAATTATTATTAAGGAAAACCTAAATTTTTACATCATATAAGGTGTGGTATAATAATAATACAAAATTTAATTACTTTAGAGTATTTATAATTACTTGTTCCATAAAATTCAATGACATGAATTAGGGCCTATGAGTCAGGTAAGGGTTCCCTCTTAACCCACAAAAGAGGGATAATCCAAAATCTAATAAAAAATATAAGGCCATTGGTCCTTTCAATTAAAGACATGAATTAGGGGAAATTATTTGAAAGTTATGAGATTGGTATCTTTTTTTTGTACTTATCTAATAGAAGAAAACTCAGATACTAGAATAAATGACTTCAAAAAATGGTTTATTGTTATGATGTAAAAATTATTAAAAATTGGCTTGTGAATATTTTTCTAGATAGATCAGTTTTTGAGGAAATAAATGAATCCAACAAAGATTTTTTTATGGAATGATAAGTGATTAAAAATTTAATGAATAATCAGGTGAAATATAATATGTATCTAATCATATTAATGATGATTAAAAGACTACTAAAAATAGAAAGTAGAAGTATAAAATTATTTAAAAACATGTGTAATGAATAAATATAATTGGATATCAAGATAATAATTCACATACTTAATGAAAAACTGGGATATGGTGAACCTAAAATAGAGTAAATGAAAAGAATATTGATATTTTAGAATCAACCCTCACTTATTTCTCAGGGTGAAACTCAATAATTGGTTGAATCATTATAATATAATCAATGTATTGGGGATATGGTATATGAGTTAAAAAATATTGGATTGAATGTTATATGAGATCTTTTACAAATTCCTAACAAAAAAATGTTTTTGGAAGAAAATATTTATTTAGCAAGAAATTGAATGTTCCAGGAATGGTTATTAGGAACAAGACCAAACTTATTCCCAATTTGAAGAAGTTAATTTTAATAAATATTTTCTTCTATAGTAATAATGGTGTCTATAAAAATGTTCCTTATTATTGAAGTATCTAAGTAAAATTAAATCTACCAAATGATTGTAACACAAACCTTTTAAATTTTTATATTGAAGAATAGGTATATATTGAGAAACCAAATGGGTTTATTCTTGATGATGATGGTACATGAGTGTCCATGTTGTAAAATTCTTGGTATTTCTTAAAAAACACAATGGAATTGAATTCAAGGATAAACAACTATATAATGAAATTGAAATTCATCAAAGGGAAAGTGAACTACAACCTATATATCAAATAAATGATGAAAAGTATTCTTATGTTAATTTTGTGCATTAATAATTCCATTTTTATAGGTGAACTTTCGAATTATTGTCATGGTTTTTCAAATCAAATAATGAAAAAATTTGAGATGTACAATCTTGGTAATCTCAGTTACATATTTGGATTATATGTGATGAAAAAAGTAAATTTTTTTCCCAAGATACGTATTTTATATAATTTTAGAATAATTTTAAGATAGATTATTCAAAGCTATGGTCTATTCCCATTTAGGTGTGGATAAGATTTTCTAAAGATGAAGAAGTATTGATTGTAAATAAAAGAGAATTTAGATGATTTATTAGGATCCAACTTTATCTCACAGATTCTAGATGCGATATGTTTTATGTTACGAGTCTCTATGCTAGGTTTCAAATTGATCTAAAGGAGTCACATCATGTGGATTCCAAAATAGTTTTTAGATATGTGAAAGGGATTGTGAATAATAGGATACTATAAAAAAGTGGAGAAATTCAATTTTTTTGGTTTAAAAATGATGATTGGGTAGGTGATTATGATGATAGAAGGTCCACTATAGGTGGAATTGTTGGAACCAAGGCTATTCAAGTATAATAATGGAGTATGGTTTGTGTTTGTTGTCAATATGCACATGGATGACTAGGGATTTTGCAAGGAATATGGTCATATAGTTGAGACTAAAAGCAATAGTGAATGTGGTGTTGTTTTCAATTTTTTCCCAAATTTTTGGGCCTCAAAATCAAGAATTTGTTAATATGAATGTATAACATGAATAAAAGAGAAGGAATTCTGAAAAGGGAGAGAACTGCATGGCCTGGGACATAGACTGCATACCATGTCTAGGAATGGTTCGTGGTCTACTTACAAAACAACGAGAATGGTATATGGAGCGGTTCACGGAACCAAAACTAGTTCACGGAGAAGGTATGCAGATTTAGGCACATGGTACGTGGAAGGATGGAGGTTCATGGGATTTTTTCAGTTCACATGACATGAGAGGTATGCGGTGAAGGCTGTACCAAATCAATTACTTGTTAAATCATAGATTATAATATTTTTTTGGATCCATTTTATCTTATATAAGGAGTAGTAATCTCATTCATTAACTCGTAGGATTATATTGTAAAATTTTGGGATGAAATATGGTGAAGTACAAAGTGGTTCGTATAGGATAAGAAGGTATGTGTAGAGAACAATTTATGTAAGGAAAAATAGTCCACAAAAGAGATCACAGTTTGCAGAGGAAGCTATCGCAGTACGCGGTTGACTAGGGTGGTACTTGGAGCTCTTGTGGTACGTGAGGAAGGAGTGGTCAAAGGTAGTTTTCAAAGGTGGTTCATGGTGGAAGTCAGCAGTGGTGGAATATAAAGGTAGTTCATGGGGAGGAAATACGCATACCATCCCCACTACTCAGTACACAGAGGAGGTAAGGTGGTACGTGGAACACCCATGGAAGCCTGAAAACATACCAAATCAGTTTTCAAAATTAACTTTTACAACCTATTAGTGTGAAGGAAAGTAAAATACATATTTATGTGAAAATGGGACTTCCAAAGATTATCCATTTATAGTTGAGGATGCATTATTTAATGATAAATCATTGAATCAACATTCTTGTTGATAAAATAAGTGAAGATTCTTCTAACGTAGTGAGCAAGGGGAAGTCTGTGGAATTGATTCGAGGGATGCAGTGTGCTATCTCCAAAACCATGTAAAGGCAGTGGGCCGAGCACCACATGACTATGTTAAAATCTTATAATACATATCTTGTTAATATTTTTGGTTATTTTATGACCAACACAGTACCGACATATGGTCTTTGGATGTAGCCATTAGTGGTGAACCAAGTAAAATTGTTGTTTCATTGCTTTCCATGTGATTTTTTGTTTTTTACACTTCCTCTTCAGACATGTTTAATTGGTTCCTACCAACATGGGAATAAGATCCACCAATTTAAAAAGATAGTTAACACCCTAATTCACCCTTCCCCTCTCAAGGTGTTGTGGGGACCTTCATGAATTTTCTCCTCTAGAAACCGTCATGTGAGTTTTCACAATAATAAATAGTAATCCATCAATCAAAGTACTACAGAGGCGGAATATATTGATCCTTCAAGTTATATCACACAATTTGTTTTTGGAAAAATAATTATTTGGATGATTTTAGGGTCAATTTTAAAATACCTCTCATAATTCATTATGATAATCAAAGTCAAATCGAGGTTTCTAAAAATCCTATATAACACTAAATGTGTAATCTTATTGATTTCCAATTGAATTTCATTAAGGGAAGAGTGGACATTTGAGAGATTAAGAAATAATTTTTTTGTTTAAAAATTAATTTGGAAGATATTTTCACCAAGGTTATCCCACGGGATAGATTTGATACGTTGAGGATGAAAAAGGGTGTTCAACACCTAAAACATCATTATGAAACTTTGGGATTGTCCCACACCAAGACATAGATTATGTTTTATATAGGGATGAAGTAAGTGCATAAAAATTTTCTTGAAATTAGTTGTAGATGAATTTATATCCTTATATTTTAGTGGTTGTGTTTATTGTGAAAATGTGACATCTTTTGAAAAGGTGATCACATGTATTGAGTGGGAGAGAATATTATAACTTGGACAAAATATTGGTTGTTACTAAGATATGGAGATATCTAAAAAAATACTACTCTAACCTATGATGTGGTTTCTAGATGTTTTTCGTTTGATAAAGATTTTAATTTGGTTTTTCTTGGATGAGAAGTTGAATTTTAATATTATTTTGAGAAAAAGATTCATGGGTTCACAAAAAATCCAAAGGGAGACATTAATGTTTTTTTTGAATTATTTAAGAACGTTTATTTGTTGTTAACCATATATTAGAGATATGTTGTGATCATTGAGAAGTATTTTTGAGATATTTTGACTTATTATGAAAGGTTAGTTGAAGTTTTTAGTTTTTTTATAAAGTAATTTATAAGTGCTCTTTGGTGTCAAAAAATGGATAAGGAAAATTTCTTACGACACCTTCATAAGAAAATTTGTGAGAAATGCATAGGAGAATTATCCTATACATAAAAATATTGTGGATTTTGTTGGTAAATTTTCCACATATAAGATAGTTTATCAATAGATATGTATTTTTTAAACAAATAATACATTTTTTAAAAATAGAAAAGAAAATCATTTATGTTTAAAAATTTCAAGCCATGCATATGTAATTATTACTTGAGGCAGATAATTATTATATAAATGAGAAAATTATTATATGTGTAAAGGATTTCAATTGTAAGATATTTTTTATTATAAAATATTTGAGTTTCACATATGAATTTTGAGTTTAGAATAAAAATTAATAATTTCAAAAGATATTTGATACTCATTTAGGATATTTTCCATTGTGGTATTTATGATGTTTGAAAATTTTGAGAATTTATGAATTTAATATTTTGAGTAAAAATAATTAAGTCAAATGATTCTCATACACTATTCTTCATTAATAAAACATCTCAAAAACTTTTAATTCAATATATGAATACAACATCATCCTAGGGAGATATTGAGTAATAAATTTAGTGATACATAATGAAGAAAAGGTGCAACATCCTAGTTCCATGTCAAGTTAAATAAAATTTTAGGTCCTATTAGTTTCATGGAAGTTTTAAAATATATATTTATTTTTAGTTTCATAGGGTTTTAGAAAAGAGTTTTTGAATAGAATTATATGAGAAGATTGTGAATATTACTTAGGGACTTAAAATTCAAATATTTAAAAGTATTGTTTATAAAAGTTGCTGTTAATTTTTAGGGAGTCATTGACTGATTTCATTGGTGAATCCATAAAAGAAGGAGCATCTAAAATCTATTTTTTAAATTTTATCATTATTCATTATGTGAACATAAATATAAGAATTTATGTAGAAATTTTTTTTTGAGAATTTTGGAGGAGAATCTAATACTTGGAAACTCAGAAAATCATTTTCTTTTAGGGATGAGAGAATCAAGTAGATTGTACTACACTCGATATGTGATATCATGAAGAGTATGATGGTTTCCTGTTGTAAATATGAAAAATAAAGTCCTTTAAACTAAAAAGGAAGGATATATTTCTCATGTGTGCATGCTATCATGTTTTATTATATCATCCTATGAAATTGTGAAATGAAGATGATGTACATACTACTTTACTGATAACATCCTAGCAATCGATTTCTTCTAAAATGTATTTCTTATCATTGATTATAGTGTATTTGGGTGTATTATAAAGATATGTTGAAAATTCATGTGATAGGATGATTTCTTGAACAATTTGGGGTTCCAGTATAATTAAATTTATATATTATTGAAGTGGGAAGTGGAAGATTCCTTCCCATGAAGAGAATAAGATAATACCTACTCAAACCTTGTGTTCCTATTTCTCTCATTAGTAATCACTAAAAATTATAGTGATAATAAAATCTATTAGACAACCATAAGTTTATCATGTCACGGATTAGAATCTCACATCATAGTCAAACCATGTAAAAATTCTTAGGTTCTATTTATATTCAGTTTATTGTTTTATATGACTGATGAATTAATAGTAAGAGTGGATCATGACTCAATAAAGTCATAAGTATTTAATTCTTGAAAGTGAATGAATTTATAAAAAAGTACCACTAATTCACCCCCATTAGTGGTTCACCATCTGATCTAGGAACTAATCATATATTCCTGACACTTATATAACATTGAATAAAATTTTCTTGAACTCATTCACATTGTTAGAAAATTTTCATTTATGAAATAATAATGATTTCAATTTATAGTATAAGCCCTAGATGATATCAGTAGTATCACCATGTAATAAAAATATCAAATCACATTGAATATATAAGAGTACTCTAAATTTCGAAAACACATTAAAACCCCTACATGAATCATTTTATGCTTCTCATAAACATTTAGATTATTTTTTTGAACTACTTCAATAAAAAATTATTCATGAATGTGTTTCTGTAACATATAGAATTTCAATTACATACACACTTTTTTATGTAATATTCATTGGATTTTAATACAATGAGATCACTTTTTAGGGATTAATCTCAAAGTTAATTTTGATAATTATGATTCTATTTTTCATGAATAAAATCTTTTATCAGATGAGTATGATGTTTTAAAATCATTAATATGGTGTTTTACTAAATGTTCTCCCATTAAAATAATGACCCCATTTAAAATACAACATATCCACTAGTGGGAAAATAAACACATTTCACTAAAAATTGACTCAGTTTTGGATTTCTTCTCACCAATATGTTATTTAGGTAGGTAATGATCCTAATTAAATCATATATGACATTTGAATAGTTTAGTGGAAGGCTCAATGTCCAATACATCATATGTATAAACCCAACACCATTCCGTTGGTATCCTAACTCATAGGGTTTCCCAAATAACAGTACTGAATATCTTAGAATGGGATTTGGTTGCCTAAATCTTCAGAATATCCATTTAATCCTAGAATTACACAAGATAATCCCAGGGAACCCTAATTTGGAAGAACCTAGTTGGTTGAATTATTGAGATATTGACATGGGATTAATATGAAGGGAATATAACAATTAATATTTTTATGGGGAATATAATCTCACAATATAATCTCATGTTATTAACATTGTATATGTATGCTTCAAGTGATTTATTTTTTAATGTTATTCCTTATACTAAATCAATATTTTTAAATCATATTGATGTATAACTATTATAATACCCACAAAAAATCTAAAGTTAATGTAAAAGCAAACTAAATCTATTATCATTAATAGCACACAACATCTTATATGAAAGTATCAAAATTTAAAGAATCTATTTAAAAAAGTTAACTAATTAATATACATACTCATAATAAAAAAATTATATATATAAATCAAGACAAGGAAATAAAATAAATAAATTAACAAAACTGTAAATTTAAATACGAGATACACTAATTATGAAAAATTCCATCATAAAACAATGTATAAATACTTTATAATTTAACATTCCTTATAGAAATTTCAAAATTAAATAAATATTAACACTTTATATTTATTTGAGAAATATAAACTCTATTATATTATTTATTAAATATAACATACTTTAAATATATGATATTATTTGTTATATAAAAAATTTATATCCCAATTCTATTATGTTAAAAATTTACATATTCTAAATATCAAAAATTAAATATTATTTAATATTTGATAAAATGAATTATAAAAACTCATCTAGAAATTGTTAAAACAATCACTTATATGATGCCTTTAATTTTAGAAAATCAAATTAAATATCTTGAACAATATATGATATAGACATAAACTATATTATATTTTTGACTTATTTTTTAATTTATAAACTCTTTATAAAAAACCATTATAATTTCAATATAAACATTTTATATCTGAATTATAAGTCATAGAATATAATAAGTAAAACATATTTCACTATTAACTTTAATATTTATGAAATATTTAATTAATAAATGTTTCATAAGTATTTAATTTAATAATTATAAACAATTCAAAACACATAACTTTATAAACAACTTTATAAATGAATAAATTACCAATTATACCCTTTTTCTATAATTTATAAACATTTATAAATTATAGAATTAAATTCAAAATTAAAATATTGAAATAATTATTTATTCCTCTATATTATATGCTATAATATACCGAAGAGATAATATTGGAAAGGTCATGATGTTTAAAATATTTAAACAATACATATCATGTACTAACCGACTGGACCCTGCCTGTCCAATAGTAAGTTGAGTGTGACACCCCATGCCTACCTACAATATACCAGAGGTTGGTGACTAGAACTGAGTAGGAATATCACACACATGGGAGGCCTTGGCCTAAAGTACCTATACACACAAATATCCCAATCCACTAAGAAATGTAATAAAGAAAACTATAAGTTGGTACATAATGTATGCATAAACTACTGACATCCCACATTAGGATATGAAATATGATAAAAAAAGTAGAAAGGAAACATACAATCATAAAATCAAGATATAAGATCCAACATTCTCTAAGGGTCTCTTTCTCTAAAGGAATAGTTGCTCCCCATTATCCCAACTGTCACTGTGCTCCACCCAGTCTTGGTCCTCCTAGATCTATATTAAAAGGCTTTTCATATTTATAATATAAAACACATGTGGTAAGATTCCATGTAGGGGTCAATATATACATAACTAGTAAGACACCCCAAAATCACCAACCATAAGAAAAAATATAGTGTGAGTTAGATCATATCACAATATAAGGGGTTTAGAATTAAATATCCCAAGGGAGATAACCTAGACATGGTCATTGGAGGAAGTCATGCCTCAAAGTATGATATATCTCAACCATCTTCATGTAACTACCATATCAGATATTGATTTTTGTTGTATCAATAATTATTCATGGTTACTTTCCTTTGATTACAATAGAGGATCCATTTATCATGAATGTGGGTGAAATAATAGACTCCAATGGAGGATCCCTCTCCCACTTGAGCTTACTAGATGGAATAAGTACTACTATAATGAAATATGATCCCTTCCCTAGGAATATGGGTAAAATAACTAACTTTATCTGAATCATGAAGGTATAGGACCCCTTCACCACTAAAACTCACATGGGTGAGATTATACTCTTTAATAGGATCCTTGTCCCATTGGATGGGATACATGAATCTCTATGGGGATTGATAGGGGTAAAAACACACATAAAATAACTCTTATTGTTTCTATAGAAGTACACAAAACTTCTAAAAGGCTACAAAATGTGTCTTACTAATTCCAGTTAATCTCATGTCCTTCCATCTCACATGACATGTTATTCTTCATATACATTACATGTTAGAGGCATAAAAGGAAATTAGTGTAGCATCCCAGGTCTGATTCACTCATAATTAACCTTATGCGTTCAAAAAATTGATCTCAAGAACACCTCCCCATATGATAGAGGCTGCTGACTAGTAGTAGGGGTCATTTCAGGTATTGTGGGGAGAGTATACCCCAAATGACCAGAGTGTAGCACAATGGTATACAAAAATAGTAAGCAATGGAAATGGTAATATACAATCAATACCAGAATAATAATAAATCATCTAAACAAAATCAATATGTAGAATCTGAATCAATTTTCATATTTGAAAATGATGATCATCCCATGGTACAAATAAAAAGGGAATACACTTGGTATACAAAGGCACATACATATAAAATATGATTTAAAAAGGATAAAAAAGATAAAAAATTATATACTAGAATCCCAAGAATAGGCTCAGTCCTTTGCTCCAATACTCCATCCTAGGATTGTAAGTCAAACATTAAAAGTTGGATGCTTCCCTTTGTCCATACCAGTAACCATATGGCATGTTTGGGTACTAACTAGTGGAATGAACATGGAATGCGATATACTTAGTATGCCTCCACCAATGGAATATAAAAATATCTAGTATATGTATATATGGAAATATGTGTGTAGGTGTTAATAAATTCACGATAGTAAATAAATAAATAAAAAACATCAGACCGAGTTACTCATGGGATACCCGAGCGAAACGACCTACTTCGTCTGAAGTCGAATTTCTCTGAAAGGTCATCACCATGTATAGACAATTATTTGAACAATGATATATATATATACTCCTCATATAGATGAATGGACCTAAGGCCTTCTTTTTTTATTTTATTATGGATAATACCCCTTTTAAGGGTTGAAGGTGATCACTTACATGACCCGTAGGCCCAAGACACAAGGCCCGAAACAACCCGAAGGCCAATACATGACCTGAAGGCCCAAAGGAATACTATTCAAATTACATGACCCATAAGAACAAGCCACTATAACTGAAACTTACTATATTATAAATCATTTATTGCCTAGCTACCCAAATTTCATTGCTGATCTGCTAGCATTACATCATGCAAAGCTGCACGGTGCCTGGCCCCGATGGCAGTTTCCATACCCTCTCATTATTCCAATCTGATTTGCTCTACTTCTAGGGACTTCTACTCTTTTTACTCTGATCCTATTCTAGGTCATGCTCTATATGAACTAGGATACTCCATGGTCTTTGTGGCTCGAAGGCCCTAAGGCCTGAAGTCCATTGATGGTCTAAAGGCCCTGATACCCATATTCCCAAACTGCTGGCTCGAAGGGCCCGTACTGTGACTCGTCCTAGAGGGGCCTATGCCGCGACTACCCAGCCTTTTCTCCAATAGGCAAAGGGATAAAGACTATCATGAGTAAGAAATATCAATAAGATGGTAGGCCATATCCAAAGTACCTGTACACAAAAACACACACATCTCCAAGCCTATACAATGCTGAAATGAAAAAACAACTATACAACCATGCATGCATGCATCTAAATCCCACAACTAGAAAATGAATTGAAGTAAATGAATGTAAATAAGGCCGAATAAAAGACCAAAAAAAGTGTCTGAAACAAAATTCCAACCTTAAATGAAAACTAGGAGTAATGTCAAAATACTGCAAGAACACACCATGGTCAATCTGGTCTCGCTAAGAACCGTATGGTCCTGGTCTATCATGGACTCTATCAAAAGGTCAACCATCTACACTAGATACATCATGTGTGGGAAAATATTGTGTAGGTGTGAGTATAACAATACACAAAAGGACACCCCAAAACCATAAATCTTACAACAAAACAAATATATCCAGTTCTACATAGGTATATATCTACAACACATATAACAAGTATATCAAGACATACTCAACAAAGACAATTAGTATAAAGGTAAAGTAAAACTATAGTATACTAGCATAGGATTATATCTCAAAGATTCAACGAAGATCTCATCTGGGAGAACACACTCTTGAGTCAGATTACACTGATGACGTTTGTCCGAGTATAACAAATCATCAGGCCTCGTCATAGGAAGTACACGTTGAAGGACTGAAGAGATACAATAATTGTATGAGGATAAATCTAAATCCCATGGGGTGATACCAACAACTCAATCTAGATTAACCTAATAAGTATATAATAGGTTCCATCATATTAATTATAACAGTGATACTAAATACTCTACGTAGGCCACAAAGATGAGAAGATGATCTCACTCTAGACCTCACTATGGGATTTCAACGACTCTATTTATGAAGTCATGTAGAAGGGATTTTTTCCTATGTTTAGGAAGAAATTCCATACTAAACTTAATGGAAAGGATAAGGGGAACATACCCTAACAACACTTTTAAAAGTTATAGAGGACAAGGGCTCCAATGTATGCATAAAATGTACACGGCATGTAGTAGGGGTCACACGACATATCCCTTGACCTTGGATCCTACTCATGTAATCGTCTCATGTGTCTATACAAGTTCGTATATTAGTACATGACATGCTGGTTTCCCATGTACTCTACCCATGTGGTAGTACAGGGTTTAGCCCATACACATGGTCTAACCCATGTCCATGTAGGTGAGTACATGGTGTTCTCCAACCCATGTACTCCATCCTTTTCTATGTAGGGGAGTACATAATGATTCACTAAGAAGAGACCACATTCCATATGATAGGGTCACACTTTGTGCGATACATAAGTTTCCTTGAAACCCTAGGAGCCGCAAAGAGGGACCCACACTCCGTGAAATCCTAGATTACATGATGTGTGGATTGAGACTTTCTAGAAGCTCAGATCCATGATCTGTGCTTCTTCTCTATAGATCTGGCCTTCGATTTGGTGGAACCTCTCACAAAAAAATGTGAATCAAGTCCTATAGAACATTTTCATCACCGAACGAAAATATTTGACCCTTAGACCCACTAAAAAAATAGATTTATTCATTGTTATTCATTACATAGAGAAGAACTTGAAATCAAGTATCCAAGACTGTCTAATCCGTCACCAATTCTATCATCACTCCACCACTGTGTCTTGACAATACAAGATATAAAATATCAAATCATTGAACGAGGAATTGGGTATCAAATTATTTAGTTCTTCAGTGGATGTTGAGCGGTTGTCCAAATGAAGGACACTAGTGATGAACAAATAAATCAGGGGGAGAAGAGAAAAAGAACAATCCAGAAAAACATATCTCGATTGATTTTCATGTTGGCATCAGTTCATTGACATTAGATAAAAAACAAAAGAATAATATATCATAAATATAATTCTCCCAAATCCTGATTAATGTAATCCATCACACAATCGACTGATATGAATATTAATATGCTCGTTGATTGATTTGCGTTCATCGTAGAAATTATGAATGGGGAATAAATCCAATAAGAAAAAAATAACTCATTTTGGATTGATCTCCGTTGAAGAATGGAGGTTCTTTGTGATCATTCGTAAGATCCTTTGATTATATTATGTGTTGATCATCAATCCACGATACAGTTGCCGTCCACATCAGATAAATCCTCCAATACTCTCTGCAACAGCTCCATGTTTATGAATCTAACCATGATATTTATCCAAAATCTTATATTTAAATACCCCCAATCACTTCTTCAATGAAAGGAAATAAAATAATTTATTTAATTATTTTATTAATTTCCATGTCTATGATGACTTTTAAAAAAATGCCCAATGCCGACCAAATTTATATCATATTTAGGTTAAAAACTATGTTATGAACTCAATGTTTCCCGCATATTTCTGATAATCCCCCCATTTATAATTTATTACATTTTAGGAAAAATATTCATGCGTGCTATTTAATATATTTAATATATTTCAAAAATTTAATACGAGCACACTGGGCCTCGGAATTGCATTTCGTGTTAGCTCATAGTCTTGTAAATAATCCATAAAAATATCCAAAAATACTACATGGAAAGTATAAGCCATTAAATTCTACCCAACATGGGTATTTATGTCCCCAAAATCCAAAACAAGGGCTTACAAAAGGAGACATGGTTACTGATCATGAATTTGAGCCTCCTACTCACATGTTTTCCATAAAAGATTTCTATAAAGCCATCAGACATGAAATATAGGAATATATCTCCTAATATGTATTATCTTAGGCAGATCCTCAATAAATACTATGTAGTCAACAATGTTAGCTCCTATATTGATATGCAACCCACCCTAGTCGATAAAGTATGATGGTTAATGAACATACCTCCTCAGCTATGGCACATGAATGATGTCATGTGCCTGGTCTAACAATGGAGGTAGAGCTAATTGGTATGAAACCTCTCCAACTCTACATAGTATTTGGAAGAGGATAATGAATCTTGAATATAGCTTTCCACCATAAAAAATATCTATAATCCACATTGATGTGAAACCCATATGAAGACATGGTCTCCTTCCATGAACTCCAAAGTCCTTCGTCGTCTATCCACATATGAATTATGATAGATATATATATAGTCCTCAACTTCTCATAGATGATCAACACCTTTTACATAGTTTTTACACCAACTCTGGTCCGATGAGTGCTGACTGGCCTAGGTCAGTCCAACAAAGGGTTGAAATGTAGGTTCTCCCATAAAAAGGCTCAAATGGTTCCATAAAGATGGAGGAATGGCAAAAGTTATAGTATGAAAACTCCACAATCAGTAGGAGATCATCCCAACTACAACCAAATTCCAACATGAAATCTTTCACCCTATCCTTCAAAACCTAAATGGTCGGATCATTATGGCCATTATTTTGGGTGTAAAACACTATGCTTAAGAATAACTGAGTCTCAAAATAATCCTACAATCACTTTCACATCCAAGATGTGAAGATAGAATCATGGACATAGACAATCATTGATGAAACTATATTGAGTTGTACTATCTCTTGTATGTATAGAAAACCCATGTTCTCTACTGAACTTTTTGTTTCAAATTGATAAGAAGTAGGACAACATAGTGAGTTGGTCTAAAATCACCCATATGGAATCATGCCCCCTAGATGTACATGGTAATACCATCATTAAGTCCATGAATATACAATCCCAGTTCCACTATGGAACCTCAAGGGGTTGAGATAAACCTGAAAGAACATTATTCTCAGCCTTCACTTTCTAACAAGTAAGGCCTCAAGAGAAAAACATTGCAACTCCTTTATTTATCCTTGGCCACCAAAACTGATGTCGGAGGACCTAATACATCTTTGCCACACCTGGATTTTTTTCCATAAGATACTTTTGAATCCATATAAGAGTTTACTCCTACAACATCGCTGGTACCATTGTGAATCCTCTAAAAAGAATAACCTTCTCACTGCCTTTAGAAAATACATTTAGATAATGTTCAATCGATATCTATGTTCGTGGGGTCTCACATTCGACATCCCAAAGTTGTTCCTCCCAGGCTTGCTATAAAATCAGTGGGTTGAAAACCATGAAATGGAGATAAGATGATCCATCTTCATCCACAAAAGTTTAAAATCAATGAGGACAAATATTCAGATGTCTCTTTCAATAACTGTGAAGAATATCTCCTACTGAGGTAATCTTCAACCACATTACCCTTTAAAAGAGCTTTGAAAATTTTGAATTCATAATCCTGGAAAAACGACAAAAATAAACTCTTATTTATGTTAGTATCTTCATCGTATAAGATGTAATTTAGAATTTTGTGATTAGAATAGATGACAAACCATTCACCCATTAGGTAGTGTCTCCACATTTTTAGTGCAAAGACTAGTGCTGCTAACTCTTGATTGATGGTTTTATAGTTCTAGTCATGTAGTCTCAAATGACACGAAACATAGAAAATCCCCACCTACCTCTGAATTATAAAACAACCAATCCATGATCCTGATGCATTGCAGAACACAATGGTCTCGACACCCTTCTATGGATAACTCAAGATGGGAGCGCTCGTCAAAATCTTCCTTAGTAGCTGAAAAGACAATTGGAACCATTATTTCCACATGAAAGGCTGATCCTTTTGAGTTATAGCTGTCATGGGTGATGATATCCTAGAGAAATCAGGTATGAATTTCTAGTAGTAGAATGTCAGGCCAAGGAGGCTCCACATCTATGTTGCATTCTTAGGTGTCTCTCAATCTAACACTGCGTCAACCTTGTCTGGGTCCACTTCGACTACATCCCCTAAGATAACTTGTCCCAGAAAGTGACCACCTGCATACATAACTGACACTTCCATATATTTCCATAAATATGGTGCTCTGGGAGTACATCTAGAACCATCCTTAAGTGTCTAACATTCTCCACCTCAGATTCCGAGTACACTAGGATATAATCGATGAAGAATACCATGATCCGTTCTATGAATGGTTGAAAGATATGGTTCATGAGCCCCATGAACACTACTAGGGCACTCTTCATGCCAAAGAAAATCACCATGTACTCATACTGCCCATAGAAACATCTAAATGTTGGATTAGGTTCATTATCACCCTTTAATAGAAACATGTGATTGCCTTACCGGAGGTTAACCATCGAGTTCCATTGATCCCCTCTCAACTAATAGAAGAGATAATTGATCCTTGGTAGTGGATAATTATTTTTCACTGTTACTTTGTTTATGAACTGGTTGTCCACACATAACTTCAAGCTCCCATACCTCTTCTTGGAAAAAAAACTGGGGCTACCTGTGGTGAAACATTGGGTTTAACAAATACCTTAATTTGAAAGTTCTCCAACTACACCCTCAGATCACAAAGCATTGTGGGGGCCATATGATATTCTTGCATAGATATCGATTCCAACCAGGTTGTAGATCGTTGAAAAAGTCTATCTCTCAGTGGGGAGGTAAACCAGGAATATCCTCAGGGAATTCTTCCTTATACTCTACCGCCACTAAAATAGAAATGGAATTAATAACATCCACTACACCAAGGGTTAGTCTAGACAACTGATGATTAATCAGCAACATCCTCATATGCATGAATCCATCTTGTGCTACTTGGGTTTCCTTATCACCAACAAAGGATAAACTCATTCCATCACTATGGAAAAACCATATCCTCTACCTATAATAGTTAGTATGGGAATGAATTGTGGTTACACAATCCATACCTATGATGAAATCATAAGGCCTCATCACTACTACCAAGATATCGCAAATTAAACTCTCACCTTCAAGATTCATGTCACACTATCATCACAAGTGTGTTATTACTTAGTCATATCCAGTAGAAGTATCCAATCACAAGTGTTGAGATAAGGGCTTAACCAGAATATCAAGGTCTCGTACAACATTTGTATCAATAAAGGAATGACTAGAACCTATGTTTATCAATACTAAATCTAATTTTGAAATGACACATATCATACCTCAACTCACTTATAGAGCCTTTGGTTCATAAGCTTCAACCACCTAAAGATATCCCCTCCTCTTTCCTCCATCTCCTTGATCCTAGCATGGACCACCTGGGGGTGATGGCGGTAACAAGTAAAAATGAATACCACCTCATGCTTGCCTACCATATCCTTTGTCGTTTCTTCTACCATGCAAACCTGGCTACTCTTTGCACTACCTCTACCTTAGTATCCCATCCACAGTCTCTCTTTCAGCTGTACGATGGGCTAAAAAATCTCATGCAAGATTTCCCATACCTCCACATGAGTAGAACCACCTCTCTTTGGGATAAATGGACCCACCTTGTGTGACCCGAACTGTAGATCCTCTATCCTAGTATATCCACCTAAAATGTCTAGATTGTATAGGTCCGTGGGACTAATGTCAGCTCCTCATTTCCAAGTTCTTTACTCTTATGTTCCCACCAATAGAAACCACTAGCTATATCTTCTCAACCAGGAAACTCTCTATCACAAAAGCTCAATCTATCACCCCGTCGCCGGTACGAATGAATAGAGGGATAATGATGGCTTTGACGTCTCTATATATACCTCGTTTAAAGGTATGAGACCTGATAAAGTGGATATGAATCATATCCATTGAGTGCTAGGAATGGTTTGTAATCCTCTATGAATACTCAGCCACTGTCATGAAGCACTTCTAAAGCAATAGATGATCCTAGATATGTACTAATCCTAGTTTAGCTGGAGAAAACTACTTAATTAAATGATTCTCAAAACTCTTTCCTCTCTACAATCGCCCCGTTGTAAGGCCATGTCACTAAACCCGATTATATTCCTGCTGATCTATAAAGAAGGATCATCTCTAGGAACACCATATGATCTATTTGTGTCTTGACTAAACAAGAATTCTAAATCACTACCTCAAACCAGTCTTCAGTGACATGTGGGTTGGGCTCACCTTGGATCCTGGGGGGAATCTAGCACTGAAACGTGTGAAGTGCGGTCAGACTGCACATCTCATCTTCTCGTACTATGGGTACCATCATCTTCTTATAGGGTGGTTTGAATAGTTCACCAACTCGAAGTAGAACCTCAAAATCTTGTCCCCATATCGATGCCTCATCATTTAGTGAATTTTCATCACGATCATGATGATAAATACTAGTTTTAATACATCATGGTGGAATCCTGAAATAAATAACATGTACCACTATTAATGATTACATCTGGAGAGATGATATAAGAAGGACATGGGAACCACAACCAATTAATATATTATTCTTGTATCATTGTTTTCCCCACATCAAATTTTCTAATGTGCTGATTCAAAAAGTATGTCACTCGAGTCTTGGTGTATGGATACATCAGACATTACCCCAATACTGGAGTTCTTATCAGGAAATATGAACTTGAAACACTTAACATTCTTTCCCAAACCAATATCATAGTCTCTCAGTCCTATGATAGATCCTACTACTCTGATACCACTCTATCATAACCCATCATTGAGGGACCTATTCTTCAACCCCCAAATCCCGGATTCAATAGTCTAGTGGATGGATAATAGTAATGAGAAGGCATTTCACTAACATGGACTGCCTTAGCCTATGTATCTACACAAACACACACACACACATCCAATCCGATACCATTCTGAAATATAAATAAAACTGAACAAGCAAGCATGCATACCTTTAAATTACACAGCCATAGTATGATAAGAAGTTAATTAAAGTAAACAAGGCCAAATAAGATCCCACAAAATGAGTCTAAAACAAAATCCCAATCTGAAAAGAAAATTGGGGATGCTGTCAGAATATAGTAGGAACACACCTGGGTTTGGCCAGTCTCAATAAGAACCATCTTGTCATTTTCTATCAAGGACTTTGTAAATAGATCAATCATCTAGACAAGAAATGACACATGTAGAAAAATAATATGTACGGTGAGTATAAAAACACTCATCAGGACACCCCTAAGCCACAAAGCATACAAAAAAATAGTGTCATATCTACACATGTCTATTTATGAAAACTGTATAACAAGAATATCGAGATATAATCAATAAAGACAAAAAATAAAAAGGTATTTCACAACTGAAGTATACCAGACTAGGATAGTAGCTTAATAGTTCCACATAGCACTCATCCATGAGAACACACTCTTGAGTCTGATAACACTATTGGAATATGATTGAGAGGTACTACTCATCAGGTCTCATCATAGTAAGTACAAAGTAGTGGTTGGAAGAGACACAGTAAACATATGAATATGAATCCCAAGGACATGGAGGGATTCTAATGAATTTAGGATTTCATAGAAATACTAAGAACTCTACATAGGTCACAAAGATGAATAGAGGATCTCAATCCGGTCCACATAGAGGGATTCCAATGACTCTATCCAAGAAGTTCAGCTAAGGAGATTATAGTTATGTGTGTATTAGTAAATATGATACTAATACTCAGGTAAAAGATAAGGGGAACATACCCTAATGAATAATTTCCAATAATCATAGGAAAAGGGATCCATGCCATGTATAAAAAAGTACAAAATGTGAAGTAGGTATCACACACTATGTCCCTTAACCCCATGTCCTTCCTATATAACTGGTCTGTGTCTCAAGATGTGTATGTGTAGTAGCACCAAGAATCTAGGATGCCCGTGTACTCTACCAATGTCCCATTAAATGACTTATCCAATGTACTTGGTCCAACTCATATCTATGTAGGTGAGTAAACAATATGCTCCAACCTATATAATCCAACACGTGTCTGTGTAGGGGAGTAAATGGTGATTCATTGAAAATATACCACATGATGTGTGATAGGATCACTCACTATATGATACAAAAGTTTCACTGAAACCCTATCCACCACCAGAAGGGACCCCCATGTCCTGTAATACCAAATTACATGCCATGTGGATTGATGTTTTCAAGAATCCTAGATATGTGATATGTGTGTCTTCTTCTCTCCTCCAAAATCTGATCTAACTATACCTATCCTGAAAAAATGTGAATCAAGGCCTGAAGAACCCTTTCAAAAACAAACAACAAGATTGGTCTATCCAATCCGCTTAGAAAATGGATTTGCACATCGTTCTTTATTGTAGGTTGAAGAATTAAAAATTTGGTATCAAAATCCATACGATTCATCACTACTTTAATTGTCACACTACCATCATATTATTCTCATCCAGGATCTGCAATATCAAATCATTTAACCAAGAATCAGGTGCAAAATGATTGATTTCATTAGTGGGTGTTGAGCTATGGTCCAAAAGATGAATTCCCGCGATGAATGAAGAAATTGGTGGAGAAAACCCTAATAATGATCAAGAGGAATAAAAAATGATCTATACTCATATAGATATCGGTCCATTTTTATTATAAAAACAATCAAAGAATAAAATACCACAACATTAGTTCTCTTGAATCATGATTAAACTAGTCTATCTCGCAACTGACTGATTTTTAAATCTATCCACTCGTCGATATATTTGAGTTCATCATTGAAATTACGAATGGGTATGAAATACAATAAACACAACCCACCTACCTCGATTTAGATTGATCATTGAAGAATAAATGAGATGTACCATTTTTATTGATGAAATCCTTGGATTTTGTTGTGTTTCGATCGTTGATCCACGATCCAGTCACCGTCATTCAGAGATAAATCCTCCAATTATCTCTCTAAATGATCCAAGATTATAAATATAACCCTGAGATTTATCCATAATATTCTAGTTATATACTCTATAATGTCCATTTCAACAAAAAGAAATAAAATAATTTATTTATTTTTTCATTCATTTCCATGCCCATGATGACTTTTTCACAAGTTCCATGTGCTGACCAATGTTTCGTGAATACTAGGGTAAACCCCCTATTTTGAACTCGACAGTCACCTCATATTTTTAATCTAGGTCCCTATTTATAACTTATTCCATTTCTTCAAGAAAACTGTGCACAAGTGTTATTTAATATATTTAATATATTTCAAAAAAAATTCCAGGAACACTGAATTTCAGAATTACATGTCATATCAGCGAATGGTCTCAAAAATTATCTATACAATATCAAAAAATAATACATTTAAAATAGGATTCATTACACCGTCCAAGGAATTCTGTATTTGGAACCCATATAACTCTCTATGTTTGTTTTATCAAAATCCATCACTGTAGGAGTATGTACATGTGATCCATGTAAGGACCCAATATAACTTATGAAATGGTATAAGGCATATCCTTATGAGTCCATCATAGTTATAACACATCTGGAACAAGGTATTTCTCATGTTATTCTATGGAAACAAAGCCCGAGGTAATCCTCTAGGGAACCAAGGATCACTCATGGAAAGAATAAAGACATATACCTAATGAGCTCGTCCATGGTGTTTTATAAAGAAACAATGTATAAATATTGGTATGTCACAATCAATTAAAAATTTTAGTTGTTATGTTTAGTGTTCCCATCCTAGGCATCCAATGTTGGGAACTTGTATCAACCTTAGAACTATATAAATTAAAGGTTATAGATATTATTAAACTCACACTATTTGAAAATATTATTTCATCATGTTTCCAAAGTCATATAATATGGTAATTTTATATACATGAAGAGGAGTATGATCCTATACACAAGGCCCTCAATTTATATTTGTTTCAATTTAAAATAAATTTCAATCACAAGGAGAAACTAAATATACCATAAAGGGTAGTTCAAAATAATTCCAAATCATTAGTCTATTAGGAATTTAATGAAGGAATGCCCATAGGGGTGCTTCATATTGAGGTCTTCATCCTACGAAATTGATTTTTGGGTTTCAGTACTATACTAATCTTGAACAAATCAATTTATTTATGTAATTTAATGTTTAGGAGGCATCACTATAAGGGTTTGTCATATGACCCAACAGTGAACCAAATAAACCTTCAAAACCTTTTCAAGAAAGAATTATACCACCTACATTAGGTTGGAATAACTATCCTCAATTGTTAACATCCTTTAAATTGATCTATAATGGAAGAAATCATAAAAATAAGAAAATGTCCTGAAAATAAGGCATATTAGCTCATAGAAAAATAGCATTTATGATGGTGGAATAAAATGAGAAAAAAGATATGGGAATATAACTATTATCTATACGCATAAAAATCAACCAAAAATGAAATAATTACAGATTAGATGAGGGAGATATATCAAAGCTTAGGTTTAGGCGTGGAAGGTGCTCTCACACAGCTACTCCTAGAGAAAAAAGGGAATAGGTTATAAATTATGGGTTCTTCCCCATTTTTAAAACTAGTGATGATATATTAAAAACGTGAATGGAATTAACATCATCATGTCCTTGGAATTTATTTTCCTTTTTGTAAAAACCATTTTACATCACGAATAGGATTCTCAAATTGCACTAAATTAACATCCTAAAATGAATTTATGGTGTTTTTCCAGAGTAATTTGTGTTATGAATACCATTAATATTATTAATTGAATTCACATTATGACTTGATTCTACATATAGGATATATCACCCTACTACATTCCTTTCAAAAAAACTGATTGGAATTAATGTGTGGTTACTGAGGCATAAGATAAAATAAAAAATTAATGATGGTTCAACCAAATTTAATATAATCCATACATATCTAAAAAATAACGATGTTCCAAGGGTGGTAAAACATCATTTGAGAAATGTTCTGGCCATTGAGCACATACATCATCCTATCTCTCCTAGTTCTCATCATTTATATGGCCATGCTTCCACAAAACCTATACCAGAGGAACTAACCTACCTTAGAGAAACATCGTGATATAATCAATGATACTTATTGAATTCTCCAAAAAGGAAGAATCTATTTCCATATCTATATCATCATGACCAGACGAATGAGATGGGATGGAATAATAATGGAAAAGATGGGATAAATAGAAGAAGTTACACATTGTCTAATTTATATAAGGTAATTTAAACTGATAGTATACCTAATTGACTCTTTCCATGATCTCAAACGCCCTGATGTAATGAGGTGATATCATTCCCTATCACTGAATCCTTCTATGACCCAGTCTTGGAGATTCTCATAGAAATACCCGATGTCCCCTATCAAACTCTAGTGGTCGATGGTGTTGGTTTAAATAATACCACTATAAATACTAAAATATATCCATATTATTATGAATAAGATATATATACATCTATGTCCCCTAGATGAGAAGAGTTCACAGTAGCGTTGCCTCACCTACCACTAATAGGGACATGGGTGAACGTATTGACATTCCGTATATGAAATCATAGGGATACATAAGAATAGATTCCTAAAATCTATTATTGTGTGAAAACATGATGATAGGTGGGTTATTTTCCCATGAACCTCGAAAATAAAGGATGCATTCCTTTACCATGTTCACTAGAACTCGTATTGTACACTCAAACTAACTGTTAATCTGAGGGTGGTATGGTGTACGTAGATTCACCTGTGGACCCTATGATTTCTATAAACACTGCTATAACCATTATATAAAGATAAAATCCTTGTTCAATATGATTGAAAGGTGGACATCATGATAGAATACAATCTTCTGAAGGTAAATCCTCTGAATATATTCTGCTGAAAAGGTCTCCTTAATCAGAAGAAAAAGTGTGGCCCTATTTAACCTGTCAACAATCACCAATACCACATCGTGACCTACAGAGTAACTTGGAAGGAATATTATGAAATACATGGTTACATATTCCCATTTCCACTCAGGAATGGATAGATGTTGTAAAATTACAGTAGGCTTCTAGTGCTCCGCCTTCACCTGATGACAGATGGAACATCATGTGATAAAGAAAGTGTTCTATTTCTTCATACCCAACCACCAATACTAATGATGTATGTATCAGTACATCCTAGAAATACTATGGAGTACTTCCCAAACAGGTTCAGGAAACTCCCACATCTATTCTTCTTGTATGTCTATAGTAACCTAGATACATCCATCAAAGCACATGATCTCATCCTTAATTATCAATAACCCAACTAGGTGGTGGGTCCTCAAATGAGATAGTTTTCGTAAAAAAATATTCCCTTGGGATATGAAATAAAACTCATAATTAATAATTTTAGATTAGAGTATGTAACTTTTAAAGATAATAAAATAGGTTACCTATGATATTCTTAAACCACCAAATGCATCTTAGAAAATGATGCCATTAACATCCACTCACTACTGGTTTCTTGGATGGCCTATGTCCATGTCTTCAATATTAGGGCGTCAACTACTTAATTTCCCTTTATAGTTGTACAAGAGAGATAAATGTTCAATGACTAAAGGTATTCTACACACCTGTGCTACCTTATCTTCAAATCATGATGTTTGGAAATGCATTTTTGACTTTTATGGTATGTGTAAAAGATGAACCACTCCCCCAATAGATAAATCCTCCAAAAACATAAATCATGAACCATAACTACTATCTCAAGGTCATGTGTTGGGTAATTCCTATCACGATGTCTCATTTTTTGGGACCCATATGCCAGAAATCAATCTCCATGTATTAGAATATCTCCATGAATGATTGCTAATGCGTAAAAATAAATTATATATTTTCTACTTAAATCTTGAAGAATAAACATCTATGCTATAGTAAATCAACCTTTTAGATATTGGAAGCCTAATTCACATGTTTCTATCCATTAAAACATAACACACTTTTTTATGAATCCTATTAGAGGAAATTCTAGTCATGATAAATCCTAAATAAAACATCTGTAAAATTTAGCCATCTCCAAGAAACTATGTATGCCAAATACATTCTTAGGCTGCTCCCAAAAAATTAATATGATAACCTTATATAAGTCCATAAATACTCATATCTATGAGATTATGTGTCCAAATAGGTGAACCATATCAATCCAAATATATCATTTAGAGTGATAACAATACAACTGATGCTCTATTTATTTATTAAGAAAAATCTCAAGATGTTTGGCATGGTTGTGTTGAGTGTGAGGATACACTAAAATATGATTAAAAAAGAACACAAAAATAAATTCCATATGGGGTTGGAAAAAAATTCATCAGGTCCATACAAACATCTAGTGTGTAATAAGGCTAAATGACATAACCAAATACTCGTACAATCCATATCTATTCCAAAACGCAATATGTGGTTGTACGAATAGCCCTACACCCACCAGATGGTAGACCAACCTCAAGTTGATTTTATAGAAAACCATCACTCCCCATATCTAGTCAAAGAGTTCATCGATATGAAGAAATGGATACTAGTTCTTAACCATAAGTTGTCTCAACTGACAGTAATCCAAACATGATAAGAGTTTATTCTCCACTATATTGGGAAAAAGGATCGGTTAACCCTATGATGAGGTATTAGGTCATATAAAACACTTAGATTCCATGTAATCTAACTTATTTTTGAGTTTTTGGATATTTATAGGAACCATCCAATAAAGAGGAATGGACACTGGTGATTCTCCATGAACTAGTTCAACGGTGAACTCTACTTCTCTCATAAGAGGTAATCCAAAGAATTTATTAGGGAAAAATTCCCTAAAAAAATCCAACATTAGAGGGAACCTTAAAAATCATATACCCTGATCACTCATAATGAGACTTACCATATGGGTTGTAACTCTTCCCAACCCATGATAATCTATTCCAAGTCAACTCACCTAGACATCCCATTCACCCTTATGAATGTAGGTACCACCATCTGGTTATGTGAATGAAACTCTATGATGATAGAAATTAAAATGAGTAAGATAAAGTGTTAACTATTCCATCCTGAGTATAATGTAAAATATAATCTTCTTGTGGAAAAAAAGACCACATAAAAAAGATAAATTACTATCATAAGTGGGAATCCATTACATTAGTGTAAACTCTCAGTTCAAATTACCAATGGTGTGTCGAGAGTCATCATGCCCTGAAGGTATTCTATTTCTAAGCCCATACATTCCCTAATTACCCTAGATATGAAATAAAGTGAATCTCCCATATCAAATTAAGATGAAACTGTAGAATATTCTATGATAATAGTACCTAGAACTATATAATTTCCTAGAATCTTCTCCTCAAGTGTAATATGAAATGCATTGATATAGTAAGTTCCTTGGTCTAATGATGAAACATGACTAACATGAGAAGATCCTCTTGGTTGGAAATATATATATGAAGTATGGATACTGTGGCCAAAACCAAATCCATGGCCGGATCAGATGGTAGTAACCCAGATCCCTTCCTGATATAGATCTACTGATCCTGTACCCAAATCCAGAGTTGGTAAATATTCCTTCTTACTAGGTAATGTGGGAAAATTTTTGAAAAAATTATGAATTTATCTCATCCTTACACAATACTGACACTCAATTGGGTCCTCCATACAGTGGGTATTTTTTTGGTCAACCCTACCAAACTAGTGACACACTAAAAACCTATAAGTGTGTCATTTGAATGGAGATTCCCCCATAAGTAGAATTAAAATGACATTTCCTACTTCTAGAAAAACAGTCTCCCAATCTCGATGATGAATCGCCCTGAATCACACTAGTAGACTCCCCCAAGTTCCACTCAGTGATGAGGGCTTGGTTTAGAATCTCAAAAATGGATGTCAACTTGGAGATGTTCAACTATCATTAGATGTAATAAAAAAGTCCATCCTCAAACTATCTCACAATCATCAAATCTTCCCCAAAAAGGGTTGGTGTAAAGTGCTGATGCTATGTGATATGAGATAGATACTCCATCATAGACATAACACCATTTTGTATGTGTATTAACTCACTAGAACGGTCCACTCTCAGAGTTTTCATAAATAAGTTAGCATAGAAGGTTGTATGGATGTCCACCTAAAACGTACCCATATTTCAAGAAACCAGGGAGATAACATCCCATCAATTCTTGGAATAATCCAAGAACATATAGGTTGCGATCTTGACCCTTCCCTCTGGAGGCCTCTCCAAATTCTTGAAGATCCAGAACATGGTATCTATCCATAACTAAGTATCATGAGGAAATCTATCCAATGATAATGTGGTAGGATTATGTTTCTCAAATTCCCACATCAACACTTCCATAGTAGGGGTAGGAAGTAGAGATCCATTTATAGAATACATTAAGCATAGTAAGTTCTCCTGGAACAGAGCATCAATAGCCATATTAGGAATTGTACAAGGATCCTAAAGTGGAACCACTGGAGGTAACACTGGTGGATTAGGGTCCACCACATATAGAGCATGACCATCACCACATTCCTGGAACATGACTTGAGGACATTATGGCAACATAACTCTATAATGTTCAAGCCCACACCTCAGATAAAATTTAAAAACAAATAGGATCAATGACAATAGAAAAGGAAATGTAAAAAAGCCTTCCTATAAATGATTCACACATCTCATTATGATCCAGGAGCCTTGTATAAGTGATAGTAAAGGCCACATATGTTACAAGAGACACTTCCTACTAACCACTACTATGTTTGGGTTAGGGAGAAGTTCATATATAATACCACATATGTTCCGGTAAATGGAGGGTCAATTAAAATGCATATTAGAAAAAACTATTTAATTTACAATTGATATCCCAATTTAATGGTTAAAATTTCATTTAATAATTTAAATTCATTTAATTTCATATGTTATAAATATATAATGATGATATTAAATGCATTCCCATTCCCAATTTTTATAAGATCATACTTCTTATAAATTTCAATTATCATGTCACGTTTCTATGACCTCCCCTTACATCCAGTATGAAGATGTATTAGGTCATATAAAATGATTTGATTAAAAAAATCACCATTCCTAATAGATATAAGTACTTGATTAAAAAATTACAATTGGAATTCATGTAATCTAATCAACTAACATATCATCCCGTTGAACTAGTGGTCCATGACTCAAACATGGTATAATTGGTCAATTAAGGTACCATCATCAATATAATTAGGAAAACACCATCTATATTGATGCAGACACATTACTTAAATAAACTATTCTTTACCTGCAAGAAACATTATCATTTTTTAAAAACATAATATTCAAGGTACCAGTAACACACAACAAGAAAAACAGGAAATTAAAGAAATGAAATATACCTACATGGCATAGAATATTTCATGAAATGTGAAATCACAATTACCTATATAATTCATGTTATGATACCATTTTTCCATACTAGAACAATAAAAAATTATTCCATAATAATAATATCAATTAAAATTCCAAAAAATATTTTCTTCACCCAATAGAGAAATCAGTAAAATTGTAATAGGAAAAAACTAATAACACCAATACCCATCCTAGGTAATTGGATTTCCTTGTAATTGTGTGTGCTACTCCTAGGGATAGACTTATTAAAAAATTCAACCATATTTTTAGTCTCTTTCATAATACCCAAATAGTAAGAAAAAAGGAAAAAATAACCCTATGATGGGACTTGGTAGCATCTCGGGCCTGGTTCCTGCATAAGTAACATAACATAGTAGTCCACATGACCTGAAGCACGCCTCCCCATACAATAGAAGATGTCAACTAGCATCAGGGGACTGTTACGGTATAACGAGGAGACTATACCCTCATGATATGAGTGCCGTACATAATTATATAATAATTGTAAGCAGTGAAAATGTTAAAAACAACCAGGATCATAAAAATAAGTAATCATGTAAACATAATAAATAATATGAAGAAGAATTAATTTCATACATGAAAATGATAATAATGTAATGGTAATAATCAAAATATAATACACATGGGAAACATTTTCACACACATATACAAAATGAAATAAAGATATACAAATGGGTAAAAACTACCCCCACTATCATCCCAAGTATATGATCAGTCCACTACTCCCATACTCTATCCTAGGATTGTATGTTAAACATCCAAATATGGATCATTCCATTATTCCTACCTACAATCATAAGGTTTTTTCGAGTAATAAATGACAGCCTGAAAAAGGTTTTAGATGTACTTCATATTCCACTACCAATGGTGTAATGAACTATGCATTCTATGCATATAAGATGAGTAGTGTGCAAGTAATAATAAATTCACGATAATAAATAAAAACATAAAATACATTATATTGAGTTCCCCATGGGGTACCTGACTAATAGAAACCACTTTGGCCAAAGATATATTTTTCTAAAGATTCATCACCGTGTAAGTACAATTATATGAAAAAAGCTATATATATATGAATCATATACATATAGGCATATATGTACAGAGATATATATATAGTAATAGTAAGGACCCAAGGCATGGGACAAATTTATCCATATATACTTATGAGGAGTTTCAACTCTCATAGAATATGTTTATATAGGTATAACTGAGTCATCACAAAGGTCATGTATAAATCATTAATGGAGCCCAAGACTATGCTTTAGCTTGGAGGACTAGTTCTGGATTTTTAATTTAATGGAAACCTGAGACCGTCTAATCAATTTTTTATTATGAAATCATGTATCACTCTAGGTATTTTATATCAAAACCCATCACCATAGGAATCTTTACAAGGTGTCCATGTAAGGACCCATGTATCACTCACAACATGGTATAAGTCATATCCATATGGATTAGTCCATGGTGTACCACATCCATAACTATGAATCACTTATGGAAGGCAACAATAATATTTTGTATTGATACCAACTGAGGTAATCCTCTAGGGAACTAGTAATCACTCATGGGATGAATAAAGTAATCTTCTTAGTAAACCAATCCATTATGTTCCTTAAATAACTCACATATCTATCCTGCCATGATACAATCAATTACAAATTTCAGTTTTTATGTTTGGTGGGGCCATTGAATGCATCATAAATTAGGACCCTTGTATCACCCTCAAATTTGTATAATGGAATGGTCATAGATAAAATTCATCTCATTACATTAAATAATATTATTTAATCATGTTAGAAATATCATTTAATAAAGTTAAGGAAAATTCAAAAATATGATTAAGGGTATATACAAATGGTCCACTATTTCCCTTTAGCTCAATTTAAAATAATTTTCATTCACAAGGGGAAACTAAATACACCTTAAAGGGTAGTTCAAAATAAATCCAAAGAATGAGGCTCCTAGAAATTTAAGGAAGACATACCCTTAGGTATAGATCATGTTGATGTGACCATCCTCATACACTAATTATTGGGTTTCTAAAACTATTCTAATATGGAAAAAAATCAATTTATTTAAATAATTAAATGTTTAGGAGGTGTCACCAGAAGGGTCTGGTGTGTAGAACAATGAGGAACCATATAAAGAATCATTTTTTAGAAAAATAAATATACCACCTACCTAAAAATGATATAACAATAATCATTTATTATATTCTTTTCAATTGATCTAGAATTGATGAAATCATAAAAATAGGAAAATTCCACGAAAATAGGTTACATATTCATGTACTAAAATAGTGATGAAAATGGAAGAAGAAACTGAGAAAAGAAGGAAGAAATAATATATAACCAATACACATCCAAATTTACAGATGGTAAAAAAATAATAGCACAGATGAGGGAGAGATATCTAAGAATAGGTTTAGGTGTAGAAGGATATCTCATATGGCTGCTCTTAGAAAAAAGGGTGGATTAGTTAAAAATGAGGGGTTTTCCCGTTTTTAAAATTGGGTCATGACTTATTAATGACTTGAATGGAATTCACATTATGGATTCCTCAGGTTTCCTATTAAATCTAGGAATAAACATTTCACATCGTGAATAGGTATCACATCATAAAATGAATTCACATAATGTAATAAACTCATAGGGTTTAGCTAGGGTAATTCTTATAATGAATAAGAATCATGGTGTGCATTGAATTAATATCTTGTAATAATCTTATAGGGGTTTGAAATTGTAATTCACATCATGAATTTCATTCATGTTATGAATTTAATTCACAACATGAATTGGTTTTGCAGCTAGGTTCTATCCCTTACTACCTTCCTTTCAAAAAACAAACTGACCAACCACAGGGTGCAGTTACCCAAGCTTATTCCAAATACCAAACTTAACAAGTGATCAGCAAAATTTAATATAATATATACCTCTATAAAAATTCAAGGTGTTTCATGTATATGTTGGACACGACCTCAGGTGTGTCTCTCTACTCATACTAGTGTACATTAATTATTATAGTGTATAGTACCCATTTCATTGTTTGTGTACGCTACATGCTAAAATCTGAGATTCTTGATTTTGGGTCACATGGAATGTAGACTTAGTACATGTCCACATGATATTTATGTTCCATGAAAACCCATAACACTGCATAAAGGTTCCCACATGATGTGAAAACTTCAAACTACATGTCATCTATAATGAAATTTTCCAAGAATTTCCTATATCCATGTGAATATTCATACAATGTCATAACATCCTCTTATATTGTAGATCCCAAATGATATTATAGAAGAATTCCTTAGCAAGACCTTTGTTTCATTAGTGACCAGATTCTATCCACCCTTTTCTCGAGAAAAAATCATAGTCGCACCTTCCAAGATCCTTTATGATCTATCTCATGACAATAGTATCTTTGATCCATCATTTAATTTCCATAATCAAAATAACTCCTATATTATATGAAAATCCTTAGTTCCAAATTCAAAAAAATAATACATGAAACCCTTGGTTGATGACATAATGAATTTTTTTCCCAGAATCAGTCGATCCATCGGTCAATGGACACCGATAACAAACACATGTTGAATGGAGGGAGAAATACATGGAGCACAAAAAGTGATAAATTTATCTTGTCCAAGTTTTGATTATCCAACATCATCTTCTAAATCTCAGGGAATATTATGATTTTGAGTAAAAACAATTCATAAATCTTGGAATTAAAATTTAAACAATAAAATGATGAAAAATAAATGAACTAATTCCTAAATGAATGAATTCATGTTCATTTCCAAAATGATGAACAAGGAATTAAACCTACAAGAATAAAATCCCAAACTCTAATTTGGAGTGTTCATTTGTGAAGAACATACCCATGTAAATTCTATTGACTATATCTGTTAAATTCATCTTTATATTCTTAATTATCCACATTCATTCATCATTGATCCTTGATCTCGAGATCAACTACCAATGTGGTCACAACCATATTTCCTAGAATCCTATAAATCCTTTAGGTTTTTGTGGATAAACATAGGTAATCTTAAAAATATAGGTTTAAATAGAAGAGTAAGGAAGTATAAAAACTATTTGAGTCAATAAATAAATAAATCAACACATAAATAAATACATAAATTTATTTTTCCCAACATTCAATCAGTGGATGTAGTAAACCAAAACCTCTAAATCTGAAAAAACATATGTTATGCCTTGGGTAAAACCTTCACCCTATATCTAATGATGGTATATGTTTTCCCATTCAAGAATTATTTTGGGAGATTTTACATTATTTCTAAAAAATGGAATGATTGTGATATATTATATTTAATATCTTTACCACATCAACAATGAGGATACACAGAGCTTGGAATTCTACACTGACCCACACCTTACTTTGAATATATTATTTAAAATAATACAATAATATAAAAAATAGATTCATTAGATTATCCCCACCTTCGGGGATTCTCACCTTGAAAATAAAAATCCTATTCAAACATGTGAGGGTAATAAGCTTACATATGGCTCTCCCTCCCCCATGAGATCTCATAAAGGTTTTCATATTTCCATCCAATATGAAACAATGGAATCACATGACCATAGGGGATCATATCCAACCGATCATCGATCATCACCTGGTACTCCAAAACGGTATCTTCATTCTCACTATCTATCTCACCATATTTAATAATGTGCATTGATTCATTCATGTATCACCTTAGATTTGACACATGGAAGACTTCAGGCACCCAATATAATTATAGTGGGAAGGGTAAGTGGTATCCACCTCACAAAACTTGTGAGGTATCTAGAGAGGGACGATCAGCCTCATAGAAAACTTTCTTCATAGAAAAGTATTCATAATTCTAGTCAAGGTGATACCTTTAGGGAAACATAGAATCCCCTATAGAACTCCAAATCCCCCCTTCATCAGTCCTTATAGGCCTTTTGATGGCTATGTGAATTCCTCCTCAGATCCTATATGATTTTCCAATTCTCCATTATTTCATGCACCAACACTGGGCGTAGGGGCGCTGTCTCACCTGGCTATGACCAAAGTAGTAGTGGCCTTCAAGGCCCCCCATAAAAGTCCATAAAGGTTTCCATAATTATGTATGAGTTATATATGATGTTATACACAAAATACGATAAATGTTGGCGATCCACCCATCTATGGACGAAATCCAGCATGCAATCTTGTAGCAGGTCCTCAATGAATTTAATGGTGCACTCTATTTAGATGTTTTTTAGAGCATGAAACATTGTGATTATCCACAATTGATTCAAAAAAATCCCCTTGTAATACTCTCCACAACCATTACATTAAGTGGGTGTCACATTTTGAAATAATCATAGAGTAAACACCATGAATATGAGACATCTCTTAGAGGTACAAGTGTCCCAAGATCTCCACTAAAATTTGTACTTAGACAAATAAGTACTGGGATGACTTGGTGAGTCCATATACGATCACCTATATGGAATCATGACCTCTCAATAATAAAATAATTCCAATCATAAAATCCATGTAGATACCATCCCACTACCACTCTAGGACATCAAGAGGCTGAGCCGAACCTGTTCGAACCTGGTTCTTTACCCTCACCTTCTGGCTAGTGAGGCATCGAGAGATGACATGGTGGGCCATAAAATTTTTGTCCGGGGGTCTTATCAGTTGGGAACCATAAAAAAATCACTACCTTCATCTACATTAAAACACATTCAAGACCATCAATAGAGGCATCACAAAACACCATTTACTCATCACCCTCCTATGGATGTTTCACGATGGGGGTAATTGTCAACCTCTTCTGAATCTTTTGAAAATACTACTCTAATTTCCCCATCCATATAAAATGATTACATTTTTTAGGTCTAGTAATTCAAGGGTTACATGATTTTGGGGAAATCAGTAATGAATATTAGGTAATTTCCATCCACCCCAAGGAAGAATTGCACCACCTTCAGACTCTTTGGTGTCTCATAAAATATTAATTCCTCAATCATTGTTGGGACCACTTCAAATCCCCAATTTGATATGAAATATCATAATAAGTGGACCTGTTTAATAAAAAATTAAACATCAATAGATTACCATAATTTTGGTGCTCTCAAATAATATCTAGAACTATCATCAAATGCATCACATTATGACAATCTGATTCTAAGTAAACAAGGATTTCATCTATAAAAAATACCACTATCTGGTCTAGGATAGGTGGAAATATTTTGTTCACAAGCCCCATGAAAACATATATGGAATTTTTTCAAGCAAAAGAGCATTAAAAAAATACATATAATCACTATTACATCAATATAACATCATTTTTGGTTTATACCCCTCTTAAACAATGATTTAGTGATAACTCGTCCAGAATTAAATATTTGAGAACCACCATGTACCTTTCAACTAGTCAATGTGGTAATCGATTCACAGAATTGGATACTTATTCTTGATAGTTACCAAATTTAGACAGTAATAATCCATGAATAACATCAATATCTCATCCAGCATCTTGGATAATAACACTAGTACTTCCCGGAGGGACACACTCGGTCTGATGAAGCCCTTCCTCTATATATTCTCTAACTACACCCTCATCTCTCAAAGATATGTGGGAGATATCTAATATGATAGAACATGTATCAATATAGTCCCTTGGTATATTTCTATGAATAATTATAACTCTCATAGGGGAGATATTACTAGAACATACTCACGGAAGACATCATTCTACTCAAATACTAAAGGGATCTGGAATCTCATTGCATATGTTTCTCTAAAGTTCATACAATCAAACTGATAATAAATCATCTACATCCACATTTGTGTAATATCATCCTACTATGACTGTGATTCCTTCTTTCCAACATTGTAAAATATAATCCTTTCTACTCAGACACAACACATACTACGCATGAAATAGAAAAATTTGTTTAAGGAATGTAGAGAGATAGTATATACCTATAATTATGTCAGAAGTATGCATTATTGCTATGAATATATCTGATGAAAATAACTCTCCTATGAGAGTCATGTCACGCTATGGAAATAAGTGTGTTATCACCAAAACTCCCATAGTAAGAGTCTCTAGACATAAGAGCTGGGCTGGTGCCTCTTATGGAATCCTTATGCAATAAAGATGGGTTGTTGTGAGGAAAGAGTGGATTACACCCATGTCTATCAATAATAATGCTAAATTGGAGAAGACACAGATCCTACCTCAAAACATTTTGTGATAAGTTGGATCATAATCCTCCATTTCCTTCATATGTACACATCCCTGAACACATGAACCCTGCGCTTAACACGAACCACCTCGAGGTAGTCGTGGTGGTAGGGGATCATAATGTCATCCAACACACATATCTCTCACAAATTCTTCATCGCATTTTCCTCCCATATGGATTACCATGATCACGACACTTCCACTACATCAATGAATTTTCTATAGCCTTCCTCTCTACTACTACTCGAGGGTTTAGGTAGTTCCATGCAAGATTTCCTCACCCATCATAAGAGTAACATCCCCTTTCTCAGGGATTAGATTTAAAAAATTTTCAAACCCGAATCCATTAATTCCAATGTATGAGTTAGAATATGACAATGCCTCAGGATTCATGACCAAAGTTCTCATCATCGTCCTATTTCATTAGAAGACTCTACCTCATGGTGTCTACTGATCCCTCCGACCACATGTTGACCCTTATCCAAGAAATTCTCTACCATAAGGTCTCACTCTAGTACCCCAATATAGGAATTAATTCAAAGGGATACCACTCCCGCTCTGCCATATCGGTGAATCCCGAACTAAATGGTATGATCCTACAAGTATAAATCATGAACCATATCCATGGATTAAAAAGAGGGGAAAGTAAACCTACTTGTATAACCAGAAAATAACATTATAAACTTCTAGATATTGAAAAGATCTTGAATATGAAATAACAACAAGATCACTAGTAATTACATCTCTTCGAAGAGATACTCATAATTCATCCAAAATAGGTTTTACTCATCATAAATTAGGGTTATCAAAGTCCAAAATTACCAGGTTATTCCCTAAAAAAGACCCACCACCAGGACCACTATCAAATAAAGAGGGGTCCTGACTAGGTGGAATAGTCAAACCATAGACTATAGGCATAATTATTTCAGCTGAGGGTCTACCTCACCCTAGATACTGGGTGGTATATTCCCCTAAAAATCATAAATAACACTAAAACTTTTTGAATTATCTTTAGTTACTAACAGGACAATCTTATGCACACCCTAACATAGAGAATCCACCTAATCCATCAGAGGTGGGTCAACATGCTGGTCAATGGGTAGATGCACCAATCGTTATCCAGCCAGAGGAGAGAAATCATGATTATGTCCTAGTATTTATTCATAATCTCTAATAAATTCATAATAATTATACCATCATGGTATCAATGTTTGTTTTCATCATGGAGTCATATTTCAGTAATCAAGACGCACCATGATCAATGAGAATATTAGGAGAGAATACTCCAGAAGAAAATTGAAATGAAAACTATAATGAAACATCATTTCATGAATGTAAAAATAATTTTATATTCGGTTTAAAATATTTTAAATGGACCTAGTAATGATTCCTAATCAATTCAAAGAGATCTTAAGTGTGTATAAGGCTCATTTGGAGTCTGGAGCCTCAAAACTAGAAGAGAAGACTAGGCCAGACGGTTAGAGTAAACTGTGCAGCCCAACCCACACGATTTGTCTGAAACCATGTGGTCGTAGATAGTTAGAACTTATAGGCTAAATGGTTTTTCTATTACCATGATAGCCTAGTATTATCCATGTGTGGTTCTTCTAATATTTGGTACATGAATATTTATCATGATTTTATCATGGTTAGACAAACTATTCACCTAACCTTGTGAGGTACCAACTTATTGTAGTGACTTGAGGAGGGTTTGAACATGGTTTGGAAAACCATGCACCTAAACCATGTTCCCTTATATCCTGTGGTGAAATTATGTTTTCCATATTTTAATCTATTAACCCTATTTACATTTCTCTTCTTCTAACAGTGGATGAAACTCACCTTTCCTTATACCATAGCCCGAAATCTTCATCAACGTAGGCATCCAAGTATCTCCCACATCCAGTGTTTGATTCAATATCCATCAAAGGTGTTGAATTACTTAAAGAGATCTCTAAAATCATATCCTATCCTATTTATGTTTATAATTGAATCCATTACACTATTTAGGAGATATATTTTTTCCCTTATTTTCATCGTGTTGGACCATTTCTTATATTTCTTTCATCATAATCCAAATATGAGGCCGATATCGAGAATTGAGTTGTCTATGACCTTGAGAAAAAGGGTATCATCATTTTCCCAATGAGTTTTTATGCATCATAGATATGTCACTGTTCCACATGCTAACTTTTTTCGAGCATCCCATTTTTGTTGAGTTATTCACATAAGATAGATTAATACACCACTAAGTACGCATATTGACCTTCATTTAGTTGATTAAAGGATGTTACCCTCAATTCTATACACCCTTGGGTGTTCCATGTTATGTTTACCCTTGCAGTTAAATGGTTAAAATGCCTAGAAATCATTTTTATCTATAGGTTTAGTCTTTACATGGGGTTGACCATTATATATGAATGTTTATAGAACCCAAGTCACCTTTCAGGTGTTTGGATCAACCTTCCATTGGAATTTCCCATGTAGAAAATTGACTTATTTGACCATGTCACCTTCTAAAAGACTCCTCAAACCTCTTTAATGGAATTTCCTTGTCTTAGTGAATTAAATGGATTGTATATATAGAAAGGCTAATGCATGATAGTTTACCTTCTTTAAATTAATAGGATTATTTAAATGTAATGACATGTAAGACTGGTATGACCATGCCTAATAATGGTGAATCTAATTTAATTAATTTAATTATGAAGACTTGTTTAATTTCATCTTGATATATGAGATGCATGGGTGGTAATGCCTCATGTTTGATATATATATATATATATTATTATTATTCCATGATTATATATATGGGTTTGGTAGCACAACACAAGAGAGGTTTTTCATGATGATGTGTTTTTATAAATATGAATACACCTTAATAGATGTTGTGTAATGATGGTAAGAAATCTGTTGAGCATTATGGTATCATGCTTCCTTACATTGAGTGTAGATAATGGTGTCTCACACCACAGACATTAGTTGGATGTTGGTCTTTATGTGCCACTTCACTTGTTAGAGTATTGACATGATGTCACACACCACATATTGAGTGACAACCATGATATATGGCACTAATTATGAGATGTATGGAATTTAACCTATTGTGTGATATTATAAGATCATTAAACTAGTTACATATGTCTCACTTATGCCCTAGTTCAGTCAGTAATTAATATTCTAGTTATACAGCCACTAGCATCTGCAAGACCTTAGTTTATATAGGTGGATGCAATATATAACTATACTATATATATATAATTATTATTATATATAAAGTTACTCATAATAGTTTTATTCTGAAAACAATCTATATAATGTATACCCTCCAAGTGTCCTATGGGAACTTGAGCGGGCTAGTTATTTATTTTAGTATTGTTTTCCTATTATGATTATACATGCACATTGTTTAGTTTCAAGAACAGCATGGATTAGGTGTAGACACCATTGGTTATAAATGAGATGCATGGGTTGTAATGCCTCATGTTTGATATATATATATATATACATGATTATTCCATGTTTATATATATGTGTTCGGTAACATGAAACATGAGAAGTTTTTCCTCATGCTAAATTTTAATAAATATGACTACGCCTTAATAGTGCCATTGGAATGATGGTAAATAATCTATTAATCATGATTCTATTACACTTACAAACATTGAGTGTAGATAATAGCATCCCACAAAACTAACAGTAGTTGGAATTTTGGGCTTTTGTACCACTTCCCTTGTAAGAGTATTGACATGAGGGCACACTCAACATCTCGTGTGACGACCATGGCGTCTGCCACTGATTATGAGATGTAGGTAATGTACCAAATTGTGTGACATTATAGGCTCATTAAAATAGTTATGAAAGTTTGAGTTATTCCCTAGTCTAGCCAGTAATTACTATTCTAGGTATATAGCCACTAGCGCCCGCATGCCCTTACTCTATATTGGTGGATTCAATATATAATTATACTATATCTATATATAATTACTACTATATATATAGTTACTCCTAATAATTTTATTCTGGCTATGATCCATATATGGTAGACCCACAATGTGTCGTACGGGAATTTGAGTGGGCTAGTTATGTATTTTAGTATTGTTTTCTTATTCTGATTATACTTGTACACTATTTAGTTTAGAGAACTGTATGGATTATGTGTAGGCACCATTGGTGGTGTCATACTAAGATTTTTATCTAAGAACCTCTTTAGGATGTCATTTCTACTCGAGAATATTATATGACTACAGGTACCGATAAGGCCAAGGGCCTGACTATAAGATTGTTATACATATTTCTTATAAATGAATCTTAGGAGCATATGACCATGATTTTTCTCAAGATGCTAGTGGAACAACATTTTTTTGTACTTTTTGAATATGCATGTTCCTAGTGCCTTTTTTGTATATGATCATCCCATGCACACATGAATTAGACACTTCCTTAGTGCATTCTGATTATTATTTAGCTATTCAGTTATTTATTCTATCAATACTTATTTATTATGTCTATTGATTAATTCTCCCACAATTTATTGATTATGTCTATTACAAATACATCCACGTTTGTACATTTATATTTATCTGTTGTTCCACTTTGATAAGAGGGTATATTCTCCCCACCATACCACATTTACACCCTCACTACTAGTCTATATCCATTGGCATACATGGAGTTTCACTTGAGGCCATGTGACCCACCTGCTTGGGGAACATGTTAAGTAGGACCTAGTTTTGGATGTTACGAATTTTTATTAGAGAGGAGGGTCAAGATTTAATTGTATATTCTACATGATTCTGCTAAACAGTGGTGGGACGTAATCACACATGAATATTGATAGAGAGATATGGTTTGGGAAGACTTCCAAATGATCTTCTATGACTATTTCTTTCCAGAGACTCTAAGGACTGACAAAGCTAGAGAATTCATGAACATACAGTAAAAGAGTATGTTAGTTATAAAAAATCGTCCCATTTCATTAAGATGTAATGGTTCTCTCCTACTATAGTAGGAGATTATATCATAATCATTAATAGATTTAAGGATGGGATGATATATGAAATCTAGTCATAGGTCAACATATTCATTTTTATTACTATATCTGAGATAGTCAACTAGGCCTTTAATATAAGGAAAAATTTGAGGGAAGATGATAGTGTGAGTTAGGATGGTTTGGAACCAATATCTATCAGTAATTTGTATTTGGGGAGAAAGAGGTGTTTTGAGGCTACTCATGGAGGTAGCAGTAGTCAGGATCCTCACGGTGAAAGCTTCCTGATATAACATAACTGCGGGAAGCCATGACATACATATCTCCAGTGCTTATGAGATTCAATGGAATGTGTAGGCTGGGGAAGGATGGTCCATATCCATCATTTATACATGACCATTCCTTTATCAATTAGTTAGAGGGTATCTACTCATACTCCATGAATACAAGAAGGGCAAGAAGGATCATGATAGATAACTAGATGGAATACCACTAATCGATCAGGACGAGGTGGCAGTCAAGGTAGAGGTAGTAATACTTACGATTCTCTGTGCCAGTAGAGTGGTCTTTTTCGGTGTAGTCATCCAATGACTCAGGGATGTGGTACAATCTTGTTATATGTTGTTCAACCTATTTTGATGGATAAGAGAACCATTCCTTCTACTGTACAATAAACTATTCTTGTAGCCTCCATATTAGTGTCTTCATCATTTGGCATAGGCACATCTATCTCATTTATATATGATTCAATAAGTAAGAGTCAGAGCCTCTAGATCGAACACTTTCATGGAGTTATGATGCTATACACCTTGTTAGGTATTCGATTAGAGTGTGTTAACTATTGTAAGGAATTTTCCCATTAGATATGTAGATTTCCCTTGGTGTGGGACTTTTTCATCCTCAACATGAAGGGATTTGATGTAATCATCAGGATGTACTGATTAGTTACCTATCATACCCACATTGACTACTATAATCATAGGGTGACATTTATATCACTATAGGGAGATAAGAATGTGCATAATGAAGAATGGGATGTTAGTTAGACTAGAGATGGACCCGATAATCAGTGGTTGGGTAGTGTAAAATCTTAGATCACAAGTATTTTCTTGGATGATCAGGGGCTACGACCCACTATTTTTCCTCTTGTAGTGGAGCATTTTATGGATTTATTTCCAAATGACTTTTATGATATAAATTCGGAGAAACAGGTAGATTTTAGCATTACAATTATACCAGGAGATACTGAAGTGACCATTCCTACTTATAGGATGAAACCTAAGGAGATTATGGAGCTCAAGAAGTAATTTGATGATCTTGAGGATAAATTCTTCATACACCCCAACACTTATTCTTGGGGTTCACCATTCCTTTTCACCAATAAGGTGGATTTTAAACCTCGGGATTTGTGTGGATTACCCTCATTTTAACCCAATCACAATAAAGGATAGGTATCCACTTCCTAGAATAGGTGACCTCTTTGACCAGGTCTGAGGAGAATGATATTTTTCAATGATTAATTTGAGGTCAGGCTATCATCAGGTGTGTGTTATTTCTTTAGACATACCTCACATAGATTTCAGGAGATGGTATGGTCTATAAAAGTACCATGTTATTCCATTTAGTATCATGAGTGTACCTATGGTCTTCATGGATATTATGAATAGGGTATTCCACCTACATCTAGATTAATTAATGGAAGTATTTTTTGATGATATATTTTTGTATTCATGCTCTAGAAATGACCATTACAACCATCAAGATATCATGCTGAATACAACGGGAGATCATTAGATATATATGATAATATTAGTAAATTCCACTTTTGGATATAAAAATTCCATTTACTGGGTCACATTATATCAAAGCCATGGGTTTTATTAGATGCATAGAATGTGAGAGCTATAGTTTCCTGGGAGAAACCCAAGAGTGACTTTTAAATTAAGTAGTTCTTGGCGCTATTTGGATATTACAAGAATTTCATCAAGGATTTATCATTCCTTGCATCACCACTTTTGGGATTGATGAAGAAGGGTGTGTAATTGATATTGTCGAAATCATGTGATGTAGCCTATCCGAAGATCAAGGGAATATTGAATTCAGTGGATATAATTATTCTTCCTGAGCCAAAAAAGAGCTATAATAAATACTATGATGCATCAGGTATCAAATATAGAGATGCTCGATGCAGGACAAGTGAGTTGTTGTGTACGGGTCTCATCAGTTAAGGACTCATAAGTAGAATTACCCGATGCATGACCTCGAGGAAGTAGCTGTATTTCATGCCTTACACTATTGTAGAAAATATATTCTTGGGGAGAATTTTTATATATAAAATGATCATAAAAGACTCAAGTACTGATTTACATAGTGGAATCTAAATCTTAGGTAGTGTAGGTGAGTTTAGTACCTACAATAATTTTTTTCAAGCTTTCCTACATGCCTAGTAACGGTAATGCTGAATCCAAATATCTTCATGAAGGACCTAGTATTAAGTGGTTCATGTGGCCAGTAATGAATGAAATATCATGGAATTATTCTCAGTGATGCACGTTGAGGTTTTAGAGGACCTTGGTAAGACTTTCCTCTTTGCCTTAGTAGTGACCTATACTCTTAAGTAATGTGTGAGGTAAAGAAACATATCTAATTCCAAGGGACATAGACTAAGGGAAAATGTCTCAAATGATGATACATCTTTTGGTTGGTCCATGCATGGGGATGAAACATTACTTTTCCATGGACATGTGTGTGTCCCAACTGAAATCAGAGAGGGGATGATGAGGGAATTATATACCTAAACATGGGAAGATCACCCTAGAGTCACCAAATTGTTTCAGGATCTATAATGATGGTATTGGTGTCCTATTATAAAAACATGATATTTCAATATTAATCACTTGGTTTCCACCTGTTAGAAGGTGAAGGATGAAAATGAACATCTTGTAGGACATTTACTGTAGTTTTCTATTACTGAGTAAAAAATGGGATTCTGTCTCGATGGATTTCATTACTAGTCTAATCAAATCACCTCATAGAAATAATATGGAATGTGTTATCATTAATCATTTGATGAAGGTTTCCTAATTTTTACCAATGTGATATACCTTCACAGTAGATGAGCTAGGAAGGATGTGCGTCAAGGAGGTGGTACGTCTTCATGGAGCTCCTTGATCTATCATTTCTGAAAGAGACCATCGCTTAAAGTCATGATTATGGTAGGGGTTGGAGAATGCATGGTTAGATAGGTGATTCTGAACATGACTTATCACCCCCATAATGATGGACATACAAAGTGTATGATTTAGGTTCTAGAGGGTATGCTCAATGTTTGTGTCCTCTACTATGGGGGTTCCTAGGTGAAACACATTCCCCTTTTTTAGTTTTCTTATAAAAACTTAATTTAGGATACCATTTATATGGATACTTATAAATCATAATATGATAGGACTTATAGTTCAACTCTATAATGGCTAGTGGTGGGCGAGGAAGCTATGCTTGTACTAGGTCTCATAAAAGAGAATACAAATCAGGTCCAATTTATTTGAAAGCGCATGATAACACCTTAGTATAGAAAAAAGTAATATGTCAAAGTACACTCGTGACATATTGAGTGTGTGGCCAGAGAATGGGTTTTCTTGTGAGTCTCACCCAGGTTGGACCATATTTTTATTTGAAATTAGGGTAATCTCTCACTACGGTTTGTCGGACAGTTTGAGGTTGTGAAGGAGATTAGGCAAGTGGCTTACCAGTTGGAACTTCTATAGAAATACCAATCTATGAATAATTTCATTCATTAATATCCACTTCACTGATATTATCCAAACCCATCACATGTCTTTCAGCTTGTTGTGGTTGATTTGGATATGGATTTTTCCTTCGAGGAGTACCTAGTTCATATTGTTGAATGGAGCATGAAGACACTCTGAGCTAGGTCACATCCTTTGGTACATTTTCTATGGTATCATGGTTTAATACAAGATGAGAACGGAGAATGGGAAGCTGCTATAAAAGATCAGTGGCCATAAATCTTTGTAGATGACTCTTATTTACCCTCAAAATTTAAACTTTGGGATGATTTACTTTAAGAAGATGATTTTGTAAAGACCCGTCTTTTCAGAAAGGTACATATCATTTTGTTTTTGGATTAAATTTATTTAAATGGCCCTATTAATTATTATTAATCAATTCAAGGAGGTATTGAGTGCATACATGGTTCGTTTATAGCTCAGATCTCTGAAATTTGATGAAAAGACTTGTCTTTACAATTAGAGGAAACCAGGTAGCCCATCCCACACAATTTTTCTGAAACCTTGCAGTTGTTGAAAATGGGAACCTATAGGCCGTAAAGTTTGTCTAAAACCTAGTGATCCTATGAGCATGGCCATATAGTTGTTATGAACATCTGGATAAGGAACTTTTTCATGGATTACATACAGTTTGAAAAACCATGTTCCTAATTGTGCGAGTTTCCCACTTATAAAAGTGACTCACACATGGTTTGTTCATATTTTAAGAAAACGTGCACCTAAATCATGCACCCATATATTTTTAGGTGAAATTACCATTTTCCATCTACAAATATAAAAACTCTATTTCATTCTATCTTCTAACTCAAGTGGATGAATCTCTCATTTCCTTCACTCACAACTAAAAATATCTATCAACCTAGGAATCCAAGTATCTCCCACATCAGGTGTCTAATTCAGGATCCATAGAAATTATTGGATTTTTTATGGTGAGCTCTTGAATCATATCCCTTCTACATTAGTTTATCATTAGATCCATAATGCTATATAGGTAAAACCTCATTTTCACCATTTTCAGGGCATTAGACCATTTCTTAGATTTTTTATAACCTGCTTAGAATCTAAGGATGATATTTAGTGAGGAGTCATATATGACCATGAGGTAGTTGGTATCATATTTTTTCCTATGATTTTTGATGCATCGTAGCTATTCCATTGTGATTCACACCAAATTTTTCTGACCATCCCTTTTTTGTTGATTTATTCATATAAATGTGACTAATGAACCATGATATACACCTATTGATCCTTTTGTAGATTATTAGAGGATGTTTCCCTCAATTATAGACACCCCCTGGGTGTGACAAGTTAAGTTTCCCCCTTTGGTTAATTGGTTAAAAATATAGGAACTCCTTTTTATCTATCGGTGTAGTCTTTATATGCATTTTTCATTGATATATGATTGTTTATAGGACTCGATGAACATCCTACGTGTTTTTCTCAACCAACCATTCAAATTCCCCATGTTGGAAATTTCATTATTTGACAATGTCACCTTCTAGGAGACTCCTTGAACATATTAAATGGAATATCATTGACTACGAGAATTAAATGGAATATACATATAGAAAAGATAATGCATGGTGGTATCCCTTCTATAAATTAATTTGATGTTTTAAATGGAATGAATTGTAAGGGTTGTATGGCTATGCCTAATATTGCCTAATCAAATTTTATTAATTGAATGTTAAAGCCTTGTTTAATTTTATATTGATAAATGAGATGCATGGGAGGAAATACCTCATTCTTGATATTATATATATAAGATTATTCATTTTTCATATATATGGGATTGGTAACATGACACATGAGATGTTTTTCCTCATTTAGAATTTTTATAAATATGATTATGCCTTTAGAGGCTATGGAATGACGGTATGCAATCTTTTGAGCATGACAGTATCACGATTCCTTACATCAAGAGTTGAGAATGAATTCATACACCATTGAAACTACTTAAATGTGGGATTAACATGAAACATCACTTGTGAGAGTGTTGACATGATGCTACACTCACCACCTCGAGTGACAAGAGTGATGTCTCTCACTCATTATGAGATATAAGGGATGTAACCTATTTCTTGACCTTATAAGACAGTTAGACAAGTTATGGATATCTGAGTTATATTCTGGACCAACAATAAATTAGTATTCTAGGTATATGGCCACTAGAGTCCGCACTCTATTGGTTTATATAGGTGGATGAAATTTATTACTATACTATATATATATATTATTAATATATATATATATAGTTACTCCTCAAACTTTTATACCGGCTACGAGCCGAAGCAGGTACACCTGTCAACTGTCTTATAGGAACTTGAGTGGGATTATAATTTATTTTAGTGTTATTTTCCATTTATGATTATACTTGCACACTATTTAGTTATGAGTACTTGGATTATGTGTAGACATCATTGGTGGTGTCATACCACTATTTTTATCTCACACCATACTTATGCTACCTTTGGTACCTGAGAAGAAAATCTTACTATAGATATAGATAAGTGTAAGGGGCCTACTATAGGTTTCTGATATGTAGCACTTATATATAGAGCTTAGGAAAATAAGATCAAGATTTAGTTCGATATTCTAGAAGAATAGTTTTTGTAATTATTTTTTATTTTTGTTTATGAATGTTCATTGTTACTTTTTTGTATATGAGAATTCAAAGAAAACATGTATCACAAACTTTATTAGTGTATTTTAATTATTATATAGATATTAAATTATTTATTCTTATGTTGCATATTTATTTTGTCTGATGTTTTATGCTTCCATAGTTTATTGATTATGTTTATTATATTTACATCAGCTATTGTACATTTATTTGTATCTGTTGTGACACTCTAATAAGTGTGTATTGTGTCCCCACCATAACACTTTTACACCTTCTTTGTTATTCAACATCCTATGGAATATAGAGAGGCGTGCTTGAGGCCATGTGACCCATCGACTCCAGGGATGCGTTAAGTGCACCCAGTTCACGATGTTATGACAACCTATTCATATATGATGGACATTGAAATGTTTTCCATGATTCCAATTCCTACATGTATTGAGACAACAAGTAGTTTATTAGATTCTTTGTAAATAAACACATTAGATTCCACTCCATAATTGGGTTCCCTACCATGAGAGTCAAAAATAGGACACTTTAATACTATTTAACTTGTTTAAAAAAAGATCCCTATAACTAGACTATCCCCAAAAATGGTCCTAAGATAGCCTATTCTAATTCCACTCTATCATGACCCATCCCACTAGGGCCCACCTAGCAAGCTGAAAGCAGAGTGTGACACCCCAAGCTCACATCCAATAGGCCAAGTGCTAGTGACTAGCATTGAGAATCTACATCACACACATGGTATAAGTTTCCATAAAGTACATGCACACACACACACACACACATCTCCCGATAAACTATGTAATTCGTTAAGTAAAACATCATGTAGGTACACAATGCATGAATGAACTACTAACATCCCGCATTAGAGTATGAAAGATGGTAATAAAAATTTAAAAATAGAAAATATAGGCCAAGAAATTGATATAACATACAACCTATTGTAGTGTGTCTATCTCTATATGAAAATAAACTCACCATACGTCTTCATTATCACTATGCTCCACCAAATCATAATCCTCTTAGTACTTCGTCAAATAGCCTATCAAGTGTATAAGAAATGAAATGTGTGGGAAGGGCCTATAGTAGATTGAGTATGTACATAGATAGGATATCATGAAATCACCAAACATAAAGAATCAAGGGAGAGTGATACAACTCATATCACAATACAAGGGGTGCATAAGGAAATATCCCAAGGATTATAACACAATTATTCTTATAAGAGTAACTCAAGACATAGAGTACAACTTGTCTTAGCCAGTCACACATAACTTCCATGTCAGCTCTCACTTTTGATAGTCTAAATATTTATTTACAGTCTCATTCTTCTAACACCAATTTAAGATCCCTTCCCTTTGAAATTCGGTGAAATACCAGGCACTAGTGGGGGATCCCTCTCCAGTATGAGCTTTATAGATGACCAAAATTATCCTCTGTAAATAGTGGATCCCTACCCTAGTAATTTGGGTGTAATAAATTACTCTATCTAAACCCCATAGGGAGAGGATCCCTACCCCACATATACACACATGGTTGATATTCTTATCTTAAAGAGGATCCATGTACCATTGGGTGAGATACCTAACTCTCCATATGAATTGATATGAAAAAACTCTCTATTAAAAGAACTCATCCAAGTTTTATGTATGTACACAATGTGTCCAAAAGGCCATCGAACGTGTCTCACTAATTCTAGTTCTTCTTGTGTCCTTCTAAACCACATCGAATTTTCGTATTCAAATACACAGTTTGGTAAAGTCACACATGATGTATAATACACATGTATTTGTACACTACTGAGTTCACAACAGTATACCCAATTAGGGTTTTCACCATGTGTATATTAAGAACAAGATCATTATATATTTATCTTCAATGAAAAACCTAACCACCACATGAAGTGCCCCACAAGACATGTGTTATTCCAAAATACATGCTATGTACTTCATAATTTTATAGAAATTTCAGATCTCCATTAACTTCTTCTTTCAATGCCATCATCTCATATTATACAGTAGATGTCATCTAAAATGACTAGTAACATGGAGAATAGGACCTAAATATCATCGATGACATGATTATGTCATCCATTTTCTCAAGAAATTATCATTGGTCCACCTTTGAAGTTCCCCCATGATCCATCTCGAGAAACCGCCATCCTCAATATATCCAAAAATTTATTTCATTAATAATACTCCTATGGAAACCAATAATACTAGATTCCAAACCAAAAAAAATAATTTTTTAAAGCATTGGATGATCAAACAGTGATTTTTGGTTTTCAGAATCAATTAATCCATAGATAAATAAACTCGGATGATGAATGCATGAAGAACAGAGGGATAAATCCATGAAACACAAAAGTGGGAAATTCAGAATGGACATGTTATGATTGGAAAATAAAATCAATTGAATATTGAGGAATGTTATCATTTTGAATCATATAAACTCTTAATTATAGTATTTAAAATTAAAATAATTAAATTGAGAGTGATCCACAAATTAATTATTAAAAGAATTATTTTGTGCTCATAACCAGAATCAAGAACTTGGAATTAAACCAACAAGAATAAAAGCCCATCCTTGGGTTTTGATTGATTTTTGGTGAAGAATGTACCCATGTTGATGTTGTTAAAAATATCTAATACATTGTCCATTTTCTTCTTAATTCCTCATGACCATTTTTCATTGATTTTCATTTCTGAGATCACCCACCAACTCATTCACCATTGGATCTCCTATAATGTTCTCAATCCTCTAGGGTTATTTTGCTAACGCAAGTGAATCAACCAAATAAGGGATTAAATAGAATATTTATCTATGTTAAAACAATTATGAGGAAATTAATAATTAAATAAATTTAATTTATTTATTTTACCAAATGTTTTACCGATAACTACACTAAACTAGAAAAACCAAATTTGATAAATCTTATGTCACGCCTAGGGTAAAACCCAAGTAATGGTTTCTGTTTTCCCATATGAAAATAAATTTGGGATATATTGCATTATTTATGAAAAAATTCATAAAGGTTATTAATTATATTTAATATATTTAGTACATTAGCACGAAGGCTCTATGGGGATCATATTTTCATGATGACTTTATGCCTTACTCTAAAAATATTATTTATAGAATTCCAAATTATACTACCAAAAAAGCATGTTCTTTACACTATTAGCAACATTTTTTTACTAATAATTCTTATCACTACCTATGATTGTCTACATAAGATGATATCAACACACAATGATCCACATAACATTAAACCTTTATTCACCTTACTTTATAGGGTTGTGTGGGGATGAATAAATTCATATTAAGAAAGCATGACTAATGATATAACACCCATGTTAGAATAATCTAGTATATTTGTGTCTCACATAATATTAACTAATCATATAGGACCTGAGTGGGATTAACACATTTCTCAGTGGGATATATATGAATACTTCCACAACCTGGATGACACAACGTATGATATAGGGTATGCATGATACAAAACTAGGTACATCTCATATGAATGGATTTTTGAATTATGATAAGCCTTTAATAAGTATAATAATGTCTAAAAAACATAAAATATGTTAAAATATATATCATATTACTTATTTGGTTCTATTTTTTGAAACATTTCTTTGTTATAATCATACACTATGGTCGGGATATATCATAAGAAATGATACATTAAAAAACCAAAGAAATTAACTATGTTGGGACCTATGATAACCATATTATATGTCCTGACTCAAATACCATAGTTTATAACCTGAATAATAAATCATTATAGGGAATATGACAACCATTTGATATCAATTTTTCATTATTTTCAAACATGGTTTTTAGAATCATTCATCATGGTATGTCTCTAATACCACTACTAGCATTACAAGTATAAAATAACTCTTATTATAAGACATTAAAAAAATGAGAAAAAAATTAATTGAATATTTGTATGTATTAAACATAAAAGCATTATATATATATAATAATGAAATAGTCGGATTCACCTTTTACTGAAGAATGTCACCACTTCTCTCTTCCACCAACATGCTTTATAACGATCCCTTAAGGAAAGATAACATACTCCCCTATCCATGATGTATCAGTAGGCTATACCAAATCACCCATCATATGGGTAGAACTCTCCTTCACTCCATTAACTAGTAGTTCCTCTCATAACAAACATGGAAAAAAATAGAGTTTTGATTAGAGGAAGAATTGACATGAAGTAATGGAAAGCTCAAAACACACCATCTCAATAGTGTTATCTTCTATATATAACCACTGAGAATCTCCCATGAATGAAAATGTTTTTTTATAATGTATGAGTTATAAAAAATCAAACCGAGCATTCATCCCAAGAAATAATCACTTGTTTCAAGCATTTCTTCATATAAATAATCCTATTTTATGATATCTAATATTGAAAGATTCTAAAAATAACACTTTAACACTAAAATACAATGAATATCAATATATTATTATATCAACATATCATAAAGAATAAAATAGAAAAGGACATAGAGTCATAATATAATATATCATAACCAACAATATAGATATATCATATAGTACAATATGACGAAAACTAATCACATAAATTTAGGGCTTTAAGGAATATCTTCTTTTTAATATTACTAATGACTCACCACAACATAGAGGCGATTATATTATATAAACACCATTTGATCAATGAGCATCCAAACCAAGATAAAAACCTATTTCTATAACACTATCTAGCTTTTGAAGGAATTCAAATTAAGCTCTTCTTGGAACATGGGTGGTCCCTAATTCTGAAATTCATGAATAGAATTCAACCTTAGAGTTATCTCATCACACTCAACTGGAATCATCCTCTAGTTGAAAATTATTTGACAACCCCCTTACATGAGAGGTGAAGGTTCTTCACTCTATGTAATAGCTGAAGGGTTTTCAATTTACATACCTAGTAATCATGACTCCTGATGAAGTCAATAAATGGAATCCTCATCACCCAATTGATATATGGAATGAGCCACTATCATTTATTTTGTTTATCTATGGGATTCCATCTTATATTTTACAAGATAAACCCATAGTCATATAAACATATTCAGGTGAGTTGACTCAATAAGTACATAATAATTTCATGTCCAACCACTACATGATGGATGTACCATTATGAACATACCCTGAAAACAATTCCATTGAGTTTCAAGTTGAATAACAAATTATTTGATCCTTACCTATACCATTAGGATTTAATGGTGATTCATGGGGATGATAGTAGTGGAAATGGTAAAAAGATGCTCATATATCTCAATTTTTGGTTTCCCACTGTGGGCTCTACTTCTAGGTGCCAATTAGGATGAATATGTAACACCACAAGATTTTATATGAAGAAAATTGTATTTGATACCATATGTGAAAAACAACACTAATCATAAACAGCCCTTGAAATGTATTTCTTAAAATTCAATCTATTCGATAACTTTCGAATCATGCCACCCTTAGTCTAAATAAACCGTAATATATTATATCATTATAAACATGCCATTATATTGATGGGTATAAATAGTAAAAAATAATTTATGAATGTATATGTTTTAAACATGTAAAAAACTCATTGGATATATATCGATTATAAATAATATAAGAATCATTGAAAATATAAAAAAATGTTTTCTGGAAAACCTTATTTTCTCTAAAATATAGTTTAGTCATTCTTTGCACACATAATTTAAAATAAAATTTTAGAACTAATAGAGAATTTATTCGGGAAAATAAAATTTAGTTTTTAAATAATCATATAAAAATTATATTTAAGAGATTTTTTTTTTGTATTTTTCTAAAACATTTCATTTTTAATGAATAGTGAAGAATACTGAATTTTAATTTAAAACTGACTTTTCATTTAAACTATTTATACAAGTTAAATTTTATTTTTAATTTATTTGAAAGTAAAATTAGAAAAATTATATATAAATTAATACATTTCATATAATTGGAAAAATTTTCATAATTATTTTTGATTTACAAACTCTATAAACTTTTGAACATTTATTATTTTAAAACCAACTTTCTCATCACGTCTGTGGGATTAATTTAAAATTAAATGTTTCCAATCAAGTGAATTGAATTTAGAAAAAATTAATTATATTTTTTAAATCAAAATAATTTATAATTTTTAATATGTTCAACTTAATCATTGACCAAAATTAATAGTGAAAATAGTAAAAATTAATTACCATGATTAAGTTAAAAATGGATTTACTCGGGGTAAAAAAAAATAAGTTTAAGGATGACTTAAAAATTGTATAAAATAAATTTTATTTCAATATTTATACATTTAATCCTATATTTTTTACAATGTTCTATTATTTTATCCTTGTGACATGAAACAATGTGGGTGTAATTCAATTTTAAAAAAATTGTTATTTTGCCACTCACCTAACTTATAAAAGGACACCTCATATATTCTCTTCTTCACACCTTCAAACAATTTTGTTTCATATAATACCTACCCAAATCACATACGAATTTTCATCCCATAATCCTAGAAGCATTATTTTTGGAAGAAATCAAACCTAGAAGGATTCTGGTTCAAACCATAGGAGGATACCTAAAGAAGAGGCAACCTTCTTCAACTGTCTTTTTTATTTTATTAATTTCTCCACCTCCTTCGATTATTATTAAACCAATATGATATAATAACCTTATTATATTATCAATAATGGTATTATTTTATAATAAGTTATTTATTTAAAACCATATCCACTTCCATCTAATGGTTTAAAAAATCATTATTCAAGTGTACGGCAGACTACTACCTCACGAACCAATGCCATTTTTTTTCCATTACCACCTCCCAGGGTTGGTTATGATGATGGATGAAAAGTATATATATATTTATATATAATATCTATAACATATTTATACCCCTATAGACATTATATCATATATATACATTTTTTCTTTTCATTTCGTAGGAGATATGATAATATCGCTCATGTATACAATGAACTACCACCTCACGTAGCGATGTGATTCTTTTTTCACTAACACTTTATATGGAAGGTAATAAGGCTGAATTTATAGAATAAATGTAATATAAATTAAATATTTATGATATTAATGGAATATTTATCATTCTAAAAATATAATATATCATTTTCATTCATACACTAAAAAAATTATAACTTCATTCGTGTACGTGAGGACTACCACCTTAATGAAGCGATGTGACTCTCCTTTTATAACCATGCCACATGGATGATAAAAATAAGTATATTTAAAGAAATAATATATAATATATGATATTATTATATTTATATGATGATAAAATATTAAATAACTCTTAATAATAGTCATTGAAAATGCAGATGTTACTCATGCGTACGAACGACCGACCATCTCCATGATTGCATCATAGTCCATTTTTCACAACCATATTTCTTGATTGGTTTTAAAATTAAAAAAAGGGTAAAAGTATTAAAATAATTTTGTGATTATTTTTCTATAGATGATATAACTTTATAATACATTCAAGAACCAGACATTTCATGATGAAATATGCACGAGAAAACAAGACAATTAACCCCAAAAAAATGAAAATAATGAATGATTATTTACGAATGAGTGATAAGATGTTATTAAAGAATAATATATGATATTATAGATTTTAATATGGGGTTTTTATAAGTTAATAACAAGTTTAAAACCACTATAAAATAGTTTAATGAAATTTCAACCAAAAATAAGCATGAGATAAGGGCTTTCATCTTAATTTACATTCCATTGAGACTTATTTGTAATTATAAACCAATTAAATTTAATTTGGTGTATATAACGATCATTTATGATGTAATTTTAGGATTAAATCAGAATTCATGGTATTTTATGTTTTAATTTGAATTATTTTATCCAAGTGTATTGGACTTGAAAATTTCCAAGCGGTAAAGAATTTCATAACTCAATTGTTTTCATCGGGCTATATTACTTCTGCATTATCACTGATATTATAATATTATTTATGTAATTAATTTTAATTATATTTTTTTGTATTTGAAATTTTTTACGTGTATTTATAGTATATACATGTAATTTATTCATCGATTTATTCACACATAGATGATATAATCATTGTAAGGGTTTATTTTACAATCACATTCTAATAGAGATTGTTTATTCTTAAATTTTAGTTGGAGTAATATTTTTGATAATTACATAAATAAACCAATAAATTTTAATTATAATTTTATAATTCATGAAATTTTCTTTTAATATTAAAAAATTCTCACTCTCTAGCACATAAAATAATTGATAAAATATTTTTAAGAGAGTGTGACTTCATTTATCTATTCGGTCAAAAATTAGTTTTCTTCGAAAACTATTTATTCTAAAAATAATTTTAACCTTTCCTTAATGATTTATTATTGTAAATTTTACCCATTTTCTTATTTTTAATTTTTTTTTCAAAGTAATATTCTTTTCATTTTCCAAACAAGGAAATTTTTAAATCATTTTACAGTGAAAAATGAATTTTATTGTTTAACTTCTAAGACATGTATTGAATTACCACCTGAAACGAATTTCAATCATTTGAGTCTTAATTTTATAGTTTAGAATTTTATATTTAAGGAAAATATTTTTACTAATATTTTTTATTTTATTTGTTTTTATAAGTCATATTCAAAGAAAATTATTTTCACCATTTTTACGTTATAAAAAGTGATTTTAAAAATGAAAAAAATATTTTCCTCATGTGTTTTTAAATATAATTTATTTTATTTATATTAATTAGTAAAAAAACCCTTTATTTTACATATAATACACTAGGGATATGGTTTTTTGATATCGTCTCTATTATTCATATGGATAGTTTGTGATCATTTTGACAAAGGAAAGTATTGACATTTAAATCCTTGATTTATTTATATAGTCAACAACTTCCCCTTGAAATGTCAATTTTCCTATGATCATTAAAAATTAAATTTTCCAAATATATATATTATTTATTATGGATATGTTTATTTCTTAATCCTTATATCATTTCTATATATGGTATACTAAATTGACAGTCAATTTTTTATCTAAGTAAATTTCCATACCATTTATATCTTAAATTTGTATTATTAATTCAATACAAATATTTGATTATAAGGAACATTTTTTATGAAATAAATCTATTATTAAATATATTTTTAACTCATTGGACATGATAGATATAGATAGGTCCTAGTAATATATATACCATTGATGCATTAGTATTCTCATAAGGCGAATCAGTAAGCTAGCATGAAATCTATTGGACAAACCCAATGGGTTTGTACCCAATATTCTAAACTACCTTATGAAAGGTCTTGAAAGTAAATGTGTCCTGAATCTTTAGATCATAGTTTTCAATAATTAGGAAGTAACATAATTATTAATTTATTCATTTTTATCCATGATATTTTCATAATAATATTATCTCTGGATGTATTTCATTCTATGTTTATTGATTAAATAGAACGTGTTTTTAGTTATTTACCATTCCATATATATAATGAATTATATAATTATGATAGTTCAGTTATTGATTAAATGGATTTTTTTTCAGTTATTTTCCGTTCAATATTTATTATTATCCATTATATTTTAATATTGATATTATCTATAGATGCATTTAATTCTATGATTATTGATTAAATGGAATATTTTTTTAAGTAATTTACATTTCCATATTGATTATGGATTATTTAATTAGGGTATTCACATTATTGATTAAATGGAATGTGTTCTCAATTATATAACTTTCAATATTGATTATTATCCATGATATTTTCATATTGATATTATCTCCAGATTCACATAGTTCATAGTTTATTAATTTAATTTCACAAGTGTTCATTTATTTAACTTTACATATTGATTATTATTTATTGATTCATGTTATATTACACTTTACTTAACCCTTAATGAGAATTTTATCATACTATTATTTTTTTCCTTTCTTTGGAATCCAAGAAGCGTACTACAAAATATATGACAGAATATGTTATAAGGAAAAATGATATTCTCAAAAAAAATCATGTTATAATTTAATTATTCAAATATAATATGGGAATCATGTATAAAAATCCTAATAAACTATCCAGTCCTTTATAATGTGATTCCCCATATCTACGGAAAATTTAATAAAGAAGTCACCAACTTTGATCTACTGGGGTCATGATCGCTACAGTTGGTATCAATGAAAGTTTTGCATAAACCATAGATACTAGAATTAATAAATAATAGATTATGGATCATAAAACTACAATATAATTTGAGGATATCTATATAATAACATCCTAATGCTTTGATAAGGTAGTTATTATGTGGTTTTTTCGTTGAAATACATCCTTTTCTAGGTACTGGAAGTGGATGTGGTTATAGAATAGATTTACCTAGGGGTAATAACTCAAAAAAGGGTAGAATTTAATTGACATAATTATCCCATGGTGCCTAAAAATGGGCCTTACTGCACACCTTTTTTGACACTCCTATGGGATATGCTTAAGATATTTCACATTTTATTAACAAACCATTACAAAGGATTTGAATAAATGATGATATGTAATGACCTAGGTTAATCTTAAGGTGTATTATATTGAAAATAATGTTCCTCAAAGGAACATGAAAATGTTTTATTTGTGGAAAAGAAGGGCATAAAGAAAATAATTTATGAGGTTTTTAGAACCTCCCCACCACAAGATAACTCATCCTAAACCTCTCTTAAACAACATACCAGCCAACCTCAACCAAAACATGAGTGTCACACTCAGTATACTCCCCAAACAATGACATTAAAACTAAGTAATTTACCTACCCCCAATTACCACAAATAACACCCTCAAATAGACTAGTTGTATCCATAGACACTCCCCACTATAGGAGTTTCATTATTAGTCTCACCATAATTAGTTTACTTGATACACATATGGTACCATGAATAACCATCTTTATAAATTTTACATGCACTAGATAACAGACAAAGTTATAAAAAGTTATACATGATTCCAATACCTCAACACATATGTTGGAGAAAACCCCCTTGATGGTGATTTTGGGTTGATTCTGTTTGTTGAGAAGGTTTGATTCTATTGATAAAGATTGGATGTCGAAGAAGGCATGAAGAGTTGGTACAAATTTCTTAAATGATCACATGTATTGAATTCCGATACCACACACACTACATGCATGCATGATTCATATATATGATAATATTAGGAACTGAAACCCCCAATTTATCAATGTATAATTCTTCCAAGAATCTGTACATGATTACACCATATTGGTTTTTATTGATACTTTAAACAACCAAAACCATTACATATCCAAAATAGTTGATATGTAATCACACACATGTCATGTGAGTCTTAAATGTCTATAATGATTCATGAGTGCCTAGTCATTCCCCATAAAGAAAAGTTTGATACCATAAATCAATGAAAAAAAAAATCACAGTTATGTAAATTAAAAAACTCAACTATTACGATGAAAACCAAAATAGAAAACTTAGTTCCCTAGTGACTTGGAATTCATAACACACATGTGAGAGATAAGAACACAATACGATATCCATCCCAATTATCACGAAATTCATAACACTATATACCATACCACTATATTAAAAAACAAACTTAACTGAATAATATTTAGAACAATTAATTTGATACCACATTGTAGCTTCATCAACTCGATTTATCAAGATGGCACCTGGGATAGTGAAGCACTGACCTCAGGCATGCTTCCCCATATACCTGAGGTTTCAAATTAGAAATAAGTGTCTAAGGAGTGATTTTGAGGGGACTGTACCCTCTAAAAAATAAGTGAACAACCCAAAATGAAAGAAAATATCAATAGTTCAAACATTAGAACCGTGAACAAAAATATATTATATGGTAAGAAAAAAACACCAGAATTTTCATTTTAGTCATATAGTAAGTAATAGTATCACCCATAGTTAGATGAGACACACAAACATACACAATGAAATAAAATAAAATACCAGTTCAACATCAAGGATCCACATTGTCCTGATCCAAAATTTTAATGCCAACATTTCGGTGAATCCATAACATCTAGATACTAAATTCATGATGCCATTATCTTACCTTTTCCAATGTTAATAACTATATATTCTTCATGTTTTATAGAGGGTACATGTAGGATATGAGTATGAACTCAGAATGACACCACCAATGGTGTTCCTCAATAATATCTATATGTATACAAGTTCATGAAGACCATGATAAACAATAACTAAGTCAATAGTAATGAACCACTCAACATGTGCTCATCATTAGAGTGGGATGATGTACCCATGGTATATCACACCAAAAGAATCCTTTCCATTCCGTCTATTTCCATATTACAATGTGTTACATATAAACCTATAACTTAAACCATTGTTCTAAACTATCACAAAAAGTGATTTAAAGGCACATCTATAAATTTTCATACATACCCCATACCCCAAAAGTACTATTTCAACCACCATCTCAACAACATGATAGAATATAATCATAATGGGAACTCACTTACATCTAGTGATCTAAATCACCACCTGTATCCTATATCCAACCCAAAAAATCATGTCTCCTCTGAATTTATGGTCAACACCATCCAATCTAAGTCACTCATCTATAGAGGATACTACTAAATAACTAGTGTTCAACACCCCTATTTTTCCTACCTCATGTACACACAACCTCAATGATCTTATTCATGAAGTTATAATCAATAATAGACAACCTATGACCAAAATTCATATAGAAAACCTGGATCACAACCCACCAATGTGGGAATAACCCCCTATGTCATATAGATAAATCAATATATCCCCATAACCTTACAAAGTACCCCAATAATGTTTCCAAAAAACCACATCGATCATTGAACTAGAGAAACACTATTTCCATCATGTGACAAATTGATTTTCATTCGTTGAATCTATAAAACAGTGTAAGACATATCCTTCGCCAAGCCCCATCAATACCCTCGAGAGACTACACCTATATATCTGACATGAACAATAACAAAAAAATGTGGTTCTATCATCTGTTACACTCATGACCCTACCCTTTCTTATAAATCTCACAATTTATAATCACATGTATAATAGAGGAAGAATCTATGTACCACTTCCCTAGAATACATATAATCCCACATATAAAGAATTACCAATTTATTCATCTCTAAGAAGATGAAATAAAAAACATGAAATGAAACCCTGAAATAGATATATTAGGAAAACATAGTAAAATGTTGAAAAAACCAAAAATAGATTATAAGAAAAGTTTATACATACCCACAACAACTCCCTATGACTGACCAATGGAAGAACTATGGTCAATCGACAATAATCCCACCATGTTAGAGAAGGTAAGTGGGAATTGAGGTTGATCCCATATTGGTTGGGGTACCTGGTAACTCATTGGGTACCCACCCTTGGGTCATTAACCACCTGATGTCCCTCCAGGTCTTATTTGCTACTATACCTATCGAACCAAGTATTCAAAAGCTAACTACAAGATATTCAATGCCATATATCTTCAAAATAATGAGTGGAAACATGATTTAGCTTCTCAAATCCATCCCCCAAGAATTTTATGATCCCTCAAACACCCCAATGATACCTAATTACACATGGTCAAGCCTCTCTTAGACTATAATTACCATAAACAAATACTTGAGTCATCTAAACACTATTATGATGAAATCCTTTTACTTTTAGTTAAAATATAAATTAATATAGTCAATTTTTTATGAAAGTGTTTTTTATTGCCTAAAATAACCAACATTATAAGTGGATTTAAATATTGGTTTTAAATATAACCAGCATGAAAGTAATTATCTCGAGTAATTAGGGGAAGTCTTAAACATCTATTATTAAAATAATCAATAATTGAAGCCTCTTATACAATTTATTATTAATATAACATATGTTATATGACAATTTACACATTAGTTTTTAAAGTAATAAATGTATAATTGTTTAGTTTTGGAGGAAATATTTTAGTCGTATACCATTCCATATACTGAGAAAACAGGAATTGGGATATATAAAATTACAAAATCAAAATTAATAGATGAAATTCCAAATTTTTGTAATATTTAATCAGAATGACTTTGATTATTTTTTTTGAATGTGGTGGGGTATTCCAAATCTAAATATCAATTATTTATATTAAATTTATTTTAATTTTTTCTCAAAGGAATCACTTCTGATGCCTTTTTAAGGACCAACTTAAATCAATTGGGTATATTCCACGGGGTATTTGGAATTGTTTCCTCAGATGACACAAAAAAATATAATAATAAAGCTTTATAATTTATACCATATCTATGAAATTTAATTTTATCAATAATACTGATATTGTGAGAGGGTTAATTAATAGATATCTAAAAAAATAAACAAATTGTTAGAAATTTTAAATAATAATATGAGAATAAAAAGAATAATGAGATGAGAAATAATATCTTATATGAAGACATATGAGTAGAATCTTGGCTATGGAAGAGTATTAAAATGATGATAGAGGATTTATAACTAATACAGAAGGTATAACATCAATAGTGAGTTGAAAAGATAAATATGTAGGAATATCCGCAATAGTATTTCTAGGTTTAGAGTGTAAGTCATGATATATTTTTAGTTAAGAATGAAAACCACATGGTCCAATGTAACAAAATGATTGTTCAATGTGTGGAATAAATAATTTATTAGTTGGAAAGAAAAATCATATGGGAATAATTTGTGAAAATGAACATTTCATGTTAGGGTTATATTTTTAGCATAAATTATTTAAATAAACTATGATAAAAATACCAATGTTGTGAATTTTCTGGGTAATTTTTGAAATAAATAAAATTTTAATTTTTTTAATGTTGATTATTTAATATATGATGCAAAAAATGATCACATTATTGGTTTTGATTTATGTTGTTTTATAGTTTATGTAAAAAATAAATTTAATATCAGTTATTTCATAATTGATATAAAAAAATCAATGTTTTAAGTAAATTTTTTACTTGTTAGGGACGATGAATTTTCCATGAGTTTCTTGATTTATGGTTTATAAGAAATTAAGATACTCACTCTACAAATAGGGTATCTTAAAATTATTCTATGAATTTATAACCAATTTGATTGGAAATGGTTTAAATTTAATGAGTAAAAAGATCACATGAAATCAAGAAGAACATTATTCAGAACCATCAAAATTACTTAGGTGGATACTTAGTATCTTAAAGGAATTTTTTTACTATAATAATTTGGATTTATTCATATTACATTATGAAGCTATTAATAATTTATATAAAATTGGTTTATTGATGATAAATCAGATATCAATGATATGATATGGATTTATGGGGAAATGGATGTTTAAGAAGGATTTTAGCACTTTAAAGGTTATACAACCATGTATAGATCAAATTTTCATTTAAAATTAGTTTGGCCTAAAATGACCTAGTTGGATGATCTCCCAACATGAATATAGTTAGAATTAAATCATTGATAAAGTATCATTTTGAATAGGTTAATCCCATATGATTGAAGTAGTGATGATTTACTCAAAATTGTTCCTTAGAAATTGGATATAGTGAGAAGTAATTGAATTTTTCTATTGATAAATTAAATTCCCTGTAGGTTTTATGGGTTCTCTATTATTTTCTTACTTTTGAGAAAGCCTTGGAAGGAATGGATTAGTGAGTAAAAACATGGATTTTTCTCTTGTCACCATTTAAAGATTATAAACATTGAATTTTTTTACTCTTTGTTTTTTTATTATGCTTTTATATTTTCTTAATAAATTAAAATAAAGTCTTATCAAGTGGAAACATAAATTTTGATCAATAAACCCTATGTGGGTTTTCAAAATTATTAGTTTGATGATTCTTTATTTTTAATTTTTAGTTCTTATCGGATAGAACAATATTTCTTGTTTGTAGTTTGAAGTTATATAGACTTGACGAAAAGAGTGGTTCTGGGTTTAAGGGTATAGGTATTAGACCAAAATAGGGTTTCTTTTCAAGTCTAATAATAAGTAACCTAATTTTAATAGGCATCAGGAAATATGAGTTAGTAGCCCGAATGGACCGAAGGCCTTCTTTTTTTATTTTATTATGGATAATCCCCCTTTTAAGGGTTGGAGGGAAACCCGTACATGACACATAGGCCCAAGGCACAAGGCTCGATTGACCCGAAATACAAGACCCGAAGGCCTAGAAGCATACCATGCCCAATACATGACCCATAGGCCCAGCCCACTTGAACTGCCCCTCCCTAGATTCTGCGTCATTGATCACCTATCTCCCCACCTTGCATTTCTGATCAGATACGATTGTCCCATACAAAGCTACACGGTGCCTGCTCCCGATGGCGGCTGCTATACACTCTCATTATTCCAATCTGGTTAGCTCTGCATCTTGTGGATGTTACCCTTGTTGCTTTGATCCTCTTTTGTGGCTTGTTCTATGTGAACTGGGATAAACCATGGTATTTGTGGCCCTAAGGCCCTATGGTCTGAAGGCCTTTGATGACCCTAAGGCCCATGAGACACATAGTCCCAAACTAGTGACCTGAAAGACCAAATCAGCTGAATAGTTCATGTTGCTACAGTACAGAATAGTAACTACTACAGTGCCCGAAAATTTTCCTCCACCCAATTTTGATCCTGGGTCTCTTTGATGCCAATAATGAGACCATACCACTCATGTACGTTCTCGTTGTCTATGATGTAGTATAAGAGAGGAATAACGCTTGGTAATTTCATTTTTTTTGAAATAAATTTAAATTTTTCCAAGATCAAGGTACCCGAAAATCATTTCTAAACATTAACTAGAATAAAATTTAAATTATATGGTCTTAAATTATCTTCTTCACTTTCTATGTTCTATTTTTTTCTATGCTATAAAAATATCAATCATAGTGAGAATGAACACACCTTTTTCTTATTCCGCCCTTTTTTTTCAACTAGGTGAGTCTTTGTACCTATTTTGATAATAGTTTAAAGAATTTCAAATGGTACTTATATAATATTTCTAAATAATAATTTTAATAAGAATAATGTTTTGAAGGAAATTTTAAGGACAAGATTTACCCTATGTGAATTAGTGGGCCCAAAATTGGTATAAATAACATCAAGGAGGATGTGTGGATAAAGATGTTTTTTGGGGTCCAAAATATGTGATTCAAAAATCTCTACATATTATGCAAGAATAAGAATAAATCCACATGTAGTTCTTGGAAGTGATAAATGTGGTATCCTAATAGATGATTAAAATAGAAAGATCTAACATGATTTAGTGAACTCATATTATATGATAGTAGGGATAATGGAATGAAAGTGAGATTTACATCAGAATCCAAAATAAGAGATACATAACTCACTATGTAGCATGTGAGGGCATGAATCAAGCTATATGTAGTTATAATAAAGGGGTGATTGTATCAAATTGATGGTTCAATGAAGGAAACTGAATTTGAATAAAGAAACCCCACACATGAACTTTTATGTAGACCAAAATATTTTATACATGGATTAGGTTATATGGAATATCCACTCCATGAAGATTAGGATAACACGGTGTGGACTACTCTAAATTGTTTAATTCTATTTGAGATAGATTTCACTATTTTATTTATGGTCATTTATTGAGGATCATATTTCAAACAGTTTAGGGTCATATAAAAAGGACCTCATTTCATGTATTTTATAGTCATTTAATAGGGAAATTATATTTACATGAATGGTTAAGCATAATACTCATAAAGAGGAGTTAGAATGGATTACACTCAATAATCATTTATAATAGGAATAAAAACATATAGTAAGTGTATATTTAGTTTATTTTAAATTTTTTCATTAAATAAAACTCATTATTGTATTGCAGTACCCAAAATTTAGTGGTTAAGACAATAATTTATAAGATCTTTCAAAACATCCTCCACAGGATTCCAAATATTTGGAAACATAAGCATGTTATGATCTAGATAATAGATAAAATACGAATTTACTTGATTAGGATTAATGTAATATACCTTATTTCTTATATCATTGATATATGTGTGTCCTTGATTTCTTTATACACTTTTCACTTTGTACTCAGGATACTCATGTGGGTGATGTTGAGGTTTGGGTTTTCCTAGCTTTACTACCCCATCTTCTACATATTTCTGAATCCAATCCTTGAAGATGAAACATTCTAAAATTATATTCCATGAAAACCAACCATATGAGACTACATTTTAATGATCCATTAGATACAACTCCTCTAATCTCTTGATCCTTATGTGTTTGGTCAAATTATTCTAAAAGGAAATGATAAAGTACCTGAGAAATTATTCCAACATAAAGGAATATACCCTATTATATTTGAACTTGTTAGGTTTGTAAATTTATCTCACATATAGTAAATATATGACTTATTTTAGAGAATCAGATTAATAATGTTTATATCTTGATATTAGTTCGTTAAACAAGCTCAATCAATAGCAAGAGATTAAAATTTTTATGAATAGGATGTTAATGGGGTTACACCTATCTTGGAAAACATTAATTCTACTAGAGAATACATGTTGATCACTATTTTTTTAATATTTCTATAAAGAGATTTATTTTAGGGTGAGTGAACCCCCCCCATCATCATAGAATAGGGTACTTAATTTCAAATTGGACCTTATTAGTAGGAGGCTGCCATTCCACCATGAGAAAAATGTCCCTAGCCATCTATTACGGAGGTGCTCAACAAAATTACTTGTTTTTTTTTGTGTAAACTCATATGAATCGATTATATCCTCATAGGTAAAAGTTTTTCTTCATATTGAGGTGGGGAAACTAGTGAACATGGACATTCATCTTAAAATTCATCACAAAGAAGAATTACTTCCCAAAGAAACATTATAATAATTTTCTAAACATTTTTAATTTTTTAACAGAACAAGGGGATTTGTTCTTCTAGAGAGATGGATCTAATATATATTGGTGATTTATGAGTTGAAGACATGAAAAACCCATTTACTCTCCCTATGGTTTGAAAATTGGATGATAATGGATGTTTAGGTGGGGAACCCAATGACTGGGTCTACCATTGACATTAAACACTCTCTCCATCTCTATATACTACAATGTGAGGTATATTTCCATTAGATTCCTCAAAACTAAATATATTATTATTTAAATCATATTATGAGGATTCAATAGGGATGGAGACACCATCTTTTAAAGTCAGTGGGGGTATCACAAAAAAAAAATTCATCAACACTAGGAGTATAGGATGATTCAACCTCTTAAGCCTTAGATAAACATATAATAATTTCATCACCACTTTTAGGAGTTCACTTATATGAACTAGGTGGAAATTATTAAAACTAGATTGATACCATGTGAGTGTAAATGAATATTTTTACTTTATAAGACTCTTTATTCTCAACATGCATTTTTATCAAACTGATAATTTTAACAGAGGTGAACCGGTTCTCTTCATCAGACATGAAACCCATTTTGTGGGATGGTTCTCATCCTCCCATGATGAGTGGACAAAGTCCAAAAGATATTGAACTGATTTTGGATTCTAGAGGGATTTATCCCCATAGTATTTATTTTCTTGGTGTTTAATATATCAAATCTTGGTCATTTATGAAACAAAATTTGTATCTTCCTAGGTAAGTGAAGGAATTTGAGCTGTAACTGGCAGATCCAATCATGATCTAATGATGTTGTGTGTGTGGTTCACTAATTTTTGGTTCCTTTAATCACAACACTTATACACATTTATATATGTTACCTTTTCCCATTATTTTTATAATTTTGGAAGATAGACAGGAACACATGTTACATGTTCTATAAGGCTATTGAAAACCAATAAAACCACCTAACAATATTTTAAAATAAATCTTTAAAGAAGAAGTATTCATAGATCATTTACCCAAAATAATATTGTAAGGAAAAAATTTATATATTAATTTAGTAATGATTCATTATACATCCTGATTTTTGGTATTGAGATCATTTTTTTATAGGGAAGAGAATAACAACTCTAAAACTTGGTTATTATAGAATAAATATACAGTATTCTTCATAGTTTTTGAGTTTCACCACTTGAGATTTAAAGATAGAGTGTATATTGATGCTGGACTGAGGTTGAATTTTTTTCCTCCAGATTTTTGTATATCCTCATTTGATAATGTGGCATTTACCAATATTTCAACTTGGTTATCTAATAACATCCTCCAGAAACTATGTTGTTTCGAAATAATCCTAAAATCCACCAAGTTACTTCAATAAAATGAGCATGGTTACTAATTTATGTTGTATATTTTATATATAAATAGTTATAAGTTACTCATTAGAGATATATATATATATATATATCTAGGGATTATAGTAAACCATTCAATATTAAAATGAAATATAAACTCATTATCATACTATTTTTAGATAGAGAGGTCTCAAATTTTTATTTTTCATAGTTTTGAGTTGAATTGTTAGGGGAATTATTATACCATATATTATTAATTAGTTATTTATCATGTGGTGATGTTGATATAACAAACAAATGTGTGACCTTATTGGGTATACACAATGTAATGACCTACAGATTTCTGAGTTAGCATATTTGAGAAAAAAATTTACATTTTGATCTAGTGAGGGTTTTGTTTTGACAACAAAAACTCAGAATGGGTTTATAAGGGTTGGACACTATTAAAACTTTTTTTGGGATTTATTTCAATGTTTCAGTGGTGTTATAGGTTTTAAAGAGGGCGTTAGAGAAGCGACTAGTGGCCAATATGATGAAATAATACAGTAGTTTCCCATTCAAAGTGTGAATAGGTGTTTAAACTATGAAACAATTGAGGTCAAATAGAGGATCCCTCAACCTAGGTGGTTCATGTTGTAAACAATATAGTCACACTTTAAAAGGTTTATTTAATTTTTTTGAATAATAAAAAGTGTGTTACCCCCTATGTTTTTAGATGATGAGGAACACATGGGGAAGGCCATTTGGTCAGTGCCTATCCACTTCTTTCTCCCCTATAACCCCCATTATTGTGGAGGGTTCTTGGAATTGTTTTTTGTAAGTCTATCTATCTCGTTTTCTCCTTTTTTTGGTTTCTGGTGGACAAACCAAATTTTAGTCTGGTTTTATTTAGTGTTTTTGATGATATCTACCAGAGCATGGTGGGAATCATCCTAATTGATGATTATTTTAGTCAAATTATATAGACAAGAACCAAAGATGATATCTGCAAGCCATTAGAAGTAGTTTCTATAACACTATGATATTTTATTATATATTTATCTTTAAGAAAATTTAAATGTTTGATATCTTTCTTTACACATGATATAGAGCTTAAAAATCATGATATAATATTGATATATAATTATTAAATGTCACAATTATCACATAGTTTTTGGATTGACGGGTATGAATAGGGAAAACTAAATTATAAAAAGTATGTATAATATTTTTATCAAAAATACATTTATTAATTACTAGGAAGGAAGTACTCAATCTTAAATGTTGAAAATAACATAAGTTTATGTTAAAATATAATTTTTTCAAAACATTATAATTATTTATACATTATGTATTCCAATCAATAATATTCTATGATTTTGAAGAAATATATATTTATTGAATATAAATAAATGAATAATTAATTATTAATTGAAAATAAATTAGTTACAAGTGACGATAAAATCATTTTATTGAAGAAGAGTTAATTGTTTCGGAAAATTATTTTTATGTACAAAATATATTTTATATTAGTAAATTAAATTAATCACTATTGGTGTATGATTTTAATGTAATGATTATTTCATGTATTCAATCAAATATTTTAATATTAATATAATGGGTTTTACTAGGAAATGAATTAGAATAAAATAAATTTTTATCCCTAGAAATACATTTTCTCTAAAAATGGTTATTAACTATTTGCGTGCAAATATTAGAATTAACTTTTCTCACTTATATGAATTGAATCTTGTAACAATTTTAAAAGTTTTGTTACCACATAAAGGGTTAAAATGCTAATAGGGGAGTTAATCTATGAAATAATGTATAAAATATTAGAAAACATTTTCTGTAATTTGATTGGTTGATTGGATTCCCAATTGAACCTTCTTAACCTCAAAGATTTTTAAATTTGGATCCACTTTTCTATGAGAGGTACAATATAATATTTTTATTTTCTTAATATTTACATGTTTTCAACACACATAACTTATAAAAAGAAAAATACTATTCTCAATTCATCATAGAACTTAATCCATTTATCTAGATCAAGAACTGTCCAGGTACTCTCCAATGATCCTTAGCCATTACATTGAGGATCTTGACTCCCCAAAAGTCCCATCCATGAAAACCTTAAGGTGATTTTCAATGGAGGATACCCATAGAAGGCGTATATTCCATTACTCATCTCTTTCATGTTTCTTTCTTCTTAAACATCCTAAAAATATTCTATAACCTTCTTAAAATAATTGAATAAATATATTTAATATATTGAAATTTCTTATGTTAATCGTATATCCATTTTATATTCCATTCCGATCCATTTTAAAATGATAATGACGCTTATGTGTATGGGTCAACTACAACCTTCACAGAGAGATGGGATTTATCTTTCATTTCATATTTAAATGGATGGTCATAAGGATATATTTAATGAATATGTATTATATTGATAATATAATTATTATTCTGGGAATGATAATTACTATTTACTTTTCTTTTGTTCCCTCTATCGAAAAACAAAAAGATCAGTCATGTGTATATACAGGATACCGTCTCCATGATGTGATATAATTTATTTTTTTCCCCACTTTATATGAATATTTGTAATATAAAGTTTATATAATGATAAAATATGATAATTATGAAATGATTAATATTCCATGGATGACGAAACCATGATCAAGGTGCAAGGACTGAAACTGTTAAATATAAACATACATGGAAAACATACCATTTTCACTAGAATAATGATTTTAATGAAAAATTGTTAATAAAAGGGTAATAGGTAATTATATGATAATGATATATAAAAATATGTATATAAATATAATTATGTACTATATTTATAATTAATCTATATATATTATATGGTATTTTTTAATGTGAATGATGCAATATGGGATCTGAGGTACGAGATTCTCATCTCACGTTTATTTATTTGATACATATTCCATATTAACCGTATGTTAATTTTGTGTGGTGTATATACTTCCCATTAATGTATTTTATGATTATTTTAATGAAAATTGGATTTATAAATCTATATGTGGTAATCTCTTATATGATATTTTGATTCATATATTACTAAAACTATAAGGGTTCATTGTTTAAAAATTTATTTTTTGAGACAAGTTCCATTTTATACACCTATTTGTTATTATATTGTATATATACATAACCTATGGAATTTTAAATCATAAATATAATTATATTCATATTAATTAAAAATTAATTTAATGTTATTTATTTCAAGTGTATTATAATTAAAATTTAAAAAAAGTTTTTAGGTATTATAATCCCATTTCTTTCAAGATTATCTCTGATAAATTTCAATTTATGGAGATTATATGATCCTTATCCTCATCTATTTTATTCTCCTCTTTTTATTCCCAGAATCTTCAATTATTAGTACCATTTCAATCACTTTGGTACTAAATATGACTGAGAGAATATTTTTAATAAATGATTAATAAATATTATTTTTAGTAACTTTTAATTTATTTAAAAATAATTAAAACTAATATTTTAAAATGTTTTATATTTGAATGCATTTTGGATTTTTTTAAATGATTGAAATGAATATTATCATTTAACATATACGGTATGAATTTTTTTTACAGCCAACATGAAAATTACATTCCGTGAATATTCAATTATATTTTTACATGGTTATTTCCATAGAAAATATTTTTCTTAATATTTTGGGAATTTTTAGTTTTTAAAGATAAAAAAAACATTTTCATTATTTTCAATGGAATGTTTGAATGCTGTTTTAAATGTAATTTTTTATATGTTAATATAATTTAAGGTTTTTTATGCTTGACTAGTTATATGATATTAGTATATCAAACACTCCCATTCTCTAGATGGATGATGATAATGATATTTTAAGAATAATTTTATAAAACCAATTTATATCCAAGGATTAATTATGTTATGATGAAATCAGTATAAAAACCATCTCTTCTATACGGGTTATGATATGAAAAATTGATGAATGTTTTTATGATATTTAATAACACTTATTTACGGTTTCCATTATGATATGGGTGAGATAAAAATTATATATACCTCCAATTTATTGGGTAAAGGCTGATATCTCATAAGATAATATGGAATGGAATGAGGTGTGAACATAGTTCAGTATGGGACTCTGTTCAATATTATAGTCTTGAGAGTGAAACTTGTATATGGAAATGATGTAATATAGATGGAATCTAATCCAATATATGAATTTATATAGAATGATAATATTTTAAGTGAATGTTGAGTAAAGAATTTATTTTCAATTCTTATCTTTATGCCATAATTTTTAGTGTACATATGATATGTTTTCATGGATCATGATTGATTGTTGATTATATTTTACTCTGATGACTTATGTATTCGGTTATCAAAAATAATTATTTCGTGAATAGAGGTTAATGGTTTTTAAAAAAGGGTTATTAATTTCATAAGTTAGGATCATGTTATCATACCCATATGCCTATCTATGCTCACTTATGTTTATCGATTGATATATCCCACATTTACCATTACTAAACATCTGAGATTACCCTTTATTATTATTATTTTTCCTCAGGTTACGAAGAAATGTATTAATTGTGGTATGTCTAATAGGGTTACTATTTTAGAAGAAATTTCTTGTATATTTTTATGACATTTCTAGAAATAAGATCATTATGTGTCTAGACACCAAAGAAACATAACCCTCTTTTGATATATATTGAATATTATTCTAAAATGATGTAATATTTATGGATGTAATTATTGGGTTTTCCCCAATATCAATCAAGTAAAATCACCTATTATATTTATTTATGGTTTTTGACTACATTAAATTAATTTTGTGATTAATCAAGTTTTACTTGATAGAGATTTTGGTCAAGGAGGTTCTCAGAGTGTTCCATAGACTGTACCAAGGTGGATAGTCATAGTATTAGGGCGATGGGAGTTCCTGATGACTATTTATGAAATTATCACTATTTAAATAATTTTTTTAACTAATTATAAATTTTTATAATTAATTATTTTTTAATATTTTCGAGATAAAAGTGACCGGAAGCCTGTACGATGCTCCTTAGGGCATGGTGAGTGGTTAAATCTATGATCTTGGTTGGTAATGGCTAAAATAAAAATTAATATATCTATTTATGCATGGGTTTATGTACCTTCATAACTTCATGGATTGGGTTATGAGTTATATTTACTAGAACGATCTTTAGGTGAGGTGAAGGGTTGTCCTTAAGCATCCCATGATGAGACCAAGAGCTCTTTAGAACAATTGGTAATTTGGTTTCACCTGATGACTATGTATCCAATGGGAGAGTATATCGATTAGTTTAATGTGAGGTCTTATTTAGGTCTCAGTGTGGGAGTGGTGACGTGGAAGATATTACTTTGGGTTCTTTTGGCTAGTGGGAAGGCATGAGTATCATGGGGCTGAGTTTCCATTGGCGAGATTACCGTACATATCACGAGTTAATAAATACACAATCATAATAATTAAAGAGAGTCCGGGTATGTGTGATGATCATGATAAGTCCTCCAGAACCTGAAATGTGTGATATAGAGGTTTTTTTATTGGGTGACTAGATGAGGGATATCCCTTGAGAAATTTTATCCAAGATCCAAGTGAGGGTTGTGGGAATTATTCTCAAATTGGAATTTGGATGAGAAGGGGGGTATTAATCAGGAATTAGACCACACATATTAATGTAGGGGTTTGGTAGATATGATGGACTAGGATAGTCCCTAGGTAGTGAGACAATGATTGATGAGGGTTTTGGAATGTTGTTACTAGATTAAGAGTTTTATGTCTAGATGAGCCTTTAGGAAGCATTATCACGAACGAGTGATGTTCAAGAGGTGGTACCAATGAGTAGATGTCATAGTTCATCTAGAGGACCCATTGGACACCCGGATGGGTAAGGTGTAATGTGTTCAAGATGAAGGTCTAGGTCTCATGAAACATGCACACAGAGATCATCCTGTTAGCTATGTAATAGCATGAGAGTCTTGATTGTGTTTCATCTACACAATGTGACACTCCAAGTGTCCATTGGGATTCTTTAGTGTGTTTGAGGTGGCCTCCCTAGAGTTTTTTTGATCGGCTAGTGTTCATGGATATTCCCTCCCTATAGTTCATGGGTATGGGTCAATGTTCTTTACTATTACCTCCCAAGATTCTATGGTGATGGGCTAGGGTGATTGACTAAAACCTCCCTTGACTTTTTTGGGATGGGTTAGTGTAAATGAATTAGCACTTATCAACATATTATTGGGTTGAGTATCTATTTGATGGTTAGGTCATATGCTAAGTGGACCTTACCTTAGTAGGCTAGGGTATGTGCCCACTCATAAGAGGGTTGGTACATGGTATAATGTGGGACATGACCAATAGACCACATATTTTGTGACTAGGTAGTGGGTAAAGATGTTGTTTTATGACCATGACCAGTCTTTTTGGGATTTGGGCCATGATTTGGGCACTGACCTACCCTAAGTCTTTGGGTATTGGATGGGCATAAATTATGATGGAATTATAAATGGTGATGAAAAGATTTTGGGAAGAATCTAAATTAGGTTTTATTGAGAATCATGGTGGAATGGTTATAACTTGGTGGCTTGATTGACATATATATCTCATTGGGTGCCGTAGTCGCCTGGTTAACAAATGATCACTCAAAGAGACTATTTATTTATTTTTTATTTTCATTCCTCATGCATACACATTCATATAAAAACAAATATTATGGGTTCTTGGTTTTATTCAGTTATACTCTCATTCTATGTATGGGAATCTCAGTGCGTGTGTAGACCTTATGTCCCTTTTTAGGTAAGATCATATGATGTGTAGTGGATCAAGTTGGAGTAGCTTAATGGGCATCGCAAATTTGGGATAAGGCCATGGGATGGAAGTAGGGCTAGTGTACATATACAATATTTTGGTTTATCTTATATATTGGATTTTCCTTGTGGGTGGTCTCTGTATGTATGTTATGTATGACATCATTGATATTGATTATTTGTTCTCTAGTGGTATGTTATAGATGTTTAGCTATTTACACTATTTTTTAAATTTTGATTTGAGGGTATATTCTCCCCTCTATAGAGATTTTTCACTCACCACTGGTCAATAACCTTTAGCATACAGGGCGGTTCTCATGGGGATATATGGGGACCCTAGGCCGAGCACTATTGAAGGGACCTGGAAGGTGAGCCACAAAGCCATATCAGATCTTGTTTTTGTTTCATTATTTGATGATATAGTAGAAAAGTTTGTTAGTAATGTTTTAGATATTTTTTTAGATATAATAATAGTTTTTTAACACCTTTTCTAATAAGATGTCATATTTTCAGGATATTGCATTTTAGTTCTTGGTTTTCGATGTTATAGTTGTATTATTTAACCTTGGGTAAAACAATTTAGTTTTGAAATTATGATTTATTATGATTTTTGGATCATATCCCAATGGAAATAGGCTAGCGTACTTGTATCATATTCAAAATGCAATATAAACATAAAATACATGTGATTTAATATAGTTTTATTGTAAATAGAGGTTTGATTTTTTAAAATGCAAACAAAACATTATATGACATTCTCTCATATAATTTTTATGTGGATTTCTACCCAAATGGAATATAGTATATTTTCATTTGATGTTGACCATGTAGATATTATGGATGGAGGTACTCAAGAGAGGCTAATATAGCCCCTTTTATGGGATGTATAAAGTCCCATCATTGGTGAATGTAGGAATATATTCTACCAGAATGACTCGATGAAGGAATGGTATACCTAAGTGGTTATTTGAGAATGAAAAATAGTTTCCCTATAAATTATGGACCCATTTGGGTATTTCAGATATTGGTTTGGTTATTTAAAATATCCAAACAACCCATATGGTGTTTTCCCATATATCTTCTCACTGGAACACTATTTAATTAAATAAGGAAGTTGATAAAAATAATATGAATGAATTGTGATTTCTTGGTGTGAATAACTTTTATATTTTTTGGTTTTGAGATTGGTTTTAAAATAAAAGTGTTAGTTAGATTCCTAGACTTGTAATTCTTGGGATGAACCTTTATGCAGTTTTGTAGAAGGATGGGTAAATGCTTGTGGTTTTTGAGTGTATCTTGTGGGGTAGGTGGTCTTGTGGTTAGCATTGGAATGACTGAGATACCTTGGGTTATTATGTGAGATACACATACATTGGGAAATGGTATGTGGGTTTGGATCATGGACCGAGTTTATATGGGACATTTTTCATGGGATCATGAGTCCAGTTGTCTGATTGGGTTCTACAATGAGCATACAAATATTGGATTCATGAGATATTGGGGTATATAACAGGATAAAAACTTCAAGTGAGTCCCCGATGGATCACTCTACCTTGGTAGCTAATATTGAGCATTAGTGAGGATTTTGAGGAATTTTTTTTCACGAGGGTATGTGCACACTAAATATGTGAAAACTATGTTGAGTTGTAGATTGATGAAAGGACTATTTAGAGGTCTACTGAGAATGGTTTGGGTGTGGATAAACTAGATAAGCACAGTGATAACAATGTGGTGGTGAAAAACTCATGGACCTAGTAACTCAAATCTATGAATGATAGTGTGGGGTTTTTCTACAGTAATAGATGTCAAAAATGGATTGACGTATCATGGTAGGGTTAAATAGAGGGTTTTAATTGAAATAGGCTATCAACGAGGTGTTATGTAAGAGGTTTATGGGAGGTGAGTGTGGATCAAAAGGAGTGGAACACATGGTATGTGAGACATATTGTGATTTGTACTTGAAGAGAAGTGTAAGGGAAGTTGTATTTTAGAGAGTGAACCATTGACTATCAGTGGTTTTCATGAATGATGTTCCAGGTGACCCAGGGGAGGGTGGTATTTTGGTGTTTTAGGATGGTCATAGGTATGATTGGGATGACCATGCCTAATTATTACATTAAATAATGAATATATCATGAGTAGAGGATATTGGGTATTTTGTTTTATAGGGTGATGATAATGAAAATCATATGGTTTGGAGAACCAAATCAGTTTTGGGTTAATAAAATTTGTGCTAGAATGAGTTATTTGTGTGGTCAGATTGGTTAGTTCATAGTTTAGGTGGCACCATGTTACCTATTCATGGGAATATCTAATGTAATTTAGTTCCTCTATAAATACTAGATTATTAATTCATATATAGTGGTGGTTAGATTTGATTTTTTGGGATAAATCTTGGGATGGATATTTCTTGACCCAAGAGTGAGTTAGAATAGGTTGTACTGGTCCTTGGAGTGGGATTATGGAAGTTGGAGTAAGAAGTTAGTGATATAAGCGTCGAATTACACTAGGGTTTCGGTTTATACTTTTTTTTGTGTCTTTGGATGATGTCATAGTGCTTACAGTGTTATGGAATTGTGATTGGGAAGCATGGCAATGCATCGACAAATGAAAATGTTCAATTTCAAGAAAAGTGAGCCAAAGGAGGCTCAACAATAATTTGGAAACAAATTGGACAAGGTGAGGTGGAACATGTTTCCTAAGGTATCATGTAGGATACAGTTGTGTTGGATCAAGTATCAGAATAGGTTTTTTGAGAAATGTTGGTGGATATACATTTAGTGGTTGGTGTTGTATAATGGAATCAAGTTAAGCATTTTGAGGTGGAATGTAGTATTTTAGTATTGAATTGATGATCAATATTTTCTTATATGAGTGGTTTAAGGATTAAAATAGCTTATCTGGGATGATAAACATCATTGTGTGGAGTTTGTAATGACATGAAAAATTTTGGATTGTTTTTTTAATGAAATTTAAATTTTGATCTGGTGATGAGTTTATTTAGAAAATTGAAACTTAAAATGGGATTATGAGGGTGTATAAATTCTTATGTTTTTTTGGATGTGTTTCAAGGATTTAGTTGTGTCCCGAGTTTTTGGGATGATTCCAGAGAAGGGATCGGAGGCAATGATGCTGAAAAACAATACCAACAACCAATTCGGGACAAGAATAAGTGTTGTTTATGGGATAGTAATGGGGACAGAGAGACGATCGATTTTACTAGTTGGTTTAGGGTGTGAACATTATTTTCACGTGATGAACGGTTTCTATGGGTTGTTTTAAAAAAATATTGGGTCCCCCTTTTCTGGTCAAACATGGGTTCATTAGTATTGTCATTCAGTTTGTTCCTCCCTTATTCTTTCTCCTCTTTGATACCCCGTGCTAGGGGAGTGTTCTTGGAGGTAATGTTAGGTAAGTATCTACATTTTCAGTTTCTGGTTTTTTTATGATGGATATCCTTAATTTGACTTAAATTTTATTTAGGGTTCATAGTTATTTTCATTAGATCATGGGGGAAATCACCCTGACCGATGGGGTTTTTGCTCAGTTTGTGTAGACGAGGACCCAAGACAATGTGTTCACTCTGTTAGAAGTGGTTTTAGGGGAGGTACATTACTCAATGGTTTTATTTAATTTTATTGGTTAAATTAAATTAATTTTGAAATTAATATAGTGATAAATTATAGGGATTTTTTTTGGGATTCTACTATATTTCTACCACAGACCTTCATAGGTGGTTGCTCACAATTTTAGTACAACAAGAGCACCCAATGAATATTTTGGAAATTAACTAATTTTAAATTATAATATTTAGTTAATTTTATTTTTTTAAAATTAATTATTTGTGATTCTTGGTGTGAGATAGGTACCCAAAACCATTGATAAGGATCAATTGGCTTAGACGAGGCTCGATAGTGCATGAAGAGGGGTTAAATCCATGTTCCTGGTATCTGCATACTTTAAGAAAATTTCATATATTTGTTTATGAAAAGGTTTTAATGACTATATAACTACATGGGTTTAGGTATGGGTCATAAGGGATGGAAATGAACTTAGGCGCAGTGATGGGGTGGCATTGAGCCACCCTAGATTAGACCAAGTTCTCTTTTATACAATGAGTGATTTGGGATCGCCCAAAAACTATGTCACCAAGGGGTGATTATTTTTATTAGGTTAACATGAGGCCACAGGTAGTCCTCAAAGTTTGATTGGCGATGTAGAATATCTTGGTTTGTGTTCATTGGTCTCATGGGAAATCATGAGTGGTGTGGAGATGAGTGATGATGGGAGAGATAGTTTTAAGTCTCGAAAGTGACTAGGAACTCCCTCATAATGTCATCATAGAGTCATGGTGTGTCAGATGAGTCGGATAAGTCATAAAGGACCAACTATATGTGATATAGATTGGTTTTCCCTAGGTGATGGGTAGAGGTATCTCCCTTAGGTTATGTGAGACAAGACCTGGGTGAGGATTGTGGGAGTTTTACAAGACATGGATTTTGGATTCCAAGGGGGTTATGGTTGGGAATTAGAACCCACTTATTGAGGATAGGTTCAGGTGGACATTATGTCTTAGGATTTTCATCGGGTAGTGGGATTAAGAGTGATGAGGATTTTTGTATGTCTAGATCAGGCTATGAGGTATTGGTCGAGACGAGCCTTTGGGAAGTATTTTCACTGATGGGTGGATGGTTTGAGGCAGTATCAATGAGTAGAGACTATTGGGGGTCCATATGACATAATTTATACCCTAATATGTTATCCATGATGTGTTCTTGATGAGGGGATATGTCTATAGTGACTAACACCCCATCTTTATCCAATTAGTAATGTGGTGGCCTACATGCCCTGTATGTGTTTAATGTGCTTGATGTGACCGCCATAGCATCCATGGGGATGGGTTGGTGTTCTCCAAGTGACCTCCTTAGATATTTTAGGCATGTTCTAGTTTACATGGTGGTGATATCCCTATATTCTATGTGAATAGGTCAGTGTGCTTGATTATAACCTCCCGATAGTTCCCAGGGATGGGTTGGCATTCTTAACTATTACCTCCCTTGAGTATGTAGGGATATGTAGGTGTTCTAGGTGGACATTTACTCGGTATTATTAGGTCATGTTCCACTCTTGATAATGATGGGTAATGGTATAATGTGATAAATGACTTATTGAACCTTTCTTGAGTGACCATGCAGCGAGTTGCGATATACATGAACATATGACTTTGACCTGTCTCTTTGGGTATCAGGTCCTGTTAGTAGTTTAACATGGTTTAGAATAATTATTTTTCATAAATTACAACACCTATCACTTTTAAAAATAATTATAAATTAACAACTATTTTTATATCAGTTTACACATTTATTTTACTTTTATATCATATTTTTACAATAATTATATGTCACATGTGTTGGTTTATGTTATAATTTATTATTATTGTTTTTATAAAACTATTTTTTTTTTGAATTTAATTACTATATAGTAATTCAACAACTACCATTATAATTCATGCTATTATATATAATTATTTTTAATTATTATATTATTAATTATTAATTTTCTTATTTTATTTACCTTTATGTAACTATATTTTACCTTTACACATGTTATCTTATACCCAAAAAAGTATAATGAAGTTTAATTTTTTACTGTTACATAAGCCTAATAAGATCTCTTTCTTACCTTGTGAATGTTTTATATTCTATTCATTATCCTTATGTATCATTTAATTTACCTTTATGTACAACATATAAAATATATTGTACCCATATATAATTGTTTTCCTACCATTACATAAGTATTATGTTTTGTTCCTTACCATTATAAAGATCGAATATACCCTTAAATAACCTATGTAATTTGGTTTTTCCCTTTATGTAGAACATTATTTTTCAATACCTTTATGTGAATTCTATACTACCCCTATACAAGCTTATGGTTTTTATTATTACCCTTACATAGACTATATACACAAAGTTTACTAACAAAAAAGTGATCTAAATTACTTATAAGAAACATATATAAATTTATAGTTACCTTTAAATAGTCTATATATGTTGAAACTTACCTTGAAACAACTTTATTATTTCCATTCTTACCTCTACATGGGTTTCAATTTAACTTTATAGAACTATTTTCTTACCCTTATCTGAGATTTATAAAATGAATCATACCTTTACACAACTATTTACATACCCATAAAGGAGATGTATAAAATAGTTATAACCATTTAAAAACTATTTCCTTACCGTTAAACACTCAGTATAAAATTAAACTTAACTTTACATTATATTTTTACTCTTACACAATATCACATTTTTTAATTCTTTACAAAATATGAAATACACTTATACAATGTATAGAAATTATGACTAACTTTTACACAACCAATTTTGTTTTATATTTACCATTACATGATCCATATAAGTACCATTATGTATCATACGTATTAACATTTTGTATCCTATGTAAAATTTTTATTACCGTTACAGAAGTTATATAATTGTCCTATTATCATTATGTAGCAGCTTCTCCCATTTTCTAGTGAAAACAATTCATTGATGCAACAAAACCCAAAATATAGAATAGTGTTTAATTGTCTAATTTAAGAATGATACATTAAAATAAAGGTAATTAAAATATGATTACATATTTATTTATAACCATTTTTTCTTTCAATATATGATGACTAATTAGGAAACAACCAAGAAGAGAAGATTAATGCGATTTATATTGAAAAATAATAACGAATAGATTTATATCTATAAATAAAGGATATGGTATGAAGTATCAAAAATATAAGATATTTATAACTACGTTGATTCAATTCTTGTGATTTTCTGAGGCATTTTTGGTTTCCCAATTTTTCATTATTCTACATAAATTTGAGAAGGGCCAACGATCATTATTCCACCCCATACTTCTTCATCAACATATTCTAATTGTGTAATCAGTGTTTTTTATGTTTAAGTGTCTATATTCATATTTAACACATGGTTATAACACTATTCAACAGGTATTGTCTGGTTGTAGTAACCTAATCACAGGGTAGTCACATAGAATCGGTTTGTCCTATAGAATATACTCAGTTCATCGTGAACTGAACTACTATAAAAACCATGATGTTCTTGTTCTTAAATTTTATTCCACAACTTATCTATTTGAACTATATACTCAATTTCAACTATTATTATATTTACAAAAATAATATAAAGATAATTCTTTGATTATGTTTAAAATGTTTATGAGGAAAATTCTCCCCATCTATGACATATTTCCAATGATTTTTATGGATAATAGGTTAATGTTTTGAATTATCCCTAACCAAAGTCATCATGTATTGTGTGGTGATACGTTATGTAGAGATGAGGAAAAAATTAAATGATTTTTTCATGGATCTAAAGAATGTATGGTTGGGAATTATTGTGTCTTAGTAATCAGATGGTGGCATACCAGATTTCATACCTCACCAAGTATCATGGTGGCATGGTTAGTACATGAAAAATCATAGGGAATGTTTATTTATGTATTTATTTTCCTTGTGCTAAAAAAACATATTGTAATGACCCAAATTCTTATAAATAAATTTCCCCTCATGTTTTTAATTAAATTTATTATTAAGTAATATGATTTTAGAAAACACATGATTTTATTTGGATATATCCATTCAAATTTAAAATACCATAAGCATCACTACTGCTGATAAGATAGAATATGAATAGTGATCATATTATTAGTATAAATATAGGGTTTTAACAAATCCAATTGACATAGAAAAAGTAAGTGATGTCCTTAACTAGTAGGATCGTACACTATGAATCCCATTTATTAGAGATTCTGAGGGAGATCGCATCAATTTGATTTTCCCGTGACTAGGACCAAGATGAAATCAAAAAACCTAAGCATGATATAAAATATTTATGAGATAATTTCATGCTTATTGAGATCACGACACAAAACATATATGTCAAACCACCCCATGTAATTTTCAATGTCGTGCACCTTACCCTTAGGGATTTTGTTAGTGTATTGAAGGGATATTTATCAAAAACCTAGAAATATGATTATATACATTTTTATAGAATAATGAATTTTTTTAACCTATTATTATTACATTATAAATGATTTTTATTTTGATACAATAAAACACACTTTTTATTTTTGGGAAATATTCAAATTAAATTAACGAATTTATTTTGATAAATTAAAAGTCTTTTGAAATTAATAATATATTAATAAAATATTATTATTAAATATTTTTATTAAATATATTTATTAAATATTTTTTACCAAATATAAATGATCATTTAATTTTTATTATGCCAAATGTAATTTTTATAAGGGTTTGAAAAATGTTATTTTCGAAAAACACATCATTTAATAATAAAAATGATTTTATTTTTAATGTGAAGAATAAAATATTTAGAAAAATATTTATATAAAATGAATATTATTTTTTCTAATCAAAAAGGAAAAATTATTTAATGGTGTGTTTTTCATAATTTTATGAGAGAGTTGAATTTTTGGGTAATAATCAAATTCCGTATAAGGAAACGTTGTGTATTATGATATCATAATGAACAAAAAGTGGTGTAATAAATAATATAAAGGGTATAAATGGTCCGATATATGTTTTCTATTTAGAATAATGTGATTTTATATTTATTTTATTAATTTTATAAATACACTATTAATCCTCCAAAAACATTAACATATTTAAACATTTAAAATCATTTCTTCAAAAGTACAACTCCACTCTAAATAAGAAAGGGAATTATTTTATTAATTTCATCACTTTCCATTATAAAATAATTAAAAAAACTCCCATTTTGAAAAAACCATAGGTAAAAACCATGGGAAGATATATATTTTTTATTATTTTATTATATAGAGTCCAAAACCCGTGTTTGAGAAATAATAAACAATTTAGACTCTTTTCCTATATAAACTCAACCAAGATCCCACTTATCTTCACTAAAAATCATTGGATCTCATAATTACTAATACCCCCTCTCTAAAGTCCTACCATGGTCCCCCCATGATCTCAAGAAACTCCCCCTAAGCATTTAGAGTCACACACTCTAGTAAGAGATCCTCAACTCTTCTTCTTGATTCTAGTTTCTTTATTTTATTATGCATTATATTTCCAATTATTAATGTTGAGATATGTATTTCCATATCCCCATAACTACCCATTTGATGTCCAAATTTTCCGAGACCCCTTTGTCTCTTATTAATCCATTTTATGAATTCTTATCTAACGTCATTATGCTGCCGAAATTTCACCACGGTATTCCATGAAAAAATAATTATGGAGTGAATAACATACCCATTTCCTATCAATTATGTTCACCTTTATACACATATAATTCTATTATATGGGACTGAAATTTATTTATTCCAAACTCCTTGATCATGGAATTAAATATGACGATGAATGAATCCATGTTTATAAATCTATGTGGAACCCTTAAGCAAGAGAATAAAATTAAAGTGATGGATGCACAAGAAATTATATTTCACTCCAATGCATTGGGTAATGTTTAGTCTCATGAGATTTCATTTTGGGATAGATATTGAACCTAATTATTTTATGGAAATTTTTCCATCATGATGACTTTGATGTTATCTTTGACCTATGTATATGATGTATTGTTTTAAGTTGTCTGCACATTTCTCATGTTTCCTTTATGATTATCATGCTATATCATATCTCATTTTCCATGTTTTTGATTCTAACCCATTTAATTCCCTAGAGATATTCCTATTTTCAAACAAGTATTACCTTATTCCATTTTTATTCCCTTACTGGGATTTATATATCACCCCTTTCTAATTTATATCCCCAGGTTATCCCATAAATTTTTTAAAGCTATGTAATTTTAAAAGAATGTTAAGGAAGTTTTCAATAATTTTGTTGTATGCCATTTAAAAGATATTATGATATGTACCTAATTCATTAAGACAGTAGAATTATCGATCTTTGAGGTTGAATTATGTGTAATGTTATGTAATAACTCGTGACTACATGTGTAATTAAATGTAGGGTTGTTATAGTTGGTATGGTAGGAATTGTTTTGTTTTTTGGTATTAGGATTAGAAAACTCTAGAGAAAGACTTAGGGATAAGACTAAGAGTAGGAAAACATACTTAAATTTTTTATTGTATAGAGTACGTGGTCTTTCAATAAAATAATTCCCTATCAAGATATTATTGGTGGATGTGGATCTGGAATAGATGTACATAGAGGTAAAACCTAAAAACACCTCATTGATCAAAACATGAATTGTAATTTGTATTAGATAATAGGATTTGATACACAACTGGTTTGACAGTCTCAGAGGATATGATTTGGTAAATTCTCAATATCATTACAAAACATTATTTGTGGAATACAAAAATACCCATAAAAATATATATTAGGAAATAGATCATGTATTACATTGATTGATCCCTATAAATTCATAAGTTAACAAAATTATATATAATTTATGAGTTAACACCATTAATTTATTTGGATTCCACTTTGTGTGGTTAATATTTTTAAAATAGTAATCCCTAATTTTATCTTTATTCTAAAAACGACCAGAAGTAGGAGGAATCAGGTATACAACCAATACAAAGGGCAATGTGATGACTACCCCAAAAAGATGTCCAACCTGATGGGAGAGGGAATAAAGAACATTGTGATGATATTCTCTCTGATGAGACATGTTTTGAATAGAAATCATGATTATGAGGAGCATCTAAATCTCTATAAGAGAGAACAAGCTACAATTGAGATCATTATGAAACAAGGACCTCCCACTTTCAATAGATCATTTGATCCCTTAATTACAGAACAATGGATCAACTCCATTGAGAAGATCTTATCCATTCATTAATGCTACAAATAAGAGAAGGTTGTAATGAATATTTATCATATAGAGGGAGAATTTTATCAGTTTTAGGTATTAATCAAGAATACTAATCCTAAGTAGGAGATCAATTTGATGGGTTGGAAGGAATTTCAGAATGTTTTTTTTAATAAACATTTATCTCCCACTCTTCAAATTAAAATTGAAAGGGATTTACTTTACATTATGGAAAATGGATATGAATATATCATAGAGTAATATGAAAACATCAAAATACTTTCATGATATTCCTTTATGTCTGTATGTACCCCCACATGAAGGGTTGACCACTTCTTTAGGGGTATATAAAATAGTCTAAGAAAAGAATTGGTGATCTGTGGCATTGATATCTATGAAGATATTATAAGATGTTACCAAAAATTAAAAATGGAGATTATGAAATCTAAAGGGTATCAAAGCTATAAGAAGACGAAAGTGGATGTAACACCCCAAGCTTCCACGATACGATTTTCTTTGAATAATACAATAGCGTGTGTTGTACGCAACTACGAGATTCTAACACACTGCGACCAATCAATGTAGCCATTATGAATAGTAATACCCACTTTTTGAAATTTTTATAAATGGAATTAATTTTTGGATTCGGAATATCGAAATTATCCTAGGATGAAATTTTGGTACTTTTTGGATAACTTTTATATTTTGACAAATAGTAAAAATTACTAAATTCTAATTAAAAACAACTTTTTTAGTCAAAATAATTAATAGTGATAAATTATGAATTTGGGTGGTTTTAAATTATATTTAGAATATATTTTTACCATTTAATACAATTTTGGTCATTGGAAATAATTTAACAATTAAACCGGACATAAACAAGTGTCAATTTTTTAATAGTTATTATTTCTTAAAAACACGCTTTTTGTTTTGACAACGAGAATAAATTTTAAATTAACTTTTTCCACTTCTAAGTTTTGAATTTAGAAAAATGGATTCCATATTTATAATCATGATGTAAAATTTTTTTAAATAGGTAACTTTTATTTTTAAACATTTGGAATAATTACTTCGGTTAATATTTTATTTACCATTGTCAAAGGGTAAATCTAGTAAATAAGGGTAAAAAAATAATATTATAATAATAATAAATTACCCTAAAACGTTTTATAACCTTATTGGTTGATAAATGTCCGACAATTGGCATCTTTGGGTCAATTTTGGGACCCCATGGATCCACTTGTAAGTGTAATTACTCTTTATATTAATTAAGTTAAAGTAAATACAAAAATGACATAAGTATATATCTTTTAGGAAAACAATTTTAATATAGTGTTTATATTTGTTATATTTTAGACTATAAATATTAATTATAAATATAAAAACATTTATTACATAATGGTATTTTATTTATAACATTTATACATCGAATAATTAAATTTATTTATGACACAATAATGTTGCAGTATTTTCCATATTAATGAAAGAATCAAATAATTAGTATTATAAATGTTACAATAAATATAATTAGAAAGTTTTGATGCCATAAAGAAATTTTATTGGTTAATATGACATGTTAGTATTTCTTAAATGAATTTGGTTAGAATTAATATAGTTGTTAAGACTTTAACAAATAATCAATTATTAAATATTGTCAAAATTGACATAATTGAGTTTTAAAACAAGTATTATATTATTAATTGATATTCTATTCCAAAAAATCTATGTATTGGCCAAAGGACTTATATCATGATAGTTTTATCATTAATGGACCACTTTGGGGTCACTTGGATGTATATAGTATGTTTATTAACTATATAATATAAAAATACAAAGTGACATAGTAAATGTCAATCTAATTAACTAAGATTTAAAACTAAATGATAACGTTAATATAATAAACCAAACATGAATAAAATATATTGGTTGAAAGAATTTAGACCCATACCCACATTATAATTTGAGTAATCCACTTTGGATCCATTATAAATCGAATATAAATTTATTATAAATTAATACTTTAAGTTTTTTCTGAAGAGCCACTCCTTCCCCTTATAGAAGGACACAACTTCTAACCAATTCTTAACACCTTCGAAGCATTTTGGTTCGGCCAAAACATGCCCAAGTACTCTCTCAACATACCTACATTCAACCTATAAGCCTTAGTTTGATCATAAATCTATCTTATTGACCCCTTTTTATCAAATCAAAATGAAGAACCCGAAGAAGATGTAATGTTTTCACCAACCTATTTCAAGTTCCTTTCTTCTTCAACTTCTTCTTTCATTGTTATTTCATTTATAAAATAATAAATCCCATATATTATATGTAATTTGATGTTATTATAAATATGGTAAAACCATATTTAGTATTCTATCCATCCTTTGAATGACATGTCTCCATACGTGCGTACGTACGACTTACCGTCTCCACGTCGTGGTGTAATTGTTATTCAAAAAAATATTATTTGGATGGGTATGATAATGATATGTAATTGATTTAAATAATAAATATAACATTATAATGATTATATATATATGATACACCATCCAATTATATATTAATTTAATATCAAAAGAATTATATTGTCGCTCGTGCGTACGTACGGACTACCGTCTCCACGAACGAGATGAGATTCATTCCCAATTGTATCCATGCAATTATAATTCTCATTTGATGATTAAAAATAATTTTTTAAGGACTTGATATCATAAGATACAACCTATCCATAAAAAACATAGCTTATGTAAAAAAATATATAAAATAAAACGAGTAATTTAACACCTGAAACGATGATAATACTAAGATATTATTAACAAATCAATGTTAAAAGATCATATATGATATCATATTAATATATATGATTCTTGTATAATTTACTAAAAATTATTTAACCATTATAAAAATCTTCAACCTACCCTCAACCAAGGAAAAGTACAAGGTAAGGGTTTATTTCACATTCTCATCATTATCCAAGGTTGTTTATACATAATTATCTTCTTGGACCTCTTTATCATCCACATCCATGTTTCTTAAAAATGTATTTCAAAACATTCTTACTATTTTACAGGATATGGGTTAAAGTCATTTATACCCTTGTTTGAATTTTTATAAGAATTGTATAATGGAATCTTTTCGTCATTTTCCAAACTAGGTCCTTTTTAACCTTTTCAACATAATTAAGGTAAGAATGTCTTTTTTTAACTTATACGGCGGGTGCGGATATTTTACGCCGTTATAAAATCAACGAAGCTTTAATCTTATAAGAATATTTTCATGGTAAATTTTTTCTTTTATAATTAGTTAAATTTTAAATGATTTAAAAAAAGAGATATTTCTCTCATATAGTTTTTATATCATCTATGTCAATATCCTTTGATGGATTTTAAGTTTATTTGAAGTTGATTTATTATGATACAAAACTTCCATATTGTATTGATGGTTTTGTGATATGTTTGACTATGGATGTGTTATTTTTATACCCTTAATGTTTTATGGAGAAAGTATTGACATTTAATATGCCATTTTTAATACGAATATTTATGCTATGTTTAAACCTGTTCATATGTGGAATGCATTGGACATAGTAAGTGATGGGTGGAGCCCGCTATAGCTCCTCGATGAATCGGTAGGTCTCATGAAACAAACTCGTGTCTTTGAACGAGGCCTTGACATAATCTTATTTGTAGTCTTCACACGAGGCCTTGGCTACGTGGTTATAATAGTCTGCCATTATGCATTCCATCATTATGAATGTGGTTATTGATATTTCATGTGATTATTCAATTAGTAGAATATCCATGTGAATAAGTAAATGGAAGTTTTTCATTTTATTTATGCCATATTATGCTTATGTTCAGTTTAAAAGTCTTTTGTTTTATTTATACATAGCCTTAATTGTTTATACTTATTTATGAATGTTTCCACTATATTGTTATCCTTACTGGGCATCTGAGCTCACTAGTTTCTATGTTTTATTTTTCCCAGGATGTGAAGAAGTATTTTATGAATGACTTGCAGGGATAGTATGAGGGGATATGAGTGTGGACTATAGAGACTATGTTGTTGTAGTATTCATTTTAGGATGTAATGTAAACTTTACTAATGTATCTAGTGTTTCCAAGGCTACAAAACTAATCGGTATTTTGAGACTTGATATTTCTTCTGATCATGCCAATGTTATGTAATAATGCACTGACTCTAGGTAACTGGGGTCAGGGTGTTATAGTTGGTATCAGAGTAATTTTATTACAAACCATGGAAGCTAGATTTAGATAAACTCTGATTAGAGAACATAGACCTAAGATGAAATTTGAGGATCTGTATAGAAGAACTTCCTAGAATTATGCTATCGTATAGATTTTTGGAGTTTTCCGAGCAATAAATCCATGTTGGGATACGAGCAGGTAGAGGCGGCTCTGGAACACATGTACCTAGGGGTAAAACCCAAAAACACCACTTTGAGCTAGACTCGAATGGGAACCGTTGCACGACAATGGGCCTTACTGCACTCTTCGTTACGACACTCCAAGGGGATATTCGTAGGATAAAATAATTTTCTTTATAATCCATTATGAATGGTTTATGAAAATATACTTCCTCAAGTAAAGCATTTTTTTATGAATATGGAATATATCCATAAATAGTTCAATTTATTTTAAGTGTTTTACAAGTATGGAATTATGTATTTTGATTCATAAATTGATCTAGTTTATGGAATTGTCTAGAAATGGCACATAGTGGAAGGAATGGAAATTGTATCAAATCACACACTCCATGTATGGATTTCCCTCCTACTCCAGATAATTACAGTGGAACTGGTGATGCAACGGGTGCTGATCAGCTAATCACTATACTGAGACAACTCACTCAGGTTATGAATAATAACCTTACCCGTATAGAGAACCCTGATCCGCAGTATGGAGGATCAATGTTAGATCACTTCATGAGGCTGAAACCACCAACATTAAATGGGAGAACAAATCCATTAGTAGCTGAGCAATGGATAAGTTCCCTAGAGAAAACATTTCAGGATTTGGGAAGTAGTGAAATGGATGAAGTTATCATGGCAGTTTAACGCCTCACTGGAGAAGCTTATCAATGGTGGGCATTGATACAAAACAAGAAGGATTATGATGAAGTATCAAATATGGAATTGAGGGAGTTCAAAGAGATTTTCATAGAAAAATACTTTCCCCGTGACAATCGAGCAGATATGGAAAGAAAATTTCTGTGTCTGAGGCCAAAGGAGGATGAGAAAGTCGCAAATTATGAGGCTAAATTTACAAGGTTAGAGAGGCATGTAGTAGATTATATACGTAAACCAATAAGTAAGATTGATCATTTCTTTGATGAGTTAAAACTGTTTCTCCATTGAGCATTAGTCTCACAAAACTTCTCTTCGTACGAAGATATTGTCTCATGTGCTATAAAGACAGAAAAAGAATTATCTATGTCCTACGACTTTAAAGCAAAGAAAGAGAAGAAGAGATCTACTGATCAATCTTGAAATGGAAATAAGGCAAATAAGGGAAAAGCTTAATATCCATCCTGTTGTAAATGTGGGATGAAACACCCCGGTACTTTCTTGAAACGAATGAGAGTCTGTTACAAGTGTGGTGAAAAAGGCCACCAAGCATGTGATTGCAATTGAAATAAGGAAGGTACTAATGTTCAGTGCTATAACTATAGGGATATAGGTCGTTATTCAAATGAATGTCCTAAGCGTTAAGGGAATTTACCTCAGAAAAGGCCAAGGGATCAAGGCCAATCTTATGTTATCAGTACCGTTGAGGTAGAAGCTCTGAAAGACGTAGTGGTTGGTAATTTAATGGTTTCCTCAAGTTTAGAAAATGCATTATTTAATTATGGATCACTGCATTGTTTTATATCTTCCCAATTTTATAGGAAAATTAGATATTTCTAATTTGATTTAACGAGGGATTTGTTAGTAAACACCCCTAAGGGAAGTATCATTGCTTCAATGTTTTGTCAATCAGTCCCCATTAAGGAATATAAATGTTCTTTATCTGTTGATCTCATTGTCATACCCATGATTGAATTTGATATAATCCTCAGTACAAATTTTGTTTCGGACCATGATGCGAAGATTTTTTTTATGAAGAAGGAGGTTACGATTTTTTATAATGATGATAAGGAACACCTTATCATTAGAGCAGAATCCTCACCACCTAATTCTTCTCTAGATCCACCCCCAGTAGCTCAACTAAATTCAATTATCAGGGAGGAAGAGAATGAAATAACTGTGGGTGAGGAAATGAATTTTAAAATAGAGGATGTACCTATTTTCAAAGAATATGTAGATGTGTTTCTGGATGATTTACCTGGACATCGTACAGAACAAGAAATTGAGTTTCCATTGATTTAATTCCGGGTTCAAGGCCATATCGAAGACCCCTTATAAAATGGCCACTGTGGAATAAGTAGAACTAATGAAAAAACTAGAGGAATTGAGTAATGAGGGATTTATTTGCCCTAGTTTTTCCCCATTGGGATCCCCTGTCATTTTTGTTAAGAAGAAAGATGGTTCTATGAGGTTATGTATCGACTATAGCGAAAGCAATGCTATAACAATAAAGAAAAAGTATCCCCTACCTCGCATTGATGATTTATTCGACCAACATCATGGATCTCAATACTTTTCAAATATTTACCTTCAATTGGGATGCCATCATTTGTGTGTGATGAAGGAAGACATTCCGAAGATAGTATTCCGAACAATGTATGGGCATTACGAGTTTACAATAATGCCTTTTGGATTGACTAATTCACCCTCTATATTCATGGATCTAATGAATAGAGTTTTCAAATAATATCTCGATGATTTTGTGGTGTTATTTATTGATGATATATTGGTATTCTCCAAAAGGTACGAAGATCTTGACAATCACTTGTGCATTATCCTAAAGACTCTTAGAAGACATGAATTATATGTGAAGTTTAGAAAGTGTGAATTCTGGATTTAGGAGATATCTTTTCTTGGCCATATTTTCTCCAAATATGGAATCTCTGTTGATCCTTAAAAGACAAGAGAAATCCAAGAATGTCCAACACCTACGAGTATAACTTAGGTATGCAGTTTTATTGGTTCTGCAAGTTGTTATCGACGTTTCATCCAGAATTTTCCCATTTGGCAAACCCATTAAAAAATCACACGCGTAAAGAGGTAAAATTTGTTTGGACCAAAGATTGTGAAAAATGTTTTCAAGAAAGGAAGGGAAGATTAGTCAATTATATTATATTTACTCTACCATCGAATAATGATGGGTTCATTATTTATAGTGATGCATCGAAGAAAGGACTTGGTTGTGTCCTTATGCAGAATGATAGGGTTATTGCGTATACATCACCGAAACTGAAAATTCATGAGTAGAACTATCCTACTCATGATCTTGAGTTAGCGACTATGATCTTTTCTTTGAAGATATGGATACACTATCTCTATGGTGAAAATTGTGAGATTTATACTGATCACAAGAGTTTGAAGTATATTTTCTCATAGAAAAAACTCAACATGAGGCAAAGGCGATGGCTCGAACTACTCAAGGATTATGATTGCAAGATACAATACCACCCGGGGGGAGGAAAATAAGGTGGAAGATGCTTTGAGCAGAAAGTATCATGGAGTTTTGAACTTGAAGAGAATTGAAAGGGATTCTATTTTCAAGGATCTAGTGAAGATGGATATGGGAATTACCATAGAAGGTGAAACATCAATAGTTTTTCAAATTGATTCCAAACCATCTTTACTAGAAAGGATAAACAGTTCTCAGAACAATGATGAAGAATTTCAAAAGAAGATTAAAGCTCTGAATGATGGGAGATTGAGTGACATTGTGTATGAAGATGGAATTTTGAAATTTTGGAAGAGATTTTCTGTTCCCGATATACTTGATATAAAAAGGTATTTTTGGATGATGCTCCTAGTTCCAATTTCTCTATACACCCTGGGAGAACCAAAATGTATAGAGATTTGAAGGAAAATTTTTTGTTGGAAAACATGAAGAGGGAGATTGCTGATTTTGTGTCAAGATGTGCGGTTTGTCAACAAGTGAAAGCTGGAAGGAAACAACCTGGAAGAGTCATGCAACCTCTTCCCATACCTGAGTGAAAGTGGGATAATATCACTATGGACTTTGTCATGGTACTACCAAAGACTCCTAGAAGGAACGATGAAATATGGGTCATTGTTGATCATCGTACCAAGTCAGAACATTTTCATGCTATAAGGGAAGATTTACACTTGAATGTCTAGCAAGACTATATATTAATAATGTTGTGAGACTTCATGGAGTACCCCTATCGATTGTTTCTGATCTTAATCCCCATTTTATTTCAAGATTCTGGAAAAGTCTTCAGAAATCCCTGGATACAGAACTTTTTTTGAGCACTGCCTACCACCCCCAAACTAATGGAAAATCAGAACGGACTATTCAAACCTTAGAAGACAGGTTGAGATCTTTCTCACTTGACTTTCAGGTTATGTGGGATCAATATTTACCTTTGATGGAATTTTCCTATAAAAATAGCTTCCACTCAAGTATTAAGATGGCACCATATGAAGTGTTATATGAAAAGAGATGTCGCACACCAACCTGTTGGGATGACGTTGGTGGAAGAAAACTCTTAGGCCCAGAACTAGTGGAGGAAACGATGGAAAAGGTAAAGGTAATCTAAAACCACTTCAAAGCAGCTCAAAGTAGGCAGAAGAGCTATGCCGATAATCAAAGGAAGGGTTTGTAATTTCATGTAAGAGATCATGTTTTCTTGAAGGTATCTCCATGGAAGGGAGTTATTCATTTCGGTAAGAAAGGAAAATTGAGTCCCATGTACATCGGACCTTTCGAAATTCTAGAACGAATTGGGGCTCTAGCATACCATTTGGCAATGCCGCCAAATCACTCCAAAGTTCACGATGTGTTCTATGTATCACTATTGAGAAAATACATGCCAGAACCAATGCACGTACTCACCTATGAGGAATTAGAACTTGAACCTGATCTGTCTTTTTGCGAAGATCCCATCTGGATTCTTGATATAAGAGAACAAGTGATGAGAAACCGGACGACTCGTCTGGTAATTGTTTTATGGATAAACCATAAGATGGAAGAGGCAGCGTGGGAACCTGAGGAACTTATGATGAAGAACCACCTGAGTCTTTTCATGCGGTAGTATTCTAGAAATTTCGAGGAAGAAATTATTTGAAGGAGGGGAGAATGTAACACCCCAAGCATCCACGGTACAATTCTCTTTGAATAATATTGTAGCGTGTGTTGTACGCAACTTCAACATTCTAACACACTGCGGCCAATCAAAGTTGCCATTATGAACCGTAATACCCACTTTTTGAAATTTTTATAAATGGAATTCATTTTTGGATTCGGAATATCGAAATTATCCTAGGGTGAAAATTAGGTACTTTTCAAATAACTTTTATATTTTGAGGAATAGTAAAAATTACTAAATTTTAATTAAAAACAAGTTTTTAAATAAAAATAATTAATAATGATAAATTTTGAATTTGAGTGGTTTTAAAGTATATTTTTAATATATTTTCACCATTTAATACAACTGTGGTCATTTTACATAATTTCACAATTAAACCGGACATAAGAAAGTGTTAATCTTTTGATAGTTATTATTTCTTAAAAACACGCTTTTTGTTTTGACAGCGGGAGTTAATTTCAAATTAATTTATGCCACTTCTGTGTTTTGAATTTAGAAAAATGGATTCTGTATTTAGAATCAGGAGGTCCAAATTGTGTGAATAGGTAACTTTTATTATTAGACATTTTGAATAATTACTTCGGTAAATATTTTATTTACCATGGTTAAAGGGTAAATCCTGTAAATAAGGGTAAAAAATAATATTATAATAATAACAAATTACGCTAAAACGTGTCCTAACCATATTGGATGATACATGTACGACCATGGGAATCTTTGGGTCTATTTTGGGAACCCACGTATACACTTGTAAGTGATAATGACACATTATATTAATTAAGTTAAAGTAACTACAAAAATGACATAAGAATATATCTTTTAGGAAAACAACTTTTACATAGGGTTATATATGTTATATGTTCAACTATAAATATTCATTAGAAAGATGAAATGATTTATCAGATAATGGTATTTTATTTATAATTTTTAGACATTGAATAATTAAATTTATTTATGACACAATAATGATGCAACATTTTCCTTATTAATGAAAGAATCAAATAATTAGTATTATAAATGTTACAATTAATATAATTTGAACATTTTGATTCCGTAAATGAATCTTATTGGTTAATATTACATGTTATTATTTCTTAAATGAATTTTTTTCGAATAAATAATAGTTTTAAAACTTTAAAAAATCAATTATTCAATTTTTTCAAAATTGATATAAATGAGTTTTTAAAAAAAATATTATATTATTAATTGATATTCTATTCCTAAAAATATAAGTTTATGCCAAAGGACTTATATCATTATAGGTGTACCATTAATGGAACACTTGGGTATCGCTTGGATGTATATAGTATGTTTATTATCTATATAATACAAAAATACAAAGTGACATGGTATATGTCAATCTAATTAACTAAGAGTTAAAATTAAAATATAAGGTTAATATAATAACCAAAACCTGTCTAAAAACTATTGGTTGAACATATTTAATCCCATAACCACCATCGACTTTGTATAATCCACTTTTAAGCCATTAGTAACCAAATATGAATTTATTATAAATTAATACATTATGTTTTTCCTAAAGAGCCCCTCCTCCCCCTTATAAAAGGACACAACTTATAACCAATTATTCACATCATCAAAGCCTTTTGGTTCGGCCAAACCTGGCCCAAATACTCTCTCAACTTCACTCAATTAAACCTAGAGGGCTTAGTATGATTAGAAAGCCAAACTAAGGATCCCTTTTGATCAAATCAAAAGGAAGAACCTAAAGAAGAGGTAATGTTTTCACCACAAATTTTCAAGTTCCATTCTTCTTCAACTTCTTATTTCATTGTTATTTCCATTGTAAAATAATAAATCCATTATCTTATATATACTGTGATGTTATTATAAATATAGTACAACCATATTCAGTATTCTATCCATCCTTTGAATGGAATGTCACCATACGTGTGTACGTACGACTTACCGTCTCCATGTCGTGGTGTAATTGTTATTCAAAAACATTATTATTTGGATGAGTATGATAATGACATTTAATTGATGTAAATAATAAATATAACCTGATAATTATTCTTTATATATGATATACTATCCATTTATATTTTATTTTAATATCAAAATAATTATATTGTCGCTCGTGCGTGCGTACAGACTACCATCTCCACGAACGTGATGAGATTAATTCCCCATCATATCCATGCAATTATAATTCTCATTTGATGATTAAAAATAATGTTTATGGACTTGATATCATAATATAAAACCAATTCATAACAAACACGGCTTATGTAACGAAATATATAAAAGAAAACGAGTATGTTAACAACCGAAATGATGATAATACTATGATATTATTAACAAATCAATGATAAAAGATCATATATGATATCATATTAATGCATATGATTCTTGTATAATTTAATAAAAATTATTTCACCATTATACAGGAGGTTAACCTACCCTCAACCTAGGAAAAGTACAAATTAAGGGTTTTTTTAACAATCTCTTCATTATCCAAGGTTTTTTTATACATAATTATCTACTGCGACCTCCTTCTCATCCACATCCATGTTTCTTAAAAATGTATTTCAAAACATCCTTAATATTTTACAGAATATGGGTTAAAGTCATTTATACCCTTGTTTGACTTTTTATAAGATGTTTATCTAGGAATCTTTCCGTTGTTTTCCAAACAAGGTCTTTTTTAACCTTTATTACAAAATTAAGGTAAGAATGTCTTTTTAAACTTATACGGCGGGTGCATCTATTTTATGCTGTTATAAAATCATCAAAGATTCAACCTTATAAGTATATTTTCAAATTAAATGTTTTCTTTTATTATTATGTGACTTTTAAATGATTTAAAAAAATATATTTCTCTCAAATAATATTTATTTCATCTATGTCAATATCCTTTGATGGATTTTAAGTTTAATGAAAGTTGATTTATTATGATACAAAACATCCATATTGTATTAAAGGTTTTGTGATATGTTTGACTTTGGATGTGTTATTTTTATACCATTCATGGTTTATAGAGAATGCATTAAAATTTAGTATGCTAGTTTTAATATGAAAGTTTATTCTATGTTTAAACCTGTTCATATAAGGAATTCATTGGACTTAGTATGTGACGGGTGGAGCCCGCTATAGCTCCTAGATGCATCTGTAGGTCTCATGAGACAAACTAGTGTCTTAGAATTAGGCCTTGAAAAAAATATTATTTCCAGTCTTGGAACGAGGCCTTGGCTACGTGGTTATGATATTCAGGCATAAGGAATCCCATCATTATGAAAGTGGTTATTAATATTGCATGTTATTATTTGATTAGTAGAATATCCATGTGAATAAGTAAATGGAATTATTTCATTTTATTTCTTCCATGTTATGATGAAGTTCAAATTTAAGAGGCTTTTTTTAGTTATAAATTTTATTAAATGTTTATGCTTATTTATGAAAGTTTCCGCTATAATTGTATCCTTACTGGGAATATGAGCTCACCCCTTTCTATGTTTTATTTTTTCCAGGATGTGAAGAAGTATTTTATGAATGACCTGCAGGGATAGTATGAGGGGATATGAGTGTGGACTATGGATACTATGTTGTTGTAGTTTTCATTTTATGATGTAATGTAAACTTTATGAATGTATCTAGTGTTTCCAAGGCTACTAAACTAATTTGTCATTCGAGACTTGATCTTTCTTGTGATCATGACAATGTTATGTAATAATGCACCGACTCAAGGTTACTAGGGTCAGGATGTTACAGTGGACTTAAATTATGGTGGTCCAATGGAAAAATATGTCAGTTCCAAGAAATTTCAACATCTCACATGTTAAAGGTGCAGAAACAACCACCCTAAAAATTTACTTAGGGGGATGAAGAGATTCTTTAGTTGTTGGAAGGAAGGAAACCCAGGGAACAATTTCCAATAGGAGAAACCCACTAATATGGTTGAGGAAATAAATTATTTTGTCAACCATCATCACATTTTTCATTACTTAAACTATAATGAAATATGGTACTTTTCAATTCAATCCACTATGAAAAGGGTTTAAAGAGACAAACAACAACCTCCAAGCCAGAAAGGGAGAGATTTTTTCATTAGAACTACTTATGTGGAACTAAACAACGAAGTGGTGACAAGTATGCTAGTTATTCATAATAAAATTGTGAATGTTCCTTTTGATTCTAGTTATACTAATTCCTTCATTACATTAATGTTTAGTATAGGTATTCAAACACCACCACAAATCATGGTTGTAGAGCTATCAATGAATATAAAATAATGGTAAATTATTGTATCCTAATTATATAACTCATCCCCTGTCAACATTTTCGAGCTGAAATTCCCATAGAACCATATCATACATTATTTTTTGGATTTTATGTAATTTTTCATATGGATTGTATTAACTTATATAGATCCGAAATAAATTTTTGTGAGAAGGAAATCAATATATATATTGAAAACCATCCTTCAATTCAATACATGTGAAAGGAGGAGGATGGATATTCTTTAGCACAAGCATCTCATACATGGATATTATTACACTACGATAAATCATATCTTGTTCAATTTTTTTAGACTATGGAAAACAACAACGTTGAATATATTCTCATTGAGCGAGAATACAATGATGTGTTTCATAAAGAATTTACCAATATTCCTCCAAGATGAAAGGTTTAATATTCAATTGATCTTATACCTAGGGTGTTTCCATTATCCATGATTATTTATATAATGGATATTTTGGAACATGTGGAGCAGAAGAAACAAATATAAGAGAATTTTGATAAAGGGTTCACATGCCCAAGTACATCACCATGGGGTGCACCAGTCCTCTTCTTCAAAAATAAGGATGGGTCTGTTGAGTCAATAAGGTTTTCCTTATGACTTTTCCATTCCTTCTTGTTTTGAAAATCACAAACACCTTATCTTTAAGAAAATTTCTTTTATAAGGAAAATTGATTTCTTAAGGAAAATCGCTTTTATAAGAAAAATTGTCCTTATCATATTTTCATTCATATTTTTCTTAAGTATGAGTTTCAGATTCATTTTCTCGGAATCATAAAAACATAGATATAAAGCATTCTGTTTAGTATTCGGATTCTAGATAAAGAACTATAAGGAAGTATCATTCCGAATTCCGGATATGATCTCTGACTAAGTTCTATTCCAGGTTCCGGATACGAATTCTGAAGAAGAATTCTCATTACGAATTCTAATGAAGAAATCTCATTCCGAATTCTCATTACGAATTCTGAAGAAGAATTCTCATTACGAATTCCAATGAAGAATTCTCATTACGAATTCCAATGAAGAATTCCCATTACGAATTCTAATGAAGAAATCTCATTCCGAATTCTCATTACGAATTCTGAAGAAGAATTCTCATTACGAATTCCAATGAAGAATTCTCATTACAAATTCCAATGAAGAATTCCCATTACGAATTCTAATGAAGAAATTCCATTCCGAATTCCTATTACGAATTTTGATGAAGAATTCTCATTACGAATTCTGATGATGAATTCTCATTACGATTTCTGATGACGAATTCACATTACGAATTCTGATGATGAATTCTCATTACGATTTCTGATGACGAATTCCTATTCCGAATTCTCATTCCGAATTCACCTATTAAACAGAATCTGATTATCATTGTTTTCTACACTCTGAATTTATTCACTCCGAACTTTCACTCCAAAGTTCTCATTCCGAATCTTTATGTTAGATTTAAAACGATGTCGTACATTCTATTTCACTTGTTTTGTTATAAAAAGATGTCGTCTGTTTTGTTATAAACTAACCGTTGTCTAAGTGACACATGTACAGGTCCCTCCGATCTTTAAGGAAAATATGACCGTTGGAGAAGGAGCCGACCTTACCTATAAATAGGATCTCATTTGAAAGAGCTCAGTACTGATGCATAAGCTGATTGCTGAAAAAGTGCATACATGCTGTTGAAGTGATTTCTAGAGAGAGAGTCTCTTATTAACTCTCAAAGCTTCGTGCGACTCCGAATGTTGGTGATTACATTCGAGGGATTCCGGGGATAGGAAGACAGAGGTGCCGACTACCTTAAAGATCGAGGGCTTTCTTGCTGAGGAAGACAGAGGTTTCCAACTACCTTGAAGATGAGGGCTTGCGGGGATAGCAAGACAGAGACTCTGATCTTCGTATCGAGGGCTTACCCTGGTGTGGGTAAGACAGACTTGCTTGAAAGTATAAATCAAGGGACCTTTATCCAAGGTTGTTGGATACCCTTCTCTTTGGGTTAAAAGACTATTATCTTGTTACTAGTAGTTTTACTACTTGTTTTTATTCCGCTGTAATTTGTATCTTAAGGAAAGTATAACTTTCTTATACTTCCTTACTTACTCTGATTAGTTTAGATTCTATACGCTTTAAGGTAGAATCTCATATTGTAACTTTTGTTAAGTTTCAATTTCCGGAATCATATTTCCGGAACCTACTTTTGGAATCACTTTCCAAGTTCAGTTCGGTGTTAGAGGTGTTGTGAGTTTACTTAGTTTAACTTTGTTAAACTTAGCTCTTTCCTTTTCTTAAGGAAACTCTAGTTATTCATAACTAACTTTAAAGGTTCCAAAGGAATTTTTAAAGTATATAATTCACCCCCCTCTTGTATATTGAGCATCTCATATTATATTTCGATCCTACAATTGGTATCAGAGGTTGGAAACCTCTTACTCTATACCAATCTTACATTTGGTATCAGAGCTAAGGTTACTGAAATACTTGTACTCACATACAAGTTTTTCTTGCTCACTTTTCCATTCCGAACTTTGTCATTCCGATTTATCCATTCCGAACATTTCCCATTCCGAACTTTGTTATTACGAATCTTTTCTACTAAAAAGTTTGTGTGCAAAATTATTTTTAGTATGGCAGGAATTAATGTTTGATCAATTGACAATCTGAATCCTACAAGGCCAACAATCTTCGATGGTAATGATTATGATTACTGGAGAGATCATATGAAGACATTTGTTATCAATACTGGAGTAGACAACTTTGTGATGCTTACTGGTGATTATAAAATTCCTGACAAGGAAGTCAGAACCTTTACTAACCAGGAGAAGCAAGAATATCAACTCAACTATAAGGTATGAAATACTTTACTATGTTCAATGACTAGAAATATATATATCCAAATTTCTTCTTGTGAAGCAGCTAACTGTATATGGAAGAAGTTAGAGGTTACACACTTTGGGACTTCTAAGGTGATTGAGACTAGAAGAGCTATGCTTAGAGCTGAATATCATGGCTTCAATTTTCCTTATGGAGAACCTATATGTAATGTTCAACAAAGGTTTATGACCATTGTCAACAGTCTACAGTCTATGGGAGAAAAAGGTTTAGATGATGAAGCTCTTGTGGACAAGATAATCGATATTATGCCCAATGAGTGGGAATCCAAGAGAACAACTATAGATGAGAACAGGAAGGTCACTCAAATTTCTCTTGATGAATTATTTGGAACTCTTCTACAACATTAAACCAGAATGAAGAGAGACGCTGACAAAATCAAGAAGAAGAATGGAAATGGTACTGTTGCTTTTACTTCAACTTCAAATCAGATGAAAGCTAAGGCTCCTGATAGAATAACCAGATCCAAGTCTAAGAAAGTCATTTTTCAATACGAATCTAGTGAGAGTGAAGTCTCAGAAAATGAATTAGCCAATCTTGCTTGAAGGATGAACAAGATAGCTGTGCAGAGAAACTTTCAATCCAAGTATAAGAATAAGGATAGGAAAGACAAGAAAGATGGAGAAGTTACTTGTTATGAATGTAAAAGAGCTGGACATATTAGACCAGATTTCCCTATGCTCAAAAAGAAAGAAAGAAAGGAAAGACATTCAGACAGGAACAGGAAGAATTATTATAAAGCCAAAGCTAAGAATGTTCTGAAAGCTAATGACACCTGGAGTGCCAGTTGTGGTGACTCTTCAGATAAATCTTCTGAATATGAATCTTCAGGACAGAAGAATCTTGGTCTTATAGCCAGATTGCCTATTGATAATCATTGTCTTATGGCTAAGGTACGAAATGCTGAATCATTGACCAATGTTTCCTTAAATCCTAATGATAGTAAGTATTATAACTCTTCTGATGAAGAATCATCTTCTGATGAGGAAAATACTTTACCTACTTATGAATAAGTTTTAGGTTTGCTGAACTTCTTGAGATTGAGAATTCCAAACTCAACAAGAAACTCGATAATGCAAATTCTAGGAATTCTATTCTTACTAAAGAGATATCAGATCTTTCTAAAGATCTTAATAAGAAAAATGCGGATTTTGAAAGTATTTCAAAAAATCTTGAGGAAGTAAGTTCTGAGAAGAACAAACTTTCTAAAGAATTAGAAAAAGTAATTTCCAATAAAAATGTTTTCGAGCCTAACACTAGTTCTAAAACTAATGATTTTGAGGATAAAAACTTGGTTGTAAAACTCAAGTCCGAAATTTTTTTCTTAAAGAAGTGTTTATCAAACTTTACCCATGGTAAGGAAAATTTTGATAAGATGTATTCCCAAATACGACCTTTAAGAAATAAATCCGGATTTGGTTATACCCATGCAAAACTAGTTTTCAGTAACAATTATTTTGTTCCTCAAAGTGCCCCATTTCGCACTAAATGTCAATGTGGTGGTCACTGGGCAAAAAATTGTTCCTTAAACAAAACCAAATCCTTAGGATTTCATAAAGCTTATTTTTCTAATAAAATGTGGGTTCCAATAATTTTATTGTCTGGAAATATCAGATCCAAGCAAGTTTGGATTCCTAAAATCAAATTGTGTTCTTAATTTCAGGAAAATAAAGAATGTTCCAGCAATAATACATGGTACATGGATAGTGGATGTTCCCGGCACATGACTGGTAACAAAATCTTTTTTGAAAATATTATCAAAACGAAAGGAGGAAAGGTAACTTTCGGAGACAATGCTAAGGGAGAGATTGTTGGTATTGGTAATATAGTTCTTTTAGGTAAAACATTGATTTCAAATGTACTTTTTGTTAAAGGTCTTAAGCACAACCTCATTAGCATAAGTCAGTTATGTGATGAAGGTTACCTTGTGAATTTTAGGAATGATAAATGCTTAGTTCACAATTCCAAGGAAGAATTTATTCTCTCAGCCAACAGGCAAGAGAATGTCTACACTTTGAACCTAGAAGACCTAAGAAGCCAAGATTTACCTTGCCTAAGTGAAATGGAAGATCATTCTTGGTTATGGCATAGAAGACTAGGACACTGTAATATAAGAAACCTATGTAAAATTTATAAGAAGAAACTTGTTAAGGATCTACCGGAGCTTAGATTTGATTCTTCTAAAGTTTGTGATCCTTGTCAATATGGAAAGCAACATAAATCTAGTTTTAAGTCAATCGGTGAAGTCTCAACAACTGATGCATTACAGTTGGTGCACATGGATCTTTTTGGTCCAACACAAACTGGAAGCATTGGAGGAAAATACTATGTGTTTGTTCTAGTCGATGATTACACTAGATTTACTTGGGTCTATTTTCTAGCAAAGAAATCTGAAGCTTTTTCTTATTTCAAAAGTTTTAGAGCTCAAGTTAAAAATGAGAAAAACCTTCCATTGAAAACTATCCATAGTGATCATGGAGGAGAATTTCAAAATTCTGATTTTGAAACTTTTTGTAGTAAGAAAGGTATTACTCACAATTTTTTAGCACCTAGAACTCCTCAACAGAATGGTGTAGTTGAAAGAAGAAATAGAATTCTTCAAGAGATAACTAGAACCATGTTGAGTGAATATTCTATTGCTAGACATTTCTGGGCTGAAGCTGTAAGTACTGCTTGTTATACTATAAATCGAGTTTTGATTAGATCTTTTCTTAATAAAACTCCATATGAGTTATGGAATGGTAGAAAACCTAGACATTCCTACTTCAAGGTTTTTGGTTGCAAAGTATTCATTTTGAATACTAAAGATAACTTACATAAATTTGCACCAAAATCAGATGAAGGGATTTTCTTAGGCTATTCCACAACCTCTAAGGCTTATAGAGTTTTTAATAAAAATACTTGTACTGTTGAGGAAACGATACATGTAAAATTTGATGAATCAGATCCTTTTGTTTTTAAACCATCCCAACTTACATCTTCGGATGTGTTTTCAAAAATTGATTATCAACCTTTGATAGAAGAACCTTCTGATAAGGAAATTGTTCTAGAAGATACTTCTGAAACATTTACCCCAGAAGACTTTCTACCCTATGTTGATGAACAGGTTTTACAAAACCCAAATCAGGTGTTTCTTAAGAATCATCCCAGTGATAGTATCATTGGTGATGTAAATCAACCTGTAAGGACTAGAAGTACCTTAAGAAATGAAATAGAACATCTATCATTTCTTTCCCAATTAGAACCTAAAAGCACTGATGAAGCTTTAGGTAATGATGATTGGATCAAAGCAATGAAAGATGAACTAAATGAATTCGAAAGGAATAAAGACTGGATCTTGGTTGAAAGGCCTAAGGAAACTTCTGTTATTAGAGTAAAATGGGTTTTCAGAAATAAATGTGATGAAAATGGAGTCATAGTAAGAAATAAAGCTAGACTCGTTGCTAAAGGCTATAATCAGCAAGAAGGAATAGACTATGAAGAAACCTATTCTCCAGTAGCTAGACTTGAATCTATCTGTATTCTACTTGCCTTTGCAGCATTCTTTAATTTCAAACTTTTCCAAATGGATATGAAATGTGCTTTTCTTAACGGTTATGTTCAAGAGGAAGTTTTTGTTGAACAACCTCCTGGCTTTGAAGATACAAAACATCCTGATCATGTGTTTAGACTTACCAAAGCTTTGTATGGCCTTAAACAAGTCCCACGAGCATGGTATGATAGACTCACTGGATTTTTGCTTCAAAATAACTATGTTAAGGGAAATGCAGATCCAACCCTTTTTATAAAGAAAGATAAGAAAAATGTTTTGATTGTTCAAATTTATGTTGATGACATTATAATCGGTTCAACTCAGAAATCTCTGACTGACTCTTTTGCTAGTCTAATGAAATCTGAGTTTGAAATGAGTATGATGGGTGAGTTAACATTTTTCCTTGGTTTTCAAATTTCTCAAAAACCAGAAGGGACCTATATATCTCAACATAAGTATATTAAAGATCTTCTTAAAAAGTATGGTTATGAAAACACTAAGAGTATAAGCACTCCCATTGGTACCTCAAACTCTTTAGATCTTGATGAAGCTGGGAAACCAGTAGATCAAACATCTTTTAGAGGTATGATTGGAAGTTTACTTTACTTAATAGCTATTCGACCGGACTTAATGTTTTCAGTATGCTTATGTGAAAGATATCAATCCAATCCTAAGGAATCTCACTTAAAGGCAGTTAAATGAATTTTTCGCTACATTAAGGGAACCATGGATCTAGGATTATTTTATACTTCTGGAAATGATTTTGTTTTAAAAAGCTTTTCTGATGCTGACTTTGGTGGATGTAGAATGGATAGAAAAAGTACATCCGGAACTTGTCATTTCTTAGGAGATTCATTAGTTTCTTGGTCCTGCAAGAAGCAACATTCAGTTGCACTCTCCACTGCTGAAGCTAAATATGTAGCAGTTGGAAGTTGTTGTGCACAAGTGTTGTGGATGCAACACACACTCACAGACTATGGCTTGAGTTTTACTAAAACTCAAATTTTGTGTGATAACACAAGTGCCATTGCCCTAAGTAAAAACCCTGCACATCACTCTCGTGAAAAACACATAGATATTAGGCATCACTTTCTTAGGGATCACACACTTAAAGGAGATATTATTCTTCAGTTTATCGTAACGCAAGATCAACTTGCTGATATTTTCACAAAATATTTGCCTTCTGATAGATTTGAATATATTAAACAGAAGTTAGGAATGATAACCGTAAGGTAATCTTCCTTAATTAACTTTCTGTTGAAAAAATCTCCTTACAGTAATAAACTCCTTTTCATAGGGGGAGTACATTTGGTTGTTTAAAAAAGTTTTTCAAAATTTGTTTTCAAACTTTTCGGAACAAAGATTTCCGGAATGAAAACTTCCGGAATGAAAATTTTCCAGAATGGATATTTTCGTACAGAATACTTCTGGAATGGAAGTATTCGTATTGAAACTTTCCGGAATGAAAAAATTTCGTATTGGTATTTTCATAACGGAACTTTCGTACTGAATCTTCCATAACAAGTTTTTTATTTACTTTTTCGTATTTACTTTTTCGTATTGAGTTTTTCTTATTGAGTTTTTCGTATTGAGTTTTTCGTATTGAGTTTTTCGTATTTAGTTTTTCGTATCGACTTTTTCGTAGTTGTCTTTATATTACCCATTACGAATAACTTTCCTAAGCTAATTCGAAAGGTATGATTTCCTTACTGAAGTTTTCGTAATAATATTTTACTTACTGGCAGTTTCTTATATTTTGTTTTCAGTTTTTGGATTTCTTAATTCTTTACTTTAATAAAAACCTCAAAAAGATCGGATTCAAGCTCTCAACCGTCAGATTTGATCTCAGATCATTCTAAACCGTTAGATCAACCGTGGAAGGTGAACGGTCATCCCATTGCCTATATAAAGGGGACCCAATCTCTAGTCCCACATCGGTTTCAAGCTCTTGCGTCCTGAAGCTCTGACTCTCCGATTTAAGGCCGTTCCGAACCACAGTTTTCTCCGCTCCGAACTTCAGTCTTCTCCGTTCCGAATTTCCCAGAGAACTTCAGATCCGAATGTCTGCAGAGTTAGCATCTCAAGAAATGTCTTCAACCAAGCCTATATCTCAGTGGTTAGTATACAGAGAAAGGTTAGTTCATCCGAATTTCTTCAGCAACTACGATTCTATTATTTTGAAGAATATCAAGTTAAATGGCTGGGAGGATGTTGCAGTATCTAAAACCGAGAATCAAGATGAAGTTTATTCTGATTTGCTTGTTGAGTTTTATGAGTCAGTTGCTTTCTTCGAGGAACATAATAGAGAGAAATTTTCGTTCAAATCGTATGGCAAGACATATAAGCTTTCTTACACCAAGACTGCAAGCTTGGTAGGGTTATCTTATGAAGGTGAAGCTGAGTTTATTTCTCACATATTGCCGGACTCCAAGGGTAGCTTCAACAAGGAAAAAGCCTTAGAAACTCTCGGATTGGATGATGACAAGGCTCCGAAAATTGCAAGCCTATCAACAAACTTCCGGATTCTTGAATTATGGGTGCAAGGGATTATCGTACCGAGAAAAGGTGATAAGGATAGCTTGAAGAAGAGTGAGTTATATATCTTAGATTTACTGATAAATCTAATGAAGTTTAACTTGATGAAGAATATTCTTCTTAATATTGAGAATTTGAAGAAGGGGAATCTGAGAGCTCAGATCGTAATGTACCAAGCAATATTATCAAGGCTCATAGTTCGGTGCCTAGAATCTTTCAAGGTATCTTGCAGTTCTAAGCCGAGAGTTTGCAAGATCATGCTGCTTAGTGATGGCACGCTTAAAAGAATGAATATATCTTTTGAAAAGAAGTCTGGGAAGTTTATTGATCTACCTCCTCAAGAAGAAGTGACTCCGAAATCTACTGATCCGGAATCATCCAAGCCGGTAAGGAAGAGAAAGCTGAAAGAAGTGGAAGAACAAGGAGAAAATCCCAAGTCTAAGGAAGTCCACTCCGCACCTCCAAAGCCTAAGAAGAAGAAGACCTATCCTGATGAGGTTGTTACAAAGTGGAGAGCTGACAAAGAGAAGAGGAAAGAAGGGGATCCGCAGTTCGGATTGGACCCAGCGGAAGCTAAAGCTTTGAAGGAGAAAGCTGCTGATGAGCTTGAGAAACAAGGTAAGGAAAAGAAGCTTAAGAAGAAAATATCAGAAGCTGATGCAGTCCAAGCGTTGTTGAAGTTCAATGAAATGGTTTCAGCAACAATTCCAGTTCCGAGAACTTTCTCCTTGGAATCTCTACCTGAGACTCCAGGAAGAAATCTTGTTGCTCCGGAAGAGGCTGTTGCTACGAATACTGAGGAAGAAGAGCAAGTGGAATAAGTTGAAGAGGCTGCTGAAGGAAGTGGTGAGACAAGATATGTGCTAAAACAGGTAGATGAGTACAAGGGAACTCCTTCGGAACACTTATCACTCCGGACTTCAGAAGCTGAATCTTCGAAGTTAGTTACTCCTGCGATGGAAGAAGAGAAAGGAGAAGAAGAAGTTGCCTATCATGCAGAAGAAGAACAACTTTTACAAGATATTGCTCAGATGGGAAACATAGAGGTCGGTGTTCAAGAAGTTGCTGATCAGGAAGATTTGGTTGTTCAAGTTTCTGACAGTGAAAAGAAAACTCCGGAACAGGATTCTATTCCGGAAAAAGATAAGGGAAAGAAAATTCTTACCGAGACTCCGAGCTTAGTAGTAAGAAAGAGGAAGGAAGCTAGTAGTTCTTCTAAGAGGAAGTTGGAGCTTATTGAGGAAGAAAATTCTCCTAGAAAGGTTTCGGATTCGGAGTCATCCTCGTTGGGGCATGACTTTGTTGTTCAATCCTTAAAGAAGTTGGTGGGAACCATTCCAACCTTCTCTAGTATTGACATTAGATGCCAGATGCTCCAACATGCGTTGAATCAGAAAACCGACTCCGTATCGATGGTTATGGATAAGTGTGTTGAGATTGAAGCTCAGTTCAAGACATTCTTTGTTGGTTACGAAGCTCATAAAAGATCTTGTAAGAGGATGACGAGCTGGTCGAAGAAGAATGTGGAAGAGATGAGGTTGCTTGATGAGTTTCAAGATAATGTTAAGGATGCCTTTGAGACCGAAGACAAGAAGATTATTGAGCTGACTGCATCCTTCGAAGAGAAGTTGACAGAGGAAAAGAACTTTCGGATTCAGGTAGTGAGAGATCTGAATGGGAAGCTCAATTCCGTTTCTCAAAATTGGAAATATGAAAGGGATTATTGGATCGAGTTTGAAGAAAGGATGAAGACTCAGGAAGAGAAGATGAAAGCTCAGGAAGAAAAGTTGAAGGCTCAGGAAGAAATAATTGAAGCTCAGTCCGCAAGAATAGTTGTCTTAGAGAAGCAAGCAGAGGAAGATCACAAAGACATAAAGAAGATCAAGACGATTCTTAAGGGGATAATGTCGAAGGAGAAAGATCCGAAATAAGCAATCCGATCTTTTTGTTGTATTTTTTTTCTTTGTTGTAGAGATTCCAATTTTAATGAAAGTCGTACATGTTGTTTCTATTGTTGTCATTACTAATTTTTCAGGTACTTTGTTATGTTTTTCCATTCCCTCCAATTCTTTTTGAAAATCACAAAGGGGGAGAAGGAAAAGATCCTTAAGAAAAAGAGGAACTCTAATAAGAGTTTATCAAAGGGGGAGAAAGAAAAATATCCAAGGAAAAAGAACTCTAATAAGAGTTTGTTTAAGGGGGAGTTTTTCTTAAAGAAGACCTTCTTATGAAATGTCACTCCGGAAATATGAATACGATCCTTAGAGTTTCAAAGCCTAAGGGGGAGTTAGTCGTATTCATCTATATCCTTAAACAAAGGTAGATAAGCTTTAATGTGTTTCTTTCTTCTTGGAATAGCTTTTTCGTAAGGATGTTTGTGCTTTCCAAAAAGGGGGAGATTGTTGAGTCAATAAGGTTTTCCTTATGACTTTTCCATTCTTTCTTGTTTTGAAAATCACAAACACCTTATCTTTAAGAAAATTTCTTTTATAAGGAAAATTGCTTTCTTAAGGAAAATCGCTTTTATAAGAAAAATTATCCTTATCATATTTTCATTCATATTTTTCTTAAGTATGAGTTTCGGATTCATTTTCTCGGAATCATAAAAACTTAGATATAAAGCATTCTGTTTAGTATTCGGATTCTGGATAAAGAACTATAAGGAAGTCTCATTCCGAATTCCGGATATGATATCTGACTAAGTTCTATTCCAGGTTCAGGATACGAATTCTGAAGAAGAATTCTCATTACGAATTCTAATGAAGAAATCTCATTCCGAATTCTCATTACGAATTCTGAAGAAGAATTCTCATTACGAATTCCAATGAAGAATTCTCATTACGAATTCCAATGAATAATTCCCATTACGAATTCTAATGAAGAAATCTCATTCCGAATTCTCATTATGAATTATGAAGAAGAATTCTCATTACGAATTCCAATGATGAATTATCATTACGAATTCCAATGAAGAATTCCCATTACGAATTCTAATGAAGAAATTCCATTCTGAATTCCTATTACGAATTCTGATGAAGAATTCTCATTACGAATTCTGATGATGAATTCTCATTACGATTTCTGATGACGAATTCACATTACGAATTCTGATGATGAATTCTCATTACGATTTCTGATGACGAATTCCTATTCCGAATTCTCATTCCGAATTCACCTATTAAACAGAATCTGATTATCATTGTTTTATACACTCTGAATTTATTCACTCCGAACTTTCACTCCGAAGTTTTCATTCCGAATCTTTATGTTAGATTTAAAACGATGTCGTACATTCTATTTCACTTGTTTTGTTATAAAACGATGTCGTCTGTTTTGTTATAAACTTACCGTTGTCTAAGTGACACGTGTACAGGTCCCTATGATCTTTAAGGAAAATATGACCGTTGGAGAAGGAGCCGACCTTACCTATAAATAGGAGCTCATTTGAAAGAGCTCAGTGCTGATGCATAAGCTGATTGCTGAAAAAGTGCATACATGCTGTTGAAGTGATTTCTAGAGAGAGAGTCTCTTATTAACTCTCAAAGCTTCGTGCGACTCCGAATGTTGGTGATTACATTCGAGGGCTTCCGGGGATAGGAAGACAGAGGTGCCGACTACCTTAAAGATCGAGGGCTTTCTTGCTGAGAAAGACAGAGGTGCCGACTACCTTAAAGATCGAGGGCTTTCTTGCTGAGGAAGACAGAGGTTGCCAACTACCTTGAAGTTGAGGGATTGCGGGGATAGAAAGACAGATACTCTGATCTTCATATCGAGGGCATACCCTGGTGTGGGTAAGACAGACTTTCTTGAAAGTATAAATCAAGGGACCTTTATCCAAGGTTGTTGGATACCCTTCTCTTTAGGTTAAAAGACTATTATCTTGTTACTAGTAGTTTTACTACTTGTTTTTATTCCGCTGTAATTTGTATCTTAAGGAAAGTATAACTTTCTTATACTTCCTTACTTACTCTGATTAGTTTAGATTCTATACGCTTTAAGGTAGAATCTCATATTGTAACTTTTGTTAAGTTTCAATTTCTAGAATCATATTTCCGGAACCTACTTTTGGAATCACATTCCATGTTCAGTTCAGTGTTAGAGGTGTTGTGAATTTACTTAGTTTAACTTTGTTAAACTTAGCTCTTTCCTTTTCTTAAGGAAACTCTAGTTATTCATAACTAATTTTAAAGGTTCCAAAGGAATTTTTAAAGTATACAATTCACCCCCCCTCTTGTATATTGAGCATCTCATATTATATTTCGATCCTACAATTGGTATCAGAGGTTGGAAACCTCTTACTCTATACCAATCTTACAGGGTCAATGTGCCTTTGCATTGATTATCAAAAGCTTGACAAGGTCACATTAAATAAAAAGTATCCTTGACATAGATTGATGACTTGTTCGATCAGCTATGTGGAGCACAATACATATCCAAGGTGCATCTATGGATGAGATATTAACAAGTTAGGGTGAAGAAGGAGGATATATCCACCTCTAGTTTTCATACATGGTACGAGAACTACCAGTTCATAGTGAAGCCATCTAGACTCAATAATGCTCCAAAAATCTTCATGGACTTGATTAATAGAGTCTTTAGATCTTACCTTGAAAATTTTGTGGTTGTCTTTATATATGCTTTTATAATATTCATTAAAACCAAGTAGGAGCATGAAGAGAATCTGATCACTATTCTAATGACCTTGAGAAAGGAGAAACTTTATTCATTGAGAAAAAGTGAGTTCTTGTTGAAGGAAGTCTAATTCTTGGGGCATATCATAACAAGAGATGGGATATCAATGGACCCTTCAAAAACAGAACCAATTATATGATGACAAGGCGAAAATCTGTGACATATATCCATAGTATCCTTGGATTAGGGGGGTATTATCATCATTTTGTGGGAAATTTATTATGATATTCAAATTCTCAAACCATGGAATCTTGGAAGGGAGTCAGGTTTTCTTGAAATTATAAATGTGATGAAGGCTTCAAGGAGATGAAAATTCGGCTTATCACTATAACTATTCTCAAAATACACAGAACTGGAGAACCTTTCATGGCATTCAATGATCCTTCAATGAATGGATTGGGTTGTCTGTTAATGCTGAATGATAAAATCATAGCCTATTATTCATGGAAGTTAAAAGCTCATGAACCTAACTACCCAACACATGATCTGTAGTTATGTGTAGTGATATTATCATTGAAAATATGGTGTAATTATCAATTCGGGGAGAAGTTTGAAATATATACAAACCACAAAATCCCCATGTAGGTATTAACACAGAATGATCTGAAAATACACCAAAAAATATTGTTAGAGAAGATCAAGGACTATGACTTCTAAATCCACTTCCATAATAAAAATTAAAAAAAATGCGGGAGAACCAATAAGCAGAACGGATCAAAAAATTCTTTCATTGATGAGAATTGAGAGGGATATTATTTTCTTAGACTTGAATAGAATGAACATGGAGATTATAAAGGACATAAAATCATCAATCCTTTCAAAAAAAAATTCTCAACCACCTCTTATGGAAATGATAAAGCATTATCAATGTGATGATGTAGAAATTCAGAAAAAATTGGAATCTATAAGAAAAGGGAAAACCCCAGAGTCTAATTTTAATGAAGATAGAGTTGTAAGATTTGGCACAAGACTATATGTAAGATTTAATCTTGAGTTAAAGGAGGATATGTTTGATGATACACACAGTCCATCTTTCTCCATCCACCTGGAGTGAACAACGATGTATCAAGAAATTTTAAAGAACTATTTGTGGGACAATATGAAGACTAAGATAAAAAATTATACACCAAGATGTCTTGTATGTCAAAAAGTTAAATTAGAATGGAAAACATCAAGGGGTTGATGAAAACATTACCCATAGCTACATGTAAATGGGAAAACATCACCATAAAATTTGTCCCTAGTCATCCAAATACATGAATTGGAAATAATTATATATGGGTTGTGGGAGATCATCTTACAAATACTACAAACTTCATTTGATTTCTAGAGGATTTATCACTTAATCAACCAGCAGAGATATAAATTAGAGAAGTGGTAAGGATAAATAGTGAACCATTATCGATTATATCTGATCAAGATCCAAGATTTACCATTATGTTCTGGAAGAGTCTCCAATATTCACTAAATATATAAATTAGCTACATCATGACTTATCTCCCTCAAAATTATGTTCAATATAAGAGGACTATCCATACATTTGAGAAAATTTCGACATCATGCTCAATTGAGGATGTTACCAACATCTTCCTCTAGTATATTACTTATACAATAATTGTTTCCACTCAAGAATCCAAATGGATCCCTATGATGGCCTTTATGGGAAGTGGTGCATAACACCTACATGCTGGGATGATATTGGGGAAAAAATTACTAGGGCCTGAAATGGTTGAGGAAATGGTGAGAATGTTTAAGATCATTTAGTAGCAAATCAAGTCTACTCAATGTCGAAATAAGATCTATTTTGACAATAATTGAAGATACCAAGAGTTTTATGTCAGAGAGATTTTATTTCTCTACATATATCCATGGATAAAAGTGATGAGATTTAGGAAGAATGGAATTATTATTCCAAGATACATTGGTCCCTTTGAGATTCTTGATCACATCAGAGTTGTGGCATATCGACTCACAATCACACTCTACCTATATAAAGTACATGATATATTCAATGTATTCCACTTAAAAGAGTCCATAGAATACTCCTCACATGTACTCATTCCATAGGTGGTACTGTTGGATAATGATCTCTTATATGAAGAGTAGCCAGTGAATATCTTAGATTGTATAGGAAACTTTATACAAAATAAGACAATGCACTAGGTCAAAGTACTATGGATAAACCACAAGTTTGAATAAGAAAAATGGGAACTAGAGGAGGTGATAAGACAAACATACCCACAACTATTTTAGTGTGGGAAACGAAAAAATTTTAGTGTGAAATTTCTGAAGGGCAGAATATTGTAAAGACCCAAAATTTTATAAATAAATCTTCCATTGTTTTTTAATTATATGTATTATTAATTAATATGGTTATAGAAAAACATGCACTTATTCGATTATATCCTATCAGATTTAAAAGACCATTAGAATCATTACTATTGATAATATAACTATTGAACAATGATCACGTTATTAGTATAAATATAGGGGTTTAACAAATATAATTAATGTAGAAAAAGGAAATGATGACCTCAACCGGTTGGATCATATCCTATAAATCCCATTTAATAGATCTTCCGAGGTAGATAACGTCATTAGGATTTTCCCTTGACCATGACCAAGCTGAGATCCAACAACTTAAGCATGAGTGAAACTATGTATGGGATATGTTCAAGCACATTGAAATCATGACCCAAACAATGTATGCCGAACCACACCATGAATCTCTCACTATCTCACACCTTACTCTTAATGTGTTTGTGGGTGCTTTAAAGGGATATGTATCAAGAACCTACAAATATGAGTATGTACATTATTTTCTATAGAATAAAGAATATATTTTCATCCTGTTATTGTTACTTTATATAAATGATTTTGATTTTGACAAATCCAAATCCAAATCCAAACACAAATTTTATTTTTGGTTAATATTTATATTAAATTAAATAATTTATTTTCTAGAATAAATTTATTTTTGAATTAAATAATATTTTAATAAAATATTATTATAATAAACTATTATTATAAAATATTTATTACCAAATATAAAAAATGATTTAATTTTTATGAAGTCAAATGTAATTATTGTAAGGGTTTGAAAAATGTTATTGTAAAAAGCCTGCATTTATTAATAACTGTGTATTTTATTTTATGAGTGAAAAATACAATATTCAGAATATTAAATAGATAAAATGAACATTATTTTTTGAATCAGAATGTCAAAATTATCCAATGGTTAATTTTTTCAGAATTTTCTAACATATTCAAATTTTTGGTTAATAATTATATTCCTTATAAATATATTGTGTGTATTGTTACATCATAATGACCCAAAAAGTGAGATAATGAATATTATAGTGGGTATCAATGACCAAATTTTTTTCCCTTTAATATAATATGATTTTATGTTTATTTTATTAATTTTATAAATCCATTATAAATCCTCCAAAACCATTAATATATTTTAATCTTTTAAAATCATTTCACTAAGAGTATGAATCTACTCCACAAATGCAAGGGGACTATTTATTCATTTTCAGCCCATGGACTTATATAATACAAAAAACCACTCCCATTTTTCAGAAACAATGTGGAAAAACCATGGGAAGGTTTTCAGTTTTGATTATTTTATTATATATAGTCCAAAACCTTTGTTTGATAAATGATAAATAATTCCCAACACTTTTACTATATAAAACCACCCATGATCCAACTAATCATTAGTCAAACTTCTTGGATCACACCTTTACTCTACCCCACCCCCTCTCTAGAGTCCTCCCATGTTCCCCCAAGCTCTCAAGAAGTTCTTCCCAAGTAGTTGGAGTCAGCCACACAAGTAAGGGATCCTCTCCATCTCTTCATTATTGAATTTTCTTTATTTTATTATGAATTATATTTATAATTAAAAATTATTGGATCTTTATTTCCATTTCCATATTTCATTACATTTTATATCAAAAATTGTAGTGAACTCTTTCACTCTCATGAACCTCTTTTTTGAATTTTTACGTGACATTGTTATGCTGCCAAAATTTCATCATGAATTTCCATGCCGAAACAATTGTTTATTGAATAACATACCCACTTCCTATTCAGGGTTTTAAAATTTAGACGAATATAATTATTTTAATTGGGACTTACATGCATGTATTCAACAATCTTTTATCTTGGAATAAAATATGATGATGAATGAATATATGTTGTATGATCTATGTGGCACACTTAATCATGATAATGAAATGAATGTGATAGGTGAACCAAGATTTATATAGTACTGTAATGCATTTGTAATGTTTAGTCTCCTGAGATTTCATGTCGGTATAGGGAGGGAACCTCATTATTTTATGGTAATTTCGTCATCATGACGTATTAGAAGTTTTTCTTGACTTATGATTTTGATGCCCTGTTTTAATTGGTTTCCACATTTCCCACATTGATTTTATGATTGTCATGTTGTATCATGTATCTTTGTTCATGTTTATGATTCTCACCCATTTTATTCTACATTGATATTCTTATTTTATAACATGTATTTCCTTATTATATGTTTATTATCATACTATGATTTATAGATAACCTTTTTCTTATGTATGTCCCCAAATTATTCAATGCAGTTTTAAAACTAATGTAATTTTAGAATCATGTTAAGGAATGTTTCAATAATTTTTTTGTATCCTATGTACAAGTTGTTATTCTATGCACCTAATTCCCAAATAGACTATACATATCAATATTCAAGGTTTTATTAGGTGTATTTTATGTAATAAATCATGAATTAATGTGTAATAAAGAGAAGAGTTTTTATGAATACAAAATATATATATTAGGGATTCTTAGTGAGACACTACTATTTTATATGAATAGGCCAAACATTGACCTATTGGAGCACATTTAGTCCTAATGTATACTTTTTATATAAGAGCACATGATGTGCATTATATTAGGTTGGATCAACTTGACGGGTATTAGAGACTTGGATGAGGCATGATGATGTCATTATGGCTAGTGTAAATATGCGGTATTTTGATTTAAAATATATATCGGGATGACCCCATGGGAAATTAGTGTATTTATATTTTTTATGACAATATAATGTATGTTATTGTTTGTGATTATTAATTATTCATAATATGATATTTTTCTATGGATGTTTAGTTAATTTTGATATTTTTCCACTCTGATTTGAAGGAATAGTCTCCTAACAATATAGATTAGGACCTCTCCACTCTTCAGTAGCCTTTGGTGTATAGGGAGGCTCTCTTTAAATCACATGGAAACCATATCTATGAAACTACTGAGTGTATCATGAATGGGGAATCACAAGTAAATAATTTTGTCATAAAAACCTTTTATTATCGTGGGATCCCTAACATTGGGAAGTAATGGGACACTAGGTGAGTGAGTTATTTCTATTACTCTACATTTCCACTAAAAAACAAGAATTTCAGTTTCATAAATTTTGGTAGAGTGGGTGTCAAATCCACCCACTAAGGATACAACATTGACTTTAGTTTAATTGGTGTATGTCACCCTTCCATGAACTCCATACAAGAAGTAATACCATTAAGTATTTCTATTTGTGGAACTTCTATTAGTTCCATATTCGGAGTTGGGGTATTTTCAAAATATTGGTATTAATAGCTTTTCCAAACTAGTTCTTGATGAATTTTAAAATATAGCATCATATGACTTGAAAAAATTATTATTTTATGGTGTCCCAATAGAGGGAACTCTTGATAATCAGCCAGAGGTTCTATTAAAAAGATTGGTGGATTCTACCTATAATAATATTAATGGATAGATTATACTATTATAGGTTAAAAATATTCTACTAATTAATGTGAGTTAGCTGAAGGAGGCATGGATGATTAATCCTGGGAATCACACTCAATGGAAATGGTTCCTCTATGTAATTCAATATTAATTCACTCAAGACTCCTTATCTTAGCCTCATACTTGGAATACTATTCTTTGAATAAACTATCTTTGGAATCATTGGGGGGATGTAGATTTAACAATTATTTTCCTAGATAGTCAAGTATGGTGGCACTATAATAGGGGTTTAATTGAGTTATAAAATCAATCATAAAAGTTTTATCACACTCAAATAATAATTTTAATGGAACTTATAACTTATGAAAAAATTAAAATAACCATATTATAAAACATACTAAAATTATACATGCATAGTGAAAATAATTCAGCTGAAAATTTGATAATTTTCAATTAAAGGAATAATTTATTTCAAAAATATAAATGAAATTGAAATTTAAAAATAAGTAATGATTTGTTTTGGATAATATGATAGAAACCCGTAAAGGATTTTAATACCAATATGATCTTAGTATAAAGAATCCTTCACATTTATCCAAAATGGAAGGATGATCCATAAAACCAATATAACATATTCTACATTTACACCCAAAACATCATTAAATACCATGGTCTAAATATACAAGTTCCCATAAAAGCTTCGTTGACACCAATGTTAGTAGTATATGTCTATATTCTTGAGCTAACTTTCAATATATTGACTAGAGGAAAGTTAAATACCTTTAATTTATTGACTATAAAACTATCATAAGGAATATCTTCATATACCAAGTAGCTTTTGGATCTATTTGATAAAAAAACCACAAATTCTAATCATGTAACCTCATTTATTGAGAGGATTTAACAATGTATAATTACAAGTGACATATTAAGATTTTTACAATGTAATCTTCACCAGATGTTAGCTTATAGTGAACAATAAAAACTAATAATAATGAAATCACTCAATCATAAATGAGATTATTCACAAAAGTATCATAATATATTAATAATAATACGACTAGGTTTTTTTGATTCATGAATCCTCAATCCAATTTATATCAACCTTTTTAACAAACTCAAATGGGTAAATTCCAAGATTTTTTGTATAATTAAAACTATATCAGAAACAACACTCCATCATCCAATGAATGTAGATATTTTCTCAATCTTATTATGAGCTGAATTTTTCATTCCAAAATAGTTCACCAAGGATTGATGATGTAGTATAGTGAAACTTCATAAATTAGAAAATGACATGAATTCAGTTCACCAAACATTAAAGAGAAAAACATTATTCCCACAAAACATAAAACTAAAAAAATATCATGTTAAATAAAATTTAATCATGAGTGAATCATGATTTTCAAAAACATTAATAAAGAAGAGTAAATGAATCACTTATATCCCCAATTATGAAATTCAAAAACACATATGAAAATATAATATTTAACATATTTTAAAAATAATATTTCATGAAACAGATAATAAAACTTCTTTTTTTTACAGGGAATATATTTCTACCTCATTTTTTTGAAATATATTCCTTTATAAAAAATTTACCCCCTTTTAAAAATATCACTTACAAACACATTGAAAACATTTTTAATTAAAAATTAATCTTCCAAAATTTATCCTTCTTTGTGAATTTCCCAAATAAAACCTAGTAAATTAAAACCTGAGTAAGATTATGTTCAAAAAATATTATGTAAAATAATATGAAAAGGTAAAAGAAATTTAATCCCCAACATTAATTTACAATTAACTCTCATTGGGTAAGATATTTATTATCTTTTTATATGTTTATGAAACAATAGTGTGAGTAATTTACTATAATATAATCTCTACTAACCTTACCTTATAAAACACAATCCAAGGAAATGATTATTTGAAACAATCAAGTGACCATGAAGACTTGATTTTCATAAAATATATCATTCATGAAAATAATGGAAAAACATTAGAATGATTTTTTAAATTATCATGAAAATAATTTTTGTTTACAATATTTAGAGAAAAGTTACAACAATGGAAAATAAATAATGAAAACTTTAGAAAAATTAGAAAATAATTCTTTCTATACTTTATATTAATCTGATTTCTTGAAGAAGACGACCTCCCTCTTATATGAATATCCCACTCATCTACTACCTTCCAATATTTTCATGAATCATGTAAGAGTTTTTAATAAATAATTTATGAAGAAGGTTAGTAAACACAAATTGGTTCCTTTTCTTTTGAAATTACTTCATTAATTTAATTAACAATACTCAAAAAGTAGATTATATATATGTAATGATAACATCATGTATTCCCCAAAAAATAGAAATCATAATGTGATATTACCAAATTACACAAAGAATGTTGAATAGTACCACATAGAAGTAAAAAACACTACATTTCTATTATTTTAAACCATATTAATGTACCATTTTAATCCTGAATGAAGTATTCATGATGAAGTTCACAATTTGATAATAGAAGACTAAGTAAATATGATATTAATTTATAAGAATTTATGAATATAAATAAATGTTAGATAAAAATATCCTGGTAAATTAAATCCTTATGATAAAATATTAATATATCATAATTTATTGTGTATTAAAAGTAAAATAAATGACTAGTTTTTCAAGAATATCATAGGTGAAAAATGTAGAAAATAAGTCCTTATAGAAGTTATTTTCCATCATACATAGCCTAATATTTTAATTGTGATGAAAGTTATATGAATAATTCCAAAACTAGAATATTATCTTCTATTAAATATAACTATAGATAAAAATATACTTCACTATATAATTTATCCAAATATATAAGATTATCCCTAGAAAAATGTGATTATGTTGAAATAAAAAAATTCTAAAATATTAAAAACACATTAAAAAATATATGTTCTACCAGAATTTTAAATTACAAATTAAATGTTACTAGATACTAGAGATAATAATTTTTATACTTTTAAATAGAAACTTCACTAACATAAATAAAATTTGTGGATGATTGTAATTTTTAGGTATATAGGTAATAATAAATAAAACATTAGGTACCAAAATCCTACCATCTCAACATTTTCTAGAAGATGTTATTTATTCGGAAATACTAGATCAATGGGTTACAAAATATTATGTTTTTTTTCAAAAAAACATATATTTGTCCAATGTCTTCCTATTTGAAACTTTTTATAAAAAGGAACACTGCTTGATGCAAAGTTATTATTCTGATAATGTCCACTTCTAGAATATTTACATCATTGTTTGGAATTTTTTATATTAGGAGTCACTTGATTATATATCTTATAAAAATATTTCTTTTTAGGAGTAAAATTTTTAAGGAATTAAGTTAAACTATAAAATTATGACATATGATTGAAAACAACATCATTATAATCCAATGAATTAATATATATTTAAGTCCCCATTAGCTTAGAATCCAGATTATGAATCTTATCTTTAGACTATGTAACCTTATTTTGAAGCATAGTTAAATATGAATATAACATATAATTCTATTTATTTTCTTTAGAAAATTAATTTATATTTTCAGTATATCACATTAATAACTTTTTATAAGACTCTTCAACCTCATCAATATAATATTGATTATATTTCCTTTTTTTAATCCTAAACTAAAGTCAATATTTCAACATCATTTTTTCCTCATCAATTGATATATTTTTCATGCTTTAAAATAATCAATATTATGTTAAAGACTCTTTATTTTTTATCTTTCCCATAAATAACATCACACTCTTAGGTTCTTTAACATTGGTATAAAATAAAATATTTATTGATGTTTTTCACTATCATCCAATGAACAGTTAGAAGTATATAGACACCCTCAAACTCCATGTGTCATTATTTATCCAAATTGGTTTCCATTATTTTCAATTTGAAGGCTTCCACTTATATTTTATATATTTTATTTTCAAATTTCAATAATTAGGTCTAATATAATGTATGGTTTTTTATACATAGAAAAAGTTTTTTTGGAGATTTATTATTTTATCACTTTTCTTTCCTACTTTTTATAACATTCTAGTTGTTAGACTGGATGTTCCCACTCCTGAATATATTTATTTATATATGAGAATATTCACCTTATGTTGGAAAAGTTTAATCTGAATACTACATAGAATACCTTTTTGATGTACTTAGAATTAAATTATGAGCTCTCATATTTAATGTTCTTAAATTTTATGAAAATTAAACTTTATTGTTGTTTCTCTCATTTTTATCACATTTTTTGACACTACTCTCATATTTCATGATACTTCCAATAAAATAATCTAGACTATGATTTTTAATTTGTTTCAAACTACTAATAGTACACCACATAGATTTCCATTCATGAAAAATAAATCACTATTGTTTTCAACAAAATATTCATATGATAACTCTTTCAATTTAATTGATTGAAGATTATTGAAAATTCCCAAAAATATCTAGTGAATCTATGTAATGGCCACACGAGGTAGGAACATAAAAACATTAATAGTCATCCCTTATAATATATTTTTTATTCTCTTTAACTTTATATATTTAAAATTTTAAAACATTCTAGTTTATTTGAAATTCCATTTGAAGTATGAAAATAAGAAAATTGACTATAAATGTGTCTCTCTATAGAACATAAAAAATTATTATTATCTCATAAGTTAAAATCAAACTTGTCTCATTCATATCGGGTAAAACTAGAATCCACTTTCTATGAAATTTTATTATTCTCATTCCACATGCGGTAAATCTTCACGTTAGTGTTGATAATGTATGTCCATATATGATATCTATATTATTCATAATCACCTTGATAACAAATAGTTAGCATGTTTTGATGTATATATTCAATCAAAATAACTATTTTCCATCAATATATAAATGAAAATATCATCATTACACTAATAATTTACTGTTAGGAAGCCTGCAAACATTATAATAAAATCATAATAGATATAAAAACCTATAAAAATATGTTATAATTTTAAATAAAATATCAAACATAGAGACATGATATGATACCAAATATTTTCCTATATAGGCAAGTATGGAAACACTATGGGCGGGGGGTGGGGGTGGGGGTTAATTGTAGTGATAAAGAAAACATACAATTTTTCTCCCACTCAAAATTTCGGTTAAAATGAACTTATGACATATGATCAAATCAACATAATAAGAGTATAAAATTTTATAAAAAAGACTATTAATATAATTATAAATTAGATAATGTCCTAAAATAATAATCAATACAATGAAATATAAAAAATAACCAAGAAATGTATTAAAAATGATCATATTACGAAATGAAAATCCATATTCCCATAATGGATATTATTAAAAATTTGATTCCAACATAATTAATCATTTTAATTTATCTAAAGAAAAAAGAGGTTTTATGGACCCAATACTTGGTATCCCATTTTCATGCTCATATATTCCTCAACTACCATAGTCAGATGATATAAGTTCTTACAAAAACTTATTTGATGTTGTAATTAGTAATATGTTGCTCTAACCCCAATATACTCGTAAATAAAATAATCGATATCAAGTCCAATCCATTGTACCTATTCCAATGAAAACCTTTCATATGGTATAACTATATATCCTTGGAATTTTATCAGTATCCTTAATTAGAAACAACATAGGTTTCAAGATCAAATTCTTCACAATTATAAGGATCATAGAATGAATAATTAAATGTAAAATAATAAAATCATTAAAATGAAATCCTCATAATAAAATTACCTTTAGGAACATGCTGGACAGTGCTTGCAGTGGAAGTATTGAATAGACAATGATATGATGAAAAAAAAATAATCATAACCATGTAATCAACATGTGATAAATTCCATCCTCTTCATGAATACTCATTCAATTTTTTAGCTACTGTTGTAAAAAAATATTATAATAAAATTAGGAGATATTTTTTATGGTTTCAACTACATAATATACCACACACCGTCATTTTATGAATGTTTTTTCATTCTATATCAATTGACGAGTTCAAATCTCCCTGCAATCACACCACACAAATTCCTAATGATATAGTTTTGTTTAGTTTTATAAAGATTCATAACCGGAAAATTAAATTCACCAAACATTAAATAAATGAAAATAAAACCTACAAAACATATAAGTAAAACCAAATTATCACGTTAAATCAAATTTAATAATGAGTGTATTGATATTTTTAATACTGAGGATAATGAAAAAACATTGGCACAACAAACATGCCTTTTTATTTTACCTTGGTACTTGAGCAATGGGTAATTTCCAATAGAATATCTGGAGAGGATCCCAAACCATGGGATTGTATTTAATACTTTGTACATACACCTTTTTTTGTTTCCTCAATGTGAGTAATATTCTCCATAGATTTATGCATCTCATTAGCCTCGTGTTTTATAGAATTTAAAAAGAAAACATTATAAAATTTAATAATTTGAATTCTATGGTTAGAATCAAATCATTAACTATATTTGATAAGTAACAAGACTCATCAAATTAATAATAACTATATTAAATTTGATTATAAATAACCATCAATAATATCTCCGTAGAAGTTATGTTATCCTTGATTTTTTGTTAGATTTCACCTTGACCTCATTTTCTGGGTGAAGTTGAAGCTATGTGTGGTTCAATTAATGGAACCACCATTGAGGTTTTTCCATTATTTACAATTACTACTATTATTAGGGGAAAATATAATAAACCAAATTATCTTTATGATTTTAATTATACTTTATGTGATTATGATGGTAAAAATTCCCCTAGACTCACCAGAGATAGTTTTCCCGTAAATATTGTAGTCAGAGATTCATCCCTTATTGCTTTTATGGTTTATATAATAATGAGTTATAAATGTATTTGAATACCAAAGGGAGGAAATTCATATCAATGAACTATTTTTTCATGTGAAAGACCAACATAATTGAAAACATTGGGGAGAAATCAGTGGATATAATTTTGGTTTATATGGGACGACATCTTTGTTATTTTTGTATATAATTATGGGGAAGACCGCCAAAATGGATATACTATGGAGGACCTCTAATGATTCCAAATATGTCACTATTTGGAGGAGTCCAATAGTGGTGGGTTTCTCTCTCATAGGTGTAGGTTCTATTGATATCATCACTAATGTCCATCTCAAAGGTGTTAAAGGCCTTCTAATAATGATGACTTGTAATTTACACTATTCAAACATTAAGATATGATGATGATTCTTGATGATATAAGCAATGATAGTGGGAATGAACATACTATTGGAAATCAGTGGTTAGTTTCCCCTAATCAGATCTCATTTCAGGTGTCAACTCCTATTGCAAGAAAGGTTTTATTGGTTGGATTTTTTATAATATATAATGAGTGATTTAAAGTATATTCAATTTATTGAGGTGATATTTTCTATGTAAATATGTTGGATGAGATTTGCAGTGACCTCAACCCTAGTAGCCCATAGCCTGTTTCTATTTTATTAAATTTTTGTAAGATATAAAGAATCACATCTTGAAGGACATAATATTTTAGAAGGGTTGGTAAACTGAATAATTAATTGGGTATTTCATTACATTTGAAACAAAAAATTACAACATATTTTTTTACAAGAATAACATTATTCCCACTAGAATATCCTTTTATATCAATCATATAACAATTCATGGATTCCTATAATGGAAACAAAATAAGGGTGTGTGAAAATGCTCATTATGGGTTAAGTAAATTTGAAGCTACCCGTAATCAATGGTAATAATCAAAATGGAAAGATAATTAACTAAAAACATGTGACATGTAATCAATAAAATTATATAGAATTGGATCCAAAGATAATATAAATGTGAGTATATCATGGATAATAATCAATATGTCAAGTTAAATAACTGAAAATAAATTCCATTTAATAAATAACATGAATATCATAACTGGATAAGGAATAATAAATATGGCAAGTTAAATAACTAAAAACCCATTCCATTTTATCTGTAATTGAGAATTAAATACATCTAGATATAATTTCAATATGAATATATCATGGATTGTAATAAAAAAATTCTTAAGCAAGGAAAAAATTAATAAATGGATGCCACATTCTCATGAACATGATACCTCTTCCATTGATACATTTCACAGGACAATTTGAAACTATAGGTAAAACCCCATTTAATTCTATCTTACAGATTCATCTCATGAGATTACTGATGAATCGATGAGCTATATAATTCCATTCCCCATCTATCAATACATTTCCAATGAATTTATCATATGTTGAATAATTGATTTAATCCATGAACAATGTTTCATATCATCAAATATTAGTATTGAATAAAAAAATAATTATTTTTCAATATTTCCATTGAAAAAAACATAAAACCAAATGTAGAACACCATATGTAAAAATTATACACAGTTTAATAAATAATATATCCATGATAAATAATTTGGATATTGAGGTGGAATTTAATGTCCAGTGATCACAAGAAAGTGAATATTTCAAGGGAAAGTTAATGATAATAAAAATAAACCAATAAAGTAAATGTAAATAATTTAATTAGTAAAAATTATTTGAAACTATCTAAATAAAGAATAAGGATGATTTCAATACAACATATCCCTAGTGTAACTTAAGTATAATAAAGGTTCGATGACATTGAAGAATAGAAATTCGTAAATATTTCATTAAAAACATTATTGAGTAAAATGGAATTTTAAACTAGGAAATCACCTAAAAAATCAATGTTTACAAAAAATTTTGAAAATAAATTTTATTAAAAATAACCTTTTAAAATATATTTTTTTTGAAACATCTAGTGGTCCTTATGGAAGTAAATTTTGTACATAGAGAGTAAGTTAAATCAATGATTCCTTTCAGATTTTCAGAAAAATCCAATCAAGCCCTCCTTTAAAAAATAATGTTGATTCCATTATTTTTTTTGTAAAAATAAAAAATAAAAAAAAATAATTTCAAAAATAACTTTAAGAATATTAAATACATTTTTGGAAACATTTTTATAAAACATGTTCTTAAAATAAAATTGATTTCCAACCGAAGATAGAAAATGAGTCATAATTTCATATAAACATTTTCACAATTATATTGAGTACCAAAGAGTGTAAAAAATTAAACTATTACATGAAATTATCATGAATGAAAAGAGGATAATAAAATTAAATGGTTTTATTATAAAATTATCAAATAATATCCTTCAACTGTAATTCAATAGTAAATAATATTGATTTGAATGAGATTAGGAAATAAAACCTTATAGTGATCATAACTTTGATGTGGGAATTAATAAATGAATAGACTATACGTATCAAATGTAAATCCAAATACAAAATGTTAAAATAAAAAATATTATAGTCAAAAGTAATTACATACAAAATATTATAATAAAAAATATAATAAATAAGTAATATGATCCAAATAAATTAAATTGAGTAATGAAATTCTATAAAACATGGTAATTTACTATCTAGAAACATTTGGATGAAATAATTAAATTTTAGGATTAAAATTAAATTAATTATATATTAAAAAGATATTAAATTTAAAAGGTGAAGTATATACACCATATAAATGAAATTAAATTTATAACATTTCAATATACCTCAATGAAGGGAAATTGAGATGTAGTACCTTACCTCATGCTTCTTTTTGGTTGAACATGATTTAAACTACTATATAGTGGTTTAAAAATATTATCAACTTATTATAGAACCATTATATTATTTATAAAATCATATATTGTTATTTTATAATATCTCATCACACTTTTATTAATAATCTTTCATTATAATCATTGTTTTGGGTTTTACTTTCCCAGTTTTCTCATTTGTTCTTTGTCATGAATTTTATAGTTCTTATGAATGTTATATAGTTCCATCATCTCCAAAATAATAATCATGAAATAATTTCAATACTCATAAATTAATTATACTTTTAATATCAATCATGAATTTTTGTTTTGATAAATGAATTAAGTCATTTTCATAGAGATGGTAGGCCATACGTACGCATGAATAATGTTTCAATTTTTCTATTATCATTATGGAAAGGAGTTATGTAATATTATAAAACTGATTTATTATAAAAAATTCATAAATACTATATTATTTGATTAAATATACTTATATAAATCCTTCATGTGGTGTGTTAATAAAAAATAGAGTCACATCGCTTCATGAAGGCGGTAGTCCACACACACACGAACGACATTATCATCTTTCATTGAGTGAAAAGGTATGAAATAAAGTGTTATATTAATTTTGTAGAATGAAAAATATGTAATTAATATCATAATTTTTTAATGTATATCTCATCTACTCATTAGATTTATCTTTATTACCTTCAATGAAAATCATTAGTGAAAAACGAATAACATCACTTCACAAGCTAGTAGTCCACTTTACACAGGAGCGAAGTTATCGTTTCCTCTAAGGAATGAAATTTAAAATGGTATAGATGATATAATTAATAAATTAATATAATATATTTTAGATATAATATATTTATTTTATATTCATCATCATACTAAACCGTGATAGGTGTTGGTGGGAAATGTGTCACATCAGTTTGTGTGGTGGTAGTCCTCCATCCACACAAGTGATGTTATCATTTCCTATTTGAGGGTAGAGTAGATTTATATTGTTCACGAATATATAATATTAAAGTATAATTATATCAGAACTATTTTTGTTATTTTATAATAATAAATAAAATCTATTTGAAGGATGTGGATGAAGTAATAAAACAATTTTGGATAGTTAGGAATTTTACCTCTTCTCAAAGCACATCTTTAGGATTATACCTAATGTATTACTAGAATAGGTTTATGTCCAAAATAAGTATTATATGATTAGGTAATAGAATTTGGTAAGTTATTTGGGTAGTTCTTGTTTGAACAAAAATGGTATGAAGTATTGGGGAAGAGAGTATAGAGAATTTCCTTTTCTAGGTGAGGTTAGTGGCACAGATTTAATTTTTGAAAATAAAAAGGCATACCTAAGTTATCACATGAAAAAAGGGTTAAAAAGGGTTTATATTTTATATCAAGACATGATAATGTAAAAATATTTCTATAAAATTGGTTTTATAGAAGTTGTTTTTACATTTAAAGCCTTATCTTTTTAATTTTACCCGCATTAAACCAATTTTTATCTTAACCGTGTGAATAGATTTTTACTGTTTTTACTATTAATTATAGTAAATATTAAGTTGATCATATTATAAAATATAAAATACTTTTATTAAAAATCTGGAATCCATTTTTCTAAATTTAATTCGTAGAAGTGATATAAATAAAATTTAAACTTGTACCCATTGACATGACGAAAAAAAGATTTTTAAAGATAACATTATCAAAAGTATAAAAGTGTTTAATATCATAATTCAATATGAAGTTGATTAAAATAATCTAAATTAGTAAAACTGTTTTATAATTGAAATAATTTTATGTTAAAACTTATTTGATATAAAATTTATTCTTGTAAATTATTTAAATAAAAAAGACACTTTCAATAAAAATCAGTATTTTTCACTATTCAAAGAGAAATGATAATTTTTAGAAAAATCCCAAAAATTCACCATAAGAAATTTTTAAAATTATAATGTAAAAAATTTTGGTTAATTTTATCAAATAATGTTTTCAAAAATTTGAAAAAATTATTTATCATAGGGGCACAAAAAGTTACAACCCAATTTTCTTTAAAAAATAGTCATTCATGAATCATTTTTTTCTATCAAATGATTATTATTTTATTTATAATGAATAGATATCCATTTAATTTGTTTTTTACTTTTATAAACTATAAAATATTTCATAATTTAGTTAGTTGTATTCATAACTACAAATTTAATGGCTATATCATAACAGTATTGTATATTACATTTTATTTTGACTCAGGGTTGCATGTTCCACAAACTATAAAAAAGTTTAAATATTAAAAAAAATTTCATGGTTTGTTTAAACTTACTGTATTGTGTCACTTTTTATATTTAATATAATTTTATTATTTTAAAATTTTATAATGTTAGAAAATTACTAAGCTGTTAGTGTGATGATTGTTTATTGTCCTGATCCTCATGGAATACAAGGAAAAGTGTGTTATAACACAACATTATTTTTTTATATAATTTATTGAAGAAACATGGAATAGTTGGAGCTTAAAGAGATTTTATGAATGGAGAAAAGGATGGTATGGTGTTAAAGTAACCATACTTTGTATATCAAGGTAAGATGTTGTATAATCGGAGGAAACTTATTAGAGTATGGTTTGATATATATTTTAGTGTAGGATAAAACCCATGAATCATTTGAATGAAATTTTATAGTTATGAGTTAATTATAGAACAGTGTAATGGTCAATGTGCTATTGAGTATGGGTCATGTTCAATGGACAATATACTACTTAAGGGTCATCTCTGACATTTATAACTTTTTTAATGGTCACTCTAGACCTACATATGGGCGAAATATGATATCTATAATGGTAATGAAATGAATCTATAAGGTTAAGAAAATGCATTTTAGTGGGAATTTAAATTGATTATAACACATTTGGGAAATTTTAATACTGGTACTAACTATGGGAAATGTTTGTTCATAGGGATTAACAGAGTGATTGATAGAAGAATTATGGTAATGGAAACCATCACCATAACATTCACCACATCATTTTGAATGATGATAAACCATTTTGAACATAGAAAAAGCTGTCTTGATGCTAACATGTGAATTTTTTATTGTATTTGAAATTAATAGTTCACCTGTAGGAAATGGATATGTTCAATATTCTTTGGATCTATGTGCTCCACCTAGAAAATTCAACATTGAAACATGATAATGATGAGTATGAGATATGTGTAGGCCCTAGTCAATGTTAATGTCATTTCAGATATCTCATGAACTGAAGAAGAAAAAATCATTAACCAAGAAGTACCATTATATAGGAGTGGGTGTGGTGAGGTGTGAAAATCCCTACTAAAAATGAATATCCCCATTATGGGAGTTTTGGGTACCCATTGGCAAGGGGAAAAGAATCAGAATTATTAAGTAGAATATCAAATAAGAATATAAAATGGAACACACCTTATAAATAGGTGTGGTGAGCATCATATTTCTATAATATATTTTTGGGGATGGAAAATGGGTAAGATTAATTAAGCATGCTCTAGATATAAGCATGTTTCACATAAAATTATAGAAGGCTCATATTTCTCATGAAAAATTAACCAAATACATTAAATTTAGAATTTCAATGAAGAATTAGGAAGAGGTATTTGAAGATTTTTTATAAATGATGTGTTGATATATTTTGTCATAAACATTCATGAGGTTAAATAATAGATTTAATTAGGATTCTTACAGCTTATGTGTGTGTACTTTTAAAGGTCATGTAACCTCTAGACATTAAAGAAATTTTAATGGAGAGATTTATCTTGTGATATTTTTGGAGGTTTAATGGAGTTTAAATAAGGAATATCCAAATATCCTTTAAAATAGTTGAATATAGTAACAGATTACATATATAGTAAACTGGAACATGATGAAGATAAATGAAAATTACTTGAATATGAATGCGGGAATTGTAGATCTATATTAAAGATGTTTTATTTTATTATAAAACTTGTTCTTTTCATGTATAGTTGGTGATATAGTAAATAATAGGGAGAATCAATAAATTATATACACCATTAAATGAAATTTCAGGGAAAAAATTCATAAATGTATAATTATATTGATTGAGGTGGTTAAAGAGAGATACAACGATAGTGAAATTACCATATTAGAAAAATAGAGAACCATTGAGTCATATTTGAATTTGTGAGAGGAATAAAAATACATAGATATATTTAAGAACATTGAAATAAATAAATTAGAGGAAGGATAAATAGAGACATATAATAATTCCACGGTTACATCCATTTTATGTTTTTGAAGTGTACATTTAAATATTAATAAGGGACAAAACTGCCACATCATATTAAAGCATAAACAAGACAAATAATATTATGGAATTTTCTTATCTTTATAGAATGAGAAGGTGTTTTTGTAAATGAAACACACTATGATTCTATAAGAATAAAATTATATTTGATAGTGTAAAGGATAGAAGACACTGATCTTAGATGAGATTGTAACACCTCGAGACATTATGATATATTTCCTTTTAAATAAACTTAATGTCTTTAATATCTTGCATTACATGCGTCTACAAGATTTTTATGTTTGATAGTATATTCAACACACAACACTAAGGTTAAATGACCAATGATGTTTATAACCATCATAACATAGCTATTACATTGCTGGGAATACATATTATTAAATAATTATAAAAATATATATACATTTCATTGTAATTATAAATTATTTATAAATTTTTGGTAAATAATCAATGAATATTTAGTAAAGTAATTATACTCTTCAAACTTATATTTTCTTCAAAAAATGATTTTCTATTGGCTTTCATGAAAAAAATATTGCAAACCTTTTTTTAATTTTTTTTTGAAAGTCTACTTGAGAAATTTAATTTCATTATTGGAATGTGAATATAAAAATTTACTTTTGGTGAATTTTTTAATTTTTTTTGAATTTTTTTTTCAGTGAATAATAAAAAATACTGATTTTTGTTAAACTATCATTTTATTTACCATAAATTAAGTAATTTAAAATTATGATTATGTTTTAAAATAGAATAATTATTATTTATTTATATTTAATTCACTAAAATTTTTCTTAATAATATTTTTATGAATTTTAGATAATTTTATTTTTATATTTAAAAAAGGTGGTTTTCTGAAAACGGTATTGAAGTGCATAATGTTTCTCCAATTAAATTAAGTAATATTATCCCAAAGAAATAATGTTTTAAATAATTTTTTTTATATTATATATCAATAAATTTTAAATTATTTTAATAAAATTATAATTATTTTACATAAAATTTATATAAAACCATCTCATACTTGAAAAATAATCTTCTAAAAAACCTTATTTTTTCACTGTGTTTACGATTTATTTCTAATTTTCATTTTTTTTCTAATTTTAGAAAATTTTATTTAAAAATTAAACACAATTTTTGAAATCATAATATAAAAATTGAATTTGGGTAATGTTTTATGTTTTTATGAAAAATTTCCTTTTTGATGAATAGTTAAAAATACTGAATTTTAATTTAAAACATCTTTTTTCATTTAAATAATGTATAGAGATAAACTATATTTTATATTAGTTTTAATGAATAATTAGATCAATTATATATCAATTAATCCAATCTAGTTCATTGGAATAATTTTAATATAGAATTATGATATAAAATCATGGTAAACTAATAAAAATTTTCTTCTAAAAAACCCTCCTTCTTAACACGTTTAGAGAACTGTTTTTAAATTAAAATTTTCCAATTATGTGAATTGAATTTAATGAAATGGATTAAAAAAAAATTCACATAAATATAAAATTTCCAATAATTTATAAATAATTTTTCACAAAAATTAATAGTGAAAATAGTAAAAAATAATTATTGTGGTTAAGGTACAAATAGATTTACCTAGGGGCTAAAAAAAGAATATAATGGGAAAAATGGAAAAAAAAATTATCCAACACACAAATTATGGAAATATTTCAACTTATATACTATATTTTGTTTTACAATTTTCCATTTTTCAATCCTGTGTCATGATAAAATCTCAGGTATGATTGAATCTTTTCAAAATATTTCAAGTGTGCCACTCACCTCACTTATAAAAGGTGACCCACTATACTCTCTTATTCAAACCGTAAAACATGTTTCATTCATCTAATTACATAATAAATAACTTCAAATCATACCTAACATCATTTTATAATCCTTATTTAGGGAAAAAATTCAACCAATGATGTATTTAGTGAATACCTAAGGAGGATACCCAATGAATAGTTAATGTTCTTCAATGAACATCTTAATTTTATTTATTTCTCCACCTCATTTAATTAATATTAAAACAAGGTGATATAATAACCTCATTATCTTAGTTATAAAATTATTTGTTTATAGTATTCTTATGAACTAAAACCATCTCAAATTTTATCAAATGGGTTTTAAAATCATTGTTTTTGTGTATAGTGGACTATTGCCTCGTGAACCAATGTAATTTGTTCTACTATTACCATATATCATGGTTGAATATAATGATGAATATTAGGTATATATTTGATATTTATGACATATTTATACCTATTGATTTATTATATCGTATATATTAGTTTTTTACCATACAATCCATAGGAGATACTATAACATCGCTCGTGTGTATGACATACTACTGCCTTGTGAAACGATGTGATTCGTCTTTCAATAACGGTTCACAAGGAAGTGATAAGGATAATAGTAATGATTATATGATTTATATATAAAAATAATTATGATATTAGTTAATTATTTATCATTACAGAAAGAAAATATATATACATTTACTTATTACCTTTTCACTCACTTAATGATGAGAATATCGATCATGTATGTGTGGACTACCGCCTTCACGATGCAATGTGACTCTCTTTTCATCACCACAATGAATTGATGATATATATGAGGATATAATATATAATATGTTATATTATTATCATTATGTAAATACAATATATTACTTAACTTCTTCCCATAATTATCATTGAAAAACAACAACGTTACTTATGTATATTTATGACCTACCATCTCCATGATCGTAACATACATTATTTTTCATAACCATATTTCATGATTAGTTTTAAAAGTAAAATTTATGTAATAATATGATAATAATTTCATGATTATTATTTTTGATATGATGGAACTATGTAAGTTTTTAGGTACTGGGAATTTAATGACAAAACATACATAAAAAATAACATAGGTAACACCCGAAAGAATTAACATAATGAAAGATTATTAATAAATGGGTTATAATATTTTATAAAAGGATAAAATATGATTTTATAAATAGTAATATGGATTTATTTTAATATAATAACTTGTCTAAAACCACTATACAAGAGGTTAAATAAACTTCCATCAGAAGGAATATTAAGGTAATGGATTTATGTCTAACTTTTTACTTTTTTGAGACACATTCAATATTCACTAGCTATTTATTTTATGTTTTGAATATATAGAAAATTAATTTATTTTATGATAATTATAATGAAAAATATTTGGATTTAAAAAACCATTTTAGGATATCTCTTTAATGGGGATTACTATTCAATGTTACCAAAGTGGCAAGAGATATATGTTACAATCTAATAATTTACTAGGATTATTAACCTTTAAGTCTCTAATATTGAAATATTTTGATCTAAATATCAATAATTATCATTATTTTTATTATCCAGTATTTATTAATGATATATTTATGAAATATTTTAATTTTCCACTCTTCGGTACTTAAAATTATTTTGAAAATATTTTTAAGAAAAATAGTCGTTATTTCTCTACTTAGTCGAAAACCATTTTTCATCAAATACCATTTTTTATAAATATATTTTAAAAAAATGTTTTCATTATTATTGAAATGAATTATTATATAAAATTATTCACATTTCTCAGTTTTTTTATAATGTTTTGAGATGAATCCTCCAGTTATTTTCCATACAATGCCTATTCGGTTTTTACCAAAAATGAGAAAAGAGTATTTGATATAATGTGTATGACATGAATGGAAATTCCCACCATCATGATCATTGTTTTTGACACTTAAATTATAATTTTTCAATGTTATTTCAAAATAAAATTATTTTTAATTTTTTTTAAATGTTTATTAAAAATAGAATGGATATTTTCCCCAAGAACTGTTTTAAATTATTTTTTAAAATCTTACTTTATATGTTTTCAAAATTTATTTCTAAGAAAATTATTTTTTTTAATATTTAGTGAATTATTATTTTAAAAAAAGTTATTTTCAAAAAAAATGTCATTTACTTCAAAACGTATTTAATTTTCTTTTGAAGGTATTTACATTCATCAGTGTCACAACCCTTATTGTTACTTATACTCATATAGGGATATTTTATAATATACCATCCTCATTAATTTTTTGGATGGACTAAGATTGATTCAATGGGATTATTATAGAACATATTTATTTTTCATGGGTTAATCCTATTTCAAAGATATTGTTTTGAAACTAGTTTATTTTCCATGGGTTAAACATGTTTCAAAAGGACTGTTAGGGAACCCGTTTCATTTTCATGGGTTAACTATGTTTCAAGGACATTGTTATGAAACTCATTTATTTTACATGGGTTATTTAATATATGAAAGGAATGTTTTTTATGATTCTTATGATGATGTATAACCTCTATATCCTTTATTTGTGTTTCTAGGAAACTATATAAAATTTGGCGACCCATACAGGGACAAGTGAGATCGTTACAACATATATAATGGGGAGGCCCAGATAGAAAAGTTAAAGATTATTATAACTTATATGATGGGGTAGCCTAGATAACACAATGTTATTATATTATAGCTTATACGATGGGTGCACTTAGATAACACTACAATGTACTGGGTAATGTACATTGTATTGAGAGGAAATAAAAAGGGAGTAATCTAAGATTATTGTATAATCCTGACAATTCCTGATGGTACCTCCTTGTTAAATATGTTTTTTGGTGAAACTCTCTATTATAGTTAAATAATCTGTTCTTGATTGATTGAGGTGTTTTCGGAGTGTTCCATGGGTGTGGGATATGAAAGGAACTGAAAACTCACCAAACTGTGCATAACATATAGTAAGAACACGATTAGTGTAAACTGTGCTCCTGGACCAGGAAAATAAGTTGTGTTGGAAACATTTTTGATATATGGACATCACAAGGTTACACCATTGTTTTCCAAACCATGAGGGTAGCCCAGGTAATTGTGTGACCCAACTTTCAATACACAGTGGATTGTACACAGTTTGAAAAATAGTTTGGGTAAATTGTGTGACCCATTAAAAGCTAAAAAATTTAGAGTTTCTTATCTCGTGTGTTTTAGATCTCAACCTATTTTTATTCCCATTCAACCCCCTCTACTCTAGGTGACAAAAAAGAATCCCCTCCTCCTCTATGGGTGATCCTCCTTCGATTCGTGTGAGTTAGTAGTGTGTTTGGCTGTGAATCAAAGATCCCGGTGAGGTTAACACTCATGCATTATATATTTTCCACATTAGCGATTATATGATATATCATCTTCTTCTTAAGCCCTAAAATCCTTAATTTTCTAGTGAATTTATGGTTTTCCCTTTAGGGTATGTTTAATTTTTATTCAAGGGTGGAGACTCAGAAAGCGCTCATCAATGAATATGAGGTAGGTGGTATTTAATCTTATTCTAGTCTTGATGTTCTATATGAATATGTGGCCATTCCAATGTGTTTAGTTGTTCCATTTATTTATCCTCTATTTTGTTATGTTCTTTTGGTCTTAGATTTAGGTGAAACATCTTTCACAAACCCCATGGGTTCATTGGTGAGTGAGACTGAACCAAGGTTTACCCATAAGGTAGGCCGAACCCATGTCAATGGGGAATGAAATTGGTAAATATTAAGATATGGGGGATATGGAAGAGAATGGGTAGTAAATGTTTAATTATAACTAGGTTAAGGTCAATGGGGTAATTGTAATAAATATGTGTTTTATTTTGTAAACTCTTAACTGGTTTTGAATTTATTTATGGTTTTTGGGGATTTCTCCTCATTAAATATTTATTGTTTTACAATGATGTGTTGAATGAGGGAAATACCAAATTTTTTTGAAAATGGTTTAATAATTTTTTTTATGTTTAAAATGGAAATAAAAACCTTAGGGGCGTGTTTTACTTTTTCAAAGTGGAATAATTGTGTTTAAAAGTGTGGTTTCATGTTTTTTTCAATGAGTATTTAGAATTGTGTTTATTTCCATGATATAGTTATAATGGTCTTGGGGGACCATAGTAATTGAAGGGACATGAGGGTTAGTAATTTACAACCCATAATATATTTTTGTCTTGTTGACATGATTATGAAATTATATTAATGAAGAAAGGGCTTAGTTGATGATATAACATAAAGGGGTTGATACATAGGAAATGATGAAAGAGTTAGGCTAGTTAACATATGATTTTTTTGAATATGTTAAATGGGTTAATGTTTGAGGATTAGTGAATATTTTTAATTAGATTTGGGATAAGGAATCAGAATTGGGTTAAACGGCTATATAACATGAATGGAAAAGGTTTTTATAGGTTATAGAATAGTATTAATTATTATGATTATTATTATGGATTATGATTTATATTTTTATTTATTGTTCTTTGATTGTGTTATTGTATATGTGGTAAATGGATAAATAAGCATGTGAACACGGCCTGGTGGTGGGATAAAGGACTGAGGTTTCTATCATGGTTGGGGTTGGACTGATGCACCAACCGCACCCAAGAATTCATCTGTTATGGATTCTGATATATTATCTAATACCCTAATGGTTTCATTTGATAAAATTACTTAGAATCAGGATCCAAGGTATGTGATATGTAATTAAGGGTCGGGATGTCAGACTGAGGCTTTATGCTTCACAACATATGGCCATGGTGTGGGTTGGCATGTCACAATGAGACTATACACTTCCCAAACACATGACCATGTCTTTATCATCAGATATTGGCTCTGTGGTATGTTGATAATTATGATTAGTAAATACTTTGTGAGTAGTGGTGTATGTAACCCCTTCAGTTTGATAAATTACTAGATTATGAAATTGAGTAATAAATGTAAATTTCTAACCCATAGAATATGAGATGATGATGAATTTAGTAATGAGGAAAGAATAAGATATGAAATGGTAATATTGATGACAATTGATTAAATGAATATGATAGGTAATGGGTATGCGATGAGTTGTGAGAAGTTAAATCACTTATGGTTAAATGTGGGTGTTACCCTTTGTGCCTATGTTTAGATTTCTAGTGTGACCTGAGTTGGTTTTTGGTTACATTCAGAAATATTAATGAGTAAAATTAATATTAGATAATTATATAATTTTATAATAATTTCCTTAATTATTTATTGGATATGACACATGCATACAATTTTTTAGAGACTCGTTATTGCTTTAGAAACCATTGGTGGTGGCTAAGTGAGTTATACTCACATCCTACTCAAGACACCATGGAACATAAGTACTTGAGAAAATACTAATATTTTATGGTATAGGTTCAGGACATGGACCCAGTGTTTGGTTATGCTTTGTATGACGCCTTGGATAATGGAGTTCTGGACCTAGTTGGGACTCAGGACTTGGTTTAGTGTCTTTTTTTAGTTTATGTCTTGGTTTATATTGTATGACTGCTTAACATGGAGATTATTCACTAGTTTTTGTTTCATGCTATCTTTTTTTCTTAATGTAGTTTTTTTGTTTTTTTGTGTTACTTATGTTGTATCTTCACTCTGATAAGTTGGTATAGTCTCCCCATGTGCCTCTTTAGTCCCACACTACACGTTCGTAGCCTTTGGTGTAAGGGGAGGAGCACCCGAGGTCATGTAATGACCCAATGATAGAGCTAATATTTCACACTGTTTTTATGAATTTTATTAGTTTTAACCCCAAAAAATATCAATTTGATCTTATATGGATCAATTTTTCATTTAAGACATGTTTTGAGGAAAATGGTGAAAAGTGCTTAATTCTCTATTTTTGACAAATTTTTACATCAACGGTATATTAGTTATATCTTTAAAAATGTAATTTAAAATTTAGTGATTCTTATTTTTTTAAATGATTATAGTATTTCCTTAAACTTTTTCTTATAGACCAGATGTTGATTCGAGCATCTTGAGGCCTTAGAAAATCAATGATGTTGAAGAATTGTATGGGCGAACAACATGGACCCCACTACTGTTCGGAAACACAACTCAGTATAATAACTTGTAATTGAGATTATTACCCCTTTAATGTTACAAGGAAACAAAGGAGTGGTTACCCAATTAATTTGAGGGAGTTTAAAAGTCATTAAAGTTTCCATTGGTTGTTATACTTTTGAATGATGAGTCTGGGAACCTTCCTCTAGAAATAGTAATAATTAATTAAAAAATCATTACTCATACATATGGTTGTACAATGAGTACAAATTTTCATAGGTTACATAAAATATAATTGGTAGAAACATTCATGAATTGGAAAGTGGCTGAATGTTCTATTTAATAGGTTTAAAATGCATCACCTTTTGGAGGAAAGAAATATTCCTATAAAAGGAGAGGAGCCCCTACCTCTCAAATCATTTATTCCCATCCCCACACCATTTGGGTCAGCAAGGGGAGAAGGCCAACAACCATTTTTGAATTTTATTTCATTATTTAATTTTTTTAGTTTTCTTTTATATGAAACACATTCATTTTTTTATATTAAAGTGTTTTCCTTCCCTTCTTTCATTATTTTTTTCGTCCAACTCTAATTCTATTTCTATATCTCACATCAATTCATCATGATATATTCTCACTTTGAAATGGAATATGACTAACCTAAGGGGTGACCATAGGGGAGGTTTCATGGTGTTATTTAGTATTTTTATTTAATTAAAAATGTTTTTATTCTATTTATGGTCGAGGATGGAATATTTCATGGGTGTGACAGTCATCAACCAGGACAATATTTCCAAATCCATTCTATTCCAATGATTAATTCATTTTCCCGCCATTATCTTAGGGGAACACTACATATGCTGGAGTTTTCATTTCCATAAGGGATCAAATGACATTCGGTGGAGCCAGTTTTTTTAGGAATACCATTCAAGGTTGAGGTGTTATCCTACTTGACTACTAGAGGTGGTGTAGTTTGGTGTGTCAGGCACATGATAAAATCCCACATTCAATAAATCAATGAAGAGTAATTCAATAATGATGTTTAACTAAATGAATTATCCAATTGAATTTAAATAAGAAATATATAATGAATGAACCCCGGATATCCAACCCTAGGACCAAGTTCTTTCTTCGTTAATTTCATCATGTCTTCATATACATCTTTATTTAGATTTAAAGTTTTCATTTCATTATATTAATTTCACTATTTGAAAAATATTTAAAAATTTCATTTTCAATAAATATTAAATAAACCAAAAATAATTAGAATAGGTGAACTATAATATGTTATTGAACCGTCTACAACACTCCTCATGTGAGATGACCCAGATTCGCCACTGTGATGCATTTGGAATAAAAATTTTCTTTTTATATGCCATGTGATAGGAATGCATCAAAACTAGTACAATTTTTTTGGAGGTAAACTGTTATTTAAATTACCTTTTCTAAATTCCAATTTTTTAAATATTTTTCATTGTTTTCTTTATTAAAAAATTCAAAAAAAAATTTCCCATGTTTTTTGCAAATGACTATCTTTTCAATTCAGGGAAAAATTACTCACTCGTGAAAGAATATGAAATAGATTATACCAAGGAGGAAATACTACGAAATGGGTATCTCTTATGATAAGGTTAAAATATTATCAAAAATTCTAAATGACAAGAATCTCACCAAAAGTTTTTATGAACATGATCGAAGAACTCCAAACTAACTTGCAATGATTCAGGGCCAAGAACGATGTTCCCCCGATTTTCACTAATTTCATAGAAGACATCCGAGAATTAGAGTGTAAACTCGAGGTTGAGGATCCTAACTACCTACCTCCATCTATTAAAGATTGACACCATGAGTCACATTCCATTGAAGAAGAGATTTAAGATGAGCCACATCATGGAGATGATTCAATCTTGAATTAAAACACATCTATTTTTATTGATACTAATTTGAGTATCACCCATAATAATTTTAAATTTTTCAAATTCATCCAACTTGTATGAATCTCTGGATGAATATAATGAAAATGAAAATACACCCGTTGGGGAGCACCTGAAGCTCCCTAAAGACAATGAATATTCAATATAAGGAGTACACGAAGAGAAATAGAATGTTGCAGAAGTACCAAAAAAGAATAAGGAGGTTCGATACTTAATCCTACCCACACCATGCAAGATGTACCACATTGATAAGGGGGTATATTTGGTGTAATCTATCCATAGATTTCTCCTCAACAAAAAAAATAACTACAATCTGTGAAAATCCACATGTGGTGGTTCAAGTCAAAGAAGCTTCATCCACCATTAGACTTTGGATAACAAGTAGTACTACCCATTAGAGGCAGTAAAAATCAAGGTCCCAAATGGGGGATCATACCAAGATTTATCGTTAATTCTTTTATATTAATTTTAATTTTAATTTCCATTTATTGATTAGTGCATCATGCGACCCACTCCCTATTTTCATTTTAAGCATAAATGAAATGATCATTATGTTTAATTGGGTAATTTTTTTATAGGATCCTGATGGAATAAGGAACTCCAAACATTGGTGGAAGAGGACTAATTCTTTATTAAAAAAGGGAGTACCCTTTAAATTTTTTACTTTTAAACTCCTTAATTTTTTTTCTAAATCATGTTTTGAGCTTAAAGATAAAATTGCAAGCCCACACTTTAATTATGCTGTATCTGACATATCTAGGAGACATGAGTTTCCTATGAATCTAGTGATTCCATGTTTTATATTTCAATGTTAATAATTTTGAATGATTAAAATGTAAAACTTAGGGTTTAATGTGAAACATGGATATTGAAACAATGACTCATTATTTAAGGGAATTAGTTGATTTATGTAAATTAAATTTTCCTACTATTTATCATGCATTGAATTTATGAAATTATTGTGAATTTATTTGTTATTATAAATCATTTCTTGAGTTATTGTTCAATATCATATGTCTCATTCATAGAATAATTTCTAGACCAATTACTTCCTATTTTTTCTTGAGCATTTTTCTTGGGGGATTTTTTGATGTGTCTTCATCCAGAACATGTATTTGACCATTTCAAAGCTATGACTGTACAATAAAAAATTTAAAATGATTGAGGAATCTTTTGAAAAGACCTTATCCGTAAATAAAACCGTTAAATCAAAACTTATTTTATCCCATAGAGACCATGATGTCCTTTATAGGTATGTTCCTTATTTTGAGCCATTTTTAACTATTCCTACCATACTCTTGGTATTTTCATGATATTTTAAAGATGTAGTGTAGGGGAGAATGGATTAAAGGTGGAAGGGATTATTTTATTTGTATGGAAAAAGTGTGGGGGTTTTATTTTGGGAATTGAAAAATGTTGTGGAATCATTAATTTTACTTCATTATTTTCCCCCTTTAAATGATCAAAATGACAAAACATGACAAAAAGAACCAAAAAATGGGAAAATGGGTCATGATTTTGGAGAAAAAAATTATTATTTTTAAGACTAATGATCTTCTAATCATATGTGGTTAGGTAAAGGATGTGATATTTGATCTAATAAAAACTTTTTAATAAAATAAAAAATTTAAAAAATTTAAAAAAAAACTAGAGGGTGCATTATTCATTCATTATGCTTTACTTTGACCATGACCATACTTTGAGTTTTAGGGGAAGTGGGTGTTTCTACTTTGAAGTGGAGAATTTGATTAAACCTTTTGTTATTATGAATTGTAAATAAGAGATAAACCTCCTCCATGAGCATTAAATTTTAAAAAATAAAATCCTCCCAACATTAATCCTCGGAGTCATTTGACCATTTATTGAAAATTCCTCATGAATTTATGCTTCTTTTGTCAATACAAAGTAGAAAAAGTATTTCTTGGACAATATTTTGGATAAGGAGAATTTTCTCATCATATAATAATAAATCTACTTGATTTGTATCATGAGAGATGAGAGGAAAGATTCAAAGGTGAGGTAAATCACAATTTGACATTTTTAATAATATTGAATTAAGGAGATTGAATGAATGAAAGGATAAGTTTCATAATTATTAATAGGGGAATAGAAAAATTTATAATTTTATTGTTTATTTGAAAAATGGGAAGTTAAATTGTTAATTTATTTGGATTTTTGACTTTTTTATTTGAAATTGAATTTTTTTAAATTTTATTACTTTGGAATTTGAATATTGGTAATATTGGTGTCCTCTAAATTCCATGTTGTGATTTTATGCTTGATTAAAAGAATGATTTAAGTGTGGTGGAATTAATAGAGATAATATTTTCCACATTTTGTGTATGTATTTTAATTATTTTATTCCTAAAAAAATATAAATTTAAACTTATATGGATTAATTTTTGATTTATGATGTGTTTTGAGAAAAATGTTGAAAAGCGCTTAATTTTGGATTTTGACAGATTTTTACATCAAATGTATTTTAGTAATTTATTTAAAAATATAATTTCAAATTGAGAGATTAATTTTTTTTAAATTCATATATTAATTAATTAAACTATTTCTTCAGGACCAGGGGATGATTTGAGCATCTATAGGCTTTAAAAATCAATGAAGTTGATGAATTTTTCGGAAGGACAACATGGACCCCACCAGTGTAATGGAAGAAAAACACGGTCTAAACACCTCCAATTGTGATTATTATACCTTTAATGTTACAAGGATACATAATATCATTTTTGAAATATATTTTATAGAGTTTTTAAGTGAATAACTTTTCCATTTGTTGTTAAATTTTTGAAGGATGCTTCCAGGATCCTTTTTCCAAAAAAAAGTAATAGTGAATTAAAAAATAACAACTCATTCATTAAGTAGTCAAATGAGGTGAAATTTTTATAAGAGGTGAAAAATACAATGTAGAACAACCTTCATGAATGGGAACAGACGTGAATGTTCCATTTAATAGGTCCAAACACATCATTATTCTGTGGACAGAAATATTCCTATAAAAGAAGAAGAGCCCCAACCTCTCAAATCATTCCTTCCCATCACCACACCATATGGGGCACCAAGGGGAGAGGCCAAGATACATTTAGTAGTATTATTTCATTATTTTATTTTTATTTTAGTTTTCTTTTATTTGTAAGACATTCATTTTTTTCTGTTAATGTTTTTCCCTTTCCTTCTTCCATTATTTTTTTCATGGAACTCTAACTATCATTCCCTCTCTTACATATTTTCATCATGATATATTCTCGCTATGAAATGGAAAGTGACTAACCTGATGCTTGAACCTAGGGGAGGTTTTGATGGTGTTATTTATTTTTGTTCTTCAATTTAAAATAATTTTATTCAATTAATGGCGGAGGCTGGAATATTGCGCGGGTGTGGCTGTTGTCCACCATGACACTGTTTAAAAATCAATTACTTTCCATGTTTTGATTCATTTTTTCTCCCATATCATAGTAAAACACTTAATATGGTGGATTTTTGGTTTCCATAAGGGATGAAATGGAATATGGTGGAGATGGGTATTTTAGGAATAACATTTAGTTGAGGTGTTACCCTACTTGACTACTGGAGGAATTATGGTTTGGTGTGCCAAATGCATGCTATAATCACACACTCAATAAATAAATGGAAATTAATTAATTAATGAGGTTTAAATAAATGAATTGTCTAATTTAATTTTAATAAGAAATATATAATGAATGAACCTATTTTATCCAACCTTAGGACCAAGTTATTTCTTCCTTAATTTCATTGTCTCTACATATGAATCTTCATTTAGATTTAATGTTTTCATTTCATTATTTTAATTTCACTATTTTCCAAAAACACATAAAACTTAATTTTCAATAAATATTTAAAAAACAAAAAATAATTAGAATAAGTTAACTAGAATCAGTTATTGAACTAAGTACAATGCTCCTCAAGTGAGACAAACCCGCTACGCCAATAAGCTTCATTATGAATATAAATTTGATTTTTCAATGCCATATGATAGGCGTGTGTCACATGGATTAGGGAACTGGTTTTAGTGGCTTCTAGGTTAGGTATATTACAAATTGTTATAAGAGGATTTTATCTTTTTCCTTACTATTAGGAAAAGGTATAAAGAAAACTATGATCTTTACAGTACGTGTTAAAGATCTCATGCATATGTGCTTGTATCCCCATGTTTGAGGTAAAAACCAAGTCTCTTGGGGAGGGAAATAATGTCTTGTTTTGTGATTTTATAGTTGGTTGATATTTCCACCTTTTCTGGCATACATAGATGTGTTGTTATGGGTTTTTTAGGTTTTATCTCTTGGCTCGACATGGAAATAGAGGGTGTGTGAGTTCATGCATCATGTTAGGCACATAGTATAGACAAGTCATCCATATTTTTCTTGTGACATACTTGTGAGTGACACGATGACGAAGGAAATGGGTATAAAAAGTAAAATTGAATGAAATAATGGGTGTTTAAAAGTGGGTTAAAAGTGGTTTTGAGAAACATAAAACCTTGAGTTTGTAAATGAGAAATGTTTTGAAATTCCATTCTAAATAAAAATTTTATTTTTGAAATGATGGGATAACAAAAAAAAATTTGAATGTGTAATTGATTGGTTTTTGAAAATAAAATGTTTTTAAAATAAAATGTTTTGAAATGTGAACCCATGTGTTTAAATGGTAAGTTCTAATTATGTAGAGAAATGAGTAAATGATGGAACACTTAGGGACACCAGTGGTAGTTATCCCTCTTGGTCATTATTAAGCCCTTTTATGGGTGTTTTGGGTAGTGCGACTTCCATAGTTTGAGACCTTGTGAGTTATGTTTTAATCCATAGAGTTGGTGTTCAATTCGTGGTGCTAGTATACGAATTCAAGTATCTTGTTTGTGGGACCTAGAGTAAATGGGTTTTATTTGTGTTAGACTTAGTGTGTTGCAAATGGGGGAAATATTAATGCTATAATCATCTGGTTGTTTGAGGCTTGGTGTGTATGGATTAGATATAGAAAGTGACCATTTGTTAGTGTTACTCTGTTTTGAGAAGTTGGTATCGTTTTGTTTTTTAGGATGACCTATGAGAGAGTTCGATTAGAGTGTTAGTTCTTATGGGTGCAGTTGAATAAGTAGACACTTCAATAGTGAAATCTATGCATGGTGGGTGTCATAAGGATTTAGTAAAAGTGCATAGTATTGCCTTATACTTGACTCAAGTAGGCAATATGGTGTTTACGTCAGGATGTAAGTGTGGTTGCTAAGGACAAGATAATTGGATACCTGAACCTATGGTTTTGTTGGAATTAGGTGTGGAAGGAAATGATGGTTTTGTTTTAGAAGGGGTGATGTAAAACATGTGTGAGATGGAGATGGATTTTTTGTTTAGTCGTAGGAGAGTGTAAGACCTCGATGGTGAAAAAAATGTGTCGGGTGATAGACACGTGTTGAAGATTCATGATGTTGTCGGGATGTGTGCCTAGGTGGGTTGGGCATAGTGCTAGTGGTTTCCATGGAATAAAGGTGGAGAGGCCCTCATAGTGTGAGAACCAGTTAGTTCTGGAATGGTTGAGGAAATTTTTTCATATGAATTATGGTCAAAGGGAAAATTCAAGAAGAAATAAAGTGGGGTAATGATAGTGGTACCAAAAGGAATGTTAGGTCACAACTGTATGAAAGAAGGTCATGAGGTGGAAGTGAGTTTGGTTGGAACTTTCATCTTTGTTGTGGTGTTCTGGTGTTTATAAGGCATTAGCAGACATAGAATCTCAAGACCTCCTACAGATTGATGTGTCATCTTGGTGAGAGGTGACAACAATGGTGGATAGTTTGTGGAAGTGATTGTCAATAAATTATTATTGTACTATTTTCTAATGATGATAATATCCAATATATTGACATCATCTCAAGTGCACTGAGAAGACTCCATCCTTACACCTAGCGACTTGAGTGTGCTTCGGTCAGATGAGGTACATCTTATAGGAAACATATGAGAAGTTGAATGTGAACAGGAGCTGTATGATGGGGGAGTACAACATCATCAAGTTGCATAAGAGGCCCTTAGAATGTACAAGATGTTGGAAAATACCATGAATGTGATTCTAAGAGTCTTGGAATGAGTTGAGGTTGATGTTGTTTTATTATTACAGTGGAAGACAGACTGCTACGTCCATGTTTTTGGGTGAAACATGTGTTTAAACATGAATCATAGAGGTCAATATTGATTGAGAAATGAAGCTACAATGATACTCCTAAGGTGGGGGTGGCAGGTTAAGTTGTGTATGTGAAGAGAAAGCTTCAAAGTGGATGTGGTGGCATCCAAAATAAAATGTAAATCATGTGAGTTGAATTTTCAGGTTCCTCAAGAGAAATATGGGTTTTCCTCACCTATGATGATCATCCGAGCCATGTGATGGCTTTAGGCATAGTCTAGTTCTGATGGTAGTCAATGTGCTCGCATTGAAGGTGTGTTGGGGGTGCTATGGAGAAATAAAACTATTTGAAGAGTATCAAATTACGTGATGGTGAATATTTACTGGATATTTGGGATTACTTCGGTTTGTGCATGCAGATGTGGGTGGTATTCCATGAGTGAAATGGGCATTATGAAAGGGTAAAGTGGTGATGTACCAATAACAGAGGTTGGGAATCAAGAAATTGAGTTGACTGGGGATGGCCTGACTCAGGTGGGAATAGAGGAACTGACGTGGTGGGATGTTATCCACCTCTTCTTAATATTATAAGGAAAAGAATGTTTTTATAATGAGAATATGAACTACGGATCAAACAAATTACCCCTAAATGAATATGTATTGTGGAGGTGTCCAATCCAGGTGATTCTGATAGAAAGACAGAATTCTAATGTGGGACGACACTCTTGTGGATGTTGGAGTATATTGAGTGGGAAAACACATCAGATTATTTCTGAAAGTTGATTCGAGGTTCTGTTTGTCAGTTTTTCAATTAATGGAGTTCTTAATACTGAAAATAGGCTAGCGATAGGTTAAAGTATATGTTGGGGAGAACCATAGTGGGAAAGTTGTTGGTTAGTGGTGTAAATGGTGGGTTGAGTTGGATGAACTCAAGTTGGATCTATATTAGTGAAACATTGTTCGTGATGGGAATTGTCTTGGGGTTTGACAAGTTGAGTACCTGAATATTAAGAGTATGTTTGGGATGTGATTTCTAAATGTTCATAAATAAACTGATGTTGTAGGTCCATGTACTATGGAGAAGATCCAATCGATAGGGTTCTAGTTGACTCCACCAGGGTAATGTAGTTCCTTATTAGTGTTCTTTCATGTGAGATCATGTAATGTTGACCGGACCTTTTCTTTTTCTTGGTGTGGGTATTGGTGTGTTGAGGAAAATAAGTCCTCTATGTTCATTTGATTGTGATTGTGAATCTCAGCGAGGGAAATGTTTTTGGGGTAGGACTGTTTCATTGTTCCGAGCATTGTTATGAAACCATTGAGTTTAAGAAGAAACCTAGAGAATGAAGGTTGGTTGGTTGGTTTGTGGTCTGACTCTTTTGGGCTTTAGGGCTTGGGAATTCTAGTAAGAGTAGCTCGAGGAATAGCCGTTATAAGGTGGGGAGGATATAATATCTCGAGCTTTCATGAAGGCAATTCCATGTTAATATTTTTTGGTGAATTTTTTTTAAGAATAATGAATATTTTATCGAGTGCATAAGGAGTTCTAGGAGGTTTTTGGGGGTGAGAGACCTAAAAGGTGGAAAACATTCACTCAAACAATGCAGTACACACAGTTAGTGCATGGTTTGTGTAAACTATGTGACTGGCCTAGGAAACCATGCGACGTGTGAACTATTTTGGATAGAGGGATAACGCATGGTTACAACATGGTTTTCCAAACTACGTGGGTATTTCTATGTTGTCATGTGATCCAACTTCCCTTTGATAGTTTCTTATCCATGTTTTAAAAAACTGTATAGGTAAACCATTTTCCCATTAAAAGGTTAAAATTTTATAGTTTTCACATCTTAGGATTATTAGATCCCCCCTGATTTTTCCTTCCATTCCACCACTCTACCCTTGGTGATGAACCAGTATCCCCTTCCCCCATGGGTTATTATACATCAATTCTTGGGTTTCTAGAGTGTGTTTGGTTATGAATCAATGATCTATGTGATTCTAACACTCACCTTTTCTTTATTTTCTATATTAGGGCTTGTAGGATCTCTCCTCTTCTTATAAATCCCTAAAACATAACTTTTACAAAAAAAATATAGGTTTTTTATTTTTTATATGGTTGAGTTCGAATAATGGGTGTATATTAAGAAATAGTTCATCAACGAACATGAGTTAGGTGGTCATTATGATTTTCCCCATAGTCTGGATGTTCTATACACATTTGTGGTCCTTCCCATGTGTTTCCTTTTTTAATTTCATTATTGTTGATTTTTCGAGGTTCTTTGGGCCACATATTGAGGTGTGAAGCCCTTCAAATACCACATGTTTTTTTTTGGAAAGTTAGACCAAACCTAGGTTTACCCATGGGGTTGACCGAACCCCTGTCAATTGTGAATAAAATTGTTAAACATTGAGATGAGGGAGCTATGGAAGAAAACAACTAGTAAAGGTGTATTTAGTATGTGTTTAGGATTAATGGGTTCATTGAAATAATTATGTGTTGGATTTTCTAAATTATAAAGTGGTTTTGAAATTTTTTTTGATGTTGTTTTGTGGATTTTACACCATTAAATATTTATTGATGGAAAATAATGTTTTGAATGAGGTCAATGCACCCTTTTGTGAAAATTGTTTAATTGTTGTTTTGGATGGTTAAAATGGAAATAAAATACCTGGGGGAATGTCTTAGTTTTAAAAAAGGTAAGGTCCATGTTTTAAAGGGTCATTCGAATATTCTTTCAAAGAGTATTTAGAATTGTGTTTATTTCCATGATATAGTTATAATGGTCTAGTGGGACTATTTTAATTGAAGAGATGTGATGGTTAGTATGATATAACCCAAAATATCATGTTCTCATGTTGACATGATTATGAAATGATCTAAATGAATAATGGGACTATTTGATGATACAAAATATGTGGGTGTTTGATATGATGTAAAAATCGGTCAAATGGTATTAATGTTATTGTGATAATGGATTATGATTTGTAATTGAAATGTATAAGTGGTTAATACATGGGAAATGATTAACGGATTAGGTTATTTAAAATATGAATTTTTTTGAATATGTTCAATGGGTTAATATATAGGAATTAGTGAGTATGCATATTTAGTTTAGGCATAAACAATGTGAATTTGGATAAATGGATACATACTATAAATGGAAAATATGTTAATGTGTTATGGAATTGTATTAATTATATTGCCGATTGTTATGGATTACAATTTCTATTTATAGTTATTGTTCTTGGATTATGATATGGTATTTTTGGTAAGTCAATAAATAATCATGTGCACATTACTTTGTGGTGGAGTAAAGGATTGAGGCTCCTCCCACAGGTCAGGTTAGATTGATTCTATAACCCCTCTTAGTAATTCTTAAGTTAGGGAGTTAGACTGATGCACTAAACCCCTAATGTCTTGATTTGATGAAACTACCTAGACTGAGGTTCCAATTTAAGTGATATGTAATGAAGGGTTGGGATTTAGTAATGAGGCTCTATTATTTCAAACATAAGTTCAAGTTGTGGGTTGGGATGTCGGACTAAGGTTGTATTCTTCCCAAACACATGGAAATGGATTGGTAATTAGATAGAGGATCTGGGGTATATTGATAATTATGATTAATAAATTCGTTTTGAGTATAGTTATATATAACCCCTTCTACATGATAAATCAATGACTTAGTCCATTGATTAAATGATGTAAATTCCCAACCCTTGGAACCTGAGATAAAGATGAATTTAGTACTGAGGATAACAAAAGTGATGAAATAATAATAATGATGAAAATGGATTAAATGAATATGATAGCTAATGGGTATACAATGTGTTATTATTATTTCAAAACATTATGGTAAAATGTGGGTGTTAACCTTGGTGCCTTGGATTATAATTATACTGTGAAATGAGTTGGTTATTTTGGTTCGTTTTAGAAATATTAATGGTTAAAATTAATATTCGATTATTACATAAATGTTCTCATAATTTAATTTATTATTTATTACACATGATATTTACATACAATTTTGTATAAACTATATATTCATTTAGACACCATTGGTGGTAGCCTACAGAGTTGTACTCACAACCTTCTTGGGCTGCCATGGCACTTGGGTACCCAAGAAGATACTAATTTTTTTCAAGTACAAGCTCAAGAAAGGGACCTGGTGTTTGGTTATTCTTGGGATGATGGGTTGGAGAATGGATCTGAGGATTGGGTTGGTACTTAGGTCCACGTTTACAGTCATTTGTTTGTCATGGTCTTGGTTTATATTGTATGACTACCCGGTATTGAGATTATTCATTATTTTTTGTGGAATTCTATCTATTTATTCTTCATGTGGTTATTTTTTCTATTTGTGTTACTAGTATTGTGGATTCTATCTCATAAGTGGATATAATATTCCCATGTTACTCTTTAGACCCAGTCTACTGGTCGGAAGCCTCTAGTGTACTTGTTGGCATGCTTGAGGTCATGTAATGAGCTGACTCGAGGCACTGATTATAGTGGCTTCCTTATTGGGGACATTCAAGTTTCTCTTATGTATTTAACTGAGATTCAGATATTTTGGACATAGGTTTATCATGGGTTATGAAACAAAAATGTTCCTATACACAAACACATTATTTTTATACTTGTTAGGGGTTTATAATGTTTTTATGAGCAAGATTTATATCATATGGCTCGTTATTATTGATTATGATTACTCATTCGTTTTACATGTTTTTATATTTGATGATTGACATATTGATGAGTATGAGTTATTTTATTATTCTACCATACACTGTAATTATATCATTATACCCTTATGCAATTCTTATACAGATTGATGAAATCAAAATTTTAATGATTATATTTACCCTTAAAGAACATTTGATATCACCCTTATTATGTTTTCTTTTAGCTAGGTAATCAAGAATGAGATTGAATGAATTATGTATAGAATGGTTTCATAAAGATTATGATGATTACTTAATGTGAGATAAGAAATGTTGGAATAAGTGAGATAAATTCTCATATAAATACTTATTTATTGTTTGTGCAACAGTTTTTCTTAATTATATAAGACCCTAAAACTAAAAGTCCTTTGATATTATATATGATACAATATTTCATTTTGATATTGTATATTTTTTATAGAGAATATTTGGTAACCTATATCAGTATCAAAGAAGGAAATGCAAGGACTGGGATTTCAATATCGAATCCGGGAGTGTGGGTTATGGGCTAATATAGTGGGTATCAGAGGTCAGTTTAGATAAATTCAGAGGCTTATATGTTTTCATTTGAGGTTATCTTAAGTGTTATGGACACTGTCATAGGTTTATAAGCATAAGGATTATAATAGGTTCATAGTATTAGGAACCCCTATGAGGTTTCTAAAAATAAAATCTGAATGTAATTTTTGAAATTTAATGAGATGTTGTAGTAGGTTAATGATTTTGTAATTTTATATTTTAACATGAATTATATATTCAAATTTATGGAAATAATATTTTTGGTATCGATAGACTTTAGGGTTTATATAATTTTGGATATTGAGAAAAAAAATATTTATCATACTAATAACACAAAAAATGAAAATTTAATTTGCGTGTAAGTGATTAATGTAACTTCAAAATAAGATCACTATATTATTGGACATGAAATCAGAAATGTATGAGATAACCATTGAGGTTATAACACTATTTAATTTTGAGGTTATTGAGGTTATCTGAGATAAATGGTTATGGAATGATTTATCATAAAATTTGGGTATTATTTGTGAATTATATTGATTAATTAATGATATTTAGGTTTATTCAATTTGGGAATTATCTTACCATATGGTAAATATTTTGGTCTTGGTTGATGTCTAATGATAGGTGGAATATCTTGTAATCCCTTTTGGGGTTAATTGGTCTTTAAAAGTTTATTTTAGTGCTTCATGAAAGAAAATGAATCTTAAATACTCACAATTTGGTGAAAATTATGGTATTTTTCTGGAAATTGAAAAGGGGATGGATTTATATGCATCAAGAAATTATATTTCTTTATTCTCTTAGTTTTGAAGGAAAATATTTCATCAAATATTGTAAAAGTATCTCAAAATAATAATTTTATCTTACTACATTCATATCCAAGGAATAAAAGTTATTTTATACCATCACATATTTATGGTTTTGAGGACCTTAACATTTAATTAATCATTGACTTACTTTTGATCAATGCTCTCAATCACTCTCTTTAGGTATTTAAGCTTTTATTCTATTCCCATCAATGTTATCCTATTGGAAACCTAGTAATGTTTTATTCCATATGAACCTTGTACTTCCCTTTATCTATTAGTAATAGGATGTTTAATTAACCATTTTTAATATGTGGTTTAAAAAAAATTATTTTAAAATGTCCATCCTCTAATTACCATGTTACTGTTCTAATTATGATGATTCAATATATTAATGGGAGGATGTAACACCCCTCGATTCTAAAAGAAGAAAACCATGTTTGAGAGTGTAATGGAAACACAACACTGAACATATATGATAATAAAACACCCATAAAAGAGTTCATATATTTATTTTTAAATAAATGTAATCTCTTCAGTATCATGCGGTACACACAACCGTGAAATTTTCATAATTGATATCATTTTCAACACGCAACACTAAGCTAAAATGATCCAGGATATATATAACCATCATAAACTAGCCGTTAAATTGGTGGGTTTAAGAATATTAAAAATTTATAACATATTATATATATATATATTAGTGTGTCTGTGTCTGTGTCACTCTCAATATAAATTATTTATAAATATTGTGTAAATAATCAATCAATTTTTAGTAAAGTGATTTTATTCTTCCAAAATGATTTTTATTTATTTTAATGAAAGGAATATTAAAATAAAATTTTTGGAACTTTTAGAAAATTTATTTGATAAAACTGACTTCATGTTTGTAATGGAAATATAAAAATTTACTTTGCGTGAAATTTCGAAAATTTTATGAAAATATTTTTTTCATTGAATAGTGAAAAATAACAATTTTTTTGGAACTATCATTTTATATTACATTAATTGTTTAGGTATAATTGAACATTATGTTTTAATCTAAAATAGATATTTTTTAGTTTTATTTAATCATATTAATTTATTTTTAATCAAATTTATATTGGATATTAGTAGAAGTTTACATTTTGGTTAAAAAATGGGGTTTTTTTCTTCTGAAATCTATTTTAAAGGGTATAATGTTTCAATATTGTAATTATTTAAAATAAAAAAAATTAATATTTTAAATTAATTATATATATATATATTAGTTTATATTCATAAAATTATTATTATTAGACATACAGTTAACATAAAATCATATTGTACTTGGAAAATACAAATATCTAAAACCCACTTTTTCACTACATTCTACAAGTTTTGTTTCAAATTAGTTTTCTCAAATTTTATATAATTTATTTTAGAAAATAAAATTTATTTTATTAATCAAAATTTAAAATTTAATTTGGGTGAAATTTTTATATTTTTCCTAGAAGTTTCATTTTTCGATGAAGAGTGAAAAATACTAATTTTTAATTGAGAACTTCATTTCCTTTTAAATGATGTATGAATAAATATTATATTTTAAACTGGGATTAAATTAAAATTAGTTCAGTTATATATCAATTATTAAAATTTGGATCATTTAAATAATTTCAAATATAATTTGGATATAAAAACATTGTTAACTTTAAAACATTTTCTGTTTAATAACAAGCTTTCTCGACACATCTATGGGATTAATTTTTAATTATTTGAATAAATTTGAAAAAATGGATTAAATATTTGTAATAAAAAATAATTTATAATTTATAATATGTTTAAAATCATTTTTGATGATAATAAATTGTGAAAAATATAAAAAATAATTACCGCGGTTAAGTTAAAAATAGATTTACAAGGGGTTAAACTAAGAAGATAAAGGTAAGCATGAATTAATTTTTTAACCCATCAGCAATACATATTTCAACCTTATAAAAACTCAGTCTAATAATGGCCAATTATGGATTCTTTTTTAATGATAAAAACATTTGTATCTTTGAATCTTTTCAAAGTATTACAAGTGTTCCCATCACCGCACTTATAAAGGGTTGCCCCCCTCCTCCCCAATTCACACCTTAAAACCTCTTTGGTATGACCATGAACTATCCAAATAACTTCCAAATTTATCTCCCCTAAATATATAATATTTAATCTCTTTATAAATCTAGCCTACAAATTCTTTATGGTGAATCTAAAGAGGATACATGAAGAAGAGGTAATTTTTTACAACAAACGTCTTTATTTTATTTCTTTATATGTCTCCTTCAATTCGTATTAAAACATATTGATATGATAACCTAAAAATATTAATTTATTGGTAAATTTTTATAATAATTTAATGATCTAAACCCATATTTAATTTCATCCAATGGGTTACGAAATAATTATCCATTTGTACCGTGGACTATCACCTTGCGAACCGATATGGTTTGTTCTTCTATTACCACCATTAAAGGTTAGATATGATGATATATGTAAAGTATATATATGAAATTTATAACATATTTATTCCTATTTATTAATTATATCATATATATCTCTTTACCTTACATTCCATAGGATATATGATAACATTTCTCATGTGTATGGTAGACAACTCCTCGCAATGTTATGTGGTTCCTCTTTTATTAAGGCCTCACATAGAAGGTTATGAGGATAATGTTAATGATTATATGTGATATAAATGAAATAATAATTATATTAATTAAATATTGATCATTATTCCATGATAATACATGTCACTCTTTTTCATACGTTTTCACCCACATAAAAACGATAACATCATCCGTGTATGTGTGGACTACCACCTACACGAAGCGATGTGACTATATTTTCATTAAATTACCAAATGGATGATATGTATAAGTATATAATATGGTATATATGATATTATTATATTTATTTTAATATAATATATTACTTATCATCTTTCCATATTGATCATTGAAAAATGGCAACGTTACTCATGTGTATGTACAACCTAATGTCTCCATGATCGCAACATACTTCATTTTTCCTAACCATAGTTCATTGTTGATTTTAAAAGTAAAATAACTGTAAAAATATGATAATTATTTAATTATTATTATTATGTAGATGATTAAAAAATTTAATATTTAAAATAATCATATCTTTAATGAAAAAAACACGCATAAGAAAACGAGCCAATTAACACTCGAAACAATAAAAATAATGAACAGTTATTAGTGAATGGGGGGTAATACATTATAAAAGGATAATATATGACAATATAAAAATCAATATGGATATAGTGTATGTTGATAACATGTTCAAAATGACTATAAAATAGGTTAAATAAAATTCAGTCCTAGAGAAACATGAGGTAAGGGGTTTCTGTCTCACTTTTTACTTCTATAGGACACATTCCATATTCATCACCTATTTATAATGTGGAGGGTACATACTGTATAAGACATTATTTTACGATATTTACCTTGCAGATTATTTTGATCTACATATCCATCTTAATATATCACTTTCATGGGGATTATGATTCAATGTTACCAAAGCGGAATCTGTTTTATTTTACAATCTCATCGTTTATCAGAATTGTTTATGACTAAGATTCCAATGTAGATATATTATGATCCACATAATCTTAATTCTCTTTAAATTTCTTCTCCTATATTAATTAATGGTATTTTAATGTAATACTAATATTTAACAACTCTTTTGTACTTAAAACTATTTTGAAAATGTTTTTAATAAAAATCATCGCTATTTTTCTCTTCGATCAATATCACTTTTTCTTCTGATTTTTATTCCAAAAAATTTTCAAAAAATGTTTTCAAAAATGTTTTTATAACTCATGTAATGATTTATTAAATAATTTTTTATCAATTTTTTTATTTTATACAATTTCTTAGAATTTAATTCTAATATAATTTTCCAAAGAAATCATGTTTGGATTTTACCAAAAAAGGTTAAATGAATCTTTGATTTAATGTGTACTATATGAACAATATATTCCACAACAAATAATATTATTTTATTAGAAGCTTATTTTATTGGATTAGATAATTATTTAAGGAGAAAAGGATTATAATGTGGACATAAATGGTTTTATAAAAATGGAATGGTTATTTTCAACATGAAATGTTTTAAATGTTTTTTTTAAAATATTCATTTATATGATTCCAATAATGTTTTCAAAGAAAAATAAATTTTCAATATTTTGTGAAATTTTAGTATAAAAAACGAATTTTCAAAATGAAAATGTTATTTTCCTCAAAATTTATTTAATTATCTTTTAATTGTATTTTTATTCATCAATTTAAATAACCCTTATTGTTACATATTATCAATCATTGATATTTTGTAATGAGATCATACTCATTATTTAAATTGATGGACTAAGAATGATGTAAATAGATTTTAATAGAACTAAGTTATTTTACACGGGTTAATAAAGTTTTAAAAATATTGCCATAGAACCCATTATTTTCCTTGGATTAACCATGTTTCAAAGAGATAATTATGGAACCCATTTCTTTTACATGGGTTAACTATTTATCAAAGTAGTTTTTATGGAACCCATTTCAATTCCAGCGGTGAATCATGTGATTAATGGAATAAATTTTATTTTCATGATTCTAATGATGATGTATTACCTCTACACACTTTACGTTCAGTTTCTGGATATTATATACAATGGGGTAAATCTGATAACACTCGGTGAGCCTATAACAACTTATATGATGGGGTGACCCAGATATCTCCATGTGAGCCTATCACACCACATATAATGGGGTGACCTAAATAGCATTGGATGATCCAGTTATAGATTATTCTATGGGTGTAACCAGATAGTTCTATAATGAATTAGGTAATGTACCTTATCTTGAAAGGTAAAAATTAGGGGTTTACCTAATTGTTTCTAATATGGATTTAACTAGTCTCTATTTATTTCTGACAAAAGTTCAATAGGGGTTATGGAGAAAATTTTTCCAATATACTGAAATTCTTTTTTAATTCTTGTTACGAGTTTATAATGTTTTTTTATGATCAATATTGATATCACATGGATCATGATTACTGATTTTGACGACTCTTTCCTTTTCCATTTTTTCTTATTTTATGATCTAGTTATTGATGTGTATGAGTTCTTTTATTATCCAATCATGCACTCTGATTATGTTGTTATACCCTTATATACTTCTTATGCTCATTGATGACATTAAATGGTTAATGTTTATGTTTACCCTTACTGAGAATTTAAGATCAAACTTCTTATGTTTTCCTTTCCCCAAGTAGTTAAGAATGATGTCGAATGAATTATGCCTAGACGGGTTTCATATGGGCGATGATGATGACTTAGTGAGAGATAATAAAATATGGGGAAAGTGTGAGAACTGATAATTTAAATACATGAGTATTCTTATGTAAGAGTTTTTCATAATTCTATAAAAGTATAAACATAAATTTTCCTTGAGAATGTAAGTTAATCAATATTTACTTTTGATATTTTATGTTTTTGATAGTAAAAATTGGGTCACCTCCCTATGTATCAAAGCAAGAAATGTAGAATTTCTGATTTCATCCCTGAAACTATGAGCATGGGTTCAAGGATGTTATATTAAACTATAAATAATATATAGTAATCCTCATAGATAGTGGATTCTATCATCTATAATTATAAGATTAATAAGAGAGTTGCAAGAAAAGAGAATGATTTAGATTCTACCAAAAGAAAAATATGAAAGTTATTTTAGTGGTCTATGATGAACATGAAGAGACCATTAAGTATATAAAATATTAAAGAGAACTTATTGTCTATAAACATAGCATTACTCATTTGACTAGTGCATATGAGTAGATAAGAGGCATTGTGTTTGGTATTGGTAGCCAGCCCTTCCCAAAGCCCTTGTAATATCTTTATATAGAGTATTATTTCACTAACACATCAATACTTATTTGGAGTGTGTTCCATTGATTTTATAATTTGGGTGACCTATATAAATTATAGAGTCCCTATATTTTATTTTTCATTCCCATTAATTATATTATAGATATTCCCAAAATAACATGTTGAATAATTTATCATTATAATATATGAATAGGGTCATAAAAGGGAGAAGATAAAATAAAGAGAAATGAAAAGATAAATTGATAATACCCTGATTTAAACACCTTATTTAGGAGTATCTAGTTCAAAGACATTGTATCAGAGCCAAAAAGTTCTATGATAATTCAACATTTCATATTTGGTTTTTGATGTTTCTGAAGATCATGCAAGAAATAAAATTATATTTGATGGTTTCTATACTAGAGTGAAATGAGTTCCCCAAATGGAAGATAATAATACATTAATTATGTGAACGATTTGAATGGAGAATATTTTTTTGAAAAGAAATGAATCATATTTCATCAACTAGTAATATATTAGAATATGAGTTGAATTTTGTTAAAAATGATTCCCATTTTTCTAGAATAATGATAAATAAGGAAAAGAAGAAATTTACTGTTCCCATTCTGATTAAAAAATTGAATCCATGTGAATTTATAATTCTATATATGATTTTTGAAAATATAAATTAAAGTCCTTATATAAAATTTGGTGTTATAGGATAAAGTAAAAACATAATATCGTCACTCTAGAAAAAATTTATGAGTCCAACAAAAGGTTATTCATGTCTGGAATGATGAATCCCAAATCATTAAGAAATATGGTCGAAGAAACTATGATCACATAATAGATTTTTAAAAAGATATACTGAAAATGGGTAGGGGATTAATTGAAAATAGTGAAATTATTGATAAATTGATTCTAGAACTGAATTTATGGATGGAAAATAAGAAGTACTATTAAGAATTCAGGATAATTTCACAGAACAACATGATGAATATGTGAGGACTATTTATAGTGGTAAGAAATATCAAATTTGGAATATAGAAGGTAAACTTAAGGAGAAATAGCTATTGATTAAAAATATTGAGGGGGATGTTCATGCTCAAATGTGTGAGTCAAACTTTGAGAAGTCTCATGGAAAAAATACTTATGTTATTAGGAAGGACATAAATCTTGCTTCATGGAGAAGGAAGTATAGATATTCAAAAACTATTATAAGAGTTTTTCAGTGAAATATGGTTGTATAGTGCTATTTTATGGTAGAAATGGACACACCATGAGTGTCTATATTGATACAAGAAGGTTTAACAATGATGAAAAATCTAACTTAGTTTGATATTAATTGAGAAAAAATATCAAATGTGTTACAATTGTAATGAAAAGTGTTATAACTATTATAATGTTGGTCCTATAGAAATGAAATATAGAATATATTTTTTGTTTACACTAAGATGAGATATAAAAATAAGAAGCTTGAAATAAATTAAGAAAAACATACTGTACATTAAAACAAAATCTTGTAACATAAGAAAATTGAATCAAATAAGTAAAATAATATGATATAATTATCTCTAATGGTATATTTAGAGTGAAAAAAAATTTAATTAAAAGAGAAATATACAACAAACTGTTACAAATAATAATAGGATCATGGTCGTGGGATTTGGAATTGATGGAAGGGAAAAAAGATGTGTTATTTACATAGTTATGTATACTCATAATAATCCCAATAGAGGGAAAAAGTTATAAAGATTTGTAAATAATAATAAATGGATCTCGTTGAAATAAAGGATTAAAAAATGATACATACTCTATACGGTTCACACATACATAAAAAATCATAAATATAATTCTAACGGTATAACCCTTTCATTTAAAAAAAATAAATTTAGAATAAGGAATATAAAATACTCTCTAATTAAGAAATTTTTTTACCAATGGGATAAATCTCAATCTAGAAGATAATTCCATGGTAAAGGTGGTGATATATTCTATAGAAAACATCAAAAAAGTGTCTTGGAAAATTCGTTTTACGTAATTAAACTTTTCTATAATGACTAGATATAATATTTGGAACAAGGTTTTTATCTACAACGTCCACCCAAAATTCTCATTGTGAGTATGTTCCAGGTACTCATATCCCATTTTACTATATTTTAATCTCTTATTAATAAATTATTACATGATAAAGCGGTATATTAATTCCTAGTGTGGTATACCCCATGCATGTATTAAAAGGATGATCATTTTAAATATAAGAAACTATATTGAAATGAAGTTTGATGATAAATTTAAGACATCAAATATCAAGAATTATGTGGAGACTAATTTGCATTTTGTTATAAATGGTAAGAGGAGAATAAAAATTTATTTATATTTTTCCATTAAACTATAACCTTGAATAGGTAAAGATAAATTTAATCATATTTGATAGAACTTCTTTATTAATTATATATCATACTCGTAGAAACATTAATCTATTTGTATTTGTTGGAATATCATAAATCAAGGAAAATCATAGATGATTTGAAATTAAAATCGTGTCAAAACTAACCACATGGCTACTCAAATAAGTTGAAACCTGTTTTAAAACCTTAAAAAGTGATTTTAATCTTTACCTAATGATAATATACCCTGATGAATTGATAAAAAACTTGATTAATAAGAATCAATATTTAGAATTTCATGTATATTTATAAAAAATTGATATCATCAATTCAGTTTTTAGGATAAATGAAAGGTTCTTAAAAGGAGAAAATGATATAAATAAGAGGTGTTAGAAAGTTATCATCAATATTGATGATAATCTCAATATATGGGGGAAATAATTGAATAAACGTGGGGAAAGTAATATTTATTAACATAAAGGATTCGTAGAATAACTTGAAAGATAAAAGGTTCCACATGAATAAGTGGATGATACAAATTTAAGTGGTATTAATTATTTGGTATTGACAAGTGGAATCCATTACTATTTCATGTTTCATATTCCCCAACAATGTGTTTTATAATTTATGTACATATTCATTAGTGAAACATTTTTTATATCATAATAATATACATTTACATAACATTCAATGTGTTTTATGGATATATAGTGAAAACCTAGTCATCGTTGACATTGTTAACTTTGAATCATCTTTTCTATAGAGAATTCTGGTTGAGTATAACAGAATGATTTATTGAAAAGTATTTTCTAAATGGATAATCAATCATTAGGGAATAAAATGAGAAATTAATATTTTATATGAAGGATTATTAGAATATTAAGGGGTAATTATTGATGGAAATGGGAATAAAAATAGGTTGTTGATGATATGGATTTACATGGAATATAATGGAGGGTATTGATGAGGATAATTATATCCCTTAATCGTGATTTCATAAAGGTTTGATAGGAAGATGAATTATGTTTTCTATCTGGTGAAAAATTAATTTTTGTAAAGGGGGAGTCAATTTTAAATTATTTAACCATTATATGACTTCATGAGAAAGGGGGGAAATGAAATCCAATATTCCATAATTTCAGTAGGTGATAACTGGTCATGAATATTTAATGCCATGAAAGGGAGGAGGCAAGGTCACATTGTTTTTTTAAAGGGTTTGTGAAGAGATAAACATTGTATGATGTTGAAAAATATAATCCATGGGGGTTGGAATCATGTTTTATATGTTAGATTTGTTGATAATATATAATGAGTGATTGAAAGTATATTTAATGTTTTTATGATATATTATCTATATATAAATGTTGGATTAAGTTACCAAGGTGTTAATGTGATGATTTTTTGTCTTGAACCACATAGAATACATGGATAGGTGTGGTGGAACAATTTATTCAATAAAACTACATGATATTTTGAAGAATTCTCACTAAGGAGGATATTGAATATATATTATGAATGGAGAATAAGATAGAATAGAGTTGGAGAAAACATTCATTATGTTTTAAGGACAACTATTGTAACATAGGATAAAAATTCTAATAAAATGGTTTGAGATGTGTTTTGGTGATTGATAAACCCTTGAATAATTTGAAATATGTTATTCTAGTTATGGGTTAATAATAAACCTATGTAAAGGTCACTCATGATATACGTAAGGGTCTTTCGACAGGAAATTATGTTGCTAAGGGTCACATCTAACCAATGTGAACCATTTAAAGGTCACTCCGGACAAAATTAAAAGTGAAACATGATCATTATATGGGTCATTTATTGTCTACCTAAGGGTGAATAAAGATGTTTTGGTTGTAGTTTCAATTTAGTATTCAACCAATTGGGAATGTTCATCTTGCGACACATTGTGGAAAATTTTCATGGAAGTTATAGAGATGAATTAAAGTAGTATGGTGAAGTAATCATTTACCATGGTACACACCACTATATGTTGAATAATGATAAACCATTTTTCATATGGAAAATCTAGGTTAAACCTTGTATGTGTGTTTGTCTTGCATTATAAATAGAGAGTTCACATTTTGAAAATTTTAGAATGCCCTATAGAAAGGTGTTTCTCTGTTAAATTTCAGTTTTGAAACATGTTAAGGATGAGTACAAGAATTATGGAGTACATGATAAAATATTAAATCATTTTGGATATCTGGTGAACTAAATATGCCAAAAATGCATAACAAGAATGTAACACACTATAGGAGTGGCCACTGTGTGTTGATAAAATCCCCATTGAAAAAAATTATCTTCACTATGATAATTTTTGGTACCTGACAGAATGTGGAGAAGTAAAAGAATTTCTAGTTGGATGAAAAAATTATCATCTATAGGGGACCATTCTTTTAATATAGGTGTGATGAGTATCAAATTTTTGGAATCGAGTTTTTATTTAGAAAGAGATAAAGATAAATACAGTAAAACATGTAGGTAGGCTCGCTACACATCGTGTTTCTAGAGGCTCTTATTTATTCTGCCTCATTAATCAAGGATATTAAATTTATAGTTTTTCTTGGAAATATATGGTGGTGATATTTTTATAGTTTATATGAATGATGTGAGAATATATTGTGTTATTATACATTAGGAGTCTAAATGATAGATTTAAATGAGGATTCTCATATCTCATGTTTTTGAATGAAGGAATATCATATAAGCTATATAAATTCATGCGTTTAAATAGAGATATTTGTTTCATGATATTCTAATAGGTTTAATGTAAGTGTTTAAGTAATAGTTATTCATGGATCCTTTAAAATCGTTGACATAATTAAAGGATCATATTCTTGGTAAATCAGAACATGATAATGGAGAAAATAATCACCCTTGAATTTAAATCATTAAATTATAGTTCTATGTTAGACATTTTATATTTGAATATAATTTTTTTTCATGTAAATTTTGTGAGACAATGAGTCATATAGATACTCATAGAGTAATATGTATAATTATTTCCTTTGGAAAGGTTGGAAAAATATATTTTGATATGTGTAAACCTGCATTATTTTGTAATTACAAGGTTCATGATAGGTTTACCATTATCTTTTCGTATTGAAAACTATAAAATGTTTCAATCCAAGACTCATTTCATGTTAATGTGGAACTGCTTTCAAAAGGTAGGTGATCACTAGTACATTTTCAGTGACATCATAGAAAACATTTTGGTTGAGAGGAAGAGAGGTTGGGCACATCACACTATTTTGAAAGAAATTATTGCATACTCCATGAATCTATTATAGATTAATGTTATATTCATGAATTATTCCCAATTACTAGACTGTGATTGGTTTACAATATGCCTATGATCTGGCCAAGACCACATGTCTAACATAAACCTCAACAATTTCCCCATTACTCTCTTATTAATTTTATGAATCTTTGGTTTAAGGATGACTAATTGAGATTTCAAAAGTTTATTTCCATCCAGTGAAGTGGTTTTTATTTTGGAGTTTCAATTAAACATTTATGAGGAATCTAATATATCCTATGAATGTATGAATGAAAACCCACATAGTATGATGGAATGGGTGAAGGAAATATGGAATTGTGTTCAGACTTAAAAAAGGCATCCTACATATGAAGTTATAAATAGGAATCAGATACCATGTAGTTCATTGTAATGATTAAGAGTTTGACCTCAATACGAGTCCCACAATAGTGTAATGGAATTATTGTTGCATATCTCTAAGCCCACATGAGTCTTTCTTCGTATGAGAAACAAGAGAGAGTAGAATATTTTTCACATTTTAAGAGATTGTAACGTTATATTTAAAAGAAGGAATTACATACGGAGGCTAATTATAGAATATTCGTAGTTCATAAAAGGGGAGATAGAATTAAATAAGGTGAAGCTTATGCATGAGATTCTCTAAGGTACCTGACATAGTAAGGGGGTCAGGTAAGGGTATGTTTTGGGGCATACACTTAGAAGTCCATATTTCTAGAACAATGAATATAATCTCAACTCATGGAGATTAGATTTTGGTAGGGTCTTACACTATGGATGATTCCCATGAATCAGATCAACTCCCCCCATTTATTTATGACATTATGTCGATGGTTGATTGTTAATATTATAGATTATAGAATTTAGGAGGCCCATGTTTCTAGAACCATGAGGAGAATCTCAACTCATGGTTATTAATTTTCATTTGGTACTTACACCTTAGATTATTCATATGTTCAATATGAATGAGGTGCATCTCAACTCATATAGATTTGATGGTTTTCTTGAGTCTTACACATAGGTGGAATCCCATATTTCTGGAACTATGATAAGAATATAAAGTCAGGGTTATTTTGAGGATTGGTTGCGACTTACAGCTTGGAGGGCACCCATGATTCTTTTTCCCCCATTATACTCAAAATATGAAGAAGGTAGATTATTAATATTTGGTCTCAAAAAAATTAAAATGTAGGAAACTAGAAGATTATTTCAACCATAGGTGTGTAAAGAATGAAATTTTTTCCAAATGTGGGAGCATGGTGAAATTTCCGACCACCCTAATAAAGAAAAAAAATGATTATACCAAAAAAGAGATATAAAATGACATTAGACCATGTTAGAGGGGTAATGGTGGTGTTTATCCCAAGTGGGGGCTATCAAGAGAGCTGATCCCAAGTAGAAGGTCAAGCAAAGGTTCTTAGACCAAGTGAGAAGGAAAAAAGAGGTGATTAGAACATTTTAAGGTTATCAATGATTCTTAGAACAATTCAGAGTGATAGTGATGGTTTTTATCCCAAGTGATGGATAACAAGAATGTTTAACCCATGTGGGAGGTCTAGAGAAGGTTAGTCCAAGTGAGATGTCTAGAAAAGGTGATTAGACCTAGTGAGGGACAACAAAAGTTCTTTTACCCTGTGAGGGATAGAAGAATTTCTTATCCAAAATTAGGGGGATAAAAGAGTTTCATAGAACTAGTGAGGGCTAAAAACGTTTCATAGATGAAGATAGATGGATATCGCAAGTTCTTATCCCAAATGGGGGCATGAAAAGTTTAATAGGCCAAGTTATAGGGATTGAATATGTTCATAGTCCAAGCGAAGGATAAAAAAGGTTATTAGACAAAGTTATAGTGATATTGTAGGTTCTAAACCTATGTTAGGGGTAGAAAAGGTGCCTATCCCAACTAATAGGGCTAGTGAAGGTGCTTATCACCCATGAGGGATAACAAGGGTTCTTATCCCATGTTATAGGTATAGGATTAGTGGTTATCCCATGTGATGGCTACCAAGGTATCATAGCCCATGTTTGAGGGCGAGAACAAGTTCTTAACCCAAGAGAGGGATATCACGGAAAATTATCCCATGTGGGATGTCTAGGTAAGGTTATTAGCCCAAGAGATAGGGCCAACAGAGGTTTTTAGACCTAGTGAGGGAATTAAAAAGAGCTTAGCCCATGTGTGATGGAAATAAATGGTGTTTATAACACGTGATAGGGCTATTAGAGGTTCTTAGTCCTAATTAGAGATAGAAAATGGTGTTTATCTCTTGTTAGAGGGCTGGAACAAGTACTTATTCCAAGTGAATGAAAAAAATGTTCTCAGAATATGTAAGAGGGCCAATACAGGTGCTTAGCCCAAGTGAGGGATAAAAATGGAAATTAGAAAATGTGGGAGGGATATCAAAGTTATATAGCCCATGTTAGATGGATTAAAGAGGAATATATCCCAATCTAGGATTGGAAAAGGTGTTTATCCAATGTAAGAGGGCTAGTGCTTTCACATTTCCCAATAAAGGGATATCAATTGTTCTTATCCCATGTTAGAGGGCTAGAACAGGTTCTTAGCCCAAGTTAGGGCTAACAATGTTGCTAAACCCTAATTATAAGGCTATAATAGCTTCTTGTCCCATGTGAGGGGGGTAGTGAGGGTTCTTTTCCCATGTTATTGGGATAATAGAAGTTATTACCCTTAGTGAGGGTTATAAAAGGAGATTATCCATCATTATAGGGTTGTCATAGTTTCTTAGCCCATATGAGGGAAAGAAAAGGTTCTTAGATAAAGTTAGAGGGCCAATAATGGCTATTAGACCATGTGATAGTAAAAAAGGGATATTGACCAAAGTGGGAGGGCTAGTGAAGTTTCGTAGCCCATGTGAGAGGTTCATCATAGGTTATTAACCCTAGTGAGGGATAAAAATGTTTCTTATCCAATGTTAGTGGGATAACAAAGGTTATTATCCTAAGTGAGGGAAAAATGTGTTTATTCAATGTTAGAGGGATTCAACATGTGCTTATCCCACATGAGGGCATGAAAATATGCTTTGTTGGACCGAATGTGTAAATGTATATGTACATTAGATGGAACAATACAAGAGAGGGGGTGAATTGTAGGTTTAAAAACTTTATGTTTAAACACTTAAGAGATTAGTTTAAAAGATCTTACACTAAAACAATTCAAGAAACCACAATTGTATTGAATATAAAGGTATGATGTAATGTAATACTATTAGAAAAGTAAAGTAATTGTATTCAAGATGAATAAAATAATCAGAGTATAACAAGTGTGAGAGATTCTACTATAAAGCGTATATAATCTATTAAAACATTATGTAATAGAATAATCATAATTGAAACAATTACAATTGAAAGTGTAAAGAAGAAAGGAAACAATAAAAATTCCTTTCTAATACAAACATCAGTGGAAAAGTAAAAGTATTACAATTATTTTAACCCAAAGAGAAGGGTTCTCCTTTCACCTAGGATAAGAGGTCTGTCTTACCACCACCTTGGTAAGCCCTCGATTCGATGATCGGTTTGTCTGTCTACCTATCCCCGACAGCCCTTGATACGATGATTGGTTTGTCTGTCTGCCTATCCCCGACCTTCCTCGATATGATGATTGTAACGTCTGTCTACCTAGCCCTGGCATCAATCGATTTTGTAGGTAATCGGCACCTTTGTCTTTCAATCACTTGAAAGCCCTAGATACGATGATCTGTCGCACAAAGCACAAAGCATGTGAGAATTCCCAAAATCTCTCTCTAGAACTTGATAGAAGCATAGTATCGCCATTCTTTTTTCTCGGCTTCAAATGAACTCCTATTTATAGGTCTTAGGTTCCAATGTTTACATTTCCACCAACGGTTATATTTCTCTGAAAAACTCAGAGGGACTTGGACACGAGGTATTATAACAGTTATATTGAAATATAAAGCATGACATCATTTTGATTAGTTTGTAACTAACTCAACGACATCATATTGGTTAAAAAAAAAGATATAAAAATATGATAAACAAGAGTACGATTGATCTAAAACAAGTATTTTTATAAAATAATAAAAGCATGCATGTGATAGAAGTATGAGTACTATCAGTATTAATATGTGTAATGTATTGATATGATACAAAGTAAGATACACAATAGTGAGTTCAATTGATAGACTCAGTACGATACAATTGACAGAGTCAGTATGAAAAATTATAGTCCGTACTATCAGCATGGTCATTACAATCAACATGATCAGTACGATTATCAATGTCAGTATGATCAACATGGTTATTACGTTCAGCATGATCAGTACGATAAGCATGGTCAGTACGATCAAAATGCTAAGTACGATCAACATGATCAATACTATCAGCATGGTAAAAGACATTTGTGATTTCCAAAATAGGATATAAAAGTCGAAAGAAGACTTTTGACTCAACAATCTCCCCCTTTTTGGAAAGCACAAAACCAAAAATAAAGACAACAAGAAAAACTTATCTCCCCCTGAGTTATTGGAAACTCTTCTGAATATGAAATTGAAAACAAGAAATCCCCCCTTAGGTATGTATTTTCTTAAGGATTGTATTCATAGATTTTCCTTGGTTTTGAATTATTTGATTAAAACATTCTCTCTTTGTAAAACATTCTCCCCCTTTATAAAACATTCTCCCCCTTTGTGATTTACAATAAGAATGGGGTAACCTTGAATTTCCTGAAAGAGTTAGGGAAAATAATTTCATGAAAAAAGAAAGATTAACATAAATGTCATTACAAAAAAAGACTTATAGGTTTTATAAGAAAAGAAAAAAAAACAGTCATTTGTTTTCTCTTTCCTTTTCCTTCTTTATCAGCTCATGAAGAACATCTTTCTTCTTTTTGATTTCTTTCTTGTCTTCCTAAATTGAATCACCCTGAGATCTGAGAAGCTCTTGTTGGTTAGCAAAAAGATGATCTTGATTCTTGATGGTCTCCTCCTGTACTCTAATTACTTCGTCAAGAGTATCAATTCTGTTTTGCAAATTCTTGTTATCGTTGGATAACATAGAATTTTGTTTCTTCAAAAAAACTATTTCATCATTGAAAGATGAAACCTTCGAGAATTCAGAATGAAAAGCATTCATTCTCTCTTGCAATTCTTTCTCTGAAGAGATATCAGCTCCATGAGTTACCAGATTCAGTCTTTCAACAGTTTATTTTTCAAGCTTATTGAATGAAATCACAAGATCATTTGACAACCTCTTTATATCGTCAATTTCTATCTCATGGTCATTCACTGAGCTTTCTTTTTTATATGAACACTTGGTTATCCTATTGAAATCTTTCTTATGAGTAGCTGAAGTTCTAGATAAAACATTCAAATTAGCTTCAACTGACAAAACATTCTTTCTCAATTCTCTTACAGAACCAAATTTCTTTTTCTGATTGCCAGCAATGAAATCAATTTTTCCCTCAAGCCTAGGAATGTATGTAATAGTATTTTCAACACTTCTTAAAACATGAAAATGTAATCACTCCTCTTGAGAGTGATTTGTTGTTCTAAATCAGTATCATCATCGTACGAATGCAGTTCATTTGACTGGCTTGAGTCTACAACTGGCTGTTTTCCTTTTTCTTTTTCTTTCTCCTTTCGTTCTTCCTCCACTTTCTCACTGATGACAATAAATTTTTCCATATAAGAAGATTGAGAACCTTTCTTTGCATGAGTGGGCGTTTTATCCAGAGTTTCAAAAGATTCAACCGGTGATTGATTACTATGAAGAACTAGTTGAATACCTTCACTTTGTTTTTGATAAGGTTATTCTCTACACTTTATCGAACTTTGAAGGAATTCTAAAAGAAAATCTCCTTCCTCTTCTTCAACTTCCTCTATCTATTCCAACATCTATTTTCCTTTTTCTTTCTCTAGAAGACTATGTATGCTTGTTTTCTGATGTATTTCTTCCATTAGTTGCGCACTATCATCCCCAACCATTTTTTGTACTTTAGAGATATCAAAGTCTTGAGCCTTTCTTTTCAAAACATTCTTCTTTTTTATTTTCAGCTTGAAGGGTTTCCTCTACCCTTATTCTTTCTGCAAAAGCTTTAGCTGGGCCATGATCAAACTTTGGATCACCTTCCTTTCTCTGTTCCTTATCTTTTCTCCATTTGGCCCCGACTTCCTTACTATATCTCAGTTTCTTCTTTGTCTTTGAAACGGTTTGCGGATCTGACACTTGAGGAGCACCGATGGAAGGATTGTCTCTGACTGGCATAGGTGCTGATTGATTTTGAGCCGATTTTGCTTCTAAATCTTTTACAAAAAGATTTGAATTCGGGTCAAAACAATCATTCAAATTAATCAAAGTAATCTCACTAATCCAGGATGGCTTCAAATCTATCAGATTTCCTTTCAAAGGAATATTAAAAAACATCATACTCTCGGGAATGAACGTTGTAAGAATAGCTGGATACATAATCAAATGAGACATAATTGCTCCTGACTTAGCATTCTTCATAGTTTCAAAAACATATCCCATGAGATTTACTTTTCTCATATTTACACGATAGTCAAGCATAAAAATATCATATACTTTCAGATTTTCCCTATCCCCTTTCCATGGGATAAGAATGCCTTGCATCCATAGAGCCACAAATATGTTATCTCATGAAAGATGAGCCACATTTCTCTACTCTTCATTTATGATAAACAGAGACTTTTCATCAATTTCTTTGTTAAACGTACCAACTTCTTCTAGTAGTTTATGAGATGGACGGAAAGATTCACCTTCTATTAGAACATTCAAAAAATGAGCTTCTTGATTCACAGACATAGAAATATTTCTATCCTTCGCAGTAAAGTTGATGGTCATGTTCTTATCAAAAGATACAGTTTCATAAAAATGACTGACTTCATTAATAAGAACTGGATCTTGGGATACTGGTTTTTCAACACAGAAATGTTCCCACACATGAAGCAAAATGATTCTTTTGATTGTGGAATCGTACGAATCAAAAAAGTCCTGAGAAACTAACATTTCTCTGAAAAAGTATTTCTCTGTAAAAGTATTTGAAGACATTTCAGCGGGAGTATTAGCAGAGGAATGGGATATATAGGTGAAGCTGTTGAAAGATCATACGATGACTTTATTCGGTGCAGCAGAGCTTCGCCAGAAATCTTGAAAAACTAATGTGGGTTTGGGGGGGTCTATTTATAGGCGGAAAAATGGTGACCATTGATCTTCTATGGTTAAGATTAGAATAGAAGAAATCAAAGTTAGGATTAAAAAGAAATAAAAATTAAAACAAAATGAAAAGTATGTACCTTCCGGAGATCATAAGGTAATTGTTGGTTTAGATAATATTGAATAAAATCAAGCATACGAAGTAAAATAATACCATCAATCATCATTCTGATGGAAAAAAAAGTTGTTACCATTAACTTATAAGCTGATGGAAAACGATCTTGTTACCAAGAGTGGACAAGACATTGGAAAACAATCTTGTTACCATGAACTGACAAGCCGATGGAAAACAATCTTGTTACCATGAACTAAAAAGCCGATGGAAAACAATTTTGCTTCCATGAACTGACGAGACGATGGAAAAAAACATGTTACCATGAACTGACAAGCCGATGGAAAACAATCTTGTTACCATGAACTAATGAGCTTATGGAAAACAACCTTGTTACCATGAACTGACGAGCCGATGGAAAACAACCTTGTTACCATGAGCTAATGAGCCGATGGAAATCAAACTTATTACCATGAACTGACAAGCCGATGGAAAACAATCTTGTTAGCATGAACTTACAAGTTGATGGAAAACAATCTTTTTACCATGAATTGAAAAGCGGATGGAAAACAATCTTGTTACCATGAACAGATAAGCCGATGGAAAACAATCTTGTTACCATGAACTGACAAGCCGATGGAAAAGAAATTCATTACCAAGAACGGACATGCTGATGGAAAAGAAATTCATTACCATGATCGGACATGCCGATCGAAAAGAAATTCATTACCATGAACGAACGTGACGATGGAAAAGAAATTCATTACGGTAATCAGTTATTACGATAAACAGATAGGTGAATAATATGATAAAACCGTCAATACGATAAAGAGATAGGTAAATAATACAATAAAACAGTCAATACAATAAACAGATAGGTAAAAACACATACCAGGAGAATAAAAAATTAAAGATCATAAGATAATAAGAAACACAGTAAGATATGTTCTCCCCATTTCTAAGAGGAGTTGTTTAATGTAAGAAGAAATGTAAAAATTGAAGTAGATATGAATGATTATTTTAATGTAATCATTCCTTGCTTCTATTTTAAAAACTCAAATCTATTGGAAGGTAATGATTTTGTAAAAATGTCAGCAAGTTGTTCTTGCATTCCGATGAATTGTATAATAATATCTTTTTTTTGTGATCCCTAAGAAAGTGATGCCTAACATCTATGTGTTTTTCACGAGAGTGATGTGCTGGTTTCTTACTAAGAGATATGGAACTAGTATTGTCACATAGAATTTGGGTTTTGGAAAAACTCAATTCAAGGAAAGTGACTGTGTGTTGCATCCATAACACTTGAGCACAACAACTTCCGGCTGCTACATATTCAGCTTCAGCAGTGGAAAGTGCTACCGAATGTTGTTTCATGCAGGACCAAGAAACCAGAGAATCTCTTAAGAAATGACATGTTCCAGATGTACTTTTTCTATCCATTCTACAACCACCAAAGTCAGCATCTGAAAAACTTATTAAAACAAAATCATTTCCAGAAGAGTAAAATAGTCCTAAATCCATAGTGCCTTTTAAATCCCAAAATATTCTTTTTACGACTTTTAAATGAGACTCTTTTAGATTAGATTGGTATCTTGCACATAAGCATACAGAAAATATTAAGTATGGTTGACTAGCTATCAAGTATAGAAAACTTCCTATCATACATCTAAAAATTGTTTGATCTAATGGTTTCCTAGTTTCATCAGGATCAAGTGTATTTGATGTACCAATTGGAGTGATAATACTTTTAGTCTTGTCGTATCCATACTTTTTGAGTCAATCTATAATATAATTATGATGAGATATATATGTTCCTTTTAGTTTTTTGGAAATTTGAAAACCTAACAAGAATGTTAACTCACCCATCATACTCATTTCAAACTCAGATTTCATTAAATTAGCAAAAGAATTAGTTAAATATTGTTGAGTTGATCCAAATATGATGTCATCAACATAAATTTGATCAATCAAAACTTTTTTATTTTCCATTTTTATAAAATGGTTTAGATCTACTGTACCTTTTGTATAATTTTTTTGTAATATAAATCCTGTAAGTCTATCATACCATGCTCTAGGGGATTGTTTAAGACCATATAGGGATTTGGTATGTTTAAAAACAAGATTAGGATGTTTTGTGTCTAGAAAACCAGGAGGTTGTTTGAAAAAAATTTCTTCTTGAACAAAACCATTTAGAAAAGCACATTTAACATCCTTTTGAAATAGTTTGAAGTTAAAGTATGTTTCAAAGGCTAATAGAATTCGAATAGATTCATGTATAGCTATCAGAGAATATGTTTCTTCATAGTCTATTCCCTCTTGTTGATTATAGACCTTAGCAACAAGTCTTGCTTTATTTCGTAAAATGATTCCATTTTCATCACATTTGTTTCTAAAACCCCATTTTACTCCAATTACAGTTGTTCTTTTAGGTCTTTTAACTAAAGTCCAGACTTGACTCCTCTCAAATTCATTTAGTTCATCTTTTATTGGTTTGATCCAATCTTCATCACCTAAAGCCTCATTTGAACTTTTAGGTTCAAATTGGGAAAAAAAATCAAGATGTTCTATTTCATTTCTTATGGAATTTCTGGTCCTTACAGGTTGATTTACATCACCAATGATGTTATCACTTGGATGATTCCTAAGAAACAATTGATTTGTCTTTTGTAAAACATGTTTATCAACACATGGTAGAAATTCTTCTAGGGTAAAAATTTCAGGAACACTTTCTTGAAAAATTTCCTTATCAGAAGGTTCTTCTAACAAAGGTTGATAATCAGTTTTTGAAAACACATCTGAGGATGTAGGTTGGGATGATTTAAAAACAAAATGATCAATTTCATCAAATTTTACATGTACTGTTTTCTCAATAGTAAAAGTGTTTTTATTGAAAACTCTATAAGACTTTGAAGTTATAGAATAGTCTAGAAAGATTCATTCATCAGATTTTGATGCTAATTTGTGTAGATTATATTTTGTATTCAGAATGAATACTTTGCACCCAAAAACATTGAATTATGAAACTTTAGGTTTTCGTCCAATCCATAATTCATAATGTGTCTTATTAAGAAAAGGTCTGGTTAAAACACGATTTATAGTATAACAAACAGTACTAACAGCTTCAGCCCAAAAGTGATTAGCAATTGAGTATTCACTCAACAAGGTTCTAGTCTTTTCTCGAAGAATACGATTTTTTCATTCTACAACACCATTTTGTTGAGTACTTCATAGAGTTGAGAAATTATGAGTAATACCTTTCTTACTACAAAAAGTTTCAAATTCACAATTTTGAAATTCACCACCATGATGACTATGAAAAGTTATCAATGGTAGGTTTTTCTCATTTTTAACATGGGCTCTAAAAGTTATGAAATAGGAAAAGGATTCATATTTAATTTTTAGAAAATAGACCCATGGGAATCTTGTAAAGTCATCCACTAAAACAAATACATAGTGTTTTCCTCCAATGCTTCTAGTTTGTGAAAGACCAAAAAGATGCATATTCACTAGCTGTAATGCATTAGAAGATGAAAATTCTTTAATTTATTTTAAGCTAGTTTATGTTCATTTCCAAATTGACAAGGATCACAAAATTCTGTAGAATCATATCTAAGAACCGGTAGTCCCTATACAAGTCTTTTATTTGAGAGTTTACAAAGGTTTCTTAGGTTGTAGTGTCCTAGTCTTCTATGTCATAGCCATGAATGGACTTCTATTTCACTTAAGCAGGGTATGTTATGGCTCCTATGGTCTTCTAAGATAATAGTGTATACATTCTCTTTCCAAGGGCAGATATAATGAACTCATCCTTGTAATTGTGAACAAGACACTTATCATTTCTAAAATTCACAAGGTAACCTTCATCACATAATTGGATTATGCTGATGAGATTGTGCCTAAGTCCTTTAACAAAAAAACATTTGAAATAAGAAATTTTCCAAGAAAAATAATATTACCTATACCAACAATCTTTCCATGAGCATTATCTCCGAAGGTAACCTTTACTCCTTTTGTTTTGATAAACGTTTCAAAGAAATCTTTGTTTCCGGTCATGTGTCGAGAACAACCAATATCCATTTTCCAAATATTCCTGTTGGCACACTTCTCATTTTCCTGAAAAAGAAACAATTAGTTTTTCGGAATCCAAACTTGTTTGCATCCAGAATGGTTAGATAACATAATTTTAGGTATCCACATTTTTTCTGCAAAATGAGCTTTACGGAATCCTAACGACTGAGTTCTATTAAGATAACACTCACTTTTACAATGTCCACCACATTGACTCTTAGAAAAAAAAGGGTTATTTTGGGGAACAAAATGGTTATTACAAAAAACAGGTTTGGAATGAGTATAACCAAGTCCAGAATGATTTCTCAAATGCCAGATTTGGGAATACATTTTGTCAAAGTTCTCATTGTCATATGTAAAGTTTGACAAACATTTTTTCAAATAAAAAATATCCGACTTTAGTTTTAAAACTAAATTTTTATCCTCCAAAACATTTGATTTTGAACTAGGGTTAGGCTCTAAATAAAATTTCTTAAAAATTACATTTTCTAGATCCTTAGAATGTTTATCCTTATCAGATTTGACTTTCTCAAGGGTTATTAAAATACATTCAATATAAAAAGTTTTCATATAAAGATCATTATAAAGATTTGATACTTCATTAGTTAAAACTGAAATTATATAATTTTCATTATCGAGCTTTTTATTAAGTTTAGAATTATCATTTTCAAGTAATTTAGAAAATCTAGATACTTCTTCAAAATAAGGTAATGTATCACCTTATAATGATGAAGAATCATCATTTGAAGATTCATAATATGTATTATCAGTATAAATTTCATTCAAAGAGACATTTGTAATAGCTTCTGCATTGTGTACCTTAGCCATAAGACAATGATCTTCAATTGGTAGTCTGGCTATAAGTCCAATATTTCTATGACCTACGGACTCATATTCGGAATAATTATCTGAAGAATCGCTACCACATGCACTCCAAGTATCATTTTCCTTCAAGACATTCTTTGTCTTTGTCTTGTAATACTTTGTCTTATTTATTTCAAAATGTTTCTCCTTTCTGTCTTTTCTCTTCAGTAAAGGACAATCAGGCCTTATATGACCCACTTTATTACATTCATAACAAGATACCTCTGAAAATTTCTTATCCTTCCTATTTTTGAATCTATATTGGAAGTATTTATTTCCCATAATCTTTTTCGTCCTTCGAGCAAGATTGGATAACGCATTTTCCGAGTCATCACTATCACTTGATTATGATATAATAACTTTCTTCGATTTGGATCTTGTTATCCTTTCAGGCGTTTTAGCTTTAGCTGTAAAGGCTACACATCCGTTCCCATTTTTCTTCTTATTGGAATCAGCATCTCTCTTCATTCTTGTCTCATGCTGTAAAAGAGTTCCAAATAGTTCATCATGAGTAATCTGGGAAAATTTTCTATTTACATCAATAGCTGTCCTTTTTAACTCCCATTCATTTGGAATTATATGAATAATCTTATCTACAAAAGATTCATCATCAAGACCTTTTTCCCCCATAGATTGTAAACTATTGACAATTATCATAAAGCTTTGTTGAACTATACATACTGTCTCTCCATAAGGAAAAACAAATCCATGATACTCAGCTCGAAGAATTGCTCTTCTTGTTTCTATAACCTTGGATGTACCAAAATGTGTGACTTCTAATTTCTTACAAATACAGTTGGCTGCTTCACAAGAAGATATCTGACTGTATATATTCCTGGTCATAGAACATAGTAAAGTATTGTGTACCTTGTAATTCAGTTGATATTCATTCTTCTCTTGGTTAGTGAAAGTACTGACTTCTTTGTCAGGAATTTTGTAACCTCCAGTAAGCATAATAAAATTGTCTACACCATTATTGACAACAAACATCTTCATTCGATCTCTCCAATACTCATAACCATTCCCATTAAATATTAGTGGTCTAGAAGGATTTAGATTTTTAATCGACCCAATATTCATTGCTTCCATCTAATGAAACAAAATCTTATCCACTCCACACGTTTGTGTAGTAAGTAGTTAAAATGAAAGATTGAAAGAAATAAAGCAAGTAATGCAAATCAGTGGAAACCTGCTCTGATACCAATTGTTGGATCAAATATGTAAATATATATGTACATTAGATGGAACAATACAATAGGGGTGAATTGTAGGTTTAGAAACTTTGTGTTTAAACACTTAAGAGATTAGTTTAAAATATCTTAAACTAAAACAATTGAAGCAATCACAATTGTATTGAATACAAAGGTACGATGTAATGTAATACTATTAGAAAAGTAAAGTAATTGTATTCAAGATGAATACAATAATCAGAGTATAAAAAGTGTGAGAGATTCTACCATAAAGCGTATAGAATCTATTAATACAATATTTAATAGAATAATCGTAATTGAAAAAATTACAATTGAAAGTGTAAAGAAGAAAGGAAACAATATAAATTCCTTTCTAATACAAACAACAGCGGAAATGTAAATGTATTACAATTATTTTAACCCAAAGAGAAGGGTTATCCTTCCACCTAGAATAAGATGTATGTCTTACCACCACCATGGTAAGCCCTCGATACGATGATCGGTTCGTCTAACTGCCTATCCCCAGCAGCCCTCGATACGATGATTCGTTCGTCTGTCCGTATATCCCCGGAAGCACTCAATACGATGATCAGAACTTCTATCTACTTATCCCTGGCATCCCTCGATTCTGTAGGTAATCAGAACCTCTGTATTTCAATCACATGAATGCCCTCGATACAATGATCTGTCACACAAAGAACAAAGCATGAGAGAAGTCACATCGTCTCTCTATAGAACTCTATAGAAGCAATGTATCACCATTCTTTTTTCTTGGCTTCAAATGACCTCCTATTTATAGGCCTCAGTTTCCAATAGTCACATTTCCTCCAACGGTCACATTTCTCCGAAAAACTCAAATGGACTTGGACACCTGGCATTATAACGGTCATATTGAAACAAAAATCATGACATCGTTTTGATTAGTTTGTAACTAACTCAACGACATCGTATTGGTTAAAACAAAAGATATTAAAAGATGATAAACAAGAGTACGAATGATCTAAAACAAGTCTTTTGATAAAATAATAAAAGCATTCATGTGATAGAAATATGATTACTATCAGTATTACTAAGTGTAATGTATTGATATTCTATAAAGTAAGATACAGAAAAGTGAGTACAATTGATAGAGTCAGTACGATACGATTGATAGAGTCAGTACGAAAAATTATAGTCCGTACGATTAGTGTGGTAAGTATGATCAGCATGATCAGTATGATCAGCACTGTCAGTACGATCAGCATGGTCAATAGGATCAGCATGATCAGTATGATCGGCATGGTCAGTACGATCAGCATGATCAGTACGATCAGCATGATCAGTACGATCAACATGTTCAGTACGATGAGCATGATCGGTACGATCAACATGGTAAAAGACATTTGTGATTTCCAAAAACAATATATAAAAGTCGAAAGAAGACTTTTGACTCAACATTCTTATCCCAAATTATAGGGCTATTTTTTGTATTAATACAATATGGGGGATGATTAGGGAGATTGGAACAAGATATAGGGATAATAATGCTTATTTAACAAATTGAGGGATAAATAGTCTATGCAGGTCCTACATGAAGGTGCTCCACATAACTGCTCCTTGAAAGTCCTCTGCAAAGGTGCTTCACATAGGTGCTCTATGTAGGTTCTCTTCACTAGTGCTCCATGCATGTCCTCTACACAGGTTATGAAAAAAAAATTCCATGATACCAACATGATTTTTTTTATTCTCATTATGGGTTTATAATGTTACTTATTATTTATTTTGATATCACATGGATCATGACTATCGATTATAATGACTCTTTCATTATCGATGATTTCATATTTAATGATCCATGCATATATGTTCCTAATTTAATTAGGATTATCTGATGTACTCTAATTATTTCATTATAACCTTATTAAGTTATTATTCTCCTTCATGACATTTAAGTGTTAATGTTTATGTTTACCTCTACTGATAATTTTACCTCACCCTCTTTATGTTTTATTTTCCCAATATTATCAAGAATGATGTTGAATGAATTATTTCTAAAATGGTTTCATATGGATAATGATGATGACATAATGTGAGATAATAAAAAATTGGTTTGGTGGGAGAAATGCCAATATAAAGACTTGGATATTTTTATATATGATTTTTACTAATTATCAAAAAAACTATAGCTAAAATGTATTTGATAATTCTAGTGATCCAATATTTATTTTTGATATTAGATGTTCTAGATAGAAAAAATTCTGTCACCTCTATCGGTATAAAATCCAATAATATGATGTTTCTGATTTCACCACTAAAACCATGAGTGAAGGTTCCGGGATGTTGTAGTTATGTATATAAGATATATAGAAATCATCATAGAAAAAGGATTCACTCATATATTTTAATGAGTGTAAGAAGGGAGAAGCAAGTGAGGAACATAATAGATAATATACCCAAAGATGTATATTTGAGGTGTTTTAGTGGACTATGATGAACCTGAAGAGACCATAAAGAATATAAAATATTTAAGAGACCCTCATGTATATAAACTGTTGATTAATCACTTGTGTAGTGTGTATGAGTAAATAGGAGGCATTGTGTTCATTATTGGTAGTGATCACTTCTGGATGCCTTTGTAATGTGGATATATAGAGTATTATTTTCTCGACATATCAACACATCCTTAGCATGAGCTCCTTTGTTTTCCCCATTTGGGAGAACAAATTAAATTATTGCATCCCTGTATTTTATATTTCATGAACAAGAAGTATATTATAGATTATCTGAAAAGAGTATGGTGATTAATTGTTTATTATAATACATGAATAGGGTTATAAAAAAATGAAGATAATATAAAGGAAAATGAAAATAAAAATTCGAAACACCCTAATTCATCCTCCCACTTAGTACAAGTCTAGTTTTTAAAAGTGGTATTAGATACTAAAGTTTATATGATAGTTCAACATAATTTATTGGGTGTATGATGTTTTTGAAGATCGTGTAAAAAATTGTAACACCATAGAATGATAATGGGTTAAATGAAAAAATGATATGACTCATGTTAATAGGGTGCATCTTTCATTTCAGGAGCCTACCTGATTTGAAATCCACAGTTAAGCATGCTTGTCCTGGAGAAGTGATTTGGATGGGTGACTTTCTAGGATGTTTCTCAGGGTGTGTGTGAGTATGGAAAAAACAAACTAATAAAGAAATGTGTTGGACTGTGGGGATAGTCATTAGTTAGATGACTCGTTCGGGCACGTGGGTGGGTCCCAGGATAAGGACTGTGTGTCTGTGGGGAAAATAGTTATACCTGGCGTGCCAGGACCCGACGACAATGTTATGGAGTGGTGTGTATGCTATCACCAGGGCTCATTTGTTACATTTGGTATCTGATGTGGTAACTAGCCTTAAGTGTGGTGCACTGCTTGGGTTGAGATGTAGGGCCTAGAAAAATGATGTTATGCTCAAACGGTGGTGGGGGGGGGGGGGTTAACACCCCAAAATGATAAAGGGATAAATTTAAAAATGATATGACTCATGTCAATAAGGTGTATCATCCTTTTAGAGAGCCTACCTGATTAGAACTCCACAATTTAGCGTGCTTCACCTTGAGTAGTGATCAAGATGAGTGACCTTTTAGGAAGATTATTAGGGTGTGTGTGAGTGGGGACAAAACACTCTGGAAAGGACATGTGTTTTCCTATAGGGATAGTCATTAGTCGGATGACCCATTCAGGAATGTGGGTGGGCCCCAGAGTGTGGACCACAATAAGGTGCAACATCCTTTTCGAGAGCCTACCTAATTAGAACTCCACAGCTATGCGTGCTTCACCTGCAGTAATTATAAAGATCATTAACCTTTTAGGATGTTTCTCAGGGTGTGTGTGAGTGGGGAGCCTACCTGATTAGAACTCCACAATTAAGCATGCTTCACCTGGATTAGTGATCAGGATGGGTAACCTTTTTGGAAGTTTCTCAGGCTGTGTGTGAGTGGGGACAAAACACACTGAAAATGACATGTGTTGGAATATAGGGATAATCATTAGTCAAATGACCTGTTAAGGCATGTGGGTGGCCCCAGGGTGTAGACCATGTGTCTGCGGGGCAATTGGTGGTACCTGGTGGGCCGGGACACGATGACCATGTTAAGGCGGGGTGTCTGTGACCTCACCGGGGCCCACAACGAGGATGTTATTCTCTAGGGGGGGATTGTAACACCCTAGAATGATAAAGTGATAAATTAAAAAATGATGTTACTCGTGTCAATAAGGTGTGTCCTCTTTTTCGGGAGCCTACCTGATTAGAACTCCACAGGTAAGCGTGCTTCACCTAGAGTAGTGATCAGGATGGGTGACCTTTTAGGATGTTTCTTAGGGTGTGTGTGAGTAGGGAAAAACACAGTAGAAATGACATGTGTTTTCGTATGGGTATAGTCATTAGTCAGATGACTTGTTCAGGCACGTGGGTGGGCCCCAAGGTGGGGACCACGTGTCTGTGGGAAACTGGTGGTACCTGGTGGGCTAGGAACTGATGACCATGTTAAGGTGGGTGTTTGTGCTATCACTGAGGCACATTTGTTACATAAATAATATAAGATTTAAAGGTTACTATATTTGATATAAATCAATTATCCAAATGGAATTAAATAATAAACTTATTATGAGAATTATTTGAATTGTGAATAATTTTTTTAAAATAAAGGAATCAAATTGTTTCTACTAGTGATAGATATCAATCAAAGTTGAATTTAATTTAAAATTATTATCATTTCTATAAAAGAAAGAGAAATAAAGAAAATTATGAAATTTAGAGATAGCATTCTTGTAAAAAAATGAATCCTTGTGCATATCTATTTCTAACTACGACTTTTGAAAATATAAATTATAATGTTTACATAAATATAAGTATTAGAGTATGAAGAAACCACATAATATGGTTAGTATATAAATTTTTTTATGAATACAACAAAATGTGATTCATTTATTGAAAGATAAGCTCAACTCGTGAAGGAATAAGGTCAAATAAACAATGATGGCATAATAGTTTTGAAAAAAAAATATCATGAAAATGGATAGGATATTAATAGAGAAAATTAAAATTATTGAGGAATCGAATAAAGAATTAATGGTAAGAATGGAAAAGATGAAGAACTATGAATAATTCCCATCTATTCTCAATTAACAATATCAAGAATAGGTAAAGACTATTTATAGTGAATGGAAATGTTAGATGAACAATTTTGATGGTATACTGAAAGAGAAAGAGTCATGGATTAAAAATATCGATGAGGGTGTTTCATGCTAAAAATTTTGATTCAAACTCCCAGAAGGTTTGTGGAAAAAAATCAATATGTTATCAATAATGATATTAATCAAGTTTCAGGTAGAAAGAAGTATATATCTATTAGAAAAATTATAATTGTTTCTCAAAGAAATATGGTTGTGAAATTATATTTTTTGGTAGAAATTGATAAACCAAGAGTGTTTATATGGAGATAATAAGGTTTAAAAATGATGAAAATCTAATGTAAGCTGATATCAAATGAGAAAAAATATCACATAAATCATGGTTTTAATGAAATTTTTTATACCTATTCTAAATTTGGTCTTATGAAGAATAACTATAGACAAATACAAGTGGATAAGATATGAGGATATTTACATATAATAAACAAGAAATAAACAAAGGAAATTATGTTGTACCTAAAAAAGATTTGTGTTACAAAAGAAAAGTGAATTAGGTAATTAAAATAATATTATATAAGTATATACAATGGAGTATTTATAGTGACCACTATTTAAATGGATAAGAAATATTAAAATTACTATTTCAAATAATAATAGTTTCATGGTCATGTGATGTGATAGTAAAAGAAGACAAAAGAAGATGTGTCAAATACTTAGGGAAGTGCTGTGTCATTAAACCACATAGAGGGAATGGAAAAATTTATGATGTATAATGAAAGAATAATAAATGAATCTCGTTGTAATAAAAGAAGAAAAACAAGATACATTCTTGAGAGGGTTCACTCATAACTCAAAAATTCATAAATAGAATCCTAATTAAATAACCCTTTCATTGATAAAGAATAATTTTAGATAAAGGGGAAATAAAAAATATCTAAATAATGAAATCAATAATAGTGGGATAAATATAACACTAAAAGATATTTCCATGGAATAGATGGTGATTCATTAAATAGAAAATATCCAATACATGGATTGGAAAATTGGTTTTGTGTAAAGACACACCCCTATAATGACTAAAGTAAAAGTTTGGAACAATGTTTCTATCTACAAAGACAAACCAAAATCTTCATTATAAGGATGTTATAGGTACTCATCTCCCCATGTAATATATTTTCATTCCTTATAAATAATGTGTTACATGCTAAAGAGGGAGATATAATCCAAGTGTGGAACACACCATGTGTGTATTAAAATGTGGATCATTTTAAAAATAAGGGTTTATAATGAAATGAAGTTTAATGAAAAATTTTAAATTTCAATAATAATAAATAATTTGGAGATGAATATGAATATTGTAAAACACGATAAGAGGAGATGATCGATCTATACATATTTTTTGATTAATCTAGAACCTTGAATAATTGAATATTAATTTATTCATATATTCTATAACATCTTTATTTATTCTAAATATTACCCATAAAAGAGGGAATCAATCTACATATACTAAAATCTCATTAATTTGTGGAAATCATAGATGATTTGAAATGACCTGATTGTCAGAACCAAGTAACGGACCTCTCAAATAAGTTAAAACATGTTTGAGATCCTTTAAAAGTGATTTTAGGATTTATAAAATGATAATATACCCTAATTAATTGGTGCACAACTTTATTAAGATATATCAATATTTATTATTTAATGTGTATTTATAAACTAACAATATCGAATCATTGAATCAGTTTCTAGGATACCCAGAGGGTTCTTAAAAAGAGAAAACAATATCAATAATCGGTGAAAAGTATATCTTTCATGTTAATGGTAATTTCAATATTTGGGGGGAAATAATTAGAGAAACCTAGTGGGATTTATTAATATTCACATAAAGGATGTTTAGAATCATCTAAAATATTGTAGGTCCCATTTACAGAAGTTGAAGATATTGATTCATGTGGAATTAAATGTTTAGCATTGAAAAGTGGTATACATTGTCATTTCAATTGTAAAATTCCAAAACCATGTGATTTAAAATATCTGTACTAACTATTTAGCTAGATATTTTCTTCATTCACAGGAATATCCATTTACTTATTCATCAATGTGGTTTATGAATATATAGTGAAAACATAGACAACATTGGCATTGTTAAAATTGACTCATGTTATGTACATAGAGATCTAGATGATTAGACTAGGATGATTTATTGACAAGTCATTTACAATGGTTGAATCACTAATTATGTAATAAATGGATAAATTCATATTTTATCTGAATGATGCATGGAAGATGAAGTTGTAATTTTGGATGGTTAAGGGAAGGGAAATATTTTGATGATGATATGGATTTACATGGAATATAAAGTATAGTATTTTATCGGATCATTATATCCCTTACTCTTGATTTCATAATGGATTGATAATAAGATTACTTCCCTTGTATATCTAGGGAAGAAATAATGTTCAAAAAGGGGGATTCAATTTTAAATGAGTTAAGAACTATAAAAACATGATAAAGGGGGATCATGACAACCCTTACCAGGATTTTTTGAAAATGATAAATAATCTTTAATATTTAAGGTTATGTATTGGAGGAGGCAAGGTCACTTAGTATTTTATTAATTGGGCATGTAAAGAGATGTATTTTATAAGTTATTGACAATAATAATCCAAAGATGGAGAATTTTGGAACTGTTGTATCAGAAGATAGATTTTTTTGAAAATATATAAATAGTGATTGAATGTATATTAATTGTGTTGATGAGATATTTTAAATGTAAATAAGTTAGATGAAATTACCAATGTGTTAATTTAATGATGTTGTATCCTGATCCTCAAGGAATACAAGGATAAGTGTGGTGGAATAATTTCTTCAATAAAGGTATATTATTTTTTTAAATAAAGGCAACTAAAGGGGAGATTGAAGATATAGTGTGAATGGAGAAGTGGATGGAATAGAGTTAGAGAAACAATTCTTTGAGTTTGAAATAAAGCTGTTTTATCATGGATTAAAAAATTCTTAGATTATGGTTTGAGATTTTTTTGGTTCTTGAGAAAACCCATGAATCATTTGAGTGGAGTTATTTTAGTTGTGGGTTAATTATTAACCCATGTAAAGGTCACTCATGACCTATGCAGGGGAATTTTTCATTATAAAATATGTTGTGTAAGGGTCACCTCTAAATAGTGTGACCCATGAAAACGACCCTTTGTAAATACATAAGGTTGAAGCATGATCTGTAAATGGGTTAAGAAGGTATATGTAAGGGTAAATAGATGAGTTTTAGCTGCAATTTCTATTGAGTATTCCACCTATTATAAATGTTCATATTGGTACAGACTGTCGTAAACAGAGTTTAATAAGAATTAAAGAATAAAATTATGTTGATGTTTTAAGATTGATATAAGTAGTATAGTGAAGGAAACTTTCACCATGTTACACACCATTCAATGGTGAATGATGATAAACTATAACAGATAAAGACAAATCCTGGTTAAAGAAAGTATGGGAATTTGGATTGCATCTAAAATGAACTGTTCATTTATTGGAAATGGTAGCATGCTATACAGAAAGGTGATTCTCCTTATTAATTTACCTATGTAAATTGAGAATGTTGAGTATGAGAATTTTGGGGTCCTTGATCAAATATGAAATCATTTTAGATATCTGGTGATCTAAATAAGCCCAAAATGCATAATAGGAAAGTACCACACTGTATGAATGGCCACACTATGTTGATAAAATCCCTATTGAAAACATTTATGTGCACTTTGAGAATTTTGGTTATCTGAGGAAATGAAAAAAGGAAGAATAATTACTAGGTGGAAGAAAAAATTATCTTCCATAGGGACCATGCCTTAGAGTATGGTGCATTGAGCATTGAAATTCTCGAATTGAGTTTTTTATGTGGAAAATGGGAAAGGTAAAGATAGTACAACATGGAGGTATGCATGATACATATCTTGTTTCTAAGGGCCCATATTTATCATGAAAAATAAATCAAATATATTAACTTGATAGTTTTACATAGGAATATCATATAGAGTTATTAGTATAGTTTTTATGAGGGATGTTTGGATATTTTATGCCAATATAATTTTCGAGTCTAAATGATATATTTAAATAAAGATTCATACAACTTGTGTTTGTGATGGTTAAAATATCAAATAATCTAGAAAAAATCATGCATTTAAATGGAGATATATATTTAATTATATTCTAGTAGGGTTATAGAATAATATTAAAAAATAGATATTCATGGATCCTTTAAAATGGTTGAATGTATTAGACATTCATCTTCTTGGTAAATCAGAATATGATGAAAAAATTGAAACTTCATTAAATATGAAAGATTAAATTATCGAGATATATTAAGAATATTTTATTTGAATTTAAAAAATTTTATTTGAAAGTATATTTGGAGAGATAGTGAAGAAAAGGGAGAGTCTTAGAGTGATACACATCATTGTTTCATTTTTAAAGGTGAGAAAATTTTGGTTTGATATGTGTAATCCTGGTTTACTATTGAATTGTAAGGTTCATGTTGGGTTCACCATTTTGTTTCCTCATTCAAAACACCAATAGCTTTCATCCCAGAACTGGTTTTGAGATAATATGGTCATAATTTTCAAATGCTTTTTGTCACTGGTACATTTCATATGACATCCTAGAAAACATGTTGGTTGAGAGGATGGGAGGTTGGGGTCATTACACACTTTTGGCGGGGAATTATTAGCTACTCCAAGTCTCTCATTTGGATTTAAGATATATTCTTCAATAATTCACAAATCCCAGTTTGGGATTGGTTACACCTATAAAAATGGTTTGATCAAGACCAAATGTATGACATAAACCTCTAGTGCTTCCCCACAATTCTATTATTAATTTTTTGATGCTTTGGTTTAAATACGGATTGTTTGGATTTGTAGAGTTTATTTCCATTTTTGGAAGCAGTTTGTTTTTTTAGTTGTGATTGAATATAGAAGAGGAATCCTACATATCATGTGAAACCAGGAATCAGACCCCACATAGTTTGATGGAATGGGTGAAGGGATAATGACATTGGGTTCAGACCTCAAATAGGAATCCTATGTATCTTATTATGAATAGGAACCAGATACCATGTATTTTGATGTAATTATTTGAATTTTAATATCAATAGGTGGCCCTCAATGGAGGCACTTTTACTATGCTAATGGGATGATCACTGCATATCTCTAAGCCCATGTGATTCTTGATCAGTGAGAGAAAGAAGAGAGATTGTAAGATTTGTATTTTTCATGAGGTTATACTATTACATTTGATAGAATAAATTTATTATTGATGATATTTGAATAATATTCCTAGGTTATGAAAGTGGATACCATAGAAAAAATTGTGAGGCTTATTCCTGGGCTGCCCTAAGGAACCTAACATAGTAGGTGGGTATTATATGGGTAAGTTTTAGGGATTAAACCTAGGAAGAATACCATACTTTTAGAAACATTATGATAATCTAAACTCATGGAGATTAGGTTTTGGTTGGGTCTTACACCAAGGAGGATTCCCATGAATCTGATTGACTTACCCCCACCCATCTATTGATGACCTAACAAGGAAGGGAGATTGTTACGATTAGTGATTACAATTATTTGGAGGCCCATGTTTCTGGAACCATGTAGAGAATATCAACTCATGGTGATTAAGATTCATTTGGTTCTTACACCTAGGATGATGCCTATGTTTCTAGAACAAGACTGATATGCCCAAATAAGGGATAACAAGAGTGCTGATCCCAAATTGAAGGGATAGAAAGTGTGTTTAGCCCATGTGAGAGGGATAATAGAGGTGATTATCCCTAGTGAGGGATATGAAAGGTTCTTAGCCCATGTTAGAGGTATATAATAGGTTCTTATTCCAAGTGATGGCCAACTAGGAAGCAAACACCATGCGGGAGGGATATAGAGGGATATCTCATGTTAGAGGTCTAGCGACGGTGATTAGACCATATGAGGGATAACAAAAGCACATAGCCAAATCATGGGATATCAAAGGTTCTTAGACAAAGTAAGAGGGGTATAATTGGTGATTAGACCTATTGAGAACTATAAAATATACATATAAATGTTAAAGGGACAATGAATGTTCTTATCCCAAATTAAGGAATGAAATTGTTCATAGACCATGTTATATGTTTAGTGTAGGTGGTTAGTCCATGTGAGGAATAAAAATGGTAGTTATCTCATGTTATAGGGATATTGTAGGTTCTTAACCAAATTGAGCTCTATAAAAAGATATTATCCCATGTTATAGGTCTAGTGTGGGTTATTATCCCATGTGAGGGATAGTGAAGGTGCTTAGCCCAACTTATAGGTCTAGCACAAGTTATTATCCCATTTGAGAGATAAAAAGGGAGATTAGCCCTTGTCTAGGGGCTAGAACAAGTTCTAATCCCATGTGAGTGAAAGAAAGGGATATTAGTCTAAGTGGAAGGTCTAGCGAAGGTTTTTTCCCCTAGTGAAAGGTATATTAGAAGGTTATTATCCGTATTTAGGGATAGAAAAGGTTCTTAGCCTATGTGGGAGGGCCAGTAATGGTGCTTATACCAAGTGAGAGGGATATTAGAGGTGCTTATCCCTAGTGAGGGTTAAAAATAGTGCTCATCCCAATGTTAGATGGATAATAGAAGTCCTTATCCAAGGTGGGGGAATGAAAAGGTACATAGCCCAAGTCAGAGGGATAGAACATGTGTTTATCCCAAGTGAGGTCTATCATAGGAGATTAGACATATTGGGAGGGCTATCAAAGGTGTATAACCCATGTTAGAGTGATAGAAGAGGCAGTTAGCCCTAATGAGAGCTATGAAAGGTGATTGTCCCATGTTAGAGGGATAATGTGGGTGCATTTCCCAATTTAGAGATATCATTGGCTCTTATCCCATTTTGGAGTGAAAACAAAGGTTATTAGCCCATGTATGTGATAACAGTTGTGTTGTACTCAAATTTTAGGGCTAGCGTAGGTTCATAGCCCAACTTAGGGCGTTTTTAAGGTGACTATCCCATGTTATAGGGATAGAAAAGGTTTTTAGAATTATCGAGGTCTACAAAAGGTTCTTATCCAATGTTATAGTGATATCAAAGTTTCATATCCCATGTGAGGGAATGAATAGGTACTTTTACGAGTTGTAGGGCCAACACAAATTTTGGGCCCAAGTGAAAGTTAAAAAGTGAGCTTAACCCAATTTGGAGGTCTAGCAAAGGTTCATAGCCCTTTTGGGAGGGATAATAGAGGTTCTCATCCCTAGAATGAAATTAAGAAGTATCGTATCCCATGTTATTGGAATATAATAGGTTCTTATCCCATGTGAGGGATAGAAAATATTCTTATCCCATGTTAGAGGGCTAGTGCATGTACTTAGACCATGTGAGGACTAGAAAAGGTGCTTATCCCAACTAATATGGCTATAGGAAATGATTATAAAAAGTTATGGATAACAAGGTATCTTATCCCAATATATAGTGATAAAAATGGTTCTTAGCCCTTGTGAGGCCTTGTTGTTCTGCATAGGTCCTCCATAAAGGTGTTATGAATAGGTGATGCATGAAGGTCCTCAATAATGGTGCTCCGTGTAGGTGCTCTGCACCTTTTTCCGTATATGTTCTCTATGTCGGTTCTCTGCACAAGTGCTCCATAAAATTAATGATCCATGAGAATATTTTCAAATCATATAATATTTATTTTTTTATATTGATCTCCATATTATATAATGGATATATTATCTCTATGAGGATAATTTTTCATATATACAAACCATTAAATCCCTAAGTATAATTTCATGAATAAATATCCTAATATATTCCAATGATGCTTGTGAGATCATATCATGGAATATGACTATTCATGTATTGCCATATTGGGATGGAAAATTAAGTGGAATACACTATGAATATGAAGGATCCCAAAACCGTATCCATGAAAAGGGATTAAAGGATTAAATATTCATGGATATTAAAATAATGGACATGGTAATAGTAAATAAAATTCTATCCTACCTTGACAAAATATCTTCTCATCCATCCATTCTTTAGATGGTCATGTTGGACCAAAAATATGAAGAGGATATATAGATAAAGGTAGTGAATATTCTAGAGTTAAAATTTGAAGATGATGGAGATATAATGTATGGATCCTAGATATGTGAGCCAAAAAACCATAATTGAAGAGGTAAATTCTTGATGATGCACATAGATCATCATTCTTTATTCATCAAGAATACACTAAGATTTATAATGGTATGATAATTTTTTTTTTGGATAACAAGAAATGATAGATTGAAAATTCATATTCTAATCCATAGTAAGGAAACAATTAAAATTTGAATGATCTATTTCCTATTGAATGATGCATCCAATTCCCAATCCACTATAGAAAATGGGAAAACCTAACCTTGAATTATATCATAGAACTTATAAGAAATCTAAATGAATTAACTCAATTTGGGTGGTATCCAATCACTATATAAATTCAGTTCATCTGGTTCCAATATATAAATATTTCACACTTTACCAACTCCAGAAGATATATATAATTGAATTTTTATGACTATATAGTTTTCAAAAACTCCATTTTATCTAATTGTGATTTGAGGATTGACTATAGGTTCTATAGAATACTTTAACATGAATTGGATATAGGCCTATGCATCAATGATGATTATCACCCTTGTAAAGATACAAAACCTAAGATAATAATTCTTATAATAATTTTTTTTCTAATATTAGGATCAATTTATTTCCAAGGTCATTGGGAATAATAAATTCCCCTAGCAGAGTTCTTTTATAATAATAATGTTCATTCTAACATTCAAACAGATCCTTAAGAGGATCTATATAGGGAGATGTTTTAGGAAATAACATACTGTAATAAATTTTTAGAGATGAAGATAAAGGGGCCTATTAATATCCATGAGATGATAGATAAGGATCAAACAATTCACATTCAAATGAAATCCATGAAAATTAGATTGAATTGTTAAACAAAAAATAATCAATGATATCATGAGTTTGAGGATGGAGATTACCAATTCCTTTTAATATCACTAGGGAACATATGACTAATGTTTAGAAGAAATGGAAATATATTTCCAAGACTTATTTTACTTGTTGATAAATTTTGTTGCATCAATGTTTTGGCTTATTTCCTAGTACTCCCACCCAATACATATAAGGTACATGATGTGATCCGTGTAAACCTATAATGGAGTTACATTCTTTATCCCTCATATGTACAGAATAGAGTGGAAGAACCGTTAGAGATCAATTATTAATTTTAGTATTATATATTTTGGGTCAATTATTGTCACGAACCAGCCCGAGTCGACCCTGAACCGGTCACCCAGGCTAGCCCACGACAAGTCCCGAGAGGTGTTCCCGATCCTCCCGGGATGGTGAAAAGCACCAAGGGCATCAATAGAGTACACAAGGGAACGATTTTGCCCATATATAGACATTCAAACAAACAGCGGAAATAAACAGACAACCCAAAATGAATTTATATAAAAATTGAACAAAATATTATTCATACAAGAAACTAAAGGTAGAAAAAAAATAAAAAACTCAAATGAACAATCCCAATGACCAACTAACTCAATGTGACACTTCTGGTCACTCTCCAACATAATGATCAAAAGTCGCCCAAGGTGATCGAACTAAAGATGAAACCTGCACAAGGGCTAAAAAAGAAGAAGAGTATAGGCGTGAGTATTAAAACTCAGTAGGTTAGCCCGATATTATATTCCCAATGCACATTCCTTTAAAATAAATTAAACATCAATTTATAGTTTTAAATTCAACATATGAAAGTATGGTTTTCAAATGATGTTCCATGCTATAATAATTATCAGACAAAAACTTGCATGTTTAATAAACAAAAATGCAAGTAACTATTTTTTTCAAAGAGGTAAAACTTCAAAATGAACATAGTTTTCAAGAGGGCTTCTTTAAAGAATTTTAAATTATAAATAAATAACACATACTACTGAATTTACCAACCAAACACACCTTATGCCGAGGGTGAGTACAAAATAGCCAATGAGCACTAGTCATAGGAACACCCCTAGGCACTAGTTATTGTGAGCCCCAGGTACCTCGTATCTCGGTGAAAGTAACCATAATAAATATTCATTCTCATGCACGAGCCACTAGTAGGGAAAATAACCATAAAAAAGTGGTCCCCAATCATCATCATCATCATAGTTTAGTTAGTGTTGTCATCGTCAAACTTGCTACGTGAAATAGGGGTCAACCCCCACAGAATAACTAACATACTAGTACACGTCCGCCCACCTAGATACCTGGGATTCCCTTTAGTGCTCAATAAAGTTACACATATTATAAAATACACATTTCATATCCACATTTCATTCCAAAACCATGAAATCACAATCAACCCATAATCTTTCTTCACATTTATTACACTAATCAACAAACCGCTAAATTTTTTGGTAAAACAATTTCATGATGTCTATTGAGGCTTTGCACATAAAACTCTTTAAAAAACACCCTTTAAATTATAAACACACATCAAAACCAAACCAAATCATATTTTTCAGCCCAATAAATATTTAATAAATTCATTTAATGGACCATAAAACAATCCCAATTGCACAACTTGTTATATACAAGTAAAACACTCCTTCATTTCTAGGAAATGTCAAACGAGCCTTTAAACATTTTCTCAAAACTAACCTTTGACGAAGTTATGAATTTTAATTATATTATGGATATGTATAAACACCATTTACAGCAGAAAAAAAATTCATAAATCTCTTATAATACTCAGGTTACATATTCAAAACACAACCATTTTCATAAAGATGTGAAACAGTCCATTTTTGGGCAACTCGGGCCAAAATATGTTGTAAATCAAAACCCACTTGATTTTAAAAACAAATCCAAATAGGAAATCCATATAAGTACCCAAAATTATTATTTATCATTCTTCCAATTCCTTTATAAATCCAAACAAATAACTTTTAAATCACACATCACACATAAAAGCCAACCGGGCAATTTATCGAACACATGACATGCCGTTTTTAAACAAAAAAAATTTATTTTAAGTACATGAAAAGGAATAAAACACCAATTGAAAGACATATTTTCATTCAAGATAATGTAACATGTTAAAAATACCATAAACCAGACTATAAACCTCACAAAATATTTGCAAAAGATAACGGATCATTTAAACAAACACTTGTTGAGCATTTTCATGACAAAACAACACTACCTTTCACAAAACAATGATTAAACAACCACTTTGCACACCAAGAAAATTATCCAAAGGATGAAAAACAATAATAAACATATATATCAGGTGTTAAAAATAATAAAATGAGGAAACTTAAATAATAAAGGCATGTGCAAGGGGTATCCTACCTCAAATCTTTGGCGTAATTGAAACGCACACCCGAAAACATCCATCACGGGTTTATAAACCCTAAAACTATAAATACCGACCTAAAAAAACATAAAACCCATAAAAATACATTTTATAACAAAACACTAGGTCGATAAAGACTAGGGAACGATATAAAACCAAGAAATAATGAAAGGAGGGGGAAGAGGAAGAAGAAAGGAGAAGGAATCTCACCTTTCATCCTAGAAAACTCTTCGTCTTCCATTAGATATGAATCCCTAGAGAAAATGGAATGACTTGAAAATTCTTGGAGGGACTTCTAAGGTCTGGAAGAAGCCGGGGAAGATGATTTGTGGCTAAAAGAGTACAAATTGATTGATTTATTAATGATAAAAGTTACCTTTCCAATTATGGGAGATTTGAGGTTTCCTGAGAATTTTCGCCCTAATCCGCGACCCATATGAGCTCCAAAGAGGTAAAATATATTATTAGGGTTAGGATAGGGTTAATGTCTTAGATGGGGAGGTGGAATCACCGAAAAATAGTAAAAACTGATAAAGTTATAAATGAAACTAATTATGTTTTTAAAACAGGAAATGGGCCCATGGGCTGGCCCAATATCTAAATAAGTAGCCCAAATTCACCCAGCTTATGAATTTATAATTGGTCCAAAAGGATAAATAAATTTTAATATATCAGAATAGGACAAGTGGGAAGTTGAATGGGTGAAAAAGGATGAAAAAAAAGAGTTATAAAAGAAACAAATTTAGTTTTTAAAACTGGGAATGGGCTCACGGTTGGCCCAAATCATGAAGTAACCACCCTTTCTTCAAAAACTCCTAAACAAGCCATGGGGATCCCAAATTATGGTGGTTAGACATATATGAAACTTCAAAACTCAAGATTAATCTCATAAAATACCCATGAAAAGGATCGGTATTTCTAATGGGCCGGATCAATACAAAGACAGAAAAAAAACCGTGTGTGACAATTCTCCCCACCATTAAAGCTTTCCGCCCCCGGAAAGCCATAACACTTTCCAGTTGAAAAAAATCAACACCTAAGGATTCCATAACAACATAATACAGCCTCTAAAGATAAGGAAATATCAATCACCAAAAATTCAACTTAATACTCTTTCCCCCACAAAACGCAACTCACAACCACATCTGGTGAATCAACGGAACGATGAAGCCACCACCTCCACAACCAAGCCAAGAACCCAATTGTGGGGACTTCTCTCAATGAACCCAAACATCACCCAAACCAAATAGAACTCACAAAAACAAAATATTCTTGGGGATTCCGTAATTTACTCCCCACCATTAAGAATCAACTATCACTAGAAATGTTCTTTGGATGAAAATTCAGGAGACCCATGGTGGGTCTCCCCACCATTAGAAACCAACTAGCAACGAACAGACAAGAATTCACCATGAGATATAATTGGGCCTCACTCAAACAATACCAAAAAAAACCTCCTACAAAAACCTAATATACCAAGTTAATAGGGTTACAACATGAACATATAAACCACCCACTCCCGAACGGAGAGGACAAGAACTTGGCCAACACATTCAGCACAGTTCTGGACCCCCGTCACTTGGGGATGAGAGGGAAGGGGACCCAATAATTTGGCCAATAAAACCACAAAAGAAACAAAGAAACTACCCAAAACTCTCCACCTATTAATAGGTAACATCAAGACTGCACCTGATTTTTACAGGCGGTCCACATAAGGACATTGATTGAAAACCCACATCCATGAAGGAATATCCATAGACATTGTGTGAGGGGTTAAGTCCACCACGCTTGTTGCGACAAAGGGAAATTCATATAAATGACCAACCAAAACATTGAAATAGAAAATAACTTACCAAAACTGTGGAGGAAGGATCTTAATCGATAACTCCACACCTCTTTCGATTTCCTGACTGCGTGAAAAGCTTCACTCCGAGGCCTATGGCTAGAGCCCTGATTCTTGAAGCATTTGCTGCACCGTAGTCAGGTGATAAGGATCACACCACTCAAAAAAACCTCACATGATCACCAAACAGAAACATTCATATAAATAGGAACTCATCGATACATATCAAAATTCCTCATCACTTCAAATGAGGGGCGTAATGGATAAGGAATTAGACGAAACACATCTACATCACCGAACACAACTTCTCTGTCCAAAAGAATTATCACAACCTAGAAGCACTTTTAATAGATCAAAAACAACTCTCTATTCAAACAAACAGGTTGAGGCATCATCAAAAGAGGTGGATTTAACATTTGAAATGAATCCTTAGGTTGATCAGCAGGAAATATTTCCAACAGAGAACTATCCCTGGCCACATCACAACATCAACCACATATTTAGAAACCCAATGAAATTTTCTCCAAAACCAAGACACCAACAAGATATCATCTCAAGATACAAAAAGAGTATGAATTGTAGATCACAAAAAATCTTACTGAATAAAAAACTCTTCTACGACATTGAAAAAAAACTGGCCACATAACCATTGGTTTATAAAAAAAGGACAACATTTTTCAACTCAAAACACTTTTGAAAAACAAACTAACTTGGTGGGTTTCCAAATTCACCAATGGTGTTTCATCAAGTCTCACCCACATGCACATTTCCATGCCACCCCAGTCACCCAACCACCATACCATATATTTCATCCTTCCAGATATAAATAAAACCATGCATGTGAGCACTCATGAAAACACCAAAGGCTAAAACAAAACAACATCATTCCAAAAATCTTCTGCCTTCAAAAGGAACACCAACCACCAAGTGAAAAACCCTTTTTATATTTCACAAAAAAACCACAATTCATTAAGAACCATTTTCTTGAAAACCTACCCCTTTTCATTTTAAAAAACTTTTTAATTAACCAAGCCACTCCAAACAACCCCTTCCCATTTTTTTAAAAAAAATTCAGCAATGTATATTTTTATAATCTGAGGTCTATTGAGACCAATACTGTTTCTAGTAAAACACCAACTGATCAAAACCAATTGCGAAAATTAATTTATCCGATTCAGAAACTTTTTTACATCCCAAAATACCCCATTTAAAACAAAGATCTAGATTCACCTGAAAATGATTCACAATTTCAAAACATTTTATTCCAACAAACCACAAGTTTAGATTATGGATAATCCAATCCATTTAAATCATTTCCACTTCCCTCCATTTTTTTTACAAAAACACAACCTTCCAAAACCATTCTTATATTTAATTTTTGAAAACCCCATTTTTCACTTTTAAAAATCTAATCCTTCCTTTAAAACCCATTTCCACAATTCTCACACAAGGATTTTAAAAACAAAAATTCAGAATTCAAGAATGTTTCAAGAGACCCAAAAAAAGGGAACTAGTGTCGGTGGGTGACTTGACCATATGGTTGGCGTCCATATTCCAAACACAACACCAACACAGAGAGAATTATTAGGACCAATCCCCAGCTCCACATGGCTTTCCAGGCCTTGCGAGCTCACGGAGGCCATTATTCAGACTCCCCTTGTCATATCCCAACACCAAAAAAATTCAACAAGAACAAAGGACACTAATAAAACTGGACTCCCTTGGAAACCTGAGGATTAAAACAAGAAAGATTTTGCGACGCTCTTCTAGAACATACCCCTCAAGTCCCAGAAATCCAACTCCATCTACCTTGACATCCCCAAAATAACAAGGGCGCTCTAAAAAGAAGGGTCTGCTAAGAGCCATCATCCTCTGATAGCATTTTGTCACGAACCAGCCTGAGTCGACCCTGAACCGGTCACCCAGGCTCGCCGACAACAAGTCCCGAGAGGCTTTTCCGATCCTCCCGGGATGATGAAAAGCACCAAGGGCATCAATAGAGTACACAAGGGAACGATTTCTCCCATATATAGACATTCAAACAAACAACGGAAATAAACAGACAGCCCAAAATGAATTTATATTAAAATTGAACAAAATATTATTTATACAAGAAACTAATGGTAGAACAAAATAAAAAACTCAAATGAAAAATCCCAATGACCAACTAACTCCATGTGACTCTTCTGGTCACTCTCCAACATAATGATCAAAAGTCGCCCAAGGTGATCGAACTAAAGATGAAACCTGCACAAGGGCTAAAAAAGAAGAAGACTATAGGTGGAAGTATTAAAACTCAGTAGGTTAGCCCGATATTCTATTCCCAATGCACATTCCTTTAAAAAAAATTAAACATAAATTTATAGTTTTAAATTCAAGATATGAAAGTATGGTTTTCAAATGAGGTTCCATGCTATAATAATGATCAGACAAAAACTTGCAATTTTAATAAACAAAAATGCAAGTAACTATTTTTTTCAAAGAGGTGAAACTTCAAAATGAACATAGTTTTCAAGAGGGCTGATTTAAAGAATTTTAACATTTAAATAAGTAACAAATACTAATGAATTTACCAACCAAACACACCGTATGCCGACAGTGAGTAAAAAATAGCCAATGAGCACTAGTTAGAGGAACACCCCTAGGCACTAATTAGTTATGAGCCCCAGGTACCTCGTATCTCGGTAAAAGTAACCATAATAAATATTCATTCTCGTGCACGAGCCACTAGTAGGGAACATACCCATAACCTAGAGGTCCCCAATCATCAAAATCATCATAGTTTAGTTAGTGTTGTCATCGTCAAACTTGCTACGTGAAACAGGGGCCAACCCCCACAGAATCACTAGCATACTAGTACACGTCCGCCCACCTAGATACCTGGGATTCCCTTAAGTGCTAAATCAAGTTACACATATTATCAAATACACATTTCATATCCACATTCCATTCCAAAACCATAAAAACACAATCAACCCATAATCTTTCTTCACATTTCTTACACTAATCAACAAACCGCTAAATTTTTTGGTAAAACAATTTCATGAAGTGTATTGAGGCTTTGCACATAAAACTCTTTCAAAAACACTCTTTAAATTATAAAAACACATCAAAACCAAACCAAATAATAATTGGAAGCCCAATAAATATTTTATAAATTCATTTAATGGTCTATAAAACAATCCCAATTGCACAACTTGTTATATACAAGTAAAACACTCCTTCATTTCTAGGAAATGCCAAATGTGCCTTTAAACATTTTCTCAAAACTAACCTTTGATGAAGGTATGAATTTTAATTCTATTAAGGATATGTATAAAAAACATTTATAGTAGAAAACCACATTCATAAATCTCTTATAATACTCATGTAACATATTCAAAACACAACCATTTTCATAAAGATGTGAAACAGTCCATTTTTGGGCAACTCGGGCCAAAATATGTCGTAAATCAAAACCCACTTGATTGTAAAAACAAATCCAAATTGGAAATCAATATAAGTACCCAAAAATAACATTTATAATTCTTCCAATTCCTTTATAAATCCAAACAAATAACTTTTAAATCACACATCACACATAAAAGCCAACCGGGCAATTTACCGAACACATGACATGCCCTTTTTAAACAAAACAATTTATTTTAAGTACATGAAAAGGAATAAAACACCAATTGAAAGCCATATTTTCATTCAAGATACTGTAACATGTTACAAATACCATAAACCAGATTATAAACCTCACAAAATATTTGCAAAAGATAACGGAACACTTTAACAAACAGTTGTTGAGCATTTTCACGACAAAACAACACTACCTTTCACAAAAAAATGATTAAACAACCACTTTGCACACCAAGAAAATTATCCAAAGGATGAAAAACAATAATAAACATATATATCAGGTGATAAAAATAATAAAATTATGAATCTTAAATAATAAAGGCATGTGAAAGGGGTATCCTACCTCTAATCTTTAGCGTAATTGAAACGCACACCCGAAATCACCCGTCGCGGGTTTATAAAACCTAAAACTATAAATACCAGACCTAAAAATACATAAAAACCATCAAAAAACATTTTATAACAAAACCCTAGGTATATAAAGACTAGGTTACAATATAAAACCAAGAAATAAAGAAAGGAGGGGGAAGAGGAAGAAGAAAGGAGAAGGAATCTCACCTTTCATCCAAGAAAACTCATCGTCTTCCATTAGATCTGAATCCCTAGAGAAAAAGTAATGGCTTGAAAATTATTTTAGGGACTCCTAATGTCTGGAAGAACTAGGGGAAGAAGATTGGTGGCTAAAAGAGTACTAATTGATTACTTTATGAATGATAAAATGTACCTTGGCAATTCTAGGAGATTTGAGGTTTCCTGAGAATTTTCGCCTAATCTTAGACCCACATGAGCTCCAAAGAGGTAAAAGAGATTATGAGGGTTAGGATAGGGTTATTTTCTTCTAGGGGGAGGTGGAATAACCTAAAAATAGTAAAAAATGAAAAATATATAAATGAAACAAATTATTTGTTTAAAACAAGAAATGGGCCCATGGGCTGGCACAATATCTAAATAAGTAGCCCAAATTCACCCGGCTTATGAATTTATAATGGGTCCAAAAGGATAAATAAATTTTAATATATCAGTATAGGACACGTGAGAAGTTTAATGGGTGAAAAAGGATGAAAAAATAAAGAGTTATAAAAGAAACAAATTAAGTTTTTAAAACTGGGAATGGGCTCACGGTTGGCCCAAATCATGAAGTAACCACCCTTTCTTCCAAAACTCCTAAACAAGCAATGGGGATCCCAAATTATGGTGGTTAGACATATATGAAACTTTAAAACTCAAGATTCATCTCATAAAATACCCATGAAAAGGATCAGGATTTCTAATGGGCCAGATCAATACAAAGACAGAAAAAAAAACCGTGTGTGACAATTATAATATAGGAAATTTTCTACCAAAAAATAAAATTGAGTTAGTAAATATATTTCTTCCGAAAAACTAGTTTCATGAGGAAACAGGGGAACCCAAAGAGGTGATGAAATAGAAATACCATCATCTATTTAATTGTATGAAATAAAATTTGAAGGGATTATTTTCTTAAGGGGGAAGAATTTAATAACCTAAATATTAAAAAATAATATTTAATTCTAACAAATTAATTATTATGTAATGTAGTTATGGAAAAAACATGCGACATATTTTATTTTGGATTCTTATAAACTATATCCTTAATTTGACCATTAGTCTCAAAATTTTGTTATGAGACATCACTATCAGTAATGTATTCATTCTATAGTGACTATTAAGATTAATGTTTATTATGTGTTATAATAAATCCAATTAAAATAAATGTAACAAGTAATGGCCTCATCCAATTGGATTATACCCTATGATATCCATTTATCAGAGATTATGAGGGATATGGATTCACTGGGATATTCTATTGACTAATCCCAATCCAAGATTAGACAAAAGTAAATTAGGAAAAAAAATTAACTACATAGATTTAAGATTATATAGATCACCACCCATAACATGTTTTCCAAACCACCCCAAGAACATATTTTCCTCGCACAACTTCACCTTAGCGAATATGTTGGTGTTATAAGTTCTTATGCATCTATATAGTAGTAATATAAATATGAATATTTTCATTTTAATAAAATAATTATTATACTGATCCCTTTTAAATGTTGAATTATACATATACATGATTATATAATGATATTGATAAAAATTAGATATTAATAAAAAATTGAATTTTTTGGAAATATATAGTTTCAATTAACATACTATTTCTAATAAAATCTAGAATATTAAAAAAAAATATTATTTTTCTAATGTATTCTTGTTGAACAATATTAATATAAATTTAAATTAAAAACAATATAATGAAGTCAAATGAAGTTATTTTATGGATCGTAAAGTCATTTGTGTTTCAAAAACTAGTATTTTTTTAATAAGTAAGGATTATAAAATAAAGTAAAATTTCTATATTTTTGAAATATATTTTGTAAAAATATTATTTAACATTGAATTCATCATGTTGAAATTATCCAATGGTGAATTTTTCATCATTCACTGTGACAGTTGAATTTTGTGTAAATACAAAATTGGGTGTAAATATAATATATGTATTATAACATCATAATTGGCCAAAAATAATGTAATAAATAAATTAAAATGAATCTGAATCCTAAAATAAGTACCCATTTAAAATATTTAATATTATATGTTATATGATTGACTTTACAAACCTATAATAAATCCTCCGAAACATATATTATACTTTATGGGTTTCAAAATAATTATTTATTAATATTACCCACTTACACATCACAAATGATATTATTTTAATGTGTTATATTTGTAAATTTGTAAATTTTTTGAATCCTATAATCTTAAGATGAATCTATAGAAACAAACCATTGGATTTTTTGTTGTTCTGATTATTTAATAATTTTTATTTAGAAATCTAGGTTCAAAAATTGATAAATAATTTCATGGTATTTTTTAAAAATACTGAAAATACCTATAATTTCACTTCATTTGAAACCCCTTGATATGAAGTTTTTCCTTTTATGTATCCCTAGAAACCCCTCCCACATCATTCCCAGGCCTATAAGAGTATCTGCGAAATCTTTTAGAAGATCCCTCTCAAAGTAAGGGACTATTATCCCCTTCCATTTTATTTAACTAATTTAATTGTAGTATGCATTTGGATTTATGATTTTTAGGTTGATAAGTGTAATTAAATAACTATATACTATCTTTATGATTCATATGTAATGAAAAACCACCCAAAAGTCTAATTTATCCCTTCAATTAACCTTTATATTGAACAATTATCCTATTGAAATTATTCAAAGGATTTTCATGCCAAAAATCTATGTTACGAATACCCAAACACATTTAAGTACTTTTTATTCAACTATCCATACACATACTTCCATAAATGGTAACCAAAATGTATATATCCCCCACTCTATGAAATTTCTTCTCACAGGTTCTCCACATAGCTTCTCTGTGAAGGTTGTCCACACAAGAAGGAATTGGTTCCTCAAAATGGTCATCGATGTTATAGACAACATGGAAGTCAACAAAAATTTATTATCATTTATTACCTCTAATATTAGAGAATGATAATATAACTGAGGGTCTTGAGGACTTGGGGATCTGATATTTGATCTATATCTATGTTTTCTAACCACTCAAAATATGGAGTTTAAGGGGTCTTTTTTTAGCAAATTTGGGACCCTAGACAAAGGATGAAATCCATGAAAGAATTACATTAAAGTAAATGGTGATAGTTCTCCACATAGGTTCTACACATAATTGTACCTCAAAACTTCTCCATATCGGTTCTCCACATAAGATGATCCATACAAGTTGCTTCACGTAGGGTTCCCAAGTGCTGGTTTTCATGAAAATTTAAACTTTTGATGGCTATAAATTTTTATTATGTATGTCTATTTGAACTATGAAACCTCTCAAATAAAATAATTCGAACTAAACTATTCCCTTGGTAATTTTATGATGCCAATATTTTCTTATAACACCATAAAAAATTCTTTTTAATTCATTGATACCTTTTTATCAGCAACTTGAGATATCCATGACCTACTCCCCTTGGGATTGTGAAGTCTTATGACACATGTATATCAAATCTACTTATTCCTTCTTCATGGGGACACATTTATACTCAAAATCAACATATATTATCTTACTAATGATAATATCAAGGTCGTGTGAAAATTTTCATTGAATGAAATAATTTTTTTTAATGAAAAATAATATTCCCCAAGAATTGGATTCATTCGAGACAAAATGAATGTGATTCTATGGTAAATGTAGGGAAAAATTATGTATTCTCAAATCATCCAGAAGGATTTGTAGATATCACAATATATATAAGTGTTCCATCTAAAATGATGATCTCAATTCAAGTATTTTGAATGTCACTATGAAGAGATCATAAACACAATGAATTTGGGTTAACATGAGGGAGACTTTAATCATGGTACTTTAGTTTCTAAGATGATTAATCTAAACCCAGTGAATGAATATCCTAAATCAAGAATGTTATATGTTTTAATATGGATAAAAAAGTGTTTAATTTATATTTACTTGTGGATGGATTATAGATAGATGATCAAGATGTCACTACGCATCCTGCTAGAATATAAATCAAGCCACACATAGTTCTTATTTAGAACTCCTATGTAGATCAAGATCACACATAGAGGAATGAGATTTTAAACCTAGGATCATTGATAAAGAACTCTATAATGATATCACATATGTTGATTTGGACCATATATATGAGAGTGGTTATCGTCACTTTACCATGTAATCTTGGGGAAAGATAAATGAACCCATAGGGATATTGCACAGATGTGAATCTCATGATATAATATCAGACCAAACAAAGAAGAAAACTCTAATCAGTTTAAGGTCATTGAGGATACACCATAAACAAGGTTTTTAGTACCACAAATGATGACTTAATACCCAAAAAATATCAAGAGGTAAAAGAGATGTTATCTATTTTTTACCTTAGTCAGTAGACCTAGCCTACATAGCTCCAGTGTTTCAAGGGCTGAACTATAGTCTCTATAATAATTATATATTTTTATTTTCATGCTTAATTTTCGATAATCCTTTAATGGAGAATATTAGTGTATATGAACATTGATTTTTCTAAGTTATACATTTTTGAATTTTAAACATAACATGTTTTATGGATTTTATTTTTTTATTAAATGACCATATTTTTTCTAGGTTGTGAGGGGTGCCTACCTGTTGAAAAGAAAAGACAATTTTCTATAGGGTTTCCTTTGAAGGTTTTTAACCTAGTGAGTATTATGTCTCTTTCCATTACCAAATTTAATGTATTACAATATATACCAATATAGTTGAGGTTTAAGGTTGAACATCATTTACCATGAAATGAGTTAGCATATATAGAAATGGAAAAGTGAATGCTCGGAGTGAATAGAGGATCCCAAAGACTATATATAATATTTCTAAGAAAAAATATTAATTCAATTATGGGTCATGATTCATAAACCCTGGGTTGATGTGAGTTACTAAATAGAGAATCTTGACTTAATTTATTTATGATCTCAAAACGAGAGGCACAAATTGATAGGAAGGGGATCAATAATATAATGTCATAATCTTACATGGAAAGTGGTAATGATACAAAAATGTGTAACATTATGTGTACTTGAATATCTGGAATATTTTTGTTATGGATGGTGTAAATTGTATCCTATGATTTTTTGAATCAATTGGAACTAGAGACTGGTGGGAATAAAATTACTATTACAAATGGTGTAAAACTAATTCCGCACTCATTCAAAGGATGGGGAATAGGGTTTATGTCGAATTATACTGATAGAATAAAATCTCCACTTGGGGTTACTTCATAGTCTTAGTGGAAAACTATATTTTTCACCATGAAATCCTAGAGGGAACCATTTAGAGAAATCAATCCCTAATAGTAAAATTTCTACACAAGAGATAATTAATAAGAATAATCAACTCATGAAACTTGATGATTCAGCAATAAAATGGTATGAAACATGTTGGGTGGATTAAGGGGTGTTCAATTTTTTTATTAAAATTCCATGGTTATACACTCAAGTTCAAAAATTGCTACCTGGGTCGTGGAATGAACCTTGAAAGAAAGGAAGATTCATTTATTCTTCACAAAGTGTGTATCTAGAACTAAAGATGTATGGTAAAATCATGGTTATTGATTATGATAATTTGTGAGTGACCTCTTCAATTAGATTATGGTCACACGGGTGGGACCATTCACCACACCATGTAATGGTCATGTGGATAGAACAAAATTCCATGAATTTTAATGTCTTGCGATGAGAAGGAGTGATCACTATAGTTTTGGGTCATATAGGATTGACCAATAGAGTGGGTGATAAGTATTCTCCAATAGGATACAACAAATCTGACATGAATAGGGGCCTTATGTTCCGAATACTATAAAAGGATGTCTCAGCTATGGGGAATATTTTGTTCGGATTTTTAAAAGATATAGGGTCTATGAACCACTATGTATTCTAAATAATTTATAGAAATTTTTTTAAAGTGATTAAAAGGGGTGTAGTTAGATATTGAATCTATATCTATGTCCCCTCAGGTGAGGTCCAACGAATCAAATAGTTTTTGAGTTATGTGATTGGGTTATGGATACTGTAGTTTATCATCTTATGAAAATTACATTGAAAAAATAGTCTAAAATATTAAGGTGAGGATGATGCATCATACATTTTATCTTCATCTGAAAAGGACATGTGATAGGTAGTTTAATGTATTGCAGCTTAGACTATGGTGTCATGTAGTTTTGGGTCATACAACCAGACTGTGGTGTCTTGCAGTTTTGAATCATAAGACTAGACTAGTGGGGAGGGTGAGATGGATTCAACAACCTGTAAAAAAGAACCCGGCATGAATAATGTCCTCAATGGATAAAGGGTAGTGATGAATTTATCACTTATGGTGAAGAACATGAATATGAGAATGAGAATGAGGTTCTATGAATCAATTTGTATCCCATGAAATGGGAATCAAGACTTATATAGTTCATAAATATCATCCCCAAATTGATCAGGTTATTATGTTTGGATAATAGATTTTTTGGGAAAGGGTTTATAAAAGGAAACAAAACCCATTCTAGACTTTCATGTATAGTTCTGACTCCTATACAGGAGTGTAAGGTGTTTTTTTTGGTTCGTTGATAGCCAAGACTAAGTCAGAGAATCCATGAATTAGTACATTTTTCATAAAAGTGGGAATCAAACCATATGTAGTTTTGTGGTTATCTTGATGTTTAACATCCTACAACTAGGATAATTTTTTGAAACCATGATGTGAAAAGTGGAATGAAAGCATACACCATAAAAACATCTTCAATGTGGGTTTTCACCCATTTTAAGGTTGAAATGGTCAGAAAATATGGATTGGCCATGAAAGAAGAACCCTTCCAATATTACTAATCCCACATGAGTCATTCATGGTTATATAAACAATTAATAGTGAGGTTTCCTTCATTTAATGGTAGTAAGAACAATAAAAATGGAAGGTTCATAGTTAACAGCACCGTGATTTTTAATTTGTGGCTAAGATTTGATTGAAGAATCTGAAAATCACTACATATCTAATAGAATCATGGATAAATTCACACATATTTCTAAAATATAGTGTGTTATTTTACCAATACCATTATGGATGAATCTTCTCTACTTAGGACCTATGGTTTTTCACAGTTTTACAACATGTGTTGCAGATGTGAAGAATATAGTTTTATGCCCCGAAGAATTTTTTTTGGTTTTATATTTTAACGTCATGCGAATAAGATGCACGAGTAATTAATTATAATATATTTTGATATGTAATAGTGGTTTTTATAGTTTAAGGTCAGAAATATTTGACTGATATGGGTCATAGAGGTTTATTTAATAGCCAACAAGTGATAAAATGAACATGAAGAGTGGACTCAAAGGCCCAAGGTTGGTGAATAAGAACATTTAAGAAAGTGAATTTAGGGTTTTACCTAAAAGAAAAGTCCATTAAATAAATAAATATCCTATATAGATATTAATCAAGATGAAATTTGTTCTAAAATATGTTGTTGGAGATGGTTGTCGCCATAATAGAGGCATCCTCTATTGTGATGGCCTAAGGTATTACAAAATATTACATCATGTGATGGGGACATAAACTATTGTTTTTTTCATAAAGAAATTATGTTTGGTTTTTTTATTTTGGGTCTTGTAAAAAGGACCTCTATGAAGTTTATATTCATCCAAAAAGGACTATAGTGCCTTGTAGTTTTGAGTAAGACAAATAGGACCATGGAGTCTTTCAATTTATGGTGTTAAAACTAAGAGACTGAGTTTTAATAATTGAGAGTGAATTTCTTAAAATGTAATGGTAATAACATGATGTCAATTGGGTGACTAGTAGAGGTCCAACTTAAAGAAAATTTACATGGAATCACACATAATCGAGGGAGATGGGGAGTCTAAATGTGAAGTGTTTTTACAACAAGATCAGAGACAAAGGGCCTATAAATCACTACATATCCCACTGAAATAGGAATCGAGGCCTATGTGTTTCTAAAAAAATTATAGTATATTACTAATACCTGAGTGGAGGCATCCTATCATGTGAGTACCAAAGGAATCATATAGTTTAAATCCATGCAAGGAGGTTATTTCAATGAGGTTTAATGTCATGTGACATGGAAGAATCATTCATTCTTTTTATGGTAATGTGATAAAGACCTACATAAAAATTATATTAATAAAAAATGACTTTAGTTTCATAATGTTTTGGGTCATTTGACTATTATTATGGTGTCTTGAAATTTAGGGTCTTATGACTAGAAGCATTGGTTGTAACTAACCAAGAATGGTGATCTTTTGGTGAAGTGAGAAATACTCACATGAATTTGGAACATGTATAAGGATTCTCCAATATTAATATGTTTTTTCTACATTCCTATGAAAACATTATTTTAAGATAAATCATTCTTCAATTGTATTTTTTAGGGATAACATTTGGGGTGATCATTCTTGACTACCAATATGGGTCTCTTGTTCCCCAAAATATCAAGAAGGGTTTCCTATAATGTGTATGTTAAGTATGAGTTCAAATCCTTATACAAGAAAAATATACCATACTTCATTAATCTCTGATATATGGATGGACTAAAGGAATTTTTACACTTCTCATGTTGTTCTCCATATTTACATATGGTCGATGGTAAGATTTATCTATTAGTGGATCCAATATCATCCCATTTTTTCATTTGAATCAAATCCTTGAAGGTAAATAAACTCTCAATTGTATGTCCTAACAATTGATGGGAGGGTAATTATTTTGGATGTCCTATCAAATCTACCTCTTCTAGATTCTTTACTCATAAGAGGAATTATCTTATCATATTTCATGGAATAAGAAAAATACTTGGGGGCATGCTCTTATTGGAAGGAATGCACTTTCCTTTTACTTTCATCTAATTATAAATGAAAAAATACTTCCCCATTCTGTCCCGTATTCCTCTATTTGTATATGAATTTGGTTGAATTTGTTCTCTGGTGGGATGATCCAAAATTTCAATCAGTTCAATCAACGAAGTTGAAGCACTATAGGCCATATATTTGGATTATGTCTCCAATATATTGGGGTAATCTGACTCTCCCGTAAAAGTTTTGTCAATTACCAAGGTCAAATAATTTTTAGATTTCACATGATGACCCGGTGGAAATATGGAAATTCCACCAGAACTATGGTCTGGGGTGAGGTGGAATGGGTTTTATAATTCATCAGGTGGGTGGGTAAAAATTTTAAATATATACCAACCCCTGTGGGATGGGGTACTACACTATAAGAAGTACCTCTATAAGGGGACGTTAACATTATATCATGGGTAAACGATCCATGAATCATCTCCATAATCACTTCACGGTTATCTTTATTTTCTAACATCAACTGAGAGATGTGTTCATTTGAAAATATGGCCATGTAATATTAATATTGTTGATAAGATTAAGAATCATTGACACCTTTTACTTATGTAAAGATAGGATTGTGTAAAATTATGGGAGTATCAAATTAACCCTTGATATAGGATATTCAATTGAAATTGGATACAGTTTCTATCAATGTTTAACTATAAAGCATATAAAGTGTCAATAATTCATTTTGTAGAGAGAGGAAGGTTATCAATGATCCCTTCTTCTAAAATTCTTGGAGTATATGGAGAGACAACCTGCTGAGGCTTAGAGGATTGTAGAAATTTACAATTATTCTAATCATGTGCACTCTCATTAGAGATAGGCGGAATGTATTTGGATCTTATTGATAACAAGTAGATGGAGAAATAGATAAACCGGTTCTCCATTTTAGTTGAGTATCCCTTTTGATGGTTAATCACCCTTTCACTAGTTTGGCAGGTCAATGCCAATTTTATTCTTTGGTGGTCAGAACTTGTTTTCTCATTAGGTGGTTCAATGATCATTTGCTTGTTTGATGGGTTGGATCATGTTTTCTCGTTCGGTGGGTTATCTCCAATTTGTTCAATTGGTTGGTCGGTTCCCATGACCATTATTTTCCTTCATTTGGGAGAGTGGTTGATTCATATTCCACCTGTTCCATGGTGTTTTAAATTTTAAATTGACCCTAGTTGATAATTTTTTGTAGTATATATTTGATAATGAATAATTCATCGTTTGTGTGACCTTGTATATGATGATAAGGGATGTAATTTTTATGGTCATCCTACCCTGTTTAATCTGGCTTATTGATTTATTAAAGTGTGATTGGGTTTTTCATAGATTGAATTTGAAGTACCTTGGAACCTGATCATTATGGATGAAGTAAATTTTATCATTCCTACTTTCAAGGTTATACTGTGTTATCCTATCTAGTTGGAGGTTGAAATAATTTCTTTAACTATCACTGGATAACATATATTTTCTGATGTTTCATGAAAAGATCATTCATTGGTTCTATGAATATATTCCTCTGTACATTGTGTTATTGTCTCAAACTCTCAAAAACCACCAGGGTATTTCACATGAATAAGAATAGGTAAAAACATACTTTATAAGTTTTTTATACAGATCTAGAGTAATTGTGAATTTGAAATTTGTATATCCATGGAATATTTCAAAACCTTCCATATTATTATGAAATCCATGAATATATAAATTTCATGGTACTTGAAATTATATAGGTCATGGATTTTCATTTTAATTATTGTATAGATGAATTGGTAGATGAATTTTTTATGTAGATCTTTCTAATTTTAGATATAATCAGGTAAAATATTACTATACCAAGAAACGGTTGGTCCCTCCAAGGTCTATACAATTAATTTGAACATGGTAACCTGTTGTTATTATGGGGTTCCCTACATTAGGACACACATGGAGGATAAGTGGATGTGATACTATTCTGGAACTCCCACTCCATTGAATTCCTAGAAATTTTGGTTCCCATATTTGTGAGTTAGTGGATTCGAATCCACCAAGTTAGGATATGGCTTCATATACATTCTTAAAGAAAACCCATATGATCAACGAGGGGATCTAATAATTCTTGAAATATCCCAATCAGGGTAAAACTCATATGATTTTTCTAAAATGGAAGATAATGTCTTCCCAGTAATGGGATCACATGGTAATAAATCAAAATTTTTGTGGAATGAGATGATAGATGTAATCTTAATTCAAGCGGGGCATCTTTATTCTTCCAATAGAAATTGAGAAACCTTCTCACATTGAATAGGTTTAGTTAAAGTCATAGAATCTTCAATCACCTAACATTAATCAAATAATTTTCCACCCCAAAGTAAATTAGCATTGACCTAGTGAAGTTATATATTTTTTTCTTCATGATGAGAAATATTCTCTTCTTCTGAGACAATTTCACCATGGTTAGGTGATGGGTGGGTAGTTAATGTGACCATATCTTCCTTCTTATCAACAAAATCAAGGTTTGAATCCTTAACTGTTCTAGATGTGACGAAATTTACTGATTTGAAACATGTTGGATGAAATAGAGATTTCCTCGGGGAGGAATATCTGTGATCTGGGTACATTTTTTTCACAATAGATGATATAAGAGATTACATTGGCAATAAAAATTCCCCAAGAACTATATGTTGGGGGTTTCCTTTAGACTCTACTATCATGGAGGATATCAATTTAGATTATGTATTCTTATGAATAGTGGTATTCTAAAATCAACCTCAAGAAACTATCAAGATTCACAAACGATCTTTATAGGTGTTGGTGGTAGCGGTAACCTAGACCATCCCTAAAGTTGAAATGAATGGATTTCCCCAACATAATATCCTATTGAATTCATGAATCTGGATGGATGGGATATGTAAATTTTCTTTTGAATTTTTTATTAAATAGTGGTCACATATCAGTGATGATGATGATTATGATGACCATGGAGGATAGGGGAAATTCGGTGCAACATCTAGTTTATTTCCCCAATGTGATCGGAATTATCCTCAACCTCCTCAAGACATAGAAGGAATTGGTTTATGCTATGAGGGGAAAGGATCCCAAAACAATTGTATGTGGGGAATAGTGCCACAATCTTCCTCACAACCTATCATTGATTGGATGAATTGTTCATATTTATCATTTTGTGACATTGATGAAATACTTCCAGTCTTGGGGTGAAGCCATCACAATGATACCTCCACATTAGTACATTCACCACATTGGGATGAAGGTTCGATGTTGATGAATATGTACGTTGAGGATATGAATCCAGGGACTAAATTTCCCTTGACGCATATGTTTTTCTTGTCCACTGGTTGTGTGAATGAATCCTACAAATGCTACGATCTTTTACGATGATTGTAGACATCATTGGTGGATTTCGAGATTCCATTTGTATTGAAATCTCGAATTTTTCTATTATGATAAAAATAAGATAATCACCAGTGTGACACCATAAAAAATATTTCATTGTCGATCAATCACCATCATGGTTAAAGGATAGAAAAATTTTCACTTTTTTCCCATGTGAGATTCTTGACACTATTAACTAATTCACATTGGGTTTTTCATATATGTTTTACTTAAATATTTGTAAATAAGATGTTCTGATGTGCATACAATTGCTTTCTTTTATAATTGTGAGGTTTATGTTGCGTTCACCAATTTTTTATGCATGTAAAACACTAATGGCTTTCACAATTATGCTCATTTTGAGTTAACGTGGACCTTATTTCCCAAGGAAGGAAGTCATCAAGACTTTTCTAGTGACATCTTATAAAACATTTCGATCAAGATTATGGGAGGTCAGCCTCATCACACCATCTTGAGGGAAATTATTACCTACTTCGTTAATCTCTTATATATTTATGACCTATTCAAAAATCCTTCCCAAATTCAAGTGTGGGATTGGTTACTGCTACACAAATGATCTGATTGACACCATGTGTCTAATAAAAAACTCTAGAGGTTCCCCATAATTATCTAAATAATTTTATTATGCTTTTTTTTAAATAGGCTAGTGGGGTTTTCTTGAGTTTATTACCTTCCATGAAAGTGGCTGGTGTTTTAGAGTTAGTATTGTGCCTCAGAAAAGTGTCCTAGATATCTTATAAATATAGGTATCAAAAGCCACATAGTTTGATGGAATGGTTAAATGTTAAATGACATGGGTTATTACATCAAAGTGTAATCCTATGTATTTTTCTATGAGTAGGAATAAAACTCCACATAGTGATATGGAATGGTTGGGAGTTAAACCTCAATAGGATGCTCATAATGGAGGTAATATCACCATGTTAATGGGATGATCATTTCATATCTCTAAGCCCATGGGTGTCTTTCTTATTGTGGGAAACTATAGGGATAATAATATCTATTATACTTCATGAGATCATAACATTGTATTTGAAATAATGAATTATGTATTGTGGAAACCTATAGAACATTCATTTTTCATAAAAGGGGAGAAAATAATAAATATGGTGGGGATTATGAATGGGTTTCCTTTGGTACCTAACCTGGTAGATGGGTCAGTAGAGGGTATGTTTTGGGGCTTAAAACATGGATAAATCCATTTTTTTGAACCATGAGGTCAATTGAAACTCATAGATATTAGGTTTTCATTTGGGCATACACCAATGAGGATTCCCATTTTTCTGGTTAACTTCCCCCAACCCTCTATTGATAACATGACATGGAAGATATATTTTTAATATTGGGTCTTACACTTATTATGAGGCACATGTTTCTAGAACCTTGATAAGAATCTCAACTCACATAGATTAAGGTTTGGTTGGGTATTACACCTAGGATGATACCCATGTTTCTAGATCCAGGAGGAGTATCTCAACAGAAGGGGATTTGAAGGTTTGGTGGGAGTATACACCTAGAAGGGGGCCCATATTTACAAAACCATGAGGTAAATATCTACTTAGAGTGATTTGGATGTTTTTTTGGGGATTAAACTTAAAAGAATTATTTTAGTTCTCCCCCACCCAATCTACTTAGAAGACGAGGAAGAGATATTGTTAGGAATGGGGTTTAAACATATTAAGAGGCTTAAACTAAGAGGATTATTTCAAACCCATGTGTATAAATAATGAATTGATTTTTAGATATGGGACCAAGGTTAATTAGTCCATATACCTCATGAGATATATTGAATATTTTATGCCCAAATGAGGGTTATAAATGTATCTTATCACAATTTAGAGGACACGTTGAGGTTTTTATTCAAAGTGATGGTTTGAAAAAGAGAGATTATCCCAAGTGGGAGGGCTTTCAATTGTTCATAGCCCATGTAAAGGGATAAAAAGGTGATTTTCTCTAGTGAGGGATAAAAAGGTACTTAGAGAATGTGATAGATATCACATAGGTTCTTCTCCAAATTGAGGGATAACAAGGGGGCTTAGCCCAAGTGGGAGGGATGGAAAAGTTTATTAGCCCATATGAGAGGGATAGAATGAAATATTTTCCCTTATGAGGGATAAAAAATGTGTTTATCTCAAGTTAGAGGGATGGAATAGGTGATTATCACTAGCTAGGGCTACTAAAGGTTCTTACCCCAAGATAGAGGGCTAGCACAGGTGCTTCGACCAAGTGAGTTCTAGATAAGGTGCTTAGTCTATGTAATAGGTCTAGCGCATGTGAGTTGTCCAAGTGATGTATAGAAATGCTACTTAGACTATTTGGTAGGGATATCGTAGGTGATTAGCAAATGTGATGTCTAAAAAATGTTTTTAACTCATGTTATAAGGCTATCTTAGGTTATTAGATCATGCGAGGGAAATAAAAGGTTCTTAGCCCAAGTTATAGGGCTAGTATAGGTTCTTAGCCTAAGTGAGGGATACTAAGGGACTGTAGATGAAGATATAGGGATAGTGTAGGTGATTATCCTGAGTAAGAGATAAATTAGGAGTTTATCCCATGTTCTAGGTCTAGAAAAGGTTCTTCTCCCATGTGTGAGATCTATAAAATATATTTGTCCCTATTGAGGTCTAGCTAAGGTACTTTTCCTAGATGGTGAAGTGGGATAGCCCATGTGATAGATCTAGACGTTATGCATAGCCCTAGTGAGAAATGGGAAAGGTTCTAGTCCATGTTTGGGGGATAACATAGGTTCTTAGTCTCAGTGAGGGAGATGTATGTTTCTTATCCCATATAAGAGGGATAACAAGTAAGCTTAGCCAATGTGAGGGATAACAAGTGAGGTTATCCTAAGTCGGTGGCTATCAAAATTGATGTGATCAAGTGAGAGGGATAACAGAGGTGCATAACCTTAGTTAGTGCTATGAAATGTTATTATCCCTAAATAGACATCTATCACAGGTTCATTCCAATAGCGAGGTTTATCAAAGGTTCTTTTCCCGTGTTATAAGGATAGCGTAGGTTCTTAGATAAATTGATGGATTACCAAGATGATCACCAAAATTTATATGACTAGCATAGATTCGTATCCCATGTGAAAAGTCTTGAGAAGGTTATTAGTTGTGTGAGGGTGTAAGAGAGGTTTTTAGCCCCAATGAGTGCTAGAAAAGGCTATTATCCCATGTTAGGGGGATAACATAGGTTCTTAGACTAATTGAGGGGTAATAAATGTTCTTAGCCCATTTTAGAGGGATAACACAGGCTCGTTTCCCAATTGGGCTCTAGTAAGGGTGATTAGCCCAAGTGGGAGGGATATAGAAGGTTATTTGCCCAAGAGAGTGGGCTAGTTGAGGTTATTAGTCCTAGTGAAGGATAAAAAATATTCTTAGCCAATGTTATAGGGATAACATAGGTGTTTATCCCCATTTAAGTTTAAAAAATAATATTATCCCATGTTAAATGGGCAAAATATGTGGATAGCCTATGTGACTTGTAGAAATGTTTATTAGCGCAAATTACAGGGATAAGATAGGTTTCTATCCCATGTGGGGGATAACATGGTAGATTATCCAATGTTATAGGTCTAGAAAATTTTCATAACACAAGTGAGGTCATATGATCCATGCAGGTGCTCCACCTAGGGGCTCCATGTAGGTGATTGGCATAGGTCCTTCTCATAGGTGCTTCGTGCATGTGCTCCATGAAATTCCTCCATGTGGGTTATACGCACAGGTTCCTTAAATGTGACCTTCATCAAGGTTCTCTATGTAAGAAAAAAATGGTTCTTCATGAAGGTCATCTATCATCAAGACCTTAAGAAACTCAATTACCCTTTCTTATGAAATATTACATATAATTTTAAATAATCTCAAGATACATGAGGGTGTTGAGGACATGGGGGAGAGACTCAGGAGAGAAGATAATTGAGATGTCTCTTTATCATCCAACCTATCTAAATGAAGATCTCATGTGGTCTATTTATAGGAAAATATTGGACCTTAGCTGAAGGAGGTAATTCGCATAAGTAATCCACATAGGTCCCCTGTTTAGTCCCTTCATGCAGGTTCTTCACATAGGTGTTACATGTAGGTGATCCTCACAGGTGATAAACATAGGTTCTTCCCATAGGTGCTCTATCTAGGCTCCTCTGCATAGGTTACTCAATGTAGGTTTCCTGTGTATGTTGGATTTCTAATGAACATAACTTTTTATTTTTAAGTCTCTATAGGATTATAAACCTATCAAATCAAACCATATGAAGTGATCTATGCCTTGTAAATTTTCTGTTGCAAATAAGTTCATGTAAGACCTTCAAAATTTTATTTTTAGTCATCATAACATTTTTATTAGGAAACTTTGATGTACTGAACCTGTCCCAGTAGTCCAAAGATGGTTCCTTCTACAATTAAATTGATATAAGATACAATTAATTTTATACCAAAGGAACAAATAGTGTAGTAGTCTTCTTAAACTAGACACATACATTAGTTTTCTTATTATAATTGAATACAAAAATTATAACATATTTTTTTAAAAGTTACATTATTCCATCTAGTATATCTATGTGTATCAGTCATGGTAAAATTCATTGAATCATGGATTAATCAATAAAAATAAGGGTAAAATCAAATGATAAGAACATGTGTAAATAATAAAGAATGATAAATATTTGAAAACACAGTCAATTTAAATAACATGAATACAATTCTAAAATAAGAAAAAAAAATCAATATGGAATGGTAAATAAATTAAAACACATACCATTTAATCAATAAACTGACAATAAAATGAATCCATAGATTTTTTTATAGTGAAAATATCATCGAAAATAATAATTGAATTTTGAATTTTGGAAATTCTATTTTATTGCACACCATGTTTCCCAATAACATAGTACATTTACAATCAATACCTTTCACAACAAGATTTAAAACATACTGGTTGAAGACCCATTTAGTTAAGGCTATCCAACTAATTCATCCCATGAGACTAGTGACACATCAAGGGGATTAATTGAAATAGTCCCCAAGCCATGTTCTACCAGTCAAAATAATTCCTCATATATCGAATACATCATTCAATTAATAAATAATGTGCATTATCAAATAACCATATTGGTCAAAGGATACATATTCATAAATATTTCCCCAAAAAATAAAATAATATTAAAAGTGAAAACTGCATGTAAAATTTTTATATGGTTTAGAAGATAATAATATCCCTGATAAATAGTGTGTATATTTGAAGGAAATTTTATATCTAATGATTATAGGAAAGTGAAAATTCAAATGGATAATTATTGAGTAAAAAAATAAATTAAGAAAGTGATTTTAAATAAATTTCTTAGTAAATATGATCATAAATCATCCATAGAAATAATAAAGATGGCATCAATACAACATATACATAGTTGAGTATATATTAAAAAAGGTCGTCTTCATTAATTAATATAAATACGATAAACTGATATTTAAAAAAAATTATTTAAAATATCATTTTCATTTTGAATATTTTTTGAAAATAATTTTATTTTAAAATCACTTTTAAAACTTTTTCTTTTAAAATATATATGTAAAAATGAAATGTAATATTCAAAGAAATAATGTTTATGTCAATTTTTAATTCCGTACATGTTGTAAAGAACATTCCTTTTACAATGTAAAAAGGGTAGAAAAGTTCCATAATTAGAAAGAGACAACATTATTCCTTTGACATTGTTTATAAAAAGAAAAAAATGGGTAATAATTAAATTTAATAAATAATTTTTAAAATGAAAAAAAATAATTTTTTGAATTGTTTTTAGAAAACATGGCTATTTTAGAAAAAGAATTTCTATCTGAAGAGAAAAATGAAGAAGGATTTTAATATTACATTTTCTCAATAATTTTATGTTCCAAATAATTAAAAAATGGTACTCTCATTTGAAAAAGATCACGAAAAACCATAGGAGAATAAAATTTTAGGTTTTATTAAACAATGATAAAAATTATTTCCTTCAATGGAAATTTGATTGTATGTAATCCTGAATAGAATTGGATTGTAAAGTAAACCCTTAAATTGATCATAACATTGATGTGAGAATTAATTAATGAATAAATTATTCATATCAATTCTAAATCCACATTAAAATTTTCAAATACAATAATATCTAGTCAAAATTAATTATACCCATAATCATATAATATTAATGGCAACAAGTATGTAATATAACCCAATGAATATGAATTGGGTTATTAAATTCTTTACCACATGGTATAATTTAATTCAAATCCCCTAAGATGAAATATTTCAAATTGAAACTTAAAATAAAATGAATAATGATGTATTCACTATATTACATGTCAATGATAAGTATATAAACCATATAAAATAATTCAAATTCATAACAATAAAACATGAATCAATGAAATAAAATTGAGATGAAAACACCTACCTTACACTTTCTTTTTGTTGAATGTGATTTAACCTCATGTATAATGGTTTTTAGCTTATTATTTACTTATTAAATAACTATTTTACAATTTATTATTTCATATAATATCATTTTATTACATATTATTATCCTTTTGTTAATAATCTAATATTATTTTCATCATTTTGGGTGTTAATTGCCACTATTTTTCGAGTATGATTTGACTTGCTATTTTTTTCCTCTTAATTTTACCATGATTTAATCAAATCAACAGTGTAAAAAATTATTTAAATATCATATATGTTAAATATATATGTAGTTATATTATTCCATTATATTTTGTGGTATAAAATGAAATACACCATTCATGGAGATGGTAGGCCGTACGTACACTTGAACGATATTTCCATTTCATATCGTATTTAAAGAATGAAATGAAAATGATATATATATATATACACAAAAATATACATTATCATTTAATTATAATTTTTTAAAAATATATATCACATATTATTATTTAATCCATCCTTAAAACGATCTATTTAATGCATGAATGTATCACATCGCTTCGTGAGGCGGTAGTCCACTGTACACACGAGAGACATTATTGTATTCTCACAAAATTTAATGAATTAAGATATGTGTTATATAATAATTATAGAAACATAATAACATCATAAATATCAAAAATATCAAATATAAACTATAAATACCTCAATATTTCTAATGTTTAATTGTTGTAATGGAAAAAATTAATGACATCGGTTCGTGAGGAGGTAGTCCACTATACACATGAACTATGATTTTGTAACACATTTGATGGAAGTGTATAAATTTTTAGTTTGTAACCTTAAAATAAAAATATCTTATAATATTCAAGATATTGGGGTTGTTATATAACCATGGTATAATATGAATTTATTGATTTGGGGAAGCAAATAAAATAAAATCCCTTTTAGAAGAACATTACCACTTCTTCATGAATCCTCCGTAGGTTTGACCTAATTGCTTCATAAGATGGATTTATTCCAAAGATAATTCTACTAGGATTTGGGGAGAGAAGTTAGGAATTATTTTTTCATGGATTTTACAAAATAAACTGTGTATAATATATTATTATCAGAGGATATGGGTTACTTTAATAAGCAGGGGAGAGGATACACTTGGTATTTTTGAAAATTATTTAGTGCTCCCACATTTATTTCATTTCAATTGGATCCAATAATAGACCATTATATATAATAGAAGTGATATATTGTAAATATTTACATCCAATGGGGTTTAGACAAGTATTTGGTAATTTTTAAACTTTATATTATATGTTTAACCACTATGAAAACTCGTTTCCTCCTTAATCACTATAAATAATTTTTGTTGTTTCCAAAAATAATTTCAGTAAAAAACTAAGTTGAACTAATAATAAAATAATGATTATTATGATTCCAAATAAATAATCTATGTTTTACTAATTAAATTCATAAATTTTGGAAAAATAAAATTATAATTAATCCCATGGATGAGATGAGAAAGAAAACTACTAGAATTTGGACATGTTGCCAAGAACCAATATCCATGAAAAATAAATACTCTGTCTATAGATCACTAATACCCAAGGGTATTTTACATTCTATGTAACTAGACTACCCTAATACCCCTCCCCCCCCCCTTCCCCCTTGATTTTATCCCCCCAATGCCCTCATGAGCTTCATCCTTCCCCATGATCCTCGTCTCCTGATGTTGCCACCCCACATCCCAAAATCATCCTCTGATGAGGCCACCCAAACATTGCACATTTATCCTCCTCCTCAAACACAGCCACCCAACCTCCCTTGTGGATGAAGCTCCTACTTTTCGTTGATAAGGTCTCCTCACCTCCACCAACGACATGCCTCTAATGTAGCCACACCACCTCCCTATGATCCTCTTTGTCTGACGCAGCTCCATCACGACACTCATGCAGATTTGATGTGGATTTGATGTGGCTCCGATGTGGAAACCCCACCTTCAAAGATCCTTCTATTCGATGCGGCCACCTAAGGACATTCTCCTCTATCATGGGGACCCCACCACCTTTATTTTTCATAAGAACCAAGCCTTAAACTCATGATCCTCATACTCCCATGATGTTTTACTAACCTCATTCATCCGACCCTAGGAAAACCCTCATTTCTTTGATTTCTCATTCCAAATATCTACCTCTTGATATTATATTGAATTGAATCTATATTACTGGTTAGGGTTATCCAAATTTCCCAAATAAAATGTTTTTTATTCTATGATAATTTGTGATTAGCTAGTGATGTAATAATATTTATTTCATGGACATACAATTTTGCTATTATTTATACATAGACTAAGTCAAATTTATGAATTTTTTATATTTCATATTATTCAAGGTTTATATTTATGGAAAATGACATAATACTTTTATAAAGCATAATGAATGTGTTCATGATGCAGAGAAATAATTTTTATTGAATTGATAATTATTCAAAGATGTATTGAAGAAAAGCATTGATTATGAAAGTGATTTTGAATTTTTTTTTGAATACATATATATAAATATAGGGAATCAAAAATTTTTATAGATCATTCTTCTAGTATTGATTGAATATCTAGAAGAGAAAAAATTTTCTTGGACAAATCTATAGAGTATAACCTTTTTTCAAAATGAATGAATACTTGTATGATTTTTAATTTAAACATGGGAAAGTTTTTGTTTACTTATATATATCATTTATTTTGAATTGGTTTTGAATATTTTGTATTTTATATTATGAATTTTTTATATAATATTTTCTTTGTAAAAAAATTAAACATTATAAGTCTTGATATGAAATATGATTTAAATTTAAATGATTATAATCTATTTTTAGATGTATTCTAAACATAAATTTGTTTTATTACTGATTTATATGGTGTGTTTTTTCAGAATCTACATTACATTGTAGAGTTTTTTAATTTATGATAAATTCTATGAATAAGTAAAAAAGAATATTTGTTTGTCAGGATAACACATTAAATCATGCATTATATATTTCCCAAAATAAAATATTAGTTCAACCAGTTCCCTAGTTGTCTGTCTTTTAGTTTTTCATGTTTCTCCTTTTATTTTTTTCAACAGGTGTCATGTATTAGTATTGTTGATTTTTTTATTTTCAAATTCTAGATTTGAATAAGATGTTTTCAATAGTTATATCTAATTATTTCATTAGGTATGATGATCATCTAGTGAGAAAATCCATATACAAAGGTTTCGAAAGGATTTACCCAACTAATGAATCAATTCATTTAGTACCCATCTAGAAGTTATAAAACATTAAAAATTTAGTACTGGTTGTGTTTAATGACGAAACATTTTCAAACATGGTATATTTTATTCTAGGTTATCCCATTAATATTACATCAAGATAGTAAGATTCATATTTCCTTGTAAAATATTTTTTCATTTGTCAAATCCAATTTTCATCTTATTGGTAACAAACATGACATTTTAGTTTAATCAAGCTTGTTGGGGTATATGATTCAGTATAGGATATTTAAAAATAGTAAAATTGAAACACCATATTTTGAGTAGATCTCTAGATTCTATATAGAAGTAGTATGTTGAATCTCTTTAAGAAAACAAGCAGTGTGAAACATAATGTAAAACCATATTCTGTTCATTTTCCAGGCAGGTATTTTCATGAGTTTATAAGTTCTATGAGTTATGATTTAGTTTTTTTCTTATATCATTCCAGGTTAGGTTTCTCATGTTCATGTTTTCTTTATCGCTTATTTCATTTGGTACAAAAATTATGTTAGGCTTTCAATCATGTGTTGTAGTCAGATGTAAACAGGTCGGGTTGGGATTGTCCTTGTATGAGTAAATATGTGCAAATAACTGCCAACATGAAGTGTTTTATTTAATTCTTTATTTTTAGGTGTTGTGGAAGTAGGTATGGGGTTTTCATTGGTTGTAGTATTAATTTATGGAGAATTTTATGGGGGAGAGTCAGTCCTTAAAAGCATATGACTTCATCCTTGAGAGAGGGATCTTCTCAAGGGGAAATCCTTATCTTATTTATCAAATTATTCTTCCTTTTACTAAATTTTAATCATATAGTTTCTCCTATAGAACAATAAAAATAATACATTGTAACATTTTCTCCATCTTCTACTATAATCATTCCATGTTAACTACTATTAAGATGGTTACAAAACATTTTGAATCTTCGTTGGGGAACACCTATTGGGGAATCCAATTTAATGCATTATAAAGATGATCGAAGTTGTTCAATCATCTAAAAGAGATCAGAAATACTTTTTAGGGTGATATGAAAGCTTGGTGCTAGTTAAATAAGGTGAAAGTGGTCGAGTACATAAGATAGTTAAGGTTTCGTGTTCGAGAAGACACTAACATCTATGTATGATTGTCTAGATAGGATGTTTCTAGGAGAAATGGAGAGTCAGTGTGTAGCACATCAATTGATTTGATGATCAATGGAGCATGTAACTCTTCAGTTTTAATACATGGATGTGTAAAATAGTTCTAACATAATAAATACATAAATAATGGGTGGAACAAAGTCAAGGAAAAAGTGAAAGTACACAGTGGAGTTTTTGAGTGGTATTGGAGATGTAAATGGAGGCATAGGTAGTTAACATTGCCGATGTTTACAATTTGAAGATACATGTTTTTCCAATTTTTTAAAGAGTGAGATGAATAAGGATGAGATGAATTAGTTTTTATAATATGATCATTTGGCTTTGATCACATGATAATAAGCGTATTTTCTAGAAAAGTGAGTGTCAGGATATATGATGATGCATTAGGAATAGTTGTGTATAGAATATATGTTTTTATTATGGTTCTTGATGTGGAAGTATATAAATATAAGATCAATTTATGAGTATTGAATCTATTAATAAAGGATAAATATGGGAACTGAAATGATCAGATGTATTTTTTAGATAGTAGTGTGAGAAGAAGTAGACCACACAACCTCAGAAGTTTCTAGGTCTTGGACTATGTTCAAATCCATTGATCATTAAATTAGTAATATCTTTTTATCATTGAAGTAGTAAGTCTATAAGTACCAATGCATTCATATGATACTAATTTTCTATAATTATGTAGAGTGGAAGGGTGAAAACGAGAGAAGTAAGGAAGATGACAAGGTGTATTGGTAAGAAGATGTTGGTGTGAAGTCCCCTTAAGTTCAAGGATAGCCAATTAGAACTTGAAAAGAAGTTTGGGATATTTGACTTGTTTCTAGGGACATATAAGAAAGGGTAATATATGAATATATTACACATAGTTAAAAATTTCCATTTTTTGTATTTTTAATATAACATTAGAATATAACATGTTGGATAAGTTAAAAAGGGCTGATGAGTTTTTTATAGAGTTGGGTAGGACAAGTTCTGTTAATCTTGCGTTGGATCCTGGCATGGTGGTAGTGAAATAGAAGCTTTCTCCAGCAATGAAACAACTTAAACAACAAGTCGTGTGAGCACTGGATGAGAAGTCCATGGTTTCTAGGATGTTGGATGATAGTGAAAACAATTTTTAAACTTACAGGATCAGTGTTCAACTAGCACAACTGACGTACCCATTATCTATACATAGAATTATCTTTTCTAGTAATAGATTCAAGGTTGGGTAATTATTCATGGTTTGTGGATGTGTTAAACTTTTGGCATAGTATGTATGACGTTTCTCCTAGGAACCATATTTCCTCTTTTCAAAAGTCAAATGAATATGTTGAGCACCACCACCAACATTCACCTAAGGGTTATGTAGTTCATCTAGTTTCCCATAATGCCATTACATTTTCTCTTATTTTTCACATGCTAGATATAATAAGAACATCACAATTCCTATTATTATAAAATGAAATGTTTCTTTTTTTCCAACCTAGATAACGTTGAATAGTGTGGTGGGGTAGGTTATTCAGCAAGTATTTTTAATTTCCCCACTATAGTCCACGTAGCTAGTGTAGTTTTGGTATATCAACCTGATGGATAAAATATTTCATTTACTTGTAGAGAAGGTACTAGAATTATGTTTGTGGGTGTCTTGTATAAAGTGGTTGAGCCTAATTTAATGGTCTAACCTTATGTGCTAAAACAGTGGATTTCAATAGTGGGTGGGCTCTCTTATATTTTTTTTACTTCTATGGCTACTGAAAGGGGACTGAATTTACCTTTAATGTTGGACCATCCTTCTTCAATTGATATAGTGGAACTTTATTGTTCTGGTTATTGTGCCTTTGTTTCATCTTGGGGTAATGTTTTCCTGAAACAATACATATTCAAACCCCACTTCCCTTTGAGAAATCCGAGCCGAAATTAACAAAACAAGGACCTTGTATTCTAGTTCAAGGTCCTTTAAAAAAAATAATCATGATTGTATGGATGAGAAATTAAATTATATAATAATTTTATGACATATTTTTATGATATATTTCATGTTTCATTTTTTCCCAACTCATTAAATTTTCATAAGAGTTTTGAGGGTTTTTCCATGTCATTAATCTTTTCTATCCTATAATGACATGTATTATCTCAATTATACTCTCAGTTAATCATATTAATTTCCCTGAAATGAAAAACATATTATAATCATTTTATTATGAATATCATACATGGAAACATAATCTTTATGACATATAAATCTTTCTTAGCTCAGCATTTTATTTTTATTTTATTCTATTGATTACATTTTTCACATTTATAATTTATTTCATTCATTTTTATTCTACATGGGTGAAAGAATATTTTTTAAAGATTATTATATTATTTGAATTTTTTCATTTAAAAATCGATCATCTAAACTGATTTCTATTCATCCATGAATAAACAGTCTCATAAAGAATTATGGATGCGAATGGAGTTCAGTTGGTTATCCATTATTAGTTGATTTTTTTATGTGAATTATATTTTAATTCTTCACAGAGATTCTATTGGAATCTAAAAGTGTAATCTAAATTTTTTCATTAACATTCATTACAATATATAATTGTATATATGCTAGTTTTTTAAATTAACATTATTAGATATTGGGTAAAAACATTGATATGAATTTTAATTGTTCATACTGAAAAAATATGCAATTTTAAGCTATCATAGTCACTATAGCTAAATTGTAAATATATTTTTGACTATTAGTTAAAAATGATGTGTTATATTGGAAAATTCTTACCATTTTTACCTATGTGTATTTTATCAACACTGGTTGAAAAGGTATGTGACAACAATCAATTATATTTTTTCATTTGAATTGTTACTTTTACTATAATATTTGGATTTTGGATTCTCATATTTTTGTTAGAGATTTAGTATGAATTAATATTTACTATGAGAAGAATCTCAATGAAATTATGAAGATAGTGGAATCAAAACTTTGAGAAGCGGAAAATAAATTGGAGAAACAACTTGTAGAGGAGAAAGTTGTGAGACTTCAGGATTAAAAGGTCACCATGGAAGCCCAGAAAAGATTAAATAACTAAATTTGGAAGCTACACTGGGGATATTCTAATGATAGGTGTTCCATTATCTGACTTATTGAATTATTACACTACAAAATAGTGATGTCTTTCAATGTTTTATGATACATGTCAACAAAGAGAATTTTTTTTAATTTAGAAATAATTTTTTTGGATTTGAATTACTATATTGTACCTTCCTCACCACCCCAAACATGGATACATACTTCGGAAAATAAAAATAGATAACATCCACCCTGGGATACCACTCAAAATAAATTAAAAACATATTCCAACACTTCTGACACACATATTGGGTCCTTATGGGATTGTTTAATGGATAATTCCCAAAAAATACCCTTCATTGAAACAATAAAATATAAATTTTACCTTTTTATACCACAAAATAGTGTGGGTCATTACAACCCCACCAATATTGTTTCATATACAAGATATTATTCTTGTGTATCTTGAAGAAATGATCTAAATTATTCATACAAGATGAAAACCAAAGTCCAATGTCTCTCACTATTCATGGTCATGTTGTTACCAGACAAAATCTAGATTTACTCATCAAAATGGTGCTAACACAAAAATTTTGGCACAATCTATTTCCACCAAATTGACAATAATTCATTGATTCTTGTGGTATTCATGAATTCCAAATTTATAGACATCACACCGCATTGTTTAATAACAATACTCTATAATATTTTTCACTATCTTAGTGTCACCGGTGATGCCACCTAACTATTTTCATTAGAAAATCATAGTCTCACTAATGGTACTATACTTATAATAGAAGTCATCGCCATATTTTTCATGTCGGGATGCTTCTGATAAGCACCAATATGTGATATACCCTATCACCAAACAAGCCTATTTATGGAAAAAATTGGTTGTGCCACCCAACCATCATCCCATATATAGAAGATTCTACATACAGAACACATTGACCCTATATGATTCTCATAGAAAACAACCATATTTATTGGCATTCTATTTTCTATAAGTAACCCAGTAACTCACATCCAAAAACGAAAAATAATAATCACTTCTGTGTTGGGGTCCCTAACATGCCTCTCACAATATTTTTTAAATTCAAATAAATAAAGCATCACATTCTTAAATCATCGATCGTGTGATTATACTTGAATACTGACCCCTATATATAATTTTCTTAAGTTTATTAGGATGGAGTCAGTGATTGAGTTTTACATTAAAATCTAATGTAATCCTGTTTCGTTATGTTTCACAACTATATGATTTTGATTCTATATTCTATTTTAGAGTCCTTAGATATGAAATTTAGTTATGTTTATTAATGATTGGGTTTTAATTCTAATTATATTGTGTTTATTGGTGCTCTATCAATGTTCATGAAAATTATGATGCTTACCCATACAATTTTAGTGTTTTATACCTCTTGTTATGGTTTCCAACTCGAGGCATATTGAAGGAGGGACTTTAGGCTCACATGTATATTCATAGTTTCCCAAAGAGTGGTTCCATGTGGGAAAAATACCAGGATTATTATGTCTCACCCTTATCACTTCAGGGTATTTTTTAGAAAAGGCTCCATCACTCTTGACTAGGTAGGGACATCATAAAAAGATATTTCAAGTGTGTTCTATGTGTGAAAATTATCAAAGGACAAAAAGTACATTTTATTCTATTACATTTCAAGAGGATTTGATAAAAAAAATCACTATATATTGGTTTATTGAAATCATGGGCATGTATATTGAACTTCAAGTGGATTAAGTACTTAGGGTGCCCCATTTTGAAAAAGTTAGAAGTTAACATGGTCCACTTATTGGAAACAGAGTTATGTGTTCCCATATTTGAGTTATGAACATTTTTATCTATATTTAGTTCCTATTAATGCATGGGGTATCAAGTGAGTGTTGAACATGGTGTGTTCTACACCTCATTTGGGAGTGTGTTTCTTGTGGATGGTAAACATAGTGGAATTGATAAGGGTTCAATAAATGGATTTAAACCAATAAAATATGTAGTATTTGATATTGAATTCAAAAAATGTTGAGTTGGAAATTTGTGGGTCTTTTATCTTAGAGGAAACTTAATAGAATTTTGTAAAAAACCTCTTTATTAAATATAACATTGAATGAAACTAACTTATGATTTTTTTTATATTTCGGATAAACAAGCATTAAAAGTGAAGATAAAAAATTATCTACCCCTTAGGTTTGAGGTTTTCACATTTCCCATGAATAAAAGGAATATAATAGTCCCTCAAAATTCATATAATGGTCTATATAGAATCCATGGTAATTCCAAATGATCGGTTCTACCACTACACTATAAGATCAAATGATGTTATTTTATTGAATCTCCATGTATTAGTGTATAATAAATCCAGTAACAAATTGGGATCCCATTAAACTCTTTTTCGTTAAAATTAATATATTTTTATAGCCTAAAAATGTTATTTTATTCACTATTTTCTATTTTTATTTCTTGATCAGTTCTCTTTATTAATGTGACTAGTTGTTTCTCATGTAGAAAAAATGATGTTGGTTACTCTTTATTTTTTTGGTGGTATCTAGGAGATGCCTTGTTTTTTTTAATTATACACATAGTAACTTGTCCCTTTTATTCTCTCATTCCCTGTATCCTCCTCTAGAATTAAACTCACACTACATCTCACTACTTCCATGCAGCAAGAAGTTTTTAATAATCACTTTTTATTTTGGGGAATGTCTCTCAACATGATTTTTGATTTTGTTGGTTCTCATTATTTTATTTTTTTGGTTTCTTTTATTTTTTTTGTGGTAGATTGGGTTGTTTCTACCCATATATGGATAGTATTAGAATCATTGGGAATTTGGTAGGGATGAGGGGATGAATACAGAGCAAGAAAACTATATGGTTCCCAAACATGGGGCGTCTCATGGATGCCAACCTGCAGGATTTTAGGCTTATGTATTTCAAATAATTTTACATGTAATTTCAATATGAAACATCTGATACAGTTATGAATGTTCAGACATAGAGTGGAGTAGGTTTTTTTTATGACTCACCAATATTTCAGTTGGTTTTATTCAAACAGGTGAATGAAAGAGATGTGGTGGTCACTGATTTCATTTTTTGGTTAATGTTCATTCAATTATCGCCATCAAAGATTATAATCTCAACTTATTAATCCTCAATATTCGCTCTATCAATGACATTTTATTGTTGGGGTACACTACCATGAATTTCATGGTATGATGCACTATTGTATCTTCTTCCCTATATTCAGTAATTTTTTGGTCATCTTTCTCTAATATTTTATTTATGTGTAGCAATTCCCAATAGTCGTTGGTTTCATTGTAGATTGATGTGGTCCTTGCATAATGAATATGATTTCAAGCTGAAGAGGGGCTTCTCTGAGGAAGTGGTCCTTTATATCAATGATGCTCAGAAGGTGCTTCCTAATGGATTGGTACTCCTAACACATCTGTATTACCTCAAGGATATAGGATTAAATTGGAAAATATGGGTTGTGGTTGAGGTGGTTGTGGGGCTTTCACTGTGATGGCTTCTTATTTTAATCAATAATTTAAGAAATGCATACATGTAGTCATTTAACCCTCCTTTTTGATAGATTTTCATTATTTATATATTGAGTTTGAACTGGGTTTTCATAGCAGTGTCTTGTGCATATATGTTTGTTTCTTGAAAAACAGGTAAATGTAGGAGTAGAATTGTATTTTTTGGGGAATCTAGTGACTATTTCTACGGTTTGAAACCATGTCTATAGGTATGTATGATTGAAGATACATCCATAGTTCCAAACTGTGGAAAAATACATATTTCCACAGGTGAAATAATGTAAATAAAAATTTACATATAACCATGCCAATATGATTCATGGTTCATTAAACAATGTATATTACAAATATAAATATTTTTTGGGTCATTATCTAAGGTTACAAACCGTGGTTATAGCCTTATTTTGTAGTAGTGGTAGGGTTTTAAAGAAACAATCTTAAAATTTTTGCAATATTTTAATATCTAATTTCAATATAAAAAGGATTCCATTGACCTAAATTGGATTAATATATGTTTTATTGAACTATTTTTATTTTAAAACCAATTAATTTTTTTTAACATTATAAGATATTTAGATAAAAAGTTTGTTTTTCAATTAAAAATCATTATTTTTCACTATTAATAAGAAAATAAAACTTCCCCAAAAAATACAAAAAATCACCCTAAGGTAATTTTAAAATTATTATTTAAAAATATATGTTTCATTACAAAATAAAATTTACAAAAGATTCAAAATTTAGTTTTAAAATATGTGAGCCATTAATAGACAACAAACCAGCCCTTAGAGAATAATATTTTTTATACATAAATATTGACTTGTTCTTATATTATGCCTATAAATTATAATTCATGAATGTAAAAACACTTAATTTATTAATTAATATATAAATATCATTAATATCATTCAATAATAGTAATTAATTTAATTTATTAATATAAAATTTCTTTGGCCACATAATTTGTTTATAAAACCATTTTATTTATATTCATTTCTAATTAATTAGTCCCTAATGAATTAAACCTTATATTTTCTTAAGTTAGTTAACAATATTCATAACCTCCAATTTAATTTCTAGTAGATAATTTTCTTTTTAAAAAATAATATTAAAAGTATATTGTAAAACTAAGTCTTTCATTTAACACAAGCCATCAAACAATGTCAATGTTTCTTGTAATATTGATTACATTGTATTGCATGCATTTCCATCAATATAATAGATTAAATTTTGTTAGAATAGTACATGTATTGTAAATTAATAAGGTATTGTATTCCTTTATATTCATGGTGTTTCATGTCACATATGTAAATGAATATTATGTTCATATATTAACATTTTTGGGTGTCACATTCTCCACACCTAACTTAAATTGCATCATCACATTTTTAAACAGATATTGGTAATCAAAGGGCTTATATTGGAAAATTACTTTGTTGAAAAACCCACATCATAAAAGGTTCAATAATAACTATTAATAAGAGATAATGACAAGTAAAAAAAGCAAACAAGTAATAACATATAAATGGGTTTCAAAGTAGGAGAACACTGGTGGAAAGTAAAGATATGGAAATAGAGGAAACATGTAAATAATTATAGAGAGTGATTGAGGTCATTGATCAAAAGAAAATGAATGATGAGTATAAATTCTAGAGCCACGAAACATTAAAACTAATAGGTGTATAAAGGTCAATGATATTATTATAAATGATGTTAATAGGATAGCATTTTATTTCAATATCATCTTTCTAAAGTTTAGGAATTATTTTACTACCCAAGAATATAAAGAAATATACTTACATGATATATTTTTATTTAATAAGAATAATTTAATACATTATTTTTCTTTAATGAATTTCTATTTCATCACTTCTTCCAAGAATTAAATATCAAAAGAAGAATTTTTTAAGATATAATAATTAAAATTCACATTTAATGGATCCTAAGATCTAAAAAACAAATCTTTATATATATATATCTAACTATTTTCTAAAAACAATATGGTTAGATCATGTTTTCAAATATAATATATTATTCTCTAATCCTCAAATGTAACACTAATCGTTTATAATTAATATTGATTTTTCAGATAATTTATCATAAAGTAATGACATGTTAACTAGGATCTCATATAGGCCAGTGGTAGGGGTGAAACTATTATCGTCCATTGGTCATGGGATTAGGACCCAACTCATTTTTTAAGTGATATTTTTTCACCTAGAAAGTGGGTTTTCCTTTTTTAAAACTATATAAATCTAATTCTTATAATGTTCCCAAATATATGGTGGACAACCTTGAAATAAATTGAATCATTATATGACCTTTTTCTAGTTTTCGATACTATTTATTTTATTTCATAAGGACTAACAATATTATTTAATGATAAAGATCATATTAACCATATTGGTTATCAATACCTTTAAACTTATGCCCAAAAAATTTAAAAGACCTATTCAGAAAATAAATTTTCCAATAAAATATGTATTAAACTAATGGTTTTTATTACCATAAATTACTTCTATAATATATTTAATATTTGTAGACCCCCATCGCATAAAAAATGTGTTTATAACTTATATCATATGACCAACCGTAATATCATTATCCTATGATGGTATTTATAACTCATAATCTAATGAAGACACATGTGATAATAAAATTTAACACAATCCTTAGATGTTTCAAAAATATTAAAGCCATAATTCTATTGGTAAAAGTACCTATAAAATTTAATTCATGAATCCCAATACATAAATACCTAATTAATTTTGTTTTCACATAGATCATTCCTTAGTATAAGGTTTAACCTATCCCACACATTATCACTATATATTCAAATCCTTCATAATGGTCTATAAAAAAATTCGAATTATTATCCTAAGAATATCCCATGGGAGTGTCCAACCGGGTGCACTATAAGGCATGTTGTCACATAGCAAGTTACTCTTGAGTAAAGATTGATGTTCCCTTTTCGGATATGTTTCCCCTAGGTACATCTGTTGCAAAACCAATTCCACATTTATTATACTTATAGGGATGTATTGTAATGAAAAACCATATATTCCCTATCTTACCAAAATATTAGGATATTAATATATACTTATCCTAAAATTATATTTTTGAGTTATTTTCCCTTATCTATATTTATATAAATCCCGTCTCCTATGTTTTTAACAAACATTATCTAATACCAAATATAGTGACCCTGACCGCATCATCCCTTATTTGGTGCCTTCTACCATTGCATTGGAATAAGGCATAAGGAATCACATACAATAGGACAGAATAGTTTAGTAGTTTTGGTAAACTAGATATATGAATGAGTATTGCATTTAAATTGAATAAAGAAAATTAAAACATCATTTTCATGAATATAACATTATTCCATATAGAATATCCATTAATATCAGTCATAGTAAACATCATGTACTTTTGGGGAAATTAAATAAATAATGGTGAGCTCAAATGATCAGTAAAGGTTAAATACTATGGAGGAAATAATGAATCAAAGATAATAATAAATACATAATTGTAAATTACTGAAAATATATTCCATGTAATCAATAAAATGTGAAGGATGTGCATAAATAATATGGAAAGGGAAATAAATCAAAATATATTTCATTTAAATAACTTGACTATCAAGATAAAATAGAGAATAATTAATATAGAAATGTTAATAACAAAAAACACATGACATTTAGTAAAAAAACAATGAATGAAATGCATCCATTGAATTTTTTATGGTGAACATCTCATGGATAATAACAACTAAATTCAGAATATTGGGAGATGTTTTTTAGTGGATTCTTTGTTTCCCAAGTACATGGTACGTTTACTGTCAATATCCTTCACAAGAAAGTTTAAAACTTATTGGGTTAAATACCATATATTTGAGGCTAATCAAATAAATCATCCCATTGTACAAACAATGAATTGTGGGGATAACATTAAATGGTCCCCAAACCATGTCATATGATTCCAAAGAATTCCTCATATATCTAAGAATTGATTTAATTCATAAAAATGTGATTTATTAATTAACCATATTGAGTAAAGGATATATATTTATCAATATTTCACAAGATAATAAAAAAACATTCAATGTGAACAACGTATCTAAAAATGGTATATGGTTTTGGAAAGAAACATAACCAAGATAAATAATGTATATATTTAGGGAAAATGTCATGTATAATTATTATATTAAAGTGAACATTTAAAGGTAAGGTCATTTACTACAAAAAAAATAATTAATGTAGTGAATGTCAATACATTACTTAGTAAAAATGATCATAAACCATCCAATGAAAGAATAATGATTCTATCTATATAACATATCTCTAGAGGATGACATGTAAAATAATTTTATTTGTCATTTGTGAATACAAATAAATTAATTTGGTCTTTAAAAATGTTCTTGAGGAAAATATCATTTTCATTTTCATAAAATATTTTAAAAAAAATTTCATTCAAAATTAAATTTAAAACATTTTTTTTAAATATACACATAATATTGAAAAGGAATCTTTTATACAATTATGGTCCTATAGGTGGGTAATTCCATACATTCTGTAAATAACATTCTTTTTTAGTGGTAGAAAGATTATAAATGTGCATAATCTATAATGAAACTAGAAGAATACTTTTAATTTTTTTATTAAAAATAAAAAATGGGTAAAAAAGACCTCTAATAAATAATTTTGAAAGTTTAAATAAATAATTTTCTAAACCATATATATAAAACATGGTTACTTATGAAAATAAATATTCGACAGAAGAGAGAAATGAAGTCATATCTTATTTAATGAATTTATCAATAATTGTTTGTGCCGAAGAGTGAAAAAATGGAAATATAATTTGAGAAATATAATGAATAAAAAATGTATAATAAAATTACAGTTTTTATTAAACAATTATCAAATAATTTACTTCAATGGAAATTCATGTGTAATCAAATCACATATAAAATGAGATATTCAAGTAAACCCTTAAACTTATCATAACATTAAATTGAGAATTAATCATTGAATTGATTATCCATACCAAATATAAATCCACATAAAACCAGTCTAAATAGAATAATAGATATTAAAAATTAATTATACACATAATCATTGAATATTAATGACAATGAGGATGTAATATAACCCGATGAAAAAGGATTGAGTTATGAAATTCATTACCACATGGTAACATTTAATTAAAATACCCTAAGATTATATAATTCAAATTGGAACATAAAATTACATTAATTATGATTTATCCATGATATTACATGTCACGGATCTGTATATACACCATATAACAAAAATTAAGTTCATAAAAATACAATATTCCTTAATGAAATGAAATTGAGATAAAAACCCTTACCTTAAGTATAATTTGGTTGAAAATGATTTAACATACTATATAATGGATTTAAAAATGTTATTAACTTATTTAAAAACCATATTAATATTTATTGTATCATATATGATCCTTTTATAACGTATTATTACATGTTTGTTAATATTCTTTTATTATTTTCTTCATTTTACGAGTTAATTGACTTATTTTTCGAGTAAGGTTAGACTTGTCATTTTTTGTTCCTCTTAAATCGATCATGATTTAATCATATCAAGAATTTAAAACAATGTAATATATGTTCAATAAATATTTATTTTGTGTAATCAATTTGTTTTTGTATATGAAATGAAATACATTGTTCATGGAGATGGTAGGCCATATGTAAGCATGAACACTGTTTCTATTTTCTTATCATACTGAATGAAACAAAGTACATTATATATACAGATATATTATAATTTCATTATCAATTTAATGTTATCAATCCCATATGTTTATTAAAACCATATCAAATATATTCCATGTAAATCATGAACATACCACATCGCTTCGAGAGGTAGTAGTTCCCCGTACACACGAACGATGTTATCATATTACCTCAAAATGGAAATAATGAAGATATCTATGATATAATAATTTGAGAAAAATAATAACACCATAAATATGACAAATATCATAAATATCCTATATAAACTATCAACTTGTCATTATTACCAACCTTGAAAGGTGGTAATGAAAAAGTGAATGACATATGTTTCTGAGGTAGTAGCCCACCGTACACACAAATAATGATTTATTAACCCAGGTGATGGAATTGTGACAATTTATTGGTTGTAAATTTAACATAAAAAATATAAGTATATGTAATATACTGATTTTATTATTTAATTTTTGTATAATATGAATTAAAATATGTGGTGAAGGAAATTAAAAAACTTTTGGATGAACATTAACTCTTCATTGAGTATCCTTCTTAAGTTTTTAAAAATTCCTTTCAATGTTTTATTTATTAAAAATATAAGGTTTATAATATTAAGGGAGTGATTTTGGGACGATATTTGGTTATTATTTGGATGAACTAAAGTGGGTTGGAGGTGTGTGTAGAACCCCAGGACACCCTAAAAGGGGATGGGTAAATCAGAGTGTCACCTTTTTCTTTTAAAAACTAGTATCTTGATACCATAGTAGAAGGTACTTGTTAAAATAGTAAGACTGATGGGAACAAAAATAATATAACCATAAGAAAAGAGACCATTCACCCCTTTTACTTGGTTCACCACTAAGGGCTACGTCCAGGGAGCATACGCCGACAGGTTTCCGTTCATACCTAATTCCACTAAACTTCACTAGATGTGGATTAAAATGTTCAGGTACAATCACTCTGTCCCAGGCACACTACCTTTATGAATGTTCATGGATAGATCACTGTGACCCTCAGGTCGCTCCCATTGACTCCCCCTGGCTCCCTGCCTTTGGTGAAGACCCACTCAATTTATAGACAAAAAGGTCTCTTCCATTGATTTCCATTGAATTCTTTGACACTATTCAGCACGAGACTCTTCTTGCATCAAAGCCATAAAGTGATGCACTTATGATCACTGAACCACTGAACTGGATATTCAGAACATGAAAACAGGTTACAGTAACGATGGTGTTCAAAACATACATTTTGCACGCAATATCTTACTTTTGCGCACAATCATTGCTTTTCGCGCAGAAAAAATTCCGCGCCACAACCCCATTTACGCACATCATTCAATTTTACAAGTAGCCTCATCTTTTTATGTGCATATTTTACTTTCATGAAACAAAAACTTTTAAATGCATCCTCACATTTTACGTGTAACCTATAGTTTTACACGCAGCCTCTTCTTTTTTGCACAACTTCTACTTTTACGTGAAACTCCCTTTGCGCACACCTTTTATTTGCATCATAACACGGATAATCTATAAGTTTTCCACATCTCTGAATGAGGGGGTATACCTTTTATTTATAGGCATCACCAACCCCCACGCAAAAATACCGTCGTTCCATGCAATACTCTCATTCTTCTCTCAATCCTTTTTCGCACCAGAACCATTTTTCGTGCACATCCCTGATTTTTTGTGCACCTCATACCTTTTCCATTTTTCGGTGTTCGGATCATGAAACAACTTTTTAATGAGAAAACAAACATGATTTCACTATTCCACACAATACCAATTTAGCGCGCAATCCATGATTTCACGTAGTACTCCAATATTTCACACAGATCGTGCCTTTGCCATTTTTTGATGATCTAATCCTGAAAAATTCCATAAGTGAAAGTTTCCAAAAACACATACTCTTTTTCATGCAAGTTTTATTTCAAAACACACATGTTCCCATTACCTGATTTTCAGGCCCAAAAATATGGCAAACACTGAGAAAAGACACCACCTTCAATATTGTTTTCTATTAGAAGTGTACGATCACTTTACTAGAAAAATTTATGAACATAAAATGAGTGTTGTCAACAAACAAAAACCATACTCCAATTCTTTCACAGAATTTAATGGTTCCAACAGTTTGAAGAAGTGAGGAGAGGGGTATGCATTTTATAAGTGGGAGAGAGGACACACATGGTATTTTTGGAATGTATTGAGTGATCCCATGTTTTGTTCTTGTAAATTAGATCCAATAATGTACCAATATAAATAGTATAAGGTATACTATCTAAATATGTTCATAAAATGTGTTTTCTATTTTTTGGGTCATTTCTACACCATATATTCTATGTTTAACCACTAAGTAAAGTTATTATATCCATGATCACTATTGATACTTTAAATTATTGTCACTAATGAATTTAAAAATAAATTAATATTAACTAATTATAAATTATAAAATATTAGGATTCAAAATATGGAGTCCATTTTTCCAAATTCAATTCACATCAGTTACAAAATTAAATTTAAAATTAATCTCGTATACGGGAAGAGAAAATAGTTTTTTAAAAATAAAATGTTGAAAAGATTACAATGTTTTTATATATAAATTAAATATGAAAAAGATTAAACAGAACTAAATTGAATTAATATATTTATAATTTATTATATTTTTAATAAATAAAATAAAAATATAATTTTAAATTTTAAATTATTTAGATGAAAAGTTAGTTTTCAAATTAATATTCATTATTCCTGAAAAAATGAAACATCTACAAAAAATACCAAAAACACCCCAAATTATTTTGAAATTAATATTTAATAAATGAAGTTTATATTATCAAATAAAATTTATATATGTTTCTATTTTTTTAAACAAGTGCACCATAAATAGGTGTAAAACAACCATTAGAAAATTATGGTTTTTTATGCGTAAAATTATATTTTCCATTATTTCATGCCTATAAAATATATTGGATTAATGCTATAAATTTATTGAATGTAAACTCAATAAATTTTATTAATATCATTCAATAATATTAATTAATTTTATTTATTATTATAAAACTCTTTCGGGTGAATAAATTTCATTTGTTATAAAAACATTTCCTTTAAAATAAATTTGTTTTTATATTCAGTGCTAATTAATTATTTATAAATGAATTCAACCATATATTCTTATAAGTTATTAAATATTATTTATAACCAAAATTTGATATCTAGGAGATAATTTTCATTTGATATAATAAAATTAATAGTACTCAGAAACACTCAGGCGTGCATGTAACACAAGCCATCAAATAAAGTCATTATTGTGTGTAATTCAAACTAAATCTTTATTACATGCATTGAAAGATATAAAATATATTTGAATTATTTAAAATTATAAATATATCATAAATTAATGTATTGTTATATTCATTTCTAATATTTTTGTTTTGTGTCACATACACAATTCAATTTGATGTTCTGATTTTGAATTTTGGGGTGTTACATGTGAAATCCATGACCTACACCCATGGGGTGTGTGAAGTCTTGGGACACATGGAAATCAAATCTACATATTATTTTATTGTGGAAAAACATTTCTACTCAAAGTTGATTTTTTTATCTATGTGATGATAAAACCATGGGGCATTCGATAAATTTCATGGAATGAATCGATTTTTTATAAAAATAACAATTCAATGAATGTTCATGAAAATAAACAAGAAATCAAACACAAACACAAACACACACAAAGACACAAGTCATCAGAGAGAGACATAAATAGAGAACCATACCTTATCTTAAAAATAATTAAGAAACTAAAATCTATATTTGATTATATTAGAATGGGAATAAGAAGAGAGGTACTTATGAAAATAAACATATCTAGTTTAGAGTTGTGAAAAGGTGATAAAAAATAATTTCATTGTTTCATCTGACTTAGTTTTTGAGGAGTGGTCATAAATAAAAAAAGAAAAAGCACTGGCATATTTGGTTGAAGATTAAATGATTTAATTCCAATTATATAAGTGTCTTTATCTAGAGGAAAAGAGTAGGTGTTGTTGTAAACTATAAAATATATTGATAAATCCCCATATAATGTGGATTCTCTCATCTTTTATTTAAATAGAATGAATGGAGTAGAGAGATAAGAGTATAACTATGAATCTACATGGAGATAAATATGTATAGAGTTTCATTAACATATATAATACTTGAAGTTAACATAAATTATATAAACTATTAAAGAGACTCTCAAATATATAATCTGGTCATTCCACGCATGATTAGTGCACAAGATCAAAGAATAATCATTATTCAGAAGATTAGTAGTATTCCTTTCATGAATCCCTTGAAATATAACTACTTTAATTATTACAACCCTAATACACAAACATGTTATTCTCGTATACTTCTTGTATTATGCCATTTGGGTGAATTAAGTAAACATTATTGCCCTTAATTTGTATATATCACTAGAATGATTTGTATTATGGATGCTCAAAAAAGATTCAATGTAATAAATATTCCTTCATACATGATAACATTTCCTTTAAATCGATAGTTTAAAAAAAGTATAATAGAAAATGATAAATTGGTAACACCCAAATTCAACCCCTTATTAGGGTGTCTCATGATCCAACACCTCATAGACCATAACTTATATGGAAAACACATAATAAATTCTTGGGATTCATCCAAAAAAATTGGTAATGTGTGGGGTATCCCATATAAGGTTATATATTATCCACCGCTCCATAGGGAAATTAATTTAGGATTTGGGTTTCAAAAAAATTACCCTCAAACAAAAGACCACACATTCATGTATCTCTATCAATTATAATCCATATTATCCATATTATCTTACACATACACTACTATTATTTTATCATCATTGGGACGTACAACCTGATAGCTAATATCACGAATACTTTAAACACAATGTACCACCATAGATTCATATGCTCCAATTGAGCCACTATTTTCATTTTCAAACTATTTTTGGGATACCCAAATCATATATGTGATACAACATGTATTTGATACCAATTATCATGACCATCTATCCCTAGACCAAACCATATAGGTCAAACACATTAACCATTCTATGATTCCATCCTAAAACCAATTGGTGATATGAGAATTATCTCATTTAAGCTTATATTATATACATCACTCCTTTTGGAATATATTTGGGATTTTGGTTTACAACAAACAATAGGTGTCCAAATATATAGACTAGGGTTGAAACAACCATCATAGTAGTTTCATGTGAAGTTAGTGTTGTTTTTTGATAATGATGTTAACATTTTGTAGGATCCCTATTGGGTAACTATAATGAATAATTTTGAACATAAGATATTTCCCTTTCTACTTCATATAAGATAGAAATATGGACATTATCTCACTCCAGGGAAGGACTAAAAAAATAGTTTGATGTAATAATGGGAATTACCTACCCCCATTGTATTTTTTATATGGTTTCTGTATCCATGTTCTATTGTTATCCAAATTATCAAGGGATGTATCTAATGGAAGAATAATGTTTTTTAGAATTGGGATTGGGTCTATGAGAGGGGATTCCTATTTATACCTATAAGTGGAATCAAGACCTTTGTAGTTTGGTTATATTTAATGATACATGTCCCAAATTTTAAGGTCATGTGATAAGACTCAAAATAGTTCCTTTTAAGTTTCTGTATCAATGAATAATGCTGTAATCTTTTATGTAACATATCAAATAAAACATTCACGGTGTTTATAGTTAAAAAATAAAATAATCGATTATAGTTAACTACCAATGATTTGGTTGGGAACTTACACATGATCAACCCTTTTTATTTTAATCAACTAGATATTCTATGTAAATGTATTAAGGACTACACCTAGATGGAGGCTTAGAGGATAGGATTTAGGAAAATCTATATTCCTGGGGAAAAGACATATGAAAAATACTACCACTAATATTAGAGGAGTCACTTGGGATAATTGGAAGCGATTGTCTTGGGTATATAACCCTATAAAGGGTTGATCTTAGGGTAAGTCATAAGGTCCATGATATATAGGCGTCGCCATCCAATTTGTGTATAACATCATGCAAATTGTCCAATACGGATTATAAAGTCCACTACATATAAATTGATGAAATTTACTAAGGAGGATAACTTTGATGAATGAGGAGACCAAGTTAACATGTTAGGGATATGGGTAGATATCTCATATTAGTTGAACCTTGGTTCCATGACATATCACCCTCTATTCTTTGAGGATATCCTAAAACAAACCCATTACCCTAGCTAAAGAAGTGGACCGTGATAAATTGTATTTCATTAGGGTTTATGTGGCAAGACCCCTGAATGACCTAAATACCCCTAGTTTCCATCCCTTATCCTTTGGTTTGATTTAAAAAACACATGAGAATGCTTTTCAATTTTTCGGTGCTTTATCTTTGGTCATATGATCTGAGGTGCATGGGATCTCTATATAGTGACATTTAGTCCTAACTTGTGTGAAAAAGGTAGTTTTTGGATGTCAATTTATAGGCATCCTCAGTTTGGGTTTCTATATTTGTATAATAATTGTCCCGATCACCCAGGTAACTTTTGATAACCACTATGGATAACTATCTTGGCACTAGATGCATAGGACATTAGTTAAGTAAATGTGTAGCATTTGTGGGATGCACATGTTGAACATTAGTACGGAAGGAACACCTCTCTTTGACCGATCATTGACACAAGTTTCATTTGGTTATCAAACAAGATTTATATAAAATTCATTAATAAAATTTATATCCTAAATTGACTATAACATATAATATGAGTTCTAATTTAATATTAAGAAGTCATCCAATGTGAACTAAAGAAATTATTTTCCCTTGACTATGGGTATACCAATAACTGATGTTTTCATAGCTAAAATACAAATAGAATACATTTAATAAGAGTTAAGATATTTTAATTGAACCCATGGTACATTTTTAATAATATCCTCTCACCCCCACACCACCAAATAATGAAATATTTTTAAATAATCATCATCACTCATTGTCTAATAAAATGAAACACAAATATAGAACCTTTTTATATATTTTTTAGGCATTGAGAAATCTGTTTGGCCAAACTAATAACATTTCAATTAGATCATGATAACTTCACTAATTTTTTAATAAAATTCCATGTAGCACATTTTTTAGCTCTGATAAACCTAATAAAACTTTTACAATTTCAAAAGTCAAGTTTTTATACATAGGGTCATATTATAAATAATCATGTTTTCAAAGGATACATTAATAATTTAATATGATTATAAAATATTTATAATAATATAAATATATATCAATTAATTTCCCAAATTCCTCACTCAATTAGTTTTATCTCAGGTTTTGTAAATATTATTATCATAATTTAAGTATTTTATTTCATTTCCTTTGTGTTGTTTAGAACTAAAATCATTCTAGGAGAAAACAACCCGTTGGATTTTTAAATTTCAATAAATTTATTTATGTGTTTTTAATATCATTTTTTGCTTGTTTTTATGTTTTTTAATGTATTATAATGTTTTGTTATAAAATAAAATAATTTTTAATTTACAACATGGTGTATTAAAATTATTTATACTCTGGTATTTAGGGAAAAAATTAATAGTATGAGTTTTAAAGAAGGTATTTCTATATAAAAATATGGGATGTTATATTTACCACCTATATGATTTTCAACTTTGGGATTTTAATTAAAATTATAATATGAAAATAGACTATGACACATTTATTTAATCACATCCTTATGTTGTCATGTTTCGTAGACTGGTCCTTATAAGAGAGTTCATGTGACATCTACACCACCAGTAGATTTAGTATTCAAGATGGATCTAGTATGTACTTTATTAAGAAGGATACTTGATACACATTATGTTCCTAAGATATATTTTGTTGATGTACTAGTATATGATCAATAATATCAATAGGTAATAAGTACTTATGTATTATCATGAACTTCTGTATAAATCTTATGACACTTTTCCACGGTTATATTCAATGGAATACATTATCCCAAACTATAAATTCAAGGTCTCATTGATTATTGTAAAAATATATTTTTTATTAACCATGTACTAATATTATGACCTTAATAATATTTATAACTTTATATGTTATTTATTCCACTATTTCATGTCTCAATATCTTCCATTCTCAAACATTATCACAACATATTATAGTTTTTCATTTCTTTTCATAATGGGATTAATATGAGTCCATATAAATTTTTTAGTAATAGATATTACTTTATGAGAACATGATTAGTGAGAGGTGATGAAAAAAACCTCATTTGAATTCAATATAGTAGGATTTTAGGAAGACTTATAAATCTGAAATTTTCATTTTAGATTGACAGTCTATTTAAGGGTGATATTTCATACTATAGTTCAACTCTTTGTTCAATTAATTTTGTTGATTCATCTATAACATGGATGGGAATATTAAATCATTATTATATATATTCAATGCTCTTCCAGGCGACATTATTACTTCTTTGATATATTTATACAAATTGGGATGTTGATCTAGTGATAATTCTTCTCGAATGAAGATTGATTTAGTAGTCTTTATAAGAAGATCCACCACTACCAATATGTATTTTATTAATATATATATATATATATATGAATGGTGCACCACAAAATATATGGCAGTTTTCTCCCATTTCCACATCGATAATATTAATGGTTGCATCTTCTTCTAGGAATTTTTTCATTTTTATTAACATTTTAGTAATAACAAACTTCAATTTATATTTAGCGATCTCCTTCTTCATATTAGCTCATAAATAGTGTGTTTGGGGATCTCTATGCATCTTTGTGATTCATGGATGGATAGTGAAATATGATCTATGTATATCATCTAATAACTACATATTATCTAAGAAAAAATAGTACATATATTCATACCCAAAATATTATAACTTAATCTTTACACATTTTGAACTCAAAGGTTTTCTATGTACTTATTTCTTCCACCATCTTTTTTATATCTCCAGATCATACCTTTATGGAAAAGTATTATTCATCAAGGTATATGTATGAGAATTAATTTTAAAATGGTTGTATTATATCCATTTATTATTCCATGTTCACAATTTACATTTTTATGAATAATATATATATTTAAATCCATATCGTGGATAAGGTTGTAGGATCTTTACTACTCAGATCATTTACCACTTTGTTTAGATTTTCATAATGTAAATGACTTATGAACATCTAGTATTTTATTAGATCTAAAAATATTCATTATTACATATTGACATCTTTATATATGAAAAGTATTTTTGATCAGTATATATAAATCTTCACCCCATAGTGATAATTTATACAAATCATTATTATTACTACCAACTCTAGATCAAGTTTTAGGTAATATTTCCAATGGAACATTAACTACCTTTTGGTAATATCTATCAATTTATAATTTTTCATGAGGTCACAACTAAATAACTTATATGAATTATCTCTTTATATCACCAACCCTTCACTATTTGAGGCTAATGTGTGTAAATGTGTATTTAATATTCTCTTATTACATTCCTTGAAGAATTTTTCATATTCATTTTTCTAGAAAATTTTTACCCCTTTCCACGTTATCTTGGTTAGTGGTTTTTAAAATTGTGATAAATTCTCCATAAACCATCAAAAATACCCACCAATTCAAAGGAAACTATAGCCTTTTGTCATAGATATTGTCCTGATCTATTAATTGATATATTTTTTCATTATTGGATCAATAAATATCCCATTTCTTGTGGATATATTCCTTAATAACATAACTTGATCCAAAGAAGTTACATTTTATGTACTTTCCAAAAAAAATTGTCATTTTCAATGTCCTTAACAAATACTCAATTGATCATCTTGTTCTTCCTTATTTTTGAAATATCTGAAAATATCAATTAAAATATCGATAAAAAATTATCAAGGTAATTTTGAAAAGGTCACATAACTAATTTTATGAAGATAGCTGAATTATTTATGAGTCTAAATGGGATTTCTATGAAATCATAGTGGATACATCTTATATAAAAGGAACCCTTTGTCATATCATCCTTTTCTCCATCAATTATTTATTTTTTAGTTAATGATACATAATTAAGAAGTACTTAGCCCTCTATCAATGATGAAATAAGTCATAAATCCATGAAAAGGGTATTTTTCTGTTATCATGATCTTATTAAGATCCTAATAATAAATACGAAGACAAATTGACCTATCCTTCTTCTTAATAAATGAGACTATGTTAAACCATAGTGAAGTGAAAGGGAATATGAAACCCATGTACCAATTTTATTTCAATTTATTCTTATGTACATATAGTTTAATGGGGTATCCTGTAGGGACTCTAGGATGTGGGTAGATTATATGAATAGTATCTATAGAAAACATAACCTGTAGATCATGAGTAGAATATGAAAACTCTTTTGTGAATATATCAATATACCCCCTCACATTGGGAATGTATTCAAGGATGACTATTTCTTTTATATCAATAATTTAATATGAATATTATTTCTCATAGTGTAATGATATTTTTACCTGATAATGGGTTTCTGGAGGATATTTCTAATTATACTTTCATTTTTGAGAATCAAAGGATGGTTCATGATATGGAATTAGATTTACCTATCTTAGTATTTTATATTGAATTTATATAACAATAATAAAGAAATCCCCAATATAGAAAAAACTTCTATAAATGATAGAATAACTAGATTTTATGGGATACTATTTATAAAAATATTAATTGGGGAAGATTTATATAATTTAGACTCAATGATTACACCACATGATATTTTCTCCAATAACTCAACCTCCATGTCTAGATGTGGTGTTTGAATATTTCTATAAAACAATCTTGAGATTAAAAAATAAGTAGAACTAGAATGAAAATTTTCATTCGTTATTCATGAATGAATAAGAAGTGTACCCATAACCATGTTGTTTTCATGATCCACCACACCAGCAGTGATAATATAAAATTCTTCTTGATCCCTTGGATCTAGACGTTTTGAAATATTTTTATCCTAGATGAACCTTTTCTTGTTGCATGAAATTTCATAGTGTTCTTGTTCCTCACTATTAAAACATTAGACCATGGGTGGAGGATTGAGTCAAAAATTACATTATTCTATCATAATATTTATTTTATTCTTTTCAATTCAATAATGATAATATTTATTTCCACATTTCTTGTACATGAAACGTTACATTAACCCTTTACAATCATTCCCAGGGTATTTATTCTCATACATTTAACATCCTAGTAGTGTAATCCACTTACTTTTTTAATATTTATCATTTGAACATATATAAATAAAATACACTAGTCACTTCTTATCTCTAGTACCATCAGACTTTTGATATTTTAAACTATTCATCTCCATCTTAAGTTAACATCAAACTATTTCCTCCTTGCAATCAATGTTCTGAGTGTCTAAATAATTTTGAACACTTTGTTTTATGAAACTAATGAAATGTTCAACCTTTCATTCAATATCAATAAAAATATATTTATATACCATTAAATAATTATGATGTTTGTTTAATCGGACATAATTGAATCATCCTCATTTTTCACGTGTTTAATAATCCTCAATGTATTTTTATATACATAGTGAAAGTAAAATATTTTTTCAAAATTATTTTCTTGAATTCTTCCCATTATATTGGGTTTATGTTATATTTTGAAATGTTATTATTGATTAATTTCTACCACTAATAAAATTCTCCATTGAAGTGAAAAATGAAAAATATTACCTTACCTATCTAGGAGCATTAGAGATAAATATATTTTCTAAATTGAATTTATCAATTTTTCTATGAGTAATATATTATAATATCCATTAAAAGAGGATGATCATTGTCACATAAAAAAACACAACCATATTTTGTTTATTCTTTTGATAATTTTAGTACTTTAAAAATTTTGTGTCTTTATTCATGATTTGATTAAATAGATATAGTTCCACCATAATATTTTTAACTTCTACTCAAAATAAATTAGGCATCTTAATTAGGAAATAATTATATTGACCATTGTATTAATTGTTATAATGGGTCCAATTTTTTCATATATATAATAAAATGAATAAAAATTAGTGATAATAATAATCTAATTAATAATCATACAAAAAGTATAATTTGTACATATAAATAATAACTAATAAAAAACTAATATATGTTAATTTATGACTTCCAATGTTTCAATATAGGTTATTAATGGTTAATTTTAAAAAATATTTACTAATCTAATACCTAAAATTTCTATACCTTTCTCTGATAATAGCGACAATTACTTTCATCTCTTAAATAAAACATTACAACTCTATTATATTAAAATGATACAATAAATCACACCTAGAAATCTAGAGGTCGTGTGTGTTTGGGAAATTAGTTATATAATAAAACATTATAAAATAAATTACATAATATTTTATTTCCATCTTCATACTATACTCAAATATTACATCTTACTCTTATTACTACATGGTATACCCTTGGGATATACTATTGGGAGACAAAATTTTCAAATTTTTTAACTATTTACATTGGAAACTAGCCACATAAATTATCTAAAAAAAGAAACATTATCATTTCGTTCAATTTAATAAATATTAAATTTAACTACCAAATATCCTAAATAATTATTTTTATCTATTTTATTCATTTAGAGACTTATTTGGTAGTATATACATTGAATCTTGATATTCATTACTTAAATATTTTTATATTTTATTTTTATTGTTAAATTAATTTTTATATTAATTCAACCAAATCCTACACTAATTCAAATAATATTTATATTTCTAGGAAAGAAAATGATAGAGGATAACACTTCATATGACTTTTCTACAAAGCATATGATTTCATGGAATGAGTACCATCATATAACTTTGTCTCGAACAAATAATATGTCTTTTTTCACATTGTAAGACATTGGCCAATGAGTATATGATATCTAAAGGAATAAAAATTTAATAAGTATATGACATCATTGATTGTATGAATTTAGGGAGAATATGAATTTAGTGAGCATATGGATTTTTTTAATAATTTGTAAAGTGATTTTTGGAATTCCATGACTGTATAAATTGTTATAAGACTTTGGATTGAGATCATATGAATTCAGAAAGCATAAAACATCATCATATGACATACTGATTGTAGGAATTCCTATATTCTATAAGACTTCATTAGGCCCATCATATGAATTTCCCACAACCCGAGTATAATAATACAGAGTTATAGATTTTTATATAACATTAATGTCAAATGAAATGAGATTCCACAAAATCATACGATTTTGGGACATCGAAAAATTATTGGTTGTATAGAATCAAATAAAAATCTCACATTATAAGTAGGGATCAAGATAAAAACCAATTTTTATTTTTTTGGTCTACCAAAATTGTAAAAAATAGTCACAAAACACAGTACATCCATCATATAGATTTAAGAAGGATAATAGTAAGATAAAAAAGCTAAGATAAGTAAAAAAAATTGAGATACCATGTTGAATAATATGGACCCTCGATATATACACAGAAATTAAATTAAAGAAGTGGGAGATGGGTAATAAGTTTAAAGAAGTCTTTAAAGTAAATGGAGTTGATTGAGGAAGAAGAGGAGGTCATACTACTCACTTGGGAGATAAAGATGTTTAATCACATTTGTAACCCTAGAACATTGTGATAATAATATGTTTTTACACTGAATACGGGGGAGTTATTCTAATCAATTGATATGATTACCACACTAGAGATATTCATTTTCTATATCTTAATTTAATCTACGATGTTATGGAACACTAATGTGATATTAGTTTCTCTAAATAAATTCCATTATCTATGTTAATGAATATGAATTATAATTGATTATTATCATATTTTCATTTCTCAAGAATTATTTGATTGTTATAAACAATAGGAAGTTTACTTTATTACATGAATTTGAAATATAGTTCTCTCAATCCCAGGTGACAAAAAAATTCAACATAATCCTTCTAAAATACCTATGATTGTGAATGGTTTGTTGATCTAGTATTTCTTGGAGATATTCAATCACTCAGATAGGTGTGAATAGGGTGATACATTGATCATTTAACTTCCCTATTTAGGCAAAAATTACCAAGTGAGGGTGATTAGTGAGGTGTCATCTGGTTATAGAGTGAGAAGGAGAGTAAAATTTAATAATGATCTATCATTTAAATGAGGGTATAACTAGGTTTAGTCTACCAATTTTAAAAATTAAGTTTGAAACCAATTCAATTATATTATTTTCACACAGTAAAGCTATAAAAAATTAAAACACATAAAAAAATTAATACTTTAAATATTCAATCCAAGTCCCATTATTTGTATACAGTACATGGGTTTAAAATATTTTTTTTATAAGATACCCATGGAAGGAACCTCATGAAAAATTCTCCATTTCTGGGGAGGTATAACAATGTTTAATTTTTCTATTTATTTAAATTATTTTTCAATTGAAATGATTTTAATACCTGACCAGGTCAAGTCCAAATCACCTTTAATGTTTTGATCTAGAGGTAGAGTGAACATTATTATAAATTCATGAGAATCTAATATTAAATGAGAATGTGTATAGGGATTTTCTCATAATTACAATGAAAGAAAATCCTACATCATCATCTTCCTCAACTATATCCATCTTAGGAATTAAAAAATGGATGTTAATTTTTCTATACTAAATAGTAGACTAAGAGTGATTTATGAACCTATTTTAATAATAATAAATTGCTGTCAAAATTGAATAATTAATTTTATTTTGATATTATAACTGCATTGATACAATTATTATTGAAATTCCGTGTTTTATTGAGAGAGTATCAAAATAGATAAAATCATCAAAAATTCCTTTCCATTAACCTTAGAAATATTGACCATGGAATGTCTATAAAAATTATAAAATTAACAATTATTATTCTATGATGTAATTAAAAAGTCCTTCCGCTAGATATTCTTCCCCGATACAAGGATAACCTAATCTAGGAAGAAGGTCTATAGGATCAATCATGAAAATGAAGAAATAATCTATGGGTTTTGGGAGATATTGAAGTAGATGAAACCATCAATCCCACATTATCTAATTGAATATTACAATTTCATGGTGTTATATTACAAAGGATGTTTAGAAAATTACTAGAACCTTTGGATTCTTCTCATAATGGATCTATGATTGAAAAGTATCACACAGATGAAATATAGCTGATAGAAAGGATCTCATAAAACTCTAAAAAATTGTACATGATCTATTATCTGCGATGTACATGAGATTAATAGTTCCAAATCTCGTTTAAATTAAAATTAAAATTAATCACAAAAATCACCTGTGAGACAGTTATCATTAAAGAGGGTTAAATATTCATCATCCAGCACATCCCCACCTTGAGTGTTCCAACTTTTACATTCATCGGATCATTACCCTGATGGATTCCCATAGGTACCAAAGATTAGTGATTCTAGATACCATATATTGTTGTTAAGCAAACATTGTGGTAATATTAATTTGTTACCATGTAATGTAAATATGTTGAAGAAGTATATTGGAATATTAATTTTTTCACATAGTCTTGTGGTGAAGAAGAAGTTCCTCAGTATGATTTCACATTAATTATATCATATATATTTATTATAATATCTCATGAGATTTTCATTTGATGTTTTCTAAAATAATTTATATGAAAAATTAAGAATTTATTTCACTATAAGATTATTGAAAGATTAATTTATTCTTGAATGAAAATGTTTTTTTGAATATTTGGTGTTCCATAGATATTTTATAAAGATCATAATTATATATATATGATGAAAACATGATAAGATCCGATGTAATTTGACGAATTCATTTTCTATGTATGGTTAAAAGGAAATAGTTAGATAAAACTCAAGTTATTTACCTTTATTAATGCAATGTGGAGATCTAAATACTAAAACCAGGGTATATGTTTAAGAATTTTATGATCATTTTAAGATCATGTATTTAGAAATTGATTCACTGTAACTTGAATTAAGATCAACTATGGGCTTCACATGGTTAGTTGAGTGATTGTGGTATTTTAATGATAAAATGAATGAAATTTCATTAATCATGGTGGGAATAGAAACCATATGGTTCACACTATATAATTATTAATTATGAGACACAAAAATCTATTGAGAAGAAGATAGGGGATGCTATTTTTTAACATATGATGATTAAAAGTATTTTTTTCATAAGTGAAACATATATCATTATTGTTGTGATTTATGTAAACAAAGAATACATATAATTTTTTCATAGAGATTCATAAAGGTATGTTATGGATATTTCAACATTATTATGTAATGTTATTAAAAAAATCCTAATTCTTATAAAGGTTATTAAAATTATTATTTTTTATATGTAAAGGTAATTCTTGATTATTTCACACCACGTAAGGGTAAAATATGATTTGAATTAACTAAATAATTTCCCCTATGATTATATCACCACACACATAAGGGTACATCAATGACTTTCATAAATACATAAGGTTAAATGAAAACATAACATTAGTAATGATGTGAGTTTACTATTATTTCCACATGTTGATCCATATGATACCATGTGTTCAGTTCATAATTTGATATATATATCAAGATAATCCTCATCCAGGTTTATTCCTATTTCTGAAAATGAAAGAAGATGTATTTGTTGAATTATACTATTCCACAAAAGGATTTTCCATGATAGTAGTATATTCATGAATTCATGTATATAATCACACATGATTATTATGAATTGAGTATCAATAGGTAGAATAAAATGGATAAAAAGATTTCAATTTACTAACATTGTTTCATCCCTCTATTAATGTGTCCAATATCCCATAAAGTACCTTCAATTAGTTTTCTATAATGGTTCACCTCTAATTGGATTCTCAACATTGGATTTTGTTTACATTGGAAGATTTTTAGGTTTCATTCCTCATATATACTGAAGTTTTGTTTTGGTGAACAATTATCAATCTTAAATTAATATTATATTTCTATTTAGACTATGCAAAATAGGATAAATAATTAGAAGAATATAATGAAAAATATTTCCCTCTGGATACAATAAAAAGAAATTTTGGTTTCTCCATGTGAGGATACTGAAGAAGTATGTCTAAGCATAGAATATCCTGAAATGGAGGCTGATATAACTACAAATGTGCTTTATAGTCCTCCAACCACTATTTAGTCAAGGGACCCATGTTAAAATGAGGTATATAAGATTTATTTTTCAATATGTCCTATATTATATCAATGTATGGGTAAGAGTGATAAAAAATTCCCTGATTTACAACATATATATTTTAGAACATTAAATGATATGATTATTTATTTTACAAAATAATTTTTTATGTGATTATAGAAATACATTAAAAATATATCACCCTCCATGAAGATGCGGTAGATATCATGGATAATGATTTAAGTTAATGAGATCTAATTTTTATAAAGCTCCCTAAAAAAGTTAATTTTAGAGAAGATAAGAATAAAGAGATTAAAGTAAGATGATCCATGTTTTAAGAAGATTATCTCAAAATAATTTGTGAGAAGGATCATGCCACTAGATAATTTAAGAGTATGTTCCATGAATCAGAATTAAATATGAATGAATAAATTTATATAAAAAATTCACAAGAAGATATAAAATCTATAATAATTCCAGATGTTGATACGTTTTTACAAAAGTGGAGCATATTGAATGATAATGAAATTAAAATAAGGAATAGGGAATTTTAAAAATTCATAAAAACTATTATTAATGAAAAAATACATTATCAACATGATATACCTTTAGATTGATATTAAATTGGATGATTTTAAGTAAAATCAATCTATGTCTTTACAAGTAGCTAATGGAATAAGAGTAATTTCCAAAAAAATTCTAAGGTGGATTCATACGATAAAATACCATATTTATATAGAAATAAGATCATTGTATCATCAGATGATCTCTAACAAGAATATGTAATATAATAGTTAACATACAAAAATAAATTTTATGGTTATTCTAAAATCTTTTTCAAGGAAAATACATGTTTGAAAAAAATGTATAATTTTGGATGAAGAAACGTCAAAAGGATATTACCACCATGTATATGGGTGATAATATAATGTCTGGTGGAGTTTTTTCCCATGAAAAGAACAACTAGTGGTGATGGAATCCCAAAAATATTATGCCTCTCATTCTGGACAATGTGAAGTTTATAAAGGCATATCCAGATTTGAGGGAAAAATTATGTTGCAATAGGGTAGGGAAATATGAATTGGACTGGAAAATTAAAATTTATTTATTTAAAAATTAATGAAATATGAATAAAAAAATAGATAAGGGGTAGGAGGGTAAATGTGGATGTAAGTGATTGAGACTAAGAGAACCCCCTTAGAAAAGTTTAATACAATTAGGTGGTAGAGAGACAATACTCAAATAGACGACCAAAACTTCCTAATGATATTTTTTTTAATTGAGAAATTTTGTCATTTTTTTATCATTATGACAATTATAAATGATCTTTACATGTTGATTTATACATTCCTTATAATATGTAATAATGTATTTAATTCTCTATTGGTCATATGTAGATCCAAATTGAGCACTAACCGCCAAGGTTGAGTCTATTTCAACATTAGAAATATAGATGTTATACATAGTGCCCAATAATATACCTCAATCCTTTACAAGATCCCCTTATTGGACTGAATTACCATTCCCAAAATTTGATGAGAAACTTATAAAGGAATATCCATGATAGTAATAGATATTTATACCACCGATCATGATACCTTGGTTGTAAGACCTATTTTTATTCAACATGAGTACCTTAGAAGGAATATTACACTTCACACACCTTCCGGGAGATCCTATATTGTTTTAATTATAAAATTCCTATCCTTGAAATATGGATAATTATGTAATGTGGAAGAAAAACCTCTATTAACATAGTGGTGTGGTTGGTGACTGACATGACGAACCTACATTTTATAATCCCTATAATGGTTTTCATAGTTTAGTGAGTTTATTAATTATAGGACTGCCATAAGACCAAGAATCCTACTGAAATAAGAACACTATTACCTTGGTATTCCAACACTACACCTATTGGAATAGAAAAGTTCATATCCAAAAAAAATATTTAGGGAGTTTTACTAGTCATTAAATTGAGACTGTCCCACAAGATTATGATAGATGATGGATTCCCATCCATTTTTAGCAAATAAGTCTACCACCAATTAATTATTGTCCACAACACTACCCCATGTACTTGAATTAATATAAATGCATATATTTTTAATATGATCATTAGTAGGGAAAACCTGGTTCTTGATGCGCCACAATATAAAATTATTCTTTAATAGTATTTAATATCTCTACTGTTTACTGATTCATTGGAGTTGTTTTGAGTGTGAAGTAGTCTTTTGAAATTATAACCACTGAAGTGGTAGTAGGGTGAGGGCCTAAAAATTAAAAATTATAGTTAATTCACATGATTAATGCTTCTATAGACATTTTTCATAGAATTATTGAGAACCATCTTTATGAATGTTGGATAGGTAAAAGCCTATTTGAGGAGAAGACTTGGAATAGAGAACCTTGTTAATAATAGGGGAAACCCATAAAATAGTATTTATAGATACCAATGTCACCACAATGAATAATCCAATGAGAATAGTTATAGATAATGTTGATGGAACTTTTCAAGATACGCCATAGGTGATAAAATTTACAACTCTCATACCTATATATAAGGGAGTCCCTGTGTTATTTTCTAATGAATATAGCCTAGAGGTATTTCATTGATATCATATCCTATTCAATATTTTATTTCATCTAATTCAATACTTCATCAATACTTCTGAAATTAATTCCCACATCTTCTCTTGGTTTGGGAAATATTGACTATTCGGACAATTGATGATGAACTTCCTCGTGAAAATCCCATATGAAATTATTCAAAATATGTTCAATATTTTTGAATACTGTATATAGAGTATAGGATATTGATAAAACATTTATATGAATTTGGGGTATAATATAATTCACTAAAGTGATAATTGATTTATATGACATGAACCCGCTTTTCTAATTGGGAATGCTTAATGTAATTCGAATATAGATACCACCAAATTTTCGAAAAATATTCTTCCATTAAAAAGTGAATCTCCTAGGTTTTTACTAAGAAATCCACCTCTAGACATTCCTGAGATTTTATAATATAAAAAATTTAATTAATATCTTGTAGTGCACAAAACCCTGAGCATAAACAAACCGTGATATTCTATTAATTTTTTTTATTTTAACATGACCATTATGAACTAGATATTAAATTTGTGGGTGTGAATGGAATTATTTATATAATTAAATATTTATTTTTTTTATTTATTCCTAACAAATAAAGACATGAAATTTTATAAAAGTGATTTTATTCATAAATTATATATTTTCTTTAAAAAGATATTTTTATTCCTTTCTATGAGAAAATAAATATAGTTAATTTTGGAAAATTTTTCAAAAATTATTAAATAAAATTAAATTACTTTTATAAATAATCATATTAAAATTATCATAGTGTAAATTTTTAGTAATTTTATGAAATGATTGATTTTCTATTGAATAGTAAAAAATATGAAATTTTATAAAACTATTATTTAATTTTTATTAAAAGGTACCCTTATAATTTTAATTTGACCTGAAAGTAACATAAGTAATATTAAGTTATCATAAACAACATAATTTTATTATAATCATCCATATTCATTATTCTCCAATAAGTCAATTTTGGTCTTAAAAATGAATTTTTGAAGAAAATAATTTTTATTGCATTTTACATGATTAATATTTAATTAAATTATGAAGATTATTTTTTTAATTTGAATAATGGATAAAATATTTGGATTCATTATCTCAAAATATACTAAAAAGGTCCCATATAATTTTGTAAAATATGAATAGTAATTATTGTATCTTTTTGTTGTCACGGTATAGGGTAAATTGGGTGATTTATGTGAAAAATAAAATTATTAGAACCATTTAATGAAATAAACACATAAATAAAGCCTATTGGATGAGTAATTTCTAGCCATAATCATTAAAATTTTATATATATGGTATTTAATTTCCAATTTTATGTTATTATTCCATTAATAATTATTTATTTAATGAAAATTCAATGATGTCGCACTCATATTTTTAATAACTGTAACATTTTTAAAATGAGGTTATCTAGAGGATATATTATACTATGTATAGTCATTGGGAATTTTAAATATTTATTTTATTATTTTAATTTATTTTTAATTTTTAAGGAATAAATATATAACTTAAAAGCATTAACAACATTGGTACAATAATTATTTAGTTAATATAAAAATAAAATAAATGATATTAATGATATTACAATAAATATAATTTGAGAATATTAATGTAATAAAGGAATTTTTTTGATGACCATGATGTATAATAGATTTAAAAATTATTTTTTGAATTATATGTCTTATCTTGATATTATTAGATTCAACATAACTAATAGTTTTTGAAATTGTCATTAAGAATACATTATATTAACTAAAAAAATTATTAAATGATAAAGAATTCATAAAAATCTTAAATTAGGACAAAATATATGGATACGTTCAAACATTTCATCCATGATCCTTTTATTGGACGTTTTTCATTTTAAAATAACTATGTTAACCCTCAAAGAGTAAAAATTTATGTTGTCATGGTAAGAGTTAAAGATGTATAATAAGAGTTAATACCAAAATATAAGGGTATAAATTTAGTTATAAAATGTATAAATTTTATTTTATAATGGTATTTAGACCCATAATAATATTATATTATAAATTATTAAGTTTTGATCAATTTTAATTTTGAAATTAATTTATATTATTTTAATATTTTAAGAAATTCCTGAAGTGCCTCTCACCTCAATTATGAACGGGAACCCCTTACTTCATTTATTTACTCCACATTGAACGATATTGGTCAACAAATTCATACAAATTAAATTTATAATTTTTCTCTACAACGTTTTGGAGGTTCTAGTCTCCTCAAAATTCCAACCTTAATTTTTTAATGAAGAAATCAAAACGATGTCTTCTAGGGAATTGGTATTAATTTTTATCAACTATTTCAAAAAAAATATTCTTCTACATACTTTTCATGAGATTTTCTCCACAAAAAAATTATAAATATAGTATCATATATATACTTATTTATTATTATTTTTATTAAAAAAATAAATTTTACTTTTTATCCATCCTATGAAAAACAAAAGCACCTCACATGCGTAAGTATGGCTTACCGTCTTCACATAGTGGTGTAATTCATTTTTCATCATCACTATACAAGGATGGTGATAATGACTGAAATATTGTATATATATAGTACTTAGGAAATGATATTTATTCTTCAAAATTAATATATCACCCACTTCTTTATCGTTTCACCCATTAATGGAATGATTTCATTGCTCGTGCATTCGTATGAACTACTTTCTACACTATGCGATGTGATTCATTTTCCATGTTCATCATTAAATAGTGGTTCTAAAAAATATATACAATGAATAACTATGATATCTATAACCATAATATAATTCATTATATGATGGAAATATATCATATTCCTAAGACCCATGATTTATACAAAAAAACACGCATAGGAAAATGAAGCAGTTAACACCTGAAACAAGGATAATAATGAAATATTATTAAAAAATCATTGATAATATGATATAAGAGGATCATGTATGATATAATAAATAATAATTTAGTTCTATTATAAATTAATAACATGATTTTTACAATTATTTAAGAGGTTAAATCACATTCAGTTAAAGTAATTTACAAGGTAATGTATTTCTTAAAACAACATCCATTCATTGGGTTAAACTTATAATTTATTTATTATGTCATGAAAATATTATGTGTGAAATAAATTTTTTTTAGATTTTGTTTTATTTATTCTTGTTTTATATGGATTTTCCTCAGAACCACATAATCAATTCATTTGATTAATTCTTTCTTGAATGATATGATTTTTGTAAGGGTTTCTTATCTCACTTATACTTCCACGAGACATATGACATATTCACCACTTATGTATTTTATGTGGTGTATATAATATCCCTTTGATATATTATATAATTAATATATTTTCTTTCATGGAATATAATGTTTCATTATAATTTCTTTCTTTCTTGGGGACTATGTTTCAAAATATACATATGTGGTACGTCTTAATTCACAATACCATAATTATTTGATATTTTTTCTGTTTCTGTTTTCATTGGTGAATATTTGTCTTCCATTTCCATGTTTTATAAAAAAATTCAAAAATTATTTTTCTATTCCAAAAATGTTATTTAAAATTATCTTCACCCCTTTTTTACTTTTTAAAAAATATTTCAAACTTGAATCATTTGGTCATTTTCGAAACAAGGTACATTATGTAGTTTCTTATAACAGTGTAAAAAACGTTTTTTAAACATATAAAGTATAAATAGAATATATGGAAGTCATATTTCTTCAATGATTTGAAACAGAAATTAAAAATTTACAAAATTATTTTCAAAAAAAATTATTTCATTACTACGTACACAATTTTTAGATTATAAAAATTATTTTCAAAGTAAGAAAATGAATTTCCTAGAAAACATATTCTAGAAATATCTTTAATTTATTTTCATATATGTAAAAATATTTTTTTGAATGTAACATTGAGTATTTAATCTAATGATACCATTCATCCTGTTTTTTTATTCTTTATAATCCATTTAATAGGGGGAATAATTGACATGACATATGACTAGTTATTCCAATATCGGCATTATTGATTTTCTTAAGGAATGTTCATTTTGTTGTATTAATTATTCTCCTGATGAATGGATTGGACATAGTTCATTATGGTTGGGGAGTGCTATATCCCGTTGAATTGTTAATAGGTATCATGAGACAAACCAGTCATCCAAATCAGATGGGTCTCTACCCACAAATTGGAACTGTCTTGAGGAATGATCGTGGAAGTAAATATCTTGAGGGTAAATTTTGATAGTCACTATCTTGTGGATCAATACAGATAGTTCAGACATATTACATGATAAATACCATCATTATTAATTCAGTTATTAATATTACATGTTATTATTTGATAAGTAAAATATCCAGGTTAAAGTTTCATTATCATGTAATTATTTATATAACATTATTTGATCATTATTTTTTACTCCCATATTATGTTCAAGTTATTGATTAAATGGAATGTGTTTCAATTTTCCCCTTCTCCATGTTTTTAGGACTTATTTACTTTTATCTTCTATTTTATGCTTACTGTTACTAAGAAAATTAGATCACCCCTTTCTTATATTTTATTTTCCCATAGGATACCGAGATGAGTTTTGGGATTGATTATTCCATGCTGTGTTTAGTGTATAATAGTGTTCTCAAAGATAAAACATTGTGTATTTTATGATTGAAATGTAACATTAATTTCAAGAATGAATCTAGTTTACAGAGACTACTATACTATTCATTCTATTGGGTTCTGATTCCTTGTATATTATACCAATGTAAAAATTTATACAACGTCTAGAGGATACAGGGCTTGGGGTCTTTACAGTTGATATTATAGCATGTTTAGTAGAATCCTTGGGAACTAGATGTAGAAAAACATAGATTAGGGAACATAAAACTATAATTTATTTTTTGGGATAAGTCTAACTATAATTTAACATCCTATAGATATGGTAATGATCGCCGATAAACTATGATAAACATAAAGACTCATAGATTGATAATAATGGGTAATAATTTTAAAATCCTTTGAATAATATTTCATTATTATTTGATAACTCGTTATAATTATTATAGTTTGATGTTTTCTATTTTCATTTTTGTTTTAGTCAATGGAACAAACTAGATGGAACTAGTTTAAAATTTAATGTGATAGAAAATGTGTTGAAAAAGTCTTCCACCAATGTTATTATGGTTATAAGAATTATGAAACATCTAAGGAATTATTTTTATTTCGGAATAATATATGTATTCATTATCCTAAGAGTTTTATATACTATCATCGGGTTATGAGTTTAATTTTTATTATATTTTTAACATCATAAACACCCTTTTGTGAATTTATGTTATGGAGTTAGTCAGGATTAAGGATAATTTGGGAGACATTCATGGAAATACAGCCCATTGGATTAGTATGAGTGAAATGTTTATTTAATTAATAAATATTTTACATTTTGTGGATATATTTTTAATTCTAAGGATAACCATTAGGGTTTATATTTTATTTTATTTTAAGTTAATAATGGTTTATTGTATTTTTGGGAATGAAAAATGAAATGTATGAAACAAACATTGAGGTAATTTTTTTAATGATGAATATATTAAGGTTATTTTTTGAATATATTACGGGGTATGGTAAAAGAATTGTATAGTTTTAGAAAAATGAAAACCTACAAACCAGGTGATAACCCATCGTTTCCGAAAAGGATGCAAAACTTTAACCCACAACTGAGGGGAGACAAGGGTGTATCATTGATCGTTGGCCTACTTCATGTTCCGGTTAGTATGAAATAGTTTATATTTATTCAAATGATGTTGTATAGATAACCATGGGATTGGAAATTATTATGGTGATATATGATTTTAGAAGATTATTAAAATTTTGGGAACCCTGAATGATTATGGTAAAAATATTATGATAATTTTTTTTAAGGAAAAAATGTTGAATTATTTTTTGGAGGAATATAGAATTTCAATGTGGATTTATGGCAATTCATGTTATTTATGGAAATAGATAGCATGTTTTTTATATTAGGTTTTTAGGGAATGAAATTTTAATGAGATAAATATAAATTTTATCTTTGAGTATTATGTTATCAAATATTTTTGATTTTTCGGTTATAAAAAAATAGGCTGGAATATTTTTATGGAATTTTAAGGATATATATTTATTGAATGATCTAAGCTGAATTTAGGGTATTAATATTAAATTTTGGGAGATTGAACTATTTTTCCTCATATTAAGGTTTATTGTTTTTTTGATAATTATCTTATAGTGAACTAAACATATTGTTTTTAATGTCTAATGACTTTTGGAATAGACCACAATTATTTTTTTAACATTTTAATGATCATGTTCTCTATCATTATCCATCAGTCCTTGATAGTTATATTTCTATTTTCTGTCCTTATTTTCCATTCCTACCAGTGTTCTTATATTCTTAACCCTAGTTTTTTGGGGACATTCACATTTTCATTTTCCTTTTTTTTAAAGAGGATGCTTTATTAACAATTTTCATGATGTGAGATTCCAACAAAGGAATTTTAAAATATTAATCATTTATCTTATAAGGTAAATTTTAAATTTTTACGATGAAATTTACTGAAGGTCAGGATAATGTAACATCATGATATTTTTTAATATAAAAAATTTTATTAATATCTTGTAGTTCACACAACACCAACCTTAAAAGAACCATGGTATATTATTAAATATTATTATTTTAACATTACCATCATAAACAAACTGCTCAATTGGAATGTGTGAGTAGTATTAATGATATTAAAAAATATATATAATGTTCATATTTATTTCTTCATAGTAAAATACCCAATTGTTTTTGTAATGTTATTTTATTATTCATATATATGTTTTCTTGAAAAATTGCTTTTTATTTCTTTCTATGAGAAAATAAATATAATTAATTTTTTGAAATATTTCAAAAAATTATTTTATAAAATAAAAATTATTTATGAAATCAGAATATTTAAATAATCATAGTGCCATTTATTCGGAATTTTTTGAAGGGTTGATTTTCCAATGAATAGTGAAAAAATCAAATTTAATAAAATATACCATTTATTTATATTAAAATGTAAATTTATTATTTTAATTTGATCTTATAATATAAAAGTATCCTCTAGTTATATATATTCTAATTAATTTCATTTTAAACATTTTAATAACTTATTTTGGTTTAAGTATATTTTTGGCATTAAAAATCTCAGTTTTGAAGAAAACTATTTTTCATTGAGTTTTATCGGATTAATTTTAAATTAAAATTTTGAAAATTATGTGTTTTTAATTTTTAATATTAGATTCTGTATTTTTATTCATAAGTTCTAGATTTAAAAAATATGGCCCATTTTAATTTTGGAAAATATGAATTGTAACCTTGGTAATATTTGTTACCATGGTAAAGCGTAAATTTGGTAATTTTTGGTAAAAATAAAATGATAAGAACAATTTAATGACACCAAAATTTATAAAAATATTATTTTATGATTAAATATTTTACATAAGAGGTTATTATATATGATTCTTTATTTCTATTTTTAAGTTAATATGACATTTATAATATTTTATTTAATGAAATGTCAATGAAGTCGTACTCATATTTGTAATAACAATAAAAATTTTAATATAGGGTAATCCAAAGGATATCTTTGACTATAAAAAGTAATAAGAAATATAAAATATTTATCATCATCATTGTAATGTATTTTTAGTCTATGGGGAAGAAATTATTACCTTAAAATCATTCACAACACTATTGCTGTAATAATTTAATTAATGTAAAAATCAAATAAATGTTATTAAAAATATTATAATAAATATAATTTTAGATAATTAATTTTAACAAAGAATTTTAATTATATCCTTGAAATATTAATGATCTAATAAATTATTTTTTCTGGGTTATTAGTTTTATATTAATGTTATTAAAGTCAGTGTAATGAATAATTATTAAATTTGACATTATGAATATTTTATAGTAACAAACAAATGATTAAAAGATATAAAATTACTAAATATTTTAACACTATAGAAATTAATAGGGTATGATTTATAGTGTCATATATGGTCTTTTTATGGGTCATTTTTCATTTTAAAATAACTATATTAACTCATAAAGATTAAAAATCCACATCTTCATGGTAAGAGTAAAAGATGGTAAATAAGTGTAAAAAACCAATGATATGGGAAGAAATTTAGTAAAAACATATCTAAAATTTATTTTATGGGGTAATATTGTCCCATAATAAAATTATATATAAAAGTAATAATTTTTTAACCATTTTTAATTTAAAATCTATATATATTAAATTAATATTTTAGGAATTTCCTAAAGTGCCACTTTCTATAATTATAAAAGTGCACCCCTTCATTCACAATACTACACCACATTGAGTAGTATAGCTTAAACAGGTACTGTGAAATCTATTTTTAAACATACTTGTCCAATTTATGGAGGATTCAATCTACTAAAAAGACAAACCTTAAGCCCCTTAATATGAAATCTAAAGGATGGCCGCTAAAGAACAGGTAATCATTTCTCTCAACTCTTTCAAAATTATTATTTATTCAAATTCTTCTTAATGTGTTTTTTACATATTAGAAATAATAACTACATTATCATATACATACTGTAATTTTATTATGATTATGAAATAACTATATTCTACCTCATATACATCTTATGAAATACAACAGCATTGTACATGCGTATGTACTGCTTACAATCTCTACGTAGTGGTGTAATTCATTTTTCATCACCACTTTACAAGGATGTTTATAATGATAGAAATAACAGAAATATATGGTAATTTTGAAATAATATTTATTATATAAAATTAATTTATCACTCACATATTTACTGTTTCATTTATTAAGGGAATGATTTCGTCACTTGTGGGTATGTATAACCAACCGTCCATATGACGCCATGCGATTCATTTTACCTGATTAAAATTCAACATTGGATCTAAAAAATATTTCAAATGAATAAATATAACATATATTATGCTAAAATAATTATTTTTATGAATGATATATATCCTATTCAAATGAACATAGACTCACAAGACAAAACATGCATTGGAAAATGAAGTTTTCAAGACATAAAACAAGGGTAATAAAATAGTATTATTAAATAACTGGTGATAAAATGATATAAGAGGATCATATATGATATAATAAATATGAATATGTATCTTTTTATAAATTAATAACATTATATATACAATTATACAGAAGGTTAAATCATATTGAATTAATGGAATGTGCAAGGTAACAAATTTCTCAACTCAATTTCCATTCATTGGTTTAAAATTATACTTCATTGATTTTATCATGATAAGATTATGTGTGAAATGAATTATAATTATATTTTAATATATAAAAACTTTTTTATGTGTATTTAAAATGGATACACTAAATCGACTCAATTGATTAACACACACTTCAATGATATGATGTTTTTAAGGGTTTCTCGTCTCACTTGTACTTACATGAGACGTTTTCCATATACACAACATATTTATTTTGTGTGGTGGATATAATATCCCATTGATATATTATATCATTTATATATTTGTATTCATGAAATATAAAGTTTCATTTGATTTTATTTCTTTCTTGGGGGTTATGATTCAAAAGATACTCAAATGGTAAGGGGTTAGTCATAATCTCATCATTATTTAAGATTCTTTAGTTTATATATCATTGAGTAAATATTTCAATTATATTTCCATAATTTCTATAAATGTTTTATGAAATTATTTTAATATTAAGAACCTATATTTTGAAGCCATTTTAATCCCCTTCTGACTTTTTAATTTTTTTAAATGTAATATTTCTCTCGTTTTCCAAAAAGATACTTTATGACTTTTCTTATGAATGTGAGGAGATAATTTTTTTTAATATATATGGAATGAATCTAATTTCCTACTATAATAGCACAAAAATTCATTAAATCTTACTTTATATATTTATAATGTTATTTTCAAATAAAATTATTTATTTATTACGTGTTTAATTTGTCTTTTGTTAAAAATTATTTTCAACGTAAGAAAGGTAATTTTCCTCATGAAATATTCATGTAACATCTTTAATGTTTTTTAAAATATGTGAATATAATTTATTTAATATAATGATTATGATTTGATATAATGATATAATTCATCATAATTTTTTGGATGATTTATGATCAGTTTTAATGGGGAATGAATTTATATTCTGTATGGCTAGTTCGTCAAATATGGGTAGTGTTAATTTTTTTAAGGCAGGTTAACTTAGTTTTGTTATTTATTTATATGAGTAATTCATTGGACTTATAATGTGATGGGTGGGATACACATTATCCCCTTGATGCATTGACATGTCTCATGAGACAAACTAGTTGGCCAAATCTGTCGGGTTTTTTCCCACAAATTAAAACATTCTCGAGGGTAGATCATGGCAGTAACTATCCTGAAGATATATCATGATAGTTTCCATATTTAGGATTTCTATAGATTGTTTTCACATATAGAATTATTCATTCTATCATAATGAATTCATTTATATATACTCAATATGATTAGTTGATTAGTAGAATATATATGGTCTAGTTTCATTATCATGTTATTTTTATATGGAATTATTAGATCATCAATTATTATCATAATATTACAATCAATTTATTGATTAAATTGAATTTTTTTTGTTTATTTACCATTATATATTGTTTATTAATTTTTATTAATATATTATGCTATAATAATACCCTTATTGAGCATTTGAGTTCACCCCTTTCTTATATTTTATTTTTCCCTAGGACACAAGGAATTGTTTTATAATTGATTATGTAGGTTTATAATAAGATGATAATGATTTTCTCAAAGAAAATTCTTTTTGTATTTTATGATTGAAATTTAATTTCAATTTCATGTATCTTTTCAGTTTACCAAGATTACTATTATATTCGGTGTTTTAGGAGGTCATTCATTGTATCTTATGAAAATGTAATAAAGTAGTAATCGCCTCAGGGCTACATGGGTTGAGGTATTTACATTCCAAACCTCTCCTCAATGATTTTTTTTTTCATTTTCAATTTTTTTGAAATTTAAATATCAATTTTACCTTCATTGGATCTCTAGGAACATCTAATACTATACTCTTATATTATTAATTTAAACACCGGAATATAATTTCATATACTATTTATAATGAATAACATGTCATCCAAAAATAAAAAAGGAGATATGATAATAAATTCATACCTACCTCTGAAATTATGTACCATTATTCTTTCAATAAATTGTTAATCATCCAACTAATGATATCTAGGATCTGAATAATATTCCTAAATAAAGTGGATCACCAATGGTGAATCCGCCTTTTGATTTGAAGAGACAAAATATATTCCCCTTGAGTGATACAATGAACTAAGGTGAGGATAAGAATTAGAATAGGAGGTTATAGGCCCATTTTGAGAATCCACACTTATTCTGGACAGCTATAATGAAACTCCATTCTATGATGATGTTATATTTTTCCATGTCAATTTAGCAATGAAATTTGTTCAAACTACACATCTATGGTGATTCAAAATCATCTCCTATTATTAACCAATAACACCATGAAGGTTCCTCCAATGAAGTATCCAATATTTTTCCTTGAAATTAGATAAAAATAGATAATAAAAATATTTTTTCTTGATAATAGTCACAAGAACAATATCAGGGAATTTGATTATGCTAATGGGATGAAATTGTGAAAATATTATAGGATGACTAAACTTCTGGACGAGAACAAACCCATTGGTTGTGGTAACTCTTTGAAGAGGTTCACCCATAATGTAATCCTAAGACACATAAATGAAATATTTTTTGGCGAGATCCTAGGCATCTTTGTAGAATAATATGAGGAAGTCATTAGGGTTAGGATCACTGTATGGATAAATATTTTTGATGTATATAATATTTCACCTTAATCCAGGATGGATGTAAATATTCATTGTATTTTTTAGATAATACAATCATATAATAATCATAAATAATTCATACATCAGGGAGGAGAAATAATGAAAGAAGAAAAATCAGATATTAAAAATAACTTCTCTACTAAAAATATGTTTATGTAATTTATTACTCTCTATGAAGTTTTTAATGAGTTTTTTATTAGGGATAGTGTATGTTCATATTATTAAGTTTCAAAAATAGATGTGAATAGCTCCACATAACCTAGAACACAATTAGTTTTTTTAAATAGATGTATAAACATGACGAGTGGAATGACTTCATTGCTAAAAACATCTCAACCTTGATGTTCAGATTATGGAAGAAGAAGATCCCACATTTTCCTTAAACTTTGAATTTTTTATTTGAACATAAAAATAATGTAATTGAATTTAAATCATAATAATAGGGGGGAATAAGTATATGTGATGACTATCAATTACTAAATAACCTTGTTGTTACCATGTAATATTGATCATTCAATTGTTATTCTGAGAAATTAAAAAATAATTATCTTTGATGAAGTTGAAGTGTGTGTTGTCATCATAAGACAGAAAACTAAAAGAGATACCATTCTATTTGGATATAATATTTGGTATTCTAAAAAACATACATTTAATTATATTACCCTTGGTTAACATATAGAAGTCTTAAAATCTCTATATCTCCAGAAAGAATATCCATTTTGGTGTATTCTCACATATAACATCATTTTGATTCATCTATACAATTGATTCATTATTATGAATTTTTTTGTATTGTCCTGTTGATGGGGAGACAAGTAAATATATAGAAGATATTTCCAAAATTACTATTTCCAACAAATATGATTAATCTATATTGTAGTTGACGAAAATTTATTTTAAAAATAATGTTATAAATTTTTTTTAATCATGATTAATAAAATCAGATCCTAATATTTAGAGGGAAATAAATTAAATAAATGATAGATTAGTATAAGATTAATGTAGTGTTAATGATGTTTTAAACAAAATCATATTTTTTAATGTTGTAATATCTAGATTCCATGGGATACATGATATTCATTTTGATATATTTTGTGATAGTTTCTATCTTAACTGGTTCCATCAATTCACAAAACTAATAAAATATTAATTTCACTTGAAGATATTTTTTAATTTTTCTCCTCTCATTTAGTATCATTTTATTTTATAATCGACAACAATTTTGTTAAAAAATACACTATTTTTTTCTACACTGTTCTTGACTCATGTAAAAATATAGAGTAATGGTATATATAATATTTATTAAGAATAAATTAATAACACATTACTATGTACTTTTTATTTCATGTAAATAAAGGGGAGTGAAAATTAAATGAGAGTTTGATAATAAATATAGAGAGAACGAATAAATGGAAGAGTATAGATTGATATATAATCTAGAAGGTTTTTTCATCAAATACAAAGTTGGAGTTTTTCATCTCACTTTGTGGTGGGTAGTATATTTTTTCATGGTATTTCAATATATTAAAGAATTATTATAGATGATTAGTTGTTGCAGCCATGCCTGTATTGAAAAGTATGTTTTTCATGTATGGTGTCACCTTGGTTAGTGCATATATATTGGATGACATATCTTGGTAGATTGTTGTTTGATGTTTCCTGTCATTATTTATAAGAAAATCAAAATATGTACTTTCCTTGTAATTTTCATGTAATATTCAATTATTATCGACGAAAAATAACAATTTCATGATTTTATGTTCCATTGAGAATTTATAAAAATGTATCATTTTATATCATTATTGAATACATAACAATATATTGGGTAATTGGATGGTCACATTTCTTATTTTTTGGTAAACGAAAAGAGACTGAAAAGCCTCAAGGAATCTACCTCAATTTATACACTTGGGGTCTCAATTTAATGATCTCATTGTATATGTTGAACTATGTGATGATCATTTAAAGTCCACATATGGAGTAATTGAGTCACTATTACTCAACTAAATATCAACTGTGGGATTTACATGGTAGTTTTATTAACTATGGGATTCAAATCATATATTTAGATACCATGGGATTCACATGGAAGGTTGAATTATTGATGATATATCATTATAATAAGAGAGATCATAGGGGCCAAATGATAGGAAGATTATCCTTGAGCTATAGAAATATATAAAGAAGAATAAAGTGAAATATATTTCTGCTATTTTATTATGATAAGTCTTTTTCATAAATAAATACATGTCAATGTTTTTTCGTTGCATGAAATTAGAGAAGAATGGGAAGTTGCTAAATATAGTTGTATAGATGTATGTTCTAGATATTTCTACATTCCTATAAAAAGGTATGACACAAAAATCGAAATTTACATAATGGTTATATGAAGTATAGTATGTCATATAAAAAGAGATTTATTAATTCTTTCAGAAAAAATAATGTTATAGTGGTTATTAAAATAACTATATAATAGTCTCTATGAGGATTCAATGTACATGTAAGGTCAATTAAAATACATTCAGAAATTCATAAGGGTAAATGAAAATATAGAATGAAGAAGGAGTGGTGTTTTTTATATTTATTTAATATTTGTCTAGATGATACAAAGAGATCAATTATTCATATATATATATATATATATATATATGATGATAATTCTCAATGTGATATTGACTAAATTATAAATATGAAAGAATATATATTTTTTGAAATTATCTCAGGATGTAAAAAGAGTTTCCATGAGTATAGTATATACATGAATTTATTCATGTAATCATATGTGACTAATATAAAGAGATTATCTTGGATGGTGGAGGAATGTGTGAGTAGTGAAATAATAGTTCATACAAGAAGAATAAATAATTATCCATGAGTTTTTCATCATGAGGATAAATATATGATTGCATTCACTACATACTTGTATATATTCATATAAAGTTGAATTGGCTATATTTACTAGGTTTTAAAAATTAGATGTATTAATGATTAAGAAATCCATGACTGAAGAATGAAAATTCATTCACAAGCTTTGTGAAATTATTGGAGAATCAATGTATGTTACCAGAACATGCATGTATAAATATATTTTTATACAGTTAAATTCATGGAGTCGTTTAGATGAATGAAAAAAATGTTATTGTTACTAAACTAAAGATGTACTTATAAACTATTAAGTGGTTATATGGAGTGGATAAGTGGATAATATTTTTGGATTTTGTTGAAGAAATTTATGCATGAATTTATGATGTTTTATATTACTGAAATTCTTAGTAAATTAATAATTAAGAAATCTTGTGGTTTTGAGAATTAGGAGGAAGAAGAAACCAACATTGATATTATATATATATAATTCCAGATCAAAATTGTTGTTGGTGTGTTCTAAATCCTAATATCATATAAATATAATGGTATTAAGAGGGAAGTCCAAATACCAAACACTATTAGAGAAAATATATGGTATCAAATACCAGAAAGAACCAGTTTAATTTTTTTATTCATAGAATTACAAGAATAATATAAAATATAGAAGAAGAGGATGTAGAAAAATAACCAGTTGAGTTGGTCATGAAGTTCATCATATTAAGAAGAGAACAGTGATCTCTAGTTTTTATAGATGAATAATAATAATAATAATAATAATAGGAGATAATTTGAAGAAGAAGTAGTGAAAGATCATTTTTCTACTATAAAAATAAGAATATATTGTATAATGTTTTATGAATACATATAGAAGAAGTGAATTTCTAATTTTCTATAGAAGAAGAAGAAAAGAGTATCATATCATCAATAAGGATATATTCTAAAATACTATAATAATATCTTATTGCTACCAATTCAATTATTTTTTTTTGGGTATAAGATGTACCAATGTTCCGGATGAACCAAACAAGTGTCTGTGGGGAGAACTCTACACTACTTGGAGACAATAATACAATTCATACATGGTTTTACTATTGGGTTTTGTAACATTGGGTTTTACAGGATCACACAATGGATTAGAATTCTCATATTTATTGGTGAGCCTTTTTATTTTTTTTAACTCTTGCATGTGTGTATGGTTATACTATAGGGAAAAAAGGAGAGAATAGAGAATAAAGGAGTTCTATTAACCTTAATACATGATAGAGGAAAAATTAAAGGTATAAAAAGATTTAATGTCCCCATCATAGAATCACTACCACAATATCTATGTGGTTTATATCACATACCATTTAGTAGTAATAGTAGAAACCAAATAGGATCCAATGATTCAATGAGTACTCTAAAAATTAGTTTAGTGCGGGAAAGAATTCACTTCAAAGTGAACACTTTCGGTATTTTTCCAAAAATTATTCCACCCACCACTATTTCAGAGACACATTTATTTATGTTGAATAATAAATAAACATATATAAAATATGGAACCCTCGAAGAAGTAACTTCTATGAGAGAATGAGGATTCTCAAACCAACCAATAGTCCACTATCAGTACTCAGGGATAAAAGGTGAAGGATTTGAAAGTACAGTTTAAAAATATTATATATATTGTAAAAAATGTGGTAAATTTTGTTTCAAGTAAACACCCATGAAAATAAAATACTAACCCCAAGGGGAATGATAGTTATATTTTCAAAATAGTTTAATATAGTTTAAGAGTATTGAACAATCACCATTGAATAATAAATCCAATTATGGGAATCCCATGGAATATTAAGACTTTTACTTTAAAAAACCCAAATAATAATTCCATTAAGAGACAAAACTGGTGAATAAAAGAATGTGAAAACATAATATAGAATAAATAAAACTTCCCTAACATTTATTCCCTATTAATATAACCACTCAAGAGAACTAGTGGAGAATCATTTTAAAAAATGGTCTTAGAAACATTCAAGCAGGTGGAGATCAACATCCCTTTTAAAGAGGTAATCCACTAAATACCAATGTATACAGGGTTTTTCAAGGATATGTGTACAGGAAATTATAAATTACATTTATATGGGAAGGTATGTTTCGGTAGAAATGTTTCTTCATTAATAGTCCCAAAAACTATGGGGGGGAATGTTAGGACCTAGGTACATTCTCTATCCCTTTCACCATATGAGCGATTACTTGTATAAATAAATTGTTTAATTGACAATAATAGATTGATTTTATTTCTTTCTAATTTAACTCTACCCTACATTTTGGGGTAATAAATCCAATTATAGTGGTTGTACCACTAACATACTAAATAATTGATTACCTAGTAAGAGTTTCGGAGGATTTTCTTATAAGAGTGAAAAGACTATTCATACTAGATTATTCTTATATTCTAAATTATGGATTAATGAATAGATATAGTCCATTATCCTATTTTTTTAGGTATTAAATTTATTGTTATTTATAAAAAACATTAATTTTTTACGATCTAACACTTTTAATCGATTTTGGGGAAAAATATATTTAACATTATCTTTCTATATTCAATAAAATACTCCCAAGATGAAAAGTTTTTTTCCATATTTTATCACGTTGAAAAGTTTTTTGTTTTTAACAAAGAAATGAAAATATTTAATTAAATAATATTACTAGGTGAAGCATCAAGGTTACCTAATAGTATTAATTAATCTATTTTAAAATATATTTAAATCTTGGAAAAAAATTCAATACTTATAAATTCTAGAAACATGATGAATTTTATTTTGATGAAGTAATTAATTATGTGGATGATATTTCTTTATTACATGTACTGGTTTCAAATATGGTAAAATCTAAGATAACAAAATCTGTAGAAAACCCCCCAAAACTGGAAATGAAGCTTTTTTACTCTAATTTGAAATAAATTTTCATTAAGAAAAATTAAATGTTTCCAGATATAATTTCAAACAATTGGGCACATAAACAAGAGAATAATTTTTTGAGTATTTAAGAAATAAAACATTAGGTCTATATGATGATCATTAGAATACACCCCCATGACTAGTCTTAAAATAGTTTTATAATGGATTCTCATAAAAAGTTAAACAAATCCCTTTAGATAGGCTTAATTAACCATAACCCAACTTCAATTTATGTTATAAAAAATGGCATTTAAAGGATTTTAGATGATAGAATCATATAACCCATAATAGACTGCCAATGGGTGAGTCTAATTTATAATGTATGAAAAAAAAATCTAGATTCACTAGTGTAAAAAATGAAATTAATAAGCTAGTGTCCTCTTCGATTCTAAATGATTAAGTGTCTATATTAATTATGTGAGGATAAATAATATGAAATGAAGATACCATTTCCCCATCCATTTTATAGACTAAATATTAGAGATACTAGTTATGGAAAGTCATTATTATTTTCATGATGGGGTTTCTATGAATATTTGGGTTCCTATATCCCCATAAGACCAAGATAAGGTGACATTAAAGAATCACTTAGGTACATTTTCTTATTTAAGTACGCCATTTGGGTTATGAAATTCATGAGTACTTTTAAATACATCATTTGGAGTATATTTTTGGACTTGATTTGTAACCTCTTGGATATATTTAATGATGGTTTAACTCATTATGGAGACTATTTTGAAATATATATTGAATATATATATATATATTTTATATAATTTCCATATGAATAAAATGGTTTTAATATTTGGAATATTTAATTTTATTATAGAACATGAAATGTTTTTAGAATCATAATTTCTATAGAAGGAATTGTGGTGGACATGTATGAGGTTATTATCATTTCTAAACTAACTAAACCCACCACCATGATGCGTATTAGGTCACATTTAGGCCATGCTAGATTTTATAGAAGGATTATTTGGGACATTTAAAAAAATATCTCATAAATAACATTCTTATGTAGGAATATTATTTTGTGTTTAAAGAATCCAGTTGGATATCCTTCGATAGAATCATTGAAATACTAAACACAATCGATGTGATCTATCTACCATCCTAGTAATTTCTGTTTTTAGTTTTATGTTATTCCTTTTATCTTTACATGGGAGTTTCATAAATATTGAAGTCCATTTGAAATTCCCATGTAATAGAATACTCTTCAAATTGTTTTGACACAATGAAAATAAATTAAAAAAATATTGAGAAGGATTTTCTATATATTTTTGTTACTTTATAAAAATTTCATTTACACAATATAGTAAGTAAAGTAACTACTTATTATAATCATTCAAATTAGATACATGATAAATAAGGCTAATGGAAATATAATATTAGTGAGATAAATGTTTCTATAGAAAAAATTATACTCTATGATTGAGGGGAGAAGGTTTATGAAAAATTATTTATAATCTATATGAGTAGGATTCCCTAAACGTTTGAGGTAGTAAAACTAACCAAGACATCCCTATGATATTAAATACTCAATTATTAGTTTTACAAAGTCACTCATGTGGCCGAATATTCTAAATTGGTAAATTATTTGGTTAGGTCAAAGGTAACAATTATTTTTCAATAATCCAAATATAAATTGTAAATCATAGTCATATTACATTATTTGGAAGGATCCAAATATATGGATGCTTTTTAGTGACCAAATGATTATGAGATGTATACCAAGGGAGGAGGTAGAATATAGGATTTTATTATGTTATACAGTCCATGTGAATGCCACTTTAGACCTAAAGGAATTACTAGAAATGTGTTAGTGTCTATTTTTTGGATGATAATTTTTTAAAACATATATGATATTTTTAAAACATGCAACAAATATCAATTTACTATAGAAATTTCTAAATTATAAGAAATTCCCAAAAAACATAGAATTTTTAAAAAATATTTTATCTATATGGATTATATTTCATAGTTATATATCTCATCTCCGCTGAATTTTCTTATATCAATTTATTAGTGGGTTATATTTTAAAATGGGTTAAATAAAAAATCAATACGGATTGATGATACAACATTTGTTTTTATGTTCCTATGATTGAATATTTTTTGTAGGTTTGGAGTGTCTTGAACCATAACAACTGATCAATGAACACAGTTCTACATCATAAAAACTCAATCCCTCATGAAGAAATAAGGGGCGCACCACAAAAACTCTTATTCTTACCACCCCTAAGAAAATGGAAAATACATGGTATATAATATGGAAATAAAGAAGATTTTAGAAAAAATAGTGGGAACCAACAAGGACTAGAGAATCAAATTCGATTATTAACATTGGTTATACAGAATGAATTTTAAGAAAACCCTAATTATGTCTCATTTTAAAGTGATTCATGGAAAACCATACTAATTTATAATTGATCTACAAGGAAAGACATAATAGGATATGAAGAAGTAAAAAACTAGAGTTAAATAAGACTAAAGAATAAAGGAATATCTAAATAATGGATCTATAAGAGACAATAATGGATTTATATAAGAATTACATACTCTACAAAGAGAAGGATATATTTTCTATGAAAATTTGAATCAAAGAAAATACATCCATATTGGTGACAAAGTGCTGCTAATTTCTTCTTGAGTGGTAATCATGCTTATTATCTTTCATTCCCTGTGGACTAGACCATTTATTGTGACTAATATCGTCTCATTTAGAAATATTGAAATATAATTAGCTAAATCATAGAAACACTTTTAAATGAATAGGCGTTTGCTAATGTAATATAATGAATATTTGTGAGAAGGAATCATGGTGGTTTCCATGTTCCTCCCTACATATTTTGAATAAATGATGCATAGATTTCATATTTCCATTACACTAGTCCATCTATTAAAATTTTAATCCTATTATTATTTAAAATTGTTTTAATGAAATTATTTTAGAGTGAGGTCTAAGATTAGTGTGGGTGAGAGGAAAAACAGCTTCAGATGTACATATTTTTGAGCTACTCTTTCTATTTCTATATGTGTTTTTATTTAAATAAAGAAATAAGTTTTTGTAACTTTATTTTTTTCAAAAATTTTACAAAATTTTATATATTTCCTTCTTTCATTCTTTTTTATATATTTTTCTAATTTATAATGATATAGATCTAAAGTGATCATACCTAGTAGAAAATTCCTTCTAGTTTTAAGAGTTCGCTAGTTAGGGATTTAATGCAATTAGATGATTCTAGACTAATCCAATACTTATATATATATATATTAATTAATAGTCTTGTGATTTTAATCAATAAAATTTATCATTTAATATGTAATTTCCTTATATTTATCATATAGTATCATTCTAGATTACATTTTTAAAATTTCATTAAACATGGTTTTTATTATTTTATTTTATCATTATAATGAAATGAATAAATATTAAACATAATTATTAATTTTATTATGAATATTTGATGAGGAGGATGTTAATCTAAATAAATATAAAATTTTCAATGTTAATCTTGGAATTCTTCAGTTGCTGAAGATAACCGTCCACACATCTCAACCTACTAAAAGATGGGTTACACACTTGAACAAATATTCATTAGGACAAATTATGTTGATATAAACCATAAGAATATATATGATCAACCACACCTTTCATGGATCAACAATGATTTGAAATTAAATAATTCCTCAATTGATCATAGAGTGATTCCAATTGACCGCATGTTATTTTTAATTGACCATGTGAAAATTGACCTTGTGAAGATCAATTTCATGAATATATTTGTTTGACCATACCATTCCTAGGTCAACTATAACTAAGAATTCTAAAAATTAAGGAATTAAACATAGTTTTATTCTAATCGACCACATATTTATTTCAATCTGATGCATGCCAAATCCTCAATGCATTCACTTGTATACCTTGCATTCACTTATCTCCCATGTAGTCGATCCATTGAATTGAACCTCTTAGTGGATCCATTGAGTTGTGTTTCATGATTAATTCTATAATTTTATAAATATAAGCTTATGGGATACCATGGGTGGGATTTGGGGTATATATCTTTACTTTAATACAAGGAATTGGTCTTCTATGTTTGAAAGAATATAATCAATAGGAAGATACCACATGGAATGAAACATGTAGAAAACTTTAATCAACCCCATTGAAGTAAAGAGAAAGCTTTAATGGATGAACTTAACATGAATAAGAAATAAAACCATATGGAAGAAGCGGAAATAATTATAATATTCTAAAGTGATAATATATAGTTTTTTTAAAACAAAAATATTGAGAGGAAAAAAATAATTAAGAAAAGGAGGAAACCATGAGAAAGGAGAGTAGACCTAGACTAGATCACATGTAACTATTGGAGACTTTGTTTCTACTTTAATTTTATTTTTTTATTGTAGTATTCATTTTATGAATGTTTTCTTATTTCCATTTCCCATCATCCACCATTTTATGGAGGAAAAAATATGATTGATTAGTTAGGGGGAGGCTAATCCTTTTCTCAATTCTTGATTTCAGGTGATTTAGGGAATAAAATTTTCATTTATCCTATAAAGAATTTTTGATGTTATAACATATATTTTTATAATAATGTGTGATAATATTTGGTTTTTTATAGTAATTATTGCTTTGTTCGGTGATTATTATCTTTATACAACACGTTTTATTCTATACATGATGAAACATGCAAGTTATAAGTATTCATGTTTTTGGCCATTGTCATCACATGTTGAAGTGGTATTTGAAACTCATGGTTATTTAACAAGAACAAGACCCGATTAGGAATTAATTAATTCAACTACAAGTGTCCACTACAATAGTTGTGAACATAAGTGGGTAAAATAAGCTAAGATTTTAGTTTATAATACTTTTGCCATCTTCATCCAATCAATTTAGAGAGAGGAAGTGATTATGGATTCTCTCTATTATCAATTTATTATAAGAAGTGTATATAACATTGATATTAGGATAACATAATAATTAGTTAATCTGATCCATCCCCATTCATCATTTCATCATTAATTATATTCAAATCATGGTTTTTGTCTTTATTATGTTTTAAAAATCAAAACCATTTAAATAAAACATTTTTTTATCCAAAAAGTGAAAGTATATTTTAATGAAACCCTCTCTTAAATATGGAATTGGTTTAGAACTATTACTATAGTTAAACTAGAAAATAATTATTTTTTATACATCCCAAGACACATGTCAAAATATGTAGTTATATCTATGGGGACAGTGCTAAATATAAGTCTTAGAAATGAATGACGTACACTTCAAATAACAACTTGTTTAATTTAGATATTTGAATTGTTAGAAATGTGTTACCATGGATTTATAATCTTAACTTAAACACTTATTTTTAATAAATATTTCTTACAGACTTAGGTTTTTTACTAGATCCTATCATAATGGTTTTAAATCCAAACCAAACAATGAATTTTTTGTAGACCATTATTTTCCAATAATCTAAATAAAATTGAAAATTATGATCTTAAAAAATACTTTGGACTTGAGACTTGACTAATTAATATACTTCTTATATTCCATGGCATGGAAAGTGAATACCTAATTAGACATATCAAAGAGTTCACGAATTTCATATCCACCTTGTAACTGGGGGGAATAACTTATGATGACATCAAGTAGAAGGTGCTCCCCTTCTCACACAAAGAAGTAGTAAAGGGATGGTTGTAAAATTTATATCATAGAGTGATCTAGTTCTGGGATGTCCAGTATAGATGTTTCCATTATAGATTCATCCCATTATCTACAAGAACATAAATTATAAAAGAGTTTTATGACACTAGACAAGATTCCGGAGAAAATCTCTATGAGTACTGGGATAGATTAAAAAAAATTGATGCTAGATGCCTATATTATGAAATAGAGGATAAATTATTCTTTATTTTCTATTTCCTAGTATTTTTAAAGAATGACAGAAACATGTTCAATGAAAAATATTGATGATCATTGATATAAATGTCATTAGAATATGAAAAATGGATGATTGAGAGTATTTCAGAGGACTCTCAACAATTTTCTACAAGTGGAACTGACACAAGAAGTATCAATGTTGTAGTAACTTATGATCCATCACCTTTATTTAAAACTAAAAATGATCAACTACCTAATTTGTTGAAATAGTTGGATCTGAAAAAAAAATTGTGAACAATAATCACTAACTAAGGTGTGAAATTTATTCATACCACCTAACTATTTAATTTACCAGTGTACTGAAGTACATGGCATGGAATTTTTTTCATTTTTTATTTAACCATGTCAATTATAAGAAAACCATGTATAGAGAGAACCAAACTAATTCCATAATAGATTGAAAATTAAATAGAACCAAATTAGTATACCTAACAAAAGTTATTAACCAATCCATCTCCCATTTATATATTAAACCAAGCATGCCAACACCCACCACCCATTACAAAATCAGAAAACAATTTTTATAAATAATCACCCAAACAACCACCACTATTCTACCAAAAGAAACCACATTACCAACCCATTATTAGTAATAACCATCTTATGTATCACTAATAAGGTTCATATTTACATGGGATTTGGAACAAAATACAAGAGTTAAGATAAAATTTTAAAATATTATCATTAATCATGGAAATTTTCTATCCTGAATAAATTCTAACCCAAAAATGATATTATAATAATATAAAGAAGTGGTTGGGAGGTTCAAAAACCATACACACAAAAAAAATAAAACTAAACAATTAGTAGATAAAATAAATTTGTAATTTTTTTATATATTTTAGAGAAAAATCCATAAGATGAAGATAATAAATCGTAAGAATAAAATGATGGACAGAGGATGATGAAACAAAAAGTGCCACTGTAAGGGTAATAGAGGGTGAAGAAAGGTATTCCCTCAAAATTTTCATCAATAATGATTCAGTCAACAAAAATTCAAGATGAGGAACATCAAAAATAAATTCTATAAACTTGATAGAAACTGGAGATCAACATACCCCTCATTGAAGTTTTCAAATATATTCCAAAGTATGATAATTTTTTATAGAGATTTGTAACTTGAAAATGAGGTTATAAGGGTTTTAAAGGGTGATCTTCGGAAGAAGTATATCATCCCTTATCACACCAAAATTACACAAAAAAATTTAGGATCTAGGAAAATTTTCTATTCCATACACCATCACTTCATTAACATTTTCATATTATTTATGTGATCTAATTGATTTTAATACTCGAGACCCTACTACAATATGTATAATTAATTTCCTAAACTATCCTACAATCCGCACTCTAAAAAAATTATCCATGAGTATATTTAAATATTTAGTTTCTCAATGTTATAATTTTATTTTAATAAAATGAACATCATTTTTTATTATTACAAAAGATATTATCTTAATAATAAAATATTGGTTTTTTCAAAAAAGATTAATTTTTTTTGTTAATAGTCAGAATCCATTTTCTATTAAGACCATGAATTTTATGAAATATATCAAATTTAAGCATAAAATAAAACTTATAAAACTCTTTCCCTGAAAAATATGAGTTTAAAAATTAACATTACACAATTTAAAAATATTTTATTTAATTTATAAACACATATTTGATATTTTAAATCTTAAGTGACATTTTTCACAAAACCTTTCTTGACACATTATAAATTGTATAATTAAAAATAAATTCTCACATTAAGATATATAATATTATAAAATGGATTTAAAAATTTCAAATTAGTAGTAGTTAAGTAAAAATTAATATTTTCTTTTTAGGCATAAAAATAAGATTATCAGGATTAAACTCAACTACTATGACAATGGTAAACATATTTTTCTCAAATAAATGTTTTATTATCATTATGTAATATTTGTCTAATTAAATAAATAAATTATTTATAAATAATAATCATCAAATTATTTATAATCCTATATATATAAATATTAATACACACTAATTTAGTAATCAATACTGAATATGATTATGAACACTTAATTCTGTAAAACACATTTTTCTACAATTGTTTTTATATATCATATGTTTTAATTTAAAAGTTAGTTTTACCATATTTAGAAATTGATTTGGATTAAATAGATTACAAATTTATGATCACCACCTCCATATTTGGTAATATTGATAACCATATATTCATTATAAAGCATAACTTAACTAGCGAAAAACATGTTCCCATTGTAGAATCCAAAATGAGAAAATATAAATATTTAATTGTTAATAATTAAAAAAATCTTTAAAACATGTGTGTAAATTTTTTTATGATGATTTATTGACCAAATGGAACATATAAATGCATTATTTTATATATTTTAGATATATCTACCTTTAATAGTGCAAATATATCATTGAAAAGTAATGTTTTTTCAAAAAAGATACATTTTCTTCATATATAAAAGGGAACTACTTCCTCAAGTTCATACAAAACATGTGCACTATAATATATTAATGAATATATTATTTTTTTTATCTTAATAGAACCCTAGAAAACTTATTTTGTCTCCTTTTCATAGTTATTATTCTTGATTCCTTTATTTCAATGTATATTTCCTAGATAAAACTCAAGCTCATGAGGAAAGTGTTACAAACCTCTTAGTCTATTATTTTTAATATTCCTCTTACTAAAATCTTATATAAATAAAAATACTACGAAAAAAATTTCCTTATTATATTTATATGTTATTATATTAATTTAACAACCATTATTTATTTCAATGATTTAATTTATAATAAATCAACAGTCTCGTTACTGCATGTGCGCGGACTATCACCGCCACAAATCGACCATTATAATTTTTTTCATACCCCCTATCATGGTTGGTTTTAATGATGTAATCGATGAATAAATATTATATCTATAATATATATATATATATATGAATATTAAATTTTATATTATCATATTCCAAAAATCATTCTCATTTTTAAAGAAATGAAATTTTTAGTTGAGCATTTTGTGGACTACCACCCCCATGAAGCAATGTATCTTGTTTTCACATAATTTCATTGTTATATATTAAATAATCTTCAAATTTTACTCACCAAATTAAATATAATTTATATAATATCATTATTATATATTAGTAATTATATTATATCCAAAATATATCCCTCTAATTATCATTATCATCCATTAATTATCATATATTCTTGTTTGGGTCGATTTAACCGCTTTCTCAAAATATGTTGTAAAATATATATTGGATATATATGGAATTTTAAATGATAATTTTATTAGAAGTTAACAATAGAAAAAAAATTAATTATTTTTAATGGTTATATTAATTATATTTCTTATAATAGAAATATCATATTTGATTGCTTAAATTTTAAACTTAAACAGATATTGAGTCCACTTTCACAAAACATTACTGAAACACTAATCGAATAACATAATCAAATTATATATTAACAAAATTTATAAATTATTTTACAATACATTATTTAGTAATGATGATCTTTTGGAGAAATATAAATTCCCCCACAACTTTTCTTAAACTAATACAAACTATTTTACTATAAACACCCGATGTGGGAAAATATGATAACTAACTAGAATTCATATAGAGAATGAAAATACTTATAGAGTATAATTAAAAATGGATATGAGTAATGGTATTAATTAATTTCTTAGTATATCTATTTTTTTATACAAATTGTTAAATTATTCTTGGTGAATTCTGGATGAGAGGTATGTGCTTTCTGTCTCAAATTCCTCACTCGGTCAAATATTTTCTATTATGAACTAATTTCCTTTATGTGGTGTATATATTACCTATTTGTGGTGTTATATAATGAAGATAATTTTATTAATGGTATTTTGATATCAAATTGAATATACATATTTCAATAGGATATGATTGAATTTTTACCCAAGCCATAAGTGTGGTTTTCGATCTCAATTTTCATCCTTTAGGACTCATGCTATATTCAACACTTAATTTTTTTATACGGTGCATAAATTTCCATAGATGTTTTTTACAATATTACTGAATAATTTAATTTTATTTAAAAATATATATTAGTATCCCTCACTCATATTATATTGAATTAATAGTTACTAAAACCATTATAAAACTAAATCTTTTACATGGTGGACAACCAACCTAAATTTAGTTAAAGTAAAAGTGTGTACAGTTTCATAGAAAATAAATTAATGCCTATATACTATAATTTTTAAGAAAATATGGAAAATATCCGATTTTGGGTATCCACATTTAAAGGGGTTGTTTTTTCATTGAATTAATCATCATTTTAAAGCATGATGAGTAGGAACAAGAATTCATAACTTACTAGACACTTTAGAGGGATATGCTTTAAAATATTCCCATACACCTTATGAACCATGATGAAAATTTTTACCACAATTTCCTTATTCTCCTACAATTGAAAACTATTTTAGAATGTTTTTATATTCCATGGATAATCCAATACATTGAATATACCTTCACCACTATATTTCATTGATAAATTTACTTCCTAAAACTATTAAGGATACGTAAAACTTCATAGTTAATAAAAGGATGTTCTCCTAGATATCTGAATTTTTTCATTGAATTAGAAACTATTTTTCCATATTAATCATTATATGTATATCCAAATATTTATATTACTAGAGGTTTCATATGTATTTCCATAAAACATATTATAGAAACATACAGTGAATAAAATTGAAATAATCCAGCGATTGGTGGGGGTCAAAATTATATAGACCATCAATGATTCTATAGGTCTCATGAGACAAAAAACATGGCTTTTGGTACATACCACTCTCATTGTCATTATATAATCTTAAAAGTATTCCTTGACCACATATTTTCAAGTTTAAAATTATTATTTCAATTTGTATGAGATCAAGGACTATTTTTACCCATGTTTTCATTTATTTTAATGGATATAACATTCCCTCAATTTCAGTTGATTATGGAAGTATGTTTTTTGTTTATTCGTATAATTTCATTTATGATGTGTTTATGTTATGACTCAATTGTTTTATACTTATTACTGAGCATATAATAACACCCTTATTTAAAATTGTTTCTACGAAAGCTAGAGTATAACTATGTAGGAACCCAAAACACCAAGATAGGGGAGGGGTGAATATGGGAACCAAAATTTTTTTTAATGAAAATTATCTTGGTCCCACATTGGTAGGAAATTTCTAAACATATATTCATGAAATCATGAAGTAAATAAACATTCACATGTAGAGATACAAAAAAGAAATTTTACAAGGCTCACCATTAAAGGATAGTCTAAATAGAATACACTGATAGTGTTTTAGTCGTACCAAAATAAACTAATATTCAATAGTTTTGGACTACATAAGTTTATACCTAGTCACTTTGTGTGAGAAAAGCATCAATGAAAATATTTTAGGGACATCAAAACTCCTCCCACATAACACTTCCATTGACTCCCCTAGATCACTTATTTGGTTGAATGTTTACTCAGTTAAATGGCTTGAATGTCCCTTTAGTAGACTAGAATTAAAGTCTCCTTCACTGACTGGGATGAGACTCTTATTGCATCAATATCCTAAGTCGATGCCCTTGAAATCAATGCTTACTTAAACCAGATGTTCAAAACTAATGTTTTTGAAACTCTTTTATGATGATCAAAACCTTCGTGAAGAAAACTACATTTTTAGAACACTAAGTCATCACAAAATAAACAATCATTGTGAAAATCATTTTTTGAGAAACATAAGCATTGGTCAAGACCAAGACTATATTTATTGTAATGATCTAACTCACAATGAATACTTAATTAAATAAGCACTCAATATTTACAAACTCAAACAGATTAATCCTTTTCTCCAAAACCTTTCATGTTTAAATGAGGTTGGGGTAGCTGCCTATTTATAGGAATAACCCTACATGATGATCGAATGCCTTCATAATATTTTTCATAAACCAAAAAATACATGTTCGTGAAGCAGATTAACTGGTGAGGCTCTAGTGAAATTTAACCCACTCACAAATATTCTCTTTGTCATAGTGATTACCATCAACCCTTCATGAATTTATGATTCTCCACTTTTTTAGTCATATTAATTATTATTATCCTGTCACACTATTTGTAATTCTTGTCTGTGATGATGCATATCTTCATAAATCACATCTTTGTGAGGTATAGTCTTTGGGAAACCCATTCCATTACTATATTTATAAATATTCAATCCTAGAAAACTACCTTTAAAAAACATGCCTCTTCCTCCTGATCCCGAACCCATAAATTTGGAAAACATTGGGAAATGATTCCACTATTAACATTATATCCATATTGTACTATAAGATCACATTCCTTGAAAAATCCATGATTATCCTAGTGTGGATTGATAAAAACTCAAGATAGACTCCATTTCTATATATTAAAATCCTTAGTGTCGACAATGTCGCCCTTTTGTTTTGTTGGAAATCTATAGAGAAATTCAACAATGAACCGTCCACATTGAAAATCTGAAACACGAGAGACTAGTCATCCAACACTCTAAGTCTATATGAGAAAATCTCAGAGTAGAAAAAGAGTGGAGAAGCATGAATTGGGTTCTAATATTTTGGAATGCTTAATGATTTACAAGATAATATCTAAGAAATATCAACTATTTCCCCATAGAACCAAATTCACAACATGCCACAAAATCATGGAATGGTTTGTCAAAAACCAATAAGAAAAACACGTTATAACATCATTGAATTTCACCATTATCCTACATTAGAAATGAACCTAATGAACCTGTATTTTTACATTTAGAGATCAAAATAGACTCCCCTTAAATTTAATATACCCTATAAACCAAAATCACATTCATAGACATATTAAAATAGTTATCAAAAATGTGAAGAGGGTAAAAACTGTGAACTCATCATGCACTAGGATGTGACTGAACACCAAGGATCAATTGATGTTTCTCAGACATATGTGCTATCAACAGTATAGTTAAAATGCCATCCACTTGGTTGTAAATTCAAAAAGTATCCATTATAATCACACCTTGTTCAACTTTCTCTTTTATGAAGTGATATATTATCTTGATACGTTTTTTACGAGAGTGATGAACTGAATTATTTATACGATCGACCAAACTCTTGGTGTCACAGTGAATCACCATCAGTTGTTTCACCTCATCTATAATATTAGTCAGTTACTACTTCATCCAAAATACATGATTACAAGCATTTTTAACAGCGATATACTCTTCTTCATCCTGACTAAGAGAAGTTATTTCATGTTTTTTCTTAACCAGCTGACACATTTACTTCCAATGAAAGATTCTTCGTCACTTGTGATATTTCTATCTACTTTATCTACAACCAATTTATGCATAAAATTTTTGATAATTCATTATATCTTTCTATAAAAAATTATAATCTAAATTTGGGAGAACCTTGAATGTACCTCATGATTCTTTTAACTACTTTACAATTCTCTTCCTCTAGATTAAATTGAAATAGATCTGCTAAAAATGATTTCATTATGATATTTGGCCATGTTGCGGTCATGTATAATATGATTCCAATGATTATTATAAATATTTCACGATCCAAATTTGTCACATCCTTATGATTTCCATGTTTTGGGCAACCAAATCTAGGGTTAAAATCGGTTTGTATCTAGGCATGATGAATTTATTCTTCATATATCCAGAATATTTTACCTACGAAATGAATTCTTAATCCTCATTTTTAATCACCAACATCCCCAAGAAGTATGTGGGTTTCCAATCATAGGTAGTTCAAATTATAATTTCATATAACTAGAAAAATTTTCCACTGATCCATTCCTCCTTCCACAAAAAATAATTTCAACCACATACCACAGCACCATAAACTGATCATTCTATGAAGTATTCACATATAGATTACGGTTAACACATACTCTTTTAAATTCATGTTTTTTATAGAAGACATGTGTCTAGAATAAAACAAGCATAGAGCCTAATTCAAACCTTAAAGAGCCTTCTTTAATCTATAAATCTTAGCCTCATAATTTTTAATCAGAAATCCAAAGGGTTATTCAATTTAGACTCTTTCATGAACTCCATTCAAGAATTCTGTTTTGACATCCACAAAATAAAATTTTTACTCTCTATGAAAATCAATGGTAAGGAAGATCACGATATAATATACTCTATCTAATTGAAAAAATGCTTCTTCAACATCAATTCCATCAATTTTTTTCATAGCCTATTCACAATAAGCAAGCCTTATTTTTTATTACATTTTCATGCTCATCAAATTTGTTTTTAAAGATCCACTTTTTTCTAATCACATTGTGATTTTCTGATCACTTGAATGGTTCCCATGTCCATTTCATTTCAATATGATCCATTTATTCAATCATGGACTTAACCCATGATTAAAACTTCACTTATTCATCAAATGATGTTTGTTCTATAATTTATGGGAATGCAGAATGTGATTTATTTCACATTATCCATGGTTTTGTGGGTATTGTCTAATCGCCAATGATTTTGGATTGATCAAAAGTGTCTCCTCTATTTTTCTTAATAGGTTCTGATGATGTTTATTCCACCATTTATTATAGTTCTAATTCTTCTCTTAAATAATCATTATTTTGTGAGCCCTGAATGTTTTGCATGCCTTATACTGTTTTTGCATTTGAAAATGTCCATTGTCCACTTTCTTCTTCATCATCTATCACATCAACATATGATATCATCGAGCTGTTTACGGTTTTATCTGAAGGATCATGACATCACTTCTTTCTACAATTTATCCACGATTATAATTGAACCATTCATAGGATTTACTCTTCATTGAATATCCAAGTAATATTCTTCAATCTGTAGAATCAGCTTAATTTCGTTGAATTCATTCATTGTTTCTAATGAAACATTTACTTTTAAAATTAAAAAATTACTTCAGAGAGGGATTTCATCCAAAAAACATTAATGGTGTCTTGGTTTTTCTCAAAAAAATAATAATTTAATATTGGGAGTACACTTTTACTTGAAAATCTTCTCTATAGTAATTATGAGAAATACAATTCTCAATTAGTATCATTTTGGCCATATTGTTCACCTTTCAATTTCTGTTTTTCAATTACTCTATGTTTATATGGGGTTGTCACTAAATCCAACTCATAATTTATTCCATGTATTTAATGGAAGTTTCAAAATTCAATGGATGTGTATTATCCTACATTGTAAACTTGTAGAATATTTATTATGCAGGTAGTTTCATTCTCAACAATTAGAAGATAACTCTTCATGTAATCAAGCACTTGAAATTTTTTATACATATTAATTACAAATGAATTTGTACCATAATCATTAGTAAAAAGAATAAAGTACCTATCTGCATGTGTTTTAGCCATATTTATTGAACCATATACGTCTGCTTGTATGATATCAAGATGATTTGATGACCTTTTGATTTTTTTTGATATGAACTCTTGACCATATTTCATATCATGCAAGCATCAGATATGTTTTCTCATTCATTCTTCATATTTGGATAATTGGTTACTTCATTCAGCATATATATTTTTTCCATTATTTTCTTATTAATGTGACCCAACCTCCGATACCACATGTTGTTTTCTTATTTAACTGTTGAGTAACAAATGTTCTATTTACTGTTAAATTGTTATAAATCTCCATCTATTATGCATCCTTTCATGATATAATAACCTATCATTCCTTTTATATTGAACCCCATTTGATTAAATTTCATTATCGGTCCTGAGTCATAGATTTAACCACACTCCATAGATTGTGATGCAAACTATCCACGTAGATAACTTCAGTTTTATCAAGCTTGTCGTTTTCTAGTTATATTCATCCAATTGCATTGATATTCAAAGAAACATCATGGAAAAAACATGCTTTTATATCACCCCATTTCATATCATTATTCATTGAATCTTCATTTCTTAACATATTGGACGAGAATTCATGATCAAGAATCTAGGTACTACTTTTCATTATAGCATTGAGGGATATTTCAGCAAGGTTGGGTTTCTTGATTTTTTTTCCATCCATGAGATACATGATTCAATAGAGTCTAGAGATACAAATTAAAATATCATTTCCATATGCATTGGATAATCATTCCAATATAGTTTTTTTAGAGTATAATACCTATTTCTAATAGAAACTCTTCATGGTTTGCTAGTATTAAATTTTTTATGTGTTATATAGGTCAAAGTCCCACCTTTTCTTTTCCTACAACGAATTGCATTATTGAAATAATTAGAATAGTGGAAAATTGTCCTCAAAAACTATTTCTTCTATAATATGAAGGATATGGTTTCTTTAATATATTTTTTTACTTGAAAACTCTTTCTCATTTAGGTAACATCTCTCTTCTTTACAACACAACATGGTATGGCCCAAAAATCAAAAGAATTTAAATTTCAAAAGAGGAAATGTCTTATCAATTTTATTATTACTTATACAAACTTCCCATTCATGATTATTTGACTAGTGATCATATCTGGATACATGAGGATAATTTTAAGCTCTCTTTTCTATTTTATTTGAATATTTCTTTGTTTTGACATCATGTGGCTTTATAATATGTCTAAATTTATACTTATATTTATTTTGGCTCATCTTGTTTATAGCCTTTGATATTTTATCATCATATCAAATTCCATTTTTCCCATACAAATGATATTTGATCATTCAAATCCTTATCTACTCCTTCAAAACCATAATTATATCTTTCTATCATATCTGCATATACGGATATTTAAATCTAAAATATATTATTTGATTCCTTTTAATTTGATTCAGTTTCTAGTTTACTCCATAGGGTAAAAATTTCTTCTTCAATCCCCTCAACAATATTTTCTTTCTATTAAATTCTAGATTTATGTTTATTGATGAATTTCTCCTACCCTTCAATCCTATGCTTAAATTCCATAACATCTTTTGAGATTTTAAAGGGTTATTGAATGTTCTATTTATACTTAACCCTATTTGTCAACTTCTTTTTCAATACTATAAACATAATCTGATGAATCTTCTAGAATATGTCATATGTTTCTATTTCTCTTTCATTGATTGTTGTGATTAATAAGAGAATCCTCAAGTTCCATCTTGAGATCAACAACACCAATCATCTAGTTATATTTATCTTTACCTTTTAAATGTTTCATGTTTTAAAATGTATCAATCATGGACACATGGTTTTCAGATATAATCTCTTGATCTTCATCCTCAAAAAAATTATTTCAATATTTTTCTACTTTATATAAGAATAAAATTATATATAAATTATTTCCTAAAATTTATTCTCTCTTTTCAAGAAGTGTTTTCTAAGGCTTATGCATGTTTTTAGCGTAACTTTACTCATTATCTAAGATCCTTGAGCATCAAGAGTTAATGATCCCAAATATACAACAATGTAAAAATTCCATAGTATTCTTTACTTCGAATATCACTTTTCCACCATTTAATTTCATAGAAAAATGAGAAATAAGTTCTTTTTTCCCATTATCCTCATCATAACAATCCTTACAGACCTCATGTTTTACCATAGCTTTGAATTTAATTTCCTTTTTAACTCAAGGTTTTCCATCTTGTAGTTTTAATCACATTTCATAATCCACCAAACCGCTTAGCAGATCATAAAAATAATGTTTTAAAAGATCATTTTCCTCAAGGGATGGTACTTTTGGATTATATAGTGGTGGAAGAATAATCATGATTCCATCACAATATAAATATATATAATTTATCCACCAAGTCCTATAATTTCCCCAAAAACATTTTTAATTTGAGACAAAAAGGTATCCTCATTTTATCAGAAATCATTTTCATAACATCGAATCTATTTTGAAAAACATTGAGTTTCACTCCTTCACTATGTTGTTGCCTGCATATATATATATTTTCTGTTTTTCACATATAGGCATGGCTATAGTGAACCCATCACCTTCATAAATATTTGATTAGATATGGCTAAAATAAGGGAATTACATACTTTTGCATTGACATCAATCATTTTCTTCTATTTTTCATTCATAGACAGTCTTGTTGCATCAATGACCTGAACCCACTGTACAGTGGAAAAAACATCCATTCCAAATGTTATCAGATTATATCTCCAATTTTTTTAAAATATGGATGTTTCTTCCATAAAATACTGTGACTCCCTTTTGATTTAGTAAATTCTACACGAAAAAAACTAAGGATTGATTTAACTCTAGCAACGTGTTTTCTCTGAACCCACTTGTAGTACCCTGAAACACCCTAAGAGGGGAGGGGAGAATCAAGGTGACAACATTTTCTTTTAAAGAGATGGATATTGTTCCCACATTGGTAGGATCTTGGTTATCTTAGTTATTTGGAATCATGCAGTAATAAAACATTGATATGAAGAGAGACAAGACAATAATTTTACTTGGTTCACAAATAAGGTATAGTCCAAGGATCATATGTCGAAAGTGTGTTGTTCATACCAAAATCCACTAATATTTAGTAGTTATATAATATAGAAGTTTAGATATTGTCCCTATATTCAACGCATGTGACCATTACAAGTTTTGGGTGATAACAAACTGCCTCCCACAAAACAATTGTGTCTACCACACATAGCTCACTACTTTGAGTGATGTATTACTCAATTTATAGACATTAAGGTCGCTTTATTAGATTGGAATTTATGTTTTTTACCCTCACTAGCATGAGACCCAGGTTTCACAAAATTTTTAAGATGATGCACTTGAAATAACTGTTTACTTAAAATAGATGTTCAAAACTGATGTTCTTCAATCTCCCTTGTGAATCCCATTTTGGAAGCTCACAACCTTAATGAATAGAATTTCCTTCATGGAACACTATGTCATTGTGGAATAACCAGTCATCATGAAAATCCTTTTTCTAAGATACCTAAGCATTGGTCAAGATCAAGATAGTATTTTCCTGATTCTTAGACTCACAATGAATACCTTATTCGTAAATCATTTTCCCTTCTTGAATTCATATAGATTTGACCTTTTCTCCAAAACATTAAATGTTTAATGAAGTCTGGGTAGCCGCTAATTGTTAGGAAAAAACCTTTTCGATGATCCCATATTTACAATAGATTTTTATTAAACCTCTAAAATCATGTTCATTATGATCCTTTAGTAACGATGTTCTAGTAGAATTTAATTCACGTACAAAGCATATCGTATTCATGTAGATTATCATATACCCATCACGTATTCACAATGGTCCACTTCTCATATTCACAGAGATTATCACCAACCCATCGCTTCATTTACGATAACCCACATATTCAAAAATAATAACATTTTAAAAAACCAATATTTGTAAAGCCCATTACATTACCATATTTATAAATATTCAATCCAGGAAAACAACATTTCATGATTCTTGCCCAACCCTCCAAATTTTGAGATAAAAATTAGGCAAACACAGAGAAATGATTCCTCATTCAACATTGTAGTCATACTATACTATAGTATCACTTTCCTAGAAAACATTAGGATTATCCCAATGTGGATTAAAAACAAACACAAACTATACTAAATTTCCATCTATGAATATCCATGGTTCCAAAATACTATGTTTTATATTCAAGGATGCTATGGGCTGGATAATAATGTTCTCACAATGTGTTCATATTTTGTTAAATTTTTTAAAATGTAGTTTATTTATGAATATAGTATTCCTAAACTACAATAATTATGGATACTAATGGGAATCTTGTACTCAATAAAATTAATGAAATATAACTATCATCTCCATGTTTTATGATTATGGGATATTATAGATTGTATTAGGGAGAGTTTAGTAGGATCCTTGAGGGAATGATTTAGTGGAACATAGATAGGTAACACAAGTACTATGAAAAAACTCAAGATTTAAATGGAACACTCTAGAAATCATAATAGGAATTTTCTTTTGCAATTCAGTATCAAAATATAATAATGTGTGTACCATTAATCAGGGATGATGAAAAATGGAAATAATGGGAACTGTATCAACAACTGTAGTCAATATAGGGATGTTCCTTTTGCACAATTAAATGATTATGGAGTTGACTATTATTATGTAATAACCATATTATGGTAGTTTTCCCACATTATAAACCAAAACCTCACCCATATAGAGATACTTGTTGATCCACAATGTGGATAAATTATTTTGGACTACTTAATGGGGAAATAACCTCTACAATTAAATGGAAATACTATTGTTTTTGTTGTTAAAAACTGGATCAATTCACTACATATGATCATTCCCACTTTGGGATGTAGTGGAAAAGGAAAATAGTCATCATGGAGGTATATCATTTGAATGGATATGTGGACTAATGGTGGTCTCTAATTCAGAACACTAAAGAGGAAGATGAGATTATGTGCATCAAATGTGAATCTTTTAAGTTGAGTATAATTCATTAAGATGAGAATTAATATCTTATAGTTAGATGGATAAATTTATCAATTCAATAATTCATGTATCCTACCATAATAGTTCACCTTAATGGATTTTTAAGAGATGAAGACAAATAATTATTTATGGATAATGAAAATATCCAAATAATATATTCTATACCCATGGTAAAAAATTCATTGAAGGGTTTCATGAATAATTAATCATACATCCATAATAGCGGGATGTTGAGTTCTACATTGAACTCATACATAATGAAAGGCCTATATCTAAAACCCCCTATAATGATTTACTAGTGGAGGCAGTGGTGTTAAAGTAATAGCTATATAAGTTGTGTGATAAGGGATTTATACATCTTACTGTTTCATTGTGGGGATACTCTATTTAGTTTGTGAAAATTAAGGTTGGGTTTGTGATACTATACATCAATTATAGAGTGATAATTATTTCATATAAAGAATAAAGATCCTTGATCATATATTTATGACATATTTGATCAACTTCATAGATACCAGCACTTTTCAATGATCAATAATTTATCTCGATATCATTAGTTAAGGGTGAAGAAAAATAATATACTAAAGAAGAAATTTTGAAGAAGGAATATACATTATGAGTTCATGTGAATACTCATTTGATTGATAAATTATAAAACCATGAAATTATAATTACCATTAAACAAGACAATGTGTTTGGTAAAATATTATTCCTATAAAACCCATCATAAAAAACAATGACATATTAAAATAACATTATTAATCAACCTAATATGGAAATAAATTAAAAATAATTAACTTTAAAAGATTAATATTTAATATCAGTAGAAGTTGATAAATGGTGTTTTCAATTAAATTTATTTTATTTATATTTTCTATTTCCCATTAAAATCAGAATTTTCAAATTTTATATAATAATGCCGACCCCAGTAGCATAGTTCCAGTGCCATAATTTGGTACAATAGAAGAGATAGAAGATTAAAATCCAAAAGGACTGATCAGTTTAACATTTTTTGAATATAAATTATTTACGTGATACCCATTATAAAATGGGAATAGAAGATGAAACATAATACATAACAAAATAAAATTCCATCATCCATGAAAACACATTCTAATGATTCCTCTTCATAACATGGGGAAAGGAAACAAAATTTGGGTGATTTCAAATGCTTGGTAAGGATTATGTACATCAGAAGCTATCATGAATCAATATTGAATCATCAATATGGCACAGTAATGAAATGAGAAAAAATTCAATTTAAATAATTTTAATGCATGAATATATAAGGAATAATAACACTGAAATGTGAATAACTGAACACACAAGCTATTTAATCAATAAATGAGAATGAAATGCATCCATATATTTTTCATAGTGAAAATATCATGGATATAATTTTAACTGAATACTGGATAAATTAAATACTTAATTATCATATTTTATGCTCCCAGGAACATGATACCTTAATCATCAATATCTATCCTCGAGATGGTTTCAAATATTCTGTGTCAAGACCCATATGATTTGGCTATCTGATTCATTTCATGAGACTACCGATGAATCAAGGTTCTTGCATTAACCAATCCCCAAAAAATTTAGTTCATGTCCAAAGTATTCCTCGTACAAGGAATAAACTATTTAATTTATAAAGATTGTTCCTGATCAAATATCCATATTGGGTAAATTATATGGATTTATTAATATTTCCCCATATAATCAAATAACATTCAATGCTAAAACCATATGTTAAATGGTATATCGTTTAGTAAATAATCATATCTTGGATACAATATTTCAAAATTTTAATATAAATTTATTTTAAAATAAAAAAATTATTATAATAAAGTGACTGTTTCCATATAATGTTAACAATCACAAAAGTAAGTGAGATTTCATAATAACTTTAACAACTTGGTAATTTCTAGTCATATCCCCTTTTATGAGATTACTCAAAATGAAACATAAATTATAATTAAGTTTGACATATTGATAATATTATTTTTCAAAGGGGAATTATATACACCACATAAAATTTAATTGGTTCCTAATAACAAATACAACTCAATGTAATGTAAATTGGGACAAAATGGTCGCATTATGATTCCTACTAGTTGAATGATATTTAACCTCATTTATAATGGTTTTATTAATGTTATTAACATACAATAGAACCATATTAATATTTTTAATATCATATATTACTTATATATATATAATATTATCACCCATTTGTTAATAATACTTCATTATTTTTGATGTTTCAGCTGTTAATTTCATTGTTTTTCAAGTGTGTTATGAATTATTATTATTTTTTATTCATAATTAGATCATGATTTAATAATATCAAAAATTTAAACCATAATATAAATTTCATATATATTTAGTATATATGAATTTATAGTAATCCCAAAAATTTAGACATATGAAATGAAATGTATTATTCCTGGATATGGTAGGTTGTATGTACAAATGAATGTGAAATCCATTTTTCTATCGTATTAAACGAAAGAGAATTAAATTATATATATTAATATAATCATTATAGTATAACATTTATATTATATTTATCACATATATTTATTAATGTCATATTTAATACATTCCATGTAGAGTGTGAAAGAATCACATCATTTCTTGAGGTAGTAGTCGACCGTACACATGAACGACATTATCATATTCCTAATAAATGTAATGTAGAAGTTATGTGTCTTATAATAACTGTATAATAATAAAGGAATCATAATAATATTACATATAATTTATAAATATTATTTCTATCATTATACCCAACCTTGATAGGTGGGAATGGAAAAATGAAGGACATCGGTTCGTGGGACGGTAGTCCACCGTACACTAGAACAATGAATTATTAACCCATTTGATGTAACTTTGTGAACTTTTAGGTAGTAATAATTACATAAAAACATATTATTATATTTAAGAAAATTATTTTATCATACAATAATTATAATAAACTAATTTAAACAGGTAGAGAAGTATATACAATAAAAATTCTTTTAGAAAAAATTACATATTCTTTGAGTATCTTCCTTAGGTTTCCACTAATGCCTACAGAAGCTGGATTTATTACCCCAAAAAGTATTATTACATTAAGGGATATATGTTTTAAATTTATCTAAGATGGGATTTTTGAAAAAAAAAGGTTGTTTTAGATGTGTGATGAAGGGGGATATGGGGTGGCCTATTATACATGGGGGAGAGGACACACATTGAATTTTTTAAAATAAGTTAGGTGTAACCATGATTTTACAAAACCCTAGGATTCCATAATACAAAAAATTAGATCCAATCAGTTTAGTGGGTGAAATATGGCTAGAAAATGGGTTTTCGATAAGTTTGGGTCATTCTTACGCCATATATTCTATGTTTAATCACTATATAAACTCATTTTTATCTTAATCATTATAATTAATATTAACTATTTTCTCTAATCACTTTGGTGAAAAAGTAATTTAACCCTATTATAAATTAAAAATTATTATTATTAAAAATATAAAATATATTTTTAAAACTAGTATTCACATAAATACTAAAATTAAATTCCAAATTTTTCCTACTGACAAGATGAGAAAGCAGGGTTTTAAATTGAAAATGTTCAAATGTTTATTGTGTTTTTATAACTAAATTAAATATATAAATTATTTAAATTTCATAAATTGGATTAATATATTTAAATTTGACCTAATTTTTCTTTAAAAATAATTTAAAATTTAAATTTATATTATTAATTATTTATAAGAAATTATTTATTTAAAATTATATATTTTTCACTATTCAAAAAGAAAATCTTTTCAAAATAATACTAAAAATTCACCCTAAGATAATTTTTGAATTTTTTATTTTAAAAATAATTTTTAGTTTTTCAAATAAAATTTATAAAAGTGTCGAAATTGAGTTGAAAAATAAGTTTTCTATTTAAAGGTGTGAAAACTGCCTTTAGAAAAATACATCTTTTTATTCATAAAATTCGATTTGTTATTATATTATGACAATAAAATATATTGGAAAAAATTTAATAAAATATTGAATATATAATATATTAATTTAAATAATATCATCCACTAAAATTAATTAATTAATTTTATTAATATTATATTCCTTTTTCCAATTTTATTTATAAAAACAGTTCCTCTATATTTAATTCATTTATATATTTATTTATAATTAATTATTAACCCATGAAATAAAAATATATTTTTTTAAAGTTAGTTAAACCTATTAATAACCACCTAATTACTATCTATGATATAATTTTTAATTTAAATAATAAAATTAATAGTATTTGGTAAAACTCTTTCTTTTGTGCAACACAATCTATCTAAGAAAGTCATTTTTTTAACACAAGCTAAAATCATTGTTGCCTGAATTTCAAGTTATATCATAGATGTAATTTATTTAAAATAGTAAATATGTCATAAAGTATTAGGATATTATATTTTCTTTCATGTTTAGTGTTACATGTCATAAAATATACTAAATAATATGTTATTGTTTTAGAATTTTGGGATGTTAAATTCTACCCAGGTTAAAAAAAATTATTTCGTCACAATTTAAACATAATCATTAAACCTAGGTTTTATATTTAGGAATTATTTTTTTAATAAACAAAATTATAAATGGTTTAATAAAATAACCCATTCATAAAAGAGAAACAGAATTATATAATTCATCAAGAATAATCACATAACTAGGATTTTAGATAGTGGATCATAGTTGGGAAATAAAAACATATTCATGGAAGATAAAACCAACTCAAAAATAATAATGGAGAGTGACAGAGAACATTATTGAAAAGAATGTGGGTTCTCCAAAGTAGGTTAATGACCAAAAACCATAAACCATATAGGTTTGAATAATTTCATTGATATCATTATAAATGATGGATATAGGATAACACATGATCCTTTTCCAAAATTTGATTAATTATTTACATCTAATAATATTAGAAAATATACATCATACATTTCTAGTTCATAATCACAACTTTATCCATTGGTTATGCTTATATCAATTTCTAATTCATCCCTTTAGGAAAAGAATATCTAAAAATGATTTTTGTTACGCATGAGGAACTAAAATTAACATTTAACAGATCTTTAGATCCACCATAGAGTAAAAAATATTTCAGTCAGTCTCAAACTACCTTCCAAAACCAATATTTATACCGTATAAATATTCATAAGGTTAATTAATACATTAAACTCTAAAACCTCATCCAATGTTTAACTTAATCCATTTCATAAATGGTTAACCGTTCACATATATTGTGATCCAACACTTATGAAATAAGGTCAATAAACGAACATTTTATTATTCTTTAAACAACGTGAATTATGTCTTAATCAGCAAATTGAAGGCATTTGAATACATTCATTACGTATTCTTTTAAAATAAGGTAATAACATTAATTACTATAAAAACTATTTAAAATATGCATGATTACTTATTCCATAGATTATTGGATAAATTCTTTAAATCCAAAATTATTGTAGACTCCATCAATGATAGTATATATAACTTTTTCAATAAATCGTTAATCTGTTATATGTTATTCAATACTATCATATTTAATATATCTTTATCAATCATCTCTTTATCCCAAAATAATTATCTCAACATGAGGAACATATTAAGGGTTATATTTCCCCCAATCATAGGTTTTCCATGAATTTCAACTTTCCAATGAATCTCTTTTCTTGGTACCATTCAATTCATTCTTTAAAATCCTTTAAGAAATTATACTATAGTATAATATATATGAATTTAATAATTCATATAAATGGTTTATAAATGATAAAATACTCAAATAACTCAATTCATGAGCCCAAACACAAGCATATTAATCATTCCTCTTCATAAGTGGAAGCAACATAAAATTGTTCGTGATTCATTATCCTCTTTTGAGGTTTATTATCTTAATGTTTGAGACATTGATTTTTATAGTGTCCAATATCCTTACAGTTAAATAAATATATATTGGAAACATATTTCATACCCTTGTAATCATAAGAATGGTGTCCTTTCTCTCAAAACTCTTAGAAAACTACCATTACTTTTATGTAAGTACTGAGGTGTTTGTTTTTATAATTTCCACAGGTGGGAAGATACGTTATCCCATTATTTCATTGATCAAAAAATTTCCCTACCATCTTCTTGTTTTCATGTCTCCACTTGAATCCATAATACATAGAAATTTATTTATAGGTATTTTTATCCCATGATACTATATCCTAAAATAATAATAAAAATTGGAGACTATTTCCTTTTGAAATATTGTCTTAAAACCATCAATGAAATGATTGTTCTTACTCATTGGGTTATGTGCATTGATGAAGTTCCCATTCATTATATTAGGATCCATTTCTAAATAATGGAATGTACTGTATTAGATCATATAAATAGGAAACAAAACGAACAATTCAAAATCTTGTGAAATAATTAAAATTACATGAAAAATTTATACATAGAGAATATTATAATCAAAATCATTATTTCTTTGTGGATATCTCTTTTTCAAATCCTTCATAATGGTCTGTGAATAAAATGTGAATTATAATAATAATATCCAGTGGTAGTTTTGAACTAGTTGCGTAGTATCTCCCATTTTTATGCACCAGGTAACACTTAATTCAATCTCGATGTTCCTTTTTAGAGTTATTAACCCAAGGTACCTTAGTTCTAGAACCAAATCCATATATAATATCCAGACAGGGAAGTATTTATAGAAATATCCACATAATATATTCCATACCAAAACATTAGAATTTTCTTCAATTATTATCATCAATGTATATCATATTTTTATGTTTCATAATCTATGTTTTCCTAAATATATTTCTAAGTCATTATACTAAACATTCACTGATACCAAATGTATCAATCCCAACCTCAGTAGCATGGAGCGAGTGCCTTAATTTATATTATTAACTTAGATATAAAATTAAAATTCAAAATGAATAATCATTTTAGAAGTTTTGGACACTATATTACATAAATGATACCAATTATACAGTATGAATATAAAATTTACCATAATACATAACAAAATAAAATGCTTAACATCCTCGAAAACTGATTCAAAGGGTTTCTCTTTATAACTTGGGGAACAGAAAAAAAATTAATGTGAGATCAAATGATCAGTAAGGGTTAAGTGCTATAGTGTCCATCATGAATAAATAATTAATAATCAATATGTAAAGGTAAATAAGAGAACACACATTCTATTTAAATATCTTGACTACATGAAAAGTCAAGGCGTAATCAATATTAAAATTTGAATAACTGAACACACATTTTATTTAATCAATAACTGAGAATGAAATGAATCCATATATTTTTTTATAGGACAAATCTCATAGATATTAATAATTATAGACAAATGATTGATGTCAATGATTAATAATTAGATATCATGTTTCCTGGGAACAAGATAACTTTACCATCAAAATCTATCAACATGATTGTTTAAAATATACTGGGTAAAAAGCCATCTGATTTGGCCAACTGATTTGTCTCATGAGACTACTGATGCATCAATGGGAGTGAATTAACTGGTCTCCAACAAATGTAGTGCATTTACAAATCATTACACATATATAAAAATAATAAATTTAACTCACAAAAAATGTGCCTTAGGAAACATCCATATTGAGTAATGGAAACATATTTATCAATATTACCCTAGATAATCAAATAAATTTCAAACTATACATCACCTATAAAAATAGTATACATATAATGAAATGAAAATATCTATGATATAAAAATATGGATATTTAAAATAAATTTAACATCTAATGAAAAACGATTACAATAACGTTATTGTTTCGAGAGATAGTTAACAATCCGAAAATAACATGAGATTTAATAATAACTTTCACTACTTGGTAATTTTTAAGCCCAATCCCCTTGGATGAAATTAATAAAAATGAACCTTAAAATTCCATAAATAATGATTAATTAGTGATATTACATGTCAAATGTGAATTATATACACCATGTAAAAGTGTATTGGTGCATAATAACAAATTCATCACAATGGAATGAAAATTTAGAATAAATACCTTACTTTGTCCTCTTTTGGGTTGAATGCTATCAAAACTAATATAAAAATATTTTTAGAAGGTCACTAACTTAAAAAAAATCCAAATTAGTATTTATAATATCATATATTAATCTTTTATAAAATATTATCACCCCTTTGTTAATAATCAATCATTATATTCATTGTTTTAGATGTTGATTTATTTTTTTCCAAGTATGTTTGGACATCATATATTTGTGTTCATCTTAATTAAATCATGATTCAATAATATCTATAATTTAAACTATGATTTAAATATCATATATATTTATTTATATTAACCCAAAAAATTTAGTGACTGGAAATAAAATGCATTGTTCATGGAGATGGTAGGCCGTACGTATGCATGAACACTACTTCCATTTTACGGCCGTACTAACAAAAAGAAAAATAAAGGTTTTATATGAATATTATAATTTTAATGTCATATTTATGTCATATATATCACATATATATACTAAAATAATCGTAAATACATTCCATGTAAAGTGTGAAAGAATCATATCACTTGGTATGATGGTATTCCTCCATACCCATTAACGATGTAATCGTATTCCCACAAAATGGAATTCCTGAAATTATGTGTTATATAATAATTCATGAAGATTATACAAAACATAAATATTATATAAAAATATTATTTCCATCATTATACACATCTGTAGACTCCAAATCTACTTAAGGCCTAAAGGGTGGCATCCTTGGATAAATTGAAGGCATATTTCGTCTCAGAGAACAATTTCGAGAGGAACCGAAGGGCTGCGTGAAAAATCCAAGCTGTACATGAAAAAACTGATTTCCAAACAAAAAATAGTGGGAACAGAAGGAGTTTTTTATGTATGGGTGAGGAATCTTCCACCCCACTAACATCGGGACCGGGTTTTCCATGCCGGTCGATTTCGGTGTGGACCTGATGACCCCAATCACTTATAAATATAAGTGTGAACATTACCCTACTGACTGATTAAGATTACAAACCGTCTTTTCTACATGGAATTCACCCCTTCCAAGAGAAATATATGACATCCAGGTATAATATTTGCAGTGACTGATCTCCCAAGGGCCCGCCTTCTCTCGAAACCACTATGGTTTGACCCTCGCCCAAGTCCTCACCTATTGGGTCTTTTGCATGAAAACCCCTGCACCTACACACAAAACATAGCCCCAATTGTGTGTAAACCTCCTCTATTGTGCAAAAACATTCTTTTTCACTCACCCAGACCTTTTGCGTGCAACACTTCCAATTTCACTTATGGTGCACACAATCCTCCTCTATTGTGTGCAAACGTTCAATTCCACTCACCCTGGACTTTTACGAGCAACTGTTCCAATTACATGCCTAAGGTATGAAAACCTCCTCTATTGCTTTCAATGCTTTATTTTCTCTCCCCCATCCATTTTTACACAGCTTCTCCATTTACTTTCCACCCGCCCTCTGTGTGTGTGCACTTTCATGCGTGTTCAATGTTCCACTTATGGGCGTCATCTTTGGTCACTACTTATGCCCAAAACATCTATGTTAGATACCCTTCTCTTGTATGGCCCTCTAGACTCGTATTAAGAAACATCAAAGTCCCTTGGGTGGCGCTCCCTATTGCGTCACATCACCTCATGCTTATTCTCATAGGCACGCTAATGACCATTACTTATTTTTATAGCCACGCTAATGTGGCCCCCTCAGTGGATCACTCCCCGACACCCCCTCACCACAACATTACTGATGAATTCCCTTCCTCAATTGGTGGGAGGTGTTAGTTATGTAAGTCCTAAGTGGTTCCGAGTAAACCCACCTCATCCGAGCTGTAGGATGTTAAACTGCCAAGCACCATCATCCTCAACACATGACGATAAACTGTGGTCTCACCCCATGCATTGCACATGGGGTGTACCCAACTCAGAAATTCTCCACATCTGCAAGTCTCCTTGGGAGTTAGATCCTCCACAAATGGAATGAGATCCTCTCTACTAGAGTGGCATTTTTCTGTTGGGAAAGGGAAACAACATTTGTGTAATCCCCTAGGATTTATTGCGGGATTTAGTTACCCTACTCCTCGTTTCTTCTTCCATGCTAAAGACCAGAGGTGAGAACGGAACATGGACCTTCGTTATCCCATCCCTCCCCATTGGGCTTCATTACCACTCAGGCCTCCATCCTGGAGTATGTCCCAATCTCCATATCCTTGGGATGTTGACCACAGGTAAGCCCAAGTTTCTTCTTTGGGCCGCTAACCACATGTAACCCCCATTCAACTTCCCACAGAAGCACCTTTTTCAACGCGATAATTAGGTCCTTGCTACCTCTTGTTTCTCACACCAAGCATGACTCGCATGGGATTAGAGTATCCAATGACCATGATATCATCTATGGGCCTCCCTATAGTGTATGCCTCACACCCTCCCAAACTACATGGACTTTGATCCTTTCCAAGGTAAGGTACGTAGGAGGAATCCTTGAGATTAAAGTACAATATCCATTGGTCCCAACCACTTCACATCAGTTCACCAACACCCTCCTAAAACTACGTGTACATTGATCATTGTTTTGGAATGGTACGTAGGATGCATCCCTGAGGTTAAATACCAATAACCATTAGTCATGACCACTTCACATTGGTTCACAAACACCCTCTCGAAATATGTGGACTTTGATCCATTCCAATTCAAGGTACGTAGGAAACCTCCTTGAGGTTCAAGCTTGACATCCATGGGTCCTGACTACTCCATGTCAGTCCACCCCTATCTTGTATAACGTTATACTATACACCCCATTTTGTACCACATGACACTAAACAGTCCCCCAATCGATGGTAAGTCATTTTTTTCCCCAACCGATGACAACTCGTTGTGTTACCCAACTGAGGGCAAGCCGTCAGAATCCCAACCAGTGGTACGTTGTTGTGCTACCCCAATCGATGGTAATCCGTTTCTTTACCCACTTCACGGTAATCCGTTGCTTTCCCCAATCAATGTTAGGCCATTTTTCCCATCCAGTTTTAAGCCATTTTCAACCTCTTCATTGGGACCCACATCTTTGGTCCTCCCCCATGGCGTCATGCTAACCCAGGATGCAAACCACGCGTAAGCCCCAATATATCATTGGGTCGATGTCCTCTACGTGCACACCAATTTCATGCCCCAACCTAGAGGTTTCACTTCCTCTGGGTGCCATCCATACGGGACACCTCCTTATGTGTCCCAACACCCCTCAATGAACTACATAGACATTGGTTACCTACCACGGGGATACATAGGAATCCTCTTCGAGGCTTGATCTCAACACTATTGTCACCTTCATGACTATGTCATCTCATTCTCCCACCACTTCATTTAACATTCCATAAACCATCCGGATTCTACTCAGGCCACCATGTCCTAATGAAATCATACGACCCACATTCTTGTTGCACCTAACAGATTCCGGGTAACTAACCATGCATTATCCCCCAGCATCAGTGATCCCTCCAAGGGTTGCACCCATATGATCCACTCCATTTAGTGTTCCGATCAGTCTAATCCATCTACTCTAGATGTTAAACTCATGGAATACCCTGTGTTAAACATGGGAAGCTGGGGAAAACCTTAGAGAAATTCCCATGGCATATAATTCCCCGCATTCGATTTGGGATGCATCAGGATTCTGTGCCCTTGAGAAGCCATATAATAAGGGGAAGAAACCCAGATGCACCAGTTTTCTAGCATACATACATGCCAGGGATGTCCATCTAGACTACTCCCCCAACCAAAGGTTGCTACCCTGATCGAACCCCTTTGAATGTTCCGACATAAGTAGTGTAATTAATCAGTTTCCCTAAAGAGATATCACTCGGAAGAGATTCACGAACAACGACTTAAACTATAAGGGAGACTCAGATTAGATGATGAGTTCTGAGGAGAAATCCATAGAATTATGAACTGATATCCCATCATCCCATTTCAATCAAGGAGAAATAATCCTTAAATAAGCAACGGATGCCACCAAACATTGTAAAGTAGGAATGAAGGTTAATAATCAACGCATCCTCGTCCCCAAATAGATGGATGTGTGCACCCTAGTTAAAGATTAGGAAACAAAAATAGTGAAACCTATATGAAATTCTTCTCCATAATGTAGATATTTGTAGTTTTTGAGACATCAGTTTACTAGCATGTCACTAGATATAGTTATCTAGGGCAGGGTCCCACCAATAAAATAATGGGCCTAGCGTGATACTCACCAGAAGTTGGGGTGGTGAAAAGTTCGGAATCCCGGTCTATGACGTTGTTAGTGTGAATCCTTCTTACCAGCCACGGAAGACAGAATGGCGCTAGGGAATTAGACGTCGATTTCCTTGTTTCATCACTAATGGTTTTTTGTTCCTACCTCTAGGACCCAAGCTTCTGTAATAGGAAACCAATCTTCACCAACCCACCAACGCAAGGGTAGAGGTAGCACCAATGCAAGAAAACCCATGTGGCTCCACTACTTCTATGAAAACTTCCATACCCACAGCTTTTGGGTTCCCGCACCCCATCTCCCATTCTGAAATCGTTCAAAGAAGGGTGATAAATTACCTCAATCAAGTGATACGAGAAGGAAATGACTATACCAAATCGAGACATGGCCCATCAGGATTTATAGGTTTCTTCACCTCATCACCACCACTACCCCCAAGGGCCGTGTAGGGAGCCACTACTCCCTACTCTGACACAAAACTATTTTAGTAGCCTCTCCCTAAAATTCTTTGATTGATCCCTCCCCTATGTCGATCAGGTGGGGGTTGTCCGGGCCAGATTGGCCAGGATCCTAATCTAGGGGCTACCAAGGAGGGCTCCCACTAGGCTGTATTAACGCCACCACCTATCCCCATGTGTTGAAGAGCAGGTAAGCTATGTGCTTACACCACTTTCCTTGGTATGGTTAACCTAATTTTAGCATCAGGCACTGGTCGATAAGGACGCCCATCGAGGGGTGTCAATGTCAATGACTACTCTAGCCCATGCCACCATCGACGTATATTATCTATCCCCTACTTATGTCGATTAGGGGAACTCATCTACTCTACTTGGATCCAGGAACCAACCACCCCACAAGAATGATGGGTCAACTCTCCTAGATGCTGGTGCAGATAGTGCCTGTCGCGGGCTGACCCGCGGCAATGACACACAATATGAAGGTCCTCCCTGTACCACCCCCATTAAAGAACGTGAGTCCTCACCACCCCCTACCTCGACATGGAGGTCCACCCCATGCCACATTCAATCTGAATGAAGGTCCTCCCCATGGTAATGACACTCAGTACGGAAAACTCTTTTGCGCTCATGACATTGGGTATAGAGTTATTCCTCCTGCCACAGACTGTCAGTAAGCAGATGTTACGCATCTATTAAATATACAGTGTGGGGGCCTTCCCCATGTCCTTACAGTAGTCAGAGAGGGTCCTCATAACCTCAGTAATTAGAGGAGAAAAGGTCAGCTTCACTTCATCGACACCAAGCATGGAGGATCTAGCCGTGTTTAGATTGACGATTATGACGAACCCCCTCACACTGACGCTGCTAGGGGAAGTAAGCATGGAAGCCCTATACATGCTTATACCAGATTTGGAATAGGTCATACCCAATCCAGCGCTTCCGACAGATATTCCCTTATCACATCATCCAATGGATGTGGAGGCCATCCTCATGTTCCATTCGACATCTTTCCAAGTTCTCCATTCACCCAGGTTCACTCAGGAGGAAGCCTTATCCATCCTAGAAATAGTTCGGCTGAAGTTCCTCCTCATGCCAGAAATATACCCTATCCAAAAGAGCTATCCTGGGGTAGGAAGGCAGGTCATTGATGCCATAAAAATAATTCCAAGAAAATTCATAGTCATATTAAACCAGTTTGTTTCTCAGATTCTGTGGTAGAATATGATTCAATAATGGAACCCTCAAATTGGTCCTCCATGTCAAGGGTCTAGGCAGGAATGAGGTTCATTAGGATCGTAATTATGAATGGTTGGGTCCATCGGATCCCTACATCTATCAGTAGATACATTCTAGAGGTTGAAAATTTGGTGTCTCCCCAGGTTTCGGCTGTGCAATCTCCATCATCATCACAAGAAGCATTATCTACCTTGACCAGAGATCACAAAGAGTTTTTCTGGGGGCCAATGATGGATGAGTAATAGAAGGGCCTGCTACTAGCAGCCGTAGTCCCTGCACCATATATTGTGGTTGGAATCCCATCTTATCGCGATGTGGTGGACAAGTCACTACACTCTTTAGAGGATAGCCCGAGATGCGGTGTTTTTTTAGTATGCTCACTATATTCTCCACCAGGCAGCTTACTGTCTCAAAGGTATGATTCTTTACTACATCCGATTTCACATCCATTTCTAGTTTTTGAGTGGGGGCATTATGTTCCAGCCCCCGAGTCTATAACGAGGAGCTTCTAGGACATTCTTTCAGAGGACTATTTCCCATAGATGTTTTGGCTGATTGCAACATCAAATTTTAGGCCACCAGAAGCACTCACCTTGGATGAGGTTGGATGCCTTCTCTAGATCCTATGGGTGACTTAATTTCATCTTATTCATCGATGAGTGGCCTACCCTAAGAGCCAGGCACATTTCGAAGACATTGGACAATAATGATTTTTGGTTTATTTGGATGCACTCTCAGCTGTCAGCTATCTAAGTCACTAGTCAACCATAGGACCCTCCAAAAAAATTTGTGCATAGAATTAAAGTGCTCTGCAGGATAATCAAGGAAAATTCTCCCCGCATGTAGATCCGTAGTTGGGGGGTAGTATGCTGCCCTCCATTTCTGTTCTATCTGGCGTTATCCTGATCTTCCAGGTGACATAGAGGATATTCCTCCAGGTAGGGTCACAGTTAACATGGCGGACTTACTAGGGGGAGAGAATAAGCTACAGCTTCATGGAGAGGACTTACCCCTCGAGGGAGGCTCACACCTCTGGGATCCATTGGGAGGGATTACTTGTCAACAAAGAAATCTGTTGGGCCTTCCCACGCCCACTGAGGCATTGGTCCTCTACGAAAATCCCAACAAGGTTAAAGAGCACCTCAGAGATGTCAAACCCTCCAACCCATCTGGCTCAGTGCAGAAGATATAGGAAGATCCTAAAAAAGTCGCCTTGCATCAGCAACATGCAGAACACAAGAAGATGGTTGATGACCTCCTTACTGAACACATTGCAGAGCGACAACTGAAATATGGTGATCCTCAAATGAGGTAGTAGGGGCATACACAACTCCCCCAGTGAGTTTCTACCAGATGACCCTAACTATCTTTCCCATGTAGATTGTTTAGAGGATAGAAACTATGGAAATAGGGCATAGTATGTGTTGCCCAATCCACCCGAGCAGTATGAAAATCCCCGGGACTCAGTTCAGGTTCCCCCAGCCGCTCCATAGGTCCTCCCACCAGCCCTCTCTATGAGCCTCCGAGCCTACATATCATGTTGAAGAGCCTTCCAATGCATTGGTGGTCAGGGATCCCTGTCAACATAGGATCCCCCACCCGGATGATCTGATGGCATCACTCATCCCCTGGCTCAAAGCTTTAGAAACTCGACAGGTGGAAAACCCAACTGATGGCGAGATATATCTGGCATGGGTGGATGATATGCCATCAACCCTGGGATTCAGAAATCTAACCTTCTCCCCCCTTTAATGGGATGGGCGACCCACTTCAACATCCTAACCACATTATTTCATGGAGCAAACCCATGTTGGGAACCCCGTCACATTATGAGGCTTCCAAACACTGATTCTTCATACAAAATTTGGAAGGACCTGCATTCGTCAAGTATATCTAGCTACCCATCAGATCAATAGATGGCTGGAACGATCTTCATAGGAAATTTATTTACCAGTTCAGTTTCACCACTCAGAAGATGAGTATTATAGAACTTGTCAGTTGAAAATAGAGACCTGATGAGTGGGTTTCAGACTTTTTCGCCTGGTGGAAAGGGCTCAAATACTCCCTTGACATGCCACTAGCTCAAGAGAAATTTCAGAAGAAGTGTGTTGGGAATGTCTAGAAAGAACTAGTCCCCTCTCTGATCACCTAGAACTACCCTAGGAGACTTCGAGACATCTCCGATAAAGCACAGCGCCTAGAGGAAGCCTTGTAGTAGGCCAAGCAGGCACGTCCATTGCCTCCTGCAATCCACATGAGAAGGGACACCAAGGACGGTCCCAACACAGTAGCTCAAATATAGGCTCCCATACAACTTGAATTATTACCAGTACGACCACCTCTACATCCTAGCAGAGGCCCGCAACCCCAGGCGCAGCCTATGGCTCAGTAGTTACCACATCAGAATCGGCAGGTGCCCCTGCGTAATCCGCCTCCACAACCTAGGTGGGACTACTAGTATCCACCTCCTTGACAGGCTCCTCCAGCCCCTCGTCAGGGTCAGGTTCCTAGGGCCTCCATTATAGATAGAAGGAATAATACCTACTCATTCAATGAGGTACATGTCCCTGATTATTTCCACAGGGCCATGGAATAAGGAAATGATTGTTTTCTTGAATGAAGGAGGCCAGAAGAGGAGAACCACGTTGATCTCCCTAATTACTCCCCCATCACAGGATCCTGGGTCACACCCTCAAAAAATTCTATGTTTTTTAAGACTGTTTTCAAGATCAAGTGGATAAAAATATAGTCCCATTAGGCCCAGCTCTGGCACAGGTGGCATGTGTCTTCGTGAAGCCAGATAACAGCAGTGACAGCGAGGGTGAATGACATCAGCTTTCTAACTGTGGGTACTAAAAGTATGATGAAAGGATTTCTCAAAAGATAGACATTCGTGCCCATGATATTATCCTTTCATGCCTGAATCAATCTAAACCTTCATAAGATGCTGGGTCACCTAAAGCCAGTACTTTGGTGTCAACGGCTGAACCATCCTCTACCTAGAAGAGCAAGCAACAACGGTGCAAGAGAAAACAAAGTCCCCCGCCGATTCCATCGTCATTCTATACTCTCGTAGAATTAATTAATACAAGGATGAATATTCCTCCCATAATCCATCTAGTAGTGGATGAATCTTTAATTTATATTCACGGGTATTCTTTAGTTAATACCATAGAGCTGGTAAACCCCAACATGATCCCTGGCGGTGAGGGGACCCAAGTGGATCCTCCCAATGTACCCATCCATCATCAGCATCGACAGAGCCATTAAAATATGAGTCATCGAGGTGCCTCAGTCTGTACTTCTAGCCAGCCTATTCATGCCACTGAAACTAGATAGCAGGCCTAGCATAGAGCTCAGCATACACCGCCTTCTCATTTGGTGCCATCAGGTCCACCTCCGCTACTGTTTGTGTTGCTCGATCAAATAGAGCATTCCAACCACACCATGATTAGTTTTTTGGTCCACATATGGTAGTCACAACACATACATAGAATAGTGAGTAGTGGGACATTCCCAGCACTAGTCAGCTGCTGGTCCAGCCAGCAGGTCCTTCCATACCTCCCATCACAGAGTGACCTCTTGTAAGCAGAGGTTCACCGCTGGAATTGTAGTATGATGTCCTCAAGAATCTTTCCAGCATTCCAGCAAGCATTTCCATACTTTAGGACCTTCTTCTATCAACATATATCTACGAGGCCCTAACCAAGGCTTTATGAAGCCCCCTCTAGTTCGAGACGGAGGTATCCGCCATAGAATCCTTCCATACATAGGTGGTTGAGCATGCTGAATGGGAGGCCATAATCTCATTATTTGGAGAAAACGAAGGATCTATCATACTGGGGAACATTCACAAGTTGTACATCACCAGCTAGTTTAATGGCATGGTAGTTGGTTACTATCTTGTCGAGACAGGCTCCGAGATCAACCTAATCCCGACCCAAACACTGCAAAAACTGGGGTTCTCTGAAGATGATATGAGTCCCTCTAACCTTAATATACAAGGTCATGATAGGAGGAAACATACACTAGTCAGTAAAATTCACCTAAATACCAAGTCTGGTGGATTGCTATCCATTACTGAGTTCATGGTTGTCTCCCATTACACTGCCTACAATGCATTGATAGGTAGACAATGGCTCCACATGCATGCAGTAGTTCCTTAATTGTATCACCATTACCTCAAGTACTCCAATAATGGTCGAGTGGGCATACTCGAAGGTGACGTGTATACCTTTTCCTCTTGTGTAGCCCCTTATTTGGATGGTGAAAGTTATAGGATAAAAGACAACCAGATTCAAGAAAATGAGGTTCACCATGCTACGGCTACAACTGACCTGTGGACAGATCTAGATGTTGCCTACATCTTTCCAATCCATCGATTGGAGGATACAATCCCGGACATGGACAAATGCATCAGTATTTCTAGAACGAGGGTGGATCACATTCCCATGTCTAAGCGACACTGGAGGATCACCTCACACTCTTACACGAATCAGGCTTATGTGATCCCAGAGGCCCATACACCCATAATATATCAGGATGTCCGCCCAATGGCAATACCAATACGTCATACTAGCATGATCCCCTAGTCTAGGATAAATCGGCTCAGGAAGACACACCACTACGTCTACAATATCATCTAGCATGGCCTCTTGGGCCAAATTCTAGATAAGATTGGATCAACAGCATTCATTACCATGGTATCAGCAGCTCATGAGTCCCTCGGTATAGTGTCCACCGACACATAGGATGGTACAAAACTCCCATCAGGATATGGTGACTCAGAGGAAAGTCCTCCTGCCATGGATCCCTCCTCCATGAGTGAGGAAGAGGATTTATAGTATGATCCCCCTACCTTTGAAGAGGGTTTATCCACCACAGTCGATGAATTGGTATAGGTTAACCTTGGTAGTGAGGCAGTCCTGAAACCCACATTGATCAGTGCCTCTATGCCACTAGAGGAGCCATAGCAGTACGTAGACTTCCTGAAACAACACTGATATGTATTCTCCTAGCATTATGAAGAGATTCTAGGAAAATATCCTCAGGTATCCATCCACTACCTCGGTCTCCCAACCAATCATCACAGGTTTAAGCAGCCTCCCAGAACGATGAACCCTTCTCCTGGTTCTATGGTCGAGGCCAAAGTTGATAAGCTCATAAGACCCTATTTCATTAAAGAGGTCCAGTACCCCAAATTGCTAGCCAACATCATGTTAGTCAGTAAGAAGAATGGATAGATCAGATTATGAATGAACTTCCAGGATCTCAATCGTCATTTCCCAAAGGATGATTTTCCACTTCCTGTGATGAAATTTTTGATCAATGCTACAACTAGGTTCCATGACCTCTCTTTCATAGATGGGTATTCTGTCTATAACCGTATCCTAATTTCCCCCACGGATGATGATTATATGGCCTTTAAGGCAACACAAGGGTCATTCTGTTAACAAATCATGCCCTTTGGTTTAAAGAAATTAGGTTCCACCTATCAATAGGCTATGCATCACATATTTAAGACAAACCTCGGGACATTGGTGGAATGCTACATGGAATATCTAGTGGTCAAATATCTCCAGCATTAGGACCATCTCAAATACCTTGAGAAAGTGTTCGACTTCCTCCGTTATCACCACCTGAAGATGAACCCATTGAAGTGTGCCTTCAGGGTCACCTTTGGAAAGTTCCTCAGTTTTCTTGTCAGATACAAGGGAATCGAGATCGACCGGGAGATGATCAATGTAATCAGTCAAGTGTCTCCTCCGAGAAACCATCAGGGGCATCGATGTTTCTAAGGCCACATGCGCTAAATATGCCAATTCATTATGAATTTGTCCACCTTGTGTAAAACCTTTTCATAGATCATGAATAAAGGTATCGTCTTCGTGTGGGGTGAAGAATGTTATACTTCCTTTGAGGAAATCAAGAAGTATCTACTCCAGCCTCCGGTCTTAATACCAAATGTCTCCAGAAAGACACTCGTCCTTTATGTGACTACCTTGGAACAATCACTTGGCTTTCTTCTCACCTAGAAGAACAATTAGGGAACTGAGAATAGTCTCTATTATAATTGTTGCATGCTCCTAGATATGGATACCAGATACTCTCCTATTGAGAAGAGCAGCCTGGAAATGGTATTCACATTACATCAATTGCAACATTACCTACTGCATCATGAGATACAGTCGGTGTCCCGAGTGGATCCGCTGATGTACATCCTAATCCACCCAATATTGACTGGATGTCTTGCTCGATGGGAAGAAATCTTTTAAAAGTTTTACATCAGTTTTGTGCCTCAGAAGGTTTTCAAGGGGAAAGTGTTGAAATATTACCTTTGAGCCCATCTAGCTCATGTAGACCAGTCCTTGGACCATGATTTTCATGATGAGGCATTTATCTCGGTGGGCCATGCCACTCTATGATGGAAAATTCACTATGATGGTGATTACCGGAGCCCCACTGGAAGAAGGATCAATGACCCCAGACTCAATAGAGTAGGCCTAGGTGTCATCTTCATAAATCCAGAACAAGTCATCCTACCGTATTCATTTTTGTTGTCAGAAGGCTGCACCAACAATGAGGCATAGTATCGGGCTCTCATCACTGGCCTCGAGCTATCCCTCGAGATTGATGTTCCCAGATTTCATGTGAAAGGGGACTCTGAACTAGTCATCAAGGTTACCAAAAGTGACCATGTCGTCCAAAATCCAAAGCTCATACCACTATTGGAATGCATTGTAAGGACCTGACCCCAGTTTCCCAGAGCCGGTGGCTAATTTGATTACATTTTCATAAAAACATGGAATAAAACTCTCGAAGGACCGAGTAGTTTAGTATTATTGGAAACAAGATTCATAAATAAGTTAAAAATTACAACATGAAAATAAAATCATCATATAAACTCCTTAGACAACATCCATAACTCCTATGTTATTTCAGCATGTCATTCATAATAATCTTCTTCATGTCCTGAGAAAATGAAACATAATAAAGGGGAGATATCAAATGCTCAGTAAAGGTAATCAATATAGTGGAAGATAACGTAAACATAATACATGGTGAATAATTAAAAAAACATACCTCTAAAAATAAAATTGAACATAATATGGCTGAAAAACGAGCTGAGTAAATATTGCCATGACATAACATAATCATGGGTATTGTACTAGTAAAATAAACACACAAACCCTCAATACTATTTTCATAATGATGGAATGCATAATATGGGACACCATTACCGTACTGTCAAGGCCTCGTGCCAAGACCATAAATAATAATTTTGTCAAGGCCTTGTGCTAAGACAATAGTTTGTCTCATGAAACCTACTGATGCACCGAGGGGATATAGCGGACCCCACCTGGAACATATTATGTCCAACACATTCCTCATATGAATGAGGATATATAAACTACATACACATTCAAATTAAAACTAATATACATATTTTAAATATCATTCCCCAAACATTAAGCAAAAACACTAACCATTCAAATTAAACTGACGAATTGTTTTAAGATTGAAAATCAATAACCAAAACAATAAATAACCATTAATTTATATATGGTATGTGAAAACATGGAATAATTACCCCAATAATACATAATAGTGAACATGAGTGTTAAAATATATGAAGATACTCTTATAAAATCTTCGAGTAAATCTTAAGATAAAAACTCTTTTACTTTGAAAAGAAAAGTTCTTTTGAAAAAAATATTTTTATAAAACTAGAAGTCAAGTAAGATATTATATTCATAATAAAATGAGTTATTTTATAAATATAATCATTTCCAAAAATAGTTTATATATTTAACTTTAAAATTGGTACGAATTAGAGAAACTTCCTTGGATCAGGCTAGTATTTCAGAAAACATTTTGAAATTTCTTTTTAAAACGTGTAACTATCTTCAAAATAAAGAAGGGTTCTGGTTTGTAAACATATATAGAATCCTCAAACAGATTTTATGAGGATTTAATAATAATATATCATAATTTCATTGAGTTAATTAGACAATAAAAGTAACCCGAATGAAAAAGGATGTTCAGGTGGAAACCCCTGATCTTAAATCTGAACGTGTTCCGCTCTTGAACTTAAGCTCCTAGAATATTAAATTATACTAATTAATAACCTATTTCAGAACCTATTAGACATGTATTTAGTTTATCATAATTCTATTTATTTCATTTATACCATTATTGGTACGTTATTATATTGAATTTTTCCGTTCCATAGTGTTTAATATTTTTATTTTCATAATTTGTTAACTTGTTCGTAAGTAATTGAGTTCATGTGGAATGGATGTAAATCTCTAGAATAAAATTTTCATATTATTTATGACCATCCATAGGTTTTTTGGTCATTTATATAACTTGGGTACATGGTATGAGGATGAATTGTTATATACAACCTTATTGATAACTATTTCGGTTAATTTATGGGTTTTGATTACAACGAACTCATTTTTCATTAACAATTAATACCATTTTTACAATGAGATTACTGAACCTTACAGAGGTTATATTATATATATAATAATCTTGTTCAACCATAACAAGAATGGTTTCATGACTAGAATTTAGAATGATAATAGAAATCGAAATCCCATTGTCCTTGAATGTGGTAAATTGACACATCTTGGATGGTGTTCTTACTACTAGTATAAAAGAACGTAAAATGAAGAGATGATGAAAACTTATTCCACTATCATGAAAATATTCCAGTACAAGTATGGTAAAGGAGTCATCAAAACATTTGGATAAGGAGAGGTAATAATATATAAATAATGAAAATTAACTTGAAATGAAAAACAAAGAATTGAAAAGAGGAATTTACATATTGAACCAAACTTCCTTGAGAGCCTCCTTAAGGGGGAGGTTTTGGTATTTTTGTAAGACCAAGGCTTGATGGACGTGGGAGAGTAGGTTGGGAAGATATTTGGACCGAATTTGGAGAAGGCACAAGGCTTGAGTGTGGTGAAGAGAAATGGGAGTGATGGGGGATTTTTATAGTGGAGGGGAGAGGGGATTTCTCAATTGTATATTCATTAATTTATCATTTCTCCAAAAGAAGAGGAAGGGTGAGTATTCCATGACCAAGAATATTAATTTTATCATGTTAATCCGAATAAATTGATCATAAATCAGTAGAACATCATAAATGACTCTATAATTAGTTTATTTAGCTTATTTTGTAAATTATGGTATTTCACGGTTCATAAAAATTGAAGTATTTCAAAAAAATCTCAAAAATTCACCCCATCCATTTTTCGACATGTAGAATCCAAAAATGAAGTCCATTTTTTGAAGTCCATTTTTTGTAGGAAGTCCATTTTTTTGTTGAAAAATATGATTACTTTAATAGTTAATAAAAATCATAATTTATTCTAAATAACATTTTTAAAACATTAATTCACTTATTCCAAAACATAGATATATCTCACTTCCACATGAATATTATTTATATACTATTATAGGAAAGGTGACTATTCATTAGTGTATATTACTATTCATACAGGTATGTACTATTTATAAGGGTAGATTACTATTCACCAAAATTTATGTTTTTTTTACCGGAATCCAAATAACATACTGATCACAACTGTGTATGTCATATTTTCGAAATTCACGTCACATAAGTGGAAAACTTATTTTTAAAGGTCACATAGCACATAGTAGTTCATTATGTTTTGATTTCTTGTGATTATGACATGTTTATAAGAAACAAATTATTATTGAAAAATATTGGGACATTACATTATCCCCTCTTTACAAAATATTTTTCCTCGAAATTTACAAAACATTACCTAAAAAGATTTGGGTATGTCCTCAAAATACGCTCATCAAGATCCCATGTTGCATCATTCATCATATGGTTCATCCAAATAACCTTTACCATAAGAGTTTTTTGATTTCTTAATACATGTTTTCTGGTATCAAGAATCTTGACAGGCTCTTCGCAATAAGACAGATCGGGCTCAAGTTTTATTTCTTAATATGTGTGTACATGTGTTGGGTCTGGAATGTATTTCCTTAATATTGACACATGGACACATTTTTAACTTTGGAGAGACTTGGTGGTATTTCCAAATGGTAAGTTGTGACTCAAATTCGATCTAGCATTTCAAAAGGTCTCATGTGCCTGGAAATTAATTTTCCCTTATTACCAAATCGTATAATACCCTTCTATGGACATACCATTAAAAAACATAATATCCTTCTTCAAATTATTAATCCTTCCTTTGGTTGTTAGCATAAGAACTTTTCCTACTTTGATCTATTTTAATATGGGATTGGATAATCTTCACCTTTTCCATTATTTCCTCAACAAGTTATAGGTCTATGAGCTTTCTTTAACCTACATAATCCCAACAAGTTGGTGTACGAAATCTCTTTCCATAAACGCTTCATATGTTGCCATATGAATACTTGAATGGAAACTATTGTTATAGGAAAATTCTACGAGATTTAAATACTGATCCCACATGCCTTGCATGTCACTACTAGAATGTGGGTTTTCCCCACACTTCCATACCAACGGTTTTATAAATTGTTGGTAAAGGATGGTTTAGGGGAGCTTTTACCAATGGTTCTTTAGAACCATTGGTACATGTGTGTTTAAGGGAGTTTTCCCCAACGGTTCTAATGAATCGTTGGTATAGATGTGGTTAGGGGGACTTTTTACCAACGGTTCAATGAGAACTGTTTGTATAGGTGTGGTTTAGGGGAGGTTTTTCCAACTATTCAAAGGAACTATTGGTATATGTGTGGTTTAGGGTAGGTTTCACCAACGGTTCAAAGGAACCTTTGGTATAGGTGTGGCCTGAAAATATATACCAATGGTTTTTAGAAACCTTTGGTAAAACTTTCCCCCAAATTCACAGTAGCCCGTCCTCTCCCCCATTCGCGATACAGAACCCTAAACGGGAGAAATTTGGCGATCTTGAAGCTCTGTCGGATTGCTATTCCTCCATGCAATTCAAGCTGCTAGTCTCCTGCCGAATCTTATCAGACCCATCCTAAATTAGGTATTTTATTAACTGGTATCTTATTTTTATTGATATTTATCTAATATTTCAGTTTTTAGTTTTGATTTTGATGTGTATATGTTTTTGTTTCTGTTTTCATTTAACCTATATGTGATGATCTTGTATCGTCATTAATATGTGAAATGATGTGGGTTAACTTTGGTTTCTCCAATTTCTAGAAGCTGCGGCGCCCAGGTGAACTGTAACCCGAGTTCTGTTATCCGATTTGCTGCAACTCCGCCATCCATGTTAGACTCTTTAAACCTCTTCATACACATAAAATTTGTAAGTTCTACCTTGTTTTTATTATTATTCATCTCATATTTTAGTTTTAAGTTTTGATTTTGATGTGTATATCATTTTTTTGTGTTTTGATTTATTATAGACATTATCCATTCCAATCTATTTAATTATTTAAATCCTTAACCCTCCATCAAAGAAGAATCATCTCATAATCATTGTCGTTGTATTCTAGATTTTCTAAGTATGTATTTTTATGCTTTTTTTCATCTTGTAATTAATTGTCACTTAGAAATTTATTTATATGTGTTTAATAATTTTTAGAAAAGTTTTTATGAATGTTTTCCTTAAAACTCCTTGAAGAAAGTGTTTTATTAAAAACAAAATTTGGCTAATAAGGCTTGTGTAATGTAATTTGTTATAGTACACTATGTGACTATGATTGGTATTTAGTAACACGGGAGATAACTGGTTTGTGAGAATGTGTTGCGAAAGAGATTCCAGGGTTGGTTCAAGATTATATTTACGTTTTGAGCCTATTAATGAGATGTTTTAAAGATATTTTGAGATATTTACCTGATGTTTATTGGTGAAAATTGGGAGCTGTAGAGGTGGTTCATGATTAAGACATATAATTACTGCTAAACATGTGGATAAACCTTGCATAGTAGTGAATTCTTGAAATTATTGATTTTTTAGTCCTTTTTTATTTGGAGTTTCTTTTGATGGTGATGTTTCTTATTGTTACCTATGATGGGAATTTATTTTAGTTTCTAAATCGGCTGAGACTCCCCTACAATGCACAGTGTATGCAACCTCTACCCTTATTTAATCATTCTGTTTACACAGCCTATGCAGCCTCTAACCTCATTTAATTAGTGAACTCAAGTCATTAATTCAAGCCTTCATTCTCACTATCATATAAGAAATTGAATGATGTAAACCCATCCTGACATGATTTCTTACCTTAGATAGTGTCTAACATCTGGAATATGAGCTTTTGAATTCATCCATTAACCAGGATCATATATTCCATTTCCCCCAAGATGACTGTACTAATATAACTTTAGGTTCAGTTAAATATGGTTCTCATTGTATGTTGTATATTATGTGTCCTTCTTGGACAATACTCACTTTTATGAGGGTGGGGTGCTTTTCACTACCCATTCTGGCATGTGTAGACATCCATAAAAATGTTAGATAAGTCACAAGTTTAATTCAGTAATGTTGTTATCATTGACAAACATTATTATTAATGTAAAATTTAAAAATAAATGTTTTTGTCTATACTTTATGAAATTAAATATTTTTACAAGTCATGAACAACTTATTAGTGTAGAAGCCTAAAATTTATTCACCCATGGGGTACGCTTGACTTAGGGATGTAATTGGGTAATGAAATAGAGGTGCCAATAATGAGTTATTGAACATGAGTGAATGATTTGGGATGCCTATAACACATGATGGGACCTGAGGCACGTGCCTCTTATAGTCCTAATGAAAATTAATATAAATAAATTTTAATTTAATTTATGAGTACATGTTCATTACATTATTTTAATAGTTCACTACATCAACTAGAAACTTATTCCTTTATCATTTACTTAAATGTATTTTTTATTAAAGTTCAATACTATTGAATTTTTTATGACAAAATTACTTATATAAATTCTTTTAACAGAATGGGCATAAGTTGGATGTATGAAACTGATCGGATCTCAAGCGATTTTCAGAACAATTTGGAGAGCTTTATAGATTTTGCATTTCACAATGCTTCAGATAATGGTCGCATACACTACCCATGTTCAAATTGTGTTGGTAGACCTTGGATGAGCCATGAAGAAGTTAGCTACCACATAACCAAAAATGGTTTTCAAGCAAACTACATTGTGTGGTATCATAATGGGGAGAAAATAAAATCTCAAATTGGTGATGATCGAAATGAGAAGACTGGAATGGAGAATTTGTTAAATGATTGGTTTCCATTTATTCGTCATCATGAAAAAGAAAGGATTTCGACTCAAGGAGACCTCTATATGGGGATAACTGATGCATCTAGTGAAAATGATGATATTGATAGGGTGAAAAAATTGAATGATGCTTCCACGACTCCAGTATATCGAAAATGAGATAAAATGAAAAAGATGGAATTTTTAATCTTATTGTTTCATGGGAAAACTATATATGGAATTTCTAAAATATCCATCGATTACATTCTTACACTCTTGAAGGATTTACATCCATATGATGTAGATATTCCCTGAAACCACTATATGGCATGGAAGTTAGTTAAGGAACTTGGATTTTTGAGAAACAAAATTCATGCTTTCCTGAAAGATTGTAGTTTATTCTGGGAGGAAACCGCTGAATGAAATGATTTTATAAAATGTGGCACATCCCGCTGGAAGTCAAAATCTGATGGAACACCATCTCACATTCCACAAAATGTAATGTGGAACATTCCATTGATCCCCAGACTCCATATTCGTTTATGTCTGATGACATATCAATAAAAATGATATGGCATGATACCAAGAGAAAGAAGACTAATGATGAGTTGGTTCATCCTGCAGATGGATTTTCATGGCAGAGAGTTGATGCTTGAGATATAATTTTGCAGCTGACATGCGTAATGTGAGGCTGGGTCTTTCATGAGATGGTTTTAATCTGTTTGGGCATTTGCTTACTTCGCACAACACATGGACATTTTTTATACACATTTATAATCTTTCCCCATGGTTGAGTATGAAAAAACCTTTCACTTTCATGAGTGTACTCATATCTGGTCCTTCTGATCCCGACATTGATATTTATGTCAACATGCAACCTTTAATAAAAGAGTTGAAACTTCTTTGGGATGTGGGTGTGTGTACATACAATGCATGTTTGAAAGACATATTTCAGATGCGTGCCATCTTCTGTGGATGATCAATGATTTTATGGTTAATGAAATAATGCCTGGATGGAGCACGATGGGAAAATTGTCATGTCCAATTTTTATGAAGAATACACGATCCAGAAGACTAAAACATCGCTATAGTTTTAGTTTTATGGGACATCGACGATTCTTGCCAAAGGATCATCCATATAGAATGAATCATTGAAGATTTGATAATACCATAGAGACCGATGATCCACCTCAGCTTATGTCTGGAACTGACATGCTTAATGAATTGAAATATTTCAGTTTTTCGTTCAGGAAGGGTCAAATGAAATTTCGAAAGAGAATGAATGTCTCCACTAAAACCTATTACAATTGGATGAAGAGGAGTATCTTTTCTGATTTACCTTATTGTTCAACCAATTTGTTACGTCATTGCATAGATGTAATGCATATTCAATAGAATATATGATAAATGTTTCTTTCAGTTCTTCTAAATTTCATGGGGAAGACAAAAGATGATTTACGATCTCAGTGTGACTTGGTGGATTGGGGCATCAGAACAGAATTACATCATCTGCGTATCTGTGAAAATAAATGGCCACTTCCATGTGCTTCTTATGTGATGTCACCTATGAAAAAAAATAATTTCTGGAAGTATTAGAGACTATTAGAGTTCCTGATGGCTATTCAGACAACATATCTAAACGGGTCATTAGAAGAGAGTTAAAGCTAAAATCTTTTAAGACTCCTGATAATAACATTCTACTGCATGAGTTGATTCCAATAGAAATCTGTCAACTTTTTTCCAATAATGTAAGGGTGGATGTTATTCAGTTTTGCCATTTTTTAGAGATCATTGTGCTAATAAGCTGTCCAAGTATTTATTGAAAAAAAAATTGACAGATTCCCCATTAATTTTGTGTGAGTTGGAGAAAATATTTCCTCCATCATTTTTCACATGAATGATGCATTTGATTGTCCATATTCCCACTAAAATACTTCTCGGAGGACCTATTTCATTTTGTTGGATATATCCAACTGAAAGAAATATGATCACATTAAAGTCTTATGTCTGAAACAGAAATCATCCCGAAGGTTCTATCGTGAACGGTTACTGGGCTCAAGAATGTATGAATTTATGCTCGATGTATTTGTATGATCTTACTACAAGATTGAATAGAACAATGAGATATGAATAATAATAGTATGAGAAAATTGAACCCAGTTTTCCATCACTTCCTCAAACAAGAGGAATTTTTGTATCATATACATTGAAGACTTTAAGCCATGAAGAGCGGGAGATGGCACATCACACAGTTTTGTTCAACTGTGGTTGGTTTGAGGACTATATCAGGTAACTAAATTGGTTATGTATATATTACATATGTATCTATCAAACTATTCATATTTTTTATCTAAAGAGAACATAAAACAATGATAAATAGGAATCATCGTTCTTTATCTTTGAGAAGGAGAAAGACATTGCATAGCAAAGTGTTTTCTTCTTGGTTAAAAGTAAAGGTAAAACATTAATGTTTAAAATAATTATATCAATATTTAATTAAGTTTAAGAGTCATTTATATTGCAGGTATTGAGTTTGTCTGTTGACTCTATCTTTGAAGAAATAAGATCTTTGTCTTTTGTTCCTAATACCATGGTTCGTGACTGTAAATCAATTATTATCGATGGGTACAAATTTATTGTCATTGAATCAGAAAAGAACATGAGAACACAACATGATGGTGTTATGGTTACTTCCACAACAAATTGCTTTTCCAGTGCATCAGATAGTAGACCGCGATTTGAAAATGTGGGTTATTATGGAGTTGTTGAGAAAATAATAATATTGGATTATTACTCTTATGGAAGAGTCACAATGATGAAATTACATTGGTTTGATTCGATGACGAGACATGGCACATTTATTTATGATTGTGGATTTTGAGTAATTAATATGACTCACACTCTTGCTAACGAAGAACCATATGTGTTGTCATCAATGGTTAAATAAGTTTTGTATGTTAAAGACCAACTTAGACCTGAATTTGGTGACAATGTTGAACTAATTCCAAGAAATATTTTTGATGATGGTGATGATTGAATTGACACTGTCCGTAGTTCCATTAGAACCAATCCATTCATGTTGATTTAGTATTGATCACAACTATGTTTTAGCCGACTTGACCGTTATGTGAATTTTCAATGTTTATTGGTTGCAGTTTTATTTGAATTGAATTTTCTAATTTGGAATTGAACTGTATTCAATCATAGTCAAACAATATTTCTAACTTGGTGAACAATACAAATTGTATGATTTATTAAATCCATTCAAGAAATTCTAAAACAATTGATAGCTGACTTGACCGTAATGTGAATTTTCAATTTTTTTGGTTGCAGTTTTATTTGAATTTCATTTTCTAAATTGAATTGAACTGTATTCAAACATAGTCAAACAATATTTCTATCTTTGTGAACATTAAAACATGTATGATTTAGTAAATCCATTCATGCTCTTCTAAGACAATTGATAGCTGACTTGACCATTATGTGAATTTTAAATGTTTATCAGTTTCAGTTTTATTTGAATTGCATTTTCTAATTTGGAATTGAACTGTATTCAAACATAGTCAAACAATATTTATAACTTGGTGAACATTACAACTTGTATGATTTATTAAATCCATTCAAGATATTCTAAAACAGTTTATATCTAAATTACCAATGAATTCCCCTATTCCTTCATATATTTAGTTTTTTTGGTTACACATTAGATTCCTTTTTCTAATTAATTACATATTTGTTTTCAAAAGTACGAAATGATGCCAATTGAAGAGAGACGAAGGAAAAAATGATGGAGAACAATCATCGAATAACGGAGTTGGGAATTACATCAATAGTTCCTGTAGTGAGTACATTATTTCAAATTGATATATTAAAAGAATTTATAATTTCATGTGATTAATTTTTTTGTAAACATTATTGTAGGATCCACCTATACATCGACAGTTATTCGACGATGAGGTTAGTACTAGTCCTAGTACTCTGGATGGTGGTACGAGAAGGGTTCGTACCAGAGGTGGACGAGCAGTTGCTCGTACCCGACTAGACCCTGCCCCTCCCACTGACATGTCATGCTTCCCACATTCTAATCTCGCTGTGTCATTAGGGACACACAGGATATTTAGGCCTCCCGTGTTTTTGCTACCTTCTACATCTTCTGGCCCATCATTTTCACATCCCATGATAATTTCCCACTCCCCAGTAAGCATCCGGTCAGAAAGCTATCCCATCTTTTTTCCTTCTACTTTTGTATCTATAAGATTCAATATTCCATCGTCTTTGACTCCTGTTCCACCACAGGGTGCTCCATCAGTTTCTTTGGATCCAGCAGCGCTCATCGATTAGACCTACACAAGTATATTCATATAACCCAAACAAATTTTTATAGCAATATTTATTTTCATTATAACATGTTTTGATAAAATATTTGTTTTTCTTTCATGATAGATACATCTACTGAAAGGAGTCGTGGGCGGGGGAGTACACGCATGCGTTCGGTGTGGAACCGCTGCACACAGGTTATGTAGGATTATAATGAATACAACCAAATGGTCGAGAAAATAGGGCAGCAATGTCGGAGTTTTTTGGCGACGCTTTCCAAATACTCTGACATCATTCCCATTAGCCCACTATCGTGGAGACATTTGCCACATGAGGTCAAGGATAGAGCTTGGGCAGATATATGGGTAAAAAATTATATTCTATTTAATTCCATGAATTATTTTTGTATTTATATGAATTAATATTTTGATTTCAGATTAGATGTAATTTTCCCGATGGTGACGGTGCACGACCGGAACGTCTAAAAGATTTAGGCGAGTTTTGGAGAGCCTACAAGCATGAGTTGTATATTGTCTTGGTTTTTAGAGTTCACACTGAGTTAGAGGCGGTACCAATGGTGGATGATTGTCCTATAGAGCAGTATCGTCAGATGATTACTCATTCGACTTGTACCCAGTTTGAGGTATTAATAACATTTTAGGTATTTAAATAATAACATTCATGTTTTACATTAATACTATCGGTTGAATTTTCTCATTTTATTTAGGAATCATCTAGAAAAAAATAAAAATAACATTGATGCAAAAAAATACCTCCACACACTGGGATGCACTACGGTGCCTGATCATGAGAGGAAGAAGGTATGACAATTGTTTATAAGTTTTCATTATGAATTACACATTATTTTTTTTCTTCAATTATTTAATAGTTTTCTAATGTTTTCATATAAATTTAGTTTTCAATGTCATTGTAGACGCAAATACAAAATATTGAAGGAAGTGTGCCTCGAGAAATGCTATTTTGCTTGAGTAGACGAAAAAATGATGGAAGTGCTGTCAATGAAGTGACTCAACAGCAGATTGTAAGTTTTAATCTATTGAATTAATATTTTGATATCTCTTTTTTAACTTAATGATATATTTATATTTGTAAAAGGCTGATTTAGAGGCCCTCGATGCCCAAAAACCAGACAATTTTGGGCCAACAAATCACTTACATCAGGTGTTGGGAGAGGAGCATTCTGGCAGAGTACACTGCTGACCTAGGATAGCCACGACGAAGTATTGGCCCTCCTCAGGTACAAGCTGTAGTGCCACCGAGCTGCAGCAAGTTAGGGCACAGGAAGAACAGGCTGAGAAAAGGGCCATAGAGATGACAGAATAGTCTGCTAGGGAAAACAGTGCGTTTATGAAATTTATTGAAGTTCTACGTCCAAAACATCCATCAGAGGCCAGCCCAGATTTTGATGAATATATGTCATCGATATGTTCTATATATGGTGCACTAGGTGGAAGTTCTAGTGGTGGTTAGGATGATGTCCAAATTGACGATGATAATGGCAAGGAGTTTGATGTGGAAGAGGAGGGATAGGAGGAGAGTGAGGCGGGTGGTGAGGGCGAGGAGGAGGGTGAGGGTGAGGAGGAGGGAGCTGAGGAGGGAGAGGACGATGATGGGGATGAGGACGAGGGTGATGATGTTGGTGATGATGGTGATGGTGATGTGGGAAAAATTTCTTCATTACATTTTTGACTAATATTACTAAGATTTTAAATTTAATCTATTCTAGTTGTTGGTTTTATCTACACTCATAGTATAGTATTGGAGTTGAGTTATTTTTATATATTATCTGTTTTTATGGATGTTGTTGTCTTTTAGTAGTTGTGTGTTTGGGAACCCACCTCCTTCCTGGACCCTAGACAACCCCCCACCATCCTCCTTGGACCCCAGAATAGCCCCCATACAGCCCCCCTCCCCCACCATCCTCCCTGGACCCTGCACAACCCTCAGACAACCCCCCAGACAGTCCCCCGGACGACCCCCACCCTCTTCCTAGGACCCCGGACAACCCCTTGAACACCCCCCGGACAGCCCCCCCACCCTATTCCTTGGACCCTGGATAACCCCCCAAACACCCCCCAGACAGCCCCCGTACAGCCCCCCCGAACAGCCCCCCACCCTCCTCTCGGGACCCCGGACAACCCACCGGACAGCCCCCTAGACAGCCCCCGGGGTAGCCCCCCCCCCCCACCCTCTTCCTCGGACCCCGGACAACCCCCTGAACACCCCCAGACAGGCCCCAGACATCCCCCCACCCTTCTCCCTGGACCTCGTACAGCCCCCCAGTCAGCCCCCCACCATCCTCCTTTGACCCCGGACAACCCCCCGAACACCCCCCGGACAGCCCCCACCCTCCTCCTTGGTCCCCGGATAGCCCCACAGACACCCACCGGACAGCACCCCGACACCAATCAAAGTGTTTGTCTACTGTTTCAAAAGAACGCCATTTTAATTGAAAAACATCAACTGGAATACAGAAAACCGACGAAACGCATTAGTTTTCCATTGAAACTTTAGGAGAACGATTCATGGGTCATATGTGATGTGTACGAGTCAACCCCGCCTCAATCTGAGATGCGGTGTGGCCGGAACCACTCAAAGTGTCTGTCTTTTGTTTCAAAAGGACGTCATTTTATGTGAAAAATGGAAACTGGTATATGGAAAACTGACCAAATGCATTCGGATTATGTCGATACTTTAGCACAATGATCCATGGGTCATATTTGCGTGTACGAGTCAACCCCACCTTAATCTGAGGTGCTATGTGGCCACCACCACTCAAAGTGTATTTCTTTTATTTAAAATGGACAGCATTTTAAGTAAATACAGACCAACCAAACACATTCAGTTTTCATTGAAACTTTAGGAGAACGATTCACGGGTCATATGTAACGTGTAACAATCAAACCCACCTCAATCTGAGACGTGGTGTGGTGACACCTCTCAAAGTGTCTGTCTTATGTTTCAAAAGGACATCATTTAAATTCAAAAACATCAACTGGCATAAGGAAAGCCGACCAAACACATTTGGATTGTGTCAATAATTTAGCACAATTATCCATGGGTCATATGTGACGTGTACGAGTCAACCCTACATCAATATGAGGCATGGTGTGGCCACCACCACTCAAAGTGTCTGCCTTTTGTTTCAAAATGATTTCATTTTAAATGAAAAACATCAACTGGCATACAGAAAACTGACCAAACTCATTCGGATTGTATAGATATTTTATGAAAATGATCCATGGGTCATATGTGACATGTATGAGTCAACCCCACCTCAATCCGAGGTGCGGTGTCGCCGCCACCACTCAAAGTGTCTGTCTTTTTTTTCAAAAGGACATCATTTTAAGTGAAAAACATCAACTGGAATAAGGAAAACCGACCAAACGCATTCAGATTGTGTCGATACTTTAGCACAACGATCCATGGGTCATATGTAACATGTAAGAGTCAACCCCGCCTTAATCTAAGGCACAGTGTGGCCAGAATATATCTTTGTGGCTCTCTTTTGTTTACAATGGACAACATTTTAAGTACATATGGAAAACCGATCAAACGCATTCGGTTTCCATTGAAACATTAGGATAATGATTCATGGGTCATATGTGATGTGTACGAATCAACCACACCTCAATCTGAGACGCGGTTTGGCTGGAACCACTTAAAGTGTCTGCCTTTTGTTTCAAAAGGACGTCATTTTAGTTGAAAAACATCAACTGGCATACGGAAAACCGACCAAACACATTCTGATTATGTCGATACTTTATCACAACAATCCATAGGTCATATGTGATGTGTACGAGTAAACCCCACCTTAATCCGAGGTGCGGTGTGGCCTCCACCACTCAAAATGGTTGTATGTTGTTTAAAATGGACACATTATAAGTACATACGGAAAACTGACCAAATGCATTCGGTTTTTGTTGAATCATTAGGAGAATGATTCATGGGTCATATGTGAAGTGTACAAATCAACCCCGCCTCAATCTGAGACGCGGTGTGTCCGACACCACTCAATGTTTCTGTCTTCTGTTTCAAAAGGACATCATTTTAATTGAAAAATATCAACTGGCATACGGAAAACCGACCAAACACATTCATATTGTGAAGATACTTTAGCACAATGAATCATGGGTCATATGTGACGTGTAAAAGACAACAATACCTCAATCCGAGGTGTGGTGTGGCCTCCACCACTCAAAGTCTCAACCTTTTGTTTCAAAAGAACGTCATTTTAATTGAAAAACATCAACTGGCATACGGAAAACCGAAGAAACGCATTCTGATTGTATCGATACTTTAGCACAAAGATCCACAGGTCATATGTGATGTGTACGAGTCATCCCCGCCTCAATCCAAGGCGCAGTGTGGCCGCCACCACTCAAACTGTCTGTCTTTTGTTTCAAAAGGACGTCATTTTAAGTGAAAAACATCAACTGGCATACGAAAAACCGACCAAACGCATTCATATTGTGTCGATACATTAACAAAACAATTCGTGAGTCATATGTGATGTGTACGAGTCAAATACACCTTAATCTGAGGCACGGTGTGGCCAGAATCACTCTAAATGGGTCTATTTTGTTTAAAATGGATAACATTTTAAGTACATACGAAAAACCAACCAAACGAATTCAGTTTCCATTGAAAATTTAGGAGAATGATCCATGGGTCATATGTGACGTGTAAAAATCAACCCCGCCTCAATCTGAGACGCGGTGTGGCTAGCTCTAATCAATGTGTATGCCTTATGTTTCAAAAGGACGCCATTTTAATTGAAAAACATCAACAGGGATACAAAAAACCGACCAAACTCATTCAGATTGTGTCGATACATTATCAAAACGATCCATGGGTCATATGTGACTTGTATGAGTCATCCTCACCTTAATATGAGGTGCGGTGTGGCCACCACCACTCAAAGTGTCTTACTTTGGTTTAAAATGGACACATTTTAAGTACTTATGGAAAACTGACCAAACACATTCGGTTTTCATTGATACATTAGAGGAACGATTCATGGGTCATATGTGACGTGTACGAATCAACCCCGCCTCAATATGAGATGTGGTGTGGCTGGAACCACTCAATGTGTCTGTCTTCTATTTCAAAAGGGCCTCATTTTAATTGAAAAACATCAACTAGTATACGAAAAACCAACCATATGCATTTGGATTGTGTCAATATATTAGGAGAACGATTAATGGGTCATATGTGATTTGTACGACTCAACTCTGCCTCAATATGAGGTGCAGTGTGGCCGGAACCACTCAAAGTGTCTGCCTTTTCATTCAAAAGGACGTCATATTAATTGAAAAATATCAACTGGCATACGGAAAACCAACCGAACGCATTCAGATTTTGTCGATACATTAGCACAGTGATTCATGGGTCATATGTGACATGTACGAGTAAACACCTCCTCAATCCAAGGCACGGTGTGGCCACCACCACTCAAAGTGTCTATCTTTTATTTCAAAAGGATGTCATTTTAAGTGAAAAACATTAACTGGAATACGGAAAACTGACCAAACGCATTCGGATTGTGTCGATAATTTATCACAATGATCCATGGGTCATATGTGATGTGTATGAGTCAACCCTGCCTTAATCAGAGGCACGGTGTGACTGGAATCACTCTAAGTGGCTCTCTTTTTTTTAAATGGACAACATTTTATGTACATATGGAAAACCGACCAAACACATTCGGTATCCATTTAAACATTAGTAGAACGATTCATGGGTCATATGGTATGTGTAAGAATCAACCCCGCCTCACTCTGAGACATGGTGTGGCCGGCACCACTCAAAGTGTATGACTTTTCTTTTAAAAGGACGTCATTTTAATTGATAAACATCAACTCTCATAAGGAAAACCGAACAAACGCGTTCGGTTTTTGTTGAAAATTTAGGAAAACTTTTCATGGTTAATATGTGACTTGTACGACTCAACCCCGCCTCAATCTGAGATGCGGTGTGGCCTGCACCATGCAAAGTGTCTATCATTTGTTTCAAAAGGACGTCATTTTAAGTTAAAAACATCAACTGGCAAACGGAAAACAAACCAAACGCATTCAGATTGTGAAGATACGTCATCACAATGATCCATGGTTCATATGTGACGTGTACGAGTCAACTCCGCCTTAATTGGAGGCACGGTGTGGCTGGAATCACAATAAGTGTCTCTCTTTTGTTTAAAATGGACAACATTTTAAGTACATACGGAAAACTGACCAAACGCATTCGGTTTCTATTGAAACTTTAGTAGAACGATTCATGGTTCATATGTGACGTGTAAAAATAATCCCCACCTCAATCTGAGATGCGGTGTGGCCGGAACCACTCAAAGTGTATGCCTTTTGTTTCAAAAGGACGTCCTTTTAATTGAAAAACATAAATTGGCATACGGAAAACTGACCAAACACATTCATATTGTGTCAATACATTAGATCAACGATTCATGGGTCATATGTGACGTGTAAAAGTCAACCTCACCTCAATGCGAGGTGCAGTGTGTCTGCCACCACTCAAAGTGTTTGTCTTTTGTTTCAAAAGGACTTCATTTTAAGTGAAAAACATCAACTGACATACGGAAAACCGACCAAACGCATTCAGATTGTGTCTATAACTTATCACAATAATCCATGGGTCATATGTGACGTGTACGAGTCAACCCTGCCTTAATCGGAGTCACGGTGTGGCCGGAATCACTCATAGTGGCTATATTTTTTTTAAATGGAAAACATTTTACGTACATATGGAAAACTTACCAAACACATTCGGTTTCCATTGAAACATTAGGAGAACGATCCATGGGTCATATGTGACGTGTACGAATCAACCCCGCCTCAATCTGAGATGTGGTGTGGCCGGAACCACTCAAAGTGTCTTCCTTTTGTTTCAAAAGGACGTCATTTTAATTGAAAAACATCAACTAGCATACGGAAAACCGACCAAACGCATTCGGATTGTGTCGATACTTTAGCACAATGATCCATGGGTCATATTTGACATGTAATAGTCAACCCTGCCTCAATCCGAGGTGTGGTGTGGCTGGTAGCACTCCGGGTGTATGTATTTTGTTTAAAATTGACATTATTTCAAGTAAAAATATATGGTATACAAAAAACCGATCAAATTATGAATTGACATCCGGATTCCACATATAATTTTCATCTAAATTTTAAATTGAATTCTAAAGGAATTATGTATGTTTATATTTACGTTATGAATTATAATTTAATTATGGATGTGTATAGTTCCATGATGCATTATATGTTAAATGTGTATGAATTTGTTCACCATATGTATGTGTTAGTTTTTTATTGTAGGTAAAATAATTTTATATGTATGTGTTAGTTTATTGTAGGTACAATAATTGGATTGAAAATGGGGGGGGGGGGAATGCACAAAATGAGGACTGCTCTCCAAATTGCAGACCTGTTGTGGAAATTGTAGGTTGCTCTGCAATTTTCACATCATATGCTAAGGCAACGGTTTCGAACCGTTGGCATAGCATCTCTAATGCTTTTTTACAGATAGTTCCCAATGGTTTAGAAACCCTTGGGAAGGAGGAGAAACCTAGGGATTTACCAATGGTTCATGTCAAACCATTGGGAAAAACTATCCCAAAGGTTTGGTAGAACCGTTGGGATTGGTTAGATTTCCGGCACTGTATACCAACGGTTCTCAGTAAATCATTGGGAAAAGCATTCCCAACATCGTACTTCCCTACGGTTTGTAGAACCGTTCGTATAACATATACCAACAGTTCAACAAAATTTCCCAATGGTTTAGAACTATTGGGAAAGACTGAATTTACAGTAGTGTGTCAAGTGAACAAGACCTCAACATGCCTTCCAATGTTTGAATATTTGGTTCTGATTGTCCATCAGTTTGTGGGTGGTTGGTAGTGATCAAATGAAGATCAATATCTAGGTCCTTCTGAAAACTTTTCCTTAATTGTGATTCAAAATGGGGATCATGATATGATGCAATTGATAAGGGTACACAATGGAGTCTTACAAATTCATTAATATATATTCTTGCTAAAAGTTCAAGAGGTAAATCTTTTATTATAGTAATAAAATGTTTTGATTTTGTAAGACGGTCAATAATGACCCACATCGCATCATTCTTTCTTGGAGTCTATTGTAGTCCCATGAAAAAGTCCATTTTAATATCATCCCATTTCCACATAATAATAAGAAGGGGTTGCATGACTCCTCCAGGATGTTGTCTTCTAGCATTCACCCATTGACACACCAAACATCTCGAAAAAAAATTATCAATATCCCTCTTCATGTTTTCCCACCAAAAATGATCCTTTAGATCATTATACATCATTTTTCTACCATGGTGTATAGAGAAATTAGAGCTATGAGCATCCTCCAATAGTTCTCTATTTAGCTCAGCAATAGCGGGAACACAAATCCACCATCTGAATTTAAAAATTCCACCATCATATACAAAGTCAGTAAAATTCCCATCATTTATATCATTAATTTTCTAATGAAAGTCTTCATCATCATCCTGAGAACATTTTATCCTTTCTAGTAAATAATGTTTGGAAACCATTTGAAAAAATTGTGATCTGTTTCTTTCCTTGATAATTCCCATATCCATCTATACTAGATCCTTGAACAAAGGTTCCCTTTCAACTCTCATCTTCTTAAGAACTCCATGATACTTTCTGATCAAAGCATCTACTACCTTATTTTCCTTCCCCGGATGGTAGTGTATTGTGCAATAATAATCATTGGGTAGCTAAATCCATCTCCTTTGTCTCATGTTGAGTTCCTTCTGTGAGAATATATATTTCAATCTCGTATGATCTGTATATATGTCAGATTTTTCGCCATAGAGGTAATGTCTCCAAATAATTAGAGAAAAGATTACCGCTGCTAACTCAACATCATGATTTGGATAGTTTTTTATGAATTTTTAGATACCTATATTCAAAGTCAATCACTCGATCATTCTTCATAAGTAAACAACAAGTCCTTTGTTTCAAGCATCACTATTGATAACAAACTTGTTATTCCTAAATGGTAGGGTTAGGATCGGAGTATTCACCAACCTCCTCTTCAATTCTTCAAAACATTATTCACATTCCTTTGTCCATATGAACTTAACCCCTTTTTGTGTGAGCATGGTCATTGGGTTGGCTAAACGGGATAAGTTCCGAATGAAACACCGATAATTACCTACTAAAGCAATAAAACTATGTACCTCAGTTACGTTAATTGGAGTAGGAAATTCTTGAACAACCTTTTTCTTCACAGGATCTACCGATATTCCATCCTTAAATACAATGTGGCCCAGAAAGGAAAAATATTGGAGCCAAAAATCACACTTTCTAAAAATCCCATAAAATTTATTTCTTCTAAGTGTCTTCAGAATAATGCGAAAGTGATTTTCATGATCTTCATGGAATTTAGAGTATACTAGGATATCATCTATAAAAAACATCACAAAGTCATCAAGATATTCCATGAATAATATATTCATAAGATCCCTAAAAACAAATGGTTAATTAGTTAGTCCAAAAGGCTTTACTATAAACTTGTAATGCCTGTACCTAGTTCGGAATACTGTTTTTAGAATTTATCCCTTCCTCAAAAGCAACTAATAGTATCAAGATCGATGATCAATCTTAGAAAAATATTTTTCTCTATTAAGTTGATCAAATAAATAATCAATTCTTGGTAATGGATACATATTCTTTATTGTAATAGCATTGAATTCCCTGTAATCAATACATAACCACATGGATCCATCTTTCTTCATAACAAAGAGAACATGGGATCCCCATTGAGAAACACTGGGTCAAACAAATCATTTACCACTCAATTCCTCTAGTTGATTCTTTAGTTCCACTAACTCCACAGTGTCCATTCTATAACGGTTCATTGATATGGGTCTTGAACCAGGAATTAAGTCAATGGAAAACTAAATTTCCTTCTCTAGAGGATGTCTATATAAATCCTCTAAAAATACGTCATCATATTCATGCACAATAGTTACATCCTCTATCTATACATTCATCTCCCCATCAATATTTATTTCATTCTCTTCCTCCCCAATAATTAAATTCATTAGATCTACTGGGCATGGTTCTATATGAAAATCAAATGGAGAGGATTCTACTCTAAAAATAAGGTATTATTCACCATTCTCAAAAATTAAAAATTCCTTCTTATTTCAATACATCTTCACATTATAGTTTGATATCCAATTCATACAGAGAATTTAATCATATTCAACCATTGGTATGATGATATGGTTAAAACCTAAAGCACATTTATGTGTCATGAGGGGGACTAATCTACATGACATTGTTGCGATGATACATACACCAGGGGTTTTGATTGATAACTCCTTCATTAAATCAAATTAGAAATATCTAATTTTCTTGGAAAACTGGGAAGATATAAATAAATGTGATGATCTGAAATCAAATAAAGTATTGGATATGTTGGATGAAACAATAAATGTAACTGCCACCACATTATCAGGAACTTCAACCTCTGTAGTTGTGACTGCATAAGCTTGGCCTTTCTCCCTCGGCCTTCTTTGGGGAACATTTCCCTGACGCTTAGGACAGTCATGTGCATAATGTATCATCTCCCTGCAATTGTAGCACAGAACATTGGTAGCTTCTTTCTTCCCCTTAGTATCTTGAGATAGGTGGCTTTTTTCATTGTACTTCTAACAAACTCCCATTTCCTTCAGTCTTGTTCCAAGGTGTTTCTTTCCACAATTACTGCATGATGGAAATTCAACTCTTCCATTCTTCCCCATTTACATGTTTCCATTAACATAGTTTTAGCAGACCTCCTCTTCTTTTTCTTTCCCATAAAGTTATACGATGTATATAATTCCATTTTTTGTCTTGATATCACATGAAACTAGGTCTTCATATGGTGAGAAATTCCGAGAGACTAGAGCCCTTCAGAGTAATGGTTTTAAACCATCAAATAATCTATCATTATTTCTCCTTGGTTTACGTTTATAGTCCACAACTTGCCTTGGTAGCCTTGTAATGTTGGCTTCATACTTCGCAACATTTTCATACTCCTTCTACCTCATATTCAATAATTTTCTCTCGATATCTACTCATTGTTCACGAGGTAAAATTTTTTCTAAGAATATTTCCTTAAAATCCCTCCATTACATATCTTCTATTTCTTCAACCTATTTTGTGTTTAGGATTAATGACCACCACTGATTCGCATCTCCCATTAGATAATAAACTTCCATGACAACTTTATCCCTTTTGTTACATCCCAAAGTGAGAAATATCTTCTTTAGGGAACATATCCAGTACTCTACTACAAATGGGTTTGTAGTCCCATTGAATGATGGAGGCAGTTGTCGCATAAAAATGATCTAACATAGGTCTTCCACGTGGTGGATTTGGATGCTCCATACAGTTAAGGTTATTATTCATAATATTAGTAAGTTGTCCAAGTATAGTTAAAAGCTGCTCAACACGAGTCACATCACCATAGCCAATATCATTATCTTGCATTAGTGGGACATCCCAACAGGGGACACCCGGGTTCATGCGGTTTCTATTCCTTCCACTAGGCACCATTTCTAAATAATTCTATACACTAGATTAGGGTATGAATCATAATGTATAATCTCAATGTAGAAAAATAATTATTATAAAATCAAAATTCTATGCATAGCCCTTCTCTTAATTATAAAAATGATATATTTGAGAAATATTTACATTTAAATCCTTCATAATGGCTTGTAAATAAAATGTGAGTTAAACTATGCATATCCCCTAGGAGTGTTATATCCCAGAGTGTAGTAAGGCCCATTGTCATGTACCAGGATACCCTGAGTCTAGCCTGTAACTTATTGTCGGAGCTTTCAGTCCTAGGTACATATGTGCAAGAGCTGCCTCTACATGCTCGTATCGAGACAGGGATGTAATACTTAAAATATCCACGTAATCTTTTCATTACCAAAATACCAGGATATTATTGTATGTTTATCCTCAAAGACTATCTTTGGACTCTTCCCTAATATACATTTTCTAAATCTAGTTTCCATGTATTCTACTAAACTTTCTTGAATACCAACTGTATGGACATGACCCCAGTTGCCCAAAGTCAGTGCCTTATTTGATTACATTGGTATTCAAATAAGGAATATGCCTCCAGAAGGACCTAGTATTTTAGTATTATTTGATACACGATTCATACAGAAGTTAAAAATTAAAAATTTAAAATAAATACAACACAGGAACTCCTTAGAAAACATCCATAACTCCTATGTTCTTTCAGCATGTCATTCATAATTAACTTTTTCATGTCCTGAGAAATTGGAACATAATAAAGCGGTGATCTCAAATTCTCAGTAAGGGTAAGTAATACGGTGTAAGATAAAATAAATATTAGACATGCTGAATAATTGAAAACACATGCCTCTAAAAATAAACTTGAACATAATTTCGAAGAAAAGTGTGTTGAGTAAATATTTCCATAACATAACATAATCATGGGAATTATACTAGTAAAATAACCACATGAACCATCAATACTATTTTTATAATTATGGAATTCATAACGAGGGACAACATAACCATACTATCAAGGCGTTGTGCCAAGACAACAAATAATAATTTTGTCAAGGCCTTGTACAAAGACCATAGTTTGTATCATGATACCTACCGATGCAATGAGGGGTTGTATAAGACCCCACCCGATAGTTACTATGTCTACAGAATTACTCATATGAATGGGGATAAACATAAACAACATAAATATTCATATTGGAAAAAATATATGAAATGTAAATAGATATCCCCGAACATTACGCAAAAACACTAACCATTCGATATAAACAGATGAATGGTTTTAAGATAGAACATCAATAGCCAAAATAATTATAAAACATTAAATTAATTATGGTAGATGATACTATGGAATAATAATCCCTTTAATACAGATAATCAATAAGAGTGTTGAAATATATGAAGATACTCTTAAAAAATCTTTCTGTAAATCTTGAGATAAATATTGTTTTACTTTGAAGAGAAGAGTTGTTTTTGAAAACTATTCATATAAAACCATAAGTGAAGTAAGTTATTATTTTCATAATAAAATTATTTATTTTATAATTAAAATTGTTTTAAAAAAAGATTATAGAGTTCTCTTTAAAATATTTAACAATTTGAGAAATTCCCTTAGATCGGGCTTGTATTTTGAAAACAATTTTGAAAGTTCCTTTTAAAACTTATTACTATCATCAAAAATAAAGAAGGGTTCAGGTTGGTAAACATATATAGAACACTCACACATATTATATGAGGATTACATAATAATATACCAAAATTCCATTCAGGTAATTAGATAATAAAAATAACCCGAATGAAAATGGATGTTTGGGAGGAAAAACCCTTACCATAAATCTGAACGTGTTCCACTCATAAACATAAACTCCTGGAATATGATATTATACTTATTAATAACCTATTAATGAACCTATTAGACAATTATATTGTTTATCATAATTCATTTTAGTTCATTTATAAACTTGTGGATAAGTTATTATATTGAATTTTGTCGCTTCGTAGTGTTCAATTTGTTTATTTTCATAATTGGTTCACTTGTTCTTAAGTAATGGAGATCATGTGGAATGGATGTAAATATCCAGAATTTAATTCTCATATAGTTTATGATCATCCATTGTTGTTAGTGAAAATTTATATAACTTGGTCACATTTCATGAGGATGATTTATTTTATAGAACTTTTATGAAACCTGTTTTAGTTAATTTGTCGGTTTTGATTACAATGAAATCATTTATCTTTATAACATAAATCCATTTGTACAAAGGGATTATAGAACCTAAAATATGGTATATTACATATATAATAATCTATTTAAACCATAACAAGAATTGTTTCATGGCCAGAATTGTGAATGATAACAGAAATCAAAAGCCCATCGCCTTGAATGTGGTAAATTGACACATCTCAGATGGTGTTCTTGAAGCTAGTATAAAAGAAGGTAAAAGGATGAGATGATGATAACTTATTACTCTATCATGGAAACATTCAAGTACATGTAAGGTACTATAGTCATCACAACATTTGGTTAAGGAGAGGTAATAATAGAAAAATAAATCAAATGATCATGAAAGGATAAACAATGAATTGAAAAGAGGATTTAACATCCTGAACCAAACATCCTTAAGAGCCTCCTTACGGGGGAGGTTTTTTGTATTTTTGGGAGAGAAAGGCTTCCTGGACCTGGGAGAGGAGTTTTGGTAGATATTTGGATAGAATTTGGAAAATTCACAAGGCTTGATAAGAGTAAAGAGAAGGGGGAGTGATGTATGGTTTTCATTGTGGAGGGGAGAGGGGATTTCTCAATTTTATATTCCATAATTTATTATTTCTCCACAAGACAAGGAATAGTGAGTCTTCCATGATCTAGAATAGTAATTTTATCATGTAAATCCAAATCGATTAATCTTACATCAGTATAACATCATACATGACTATATAATTAGTGTATTTAGCTTATTTTGTAAAATATGGTATTTCACTATTGATAAAAAATTCAAGTATTTCAAAAAATTCCCAAAAATTCACCCCAACCATTTTTTGATGTGTAGAAACCAAAAATGAAGTCCATTTTTCCGAAATAATTTATAAATATGATTAATTTAATATTTAATTAAAATCAAAATTAATTCTAAAAAAAAGTAGTTTTAAAACATTTTTTTTACTTACTCCAAAACATAGGTACATTGTACTTCAACATGAATATTATTTATATACCATCATAGGTAAGGTTACTATTCATTATGGTATATAACTATTTATGCGATTATGTTACTATTAATAAGGGTAAGTCAATATTCACCAAATATTATGTTTTTCTTACCTGACTCCAAATAAATTAATGATCGCAACCGTGTATGTCAGATTTTCAAAATTCACTTCACAGAAGTGACAAAATTATGTTTGAAGGTCTCATAACACTTAGTAGTTCATTATGTTTTGATTTCTTGTGATTATGACTGGTTTATAAGAAAGGAATTTCCATCGAAAAGTATTGGGTCGTTACACACACCCTCTAGTTGATGGCCCACCTCTAATATCGGCTTGAAGTTACTCATGACCCTCAATCCTAGAACAGTTGAGATGATGCCTTGACCATCCTAACTGCATCACTTGCAGAGCCTAAAAAAGATGATTTGATTATCCTTATGGAACACCGAAGAGTATTCGGTCCCATCACTCTAGATGACAATGACAGCCCATAGGTTATCCACCTTATCGCCAATGCCTCCATGTCAGGATCTCTTGGTCCATCAGATGTAGCGATTGAGGTTATTCCAGATGGGAGAACCTCCTTTGTTGAGTATCTCCAAAACAGTATTCTCCGAGTGAATCGGACCGAGCACGAGCAAATTCGACATCTTTCATTACATTTTACCCTCCAGGAAGGTCCTAGTCATGATAAGATCCTTTACAATCATGGGATTTATGGGGTTCTCCTCCATTTCATTCAAGGAGTTGCGATTTTTCAAGTCTTGTAGGAGGTTCCCGTCGGTCCTTACATGGATCATCAGACCGGGCCGAAACTATCTCACAAGATCCGGAGACTCGGGTATCTTTGGCCCTCCATGATCAATGATTGGATAGAGTTCACCAAAAGGTTCCATGTGTTCCAAATTCATGCCAACATTATGCATCAACCACAATAGCTTCTCCACACTAACAGGTACTATTGGCCCTTTGCGATCTGAGGGCTTGATTTTGTGGGACCATATCCACCGCTGACAGCTCACCACTGTAGGTTTATCCTGACCACTTATAAATTCTTCTCTATGTGGGAAGAGGTAGTCCCACTCAAGGAGGTCATGGCCTATTCCATCATTGACTTTGTGAGCTCCAACATCATCACTGATTTGTATTCCCTCATGATGTCCTCACCGATAATGGTACAGACATTCGGGAAGCTGAACTGAAGAAATTATACACCATGTAGAACATCAATTCCAACCATACCTCCCACTACCACATGCAAGAAAATGGGATGATATAGGAATTAAAAAAACCCTCTCTATCATTATATATAAAATGGATGTCCATAATAAGAATATTTGGTTGAACAAGCTCCCCAACGCCCTCTGGGCTTATTAGACGACGACTCGTAATTCCACCCAGGTGACCCCATATTCCCTAGAGTATGGAATAGAATTCGTCTTTCCCATAGAGATTCAATTTCTCTCATTGCGCACAACATTCTATGATCAACAAGCACTAGATAAATTATCTGAAATAGGTCTGGCAGAGTTGAAAGCACTGGACTAGAACATGATTCATGCCCGACACAATCTGGAGAGGCATCCGAACAAGATAACTAGAGATTTAAACAAGAATGTTTTCCTCAGATATTTATTGCAAGGAAACATGGTGTTTTCCATAATAAAACTGATGATACCTAGAAGGAAACCACCCATGTTAGATCCCAAATTGGAAGAACCAAACATAATTCACTAGTTTTACTCACATGGCACATACTCCCTTGTTACCATGGTTGGAGAGCATATAAATCCTCCCAAAAATTCCAATATCCTCAAGAAATTATTTTCCTGAGCGTAGATGGTCTTACATAACCTTAATAAATAGATGGTCCCACACGACCATAAACTCTATATCGTCCCGCATGACATTAAAGGACAGATGGTCCTACATGACCTTAAACTGTGGATGGTCTTAGATGACCTTAAACTCTATGTCGTCCAGTATGACATTAAATGATATATGGTCTTACATGACCTTAAACATTAGATGGTCCCACACGACCATATACTATATTTCATCCCGCACGAAGTTAAATGGTAGATGGTCCTACAAGACCTTGAACTATAGATGGTCCCACACGACCTTAAACTGTATGTCGTCCATCATGACGTTAAATGATAGATGGTTCTACATGACCATACAGTATAGATGGTCCCACACAACCTTAAAATATATGTCGTCCTACACGATGATAAATGGAAGATGGTACTACATGATGTTGATCTGTAGATGGTCCAACTTGACCTTAAACTGTATGCCGTCCCACACGACGTTAAATGGAAGACGGTCCAACATGATCTTAAACAGTCCCATCCTGCAATACATTAAAATGAATCTTCAGAACTACATATGGCTTGCTTCCTATCCTATAAGGATACATATAAATTCTCAGACGCCTTGTCCCGAGTCCATCTCCCACACTCTACCCATTTGAATACCCCTCCTAGGTGTAGTTCCCTTGGAAGATCCCGTCTGGTGCAGCCTAAACTTCTTTTTCCCCACTCGTGACAGGATTACAAAGGTCACACCATTTTCCCCTCCTTGTTCATCTATACTCCCACATATTTACCACATGAAATTAAACTTCATATCCCTTTTAGAACTATGTATGTCTCGATTCCCATCCTTATAGAGTTCTTAGTATTTCCCAGACATTTTGTTCGTAGGCCCATCCCAAAACTCCACAGTCTCTCCTTGAGTCTCATCCCGCATGACTTTAAACTGCACATGCATATTCATGATTTCATCATCCCCTCCAATAGGGATATCTATCACCATTCACATCAGAAAGGACCTCTGAATGGCTTGGCTTCTCGGTCAAAGGGTTCTCAAACCATTTTAGGCCAACGTCCTAGAGGATTTCGGACAAAAGATTGATATAAGTCTTGCATTGTGAATATGGTCAGCGGTCGACGCTCATTTATCCTTCCCATTTCATGCCACATGATTTGGATGTTGTGTTTTGAATATGGTCAACAATCATCCTTCATTGTAGTCGCCACCTCTATAAGTCCAAAATGTTGGGTGAAATGATTTCATTTTGTCTTGTTACCTCTTCAAACATCTGTCCAGTTTTCATATGAGTACTATCTTGGTCGGGACAGACCTTGCCTCATCTTCTTACATAATTTCCATACTCTTATATGTTAGGGAGTTTCTGATCCTATTTCTTTTTTCCCACATCAAGAATTGCACATGTGGGATTAAGATCATTGTTGTGGGATTACCTACATAAAGATTCATGTGTCTATATTCGATTGGGAAACCCTTGTCCTAGGTTCCATAACCCTTTTTGGTCCCCTTGGGTGAATTTCTCATCTAGGATTGTAAAGTGTTGTATAGAATTATGTCTAAATTCACTTTGGGCTATTTTTTCCATGCCACACATAACCTCTTAAGACACATCCCTCCTTCATCCCTCGTTCTTTCAGCAAGACGCTAAACTACACTGGTCCCACCATGCTTTACGCTCCCTGTCATTTGAGTTCTATAACATCTTTCACATCCGAAAGAACCCCCAAACATCATGGATATCAAGACCAAGGACTCCCCTGCAATTTCAGGCCAACATTTCTATGGATTCTGAACGACAACTGATACAAGTATCGTGTTGTGAATATGTTCAACAGTCGACACTCAATTGTTTTCCCCCATCTGTGGTCATACAATATGGATACTGTGTTGCGATCATGGTCATCAGTTATCCTCGATCACTATTTCCATGTTGTAGCTTCCCGAATAGAAGGCACAATGGTTTCCCCCTTTTTCTCTTATCTTGTCCCATGCACACGACATTAAATTGGCCATCTACGGTACGAGCTGTATTACCATAAACTATGATCTCCATCATCCTTACCGAACGACGTTATACTGCACCAAATCCTTTCAGAACTATATATGGCTTCATTCCCACCCTTATGGGATACTTAGTATAACATGAACATCTAGTCTTCAGGTTAAACCCTTCTTTTTAGAAACCTTCTCATCTTTCTGGCCCTCTGGCTTGTGTTCTTCCCAGATTGGGGTACATGGTGTGATAGGGTATTGTGTCCTCATTCATTGTAGAGACCCGTAGCTTATCGTACATGGACATTACATTACTTTTGCGGAATACTTAGTACATAACAAAAACACACACACAAGGATCGTAATAGTTTAGTGTCTTTGGAAACTCGGAATATAATCTTCTAATCGTGGGGAAAGATCTTCAACATCTCCCATAAATATCTTCCCTTTTTTTTTACCTAAAAACCTTTCTTTATATCCTGGGGAAAAGAAAACATAAAAGGGTGAGCTCAAATGCTCAGTAAGGGTATACAAAAGAAAAATCAATCACATCATATTCATAAGAACATAACTTTTGGAAATCTTAACCTGCAAAAGAGAGCATAATTTCATAACATGGGATAAATCATAGTAGTGAAATGAAATCCCAATAATAATAACTTAAAACATGAAACTTTGTGGCATACACACATAATCATGGAAAATCATTTCTTGTTAGTCATGACTCATTTCCAAGACTATCTTAGTGGACAAAGTCCCTTTCTGAACCGAGTTCACTCCTCGTTTCAGTCCTGTATCACTGAACCGAAATAACCTTTCGTTCCAGCCATGTCTATCTCATGAGATATAAAATCTTTACCCAATGCATTGGAGGGAGATATAGGTCCCACCCATCTTATAATGAATCCTTTCTTATGTGTGCCACATAATCATAAAACATACATCATCGCATAACACATGTAACAAAAATGGGATTCTTGAAACATCATGACATCATAAAATCATATAAGGAAAATGACTTCATAAAAATAATTCCCTCACAACATAATCAAATCAATGTAATTAAAGGGATAAAAACAGAACCCTTTATTATCTTAGATGGAAAATAATTTTGATAAAACACTTGAACTCCATTCTTGAGGAAAATATCCTTTCTTTTTCAAATACACTTTTCTTTTCTTAACATGTCATACAATTATAAACTAAAAGAAGTTGATTAAAAATAAACTTGAAAACTTGTAAAGGAAGCTTCTTGGAAATAATGTTTTAAAAATCCATTCATGCCGTATAAGTTAAAAAAAACATTCTTCGTACTTTTGTCGGAAAAGTCAAAAAGTACCTCGTACGGAAAAACGACAAAAGATTCCTTTCATATTCTTTACTAAAAACTCACCTAAGGGTAAAATTGGATTTAAACTATTGCAAGTGGATGGAAACAATATTTCATATTGAGGGAACATGGATGTGGATGATAAAATACACCCCAGTAAATACTTACGAATAAACAATCTCAGATAAAAATGAGATTGTGATATTTCCCTTACCTTAGGTCCGACTTGCTTTGTAAGTGTCTGAACCTCCTGTATAATGATTTAAATCATGTTATTGACTTATTACATAATCATATTCATTGTTATGATATCATATATGGTTCACTTATGACATTATATTACCCGTTCTTTTGTAAACTCCATGTTAAAGAAGCGTTTTGGGTAAAATCGTTTCATTTATCGTAGGTGTTTTGACTTGTTGTTCTTGACATAATTATTACTTATATCATGATTTACTTACTTCCAGAATATAAAATATGATTTATATATCATATATATTCATTATATATATATATATAATAGGTAGATAAATAAAATGAAAAACACCGTTCATGGAGACGGTAGTCCGTACGTACGCATGAACGTTGTTTTCCTTTCCTTATTGTCTTGAAATGGAAGTAAGTAGATGACATACATATGTATATATATACATAAATCCAGTAGCTTTATAATGTCATATATTTCATTATTATTTCTTATATATACATTATAATCATTCTTAAATGGTTAACATGGAGAATGAATCTCATCGCGTCGTGGAGACGGTAGTCCGTACGTACGCACGAGCGATGATATCATTTCTATAAATATTGAATTGAATTGGAGTGGATTATACAATATATCAGAATCAATATTATGTTGTAATAACTATGTATAGTTATTATTTACACCATTATACCCATCCATGTAAGGTGGTGGTGGAAAATAGATTACACCACGGCGTGGAGACGGTATTCCGTACGTACGCACGCGCGGTGATTTTTTTTTCCGTAGGATGGATAGATGGTGAAATAGGGTTGTTTCATACTTATAATAACATATCAGTATATGAGTGATACTGATGTTATTACTTCATAATGAAACAACCTAATAAGAAGAAGTGGAAGCAGAAATAAAGATGAAAGAATTGGTAACGGTAATTACCTCTTCTTTGAAGCGCCTTTTGGAGACCTCCTCTTAGGGAACTAAAATTGGTCTTTGAGTAATACCAGAACCTCTAGGATGTTGATAGGGAAGTGGAGAAGAGATTTTGGCAGGGGTTGGCCGAGCTTGAGTGCTCAAATTGGTGTGAGGAGGAGGGGGAGGAGGTGTCCTTTTATAGGGGAGGAGAGGGGCACCTTAGGAATATCTCAAAATATTATTTTATATTAAAGTCAAAATCGGTTTATAATGGTTCCAAAGGGTCTTATTTCGAAGCTAAAGTGGGGATGGGTCGAAATCCTATCAACCAATAGGATTTAGACAAGTTTAGGGTATTATTTTAACCTTATCAATTAGATTTAACTCTAAGATAAATAATTTAACTTTTACCGTGTCTTTTTGTTTTCTTTCACTATATGGTTAATAAACTTACTATAACATGCCAAAAGAACCCCAAATTGTATATTATTAATACATATATCCTTATCTAAGTCATTTGGCCGAACCTTAGATTTTTAGGAATAAAATAACAATTAATAATATAATATTTGATTTAAAAACTATTTTGTGTCAATTTTGACACTATTTGATATATGATTTTTGTGAAAGTCATAACAGAATTATATGTTCGAACCAAGTTGATTAAATCAACAATAATATATCATAGTAGCCTATAAAATTAGTGTAATTCATAAAAAATCTCAAATTACATTTATTTTTGTGTTTATAACATCAATTATGTCAATATTTCATTAATAAGATAATTACTGCATCATCGTTGTGTCATAAATAAATTAAATTATTTTATGTCTAAAAATTACAAATAAAATATCATCATGTAGTAAATCTTTTTAGCTTTCTAATGAATATTTAAAATAGAATTTATCTTATGTATAACCCCATATTAAAAATGATTTACTTATTAAACTTTGATTTTAACTATTTTAACCTTTCTTTAAATAAATTAATAATAAATGTCCTAATCTAATCCAAGTGGGCCTAAATGGTCATATTTTATTCCTAAGTTTGTTTTTGGTCGAATTACACTTGTCCAATAGAATTAGGACATGTGTTAGGGTAATAGTAATATCATATTTACCCTTAGTTACCCTATTTACTATTAACCGCGGTAAAAAAAGTAAAAAGTTACTATTCACCAAAAAATTATTTTCATCTTATTGAACCACATTTTAGTCCTTGATATTAACCGTGTCTCTCGGATTTTCGAAAATCCATTCACAGAAGCGGTCAAATTAAGTTTTATGCAAAATTCAGTTTTTTAACCTACCACTTAGTAGTTTCACTATTCATCAAAAATTAATGTTTTTCAGAACAATGCCAAAATTTCATCCCATGCTATATTTCATATTCCGAATTCAAAAATGAAGTCTATTTTACCAAATTCATAACATAAAAGTTGCATTAATTAATTTTATAATTAAATCCCGCAGTTAAAACAAATAACGTGTTTTTAAGAAACAATATCTATCAAAAGATTGACACTTGTTTATGTCTAGTTTAAATGTGAAATTACATCCAATGACCAACATTGTATTAAATTGTAAAAATATATTATAAATATACTTTAAAACCACTCAAATTAATGATTTATCACTATTAATTATTTTGATTAAAAAGTTGTTTTTAATTATAATTTAGTAATTTTCACAATTCATCAGAATATGAAAGTTATCCAAAAAGTACCAAAATTTCACCTTAGGCTAAATTCGATACTCCGAATCCAAAAATAAAGTTCATTTTGAAAAATAAGATTTAATGGATTTCAAAAAGTGGTTATTACTATTCATAACGGCTAGTTTTAATAATATTTTTATAACATATCGTTGTTTAGTGAAACTCAGGATTACGTACCACACACGCTATCGAGGAAGGTTGTGATTGCGTGTAATGAAAGGCAAGTCAAGGATGCGTGTTGTGCAAGCTCCTTTTGGTGTAGCGTATAACACACGACATTAATAAAATTAAAAAGAATATTTCTTTATAAAATCTTGGGCTGTTACATTCTACCCCCCTTAAAATGAATTTCGCCCTCGAAATTCATCGGGGTTATAAATGGTTTACTATTCGAAAGTTTCTTTAATAGAAACCCACATCGTAAAAAGGAATATCAAAACCAATCTTTAAAAACAAAAGTATGAAACGTAACGGTTACCCAAATAAACTAATCACTGGGTTTCCACATAGGTGAAAATATGGATATGGAAGAGAAATCTAACCATCATGTTCTGATGGAGAGTGGTAGAGAACATGGCTATGGAAAAGCTAGCAATCACAAATCCATAAATTTGTGACGATCTAAGGTACCATCGGATTAATCAGATATAAGAGCACTAGGATGACATTTTTGGTTTTCAAGATCATTTCCCTAAAGTTGAAAATTTGAATTAGAATAAATACTTACTTTATTTTGATACAATATCACTGTTGTTCGTTCCTTGAACAATTTCCACTTCATCTCTTAAATAAATGAAGTTGAATTTGTTATTCGTGAAGTGTTAGCAGATCATGTGATAGAATGACGGGTCATTCCATCTGTCTCAAACAAAAGGTAATCAAAAGTTATTAAATATACATAAGTCATTCTATAGTAAGATTAATCATATATAGTTCCTAAATGGACTTATACTTCATATATCATACTGCTTAATATAATAAAACTAGTTTCTACTAAACAGGGACTTCCTGTAGGTCAGTGGTAGGCGATAAAGGCCAGTCGCACTTCGGTTGTGGGTTCGATTCCCACAGCCTTGTCCGAAGCGATGGGCTGTCGCCCGTCCTGCAGGTTGTCCTTTTTTCTAAAACTATGTTACTATAACATCCCATCAATAATATCGAAAATCTTCTATCCTTAAACAATACTAACTTATGTCCAACATAATCCAGTATAATCTTTAGGCTTATACATAATACTGCAGTCCACTCTCATAATATAGTGACAACTATTACCAGAGATTTAATATTGCCGTTGATCCCCACATATCATAAGATATGTCTTGTTGGCCACATTCCAAACATTCAAAGTCCTTAATCGTGTATTCTCTTGAATACCTTAGTGAAATCATGAGTGCAGTTAAAAGTTAACACTTTCCACATACCAAAATCCTCAAAATTCTATATACTCAAACCATGATATCACTTAGTCCTTATAACAATCATGAGCTCATGAATACTGTCAAATATTTCATTTTCTCATTTTCCCTTCATTATGCGCATATCATCTTTTTTCCAAAAATACCTCAATCACTTCGAATACCACATTAGAGCAATACATAAATATTCCAATACACCATAAAAGTACCTCAACAACATTATTCTTGAATACCAATACATAAACACTTCAGTCCATCCACTTCAATGACTGTCCTGGAATAAGTCCTTCCTTGATTTAGAAGTATCTTTTTAGGTCAGGGCATTGAGTTGGGTAATGCCCATGTTCTCCACAAATAAGACATTGAACTCCATAACAATCTGTCACTCTATGACCCTTTTCTCCACACAGATAACATCGGTCCCTCCATTTGAGGTATTCCTCAAGGTTCTTCTTCCCTTCTTTAGAAATCTCAATCTTCCTTTCTTTATGATCCTCAACATGCGAACATGCATAATAGTTTATCTTCCTCTTCTTTGATGAATTAGTCATACCACTAAATTTCACCTTGTTAATCATATATCGCGATGACTGATTCGGCATAATCACAATATCTTTATCTCTAGGCATCACACAATTTTGTTGCTCATAGTCACAAATTTGTCCATTGGATTCAATGTTAACCGAATTCCTTCTGGTTCCCTCCATTAACTAAAACACAAAAAGAATTTTGTGAGAGGCGAAATCATGCTAGGGAAGACAACATAGTAAAGGGGGAGCACCCAAAATATCTAACATATTAGGTTAAATTCTAAGATCGTTACCGTAGTTCTAGGAATATATCCTATACCTATACTTATCCTTAGGGACATCCCTAGACATACCATAGAAATATCTCTAGGGATCTCACTAACGTTCTCACATCCTAGTTTCCAAAGGTTGACTAAACCTTTCCTCTGATACCAACTGTAGAGACCCGTAGCTTATCGTACATGGACATTACATTACATTTGCGGAATACTTAGTACATAACAAAAACACACACACAAGGATCGTAATAGTTTAGTGTCTTTGGAAACTCGGAATATAATCTTCTAATCGTGGGGAAAGATCTTCAACATCTCCCATAAATATCTTCCCTTTTTTACCTAAAAACCTTTCTTTATATCCTGGGGAAAAGAAAACATAAAAGGGTGAGCTCAAATGCTCAGTAAGGGTATACAAAAGAAAAATCAATCACATCATATTCATAAGAACATAACTTTTGGAAATCTTAACCTGCAAAAGAGAGCATAATTTCATAACATGGGATAAATCATAGTAGTGAAATGAAATCCCAATAATCATAACTTAAAACATGAAACTTTGTGGCATACACACATAATCATGGAAAATCATTTCTTGTTAGTCATGACTCATTGCCAAGACTATCTTAGTGGACAAAGTCCCTTTCTGAACCGAGTTCACTCCTCGTTTCAGTCCTGTATCACTGAACCGAAATAACCTTCCGTTCCAGCCATGTCTATCTCATGAGATATAAAATCTTTACCCAATGAATTGGAGGGAGATATAGGTCCCACCCATCTTATAATGAATCTTTTCTTATGTGTGCCACATAATCATAAAACATACATCATCGCATAACACATGTAACAAAAATGGGATTCTTGAAACATCATGACATCATAAAATCATATAAGGCAAATGACTTCATAAAAATAATTCCCTCACAAAATAATCAAATCAATGTAATTAAAGGGATAAAAACAGAACCCTTTATTATCTTATATGGAAAATAATTTTGATAAAACACTTGAACTCCATTCTTGAGGAAAATATCCTTTCTTTTTCAAAAACACTTTTCTTTTCTTAACATGTCATACAATTATAAACTAAAAGAAGTTGATTAAAAATAAACTTGAAAACTTGTAAAGGAAGCTTCTTGGAAATAATGTTTTAAAAATCCATTCATGCCGTATAAGTTAAAAAAAACATTCTTCGTACTTTTGTCGGTAAAGTCAAAAAGTACCTCGTACGGAAAAACGACAAAAGATTCCTTTCATATTCTTTACTAAAAACTCACCTAAGGGTAAAATTGGATTTAAACTATTGCAAGTGGATGGAAACAATATTTCATATTGAGGGAACATGGATGTGGATGATAAAATACACCCCAGTAAATACTTACGAATAAACAATCTCGGATAAAAATGAGATTGTGATATTTCCCTTACCTTAGGTCCGACTTGCTTTGTAAGTGTCCGAACCTCCTGTATAATCATTTAAATCATGTTATTGACTTATTACAGAATCATATTCATTGTTATGATATCATATATGGTTCACTTTTGACATTATATTACCCGTTCTTTTGTAAACTCCATGTTAAAGAAGCGTTTTGGGTAAAATCGTTTCATTTATCGTAGGTGTTTTGACTTGTTGTTCTTGACATCATTATTACTTATATCATGATTTACTTACTTACAGAATATAAAATATGATTTATATATCATATATATTCAGTATATATATATATATATATAATAGGTAGATAAATAAAATGAAAAACACCGTTCATGGAGACGGTAGTCCGTACGTACGCATGAACGTTGTTTTCCTTTCCTTATTGTCTTGAAATGGAAGTAAGTAGATGACATACATATGTATATATATACATAAATCCAGTAGCTTTATAATGTCATATATTTCATTATTATTTCTTAAATATACATTATAATCATTCTTAAATGGTTAACATGGAGAATGAATCTCATCGCGTCGTGGAGACGGTAGTCCGTACGTACGCACGAGCGATGATATCATTTCTATAAATATTGAATTGAATTGGAGTGGATTATACAATATATCAGAATCAATATTATGTTGTAATAACTATGTATAGTTATTCTTTACACCATTATACCCATCCATGTAAGGTGGTGGTGGAAAATAGATTACACCACGGCGTGGAGACGATATTCCGTACGTACGCACGCGCGGTGATTTTTTTTTCCGTAGGATGGATAGATGGTGAAATAGGGTTGTTTCATTCTTATAATAACATATCAGTATATGAGTGATACTGATGTTATTACTTCATAATGAAACAACCTAAGAAGAAGAAGTGGAAGAAGAAATAAAGATGAAAGAATTGGTAACGGTAATTACCTCTTCTTTGAAGCGCCTTTTGGAGACCTCCTCTTAGGGAACTAAAATTGGTCTTTGAGTAAGACTAGAACCTCTAGGATGTTGCTAGGGAAGTGGAGAAGAGATTTTGGCAGGGGTTGGCCGAGCATGAGTGCTCAAATTGGTGTGAGGAGGAGGGGGAGGAGGTGTCCTTTTATAGGGGAGGAGAGGGGCACCTTAGGAATATCTCAAAATATTATTTTATATTAAAGTCAAAATCGGTTTATAATGGTTCCAAAGGGTCTTATTTCGAAGCTAAAGTGGGGATGGGTCGAAATCCTATCAACCAATAGGATTTAGACAAGTTTAGGGTATTATTTTATCCTTATCAATTAGATTTAACTCTAAGTTAAATAATTTAACTTTTACCGTGTCTTTTTGTTTTCTTTCACTATATGGTTAATAAACTTACTATAACATGCCAAACGAACCCCAAATTGTATATTATTAATACATATATCCTTATCTAAGTCATTTGGCCGAACCTTAGATTTTTAAGAATAAAATAACAATTAATAATATAATATTTGATTTAAAAACTATTTTGTGTCAATTTTGACACTATTTGATATATGATTTTTGTGAAAGTCATAACAGAATTATATGTTCGAACCAAGTTGATTAAATCAACAATAATATATCATAGTAGCCTAGAAAATTAGTGTAATTCATAAAAAATCTCAAATTACATTTATTTTTGTGTTTATAACATCAATTATGTCAATATTTCATTAATAAGATAATTACTGCATCATCGTTGTGTCATAAATAAATTAAATTATTTTATGTCTAAAAATTACAAATAAAATATCATCATGTAGGAAATCTTTTTAGCTTTCTAATGAATATTTACAATCGAATTTATCGTATGTATAAACCCATATTAAAAATGATTTACTTATTAAACTTTGATTTTAACTATTTTAACCTTTCTTTAAATAAATTAATAATAAATGTCCTAATCTAATCCAAGTGGGCCTAAATGGTCATATTTTATTCCTAAGTTTGTTTTTGGTCGAATTACACTTGTCCAATAGAATTAGGACATGTGTTAGGGTAATAGTAATATCATATTTACCCTTAGTTACCCTATTTACTATTAACCGCGGTAAAAAAAGTAAAAAGTTACTATTCACCAGAAAATTATTTTCATCTTATTGAACCACATTTTAGTCCTTGATATTAACCGTGTCTCTCGGATTTTCGAAATTCCATTCACAGAAGCGGTAAAATTAATTTTTATGCAAAATTCAGTTTTTTAACCTACCACTTAGTAGTTTCACTATTCATCAAAAATTAATGTTTTTCAGAACAATGCCAAAATTTCATCCCAAGCTATATTTCATATTCCGAATTCAAAAATGAAGTCTATTTTACCAAATTCATAACATAAAAGTTGCATTAATTAATTTTATAATTAAATCCCGCTGTTAAAACAAATAACGTGTTTTTAAGAAACAATATCTATCAAAAGATTGACACTTGTTTATGTCTAGTTTAAATGTGAAATTACATCCAATGACCAACATTGTATTAAATTGTAAAAATATATTCTAAATATACTTTAAAACCACTCAAATTAATGATTTATCACTATTAATTATTTTGATTAAAAAGTTGTTTTTAATTATAATTTAGTAATTTTCACTATTCATCAGAATATGAAAGTTATCCGAAAAGTACCAAAATTTCACCTTAGGCTAAATTCGATACTCCGAATCCAAAAATAAAGTTCATTTTGAAAAATAAGATTTACTGGATTTCAAAAAGTGGTTATTACTATTCATAACGGCTAGTTTTAATAATATTTTTATAACATATCGTTGTTTAGTGAAACTCAGGATTACGTACCACACACGCTATCGAGGAAGGTTGTGATTGCGTGTAATGCAAGGCAAGTCAAGGATGCGTGTTGTGCAAGCTCCTTTTGGTGTAGCGTATAACACAAGACATTAATAAAATTAAAAAGAATATTTCTTTATAAAATCTTGGGCTGTTACATTCATGCTAGTTTTTTACAACCATGCCATGTACCAATATCTCTCTCTTTCTCTCATGAGTTCCCTTCACTCCCTCTCCCAACACCCATATTTTAAAGTTGGATTCTCTCAAGTTGGGTCCCTAGACCCTCTTCAGTAATTCACCAATTTATCCAAGAGTTCTTTGGTTTAGAGCACAGAGTGTCAGATTGTACCTGGACATGCTTTCACCCATTTTTTAGTCACCGTGTTCCCCTTCATTTGGGATTTCATCATCTTTTACATCCGAAATGACCCCCATATGGCATGGATGCTAGGCCCAAGGGCTCTCCTACCATTACAAGACAATTTCCTCGAGGGTTTCAAACAAAAAATGGATACAATTCCCGCATTGAAAATATTTTCAGCAATTGACACTCATTTGTTGTTCCAATTACATGTCACACATTATAGATACTATGTTTTGAACATGATCAATATTTATCCTCCATCATTACGTCAACCCCATCAAGCCTTAAATTTCGATTACGTGATTCACATAATTTTCCACAACATCATGTCCAAGTGGTGTCTCGACACTCTTGGTATTATCCCTCAGTGTGCATATTCACATTAGGAGGGCATTTCCATGGTGATGCATCATTCATGGATTTCCATAGATTACCCCTTCAGGCATATCCTATGTGTTGCAAAGACCTCTCACAGCCTTGTTTCCCACACCATGTTTGACTCACGTGGGCTTACAGATTAGATTGGGATATTCACTTTCTCCAAAGAGTTTCGCTCCTTAAGGGTCTGAGTTCTAATTCCTAAAAATAATATGTTCTTATGCTTTTTCCCCTTAGAACTGCGTATATCTTGATTCCCATGCTTATGGGATACGTAGGAACGCCCAGACATCTCATCTTTGGGTCTAGCTCAGGTTCCACTAATTATATCTTCTATTTATCCATTTAGGCCCCGAATCTTGTAGGATTGCATGGTGTGGAATGTGTGGACTTATACCTTTGTTCATGTTATGTTTTCAAAGTTTGTACCACATACTCCCCTTCTAGGAGCAAGTAACCCTACCTTTTTTCCTGCATGACATTAAACTATATGTCGTCTTACATGATGTTAAACTGTATACGGTCCTTCACGGCCTTGAATTGTTACGTCCTGCATGACATTAAAATAAAGTCTTAAAAATACAAGTGTATTGATTACCATCGTCCTAGGATATGTAGGAACACTTTGAAATTTCATCCACAGGAGAAGCCCCCTATTTTCTGACCTCTTTTGGCCCCTTGGCCCAAGGATTTTTTTTAAATCATGCATCGTGTGATGTGGACCACTTCTTCATTCACATCAAGTATGGTTCATCATGTAATGTGCATTTCCCTTATGGTATTACATGGATTTAAACTATTGCGTCATTATTGACTGACATTAAAATGCATGGTTGGTTTTACCAGAAGACCGTAAACTCTGACATTATCATCCTGGACGCACAACAAAAAACAACAATGCATTATGGTGTCCTTATTTTAGGGGACATCATGTTGGGTATTGGTTATCCACCATAGAATTTATCAATGCCTACATATGGTTTGATTCCTGTAGTGATACCATGATTCTTTATCCTAGGTTTATCACTTCACAAAAAAAATAGACCTCTGTTCTAAAGGACAAACAAGATCTACCAAATACCACTTCTTTTGGTGTAAGGGCCAGACCCGAATGACCTGTCTTGGGCATTGATACCTTACCATGCTATTTTTATAACTACATATGGATTTATTCACATTATCTTGGGGTGTGTAGGAATTCCTGAGAACTTTACCTCGGGCCCAACCTAAACTTCAATTTTGTTCCCCCGACCTAGAAGTTTCCCAGGGAGCACATTGTGGTGATACAGACTCTTACTGTCCTCATTCACGCCGGGTTTAGTAATTATTTCACCATGTGTCTCCCTCCTGTAGTACCATATATGGTCTGAGCTCTATAACTATAAACTAAGACAACTCCACACCCTTGTCGCAAGAGGTTAAACTACCCGACATCTTCCAGAACAACGTATGACTTGATTTTCATCCTCATGGGATACGTAGGAATGCCCATGAATATTGTTTTCGGGTCCATCCCAAGGTATCTAAAATTATTCCCCCACTCCTTAGAACCTTGGCCCAATCTCTTTTGGTAACATGTGGTGTGGCATGTACCTCTTACTTTCTCATTCAATCTGGGTTTTGCAATAGCCGCACCATGCACCTCCCTTGTCATTTTCCAATCTGGTTCGAGTTCTAGGACCCTAAACATTGATCTCACTATGGGAGCTAAGTGTCTGGTTTGGATACTTCACCGCCCTTTGCATGGTCCACTAAACCCAGACCCCCCCACTTAACAGACTATCCTATGCATTTAAGCTGGAAGTGTGAAACCCCAGTACCCTTTTCCTTGGAAAGGGACTCAACTCCCTCTATCTAATACATCTTATTTTCGTACTCAGATGTGTTTTGTCAAAGAGCCAAAAGTGTGTAATTTTCACATGAATATTCCCTTGCTCCATGTCAAAGCTTCATGAGCCCATTATTTGGATCTTCATAATCATCCATGTCTGAAGGGACCCCTTTAGATCCTAGTCTCATGCCACATTGGTTTACCTACCATATTGGGCCAAGGTCCCAGAGAACCTGGAATGAAAATTGTGACAGGTCCCGTCTTTCAAAGATGGTCAGCATTCGAACCCCATTTTTATGTCCCCATTCATGGCTAACATTATAGGGATGTTGTGTTTTGTATATAGTCAATAGTTATCCCCTATCGTCACGCACCAACATTGTGGTCTAGATCTCAAGCACCATGATTCATTTTTTTTCTCCACTTTCTTATTTTCTAGTGGAATTCCAATATACTCAGCTTAACCCCTTCACACATCTAGGTGTGTTATGTAGGTAGGTCAGAATTATGGGTACGTCATTCACCTAGTTTCCCATTTCCCCTAATGTGTGCTTCCCAGTACTAGGAAATTCCAATCACTACACCTTGTTTTCCACATTGATCACAACTCTCTTGGGCTTAGTAGTTTTGGAAGGATGTGTACTGGCATAGCCATGTGACACATGCCTTTCATTTTCCAGCGTGACGTTAAAATGCGCTCTCAGAACTATGTGTGTCTTGATTACCATTCTCATGGGGTACGTAGGAATTACCTGACAACATGTCTCAGGCCCATCATGGTTTTCACCTTCAGTCCCTCAACCTAAGGATTCTCTTGAGAGCATGTGGTGTGGCCTTAACTCTTATGGTCTTCATTCAAATCGGGTATGTACCGCACCACAGATTTACCTCTTGGGTATAGATTTCCTTGAATCATGACATTAAACTATAGTTCTATTATGAAAAAGTTCAAGATTCCCCATAATAAATATGGGATGCGCTAGATTCCTCGCCAAAGAGGGTTTTCCACATCATGGTTGGCCTCCGTCCATGTCGTAATCCAGAACAATGTTCAGAATCATTCTCACCTTTATGTGATACATAGTGCTGCCCAAGAATTTCACCTTGGGCCTAGCCCTAGGGTCATTGACCCTTTTGGACCCCAATCACGGTCCTGGCAGTATGACCTTAAAATTGTGTGCATCGTATACACTGTGAAACATTGAACTATGTGTTCATCATCATATATAGCATGAAATAAAACTACAAGGCATTCCCGGTCCTTAATAGGGAGGTCCTATTCGGAAAAAGGTATGATACTTGATCAGACAGATGCGCCCACCAAATGTGTCTTCACCATGGTGGCATAGTTTCAGGATTGTTGGAATCCATACGAACAACCCATCACTCCACACTACATGTTTTGTTTTCCCATTATTCTCACCCTCATCCTCTTTAATGTCTATATGAACCCATTAATAGTGTGGATTCTTAGCATATGGATTGCCTACTATCCTAGGCTAACATTTCAGAAGGCTAATGGATGGCATTTTGAGTCAGGCCCCATGTTTCGATCATGGTCAGCGTTCAACCCTCATTTGTTATACCCATTTCATGCTAACGTGATAAGGACACAATGTTTCAAACACAGTCAATAGTTATCCTTCATCGTCACACCATCCTCAAAATGTTCTGAATATTGGGTATCGTTATTCACACTTTCCACTCCACTATGTTCAAATCAATACCAACGCCCCTGGAGTTACCTCGCATGTGCACCAGAGTACATTGGGAAGGTGATAATTCAACTATTCTGAGAGCTTATTTCTTTGGTCAGGCATCCCCCTTTCTTATCAAGAGCTTGGATAGGTCTTTTATACACTGGAGGCCTGAAATTAGGTTGGTGTTCTCACAATAAAATGATGTGATGATGTGACCATCCAGTGTTTCTCACATTATGCATAACCCATGTGAGATTAGGGGTGAATTTCTACTTATTTCACGACTGTGGTTGGAATGCATTAAACTGAACAAACAAGTGAATAATCTATTCAGGAATGCAATTCAGAATGAGTGGAAGTAAATAGAAATAGTTTTATGAGTTTGGAAAAAATATGGCCCTTAATGAACATCGTTTTGGATGAATTTCACCAGTGTTTCCACCCTCTGGTTTGTGGCCTCCAACACAACTTCCCACCCCCCGAGGTCCTCCTCTTTATCAGTGTTGTAGAGTGCTTCTCATTGGCCCTAGCCTGTACTCATTCCTATTCAGTTTGAAGATAATTCATTTGGTGACTCAACTCCACTGTCTACTCATAGGAATCTTCTAGTTGGGATCTCATTTTCTCAATGAGCTCGGAGTAGTTTGCAATGAATACCTCCCTTTCTTTCGTTTTCACTTCTCGGTGTTAGATGTTTTTATCTTCCTTCAAGAATTCCTAGTTATACCCTGCCTACTTATGGCACTGGTAAAAGTTGGACCATTGGGTTTTCTCATGTTTCTTTTCATCCATGTAGTTGCAGATTATTAAATGAAGACGGTGAGCATCAACCCTTCCAGTGTAGAGAAAACGCAACCAGGAGCGGAGTGATCCCATATGTTTTATCCATTCATCCTATGACTGATAGTGGAAGCGTTTGATATAATTCCACCCCTTAGTCAATGCCATATATCTCTCATTAGCTGCTTCTGAATCGAATTCATCCATCTCCTTAGGGTCAACATGACGATAGTTGGGGAAAGGATCCAGAAGATCAAGGGCAGAGTATCCTTCTAGTATTCCTCCTAAGGGATTAGTTTCCACAACATGTGGGAGACCTTCCTCTCTAATCTCGGCCTCAGAAATTTCACCCCGAACAACATCAGACCCAGCCTCAGTGTTGATATTGTTGGTCGTCACCAGCCTTTGCTCACCAAGTTTATGGTCCTGCTCAGTTTGTGAAGTGTGTCCCATGTGGGTCGATGCGTTTCCCATCAAGTCATCCATTGATGGTCTAGATTCGGCGGCTTGTCGAGCCTCTAATGTCGTAATTACAACAAAAAAAATGAACTCCCTAATCATGTGATCTCTCTAAACAATAGATACAACTGTCTGAGTGATAAGACTTACAAGAGCTCAGTGCATCAGCTTCTGGGGTTTCCGCTGCCGCAGGGGCTGTCAATGTAGGATATCTTTCATCGCATGTCAGTTTAATGATGGGTGTTGGCTCCCTAACTTTTCTATCAGTGCATCCTACCCCCCTCCGGACAGAGCTTCTTGGCCGATTCCTATATGTGTCTAAGAAATATTCAAAATCCATTGATGATTGCGAACGATGAGAATATGAGAGGCTATGATAATTGCTAATGAATACCTCGAGTAACTTAGTTATTTCCATGTCAGAGCAAGCAATCTCGCCTCTCTCTCTCGAGGAATCCTTTTGTGGGATATCTATAGAGACCCCCATCTTCAATCTCCTCTTTGATTCCCCTATATATTCTTCCCTTTCTTCTCCCACTTATTCTCTAGACTCACTGCCCTATGTCTCCTCATCACTATCATCATCCATAATTGACATTATTTCTCAATCATGTTTCTGGTCGAGCATTACCTTAACCAGAAGAGGTGGTTCCTCACGCTGACCTCACTGGCAGGCATATGCATCAATGACCTTCAAATATGCATGTCGACAATGGAATTCCACCTTTTCATCAATCTGAATGAGTTCGTCCTCTAGCATCTGGATTCCATTTCGTATTTACTTTTTCCAAAGTGCTTTGGTTCCCATCGAATGCTGAAGGGTCAACCAGGATGACCACATCGCCAGGAAGATTTCATCATTGGAAGGGTGAAGCAAGTTCCTTATCTGTTTTCAGGGAAGCTCCCTGCCCACTTTTCAAAGTTGTTCATCAGCGCCTCTCCCTCGGGACGATGAAGGAACGACCACACCATGTGATGTTTTCAGTACTGTAGTCTCGGCCTACGCTGGCCTAGTTGCAAGACTTGCTCCAGGCCTTTCCTCCCCCAGAGTGCCTTGTCTACTCTCTAACCACCCTGGTTCTACACATGCCACCTTGAGCTACCGAAATCACTTCCTTAGGATCCCTTAAGGGTATTCCATAACCCAATTTTCTGCATATTTTATCGGAAGGCCAACATAATCTATGGTAGGGGGGACGGTAATGACTTCTCCAGAGCCGTAAGTTGTAAACATCAGCCAAATTTGGCGAAGAATATAAGGATGCCTATCCTCCCAGACATCTGTATACACATTCCTCGGCATCCGATGGGGGAATCCAAACTTCTTGGAAAATCATGATGGCCTATAATGCTCGCAAAGAAACTTTCTATCGACTCGGGCCACAAACACCCCACCTCTAATGCTATATAGGAATTCCCTTTTCTCTAGTGATCCTTGAAAATTATCTATCAACTGGACACCTATGTTGGGGAATGGAATAATGCTAAAATTGGCGTGATTTGTGATCCTGATTCTGATCCCCTCTTCATTGAGCATCAACATCATGACCCTGAAAATTATCAACAAGGAAGGCCGCAGACCGTTACCTAAGGGAAGAATGGAATTTTGGAAGGTGTACCTAGCATAGTGTGTTGTGATCCAACCATGAAGGATTTATAAAGGGCCACAAAACCTCCTCGGGGATCCCCTATCAAAATACTCCCCAGGATGGCATACAGACGGGCCATCACAGGGATCCCCAAGTTAAACCTCTGATTAGCGGCCAAAATTCCATCCATCACAAATATTGCTGGTTGAACTCCCATCCTTGTGTCCCTCACTGGTAGGATCCACCCACCTAGGAAGGTTGAAAGAAATTCAGAATACTGGATTTTCAGGTATCATCTTTCATTCACACTAATGCCCCATGATTTATATTTCCACTCCTATAGGATCCTCCATAACGCCCCACTTTTTCTCCACTTTTCCGCAATCAGACACCATCTTCCTCGCCCAAACATCTTGATATCTGGGTCGTTCGGAAAAAAATAGGCTGAACAAATTTTTATTGGAAATGTCCTTTAAGAAGTATTTAACCCCCAGTATATCCTTGGACAGCTCCAACAGATGCCATGTTAGGATGGGAGTCCGTGACCTGTCTCCCCAGATGTTCTTCGTCCGAAGGAATTCATCATACTGGTTCCCATCTAAAGGGATTACCCTAATAGAATGAACATCCCAAATACAGATTACTACCTCCCCATTATAGAGATAAACGTTTTTGGTATTAAGGGGCCACTAGATAGAAATAGAACTACGACGTCCACACCACCTCGAACAGCCTGATGTGTCACTGTTCTGCCCCAAACTGATCGCATGTTTGGCAAAACCAATACACTCATGCCCACTCACTTGTAAAATTACCTCCAGACGTCACATCTCATTCCTACATCCTGCCTTTAATCTCATCGATGATACTCTATCGGAGGGTACATACGTAATGGGCCCGAGAATCCTTGATGACCGGCTCATTCCTAAGATGGCTCTGGTCCAGGGGTTCAGATCACAAAAATCCATGTTCATAGTTTCCCTAAAAGTATGGCCATTGTTAGTGATGTTATAGTAGGGGTGATCATCGTCATGGGTCACCCATGACCATGGTGTATCAACTTCGAATACTGGAATAGGTAGCTCCTCTAAAATACTAAAGTCCCATATCTGTAGGTTGTCAGAAAACACATACTCCCTCTAGGATGGGGTCAACATGATGAAGAGAGTTTGGTTGTTGGATACAACTTTTTAGGAACCATAATCCACCAGGTTCGAGACCATATCAGCCCTTCGAGCATCATAAATATCTTCTATTGAAGCGTCACGTCGATTATCAGCCATATTCTTTTGGTAAATTCTGAAGGAACCCACGTGAAAAGGCTGACACGACGTGCGGAAAATCAGAAATCAGCAGAAAAAACCAAGGAAGTGGTGTAAAAAAATCTGATCCTATATAAAAAATCACAACCGAATTTTGGGGATTACACACAATGGAGATCATGTTATACACAATGGACAATGAAATTTTCTGTGCTTGAGAGCTCTGAGCATATCGTGAAAAAATATCTATATGGTCTATGGGACCCATGAGGGTTTGTATAGGCATTGAGCGGGGTTTCCACACCTATGAAAAAACTATGTATGCGCATCTTCAGAGTTTTATGCACACCACCCTCGTGAGGGAGGGCGTCTTGACGTTTCCCACGGAATCTGACCTGCATGTCCCCTCACAGAACTGATTCCAAGGGGGAGAATTTGTAGGCGATGAGATCTAATTAATGCTTAAAGGGGGAATCCTTAGATAAAATGAAGATATATTTCTACTCTATGACCAATTATGGGTAGAACCGAATGGTTGTGTGAAATATCCAAGTGGCACATGAAAAACCACTTTTCCGCATGAAAAATAGTGGGATCGGAAAGAGTTTTTTACGTGCAGGTGTATAAACATCCACACCGCCGACACTGAGACCATGTTTTCCATGTTGGAAAACATTTTATTAGACTCGATGACCCCATGTGCATATAAATAAAAGGGCACACCTTACCCTTCGTACGGATGAAAAATCTTAACCATCTCCTCTGTGTGGAATTCACCTCTTCTGTGGGAAAAACGACGACTTCAAGGTATGGTATTTTCCGACATCGGTCTCCCAGGGTCAGCCTTCACACGAGAAAGTTAGGGTTGATCCCTTTCCCATATCCTCACCTACTGGGTCTTTTTCACACAAACACCTCCACTTATGTGCAAAACCTCAACACATATTGTGTGCAAACCTCTTCTATTGCACACAAACATTCATTTCCGCTCACCCCGGCCTTTTGTGCGCAACTATTCCAATTGCATGCCTATTGCACGCAAACCACCTCTATTGTGTGAAAATATTCATTTACATTCACCTCAGCCTTTGGTGCACAAATATTCTAATTGCGCACCTACTGCATGAAAATCTCTTTTATTGGGCACAAACCTTCATTTTCTCTCACACCATCCTTTTCCGTGTAGCTGCTCCATTTGTGCACAACCCGCCCTCTTTGTGTGAGATCTATCACGTGTGTTCGATGTCCCTATTTTAGGAATCATCTTCAGGAACTTTTTTCACCCAAATCATCTATATTACACACCCTTCTCATGTACGACCCTCTAGGATTGTACGAAGTAACTTGAAAGTCCCTTGGGTGGCTCTTCCCATTGCTTTACTTCGCCTCATGATTCTATGCATAGAAACACTAATGACTATTGCTTCTTCACTTACACACGCTAATGTGGGCCCCTCACTGGATCACTCCACAACACCACCTTAGAATGGTATTTCGGTTGCATTCCTTTCCCCAAGGGGCAGGAGGTGTCAGTTAGGTAAGTCCTAAGGGGTGCGGAGTGAACCCACCTCATCCGAGATGCAGGATGTTAAACTAATAATCACTATCTTCCTTAGCACATGAGGATATAACGTCGCCTCGCCCCATGCATCGCACGCTGGTTGTCCCCAACTCGAATATTCTCCACGTCCACTAATCTCATCGTGAGTGAGATCTTTCTCATATGGAATGAGATCCTCTCTGCTGGAGCGGGGTTTGTCCGTGGGGAAAGGGAAACCACCTTGGTATAATCCCTTACCCTTTCGTGTAGGAGGTAGCTCCCCTACACAACCATTATTCTTCAGTACTAGAGACCAGAGGCGAGAGGGGAACATGTACCTTCATTATCTCATCCCTCTCTCATTGGGCTTCGTCCCCACTCGGGCCTCCATCATGGAGTATGTCCCCATCACCGTCTCTCTGGGCTGCTAACTACACATAAGCACATGTTTCATCTTTGGGCCGCTAACCACGTGAAAGCTGTAACGACCCAATGTTTTTCAATGGAAATTCCCTTCTTAAAAATATGTCATAAAATCACATGAAAACCCAACATAATGAACGAATAAGTGTTGAGTGACCTTTAAATATATGTTTTCCACTTTTGTGTATGGAATTTCGAAAATCCTATATACACTGTTATGTTCAAGATGAGTTTTGGATTCGAATAGAACAAACATAATTTTTTGTGAACAGTAACCTACCATTATGAACAGTATCATACCCTTTTGAATAGTGATATAACCTAATGAATAGTAACTTTATCTATGATATTATAAAAATAATATTCATGTGAAAGTATGATGTAACATTAATTTAGAATAAGTAAATGAATGTTTTAAAACTGGTTTTTTAATAATAAACATTGATTTTAATTAAATTTTAAATTCTTCATATATAGAAAATTATTTTTGAAAAGTGGACTTCATTCTTGGATTCTACAAGTCAAAAAATTGTGGGGGGAATTTTTGGATTTTTCTGAAATACTTGAATTTTTTATGAATAGTGAAATACCATAATTTACAAAAATAATATAAATAAGCTAATTATAGAGTCATGTATGATGTTCAGTGGAAGTAAGCCCACTTGATTCAGGATCACATGATAAAATTACTATTATTGGTCAATGGAATTCTCAATATTCTTTTTCTTGTGGAGAAATAATAAATTAATGAATTTTATATTCAGAAAACCCCTCTCCCCTGCAATATAAAAAACTACCCTTCACACCATCATTTCCTCACACCTCCCAAGCTTCAAGACTTGTCTAAACTCTGCCCAAGAATCCTCCATAGCCCCTCCCCCATGTAAAAAATCTTTGGGTCTCATCAATAGACCAATCCTAGTATCTTTAATAAGGATCTCAAGAGGATGATTCAAGAGGTAATTTCTCTCCTTCTTTTTCTTTAAATTACTTTCAATTTCAAGTTGTATTGTTATTCTCTCCCAACCTATAATTGTCCAAATGGTTTTGTAATTCCATTATTATAAATATAATATAAATTTATGATACTAATGGGATATTATATCATCTGACCACATTTCTCATATTCTTTTTTATTTTATAAAAGAAAATGTTGTCCATAAGTTATCAATCTATCACCTTCAAGAACGACTTGAACTCTTTTTTCATTTCTTCCTTCAGATATTTTCATGATACCATTTATTTGGTCAACCAGAATATGTTATATGTATTACGACCCATTTAATATTCTGGAACTAATTTATTTACATAAAACTAATTGATTAAACAAAACAAGACCGTCATGGTCGAAAAAACGCCCAAATTTACCCAAACAACCATCAATACATTTTTTATCTAATGATTCATCCACATGGTATATAATAAATTTTATATTATATAATTTTAAAATTTTTTCATATCATTAATAACATGTAAAAACAGTTTTGGAGGTTTACCCATGTCTACCCGAACGTCAATTTATGAATACAAGTGAACCGCTCAAGAAACCCATAAAAACGAACATTCCCGAAAAATGTTTTTATACCCTATAACTGATCAAAATTCCCATTAAATAACATAATGAAACTAAAATTAAGCTTTTTAATTTATAGAAGGTTAATAAATTTATAATTAATGAATATAATGTCATTATACAGGACATTGAAGAGAAGGAAGCGTTCAGATACAAGTTAAAGGGAAAATCTCAATCCCAATTTTCTTTTTTTGGTTTCTCCCTATTTCACTCAATATATGGTATGGTCACTCCTTAAAAAATAATTTTTTCATCATTATCTTACCTTTTAAGGGATGTAAATTTTTTCTTCTGAGGTTTATGTCAAACAATTGTTTTTCCAAAATATATTTTCTTTTAAGAACTCACCTTTTACATCTCATTCAAGGTTGATGGTTCTTGTATCAAGTATGTTATTCCCTCATTATTTTGGGAACCCAATGTTTATGAATGTGTTCTGATGAGATGAAAACCACTCATTTCCATGATTTTTTATGTTAATTATTGATATATGTTCTATGTGGAATGCATGACAATGATAATTTTATGATTTGATGGGTGCGCCTGGAATTATACAGCGCAATCTGAATATTTGAATGCGATGGGTGAGCATAGAATTATACAGTGCTCCAATGCATTGGGTAAAGTGATAAGTCTCATGAGTTAAATTGAAATGATGTGTGAAAAATATTCTATATTTGTTTAAAAGTATTTGCGGTAGTTAACCACTATGACATGATGTTTCATTTTTATGCATTTCCACATATCCAATCATATATTTATGGTTCCTTTCATGTTCAAGATCCTTTGACACTATTATGAATATGCTCACCCCATGATTTATTTTTCTTATGTATCCTTTTAATGGGGTTCTAGCTCTCCCCTTTTGATGCATGTCCTCAGGTGACTACATGTTCTAAAGAGAGGTCAAGTGCCATAAGAATCTAGTGAAGAAGTAATTAAATAAATGTTCATGCTTGATTTTGTAATTGTTATGTATAGTCCTAGTTTTTCCAAGACACTAAACATTTGGATCCTCAATGTGTAATACTATAATGTTATTTATCTTGAAAATGATGTAATATTAACTTAAGAAATGTATGGGTTGCTATAGTTGGTATCATAGGAAATGTTTAGTTAATCTTGGAATTAGGATTAGTGAACCCTAGTGAAAAACACTAACATTAGGCTAAGTACAAATATTCACACAAGAATCTTTACATAGTGATCCCATGTGTTATGATTTTACTATAAATTTTTTAAATGAATAAATTATTCATGACTTGTTGAATTATGTTTTGTTTTAACCTTTTTTATTTTATAAAATGGTGGGAACTTGGAAAAACAAGGCCAACAACTCATGCGAGGTCCAATGCAACGATATACCGAATGACATCCACAATGATTTGGGAGGTGTAGTTGAGAACTTCATGGTGATTCTTACTAAACTAACATAGGTTTTGAAAAGTAACCATAACAATGAAGAATGTCCCCCTTCACCAAAGAGGGAGGAATTGGCTATCGAATGTTTTATGTGGGAACGACCATCGACGATTAGTGGATCTTCTGATCCTCTAGTTGTGGAACAGTGGGTCAAATCCATGTAGAAGATCTTTTCTAAGATTCACTGCTATATGATGGAGAAGGTGACTCAATACATTAATCACCTAGATAGAGATGCCAATCAATGGTGGGATTTGAATAAGAATACCAAACCAAGGGAGGAAATTGAAGAGATGGAATTGGAAGACTTTAAGATCATGTTTCTTAATAATTATTTCCCATGAACTCTTTGTAAAAATACGGAGAGAGATATCATAGAGCTCAAGAAAAAAAGAAGTAGAATCTGTCACAACATACGAAGCAAAATTTCCATATCTTGCAAGGTACGCTTCAGGTTTTGTTATCAACAATAATAGAAAAATTGATAGATTATTTATTGGATTAAAACCACACCATTGAAAGAATATTGCAATTCAAGACTTTGGGAGTAATGAAGAAGTTGTTTGGTGTGCTCTCAAAGAGGATATAGAGTTTGGAGAATGGTCTCGTGGCTGTGGTGACAAGAAAAAAAATATGGAGTTTCAAGCTGGTGGATGTAATGACAAAGGTGGGAAGAAAACTCAGTGACCCACATGCCCAAAATGTGGAAAGTTGCACCATGGAAACTGCCTTAAAAGGACGGGGAAATGCTTCAAGTGTGGGATATAAGGACACCATGCTCAATATTGTCGAAAAGAAATAAGAAGAAAGGATAATGTGGTTGAATAAAGGAGATAACCAATCATGGTTCAGTGCTACAATTGTAGGGAGCTAGGGAACTATGCAATCTAGTGAAATTAACCTTGAGTTCTCAAGGGTAATCAGCATCAGCAGCCACCAATGCCAAAGGAACATGGGAAGGCTTATTCCAACACTACTGCAGAAGTAGTCAAGATAATGAAGTCGTACAAGGTAAACTTCATATTCACTCTAGAATGAAAAAATTGTTATTTGATTCTTCTTCAACACATTCCTTTATATCTTGCATGTTTTCTAGAACTATAGAATCAAATCCCAAAATCCATGAAGTAGATATATATGTAAAAATATAATGTGGGAAAATCATTGAAACCCAAGTTTTGACTCTTCTCCAGTTGGCGTATGCAGTAATATTCTTCCATAAAATCTCACAATACTTCCCTTGGTGGAATTCGATGCTATAATGGGAATGGATTGGCTCTCATTATATAGAGCAGATATCAACTGTCGGGAAAAAGAAATATCTTTTCCTATTCCGAACCATCCCATGATCCTCTACAAATTAAAGGAAGATCATGAATCTCCATTAAAAAATACTTCATCTATGTGGGTGTTGATTCCCTATGAATAAGCATACATCATCCAAATTGTTGAGTCAAAGGAAGGTGCCAACCATGCAGAAATTCCCATCATGAGGGAATACTGTGATGTATTTCCTAAATATTTACATGGAATTCCCCCGGATCATGAGGTAGTGTTCTAAATTGAACTCATACCTGGAGCTAATCCAACCTCAAAGTGTCCCTATATTATGGCTCCTATAGACTTGGAGGAGTTAAAGAAGAAGCTACATAAGCATATAGACAAAGGGTTCATACGCCCTAGTGCATCACCTTGGGGTGCGCCAGTTCTCTTTGTGATGAAGAATGATGGAACAATGAAGTTCTCTATCAATAACCAGGAACTCAACAAGATCACCATAAAGAACAAGTATCCTCTTCCAAGTATTGAAAACTCGTTCGATCAGTTAAGAGGAGCTCAATACTTTTCAAAGGTGGATATTCATTCTGGATATCAATAGTTAAAGGCGAATAAAGAAGATATTCAGAAGACTACCTTCCATACAAGGAATGGGCACTATGAGATTCTGGTGATTCCCTTCGGACTTACAAATTCCCCTCCAATATTCATGTATTTTATGAATAGTGTCTTTAGAAATTACCAAGATAAATTTGTGGTAGTGTTTATCTATGATATTATCATCTGCTCTAAGAGAAAGGAGGAATATGAAGAACATCTAAGACTTGTGTTGGCGTCATTAAGAAAGGAGAATTTTACACCATGTTCAGAAAGTGTGACTTTTGGATGAAGCAAGTCACGTTCTTGGGAAATGTGATCACAATTGAGAGAATTTCTATGGATCCTTCAATAAAAAGGTGATTGTGGAACGGCCCAAGCCCTCTAGTGTCACAAAAAACCATAGTTTTCTTCTATTTGCTGGGTAATATCGACGTTTTGTGAGAAATTTCTCACGATTGTCAAACTAGCTAACTAAGTTAACCAGAAAAGTGGTAAAGTATGACTTCATGGAAGAATGTGAGGAAATATTGAAGGAGATAAAGAGAAGGTTGATCACTGAACCTGTACTCACACTACCATAATGTGGAGAATTTTATTTTATATACAGTGATCCTTCCAAGAAAGGCTTTGGTTTTTTACTCATGAAAAATGATAATGTGATAACCTATGCCTCACGTCAGTTCAAGATACATGAGCAAAACCACCCGACACATGATCTAGAGGTGGAAACCGTGATTTTCACCTTGAAAATATGGTGGCACTATCATTATGGTAAAAATTGTGACATATACACCGACTAAATGAGCATAAAGTATATATTCACACAAAAGGAGCTCAACATGCATCAATGGAGATGATTAGAGATAATAAAGGATTATGATATCTTTAATCACTATCATCATGGAAAAGAAAACAAGTTAGCTGATGCTCTAAGTAGGAAAGAACATACTACTCTATCCATTTTTCAAATTGAGAAAGACCCTATATTCTGGGATATTCAAATGATGAATTTAGAAATCACAATAGAGGGGGATACATCCTACCTTGTCCAAATGACAGCACAACCATCCATCCAAAGAAGATTAAGGAAGCATAATGGGATGATGTGGAGATACAAAAAAGGGTAAATGTAGTAATGGAAGAGAATTTGAACAAGTTCCATATCAATGATGATGGTGTGATTTAGTTTGGAATGTGACTTTGTGTTCCTTCATCACCTGGGATAAAGAAGGAGCTATTGGACCGTACCCATAGTTCAATATTCTCTATCCATCCAAGTATCATCAAGATGTATCATGATCTCTGAGAACACATTTGTTAGGATAACATGAAGAGGATATTGTTGAATAAATATCAAGGTTCTTGGTATGTCAGCAAGTTAAAGTAGAGTGAGAATAGTCCAAATGGATAATGCAGCCAATGCCTATACTGATGTGGAAATGGGAAAATGTTACTATGGACTTTGTCATGTGTCTCTCGAAGACGTCGAAGGGAAATAATGTGATATGGGTTGTGGTTGATCGACTCACCATGACTGCACATTTAATCTCTATTTAGGAAGATCTATCACTTGAAAAACGTGAAAAGATATAGGTGAAGGAAGTGATGACACTTCATGGTGTTCCACTCTCAATTGTCTATGACCATGATCCAAGGTTCACATCTAAATTATAGAGGGGACTTCAACATGCTTTGAGTACTAAACTAAATTTCCGCACGACATATCACCCTAAAACTGATGGCCAATATGAAAGGACAATTCAGATGCTTGAAGATACGGTAAGAGCCTGCTCTCTAGAATTCATCGGTGGATGGGATCAGCATCTCCCGATTGGTTCAGTTCTCATACATAAATAGTTTCCACTCGAGTATTGAGATGGATCTATATGAAGCTATGTATGGAAAGAGATGTAGTACTCCAACCTGTTGGGATGAAGTTGGACAAAGAAAGATACATGGACTCGATCTTTTACAAGAGATGATAGAGAAGGTTCAAGTCATCCAGAAACACATCAAAGCTCCTCAGAGTCGGCAAAAGAGCTATACTGAAAACCGTCGTATGGATGTGGAGTTCGATGTTGGAGACGAAGTCTTCCTTTGAATATCATTGTGGAAGAGAGTCATGCAATTTGGCAAGAAAGAGAAGCTATGTTCAAGGCACATTGGCCCCTTTGAAATCCTTGACCGTATAGGAGCAGTGGCGTATTAGCTTGCACTTCCACTAAATATGGATCAAGTTCATGATGTTTTTCACATATCACTCCTATGGAATTACATACCTGATCCATCAAATGTACTAAACTTAGAGGTGGTACAGCTAGAAGATGATATCTATTATGAGGAGCAGTAGGTAAAGATTCTAGACTAGAAAGATAATGTTCTACGCAACAGGACAACCCACCTTGTCACATCGTTATGGAGGAACCATAAGTTTAGAGAATCAACTTCGATACTAGGGGAGGCGATGAAGGAGAAGTACCCTCACTTGTTTTTGTAAAGTAAAATTTTGTGGGAAAAATTTCATAAGGGGGGAAAAACATAACGACCCAAAGTTTTTCAATGGAAATTCCATTCTTAAAAATATGTCATAAAATCACATGGAAACACAAAATAATGAAATACTATGTTCTGAGTGACCTTTAATCATATGTATTTCACTTTTGTGTTTGGAATTTTGAAAATATGACATACACGGTTGTGTTCAAGATTATTTTTAGAGTCTAATAGAACAAACATAATTTTTGGTGAATAGTAACCTTCTCTTATGAATAGTAAAATACACATATGAATAGTGATATACACTAATGAATAGTATCCTTAACAACTATAGTATGAAAATAATATTCAAGTGAAAGTATGATGTACATATTTTTTAGAATAAGTAAATGAATGTATTAAAACTGGCCTTTTAATAATAAACTATGATTTTAATTAAATAATAAATTAATCATAGTTAGAATATTATTTTTGAAAAATGGATTTCCTTTTTGGATTTTACATGTCAAAAAATCGTTGGGGTGAAATGTTTGGATTTTGTTGAAATACTTTAATTTTGGATGAATAGTGAAATACCATAATTTACAGAAATAAGCTAAATAAGCTAATTATAAAGTCATTCATGGTGTTTTGTTTATGTAACCCACTTGGTTTGGGATAGCATGATAAAATGTCTATTCTTGGTCAAATAAGACTTGCTATTCCTAGTCTTGTGGAGAAATAATAAATTAATGAATTTTATATTAAGACAACCCATCTCCCCTCCACTATAAAAACCACCATTCACACCCTCATTTCCTCACACCTCTAAAGATTCAAGACTTGAATATAATATACCCAAGAATCTTCCCTAGCCACTCCCCCAAATTCTAATGCTTTTGGTCACATAAAAAGATAATTCTTAGGCCCCTTAAGGAGGATCTCAAGAGGAGGATTCAAGAGGTAATTTCTCTCCTTTTCGTTTAAATTCCTTTCAATTTCAAGTACTTTTCTTATTCTCTCCCAACATAACATTGTAGAAATGTTTTGGAAACTCCAGTATTATACATATAAAATAATTTTATGATAATAATTGGATATTATGTCATCCAACAACCTTTCTCCTATTCTTTTTGTTTTATAAAAGAAAACGTTGTTCGTAGGGTGTTAACCTATCACCTTCAAGAATGACATGTTTTCCATTTCCATTTCAACCTTTGGATCTGGTAATTAAACCATTTTTGTGGTTGAACTAGAATATTATATATCTATTATGTCTAATTTAATGTTCTAGAACTAACTTATGTTCATATTTCTAAATGATTATACAAAACATGATCGTTGTGGTTGAAAAACCTCCCAAATTAACCCAAACAATAATCATTTAATTTTTTTTATCTAATGACTCATCCTCATTGTATATAATATAATTCACTATAAGGTCATTTTAAATTCCAAGATATCATTAATAACTTGTAATAACAATTTTGTATGTTTACCCTTGTTCTACCCGAACATCAATTTATGAATTCAAGTGAACCGCTCAAGAAAACCATAAAAATAGACATTCCCGAAGAATGCTTTTAAACCCCATAACTCATCAAAATGCCCATAAAATAACATAATGAAAGAAAAATGAACCCTTCTAATTTATAAAAGGTTATTTAATTTCTAATTAATAAATATAATGTCCTTATAGTAGACATTAATGTGGAGGAAGTGTTTGGATACAAGGTAAGGGGAAATCCCAAACCCAATTTTTTTTCTTTGGGTTCTCCCTCTTTCACTTCATATTTGATCTGGTGATTCCTTAAAAAATCATATTTCCATCATTATCTTACATTTTTTGGAATATAAATGTTTTCTACTAATGTTTATGTCAAACAAAATGTTTTCCAAAACAACTCTTCTTTTAAGAACTCACCTTTTACTTCTTATTCAAGGTTGATGGTTCTTATGTCAAGTATTTTATTCCCTCCTTTTAGGAACCCAATGTTTTTGAATTTGTTCTTATGATATGAAGCCCATTCATTTCCATGGGTTAGTTATGTTCATTATTGATATATATTCTAAGTGGTCTTCATGATAATGTTAATGCTATCATGTGATGGGTGCACCTGGAATTATACTGCCCTCTGATGCATTAGGTAAAGTGATAAATCTCACGAGTTAAAGTGAAATGATGTGTGAAAAAGATGCAAGATTTTTTCCCAATTATGTGTGGTAGTTAACCACTAATACATGATGTTTCATTTTTATGAATTTCCACATTTCAAATCATATATTTATTCTTCCTCTCATGTTCATGATCCTTTTCCTATGTTATGATTATGCTCACCCCATTATATATTGTTCTAATCTATCCTCTTACTAGTCTTTTAGCTCTCCCCTTTTGATGTATATCATTAGGTGAATACATGTAATAGGGGGAGGTCACGTGCCCATAAGAATCCAGAGAATAAGTAATTAAATAATTGTTTGTTCTTGATGTTGTAATTGTTATTTATGGTCCTAGTTTTCCCATGACACTAAACCTTTGGATCCTCTATGTGTAATAATATTATTTTATTTATCTTTAATATGATGTAATTGTAATGTATGAAAATGATAGTTTTCTATATAATCCCCATTATAATTCCCACACATGCACCTTTCACGACGTGATCATCAGGTCTTTACTGCATCCTGTTTCTCACACTGAGCATGACTCGCGTGGTCTAAGAGTAAGCATCGACCATGATATCCTCTAGGGGACGCCCTAGAGTGTAAGACCCACACCCTCTTGAACTTCGTGGACTTTGATCCTTGCTAAAGCAATGTACATATTACACCTCCCTGGGGTTCAATCCCAACAACCATTGGTCCCAACCACTTCACGTCGGTACACTAACACCCTCCCGAACTACATGGACTTTGATCCTTTCCAAGGCAAGGTACGTTGGAAGCCTCCCTAAGGATCAAGCCCAAAAACCATTGGTCCCCACCACTTCACGTCGGTTTACCAACACACTCCCAAACTACATATACTTTGATCCTTGCTAAGTCAAGGTACTTAGGATGCCTCTTGAGGTTCAAGCCCGACCCCCATCATTGCCGACTACTCCACATCAGTCCACCCCCATCTTATACAAGGATAAAATATACGCCCGCTTTTTTCCCACATGAAACTAAACCGTCCCCCAATCGATAGTAAATCATGGTGTTCCCCAATTGATGGTATGAAGTTTTGTTCCTCAACCGACGACAAGCCATTGGAATCCAAACCAGTGGTAAGCTGTTTTGATACCCCAATTGACGGTAATCCATTTCTTTCTCCAATTGATTGAAATTTGTTACTTTCACCAATAGATGGTAAGCCGTTGTGATCTATATCCAGTGTTAACCCATTGTTATCCCCATCCTTGGAACCCACATCCCTAGTCTGCCCCATGGTGTCAGGCCATCCCGAGCTATTAAACATGCATAAGCCGCAACATGTCATTGGGTCACAATCCTCTGCATGCACCCCAATTTCATGCTTCAACCTAGAGGTTACACTTCCTCTAGGAACCATTTATATGGGTTTCCTCCATAGGTTCCCCAGCCCCCCTCCCAGAACTACATAGACTTTGATTACCTACCATGGGGATATGTAGGAAGACTCTTCGAGGCTTGATCCCAAATCTAATGTCACATTCATGACGGTTCCATTTCATTCCCCCACCACTTCATTTTACTCTCTATCATCCATCCCAATTCTACCCTGGCCACCACATCCCAATAAAATCATGCCACTCACTTTCTCGTTGATCCTGGAAGCAATCAGGTAACAAACCACGCATTAGCCGCCAACATCAGCGATCCCACCAGGGGTTTACCTATCTGATCCACTCTAGTCAGTGTTTTGGTCAGTCCGATCAGTCTACGCTAGACATTAAACTTGTGTTATAACTTGTATTAAACATGGGAAGATGAGGAAAACCTTAGAGACATGCCTATGGCATATAATTCCCCGCATTTGATGTGGGATGCATCGAGCTTCCTTGCCCTCATGAACCTATATAATAAGGGGAAGAAACCCGAATGTGCCAGTGTTCTCATGTCCAGACACACATGTGATGTAAAACGTGACTACTACCCCAACCGATGGTTTCTTCTTTGATAGGACCCCTTGGAATGTCCTAACAGAACATGTGTAATTAACCGGTGTACATGAAGACATGGCACCGAGAAGAGTTTCAAGGACAACGTCTTAATCTATGAGGGAGACCCAGACTAGGTGACGAGTTCTGAGGAAGAATTCACCGAAGGATGAACTTACATCCCATCATCCCATTTCGATCAAGGAGCAAACATCCTTGAATAAGTGGCAGATGTTTCCCACCTTTGGAACGAAGGAATGCGGGGAAACAATCAGAATGTCTTCATCCTCAAACAGATGGATGCATGCGCCCCAAAGAATGCATTGGAAATAAAATCCTTGATAGTTTGTAATGTAAAAACATACGACATTTGTTTTTTTGGTTGTAGTCTTATATAAACATGGATGATGATTTCGTAGCACATTTTATAGTGGTGTGTGAATTTTTAGGTAGTACCTTTAACATAAAAACAACTTAGTATATTAACTATACTGAGGTTATTATATAACCATGATATGAAATCAATTTTATGAGGTGTATAAGAATATGAAATAAAAACACTTTTATAAATACATTTCCTATTATTCGGGTATCCTCCTTAGGTTTTCACTAATGCCTTACTAAGTTGGGTTTATTCCCAGGATAAGGATTATAAGATTAGGGGATAAATTTTGGGGATTTATTTGGTTAGTCATTGGAAAAAAATTTATTTATAGAGGGGTGTGATGATTGGGGATAGAGGGAGGACATTTATAATTGGGCGAGAGGGAACGCTTAAAATTTTCGAAATAATGCTTGGTGTAACCATGTTCTACCTAACAGTAGGGTTTTTTAACTCAAAACACATGACCCTAGAGGTTAAATGGTACAAATATAGCCATAAAATGGGTGTTTAACAAGTTTTTGGTCATTCATAAATGTTATATTCTATGTTTAACCACTATGTAAAATTGTTTTTCTCTTATCCACTTTAATTAATTTTAACTATTTTTCACTAATCACTTTGGTAAAAAATTATGTTTAAACTATTATACCTTAATGATTATTCTGATTCCAAATAAGGAATAAAATTTTCCTAATTCATCTCACATAAGTTGTAAAACTAATTTTAAATTAATCCCTCATACAGGATGAGAGAGTTGGTTTTTTAAAGTGAAAATATTTAAAAGTATAATATGTTTTATATTTAAATTCAATATAAAAATGATTCCAATGAAATAAACTGGATTAGTATATGTATAATTGAATTTCTTAAAACCAATTTGAATTATAATTTAGCATTATACGTTACTTTGATGAAAAGTATCATTTTAAATAAAATTCAATATTTTTCAATATTCATCAAAAATTAAACTTCTTAGAATAATACCAAAAATTTAACATAAGATAATTTTTAAATTATGTTTTTGAAAATGATGTCTATTTTTTCAAATAAATTTTTTAAAGGTTTAAAATTTTAGTTTTAAAACAAAATCACCATTAATGGAAGAAACACTGCCTTTCAAAAATTACATCTTTTTATGTGTAGAAATTTATTTTTTATTATCTAATTCATATAAAATATATTGGATGAATGTTAAAAACATTGAATGAATATATATTATATAAATTTAATTAATAAGATCCACTAATATTAATTAATTTAATTTATTAAAATTATATGCCTTCAACGCATAAACATAATTTTCATAAAAGGATTTTCAAAATATTCAATTGGTTTTTATATTATTTAATAATTAGTAGGTAATAAATTAATTCAAAAATATATTTTAATAATTTATTTAATCCAATTCATAACAACCATTTCATTGTTTAGGAGATAATTTCTATTTTAAATAATAATAATATTATAATTTGGTAAAACTTGGTCTTGCATGTAACTCACGACATTGAAGAAAGTAATTGGTGTGTGTAAGACAAGCTGAACTTTATGTTGCATGAATTAAGATCTATATAATAGCTTGAAATTATTTTAAATTTCAACTATATTTTAATGTCTCATGTTTTAATATTCCCTTCCACGCATGGTGTTCTGTGTCATACATGCTACAGAATAAAATATTATTCTTTTAAAATTTTATGGGGTTACATATTATAATTTTAATTTGATAAAATAAACCTTATTTCATAATTCAACATATAAAAATTATATTATGTTGAATTTTTTATATATTTTTTAAAATTATTTGTTTTTAGTTGAATAGTGAAAAATTCTGTATTTTTCTAATACTGTGACTTTTATTTGATTTAGAGATTTCTGACACCCTTTTCATATATATATATATATATATATATAAATTAAAGTAAATAATTTTTAAATTATACATTCAATTTAAAATACCAAGGAATATAATTTTAGAAAATTAGGAAAATATTTTATAAAAAACTATTTTTCATCTATTTCATTAATTAAAATTATGAATGAAAAAAGTATATTTTTTTCTTAATGTCACAAAAATATTATTTGAAAAATAAAAAACATAGTAATATCATTATAACCAATATCGTTTAAATTTTTTTCATATACATAAACATTATAGTTAATGATACACCTTTATTAAAAACGTTTTTATGTGTTACATGTGATTACATTGATATTAATTTTCTTATAGATAGAAAGATAATTTTATAAAATTATTATTATTTTTTAGATAATACTTTTAATATTATTTAATAAGTCCAATTTCACTTTCAGGTATAAAATTTAGATTATTAAATTAATGTTAATTACCTTCATGATAATGCTATAATTATTTTAAAATTATATATTATTAAAATCAAAGAATTTATTTTGACTCAATTGAATTGAAATCCTTGAAATAATTAATTAAATTTTCTGTATTTATGTATATATATTGACAGTCATTTAAATAGTAATCAATGGTAAATATAATTAAGAATACCTAGCGATGAACATGATTTTTTGTTCTATTGAAACGTTTTTCCATACATTATATGTTATACATTGAAATCAAATTTTATAATATTTTGAAATTTATTTTGTTTAAATATATTCATATTTATTTCCGTCATACCCAAATTTTTTAATATCGTTTATGTTATATTTTAATAAAACAAAAAATCACTTAATTAAAAACTACACATCTTGTATAAAATTTAAATATCAAAATTTATAAGATAATGGAAAAAATACTATCAACTGTATAATACTTTTGTGTAAATATTTAACTAAGTTTTTATAGACCCAAATAAACCCCAGAATACATTATATTGAATAATTGGATCCATTTAACTTGGAATAGTGTCATGAATTTCTTAAAATATGAAGGGTGTTTCCAAAATGTTCCATTTTCATCTCTTATAAAATGGGGTCACATACATCATTTAAAAATGAACCTACAATTATAAATTTCCTAGAAACTCTTCCTAAAATTTTTATCCTAGAATTCTCTCAAACGTTTTCCTCACTCTGGTCCCCCTAAATATTCCTATTCCCATCAATTCTATGGAATTTTCCATGGAACGATCCATTATTGGAAATGAACCCTTTACCAACAGTTTGGAACCATTGGTAAAGGCTGGATAACCATTGTTAAAATATATACCAACATTTATCCAAACAGTAGGAATGTAAGCCATAGGGAAAAACATATGCCAATGGTTTCTAGAAAATCGTTGGAATATTTTAGGAAATCTACACTATACCAACAGTTATATCAAACTGTTTCTATATCTTTTCACCAACGGTTTGAAACTATTCGTAAACATACTATTCCAATGGTTTCAAATTGTTGGAATATATTTTTGTAAATATTTTTACCAACGGTTTACAAAAACCGTTAGTATATCTATACATTTCACTATATCCCAACGGTTTGTAAACTGCGGTAAAAGTGTTTTTAACAATGGTTCTCTTAGAACCACTGGTATAAAACACATTCACAGCCATATGCCAAAGGTTTACAACTGTTTCCATAGGCTTTTCTATGCAATTTAGGCAGTAGCCTGCTAAATTCTTCCCTTTCTACATTTACAACTTCTCCAACTCCAATTACCAGCAATAACCAACTATAACATATACATATACACAATTAAATCATATAGATTTAACACATAATTCACCCTACAACTATACACACAGAGAATTAAAACATAATTCATAAGGTAATTATAAGCATACATAATTTTTTTAGAATTCAATTTAGAATTGAGATGAAAATTACATGTGAAATCCAAAATTAAATTCATAATTGAATACTAAATTGGAAACAAAAATAATGTAATTATAAATTATGAATACATTACAGAACAAACTTAATACGTAATTATATGTTTTATACAGAATTACGAATACATACAAAATTACATTTTTTGTAACACATACATGATTGAATTCAGAAATTAGAGGGTAATAACCCCAATATAAGGAAATGGATATATGACTTCAACCAAACACAATTATAATGTCCCATGGTCTTGGGAGGATGTCATTGAACTTAGTGATGATGGTAATGGGTGTGCATCAATAAGATTGTGTGACTTAGGGACTGTAGCTGTCATTGGCGTATTCAATGTCAGGTGTTTTAGAATAGGGGTAGGAGTTCCTCACATATGAATTGGATTGTGTGAGGCTAGACCATGGATCCTTGTGCTAAAGTATCAACACAATACGAATATGTTTGGTCGGTTTTCCGTATGCTAGTTGTTTTTACATAAAATTATGTCCATTTTAATCAAAAGACACACACTTCGAGTGATCTCGGACACACCGTGCCTCAGATTGAGGTGGGGATTGAGTCGTTAATGTCAGATATGACCCATGGATCATTGTACTAATGTATTAAAACAATCTAAATGTGTTTGGTCAGTTTTCTATATGCTATTTGTGGTTTTCACTTAAAATATTTTCCATTTCAAATAAAAGTGAGAAACTTTGAGTGGTACCGGACACACCATGCCTCAGATTGAGGTGGGGTTGACTTGTTGTAACATCCCAGGTAAATAAAGAATATTAAATTTTCATATTTATCAATATTTTTGAATAAAATTTTAATAATACTTTAAAGGGAATTCTATGTTCGATGGCGTACCCAATATGCAACAACGAGTTTTTTTTGATATTTTATGTTGCACACTAATAATATAATAATATTATTTTAATTGATAGTTAACGCCTAGCCATTGTAATGGAGGGAATGAACAGAACCAACTATGAAAGTATAATATATTTTTGTTAAATATTGTAACAATTACCCAATAAATGATAGAGGCATAAAATGCGAATGAATCCAATTTTAAGCATAAATATTCTAATATTCTTTGAAAGATCAATTAACCGCCTTTTGATGGAGAACCCTTTTTAAATATACTTTTTGTCAATATTATAAGTTATATATGAAAAAATAAAATCCATCTTTATAATTGGGACATAAAAATATACTTTGCATAATTTTTTTTTCGATAAAGTTTCTTTTTTAATGAATACTGAAAAATGATGTATTTAAATTCTAAACCTTATTTTATTCTAGTTTATTAATATGGATATATTATCTTCTTAATTGGTTTTAAATATTATTTAAAATATATTTTTTCCATTTATTCCAATGGTGGTAATTGTAATTAATTTCACATTGAACATCGACATAAACAAGTGTGAATCTTTTGATAGATATTGTTTATTAAAAACACACTATTTATTATGATAGCGGGAATTAATTCGAAATTAAATAATGCAACGTATAAGTTCTGAATTTGTAAAAATGGAAATCATTTTTTAATTTGTAATATCAAATTTACTTTGGATAAATTTTTTGCATTTTTCTGACAAATGTTCATTTTTAATGAATAGTGAAAAATACTGCATTTTGCTTCAAAAATTATTTTTTATCTAATTTAATTATATTGTTAGATTGTCCTTTTAATTAGTTTTAATTTTTAATTGAATTATGTTTTTATCACGTAAAACAATGTTATTCATTGGATGTAATTTCACTTTTCAATTAGATGTAAAAACAAGTCAATCTTTTGATAAAGTTTACTTCTTAAAAACCTGTCTTTGGTTTGGACAACAGGAATTATTTTTAAATTAATTACTGCAATTTCTGTGTTTGAAATTTGGTAAAATTACTTCCATATTTGGAATCTTAAGGTCCAAATTATGTAATTAAGACTCTTTTTTGGAGATTATGAATAGTAACAGTGATAATTATCTTTAATTATCGTGATTAATTAGTAATAGGGTAGTTAAGGGTAAACAAATAATATCATAATAATACAAAATTACCCATCCATATATCCTAATCCTATTTTCTGAGTCATGGAAGACCATTTTATGTCTCGTGACAACTTAGGGACCCCATGGAATCACTTTTGTTTGATAGTGGCCTTTTATCATATTATTTTTAAAGAAAGGGAAATATAATATAAGTATGTAATACCTAAGTAAAACAATTTTAATTTTGTTTATAGAAATGATATATTTTACTATAAATAGTCATTTGAAAGATAAAAAGATTTCATACATCATTTTAGTTTATTTATAATTTTTAGACAACAAATATATAAAATTATTTATTACACAATGATGATGTTGTTATTACCTCATTAATGAAACATTTAAATATATGATATTATAAGTGTTAATTTTTTTTGAAACATTAGATGCTATCCAAGAATTTTATAGATGATTATTACATGTAAAATATATGTAAATGATTTTATTTTGAAGTAATAAAGATTGTATTCCTTTATCAATAGTCAATTTCCAAATAGTGTCGAAATTGGCATAAATGAGTTTTTAAAACAAATGTTATTTTATTAAATAATATAATTGTCTAAAAAATATAATATTCTTCCAAATTAAATATAATATATAAATAATTTCATTATTGATACAATTATGGGACAATTGTCATTTTATAGTAATTATTATGACCTTATAGTTTGAAAAATAAAAAAAAGACTTGGTAAGAATTAATAATTTTAACTATGGGTTAAAATAAAAAGATAGGGTGAATTATATGAACTCCCCTTGTATAAATCCTATTGGTTGAGTTTATTTATACGCCTTATCCTATTATCCTTGAAATATATAATTTTGGAACCATTATAATTTGAAAAACATTTTATAATAAATTAATATTTCATGACATTCCAAGAGTGCCCCTTCTCCCTATAATAAAAGGCCACCCACCTCTACCCTCTTATCCACACCTCTCAAGCCCTTGGATCGTACAACCCCTGCTAATGTTGTCTCTACACATACCTATACTACTCCTAGATGCCTCACTTTGGGCATAAGTCTTTCAAAGGAATCCTTTAGCTCAAATCAAAAAGAGTTACCCAATTTAGAGGTAATGTCTTCTCTCGAGTTTCTTTCTTTTATTTTCCTTCTTAACTCACCACTATATTCTCATTTTTTTATCCCATAATAACAGAAGTATCCAAAATATACTAGTATGTTTTTATGATATGTATTCTACCTTCACTTACACACACCTCCGTCTAATGGTTAAAGAACATACTGTTTCTGTGGGTGGTGAATTACTGCCTCACGAAACGATGATTTTTCAATAATTTTTTAACACCACCCATGGTGGAAATTATGATGGAAATATATTTATATATGATATATATTATATTTATTCCCACTCTATTCTTCTGTATTTTATATTTAAGAAATACCATTATGCATTTCATGTAGTGTAACTACAGTAATTTCATCTGAGTAAATGTGGACTGCCGCCCCCTTAAGTGATGTGACTCGTTCATGAAAAACATAGAATTTATAAAAAATGTATTTAATGAACATGTCTTACCTATATAAAATATATATTATAATGTAATTATAACATATCTAGTTCTCATTTAGTTTTAATTCCTTTAATATGACGAATAAATGAATGTTGCGTTCATGCATACGTACGGCCTACCGTCTCCATGAATAGTGCATTTCATTTTTTATCTCCAAATGATATGGTATAGTATAATGTGAATATATACTGGATATATATGATATTTGAATCATTAATACTATTTTGGAGATGATGTACTTATAACTACATGGAAAATTCTTTTCAAACAAATTCATTTTTGACTCATGTACCGAACATCGACAAAACGTATAATATGAACTCACGTAATTAACAAATTATTATAACATGATAATATGTGATATGAATTTAATAATAAACATTAAATTATTTCCTTATTAAATTATAAATTGACCTAAGTTTATTATTCAGGAATATAAAGAACGAACGAGAACAAGCCAGACTTGAGATAAGGGATCCTACCTCTCTCTTTCTTTCTAAGTACTCTCTTTTATGTCATTCCTTTTAAGCACATCATTCTTATTTTGGGGGATGATATTTTATATTCCACTTAATGTAATTTTTATGTTCATATTTTGATATACCCTATTTTATCTCATCAATCCATTTTTGGAAGTTTCGAGTGGTGCCGTTAGGCTGCTGAATTTTCGTAAGAGGGTTTCTAATCACACTTTTAATTCCATGAGATTTCCATTTTTTGCCAATTATTTATTCCATGTGGTGTATTATGTACTTCCATTTGATATATATTATCAAGATTCTATTTATATTCATGGTATATTGTGATTCATTTGGTTCTTTTTATCTTTTGGTCATACGACTTGATTGATTACAATGAGTTAAGGGTGTTTTATCTCACATTGTATTCTCGTGAGATTCATGCTATATTTTCGACTATCTCTTTTGAGTGGCATATTTAATGCCACATATTCTAATATTTGGGTAATATAATTTTTTTATGGGTATTTACATAAACTTTGTATTGTCCTTCTTTCATGGGGTGTACGTTTTGCATGTTACCCAAATCGGTAAGGGAACCTTTCACCCTCCTCTTTTTAAAAGACTTCTTTTTGTTAGGTATTTTAATTTAAACCTTCTTATCCTGGGATATGTTCTTATATATCCTTATTGCTGTAAATGTTATGTCCATGTGATTAGATACCCTTTTTATCTCTCATCATCTCATTTTCTGATGTTTAATGTGATGCCTTTAGGCTATCAAATTTTATTTTTGCAAGGGAACTTCTTAATCCAATTTCAATTATTTGGGTTAATCCTATACTTCATGATTATGTCATGATATGAATATGTGTGGATGACCTCTGATTGGTTTATGATTAATATCCACTTATATTGTGTGTATTTATATTTGTCACACATAGTGACATAATTGATTTATTCTTAATCTGAGGATACCATCCTTGTAAGGGACTTCATCTCAATATTTTTCGTTGAGGCATATTATCATTTATACAAAACATTATTTTATATAGTGTATAAACCCATTTTACTTTTACTTTTATTCAAAATAAATCATTCCTCTACGAATCGTTTTACTAAAAGACAAAAATTATGTTTTTTTTAATGTACGTGGTGACAACAACCTTTCCACCACCGCGAGTATTATTTGATCGGGTGATTCCTCAACAAGCCATAATTTTTTAAAAGAAAATAAATACCATATACTCTTTTACATATTTTGGAATTGAAAATGGTTTTGATAAAGGATTATTTTATGTCAATATATTTAAATTATATATTGTGATTGAAATGTTGAAATTTTATCATTCCTTTATTTTGGTTTTATGTGTTATGATTTTATTATGGTACTTGGACATTTGACTGGTGGTTACGTGATAAACCAAATGAAGGGTGGTTCCATGAAAACTAGGATGGGTGGTTACATTATATCCTCTAATGCATTTGGTATGGAAGTCGTCCGTATGGCTATTCCATTTAGTGGCTTGTGAGGATGTTGACTGTATGGTTATTCCATTTAATTATGTTTATGTCTAATGATACCTTTATATGTTATGTGTTCTTTATATGGGAATTTTTGTGATCTTTTGGTCAAAAAAGAGTAAGAAATGATCTTTTATTTAGTGAAGAGTATTTACTACAACATAAAGGTGAAAAGTATTACTTATGATAAAGTATTCATTATTTACATATTGTTTTGAAAAACTAACAGTTTCCATTCTTTGTGTATCTCTTATTGAGCTTTTTATGCTCCTCCCATATTTTTGAAATGTTTTTCACAGGATATAAAGTGGAATAGGGTCAAGGATGGGAACAAGGAAATTCCATACTGTCTAAAACATTGAACTAGACCTGTTTTTTTAAGAGTTTTTATTTTATGAAAAAAAAAATCGAAACTGGGTAGAAGTGTCTACCTTGTAATCTTTGTGATGTAATAGGTATGTCCTAATTCTCTAAATCTCTAAACGTGAAAAGATCATAAAAGTGAATTATTCAATTAATTCATGATTATGTAATGGTTTAAGTCAAAGTCCTTATAGTTGGTATCAATGGTATGTTTAGATAACTTTAGAGGTTAGTGTATTCTTTAGGAATAAGTGACATTACCATAATGGTTAATATTTTAGAAAGATTCATAGTTTTAGATAAAGTGAATGAGTTTAAGATGACATGAATAATTATATCTTAGTATTTAACCTTCACATAAGAAATTATATGATGATTCTAATGATATTATCACCCTGGCCTTTCTGGTTTTAGTAAATGGCTGGATCTAGCAGGCACCAAAGTAACAACGGATTTGTTGAAAACGGTGGCAGTTTTCTAAAAGAACAACTAAATGATATGGGAGCTGCAATGAGAACTCTTGTGGTTATTCTCAACCAACTATAAAGATTCATGATTAACCACATGAACCTTGGTGAGTTATCTAATGCATCATGTATGAGATAACCAACTTAATGTGGATGTTCAGGTAATAATTATGAAGGTAACCACTAGGGTTTATATAATCCTTACTTTTGAGGTAATTATGGGTTACAATATGTTATGATTGAAAATGAAAGGCATGAGATAAACATGAGGTTAAATTAGGATATGGTTATTTTTGAAGATTTTATCTATTTTTGGGGAATGTTTTAAGAATTATATAGTTTTGGAAAAAGGACAACATGAAGACCGTGTAGTAACTCGTCGCGTCGGACGAAGCTGTGGGAATCGAATCCACAACCAATGTGCGACTGGGATTTATCACCCACCACTAGAATACGTGAAGTCTCTGGTTAGTATGACTAATTTTTTTGGGTTATATGATCTTATGAATCAGAAATAAGTTGATTTGGTTTATATATGAAAATTATTAACCTATCATGGAGGATATGTGATTAGGTTAAGTACTTTTCAGTATGAGACTTTAAGAGTAACTGATGTTATTTGGGGATAAATGTTAAGATTTATCCTAGAAGACTACGTGATTAAATCCTTCATTGATTTGGGATTCAATAATAGTTTGGATTACTTTGATGAATTTTATGGATAGCTGTTTATTAAATTGTCTAATGAACTTTGGGTTTTGATGGACAAATTTTGGCAATTAAGAGTAGTTTTTCTTTTTGTAAAAGATTTTCCTTTTTGGGGATTTTCTGATCTTGTACTAACCATTTTGGTTTTGGTATAAAGTCATCGGAAATATATAGTTCTCTTTTGTGTATTAGGTGATTCTCTAAAAGTTGATTATAGCACTCTTAATGAGAACAAGTCATCCTAAATACACATCTTTTGGAGAAAATATGAGTTTGTGTAAGAAATCTAGTAAGAGATGAATGACTACATGATAGGTAAGTATGATTCATTATGATTTAGTTAAGCTCATAAATAAATTCCTCAATGAAAAGTAACTTAAAAAAATTGTTGTCTATTAACTTTTCCTGCTGGGGAATCAAATACCGTTTAACCCATCAAAAGATTGTGATTTTCTAGTGGTTAACTTTCTCCTAAACTTGTTTTATATCACTCTCCATCAGAACTTGAACCTTTGTTTTCTCTTCCATATCCATGTTTTCTATCATGGAATCCTAGTATGGGTTAACTCAGGTGACTTTGTACTTCTCTTTCTTTCTTTTAATGTGACAGTTTAATTGACTCCTTTTCTGATGCGGGTCTTTCAATGATGTTTCCGAGCCCAATTTTAAAATTGCGGGGACACAATTTACAAAAGGGGGGAAGGATGTAATATCCAAAGTAAATAAATAATATGAAATTTTTATATTTATCAATATTTGTGAATAAAATGTTATTATTACTTTAAAGGGAATGTTATGTTTGATGGCGTACCCAGTACGCAACAACAAGTTTCTTTGAAATCTTACGTTGCACACTAATAATATAATTATATTATTTTAAATGGTAGTTAATGCCTAGACATTGTAATGGTTGGAATGAACAGAACCAAATACCAAATTATTATATATGATTGTTAAATATTTTAACAATTACCCAATAAATGATAGTGGCTTAAAATGCAAATGAATCCAATTTTAAGAATAAATATTATAATATTATTTAAAAGGTTGATTAACCACCTTTTGATGGAGAACCCATTTTAAATATATGTTTTGTCAATATTATATGATATATTTGAAAAAATAAAATTTTATTTTAGAATCAGGACAAAAAAATTTACTTTATATAATTTTTCATTGTTTTTCTCATAATGTTCATTTTTTAATGAATAATAAAAAATGTTGTATTTTAATTTAAAAACTCCTTTTAATATAAATTATTTATATGGATATATTAATTTTTTAATTGGGTTTAAAGTTTATTTGAGATATATTTTTACAATTTAATCCAATAGTGGTCGTTGGAATTAATTTCACTTTTAAATTGGACATAAACAAGTGTTAATCTATTGATAGATATTGTTTCTTAAAAACACCCTATTTGTTTTGATAGCATGAATTAATTATAAAATTACTTAATGGAACTTATATTTTTTGAGTTTGGTAAAATGGAAATTCTTTTTTAATTTGGAATATCAAATTTACTATGGATAAATTTTTTTTATTTTTCTTACAAATGTTCATTTTTAATGAATAGTGAAAAACAATGCATTTTACTTAAAAACTTCTTTTTCATGTAATTTAATTATATAGATATATTGTACTTTTAATTTATTCTAATGTTTAATTGAATTATATTTTTATCACTTAATAAAATTTTATTCATTGGATGTAATTTCACATTTCTATTTGATGAAAAAACAAGTCAATCTTTTGACAGATTTTACTTCGTAAAAACTCATCTTTGGTTTTGACAACGGGAATTATTTTTAAATTAATTACTGCAATTTCTGTGTTTGGAATATGGTAAAATGGATTCCATATTTGGAATCATAAAGTCCAATTATGTAATTAAGACTCTTTATTTGGACATTATTAATAGTAACGACGACAATTATCTTTAATTATTGTGATTAATTAGTTATCGGGTCATTAAGGGTAATAAAATAATATCATAATAATACAAAATTACCCATACATGTGTCTTAATGCTATTTTTTGAGTCATATCCGACCATGGTATGCCTTCTTCCAACTTAGGGACCCCATGTAATCACTTTTGTGTGATAATAACCTTTTATCATATTTTTTTAATGGAAGGGAAATATAATAAAAGTACGTAATAACTAAGTAAAACAATTTTAATTTTGTTTATATAAATGATTTCTTTAACTATAAATATTCATTTGAAATATAAAACGATTTCCTACATCATGGTATTTTATTTATTATTTTTATACATTAAATAAATACATTTATTTATGAAACAATGATGATGTAGTTATTACCTAATTAGTGAATGATTTAAATATATGATATTATAAGTGCAAAATAATTTTGTTTTGAAACTTTTTAGGATATAAACGAAATTTATAGATAATTATAACATGTAAAATATATTTTAATTCTTTTATTTTTAAGGAATAATGCGTTTATTCCCTTATTGAAAGTCAACTACCAAATAGTGTCGAAATTGGCATAAATGAGTTTTTAAAACAAATGTTATTTTATTAAATGGCATGATAGTCTAAAAAACCTAATACTCTTCCAAATTACATCTAATATATTACTAATATCATTATTGAAACAATTATGGGACTATTTCTATTTTAATGTAATTATTATAACCATATAGTTTGAAAATTAAAAAAGACGTGGTAATAATTATTAATTTTAAATAAGGGTTAAAATAAAAATATATGTTGAATTATATGACCTCAACTTGTCTAAATACTATTTATTGAGCTATTTCTACCACTTATCCTTTTATCCTAGATATATGTCATTTTGGAACCGTTATAATATGAAAAACATTTTATAATAAATTAATATTTCATGACTTTCCAATAGTTCCCCTAATCCCTCTTATAAAAGGCCAGCACCTCTACCCCCTTTCCCCCAACTCTGAAACACTTGGATCATCATAACTCTGATAATATTTTATCTCCACATATCTATATTACACCTATAATCTTCACTTTGGGTAGAAGTCTTTCCATGGAAGCCTTTGGATCAAATCAAAAAGAGTTAACCGATTTAGAGTTAATGTCTTCTCTCAAGTTTATTTGTTTTATTTTCCTTATTCACACACCACTATCTTATTATTTCTTGATACCATAACAACACCAGTATAATAAATATACAAGGATTTTTTATGATAATAATTCTACCTGCACTTACAGACACCCCCGTCTAATGGTTAAAGAAGTACTGTTTCTGTGGGTGGCGAATTACTGCCTCACGAAACGATGATTGTTCAATTTTCTATTTAACACACCTCATGGTGGCCATTATGATGTAAATATATTTATATATTATATATATTATATGTATTCTCTCTTTGAGCTTCTGTATTTTATATTTAATACATACCTTTATGCTTTGCATGTTGTGGAACTGTGATAATTTAATCTGAGGAAGTGTGGACTACAGCCCCCTCATATGATGTGACTCATTCATGCCAATCATAGAATTTATAACGAATGTAATTAATGAACTTATGTTACCTATATAACATATATATTATAATAGAGTTATAATATATCTATGTCTCATTTAGTTTTAATTATTTTAATATGACAATGAAATTAATGTAGCGTTCATGCGTACGTATGACATACCATCTCCATGAACGATGCATTTAATTTTTTATCTCTAAATGTTATGGAATAGTATAAAGTCAAAATATACTGTATATAAATGATATTTAAATCATTAATATTATTTTTTAGATGATTTAATTATAAATACACGGACAATTCTTTTCAAACAAATTCATTTTTAACTCATGTATTGAACATCGAAAAAACGTATAATATGAACACACATAATTAACAAATTATTTTAACATGATAATGTGTGATACTAATTAAATAAAAAAATTAAAAGAAATTCCATATGAAATTAAAAAATTTACCTATGTTTATTATTCAGGAATATAATGAATGAATGATAACATGTCAGACTTGAGGTAAGGGATCCTACCTCACTCTTTATTTTTAAGTACTCTCTTTTATGTCATTCCTTTTAAGCTCCTATTTCTTATGATGGGGGATGTTATTTTATATTACTCTTACTGAAATTTTATGTTCATATGATTAAAGACCCTATTTGATCTCATCAATCCATTTTTGGATGTTTTGAGTAGCGTCGTTAGGCTGCCGAATTTTCGTAAGGGGATTTCTTATCTCAATTTTAATTATGTGAGATGTCCATTGTTCGCCAATAATTTATTGCATGTGGTGTATTGGGTACTTACATTTGATATATATTACCATGATTCTATTTATATTCTTGTCATTTTTTGATTCATTTGGTTCTTATTATCTTTTGGTCTTACGACATGATTGATTACAACGAGGTAAGGAGTTTTTATCTCACTTTTTATTCTCGTGAGATTCATGCTATATTTTCCACTATCTCCTTTGAGTGGTATATGTACTGCCCGTTATTCTATTCTTTGGGTAATATAATTTTTTATGGGTATTTACATCAGCGTTGTAAAGTCTTTCATTCCTGGGGTGTATGTTTCAAAAGTTACCCAAATCGGTAAGGGAACCTTTCACCCTCCTCTTTTTAAAAGGCTTCTTTTTATTAGGTATTTTAATTTACATCTTATTATGTTCGGATATGTTCTTATATATTCTTATTTTTATAAAGGTTATGTCCAAGTGATGTGATACCATTTTTTTCTCTCATCATCTCATTTTATGAAGTTTAAAGTGACGCAGTTAGGCTATCCTATTTTTGCAAGGGAACATATTAATCCTATTTCAATTATTTGGGTTAAACCTCTACATCTTGATTTTTTCGTCCTATGACTATTTGTGGATGACCTATGATTGTTTTACTCTTAATATCCAATAATATTGTGTGTATCTATATTTTTCATACATAATTACGTAATTGATTTATCCTTAATCTATGGATACCATATTTGTATGGGACTTCATCTCAATCATTTTCGTTGAGGAATATTTTCATTTATACAAAACATTATTTCATATGGTGTATAAACCCCTTCGAATTTTACTTTTACTAAAATGGAATCTTTCCTCTAGGAAGAGTTTTACTAAACAACAAAAATTATGTTTTTTAACATACACGGTGACAATGACCTTTCCACCACTGCGAGTATTATTTTATCTTTGGATTCCTCAACAAGTCGTAATGTTTTAAAAGAAAATAAATACAATATACTCTTTTACGTATTTTGGTATTGAAAATGGTTTTGATAAATGATTATTTTATGTCAATATATTTAAATGATATATTGTGATAGAAATGTTGAAATTTTATCACTCCTTTGTATTGGTTTTATGTGTTATGATTTTATTATGGTACTTGGACAATTGACGGGTGGTTACGCGGTAAACCAATTGTTGGGTGGTTCCATGAAGATCAGGACGGGTGGTTACATTATAACCTCCAATGCATCTATTATGGAAGTAGGCCGTATGGCTTTTCCATTTAGTGACTTCTGTGATAGTCGACCGTATGGTTATTCCATTTAAGTATGTTTTTGTCCCAAGTTACCTTTACATGTTAGGTGTTCTTCATATGGGTATTATTGTGATCTTTTTGTTACAAAATGGTAAGTAATGATCATTTATTTAGTGAAGAGTATTTACTACTTCATAAAGGAGAAAAGTAGTACTTATGATAATGTATTCATGATTTACTTATTGTTTTGAAAAACTAACAGTTTCCCTTCTTTGTGTATATCTTACTGAGATTTTTATGCTCATCCCATGTTTCTGAAATGTTTTTCAAAGGACATAAAGTGGAATAGGGTCAAGGATGGGATCAAGGAATTATCATGCTATCTAAAACATGGAACTAGACATGATTATTTTTAAGAGTTTTTATTTTCTGAAAAAACGGAAAATGTGTAGAATTGTCTACTTTGTAATCTTTGAGATGTAATAGTTATGTCCTAATTCTCTAAAACTCTAAACCTAAAAAGATCCTTAATGTTAATTATCATTTAATTCATGATTATATAATGGTTTAAGGTCGGGTCCTTATACTCGTACAAGTTGCAAATGACCCATGGATCGTTGTGCTAATGTATCAACAAAATCCGAATACGTTTGGTCAGTTTTCTGTATGCTAGTTGTTTTTAGTTAAAAGAGTCTCCATTTAAAAAAAATTTAAAGACACTTCGAGTGATACCGTACACACTGTTCGTCGGATTGAGGTGGGGATGAATTTTACACGTCACAAATGACCCATGGATTGTTGTCCTAAAGTATCAACATAATCCAAATGCGTTTGTTCAGTTTTCCGTATTCCAGTTATTGTTTTCAATTAAAAAGTTATCCATTTAAAATAAAATTGAGACACTTTGAGTGGTACCAGCCACACCGTGCCTTTGATTGAGTCGGGGTTGACTCATACAATAAATATTTACCCATGGATCATTGTGCTAAAGTATCAACACAATCCAAATACATTTGGTTGGTTTTCCATATGCTACTTGTTGTTACTTATAAAGGTGTCCATTTTAAACAAAATAAAGACACTTTGAGTGATACGAGCCACCTATTGCCTTCTATTGAGGAGGTTTTGACTCGTACACATCACATATGACCCATGAAACGTTTTCAAAAAGTATCAACAAAATCAGAATGCGTTTTGTCGGTTTTCCGTATGCCAGATGTTGTTTTCACTTAAAATGTTGTCCATTTCAAATAAAAGTGAGACACTTTGAGTGGAACCGGCCATGCCATGCCTCATATTGACTCGGGTTTGACTCATACACGTCAAAAATGACCCATGGATCCTTGTTCCAAAGTATTAACACAATCTGAAAATGTTTGGTCTATTTTTTGTATGCCATTTTTTTTACATAAAATGATTTCCATTTTAATCAAAATACAGACACTTCAAGTGATATTGGTCACACCGTGACTCGGATTGAGGTGGGGTTGACTCGTACACATCGAAAATGACCCATGGATCCTTGTGCTAAAGCATCAACAAAATATGAATACATTTGGTCGGTTTTTCGTATGCCAGTTGTTTTTACTTAATAGAGTGTCCATTTTAATCAAAAGAAACACAATTTGAGTGATACCGGCCACACCATGCCTCATATTGAGGCATGGTTGACTCGTACATGTCACAAATGACCCATGGATTGTTTTCCTAATGTATCAACAGAATATGAATAAGTTTGTTCTATTTTCCATATTCCAGTTGTTGTTTTCACTTAAAATGTTGTCCATTTAAAATAAAAGTGAGACACTTTGAGTGTTACCGGCCTCATCGTGCCTCATATTGAGGTGGGGTTGACTCGTACATGTAAAAAATGAACCATGGATCCTTGTGCTAAAGTATCAACACAATATGAATACGTTTGGTTGGTTTTCCTTATGCCAATTGTTTTTACTTAAATGGGTGTCCATTTTAAACCAAATAAAGTCACTTCGGGTGATACCGGAAATACCGTGCCTTAGAATGAGGCGGGGTTGACTAGAAAACGTCACATACGACTCATGGATCATTTTCCTAAAGTATCAACACAATCTGAATGCGGTTGGTTGGTTTTCCATATGCCAGTTGTCGTTTTCAGTTAAAATGTTGTCCATTTCAAATAAAAGTGAGACTTTGAGTGGTACCAGCCACACCATACATTGGATTGAGGCGGCAATGACTCATAAATTTCAAAAATGACCCATGGATCCTAGTTCTAAAGTATAAAGACAATCCGAATACGGTTGGTCGGTTTTCTGTATGCGAGTATTTTATACTTATAATGATGTCTATTTTAAACAAAAGGCAGACACTTCAAGTGATATTGACCACAACATTCCTCATATTGAGGCATGATTGACTCATACATGTCAAAAACGACCCATGAAACCTTTTGCTAAAGTATCAACACAATCCGAATATGTTTGGTCAGTTTTCTGTATGTCAGTTGTTGTTACTTAAAAGAGAGTCCATTTTAAACCAAATAAAGACACATCGAGTGATACTGACCACACTGTGCCTCAGTTTGAGGCGGGGTTGACTCATACATGTCAAAAAATGACCCATGTATTGTTTTTATAAAGTATAAATAGAATCCAAATGCATTTGGTTTCTTTTCCGTATGCTAGTTTTTTTTTCACTTAATTTGTTGTCCATTTCAAATAAAAGTGTGACACTTTGTGTGGTTTCGGCCACACCGTGCCTCAGATTGAGTCGGGGTTGACTCATACATGTCAAAAATGAACAATGGAAACTTATTATAATGTATCAAATTAATCCTAATATGCTTGGTCAGTTTTCCATATGCCAGTTGTTTTTACATAAAAGGGTTTCAATTTTAATCAAAAGAAAGACATTTTGAGTGATACCAACCACATTGTGCCTCAGATTGAGGTAGGATTGCCTTTTACACAATGAATATGACCCATGGATCATTTTCCTAATGTATCAACACAATATGAATGCATTGGTAAGTTTTCCGTATGCCAGTTGTTGTTTTTGCTTAAAATGTTGTCCATTTCAAATAAAGGCGAGACACAATGAGGTGTATCGGCCACACCGTGCCTCAGATTGAGGCAGGGTTGACTCGTACACGTCACAAATGACATGTGGATTGTTTCAATGATGTATCAATACAATCAGAAAGCGTTTTGTTTGTTTTCTATTTGCAATTTGTTGTTTTCACTTAAAATCCTATCCATTTCAAATAAAAGTGAGACCGTTTGAGTGGTACCAGCCACACCGTGCCTTGGATTGAGGTGGAGTTGACTCGTACACATCAAAAATGACCCATGAATCGTTGTCCTAATGTATCAACAAAATCCAAAAGCATTTGGTTAATTTTCTGTATGCCAGTAGTTGTTTTCAATTAAAATGTTTTCCATTTCAAATAAATGTGAGACACTTTGAGTGGTACCGGCCACACTATTCCTCGGGTTGAGGTGGGGTTGACTCATACACATCAAAAATGACCCATGGATCCTTGGGATAATGTTCCAACACAATCCAAAGCTCCCAAGAGATCCTAAGGGTAGATCTCCTTTGATCCTTGGGAGTTTTGAGTGCTGTCAAGTGAGATTTGAAGATCCAGGTGAGTCTAATCTTCTACTTGATCCCACTTTTAGATTAGTGTTTTCACTCTTCTCTCATTTTCTTATAGAGATCTAATACCCTCTTTTACATTAGGATTTAGGGTGAATCTTGAAGAGAGCATATATTGGGATCCGAGATGGTGAATTAAGAGTGCGATTATCTCCGGAATCAAGGTAGGTGGTCTTTAGCCTTTCATGAATTGTCATAATGTTTTTTATATGCCAAATCATTTCTTACACAATGTTGGGGTGTCGGGTTGGGGGTTGTCCAAGGTTCGAGGAGGAGGGTGGGGGGATGTCCGGGGGGGTTTTCCGGTGTCCAGGAAGGAGGGTGGGGGGCTGTCTGGGTTCTAGGGAGGAGGGGGGCTGTCCAGGGTCCAGGAAGGAGGGGGAGGGGGGGGGGCTATCCTGGGAGTTCCCAAACACAAAAAACTCTACAAACCGCCTCAAGATACAGTCGTATAAAAAAATACAGATTAAAACAACCTTTCATAAAAAACGACACAAAAAAATAGCCTAGCCTACATAATACACTACATACACCTGCATAAAAAACACACATAAAAAGAGCACAAAAATAGACACATGGTATAACACACTGTATACACCTCACTGCATACACCAGCATAAAAAACAACCCAAAAAACAAATAAAAACATACTTCAAACACTACAAAAAATACCTTCAATATCACAAAAAAAAACATATGTTCATAGAGGGTGGAGGGGGCTTTCTGTGGTAAAGGGAGGAGGTGGGGGGTTGTCCGGGGTCCAGGGAGGAGGGTGGGGGCTGTCCAGGGGTTGTTCGGAGGGCTGTATGTGGTCCAGGAAGGAGGGTGGGGAGGATGTCTGAGAGGTAGTTCGGGGTCTAAGGAGGAGGGTGGGGGGGATGTCCGGGGGATTTCAAGGGGGCTGTCCGTGGTCCAAGAAGGAGCGTGGGGATGCTGTTCGGGGGGGGGGGGGGGGGGGGGCTGTTCGGGGTCCATGGAGGAGGGTGGGGGAGGGGGTTGTCCAGGGAGAAATCTGAGGTCTAGAAAGGAAGGAGTAGTAGATTTCCATTGTCCATGGAGGAGGTTGGGCGGCAATCCGGGGGGCTGTCCAGGAAGGAGGGTGGGGAGGCTATCTGGGGGGATGTCCGAGGTCTAGGGAGGAGGGTGGGGGTTGTCTGGGGGTCTGTTTGGGGTTCCAGGGAGGAGGGTGGGGGGGGGGGCTTTCTGGGGGGCTGTCCGTCGAGCTGTCCGGGGTGTTATCCCAGGTTCATGGGAAGTTATTTACATATTTTCTATTATTATTATTTCATGGTAAAAATAATAATTTCATTATATCAACTTCTAATCAGACCACCAATTTTCTAATTTCTACTAAAAAATACAATTTCATTAAAATAATGGGATTTCATAGGAAATAATCAAGTCATGTCTTATTATTCATAGATATAAAATAAAGATAATGTGACCTACCTAATCACACATATATTCAGGCACATAAAATCAATAAACATTAAAGGTTAGTACTATCAGTCAGAAATGTAAAAGTTCAATCTATCCCTCATCACCATCAATACCATCACCATCATCATCACCCTCACCCTCGTCCTCATCGTCATCCCCATCATCATCCCCACCCTCCTCCTTAACCTCGTACTCATCCTTGGCATCCTCATCGCCCTCCTCTTCCACCCCGACCTCCTCCTCGCCCTCCTCTTATGCTTCGACCTCCTCCTCACCCTCATCCACCTCCACCTTGACCTCCTCCTTGACATCATCTTGACCACCACTAAAACTGCCACATGTTTCACCATATATAGAATGCATGGATGGATTTATTCATCACAAGCTGTGCTGGCCTCTGGTGGATGTGTTGGATGTAAAATTTCTAGTAGTTTCATAAATGCAGTGTTTACCATAGCAAAATGTTATTCCATCTATGTGGCTCTTTTTTCAGCATGTTCTACCTGTGCCTTAACCTAAAACTACTCAATGAAACTACAACTCGTACCTGATGAGGGACAATACCTTGTTGGAACTATACTCTTCCCAGTTTGGCATCGTACATTACCAGGGTGCTCATCTCCCAACACCTGATGTAAATGATCATTTGGACCGAAATTTTCAGGATCCTAGGCATCAAGGGCCTCTAAAAAATAATGTTACAAATATAAATAGATATTTAGATTATGAATTAGAGATTAAAATTTTAAATCTATAATGAAAAACTTACAATCCGATGTTGAGTCGGTTCATTAACTGCACTTCCATCTTTCTTCTTTCTACTCGAGCAAAAAAAATTTGCTCGAGGGACACGTCCTTCTTTATTCAATTTATGCCTCTACAATGACATTGAATGTAGGAAACCATATTTAAAATTGGATTCAAAAAACATTACTTTCATAACTATAATTATATAACAACATTAGTAATCGAATAAATTATGGAGGATGCCATAGAAAGTGCAAGTCATAAAGAAAGATTATATATTGTCACACCTGCTATCTCACATGATCTGGAATCATAGTAAATCCCAATGTGTGGATGTATTTCTTATAATCAATGTTTCTTATTTCATATAGATGAATCATAATTAAAATTAAATAATAAGTATTAATGGAAAACATAAAAAATATCATTTAAATACCACTAATTTTATTAATAACATAAATTGGATAGTCATCCAATGACAAATCATTTGTCAGTATCGTTATAACGGATAATAATCCACGACAGGGATCACCTCTAACTCTGTGCCCACTGTAGCACGCCAGAAAATATACAACTCATGCTTATAAGATCTCCAAATCTCACCTAAATCCTTTAGATGTGATGTCGGTTCACCCTCACCATTAGGGAAATTAAACTGCAGCTGACACAAAAATATTAATTCATATAAATACCAAAATTAATATATTTCATCAAATAAAATTTATTTTTTACCCATATCTCTTCCCAGGAATTATCCTTGACTTCATTTGGTAGTTGTCTCCCATAGAGCGGTCTGAGAGGAATGATGTCAGAGTATTTGAAAAGCGTGGCCAGAAAACTCCAACATTGCTACCCTGGTTTTTCAATCATTTGACTATCTTCATTATTGTCCACCATCAACTACGTGGGGTGGTTTCACACTGCACACATGCGTGTACACCCCCACCCCGCCTCCAATCAGTAGATGTATCTGTTATGAAATAAAAAAAATATTTTATCAATACATGTTATAATAAAAAAAAATGGTGTAACAATTTGTTAGGGTTGTATAAGTATACTTGCGGTAGTCTGATCAATGGCCACTGCTGGATCCAAAAACCTGAAGGAACACCCTATATAGATGGAGTGGGTACCAATGTTTGCTCTGCAGGTATAGACTCTGGCCGAGAAAGACTCAAAAAATATGGAATATAAAATCCTGTAGAGAAATAAGAAGAAGTAAAATAATATGATAGGGATGGGTGGACAAATACTGGATGGGGAGTGGGAATCATCATCAGATTTGGTACAGATAGGTGCGGAGGGTCAGATGTAAAGGGTGGTGAAAAAATGGGAGGCCTAAATATAACGTGTGTCCCTAATGGCACACTAGGATCAAAATGTGGGATGGATGGTATGTTAGTGGGAGGGCATGGTCTGATCAGGTACGCTGACCAGATCGTCTAGCTATCGTACCACCCCCTCATACGAACATCCTGAGTACTGGGACAACTACTGTGCTACTCAACAAATAACTATCACCTAATAGATGGATCCTGAAAAAAATGTTTAAACAAATTAATCACATGACATTATATATTATATAAATAAATATATATGAAATAAAATACTCACTACAGGCACTAATGGTGGAATGCTATGCTCATTCATGCGATGATTGTTTTCCATAATCTGTTTTCGTCACCCCTCTTCAATTGGGTTCATTTCCTACATTTGAAAAAAAAATAGATGTAAATTGAAAATGATAACTAATGTGAAACCCAACAAAAAAAATAAATGAGAGGGAATAGAGGGATTCATGGATAATTTAAGTAACTATTTTTTTAGGTGAGATTGAAAAAATATATAATGAAGTCAATATATCGTACAAGATGTAATAATGAAATTTAATTTTAAATAGGATGATTATTTAATAAGTTTCATCAACCTATTAAAATCATGGATCATTGATTCTAATAGATTCATAAATGGTAAAATAGTTGTCAAAATTATGTAAAAATTTAATTTCTTTAGCTCAAGAAGATTATGCAGGTTTCAATACATGGTTTGCAGAAGAATACAAATCATCATGTTCATTACATGATAAAATGGTAAAGATTGTTCTTAGTGTCATAAAAATTTTATACAAATCATTGTTGAAGCATTTTAATTTTCACAAAGTTAGAAATTTTGGTTTCATAGGTTTAAATACAGTTCAATTCCAAATTAGAATATGCAATTAAAATAAAAATTCCAACCAATAAAAATTTAAAATTCACATAACAGTCAAGTCAGATACAATATATTTGTAATAAATATTAAATCAATTTGAATATAACCATCCTTAACAACCCAACTCGAGGTAAGTGAAAGGAATTGAGAACATGAATGGATGATTTTATAAATCTCCGACCACAACATCAGGTTCAAAGTCAACTCTGAAAATTGAGCTATTGGAGTCATCAAAATAAATAAATGGATTTCTTCCAATGGTAGTAGGGATGGTGTCAATTCCATCATCAGCATCATCAAAAATTTGTTTTGGAATTAACTCAACTATGAACCCAAATTCAGGTCGAAGTTGTTCTTTGACATAAAAAACATGTTTAGCCATTGTTGCCAATACATATGGTTATTCATTAGCAAGAGTGAGATTCATATTAATTTCTCAAAATCCACAATCATCGATAAATTTTCTCTCTCTCATCATCGAATCAAACCAATGGAATTTCAACACAGTGACTCGTTCATGAGAGTAATAATCCAATATTATTAATATTTCAACAACTGCATAATAACCCACATATTCAAATTGTGCTCTAATATTTGATGCACTGGCATAACAATTAGTTGTGGCAGTAACCATAACACTATCATGTTGTGTTCTCATGTTCTTTTCTCATTCAGTGAAAATAAATTTGTACCCATTGATAACAATTGATTTATAGTCAAGAACCACGATAGTAGGACCAAAATCCAAAGATCTTCTTTCCTCAGAGACATAATCAGTAGGAAAAAACAATACCTACAATATAAATGAATATTATACTTATTGAAATATTGATTTAATTATTTTAAATAGTAATAATTTTACCTTCAATTTTAACCAAACAGAAAACTCTTTGTAATGAAAAGTCTCCCTCTTTCCCAAAGATAAAGAATGATTATTTCTATTTATCATTTTTTTATGTTCCCTACAGAAAAAAATATCCATAGTTTAACATATATATATATGTAAGATATACATATTCAATTTAGTTACCTGATGTAGTCATCGAACAAATCACAGTTGAATAAAACTGTGTGATGTGCCATCCCCTGCTCTTTAAGTCTTAATATCTGCCATGTATAAGATCCAATAATTCCTCTTGTTTGAGAAAATTATGGGACACTTGGTTCCATTTTATCATACTATTCTTCTTCATTTCTCATTGGTCTATTCATTATTATAGTAAGATCAGCCAAATACATTCAGCATAAATCCATAAATTTCTAATCCATGTAACCATTATCGATAGAACCTTCGAGATGATACTTGTTTCAGACATAAGACATTAATGTTTACATATTTCTCTCATTTGGATACATCCAATGAAAATAAATATGTCCTACTAGATGTATTATAGTGGGAATATAGACATTCAGATGCAGCATGCGTGTGAAAATGATAGAGGAAATATTTTCTCCAACTCACACAAAATTAATGGGGCATCTGTCAATTTTTTTGAAATAATGAATTGGAAAACTTCTTATCACAATGATATCTAAATAAATGGAACAACTGAATAACATTCACCCTTACATTATTGGACAAAAGAGGAAGGATTTCTATTTGAATCAACTCATACATAAGATTGTGATAATCATGACTCTTCAAAGATTTTAGCTTCAAATCACTTATGTTGACCTATTTAGATATGTTTCTTGAATAGCCATCAAGAGCTCTGATAGTATCTCATACTTCCAGAAATTATTTTTTCTATAGGTTTCATCAAATTAGAAGCACATGGAACATGCCATTTATTTTCACTAATACACCCAAGATACAATTCTGGTATGATGCCCCAATCCACCATGTCACACCAAGACCATAAATCATCTCTTTTCATTCCCTTAACTTTTAGAAGTATCAAAAGCAACATTTCACATATATTATTTTCAATTTGAATTACATCTATTCAATAACATAACAAATATGTTGACCAATAAGGAAAATAAAAAAACATACTACTCTTCCTGCAATTGTAACAGGTTTAAGTGGAAACATTCTTTCTCTTTCCAGATTTCATTTGACCCTTCCCAAATGACAAATTGAAATCGTTAAATTCATTAACCACATCAGTTCTAGACATAAGATGAGGTGGATCATCAGTCTCTATGGTATTATAAAATCTTCAATGATTATTTCTATATGGACGGTCCATTGGCAAGATTTGCCGATGTCCCATAAAACTAAAACTAGAGTGATGTTTCAGTCATCTGGATCATGTATTCTTCATAAAAACAGTACATGATAGTTTTCCCTTCGTGCTCCATCCAAAAATAATTACATAATCCGGAAAATCATTGATCATCCACATAAGCGCATTAGACATCTGAAATATGTCTTCTGAATATGCATCGTATGTGTGCACACCCACAACCCAAAGAAGTTTCAACTCTTTTGTTAAAGGTTACATGTATACATCAATATCAATTCCAGATAAGAATGGATATATATGAGTATACTCATGAAATTGAATGGTTTTTTCATACACAACCAGGGTGGAAGATTATAAATGTGTATAAAAACTGGACATGTGTTGTGAGAAGTAAGCATCTTCTCAAACAGATTAAAACCGTCGCATGAAAGACCCTGCCTCACATTACGCACGTCAGCTAAAAAATTAGGATACCAAGCATCAAATCTCTGCCAAAAAAATCCATCTGGTGGGTGAACCAACTCATCATTAGTATTCATTATCTTGGTATCATTCCATCTCATTTATATTGATATTTCATTTGACATAAAAAGATTCTGCAGTCTATGGTTCATTGTAACGTGCCACAATACTTTCTGTGGCTCGCAGGATGGTGTTCCATTAGATTTTGACTTCTAGCGGGATGTGAAACATTTTATTCAATCATTTCGTTTAGCTATTTCCTCCATGAATAAACAGAAATCTTTCGGGAAAGCATGAAATATTTTCTTAAAAATTCATGTTCCTCAACTAACTTCCATGCCATATAGTTTTTTGAGGGAATATCTGCATCATCTGGAACTAATTCCTTCAAGAAGGTATGAATTTAATCAATTTCTATATTAGTAATCCCATACATAGTTTTCCCATGAAATAATTAGATTAAAAATTCATGTTTTTTCATTTTAGTGCATTGTCGATATACTAGAGTCGTGGCAACATCATTCAATTTTTTTCACCCTGAAAATATGATCATTTTCATTAGATGCATCATCTATCCTTATATTGAAGTCTTTCTGAGTAGAAAACCATTATTTTTAATGATGAATAATAAACAAAAAATGATCATCTAAAAAACTCTTCAGTCCAGTCCTTTCATTTCAATCATCATAAATTTGAGATTTCGTTTTATCCCCATTGTGATACCCCACATAGTAGTTTTCTTGAAAACCATATTTTTTATGTGGTATCTAACATTTTCATGGCTCAACAATGGTCTACCAACACAATTGGAACGTGTGCAGTGTATGCGACCACTATCTAAAGCATTGTGAAATGAAAAATCTAAAAATATCTCCAAATTGTTTTGAAAATCGCTTGAGATCCAATCATTTTCATACATCCAACTTCTATCCATTCTATAAAAGAAATTTTTATAAGTCATTTATTTAGAGGCAATTAAATAAGATTGAAGTTTAATCAAAAATAAATTTAAGTAAATGATAAAGGAAGGAGTTTCTAGTTATTATAGTTAACTATTAAAACAATGTAAAGATATAAAAATTCAGTTATGTGTTCCTATATTTGAGGTGAGATGTGTTTTGTAATTTTATCATTTATCACATAGAAGAAGACACCATAGACCTGATATAACATTATTCAAGATATTACCAAGTGAAGGCTTTTCATGAAAGATGCAGAATGTGTAAAGCTAGTTTTTTAAATAAGTAATCAATGCTAAAAAATTGAAATATTGTGAAATGTTAGAACATTTCATAACACCCAAACTAAATTCCATAGAAATTACCATATAATCCCTCTAAAAAACAAAAACCACCTAACCCACTACCCCAACCATTCACAATCCCTTTACATGGATTTTCCTTATATCCATTACCCACCTCAAGAAAATATGACTAAACAAACCATTTACCATCTTTGATTGGGGATACATCTCACCAGCACCTCCATTAGCCGATATGATTCATGAACTACATAAAAGGAACAGCTATGAAGACTTCAAATCAAGTAGATTCATGTAGTCTTGACACTTCAATTGTAAAACGAAAATAGAAAACAAATCAAACAACACTTATTGGGTATGCCATGCCACACAAGTCACCGCCTGGTTTAGGTAAAATCAAAATTTAAATAATGAATAATAGATGAAAAACATTAAAACTAAGTTAATACATATATATTTGGAGTGTAGAACTAAAAAATTGATTGAATTTAGATGGATTTTTAGGGAGGAATGAGTTTCTAGCTTATGTAAAGAGAGAGGACTCTAGTTTAGATTTCCATGGGGGACTTCCCCAATGCTTACTAAATCACAATCACAATGAATCCAAGGTAGATTTCCCCAAGGTATTCTAAACCAAATCATCATGAATCCAAGGGGGTTTCGAAATGTAATTAAAAGAAATGTCTTTCACATGAACCTTTGGTTGGTTTATTCAAGGAATTTCAAATCATTAATCAAAGAACAAGTACTCAATAATTAAATTGAAAATTATTTATATTCATTTTCAATATCTATCATATAAGAGGAACATGCCTCAGGTCCCATTATGTGTTATAGACATCCCAAATCATTCAATCATGTTCAAAAACTCATTGATTGCACACCTATGGTCATAGATTTCATTACCCAATTAGTTCCCCAAGTCAGGAACACCCCATGGGTGGATAATGTTTACGCTTCTACACTAATATGTTTTTCATTGATCGTAAAGAGGATTAATTTCATAAATTATAGACAAAAACATTTATTTTTGTATTTGAGATTAATAATAAAGTATTTCAATGATAATACACATCATAAAGAACACGAAGAAGTGATACTTTTAAGGGTTATTTAATAAACCATCTTCTATATACTCACAGACATCTACCAATCAAGTATTTCTCATTGATTCAATATCAAATATTGTGAATCATGAAATTTTCCAAAATCTATAGAAATAGGGAATAATTTGGTGATCTTTCTAGACAGTGAAATAAATGGAGAAAGGTTGATAATATAAGGATATCCATATAACTAGATCATTGTTGGGATGAACAACACTAGAAATAGATAAGATACCTTAACTCACCATGTTAGCTCACAGAGTTTAGTATACCACACACCAACCATGTCAATTTCCTCAATGAGGGCTTCTATGTATTTATTTGTGAAAATGTTGAAGGAGTATAACCTGGATGGGGGAGTTGCAGCTGATTGGATGGAAGACCTCAGGTTAGGGTTCACCTATGTAGGGGCTTCTGGAAATCAGTGGAAATCAAAGCTTCTAGAAATCGGGGTTTCTAGAATTGGTTTTTCTGCATTTGGGGGAAACTTTTCCTAACGGTTTTTAAAAACCGTAGGTAAAATTATGGACTTTACGAACGGTTTTTACAAATCGTTGGTAAAGGGAGAAATCGTTGTAGATTTACCAATGGTTTCTTCAAACCATTAGGGAATCCTTCACTAAATCAACCATTACCAACGGTTTATTCAAATCATTGATAAAGGACCCCTATACCAATGGTTCTGCTGAGCTGTTGGTATAAAATTATTGGGAAAACCCAACTTCCCAATAGTTATGAAGTCTACAATATAAGTATTATCTCCTTAATACGATTTTCTCTTTAATATTCCCTTTCCAAAAATTTTATATAAAAAATTATAATTAAAATATTATCATTTTTATAATCATATGTTATTATATTAATGTAATAATTATTATTTATTCCTCTCTGTCGAGTAAAAAAAATAAAATTTTCGTTAATGCATTGTGCGGACTACTGCCTCCACAAATAGACAAATTCTTTTTTTATAATAAAAATTCACGAAGGATGAAAATGATATAATTAGTGATTAAATATGATATATACAATATTAATATTATTCTTAAATTTAAAATCAACATTTAATTCATTTCCCTCTCAGTCATTGAGAATGAGAGACATTAATCTTACCTAGGTGAGAACTATCACCTTCGTGAGAAATAAGTTTCATTTGTCAACACCAGCAATTATTGATTTATATTAAAATATAATTAATATATGATAATTATTTACATAAAAAAGTTAATATTATGAATATTTTTAAATTATTTTATAAATATTTCTACCACTGTCATCGTACATAAAGAGTTATGAAAACATTAACAATACAACTTCAAGTAACCGACATTGGTCGGAAGAGTATATAATAAATAAATTGAATATGATGATAAATTGAAAATTTTAAATGAAATAAATAATAATAAATTTACTATTATTTTATATAATAAACTCAATTTTTTATTTAGGAAATTTATATCATGTGTAGAATGATTCTGGAATATGGTAATGTTTTTCATTTCAAATTCCATTCTTTAAAACATTATTGGTATTATGACCCAAATTTATTTTTTATTGTGTATGTAATACCTATATGAGATACCATATCATGATTTATCTTTTAATCATGGTATTTTAATTTTAATTAAAATCCATGTATTTGGAAGGGTTTTGATTAAACTGTTACTCATATCTCAAGGGGTTTCTTGGTCTCAATTCTGATAATTTGAAACATAACCAATTAAGTGCAACGTGATTTTTTTAATGGTGTATTGAAAAACCGTGGATATTTTTTTATCATACCATTGTAATTTCATATTATTTACTAGGAAAAACATGTTCCTTTATTTATGTGGTTATTAATATAGTTTTTCTTAATAATAAGTATTATTGGTAAATTATATCCCATTCTTTGAGTTATAATGTTTTATCCTGAAGATTGTTCCTCCATTCCTGGGATCTCACACCACAAAATTTTATTATTTTATTATTTTTTAATAAAATTTTAGAAAATTAATTTTTAATACAAATTGGGTTTTAATAATCAATTTATAATGTGGGTTTTCATCAAATGTAATTTAAATTATTAAAAAATTTCAATTCATAATCAAATGGATCCAAATTTCCAATAGAAAACCTTATTTAAATTTCAAGGATCTATTATGGGATATTATTATAAATTTATAGGTTTTAAATTTGTTTTAACTTCAACTTTTGAAAAATATTTTTGGAATTGACCTATAACATCCTCTTTTACATCAATCTTAAATATTCTTTCTAAAAGATATTTTATGTTATCAAGTCCATTTTCCTTTTAAGTTTGAGAAGTAATTATTTTAATTGGGTTTATTATTCATAATTTATCCTATAACATATACAATTTATCATTTTGTGGAAATGGACTCATAGTACCAAACAAAACAATTTTGGACCCCTTTTATCTAATATCATTCAATAATTATTTTTATAGGATGATGTTCATCTATGTCAAAATACTTGTATGTTTTATTTTTTATACGAGTGTTATGTTATTTAAGATTATCCACATTCTTAATATGGATGTATTATGATCATATTATTCTAAGATTTCTTTTTTTTTATACTAATTTCTCTATACAGTGGGAGCAGTACATCTTAAATATTTCATATTGGATGATGTTCACATAGAAGGTTCGTTTTTCAATTGACATAGGGAAATTTATTGGAATCATATATGTTGTTATTTGAATGTAAATTATAATTTTAATGGTGACTATTTATTGATTAGCCATCCAAAATCTTCCTCCAAATGAACTATAATTAATATATTAATTTTATAAACATAAATAAAAGTATTAGTGTTCCCTATATTTTTATTCCTATATGGATGGTTAATGGATAGTTGAATATATATTTTTTTGACCATCTATCATCATTCTCAGGAAGGGTTATGATCTTGATATCCATTTTATAAACTTGTGGAAAAGTATTGGAATTTAGGATGGTTTTTAATGTAACACCCGAGACTTTTATGTTATATAAATAATCAAAGGAATCTTTTTCTACACAACACTTGCTTGGATTGCTTTACACGAAATCACAACCTTCCTTGATAGCTTGTGTCGTACGCAATACCGAGTTTCACTAAACAACGATATGCTATTAAAATATTATTAAAACTAGCCGTTATGAATAGTAATAACAACTTTTTGAAATTTTATAAATTTTAATTTTCAAAATGGACTACATTTTTGGATTTGGAATATTGAAATTAGCCTAGGGTAAAATTTTGGTATTTTTCTGAAAACTTTCAATTTTTGATGAATAGTGAAACCACTAAGTGGAAGTTAAAAAACTGAATTTTTCATAAAACTTAATTTTACCGCTTCAGTGAGTGTAATTTGGAAAATATGAGCGACACGGTTAATATCAAGGACTAAAATGTGGTTCAATGAGAAGAAAATAATTTTTGGTGAATAGTAACTTTTTGCTTTTTTTTACCACGGTTAAAAGTAAATAAGGGAATTAAGGGTAAAGATGATATTATTATTACCCTAACACATGTCCTAATTCTATTGGATAAGTGTAATTCGACCAAAAACAAACTTAGGAATAAAATATGACCATTTAGGCCCACTTGGATTAGATTAGGACATTTATTAATAATTTATTTATAGAAGGGTTAAAATAGTTAAAATCAATGTTTAATAAGTAAATAATTTTTAATATGGGGTTATACATAAGATAAATTCCACTATAAATATTCATTAGAAAGATAAAATTATTTCCTACATAATGGTATTTTATTTGTAATTTTTAGACATTAAATATTTTAATTTATGTATGACACAATGATGATGCAATAATTATCTTATTAATGAAATATTGAAACAATTAATGTTATAAACACCCAAATAAATGTAATTTGAGACTTTTTATTAATTCCACTAATTTTATAGGTTAATATGACATGTTATTATTGATTTAAATAACTTGGTTTGAACTAATAATTCTTTTATTATTTTCAAAAAAATCAATTACAAAATAGTGTTAAAATTGACATAAAATAGTTTTTAAAACAAATATTATATTAGTAATTGTTATTTTATTCTTAAAAATATAAGGTTCGGAAAAATGACTTATATAAGGTTATATATATTAATAATAAACAACTTGGGGTTTGTGTGGCTGCTTATAGTATGTTTATTAACCTTATAGTATAAGAACACAAGAAGAAACGGTAAAAGTAAACTTATTTAACTTAACGTTAAATCTAAATGATAAGGTTAAAATAGGAACCTAAACTTGTATAAATTCTATTGGATGAGATTATTTCGACCCATCCCCACCTTATCTTCTAAATATATCAATTTGGAGCTATTTAAAACCGAACTTGAATTTATAATAAAATAATAGTTTTAGTTATTCCAAAGGTGCCCCTCTCCTCCCTTATAAAAGGACACCTCCTCCCCCTCTTTCTCACACCAATTTGAGCCTTCCTTCTCGGCCAAACCCTGACACTTTCTCCTCTCCACTTCCCTAGAGACATCCTAGAGGTCCTGGTATTCTTTAAAGTTCAATTTTAGTGCCCTAAAAGAAGTTCTCAATGAAGCACTTCAAAGAAGAGGTAATGTCCGTTGCCGATTTTTTCATCTTTATTTCTTCTTCCACTTCTTCTTCTTTAGTTGTTTCATTATGAAGTAATAACATCAGTATCACTCATATACTGATATGTTATTATAAGTATTAAACAAACCTATTTCATCATTTATCCATCCTACGGAAAAAGAAATCACCGCGTGTGCGTACGTACGGAATACCGTCTCCACGCCGTGGTGTAATCTATTTTCCACCACCACCTTACTTGGATGGGTATAATGGTGTAAATAATGACTATATATGACTGTTATAAAGTGATATTGATTCTGAAATAGTATACATACACTCCAATACAATTCCACGATCATAGGAACGATATCATCACTCGTGCGTACGTACGGAATACCGTCTCCATGATATGATGCGACTCGTTCTACATGATCTTCATTTCATAATGATTATATAAATTAATTGAATGAATGAATATGATATATATTACACTAATACAATTCTTGAAATAAGGTATCTATAACCTAAAGAGAAGAATAAGAATTTATTCGACAAGACACGCATAAGAACAAAAAGTTATAAACACCCGAATAACAAGTAGCAATGAAATATTACTACTAAGAAGCTAAGAATATGACCATATATGATATTATAAAAATAAGTATGATTCTGGAATAAGTCGATAACATTATTTAAATCATTATACAGGAGGTTCAGACACGTACAAAGCAAATCAGACCTAAAGTAAGGGAAATATCACAATCTCATTTTTATCCGAGATTGTTTATACTTTGGTATTTACTGGGGTGTATTTTATCATCCATATCCATGTTACCTCAATATGTAATATTATTTCCATAAACCTACAATTTTTTAAATCAAAATTTATGCTTCTCTGAGTTTTTAGTAAAAGATATGAAAGGAATCTTTTGTCATTTTTCATACGAGTTACTTTTTGACTTTTCCGACAAAAGTACGAAGAATGTTTTTTTAACTTATACGGCATGAATGGATTTTTAAGGCATTATTTCCAAGAAGCTTCCTTTACAAGTTTTCAAGTTTATTTTTAATCAACTTCTTTTAGTTTAAAATTGTATGACATGTTAAGAAAGGAAAAATGTTTTTGAAGTCGAAAGGTTATTTTCCTCAAGAATGGAGTTCAACTGTTTTATCAAAATTATTTTCCATCTAAGATAATAAAGGGTTATGTTTTTTATCACTATTATTACATTGATTTGATTATTTTGTGATTGAATTATTTTTATGAATTTATTTATATTATATGAATTGTTTTATGATGTCACGATGTTTAAGATTCACATTTTTATTACATGGGTTATGCGATGATGTATGGTTTATGATTTTGTGGCACACATAAGAATAGTATAATTATGAGATGGGTGGGACCTATATCTACCTCCAATGCATTGGGTAAAGATTTTATATCTCATGAGATAGACATGGCTGGAACGGTAGGTTATACCAGTTCAGTGAAACAGGACTGAAACGAGGGTGACTCAGTTCAGAAAGGGACTTTGTCCATTAAGATAGTCATGCCAATGAGTCTTGACTAACAAGAAATGATTCTATATGATTATGTGTGTATGACACAAAGTTTCATGTTTTGAGTTATGATTATTGTGATTACATTTCACTACCATGATTTATCCCATTTATGAAATTATGATCTCTTTTGCAGGTTAAGATTTCCAAAAGTTATGTGCTTGTGTATACGATGTGATTGATATTTCTTTTGTTTACCCTTACTGAGCATTTGAGCTCACCCTTTTGTATGTTTTCTTTCCCCTGGTCAGGAAGAAGGTTATTAAGTAGGATATGCCAAAAAGGGACTCTAGATATGATGAAATAAGTGGGAGGCAAAGTTGATGCTTTATGAACCAGTTGTTTATGTTTCCCAGTTTCTAAAGACACTATACCTATACGGTCCATTTGTGGTTTTGTTATATGTTGTAATAAGTATCCTTCAATTTTGAAGTATTAACAATGTATGTAAAGAATCGGTCATTATAGTTGGTATCAGAGGAATTTTATAGTCAACCTTTAGAAACTAGGATGTGAAAGCCTTAGTAAGAACCCTATGGATAAGTCTAAGCATATAACACAATATTAGTGTTTTAGAAATGGCCATGAATAACCTAGGATAAGACCTTAAGTGTGAAATTTTATTCTTGATTATGTGGTTTTCCTTTTATAATTAGTGTTTCTCACACTATTCTTCTTTGTTTTAGTCAATGGCTAGAACCCGAAGGAACCGTGTTAATGCGGAATGCGACGGGCAATGCAATGATTGTCCCCCTGAGCAACCAAACGTTATGGGAGCTGGAATGCAAAATATTGTAGCCATGCTCACACAACTTTCTCAAGATATGAATCATGCATGACTTCCAAACGATAAAAGGAAGGAGCAACATTTTGTTGAATCCTTCATGAGGCAGCATCCACCTTCTTTCAGCGGGTCTACTGATCCATTAGTTGCTGAACAATGGATTAGTACTACTGAAAAGATATTTTCAGTTCATCAATGTTATGAACATGATAAATTCATCCTAGCAGTGTATCGTTTGGAAGGAGATGCTGATCAATGGTGGAATCTTATTAAGAATATGAGGCAAAGGGATGAAATTGAGTCCATGGAATGGGACGAGTTCAAGAACTTATTTTTCAATAAGTACTTCCCTCGTATTCTCCGAACAAAGATAGAGAAAGAGTTTCTTGAACTGAAGCAAAAGGATGATGAATCTGTTGGTACCTATGAAGCCAATTTTACAAGACTTGCAAGGTACGCTTCTGGTATTATTATCCAACCTGAGAGTAAGATCTATCGATTCTTTAGTGGCTTAATACCAAGTCTTCGAAGGGAATTAGCCATAAGGGACTTCAATAGCTATGAGGAAATCGTTCAATGTGCTCTCAAAGTTGAGATAGATATAGGAGTAACCCATCAGTCATATGGGTTTGATAAGAAGAGGAAAATGGAATTCAATGGAAAATCTAAAGAGCACACTGAAAAGAAGATGAGCTTTCCCTTATGCTCAAAGTGTGAAAATAAACATGGAGGGAGTTGTCTTAAAGGGACAAGTAAATGTTTCAAATGTGGAAAGGAAGGTCATCGGGCATTTGAATGCCGTGATGATGGGAAGAAGATGTCTAATGATGCAAACAAAGGAAGGGATACACAGAATAAACCTACTACACTTCAATGTTTCAAGTGCAAGGAGATGGGAAATTATGCCAATAAATGCCCTAGTCCAAGGGTTGATGATGATGGTTGACGTCAAAAAACTCTTAAGGCTAAAGAAAAAGGAAAGTCACATGCAATTTCTATCAGCGATGTGGAGTATGATAATGATGTTGTGAAAGGTACACCTACCATCCACTATAAAGTAGAAAATGTATTATTTGATTCTGGATCCACCCACTCCTTTATTTCTGAAAAATTTTCTAAGGGTATCACTGTATTACCTCAACAATTAGATGTTGAGTTAGCTGTGACAACACCTAATGGCACAACAGTCTCATCAAAAGTTTATAATTCTTCTCCGATCGAAGTTTCTGGGAAAGTGCTTCATGCAAATCTTGTGATCCTTCCTATAGTGGAATTTGATGTGATTCTTGGCATGGATTGGCTTTCTTTATATGAAGCTCATATCAATTTCCAGAGAGGGGAAGTCACATTTCATATTCCAGATCAATCTATGATCTTCTATCAATGCAAGGATGAACATAACCTTCAAGTGGAAATTTCTTCCATCTTATGGGTCTTGATTCCACTAAATGAAGGTTATTTATCTAAAATGGATGGTGAGAAACTCACGATTAAGAATATTCCCATTGTACGGGAGTTTGATGATGTCTTTCCGGAGGAATTATCGGGACTTCCACCAAATCGTGAAGTTGAGTTCTCAATAGAACTCGTACCAGGTGCTTTGCCTATTTCAAAGACACCTTATAGAATGGCCCCAATTGAGTTGCATGAATTGAAGAAGCAACTCCAAGGGAATCTTGATAAGGGATTCATACGCCCTAGTGCATCACCTTGGGGTGCACCTGTTCTGTTTGTTAAGAAGAAAGATGGATCAATGAGACTCTGCATTGATTATCGAGAACTTAACAAGATCACTATCAAGAACAAATATCCTCTACCGCATATTGATGACCTATTTGACCAACTACGCGGACCTCAATAATTTTCCAAGATTGATCTTCGTTCAGGGTATCATCAATGAAGGGTCAAAAGGGAGGATATACCAAAGACGACATTCCGTACAAGGTATGGACAATATGAATTTATAGTGATGCCATTTGGTCTTACTAATGCCCCTCCTATCTTCATGGATCTAATGAATAGAGTCTTTAGAGACTATCTTGATCAATTTGTGGTAGTCTTTATAGACGATATTCATGTCTATTCAAAGAGCAAGGAAGAACTTGAAGATCACTTGAGAATTATATTGAAGACCCTGAGAAAGGAGAAGATTTATGACAAATTTACCAAGTGTGAATTTTGGCTTCAAAAAGTTGCATTTTTGGGTCACATAATCTCAAAAGAGGGGATATTTGTGGATCCAGCAAAAACAGAGGTTATCAAAAGATGGTTGAGACCAATAATAGTAACTGAGATCTGATGTTTTCTTGGTTTGGCTGGATATTATCGACATTTTGTGAATGATTTTTCACGATTATCTAATCCACTCACCAAGTTGACTCTGAAAGGAGTTAAGTTTGTCTGGACGGAGGAATGTGAAGAGAATTTCAAGGAGATGAAAAGAAGGTTAGCCAGTGCACCTGTTCTCACGCTGCCTTGTAGTGGAGAAAGGTTTGTGATCTATAGTGATGCATCCAAGAAGGGATTGGGGTGTGTTCATATGGAAAATGATATGGTGATAGCTTATGCCTCACGATAGTTGAAAATCCATGAGCAAAATTACCCAACACATGATTCGGAGTTAGCTGCGGTAATCTTTGCATTAAATCTTTGGAGGCATTACCTTTATGGTGAAAGGTGTGATATTTATACTGATCATAAAAATTTAAAGTATATTTTCACACAAAAGGTGCTGAATATGCGTCAAAGAAGATGGTTGGAGCTGATTAAGGATTACGACTGCTCAATCCATTACCACCCTGGGAAAGCAAACAAGGTGGCAGATGCATTAAGTCGACAAGACCATGCTAGTTTATCCATGATGAGGATCACAAAAGATCCAACATTTATGGATTTACAAAGGATGGATCTTGGAATTATAATGGAAGGGGAAAATCTTATCTTTCTCAAATGAATGTTCAACCATCTATACATGTGAATATCAAAGAGGCAGAGAAAGAAGATGTCGAGTTACAAAAGAAGGTGAGAAATGATCCTGAATTCAACCTTGATTGTGATGGGATAATAAAGTTCAGGAATCGGGTTTGTGTTCCTCCCATCCCAGAATTAAAGAAGGAGCTGCTGGTTGAGGCTCATAGTTCATCATTCTCTATTCATCCTGGAAGCACGAAGATGTATAGGGACCTGAAAGAGTACTTCTGGTGGGATGGAATGAAAAGAGATGTTGCTGAATATGTCTCTCGATTCTTGGTTTGTCAACTAGTTAAAGCTGAGAGACAGAAGTCTAAGGGGATGTTACAACCATTACCCATACCCGAATGGAAATGGGAAAACATCACTATGGACTTTGTCACAGGACTTCCTAAAACATCCAAAGGAAATAATGTTATCTGGGTCATAGTTGATCGTCTTACAAAGTTTGCACACTTCATTGCTATTAGAGAGGATTTCTCTATGGATCAGCTTTCCAGGATATATGTAAAGTAAGTGGTAAGGTTGCATGGAGTACCACTTTCTATTATATCTGATAGGGATCCGAGATTTACCTCGAAGTTCTGGCGAAGTATTCAGCATACTCTGGATACAGAGTTGAGTTTCAGCACTGCTTATCATCCTCAGACAGACGGTCAGTCTGAGAGAACAATTCAAACCCTAGAAGATATGTTGAGATCTTGCTCTATGGATTTAAAAGGTGGTTGGGATCAACACCTACCTTCGGTGTAATTTTTTTATAATAATATCATTCACTCAAGTATTCAGATGGCTCCTTATGAAGCTCTCTACGGAAAGAAATGCATGACTCCAACTTACTGGGATGAAGTTGGGAAAAGAAAGATATTAGGACCTGATATCGTTGATGAAATGGCAGAAAAGGTCAGATCTATTCAAAAACACATAAGAGCTGCTCAGAGTCGACAGAAAAGTTATGCCGACAACCGAAGAAAAGACCTAGAGTTTGAAGTGGGTGATAAAGTGTTCTTACGAATATCTCCCTGGAAGAGGGTCATGAGATTTGGAAAGAAGGGGAAGTTGAGCCCTAGATATATCGGTCCTTTCGAAATACTGGATCGTGTTGAGAAGGTAGCTTACCGATTGGCGCTTCCACTGAAGCTCTCTCAAGTTCACGATGTGTTCCATGTATCTCTCCTGAGAAAGTACATACCTGATCCTTCACATGTACTCAGCTCAGAAGTTGTACCGCTGGAGCAAGATCTTTCTTATGAATAACAACTGATAGAGATTCTGGATCGTAGCAAAAAAGTCCTACAAAACAAGACCACTCGATTGGTGAAAGTTTTATGGAGAAACCACCAATTATAAGAAGATACATGGGAACTTGAGGATATGATGAGGGAGAGGTATCCTCATCTGTTTGTTACAATGTGATGAATTTTGAGGGTGAAATTCATTTTAAGGGGGGTAGAATGTAACACCCGAGACTTTTATGTTATATAAATCATCAAAGGAATATTTTTCTAAACAACACTTGATTGTCTTGCTTTACACGAAATCGCGACCTTCCTCGATAGCTTTCGTCGAACGAAATACCGAGTTTCACTAAACAACGATATGCTATTAAAATATTATTAAAACTAGCCGTTATGAATAGTAATAACCACTTTTTCAAATTTTATAAATTTTATTTTTCAAAATGGACTTCATTTTTGGATTTGGAATATCGAAATTATCCTAGTGTGAAATTTTGGTATTTTTCTGAAAACTTTCAATTTTTGATGAATAGTGAAACCACTAAGTGGTAGTTAAAAAACAGAATTTTTCATAAAAGTTAATTTTACTGCTTCTGTGAGTGGAATTTCGAAAATTCGAGAGACACGGTTAATATCAAGGAATAAATTTGGTTCAATGAGATGAAATTTTTTTTTGGTGAATAGTAACTTTTTACTTTTTTTACCACGGTTAAAAGTAAATAGGGTAATTAAGGGTAAAGATGATATTATTATTACCCTAACACATGTCCTAATTCTATTGGATAAGTGTAATTCGACCAAAAACAAACTTAGGAATAAAATATGACCATTTAGGCCAACTTGGATTAGATTAGGACATTTATTATTAATTTATTTAAAGAAGGGTTAAAATAGTTAAAATCAAGGATTAATAAGAAAATCATTTTTAATATGGGGTTATACATAAGATAAATTCGACTATAAATATTAATTAGAATTCTAACAAGATTTCCTACATAATGGTATTTTATTTGTTATTTTTAGACATTAAATAAGTTAATTTATTTATGACACAATGATGATGCATTAATTATCTTATTAATGTAATATTGACATAATTAATGTTATAAACACCAAAATAAATGATACTTGAGACTTTTTATAAATTACACTAATTTTTTAGGTTAATATGACATGTTATTATTGATTTAATTAACTTTTTTCGAACTAATAATTCTGTTATTATTTTCACAAAAATCAATTACTAAATAGTATCAAAATTGACATAAAATAGTTTTTGAAACAAATATTATATTAGTAATTGTTATTTTATTCCTAAAAGTCTATGGTTTGGCATAATGACTTAGATAAGGTTATATATATTAATAATAAACAACTTGGGGTTTTTTTGGCTGCTTATAGTACGTTTATTAACCTTATAGTATAAGAACACAAGAAGACACGGTAAAAGTAAACTTATTTAACTTAATGTTAAATCTAAATGATAAGGTTAAAATAGGAACCTAAACTAGTCTAAATTCTATTTTATTAGAGAATTTAGACCCATACCCACCTTATCTTCGAAATATATCAATTTGGAGCTATTTAAAACCGAACGTGACTTTATAATAAAATAATAGTTTTAGTTATTCCAAAGGTTCCACTCTCCTCCCTTATAAAAGGACACCTCTTCCCCCTCTTCCTCACACCACTTTGAGCCTTAAAGCTCGGCCAACCCCTGACATGTTCTCCTATCCACTTACCTAGAGACATCCTAGAGGTCCTGGTCTTCTTTAAAAACCAATTTTAGTTCCCTAAAAGAAGGTCTCAAAGAATCCCTTCAAAGAAGAGGTAATGTCCGTTACCGATTCTTTCATCATTATTTCTTCTTCCGCTTCTTCTTCTTTAGTTGTTTCATTATTAAGTAATAACATAAGTATCACTCATATACTGATATGTTATTATAATTATTAAACAACCCTATTTCACCATCTATCCATCCTACGGAAAAATAAATCACCGCGCGTGCGTACGTACGGAATACCGTCTCCACGCCGTGGTGTAATCTATTTTCCACCACCACCTTACATGGATGGGTATAATGGTGTAAATAATGACTATATATGACTATTATAAAGTGGTATTGATTCTGAAATAGTATACATATACTCCAATACAATTCCACAATCATAGGAACGATATCATCACTCGTGCGTAAGTACAGAATACCGTCTCCACGATGTGATGCGACTCGTTCTACATGATCTTCATTTCGTAATGATTATATAAATGAATTGAATGAATGAATATTATATATATTACACTAATACCATTATGGAAATAAGGTATATATAACCTAAAGAGAATAATAAGAATTTATTCGACAAGACACGCATAAGAACAAAAAGTTATAAACACCCGAATAACAAGTAGCAATGAAATATTACTACTAAGAAGCTAAGAATATTACCATATATGATATCATAAAAATAAGTATGATTCTGGAATAAGTCAATAACATAATTTAAATCATTATACAGGAGGTTTGGACACGTACAAAGCATATCGGACCTAAGGTAAGGGAAATATCACAATCTCATTTTTATCCGAGATTGTTTATACTTTGGTATTTACTGGGGTGTATTTTATCATCCATATCCATGTTACCTCAATATGTAATATTATTTCCATCCACCTAAAATTGTTTAAATCCAATTTTACACATCTCTGAGTTTTTATTAAAAGATATGAAAGGAATCTTTTGTCGTTTTTTGTACGAGGTACTTTTTGACTTTTCCGACAAAAGTACGAAGAATGTTTTTTTAACTTATATGACATGAATGGATTTTTAAAGAATTATTTCCAAGAAGCTTTCATTACAAGTTTTCAAGTTTATTTTTAATCAACTTCTTTTAGTTTAAAATTGTATATCATGTTAAGAAAGGAAAAATGTTTTTGAAGTCGAAAGGATATTTTCCTCAAGAATGGAGATCAAGTGTTTTATCAAAAGTATTTTCCATCGTAGATAATAAAGGGTTCGGTTTTTTATCACTATTATTACATTGATTTGATTATGTTGTGATGGAATTATTTTTATGAATTCCTTTATATTATATGAATTGTTTTATGATGTCACGATGTTTAAGATTCCCATTTTTATTACATGGGTTATGCTATGATGTATGGTTTATGATTTTGTGGCACACATAAGAATAGTATCATTATGAGATGGGTGGGACCTATATCTACCTCCAATGCATTGGGTAAAGAATTTATATCTCATGAGATGGACATGGATGGAACGGTAGGTTATACCGGTTCAGTGAAACAGGACTTAAACGAGGGTGACTCGGTTTAGAAAGGGACACTGTCCACAAAGATAGTCTTGCCAATGAGTCTTGACTAACAAGAAATGATTATCTATGATTATGTGTGTATGCCACAAAGTTTCATGTTTTAAGTTATGATTATTAGGATTACATTTCACTGCCATGATTTATCCCATGTTATGAAATTATGATCTCTTTTGCAGGTTAAGATTTACAAAAGTTATGTGCTTGTGTATACTATGTGATTGATATTTCTTTTGTTTAACCTTATTGAGCATTTGAGCTCACCCTTTTGTATGTTTTCTTTCCCCAGGTCAGGAAGAAGGTTATTCAGCAGGATAGGCCTAAAAGGGACTCTAGATATGATGAAATAAGTGGGAGGAAAAGTTGATGCTTTATGAACTAGTTGTTTATGTTTCCCAGTTTCTAAAGACACTATAACTATATGGTCCTTTCGTGGTTTTGTTATATGTTGTAATAAGTATGCTTCAATTTTGAAGTATTAACAATGTATGTAAAGTATGGGTCATTATAATTAACTACTAATAGAAGTTGATCATGTAATGATATTTTGTATTTTTCTTTATATGGGTAGTTATGTTTTATTGTGTAAGAGGTTCCCCAAGGAACAGTCTAAAAGGTATTTTTAACTCTTATGGTGAATTCATTGGACACAATCCGGTGATGGGTGGGGCATGAAAACATATATAATCTCCAGGCACCAATGGTTTTAATGATATAATACAAGTTTTCTTATTTGGTGCATTACTTACCAATTCAGTGTGATGTACTGATTGCGGCTGTGATGACAAGTAAAGACTCTTTTCATAAGGAATTGACAGATGGTTTTTGATATTTGACATTATTCCTTCCATCTATATGAGATAAATATAATAGATATAAATTTTTTATTTATTATCATGGATATAACATAATCCTTGTTTCAAGTTGATTTTCCTTCATTTTGTTTTGCTATTTATGCCATAATATTTATATCAATTCTGTGTAGTGATTAATTCAGTTATATGTTTTCACTTACTGACCATTTGAGCTTACCCCGTATTGTGTTTCCAATTCCCAATATTATAAAAAAAGTAGTAAATGTGACATGTTTAAGAGGATAACATGAGTGAAATAATTTTTTAGATACATTGAATACTCTTCATGAATTAGTTGGTTTTTTATATAATGGGAAAATTGACTTTTTAATACAATGAATAAGTGATTTTTCAGTTTATTTCATGTTATAATTCACGAAATATATAAACGTTAAGTGATCCTTCTATATAAATATTCAGAAAATATTTTTTATTATATAATCCATGATAATGATATATCTTATTTTACACCTACTATCAATGATGTTAAGTGATGTATGTGTATATGAGCACTAGATCCATGATAGTGGATCCAGAGTATCATAGTTGGAATCAAGGGAATGGTTTAAATAAATTTGGAGAATATTATGTCCTTAGAGAATACTTGAATGATTGATATGTTAAGGTTGATCCTAATTTCCAATGTATAAACAATACTTTAGAATAATATGAGATTTAATACTAAGGTCTTGAGGTAGATTTATTAAATTTATTCAGATGAGAATACTTTAGTGAAAACCCAAATAATAAATAAATGTATATTATAACATCCAGTTATTTTAGTAAAATAGATATTTTGAGGGTTTTCATATCAATGCATCCCCATATGGATACTATAAAGCTGATAAGGTTGCGAAATAAATGAACCTAGGGCTAATAACCTTGAAAAGGGTCAGTTGAGCATTGAATTGATCATCACTCTAGTGTAAAGTGAATGGGCGTAAGACTCCATGCCTGTTATGAGAATCTCTAGGGATAGTCTTTTAATACTCAAATTCTATTTATAAACCATGATAAATGATTTTAGAATATTTTTAACAAATTAGTTTAAATAACATAACAAAAAATTACCATGGATAACCAAAGATTGAACAAAGAGAGTCATATGATGATTCGATAGTATCATATGTTAAAAAGGTTTCATAAGGGTATATATATTTTTATTGATATTTTCATTTTTATCTTTCGATATTATCATTTCCATTTTTTTAAAAAAATTATCAAATAAATGAATCTAAGAAATGTATGTACCGAGAAACCAGTATGTCTTATACTCGAATAATGGAGCACATATAAATGGTTAAGAATCTTATTATATTCCTATTATGAATGAAAAAATGGTCTTATTATCTTAACAATGGTAGTGAGGTTGAAAAAATTATAGCAGTTAATTCTAGATACTCTAAGATATTATTATTAGTGAGTGATATTTATCGATGATATTATAGTACATTATAAAATTTACGAGAATTATAGGAATCATCTAAGGATTAATATTTATTAGTTTTAAATTAATGGTATGCTTCCATATATTAAGTGGTATTAATATCCTTGAAATTTTATTTTAGGTCAAGATTATTGTTTTTGGAATAACTATTGCAGAATTTATGTTTGATCCTTGCTTAACTCTTGAGTATAATATACACATGATAATGAAAGAATAAGGGATGGATTTATATTTAAGAAGTAAGTTATAATGTATTTGAAACCATGAGATTGATAATTGATTCATTATATTTTTGGATAATTTCATATCAATTTTGAATTTATAATATATAATATGTAGTGTATGAATTAGTGGTTTATACCATTTTAGGTTTAAATATAGGGTAAATGTTTTAGAAAATATATAATATCATTGCAGTTTAACACCTTGTGGATTATAATAGTATGAAAAACCTTTAATTTTATACACCCTATTTAATTATTTATTACATAATGAATAACTTAATATAATCATAGAATATTGTGGGAAAAAGTGTATTTGGTAAATTAGGTACATTTCACATTATCATAAAATAGGGATACAAAAAAATTATTCACAAAACTAAAAAATATACCCTTATATTACATCAATATTTTCATACTGCATGGAATAATTTGGGGATGTAATAATGATAGGGGTGATTTATAAATACCAATATGGGAATAGTAATAAAATTTCATGATGAAACTAATACATGTGTGACAAAAGGCATATCAAGGTTACATAAAAGAGGATAGAATCATAAAATTGAGAAAAAGAGTATGATATAAGAATTTAACATCAAGGAAACATTAGAATGTGGTGATAACATAAAAAAAGGCGTCATAATCCTAAAGAAAGGATAAACATCGAGACATCATAACTTAATGTGATTAGGATAACCTTCTATGAACCATAAAAGGTATCTAATGAGATAAAAACATTAACTAATGCATTGGATAACTATATAATTATAGTCCCACCTTTCACATTCATAATATGTATATGAATTTGTGTGTCACATACATCATACAAAATGATAACATCTTTCATCTCTTCTATTAAAATAATTAGGAAGTGTGGGTTACAAACATAGAAGTACCCAGTCAATGAATGATACTTACATCTTGGTGAATAACCTAGAGTCGAAATGAGGCTGTGTATTCACTACAAAGATGATTGGAATGTAAAACCCATAGGATGATTTTAATAGTTTAGATGGTGGACATAAAGATAAATATAAGGGATTAATAAGAGTGATAAGTGGTCTACCAATACTTTTACATAATAATAACAATAAAACAACATGTAAAAACATATCCAAACATGAGAAATTTTAACTAAAAATGGAATAATAGAAACACTCTTATTTAAATAAGGGGAGGTGGATAAGATCCCCTTTCTTTGGCATAATAATTGATTAGGTAAATGTTATAACAAGAGGGGATAAATGATATCTAATTATTATAAAATCAATTATCAAGTAATGTTATATATATAAATTCATGATAACATAATCAATTGTGATTAAAAAGGAAAAATATAGAGAAGGTTATTTAATGGACTAGAAGAAAGAGAGAGAGAGAGAGGGAGAGAGACTACATACCTTACAAGGGAACATCTAAAAGATTAGGAGGATATTTTGGAGCTTAGGGAAACCATTGGAGGGATTTAAAGAGGTAGAAGGAGATTAAATTCATGATAAATGGGTTTTAAGTGAACAAAAGTGGGATGATGGGTGGGTGTTTATAGTAAAATAGAAAGGAATTATTTGTTATTTCTATATTATGTTTTAGAGAATATATAATAAAATAATCAAAACCAAAAAAATTCTAATAGTTTTTCACACGGTTTCATCCAAAGGGGATTGGTTTTCAATGTTTTATAAGGATAAGAACATAAAATAAAAAAATAATACCATGGGTTATGTGGAAGTTAGTCTTTTTCAAAAATAATTTATATTAAAACATTAAAATATATTTTATGTTTTTGAGTATTCATTAAAGGTTTATAAAATTAATGAAATAATATAGAAAAATCATTTTAATGGGGAAACTAATTTTTTCATATATTCATTTTATAGAATTTATTAAATCTCTTTTGGGAAATAATGATTTCATAATGTAGATCAATTATTTATACCATATTTTATTTCTACCCAAAAATACCTCTACCTCAAAAAATTATTTAAAAATCCCCAATGGATAATTTTAATAATATAATTTCAAAAAAAAAATTTGTTTTACCAAAAAATTTCTTTGAATATTATAATATCTTCCTTTATATAAAAATCCACATTTATTGAAAAATAATCCTTTTAAATATAATAACCATTTTTCTTTAATTATTAATATTACATTGGATTTAATTAAATTAAATTATTATATTATATAAAAAATTATTATCTAATTAGAAGATTATATTAAAATAAAATTTATTTCAAAATTTTTTAATATACCAAAAAGTTTGTTAGAACCATATATTATGCAAAAATACTATTTTTTTCTTCGTATAGAAATTTTATTGTCATCATATAATAAATATTTTGATTTAAATATTATTAATGAAAATAGATACACATAATAATTATTTTATAATGAATAATATATAAAAATTTGTACTACTAGGTTATGGATACATAACCCCTTAATTCACCAGTGTGTCCACTAAGGGTAAGTTGCGTGTAAGTTGTACTTTCTTGAGGTGGTTCAACAAAAATGGATTTGGTTATGATATTTTTACAATTTAACTTATCCAATAAATATTTTCATTCATGTTTTCGTTTTCAAATTTGTGTGTGGTATCTGTTGAGGTAAAATCCACGTGACACCATCCCCCTTAAAATCTTTGAAAAATTGACATCATATGATTTGATCCTACCAGTTTAGGCCATCACTTCATCCATATATTTCAATGAGACGTTTTTATGACATTTCATATATAATAAATTTAACAATCACAACACCACATCTCTAATATCAATGGTTATGATTTTTTGCGACATTTATATTCGAAATTATATATTTTATAACATTCCATAATAAAAAAATTAGTTCATGTGTTTTTTATAAGTGAATTACAAAATAAGTAATTTATTTATATAGAAGAAAATTTCATTTAAAAAAGTTTGGTTCATAAAATTATTCCTCATTCATAAATTTCTCACTCATAATTACATTTTATATACTATAAAACAAGAGGGTTCATCCATTTCATCACCTCTTCTAGTTCCTATATTGCTTCCTCAAACATGTGGTTGCACTGCAAAACATTAACTAGGTGAGTTTTCTTGTTTCATACATCCTTGAATCTATTATTTAATATTATCACTAGATTCTCCTAGTGTGAAATATATTCTCTAATGGTACAACCTCAAGATTCAGTATTTGAGGAGATTCTGGTATGCAGTTCCTCAAGAGGGATACGTGGAATAATTCATGTTCTTGGGATAGGTTAGTTTGGAGTGTATTTAAATAAGACATATCAATAATGTGATATAGAATAAAAATGGAAAGACATATCTTATTCCAAGATTTCCCTTCTTCCTAAACCACATTAAATTCTTCCATGGTGATATATGATGGAACACGTTCTCTTAACACTCAAACTCCAGGTCCCACCAGTGATTATCTACAAAAATTTTTTGTCGAATTATTGTGGATTTAATATAATGTTAAATGAATGGAATATTCTTTATTTTCTCTTGGATTAGATCTGGTCACATAATATTTTTCGTTCCAAATCCATCCCAAAATTATGGAGTGTGAAACCTCTTCACACATAGATCTTCATAAGTAACCGTTGACTAATAGAATGAAAATAATTGTTATGTGAGAACTATGCTAAGGGAATGTATTAATACCAAAATCATTATAAATATATTGAAAATTATCTAAACATATCCTATAATGATTTAATAGTTCTCTCAGACTTACCATCCATCCAAGCATGATATTCATTAGAGAAACTCATCTCTATATCCAATGATTTCTAAAGGCCTCTCCCAAACATCAAATTAAACCGCATATCTCAATCAATTATAATGGATAATGTAACTCCATGTCATCTTACCACTTATTATATATATATATCATAAAAATTTATTCAATAGATAATTATTATATTATAATAATTAAATGATCTAACTTTTTAAGTAAATCAATTACCACAAAAATGGGTTTTTACCTTTAGATGTACTGGATAGTCATTTGACGAAATCCATGGTCATGTATTACCATTTACAAAGTATTATGGGAAATTATATCAGTATACCATTAGAAGAATATCATTCAACCTTGATTTTTTGTTAGATCAATCATAGATAAACAAATTTAGTAATCTCTCTCATCAAATAACCCCACCAGATGTTTTTCATCACCACTCTATACATCATAGATATTATAAGTTGAATAGAGAAAGATGAGTTTTTCATGTCTTACAAAAGTTACCACTTTAATTTTGGTTTTATTGGGACACATATCTTGGTTCCAAAACATATAACAGAATTTTTAACAATGTTAAACTCTGTAATATTTGCTACCTTTCCCTCTAGGTACTCATAATTTTTTGGTCCTCCTTGATCCTATCAAGAATGGATGGTTGATAATTTATGCATTAAAGGTAGTATATAGTTCCTTTTAGGAATCCCATGTCTATAATTTTTATGTCTAAGATATTATATCTCTTTCAATATTATCATAAACAGTGTTTCAAAATCCTTTCTACTCAAAGCACCAACCACATTGTTCTCATTCATATGATGATAATGGATTAAACAATCATTATACATGATAATCTCAAACCACCTTATTTTATAATAATGAGATACTTTTTATGTTAATATATACTTGAGGCAATTAGGATTTGTATATATTTCACACATATCCCTTTAGAAATAATGTTTCCAAATCATCAATGTGAAGATCACTCCAGTTAGTTCTAAATAATTTGTTGGGTAGTGATTCTCATGAATCGTTAAATAGAGAGAATCATAAGCTATCACCTTTTCATTTTTCATGAGAAAACAACCCAATACATTTATAGATGAATAAATGTATTTAAAAATCCTTCCCTAATGGAGGGTAATTAGAGAATAAGTGCAATGATTAGCCTCTTATTTAACTAATTAAATATCTTTTTTCATTCAAAAGACATGTCAAACTTCACTATCTCAAGGGTTATCTTGTTTATCAGGCTTTACAGTCATTATAATGTTCTAAAAAATTGATTATAATAACCATGAAGAAAAGGAAAACTATGTATCTCAATCAATTATATTGGTATGGGACGACCTTGAATTGCCTTTATTTTTAGAGGATTGATAGATATCCCTTTGTTGGTGATAATAATACCCAGTAATGTTACTTGATCCATCCAAAACACACATTTACTACACATCTCTATAAACATTACCTTTTGTAAGGTCTTCTATACAACATTCAAATTCTCCTGAGGTTCCTCCTTGATTTAGGATTATATGAGAATCTATTCTATAAATACTACCAAATAATTATCAATGTAATCCAAAAATACTATATTCATTAATTCCAAGAGTATTGATAGAGCATTAGTGATTCCAAATGGAATCACTATGAACTTACAGTTCCCATGTTTTGAATAAAACTTGGACTTTGGGATATCATTCATCATTACTTTTTTCTTCATTATATCTAGATAGAAGATCCACATTAGTGAGGTACTATGCTCTATATTGCAGATCAGTTAAGTTACTTAGCCGTATAAGGGGATTCTTGTTCATTATTATGATATTTTTTAGATCACAAAATTCATTTAAGTGGATCATTGACACATACTTCTTTTCTAAGAAGAGGAAATGATCACCCCATGGTGAAGCTCATGGAAAATATAAACCCTTTATCCATATTTTCCTAAATTTTACACATCATCTCATTAAGATTAATAATGGATATTCTATAATGGGTCTTGGAAATTGGAAAATATTCAAGTATAATGTTTATTAATAACTAAACCACATGTCTTAGATGAATAATAAAAAATTCTACGATAAAAACATCAGTATATTACCTTATAATGGGCATATTGACAAGGATGTTCTTTTACATTGTGTCAACCATTTGATCAAGATACAACTAATCATAAGGAAATAATATCCATTCTTGAGATGATGATACCAAAGGATATTAATCCTCCTAATTAAAATTGTATATAAGTATAGGAATACTGAAGAAAAGGAGGGTTATTTCCTTATTTCAATAATTTTTGTTGGATATATATGAGGAAAGTCCATCAATAAAATGAATTGCATCAAAATCCTTTAAAATGAATAATGATCACTTGAAAGATTAAGTATAAAATATAGATTGGGTAGAATCTATAAACATAGTATGTAATAATTTCACTTTATTCCTTTTCACTAATATAATCACTATCAAACTTTGATATTGTGTTTTAATAGTTATATTAATATTTAATTATTATAAGGAATATTTTGATTTATAAATAAATAGTATATTCACTATCAATGAATGTATTACTAGAATACCAAAATCTATATTATTTTTGAGATCCACCATAAAATAATTGATTGAATAATCATGTAATTTCTCTTTATGACCTAGTGGTTGTTATCATTGGTTATCTTAAACAACTCTGGGATCAGTGCATTAAATCACATAGTGTACTTTTTACTTGAAATTGAATCCTTGGATAGTAGGATGAGGGTTTACTAGATAATGCTTTTTTCTGAACACATTGCTGGGTTCTACGCATAAAATTTATATAGCTAGATTCCCTTCCTTCCTGCACCCAATAAATTTTATTTTCCCCTTTAGGAAATTTTGAGGATGCCTCTCCCAAATGTTTTGAAAAGTGATGTGTTAGAATTTCATTCCATCCAATGATTTCCCCATTGATCTTATAGAATTGAAATATGTTCTACACTTTATATCTCGTAACCAATGTGATTAACTAAACTCAATTTGAAAATTGAGGACACATTGAATTTTTTTCATAGATATTAAATCCTTAAATCAACAAATCTTTTGATAAATTCAAGTTAGACCACCAAATAATTAGTAAATTTACATTCGGGGTCAAAGAAAAATCCAAATTCATATTATAAATGTATTTTTAACTTCATATCAAACACCATTATGGATTCATCATTCTTTTTACTGAGAATAATGAAAACCCTCTCCATCTTATGTTGGATAGTGTGAGGAAATTATTTATCAATTTTTTTTTCAAGAATTATTCCCACTCTATCCCTTAGATCTCTTCCCTAGGCTTCATTTTTTTGATCAACATCCATCATTGATTAGATTATACCTCTATATGATAAAAATCTAACATGACCTTATATATTAAATAGCATTTAAAAATGAATAATATTTTTTCAATGGAGTTTCAACATTGTTCCATGATTGATAGATTAGAACATACACTAAAAGTTGATGTCCTTTTTCATATAAATGACTCAATTTCATCTTTTTCATTCTAATGAGGATGTGGATTTTACCCATGATTAATATTTATATTTAAAACAGAAGTTAATTTATTTAGTATGGTCATCAAGTTCTCTACTCCTTCTCTTATTGTTTTGGGAATTCCATTCGGGGGGCCATTACATTTCCCATGACATTGGTCGGTAACTCTGTTCCTCATATTGTAATGACCAATGTTTTGAGCTAAGGTAAAATTATAAGGTAATTGGAATTTTTTTGATTAGTGGATGGACCATTATTTTCACTAAGAAGAATAAATTAATTCTATGATTTGGAACACATAATGGTGATTTTTAGACTTGGTTACAGTCTTAAGGTGTCCCTTTAGTGTCTTATTGAATTTTGGGAGCACCATGCCCCAAAAATAAAATGTTTGAGTGGTTTGAATAGGGTTCGTGGTTTTTATGAAACTGTGTGGCCCCTAATAGTGAATCATGTGGCTTGAACTGTTGGATGATAAAGTTTAACATAGGCTACACATGGTTTATAAAAATTGTGCACCTATCATGTATGGTTAGTTTCATTTTGGAACTATCCGCTCACTATTCATGCCATGGTTTTCACATGATTAGAGAAAATCATGTGGGGAAAACATGTTAGGTGGTTTTACTAAGAAATGGGTGTTGTATGGTTTTTGTACAGTTTGTAAAACCATGTGTCAAGACCGTTTGACCTATTTTTGATGGTGAAATTACCTTTTCACCCTTAATGAAATCTGAAAACTGTTGTCTCATTTCCTTCTTCTTCCTCTAGTGGGTGTGTCCTATTCTTTAGGGACCATGGGTTTCTCCTCAAACCTAACCTAGGATTTCAATGTTATCATCTATATAAAGTAAGAATTGTGTGCCATATGACCCTCTGGATTCCTTGTTGTATGCTCTTTATTTATTTTGAATATTTCTTCGTTTAGGTTCCTCTCGAACAAGTTACCATGGTGAAAGATCATTTTCCCTACTTTCAAGGTTCATGTTTGTTTCATTTATTTATTCTAAACTAGACTGAATAATACATTGATATTGGATGGGAAAATTATACTAATTATATGGTAGGTTGTCTATGTATTATTGCTTAAGTTTCCATTGTTTTATAAATAGCGTCGTTGCGCCGCATGTCGTCCTTTTTCATGCATTTCCATAAAAAAGTTCTACTCAATCTAAAATAGTTCATGCACCTTGTATTACTCTTGTTGATCATTTTTTTAATATTTTGAAGTTTTCAAACTCGATCATGGACACCACTAGGATGTTCCGGCTTATGTTTCCTATTAATATTTAACTGATTAAAATCCTAGAATTTCTTATAAGAGTTGGTCTAGGTTAAATAATGGTATTTCATATATGGTATTTATTATGAAATTATTATTTTTAATGAAATAAGTTGTGAACTCTTCATATTATGTTTATTTATCCAAAATTAATTAATTAAAGAAAAGTTTCATTAATTTCTAACAAAACCCCTCAAATAAAGAGTTTTTTATTCTAAATTACAAAGTGGTGATTTGTGAGTTGCATCTTGATTGGCCTTATAGCATTGGGTATTACCTAATCTTTTTTTATTATTGTTTAATATATGATAGGATTTTTTTCATGGCCTCAAATTAAATTGTTAAATGGAGTGACACCTTTTTATATAAATGTCCATTTATCCTTTTCACCTTGTAAGTGCATGTCTTGGACCACTCCAAAGAAAATGGATAATTAACCAAGCTCCTTCCAAGTTCTTGGAATATTTTAAAAATGGAATTTCCCATGCATGTAATTTTCCATTAGACCATGGTACCTTATAAGGGACTCTTTGAGCATTGTAATTGAATTACCTTGATTTGTTAAATGATTAATGTGAAATTTAATACCTTCATTATAAAAGAATTTTCATGATTTATTTCTTTCCTAATATGTTTCAAATGGTTTATTTGAAATGTAATTCAATTGGGTGGTATGAACGCACCTCATGTTTTAATTAAATAAGCATGGTTTATGTGAATTATTATAATTGTGATTTTCTTTATTATAATTTGGATTAGTAAATGAATATCATGAGAGTAAATGCCTCATTGATATTACTATAAATATGATTAAACCATGATGTTGGATGTGGAATGATAATAAGGATTATACTGATCATGGTAGTGTCACGCTCCCTTACATCAGTTGTAGAGCATGTCATCCCACACTAGTGATACTAGTAGGTTGGTATGAATGATGCACCACATCCCTTATTTAGTGTTTTCATGATGACACACTCATAAATTAGAGTGTTTACACGATTACCCACTCACCATGTCAAGTGATAAGTATGATGTATCTCAAACATTATGAGATGCAGGGAATGTAACCTTTGTAGAGATTATAGGCTCATTCAGATTGGTTATGGATGACTAAGTTATGCCTTAGTCTAATGAGAAAGTATTATTCTTGGTATATGGATGCTTACATTTGCACGTACTTGGTCCATAAAGGTGTCTGTAGTATATTTTATAAAATGTATATATTATTACTCAATACTTATGGTTATGGAATAAATTTATCTTTCGGACCATGATCAGAATAAGGTAGAAATTCCAGGTGTCCTTAATAAACATGAGCGGCCTATTTTTTACTCCTTAATTTTTATTTATTTTTCTGTATACCTACACACTACCTATATTTAAATACATGGATTGTATTATTTTTAGACATGGTGGGTGGTAACCTATTGGGATTTATATCTCACACAATGCTTGGGACACCATTGTACTGGGGTTCTTGAGTAAATATGATGTTCTTAGGACCGTGGAATATTGCATGGGCCAATTTAATTTTATTTGGGAGTTATGGGCATAGGACTCAGATGGAGATCACGAGGCTCATGGGGTTCACCCATTGGGATTGTCTTTGTTTTCTTTATTCACATGCTACACTGTTATTGTATCTCCTATTATATGTCTACTATTTTAGTTATGTATCATCATCTTAACATGAAATAATTTTTCTATATTGGTGTTGGAAATCACTTATATTTAGTTGTAATCATTATTCATACATTTCATTGTCTGTTTTCTATTATGGATTCTGCTATTTTCGGTTATATATTTCTGTTATACCACTATGATATTCTGATCTTGAGGGTATAATGTAACACCCAAGATTTTTATGAGTAATATTTTTTTTTATATATCATCAAAGGAATCTTTCACTACACACTTGCTTGTCGTACTTTACACGAAATCGCGACCTTCCTCGATAGCTTGCATCATACGCAATACCGAGTTTCACTAAACAACGATATGCAATTAAAATATTATTAAAACTAGCCGTTATGAATAGTAATAACCAATTTTTGAAATTTTATAAATTTTATTTTTCAAAATGGACTTCATTTTTGCATTCGGAATACCGAAATTAGCCTAGGGTGAAATTTTGGTATTTTTCTGAAACCTTTCAATTTTTGATGAATAGTGAAACCACTAAGTGGTAGGTTAAAAACTGAATTTTGCATAAAACTTAATTTTACCGCTTCTGTGAATGGAATTTCGAAAATCCGACAGACACGGTTGATATTAGTAAGTAAAATGTTGTTCAATGAGATAAAAATAATTTTTTGGTGAATAGTAACTTTTTACTTTTTTTACCGCGGTTAATAGTAACTAGGGTAACTAATGGTAAATATGATATTACTATTACCCTAACACATGTCCTAATTCTATTGGATAAGTGTAATTCGACCAAAAACAACCTTATTAATAAAATATGACCATTTGGGCCCACTTGAGTTAGATTAGGATATTTATTATTAATTTATTTAAAGAAGGGTTAAAATAGTTAAAATCAATGTTTAATAAGTAAATAATTTTTAATATGGGGTTATACATAAGATAAATTCGACAATAAATATTTATTAGAAAGCTAAAAAGATTTCCTACATAACTGTATTTTATTTATAATTTTTAGAAATTAAATAAATTTATTTAGTTATGACACAATGATGATGCAGTAATTATCTTATTTATGAAATATTGACATAATTAATGTTATAAACACCAAAATAAATGTAATTTGAGACTTTTTATGAATTCCACTAATTTTTTAGGTTACTATGATATATTAGTGATGATTTAATCAACTTGGTTTGAACATATAATTCTGTTATGACTTTCACAAAATTCATATATCAAATAATGTCAAAATTGACACAAAATAGTTTTTAAATCAAATATTATATTATTAAATGTTATTTTATTCCTAAAAATCTAAGGATCGGCAAAATGACTTAGATAAGGATATATATATTAATAATAAAAAATTTGGGGTTCTTTTGGCATGTTATAGTAAGTGTATTAACCATATAGTGAAAGAAAACAAAAAGACATGGTAAAAGTTAAATTATTTAACTTAGAGTTAAATCTAATTGATAAGGTTAAAATAATACCCTAAACTTGTCTAAATCCTATTGGTTGATACTATTTCGACCCATCCCCACTTTATCTTCGAAATAAGACCCTTTGGAACCATTATAAACCGATTTTGACTTTAATATAAAATAATATTTTGAGATATTCCTAAGGTGCCCCTCTCCTCCCTTATAAAAGGGCACCTCATCCCCCTCCTCCTCACACCAATTTGAGAACTCAAGATCGTCCAACCCCTGCCATTTTCTCCTATCCTCTTCCCTAGAATAATCCTAGATGTCCTGGTCTTCTTCAAGGACCAATATTAGTTCCCTAAGTGGAGGATTCAAAGAGGCGTTCCAAAGAAGAGGAGCTTCAGACACGTACAATGCAAATCGGACATAAGGTAAGGGAAATATCACAATCTCATTTTTATCCGAGATTGTTTATTCGTAAGTATTTACTGGGGTGTATTTTATCATCCACATCCATGTTCCCTCAATATATAATATTTTTTCTTTCCACTTACAATAGTTTAAATCCAATTTTACCCTTCGGTGAGTTTTTAGTAAAGAATATGAAAGGAATCTTTTGTCGTTTTTTCGTACGAGGTACTTTTTGACTTTTCCGAAAAAAGTACAAAGAATGTTTTTTTAACTTATACGGCATGAATGGATTTTTAAAACATTATTTACAAGAAGCTTCCTTTATAAGTTTTCATGTTTATTTTTAATCAACATCTTTTATTTTATAATTGTATGACATGTTAAGAAAAGAAAAGTGTTTTTGAAGAAGAAAGGATATTTTTCTCAAGAATGGAGTTCAAGTGTTTTATCAAAACTATTTTCCATCTAAGATAATAAAGGGTTCTGTTTTTATCTCTATTATTACATTGATTTGATTATGTTGTGAGGGAATTATTTTTATGAAGTCATTTACCTTATATGATTTGTTTTATGATGTCATGATGTTTCAAGAATACCATTTTTGTTACATGTGTTATGCGATGATGTATGATTTATGATTATGTGGAACACATAAGAAAGGATTCATTATAAGATGGGTGGGACCTATATCTCCCTTCAATGCATTGGGTAAAGATTTTATATCTCATGAGATAGAGATGGATGGAACGGTAGGTTATACCGGTTCAGTGAAACAGGACAGGAACGAGGGTGACTCGGTTCAGAAAGGGACTTTGTCCACAAAGATAGTCTTGGAAATGAGTCATGACTAATAAGAAATGATTTTCCATGATTATGTGTGCATGCCACAAAGTTTCAAGTTTCATGTTATGATTATGGGGATCTCATTTTCACTTCTATGATTTGTTCCATGTTAATATATTATGATCTCTTTTGCAGGTTATGATTTTCAAAAAGATATGATATGTATTTTATTTTCTTTTATTTCCCCTTGATGAGCATTTGAGATCACCCTTTTATGTTTTCTTTTCCCCAGGTCAGGAAGATGGATATTAAGTAGAATATGCTAAAAGGGACCCTAAATTTGAGGAAATAAATGGGAGACACTGTAGAAGATTTATGAACCAGTTGTTTATGTTTCCCAGTTTCTAAAGACACTATACCTATACGGTCCTTTGTGGTTTTGTCATATGTTGTAATAAGTGTGCTTCAATTTTGAAGTATTAACAATGTATGTAAAGTATGGGTCGTTATAGTTGGTATCAGAGGAAAGGTATAGTCAACCTTTGGAAACTAGGATGTGAAAGCCTTAGTAAGAACCCTAAGGATAAGTCTAAGCATAGAACACAATCTTAGTGTTTTAGAAATGGCCATGAATACCCAAGGATAAGACCTTAAGTGTGAAATTTTTTCCTTGATTATGTGGTTTTCCTATTATAATTAGTGTTGCTCACAATATTATTCTTGGTTTTAGTCAATGGCTGGAACCCGAAGGAACCATGTTAATGCAGAATTCGATGGGCAATGCAATGATTGTCCCCCTGAGCAACCAAACGATATGGGAGTTGGAATGCAAAATCTTGTAGCCATGCTCACACAACTTTCTCAAGCTGTGAATCATGCAGGACTTCCAAACGAGCAAAAGAACGAGCAACATTCTGTTGAATCCTTCATGAGGCAGCGTCCACCTTCTTTCAGTGGGTCTACTGATCCTTTAGTTGCTGAACAATGGATTAGTACTACTGAAAAGATATTTTCAGTTCTTCAATGTTTTGATCATGATAAAGTCATCCTAGCAGTGTATCGTTTGGAAGGAGATGCTGACCAATGGTGGAATCTTATTAAGAATACGAGGAAAAGGGATGAAATTGAGTATATGGAATGGGACAAGTTCATGAACTTATATTTCAATAAGTACTTCCATCGTATTCTCTGAACAAAGATGGAAAAAGAGTTTCTTGAACTGAAGAAAATGGATGATGAATCTGTTGGTACCTATGAAGCAAATTTTACAAGACTTTCAAGGTATGCTTCTGGTATTATTATCCAACCTGAGAGTAAGATCGATCGATTCTTTAGTGTCTTAAAACCATGTCTTCGAAGGGCGTTAGCCATAAGGGACTTCAATAGCTACAAGGAAATCGTTCGATGTGCTCTCAAAGTCGAGATGGAGATTGGATTAACCCATCAGTCACATGGGTTTGATAAGAAGAGGAAGATAGAATTCAAAGGAAAATCTAAAGAGAACACTGAAAAAAAGATGATCTTTCCCTTATGCTCAAAGTGTGGAAAGAAACACAGAGGGAGTTGTCTTAAAGGGACAAGTAAATGTTTCAAATGTGGGAAGGAAGGTCATCGGGCATTTGAATGCCGCGATAATGGGAAGAAGATGTCTAATGATGCAAATAAAGGAAGGGATACACAAAATGAACCTACTACACTTCAATGTTTCAAGTGAAAGGAGATGGGGCATTATGCCAATCAATTCCCAAATCCAAGGGTTGATGATGATGGTCGACGTCAACAAAATCTTAAGGCTAAAGACAAAGGAAAGTCACATGCAATTTCTATCAGCGATGTGGAGTACGATAACGAAGTGGTGAAAGGTACACTTACCATCCACTCTAAAGTAGAAAATGTTTTATTTGATTCTGGATCCACCCACTCTTTTATTTGTGAAATTTTTTTTATGGGTATCACCGTATTACCTCAACAATTAGAAGTTGAGTTAGCTGTGACAACACCTAATGGCACATCAGTCGCATCAAAAGTTTATTATTCTTCTCTAATTGACGTTTGTGGGAATGTGCTTCCTGCAAATCATGTGATCCTTCCTTTAGTGGAATTTGATGTGATTCTTGGCATGGATTGGTTTTCTCTACATGGAGCTCATATCAATTTCCAAAGAAGGGAAGTCACATTTCATATTTCAGATCAATCTACGATCGTCTATCAATGCAAGGATGAACATAACCTTCCAGTGGAAATTTCTTCCATCTTATGGGTATTGATTCCACTAAATGAAGGTTATTTATCTCAAATGGTTTGTGAGAAACTCACGATTAAGAATATTCCCATTGTAAGGGAGTTTGATGATGTCTTTCCGGAGGAATTACCGGGTCTTCCACCAAATCGTGAAGTTGAGTTTTCAATAGAACTCGTACCGGGTGCTTTGCCTATTTCAAAGACACCTTATAGAATGGCCCCAATTGAGTTGCAGGAATTGAAGAAGCAACTCCAAGAGAATCTTGATAAGGGATTCATACGCCCTAGTGCATCTCCTTGTGGAGCAGCTGTTCTATTTGTTAAGAAGAAAGATGGATCAAAGAGACTCTGCATTGATTATTGAGAACTTAACAAGATCACTATCAAGAACAAATATCCTCTCCCACGCATTGATGACTTATTTGACCAACTACGCGGAGCTCAATACTTTTCCAAGATTGATCTTCGTTTAGGGTATCATCAATTAAGGGTCAAAAGGGAGGATATACCAAAGACGGCTTTCCGTACAAGGTATGGACACTATGAATTTATAGTGGTGCCATTTGGTCTTACTAATGCCCCTTCTATCTTCATGGATCTAATGAATAGAGTCTTTAGAGACTATCTTGATCAATTTGTGGTAGTCTTTATAGACGATATTCTTGTCTATTCAAAGAGTAAGGAAGAGAATGAAGATCACTTGAGAATTATATTGAAGACCCTGAGAAAGGAGAAGCTTTATGCCAAATTTACCAAGTGTGAATTTTGGCTTCAAAAAGTTACATTTTTGGGTCACATAATCTCAAAAGAGGGGATATCTGTGGATCCAGCAAAAATAGAGGTTATCAAAAGATGTTCAAGACCAACAACAGTAACTGAGATCCGAAGTTTTCTTGGTTTGGATGGATATTATCGACGTTTTGTAAAATATTTTTCACGATTATCTAATCCACTCACCAAGTTGACTCGGAAAGGAGTTAAGTTTGTTTGGATAGAGGAATGTGAAGATAATTTCACAGAGTTGAAAAGAAGGTTATCCAGTGCACCTATACTCACACTGCCTTGTAGTGGAGAAAGGTTTGTGATCTACAGTGATGCATCCAAGAAGGGATTGGGGTGTGTTCTTATGAAAAATGATATCGTGATAGCTTATGCCTCACAACAGTTGAAAATCCATGAGAAAAATTACCCAACACAAGATTTGGAGTTGGCTGCGGTAATCTTTGCATTATAGATTTGGAGGCATTAACTTTATGGTGAAAGGTGTGATATTTATTCTGATCATAAAAGTTTAAAGTATATTTTCACACAAAAGTTGTTGAATATGCGTCAAAGAAGATGGTTGGAGATGATTAAGGATTACGACTGCTCAATCCATTACCACCCTGGGAAAGCAAACAAGGTGGCAGATGCATTAATTCGACAAGACCATGCGAGTTTATCCATGATGAGGATCACAAAAGATCCAATATTTATGGATTTACAAAGGATGGATCTTGGAATTATGATGAAGGGGAAAAATCTTATCTTTCTCAAATGAATGTTCAACCATCTATACATGTGAAGATTAAAGAGGCACAGAAAGAAGATGTCGAGTTACAAAAGAAGGTGAGAAATGTTCCTGAATTCAACCTTGATTGTGTTGGGATAATAAAGTTCAGGAATCGGGTTTGTGTTCCTCCCATCCTGGAATTAAAGAAGGAGCTGCTGGATGAGGCTCATAGTTCATCATTCTCTATTCATCCTGGAAGCACGAAGATGTATAGGGACCTGAAAGAGTACTTCTGGTGGGATGGCATGAAAAGAGATGTTGCTGAATATGTCTCTCGATGCTTGGTTTGTCAACAAGTTAAAGCTGAGAGACAGAAGTCTAAGGGGATGTTACAACCATTACCCACACCCGAATGTAAATGGGAAAACATCACTATGGACTTTGTCACAGGACTTCCTAAATCATCCAAAGGCAATATTGCTATTTGGGTCATAGTTGATCGTCTTACAAAGTCTGCACACTTCATTGCTATTAGAGAGGATTTCTCTCTAGATCAGCTTGCCAGGATATATGTAAAGGAAGTGGTAAGATTGCATGGAGTACCACTTTCTATTATATCTGATCGGGATCCGAGATTTACCTCGAAGTTCTGGCAAAGTCTTCAGCATACCCTGGATACAGAGTTGAGTTTCAGCACTGCTTATCATCCTCAAATAGACGGTCAGTCTGAGAGAACAATTCAAACCCTAGAAGATATGTTCAGAGCTTTATCTATGGATTCCAAAGGAGGTTGGGATCAACACCTACCTTTGGGGGGATTTTCTTATAATAATAGCTTTCACTCCAGTACTCAGATGGCTCCTTATGAAGCTCTCTTTGGAAAGAAATGCAGGACTCCAACTTGCTGGGATGAAGTTGGGGAAAGAAATCTATTAGGACCTGATCTCGTTGATGAAATGGCAGAAAAGGTCAGATCTATTCAACAACACATAAGAGCAGCTAAGACTCGACAGAAAAGTTATGCCGACAACCGAAGAAAAGACCTAGAGTTTGAAGTGGGTGACAAAGTGTTCTTACGAATATCTCCCTGGAAGAGGGTTATGAGATTTGGAAAGAAGGGGATGTTTAGCCCTAGATATATCGGTCCTTTCGAAATACTAGACCGTGTTGGAAAGGTAGCTTACCGATTGGCGCTTCCACCGAATCTCTCTCATGTTCACGATGTGTTCCATATATCTCTCCTGAGAAAGTACATACCTGATCCTTCACATGTACTCAGCTCAGAAGTTGTACCGCTGGAGCAAGATCTTTCTTATGAAGAACAGCCGATAGAGATTCTGGATCGTAGAGGAAAAGTCCTACGAAACAAGACCACTCGATTGGTGAAAGTTTTATGGAGGAACCACCAATTAGAAGAAGCTACATGGGAGCTTGAGGATATGATGAGGGAGAAGTATCCTCATCTGTTTGTTACAAAGTGACGAATTTCGAGGGCGAAATTCTTTTTAAGGGGGGTAGAATGTAACACCTGAGATTTTTATGAGTAATATTTTGTTTTTTATATATCATCAAAAGAATCTTTCACTACACACTTTCTTGGCTTACTTTACACGAAATCGCGACCTTCCTCGATATCTTGTGTCGTACGTAATACCGAGTTTCACTAAACAATGATATGCTATTAAAATATTATTAAAACTAGCCATTATGAATAGTAATAACCACTTTTTGAAATTTTATAAATTTTATTTTTCAAAATGGACTTCATTTTTGGATTCGGAATACCGAAATTAGCCTAGGGTGAAATTTTGGTATTTTTCTGAAAACTTTCAATTTTTGATGAATAGTGAAACCACTAAGTGGTAGGTTAAAAACTGAATTTTGCATAAAACATAATTTTACCACTTCTGTGAATGGAATTTCAAAAATCCGACAGACACGGTTGATATCAGTAAGTAAAATGTGGTTCAATGAGAGAAAAATAATTTTTTGGTGAATAGTAACATTTTACTTTTTTTACCGCGGTTAATAGTAAATAGGGTAACTATGGGTAAATATGATATTACTATTACCCTAACACATGTTCTAATTCTATTTGATAAGTGTAATTCGACCAACAACAACCTTATGAATAAAATATGACCATTTAGGACCACTTGAGTTAGATTAGGACATTTATTATTAATTTATTTAAAGAAGGGTTAAAATAGTTAAAATCAAAGTTTAATAAGTAAATCATTTTTAATATGGGGTTATACATAAGATAAATTCGACAATAAATATTCATTAGAAAGCTAAAAAGATTTCCTACATAATGATATTTTATTTATAATTTTTATATATTAAATAATTTAATTTATTTATGACACAATGATGATGTAGTAATTATCTTATTTATGAAATATTGACATAATTGATGTTATAAACACCAAAATAAATGTAATTTGAGACTTTTTATGAATTCCACTAATTTTATAGGTTACTATTATATATTAGTGATGATCTAATCAACTTGGTTCGAACATATAATTCTGTTATGACTTTCACAAAAGTCATATATCAAATAGTTTCAAAATTGACACAAAATAGTTTTTAAATCAAATATTATATTATTAATTGTTATTTTATTCCTAAAAATATAAGGTTCGGCCAAATGACTTAGATAAGGATATATATATTAATAATAAAAAACTTGGGGTTCATTTTGCATGTTATAGTAAGTGTATTAACCATATAGTGAAAAAAATCAAAAAGACATGGTAAAAGTTAAATTATTTAACTTAGAGTTAAATCTAATTGATAACGTTAAAATAATACCCTAAACTTGTCTAAATCCTATTGGTTGATAGAATTTCGACCCATCCCAACTTTACCTTCGAAATAAGACCCTTTGGAACCATTATAAACCGATTTTGACTTTAATATAAAATAATATTTTGAGATATTCCTAAGGTGCCCCTCTCCTCCCTTATAAAAGGGCACCTCATCCCCCTCCTCCTCACACCAATTTGAGCACTCTAGCTCAGCCAACCACTGCCATTTTCTCCTCTCCATTTCCCTAGAATAATCCTAGAGGTCTTGGTCTTCTTCAAAGACCAATCTTAGTTCCCTAAGTGGAGGATTCAAAGAGGCGTTCCAAAGAAGAGGAGCTTCGGACACGTACAAAGAAAATCAGACCTAAGGTAAGGGAAATATCACAATCTCATTTTTATCCGAGATTGTTTATTCATAAGTATTTACTGGGGTGTATTTTATCATCCACATCCATGTTCCCTCAATATATAATATTTTTTCCATCCACTTACAATAGTTTAAATCCAATTTTACCCTTCGGTGAGTTTTTAGTAAAGAATATGAAAGGAATATTTTGTCGTTTTTTCGTACGAGGTACTTTTTGACTTTTCCGACAAAAGTACGAAGAATGTTTTTTTTAACTTATAAGGCATGAATGGATTTTTAAAAAATTATTTCCAAGAAGCTTCCTTTACAAGTTTTCAAGTTTATTTTTAATCAACTTCTTTTAGTTTATAATTGTATGACATGTTAAGAAAAGAAAAGTGTTTTTGAAGAAGAAAGCATATTTTCCTCAAGAATGGAGTTCAACTGTTTTATCAAAATTATTTTCCATCTAAGATAATAAAGGGTTCTGTTTTTATCCCTATTATTACATTGATTTGATTATGTTGTGAGGGAATTATTTTTATGAAGTCATTTACCTTATATGATTTGATTTATGATGTCATGATGTTTCAAGAATCCCATTTTTGTTACATGTGTTATGCGATGATGTATGATTTATGATTATGTGGAACACATAATAAAGGATTCATTATAAGATGGGTGGGACCTATATCTCCCTCCAATGCATTGGGTAAAGATTTTATATCTCATGAGATAGACATGGCGGGAACAGTAGGTTATACCGGTTCAGTGAAACAGGACTGGAACGAGGGTGACTCGGTTCAGAAAGGGACTTTGTCCACTAAGATAGTCTTGGAAATGAGTCATGACTAACAAGAAATGATTTTCCATGATTATGTGTGCATGCCACAAAGATTCAAGTTTCATGTCATGATTATGGGGATCTCATTTTCACTTCTATGATTTGTTCCATGTTAAGATATTATGATCTCTTTTGCAGGTTATGATTTTAAAAAAGATATGATATGATTTTTATTTCCTTTATTTGCCCTTGCTGAGCATTTGAGCTCACCCTTTTATGTTTTATTTTCCCCAGGTCAGGAAGATGGATATTAAGTAGAATATTCTAAAAGGGACCCTAGATATGATGAAATAAATGGGAGACACTGTAGAAGATTTATGAACTAGTTGTTTATGTTTCCCAGTTTCTAAAGACACTATACCTATACGGTCCTTTATGGTTTTGTCATATGTTGTAATAAGTGTGATTCAATTTTGAAGTATTAACAATGTATGTAAAGTATGGGTCGTTATATATAATCTCCCCAACATCACCTCTTTAAAACCTCACATCTTTTTGGAAGCCTTTGGAAAATGCGGAGGTGTTCCTAGGGTCATGTGACCCACTAGTAGGGAAACTGTTTTAGGGATTAGTCTGGTCGGAATATCACAATGTTGTATCAGAGCCTCTTTTTCATTTTTCCTTACTATTTGGGACTGGTAGATTGGATACTAGGAATGTGTAATAGCTTTGTAATTTCTCGTAATTGGGAGTGATCAACCAAATTAGGGGAGAAATCCACGTGGCTAGGGCCAGGATTATTGTACCCAATGATTGCTACAACATTTGATTATGATTTCACCTTGGGTGATTGGTTTAATTTCCACAACTTATTGATTTATGAAGTTCTTGGTATTCTTCCCTCACCCTAGTATGGTAAGGAAGTAGTGTCACTTGTATCATTGTAGGCACATATAAATTCACTTGTCATGCATATAAAATGCCATGTAGTTTCAATACTAGTGATTCTTGCTGATTTTGATTGTGTACATTGAGTTCTACGTCATTATTATTTTTTCTTTAGCATGCCTATTTATATATTATGCTTTGGTTATTTGTTTATCTAGTTAATATGCTTCCATGATAGGTGATTATATTCCATGATTTCTGTTTACTTAGCATTTTTTTGTATGTATCATGTTTTTATGGTTATTAGCTTGATTTATATGTTTAATGCTTCTAATAACATGATTTGTTATGATTTTAAAATATAATAGGTTCCAAGGGATAAACATCGTGTTTTCTGTTAAACGAGTTCCATTTTTTAGTTGTAAGGTGTATGGTCGCCTTATAATTGGGAAAAGGCAAACAGTATACTCAGAAAATCTGAGGAACATAATATATATGTCTAGAGGGCTTTGTTAATGATCTAAAAGATAATATTGTTTATTTTTTAAAGTAAATATATTTCAATTAAATGGTAGTTATAATCCTGTCCATAAATGTTATAGGTACTTTATATATTGGGGTGATCACAACCCATATAATTGAAGAATTATTTATGACTATGATTTATTTCAAAATGGTTATAATGTAAAAGCTATAGATTTTTCATCTGACCGGAATAGGTTGTTTTTATACCCATTATGTGACTTGAATCTAGTAGGATGGTTATATTGTTTAATATTATCCGATAAAACCTATTAAGGTTAATTTTAGAATTTTAAAATATCGATGGTTTACTTTATAATGGATTGAGACTCTGTAACATTAGCATAGAGATCGTGTGGTTAAATTCATAAATTCACAACTAGACCCATGTAGGGTATTTGGGTCATATTTATTATGTGACAACCCAATGTGAGTGGTTTTGAAATTTAATTACCTAGAAAAAACTATTGGGTTTCATTTTGATGAAACTAGTTTGGCTCCGCGAGACCCTCTTAGGTTTCTATTTTTGTTACCAATTTTTTTATTTTATATTTGGTACATAATTTTCTGTTTAAATATTTTAAATGATGAAACATGGAATTAAAATATATTTAATGACTTTAAAATAGAACCTAAAGCAGTTCACTTCATTTAAAACCCTCATATAAGTGTATTTGAAATATCTCTTTGAGTTTCCTTTGAATGGAAACATGATAATTTTACATAATTTTTTTTTATTCTTACAAAATTATTAAATTATTGGATCATAATACTTGTTATTTTCTAATTTTCATGGCCTAGTGATTGGTTCAATGATTATGCTTTCTTAAGGGGCTATCCTGAGGTAGGTAGCACACTCATAGTTTGAATTCCATACCAAGTGCTGTGAGTTTTCTGAGATTTGGTGTCATTCAGGTGTCATTGTTCTTAGTAAGACTCTTAGCGTCTAAATTAAACCCTTGGGTAGATGGGTTGAAACTGTATAATTGGCCCCTCTATGAAGAGTTAACATCAAGTATTTCTTTGGATTAGCAGGTTATACATTCTTTGGGCATGGTTCGATTCTTAGTAGGTCCCAAGACCTTGCTTATTTTTTCTAGGGTGACTTGAGAGGTCGTCATTTTCATTGTCATATGGGATGCATCTTGTTCCATTTTTCTATGTCATCCATATGATACTTAAATTTTTAGGGTAGAAAATGTTTGTACAATATTCATTATGTGTCAGTTGCTAAGGTAATATCAGTTTAGTATGCATTGATATATACAAAACCTGTCGAGTTGCTAAATGATAAAATGAACACATTGAGTTCAATGGAATCATTGTGAATTGTGCTATTATATACATTAATGTGTCATATCTATATTTGTGTGACCTGGGCATTAAATGAATCAATATTTCCCAATTCTCAGGATGGCTTTCCAAGGGGATCAGGTGTTTTGAAACAACAAAAAGGTTGGTTGTAGCATTCATGAAAAATGTTATGACATTTTTGAGAATAATTCTCTTAATTATCATGATTGATCTTAAGATTATTTAATCAAGTGTTTTTATGGGAGACTAGTATATCCCACATTTAATTGGATAGGATAATTGTGAGGTGGGGAGAATTGGGTCAGTTCTAGTAAATATGTGTCCTTCTAGGTACAAGGAACACAACTGAGGGTTGCCTTTTAAAAATTATTGATCATACTTGAATTCCTTTGGGGGGAGGTGAGTATTGAATCGTTTCAGTTATTTATTGGAATAATAATGATGATGTGGTTGTATTTTTGTGGAAAAATTGAGAAACACCATTGGTCTTAGGTCGACATCGGTGGTTAAGTTTGAGAAATAACGAAATGCTTCGGTGGGTAAAGGCATCATCATCTGGTGGGTGATGCATCGACATGTGAAACTGAGCTTCTTTCAAATGATGTCGACTAGTAGTTGTTTGAATGATCATATTTTATAGATTTGATACCCTCTTAGTATATTCCTCTTAGTGATGCACATGTCCCCAATCTTGACATCATCCTTGATCCACTAAGAGAGAATTGATATTATTCCATGGTAATGTTTTAAAAACCATCAATCTAGAGGTGGTTTCCATATTAGTTTTATGCTGGAATAAATGTTTTTATAGAGGTGTAGATAGTCAGGATAAATACATGCGTTCCAATGTAAGAACTCCTTTGAATAAATCATTCACAATAACTATTTTCTCTTTGCTTGACCATAAGGGGGATGCCACTCTGGGCTAAGTCAATGATCTGATGTAGACATTTTGGGCTTGTGCCGATGTCTCATTTGTAAATATGGAGTATGGAATACATCGGGTTAATTCATTGATCTCCATTTTAAATGAAATATAGTTTATCCCATACTTGATTTCCGCCTCACAGGCAATGTTTAACAGGTGACATTTCCAATGACCTGGTTGTAGGTTACACCTTTATTTGTTTTGAGGCATTACATTTAAATGGTCGAGTGACAATTTGACTAGGGAATTTCACTAGGAGTCAGGTTTGGGTTTTTTCCCACATGAATGTGGAAACAAAATATTCATTGAAAGAGGTCATTGCAATTTAGTTTGTGGCGCACCGACCATCTAAGGTGGGAATCTTCGTGATAAGTTATCCATAGTGGCTCCACTCATTATCCATATTTCCAATTTATATGGTCTAAATAAACCATTTATGCATGAAATATGGTAAAATAGAGTGTGTTATAATGGTCATATATGTATATAAATGAAATAATTTGTCACCAGTTAGAGATAGGTCAATTGGGATATAAACATTTCGTTACATTAAGGTTCTTGTAATGGCCTAAGAAGTAATCAAGTTTTCATAATATAAGAGAATCATGCATGGATAATTATTACAATACTTAGGAGAATTATGTGTATGTAATTATGATGGTGGAGGGATCGTGGTATGACATTCACCCATTTCTAATGTAAATAACTATATAGGAGATCACTGTTAGTTGACAACATGAATAGATGATGACATGATTGTGGATCTATCCAAATGAGATCAATTAAACACCTTTTTTGTGTTTTAATTGGAAAAATATGGTTGGCTCAAGTTATGAAATAATAAGTAACATATGTTTATGAAATTCATAGTGGATTGTTGGGAATTAATAAATGAAACATGAGCATTTGATTGAGACTTCATAACCTTTGTAGGTCATGTGATATTTTCATTATTTCGACAAGGCTTCTTGAGGATGAGTAGTCCTAAGGTGGGGTGGTTGTAGAGACCCGAAACTTGACGTACATTGACATTACATTACATTTTCGGAATACTTAGTACATAACAAAAACACACACACAAGGATCGTAATAGTTTAGTGTCTTTGGAAACTCGGAACGTAATCTTCTAATCGTGGTGAAAGATCTTCAACATCACCTATAAAGATCTTCCCTTTTTTTTACCTAAAACCTTTCTTTATATCCTGGGGAAAAGAAAACATAAAAGGGTGAGCTCAAATTCTCAGTAAGGGTAAACAAAAGAAATATCAATCACATCGTATTCATAAGAACATAAAATTTTGGAAATATTAACCTGCAAAAGAGAGCATAATTTCATAACATGGGATAAATCATGGAAGTGAAATTTAATCACAATAATCATAACGTAAAACATGAAACTTTGTGGCATTCACACATAATCATAGAGAATCATTTCTTGTTAGTCAATACTCATTGCCAAGACTATCTTAGTGGACAAAGTCCCTTTCAAAATCGAGTAACCCTCGTTTCAGTCCTGTTTCACTGAACCGGTATAACCTACCGTTCCAGCCCTGTCTATCTCATGAGATATAAAATATTTACCCAATGCATTGGAGGGAGATATAGGTCCAACCCATCTTATAATGAATCCTTTCTTATGTGTGCCACATAATCATAAACCATACATCATAGCGTAACCCATGTAAAAAAATGGGATTCTTAAACAACATGACATCATAAAACAATTCATATAATATAAAAGATTTCATAAAAATATTTCCATCACAACATAATCAAATACATGTAATAATAGGGATAAAAACATAACCCTTTATTATCTTAGATGGAAAATAATTTTCATAAAACACTTGAACTCCATTCTTGAGGAAAATATCCTTTCTTCTTTAAAAACATTTTTCCTTTCTTAACATGTCATACAAATTTAAACAAAAAGTAGTTGATTAAAAATAAACTTGAAAACTTGTAAATTATTCTTCTTAGAAATAATGTTTTAAAAATCCATTCATTCTGTATAAGTTAAAAAAAACATTCTTTTCGTACTTTTGTGGAAAAAGTCAATAAGTACCTCGTATGAAAAATGACAAAAGATTCGTTTCAGATCTTTTACTAAAAACTCACCGAAGAGTAAAATTGGATTTAAACAATTTTAGGTGGATGGAAATAATATTACATATTTTGGAAACATGGATTTGGATGATAAAATACACCCCAGTAAATACTAAAGTCTAAACAATCTCGGATAAAAATGAGATTGTGATATTTCCCTTACCTTAGGTCTGATTTGCTTCGTATGTGTCCGAACCTCCTGTATAATGATTTAAATAATGTCATTGACTTATTAAAGAATCATATTCATTGTTATGATATCATATATGCTTCACTTATGACAATATATTACCCGTTCTTTTGTAAATTCCATGTTAAAGAAGCGTTTTGGGTAAAATCGTTTCATTTATCGTAGGTGTTTTGACATGTTGTTATTGACATTATTATTACTTATATCATGATTTACTTACTTCCAGAATATAAAATATGATTTATATATCATATATATTTAGTATATATATATATAATTGATAGATAAATGAAATGAAAAACACCGTTCATGGAGACGGTAGTCCGTACGTACGCATGAACGCTGTTTTCCTTTCCTTATTGTCTTGAATGGAAGTAAGTAGATGACATACATATACATATATAAATAAATCCAGTAGCTTTATAATGTCATATATTTCATTATTATTTCTTATATATACTTTTTAATCATTCTTAAATAGTTAACATGGAGAATGAATCTCATCGCGTCGTGGAGACGGTAGTCCGTACGTACGCACGAGCGATGATATCGTTCCCATGGTCGTGGAATTGTGTTGAAGTGTATGTATACTATTTCAGTATCAATATCACTTTATAATAATCATGTATAGTTACTCATTACACCTTTATACCCTTCCAAAATAGATTACACCACGGCGTGGAGACGGTATTCCGTACGTACGCACGCGCGGTGATTTCTTTTTCCGTAGGATGGATAGATGGTGAAATAGGGTTGTTTCATACTTATAATAACATATCAGTATATGAGTGATACTGATGTTATTACTTCATAATGAAACAACCTAAGAAGAAGAAGTGGAAGAAGAAAAGATGAAAGAATTGGTAACGGTAATTACCTCTTCTTTGAAGCGCCTCTTTGAGACCTCCTCTTAGGGCACTAAAATTGGTCATTGAGGAAGAACATAACCTCTAGGATGTTTCTAGGGAAGTGGAGAAGAGATTTTGGCAGGGGTTGGCCGAGCTTGAGTGCTCAAATTGGTGTGAGGAGGAGGGTGAGGAGGTGTCCTTTTATAAGGGAGGAGAGGGGCACCTTAGGAATACCTCAAAATATTATTTTATATTAATGTCAAAATTGGTTTATAATGGTTCCAAAGGGTCTTATTTCGAAGATAAAGTGGGGATGGGTCAAAATACTATCAACCAATAGGATTTAGACAAGTTTAGGGTATTATTTTGACCATATCAATTAGATTTAACTCTAAGTTAAATAATTTAACTTTTACCGTGTCTTTTTGTTTTCTTTCACTATATGGTTAATACACTTACTATAACATGCCAAACTAACCCCAAATTGTTTATTATTAATATATATATCCTTATCTACGTAATTTTTCCTAAAATTTGATTTTTAGGAATAAAATAACAATTAATAATATAATATTTGATTTAAAAACTATTTTGTGTCAATTTTGACACTATTTGATATATGATTTTTGTGAAAGTCATAACAGAATTATATGTTCTAAACAAGTTGATTAAATCAACACTAATATATCATAGTAACTTATAAAATTAGTGGAATTCATAAAAAGTCTCAAATTACATTCATTTGAGCATTTATAACATCAATTATGTTAATATTTCCTTAAAAGGGTAATTACTGCATCATCGTTGTGTCATAAATAAATTAATTTATTTAAAGTCTATAAATTATAAATATAATATCATTATGTAGGAAATCTTTTTATCTTTCTAATGAATATTTATAGTCTAATTTGTCTTATGTATAACCCCATATTAAAAATGTTTTAGTTATTAAACTTTGATTTTAACTATTTTAACTATTCATTAAATAAAATAATATTAAATGTCATAATATAATCCAAGTGGACCTAAATGGTCATATTATATTCATAAGGTTGTTTTTGGTCGAATTACACTTATCCAATAGAATTAGGACATGTGTTAGGGTAATAGTAATATCATATTTACCCTTAGTTACCCTATTTACTATTAACCGTGGTAAAAAAAAGAAAAAATTTACTATTCACCAAAAATTATTTTCATCTCATTGAACCACATTTTAGTCCTTGATATTAACCGTGTCTGTTGGATTTTCGAAATTCCATTCACAGAAGTGGTAAAATTATGTTTTATGCAAAATTCAGTTTTTAACCTACCACTTAGTGGTTTCACTATTCATCAAAAATTGAAAGTTTTCAGAAAAATGCCAAAATTTCATCCTAAGCTATATTTCATATTCCGAATTCAAAAATGAAGTCTATTTTACCAAATTCATAACATAGAAATTGCATTAATTAATTTTATAATTAAATCCCACTGTTAAAACAAATAGCGTGTTTTTAAGAAACAATATCTATCAAAAGATTGACACTTGATTATGTCTGGTTTAAATTTGAAATTACATCCAATGACCAACATTGTATTAAATTGAAAAAATATATTCTAAATATACTTTAAAACAACTCAAATTAATAATTTATCACTATTAATTATTTTGTTTAAAAAAAGTGGTTTTTAATTATAATTTAGTAATTTTCACTATTTATCAGAATATGAAAGTTATCCGAAAAGTACCAAAATTTCACCTTAGGCTAAATTCGATACTCCGAATCCAAAAATAAAGTCCATTTTGAGAGCTAAAATTTCTAAAATTTTAAAAGGTGGTTATTACTATTCATAATGGCTAGTTATAATAATATTTTAATAGCATATCGTTGTTTAGTGAAACTCGGTATTGCGTACTACACACGCTATCGAGGAAGGTCGCGATTGTGTGTAATGAAAGGCAAGTCAAGGATGCGTGTTGTGCAAGCTCCTTTTGGTGTAGCGTACAACACAAGACATTAGTGAAATAAAAAAGAATATTTTTCATAAAATCTCGGGCTGTTACATTCTACCCCCCTTAAAATGAATTTCGCACTCGAAATTCGTTGGGGTTATAAATGGTTTACTATTGGAAAGTTTCTTTAATAGAAACCCATATCATAAAAAGGAATACCAAAACCAATATTTTAAAACAAAAGTATGAAACTTAACGGTTACCCAAATAAACTAATCACTGGGTTTCCACATAGGTGAAAATATGGATTTGGAAGAAAAATCTAACCATCATGTTCTGATGGAGTGTGGTAGAGAACATGGCTATGGAAAATCCAACAATCACAAATCCATAAATTTGTGACGATCTAAGGTACCATCCGATTCATCAGGTATAAGATCACTAGGACAACATTTTTTTGGTTTTCAAGATCATTTCCCTAAAGTTGAAATTTTGAATTAGAATAAATAATTTCTTTATTTTGGTACAATCTCACTGGTGTTCATGCCTTGAACAATTTCCACTTCATCTCTTAAATAAATGAAGTTGAATTTGTTATTCGTGAAGTGTTAGCAGATCATGCGATAGAATGATGGGTCATTCCATCTGTCTCAAACAAAAGGTTAGACAAAATTATATACATAAGTCGATCTATAGTGAGATTAATCATATATGGTTACTAAAATGGACTTATACTTCATATATCATACTTATTAATATAATAAAACTAGTTTCTACTAAACAGGGACTTCCTGTAGGTCAATGGTAGGCGATAAAGGCCAGTCGCACTTCGGTTGTGGGTTCGATTCCCACATCCTTGTCCGACGCGATGGGCTGTCGCCTGTCCTGCAGGTTGTCCTTTTTCTAAAACTATATTACTATAACATCCCATCAATAATATCGAATAAAACTTCTATCCTTAAACAATACTCACTTATGTCCAACATAATCTATTTCAATCTTTAGGCTTATCCATAATACTGCAGTCCACTCTCATAACATAGTGAAAACGATTACCAGAGATTTAATACCATCGTTGATCCCCATATATCATAAGATATGTTTTGTTGGTCACATTCCAAACATTCAAAGTCTTTAATCATGTATTCTCTTGAATACCTTAGTGAAAACATGAATGCAGTTTAAAGTTAACACTTTCCACATACCAAAATCCTCAAAATTCTATATACTCAAACCATGATATCACTTAGTCCTTATATCAATCATGAGCTCATGAATACTGTCAATCATTTCATTTTATCCTTATCCCTTCATTATGCGTATATCATCTGCTTTCAAAAATATTTGAAACACTTTTCATGGTTATCGGTACCTTAAAACTATTGAAAACCACAATAGAATAATACAACAATATTCTAATACACAATAAAAGTACCTCAACAACATTATTCTTGAATACCAATACATAAACACTTCAATCCATCCTCTTCAATTATTGTCCTCGAATAAGTCCTTCCTTGATTTAGAAGTAACATTTTAGGTCCGGGCATTGAGTTGTGTAATGCCCATGTTCTCCACAAATAAGACATTGAACTCCATAACAGTCTGTCACTCTATGACCCTTTTCTCCAAACAGATAACATCGGTCCCTCCATTTGAGGTATTCCTCATGGTTCTTCTTCCCATCTTTAGAAATCTCAATCTTCCTTTCTTTATGCTCCTCAACATGAGAACATGAATAATAGTTTATCTTCCTCTTCTTTGATGAATTAGGCATACCACTAAATTTCACCTTGTTAATCATATATCGCGATGACTGATTCGGCATAATCACAATATCTTTCTCTCTAGGAATTACACAATTTTGTTGCTAATAGTCACCAATTTGTCCATTGGATTCAATGTTAACCTAATTCCTTCGGGTTCCCTTCATTAACTAAAACACAAAAAGAATATTGTGAGAGGAAAAAATCATGCTAGAGAAAACAACATAATAAAGGGGGAGTATCCTCAATATCTAACATCTTAGGTTAAATTCTAAGATCGTTATCGTAGTTCTAGGACTATATCCTATACGTATACTTATCCTTAGGGACATCCCTAGACATACCTTAGAAATATCTCTAGGGATCTCACTAACGTTTTCGCATCCTAGTTTCCAAAGGTTGACTAAACCTTTCCTCTAATACCAACTTTAGAGACCCGAAACATGACGTACATTGACATTACATTACATTTACGGAATACTTAGTACATAACAAAAACACACACACAAGGATCGTAATAGTTTAGTGTCTTTGGAAACTCGGAACGTAATCTTCTAATCGCGGTGAAAGATCTTCAACATATCCTATAAAGATCTTCCCTTTTTTTTACCTAAAACCTTTCTTTATATCCTGGGGAAAAGAAAACATAAAAGGGTGAGCTCAAATGCTCAGTAAGGGTAAACAAAAGAAATATCAATCACATCGTATTCATAAGAACATAACATTTTGGAAATCTTAACCTGCAAAAGAGAGCATAATTTCATAACATGGGATAAATCATGGTAGTGAAATGTAATCACAATAATCATAACATAAAACATGAAAATTTGTGGCATTCACACATAATCATAGAGAATCATTTCTTGTTAGTCAAGACTCATTGCCAAGACTATCTTAGTGGACAAAGTCCCTTTCTGAATCGAGTAACCCTCGTTTCAGTCCTGTTTCACTGAACCGGTATAACCTACCATTCCAGCCTTGTCTATCTCATGAGATATAAAATCTTTACCCAATGCATTGGAGGGAGATATAGGTCCCACCCATCTTATAATGAATCCTTTCTTATGTGTTCCACATAATCATAAACCATACATCATAGCGTAACCCATGTAAAAAAAATGGGATTCTTAATCAACATGACATCATAAAACAATCCATATAAGATAAAATATTTCATAAAAATATTTCCATCACAACATAATCAAATACATTTAATAATAGGGATAAAAACATAACCCTTTATTATCTTAGATGGAAAATAATTTTGATAAAACACTTGAACTCTATTCTTGAGGAAAATATCCTTTCTTCTTTAAAAATATTTTTCCTTTCTTAACATGTCATACAACATTAAACTAAAAGAAGTTGATTAAAAATAAACTTGAAAACTTGTAAAGGATTCTTCTTAGAAATAATGTTTAAAAAATCCATTCATGCCGTATAAGTTAAAAAAACATTATTTTCGTACTTTTGTCGGAAAAGTCAATAAGTACCTCGTATGAAAAATGACCAAAGATTCCTTTCAGATCTTTTACTAAAAACTCACAGAAGAGTAAAATTGGATTTAAACAATTGTAGGTGGATGGAAATAATATTACATATTTTGGATACATGGATTTGGATGATAGAATACACCCCAGTAAATACTAAAGTATAAACAATCTCGGATAAAAGTGAGATTGTGATATTTCCCTTACCTTAGGTCCGATTTGCTTCGTATGTGTCCGAACCTCCTGTATAATGATTTAAATAATGTCATTGACTTATTACAGAATCATATTCATTGTTATGATATCATATATGGTTCACTTATGACATTATATTACCCGTTCTTTTGTAAATTCCATGTTAAAGAAGTGTTTTGGGTAAAATCGTATCATTTATCGTAGGTGTTTTGACTTGTTGTTCTTGACATTATTATTAATTATATCATGATTTACTTATTTCCAGAATATAAAATATGATTTATATATCATATATATTTAGTATATATATATAAATAATAGATAGACAAATGAAATGAAAAACACCGTTCATGGAGACGGTAGTCCGTACGTACGCATGAACGTTGTTTTCCTTTTCTTATTGTCTTGAATGGAAGTAAGTAGATGACATACATATACATATATACATAAATCCAGTATCTTTATAATGTCATATATTTCATTATTATTTCTTATATATACTTTTTAATCATTCTTAAATGGTTAACATGGAGAATGAATCTCATCGCGTCGTGGAGACGGTAGTCCGTACGTACGCATGAGCAATGATATCGTTCCCATGGTCGTGGAATTGTGTAGAAGTGTATGTATACTATTTCAGTATCAATATCACTTTATAATAATCATATATAGTTACTCATTACACCTTTATACCCATCCAAAATAGATTACACCACGGCGTGGAGACGGTATTCTGTACGTACACACGCGCGGTGATTTCTTTTTCTGTAGGATGGATTGATGGTGAAATAGGGTTGTTTCATACTTATAATAACATATCAGTATATGAGTGATACTTATGTTATTACTTCATAATGAAACAACCTAAGAAGAAGAAGTGGAAGAAGAAAAGATGAAAGAATTGGTAACGGTAATTACCTCTTCTTTGAAGCGCCTCTTTGAGACCTCCTCTTAGGGCACTAAAATTGGTCATTGAGAAAGACCCGAACCTCTAGGATGTTTCTAGGGAAGTGGAGAAGAGATTTTTTCAGGGGTTTGCCGAGCTTGAGTGCTCAAATTGGTGTGAGGAGGAGGGGGAGGAGGTGTCCTTTTATAAGGGAGGAGAGGGGCACCTTAGGAATACCTCAAAATATTATTTTATATTAATGTAAAAATCGGTTTATAATGGTTCCAAAGGGTATTATTTCGAAGCTAAAGTGGGGAGGGGTCGAAATCCTATCAACCAATAGGATTTAGACAAGTTTAGGGGATTATTTTGACCTTATCAATTAGATTTAACTCTAAGTTAAATAATTTAACTTTTACCGTGTCTTTTTGTTTTCTTTCACTATATGGTTAATACACTTACTATAACATGCCAAAAGAACCCCAAATTGTTTATTATTAATATATATATCCTTATCTAAGTAATTTGGCCGAACCTTAGATTTTTAGGAATAAAATAAAAATTAATAATATAATATTTTATTTAAAAACTATTTTGTGTCAATTTTGACACTATTTGATATATGATTTTTGTGAAAGTCATAACAGAATTATATGTTCGAACCAAGTTGCTTAAATCAATACTAATATATCATAGTAACCTATAAAATTAGTGTAATTCATAAGAAGTCTCAAATTACATTCATTTGAGCATTTATAACATCAATTATGTTAATATTTCCTTAAAAGGGTAATTACTGCATCATCGTTGTGTCATAAATAAATTAATTTATTTAAAGTCTAAAAATTATAAATAAAATATCATTATGTAGGAAATATTTTTAGCTTTCAAATGAATATTTATAGTCGAATTTATCTTATGTATAACCCCATATTAAAAATATTTTAGTTATTAAACTTTGATTTTAACTATTTTTACTATTCGTTAAATAAAATAATATTAAATGTCATAATCTAATCCAAGTTGACCTAAATGGTCATATTATATTCATAAGGTTGTTTTTGGTCGAATTACACTTATCCAATAGAATTAGGAAATGTGTTAGGGTAATAGTAATATCATATTTACCCTTAGTTACCCTATTTACTATTAACCGTGGTAAAAAAAGTAAAAAGTTACTATTCAAAAAAAATTATTTTCATCTCATTGAACCACATTTTAGTCCTTGATATTAACCGTGTCTGTTGGATTTTCGAAATTCCATTCACAGAAGCGGTAAAATTAAGTTTTATGCAATATTTAGTTTTTAACCTACCACTTAGAAGTTTCACTATTCATCAAAAATTGAAAGTTTTCAGAAAAATGCCAAAATTTCATCCTAAGCTATATTTCATATTCCGAATTCAAAAATGAAGTCTATTTTACCAAATTCATAACATAGAAATTGCATAAATTAATTTTATAATTAAATCCCGCTGTTAAAACAAATAGCGTGTTTTTAAGAGACAATATCTATCAAAAGATTGACACTTGATTATGTCTGGTTTAAATGTGAAATTGCATCCAATGACCAACATTTTATTAAATTGTAAAAATATATTCTAAATATACTTCAAAACAACTCAGATTAATAATTTATCACTATTAATTATTTTGATTAAAAAAAGTTGTTTTTAATTATAATTTAGTAATTTTCACTATTCATCAGAATATGAAAGTTATCCGAAAAGTACCAAAATTTCACCTTAGGCTAAATTCGATACTCCGAATCCAAAAATGAAGTCCATTTTGAGAGCTAAAATTTCTAAAATTTTAAAAGGTGGTTATTACTATTCATAACGGATAGTTATAATAATATTTTAATAGCATATCGTTGTTTAGTGAAACTCGGTATTGCGTACTACACACGCTATCGAGGAAGGTCGCGATTGCGTGTAATGAAAGGAAAGTCAAGGATGCGTGTTGTGAAAGCTCCTTTTGGTGTAGAGTACAACACAAGACATTAGTGAAATAAAAAAGAATATTTTTCATAAAATCTCGGGCTGTTACAGTGGTTGTAACGAACTGTGTTTTGAGCAATGGTAAAATTTCAATGACATATTAATTTTGGTGATTAGTGGATTTGTTGTTATATGAAATAAGATTTGTAACATAATTATGATATTTGGAACACTTTATGGTTTTTTAGACTTGGATAAATTCCTATGGATTCCCTTGAGTATCTCATTGCATTTGAAGAGAATCAGGCACCAAAAATCACATCATTGGGTGGACTAAATAGGGAAAATCGTTTGTCTAAAACCCTACTACCCTAAAAGTAAACCATACAACCTGATGTAGATGTGGAGAAGGTGCCAGAAAGGCTGTGTATGAGTATTCAAACTTAGGAAATAACCTCACACAATTCATCACACAGTTTTCACATTATTATACTAATGTAATGGATTAGATGTAGACACCATGGGTGGTAACCTATTGGGATTTATATCTCACACCCTGCTCAAGCCTCCACTTCTCTAATGTACCTCAGTAGATCTCATGTTTACAGGACCATGGATTAATTCATGTGATGATTTACTTGTACCTTGGATTTAGGATCACAGAACTGAGTTGGGGCTCACGATACATGTGGAGTTCACCCTCGATGATTTTCTTTCTTTTATTTATTCAAATGTAGCACTTTTATTTTATCACATGTTATATGTCTAATATTTTATTTACTAATTATCATCTATAAATGAATTCATTTTATTATATTGGAATTGAACTTATCTAATATTTAGTTGTCATCATTAATCATCCCCTAATCTATATTTTTTTATTACTTCTTCCAGTATAGTCTGTTATTTATTTCTGTTATACCATTGTGCTACTCTTATCATGTAGTTATAGACTCTCAAATATCACCCCCTTAGACCCTCTTTACTAGTTGGAAGCCGATGGAATATGGGGAGGCACACCTAAGGCCATGTGACCAACTGGTCTGACTACCATTTTAGTGGTCACTTAGGTTGGGAAGTTACATCTATTTCCAGCCATTGACTAAAATTAGGGATCATAAACTCCAAACTATAAAACATTTAAAAGTTATACCATGAATATTGATGTGGTAACTCATAAATTACATAAATTTCTTAACCTATGAATTTCTATGTTTTAACCTATATTATCCTGGGTCTTAACCATATCATTATATTTTAATGTTTTTTCTCCAATCACAATAGTCTATAACGTGCTTGTGAATTTAACAAAGCATATATCATTGGAGTTTCAAACCATGTGTGAATCAATTATTGTTTTTTATATAATATATGATGACCAATTTAATATCCAAAGTTCTATTTTAAGTAGTTATTAAACTTTGGAAAAACTATTGTTGTTCCACATGAACATTTATTATACAGACATAGAGTTTGTTGATTGAAACCACTTATGTATACAATACTGTAATTTAGGGATTTTTTTTTTGTTTATCCATATCCCCAAGTTATTAGATAATGGATTATAATCCTAATACTCAAATATAAATAGATCATTCTCAGATACAAACTATGATAAACCAAGTATTAAATACACCTTATTCCATGATTTATTACATAAACATACACTTAATACAATCCTAGATGATAAAGATGCCTAATACATTTGGAAATTAGGTACATAGGATGACAAAATAAAATAGGGATACAAAAAAGTCATTTAAAAACTCCAAGACATGCCCTTACATTCCATTGATCTTCTAATACATTAAGAGAAATCATGGGGATATAAATAAGAAAGGGGTGAGTTATAAATCATAGTAAGATAATAATTAATGATAAACGTGATAAATGCAATACATGTGAGTCCGGATGCATTTAATGGTGACATAAAATGATTGAGAATCATAAACATGATGATTAAATCATGATATAATAAGACAACATCAGGTAAACATAAGAATTTGGAAACAACATACAACATAATATCAGGAGAATAAATCAAGAATTACTGCCATGAACTCATTACATAGTGTGATTAGGATAAACTCCCATTTGTCATACATGTTTTTTCATGAGATAGAAATATTACACAATTTATTAGAGTCATACATAATTTTAGGCCCACCCATCATATTTATATTATGTAAATGAATTTGTGTTCCATAGAGATCATATAACAAAATAACATCTTTCATCACTTTTAATCCCATGATTATGGGGTGTGAGTTATATTTCTAGAAATACCCAGTCATTGAAGTATAAGTACATATATATGTATAACATTTAGCGTAAATGGGGAAGTGAATTCATTATATAAATGTTTGGCTAAAAAAATATAGGATAATTTTTAAAACATAACAGGAATACATAATGATTAAGGAATGGTTTAAATGAATGTGAAAACTAGTCTCTAATAAACTACAAATTGTAATGAATGTATAAAATCTTATCCCAACATGAAGAATTTGGAATTAAAACCACATAATATAAAGAATTGTTTTGAATAATGAGGAGGATATGATCCCCTTACTTTGGTACTATAACGACATAGGTAAAGGTCATAAAAATAGGAGATAAATGATATCACATTCTTAGAACATAAATTGGAAAAATTTATAAATTCATGAAAACATAATAACTTGATATTAAAAAGTTTAAATAAAAATAATGTTCTTGAATGAAAAAGATGGATATATATATATATATATATATATATATATATATATTTCATACCTTGTGAGTGTGATTCAAAAAGCTTGAGAGGGGATTTTTAAGATATTGGGAACACGTTCAGAGGGGTTTATAGAGGTATAAGGAGAGTAACTCCTTGCTCAATAGGATTTTAGCGAAGAGTAATGTGAATATATGTCGGTATTTATAGGAAAATAGATGAAAACTATTTTTTATTTTCTAAACCATTGTTTTTGGACTCTATATAATAATAAGAAAACATTACTATGCTTTTTCCCATGGTTTCTTTCAAAGTGGAAAGGATTTAAATATTTTATATGAACAAAAACCTAACATATTAAAATAATACCATTTATCATATGGATTCCGTTGAGTTTATAATGAATTGATATTAAAATCATAAAATATAATATATGTTTTAGAGGATTTATTAAGGGTTTATAAAATTAATCAAATAACATAAAAAACACATTATTTTATTGGGGTAGACTATTTTTAATCATGTTGGCATTTTATATAATATATTAAAATAAATCATGGCTATTATGTTTTCATAATACATGAAATATATTTATAATACATTTAGTTTTTACCCTACAAATATACTATATTAGAAAATTATGAAAATTTCGCCAATGAATAATTTTCACAGGTTGATTTCAAAAATAGTACTTATTTGAAAAAAAATGATTTTATAAATTTGGGAGTTTCCTCCCCCAAATAAAAAACATCATTTATTGAAAAATTCTGGTTTTTATGACAAATAATATTTTTTTACCATCATAAATATTACATTCGAATTCATTACATTATATTAAATATGGTTGGTTACATCTTCCACTATGGAACACAACACAAATAATGAAAGTCTTAGTAAACACATTGGCTTGAGAAGTTGACCCCATGACCTACCCTTCACCCCCAAACCCAAACCATCCCACCACCAATAGAGAGGCTCATTAAATTATATTATCATTTTTATATAAATAAAAATTATTTAATTAATCTATAATAAAAAAATAAAATTTATTTCAAAATTATGGAATTAAAAAAAGAGTGCTAAACGAGTATATTTTTGAGAAATATAATTTTAGTTTCTTTGTATAAAAATTTAATTTTCATCAACTCATATATAATTATATACAAAAACTAAATATTGAATAGTGATAAATATAAAAATTAATTTATTAAAATTAACTCATTAAAATTCATACTACTAAGGTCTATATACATAAACCCTTATTAAAACAGTGCATTCCCTAAGGGTAAGGTGTGTAATGGTGGTACTTTCATGGGGTTGTTCACAAAAATTTAATTAGCCAATTATCTTGATATTCTTGAACTTATTCCATAAACTATTTCAATCATGTTTCAGTTGTTAAATTTTATCTTATGAATTGTTAATAGAAAATCCCATTGATGCACTCTACCTTAGAAGCATTAATATATGTGATTTATAATGTATCATCCGACCTATCAAGTCTATTTCTTCTTCTTTCTGTACTGATTTTAATTTATCAAAACATTTTATATGAACTAATCTTGATAGACATTGTAAATCATCTTTATTTTCAACGATTATGTTTCTTAATGGTATTTCAAATTTGAAAATCTATATTTTATAACTGTCTAAAATAATAAAATTAGTACATGTGTTTTCTATAACTACATTACATAATATAGAATTTATTCATTTTAAATTTAATTTCATTATAAAATGCTTGGGTTGTTAATTTTTTTGGAAATATATTTTATTGAGAGTATTTGACTAAGGATTATATATATTGGAATATTTTATTTAACGAATTCTGGATATTGTTTGAGGAAGGATGTGTTTTTCTTTGATATCATATATTTCAATGATTATCATGTTTCGATTATTTAAGTAATGTTTACGGTAATTTAGGATCTATATTATAAGGATTAGATTAATAAGTTTAATAATTCCCAACTAAATTTACCCTATGTTGAACAGGGAATGTTATATTTTAAACTGAGAGTGATATAGGTTCAATTGAGTCTGATACAGGATGAGTTGTACGAACTACAAGAAAACAAGATAGTGTTATAATGAAAATTCATATTGAGTTTAAATTTTTCTATTGTTATTTATGATAATTCACTTCTAATTATTGTTACCAATGTTTACACTTGTATTTTTATTGGTGGTTGAATCATGACGGAACCAATTTAACAATGAATATGACAGGCAATAAGGAGACTATCCTGATGAAAACCCTAATAGAAAAAGGGATTTAGGGAGAAATAATGTGACTATGAGAAACCATAAATCCTGAAATATGATTAAAAATGTGAACATATTCGAATTCCCAAACATACTAAAGAATTTGATGAAAGAGTCTCACGGATGATTAAGTGACGAAGGTCATAATATTTTAAACTATAATTTCATTTGATAACCTATAAAATTAGTGTCTTCAATTATAGTGGAATTAGGAATTATGAATTTCAATGTCTTAATCCAAAGTATTTCAACAGACATAGTCAACATAAACCCTGGGAACAAGTAAAATCCTATACAAATACTACTAATGAATCATATAGTGAGTTCTAAATCTATATTTTATAGTGTTATATTCCATGTATTTATTTTCAATCAAATATAAATTGAGTTATAAATTAAAATCCCTTGTGGTTTCATTATCATATAAATAACATTCATGTTTTTGGGAAGTTATTCTAAGTGGATCAAGATTGACATCCCTTAGTAGAGTACTATATGAAATACAGAATGGGGTAACTCTATTTGAAAAGAACATATAATGATTTTTAATATCGATAAATCTCATTCCACATCATAGATAAACCCATGATAATCAAGTGGTGGATGAATATATATATGTTCCCTATAAAAACTACTTTATCGTTACAATCCAAATTATAAGGACAATTAATTTTGTGTGGGGGAATGTAACACCCTAAATTATAAATTACCTTTAAATATGTAAATGTGTTTGATGACCTATCATTCAAAAAAAACCTATGATAAACATGATGAAACATATTTGAATGAAATTATTAATCATCAAAACATAGTAATCAATTAAAATATATTAAATTTTGAAGATAAGTTGTAAATATAAGCTAATTCTGAAAGGGGAATTTTTAATAAACGTTTCTTTCTTTATATTATTCATTTCCTAATAAAAGAATAATTTTAAAATTTTAGATTTTTAATTAGATAAAACAATACCCATTTTTTAATTTATCATATTAGTATTATATATGGATGAATTTATTAAATTTATTCTAATGTAAATTGTATCTTAGGTGAATAATGAAAAATAATATTTTTTGTTAATACATTTACCTTTATATGAGTTATAGTTTTTGTGAAAACGTTTTTTATAAAATAAATTATATTTTAAAAAAAAAAATATTATTAATTTTTATAACCCATAAGTATTATTTTTAAAAAATCATGTAATAGTTTATGAAAAAATGTTTTCCATCTATTTCTTTAATGAAATTTACAAATGAGGAAATTTGGTTTTGGATTTTTCTTAATGTAATTTAATTATTATTTAAACATTAATAATAATCTGAATATCTTTATAATCAATATCATTGACAGTTTTTTTAATTCATAGACATTATGCATAAAATACATTTACCATGAAGCATGTTTTTATATGTTACATGTGATAACATTAAGATTAATTTCTGCTTGTTTGGAAAGATAATTTAATAAAATTATTTTTATTTCTGATATAATAATTTTAAAATTATTTAACATGGGCAAATTTCACTTTTAGGTATAAAATTTATATTATTACGATTAATGAAAATTACCATGGTTAAAGGGAAACAATTATTTAAAATTTATTGTCTTATTGTTATCAAGAATTTTATTTTAAATAAAATATATTTATCTAAATTATGTATTGAATACAATTATATGTATAAATAAATTAATAAATATATAAAAACAAATTAAATTTCAAACCAATACTAAATAATATTAATAATCCATAATGTTCAAAATTTAATTAAGCTACTAAAATAATTTTTCTAAACATTATATATTCTTGTTTAAAAGTTAATTTTATAATTTTTAGAAAGTTAATTTGATTAAATTAATTTTAAATCTATTTATAAAACTCTTAAATTTTCTTATATTGGTTTTGTGATATTTTTAATAAAACATGAATTCACATAATTAAAAACGATTTACCTAGTCTAAATCTAGAAGAGTACAATGTAAAAGTAAATGGTAAAAACCCAATAACATGTCTAAAAAATTGGTGGAAAGAATTTTGTGAGTATTTTATTGTCGAGTGACTCCCTAAAATCTATTTTTTCAAAACATTTTATCCATTGAACTTATAATTGTGTCATGGTATTATTAAAATATAAAGGGTGTTTGAAAATTTTCTTTTTCACTCTCTTATAAAAGTTGGTCAATTACAACATTTTAATCATGAAACAACCATTCCAGATTTCATTTTAACTCTACAATAATTTAATATCCTATACGTTCTTCATGATTTCTAATGCCACAAGTCAAACTAAATTACCCTATTCACTTCAATTCCACATAGTTTTTCGAGGAAAGATCAAGTCTCCAATGTAAGTATTTTTTTTCATTCTTATGTTTTTCTCATTAATATTCCTATTTTAAATATATTATATATATATAATATAATTAAATTCATATCATAAATATACTAATATTTTATTATTATGATGGTTTAACCATTATTTATTCCTTTCCATTTTCTATGAAAAACAAAAGCATTGTTAGCGTGTTGCACGGACTACTGCCACCACAAAGAGACATCTCCATTATTCATCAATACTATACATAGATGAAAAAAATGATGTATTTAAATATAAAAATAATATTTATAATATTAATTTATGTTAAAATTTCAAATTTTCATTTTCTATTCCCCCTTTTATTTTTTGAGAGATGGAAATATTAATAGTGCATAGGTGCGACTATCACCTCCATGATCAATGTGGTTGATTTTTTACCACCACATATTATGATTGGATTTAAATATATATTTAGTATATAGAAATTATTTATATAACACTATTAATATTATGGATATTATTAAACAATTTTTCAACTCATTCTTCCATGGTCAACATATATAAGGAGTTAGAAAAAATTGATCGAATATTATCAAGGAACTGACATAAAAAAATATACTAAATAAATTATTTTAATATGATTATAAATAGAAAATATTAAATTAATTAAAGAATAATATTATTTCTTAATAAGGTATCTAATAAACTCAATTTTATTTATTACAATTCTAGGTGTGTGTGACAAATGAATCTGGACATACATAAGGGGTTTTGTCCAAAATAACTCTTTGGGAATGATTCATATTATGAACCTAATATCCTTTTTTATACACAATATAAATTAGGTACTATATCAGGAATCATAATTTAATTATATTGTTTTAATTTCAACTACAAGCCCTCTGTTTGGATTGGTTTTGATTGAAGTGATACTGAAGCCACACGAATTTTCATTGTCTCAATTCTAATTCTTAATGACATCAGAAATCATCTGAAACATGTTTTATTTGAATTTTTCATTCACATATAATGGATATTTTTCGTCAAAATATTTTTACTTCATGATATTTTCTATCCAAATCATGTTCTATACTAATATTAGCTATTGATACAGTTTTTTTTCTATTTGTAAGGGTTCTTGGTAACTCAAATCCCCTTCTTTGACTTATAATTCTTTATCATAAATAATGTTCCTTGATTTTTGGTTTGTTTGGACCAATAATAAATGGAAGATAATCATATTCAGTTGTTTTCTTTTGTTTTCAAAAAAGATCAAGATGAAAAAAATTTAAGAAGAAGAAGAAGAATCACCTCACTTTGTTTATGGTGAAAATTAAAATAATCATCGTATTCAAGAAAATCAGTCTCAAAATGGTTGATAGAGTCCATCATATTGAGAATTTTCTTTCCAAATTGAAATGATCATTAGAATCACCTCAAGTATAGACTGGAATAAGGGATCATTTGGTGGAGAATCACATTTTTTCTTGACATTTTTATAAATGTGATGATGCTTTAATGATATTGGACATCTCATAAATCATATGTATTTGATAAAACCTATGATGCAAGATTGATGAAATAAAGGGGGAGTGAAATAGATGATATAAATCATATTCATTCTGATCTTAATCATTCAAATCCTATTCGGGTTGAGATGGAATGAAATATATCATTAAATATAAGAAAGTTACAATAATTTCTTCTATTATTCAGATGATGCTAAATATAACATTCAATATAATAAAATACATGAATAAATTCATGATAATTTTTTAATTACTTATTAATATAAATTTTAAAAGAGATGAATATTTCCTATGCCAAATACTTGTAATGAGTTTATTGGATTCATATTTGTTTAATGGCTTGGATGTCTTGTGGAAAATGTGAGAAACCAAAGGTTATAGTTTTTAGTTAAACCAGAATCAAAAAGATATAAATATTTAGATAATTAATTTTATGAGTTTTAAAAATGGATTGTACAGTATGAAGTGAAAGATTATTGCTATATTATTGAGAAGATAAAGAAGAATATGATCTATTTTCAAGTGAGTTTATCAATTAATTCAATAATATTAAAATTGTAGTGATACCAAATCATCATTATGAAGAAACGTAAATAGAATTTGTTGAAGAAGTGTTAATATTCTGTGTGTATTCATCATAATGAAGATATAGTAATGGAAATTTGTTCCAAAAATCGTAATGAGGAAATTGGTATGGGAAGATATTCTTTCATTTAGTGTAGAGAAACATATTGAAGAAATCGTATTGGGAAATCAAAATGGTGAAACAGATTTGTAATAAGGTATTAGAAGAATATTAAAGCTATGTATTTCATTATACATGTAATTCGTAAGGACCATCATAATGAAGAAATATTATTAGAAAAATCGGAATCAGATAGTTTTTTTTGAAGAAAGTCAGATGATAGTTAATGTTTCTAAAAGAATTGAGAAAGATCGTGAAGAAATGTAGAAGAGTTTAGATGCATTGATGAAGTAATAAATGAATCCAAAATTCAAAGATACATTCAAAGTCAGAAAATTTTGTTGAGTTAGAAATAATATCATAATTCCACCTGAACCACATTTGGCGTGAGTATAAAAGGAGAGGAGTACATTGTACTTCTCTGACCGAAGTATGATTTAGAGTAGTAGAGAGATTGTAGAGCACATAATAATTTATAGAGAGAAGAATAGGTTTCCAGATTTTTTATTAAAGAAACCACAATGAACATAAGTGAACGTAGATGATATAAGACAACAACATTTCAGTTGATCATTTTATGAAGCTGAATATAATATTATGTTTGTCTACATATTTAGTTGGTCATTGTATTAGGCTGGATAATCAGATCAGGATTATCATATTGGGTTTTTTGGACTAAGGATGAATGTTTTTTGAATTTTCTCAACTGTATAAAAATAGAGTTTTTTTTTTATATTGATAAATCATACTTGTAGAATCTAACAAAAAATCATACTGAGTTTTATAACAATATTTGAGAAGTTATTACATGCTTCTCGGTAAGAAAGTGAATAATTTTTTTAAAGATTTATATTTTTGAAATTTGATAAAGGGGTATCATGACATGTTTGTTAAAGAATAATTGAATTAAATAATCTGTTCTAGAAGGGAAAGATGCATTGTTGAATTTTTTACATAGTGATACATGAGTGAAAGGGCATATCCTACTCAATGTATTCCACACAAATGGATTATTTCTAGTGGATTGTGTGGTATTTAATCATTTTCATGCCATAACAAGGATGTAACTATTCTTAATTAATAGTGCACCTTGTAAATACTTGTGTTCCTATGGATGAGTCATTGATATTTTTTAAACACCACTTGAATGTTAAACTATACCAACGGTTAAAACCATTTGTCTTGAAGGGAAAACCGTTGGTATAAAATATACCATTAGTTTGTCAAACTGTTGGTAAGTTTTCTATAGGGATATATGTATACCAACGATTTATAAATAACTGTTGGTATATGCTTAAAAAAATCACAGGTTCCCAACAGTTATGTAGAACCATTGAAAAAAATATATACCAATGCTTTTAAATTGATGGTTTAAAAAGCATTCTGTATTTTACCAATGGTTTTTGAATAGGTGGTATAGTTTTTTCCAATGGTTTCAAGTAACCGTTGAGAAAGTGTAGATTTCCGTTGATATACCAATGGTTTTTTAACTGTTTGTATACCTATCACATTTCTTTCACCCATATACCAACGGTTTATAACCATTGGTATAGTATTAAAATTTGTCTGAGCAAAATACCAATGGTTTATAACCGTGGTTATATCCTTCACCCAAATTTTCTAGCATCTTTCCAAACCTATACACCTACAGCATGACGAACCAATACACCTATAGCATGCCAAACCAATACACCTATATGAATCCAATGGACCTAGGAAAATTAATCACAAAAAATACAATATCACCTACACACATAATCCAATATATAGAAGCCTCCTTTATTGCATACACTAGACTCCAATACACCTGCAACATATAAAATACACATGTAGTCACAAGCCAATACACCTGCACACAGAATCCAATATTGCATACCCCAGACTCCAACATTTCATACATGGTGAATATGAAATTCTATATTCTGCAGAAGATGAATCTTTTAGAATAGTCCTCCTAGTCAGAGTAGTTACATTCCAAACCATGTCCTTCTAGATTACTAAATATTAAAACCCGGTAATAGCAGAATGTTTTGTCATTATTCTTCCAACCAATCTCAAATTCTATGTCATGGTAATTTGGTCTGACAATAAAATATAACCATGAATTGATACCATTTTTTGGGAATAGGTTGAGAATATCAATTTATGGAAGTTATATATTAAAATTTATAAAACTAATGTGATTCAAACATTTGAGACTGGGTAGTCGAGGCAATACATCCATCACTCTAATCCACCCATGCTTCCAGTTTGGTCACATCATTTTTCTTCCAAAATAGATTCCATTTAATGAAAATGAACGTGAACAATGTAATTCATGGTATAAAAGAAAAAAATAACAAGACATGGAAATATTTGGGTTGTATGGGGGGCTCTCCTTTTGGGATGTCTAGTGGGTAGGGGTGTCCATGGGGGTGGGGCAGTTTCTAGGGGGTGTAAAAGGGGTAGGGGTGTCCAGGGGGTTTGGGGGGGGGTCCAAGGGGTAGGGGATGTCCGGGGTGTTAGGGACTGTCCAGGGGGTGGGGGTGTCTAGGGGTGGGGGTTGTTCAAGGGGGTTGGGGCGTCTAGGGGGTGGGGTGGTTACTAGGGGGGTTGGATGATGTTTAAGGGGTAGGGGGTGTCTAGGGGGTGGGGGTGTCCAGGGGGATGGGGGTTGTCCATGGGGGTGGGGTTTGTCCAGTGGTGGGGGGGGGGGCTGTCCAACAGGGTAGGGGTGGGGGACCGGGGGCTCGGGGGGGGGGGGGGGTGTCCAGGGGCAGTCTAGGGGGTGGGGGGCTGTGCAAGGGGGTGGGGTGGTGTCTAGGGGGTGGGGGTTGTTCATGGATGTCGGGGATGTCTAGGGGGTGGGGGCTGTCCATAGGGGTGGCAAGGCTATCCAGGGGGTGTGGGCTATAATAGTTTTAATGGAATGAATTTCATGGATTTAAGGATCATTTTTATTTTTAAAATTGTTTTAGAATAGTGTTTATTTCAATTGTATGGGTTTCTTTAGAAAAAAATGAATGTTTTTGGTGTGTTTGGTATGAAGGGGGATTGGTTATTAGGAAATGGATTACAATTTTATTGTGGGACAAAAATACATTATGATTTTTGAAATGGAACCTTAAAAGTAATTTTTATAAACCATTGGGGAGTTTTAAGTAGAAATAAGGCTCTATTATGTTATTTTGAAATGGTTTTATGAAGTATTATTTATGATGTATCTTTATGGGATTTGTGATTTTATGTCCATTGTTTTATAACAACAGATTATTGTATTAAATGTTTTTTTGATAATTCAATATAATGATACCACTATAAATGAATCAAAAATTCCATAAGGGGATATCTCAAGTAGTCATTCTTGTGATCCCACTATTGTCTTCCTAGTCTTGGTCTCTACTCAAAATCTTGTGGAAGTGGAATAACCATGTTCTTATTGGATCATTTATTATGCATGGTAGTTTCTAAAATACCATGAACTATTTTTTATTGGTGATCAAGGATCCTATGAGGCAATGATGTGGGTATCTATGATTAATGGGATATTTTAGTTGTTAGAAACCCTATAATCCATGGGGTTGGGGGCTATATAGGGGGTGGGGGGGGGGGGCTATCCACGGGAGTGACGAGGCTATATGGGGGGTGGGAGGGGCTGTCCAGGGGGTATGGGCTGTCTAGGGTGGTGGGGGGAAGGGTGATATCCATGGGGGTGGCGGGGAAATCCAGGGGGTGGGCGGGGATGTTCATGGGGGTGGGGGGGGGGGGGGGGGCTGTCTAGTGTGGTAGGGGTGTCCAGGGGGTGTTCGGGGTTGGCCAGGTAGGTATGGGGTGTCCATTGGGTGGGTATCTTGTCCACGGGGGTGGAAGGGTAGTTTAGGGGGGTGGGCGGGGATATCCACGAGGGGGTAGGGTTGTCTGGGGGGGATGCCCACGTTTGTGGGGGATGTCCACATGAGTGGGGGTTATCTACGGGGGGAGGGGGTGTCCAGGGGGTGGGCGAGCTATCTACGGGGGTGGGAGTTATATCAATGGGGGTGGGTGGGCTGTCCACGGGGGTGGGGGGCTTTCGAAGGGGGTACGGGGTGTCCAGTGAGTGGGTGGGCTATTCACGAGGGTTGTGGGGATGTGCAGGGGATATGAGGAGTCCAAGGGGGTAGGCGGGCTGTCCACAGGGGTGGGGGCTGTCCATGGGGGTGGGGGCCATTCATTGATGGTGGGGCTGTCCAGGGAGGTGGGTGGGACTGTCCATGGCTGTACGAGGTGTCCATAGGGGGAGGAGCAATCCAGGGTGGTGGGCGGGCTATCTAGGGGGTGGGTGGGGCTGTCCAGGGGGTGGGGTGGGCTGTCCAGGGGGTACAGGGTGTCTAGGGGGTGGGCGTGGCTGTCTAGATGGTACGGGTTGTCCAGGTGTTGGGCTTCTCATGGGGGGGGGGTCCACGGAGGTGGACAGGCTGTCCACAGGGGTGGGGGATTTCCAAAGGGGGAGGGGCTATCCACATGGGTGGGAGGATCTCCACTGGGGGATGGGCTATACACGGGGGTGGGCGGGCTGTCCATGGGGGTGGGGGATGTACACGGGGGTGGGGGCTATCCAGGGGTGGAGGGGATGTACAGGGGTGGTCTGGTTGTCCAAGGGGTGGGCGAGGTTGTTTAGGGGTGGGAAAGGCTATTCGTGTAACACCCCAAGCTTCTACGGTACGTTTCCCTTTGAATAATGCGATAGCGTGTGTTGTACGCAACCTCGAGTTCTAACACACACCACAACTAATTAAACTAGCCGTTGTGAATAGTAATACCTAATTTTTGAAATTATATATATTTTATATTTGAAAATGGACTTCATTTTTGGACTCGGAATATCGAATTTAGCCTAAGGTGAAATTTTGGTACTTTTCAGATAACTTTCATATTTTGATGAATAGTGAAAATTACTAAATTTTAATTAAAAACAACTTTTTTAATCAAAATAATTAATAGTGATAAATTATGAATTTTAGTGGTTTTAAAGTATATTTAGAATATATTTTTACCATTTAATATAATGTTGGTCATTGGACATAATTTTACAATTAAACCGAACATAAACAAGTGTCAATCTTTTGATAGTTATTATCTCTTAAAAACACGCTTTTTGTTTTGACAGCGGGAATTAATTTTAAATTAATTTCTGCCACTTCTGTGTTTTGAATTTAGGAAAATGGATTCCATATTTGGAATCAGGATGTTAAAATTGTGTAAATAGGTAACTTTTATTTTTAGACATTTTGAATAATTAATGCGGTAAATATTTTATTTACCATGGTTAAGGGTAAATCCGGTAAATAAGGGTTAAAAAAATTATATTATAATAATACTAAATTACCCTAAAAACGTGTCTTAACCCTATTGGTTGATAGATGGTCGACCATGGGAATCTTTGTGTCAATTTTGGGACCCCATGGATCCACTTGTAAGTGATAATGACACTTTATTTTAATTTAGTTAAAATGAATACAAAAATGACACAAGCATATATCTTTTAGAACAACAATTTTTACATAGGGTTATATATGTTTTATTTTAGATTATAAATATTCATTAGAAATCTAAAAATATTTTCTACATAATGATATTTTATTTATAATTTTAGACATTAAATAATTTATTTTATTTATGACACAATGATGATGCAGTAATTACTAAAATAGTGAAAAATTAAAATAATTGATATTATAAATACCCAAATAAATATAATATGAAACTTTTAATGAATTAAACTAATTTTCTAGGCTAATATGATATATTAGGATTTATTTAATGGACTTTGTTCGAAGTAATCAATCTGTTATGAGTTTCAAAAAAAATCAACTATTGAATAGTGTCAAAATTGACATAAAAGAGTTCTTAAAACAAATATTATATTATTAATTGATATTAAATTCCTAAAAATCTAAGGTTCTCCCAAGAGACTTATATTATGATAGGTTAATCATTAATGGACCACTTGGGGGTCGCTTGGATGTATATAGTAAGTTTATTAACCATATTATATAAAAATACAAAGAGACATTGTAAAAGTGAAACTAATTAACTTAGAGTTAATACTTAAAGATAAGGTTAATATAAGTACCCAAACCTGTCTAAATTCTATTGGATGAGTTGTTTTCGACCTATCCCCACCTCATCCTTTGAATAGTCAACTTTGGAGCCTTTGTAAACCGAATATGAATTTATTATAAATTAATATTTCTAGCTTTTCCAAAGGTACCCCTCACCCCTCTTATAAAAGGGCACTCCTACTTCTCATTTCTTCACACAATCAAAGCCTTTTGGTTCGGCCAACCTCTGCCCAAATACTCTCCCAACATCCCTCACTACAACCTAGAGGCCTTAGTATGATCAGAAAGCCAACCTAAGGAGCCCTTTTGATCAAATCAAAAGGAAGAACCCGAAGAAGAGGTAATGATTTCACCACCCTTTTCTAAGTTCATTTCTTCTTCCACTTCTTCTTCCTTTGTTCTTACCATTATAAAATAATAACTCCAGTATCTCACATATACTGTGATGTTATTATAAGTATGGTACAACCATATTCAGTATTCTATCCACCCTTTGAATAACATGTCACCATACGTGCGTACGTACGGCTTACCGTCTCCACGTCGTGGTGTAATTGTTATTCAATATAATATTATTTGGATGGGTATAATAATGATGTGTAACTCATGTAAATAATAAATATAACATGTTAATGATTCTGTATATATGATATACCATTCATTTATATATTATTTTAATATCAAAAGAATGATATTGTCGCTCGTGCGTACGTACGGACTACCGTCTCCACGAACGCGATGAGATTCATTCTCCATCGTATCCATTCAAGTATAATTATCATTTTATGATTTAAAAATGATGTTTAAGGACTTGATATCATTCTGTATATGAATAAGAAACAACAAACATGGCTTATGTAACAAAACATATAAAAGAAAATGAGTAAGTTAACACCCGAAACGATGATAATTCTAAGATATTATTAATAAATCAATGTTAAAAGATCATATATGATATCATATTAATATATATGATTCTTGTATAATTTAATAACAATTATTTCACCATTATACAGGAGGTTAACCTACCCCAACCAAGGAAAAGTACAAGGTAAGGGATTTTTCTTATCTCACATTCAATTCTGTGAGATTTCCATTGTTCGCTACTAAATTATTGAAAGTGGTGTATTGTGTACTTCCATTTGATATATATTATCATGATTCACTTTATATTCATGTTATTCTGTAAATAATTTGGTGGTTATTAACTTTTGGCCATGCGACTCAGTTGATTAATGTGGTAAGTGGTTTTCATCTCACTCCTTATTCCCGTGAGATTCATGCCATATTGCCACCATTACCTTTTGTGTGGTGTATGTACTGCCCATAATTATATTCTTTGTGTAATACACTTTAATTTATGTGTATTTACATATTAATTGTATGATACCTCTTTTATGGGTTTTATGTTTCATAAGTTACCAAAATGGTAAGGGTTATTTCACAATCTCTTCATTATCCGAGGTTGTTTATACGTAATAATCTACTGGGATCTCGTTATCATCCACATCCATGTTTCTTCAAAATGTATTTCAAAACATTTTTAATATTTAAAAGAATATGGGTTAAAGTCATTTATACCATTGTTTGACTTTTTATAAGAGGTTTATAAGGGAATCTTTCCGTTGTTTTCCAAACAAGGTGCTTTTTAACCTTTTCGACAGAATTAAGATAAGAATGTTTTTTTTAACTTATACGGAGGCTGTGGCTATTTTCCGCCGTTATAAAATCTTCAAAGCGTCCCTTACAAGATTATAAGAATATTTTCAAAGAATATGTTTTATTTTATAAATATATGACTTTTAAATGATTTCAAAAAAAGAGATATTTCTCTCACATATATGAAAATCCAGTGCAAATGTATACGTATTTAACGCAAGCTTAAAAATGATTTTAGAAAATCTGACTCTCGAGTATGGTAGACAGGAAGGGATTGGGCTTGGACCCATCATGGCCTGTAATTAGTCGAGCAGTCTCAGAATTAGTTATTTTGTTTTCAGAAGCTTGTATAATGTTTTCAGAAAAACACTGGAGTATATTTGAGCAATTTTAAATGTAAGTATCTTCTAAAAAATTGCATCGGTAGGTCTAATGAGACAAACTAGTGTCTTGGAACAAGGCCTTGACAAAATCTTATTTGTAGTCTTGGCACGAGGCCTTGGCTATGTGGTTATGATAGTCTGGCATTATGCATTCCATCATTATGAAAGTGGTTATTGATTTTTGCATGTGATTATTCGATTAGTAGAATATCCATGTGAACAAGTAAATGGCATTATTTCATTTTACTTTTGCCATACTATGTTGAAGTTCAATTTTAAAAGGCTTTTGTTTTAGTAATTCATTGCCTTAAATGTTTATGCTTATTTTGAATGTTCCGCTATATTGCTATCCTTACTGGGCATTTGAGCTAACCCTTTTTCTATGTTTTATTTTTCCCAGGTTGTGAAGAAGTAAATTATGAATGACTTGCAGGGATATTATGAGGGGTTAATAGTGTGGATATGAAGACTTTGTTGTTGTAGTAGTTTTTCACTTTGAAATGTAATGTAAAACTTTATGATTATATCTAGTGTTTCCAAGGCTACTAAACCAATCGGTCTTTCGAGATTTGATCTTCTTGTGATCATGCCAATGTTATGTAATTAATGCACCGACTCTGGGTAGCTGGGGTCGGGGCGTTACAGTTGGTATCAGAGGAAGTTTAGTACAAACCTTGGAAGCTAGATTTAGATAAACTCTAATTAGAGCACATAGACCTAAGATGAACATTGAGGATTAGTATAGAAGAACTTCCTAGAATTTTGGTATTGTAGAGATTTTGTGAGTTTTCCGAGCAATACATCCCTGTCTGGATACGAGCAGGTAGAGGCGGCTCTGGCACAGATGTACCTAGGGGTAAAACCCGAAAACACCGCTTTGAGCTAGACTCGAACGGGAACTGGTGCACGACAACGGGCCTTGCTGCACTCTTGGTTACGACACTCCCGGGGGATATGCTTAGGATAACTCTCATTTTCTTTACAAATCATTATGAAGGGTTTATGAGTATATACTTCCTCAAAGAAAACATTTTTATGATTATGGATTATATCCATAAATAGTTCAATTTATGTTAAGTGTTTTATAAGTATGGGATTATGTATTTTGATTCATAAACTGATCTAGTTTATGCCATTGTTTAGAAATGGCTCCTAGTGGAAGAAATGGAAACCGTATCAATGCACGCACTCCATGTAGGGATTGCCCTCTTGCTCAAGATAATTATAGTGGGGCTGGTGATGCAACTGGTGCTGATCAACTAATCACCATACTGGGACAACTTACTCAGGTTATGAATAATAACCTTACCCGTATGGAGCACCCTGATCCGCAGCGTGGAGGATCAATGTTAGATCGATTCATGAGACAACAACCACCAACGTTCAATGGGAATACAAATCCCTTAGTAGCTGAGCAATGGATATTTTCCCTAGAGAAAATATTTCAGGCTTTGGGGAGCAGTGAAAGGGAAAAAGTTATCATGGCAGTTTACCGCCTCACTGGAGATGCTGATCAATGGTGGTCATTGATTCAAAATACGAAGGAAGATGATGAAGTATCAAATATGGAATGGAGGGAGTTCAAAGATCTGTTTTTAGAAAAATACTTTCCTCGCGACCATCGAGCAGATATGGAAAGACAATTTCTAAGTCTGAGACAAAAGGAGGATGAGAATGTCACAAAGTATGAGGCTAACATTACAAGGTTAGCGAGGTACGCTGGTGATTATATTCGCAACCCAAGAAGTAAGATTGATCGTTTATTTGATGGGTTAAAACCATTTCTCCGTCGAGCATTAGTCTCACAATCCTTTTCATCGTACGAAGACATTATCTCATGTGCTATCAAGACCGAAAATGAATTCTCTAAGTCTTATGACTTTAAAGCAAAGCAAGAGAAGAAGAGACATGCTGATCAATCTGGGAATGGAAATAAGGGGAAGAAAGGAAAGGTTGAATATCCATGTTGTGGTAAATGCGGGAAGAAACATCCTGGTACTTTCTTGAAGGGAATGGGAGTCTGTTACAAGTGTGGTGAAAAAGGCCACCAAGCTCATGATTGCAAGGGGAAGAAGGAAGCTACCAACGTTCAGTGCTACAATTGCAGGGAGATGGGGCATTATGCAAATGCATGTCCTAAGCGTCAGGAGAACTTACCTCAGAAAAGGCCAAGGGATCAAGGCCAGGCTTATGCTATCACTACTGCTGAGGTAGAAGCTTCGAAAGATGTGGTGGCAGGTAATTTAATGGTTTCCTCAAGTTTAGCAAATGCATTATTTGATTCTGGATCATCGCATTGTTTCATATCTTCCCAGTTTGCTAAGAAAATTAGATATTTCCAATTTGATTTAATAAGGGAGTTGTCAGTTAAAACTCCTAAGGGAAGTATCGTTGCAACAAAGTTTTGTGAATCAGTCCCCATTAGAGCACATAAATTTTCTTTATCTGCAGATTTCATCGTCATACCTATGATTGAGTTTGATATAATCCTCGGTATGGACTGGCTTTCGGACTATGATGCGAAGATTTATTGTAAGAAGAAAGAGGTTACGATTCTTGATGATAATGATAAGGAGCACCTTATTTTTAGAGCAGAATCGTCACCACCTAATTCTTATTTAGATCCACTCCCAGTAGCTCAACTTAATTCAATTATTGGGGATGAAGAGAATGAAATAACTGTCGGTGAGGAAAGGAATGTTCAAATAGAGGATGTACCTGTTGTGAAAGAATTTGTAGACGTATTTCCAGAAGATTTACCTGGACATCCTCCAGAATGAGAAGTTGAGTTTTCCATTGATTTGATTCCTGGATCAAGGCCTATATCGAAGACCCCTTATAGAATGGCCACTGTAGAGTAGGTCGAACTAAAGAAGCAACTAGAGGAATTGAGTAATAAGGGATTTATTCTCCCTAGTGTTTCTCCATGGGGAGCCCCTGTTCTTTTTGTTAAAAAGAAAGATGGATCTATGAGGTTATGTATTGACTACAGGGAGATCAATGCTATACCGATAAAGAACAAGTATCCCCTACCTCGTATTGATGATTTATTTGACCAACTGCATGGAGCTCAATACTTTTCAAAGATTGACCTTCGATCTGGATACCATCAGTTGTGTGTGAAGAAGGAAGACATTCCGAAGACAGCATTTCGAACCAGGTACAGGCATTACGAGTTTACTGTAATGCCGTTTGGATTGACTAATGCACCCTCTGTATTCATGGATCTAATGAATAGAGTTTTCAAGGAGTATCTCGATGAATTTGTGGTGGTATTTATTGATGATATCTTGGTATACTCCAAAACCTATGAAGATCATGAAAATCACTTGCGCATTATCTTGAAGACTCTGAGGAGGCATGAATTATATGGGAAGTTTAGAAAGTGTGAATTCTGGCTTCAGGAGATTTCTTTTCTTGGCCATATTGTCTCTAAAGATGGAATCTCTGTTGATCCTTTTAAGACCAAGGCAATCCAAGAATGGCCAGCACCTACGAGTATAACTGAGGTACGTAGTTTTATTGGCTTGGCAGGTTATTATCGACGTTTCGTCCAGAATTTTGCCCGATTGGCTAACCCATTAACGAAGATCACACGTAAAGGGGTTAAATTTGTTTGGACAAAAGAGTGTGAGGAATGTTTCGAAGAACTGAAGAGAAGATTATTCAATGCTCCTATATTGACTCTACCATCGGGGAATGATGGGTTCGTTATTTATAGTGATGCATCAAAGAAAGGACTTGGTTGTGTCCTTATGCAGAATGATAGAGTTATTGCCTATGCATCACGACAGTTGAAAATTCATGAACAAAACTATCCTACTCATGATCTTGAGTTAGCAGCTGTGATCTTTGCTTTGAAGATATGGAGGCACTACCTCTATGGTGAAAAATGTGAGATTTATACTGATCACAAGAGTTTGAAGTATATTTTCTCACTAAAAGAACTCAACATGAGGCAAAGGAGATGGCTTGAATTAATCAAGGATTATGATTGTACGATACACTACCACCCGGGGAAGGCAAACAAGGTGGCAGATGCTTTGAGCAGAAAAGACCATGGAGTTTTGAACATGATGAGAATTGAAAGGGATCCAATTTTCATGGATCTAGTGAAGATGGACATGGGAATAACCAGGGAAGGTGAAACATCAATGCTTTTTCAAATGGTTGCCAAACCATCTTTACTAGAAAGGATTAAGAGTTCTCAGACCGATGATGAAGAATTTCAGAAGAAGATTAAAGCTGTGAATGATGGGAGATTGAGAGACTTTGTGTATGAAAATGGAACTTTGAAATTTGGAAAGAGACTTTGTGTTCCCGATTTACCTGATCTGAAAAGGGAATTACTGTATGATGCTCATAGTTCCAATTTCTCTATACACCCTGGGAGCACCAAAATGTATAGAGATTTGAAGGAACATTTTTGGTGGGACAACATGAAGAGGGAGATTGCTGATTTTGTGTCAAGATGTATGGTTTGTCAACAAGTGAAAGCTGGAAGGCAACAGCCTGGAGGAGTCATGCAACCTCTTCCCATACCGGAGTGGAAATGGGACAATATTACGATGGACTTTGTCATGGGGCTACCAAAGACTCCTAGAAGGAATTATGCAATATGGGTTATTGTTGATCGTCTTACCAAGTCAGCACATTTTCTTTCTATAAGAGAAGATCTACCCCTGGAACGTCTAGCAAGACTATATATTAATGAAGTTGTGAGACTTCATGGAGTACCCCTATCGATTGTTTCTGATCGTGATTCCCGTTTTACTTCAAGATTTTGGAAGATTCTTCAGAAATCCCTGGATACTGAACTTCATTTGAGCACTGCTTACCACCCTCAGACAGACGGACAATCAGAACGGACTATTCAGACCTTAGAAGACATGTTGAGATCTTGCTCACTTGATTTTCAGGGTATGTGGGATCAATATTTACCACTAGTAGAATTTTCCTATAACAATATCTTCCATTCGAGTATTCAGATGGCACCATATGAAGCGTTATACGGAAAGAGATATCGTACACCAACCTGTTGGGATGACGTTGGTGAAAGAAAACTTGTAGGCCTAGATTTGGTGGAGGAAACGGTGGAAAAGGTGAAGGTAATCCAAAATCACATTAAAGCAGCTCAAAGTAGGCAGAAGAGCTATGCCGACAATCGAAGGAAGGATTTGGAATTTCAAGTCGGTGATCATGTTTTCCTGAAGGTATCTCCGTGGAAGGGAGTCATACGTTTTGGTAAGAAAGGTAAATTGAGTCCCAGGTACATCGGACCTTTCGAAATTCTAGAACGAATTGGGGTTGTAGCTTACCGATTGGCAATGCCGCCAAGTCTCTCCAAAGTTCACGATGTGTTCCACGTATCTCTGTTGAGGAAATACATGCCTGACCCAACGCATGTACTCACCTATGAAGATTTAGAACTGGAACCCGATCTGTCTTATTGCGAAGAGCCCATCAAGATTCTTGATACGAGAGAACAAGTGCTGAGAAACCGGACGACGCGTCTGGTAAAAGTTTTGTGGAGGAATCATAAGATGGAAGAGGCAACGTGGGAACCCGAGGAAATTATGATGAAGAACCACCCGAGTCTTTTTATGCAGTAATACCCTAGAAATTGCGAGGACGCAATTATTTGAATGAGGGGAGAATGTAACACCCCAAGCTTCTACGGTACCTTTCCCTTTGAATAATGCGATAGCGTGTGTTGTACGCAACCTCGAGTTCTAACACACACCACAACTAATTAAACTAGCCGTTGTGAATAGTAATACCTAATTTTTGAAATTATATATATTTTATATTTGAAAATGGACTTCATTTTTGGACTCGGAATATCGAATTTAGCCTAAGGTGAAATTTTGGTACTTTTCGGATAACTTTCATATTTTGATGAATAGTGAAAATTACTAAATTTTAATTAAAAACAACTTTTTTAATCAAAATAATTAATAGTGAAAAATTATGAATTTTAGTGGTTTTAAAGTATATTTAGAATATATTTTTACCATTTAATATAATGTTGGTCATTGGACATAATTTTACAATTAAACCGAACATAAACAAGTGTCAATCTTTTGATAGTTATTATCTCTTAAAAACACGCTTTTTGTTTTGACAGCGGGAATTAATTTTAAATTAATTTCTGCCACTTCTTTGTTTTGAATTTAGGAAAATGGATTCCATATTTGGAATCAGGATGTTCAAATTGTGTAAATAGGTAACTTTTATTTTTATACATTTTGAATAATTACTGCGGTAAATATTTTATTTACCATGGTTAAGGGTAAATCCGGTAAATAAGGGTTAAAAAAATAATATTATAATAATACTAAATTACCCTAAAAACGTGTCTTAACCCTATTGGTTGATAGATGGTCGACCATGGGCATCTTTGTGTCAATTTTGGGACCCCATGGATCCACTTGTAAGTGATAATGACACTTTATTTTAATTTAGTTAAAATGAATACAAAAATGACACAAGCATATATCTTTTCGAACAACAATTTTTACATAGGGTTATATATGTTGGATTTTAGATTATAAATATTCATTATAAAGCTAAAAAGATTTCATATATAATTATATTTTATTTATAATTTTTAGACATTAAATAATTTATTTTATTTATGACACAATGATGATGCAGTAATTACTAAAATAGTGAAAAATTAAAATAATTGATATTATAAATACCCAAATAAATATAATATGAAACTTTTAATGAATTAAACTAATTTTCTAGGCTAATATGATATATTAGGATTGATTTAATGGAATTTTTTCGAAGTAATCAATCTGTTATGAGTTTCAAAAAAATCAACTATTGAATAGTGTCAAAATTGACATAAAAGAGTTCTTAAAACAAATATTATATTATTAATTGATATTAAATTCCTAAAAATCTAAGGTTCGGCAAAGAGACTTATATTATGATATGTTAATCATTAATGGACCACTTGGGGGTCGCTTGGATGTATATAGTAAGTTTATTAACCATAATATATAAAAATACAAAGAGACATTGTAAAAGTGAAACTAATTAACTTAGAGTTAATACTTAAAGATAAGGTTAATATAAGTACCCAAACCTGTCTAAATTCTATTGGATGAGTTGTTTTAGACCTATCCCCACCTCATCCTTTGAATAGTCAACTTTGGAGCCTTTGTAAACCGAATATGAATTTATTATAAATTAATATTTCTAGCTTTTCCAAAGGTACCCCTCACCCCTCTTATAAAAGGGCACTCCTCCTTCTCATTTCTTCACACCTTCAAAGCCTTTTGGTTCGGCCAAACTCTGCCCAAATACTCTCCGAACATCCCTCACTACAACATAGAGGCCTTAGTTTGATCATAAAGCCAACCTAAGGAGCCCTTTTGATCAAATCAAAAGGAAGAACCCGAAGAAGAGGTAATGATTTCACCACCCTTTTCTAAGTTCATTTCTTCTTCCACTTCTTCTTCCTTTGTTCTTACCATTCTAAAATAATAACTCCAGTATCTCACATATACTGTGATGTTATTATAAGTATGGTACAACCATATTCAGTATTCTATCCACCCTTTGAATAACATGTCACCATACGTGCGTACGTACGGCTTACCGTCTCCACGTCGTGGTGTAATTGTTATTCAATATAATATTATTTGGATGGGTATAATAATGATGTGTAACTCATGTAAATAATAAATATAACATGTTAATGATTCTGTATATATGATATACCATTCATTTATATATTATTTTAATATCAAAAGAATGATATTGTCGCTCGTGCGTACGTACGGACTACCGTCTCAACGAACACGATGAGATTCATTCTCCATCATATCCATTCAAGTATAATTATCATTTTATGATTTAAAAATGATGTTTAAGGACTTGATATCATTCTGGATATGAATAAGATACAACAAACATGGCTTATGTAACAAAACATATAAAAGAAAATGAGTAAGTTAACACCCGAAACGATGATAATTCTAAGATATTATTAATAAATCAATGTTAAAAGATCATATATGATATCATATTAATATATATGATTCTTGTATAATTTAATAACAATTATTTCACCATTATATAGGAGGTTAACCTACCCCAACCAAGGAAAAGTACAAGGTAAGGGATTTTTCTTATCTCACATTCAATTCTGTGAGATTTCCATTGTTCGCTACTAAATTATTGAAAGTGGTGTATTGTGTACTTCCATTTGATATATATTATCATGATTCACTTTATATTCATGTTATTCTGTAAATAATTTGGTGGTTATTAACTTTTGGCCATGCGACTCATTTGATTAACGTGGTAAGGGGTTTTCATCTCACTCCTTATTCCCGTGAGATTCATGCCATATTGCCACCATTACCTTTTGTGTGGTGTATGTACTGCCCATAATTATATTCTTTGTGTAATACACTTTAATTTATGTGTATTTACATATTAATTGTATGATACCTCTTTTATGGGTTTTATGTTTCATAAGTTACCAAAATGGTAAGGGTTATTTCACAATCTCTTCATTATCCGAGGTTGTTTATACGTAATAATCTACTGGGATCTCGTTATCATCCACATCCATGTTTCTTCAAAATGTATTTCAAAACATTTTTAATATTTAAAAGAATATGGGTTAAAGTCATTTATACCCTTGTTTGACTTTTTATAAGAGGTTTATAAGGGAATCTTTCCGTTGTTTTCCAAACAAGGTGCTTTTTAACCTTTTCGACAGAATTAAGATAAGAATGTTTTTTTTAACTTATACGGAGGCTGTGGCTATTTTCCGCCGTTATAAAATCTTCAAAGCGTCCCTTACAAGATTATAAGAATATTTTCAAAGAAAATGTTTTATTTTATAAATATATGACTTTTAAATGATTTCAAAAAAAGAGATATTTCTCTCACATATATGAAAATCCAGTGCAAATGTATACGTATTTAACGCAAGCTTAAAAATGTTTTTAGAAAATCTGACTCTCGAGTATGGTAGACAGGAAGGGATTGGGCGTGGACCCATCATGGCCTGTAATTAGTCGAGCAGTCTCAGAATTAGTTATTTTGTTTTCAGAAGCTTGCATAATGTTTTCAGAAAAACACTGGAGTATATTTGAGCAATTTTAAATGTAAGTATCTTCTAAAAAATTGCATCGGTAGGTCTCATGAGACAAACTAGTGTCTTGGCACAAGGCCTTGACAAAATCTTATTTGTAGTCTTGGCACGAGGCCTTGCCTATGTGGTTATGATAGTCTGGCATTATGCATTCCAACATTATGAAAGTGGTTATTGATTTTTGCATGTGATTATTCGATTAGTAGAATATCCATGTGAACAAGTAAATGGCATTATTTCATTTTACTTTTGCCATACTATGTTGAAGTTCAATTTTAAAAGGCTTTTGTTTTAGTAATTCATTGCCTTAAATGTTTATGCTTATTTTGAATGTTCCGCTATATTGATATCCTTACTGGGCATTTGAGCTCACCCCTTTTCTATGTTTTATTTTTCCCAGGTAGTGAAGAAGTAAATTATGAATGACTTGCAGGGATATTATGAGGGGTTAATAGTGTGGATATGAAGACTTTGTTGTTGTAGTAGTTTTTCACTTTGAAATGTAATGTAAAACTTTATGATTATATCTAGTGTTTCCAAGGCTACTAAACCAATCGGTCTTTCGAGATTTGATCTTCTTGTGATCATGCCAATGTTATGTAATTAATGCACCGACTCTGGGTAGCTGGGGTCGAGGCGTTACAATTCGGGGGTATCAGGTGTCCAGGGGGTGGGTGTGGCTATCCATGTGTTACAGGGTGTCCAGGGGGTGGGAGAGCTGTCTACGATGGTGGGGGGTTGTCCACAGGGGAGGGTCTTTCAACATGGGTGGGGGGATCTCCACGGGGGGAGGGGTTTTCCAGGGGTTGGGCGGGCAATCCACGAGGGGGGGGGGGGTGTGGGGTGGGGTGGGGCTATCCACGGGTGTACGAGGTTCCTATATTGGTGGTCGGGGTGTCCACAGGGGTGGGGGGGGGCTATCTAGGGGAGGGGTGAATCAGTCACAACAAATAATCAAGTCAATTTTTATTATTTATTTATAAAAAATAACGATAATGTGACCTACGTAATCACACATATATTCAGGCACAACAAATCAATAATAATCAAAGGTCAGTAATATCAGTCAAAATGTAAGGAATCAATTTGTCTCTCATCACCATAACTATCATCACTATCATCATCACCCTCACCTTCACCCTCATATTCATCCTAATCATCACCTAACCTCCTCCTCACCCTCGTACTAATCCATGCCATTCTCATCGCCCTCCTCCTCCACCTCTCCCTCTTCCTCGCCCTCCTCCTCTGCCTTGGCCTCCTCTTTTCCCTCCTCCTCCTTTTCCTAAGTCTCCTCCTAACCATCATCTAGACCTACAATAGAACTTCCATCTGGTGCACCATATATAGAATTCATCGATGACATATATTCCTCACAAGCAGTGTTGGCCTCTGGTGGAAGTGTTGGACGTAAAACATCCATCAGTTTCCTAAATGATGTGTTTTCCATAGCATACTATTATGCTATGTCGGTGGCCCTTTTTTCAGCCTGTCCTGCCTGTGCCTTAACCTGCTTGAACTCAGTGGCACTACAACTCATTCTTGAGGAGGGACAATACATCGTCAGAACTATACTCTTCCTAGGTCGGTAGCATACTCTACCAAGGTTCTCATCTCCCAATACCTGATGTAAGTGATCTTTTGGCCCTAAATTGTCACATTCCTAGGCTTCAAGGGACTCTAAAGAGACTTTTTACAAATATAAATAGATTATTAAGTTACAAAATAGATATTAAAATTTTAAATATACAATGTAAAACATACAATTTTCTGCTGAGTCAGTTCATTAAATGCACTTCCATATTTCTCCCTTCTACTCGAGAAAAATAGTTTTTCCCAAGGTACACATACTACTATATTCAATTTATGCCTCTAAAATAACATTGAATGTAGGAAACAATAATTTAAAATAGGATACCAAAAATTCATTGCACAACTAAAATTATATAAAACATTAGAAATCGAATAAATTATAAAGGTAGAAATAGAATTTGAAATTCGTAAGGAAAAATTATAAACTGCTATACCTACTGCCTCTCATGATCTGGCTTCGTAGTACATCCAAATGTGTGGGAATATTTTTTAGCATCAATATTTTTTTATTTCTTCCAGATTAATCCTAAATAAAATTCAATAATTAGTATTAATGAAAAACATGAAAATTTTCTTTTAAATACCTCTAATGTGATTAATAAATTAAATTGGATAGTCATCCAATGATAATTCTTCTATCAGTACTATTCTAACGGACAATCATCCACGACAGGTACCAACTCTAACTTTGTTCCCACTCTAGCATGCCAGCCATTGTATAGCTCATGCGTATAAGCTCTCCAATGATCTCCTAAATCCTTTAGACATGATGGTCATGCACCCTGACCCTCAGGAAAATTAAACCATAGCTAACACCAAATTATTAATTCATATAAATCAAAAAAATAATATATTACATTAAATACAATAGATGTTTTACCTATATCTTTGCCCATGATTTATCCATAAATTTATTTGGTAGTGGTCCCCAGGAGAGCGGGTTGACAAGAATGATGTTGGAGTATTTGACAATCGTCGCCATAAAACATTGACATTCCTTCCCTGATTTTTCAATCATCTTACTATCTTCATTGTAGTCCACTATCAACTGTGTGTGATGGTTCCACACCACACACATGTATGTACGCCCCTGCCCCCACCTCATGTCACTAGATGTATATGTTATGAAAGAAAAAAATATTTTGTCAATACATGTTATAATGATAATAAATAATGGTGAAAAAATTTGCTAGGGTTATATAAGTATACATGCGGTAGTCTGATAAATGAGAACTTCTAGATCAGATGAAATTGAAGGAACACCCTGTACCGATGGAGTGGGTCCCAATGTATGCTTTATAGGGACAGACTTGGGAGGAGCAAGAGTCGAATAAGAAGGAATATAAAACCAGCAGAGATGGAAGCAGAAGTTAAAGAAGATGACACGGATGGTTGGCCGAATGCAGGATGAGGAGTGGGAATCATAATCCGATATGGTATAGACTGATGAGGAGGCTCAGATGTAAAGGGTGGTGAAAAAATGGGAGGCCTGAATATCCTGTGTTTCCCTAACAGCACATAGAGATCAGAATGTGGGATGGATGATATGTCACAGGGAGGGGTAGGGTCTAATCGGGATCGCCGACCCAATCATCAAGCTCTCGTACCACCCACCCTCGTATGAACACCCTGAGTACTGGGACCATTACTAGGATACTCATTAAATAATTGTCGCCTAATAGATGGATCCTGAAAAATTGTTCAAAAAAATTAATCACATGACATTATATATTATTTATATAAATATATTTGAAATAAAATACTCACTACAGGCACTAGTGGTTGAATGCCCAACTCAGTCAGGCAACGATTGTTGTCTATAAAATGTTTTCTTCTCCTCTCTTCAATTGGTTTAATTTCCTACTTTTGAAATTAAATATGGAAGTAATAGAAATGGATAACTGATTTTTAACCCAAAAACCAAAATAAATGATAGGGAATAGGGGGATTCATGGATAATTTAACTATCTATTATTTTAGGGGATCTTGAACAGATATATAATGAAGATAATAAATCGTACAAGATGTAATAAAAAAAATAATATATAGTAGGATGGCTATTTACTATGTGTCATCAGTCTATTAAAATCATGGAACATTGATTCTACTGAATTCATCAGGGGTAAAGCAGTTGTAAAAATTAAGGTAAAATTTAATTTCTTTAGCCCAGGTAGATGATGTAGGTTTCAATTAATGTTTTTTAGAAAAATAAAAACCATCTTGTTCATTACCTGGTAAGATGTTAATGTGAGGTCTTAGAGTTTTTCAAATTTTATAAAAATTAGAGTTGAAGCATTGAAATGTTCACCAAGTGAGAAATGTTGTTTTCGTAGGATTGAATATACTTTAATTCCGAATTTAAAAATTCAATTAAAATTAAATTATAGCCAATAACCATTGAAAATTCACATAAAGTTCATGTCTGATACAATATATTTGTAATAAATATTAAAACAATTTTAATAGTACCAACCTTAACAGCCCAAGTCGAGGTAAACCAAAATAATTGAGAACATGAATGGATGATTTTATATATTTTCCACCACAACTTCATGTTCACGGTCAACTCTGAAAATTGAGCTATCGGATTCATAAAAATTAATAAATGGATGGTTTCCAATGATAGTATGTATGGTTTCGATTCTATCATCACCATCATCAAAAAATTGTTCTTGGAATTACATCAATAATGACAGAAAATTCTGGTCGAAGATGGTCTTTGACACAACAAACTTGTTTCTCCATTGATGCCAATACATATGGTTCATTGATAGAAAGTGTGTGAGTCAAATCAATTACTCTAAATACACATTCATCAATAAATTTTCCATGCTTTGTCATCAAATCAATCCACTAGAAATTCATCATCGTTACTCGTCCATGAGAATAATAATCCAATATTTTTTTAATGAATCCATAATAACCGAAGTCAGATCACATACTAATATCTGATTCACTAACATAATAGTCTATTGTGGCAGTATCCATAACACCATCATGTGGTGTTTTCATTTCCATTTCTCATTCAATGATAATAAATCTTTACCCATTGACAACAACTGATTTACAGTCACGAACAACAGTTTTATGAACAAAAGCCGAAGCTCTTATTTCCTTAGAGACAGAGTCAGCAGGAAAAATAAATACCTAAAATATAAATCATTATTAAACTTAATTAAATATTGTTTTAATTATTTTATGAAGTAATATTATTACCTCTAATTTTAACCAAGAAGAAAACTCTTTTCTATGCAAAGTCTCCCTCCTTCTCAATTATAAAGAAAAATTTCATCTATTTATCATTTCTTTATGTTTCCTGTAGATAAAAATATTTATAGATTAACATATATATATATATGATATAGGTCCTCTGAGAAGTATTTCAATTGAAATATGGACAGTCAGATGTAGCATGCATGTGAAAAATGATGGAGGAAATATTTTCTCTAACTCACACTTAATTACTGGGGCATCTACCTACATTTTTCTCAATAAATACACGGAAAAATTCTTAGCACAAATATCTCTAAACAAATAGCACAACCAAATAACATCCACCATTACATTATTGGAAAAAAGATGATGAATTTCTATTAGAATCAACTCATGCAGAATAATTTGATAATCAAGAGTTTTCAATGATTTTAGCTTCAACTCTCTTCTATTGACCCGTTAGGATATGTTGCCTGAATAGACATCGGGAACATTAATAGACTCTAGTACATATATAAATTGTTTTTTTATATTTGTTTCATCACATAAGAAGCACATGGAACTTTCCAATTATTTTCACTGATATGCACTGGATGCAATTCTCCTATGATGACCCAATCCACTAAGTCATGCCAAGACCGTAAATCATCTTTTGTCCTCCCCATATCATTTAGAAGAATTTAAAGCAACATTTAAAATATATTTTGTTCAATGTGGATTACATCTAAGAAATTATGTAACAAATTGGTTGAAAAATAATTAAAATGAATGAAGATACTTTTCTTTTTCCAATTGTAACAGGTTTCAGTGGAGACATTCATTCATTTTCTAGATTTCATTTGACACTTCCCAAATGAAAATTTGAAAGCTTTCAATTCATTATGCACATAATTTCTAGAGATACGCTGAGGTGGATCATCGGTCTCCATGGTATTGTAAAATCTTCAACGATTATTTCTATATGGATGGTCCACTGGAAAAAATCGTCAATGTACCATAAAACCGAAACTACAATTATGTTTCAGTATTCTGGATCGTGTAATATTCATAAAAATATGTCATGATGGTTTTCCCTTCATGCGCCATCCAGACATCATTGCATGATCAGGAAAATCAGTGATCATCCATGTAAGCACAACACACATCTGAAATATGTCTTTCGATCATGCATCATATGTGCGCACACCCACATCCCAAAGAAGTTTCAACTCGTTTATTAAAGGTTTCAGGTATACGTCTATATCATTGTTGATATCAAAAGGTCCATATATGAGTATACTCATGAAATTGAAAGGTTTTTTCATACACAACCATGATGGAAGATTATAAATGTCTATAAAAATCGGTAATGTGTTGTGCGACATAAGAATCTACGCAAATGGATTAAAATAGTCACATGATAGAACCAGCCTCAAATTACGCACATCAGCTGCTAAATTAGGATATCAAGTACCAAATATCTTCCGTGAAAATTCATATATAGGGTGAACCAAATCATCATCAGTATTTATTCCCTTAGTATAATTCCATCGAATTTTTATTGATATTTCATTAGACATAAAAAGATTCTGGTGTCTGGGGATGAATGGAAAGTGCCACATTACTTTCTGTGTCACACGGGATGGTGTTCCACTAGCTTTAGGCTTCCAGCGGGATGTGCCACATTTTATACAATCATTTTGTTCATCATTTTCCACCAAGAATAAACTCCAATCTTTTAGGAAAGCATGAATTTTGTTTCTTAAAAATCCACGTTCCTTAACTAACTTCCATGCCACAGAGTGGTTTGAGGGAATATCTGCATCATCTGGAAGTAATTCCTCCAAGAAGGTAAGAATGTTATCGATGGAAGTATTATAAATCTCATACAATGTTCACCCATGAAACAATCAGATTAAAAATTACGGCTTTTTCATTTTAATGCATTGTCAATATACTAAATTCATGGCAGATTCGTTCAATTTTTTCACCCAAAAAACATCATCATTTTCATTAGACACTTCAGGTGTGCTCATATTGAAATATTTTGTGTCAGAATCCTTTCTTTTGCACGATGATGAATAAACTGAAATCGTTCATATAAAAAATTCTCAAATCCAATCTTCTCATTTGGTTCATCAGCAATTTTAGAATTCATTTTCTCCCCATTGTGATACCACACTGATTATTTTTCTTTAAAACAATATTTGGTTATGTTGTAGGTGACTTCTTCAGGGCTCAACCAAGGTCTTCCAACAGACATGTAACAGGGGTAGTGTATGTGACCACTATCTGAGGTATTGTGAAATGAAAAATCTAACATTCTCTCCAAATCTTATAGAAGACCACTTTATATCTGATGGGTTTCATACATCCAACTTCTTTCCATTTTGTAAATAAATTTGTTACTCATTTCGTTAAAAGAAATTCAATAAGATTGAAATTTTATCAAAAATATATTTATGTAAACGAGAATTTTTCACTTTATATGAATCCATAACTGACACACTACTCTATATGAGAATCATAATATAAAAGACAACAAAATACTATATTTACAAAAAACAAATATTTGAAGAACTATACATGAGTGTATAAGATCATGTACACTTGTGGAGGAGAATTATTCAGGAGTTGAGTAAATTTTAGATCAAAGAAATTTAATATTTTAGTAGATTATTTGAGTGATCACATATATTTCCGAAGGGGGGTGGGGGTGTCCATGGGGTGCGTGGTGTCCAGGGGTGGCAGGGCTGTCCAGGGGGTCAGATGTGTCCCGGGGGTGGGGGATGTCTAGGGGGTCAGGGTGTCCAGGTGAGAGGGTTGTCTAAGGGGGTGGGGGCTCTCCAGGGGGGTCGAGGGTGTCAAGGAGGAGGGTGGGTTGTCCACAGCGGTGGCAGGGCTGTCCATGGGGTTCTTGGGTGTCCAGGGTTGGGGGATTTTTAGTGGATAAGGGGATATCTAGCGGGGTACGAGGTGTCCAGGGGGGGTGAGCTGGGTGTCCAGGGGGTGGGTGGGGATATCCAAGGGGTACAGGGTGTCTAGGGGTGGGCGGGCTATCCATGGGGGTGACAGGGTTGTCCAGGGGTGTACGGGATGTCTAGGGGGTGGGTGGGCTATCAGAGGGGGGCGGTCGGGCTGTCCACGGGGGTGGTAGGGCTGTCGAGTGGGGTTGGGGTGTCAAGGGGGGTGGGGGGGGGATTTTATTAGGTAGGGGAATCTGGGGGATAGGCGTTTCATGGGGGTGGTGGGAGGCTATCCAGGGGGTGGGTTGACTGTCCACAGGGGTTAGGGGTCGTCCAAGGGGGTACGGGGTGTCCATGGGGGTGGGCAAGCTGTCCACGGGGGTGGCAGGGCTGTCCAGAGGGGTAGGGGTGTCCAGCGGGTGGGGTGGGGGGTGCTTTCTAGGGGGTGTGGTGGGGGGCTGTCTAGAGGGTGGGTGGGATGTCCATGGGAGGGGCTGTCTAGGGGGGTACGGGGGTGTCCAGGGGGTGGGCAGGTTGTCCACGGGGGATGGTTAGGCTGTCCACGGGCGTGGTGGGGCTGTACAGCGAGGATGGGGTTGTCTAGGAGGGCGGGGGGGGGGGGGGGGGGTTTAAGGGGTTGAGGTGTCCGGGGGGGGGGGGGGGGGGCTGAGGGGTGGGCGGGGGTGGTGGGCGGGTGTCTAGGGGGGTGGGCGGGCTATCCACTATGGTGGGGGCTGTCCAGGGGGTACATGGTGTCCATGGGGTGGGCGGGCTGTCCACAGGGATGGTGGGTCTATCCAGGGTGGTCGAGGGTGTCTGGGGGTGGGTCGGGGGTCTTTCTAGTGGTGGCTGTATAGGGGTATGAGGTTTCCAGGGGTGGGCAGGCTGTCCAGGGGCTGGCGGGGCTCTCCAGAAAGTACGGGCTTGGTGGGCAGGCTTTCCACGAGGGTGGTGGTGCTGTCCAGGGGGAACATTGTGTCCAGGGGGTGGGATGGATTCACACGGGGGTGGTGGGGCTGTCCAGGGTGGTTGGGGTCTAGGGGTGTGGGCGGGGGATTTCTAGGAGTGGGAGCTATCCAGGGAGTTAGAGGTGTCCAGGGGGTGGGAGGGCTATCCAGGGGTGGTGGGGCTATCCAAGGGGGTACTGGGTGGGTGGGTGGGCTTCCCACTGGGGCGGTGGGGCTATCCTGGTGGAACAAGGTGTCTAGGGGGGTGGGTGGGCTATCCAAGGGGGGTGGGCAGTCTATCCACGGGGGTGGAAGGGGCAGTCCACGGGGTTGGAAGGGCTGTCCAGGGGGTGGGGGGTTTCATGGGTGGGGGGGGGGGCTGTCCAAGGGGGTGGGGGTTGTCCAAGGGGGTGGGGGTGTCCACCCCCAAACTAGGGTCATAAGATACAATCTTTATCCGATTGTAGCATGATTTCAATCCCATTATTGATAACTGAGAAGACAGTTGGTGTAAACCATAAATATTATACATATAAATCACAACACACACAATTGTAAACACACCACCAAATATCATACATGGATCGGATTTTATGAGCGATGTTTCGATGGGATACTACTCATAAGAGTATATGTCGTGTGATGTCATTAGGTGATATGTTGTTGTATGATTGTTAAATGTATATGAGATCAATATGGATAGTGGATAATAACCTGAGTCATATTTATTTGTAGAGATGACTTCTTCTTGGAAGGGTAAGAGTGAGTGTTGGTATGAAACTTCTATAAAAGTCTTAACACGTGGAAGAAACTATACATTGGTAATATTTTATTCCTATTTTTATTGTATAGTATCGGAGTGGACAACCCCCCCCCCCCCCCCCCCTCTAGACCCACACACCCCTAATGCCCCCTACCCCCTTGCACCTCCACCCAGATATCCCCCCACCCACCTGGACACCCCTCCAACCACACCTGTATAGCCTAACCCCTCCTCCCTAGACAACAGACACCTCCTCCCCGACTTGGAAATCCCACCCCTACCCCCTTGAACAACCCACCCCCCTATGACAGCACACACCCATCTCCCCCACAAGGATCACCCACCACCACCACCACTGGATTGCCCACCCCTCCCTGGACAGCCCACACCCCATCCCCTACATCCCCCACCCCTCGAAACCCCCCTAGACAGCCAACCACCCCCACTGGTCACACCCATTGGACAGCCCATACACCCTCCCCCACCTTGATACCCTCCTGAAAAAATCACTCCCCTCCCTTGCAGCCCCCCCCCCCCCCACCTGGACAACCCACCCCCACCCCCACCTGGACATCCCACCCCCTGGAAACCCATATCAACCCCACCTAGACTTCCCCCCCCCACCCTAACCTAGACAACCGACCCCCACCACCCCACCTGGACACCCCCACCTGGACACCCCACACCCCCTCCTCCACCTGGACACCCCACCCTGAACCCCTTGGCAGCCCAAACCCCTCCTTTGGCATCTCATACCCTCTCCCCCCACACCCCTATATCCCCCCTACCCCCATGCATCCCCTACCCCCTGGAAAACCCACCCCTACCTAGACAGACCACCACACTCGGACATCCCCCCTAACCCTCCTGCAGACCCCTTAAGAAAATTTTATTAAAAATAATTTTATTCACTATGAAATGAAAAACATCATACATTAGCCATTTCATTCCAAAATACCAATTAAATTTATCAAAACATGAAAAATTCAATTTATAAGGCTATATGGGTCACTTAAAAATGTCATTGGGGAATGGGGAAATAAACTACATTGTTATTTCCAATTTAAAAATTGGTTCAGCCACTTAGGAGGTGTGGTGGTGTGTAGGAGGTGTGGTGGTGTCCAGGGGGGTTGTCTAAGGGGGTGGGGTGGGGGGGGGGTTGTCTAATGGGGTGGGGGGGGGGGGGGGGGTTGTCCAAATGGTGGGAGTATCCAAGGGGGTCGGGTGTCTTTGGGGGTGGGGGAGAGGGGGTTGTCCAAAGGGTCGGTGTTTCCAAGGGGTGGGGGTGTCCAAGGGGTGGGTTGTCTATGGGAGGTGAGGGGTGTCTAGGTAGGGTTGGGGTGGGGGTGTCCAGGGGGTGTGGGGAGGGAGTTGTCCAAGGGGTGGGGATGTCCAGGGGGTTGGGGTTGCAGGAGGTGGGGGTTGTCCAATGGGTGGTGTCTAGGGGGATGGCGGGGGGGGGGGGGGGGTGCTATTTAGTGGGTGGGAGGTGTCTCGAGGGGTGGGGTTGAGGTGTGTTCACAATTCCAATCCATCAGCCAACCAACACCAAAATCTAAATCCTATTTTTAATTAAACAAAAGTCCATAAAAAGTACCATATCACCCCACTAAACAAACACTTTACCATTTTTGAAGTGTATAATAAAAACATAAAACGAATCAAATGGTTCAGTACTCCACAGAAATCAGAAACTCTAATTTCGCCGAAATCAAAACAGTAAGAAAAAAGAGGAAGAACATTAAAACTAAGGAAACAATTACGAATTAGAAGTGTAGAAATAAAATTTCAATTAATTGAATATGTATCTATGGATGGTAGGAGTTTCTCGACTGAGAAGACATCGATAGGAGCTCTGGATTATGGTCTACAATCTGGCCAAGTGGGAGCTGGGGTGCTGGGTATTTGGGGGAATACATTCCCAACGGTTTACAAAAACCATTGGGAAATCCTATCTTTACCAAAGGATTATCAAAACCATTGGTATATCTTATAGAAAATAATTATTTCCTAACTATTTTGGGAAACTATTGGGAAATCTTATGTATATTTACCAATTTCCAATGGTTTGAACAAATAGTTGGCAATTGTTTCCTGCTTTTTCACTATAGAAATGGTTTGACGAAATCATTGGTATATTACCGTTGGAAAAATAGCAGATTCTATTAGTGAAATAAAGAAATTTATATTTAATAGGAGGAGAAGGTTGTTTCATTTTCATAGAAACATAAAAGGAAAAGATATCTCTTATTCACCCCAATCAATGATACAATTATCTTGACTGGGAATTTTCAATTGGTATCGAATAGAATTTTCCCTCCATTTATTTTTTTCTTAATCCTTGAAGATAATTTGTAATTGAGAATTGGAATTGTTTAAACAATAAAGGTATTCTAAAATTTTATAGAAATAATTATCATATCTAGAAGGATATAATTTTTTCTTTATCTTATGTCTCTTTAATGTGATGTTCTTGAAGCTACAATAGATGGATTTTCTCCTATTGATGAAAATTTCCCCTTATATCTGTCAATAAGAAGAATATAGAGAATGGTTGAAGGTCCAAGAATTATTTACTATAATCACTTTGTTAAAGTTAATTTCTAAGGGTGAAAGGTTTTTACTCAACCAAAGGTATTTGGTACAAGTTGAAAAATGTATACAAAGGAAATACAAAAGTAAAAAAAGAAGAATTAAAAATCTGGAGGATGATGTATGATTATTTTAAAATGGGTGAGTATAAAAATTATGGGGAATTCTTTACTAGGGTAAATTATTTTTTATGTACTATTATATGTCTTGGGGAAAATTTATAAGATTATGTAGTTGTTGAAAAGAACTTTAGAATCATAAACGAAAAGTTTGATGCTAAAGTTACTTCATTTAACATTAGTTATCCTAAAACATTATCTCTATATTATTTGTATAGAAATATCCTCACTTAAGTAAAGATAAGTGGGAAATTATGAAAATAAAAACAAAAGTTTATGAAAACATTTATTTCACGAATTCCAAGAAAGAGAAGTCAAGGAAGATTCTTATTGGGGAAGAAGCTAGTGATTATGACTCAAAAAATGAGGCATGTAAAAATCATGATGATATTTTATCCTTGGATTTTAAAAATATGAGAAGTGGTAAAAATAAATAAAAAGGGAATCTTCCATTGAAATTTTTTGAATGTAGATACATGGATTAATTTTTGGAAAATTGGCCTCAATGAAAGAAAGAAGAAAATAGAGATGAAGAAAAAATAAGTACAAGAAGGACATGTATTAAATAGGGTGATAATGTAAAATCAATATACACAAGGAAATATAGAAAAATCTCTAAATAAAAAAGGATAAGTTATTATCTAAAGTTAAAGAAAGATGAGATAATGAATATGAATTTGAAAAATAAACTGAGCATGTTGGTTAGAATAATTTTAATGAAACAATAAATGATAAAGAATTCTAAAGCAGTAGTTCTAATTAAGAAGCATGTAAACATAAATTTCATTTGAAAGAAGAGTTGAAATAATGTTTGAGAAGGATGATAAGGATTGAAAAACAAAATAAAATGTTTTAAGATGAATTTTCCTCAAAATAAATCAAGGTGGTTTTCTATAAGAGAAGAAAAATATGCTATTAGAGATTGAAAATTTGAAAAAATATCTTGAGGAAAAAAAAGAATCATAATTAGAATCTAGATGTAAAGATAAAGGTGGATGAGGGAGATATGAAACATGTCCAAAAATACTATCTAATTCTGAATATAGTAGTATAGGTTTCCAAAACGCTTTCTTAGAAGTTGTTGAATTTATGATAAGGGTAAACCCAATAAGGATAACAAAATCACCATCAGAGGATGAAAAGAAAGCTGAAATTTTCTCTGAAAAAATTGGTTGGAAAGGTTATGTATTCAGCCAAAGTTTACTATGTGGAGAATTCAGATGTTTCAAAATACCATGAGTCTGAAAATGTTTCTAAACATTCCAAATTCGAAAATTTTTCTGATAATTTTGATTAAATTTAATATGGAAATAAAAAATGGCTAAAAAATAAGATTCTGATTGATAATTTTATGTTTGGTGATTCATAAAATAAAATAAAAATGTTTCTAATAGACATTCTCATAATTCTGGACAATATCAAATTTACAAAAGAAACTATTCATTCTATTGTTTTTTTGAGTATTGTGGTGAATTTAGATACATGAAAATTATGTGTTGGTTCAACCTACAATGTTTCAATTATTCCACAAGTTATGGAATGAAATGTTTTAGGGGGATTCCATCCTCTCAAAATAAAAATCCTGAAAAGAAATTTATAGGGAAATATGTGAATATTGGTGTAAGAAAAAAAAATAGCTTCCAACCCTTGGAAACTATTTGTGAAAGATGTGAAAAAATAGGGAATCATATTAAGGGGTGTCTTTTTTTGTTACCTAAGAAACAAATGTTTCTTAACAATTCTTAAAATATGGAGATAATGAATGAAAATGGATATGTAAATGGTTTTTTTTTGTCAAAACTTCTTCGAATGCTATAAAAGGAGTACAAAAAAGGATTCATGATCATGGATATTCTTCTCATTTTAGATAATAATTTATTTTTTTGAAGAATGTAAAATATTTCAAAGAAGTAGCTTTGAAATTTGGAAATGATGAATCACTAATAATTAATGGTGTTAGATAAGCTATCACACAGAAGGAAAAATTGAAATACAATAAAGCATTAATTGTTGATGGACAGAAACATAACATTCTATGTTTTTCATAATTATGTGATGAATGTAAAAATGTTACTTTTAGGAAAGAATTTTTTAATTAAATGTGATAAGGTTGGCCAACATACAAAGGGAAACTAATTTATAGTTGGTAAGGCACAACACTCTTATTACTTGAGTAAGGTGGAATAAAGTCAATTGTGGCATAAAAGGTATGGACACAAGTGTCATAGAAACATGATCATGTTTTCTAAAAGAAGAAGTGTTTGATTCATTATTTATTTTCCAAGAAGAAGAGATTGGTGCTGCACTATTTTTCATAAAGGAATGATTACAAATTCAGTGAAAAAGAATGTTTATGTTTGTTAAAAAAACCCTAGAACATTTCCATTCTGATATATGTGGGATGTTAAGAAAACAATCAATGAATATACATAAGTATTTCATAACATTCATTGATGTGTTTAATTGTATTACTTATGTCATGTATATGAAAAATAAATTTGATTCTCTAAAAAGGTTTACAATTTCCTAGTGTAAAGATGAGAAACAATGTGAGTATTTAGTGAAGAAGATGAGAACTAAAATTGGAAATGTACACAGAAATGTATAATTTAAATGTTATCATGAGAATCATGGAATTCATAATGTGTATAGTTCCTTATACGCGCCACAAAAAATGGGGTAGATTAAAGTATGAATAGAATATTGGTGGAAACCGGGAGAACAATGTCACCTAAACAAGGTATTTCTCATTACTATTTGAGGCAATCCATGAGTATTGTTGTATACATTAAAAAACATTGTTTCTATTCTCCATGTTCTGATATTACTCCATGTGAATTGTTTTATGAAAAAACTCCATGTTTGAAATAGTTAATAATTACTGGGACTCCATATATTATAAATAGGAAATGTTGAACGATGGAAAAGTTTGAGAAAAACGGTGAATATGGAAATTTAATGGGATTTGCTCTAGAAATAATAGGATATACATGTTTCAAAAAATTAACTAAATGTATTTTTTATTCTTATAATGTGAGATTTATCAACAGAACTAAGGAAGGTAAATATATTGACACATAAAAGGAATTTGAGTAGGATAGGGAACATTTTATAAACAATTCTGATAAGGATACATACATTTATAATCCTACTCAAGAATAATAATACATCTTAGCTATTTCAAGTGATGAGGAAGATACTCAAAAATCACATCATAGACTGAGGAATCAAGATGAATCTCAAAAAATTATAGGTGATCATCATACAAAAGATCAAAAAAGAAGAACACCAAATACCATTACATGCAATTCTTTATATTTAAAACTATAATTGAAATATGTTAATGAAGATATTGAGTATGCGGAAATGGGTCACACCATGAATGAAGATCTAGATCAGATCGATGATAATAACATATGGAAAGTCATACCTAATCCATATAACAAAAATGTTGTAGTTATAAACCGATTTTTTCAGAACATGTAGAATGAAGAAGGTGAAGAGATATGGAACATGGAAATACTTGTTTGAAAAGGGTATTCCCAAATTAAAGGTATTGATTTTGATAAAACCATTTATCAAGTGGAAAGACAAGAAAATTTCATCGTATTTATTGCTATTAATTAACAATGAAGTTACAACATTTTTCAAATATATGTTAACTTTAAAGTCTTGAATGGTGATCTTGATGAAGAATTATACATTGAGGAACCTTGTGGATTTATTGTTGGGAAAGATGAATGTTATTTATGTAAGGTGAATAAATATTTTTATGGATTAAAACTATATTTGAGGGTACGATATCCTAAACTGTATACTTTCTTATAGAAGATCTATTTCATGAAAGGAAGAGTTGATAAAAATCGTAACATTAAATAAACATAGGAGTCTTCTTTCAATATAGTGGTCTAAGTAGATGTCATTATCTTTGTTGGGAATGATGGAAGAACATGTGAATGATTTGTTGGATAAATGAAAAAGTAGTTGTATTTGCCAATGCTGGGGGAAATGAAATACTTTCAGGGGTTAAAAAATTTACAAAATAAAAAAAAACATAATTTTCATTCTCATGAAAAATGTGATAAGGAACATCACATGAAATTTTGAACGAAAAAAACCAACTTCCACAAAAATATTAGTGGTAAAAAAATTTCTAATGATGGATAAATTAGTGTAGTTGTTCAAAAAATAGTTTAGAAGCTGATTTGATGTTTGTTATATTTTACTTCCTTATGATATAACATTTTTTATAATGTTACCTTATGTGACTGAATTTACTGTTCTCCTAAATAATCACATTTAATTTATTTAAGAATAATACATAAATACCTCAATGGGAAAAAATTGTTGGTAATTAGGTATGATCGATCAAAATATACTGATTTTTTTTGGGTATTCAGATGCTAATTGGGAAGGAATGTTGATGACAGAATATCCACATCTGGTGGGGTATTATTTCTAGGAAATATTTGTGTTAGTTGGCATACAAAGAAATATAATTCAATAACTCTTAGAAATAATTAATCTGATTATGTTTCTTCCACTAAACCTACTACCCAACTTATGTGGAATTTGACTTAATTAGAAGACTCACTTGTTGAATTTATGTTACCCTTGCCCTTGGGTTGTGATAATCAAAATAAAATCAATATCACCTGGAATCCAAGACATCATTATCATTCAAAACATAATGATATCAAGTATCATGCCATCAAAGAGAATGTGTATAAGAAAGAATTGATGCTAGATTATGTTTCTTAATCAGAACATATTGCCGAAATTTTCACAAAAACATTTAACAAAGGATGGTTTTTATAAATTGAGGCTCAAAATGGTTATCCACGCACTTTCTCCTAAATGATGAGTTACATATTTTTGTCCTCTGTCATACTTTTCTTTGGATAGTGCTTCCAAAGTAAGATAATTATTACATAAATCAATCCTTAGGAATTCATGTAAATGGGGTGGGGGATGTGGGTAACATGTAAATCCAACAATATAAGTGTGTAAACCATTATAATAGTTTTTTAGATTGTTTATAGTAAACAATATATTTTTATACCAGGGAAGTGGAAGATGAGTAAGAAAATAAGAGTGAGAGAATTTGAAAAGGATTTCATAATCACTAATCTTTAATGACATGATTTTTATGTTAATAATTTTTTTTCAACAATAAGTTAGCTCACATATATTTGAACTGTTGATAAGTAATCCATAGATTTAGGATACAGTGTTCATTGATTTATTATCACTGGTTAAAAAAATAAAATTGTGGTAAATTTTGGGACTATGATTAAAAGGATGATAATTGTATTCAAGTGTTGAATTTTATTATCAACAAAAATTAATATGAAACTGAATTTTAAGAATAAAATGAATCACCTCACATTGTTTTTGGTGAAAATTTGTCTGACCATTGTATTCTTGAAATTCAGTCTCACAATGGTTGAGAAAGTACATCCTTTTGATAAATTATTTTTGAATGAAAAGGTTTGTTAGACTCACCACATGTCCAAACTGGAAGAAAAAAACATAATGGAGGAGAATCAGGGACTACATGACTATGAAATAAATGTGATGATGCTTTGCTGATCTGGGAGTGCTGATAAATCATATGTATTCCTTAATAATTGTGATGAAATCATGATAAAAAAGTGGAAGTGAAATAGATTATACCAATCACATTTAGTCTGATCGTAATCATAATATTCATATTCAAGATGATAAGGAATGAATCTATTGATGAAGTATAGGGAAATTGCAATACATTCCTCTATAATTCATATGATTCTAAAGATGTTGTTAGATGTTTTTAAATTTTTGAAGGAAGTGATGATACTTTTTTAATGATTGATGAAGATGAATGTTTGTGAAGAAATTGTTTCTTAGTCACAAAATAATCATAATTAACTCATCGTATTCATAATTTACTTAATGGATCGGAATGTTTGCATAAAAAGTGTTAAAAATAAGGTAGTAGTTTTTAGTTAGAAAGAAACCCCAAAAGATATATGTTTTTGAAGATAGAAGTTGATGAGTTTTAAAATTGGAGAAGAAGTGAAGTTGTCAAAGATCATTTGTATCATAATCAAAAGAGAAATAACAACTCTGATCTGTTTTTAATTGACTTTATCATTTCAGTAATGAACCATCGTATTGGAATTGATACATAATCTTTAGTCTAAAGAAAAATAAGTATATGAAGTTGAAGAAGTTTGAAGGTGTTTATTTTATTCATCGTAATGAATATATTTGAATGTAAGTCAGTTCCAAGAATCATAATGAAGAAATAAGTATAGGTTGATAGTATTTCATTTGGTATAGAGAGTCGTATTGAAGAAATAGTATGAGGAAATTAAAAAGGATAAATAGAAAGAAAATTATGTTTTAAAAAAGATTAATTTTGTGTATTTCACTATACATGTAATTGGTATGTTGGATCGTAATGATGAAACCATACTGGGAAAATAGAAATAAGCCTGATGTTTATGAGGATTTTTAGAAGAGAGATGAAGTTTTTAAAAGATTGAATAAGTACTGAGAAGAAATAAGAGGAGTTGAGAAGCTTTAAAGAATTCGTAAATGTATACAAAATTCAAGGAAACACTCAAATTTGGAAAATTCAGTTGAGCAAGAAATAATTTCAGAATCCTTCCAAAACAATATTTAGGGATAGTATGAAAGGTTAAAAGTACATTATACTTTTCTTAGGGATGTATTGTTCAGTGAAGTAGAGAAAATTAAAAGCAATTAATAATTTCTATATAGAAGAAGAGGTTTTATTTTTTCTCTTAAAGAAATTGCAGAGGATAATAGTGAAAGGAGAAGAGAGAAGATTGCAATGTTCTCATCTAATCATTATATACAGCTGTTTATCATATTCAACATGTCATCGTATTCATTTGATCATCTTATAAGGCTGGTAATTACACAAGGATTACCGAATTGGGGTTTTTAGACTAATGGAGAATGTTTTTTGAATTGTCTCAAATATATTCTAATAGATTAATATTTTATATATTGAGAAATATTATTGGGAGAATTTGATTCAGAAAATCAAAATGGGTTTTATAGCAAAGTCCTAGAAGTTCTTACCTATTATTTGGTATAAAACTATAGAATTGTTTTGATGGTTTATATTTATAAATGTTGACAAAGAATAACTGTAACACGTTTTTATAAAAAAATTTGTATTACATATTTTTTTTAGTTAGAAGGAAACGCACTATTGAATGGTTTAAAAAGTAATACACAAGTGAAAGGGAATATGCTAGTAATTTTATTAAACAAAATTTTTTGATTTCTTGTGGATTTTTTGGAATTGGATCATTTCAAAACCATACCAAGGATGCATCAAATCTTATGGAATAGTGATACTTGTAAATAATTATGTTCCTATGGTTGTTTTTCTGAATTGTTTTAGTAGGGAAAGTTATCTTTAAGAGGATATTAATGTTGTTACATTTGTAAGGAAACATAAAAGAGAACAATATCACTAATTCACCCCCACATCTGCTCTGTAATACAATTATCCCGAATGGAAAATTATAGGGTTATACAACCCTAATATTTTATTATATGGTATTTTATAATCCTATATTGGAAAATTATTTTTAAAATTATTTAATGTTTTATTACTCTTTTAAGAATGTGGTTTTTCATCAAATGTAATTTCTACTTTTAAAATTGTCTCTTTCACAATCAATTGTTTTTAATCCTCATTTATTATATAAAAAATTATTTAATTTTCAAATTTCCATTATTATATATTAATTTAAATGTAATGTTTTTCAATTAGTTTTCACTTCACCATTTTAAAATTACATTTTTAAATGACATGTATCTTCCTTTTTTACCTTAATGTAAATTATGTGTTCAAGAATATCATTTATGTTTTCATTTCTATTTTCTATTTCATTTTTGTAATTTTTTAACCTAATAAGGTATATTTTTCTAGATTCATACTCTAATACATATATAAATGTAATTATGTGGTGGAAATGAACTCATGTTACCAAAAAATCCAATTCATGAACCCTTCTTTGGTTGTATCTTTCAAGAATTATTTTTCAAGGATGTTTTTCATCTATATCAATATCCTTTAATGTTTTGTTTGTTATACTGGGGATATATTCTTCTAAAAACATCTTCCTTATTTCTATTTATGTCTTATGGTCATTTTATTAATGTATTTACTTTTCCACATACTCACTAGTTTATATGGTTTCAATATCTCGTTTTAAATAATTATGATTGGATGATTTTCATCCAGAAAGTATGTTATTCTAGTGACATAGAGTAATGTACTTTCTCCTTTATGTTTTTATTTTAATTTAGCTGAATAATATAGAGAAGAATATGTATTTTTTAACCATGAAACCTTTTCCTCCAAATGTATTACGATTATGTTATAAATTTTGTTGACATGAGTAAACGTATTGGCATTATATATATTGTTATTCCAAAATGTATGATTATTGAGAAGTTAACTATGTATTTTTCACCAATCAAACATATTTATAAAGATGGGTTATGATCATATCATCCCTTTTTGGATATAAAGAAATTTCTTGAAATAATTGATGATTATTTTTTTCCTACACAAATTGATCATGTATTGATCTTCTATATTCTTCATTATACAGTTATCCCAGTTTTATTTAGTAAAAGGTTCCTTAGGGAATGGAATGAAGTGTGTTGATGAATTTTTTGGTGAATGCATTTGAAATAATTGAATGATGGGTAGGTCATGGAATACATAACCCCTAAATTCGTTTACAAGTCTCATGAGAAAAAATTAGTTTGGTTATTTTGTGTATTACTTCCCAAATGTAACTCCTTGAAAATTCTAAAAGAGTAACGTGTATTCGATACCTTGTATGAAATGTGACACCAAACACGTAAGGGGATATAATGTCATGAGTATTTAAAATATATTTACTGCTTTTAGTAAATAAAATATAATTTATAGATTTCAATTCACATGATTCTGAGTTAGATTGAGACATAACAAAACAAGGAGTTTATTCAATATCTTGTTCTACATGAAAGACTAAGTTTTACCGAAAAATAATATATTATCAGAATATTATTATTTAATAAGATAAAAACTAGACATTATGAATAGTATTAAATAACTTATGAAAATATATGGTTTACAAAACTAACTTATTGGTAAGAAATTAATTATAAATGAATATAAGAATCAATTGAATATGAAATAAATATTTTAAAATAATGATATTTTTATGCTCACAAAGCTGGTTTACCATAAAAAGTTAAATTAATTAAAATTAATAATTGATATTAATTTAATATATATATATATATTATAATTTTTGTATTTTCTTTTTATATTCATCCAATATATTTGATAAGCATAATATAAGAACAAACATAATTTTACTCATAAAATACTATATCTTTATTACAACATTTTTACTTTATTTTTATGGAGAAAATATTTTAAAATAAATTTTTGGATGTATTATAGATTATATATGTCAAAATAAACTTCATATATGAAATAACGAATAAAAACATGGTATTAGTGAATTTTGGTATTTTTTTTTCAAGATTCAATTTTTACTGTATAATGAAAAATACGGAATTTTAATTCAAATCTAATATTTTATTTATTTTATTTATATTGTTAAATCATATTGAAAATTAGTTTAAAAATTTAATTATATAATATTTTATCAATTAATAAATTTTTTTTTAATTCTAATCAAATTATATTTGAAATTAACTATTAAAATGTAGTAAACCTTCTGACATTTTACTATAAAAACAAAAATTTTGTCCCATCTGTGAGATTAAATTCAAATTAATTTCATAACATTTTGTGATTTAAATTCGGAGAAAATGGATTCTATATTTGTAATAATAATAATTTATATTATCTAATATGGTAAATGTAGTTTTTTAACAAAAATAATAGGGAATGTAATTATAATTAATTACAAAGATTAAGGTAAAATTAAGCATAATAAAGAACTAAACCATAATATTAAGGGACCAAATGACCTATGAATTTTTCCAAGACATTTTATGGTCAAATATTGACCTTATTCCCAATTTTATTGAAATTTTACCTTTATTGGATCCAATTTCAATGTAAAAAACAAGTATGGAATTAAATTTTCCTAAAATTACAAGAGTGCCACTTCTCCTCCACTATAAAAATGACTCCCTCCTCCCACTTCATCACACCTCTAAAGACAGTTTTTCATGACCAATATCTACCAAAATAGAAATTTAACATCCCTAACTTTATTATAGAACCCTAATATTTTGTATAAATTAATCCAAGTAAGAATTTTGTTCAAACCAAAAAAAGTTACCCAGTTAAGAGGCAACATCTTTCCATAAGCTGTTTAGTTTTATTTTAATTATCCACTCCCTACGATCTCCGGATTAAATTTTTATATAAAAAACAAAACTATTAAATATAATATGATTTTTATGATATGTTTTTTATCTACACTTATAGACACATCCATCTAATGGGAATCAAATATAGTGTTTCTGTGTACGATGAACTACACCTCACGAAATGAGTATTGTTTATTTAACCTTTACCATCATTCATAGTTAGTCATTTGGAAGGAAACTATATTTATATATGATATATATGATATTTATTATTTCTTTATGCATTTTAAATTTTTCTATAACTCATTCCCTTATACTTTACATTTTTTTGTAAATATGATAACATCATTTGTGGAAGTGTCGACTACCTCCTCCTAAAAGTGATGTGATTCGATAACACAATACATGGAATGTGTGAGGGAAGATTATAATTAAATATATGTGGAATATAAAACATATATATTATGTTCATGACATAATTACAAGTTTTGATATATAATAGAGACCATTTTCTTTATTACTCTTTCAGACACTAAAAAATAGACAATGTCCTTCATGGACATGAGGATTAAAGTGTCCTTGACATGATGTGATTAATTTTACATCACAAGAATTTTATATATATATATATATATGTTACTAAATAAAATGGTATTTTTGAGATAATGATAATTCGGTAATTAAATTTGGTCACTTACATTTCTTTTATAATGATTATGGAAAAATGGGAATGTTGCTAATGCATAAGTACGGCCTACCGTCTCCATGATTGTAACGTTGGCCCATTTTTCATAACCATATTTAATGATTTGTTTTAGAAGTATAATTGAGTTAGATATATGATAATTATGTCATGATTATTATTCAATATATGTCATATAATTACCCCTTTGACCATAGTTACATACCAATGTTGTTTTAACACATGAACCAAATTTGGTCAAAATACCTGATGTAAACTTAATTGATTTGGAAGTTGTACACAAAATGGTAATAAGTGTGATAAAAGTAATAATAAACATGGAAAAGTTTCTAAATAAATTCAATAATTAATGTAACATTATTATAAATAATTTTAAATGATGTTCACTGAAATGGAAACCCAATTTAAGGGATTTAAACTCAATTTAGATTCCACTGAGACTTATTTGTTGTTATGAACCTAGATTATTTTATTTGGTGTATATACTACAATTTGAAACTTTATATCATAAAACTCTTGATTATTATGATATTGTATGTTCCATTTAATGATATTCCTTCATGAAGAATATGAGTCTATTTTTTCAATGAGGTAATGGAATCTTTGGAATGCTTAAAGATTATTCTCCCATATAATTTTTTAAGGATTATCTTTAAAATCTCACATCCATTTGTGATAGTTAACATTATATTGACATAATAAATTTATTCTTGTGCACATAAATTATTATATATGGTGAAAATAATTCCACTTTTTCATATAATATCATCACTCAATAATTCCTCATGATATTCCTGGTTTCAATTTGAATGATTTCATTTAATTGGACTTGAGTTAAAAGTTACCAAGTAAAGAACAATTTCACAACCGAATTTATATTTATTGGGTTATATTACATCCTCATTGCCTTTAATATTCTATGATCAATTTTATAATGGATTTTACTATCTATTTATGGAATTAAAATACTACGAGTGGATTTAAAGTTGATACACATAATATACTTATTAGATTATTCTCACTCAAACATTTTAATCTTTTAAAGGATTTAGTTTATAATCTTATTTTTCTCGGGTTTTTTAACACATAAATTTTCATCAGAGGATATTATTTAATCACAATCTAATATAACCATAATTTATATTCCTCTATAGTTATTCATGACTTTCATTAAGTAATAGTACGTTTCTCCACTCTTTGGTACTCAAAATGATTTATAAATTTTTTTTAAGAAAACCAGACATTACTTCACTCTTTAGTTGGAGAAACAAATTTCTTATAAAAATGCCATTTTATTAAAATATTTGGTAAAAAATATTTTATCCCTTCCAAAATGAGTTATTAAAGTCATTTTTACCCTTTTTGTACTTTTTCAATGTTTTCAAAGGAATATTATTATCACTTTCTGAACATGGAATATTTATAAACGTTTTACTCTATAAAAGGAAATTCATTTTTACCTCATATGAAAAGTATGGATTTTCTTATGATCATTTCTATGAAGCTTCCTTTTCATGTTTAAAATGTTACTTTTTAAAGAAAATGTTTTGTAATTAAATTTTCAAAGAAAAGTTTTTAAAAATGGTTTTTTCACAACAAATGTATATTTTCATAAAGAATGATTGAAAAAGATATTTTTATAATATTTATATTCATAAAAAACACATTATTTTACTCCACATGGGATATATTTTATTAATACCATTTTTATTATTCCACTAGATGGTTAATTATTTATTTGGATAAGGTTATTACTCACAATCACTTCCTTGATTTATGTGTTAGTCTAATTGAAGTATTCATTCTCCTATGATAACTAAAATTTTAATTTCCCCAAAATTATCCATTTCATTTATCATGGATGTTATAGTTTCATAAACCATTTACCATTTTACATATGGTGTCTAATTTTATATTAGTTTAATTATTTGGGTAAATATTGCTAATTTTGTATACTTTCTTCAATATGATATTTGATAAAGAAAATTATTTATTTTGGATGTTCAATATAAGGGATGATTTGGGATGGTAATGATGGATGGAGCCTGAAAATTATATGTAACACCCCAGGTAAATAAAGAGTATGAAATTTTCACATTTATCCATATTTGTGAATAAAATATTAATATTACTTTAAAGGGAATGCTATGCTCGATGGCGTACCCAATATGCATCAACAAGTTTCTTTGAAATCTTATGTTGCACTCTGATAATAAAATAATATTATTTTAAATGGTAGTTAACGTCTAGCCATTGTAATGGAGTTAATTTATAGAACTAACTTCAAAATGATTATATATTTTTGTCAAATATTTTTTTCAATAAATTTTAGAGGATTAAAAATGCAAATGAATCCAGTTTTTAAGCGTAAACATTCTAATATTCCTTAAAAGGTCGATTAACCGCCTTTTGATGGTGAACCCCTTTTTAAATCCACTCTTTGGAAATTTTATAAGCTCTACTTTTTCAAAATAAACATATTATTTATGATTGGGACATTGAAATTTACCTTGGGTTAATTTTTGGTATTTTTCTGATAATGTTCATTTTTCAATGAATAGTGAAAAATACTGCATTTTACATCAAAACTACTTTTTCATATAATTTAATTATATGGTTATATTATCTTTTTAATCTGTTTTAAAGTGTAATTAGAATATATTTTTACCATGTAATTCAATGATGGTCATTGGGATTAATTTCACTTTGGAATTAGGCATAATCAAGTGCCAAACCTTTCATAAATATTGTTTCTAAAAACCCGCTATTTGTTTTGACAAAGGAAAGCTTTTTTAAATTAATTATTGAAATTTATGTGTTTGGAATTTGGTAAAATGGATTACATATTTTGAATCAGAAGGTCCAAATTATGCAATTAGGACTCTTTTATTTTTGGACATTATTAATAGTAACGGCGGTAATTATCTTTAATTATCTTGATTAATGAGTAATCGGGTAGTTAAAGATAATAAGATAATATCATAATAATAAAAAATGACCACAAAATGTGTCATAAGGATAATTGTTGTCTCATGGCCGACCATGGGATTCCTTGTGCCAAACTTGGTGGCCCCATGGAATCACTTTTGTGAGAAAGTGACTTTTTATCTTTTTATTTTTAACTAATGTTAAATGTAACAAAGAATGTATCAACTAAGTAAATTATTTTTAATTTTGTCTACATAGATGATATTTTGGACTATAAATATTCATTGTAAAGATAAAAATATTTCCTACCGAATAGTTTTTTTTAATTTTTATACATTAAATAAATTAAATTATTTACGACATCATGATGATGCAGTGATGACCTCATTATTTAACGATTGAAATAAAATGGAATGATAATGTAACATCTAAGACCTAAACATGTCCAAAACCTATTGTATGGGTGGATTTAGAACCCTTATCACCTTATCCTCAAAACACATCAATGTGGGACCATTAAAATCCGAAACTCATTTGAAAATAAGTTACATTTTATACCTTTCCAAGAGTGCCCCTCCTCTCCTCCTATAAAAGGCCCCCACCTCTACCTCCTTACCCACACTCCCAAAGCCTTTGACTCGTCCAACCCCTTCCCATTTTGTCTCTCCACATCCCTATATAACTCCTTGAAGCCTCACTTTGTGCATAAGTCTTCACAAGGAAGCCTTTGAGCTCAAACCAAAGGGAGTTACCCGATTTTAAGGTAATGTCTTCCCTTATATCCTTTTGGTTTATTTTGCTTCTCCAACCCCCTAAATTATTTTTATTATTTTCTTTTGTAACAAATCCAGTATCTTAAATATACTAGGTTGTTGTTATAAGAAGGATTCTAGCTACACTTACACACACCTTCGTCTAATGGTTAAAGAACATACTGTTTCTGTGGTTGGCTGTTTTCTACCTCACGAAACGATGATTCTTCAACATTCTTCTAACACCTTAAAAGGTGGCCATTAAGATGACACTATATTTATATATGATATATAATATGTTTATGTTTTACTTAAGATTCTTTATTTTTCATTTATTTCATACCTTTATGGTTTCCATTATGGGTAAACGTGATATCTTCATTTAAGGAAATGCGGATTACCGCCCCCTTAAAGTGATTCGATTCGTTAATACCATATGTGGTACGTATAAAGGATATATTTAATTATATTATATATGATACCATACTGAAATACTATTATGTATCATTTTGTTTTAATTCCATTAAATATGAAATATAAATGGAAGTAGCGTTCATGCGTACGTACGGTTTACCGTCTCCATGAACGGTACATTTCATTTCTTGTCTCAAAATGTTATGTACTATTATAAGTACATATATATATAATGGATATATATTTTATATATTTCATCTAAATGATGTATGCCATTCTGGAAATTATAAAATATATATATATATAACTCTCATTTTGTTTTAATTCCATTAATATGACAAAAAATTAAAGTAGCGTTCATGCGTACGTACGGGCTACCGTCTCCATGAACGGTGCTTTTAATTTTTATCTCCAAATGATATGGAATAGTATAAAATGAATATATACTGGATATATATGATATTTAAAACATAAATTCTATTCTGGATATGATGTACATATAACTACATGGAAAATTATTTTCCAAGAAGTTCAATTTTTGACTCATGTACCAAACCTCGACAAAAACGTCTGATATGAACTCATATTATTAACCAATTATTATGGCATTAAAATATGCGATATGAACTGAATAATAATAATTATAGGAGGTCCTTAAGAAATTATAAATTGACCAAAGTTTATTATTCAGGAATATAAAGAAATGAACAAGACAAGTCGGACTTGAGATAAGGGATCCTACTCCTCTCTTTCTTTTTAAGTACACTCTTTTATGTCATTCCTTTTAAGATCATATTTCTTGTGATTGGGATGTTATTTTATATTACTAATACTGTAATGTTTATGTTCATATGATGAGGGACTCTATTTACTCTCATAAATTCATTTTGGATGTTTTAAGTGGCGCTGTTAGGTTGCCAAGTTTTCGTAAGGGATTTTTCATCTCACTTTTATTCCCGTGAAATTTTTGCTACATTTGCCACAATTTCCTTTGAGTGGTTTATGTACTACCCATTATTATACACTTTGTGTATTATAATTTAATTTATGGGTATTCACATCTTCATTTTATGAACCTTCTTCCTTGGGGTGTACGTTTTGAAAGTTACCCAACTCGGTAAGGGGACCTTTCACCCTCCTCTTTTTAAAAGTCTTCTTTTGTTATGTCTTTTAATTCACATACTATTATGTTGGGATATGTTATTTTATATCCTTATTGATGTAAATTTTATGTCCAAGTGATGAGATGTACTTTGTATCTCTCATCAACTCATTTTCTGAATATTGAAGTGATGTCGTTAGGCTGTCGAATTTTACCAAGGGAACTTTTTAACCCAATTTCGATTTCTTTGGGTTCAACATGTAGTTATTGAATATGTCATCTATTGAATATTTTTGAATGAAATTTTATTGTTTTACACTTAATATCCAATTATATTGGGTGTATTTATATTTGTCACACATAATTTTGAGAATGAATTATACTTAATTTAAGGACACCTTCTTTATAAAAGAATTCATCACATTTGAGATTTCTATTGAGAATTATTTGTTGTTATGCACCAATTCACTCTTATATGGTGTATATACTATCCTTTGGAATATTATATCATGAATCCATTTGTTCTCATGATATTATAAAGTTCTGACTAAATTTAATTCTTCAATTATTGTATTCAAGTGTCTCTAATTTTGGTAGAACCCCTTTAACCAAAATATCGCTTTAAATGTTTTAATTATTTGTTCTTATTAATATCCATGTCTTCAAAGTGGTTTTAAGGATTTATTTATATGGATATTAATGGTTTAAAATTTTAGAAGCTTCAAGGTGGTATGGGACACTTTGATTCAAAAATATCTTTATTAAATGTTTTAAATGGTTTTGGAAATGGTTTCTTTTTGAATGGATTCATTATTTCAATATAATAAAATGTTATATTGTGATTGAAATGTGGAAATTTTATGTTTCCTTTATGCATGTTTTATGTGATACGTTTATGTTATGGTTCTTGGGCATTGTTATGAAAACAGGTGGTTCCCTGATAAACTAAGGGCGGGTGAGCCCGATATAGCTCTCCAATGCATTGGGTAACGCGAAGGAGTGGAACATGAAGGTTTATCCAAAGAGAATTAGGGAATATACGATGGTGGGTATTCCAAACGTAACCAAGAGGGTTACTCCTTACGTAAGGATGTTATGAATGCCTCATGTTATCATTTATTTTTTATGATTTCTAGGATTTATTCATGATTTGGTGAGGTATGTTAAAGTGCCTATGTTTTATGGGTAAAATATGATTTCATTCTTATGTATATATGAACTCATGTTTCCATTCCATATTGTTTTTATAACCCTTACTGAGATTTTTATGCTCATCCCATGTTTTTTTGAAATGTTTTTCACAGGTCAAGGAAAAGGTACATGAAATGATGATAGTGTCAAGGAAGTTTCAAGAAATAATCCATGTTTTATTTTAAATATGTTTCCGTTGAGGGGAAAAATGAATACTATCTTTTATGTAACCACTTTGTTTAAATGTGGAATGTAATGCAAGTTTTATGATCCAATTCTCTAAAACTCTATACATGAAAAGATCCTCAATGTTTAATCTTGTAATAACTCAAAATTAAGTAAGGTTTAAAGCTGGGGCCTTATAGTTGGTATCAATGGTCGGTTTAGATAACTTTAGAGGGTAGGGTATTCCTTAAGCATAAGTGACATTTCCATAATGGTTAGGATTTCAGAAAGAGTACTAGTTTTAGATAAAGTGAATGAGTATGAATATCTTAGTGTTTATCTTCCTCATTAGTACATGATGGTTTTGTTAATACACTCACACAGACCTTTTTGGTTTTAGTAAATGGCTGGATCTAGCAGGCACCAAAGTAACAGTGGATGTGAAGGAAACTGTGACAGTTTTTTGAGCAAGCAACTGAATGATATGGGAGCTGCAATGAGAACTCTTGTGATTATCCTCAACCAACTATCTGGAGTCATGATTGACCACCTAAACCTTGGTGATTTCTCTAAGGCATCATATATGAGAGAAACAAATCCCTATGGATCTACATTTAATAATAATAAAGGAATGTGTGTTCAAAAACATATGTGTCAAAAATGTGGAAAGAAACACCTAGGAAAATGTTTCAAAGGGACAGAAATATGCTATAGATGTGGAAATGAATGTCATAAAGCAAGAACCTACCATAGAAAAAGGAAGAATCCAGTTGACTCGAGGAAAGGTAAAGAAGTTCTTTCTGAGGGATCAATTGAATGTTTTAAATGTGGTGTGCATGGTCATTATGAAAACACATGTCCTATGAAGAAGTTTCATGCATGGGATCACCAAGATCATACAAATGTTCATTTAACAATATCTAATGCCATTCCGATTGAGGATGAAGAAACTGAAAATGACCAATCAAAGGTATGGAATATTTCATGACTATTGTTTTCCTATTTTGGAATCTTAGGATATGATTCAAGATTTTGTTTGTAGGAAAGAAGTATTTCATAATAAGTTGTAAAGGAATGGTTAATGGATCATGAAAAATGTTGAATGAGTAAGATGTCAACATATAAGGGCTTCAAGAGATATGGTGAAATTCTTAAGAGTATTAAGTCTCTTTTGATGATGGGGTTACATTAGAAGACTTTTTATATTATGTGTAACCCTGATGTTTAATATATGAAAATTTTATTCAAGGAATAATTATCTGTTCTTTTGTGGACATAGTTATAAAGAACCATTTGGGTTTATATGATCCTTACTTTTGAGGTAATTATGGGTTACTATATGTTATGATGGAAGTGAAAGGCATGAGATAAAATTGAGGTTAAATTATGATATGGTTATTTTTGATGATTTTATCTCTTTTTGGGGAATTATTTTAGAATTATATAGTTTTGTAAAAAGGACAACACGCAGACCGTGTGACAAACCGTCACGTCGGACAAAGCCTTGGGAATCAAACACACAACCAAAGTGCAACTAGTATTTATTGCCTACCACTGGACTACGTGAAGTCCCTGGTTAGTTTGACTGATTACTTTTAGTTAGATGATTTTATGAATTAAGAGTAATCTTATTTTGGGCTATCTATGGAAATATATTAACCTATCATGGAGGATATGTGATTAGGTTAATTACTTTTCAATACGAGACTTTAAGAGCAACTGATGTTGTTTGGAGATAAATGTTACGATTTAACTTGGAAGACAATGTGACTAAATCCTTCAAATATTTGGTTTTCAATCTTAGTTTGGTTTACTTTGAAGAATTTTATGGACAAATTGTTTATCGAATGGTCCTCGTTGAACTGTGGGTTTTGTTGGACAAATTTTGGAGATTAAGAAATGATTTTATTTTTATAAAGGGTTATCCTTTTCTGGATTATTTGATCTTGTACTAACCTTTTTGTTTTGGTTTTGGTTAAAGTCTAAAGACATGGGAAGTATATTGTTCTCTTTTGTGGATTAGGTGATTCTCTAGAAGTGGATTATAGTGAACAAGTCTTCCTAAATACTCGTCTTTAGGAGAAAATATGAGTTTGTGTATGAAATCTAATAAAAGTTGAATGTCAACATGATAAGTAATTATGTTTCCTTATGAATAAATTCCTCAACAAAAAAAAACAAAAAAAACAAAAAAAAATGTTGTCTATTAACTTTTCCTACTGGGGAATCGAATACCGTTTAACCCATCACAAGTTCGTGATTTTCTTACGGTTAACTTTCTCATAGACAAGTTTACTATAACTCTCCATCAGAACATGACCCTTTGTCTTTTCATCCATGTCTATATTTTCATACTTGTAATCCTAGTACGGGTTATCTCGGGTGACCTCTGTACTTAACTTTATTTATTTTAAAGTGATTGTTTTACCAACTCTTGTTCCGATGTGGGACTTTCAAGGATGTTTCTGAGCCCAATTTTAAAATAGTGAGGAAGTAATTCCCAAAAGGGGGAAGGATGTAACACCCCAGGTAAATAAAGAGTATGACATTTTCACATTTATCCATATTGGTGAATAAAATATTAATATTACTTTAAATGGAATGCTATGCTCGATGGCGTACCCAATATGCAATAACAAGTTTCTTTGAAATCTTACGTTGCACTCTAATAATAAAATAATATTATTTTAAATGGTAGTTAATGCCTAACCATTGTAATGGCGGTAATGAACATAAATAACTACAAAATGATTATATATGTTTGTCAAATATTTTTTTTTCAATAAATGCTAGAGTATTAAAAATGCAAATGAATCCAGTTTTTAATCGTAAACATTCTAATATTCCTTAAAAGGTCGATTAACCGCCTTTTGATGGAGAATCCCTTTTTAAATCCACTATTTGGAAATTTTATAAGCTCTATTTTTTCAAAATAAACATATTATTTATGATTGGGACATTGAAATTTACCTTGGGTTAATTTTTGGTATTTTTCTGACAATGTTCATTTTTCAATGAATAGTGAAAAATACTACATTTTACATCAAAACTGCTTTTTCATATAATTTCATTATATGGTAATATTATATTATTAATTTTTTTTAAAGTTTAATTAGAATATATTTTTACCATGTAATTCAATGATGGTCATTGGGATTAATATCACTTTGGAATTAGGCATAAACAAGTGCCAAACTTTTCATAAATATTGTTTCTAAAAAACCCGCTATTTGTTTTGACAATGGGAAGTTTTTTTAAATTAATTATTTCAATTTATGTGTTTGGAATTTGGTAAAATGGATTAAATATTTGGAATCAGAAGTTCCAAATTATGATATTAAGACTCTTTTGTTTTTGGACATTATGAATAGTAACGACGGTAATTATCTTTAATTATCTTTATTAATGAGTAATCGGGTAGTTAAAGATAATAAGATAATATCATAATAATAAAAAATTACCATAAAATGTGTCCTAAGGATACTGTTTGTCTCATGGCCGACCATGGGATTCCCTATGCCAAACTTGGGGGCCCCATGGAATCACTTTTGTGAGAAAGTGACTTTTTATCTTTTTTTATAGAATGTTAAATGTAAAAAGAATGTATCACCTAAGTAAAATATTTTTAATTTTGTCTAAATAGATGATATTCTGGACTATAAATATTCATTGGAAAGCTAAAAGTATTTCCTAAGGCATAGTATTTTTTTTATAATTTTTAGACATTAAATATATTAAATTATTTATGACATCATGATGATGCAGCAATGACCTCATTATTTAACGATTTAAATAAAATGGAAAGATAATGTAACACATAAGACCTACACATGTCCAAAACCTATTGGATGGGTGGATTTAGAACCCTTATCACATTATCCTAGAAACACATAAATGTGGGACCATTAAAATCCGAAACTCATTTGAAAATAAAGTTACATTTTATACCTTTCCAAGAGTGCCCCTCCTCTCCTCTTATAAAAGGCCCCCACATCTACCTCCATACCCACACTCCCAAAGCCTTTGTATCGTCCAACCCCTTCCAATTTTGTCTCTCCACATTCCTCTATAACTCCTTGAAGCCTCACTTTGGGCAGAAGACTTCCCAAGGAAGCCTTTGAGCTCAAACCAAAGGGAGTTACCCGATTTTAAGGTAATGTCTTCACTTGTGTCCTTTTGCTTTATTTTGCTTCCCAAACCCCCTAAACTCTTTTTATTATTTTATTTTGTAACAAATACAGTATCTTAAATATACTATAATGTTTTTATAAGAAGGATTCGAGCTAAACATACACACACCTTCGTCTAATGGTTAAAGAACATACTGTTTCTGTGGTTGGCGATTTTCTGCCTCACCAAACGATGATTGTTCAACATTATTCTAACTCCTTCAAAGGTTTACATTAATATGACACTATATTTATATATGATATATAATATTTTTATGTTTTACTTAAGATTATGTATTTTTTATTTATTTCATACCTTTATGGTTTCCATTAAGGGTAAACACGATATCTTCAATTAAGGAAGTGCGGACTACCGCCCCCTCAAAGTGATTTGATTCGTTAATACCATATGTGGTACGTATAAAGGATATATTTAATTATATTATATATGATACCACACTCAAATAATATTATGTATCATTATGTTTTAATTTTATTTAATATGAAATAGAAATGGAAGTAGCGTTCATGCGTACGTACGGTTTACCGTCTCTATGAACGGTACATTTCATTTCTTGTCTCAAAATGTTATGTACTAATATAAGTACATATATAAAATGGATATATATGTGATGTATTACATCTAAATGATGTATATAATTCTGTAATTATAATATATATATATATCGCTCATTTTGTTTTAATTCCATTAATATGAAAAAAAATTAATGTAGCGTTCATGCGTACGTATGACCCACCGTCTCCATGAATGGTGCTTTTAATTTTTATCTCCAAATGCTATGGAATAGTATAAAATGAATTTATACTGGATATATATGATATTTAAAACATCAATACTATTATGGATATGATGTACCTATAACTACATGGAAAATTATTTTCCAAGAAGTTCAATTTTTTACTCATGTACCAAACATCGACAAAAACGTCTGATATGAACTCATATTATTAACCCATTATTATAACATTAAAATATGTGATATGAACTGAATAATAATCATTATAGGATTTCCTTAAGAAATTATAAATTGACCAATGTTTGTTATTCAGGAATATAAAGAAACGAACAAGACAAGTCGTACTTGAGGTAAGGGATCCTACTCCTCTCTTTCTTTTTAAGTACACTTTTTTATGTCATTCCTTTTAAGATCATATTTCTTGAGATTGGGATGTTATTTTATATTACTCATAATTTAATTTTTATGTTCATGTTATGAGAGACCCTATTTCCTCTCATCAATCCATTTTGGAAGTTTTAAGTGGCGTTGTTAGGCTGCCGAGTTTTCGTATGGGATTTTTCATCTCACCTTTATTCCCGTAGATTTATGCTACATTTGCCACAATTTCCATTGAGTGGTGTATGTACTGCCCATTATTATACTCTTTTTGTAGTATAATTTCATTTATGGGTATTCACATATTCATTGTATGACCCTTCTTCCATGGGGTGTACGTTTCAAAAGTTACCCAACTCGGTAAGGGGACCTTTCACCCTACTCTTTTTAAAAGACTTCTGTTGTTATATCTTTTAATTCAAATAATATTATGTTGGGATATGTTCTTTTATATCCTTATTGATGTAAATTTTATGTAAAAGTGATGATTTTCCATTTTTATCTCTCATCAACTCATTTTCTGAATTTTGAAGTGATGTCGTTAGGCTGTCGAATTTTACCAAAGGAACTTTTTAACCGAATTTCGATTTCTTTGGGTTCAACATGTAGTTACTGAATATGTCATCTTTTGAATATGTGTGAATGAAATTTTATTGTTTTACACTTAATATCCACTTATATTGGGTGTATTTATATTTGTCACACATAATTTTGAGATTGAATTATCCTTAATTTAAGGATACCTTCTTTATAAGGGAATTCATCACATTTGACATTTCTACTGAGACTTCTTGGTTGTTATGCATCAATTCACTCTTATATGGTGTATATACTGTCCTTTGGAATATTATATCATGAATCCATTTATTCTCATGATATTATATTGTTTTGACTAAATGTTATTCATCAATTATTGTATTCAAGTGTCTCTAATATTGGTAGAACACCTTTAACCAAAATATCTCTTTAAATGTTTTAATTAGTTGTTCTTATTAATATCCATGTTTTCAAAGTGGTTTTAAGGATTTATTTATATGGATATTAATGGTTTAACATTTTAGAAGCTTCAAGGTGGTATGGGATACTTTGATTCAAAAATCTCTTTATTTAATGTTTTAAATGGTTTTGGAAATGGTTTCTTTTTGAATGGATTCATTATTTCAATATACTAAAATGTTATATTATGATTGAAATGTGGAAATGTTATGTTTCCTTTATGCATGTTTTATCTGATACGTTTATGTTATGGTTCTTGTGAATTTTTATGAAAACGGGTGGTTCCGTGATAAACTAAGGACGGGTGAGCCCGATATAGCTCTCCAATGCATTGGGTAATGCGAAGGAGTGAAACATTAAGGTTTCTCCGAAGAGATTTAGGGAATATACTATGGTGGGTATTCCAAACGTAACCAAGAGGGTTACTCCCTACGTAATAATGTTATGAATGCCTCAAGTTACCTTTTATGTCTTATTATTTCTATGATTTATTAATGATTTGGTGATGTATGTTAAAGTGCCTATGTTTTATGGGTAAAGTATGATTTCATTCTTATGTATATATGAACTCATGTTTCCGTTCCATATTGTTTTATAACCCTAACTGAGATTTTTATGCTCTTCCCATGTTTTTTTGAAATGCTTTTGACAGTTCAAGGGAAAGGTACATGAAATGATGATAGTGTCAAGGAAGTGTCAAGAAAGAATCCATGTTTTATTTTAAATATGTTTCCGTTGAGGGGAAAAATGAATACTATCTTTTATGTAACCAATTTTTTTAAATGTGGAATGTAATGCAAGTTTTATGATCTAATTCTCTAGAACTCTAATCTTGAAAAGATCCTCAATGTGTAATCTTGTAATAACTCATGATTAAGTAAGGTTTAAGGCTGGGGCCTTATATTATATAACTCCATGATGCATCGATATGTTCTAATGAGACAAATAGGTTGTGAAAATTAAATTAGTTCATAGACCTTATGACTATAATATTTTTGAAGTAAATTGATATTTAGGAACAACTAAGATGATCATGGTATGACCACGACGAATAAATAAATATTAGCCATAAAAGTTTATAATCTAGAATAAGAAATATAATATTTGGAAACCTGTACTTATGGTTTAAAGATTATAATCTATTTGAATTGTTTTATGATATGCCTCTCATATGAATTTTAAATTATATTTTAAGGATATAAAATCTTCTTTTATAAATGTATTTTTAATGGAGGAAGTATATATTGATCAAAATCCTGGATTTGATGAACTCACTATCAAAATTATATTATAAAACATACCAAGGATTTTTATGGTTTTATAAAATCACATAAATCCTCATATGAAATATTATTTTCATTTATTTTTTCAAATGGATTTTGTGTGGGAATTTAAAACCCAACACCATTCAAGGAAACATCATCTAATGATAGATTACTATTACAAATTTTTGTTAATGACCTTACATTATGATTAATAAACCAAATAATGTGTAATTATTTTTCAAAACTCATGAAAATGGAATTTGAAATGAGTATCATTACTGTGTTAAATTATTTCTTCGGTTTTCAAAATTATCAATTATTTTTTGGAAATGGTATAAACCAAGGAAAATACTTACTAAATTTACATAAAGGATATGGAATTGACATTTGTAAGACTTTTTCAACTCCAATGAGTTCCATTATTAATCATGACTTAAATGAAGTTGGAAAACTAGTTGATAGTGATCCATATAGTGGAACAATTGTGTGTTTTATTTATTTCATGCAAAGTAGAACATATAATATAATTTTACTATGTCTTTATACTTGATTAAAATTAAACTCAATAGAATTTCATTTGACTATTATTAAAATATTTTAAGATATTTAAAATCAACAATTTCCTTATATTTTCACATTCCCAAAACATCTATCATTAATTTCACTATATATTTAGATATTTATTTTTGTGGGATTATACTATATATAATGAGTACCCCCAAAAACCCTTCAATTTCTATAAAAATAATTAGTTTCATGATTTATTAAAAAACAATATTATGTTGCTTTATCGAATGATGATGTTAAATATATTACATCTTATATTTGATGTACACTAATATTTTGGATGAAACAAAACCTAAATGATATTGGATTTAATTTTGATCATATATAAATAAAATATAATAACAAAAGTTCTATCATCCTTTCAAAAAATATAATAAACAATTCACCAATAAATAACATAGATTTAAGGAATCACATTCTATGAAATCATATGTAAAAAAAGATATTATGTTGGAATTCATTTATACAGAGAATCAATTAGTATAAATTTTTACTAATACACTGCCTACTAATCAATTTAATTTTATTAAATATGAATTAATATGTTTTATTTCAATTTATTTAATTGTAATTATATTTTTTTTATGATTTTCTATATGAAAATAAGTTTTTAGGCTTGTTTTACTGCTCTTTCACTGACTATATATTTAATGTTTCCATTTCAGTCCTCCGTGTGTCATAACATAAGATTATTATCATTTTTAATGATTATTTTTTAAGTCAATGTATGTTAACTTTTGTGTATCTTGAAATAGAGAGAGAAAATTGTCTTCATGTGAAAACATGAAGCCCTTGTGGACATAAAAACATTATTTCATTGTTCTCAATCCATTCATACCATCATGATTTTAACATAGTTTCTTTTCTATTATTAAATAATTGGAAATATAAAGAATTCCAATAGTTTTACTGCAAATATTATTAATTCTAAATGGTCATCGAATAAGGTCTTTGTCAATAAATAAATGTATTTTAGTTGGTTGGAAAGAATGAATTTGTTACCAAATGAAAACATATATCATCAAAATTAGGATCTTTTTATAATGATAAGTGGATTTAGAACTTATTTTACAATTAATAAAGATATTTGTATTGAGTACGTGGTCTTTTATTTTGGGGATAATGAAGACCTAATCCCCTAGATAGGGAATCATAATGATTTACCAATATCTATTATGGAAATGATATTCATTCTCAATAAATTTTTTACTGATTTTTATTATGTAATCCATTAATAGATTATGAAATTTTAATTTGGAGTTACATATTTCAAAAATAATATAAAGGATATAGAGCCTAAAATGAATGTTCTTGTTAAATTTATTCAATTTTTAATCTCTTAGTGGGTTTGTGAGTTTGAAAAAATTATGTTTCCAAATATTTTTTTTTGATGTATTCATTTTTGATTGATAAAGATGATAATATTATGAGATATGTCATGTGATATATGTGTCATGTTAAAAAAACTATTAAATTCTATACTTTTGGATGGATTTTGATGCATTTCATTGTAAACTCTTTTGCTTGTCTGAATGAAGCTTTTCCATCTCATTTTCATGGTCTAAAAAGTATCAGTGTAGTAGTTCTCAAGATAAGAGCCTACTTAAAGAGTTTTTCATTGATGAGTCTTTTAACTATTAGAGATACAAAATATGTTGAAGAGAACTCTAATCCAGTAGAGAGGGAGAAATCTAGATAATTTTTTGTTGCCAGAAGAACTAAATAAGTTTCTTCTGGTATGGAATTTGAAGAACATTTAGATGATTTGAATCTTTTTGATAGAAGAAGAAGATATACAATTATTATTTTCAATGAGGTTCAATATGAAGCTAATATTGTTGTAAATGAAGCTGGTCAATGAGTTTAATATATGTAGAATCTGGTGGTAGTTTAGGTTTATGCCCTCGAAGATTCCTGTCCTAGAATTATTATAAGAGAGAATATAGAAAACCCAATTTCTGGGAATTTTTTCTATATTTATTCTACTAAATATGTTTTTTATGAATACATAATGAGAAAAGTTATCATTTGTTATTAAAATATAGTTTATATAGATGTTGAAAATTCACGCTTGTCTAATGATTTGGGACTTATTAAACTTCAGAGGTTAATTAAATGAAATAAAATTCATTTTGTCAGTAGTTAATTTCTATGTTCTAAAGAAGAATAATAATACATTTCATAAGATGATTTTTTATTAGTGGTTGAGAGAATGAAGAAAAAAGTATATATTAGACCCTCTCAAGTAGAATGATGTAGGTATAAAGAAGAAAATATTTTATGTTTCATATCATTTTTATGTTGAATCTTAGTGTAATAGTTCTAAAGTGCCCCATAAAATTGTTATAAATTGTGTTGATCAAATTATGTATTAGTTTTAAGAGACATTAGTTGAAATTAATTCATTTAATGTTGTGTGAGTAGATTCAAAAGCTGAATTTCATATTCTTAATGAAAATTTAATTTTGAAAAATGATTTGGATTTTATAAATAATATTTTTTGAAATGAATTAATTTTTTTGAGATATTAAATAAACATTATAATACCCATGAAAAAACATAAAAAGGATTCAATAGATCATATCACAAACCTACCAACTGGGATTTTTTCCATGAAGTCACAAACAAATAAAAACCCCACAAAATACAACGTCTCAAATTGATCCCTATAATAGAACCCATTCAAAATCAACAAACCAAAACATTGTCTCTTGATCCAAAAAATGAATTTACTCATGAGTTGTACATGTAGAACAACAAAAGTAAACTCCACATCCATATATTCCAATTTCGTAGCATATAAATTTTTTCAATTCCACACAACATCACTGCATCAAAAAAACCTTATTAAACTAATAGTAAAAAACTATTCACTAAAGATCACAAAAACAAAACCCAAGAGCTAGATGAAATTTTCCGCAATATTCATAGATGATAAATTATTAGAAGAACCCGACCTAATAAAAACAAGAAACATCCCAACTAGACCCTATAAAAAACATGACCATATGATAGGTGAATCATTCTCGGAAAATCAAGTTTGAAATGGTTAATTTAAATGTTATGATTTCTTGTCTAAGTTATATTTAATAGAGAATTATTGGGAATAATATTCATGTATTTCTTCATCTTTAAATAGAAATTCAATTTTACATATAAAATAATAATATCACTATAACTGTTATATGGGAAAATAATATTGTTCCTATCTTTGTAGACCTGATAAGATTATATAACAATCATGGTTCTTCATAACCAATGAACGAATCCAAATGGATCATATTGTTTCTAAATATACCCAATGAAATCATTTCATACACATGATGGATAGGGAAATATGAAATTTATTATTAGGAGAAGAAACTGGATGAGAAGAATCTAGGCATTCAATGAAAAAAATATTCTCTATTATAAGGAACTAGATGAAAAACGAAACAAAAATGTTTCAATACAAACACATTTGGAACATCTAACTAGAGAAAAAATATTTCTTTATTCAAAAAAATATCAAAAAACTGTACCTTAAACAAGAAAATGCCCCCATTACATTAGGGGACTTTTAGGTATATCAATAATATAATGAGGAAAATAGTGGCTTATGTATAATATAATAAAACAGCTTTACCTTTTTATATCCACCTATTGGGCTCAATAACATCAAAAAAGATTAAGGATTTTATCCTTAAACTATTTAAGCCCTCAAAAACCTAAGAATCAATTTTATTAATAGGATAATTCAAAAAGAAAAATCTCAAATATAATAGTTGTGATCCAAACAAACCCATATAGATTCCTTTAGTCAAAAAAACATCCAATTGCATTGAATAATAAGCACAATGTGTTTTTTTCGGGTCCCATTTAATATGAAAACCACCAAACTATAGAAGAATGGAAACTTTATTCCCAGAAACACGAGCCTTTTTAGATTTATCTTTACTAGACAGAAACAATTCTACACTGGGAAATAATAATTTTAATAAAAGATATAGAGAGAGTAATAATATGTGCCCAGTAATGTAAAAAAGAAATAATATCATATTTAACTCAGGGAACTCTTCTTATAATTATAAAACATTAAAAGATAAAGAGAGGATATAGGAGGTGAAATTATCCACAAAAGGAAAGTTATCCAAGAACTATTAAATTCTTATAGGATAAGGGAACATTAAAATACCTTATAGTAATATTGATTCTAATTATGATAATATTACTATCAATGATATACCTAACCTCCTAGGAGAATCCACCAAAGCAAATATTAATTTTATGTCCATTGATAGAAATCCTAGACACAAAACTATGCCCTTTCAAGGCTCTATAAAATATATTAGTCAAGTATGGATTACCTAAAGATAATAGAAAATGTATATTAGAAAACATGTATGTTGAATGTTAGAGTTTACAACATTTTGGATGAAATATGAAACCCTTCTTGGAGTTACCCTCTCTAAATAATTTATAAAGGAACCCTATCGAGAGGATGAAATGAAAAGACTAAAGTGGTCACATTTTCACAATCCTCTCCCTAGGGAAAACCCATAAAACTCACCATTAATCATAACCGAGTAGTGATAATAGGTGACACAACACATGATCCATATAAGAAATGTTTATGGAATATTAATATTCTTGAGAATATTTTCTAGGAATGACCAAGAAACTAAATCATATGTTTTATAAAGGCCAATATTTAAATCACATCAAGGGATACTATATTTTCTAGGGTACTTTCTAAATAATTCATGAACCAAAAAATATTATTTGAGATATCACATCAAATGAAAAAGGCCCCTTACTTCTCCCCAATAAGGTCATAGATGAAACATTCATTACGAATAACAATGATATCAGGGATATATTTATATAACTCATTATAGTAAATAAAACTATAAATTTAATCAATATTTGGGATAAGAAAAATAATTGTGTTCTCAAATTCTAAATAAAAAGAATGATTCGTTGAAATAGTCATAGCACCTTTAGTATTATTAAGTCAGCCACATACTGTGCTTCATTAAAAAGTACATAATTGAATCCAACATATAAGAGGGGGTTTTACATTAACAATGTAAAACATGGAATATTTAACTTTAGGATCAGATATGGATCTACAATGATTAAATAATTCATGTTCTATACCTGCATTGTTTTTATAAAATGGGTCCCAAATAATATAATTTTAGGGTCACAGGGACCAGAAAAATTCTTAAACTGATTTATGATAATGTTTTAAATATCATCAGTGGAATATACCGATGAATTAGATTCATTATTAATTATACTAATAATTTTACAAGATTTTATTTTTAATAAAAACATTAAATAATTTAGGATTGGTGTCTCCTTCCTCTATCCAAATAATTATATCTCTCTACTTAAGATATAGTTTCTCAAAATATTGGTGTTTATTCTTGTTAACAACTAAATTTATATCTATCAATGAAATAGTAGGGAAATTTGATACTCTAAGATTATTGACTTGAATAGGGGAGATCCACCTCCTTGTATTTTTAATTCTATTAAAGTGACTCATTATATATTTTAAAAATAGAAAACAATAACTTTTTAAAACACCTTAAAGTAGAATAGATATGAATGAGATTGTGGGAAAAATTGTGGGGGACCCAATCCCGATGTAGATGGTTATGGAAATTTTACTCCATATACCAAATATTAAAAAAAAATTAAAAAAATCAACATTTTTATATGAAAAGAACTAGTAACAATGCATGGGAAATGGCAAGATATTGTAGGGGGTATTGATATGGAGTATTAAAAAGAAGATTACCCACCGTCATTAACATTGAATATGTCCAATAGACTAAAAACACATTTTCACCCTTTTTTATTATGCCGATTATATTGATAATATAATGATGCACTATTATCAACATTAAGGTCACATATAATGTTTTTGGTCTCCTCAAAATATTAGAGAAACAATATTTCTCCCAAATAATTGATACTTATTACAAATAATATATTTAAAATCCACTAAAATAATATATGGTTTTTTATTAATATTGAGTTTCCTAATATCAGACAAAATATATTCATAGAAGACTCTATCAATAAAAGAATACAAAAAGAGACTAAAAACAAATTTTCCCCCACCAAAATTTCAAATGAAAAATATATGAAGAAATAAAAATATCATCAGTAGAAAATTATATAGGTTTTCAAAGTACATGGATCCTTCCATTTCCACTATGAACGAATGTACTGCTATAATTCCAATGAATATAATTACAAAATGAATCAATATAATAATAATTAATAATGAATTTTTTTTCTAATATAGAAACAAGATATATCCTACTATTACAAATCATATATTTATGTTTAAGTAATTTATTATTGTGATCTAACCCTGTTGATGTTTCAACATGAAAAAATCATTTCTAATGATGACTAATTTTCCTCATAAGATGATTAAAATGACTGACACCATCATTATATTCCACATTTTTCACGTTTTTATTTCGTTTTATGAGATAATATTTATTAATATTAACAATTAAACCATCACTATCAATCAAACATTGGAGAAACAAGGAACCCCTTCTCTTAGGGATCCCATTTTGTCCAAACATGGATGGGGCTTTTTCACCCCACATCTGTCATGAAGGCCACTAGGTTATGGGGACCTGATTTGGAAACCATCCCCCCACTATTCAGGGATCTCACATTAACATGGATCCCCTTAATTTTATCAATACAACTAGGGGATACATCAGCCTCTTGATAACTCCTACACTTTGGCTTAAAATAAGAATTCCCAAAGCCCATAATTCTCTAACATTCATTAAGAAACTCTTTTCATAGACATTTATCCATGAAAGAATTATTGAATTTTTCCCATATAGAGACAAGGGAAAACATGGACCCCATTATATGATGTAAAAATATTATGGGTTTTAGACTAAGACTTAAAAACATCCATTTTCACCCCTGCTATAGTACCAAAAATATCTGGGATCTTTGGAACCCAAAATAGAGGAGGATTCATGGCCGAGGTACAATGAGTTAGGAAATGGAAAAAATAGTTTTATCTAGGGGACATATTTAGTAACCACTCATACAATACATCCTGGTAACTAACACTATCCACATTAATTTTGAGAATAAATTTTTTAAGAATTGAAAAATCTAAGGTAATCTCAATAAAAACACATGAATAATAAAGCCTAGTTATAGATGTAGTGAAGCTGTCATCAGAAATTTGTTTCTTAATCATACAGAATATCCTGATATAGATCACTTATTTCCAAATATATAGAATAAGTTTGTGTAACATAACTCACATATTGAAAAAACTCATGTTAGAATAATAATCAAAATATGCGAACCAAACATTCAAAATAAGTGGCCTATTTTTAAATGACCATGGACTTACCCACAATGTTTTTCTCATAGAATTTTTATCAATGAATATATACAAGAAACTACCATGGGTATGAAGTAAAACATGGATGAAATAATATGATCCCCACCTAACTCATATATATCTCTTGATAGTAATAATATTCAGACATAAACAACAAAAAATGTGTACTAGAGTGTTTTAATAAAGTTCATGTTCATCACACAACTCAATTTCATAAAAAACCACCCCATTGTTTGAAACCTATTAGGGAAAAAAGGAGAGTTCAAAACCTGATTATCATTATGTATTTATCATAGTGACATCAATCCATTCTCAATATCCACATATGACCACACCAACAATAAAATGTGAGAGTGAAAATACCAATCAATGACTATATGTCGAAACATTCAACTTTGGTCAAAATACCAAATCACCTACCACATTGCGAGAGGATAGTTCATATTCATACAAAAAATACTAAAATATAAAATTACTTCAAGATAGAGAATATATAAATATGATGATGGTATATCACAATGAGTACATTAAAACAAAAACAATTATTCAAACTAATATAGTCTATAATAAAAATTATGATGATCTATAGTGCTTGATCCAATATCTTTTGGATGCATCTCTAGGAGAGCCTATTACCAAAAAATTTATGAAATGATCTATTTCTCAAGTTATTATGGAGGAGAAGTTAGAAGTTTCATCAATGTAATAGAACAATATGACCAAATGTATTATTTTAAAATGGGTTATTATTTCTCTATAGATATTGAATGTGGTTAAAAGAGGTATTTCTGTAGTTATTTTCTGTATTTCTTTTTTTCCATGTAGTGTTTATAGTATCTTGAGAATACTATAAATGAGTTATAGGGATTTAATTGATTTAATGTTTCTTGGATAGTTAATACGGCCAGCTTACATTCCATGAAGTATTTTTTTTCTTGAATAGAAGCTTGTATAAATTCATCAGCTGGATTGCCAATATCCATCATCAAATTATTATTCATATGAATAATATGAATATGATGAAAAACCAGATAATATTGTTGTTATAAATGATAAATAAGTTTTTATGGGGATTCATTAGGATTTCCTAGTTTTCTCTTCCCTTAACATAAGTGGTGTAAGTATATCTTATAGTAAAATGGATGTCCACAAAGGTTAATAGATAGTTATACAAGGAAGTCAATTTTAATATCTATATCTATACCTTATCAATGAGTTTTGGAATGCTTTTAATATTCATTTGGACTTCTTACAAAATAATATTGTAAATATGATTGACATGTGAACAAATTCTCTTTCAGTTACATGGATGATGATCAGTTGGACCTATCATTACTGATCACTGCCCTGCTACATTATAGTGCTTGAAAAATATAAATGATCATTCTACCATGTATACAAGGGATAATCTGATTTTTTAATAATTTGTAAATTCCTAGTGTGTCATTATTAATGATTCACTTCTCCTTTTTAGAAAAATATTATTTAACCAAATCATACGATGTGTCTGTTAGAATTTGGTATAAAACTATCAAGATGGTTCCTCATGCCAAACCTCCCAATTAGAAAATTTGGATTAGATGTATTGTTGGGTGATATGTGTGGAGAAAATGTTTCTGAACCTTTTCCTACCTCATATCTCCCACATAGACAACCTTAATATTTCTTGAATCCACATTATAAAATTCACACTTCTAACTTTCCTCCAAAATACTAATTATTCACTATCTTTTATTTAGTTTATGATCTTTCGTATTATTTTCATGTCTGGAGGCTATTTCTGTGAAGGCTTATCTTTTACTGTTTACTAAATTGTTTTCATTATGTATGTTACATTTTTATCATTTTACTCTTTAAATGTTTATTATTGAATTCCATGTCAAACCTTATTCATTTCAGTGTTTTATTCACACCAGTTATACTTGATAAAGAGTTGTTGTAAATGTGATTTATCTTTAACATTTACAATCATTTTTTATATTATAAAATGGGGTAGTATTTATGGGTGTATGTGTGGAAATTGTTTGTGTGACCACCCAACATTTTAACCATTTTCCTTAATGAAAGAGTATTTTTAATATCATATTGATTATTTGTTTTTTAGTTTTTTAATAATCATTACAAGGTATATTTTTATACAGACTTATATTTTTCTTCCATATCTCATTAACTCATAGGTATTTTTATGCTCAAAAAGCCTAATTTTTATGGGTATATGTATCCTATCAGACTGGGTGACACTAAATAGGTTCCCAAAGAGGGAATTTCTCTTGACCTCAAGAACAGATCCTCATATTCTAGGGGATTCCAACTAGAAGAAGAGGTCTAAAAGGGTTGTGAGGATACTATAATCCCATGTTAGAGTGCACAACTAGAATAAAATAAACAAATATCATAGACATAAAAGAACATGGATGGAATAAATAAACTGAAACTAGAACATGATATAAATAAATGAAATTAAATAAGGTCCTAAATGGCCATGTCATACATACAATGAACCACTCATAGGGACCATAACATAACATAGAAAATTACAAAAAGGATCAACAACATCACCAAGACATACCCATCCAATCAAATGATAAAACTCAATCAATATTTCTTGGACCAAGCTATACTCAACACGGGCTTAAACCGAAACATATTCTAGTAATAAGAATTTGAGAGACACTCAGGTATCCAATTTAAATGCTTCCGGATAAGGGTGTGAGTGAAACTCAGTAGGCCACCACCAATGGTGTTCGAATCAAGTACATGTTATTACTATAGTGCATGTAGTGTATGGGATAACAATATACAATAAGGTAAACTAAATATGTTTCATTATTTAACGAGGTTCAACTATTCACTTTTATTCATTGTTCCAAAATTTATCAATTTCCATTAAATCTTATATGCCTTATATTTTCATTTGAACTATATATAATAGTCGGAACTGGTTGGAAAGAATGGAGAATTATTCCATGAATTGAAATGTAACTCAGAAATCCATGTATGACCATCACAACATTTAGGCCGCGTTTCAAAAAATAGGAATCATCAATCCATGAATCCAACCTATACTCAGAGTGTTGTGTCTGACCATCCCAGCATTGATATATAATTCCATGTCTATACCCTTGGTCTCATAAGTGTCAGTCATTTCCTTGAAAAACTATGGATTATCGTGGTTTCTGGAGCACCATTATAGCCCACCCCAAACTAGAGAGTGGAGAATTAGACTAACATCCCCAACCCATTTGTCATTGGTTAAAAACATGTAGAATCATTCCATGAATCCAACAGAGATTTGGAACATCATTCCTGACCATACCCAATCAATGTTATCATTAATCATTACCATTTAATTCAAAATTTCCATAATCTATTTATTTCATCACATAAAACCAAATTAATAATTAAACCATTTAATCCTTTCATAATAAAAACATTTACCATGTTCCTAATGGAATTATAAATTTCTCCTTTAGTAAATAAAATCATACATGTTTTTTCATGTCAAAAACTAAATAAACATCTTCATCCAACACTAGGAAGCCACCCCTCAAACCATGGGTCTTCCTGTTCAAAAAACATAGCAAGGTCCATAACCTCATTTTCCATAAAAACCATTGAATGGATAGTCAAACGATTTTCCGCAAAGAAGTCACCACAAATCCATTTAAAATAAATATATGAAACCATTTTAAAAGACCTTTTATTAAACCGATTGAAGTTTAACACCTCATTTTAAAGAAAAGTCATTTTAAAAAATAGAATTCCCCCATTGACATGAAAAATCATGTCAAAACTGAAAGAACACATTTAAAACCACCTTAAAATACTCATATTCATTTTCATGTAAATTTAACAAACAAAACATTCCACTCCTAAGGTTAGCACACCACATGGGTGGCCATAGGTCTTGTCTCTCATCACCCCAAATCTAATGGGATACATAGAGGTCCAAGGGATCATTATAAAGAAGAAACTAAATTCTTAAATCACATGATCAAGCATATCACACATGGGATATCCTTAATATACCATGATATTCATGTAAAAAATTGATTAGGACTATGGGTAATTCTCTTAGACTAACTACAACATTAGATAATATTTATATAACATTTTAGAAGATTGGAGACCTTGCCAAGGCCCATCCAAGAAACGTTCAAACCGCTCATCACCATACTGAGATCATCACTACCATCCATGCCCTAATCTCACAACATGAAACCAGAAAAAATTATTTATAAAAACTATAATTATTTAATTTAACGAAACTGAACATGGAATAATGTTAATAAACTCACTGAGTCATCATGTCTCACTAAAACCTAGGAAAAACACTTACTTCATATCTTTGACATAACATCAACCACATTCTAGGATAAATACTTAATAGAAATAACAATTAAACGACAAACTAAATAAATTAATTTAAAAAAAACCTATAAAAATCCAATGAGGTCACATATATTAACAAAATTACTTAAAAATAAGTGTGGAATCCATTTTGGGGTCTCTTTTACCGAAGACACCCAAAAATACCCATGTAAAATGGATTATTACACATTGATCTTGTGGAATCATAAAAATAACTAACCAAGAGTACTAAATAAAGAGATATAAATAAGAGGATGGGGAAAGGAAACAAATAGAAGAGGATAAATCCCCACAAATCACAAGAAATTACCATTAAAAACCTCTAAAATCAAAACAGGAAAGAGTGTAAGGGATTTGGGACCTCCTAATTCCTACAAATATTATATGGGATAAGGGGGTGGAGAAGTTGAGAATAAAAAATGGGGGTTTTGGTAAAATCCCTCTTTTTAATGAAATATGGACTATCACTTATTTTGGAAACAATGTTTTTTGAATTGTGTGCCAACCGTGAGGTTGTCTCTATCCAGGACCACCGCATTCATGGTTTGGTCACAAAATTGGACAAACCATTCCCAAAACATGAACAAAAATACATTCCAACATCCCCATCATCGCAATATTATGCATCACAGTTTGAAAAACCATTTTCCAACTATGCTATTATCATTTCCTCCCCTCTGAAATAAGGTGCCCAATTTGTCTGAACCCATGTGCACCTTGTGCACCATGCCTCGGAAACTGCTCATCCTCAAACAATTCCTCATTTTTATCACATGATTTACCTAAAACCATGCTCTAATCATGAAACCAAATGATTCCAAGTTTAAATTTATCAAAAAACCTCTTGAGAATCAATATGTTACATGTTTTCTTCTAAATCGTAAACCTATTCCATAATACTCCCAAAACATCTAAATGTTAACCAGATGCCTCAAAATATAATAGTAACACCTGGTCTACCTCCCAAGAATCAATACTCATATCAAAACACCCTTTTGAAAAATTATGTATCTCAAAAATTCTTTCTGAGTATTGATTCATGATTTCACCAATCTGGTGAGGAAAATTCAAATTCAATCACCATTTTTTAATCCATATTGACTTAAGATATTACAAAATACTCACTATAATAATTTTTATCCGAGATAAGTATTTGTGGTTTTCTATCTAAACCATCTGACCTATGTCAGCCACCACATTTGATCAATCTACATCTGCTATAATCTGATATCCCAGAACACTTCTAAGGTACAACCTCCAACCCATGGCCCTTAACCAGCAAACACTCCATGATGACACCCATTACCAAACTAAAACACCATGATGAAAATTAACTAAGCCAATTCCATCAAAAACTTTAATAGAACATCACCCTAACATTCATTAGTCTATGATTCACCCTTTTATACGATTTATCCTATAACAAATAATTCCTGATATATAACACCCTATAAAATTTAGGAAATCCAAACCAAACTAAAACTAGAAGTCCCACAAAATTACATCCATAGCCCCCAAACTACCATTCCCCAACAACCATGAGAATTCCAATCCTCATTAGAATCCATCCACATCATCAAAAACAAACCAAAGCTGATGCATACCAATCATCCATGAACAAAATATGAACATAGTAGATTTTCCTTGATAGCCCTACAAAAAACATGAAACACACCCATCATTACGAAATGGTACACCAGACATAACATGAATCCACATTTACCCACATTGTGCAATAACCCTATTCATACTACCCCCAGCCAACTCATCCCAAAATCACCTGACTCCAACTATCTATCTGTTTCAAACTCTTTTGATCATTATTCCCTCACACTCATGAGGCTTTGCACAATCACAGAAAATACCCACTAGATTACGTACCCAAATTATTTCTAGAACCACATTTCTTCAAAATCCAATGTTCAACATGATCATATATTACCAATCATCTCTTATAAACATTCCCCATGTAATTTAATCATGATGATCTGTGGTTTTCACTAGCATCATAACTCCACCATGACCCATCAATGGCTACTTTCACATACCCATGACCCAGACATCACATGGGTCATATCACTGACTGAATGCACCGAAGGACTTATTTTTTATTGATTATTGGATAACACCCCTTTCAATGGATGATGGGGAACCCTTACATGGCCCGTATGTTTAGTAATTACATTTCCCGTTGGCTTGGAGACATTACATGTCTCGTAGGTCTTAAGGAAATCATACAGACTATGACTAATTGAAACTTCTCCTCTGCAAAATCTACATCGTGATCAGCTCTCCAACTTTGCATGACTATTATGCAAGCATGCCCATGTGCAGGGTTGCACAGGCGCCGTACTGATGGAAAATTCCATACACTCTCATTATTCCATAGTATATTTAGCCATTCTTTGGTGGGTGTGCCCTCCTCTTTCCTCCTCTGGAGTGGTTCCCTGTAGAATCTATCTATGAAACAGCAAATTAGGTGGCCCTGAGGGCCTTGAGATGGAATGAAGGCCATGAGGTGGCCTAAAATCCTTTCTGAGCCGAAGGCCTGGGGTGGCCCGAAGGCCTTAAAGACTCCAAGCCCAAATCGGTGGCCCAAGGTGAATGGTTTTTGTAGCTACAATACCGAATAGTACTTGGTACAGTAACTACTACAGTACTGCTACAGTACCCCCGAAATTATGCCTCCATCTAGTTTTGAACCTAGGTCTCAAGGATGCACTTAGAGAGACCTCACCAACTGGGGTGAGGCTCATGTGCACATGGGTCGTATCACAATAACTTATAAATCAGTCAATTCTATTGGAGTGTTGTCATCACTAACTCACCCATACAACATAAACTACATTGTACCACCCTTCAACAACTTCTATCCCAAGAATCAGACGTGGAAATATCTCCCTCACATGAGAAACCAAATTAATCATCACGATTTCCTATCCTAGGTTTCCAAAAATGGAACCAATTCTATTTTATGACAACCATTCCATCCAGAGTACCCCACTCAAAAATAGTTAATGTTGCACCTCCCACCATTTGACTCCAAATTCACCTTTTAATGAGAGTATCCTCCAACATTCCCCATATATAACTAAAATACACTAGGTATTCCAAGAATATAGATTTTTCCCACTTAGAATACCAAATATAATGTCAAATTTTTTGGAATGGTCATCACTAACTAAGTGAACACAATGATTTCACCAACAAAAACAACAGTCACGCATCTATTTATGATGTCATATTTATCTACAAGTACATGAAAATCCATAAAAATCTTGGCTCCCACCCCACAAGAATCACTTCAGATTCACATCAGTCCGTGACATACTCACATTTTTCCACATAACCCCACCACCTCAGTCTTAAAATCCTCAATGCATGGTCCAAAAGTAAATTATGAAAAATGTACCACCAAATCGTGCCTCCATGATCACAATAACATTAACTATCTAACAGTCACTTATGTGACGCTAACACATAACCTAATTCTAATTTTAAATAGTCAATATTATTAATCCTCAACTTAAAAGACCCATACACTTGTAATGAATTCCCCACACGATGTTCTCACTCATGGATGAGAACCTTTGGTGCTTCCGAAAAAAAAACTCAGGATCCCAAACAACTTTCACGACCATAAAGGACATTGGAATTACTCAAAAAATCACTCTAAAATCACCGCTGATCTCACCGCTCTCTTAAAAAACATCCAAAGCTAACTGTTCTATGTACCTAAGTAGTTCTTCTCCTATAAACCACATTAACTACAAAAATAATGATACTCCCAGCACTTTTCATCTAAAAGAAACTAGACATCTCCTTATGCCTCATACAAAAAACAAACTCATATCATAGTTGTCACCCAAATTATATGTGTTTACATAAATTGACATTTCCTCGATCACCCCATGTGCTCCCATTCCTACTGATAAACACTAAGAGTAAACCATTTATAAATCTGTCACCCAAGTAGGAACCCAAATAATTCCATCCCTCTTAAAACTGATGACCAGTCTAAACTAGTAGCACTCAAGTGCCCCTTCACAAAACCAAAGGTGTCCCATGTTCCAAAACTCAATACTATGTTGCATCCTTTGTGAAATATTTTCAAGTGTAAAAGAATCCATTTCATACCCAATAACACATAATAATTCACAACTTGGTTGACCCCTCTCATTAGTCAACCTCAAAAGACACACAACACCACTCACAAGATATGAGTAATGAAAAAATGTTACTATCTCCAACCACCCAGCGTCTGCACCAACTCGTAGAATTCCATCACTCATGGATCATCATAATGCACCTATCTCATCATAAAACAACATAAAAAAACAAAACACCCTCCAATAGGTTCCCAATCCATAAGGTTTCATACACCAAAAAATTTCATAAACTATGGTTTCCATCCTTTCTGATCCTATATATATCAGACTGCTCCATGGAGGTCCAGAACATACTACCATATGTAAAAAAACCACCCATAATGGGTCTAATTATTATATATTTATACGAGACCAACCCACCAGTTTCAATACACCAACCATAGATGAGGAACACTCTAGCATATTCGTAACGCCCCGACCCCAATTACCCAAAGTCAGTGCATTATTACGTATCATTGACCTCTTCACAAAGGATAAAGTCTTGAAATACCAATTATTTTAGTAGCCTTGGAAGTACTAGTTACATTCATAAGGACTACATTACATCATAAAATTGAAAACTACAAAAAATTGTTTCCATAGACAACACTGAGGTCCCATAGACTACCTCTGTAGGTCAGTCATAATATACTTCGTCGCATCCTGGGAAAAATAAAACATTGAAAGGGTTGATCTCAGATGCTCAGTAAGGATAACAATATAGAGGAAGCTTCCATAAATATGTATAAACATTTAAGGAAATGTATAAAACTAAAAAAATCATTTTCAACATAAACTTCATTATAATATGGAAAATATAAATCAAAATAATACCATTTACCAACTCACATGGATATTCTACTAGTCGAATAATCACATGCAATATCAATAGCCACTTTTCAAAATGATGGAATGCATAATGCCAGACATTCATAACCACATAGTCTAGGCCATGTGCCAAGACTAAAAATATGATTTTGTCGAGGCCTTATGCCAAGACACTAGTTTTTCTCATGAGACCTACCGATGCAACGAGGAGCTATAGTGGGCTCCAACCGTCACTTACTAATTACAATGCATTCCTTATATGAAAAGGTTTAAACATAACATAAACATTCGTATTAAAAATTGCATACGAAATGTCAATAATGTATCCATCAACCATGAATGGTGTAAAAATAACACACCAACAGTCAAACATATCACAAAACCTTCGATACAATATAGATGTTTTATATCATAATAAATAAAATTCAAACAAACATGAAATCCATCAAATGATGTTGACATAGATGAAATCAAAACCATTTTAGAGAAATATCGCTTTCTATTTTAAAATAATATAAATGTCACGTAATTCTAAAAGAAAAAAATTTAAATTTGAAATTATTCTTATAATCTTGTAAGGGATGCTTTGACAATGTTATTACGGCCTATGATTTCCGCATCCTCCATATATGTTAAAAACATTCTTACCATTATTTTTTCAAAAAGGTCATAAAGTAACTTTTTTGGAAAACAACAGAAATATTCCCTTATAAACATATTATAAAAGTCAAACAAGGGTATAAATGTCTTTAACTCATAGTCTAGTAAAATATAAAGAATTTTTTGAAATACATTTTTAAGATGCATGGATGGGGATGATAAACAGGTCCCAATAGATAATTTTGTATAAACAACCTCAGATAATAAAGAGATTGTAGAATTAAACCTTTCCTTTTACTTTTCCTTAGTCGAGGGTCGGTCAATATCTTGTATAATTGAGAACTAATTTTTATTAAATTATACAAGAATCATATACATTAATATGATATAATATATGATCTTTTAACACTGACTTGTCAATAATATCTTATTATTATTGTTGTTTCAGGTGTTAACGGATTTTTTTCCCTTATATTTTTCTATTATGTGAGTCATATTTATTATGGAAGGGATGTATATTATTCATATACAGAATGATATCATGTCTTTAAAAATTATTTTTAATCATCTAATGTAAATTAGTCTAGAATGGATACGATGGGGAATGAATCGCATCATGTTCGTGGAGACGGTAATCCGTACGTACGCATGAGAGACAATATCATTATTTTTTATATTAAACTAACATATAATTGGATGATATATCATATATACAGAATCATTATCATGTTATATTTATTGTTTACATCAATTACTCATCATTATTATACCCATCCAAATAATATTGTATTGAATAACAATTACACCACGATGTGGAGACGGTAGGTCGTACGTATGCACGTATGGTGAAATGTCATTCAAAAGGATGGATAGAATAATGAATTCAGTTTTACCGTATTTATAATAAAATCACATTATATAGAATATACTGGAGTTATTTTTTTAATGGAAACAACAAAGAAAAAGTAAGTGGAAGAAGAAAGGAACTTGAAAGAGGTGATGAAATATTTACCTCTTTTTCGGGTTCTTCCTTTTGATTTTATAAAAAGGGCACCATAGGATGGATTTATGACTTAATTAAGGCCTCTAGAATGAAGGTAGGATAGTTGAGAGGGTATTTGGGAAGGGTTTGGCTGATCCAAATGGATTTGAAGGTGTGAATTATAGATAAGGGAAAGTTCCCTTTTAAAAGAGTGTTGAGGGGCACCTTAAAAAAAGCTAGAAAAATTATTTTATAATAAAATAATTTTAGGTTTCTAATGACTCCAAATTGGATTATTTAAAGTTTCTAGTGGAGATGGGTCGAAAAAAACTCAACCAACAGGTTTTAGAAAGGTTTGGATTACTATATTAACTTTATCTTTTAGATTTAACTCTGAGTTAAATAGTTTGACATTTTCCATGTCTCTTTGTACTTTTATATTATATGGTTAATTAACATAATATATACTTCCAATAGAACCCGAAGTGGATCATTAATGATACACCTATCATTATATAAGTCTTATGTCGGAACCTTAGATTTTTAGGAATATAATATCAATTAATAATATAATATTTGTTTTAAAAACTCTTTTATGTCAATTTTGACAATATTTGGTATTTTTTTTTCTAAATTCATAACAACATTATTAATTAAAAAAAATCATCTAACCAATTATAACATGTCATATTAACCTAAAAAATTATTTTAATTCATAAAAAGTTACGAATTACATTTATTTGGATATTTATAATTTCAATTATTTTTATATTTCATTAATTAGGTAATTACTGCCTCATCATGGTGTCATAAATAAATTAAATTATATAATGTCTGAATAATATAAATAAAATACCATTATGTAGGAAATATTTTTATATTTATAATGAATATTTATAGTCGAGGTTATATTATGTGTAACCCTATATTAATAGTGTTTTATTTATTAAACATTGATTTTAAATCTTTTAACTCTTCTTTGGATTAAATAAAAATAAATGTCCTAACCTAATCCAAGATGAAAAAAGAGGTTCATATTTTATTCCTATGGTAGTTTTTGGTCGAAATATACTTATCCAATAAAATTAGGACATGTGTTAGTGTAATAATAATATCATTTTTACCCTTAATAACCCTATTTACTTTTAACAGAGGTAAATAAAAGTAAACGGTTAATATTCACCAAAAATTATTTTTTCTTATTGAACTGCATTTTACATACTAATATCAACTGCGTCTCTTGGATTTTTGAAATTCAACTCTCATAAGTAGTAAAATTATGTTTTATGTAAATTAGCAAATGCTCCTAAGAGATGGGTAAAAGACGGTAAAAAGTTCATTAACATTTTTATATATCTATAATTATTATAAATAGACTCCAATAAATTACATTGAAATTATATAGGTATTATGTATCTATTTTTATCAAAAATAAATTTAAATATAAGAAATATTTATATAAATAATATTTTGGTTTTAAACTATAACTCAGTGTTTTTCACTATTCATAAAAATTGATAGTATTCAGAAAAATACCAAAAATTAACCCTCAGTTAATTTTTATATTCTGAATCCAATAATGAAGTCCATTTTTAAAGTTAATATTTATAAAATTTCAAGAAGTGTGTACTATTATTCATAATGTCTAGTTTGATTGGTTGTGGTGTGTTAGAACTCGAAGTTGCCTACAACACACACTAGTTTATTATTCCAAATGAAGTGTACCATGGATGCTTTGCGGTGTTACATTCTCCACTCCTACAAATAATTTCTTTCTCGGAATTTCTAGAGTATAAATGCGTAAAAAGACTCAGGTGGTTCTTCATCATAAGATCCTTGGGTTCCCTTGCTGCCTCTTCCATCTTATGGTTTGTCTAAAAAAAATTTACCAGAAGAGTCATTCGGTTTCTCAACACTTGTTCTCTTATATCATGAAACATGATAGGTTTTTCACAATAACATAGATAGGGTTCCAGTTCTAATTCTTCATAGGTGAGTACATGCATTGGGATAGGCATTAATTTTCTCAACAGTTATATGTGGAATTCATCGTGAACTTTGGAGAGACTTGTAAGCATTTCCAAACGGTATGCAACATCCCCAATTCGTTCTAGAATTTTTAAAGGTCCGATGTACATGGGACTCAATTTTTCATTCTTACCAAAATGTATAACACCTTTCCAAGGAGATACCTTCAAGAAAACATGATCAATTACGTGAATTTCTAAATCCATCCTTTTGTTATCGGCATAGATCTTATACCTACTTTGAGATGCTTTGATAGGGGTTTAGATTACCTTCACCTTTTCCATCATTTCCTCAACAACTTCTCGGCCAACATGTTTTCATTCACCAACATCATCCCAACTCGTTGGTGTGTGGAATCTCTTTCCCTATAACTCTTTATATGGTGCCATATGAATACTTGAATGGAAGCTATTGTTATAGGAAAATTATATGATAGGAAAATATTGATCCCACGTACATTAAAAGACAAGTGAGAATGATCTCAACATGTTTTCTAAGGTTTGAATTGTCTGTTCTGATTGTCCATCAGTTTGGGGGTGGTATGTAGTGCTCAAACAACATTTTGTATCTAGGGATTTATGATGAATTTTCTAGAATCTTGACATAAAACGGGGATCATGATTAGAAATAATCGATAGTAGAACTCCATGAATTCTTATAGATTAATTAATATATAGTCTTGCTAAACATTAATGTAGTAAATATTCTCTTATAGAAAGAAAATTTGGTGACTTGGTAAGACGATCAACAATGAACCATATTGAATTGTTCCATCTAAGAGTCTTTGGTAGTCCCAGGAGAAAGTCCATCATAACATTATCCCATTTACACTCTTGTATGGGAAGATGTTTCCTGATTCCTCTTGGCTGTTGCCTTCCAGATTTCACTTGTTTACAAACCAGACATCTGGGTACAAAATCAGTAATCTCCCCCTTCATGTTGTCCGACCAAAAATGTTCCTACAAATATCTATACATCTTAGTGCTACCAGGGTGTATTGAGAAATTGGAACTATGAGCATCATCCCACAATTACATTTTTAGATCAGGTATATCGGGAACACAAAGTCTCTTCCCAAATTTCAAAATTCCATCTTCATACCCAAAGTCACTCAATATCCCATCATTCACAACAGTAATCTTCTTTCGAAACTCTTCATCACTAGTCTGAGAACTCTTTATCCTTTCTAGTGAAGATAGTTAGGAAACCATCTGGAAAATAATTGATGTTTCACCTTCCATGGTTATTCGTATATCCATGTATATAGGATCCTTTTCAACTCTCATCTTGTTCAAAACTCCACGATCCTTTCTACTCAAAGCATCTTTCCCCTTATTCTCCTTCCCTGGGTGGTAGTGTATAGTGCAATCATAATCCTTGAGCAGTTCAAGACATATCCTTTTCCTCATGATGAGTTCGTTTTGTGAGAAAATATTCTTCAAACTATTGTGATCGGTATATATCTCATATTTTTCACCATAGTGATAATGTCTCCATATCTTCAAAGAAAATATTATATATTCTAACTAAAGATCATGAGTGGGATAGTTTTTCAATTTAATTTTTAGTTATCGTGATTCATAGGCAATAACTGTATCATTATGCATAAGGACACAACTAGGTCCTTTTTTTCAAGCATCACTATAAATAACAAACCCATCATTCCCCGATTGTTGAGTCCAGATAGGAAAATTCACTAATATTTTCTTTAGTTCTTCATAACATTCATCACACTCTTTTGTACAAACAAATTTAAACCCTTTTTGTGTGAGCTTTTTTAATGGGTTAGCCAACTGGGAAAAATTCAGGATGAAACATCGATAATAACCTGCAAAACCAATAAAATTTCATACCTCAGTTATCCTCATTGATGCTGGCCATTCTTGGATTTCTCTTTCCTTAGAAGGATCAATATAGATTCCATTATTAGAGACAATATGGTCAAGAATAGAAATCTACTGAATACAGAATTCACACTTGATAAACATCTCATATAATTCTTGTCTTCTAAGAGTCTTTAGGATAATGCGCATGTGATTTTCATGATATTCATAGCTTTTGGAGTATAACAAGATATCATTAATAAATACCACTACAATTTCATCAAGATATATCTTGAAAACTCTATTCATTAGTTCCATGAAGACAAAGGGTGCATTATTCAATCCAAAATTCATTGTTGTAATCTCATAATACCTGTACCTGGTTTGAAATGTTGTTTTCATGAATGTCTTCCTTCTTCACACACAAAGGATGATATCCAGATCAAAGGCCAATCTTTAAAAATTATTGAGCTCCATAAAGTTGGTCAAATAAATCATCAATATGAGGTAAGGGATACATGTTCTTTATTGATATAGCATTGATCTCCCTGTAGTTAATGCACAACCTCATAGATCCATCATTTTTCTTAACAAAAAAGATAGGGTCTCTCCAAGGAGAAAAACTAGTGTTAATAAATCTATTATTACTCAATTCATCTAGTTGGTTCTTTATTTCCACTAATTTCACAATGTCCATTCTACAAGGTGTCTTCGATATTGGCCTTTAACCTGGAAATAAGTCAATGGAAAAACCAATTTCTCATTCTAGAGGATGTCCAGGTAAATCCTGTGGAAATACATCAACATACTCTTGCACAATCGATAGATCCTATGTTTGAATAGTCTTCTCCTCACCCACAGATATTTCATTCTCTTCCACCCCAATAAATAAATTTAGTTGACCTACTGGGGGTGGATCTATATAAGAATTATGTGGTGACGTTTCTTCACTAAAGATAAGGTACTCATTATCATCATAAAAAATTGTAACTTCCTTCTTCATACAATAAATTTTCACATCATGGTCCGGAAGCCAATACATACCGAAGATTATATCAAATTCAATCATTGGTATGATGATCAGATCAGCAGATAAATAATATTTATATTCCATAATGGGGACTGATTCACAATACTTTGTTATAATGATACTTCCATAAGAAGTTTTTACTGACAACTCCCATGTTAAACCAAATTTGGAAATATCTAATTTTTTTTTGCAAACTAAAAAGATATGAAACAATGTGATGATTTAGAATCAAATAAAAAATTTTCTAAACTTGAGGAAACCATTAAATTACCTTCCACTATGTCTTTCGAAGCTTAAACCTCAACAGTAGTGATAGCATATGCTTGGACTTGATCCTTTGGCCGTTTATGATGTAATTTCTCCAGACACTTAGTACATTTATTCTCATAATGCCCCATTCTCTACAATTATATCATTCAAGATCCACAACATCTTTCTTCCCCTTACAACCATGATCTTGGTGGCCTTTTTCACCACACTTGTAATAGACTCCAATTCCCTTCAAGAAATTACCAATGTGTTTCTTCCTATATTTACTGCAGGATGGATATTCAACTTTTCCCTTCTTCCCCTTATTTCCATTTCTAGAGTGTTCAATAGATATATTATTCTTTTTCTTTGCTTTAAAGTCGTAAGACATAGGGAATAATTTTTCTGTCTTGATAGCACATGGGACAATATCTTCGTACAACGAAAAGGGTTGTGAGTATAATGATCGATGGAGAAATGGTTTTAACCCATCAAATAAATGATCAATATAACATATTGTGTTACGTATATAATCTGCAGCATGCCTCGCTAACCTCATAGAGTTAGCTTCAAACTTTGTGACATTCTCATCCTCCTTTTTCCTCATACTCAGAAATTGTATGTCCATATTCATTTGATGATCATGAGGAATGTATTTTTCTATGAAAATTTCTTTAAACTCCCTTCATTCCATATTTGATACTTCATCATCTTCCTTCGTGTTTTGAATCAATGACCACCGTTGATCAGCCTCCCCTGTGAGGCGGTAAACTACAATTACAACTTCTTCCTTTTCGCTACTCCCCATGGAGTGGAATATTTTTTCTAAGGAATTTATCCATTTCTTAGCTACTAGCGGATTTTTACCCCCATTTAATGTTTGTGTTTTTTGCTTCATGAAGCTATCTAACATTAATCCTCCACACTTTGGATTAGGGTCCTCTATACGGGTAAAGTTATTATTTATAACCTGAGTGAGTTGTCCTTGTATGGTGATAAGCTGATCAACACCATTTGTATCACCAAATCCACTATAATTATCTTGAGCAGTAGGAAAATCCCTACATGGAGTGCGTTCATTGATACCGTTTTCATTCCTCCCACTAGGAACCATTTCTAAACAATGTCATAAACTAGATTAGTTTATGAATTGAAATACATAATTTCAAACTCATAAAATAATTAACATAAATTGAACAGTTTATGGATATAATCCAAAATCATAAAAAAAAATTTCTTTGAGGAATTTATATACTTATAAACACTTCATAATGGTTTGTAATGAAAATTAAAATTATCCTAAACATTTCCCTCGAGAGTGTCATAACCAAGAGTGCAGCAAGGCCCATTGTCGTTCACTAGTTCCCTTCCCATTTGATTCTATATCAAAGCAGTGTTTTCGGGTTTTACCCCTAGGTATATCTGTGCTAGAGCCGCCTCTACCTGATCATATCTAGAATGGGATGTATTGCATGGAAAAATTACAAAATCTCTACATTACCAAAATTCAAGAAAGTTCTTCTATGCTAATCATCAAAGTGTATCTTAGGGTAATGTGCTCTAATCAGATTTTTTATAAATATAGTTTCTAAGGTTTGTAATAAACTTACTCTGATACCAACTGTAATGCCCCGACCCTAGTTACCCATAGATAGTGAATTATTACATATCATTAGCATGATCACAAAAGATCAAGTATCAAAAGACCGATTAGTTTAGTATAATTTGAATTACTAGATACATTCATAAGCTTTACATTACATAATAAAATGGAAAACTACAACAAAATTGTTTCCAAATACATCACTGATATCCAATAGAATATCCCTATATGTCTGTCATAAAATAATTCTTCGCATCCATGGAAAAATAAAACATATAAAGGGGTGATCTCAGATGCACAGTAAGGGTAACAATATAGGGGAAGATTTCATAAATAAGCATAAACATTTAAGGAAATGTATAAAACTAAAACAAAATCATTTTCAACATACACTTCATCATAATAATTCAAATATATATCAATATAATTCCATTTACTTACTCACTTGGATATTCAACTAGTCTAATAATCATATGCAATATCAATAGACACTTTTATAATAAAGGAATGCATAATGCCAAACTTTCATAACCACATAGTCAAGGCCTTATGCCAAAACTACAAATAAGATTTTGTCAAAGCCTTGTTAGAAGACTCTATTTTTTCTCATACGACCTACTGATGCATCAAGAAGCTATAGCAGGCTCCACCCGATACTTACTAAGTCCAATACATTCCTCATACGAAAAGGATTAAACATAACATAAACATTCATATTAAAACTAGTATACAAAATGTCAATACTTTATCCATCAAACATGAATGGTGTAAAAATAACACACCCACAATAAAACATATCACAAAACCTTAAATACAATATGGATGTTTGGTATCATAATAAATCAACATCAAACGAACTTAAGATCCATCAAACGATGTTTGACATAGATGAAATCAAAACCATTATTGACAAATATCTCATTCTATTTTGAAATCATTTAAAGGTCACATAATTGTAAAATAAAACATTTATATTTTAATATATTCTTATATGCATGTATGGGATGCTTAGACGATGTTATTACGGCCTAAAATAGTCACACCCACTGTATATGGTAATGAAAACATTCTTACCTTAATTTTGTCGAAATGGTCATAATGTACCTTGTTTGAAAAATGACAGAAATATTCCTTTATAAAAATCTTATAAAATTCAAACAACGGTATAAATGACTTTAACCCAAAGTCTAGTAAATAGTAATAATGTTTTGAGATTCCTTTTTAAGAAGCATGGATGTGGATGATAAAGAGGTCCTAGTATATAATTACATATAAACAACCTCGGATAATAAAGGGATTGTATAATTAAACCTTATCTTTTAATTTTCCTTGGTCGAGGGCAGGTTAACCTCCTGTATAATGGTGAAATATTTTTTATTAAATTATACAAGAATCGTATACATTAATATGATATCATGTATTATCTTTTAACATTTCTTTGTTAATAATATCATAGTATTATTGTTGTTTCGAGTGTTAACAGATTCATTTTCCTTTATATTATTTATTATGTTAGTCAAATTTGTTATGGATGGGATATATCTTATCCATATACAGAATAATATCAAGCCTTTAAACATTATTTTTAATCATCTAATGAAAATTAGTCTTTAATGGATACGATGGGGAATTAATCTCATCGTGTTTGTGGATACGGTAATCTGTACGTACACACGAGTGACAATATCATTCTTTTTGATATTAAAATAATATATAATTGGATTGTATATCATATATACAGAATAATTATTATGATATATTTATTATTTAAATCAATTATACATCATTATTATACCCATCCAAATTATAATGTATTTAATAACTATTACAGCACGATGTGGAGACGTTAAGTCGTACGTACGCACGTACGGTGACATTTAATTCCATGTATAGATAGAAGAATGAATTTGGTTGTAACATATTTGTAATAAAATCACAGTATAGAGAAGATACTGGAGTTATTATTTTATAATGGAAGCAACAAAAAAAGGATGTGGAAGAAGAAAGGAACTTGAAATAGGTGATGGAATATTTTCCTCTTCTTCAGGTTCTTCCTATTGATTTGATCTAAAGGGATCCATAGGTTAGCTTTCTAACTAAAGGAAGGCATCTAGGATGAAGTTAGGATAGTTTATAGTGTATTTGGGTAGGGTTTGGCCGACCCAAATGGCTTTGATGGTGTGAATTAGAGATAGGGGGAGAGCCCTTTTATAAGAGGGGTGAGAGGCGCCTTAGGGAAAGCTAAAAATATTATCTTATAATAAAATAAATATCTGTTTATAATGTCTTAAAAGTGGTATATTTAAAGGATCTAGGAGTATTGGTTGAAAACACTCAACCAATAGGTTTTAGATAGGTTTGGGTCACTATTAACTTTATCTTTTAGATTTAACTCTTTGTTAAATAGGTTGACATTTACCATGTCTCTTTGTATTTTTATATTATATGGTTAATAAACATACTATATAATTCTTAGAGAACCCCAAGTGGTTCATTAATTATACACCTATCATTATATAAGTGTTTTGTACAATCCTTATATTTTTAGGAATATAATCTCAGGTAACAATATAATATTTATTTTAAAATCTTTTTTATTTCAATTTTGACACTATTTGGTATTTTGCTTTTTATAAATTCATAAAAACATTATTACATTGAAAAAAATTAATATAACCAACCCTAACATGTCATATTAACATTTAAAATTAGTGTAATTTATAAAAAGTCTCAAATTACATTTATTTGGATATTTATAATATCAATTATTTTAATATCTCATTAATTATGTAATTACTACATCATCATTGTGTCATAAATAAATTAAATTCTTTAATCTCTAAAAAATATAAATAAAATACCATTATATAGTAAATATTTTTATATTTTTAATGAATAATTATAGTCGAATTTATCTATGACAACCCTGCTTTTTATTACAAACTTAAAGATGATTTATTACATAAAACTTCACTTGATACAACAAATAAGATACATATGTTTAGTGTCTTTGGGGATTAGGATCATTACATAAAAACATAAAACACGAAAAACAGCATCTTTATTGGAATCTTCCATTAAATGACCACTACATTCCCCCGTACTTAACATTGCATGGGATAACCTGAGAACATGCATAAGAAAAGGGTGAGCTATAAAGCCCAGTAAGGGAGTACACATGGAATAACATGCGGAGTATAATACATGTTAGACAATAGGTATATCAATAGATCATAAGAGAACCATGAACATAAAGGCATGATAAAGAATGATAATCATAACATGGAAATGTGGCAAAAACACTTAACATGGAATTAGAATGAGCCACGACTCATTACACAGAGAGCATGATTAAATCCTAATTGCACATGAAGCACTAGTAAACCCTTGTTGAACTTGAATTTACATGAGTCAACACTAATTTTCTCATGATTTATCATGATACTATACTTTACCCAATGCATTAGAGCTCTATAAGGGCACACCCTTCTTAAACATTTCATTTCATGCATAAGTGTTCCACATGGATCATAAAACATGGATTCATAAAACATAATCATTTATTCCATGATAAAGGAATGTGGAATTCATACATTAAACTTTGTAATCAATAAGTAAAGGTTCATAAAGGTGGATACCCTTGATGGAGAAATGGGCATGTTATCCACTACACAATGGCATTGGCTTAGAAAATCTGTGCGATTTCGGCAGCATAACGGCGTGACATAAGAATTCTTAAAAATGGTTGATGAGAGAGAAATAGGTTCCTCATAATATTTACATGTAATGGAAATTAAGGAGGTCATATAGATACATGTCCCAACAATTTTAAAGAAATTTAGTTTCATGATTCAAATTAATTGCTTTAATGTAAAAGAAGAGAGAGAAGTTCCTTTCGGGATTTCAGCATAGTAATTGGTGTATATGGGAGGCATTTAATGAGAGAGAAAGGGGTCTCCCATCATTCAAACAATAATATGGATGTATGGGGGAGGTTTGAAACCATACCCCAACATTCATAATTGAAATTAAAAGGGCAATACAACTTAAATAAAATTGACAAAAATGAAAAAGGAAGAAAAAACCCTTACTTGGAAGTGTGCTTCCAAAGGCTAGAGAGAGGCTTGTGAGAGGCTTCTTGGGAGATTGGGGAACCGTGGGAGGATTCTAGAGAGAGTAGGGCAGAGGTTGGACGAACTAAAAGTGATTTGAGTGAGGAGGAAGTGGGAGCTTGGGTGGGTTTATATAGGAAAGGTGAGGGAATTCTTTATTATTTAGGTCTGGGACCCCTTATATTAAATTAATCCAAACCACAAACCATCCCATGGTTTTTACCCATGGTTTTTGGAAAAGGGAATAGGAAATAAATAGTTTATAAGTCCAATCTCCGAACTTCTTAAAATATTAGGGTTCCTTATGTGGAGGTGAGTCACACTCCCATGAAAATTAATTTGAAAAGGCAAGGTGTTGAATAAGTCTTGAGGGGTCCATTAATGCTTTGAAAAGTAAGTCAAACAAACCCAAAATCACATTATTTTAATGGTAAAGAATATATTGTCCAAACATAAATATTATAGTATTTTATTACTTCACTATTGGGTCATTATGATGACATAAAACACATAATATATTTAAAGGGTATTTAATTTTTACCCAAAAATTTGACTGTCTTAGAAAATTATAAAAAATTCACCATTGGATAATTTTGATGTCCTCATTCCAGAAATAAAATTTATTTTATCTAAATAATTTTATAATATGTTAATTTTCACTTTTAAAATAAAAACTGACATTTATCGAAAATTCACGGGTTTTGACAAAAATGGCTTTAAAACCTTAATAAAAATTGTAATTGAATTCATAAAATTATAAGATCATTTATATATAATTAAAAATAATATAATAATATTATTATTATTTTATTAAAATATTATTTAATTGAAATTTTTTTTAATTTAATAAAAAATATTTCTCAATTAAATAATAACTAAAAACACCATTTTTACTTTAAAAACAATTTACAATGTATCAAAAATGACTAGAAATTATATTAATTATTATATACAAAAATAATGTACATTAACATAGTATTACATATTTATTACATAACCCCTTAAAACAGCCGCATAAGACCTAAGGGTAAAGTGTACGATGGTGACAGACTCTTGGTGTGGCTCGGATAACATCGCTCGAGTGGTAATCTCTATCAACTTCCACTTTTCCCATAGACGGTCTCGTTAGAGCACGACATGGTGAAGCTCAGCTTGGGCTTGGTCAAGAGCGAAGCCCATGGATGCCACCTCTTTTCCGTGCTCCGACAAATGGTCTTCGTATGGGGTAATTCTACTGAATGAGGCCATTGGTTCTTTTTTTTGAGTAAATTGGATTTGTTAAAGTCCTATATTTATACTAATCATGTGATTACTGTTCAACGACTATATTAGCAATGGTCAAAATTCATGACATAAAACCAAACAAGTTGACATTTTATAAATATATTTTTCATAAAGAGACATTTAACTGAATCAAGAGGGATTTTCCATTAATGAAACTTTGGGTTGTTACAATATTCCCCCCTTAAGAAATTTCACCCTCGAAATTTTCCTTTTCCCACACTAAAACAGATGTGGGTAACTCTACTTCATCTTTTCCTATGATTACCAAGTTTCTTCTTCAAACATGTGGTTTCTCCAAAACACCTTGACGAGGGGCATTGTCTTATTTTGTAGAACTTTTTCTCTACGATCTAAGATCGTCACTGGTTTCTCGTCATAAGAAAGATCATCTTCCGATTGTACCACCTCAGAAGAGAGTACATGTGAAGGGTCCAGTATGTACTTTCATAAGAGGGATACATGAAAGACATCATGTACTTTGGCCATAGTAGGTGGAAGTGCTAGTCGATATGCCACAGCCCCGACACGATCAAGAATCTCAAAAGGGCCGATGTTCCTTGGACTTAACCTCCCATTCTATCCAAACCTCATGACCTTCTTCCATGGAGATATGCCTAGAAAAACCATGTATCCAACTTTAAACTCAAGGTCTCATTAATGATTATCTTCATAACTCTTCTGTCGGCTCTGAGCTACCTTGATATGCTGCTGAATGGTTTTTACCTTCTCCACCATTTCCTCGACCATTTCTGCTCTAAGCAGCTTACGTTCACCGACCTCATCCCAACATGCTAGTGTTCTGCACCTTGTCACATACAGGGCTTCATATGGTGCCATTTGGATGCTCGAGTGGAAACTTTTATTATAAGATAACTCAACCATAGGATAATGTTGATCCCATTCTCCTTTAAAGTACATTGAGCATGATCCCAACATATCCTCAAGTGTTTGGATAGTCCGTTAGGATTGTCCTTCAGTTTGAGGATGATAGACCATACTGAAGTTCAGTTAAGTATTCAGAGCATGTTTAAGACTCTTCAAAAAATTAGAGGTGAATCTTGGTTCTCGGGCAGACACAATAGATAGTGGAACTCCATGAAACCTTACCACTTTCCTGATATATATCCGCGCCAGTTGATCCAATGAACAAATACTCAAGAATAGAAATGAAGTGTGCAGTGTTTGTAAGACGATCCACCACAACCCAGATTTCATTGTTGCCTTTGGATGTCCTCGGAAGTCCGATGACAAAGTCTATTGTGATGTTCTCCCATTTACATTCTGGTATGGGCAATGGTTGCAGCATCCCCTTAGAATTTTTCCTCTCTTCATTCACTTGCTGACACACTAGGCACTTTGATGTATATTCAGTAATCTCCTTCTTCATATTATCCCATAAAATGTTTTCTCAGAGATCTCGATACATCTTTGTGCTCCCTGGGTGAATAGAGAAATTTGAACTATGTGTGTCATCCAAAAGTTCCTTCTTCAGTTCCAGACTTGATGGAACACATAGTCTTTTCCCAAACCGCACAATACCTTCTTCATTAACATTAAACTCCGAGGATTTCCCCTTTTTTATAGCTTCAACTTTTTCTTGAATTTCCACATCATCCTTTTGAGCATCCTTTAACTTTTCCAAAAGAGATGTTTGAGAAATAATTTGTTAAAGGATTTATGATGTTCCCTTCTCTATGATTCCCATGTCCATATTCATCACGTCTAAGAAGATTGGATCCTTCTCAATTCTCATCATTGATAGAATCACTGGATCCTTTCTACATAAGGAATCCTCCACCTTGTTCTCTTTCCCAGGGTGGTAATGTATTGAACAGTCATAATCCTTGATGAGCTCTATCCATATTCTCTGGCACATATTAGGCTTTTTTTGTGAGATTATATATTTAAGACTCTTGTGGTCATTATATATCTCACATTTCTCTCCATAAGGATAATGCCGCCAGATTTTCAATGCAATGATCAACGCCGCCAACTCCAGATCATGCGTTGGATAGTTTCTCTCATGGATTTTCAACTACCTTGAGGCAATAGATAACACTTTATCATTCTGAATCAGCACATAGCCTAATCCCTTCTTTGAATCATCAATGAATACCACAAAAAGTTCTCCACTTGTGGGTAAAGTGAGAACGTGCGCAGTGATAAGCCTCCTTTTCAACTCCTTGAAGCTTTCTTCACATTCATCACTCCAAGCAATCATTACTCCCTTTCGAGTTAGCTTGGTAAGAGGGTTGGAAAATCGTGAGAAATTCCTCACAAATCATCGATAATATCCGTCTAACCCCAAGAAGCTACAGATATCCGTTACCGATGTTGGCCTTGGCCATCCCCCAATTGCATCTATTTTAGTGGGGTCTTCAGATATCCCATTGCTTGTGATGATATGGCCCAAGAATGAGACCTCCTTCAACCATAACTCACACTTTCTATACTTTTCATAGAGCTTCTCCTGGCGCAATGTCTCTAGTACAGTTTTTAAATGCTCCTCTTGATCCTCCTTGGTTTTGGAGTATATTAGAATATCATCTATAAAGACTACCACAAATTTGTCAAGGTAATTTATAAAGAATCTATTCATCAAGTCCATGAATATTTCTGGAGCATTGCTGAGTCCGAAAGGCATTACAATGAATTCATAGTGCCCGTATCTTGTACGAAAAGCAGTGTTGGGGACATCTTCCTTCTTCACCCTTACTTGATAATATTCCGACCGCAAATCCACCTTCGAGAAGTATTGTGCTACACGCATCTGATCAAACAAGTCATAAATTATTGAGAGAGGATACTTGTTCTTTATTGTGATTTTGTTAAGTTCATGATAATCAATGCAAAGCAGCATTGACCCATCCTTCTTCTTGATGAAGAGGACCGATGCACCCCCTGGTGAAGCACTTGGGCGTATAAACCCTTTTTCCAAATTCTCCTGTAGTTGATTCATCATATCTTCAAGCTCCACAACAGCCATTATATATGGATTCTTGGATATTGGTAGCACCCTAGGTATAAGTTCAATTGAGAACTCAACATCTCTTCTTAGAGGAAGTCCAGGCAGTTCCTCGGGAAACACTTTAGTGAATTCCCTCCCAATAGGTATTTTTTCAAGGATGGTTTCTTCCATGGAATCAATCAGCTAAGCCAGATACGCGTGCTCATAAGGTAGTAATATCCATGCTCTGGATGATGGAGATAAAGGAGATTCATCTTCCTCCTAACACTTGTGAGGAATCGGGGGTCAATACTCCATATGGAGTGTGATTTCCCTCTCCCGACAATTTATGTTGGCTCTATATAAGGAAATCCAATACCTACCAAGAATTGCATCAAATTCAACCAGAGGGAGTATGAAGAGGTTCTCCGGGAATTTCAATCCACAGACTATAACCGGAGAGGACTTATATTCATGGGATGCAATGATTTCCCCATTTTACGTACTCACCGACATCTTTAATTCCATGATTTGTGGTGGTGCTGGGATTGTTTTACTAAACATTCGAGATATAAAAGAATGCCAAGAACCTAAATCAAAAAGTAAATTCACTATTCTTGAATGAATAACTAGTTTACATGTCACCACTTCGTTGTCGGGGTTCACTTCGGCAGAAGTGATGGAAAAAATCTCTTCCATTCTACCTTGGAGGTTGTTGATTGTATCCGAAAACCCTTGGATTAGGGCACTGATTTGCAAAATGACACAATTCTTTGGATTTGTAGCATTGAACAACGCGTTGAGGTTCGAACGGAGCATTCCTCTCCTCTGTCGCAGCTGTGGGTCTTTCTTGCTGATAGTTAACAGCTAGGTTCCCTTCTCTTCCACACCTGAAGCATTTTCTTGTCCTCTTAAGGCAATTTACAGGGTGCTTCTTTCCGCACTTTTGGCAAGTGGGGTGCTTGATCTTCTTAGCACCGTTGGATTTATCCATCGGACCACCCGCATTGAAGTCCACCTTACACTTCTTGGCCCCATGAAACCCCTGTGATTCCCCGATCTCCATTTTGTCCTTTAGGGAACATCGGACAATCTTCTCATAGCTGTCGAATTCACGGATCGTTAATGCTTTCCGTAGGCTAGGCTTCAGCCCACCAAAGAAGCGGTCAACCATGCATTCGGGGGTAACGACAATGCTGGAAGCATATCATGCAAGCCTTTTGAAGTTTTCCTCGTACACTCCAATAGATTCTTCATCTTTTTGTTTGAGGGAAAGGAAGTCCCTCTCCATCTTAATACGGAGGGTGCGCGGAAAATATTTATCGAAAAACATATTCCGGAAATCTGTCAATTCTAATGCCTCGATCTCCTCCTCAGGCTTGGTATTTTTGATCAACGTCCACCATTGATCAGCATTTCCCTCCGTACGATATGTAGCGAGGAGAAACTTCTCTTGTTCAGAACATTGTAAGATGGAGAAGATCTCTTCAACGGAGTTGATCCATTGTTCAGCGATCATGGGATCGGATGATCCACTAAAAGTGGGAGGCCTTTGTCTCAGGAAGCTCTCGAGAGCGACATGTTCATTATTAGGTGGGATGAACGTTCCTCTTGACCCGTGTTTCTATTCAAAACATGAGTTAGCTGACAGAAAAACATGACAAAGTTCGCGATTCCCGCTCCCATTGGATTTGACATCCCATTTTTACAGTCATCACACCGATCGTCACAACAGGTGTTAGCCCGAGTCCTCATATTACCGGCCATGGGATGGAATAAAAGGAATGTTATGGGTAACACATAAAGGGAAATCCAGAGACAAAAGTTGATGACTTATAATTAAACTTTCATTTCCTTACTCATGAGTCTATTGGATTCAATCTAGGATTTTCATGATCTACTTTCCAACATATATTTTTTGGGGAATTTTTTTTAATTCCATTAACAAGGGTTCATACTAAGCTTGTGAATTTATGAAAACATATCCCATGGGTGTGTCATAACCATGAGTGCATCAAGGCCTATTGTTGTGCACCGGTTCCCGTTCGAGTCTAGCTCAAAGCGGTGTTTTCAGGTTTTACCCCTAGGATACATCTATGCCAGAGCCGCCTCTACCTGCTCGTATCCAGACAGGGATGTATTTGTTTGATAAACCACTTACTCTGTACTCACCAAAACTTAGGGATGTTTTTACTATAATTAGTCTTTTATATAAGGCTTTACTAGGGTTTCCTAATCCCGAAAATAACTAAACCTGTCCTCTGATACCAACTATGACAACCCAGCTTTTTATTACAAACTTAATCATAATTTATTACATAAAACTTCCCTTGATACAAAAAAGAAGATTGAGAGGTTTAATGTCTTTGGGGCTTAGGATCATTACATAAAAACATAAATCCTGAAATACAACATCTTTATTGAAAACATCCTTTACATGACCACTACATTCCCTCATACTTAGCATTGCATGGGATAACCTGAGGAATGCATAAGAAAAGGCTGAGCTATAAATCCCAGTAAGGGAGTACATATGGAATAACATGAGGAGTACAATACATGTTAGGCAATAGGCATATCAATAGATCATAAGAGAAACATGAACATAAAGGCATGATAAAGAATGATAATCATAACATGGAAATGTGGAAACAACACTTAACATGGAATTAGCATGAGCCATGGCTCATTGCACATAGAGCATGAGTAAATCCTCATTGCACATGAAGCACGAGTAAACCCTCGTTGAACTTGAAATAAAATGATTCAACATTCATTTCACATGATGTATCATGATACTATACATTACCCAATTCATTGGAGCGCTATAAGGGCGCACCCTTCTTAAACATTTCATTTCATGCATAAGTGTGCCACATGGATCATAAAACATGGATTCATAAAACATAATAATTTATTCCACGATAAAGGAATGTGGAATTAATACATGAAACTTTGTAATCAATAAGTAATGGTGCATAAAGGTGGATACCTTGATGGAGAAATGGGCATGGTATCCACTACACAATGGCATTGGCTTAGAAAATCAGTGCGATTTCGGCAGCGTAACGGCGTGACATAAGAATTCATAAAAATATTTGATGAGAGAGAAAGGGTTTACTCATCATATTTACATGTAATGGAATGTAAGGAGGACATATATATACATGTACCAACAATTGTAATGGAATTTAGATTCATGATACAAAATTATTTCTTGAATGTAAACGAAGAGGGCGAAGTTCCTTTCAGAATTTCAGCATAGTAACAGGTGTATATGGGAGGAATTTAATGAGAGAGAAAGGGGTCACCATCATTCAAAAAATAAGAGGGATGTATGTGGGAGTATAGAAACCATACCCCATCATTCATAATTGAAATTAAAAGGGAAATACAACTTAAAGAAAATTGACAAAAATGTGAAAGGAAGAAAAACCCCTTACTTGGAAGTGTGCTTCCAAAGGATAAAGAGAGGCTTTTGAGAGGCTTATTGGGAGCTTGGGGAACATTGGGAGGATTATAGAGAGAGTATGGCAGAGGTTGGACGCACTCCAAGGGATTTGAGTGAGGAGGAAGTGGGAGCTTGGGTGGGTATATATAGGAAAGGTGAAGGAATTCTTTATTATTTAGGTTTGGGACCCCTTATATTAAATTAATCCAAACCACAAACCATAACATGGTTTTTCCCATGTTTTTTCAAAAAAAGAAGAGGAAATCCATAGTTTATAAGGCCAAAGTCCGAACTTCTTTAAATATTAGGGTTGTTTATGTGGAGGTGAGTCACACGCCCATGGAAATTAATTTAAAAAGGCAAGGTGTTGAATAAGTCTTGAGGGGTCCATTAATGATTTGAAAAGTAAGTCAAAAAAACCCAAAATCACATTATTTTAATGTTAAAACATATATTGACCGAACATAAGGATTATAGTATTTTATTACATCACTATTGGGTCATTATGATGTCATAAAACATATTATATATTTAAACGGTATTTAATTTTTACCCAAAAATTTGACTTTCTCGAAAATTTATAAAAAATTCAACGTTGGATAATTTCGACATCCTGATTCCAGAAATAACATTTATTTTATCTAAATAATTTTCTAGATATATTAATTTTCACTTTTAAAATAAAAACCGACATTTATCGAAAATTCACGGGTTTTGACAAAAATAGCTTTCAAACCTTAATAAAAATTTTAATTGCATTCATAAAATTATAATATCATTTATATTTAATTAAAATTAGTTTAATAATAATACTATTATTTTATTAAAATATAATTAATTCAAAAATCCCTTAATTTAAAAATATATATTTCTTAACTAAATAATAACTAAAAACACCATTTGTACATTAAAAACTATTTATAATGTATCAAAAATAACTAGAAATTATATTTATTATTATATACAAAAATAATGTACATGAACATAGTACTACTTATTTGTTACATAACCCCTTAAAACAGCCGCATAAGACCTAATGGTAAGGTGTACAATGGTGACAGACTCTTGGGGTGGCTCGGATGACATCGCTCGAGTGGTAATCTCTATCAACTTCCACTTTTTCCGTAGACGGTCCCGTTCAAGCTTGACATGGTGAAGCTCAGATTGGGCTTGGTCAAGAGCGAAGCCCAAGGATGCCACCTCTTTTCTGAGCTCCGACAAGTGGTCTTCATATGGGGAAATTCTACTGGATGAGGCCATTTATTCTCTTTTCTGAGTAAATTGGATTTGTTAAAGTCCTATATTTAGACTAATCATGTAATTACTGTTCAACAGCTATATTAGCAATGGTCAAAATTCATAACATAAAACCAAAGAAGTTGAAATCTTATAAAAATATTTTTCATAAAGAGACATTTAACTGGATCAAGAAGAATTTTCCATTTAATGAAACTTTGGGTCGTTACATTATCTTTTTTGTAACCCTATATTCAAAATGTTTTAGTTATTGAACTTTGATTTTAACTCTTTTAACTCTTCTTTGAATTTAATATTAATAAATGTACTAATATAATCCAAGTTAACCAAAAAGGTTCATATATTATTGCTAAGGTTTTTTTCTCGAATTATACTTATTCAATAGAATTAGGACATGTGTTAGGGTAATAATAATATCATAAGTACACTTACATAACCTATTTACTTTTAACCATGGTAAATAAAAGTAAAAAGGTACTATTAACCAAAATTAGATTTCATCTTATTGAACCACATTTTACTTACTGATATCAACCGTGTCTCTCAGATTTTTTAAATTCAACTCACAGAAGTGGTAAAATTATGTTTTATTTAAATTTGCAATTGCTCCTAGGAGGTGGGTAATACACGGTAAAAAGTTCAATAAAATTTATATATCTCCAAAATTATTATAAAATGACTCCATTGAATTACATTGAACTTATATTGGTATTATGTATCTATTTTTACCTAAAATAAGGTTAAATATAATAAATAATTATTGAAATAAAAATTTGGTTTTAAACTATAACTTAGTGTTTTCCACTATTATTCAAAAATTGAATGTTTTCAGAAAAATACAAAAAATCCACCCTAAGCTAATTTTGATATTTACAATCCAAAAATTAAGTCCATTTTAAAAGATAAAATTTTAAAATTTCAAAAAGTTGATATTAATATTCATAACGGCTAGTTTGATTGGTTGTGTTGTGTTTGAACTTGAAGTTGTGTAAAACACACACTACTGTATTATTAAAAAAGAAGCGTACATTGGAAGCTTGGGGTGTTAAAATATTCCCTACTGAAAACCTCATAATAAATCCATATAACCTACCATCAGAATAATTTTCATAAAATCACACACTAGAAGGCCTATAACACGTGGATCCTAAGATTCTAGCCTAATTCATGAGATTCTTCTTTCACCTATTTGTAAAAAAAGTAATATCAAACTCACAGGCCTATTGAAAATTGTCCAAGGGCCTTAAATCCATCATAAACAATCATATCATAACAACATGTGTGTCACTAGAAGAGAAAATTACAAGAAACAATTACATCACAGACTAAAACAGTAATCCCAACCCTTTATGACATGGACTTCCTATTGAAATAGGTTTTCGTGATGCACCAGACCGGCATCCATCTCATGCTTCGACACATTTCTATATCTCATATCTACCAAACCCCAAACAATAATATAACAATAAGGCATATTCCATGATACCACTTGGTAACATCTAATCCCAGGTTCTACTAAAATGGTTCCCTTATATGGACCAATACAAGACCTAAAATGCACCTCCTCGTATGCCAGAGGCTTCTGACTAATAGTTGGGGACTAAAATGTCTATGAGGAGACTATACCCCTATATCATAGTGAACGTATAGATTAAAATAACCAAATATCGTATAGATTATGGTATATAGAAAGATTAAATAAATTTAAACTATATCATTTTGTAAATAAATGAAATGATATAAGGGCCCAATCAACTATGCCATACATTCAACCAATCACCCACTGGGATAGTTATATATTATAAAAATAAGAATAAAATAAATTTAAAAAATTCTCCATAGAATAATTGAGAAACACCTATTCCTACACCAAATACCAATCATGAAATACTACTCGACTATTCCATACCTTATATAGCCCTAAACCAAAACCTATTGCTGGAATAAACATGTGAGAGCTACTCAGGTACCCAACTATAGTGGTGGCCTGATTATGGTTTTAGTAAATCTTAATATGGTACCAACAATGATTTCTATAGAAAATTCCACTCATTACAATAGTGTGTGGACAGAAAGGGATAATTATAGACATGAAGGTAAATTAAGTAGTTTTCTTCAATTAACTAGGTTAATTTGATCAAAGTAATTATTTATTTAAAAATTAATAAATTTACATTGCATATCCTTATCCCAAGATGGTTGTTTGATCCAAATTGCTTTGGATTCACTATTTAAAAAACACAAATCATCGGTCCATTAATCCAATCGGGAATCAAAATGCCATGTAAGACCATCCAATCTTTTAGGTTGCGGTTAGGAAAACATAAATAATTAGTCAATGACTCTAACTAGGACTCATAATTTCATGACCAACCATCAAACATTTGATATGGAACTCCATGTCCATACACATGATTTTAGGAGTTTTAGTCCTTTCGCTGATAATATATTGTGCATCGGGGTCCCTGTAGCATCATTCTGGCCCCCCCAAAACTAGGTAGTGGAGTATTAGTCCAGCATCCCAAAAACCATTAGTCATATGAAGTGAAATATGCAACATCAATACATCAATCCAATACAAATTCCACTCATCATTTCCAACCATCACCATCCAATGTCATCATTAATCATTACCATTTTGTTCAATATTTCCATAATCAATTTCTTTCATGACATAAAAACAAATTCATAATTAAATAATTTCATCCTTCATATTAATAAATTTTAACATTGTCCAAATGGACCTATAAATAAATCATGTATCATTTATAATCAAACCCATTTTTACATTCCATAAACCAAAACAACATTCTTGTCAAACACTAGGAATCCACCCCTCAAATCATGGATCTTCCTCTTCTAAAAATAAAAAATGGTATATGAAATTATTTTCCATAAAAACCAGAAAAAGGATGATCAAATAATTTTCATCAATTGGGTCAACACACATATATTTAAAACAATAAATATATCCATATTTAAAACACCTTTTCTTGAGCCACTTGGAGGTCAATAGCTTATTTCAAAACAAATTTCATTTTAAAACATAACATTCCACCTTTGATATCCAAAACTAGGTCAAAACCCAAATAACAAATTTAAACACACTTCAAAATACATATAGTAATATTATTAAAAACTAACACATAAAACATTCCACTCACAAGGTTGGAATAACCAATGGTTGGCCATTGGTTTGGTCTTGCATCACACTGCATCCAATAAGATATGTGGAGGTCTAAATTAACAATTAAAAAAACAAATTCTTAAATCATGAGAGAAATAATATCACACATGGGATCTCACAAGTATTCCACAATTCACATGTAAAAACTGATCAAGACTTTGGGTATTGATATTAGACCACATACCTCATTAGATAAGATTTTCATAACATTTCCAAAGCATGAAAACCTTTCTATATCCTGTCCAAGAATAATCAAAGCACCTCATTAATCGATCAATCTCTTCACCACCATCTGGGCCCTAATGTCACACCAAAAAACTATGAGAAGTTAATTATATCAACTATAATAAATTAATTAATCAAAACCCAACTATGAATAATATTGGTAAACTCACTGGGTCATCTTGCCACACTGAAAACCATGATAACCACTAAACACATACTGAAGACATAACCCTGACTATATTTCTGCACAAATCCCTAAGTGGTGATACCAATTTGACAAAATTTTAAATTAATTCATTTAAAAAAACTATGAATATTTACCATGGTCACATGCCTTAATGATAAATAATAAAATGAAGCGAGGAATCCATCTCGGGGTGTATTATGCCCATGATGGAAAAACTTCTCATGAGTAATAAATGATTCCACTATGATTTGGAAAAATATTTAACAATATATAAACTATAGAAATTCTAAATTTTAGATAATGTTGAGGAGGATGAAAGGAAACCACCAGAATAGGATAACTAACCTCAAATTCCAATAAAACCCCATTTAAACCCCACTAAAATCGAAGGAGGAAAGAAGAGGAAGTGGTTCGGAACGCCCCTTGTTCGTTTTACTAGAGTGGTAGTGAATGGGGGGGGGGAGAGGGTGAAAACCCTAAGGGGGATGTTTGGTAAAGTACCCATTTTTAATGAAATATGGGCAGTTGTAGGGGTTGACTACATTGTTTTCCAAACTATGTGCTAATTGTATGGTTAGATCTATCCAAGAACACTACTCATAGGTTTTTGAGGCAGGATTGGAAAAACCCTATACTGACCTTTCACATCCCTAACTTCTAACACCACCATCATTTCATAGTTTTCCACATTGTTGGACAAACTATGCGCCAACCATGTTGTCATCACCCCTCTCTACAACAAGGTACGTAGTTGGTCTGAAAGAATGTGCATCTCGGGTTCCATGAATCAGAGCCTACTCAACCTCATATGGTTCCTCATTTTTCTTCTCATGGGGTTCCCCATACTATGATCTAACCATGGAAACCAACTATTTCCCATTTCAAATTGAAATAAAATCCTCTTTTATATCAAGGTGGAACATGGTTTCTCATAATCCATGCACACCAAACCAAACACCCTTTCAAAAAATATCCAAAACATAAAAATATTAAACTAACACATTCAATACTCATCCAAACACTCGAGATACCTTCAGAGAATAAATCCTCATCTCAAAACACCCTTTTGATACTTACAATAAATCTAAACCCCATTTCGAGACTTAATTCATGATTTTATCCATCTTGTAAAGAAAAATAAAATTCCTTCTGAAAATTTCTATCAATCTGGACATAGGATCTTACGATATATTTATCTTAAGTGTTTCAATATTATATCTATTATTTATATCTCATTTGAATGATTTTATTTTTCATGATGATTATTCCCATGTAAGTTAATTTATGTGTTTAGATTTATCTTACATTATAAATAATTCTTTTACAAATAGTCTCATCCCTTGTTATAAAATTCTGTTTTTACAGAATGATTTTATATTAAAAAATACATGTGCAAATGAACTATCCTAAAACATAAAGGAATTTATCTTATGAAAATCAATATTTCATAGAATGTTTTTGTAGATGTATTTTTATGTACATATTTTATATTATGTGGATCATTATTTATCTTATAAAATGTAACCTCATAGGTAAATTATATTACATAGTGAAGAATCCAATGAGTTTATAAATCATTTATCATATGAATGAAAATTTATATTACAATGTTGACATTATATTATTAGAATAGTACTTACATTAATTTATCAAATGATGTTAATTTCTCTTCCTAAGAGTTAGAGCATTATTAAAACACACATTATCATTTTTTTCCATTGAAATGTCAACGTATTATTTTATGTATATCAGATGAGAAGTTTTCTAAACAAGGAAAGGATGATTTGGATAGACTTTCTTTTTTATAAATATGAAATGATACATTGAAGACACCTTGTACTATAACCCACAATCTCAATTTGTTCCATATATTGAAAATAAGATCAAATACTAATTAATTTACTATCAATTTAGATTTTAAAACTATTATTCACTTGATCGTTAGGATTAACTTTCTTGGTTAGTTCAAATTCAAAAAATGTGATATAAAATGTATAACATGTGGATGCATCATAAAATAGAGAAAATATATAAAAGATACATAGATACATAGTCTTTTGTATACTATATCAACATTCCATGATCATATCAACTTTTATTATTATAATATTTTCTTTTTCAATCTAATTACCTCTAAATCTACTCATTAAACTATGTGTTGAACATATATCAATATCTATTTTCATATTTTTAATGATATAAACTAATTTTGTTCAAGTGTTCCAAGATAGTGGAAAGGTCATGTAAAGGGAGGTATTTTTAAAATCTCTTGGGGCATTCTAAAATTAAATAGTTTCTATCAATCAACTTGGAAACCCCTGGAGAAAGTTTCAGTATATTGAAAATTACTATACATTTAGAGTAGAGTGTGGGTGGAGTAGACTAGGTAATCTGTGACCCTCAAACAAATGTAAATGTAATTTTTCATTCATTATATTACTTTTTCTCATTAATTTTATTATTCTTATAAGATAATATTAAAACCATTCATTTCATAATAGATAGTGGACTTTTAGTGAAAAAATTTGAAGAACACAATTCACCCCCTCTTGAATCATTATGAAACATTTATCTGATGATCAATTTACATTTGTGTAAATTATAGGTAGATTATTTATCTAATAAAGGAAAATTCACAGTATATTACTAAAATATTTTGGTTTCATTTACCTTTCAATAGTGTAATGATTTTATTTAAAATTTATAAGTATTCACAAAAGTACCCTTTTCTTCATGTATAAATGATACTCATTTAAAACACTTCATACCTGACATATGTATTCTATTTTATTTTTTAAACTATAAAATTTTATTCCTTATATTACCATATCCCAATTTTATATTCATATGTTCCTCACAATTTATCTTCTAGTCTCAATTTTCCATTATATTTCTAATAGAAAAGTCACGCTCATGATGTAAGCATTTCTTTCATCATAGTCTTTTATTTTGAATCTTTTTAATCCTAACCTCTTATATCCATAACGATATAGTTTCTCTTTATCATAATTTTACCAATATGTTATTATATTAATATGAAAACCATTATTAATGCCACTTCATCCATTAAAAAAAGATACAGTTTCATTAGTGTGTGTGTGTGCGGAATACCGCCTCCATGAATTGACATCTTATATTTTTTTCATACCACATATCAGGACTGGTTTTAATTAAGTTATTTATGAATAAATATTATATATATAATATAAATATTATAATGAAATTTTAAATAATCACATACCTTAATTCCCACCCATTATATGAGAAATGAAAACATTAATCTTATGGTGTGCGGACTACCGGCTCCATGAGGTAAGATATCTCATTTTTTCCTTATTTACTTATTATTTACTAAAAATCATTAAATTAGACTGACCACCTTAAAATTGTATAAAAAATATAATTATTCTCTTATAATAAGTATATTATATCCAAAGTAATTCACACTCATAATCATAACTATCCATAAATTTTATAATGTTCATACTTGGTTGCAATTAACCAGAAACTTGAAAAATTCTATACAACACTATCATGGATGATTTCAGGAACACATATACTAATTTTATTACTATTTAATAATAAAAAATTATTTTTTCATGGTATTTTAATATTTATATTAGGTCTTCAACCTGTTATTTAAAAATCCTCTTTTATCGGAATAATTATAGAAATAAGCCAACATCGATTACATATGTGTGCAACACAAAAGAAACAATTATAATTAGAAAATAACATTATAAAATAATAAAATATATATTACATTAATTTATATTTTCTTTAAATGATTTAATGTTGTATAATAGTAATTAAAAACACTACTTTTATGAAACTAGTAAAAACGATCGGGTTATAAACACACGATGTGTGAAAATATGTAAAATAACCAGAATACATATAGAGTATGACAATATATAGAGTATAACCTAAAATATAAATGATTAATGTTATTAATTAATTGATTAATATATCCTTGTTTGTGATATGTGAGGATTATGTATGTTCATGGAATTTAGGATAACAGGTATTGGTTTTCCATGTCAAATACCTCTAGGTGATTCTTGTTTTATATTATTCAAACAATTTTATTTATGGGGAGAATCTACTAAACATTTGAGCTTTTATATCATCAATTTATTTTATTTATGGTATTTTTAAATCAATCTTAATCTTTCCATTTTGATGGTATTTTATTGAATTTTTACCCATTCTATTAGTGTGTTTTTTCATGTAAATTTTCATTCATTAGGGCTCATGATATATTCAAACTTATTTTATTTTTTTGTTGTTCAGAAATTTTATTGGAATAAATTTTAAAATATTCCAAATTAATTTAAAGGTTTATATAATTATATCATTATCCCATTCTCATATTGTTTTTATTCATGTGTTACCTACACCATTGTAAACCTCAATCATTTCCATGGTGGAAAAACTATATTAATTTTTAATATAGTCAAACTATGTTTAGGTAAATTGGGATTGGATTAGTGGTAATAACCCTGTAATACAACTTTAAAAATGGGGGTTCAAAACCCATTGGGTATAGGGTACTGTAGCAGTACTGTAGTAGCGTAGTCACTGTAGCAACGATGGTCACTATAGTGGCGGCAGGTCACTTGAGCGGGGGCAAGGTACTGTAGTAGGGGCGGATACTATGCAGTACTATAGCAGACGGAGTACTACATCAGTACTAATCACAAAATGTGCCATGGGCCAGAAAATTGGGACTACATGCCATGTAATGTGATAAATTCCCACTAGGACATTGGGCTATGTAATGGGTCTCCCTATACCCATTTAAAAGAGTTATTTTATTTATTTCAAATAATAAATGAGGCTTCATCCCCAAACTTTAAAAAAAGTTTGTTTAATTTACTTATAAATAAATCCATTCATGGATATTATAAATTGTACATTGTTTTGGAATAGATTCACCAAGCGATAATAACCCAAAAGGGATTTGTTTAGAATTGACTCAATCATCACTATGATGCTTGATGAGTCTACTTAAGACAACACACCTAACTAGACACACCTAGGGGATATTCATTGAAATATTAAAATTATCTTTATGAAATTTGATAATTGATTTTACTACCATTGAATTTGTCTCCTACCAATGTAGACTATTGAACCAAATTACTATCTTTTATGGATAACAAAATTTATTGAATGAATCCTCACCACTATATTTCAATTATAAAGGTAAATAAGGTTACTTTACTAATACCCCAACACATCAATGTTGGTTAAAGGATTTCATACAAGACATAAAAAATATCACATTGAATGGGGTGGTATTTTTTTATATTTTACATTATATGAATGTCCTTTTTTCTATAGGTTCCTTGAGAAATTGTATGAAATATCTTATTGAAACTTATAGTGAACATAATGGACATAGACTTGTGAGGGTGGGGACTGAAAATATACATCTCTTAGATACATTGATAGGTATCATGAGACAATAAAACATGTCTTTTTGGGTATACCACTCCCCATACATGTTTATTGTCTCATCACAAGTTCATGGAATCATGGTTTTATCTCTTGAATTATGCATTCCATCAATATAAGATCAAAAATTATATTTTACAATGTTTTAATTTATTTTCATGGATATATAATTACCTCAGTTTCAAATGAATATGTATTCTTATGGTTTATTTTTCCTTCCATAAAACATATTCCATATTTATGTCATGATAGCTTTCATAGTATTCTACTCCTTACAGAACATTTAATCTCACCCTGTTTTATTATCCTTTATGAAAAATCTATGAGGAGAACTATGTATAATTTTGAAGAATATTATAGATGTTATAATAATGTTCTTTCAATCTATTCATGTTGTATTTATGTTTTCAAATGTAATGTATATATGAATCTAGTTCTTCATGAAAACTAAGCTGTTGAGAATTATGTGAAATCTTGTATTCTATTCCAATATTTTAATATAACTATTGGATCTGGTTTGATGGAGTCTTGAATGTAACAGTAGGTGTAAAATAATGTTTATTAGGATCATTGGAGACTATATTTAGAGGAACATTGTTAGATATAACAATTACTTTGAAAAACCCTCAATATTTCTAGGAATCACTCTAAAAAATTTAATAGGAATTATAATTTTCAAGTAAATTTAATGATATAATTAAGTGAATTAAAATAATTAAAGATAAAGATTAACAAGAGAAATGGAAAATATGTCAACAACCTTGGTCAATGCAGGGATTTCCCCCCTGATCAAGTCAATAAGGCTGGAGTTTGAGATGATTTGACCATAACTATATTAGGGACGTTTATCTAGTCTATGAAAAATAACATAAACCAATGAGAGAAAAATTCTGATCCACAAAATGATGATACTATGTTGGATGAAATCATGTGAAAATAAAATCCACTATTAAATATAATTATGATTATAATGGTAGATAAACAAAGGATCAAATCCTTATAGAATATCGTAGTCACATTTTGAATTTGCGAGTAAAAAAAATTCAAAAAGGAGGTCTATCATCTTTAGGGAGATGAGGACCAATGGTGGTCATTAACTAAAAACACAATAGATGATTGTGAAATAGTGTACAAAATATAGAACTTTCTAAATGACTTTAATTCATGAAGATGTGGAGTATTCTATAGTTATTGGATGGGATAATTATTTATTTAAATAAAGATTATATTCTCCTACAATGGATATCTTTATGGGAGTTTTGGGAAGAGAGGATGATCAAGAACGATTTATTAATAAAGAAGATATAGTAATAATAGAGTATGTACCCATCAAAAAATACTTGCTGATTTATTTTCAGAATAATTACCTAGTCTTCCACCATACTGTGAAGCTCATTTGTCCATTGAACCCATTCATGGTGCAAGGCTTATATATAAAATCACTATAGAATTTCAGTAATGGATTTATTGGAGTTTGAGAAATATTAATACAAGTTTTTTGATATGTTTTTATATACCCAAATGTTTCACCATGGGGAGACCCTATTTTATGTTTAAAAAGGAAGGCTGGGTCTATGATAAATTTCATCGATTATTGGGAGATCAATTCCGTTATAATAAAAAATAATTTTCTTTCACTACGAATTGATGAATTATTTGATCAACTTCAAGGATCCAGAAACTTTTTATAGATCAATATTCTATTTAGATATCATATTCTATGGGTGAAGAAGGAAGATATATCGAATATGATCTTTTGAACAAGGTATGAACAAAATATGAAAACAATAATTTCTTTTCTACTGATTAATTATTCTTTTATATTTATTTATCTGATGATTAAACTATTCAAGGATTAAATTGATAACATGCTGGTAGTATTCATTGATGATATGTGGATATACTCAAAGAGATATGAATAGCATGAGACTCATCTAAAAATATTTCTCGAGACCCTCATAAAAAAAATATATGGTAATTATAGAATGTGTGAATTTTTCCTCAAAGAAGTTTATTTTTTTTCATAATATATCATTTGATGGAATATTTGATTACCATTCCTATAAAATGGTAATAAATGATTGTATTATATTTGTTATCATAACTAATGTATTAAGTTTATTAGGTCTTTTTGGTTACTATTAGTGGTTTTTTCATCATTTTTTCGGATAGACAACTTGTTAAACAAGATAACATGTAAAGGGATTAAATTTACAAAGGCATTGAAACGTAATGATTGTTTTGAAGAGATGAAGAGGATACTTATTAATTCAGTAATACTAATTTTAAAATAATATACGGAAGGATTTTTAATACATAGTGATGCATCAATGAAAGGACATGGTTCTGTCCTTATATGGAATCATAAGTTGATATATTATGAATCAAGGGAGTTGTATATCCATGAATATAATTATCCATCTCATGACCTTTAGCTGGATGCATTAGTATTTTCTATGAAAACAGGGAGATACTAATTTTATGAAAAAATATGTGATATATATATATATTGAAAATAAGAGTTTAAAATATATAATCTCTTAGAAGGATATAAACATAAATAAAAAAGGATGATTAAAATACAAAAGGAATATAATTGCTTGATACACTACCACATTGGGAATGAAAAAGGTTGGATTATTCATTGTGAATTAAGGACCATGGAATTATAAAAATGATTAGGATTAACAAGGATATTACATATAGAGATCCAGTAATGATGGATATTGTTACTTTTAGGCATGGTGTTCAATCATTCAGTTTCCAAGAAATTATTAAAGAAGCCTTTCTATAAAACATTGAGATGTCCCATTGGGATGAAAAAGACATGTAAATAAAGATTAATCCAATATATGATAGGAAATTGACAGACTTCATCTATAGACATAGAGTGTAAAATTTTAGTAAGAGTATATTTGTTTCCTCGATACTATTGTTCAAGATGGGACTACAAGATTAATCATATATATCAAATTTCACATTACACCCTAAAAAATTACTGATTTATATGTATTTTAGAGACAATTTCTTGTGAAATGGTTAAAATGAGAAATTTCATGGTATGTGTCCAAATGATTATTATAAAAAATGGTAATGAATAAAAGATTGTATCTTAAGGGATCTTTCAAACCTCTTCCACTACCTATAGGGTTGTGGGATAGTGTTATAATGTAATTTTTCATCAGTATTTGGAAGATTCCAAGAAAGAATGATTCTATATGGGTTGTTGTCTATCATCGAACTAAATAATTTCATTTCATTATGATAAGAGAAAATATACACATCGCACACCATGCCAGGCTATATATAAATGAAATGTAGTGATACATGGGGAACCGATATTTATTATATTTTATCAAGACCTACAGTTCACATCAAAATTATATAATTGTCTTCAGAGGGATATCAACAGTTCTATTCATTTAAGAATCTCATAACATCCCTAGAATGATGGGAAATAAGAATGGACTATCCAGACCTTGGAAGACATGTTATGATCATTTATTCTTATCTTACACATTATGTGGGATAAGTATATGAATTTTGTGGAATATTCACACAATAATAGACTCCATTGGATAGTCTAGATGATACCATACAATGAATTTTGAAGGAATAGGTTTCATACACCAACCTATTGGTATGAAGTTGGATAATGAAATCCAGTTCTCATATACCTTATAGAGGATATGAAAGTTAATATATGGACTATTTAGTATAATATAAATGAAACCTAGATTATAAAAAAATATCTATATTGATAATCAATGTAAATGTATGTAATTTAAAGTAGGAAATCATGTATTCTAGAAGTATTTCCCAAGAAATAGTGTTGTAATATTCGGTAAAAAGGGGTAAGTTAATACCTATTCAAATTAATCTTTCTAAATACAAGATTGAATTTGAGTTGTAGACTACAACATGGCTATACTACCCAACCTTTATAAAGTACAAGATGTCTTAAATGTTTCATTACTAGTGTCATACATTTCAAATCCAATGAATGTTATCACATATGGGAGAATAGATTCAGGTCCTGAATTTTCCTATAATAAAGAGTCTTTCTAGATTCTTATCACTAGATAAAAAATTTCATGGAATCAGAAAAATAGATTGGAAAATGTCCTTTGGTGAAATAATATACTAGAAGAGGAAACATGGGAGCCTAAAAAATCCAGGAGGATGAAATACCCACATTTGATTAATAGATGATATATAACCCAATTTCAATGAAATGATTATTCATAGGAGGAGAATTTAATTCTTGACATCCTATTATAATAGGTAAACATAAATTCATTGACTATCACACAATGTGAACTCTAAGGAGACTTTATTCATGCGAATATTATAATGTTTAATTTTTATATGTTAGAATATTTTTTTAAAAATTATTTTTTAATTATTCATAATGATACTAGACATAATTAATATTTTATTTTTTTCAAAAATAATTAATTTTAGGTGAATAATCGAGATACCATATTTGTTAAAATAGAAGATTTTATGACAATTCATTAATATAAGAATAAAATAAAACTAAAAAAATTATCTTGTTAAAATATATGTTTCAAATGTGTCATTATAATTTTTAAAATATATATTTCAATTTATAAACATTTATTTTATTTTCTAAACCCAAAGTAAATTTTTTCAATAAAAACGAGTTAATAAATTATATATTTACTACTTTAAATTTAACTCATCACTTTTAGAAATATAATATTATTAAATTTATTTCAAATTTTGTGTCATTTTTCCCTAATTATGTAAAATTGAAAAATATATTTTATGGAAAAAAATACGATTATGTGGATTAAAGTTAATTACTTTGATAATGGTAAAACAATTTTTCTCAAAATATTGTTTTACTAATATTGAATATTTTTTATCTAACCAAATATATTAATATTTTATGAATAAATATTATAATAAAATTACCAAACCATATATAAATATATTAAAACTCATTAATTTAGGAATAAATGATAAATATAATTAGGGACACCTAATTGTGAAGACATTTTTTCTAGAAATAACTATTTTTCTATTTATTTGATAATTTAATTAAAAATAAAAATATTTTTTATTTTGAAATTGGATTGGAATAAATAGATTCTATATTTTGGATTAACATACCATAATTTTTCAATATGGAGTGTCTTATATTTATAATAAAATATAAATTACTTAGTTAAAAACCTATTATTAAGGTAAAAACCAATATGAGATAATGTAAAAAATATAATTGTTAATAACTGAAAAAATATATAGAAATTATTTGGAAATTATTTTTTGTGTCTTTATCGACCCAAGGACACCAAAATATCCTTTATTTAAATTTTTTGAAGCCATTTACTAAAACTCACCAACCCATATTTTCCCGAACAACACCTGAGTGGAGATGTGAAAAAACCTCATGTATGCCTCCCAAAATGAAAGAAGTTTCCAACTAGTAGTGAGGGTCTCGATGGAGTTGTGGGTGACTATAGAAATTATATTAAGAAACTTGCACTAAAAAAATTTATATTTTAAATTAAATCAAATAAAAACAAAACAACATAAAATATAATCACAAAATAATAACATTTGTTATTCCAGTCACATAGAAAATAAACCAGGCGCCAATCATGGAAAGCCAAACCCGAGTATAAAAGGATTAAGAAGTAAAATAATAAAATACTAAAATACCCTCTATATTCTATCATATGATGTATTCATGCTTCATTATTTATTTATAGATATTAAACTCTGAAACCATTACATTACATGGATCCCTAATCATGAAGTCTGCACATGCATCAAGATGACCAGGAATGGTTGGTGTAATAAAACCAAAAAGGATAGTAGAAATTTCTCCATAACATGATTTCACACATATAATAGTTGTATTTCGTGATAAATTTAAATTCACAGGAATGAATTAACAATCATATGTTGAGAAATGATGGGCTAACCAATATACCACATTCCCTGACCATACATGCATTGAATCCATGATTGATGGATATTAATAGGGCATATCAAGAGTGATAAAGAGTTTTCCATGGGGATGGTGATCATGTATATCAGTATCCACAAGTCATAGAGGATTATCATGACACACGTTTTTCAAATTACTCCTCCATCATGGGTTGGGAATCAAGACTATCAAACCCTGTCTTAGTCACAGGTGAGGCCCCATGGTTGTCATACCGTTCTTATTCAATATAATAGTTTTCAAGGCCTTAATACTCCTACTACCACTATCATGTGTCAGCCTTAGATAAATAATTCCCCTACCCTATGTTTAGGTTCATATTCATCATCATAATGTCATGTGAACTCCAATTCTAATGGATAATAATATTATGATGGTCCAACTATTCCAAATATTAGTATAAATAACTCCAAATATATGATAATCACACATAATAGGGTAGATCATATATAAGTAGAACATAACATTCCACGATGAGAAATTGAATGACCATAAAATTACATGTGTTCAATATCTAACATGGTATGATAAGCTACATAATCATACTCATAGAATCTGATATCATATTTGGGCATCATGGGCTCCACACACATGCACATGTCATCACTATCATGAATGGTTAATCGAGATATTATAATAAAAGAATTATATCAAGGGAAAAAGAGTATACATAGCCCATAATGGAAAGTAACCTATCATATTTAACTCTTTTAAGATAACCTTTGTGATATGTCGATGGAGGATACACGAGTCACGACTGTGTACCAACTATATTGAGCTTATATTATAATGACCCTATAAACGAATCAAAATTCAATAACATCTAGTGTTCATGAATGAGATTAAATAAGATTCTAAATCTAATGGATTAGATCTAGACAAAAATACCTCTTAAAGCCCCCCACCAACACTAGTTCTAGGATTTATAACCGAAAGGTTGTAATTGCACTAGATATGTCATTGATCAATTAATCATCCAATAATTAAACAGTAAATGGAACAAATATCCACAGATCAAGCCATCACAATCCAAATATATGATTCATCATAGGATAGTGAGGTTAAATCTAGAATGGTACTTTATAATAGAGGTTTATATATCACACACCTTAATTACCTGATCAACAACACGCATGGATCCACCTTAATTAGACTAATAAGGGAAGGAAAATGTTTTTAATGCCTGTGGGGTATCTAGTATTGAGAGGGATGATATTTGGAAAAATATTGGGTCAAACAGGATGAGTAATATCCATTAAAAAGTACTTTTGGGTCATTAAATCATGCATGAAATTTTGGGTTTTATTATTTACAAAAGCATCAGCAAACTTGGTGATTCTTTTTTTCATTAATAAGAACCCAAATGGTTTGAAAAACCATGGGTAATCCATGCTTTTTTCACCATCATTTGTCACTAAGATTTTGGGGTGTTTCACATGATTATCTCAAACTATACACTAAACATTTGACCCAATTATTCTTCTCTAATCAATTTAAATTTTTTCCTCATGAGAACCATAATGTTTTCTATAACTATTAAAAAATGTACAACCCCTTAAAGTCTTATAAAACCCTACAAAATCAACGAAAAACACCTATAACACAGTCCAGACACATCATTATTCAAAATAACAAGAATAAATGATGAAATTACATCACAAATCTCTTTAAAAATATGATTTTGTAATATTCTTCCCTTATAATGACTCTATATCTTGAAGTATCTTCTCTATAAATCGTTATCGAAAAATGTAGGACACTGAGTTTGAATATATGATTCCCACTCGAAGATTCGACTCAGATTCATCCACTCCAACATAGTATCTAGATAATTGGAATTTTATTCCATGTTAAGACCTTCTCACTCTGATGTGTAATCTATATCTATCATTCCACATATGATGCATTGGGATCCATCTCGATATCCTCACAATCAATAACAAGTGAAGGATCATGCATGTGCGTTTATATATCAAACACATGAAACATATTTTTCATACCTCAATATCATATAGGAAGGTCTATATGGAAATAAATAGTCCCACTATGAAAAAAAATCATAAATTGTCCCAAAAATCTCAATGATATATTTCTTTCATATGAAAACATTGACGCACACTGATTGATGAGCCACCCCCAAGAAAACAATTTTACCAAAAGAGTACTAAAAAGGCCACCTCCTATAGTTAGACCATGATTATTTCCTACTCTATGCAATGGTCAAACACATCCTGATTAGATTCACTCTCTTAGAGGTATCCTATGCCATTGCATCGACATGACCTACCTCAACTGCATGGCCTTGACTGCTTGGTTCATCACCCATATATGTCAATGTCATATGAGTTTTTTGAACATTCTACTAATGACCTCAACAATTTCATGTGTTATGGCTCACACCAATCCTAAACTCCTCTATAAATCCTACCTCAAATATCTAATGTTCTCTGATTGAGATTCCCCATCTTACCACACTACAAAAACTTTCTCAAAGGTATATTACAAAACATATAGTAGTGTTTGAACTTACCATATTGAATAATTATTGAAATCCTCATAATAGGATTAAAAATGAAAAATATACTAAACCTACCTACCACCACCCTGCTACACATCCTCAATATTTATTTTCATACTACCATATTTGATGATCTCCATGACTGTAGGAGTTCCACCACCCTAATAATTGAATGATGGAAGAATTATAACTACCCAATCCTCCTCTAAGAACATCTCAAGTAGTCAAGAACTTTATCAAAACCAACATGGACATTGTTTTTTCAAAACTCTTAACATGTTGTCTGATATTAGGTTGAAGATAAATCTGAAACGTCCTAGACTATTATGCCTTATTTCTGTCTAAGAGGGAATAAAAATTAATAAGTTCAGTGGAATGAGTGGTGTATGATGATACTACCATTTATTTCCACTGAATCTCCATAAATTGCTATGCATGATCCTTTGTCAATATCCCAGAAAATAATTCCCTAATGATAAGATTATTTAAGGCATCCTAATAAATACACTCATGTATTCCATCTTTTCAGTGATGATCCTCCATCTCCTAGTAGGTCCCTAATGAATAAAAACATCTAGCTTGATCCATTGGACCTCCCGTGATTTTTCCAAGTCAAATATTTCCTCAGTAATATTAATCCAGTCTTGCACATCCTAAGGAACACCACTTCCCTAGAATTTTGGTAGATTATGGAGTCAGAATTCATGATCATAGTACACTATAGTCTTCTATAATCCTCATACATGTGTAGGTAAAATCTAGAAGACTCTAGTCTAGAGTGGATACACTGCCTAAACAACTGGATCTAGTGAGAGGGAATACTCAGGTGAATCCTCCTACGTAGATCGTGCTGGAAATGTAATATCCTAACCAGAATGATAATTATCAACTACATCACCAAGATTCTTACTCAATAATATCCCAGGAATCATTTTGTGAAAATTAAAATGAAATTTTAGAATGCTAAGAATATCTTTCTTAAGAGAGGAACTTAAGAGGCTTAAGGTAGACATATAAATATCTATCCTTGGAGATTCCACAACAAAAGGCATGACCCTCTTATTTCAACCCAATTATCAATACTATACTTACATACATGTATGAATTTCATAATAATATATATATATATATATATATAACATAATTTCATGCCCAATTTCAACTAACTAATTCAATCACAAATATATTTGAACATCGTGGATCAGAAATATATCATAAAATAAAGAATAATTCAAGGTATTCGATAAAAGAAATACTATGAATCAGAGATATATATATGGCATGTGATACAATAATCCTACTAATTATTCTTAAATGTACACAAATCCCATAAAATTTTAACAACAATACAATCATTGGAAACATGGATCTCCGTTACACTCGATATTTCCTGGGACATGGAAACTCCCCTACTTGATTTCTATATAGCCTATTTCATTTTTACTATTAATACAAAATATTAAATTAAAGGAACCACTATCCTCTAATACCATTTTGTAACTCCTAAAAACGTTTTTTTAACATAATTCAAGTGGAGATGATATAAGACCCCATGTGTGCCTCTCATATGCAAGAGGTTGCCAACTAGTGCTGAGGATGCCTATGGATTAGTCGGGAGACTACACCCTCTATATAAATATCCATAAAACATATATAACATATCATAACTAATAACATATTGACATTCCCAAAAGGCGTAGTTAATTCCTCTTGGTGTGGTCAAATTATAAATTTATATTAACCTGAACTGTACTATTTTCGATGCTTTTGCTGGGGGTAGCATTCATATATGGGGATGCACTAGTTATTTCCCAAAATTCCCTCTTTCCAAAGGAGGTAAACAATCATCACTTCTTCAGATATGTTTTCTCCATTAAGAAAATAGGATGATGATATTTTGTTCTCTCCATCCATGAATTCATACTTGGAATTTTTTGCCTAGTCCGGGTCACCCATTAATATTAAAACATTGTTTTTTAAACTCATAGTGGTTCCATATCATTGTGGATTCTAGTCAGTTACACTACTTCTATCATGAAATTAAAAGGGGTCAAGTTATGGAAGAAACCTTGGGTTAGGGGAGTAGTCTGGTTGGGCATCGCTAGTGTGTATGGGAACTGAAACCCAGGTACACCTAGATTTACTCTTATGATAGGTCATCTCTAGGGAGTGGAAGATCTGGGAATCCCATGTCATGTGGTGGGAATTGTATTCCATTAGTATGACTCCAAGGTTTTCCTCGGCTTCCCATGTTTAATGTAGGGTATTCCACGTGTTTAATGTATAGGGGAGATGGATTAGACTGATCAGAACATTGATGATAGTGGATAAGATGGGTAAATTCTCATGAGGGAGTTCCAAGAAGGTTTAATATATGAGGGGATCAAGAGGCCCAATTAGGATGAATCTGATGTGGCATGTCCCAAAAAGGGAATACATCACAACATAAATGCTGATCTGGACACCACAAAGGGAAGATCAAGGATGGTCGGTCTACATGAAGGTGAAACCAAGGTATACCATTGGTTGGGATTGTGCCTCAACGAGGCTTCCAACATACACAAAAAGGGATCAAAACCCACATAGATCGAGAATGGTGAGGCATGGAATCAGGTGTGAAAAAAGGACAAAGACTGAGAATCTTCTTGGGGCTTACTCATGGTTAGATTTTCAAGTACTATTAGATAAAAGATGATTTGGATTGGGTGTAATGATTCCACCGAGATGTGGTGGATTGGGTAAACTTCAAGATGTATGATGATGAAAGTGTCTAAGTATGATGATTAATGGGAGAAACCGACATGTAGATGACTGTAGTGGTGTTGGGATTGAACCCCAGGGAGGCATCCTATGTATCCCCATGGTAAAAAATAAAAGTCCAAATAGTTTGGTGGGGTAATGGTACACCTATGTTGGTGGAACATGATAATGGATGTGTGGATGAGGACCCGAAGGAAATGGAACCTCTCGGTTAAGGAATGATCTTTTTGAAACACAAAGGATCAAGGGAGAGACCAGGATGGGACATGGGTGATAGTATAGAACATAAAAGAGGCTTCTGACGCATCCCTATTGTAGGGAATAAAAGTCCACAAAGTTCAGTATGGGGCATGGAATTTGAGTGTACACAAAAAATATCAACCTGATGATATGCTAGGGCTTACGTGTGGTATGCAGCCCATCGCAACAGAAAAACTCCTGGTTGGAGGATTGTGGATTAAGTATTGGGCCTATGCATGGTTAGTTTACTAGTTACATATCTGACCCCACTAAGGGGTGGATCAAGGATATGGGTCCCAACAAAGGGGATGACGATGTTTACCAGTGTTTGGGGTAGAACCTTGAGGATTATTCCTACGTACCCTATCTTAGGAGATAGGGATCAATACCAACGTAGTTTGTTAGGGTGAGTCATGTTATTGGGGTGGACATGATGGAATAAAAATGAATACATGATGGGTCTTACACATGGTCAGTAGCCTGAGTGCTGAAGAGAGCATCAAAATTAATGGAATATTTGTGTGGTTAGCCGCCTGGGGAAATACGATTACCTTGGGGAGGAAGATCTGGGAGATATTTCCCAAAGATGCTTATATAAGATCATAAGGGAAGACCTCTAGAATGGAGAACCAATGTTTACCATTGACTTGGAGAGAACCTCAAAGAGGGTTTCTACATACCTGAAAGGGATCAAAACCCACATAGTTTAGAGATACTGTTTAACATCATACATGATGATAGGGGAATATTGTTTATTGTCATGCAGGATGAAAAGTGAACTTCAGTGAAGTGGTTGGGATAGATGGATAATTGGAAAGAACCTTCGAGATTCTTCTTCTGTACGTTTCTTAGAAAGGAAAAAAGATCAAATTTCACGTAGATAGTAAAAGGGGGTGTATAGGGAATACACACCAAGGTTTACCATAGAGGCTGTTCAATTCAAAGGTCACTCTAAGGCGGTGTGAGTCATGCTTGGTGTGAGAAACAAGATGTGATAATAGACCTAGTGACCATGTCACGTAAAGTGCGTCCATGAGAGCTGGTGTTTGGATTAGGCATGGCTAGAAGCCTAAGGATAGGAACACTGGGAGTTACTCCATGAGGGAGGATTGATTAGAAAGAAGGGTGTTTAGACGTAAGAGGAGGATATGTCCATCTTACCAGAAATACCCTATCATTGGGTGTCAGGGATTACACAGATATTGCATGAGGTTCACATGATGTTAAAGTATATAGGGAGAGGGAAGTGAGAGGGCACTAGATCCCATCCCCTTCACACTCCTCCCAAAGAATTACATTTATGTGGTGATCCCAGTTTAACATCATATGTTGTAGACATGGGTGCTTAAAAGTTTAAGGTCCTCTAGCTCGGACAGGGAGGATTCACTCCCTACCCATAGGAAAAACATAATTTGTACCAATGCACTCTTTTGGAATGTAAGGTAAAAGTAATTTGATGTGGTAAGGGGGTTGTGAAACGATCAATTGGAGGGTCTACATTAGCATGGATATGTGAAGAAGAAACATTTGTTAGCATTACTATGAGAAGAATCATGAGGAAAATCAACGCAACTTGAAGCACCACCCAAGGGACTTTGAAAACAATTCGTTCAATCCTAAAAGGCTTCTTGGGAGAAGAGTTCACAAAGAATCATACCTTGAAGAGAGGGGATTTTCAATTCTCATGGGATTTCAGAGAACAAGGGCTCACAAATGATATGAATTCTCAAAGAGGAGAGAATTTTGAAGCATAGTGTCCCAACCTATGCATGGAGTAAACATGTTTTTGGAGGGTGCTTCGGGAATCTTTGGTACATTGAAATGCCTCGATTACCCAAAGGGGACTCCTACCATAGAGATGGACAATAGACATAATGAAGGGAATTCTTTATTGAAATATGTGTATATCTAAGATAAGGAAAAGGTTTATCACAATGATCCAGTACCTCAGATGATTCATTAGATCGATGGTTCGTAGATAAAATAATACTTCACGATTTGGGAATTCGGAAAACAAAAGGTCGGGGTTCTATTACTTTGGAATGGGTGATCTAGGAAAATTTATAGGTTCCATAGGGTGAAATTCTATGAGGGCGCTCTATGAAGTAACTTGTGCTCTACCATCGAAGGAATATTTCTTCATGTTTCTTGGAGTTGTGAAGTCGATCATCATCCTCTCCATGGTGCATAGGATTACTTCATTCCCTCCACGACTTCCGTAGAATATTATTTCAATTTCAAAGGAATATCAGAGGAACACTTCATTACATATATAGAGAGGAAAATTCTGTCATTTCCATCGTAGTTGCGGATTTGACCGTTGTAACACCCCAACCCCACTAGGCTGGAGACGGTGAATTACTTGTGATATTGGAATTCCTAGAAGGAATGAAAATCCAGAAGTAATGACCTGTTTAGTAGTCTTGATGAAACTAGATACATTGATTGAACATAAGTTACATTGGATAAGGTTACAGGATACAATCCATAATGAAAAACAAAATTTTCATCCACTAGCACTCAATAAATGGCCACCTCTTCAAAACCTGTTGAAGGTAAACAATGAATGGGCTGAGCTCAAACACTCAATAAGGGTTAAAAATAGTGGAAGCATGAGTACGCTAATAAGTGAATCATAATCAATCTTACATAATCAAAAAGGCATAGAGAATAAATTAACAACTACTGCCATTAATAAAATGAGAATGAAACTGCATCCATAGATTTTGTCATAGAGAAAACCTCATGGATAATAATAATAACCGACAATAAATAAAGATAATATTTATTAATTGGACATCATCTATCTGGAACAAGAAACTATAATACCGTAAAAATGGTTTACTGCTGTGGGTAGAAACCCGTCTGATTTTTTTGGAAACAAACTCGAAGGGTCTGTCGCCAAATTGTTTTATCTCACGAGACCTACCGATGCATCGAGGGGATGTAGTGGGCCCCACCCACCACTACATCCAAATAATTATATATAAAATGATTCTGTACCAGAGAAATATTCCTTTTCAATATCAGTCTAGAGTATAGAATATGGATTCATCAATAACATCCAAAATATACACCATATCTGAAATGGTATATGGTTTAGACAATAAAAATATCCCTGACATGAGATTATGGATATTTAATAGAAATATAATTTCAAATGGAAATTAATATCTAATGGGCAGTAGCTACACAACATAAGGATTATTAGGTGCACAATACAAAGTTAGTCACAACAAAGGGGATATTCTTGAACAAATGTGAGAGAGAGGATCCATTACCTTATGCTTGTAGGTGTTCTTGTCTAGTTTTTAATGACCTGAATAAACAAATTAGGATTATAAATTCATAAGTCCATAAGATTTTTTATATTTAATTGATATGGTATAACTTTATTTAGTTCATTAATGGGTTTTTTGATGGATTTAAGATATTCAAATTTATTTTTTTGGAAGCATTTTCTTACTTGGTTTCATGCTTTGTTTACTTGTATTCATGAATGGAAGTTGGATTGAAATATGGTTAAACATCCATAATTGTTAATATAAATTATTAGTGAAATTAGATATACATAAATTATCTTATAATGATTCTGGTTATATTCCATGATGATGACTCATTCGATGAGTTAAATACAAACACTTGAATTTGGCTTGGCAGTTTGGTGCTAAATAAACTTGTTTTGTATTTTAATTCCATAGTATGAAAGATTTAAAATTCCTGAACATAAATAAATATAAAATACATAAATTATTACCTGGTTCAACCATAAATTTTTTTTCATGACCAGAAATGAAAAAATTAATGTAAAATGAAATTACATCGTCTACGATGTCGGTAATTTGACACATCACGGACAATGTTTATATTCCTTAAATAAGTGGGGGAGGAGAAGAATAATGATATATAATTTTCCATAAACATTATAACATCAGGAAAATAAAAGATTTTGGAGCATACATTACTCTTGGTTAAGAATAGGTGAGGAAAGAAGATGAAAATAAAGAAATCTTAAAATGAATGAAAACTTGATAAATTTCTCACAAAAATTCGGCAGCCTAACGGTGTCTCTTAAAATTTCATAAAAATTGTTTGATGAGAGGAATGAAATATCTCATCATTAATACATATTATGTAAAGTAAGGGGGAATATTTAATGAAATATTCCAACACAATCCAAAGGTAAAGGAAGAGAATAAAATAAAATGAAAGAAAAGAATGAAAATAAAAGAAGTTGTTAACCTCTTGATTTATTCTCCTTGAGATCATTCTTTAGGGCATTGATTTTGGTCTTTTGGTGACACCAGAAACTCTATAACATGGTTAAGAGACTTGGGAGGATTATTGGGTAGAAAATTGGGGATCTTCAAGGCTTATTGAAGTGAAGAGAAGAGGTGGTGGGGGGTTTATAGTGGAGGAGAGGGGTAAATTTTGAATATTTAATTTCATTATTTTTTTATTTCCATCAAGACAACCAATAATATTGTTTCATTTGACACCTAACAGTAATAATGATATGTGAGTTTGAACCAAGTGTCCTTTAATCACTTATTATGTCATAAATGGATTATTTTACCGATAAATTGAATATATGGTATTTTAACGTATTTCACTATTCATCAAAAATTCAAAAATTTCAGAAAAATCCCAAAAATTCACCCCTACCATTTTCCGATATGTAGACTTCAAAAGAGATATCCATTTTTAAAAAATAATTTTCTAAATATTATTAATTTAATTTTTAATTAAAGTCATAGTTAATTCAAAAAATAACAATCTTGAAGTGGAGTTAGTTTTATGTTACATTGAAAAATTAATTAAGATCTCATTATCTTATTTCCTTAAGAAAATGAAATAAAATTAATATTTGCAATTCAGAAGGGTCATATTACTATTCATATTACTATTCATAAGGATATGTTAGTATTCACCAAACACCATGTTTTTTCTATCAGACACCAAATGACTTACCGATCACAACTCTAGATAACCATTTTTTTAAATTCAAAACATAGAAGTGGAAAATTTATATTTAATGGCTATGTTTTGAAAATCTCCTAAATATCCTAGTGTTGTCTCAAAGGAACACAGTGATGAATAGAATGTATTTAAGAGAAAAAATCATAAAATGTTTGGGGTGCTACCTTATTCCCTCTTTCAGAAATTCCGTCCTCGAAATATTATGAATAAAGTCCACTAAAAAGATGTGGGAGGTTCTTCTTCATGAAATCCTCTGGTTCCCATGTTTCTTCCTCCATATTCTGATTTCTCCAAAGATCCTTTACTATATGAGTAGTTAGATTTCTCAATACCTTCTCCCTTGTGTCAAGAATCCTCATAGTCTTTTCACAGTATGATAAATCAGGTACCATTTCTATTTCATTATATGTGAGTACATGTGTTGGGTCTAGCATGTACTTATTTTACAACTTTACGTGGAACACATCATGAACTATGGAGAGATTTGGTGGAATCACTAAATGGTAAGCTACAGCTCTAATTCTTCCCAAAATTTTAAATGGTCTTATATAACTGGGGCTTAGATTCCCTTTCTTAACAAACCTTAAGACACCCATCCATGGATATACTTTCAGAAATACATTATCGCCCAAATGAAATTCCAAGTCCTTTCTCCGGTTGTCAGCATAACACTTCTGCCTATATTGGGTTTCTTTAATATGGGATTGTATTTTCTACACCTTTTTCGTGGTCTCTTCAATAAGTTATGGGCCTATAAGTTTCCCCTCACCAACTTCATCCCAACAATTTGGAGTTCGACATCTCTTTCCATATAATGCTTCATATGGAGACATTTGAATACTAGAATGGAAACTATTGTGGTATGAAAATTCTACCAAAGGTAAGTATTGATCCCACATACCTTGGAAGTTAAGAGAACATGACCTCAACATATCTTCTAGAGTTTGAATAGTCCTTTTAGATTGTCCATTGATTTAGGGGTGATATGCAGTACTCATATGAAGCCTAGTATTAAAAGCCTTCTGGAGACTTTTCAAGAATTTTGACGTAAACTAGGAATCTCGATCAGAGACAATTGGTAGAGGTGCACTATAAAGTCTCACAACATCATTAATATAAAGACTTTCTAGGCTCTTAAGTGGTAAATCCACTCTTATTGGAAGGAAATGTGCTGTTTTAGTGAGACGATCAACAATTCCCATATTACATCATTCCTTCTAGGTGTCATCGGTAGTCTGGAAACAAAATCAATCGTAATGTTATCCCAAATCCACATAGAAATAGATAGAGGTTTCAGAAAACCTTTGGTATGTTGTCTCTCGGCCTTCACTTTTTGACAAACTAGACACCTTGGCACATAATCAGCAATTTCTCGCTTCATAATATCCCACCAAAAATATTCCTTCAGATCTCTATACATCATAGTGCTACCTGGGTGTATAGAGAAATTTGAGCTATGAGCATCATCTCATAGTTACCTTTTTAGCTCATGTACTGATGGAACACATAACCTCTTCCCAAACATCATAACTCCTTCTTCATACATGAAGTAATCCAGTCTTCCGTCCTTAACTGCATTAATTTTCTTCTGCAAGAACTCATCATTAGATTGAGAAATTTTTATCTTTTATAGTAAAGATGGTTTAGAAATCATTTGAAAGAGGAGTGATGTTTCCCCTTCCTTATCAGTTCCCATATCCATCTTCAGTAGATCGATGAATACATGGTCTCATTCAATCCTTATTTGAATCATAAGGCCATGATATTTCCTACTTAATGCATCTTCCACCTTATTCACCTTTCATGGGTGGTAGTGTATTGAACAATCGTAATCTTTTAGTAACTTGGGCCATCTTCTTTGCCTCATGTTGAGTTATTTTTGTGTGAAAATGTATTTCAAACTTTTGTGGTTCTTATTAATCTCACTTCTCTCTCGGTAGAGATAATGCGTCCATATTTTTAGAAAAAAGATTACGGCTGCTAACTCAAGATCAGGAGTTGGATAATTATTCTCATGATTCATCAACTGTCTTGATTCACAAGCAATAACTTTATCATTTTTCATAAGGATGCAACCCAACCCATTCATTGATGCATCGTTGTATATCACAAATCCATCACTTTCTGATGGAAGCGTAAAAAATGGAGCATTGACCAATATTCTTCTCAATTATTTGAATAATTCTATACACTCTTATTTCCAGCCAAACTTAACTCCTTTACGTGTGAGCTTGGTTAGCGGGTTAGCCAGTCGGGAGAAATTATGAAAGAAGCATCGATAATAACCTTCTAAGCCAATAAAATTGTGTTCCTCAGTTATTTTTGTTGGTGTGGGCCATTCATAGATTACCATTATCTTTGCAGGATCAACTAGGATTCCATCCATAGAGACAATATGAACAAAAAAAGAAAATGACTGAAGCCAGAATTCACACTTGCTAAACTTCCCATTTAATTGATTTCTACAAAGAGTTTCCAGAATAATTTGCAAATGATTATCATGATCTTCAAAGATTTTTTAGTATACCAGGATATCATCGATGAACACCACAACAATGTTATCAAGATATTCCTTGAAAACTCTATTCATTAATTACATGATAATAGAGGGTGAAATAGTCAGTCCAAATGGCATCACTGTAAAAACGTAATTCCCATACCTAGTTCAAAATGATGTCTTAGGAATATCTTCCTTCCTCACACACAGTTGATGATATCTAGACCGAAGGTCAATATTCAAAAAGGATTGTGCTCCATGGAGTTGATCCAATAAATCATCAATCCGTGGTAGATGATACGTATTCGTTATTATAAAAGCATTTTTCCCTATAATCAATGCATAGCCTCATGGATCCATATTTCTTCTTGACAAACAGGACTGGGGCTCCCCATTGAGAAACAATAGGACAAATAAATCTTTTTTTACTCAAATACTCTAGTTGTTTCTTTAGATCTACCAATTCCACAGTGGCCATTCTATAGGGAGTCTTTGATATAGGTCTTTCATCACGAGTAAAATAAATAGAGAAATCAACTTCTCTCACTGGAGGATGTCCAGGAAAATGCTATGAAAATACATCAATTTACTCTTTCACTAGGTTCACATCATCAATTTGAGGATTTCATTCCTCACCCATAGATGTTGGTTTATCTTCCTCTCCAAGTATTCCATTTAGTAGACCTACTGCGGGTGGTTCTCAATAAGAATCATGTGGCGATGTTTCTTCCCTAAAGACAAGGGATTCTACACCATTTTCAAAAATTGTAACTTCCTTCTTACAATAAATCTTTGCATCAAAATTTTACAGCCAATCCATGCTGAGAATTATATCAAATTCAGTCATTGGTATGATAACAAATTTAGTAACTAAAGCACGTTTTTGTTACTGGAGGGGAACTAGTCAACATGCCTTTTTTTCAATGATACATCCCCCATGAGTTTTGACTCACAATGACTTTATTAAATTAATGTGGAAATATCTAATTTTTTGGAAAACTTAGAAGATATAAATGAATGCAATGATCCAGAATCAAATTAGGTGTTGGTTACGTTTGAGGAAAGATTTAAAGTACCTGCCACCACATAATTAAGGACTTCGACCTCTGCAGTTGTAATCTCATAATCTCTCCCTTGATCTCTTGGCCATTTCTAAGTCAACATTCCTTGGAATTTAGGACTCTCATTTTCATAGTGTCCCATCTCTCTACAATTGTATCATTGATCATCATTCAATTTTTTCTTCCCCTTGCATTCATCAGATCGGCGACCCTTTTCTCCAAAGTTATAACAGAGTCACATGCCTTTCAAGCATTCCCCGAGATGATTCTTTCCACGGTTCTCGAATAATGGGAAACTATTTGTTCCCTTGCTCTTGTTTGGTGATTCTCCTTTTCCTTTGTTATCTGAGAACCGCTTCTTATCTTGGTTTCCTTTGAAATGATTTGATCAATCAAGTTCCCTCTCTATTTTGATGGAACTTGATACAATTCCATCATATGATGAAAATGTCTGAGAAGCGAGTTCCCTTATAAGACTTGGCTTAAGACCTTTAAAGAAATGATCAATCTTGTCCGCATAGTCATGTACGTAATCCACAGTATACCTGGCTTGCTTTGTGAAGGTATCCCCATACTCCCTAACACTGCCTTCTTCCCTTTGTTTCAAGCTAAGGAATCTTCGCTTCATTTATGTTCGTTTCTCATGAGGGAAATATTTCTCAACGAATATTTCCTCAAAATTCATCCACTCCATATCTATTATTTCTTCTTCCTCCATGGTGTTCTGAATCAGGGACCACCATTGGTCAGCGTCACCCTTGAGACAATATACTGCCAGAACCACCTTCTCATTCTCATTGCATCATAATTCCATGAATATCTTCTCAAGTGACATGATACACTGCTCAGCTACCACATTATTTTTAGTCCCACTGAAAGATGGGGGATTCTGCCGCATGAAACGATCCAACACAGATGTGGAATGGTTATTAGTTACAACTTGAGTAATTTGTACCAATATAGTCATGATCTGATCTGCTCCAACATTGACTTTGTTGAATTTCTCAGAATAGAGATCCCTACATTTCCAACGACTATTGATTCCCCTTCTTCCATTAGACTCAATTTCTAAATAATGGGATAAACAAGATTAGTTTACGAATCTTAATTAGAAAACCAATCAACATTTTTTTAAAATCTATGGTTAGATAATCTTATAAACATGGTGTCTCTATGGTAAAATTTACATTAAACTCCTTCATAATGGATTGTAATGAAAATATTAATTATCCCAAGCATATCCCCTAGGAGTGTCGTAACCAAGAGTGCAGCAAGGCCCATTGTCATGTACCATTTCCCATTCAAGTCTTGCTCAAAGTGGGGTTTTCGAGTTTTACCCCTTGATACATCTATGCCAGAGCTGCCTCTAGGTGCTCGTATCTAGACAGGGATGTATTGCTTGAAAGATCCACATAATATACTCCTTACCAAAATAATAGTATGTTCTTGTAAGTTTTACATCAAATACAACCTTATGGACTTGTTACTTACTATATAATTTCTACTCTAGTTTCCTAGATTCCTACTAAACATCCTCTGATACCAACTGTAACACCCCGACCCCACTAGGCTGGAGCCGGTGCATTACTTGTGATATTTTCATGGTTAGAAGGAATGAAAATCCCAAAGGAATAATCGGTTTAGTAGTCTTGAAGAAACTAGATACCTTGATTTAACATAAATTACATTGGATAAGGTTACAAGATACAATCCATAATGAAAAACAAAATCTGCATCCAATAGCACTCAATAAATGACCTGCTCTTCATAACCTATTGAAGGTAAACAATGAAAGGGGTGAGCTCAAAATCTCAGTAAGGGTTACTAATAGAAGAAGTATGAGTACAATAATAATTGAATCATAATAAATCTGACAATATAAAAATGTCATAGAGAATAAATGAACAACTAATTCCATTAATAAACTGAGAATGAAACTGCATCTATAGATTTTTTCATAGTTAAAACCTCATGGAAAATAATAATAACTGATTATGAATAATGATAATGCTTATTAATTGGAATTCATGTATCTGGCACATGAAACCATAATACCGTAAAAACAGTTTATTGTTGTGGGTAGAAACCCATCTGATTTTTTTGGAAACAAACTCAAAGGGTCTGTCGCCAAACTATTCTGTCTCATGAGACCTACTGATGCATCAAGGGACTGTATTGGGCCCCAACAACCTCTACATCCAAATAATTCTTTATAAAATGATTCAATACAAGAACATTATGCCTTTTCAATATCCATATAGAGTATAGAATACAGATTCATCAATAACAACTCAAATATACACCGTATGTGAAATGGTATATAGTTTAGACAACAAACATATCCATGACATGAGATTATGGATATTTAATATAAATATAATTTCAAATGGAATGTTTTCTCAAATGGTATGTAGGTACACAACATAAGGATTATTAGCTACACAATACTAAGTTAGTCAGGACAAAGGCGATATTCTTGAACATAAGTGAGAGAACGGATCTCTTACCTTATGTTTAAAGGTGTTATTGTATTGTTTTTAATGACCTTAATAAACAAATTAGGATTATTAATTCATAATTACAAAACCTATTTTATATTTAATTGATATTTTATAACCTTATTTAGTTCATTAATGGCCTTTTTTATGAATTTAAGAGATTTAATTTTATTGTTTTTGAAGCATTTTCTTACTTGGGTTCATACATTGTTTACTTGTATTCATGAATGGAAGTTGGTTTGAAATATGGTTAAACATCCAGAATTGTTAATATAAATTATTAATGAAATTAATGTGACATAAATTATCTTATAATGATTCTGGTTATAATCCATGATGATGAATCATTCAATAGGTTAAAGATAAACGATTGAATTTGGCTCGGCATTTTTGTGCTAAATAAACATGTTTTGTATTTTTATTCCATAATATGAACGTTTAAATATTCCAGAACATTAATAATGATAAAATAAATATATTATGACCTTGTTCAAACATACATTTGTTTTCATGACCATACTTGAATGAATTAATAGAAAATTAAATTACATCGTCCACGATGTTGGTAATTCGACACATCACAGACATTGTTTATATTCCTTAAATAAGTGGGATATGAGAAGAATAATGATGAATAATTTTCCATAAACATCATATCATCTAGAAAATACAAGATTCTGGAGCATAAATGACCCTTGGTTCAGATGAGGGGAGGAAAGAAGAAGAAAAGAAAGGAATCATAAAATGAATGAAAACATGATAAATTTCTCACCAAAATTCAGCAGCCTAACGACGCCTCTTATAATTTAATTAAAATAGATTGATGAGAGGAATGAAATATATAATCATTCATAAATATTATGGACAGTAAGGGGGAATATTTAATGAAATATCCCAACACATTATAAAGGGAATGGAAGATAATAACATAAACTGAATGAAAAAAATGAAAATAAAAGAGGTTGATTACCTCTTGATCTCTTCTCCTTGAGATCCTTCTTAAGGGCTTTGGTTTTGGACTTTTGGTGAGACCAGCAACTCTGGGATGTGGGGAGGAGACATGGAAGGATTTTTTGGCTGAACATTGAGGATCATCAAGGCTTAGAAGAGTGAAGAGAAGATTTGGGGGGGGGGAGTTATAGTAGAGGAGATGGGTAAATTTTGAATATTTAATTTCATTATTTTATTATTTCCATCAAGACAACCAATAGTATTGTTTCATGTAACCTCTAACAGTAATAATGGCATGTGAGTTCTAAAAAAAAGTCATTGCATCACTTATGAGGTCATAAATAGTGTATTTTACTGATAAATTAAATATATGGTATTTTAACGTTTTTCACTATTCATCAAAAATTCAAGAATTTCAGAAAAATCCCAAAAATTCACTCCTATGATTTTTTGATCTGTAGAATTATAATGTGAAATCCATTTTTCAAAAATAATTTTCTAAATATTATTAATTTAATTTTTATATAAGGTTATAGTTATTTCAAAAAATAACAATCTTGAAATGCAGTAAGATTTATGTGAAATTGAAAAATTAATTAAGATCTCATTATCTTGTTTCCTTAAGAAAATGAAATAATATTATTATTTACTATTCATAAGGGTAATATTACTATTCATAGGGGTATGTTACTATTCACTAACAACCTAGTATGTTCAATCAGACTCCAAATGACTTACTGATCACAACTCCAGATGACCATTTTTCGAAATTCAAAACATAGAAGTAGAAAATTTATATTTAATGGCTAGGTTTTGACTATCTCATAAATATCCTAGTGTTGTTTCAAAGGAACACAATGATGAATAGAATGTATTAAAGAGAAAAATACCATAAAATGTTTGGGGTGCTACAACCGTTACTTTTCTCTGTGATGGGCATAGAGAATCCATCGACATTGTTTCGGACCTAGTGTTGAAGGAATTTTCACGGGTGCATCATGAAGCATCCCCTTTGTCCCAATTTAGTTTCCTTTTCTTATTTTTCTCAACACATATATTTTGGAACGAAAAAATTTCCCCCTCAGAAATGGATCCCAGGAGAAAAAGAGGGTCATATTCTGAGGGTACATCTGCAAAATTTAATTAGATTGCAAAGAGGGATTGGGGAGCCGTATCGCTATGCGGATAGATGATTTGTGGTTTGAGAACATTTTGAATATCACTGTGTACTGGTGTAATTAAAATATCAGTGGTCATCGCCTATAAATAGGAGAGGAAGACCCCTCTTTTTTCTTCACATGTATCCATACTCCCATGCTTGAGCTCTCAAATTTGAGAAGATCTGCACGCTCTGAAAATGTGCATTGCAAACTTGATTGGTGGACTAGTGATTTAGGAATAATACTCTTTGAATTGATGCACCATGATCCTTTTTTACTCTATTCCACACAGCGAGTTCATAGACACTGTGATCATGTGCACTGCGTGTTTTGTTTGCAATCTCTATAATAGAGCTATGTGACCGAGCTCTGCGATCGAGCACATTGATTGAGCTCTGCAAACCAAAATAAAAAAATACTAAATTCATGGGATAGAATGACTATCCAAGAAGCTGCTTAGGGGGGGGGGGTCCTCATGAATGATTCCAAAAGGGGAGAGATGCCAAATAATCTGGGCATCAGGTTATATGTACGAAGCCTTTCAGATCATGAATCCCTAGTGGAGTTCCTTTCATTAATCCAAAAGTACTATCATTTATGAAAAATAATACATTTGTACATCTTTTTAAGGATGGATGATGTTATCATCCCTGAAGCAATTAGGGATGAACTAGCTTACTGGTTTAGGAGTACGTCTTGTAAGTGCAAGTGGTTCAGGGCAACCGACGGTCATACATGGGAAGACCAAATGCCTATCAATGTTGACTACCCATATAACCATGTCAATGGTGTTTAAGTTAAGGAATTGGATCTTGAGATATCTCCCCCATAGTACCAAACCATCCTCAAAGAGGCTTTGGGGAACCTGGAGAAGGTGTGGATAGATTATTGGGACCTGTTCTTGGGTGGAAATTTTACGGAGGACTGGTTATGGGCTTACTGGGTTTGTGCATCCAATGAAGAGTTATAGATATAGATGAAGTGACTAGGGCTATATAAATCTACGTGGGCCTCCAAATATCACATTCATCAGCTGAAACACGTGATTTCATAGTTTATGAGAAGGTGGTCGTCGAGTACCAACACTTTTAATCTTCACCATAGGGAGGTCGACATCAACCAATTGGATGTCCATGAGATCTCATGAATTCCAATCCTAGGGGCGATGTACAATGATATCCTCCCTACATAGAACACATGGGCAGATACAATGAAGATGTTGTCGCTGGAAAAGGCACCGATGGATCTTGTGTTGTGTGAGGACAAGTGGTCGGTGATGGACGTCCATTTCAAGTTGCGGTTTTTGAGTTTCATAAACATCCCACCAATGCTTTTTTCTGAAGGGGATGAGGTTCCCCAAATTCTATTTGTCATTCCTCCAACACATCTAAAGTGAGACCAGTGTAGTAAAGAGAATTCCTATTGGAGAAACCTAGAGGATAGTCAATGGAACTTATAGGGGTATAGTTTCAACATCTAGCAACAAATACATTTTTGGCTGGTTGGGTTTATCTTGGTTCTTATCTGTGGATGGATGTTTCTAGTCGGGGACACAAGCGTTGGTGTGTGACTGAAAACATTTATTATGGTATCTATGTTGGCGATGGTGGAGAGTGTCAATTTGGGGATCCTAGTGATGGTCAAGATATACAAGGTGGTGTGGCACATCAGTGAGGGAAAGAGGCCACATAGGGTGTGCAGTCCACTCCATATTTTGTATGGATGGATAGAGACACATATGGGCATCTATGAATATTGGAACCCTATTTCCCCTCCCTGATCAGACCTCTGACCAACCATTTTGAATGTGGTGAGGTGATTTTCGGACAAGATGACTCCTCCATTGGTGCTGAACATATCTTGGAAGGCGGATAAATACAACTTCCATTTATTTTTGTTTCCAATAGGTTTATTCATTGATGAATAAAATGGAAATGAGGAGCATAGATCTTATGTAATATCCTTCTGGGGAGGAGTTTTGGTTGCAAAGATTGACTGAGGGACTATCTACGAGTTGTACACACCTCACCGCATTGCGAGGATGTTCTGTTGCATGTAGAGGTTGACCTCAAAATCTACCTAGGAGAATGCCACGATGACCATTCATGTGTGATGAAGAATATGTGGCTCATGTTCACATGGGAGGATAGAAAAATGTGGAATGAGATGCCTTTTCCCAAATCTATATGTGGGCTATTCAAGGATTATTCCAAGAGCAGGGAGAGAGAACACATAGGGGAAATGTTGAAGAAACGAACCATCCATGTTGGTGATGGGGTGCCTACTCAACCACAAAACTAGGGCTGAAAGATGGAAAGAACATTCCATGATGGTGGGTCTACAATATTGATTAATCAAACAACCCCCAAGACCTACATCGAGCGAAAGGAAAGACGCAGTGGTAGACCTGGTGGTCCTAGATGAGCAAAGCCGATATGATGGGAAGCCACCAATGGGGTTCTGCAAAATATCCACTCAGGATCATAGGAAGTGTCTCTTAAACATATAAATACTAGAGGATGTTCTTTTTTCCATGTCTTAGGACACTTGGGACGTTAACAGAAAATTCATTACTCCTTCCAAGAATTGGAACCACTATTGCCATATCATGATGGATCTGTCAAGGATCAGCCATGCCAAGGCCAGTTTTATGGTGCCTCACGTGGAAGGGGAGAAATACATCACCGACCTAGAAGACTCTGTGCACTCTTGGGGTACTTCGTGTCTAATTATGGATTGAGTGAAAGTACTATATAACCAAACATTCTCACCACAGTTGTCCTCTACTAAGTTGAGGGTGTGCTTCCACTTCCCCAAATAATTAGAAGAGCCATCTTGGGAGGGAAGAGGATGGAAGAGAGAGCCATTTAGAGGAAGGAAATGTTTCAACCTTGGAGCTAGAAGAGTTTGTCAAGGATCTTGAGTTAAACCCTAAATCATTCATCTATGGCCCTCATTTAGGTCTTATGGGATTTCTCTGCTTACATTTTCCTTGTGTAGGATAACGACACATGTAAAACTTGTTCCAAATTGAAAGTAGACATAGCTTAAGGGTCTGTTCCTAGGAAAATGGTAATTGTAGAATATATTATGACTATGAAACCAAAGGTGGTTCTCCATTAGTAGTTAGTGTTCCGAACCATATATGGGTAGCCACATCCTTTGATTCTGACAAAAGTATCTAAAGGGAGAGAACGATTATTTGATCCCAGTATGTCATCTCCTTCATAGGATTCATAACTATTTTTCATTGAACTAGGACAACTAATATCTGTTTATTTACACATGAACAATTCTTAAAATGGCATGTTCCGCCCAAGTCATGATAGTTGGGGCTCCTGGTAGTCCTTTTCTAAGGGGAACCTGTATCTTTGTAGAATGAGATGCTCACACTGACCATACTAAAAAAATCATGGAAACAGTTAGGACTGTTGGCAGGACAAAACCTGAGATTATCGAGGAGGAATATGGTGACGAGGGTCAACCTGATGACATGGAACCCAACCTATCTGACATGACACCAAAATAAGACCATGTTGATAAATATTTTGAGGTGTTCCCATCATAGTAACCTACCGACCTAGAAGAATGGGATGAGACTAGTTCTGATGAATATTATATCAATGAAGTTCATCACCAGTCGTGGAAATTGATCAAGAGTTTCATCAATGAGACCCCACATGTAGAGTGGATATAAAATACAGGGAGACTTTTTTCCCGGGTATGCAAACTATGCACTGGAGGAGTTGAATCCAGACATCCTCATATGATCTTTTGGGATTGCATTGAAGGAAAAATATGGGAACATGACCACACCCTCGTTGTTAGCTGGAAGAGAAGAAAGTCTATCAACACCAAGAGAATCCAAGTGGATGAGAAAGAGATCCAACGATTGAGGGAACGGGGGAATGAACATTTTCTTTCATCGATTCACAATCGAAAATCATATTGTGATTTAAGGAAAAGTTAATAGAGGATGAGGACCAAATTAGGCAGGAATCCCAAGATATGGATATTATCCAAACTGATTAGGACTAGGCACAAATCAGGGCCGATGAACTACACCCCATTATTTTCAAAGAGATTCTAATGATTAATAGGAAATAGAAAATCCTGGATTTCAGAAGACGGAGATTGGTGGATCTAGGATGCTCCATTAAAGAGGTCAACCCACCTATAAATTTGGTTAATCCATGGGGGATTTATTTTTCACAAACTCACAGACACAATTTCATTCATTCTTGTTTATTTTGGTTGTGTGCATGAGCCTTGTTATCTTCTTTGATTACTGCATCTCAATCATATCTTTGAAATATCTTGCGATCAATCCCTAAGATCATGTGGGTCATTTTAGATGTGATAAACAAGGGATGACCAAATAATTATTTCTCTTGCAGATGAGAGTTCCAACCAATCAGCAGACATACAGGGTCTGAATTACCACTCTGATTTTCAAGGGAGAAAAGGGGGGAATGGTTATAAAATATAATTCTCAAAATAGCCAAACATCTCTCCCATAAGAAGCTCTAGCACACGAGAAGAATAATTCCAGGGTTGTTGGTGTAAATCTGAGCAAAGGGAAATGAAGAATATGAATTACGATACCCATAATTTGGAATGTAGTTAGGATGGAATAACGATAGATGATAGCTATTGAGTAAATTTGAAACAGAACATCAGCATCGTGTTAGCCTGAAATGGGTTCCAAAAAATAATGTCCAACTGCTGACCGCATTAAAAAACATGGGGCCAAACACAAAGTGTCATCTCATTTCCTTTCGAACGTTGGCCCAGGACGGTAAGTGAATGTTAAGGCCAAGCATCCTAACTATTTTAGGGTTCCTTCATACCTGGAAGGTAATACGGTTCCGAATAAGGGGAACACAAAGTGTGGGGTGCAGTGATGAGATATTTGAATAGAGTCCAAATCACTTAGAATTACACTACCATGAAAAAATGAATCGACTGAGCATATCGGTATGAATCAATATCAGTCCTACATTTAGGAGGTACCTCTCTAGTGAGGACCTAAGATTGTCTACAGTTTTACGTCGTCTAAATGGTGATGATAACCATGAAGTTTAGAATTATGCATTGAGGATGACACATGAATAGTTTAACTTCGTATGATCAGAACATTGCACCTAGTTTAAGGTGGTATTGCTAGGACATTCCTCAAATGTTTAATTTCGTGATACATAGAATAAGAACCCATAGTTTAAGGTCATGTATATTGGACAATGATTAGGGGAAGTGAACCAAAAAAGTTAATGGTCCTAGTGCTAGGCCAGATTCTAAATGACAAGGCGTCGCTATGTATCCCATAATGATGAGAATCAAGCTGAACATAGTTCCTGAGCAGAGTGTTTTCAGCAACCAATGATGGTGGGGGAAATCCTCTCTACTGAGGAAGTTGATGCATCCCTTAATTATCATGGGGCATCATGAATTTTTTCAAGGTAGTGTCGCAGTTTAAAGCCATGCACCGAGGACATGGGTACCCCCGCCCCCAAGGAGAAATGTGCGGTGTTATTCCCAACCCAATGTGAATGAGGACCAGAGAGGTCCAAAACACATCACACATTCTTGAAAGGGATTTTGTGGCCGAGAATTCTGAGATAGATAGTTTACCATTCAGTTGGCTTGACCTGGGGACCTAATTCCCAAATGTATTTACGTATCCTGCAAGGGTAAGAATCAATCCTTACATAGATCTCTATTTTATAAACATTTTAATGTCATGTGGTGAGAATCAAAGTGTTATAGTTTAAGGTTGTATGGTAGGACCAGTGGGTCACACTATATTTTATATGGATATTAACCTACCACAACCCCTAAGCCTACATGATCCATTCTCGGTGTCGAAATATGGGGCGTTGTCTGGCCTTTCCTGAGAGCATGTAATGATGGAAGAGAAATAACAGGTGGGGAAAATTGTAGATGAACCATCATCCCTACTGGATGTGTGAGAATGTATGGTGTTAGACAATTTGGGATGTAAAGGTTCTATAGACGGAATGGGGAATTAAACATTTGATTCATAGAATTCTATTTTTGGGACATAGTGGGACTGTCATGATGATGAAGGAAACCTAGTGACTATGTTTGAACATAGAATCCATTTCCCATTATCCTAGAATGGGAAAAATGAAGTTTGACTACTAACCAAATTCACTACATGGAACATATTTCATAATTTTGGTCAAATTATTTCAGGATGTTGGCCCAAGATGGTAGGAGAGCGCAAAGTCCTAGCATTCATGTCATTTGGGGGTCCCTTTGGATATGAAAGATAATAAAAACACAAAATGATGGAATATTTGAAATACAAACATTACCGATAGGGTTTAAGAGCCATGGTGGAAGAATACAAGTAGTGGTAATCTTGAATAAAGTACATGGAATGGTTATTATAAACTCGACATGAATGAGGACTGAAAATTTATGCACCACACTAAGTACTTCTAGGAGAACCCTGGACAGAGGGGGCTGAGGAGGAAAAAGTGGTTGCAACTGGACCACATATAGGAAGTCTAGGCATGACTATGTATCTTCTAATAATGGGAATAAAGCCACACATAGCTCTTGGAGGTTGTACTAGAAGAGGCTAATACCAAAATAGAGTGATATCCTCATTTAAAGAGTAATATCGTAACTATTATGCAGTTTAACATCCTGAGAACATAGATGGTAAGAATATCAAGATAAGGACCAAGAGATCTGAGTATAAGGTTCCCATTTTATTGTCAGGTGCATGGGACATGCCGGTGTAGTTTTTTGTCATGTGTTAAGGAAATAAAAATGGAGAACTATCTTGAGAGATACGTGACGTGGTTATTGAAAACCTGATGTGAATAAGGACACAAGTCAACACCACACCACATACTTCTATGGAAAATCAGGCCGAAATGGAATAAGATGGTTCTTAATGATGCATCCAGACCACAAACAAAAGTCTAGGTGTCCCTGTATTTCCCAAAACAATGGGAATCAGGCCACTTGTAGTTCTTGATGGTGGTATTTCATGCGGCTAATACTGAAAAAGAGGCAAAGTATTCTCGAGTGAAGACATCATATGGATGGGTAACTTATCATTACACAGTCTGGTTATAGAAGATATAGTTTATCATTTTATGATAAGGATGTAAGGGATCTTAATCTTTGGACATAGAGCTCGAACCCAAATGGGGAGATTCCCTAAGTGAAAATACGCAATGCAGTGCAACAAAGAAACTCGATGTGAATATGGACAAGGTAGTTCGCATCGCATTAAAAATTTCTAAGAGAATGCACATAGTTTAATGTCATAATTCTTGTAATAGGAAACCATATCTCTTAGTTTATGTTCATTGTGTTTGGACTAAAAAGGAAGAATGGCCCTTCCATACTAGAACAAACCTAATCCAAATCCCTAATCCCACATGAGCTATGCTCGGTGTGGGAAATAATGGAGGAAAAGATATTTATAGTGAAAAGAAGCACATAATAAGGGATTATGGCGTGAAGCCAAGGCTGACCCCGAAACAATATTTTATCCTCCCAAAGCACAAAGGTGCACATAAGGATGACACTGAGGCTGACAAAGTTCTGTCTTAACAGGATGAGATGGAATGAGATGTGAATCACATGCCCAACATTTTTGGTTAATAGGGTTGACATATTGATAGAGGATATAATTTTACCATATTTGAGGCACAACATTCATATCGCTTGGCTTGAAATGGGAAATAACACCCAAGGGTTGGCTGCTGACTATTTTCAAAATGCGAAACTTGTCTCAAAATGTCATTCGAAATCCTCTAGGACATTGTCCCGAAATAGTAATGGATCCTTAAGTCCAATCATCCACACTGTTCTGGGGTTATTTTGAATGTGAAAGGTGATGTAAACGCAATTGAATTGAAATATTAATCATGAAAATGAATGAGATCATGTCCATGCAGAACCAAAATATCAATGTTCAAAACCATTGTCCATTTGAGCATGTTGATGTATCATAATAGAGGTTGAGAAGTCTAGACAAGAAGGGGGAAAATGGGTTGATAAACCTTGGGCTTGACCCGGAGGTGAAATGTTTAGGAATTCCTATGTATACTATTAGTATGGGAATCAATCCATATGTACTTTTGTAAAATGGAATTGTAGGATTCAAATTCCAGGGGAAATACTGTCATGCAGGTCTGGCCCATGTGCCAAAATTAGTGTCATTAAATGGATATTCTTTCTTCTTTAGAGTTGGTGTTTTTTTGGGACAAAAACCTAGGATGGAGAATCCAGGTGTCACTAAAGGAATCAATCCATATGTATGCATTGAAAAGTATCATGGTAGATGACTGATTCCAAACATGATGAATCCTCAATAGAGGACACCACAATGCGGTGCCTTTTTTCTCTATGCATTTAGGATGATAATGTCGCATTTTAAGGTCACATGACAGGACCTACCCATGCACTTTAGCATTTTTTGGAAAAGAAGAAAAATTTTAAAGTAATTTGGCAAAATAAAACATAGTTTAATGTCATGTGGTTTGGACGCATACGAAAGACCCAATTTCTAAAGGTAATACACATGGCGTGATAAATCATACTCAACGTGAATGAGGACAAAACTCTACACTACACCATGCAACATCCTAGGGGGGTGGGACCTTCAGAATAGCGGTCAGAAAATAATGAGATACATAGGAATAGACCCAAAGAATAAATTTTCAAGAATTCATACGTATTCCATAAGGATAGGAATCAAGACATATGTTGTTCTTGAAATTCCATACAGTTTAATGTCATGTAGTAAGGACCCAAAGAAAAGGGGATGGAGAGATCTCAAGAGAGGTATGTGGCATGGTTATTAAAAACCCATCATGAATGAGTACATAATTATAAACCACACCACATACTCTTGGGAGAAATTAGGACAAAGGGTCGGAATGAAGTGAAGGGTTCCAAAAACTGGGGCTGCACCTGAGGAAGAAATGTACGGGAATTCTTAAGTATCCCATAAAGATGGAAATGAATCCATATGTAGTTCTTGAAAATGGTGTGCAGTTTAATGTCACACAGAAAGGAAGTGTGTAATGAACGACATTCTAGAATGACGATAACATTATGTAGTTGTTTTAAGCCCGATGTGAATGTGGAATAAATAAGTCCACACCACACTCTATTCAACCCTCATTGTGAACTAAACACGAGGGGGGAGTTTATTGGGATGGACCCAAAAACGATATGTATGGGAATTCCTACGTATCACATGATGGAGGGAATAAATCCACATGTAGTTCTGAAAATGTCATGTAGTTTAAGATCGTGTGACAAGGATGTGGAAGATCTTAGTTTGAGGTCATGGATCTCGGACTGTAGATGCCCGTTTTAATGTCGTGTGCATGGGATAGAAGGGAGAAAAAGGGGAATCACTGAACCCATCATTTGAGAGATCATGGGGACGAAATTAATGAGTGAGAATAACTTCTTGACATGTTAACAATATATTATCCATCTCTTGTGACCTATAATGGGATCAAACAATCCATCATTGATCCCTGACCATATTCGCAACATGATACTTGTGTCAAATTATCATTCAAGATCCTATGGGATGTTGGACACAAATAGTAGGATATCAAAGGTGGAAAGAGACTAGGCTTCTAAGGGTCCTTTCAAATTGAAATATGATGCAGACCAAAATATGGTGACATGTGAAGCATGGTGGTACCTGTGCATTTTAACTTCTTACGATAAGGACAAGGGAGATCTTCATTTAATCTTGTAGTGATAAGACCATGAGGTTTTTTCACCATTCACATTTTATCATCATATGGGATGAAATGGATCATAGTTTAGGGTCCTATAGCTCAGACCGAAGAGTATTCTTACCATTTATTTTTTAACATCATGTAGGACAAGGATGATATATTTATCATACGATAGGATAGAAATTCCTTTATGCAACGTTCTGATTGAGGAATTTGGAATTGGGGGGAGGAGTAATATGTTCACCATCTATAGTCACAAGAGAGTATGCTACATTGGGGTAAATCTTGTGACTGACCTATGGTCCCTCCCATTTGGGCTCTAACATTAGTGGCTTCCTACCGGGTATCATTGGCTTTCTTATGGCCAATACCACATCACCTTGTAAGAAAGAGCGGAGGAGAAAATTCTTATTGAAAACTATATAAATATTATTTGGACACCTTTTTAGATTACACAAGTAATGAATCATGTTATCGTCATGTACATCTAGTTCATCCAGAAAGCTTTCAACTTCTTTTTCTAGTGCCTACTAATTGTCGACGGTAGTGCGTAGTGAGGGTAAATTAATCTCGATGGGAATGACTGCCTATGTTCCGTACAATAAGGAATATGGAGCCACCTAGGTGGAATAACTAATCTTCATTTGGTAAGCCCAGAGAGAAATGGGGAGTTTGTTCAGCCAACTCTTCTTGTTCTGACCAACCATCTTCTACAAGATGTTAGAGATGGTTTTTTAGAATGCTGAATATGACCATTTTCTTGCACATGATAGTGAGAGGTATTTTTAGAATTTATCTTTTACTTGGAATACTGTTTCATCAGCTCAGCAACCCAGAACATGGTTCCTCTATTAGTGAAAATGGCGTAGGGACTCTAAAACTATAGATCATATTGGAGCTCAGGAAGTGAATTATGGAATGGGTCTTAACATCCTTAAGTGGAACTGCCTCTTCCCACATGGAAAAGAAATCTATTGCAGTTGAGATAAACCTTCATTGGTGAGCTGTTGTTGGTGGGTATGGTCCCACGACATCGAGTCCCTAGACCATAAAGTGTTAAGATTACATAGTAGTATGGAGAGGCACTAGTGGCTGATGAACAAAATTATCATTGATCTAGGATGCATGGAACCTCTTGGAAAATTTGATACATTCATAGATCATGGTGGGCCAAAAATATCCCAATCATCAGATCTGATGAGAGAGTTTAGGCCATGCCTGATGAGCCACCGTAGGAACCGATGTGAATATCCTTCTTAACCTAAGAAATATCATCTCATTTAATTTAAAAGAATAGAATGCCATACAACCTAGGTATTTAGGGGATCTATTCAAGACTGGGAGCACTCTAGAGGGTGAACTTCATTGCACACTATCAGATTTTTTCACGTTCAGCTAAGTCTATTGGGAGATCACCGTGTTGGACATTCTTGAAAAAGGGAGTTGTCCAGTCAGGGTTCTCCCCTAATAATACAACAAGGGAAACTAGAGCCCCCGATGTAGAGTCATCGGCGCTAAGGTGGATTACCTATGGGTTATAATTGTAACATCCCTGTTCTAGGAGACGCCTAAAGGTGCCCCGTACCCGATTGGTCACATGGCCTCAAGCGCATTTCCAAAAACACCAGATGTAGTTGAATTGTAGCAGTGGCCATGGGTGTGATAGTGGGGAAACTATTCCCTCATTGACAGAGTTACATAGTGGAACGAAATAGATGACAATAGTGGAAGTAGTAATAATACCATGAAATGGTAAATAGCGGAAGTCTAGAAGTAAATAAACAACTGCAACATATATATATTTCAATAATGATGCATGTCACAAGTATCTTGAAATGAATCCAATCAGGTCACAATGCTGGAATACAGTACTAAACCAATTTACAAAGAAAAAAAATTAAACTCCAGAAACATTTCATGACTCATCTTGGTCACATGCTCTCCAACTCCATATAAATCAAGTACCTGAAATAGAAGGGAGATTTCCCTTATCTTTACCTGTAGAAATATAATCTTTTTGAGCCAAAAATCATGACCCAAACAGGGTGTGAGACAAACCCCAGTAGGAAACCACCCAATGATCTATGCCTAACAGTCAGTGAATATATATGGGAGGCAATAAACAAAAGGAAGCAGTAAACAAGGAAGTACTCAAAAGTAAACAAACCTACAGTTTGAATTGAATAATTTTCATTTATCAAGATACTAAACAAAAAAAGAAACCATCTGGGAAGTACACACATCCTAACCCCTCTGTTTCAGTCAAGAAAACAGAAGAAACCCTCTAGGAAGTACTCACAGTCTAACCCCACTATTTTAGATTTAATAAAGACTCTCTGCGGAAGCACTCACCATCAATTCCTCCTTGTGGTCTTGTATAAGTTACTATAGACACTATGGGGAAGCACTAAACATTCAATTACCCTTTTGGTCTCATAAAAAGGAACTACATACACTATGGGGGTGAAAAAAGTGCATCCCCCCTATGGTCTCACATCATAAAAGTAAACATACACTCTGGAGAAGCCCTCATTGTCCATTCTCCCTATATTCTACTGAACCAAGTTCCTATAGCCCTGTGTAAGTCAATCATGCAAAAAATGATATATTTCAACCTTATTAATCCTCATGAAATACTTGGATAAACATTCTACAGCATCTCACATTATGTCCAATTAAATCACTCCATCATAACAATATTTGGCATGGAAGACAAAGCAGCCTAACAGGAAGAGCTAAAAAATGGTCAATATCAAGAAAACATGGGAAATCCATCCATATAAATGTAAATAACCATATTTACAATCATAAATTCTCTATTCAAGCACACAAGGCATAACATGCAATAATACGGATGAAACCCATAAACACGCAATACCTCGAATAAGGGTATTGGGCACATTTGCACATTTAACTCAAGGACTAACAATAGAAAGGCACAAAACACCTACCTCGTCATTTTTTGAACGATATACATGAACTTCAGGCCTTGAATCTCCCTATAATTCCATATATCTACGAAAATGCTAAAAACATTCAACCGAGGATATCACACAAAAGAGGAGAAAAGATGATATAAAGCTCTAGAAGAAGGACAAACTCACCGATGTGATTCCAATGAAACTGACAATGTTTGATTCGGGGAACGGATGGTGTGTCTTGGGGTTAGAGAAGATTCAGAGGTATTGTTCACTCCTAGATGAGACAAACCTAGAAGAAGATCTTTTTGTGAATTAGACACAACCCTAACCCATTTAATGAAATAAAAAGAAAATTACATGACGTGTTTTTAAATGTACACGATGTGTACTTACATCATCGGGCCGCACTTTAGGCAGCCTCCAGGTCACCCCACATGGCCAGCACACAAGTACCCATGTCAACCAGGTACACAGCATGTACATATAATTACCTGACATTTACCCCTAAAATTCCAAGAATCTCCTCTTTTTCTAAAAAACAACCAGAAAGAAAAGTCATACCTAAAAAAGAAGATACATGTTATTACAAACATACCCCTTTTAATAAATTCATCCCAAAATTTCCCTAGAAAAGAGAAGTAGAAAATGAATCCATGAAAATCTCCAGCCACTGTGATTGTACACGGACTCTATCTCCCAAGTCTCATCTGGTACTCGCCCGAGCTGTCATAGAACCCATACTAGAGGAACAGACCGACCAAAGAGAACCTTTACACTATGGTCAACTATTCGGATATGATGCTCCTCAAATGATATTTCCAACTCTATCTCAACGTCCACGGGTTGAAAAACATGAGACAAGTCTGAGAAGTAACGTCATAGCTGAAAAATGTGGAACACGTTTTATATATCCTGGTACCTCATAGGTAACTACAACCGATAGGTAACCGGACGAACTCTCTCCAAAACCTCAAACGGCCGGATGTATCTTGGTGAAATCTTGCCCTGTCTCTTAATCCTCTTGTGTCCCAACCTCGATGTGACACACAAAAAAACCGGATCTCCGACCTTAAACTCCATAGGTTGTCTCTGCCAATCATGATAATACTTTTGTCATGACTTTGCAGTTTCGATCCCCTTTCAAATAAACTCTATTTGTTTTTTGGTCTCCTGGGCAAGACAAGGTCGCATCATAGATTCCTATCCTTCCTCTAGCCAACATTAGGGTGATTGTAATGACTAACCATACAATTCCTCACAAGGTTCCATATGAATAGTTGATTGAAAACTATTATTGTAGAAAAACTCCACAAGAGGTATGTTATTCTCCCAAGAACCTCAAAAATCGAGGATGCATTCTCGCAGCATGTACTCCAGCAGCATAATTGTACGCTCGGACTAGCCATCTGTCTGGGGATGGTAAGCTATGATCAGAAGAACCTATGTACCAAAATCCCTCTGTAGTCCCTGCCAGACCCAAGAAGTAAAATGGGTGTCCCTGTTTGAAACAATGGAGTGTGGAACTCTATGTAGATGTATAATCTCTTAGATATACACCATCCCCAAACCATCAACATGGAAGGTCTCCTTGATCAGTAAGAAATGAGAAGCCTTCATGAGTCTGTTAATGCCAACCCAAAGTGCATCATTCCCTCGAGGTGACCTCCTTAAACTTGTCATGAAGTCCATCGCAGCATCATTACACTTCCACCCGTTAATGGGTAACTACTAAAAAACCCTACTAGTCACTGATGTTATGCATTCACCGACTGACATGTAGAACACCTCATGGTAAAACTAGCAACATCTCTTTTAATAACTGGCCACCAATACTAACGGTGTAGATCACGATACATCTTCATGACACAAGGATGAACTGCCTAGACTGCGGAATGAAAGTCCCACATCAGCTCCTCTCTTATGTCTGCTGACACCCATACGCGCCCATGAAAACGCAAGATCTCGTCCTCACCTACAGTCCATCCATGAATAGGGTCCTCTCCTAACACACTCTCCCATAGAACTAGGCCTTCCACATCTAATATCTATATCATTCTCACTCGATTAAGTTGAGTAGAGGTAACAACTATAGATGAAATAAATCCCTGCCCATGTCTATAATGAACCTCCAAATGCATCTAAGATAACAGATCCATAAGCCGCCACTCACTGTTGGCCTCCTAAACTACCTGTATCTGAGTCCTCCTGCTCAATGCATCAGCCAGTGCATTTCATTTCCCATTCATGTAGGCAATTTTAAAATCAAAATCCTGAATGTACGTGAAACACCCTCATTGTCTAAAATTAGGATCGCAATGAGTGAAGGAAAACTTGAGACTTTTATGGTAAGTGAAAACCACAAAATGATCTCCCAACAAATAATTTCTCCAACATCATAAAGCATGAACAACTACATCCTACTCGAGATCGCGCGTTAGCTAATTTTTCCCATGTGTCCTCAAATGCAGAGACTCCTATGCAACGACTTCTTATCTCAACAAAAGCACTACTCCCCGCCCAATACCTGATGCATCATAGTAAACAATATAGTTCTTTCCTAACTCAGGAAAAACTAGTATCATTGCAAAATTTAACCTCTATTTATGCTACTGAAAGGCTTACTCACAAGAATATGACCATGATTACTTCACACCATTCTTAGTCGGGCATGGCAGTTGTGCTGTAATGTGTGAAAAGTCTTGTATGAAACATTTTTAGTTACCAGCTAGATCAATAGAAATTCATACCTCAATGTCGTTCCTCGACTTCTCCCAGGAAACAACTGCTGTCAATTTCTCAAGGTCTACTGATGCTCATGTCCCTGAGATGACATGACCTAATAAGTGAATCTGGTCCATCCAAAAGTGGAATTTTGAGAGCTTATCATATAACTAATTCCCTATCATTGTAATCAAAATGATCTCAAGTTTTGTGGCATGGTCGTGGTGAGTATGGGAGTAGACCAATATATCTTCCACAAAGACTACCACGAAAGAATCCATATATGGATGGAACACACGGTTCATTAGTTCAATGAAAGCAGTTTGCACATTCATGAGACTGGACGACATTAACACATACTCTTATAGACCATACCTACTATGAATGTTTGACAGAGGTAAATATGATGGTCTAACATGCAACTGAGGATAACCAGATTTGAATTCAATATTCAAGAACACCTGGGCACCTAGAATCTGATAAAATAAATCATCAACCATTGGAAAAGGATATCGATTCTTGACCTTCAATAGGTTTAGACTTCGATAATCTAAAAAGAGTTTGAGGGTACCATCCATCTTCTTCGGAAATAGAATAGGCGAACCCCAAGGAGATGTACAGGGTTAGATGAAACCCTTTTCCTGCAACTCCTCCAACTAGCTCTTGAGCTCCTATATCTCTGGTATAGCCATCCTTTAAGGTGGAATGGACACCAGTGCCTCTCATGGCACATTATTGATAGAAAAGTATACCTCTTCCTCTGGAGGAGAACCTAAATTGTCCTCTGGAAAGATATCCCTGATGTGATCCACCATTGGAGGAAAGTCCCTTTTTGAAGTCCCCTGGTCATCCAGATAATGACTAGAAATATAGGTTTTAACTCCTCCCAACCCATAATGCTCGGGTCCTGCTCTACTCGCCTATAATTCCCATTCTCCATTATGAAGAAACGATCCACCCTATGGGGACGTGAAACTCACCCTACAATGATAGTAATTGACAACACCCTGGATGAGAACTAACCAGTCCATTCTAAGAATGAACTCATTGCATGTCTTCTCTAGGACATAGAGGTCCCATAAGAAGTGACACCCACCAAACTCAAGAGGGCACTCCTTGCACTAATGTGTACTAGTCATTATTTTCCACAATGTAGTGTCCAAGATCAAGATATCAGCTAAAGAAAAGATACAAAGCCCAAGGATCTCTACAATAGAAAAAAATATGAAACTATGGGAATCCCCTATATCAAAAATTATAGATTCTAGAACTGAGACAACTAGAATCGTACCACGAACTGTAGAGGGTTCAATATCCTTCTCCTTCTGGTTATGCACCACTACAAATGTGCGGCCCTATGACCCTACCAGACCTCCCAAAGCTGATCCACCCTATTGTTGTTGAATTCCGGGAGACTGGATACCATAACCATGACTTCCACCTCAGCTTGAATGGCCGAAAGAACTCCAGTTCCCAAATTGATGAGAAAAAGGTGGTGCTGCTCTTGAACACGGAGTCATAGAAGAACTCTGATCACTAGATGCTAGTGAGAAAAACTAACTGAACTGATAAAGATGGGCCATATTTCATCACGATCAATACTATATTGGGTCTCTTGGGCAATGTGTACTCTTATTCCCACTTTTCCTGCATGGTATCACACCACCTGACTACCAGAAGAAGTATCTCGCTTCCTAATATCCCCACACGTAGACTCCTTGCGGCGCATCCTACTGTCAGTAGGAGGGATATCAACTTCGGATGCCGACCCGTACTGGATCACAGCTCCAAAATCCCTCATATTTCACTTTGTGGTCAGTGACTGGTTGACTATAAATTTTATGGAAGAAAACCAGAAGATGTTAACCTATGATCAGATTTTGTGCCTAAGACCATCCCCAAACTTCCTTGGCATGAATAACTCACCACCCACTGGAATGGGCATGATGCGCTATAGCTCTGTGAAGCGATAAGAATAATCCATGACTGAGAGAGTACCCTACTCGAGACTCATGAACTATTGTGCTTGACCATCCCTCAAAGTCATCAAGTAGAAGTAATCATAGAAAGCACAATAGAACTCATCCCAAGAAATAACCTGTTGGCGTTCTTCCAAGGAGATCACATCCCACCATATCTTGGAGGAATATCTAATCATAAACATAGAGAGCTTCACCCTCCTCTCTGGAGGTGTCTCCAGATGCTCGGAGATCGAAAACATGGCTTCCATCCATGATTCTATAGCCTGAGGTCCTCAATCCACTGAGAAAGTGGGAGGATATTATTGCTGATATACCCTCATCAATTCTTCCATAAATAGGGTAGGATGTATTACCTCTCATATGTTCTACATGAACCTCATGAATCCCACTTGGAACTGTTGATCAACACCTATATCCGAAATAATTTCATCTGTCAAGACTGGCACTACAAGAGGTTCTGCTTGTAGTCCCAGATCAACCATGTCTGGTGTCTGATCCATACCCTGTATCTGGCGTACAACCAGAGGAAGTATTATTGGCATGACTATGAAATGTCAAGTGTACACCTTAGGTCAAGTTTACCAAGGAATTAAACATAGAATTTCAAGAAGAGAACATGAGAAATAAAGCACTAAAGATTTTAAAAAGGTGGATACACAGCGTGTATAACACCTACACGAAGTGTTTCTTTAAGCCTTCCCATGGGTGTGTACTCATGCCAACCCTAGTAGTGTAACACCCCATACACACAACCTCTTCTCCCAAGACATGGTGTGTACATGAATCATGTTCCCCTACCCATGTTCTTCTACACGACTAACCAACATGGTTCCCCTAGAACATGACTACATGGTGTGTTTGATCCAAACACGGTGTGTACAAGATGAACTTCACTGACCCATGTTGTTAGTTACATGACTGGTTAAGAAGATGTCCCTACACGACATGATTGTTCCAGACACGACATGTACTTACTTCCAATTATCCACCCATGTCGTTGGTCACATAGCTGGACACATGGACTAAACACACGGTGTGTGCTTGAGGTACACGACATGTATCAACAAATATTTCCTAACCCTATGTCTCATCCCACACAAAAAGAAACATAGTTATATACTATACAGTGTGTATATATAGTAAATGGTGTGTACTTAATAAAACAGTTCCTTCCCGAATAGAAGGACAGATGGCATGTATTTATCATTATACACCGTGTATTATGGGTTTTTCTGGAATGTATGCATCAGAAACAACTACCGAACCCAAAAAAACTAAAACTAACATTAAAGTGCCAAATTCTGATTTGTGATGGCCCATACTCCCCACGAATCATATTTTGGCTTCTTAAACATGTAATATACAAGGAAAACAAGGCAATGATCCACCAAATTCTGATCCATGAGGTCCCCTAACACCTTAAGATCCAATGTTTGGAATTCATTCAAACAAAACCTTATAAAATCAATACCCTATCAAACAGTAGGTATTCTATCACGGCATCTATCAAAACAACATGAATATTTAGCACAACATCTATCACAACAACATGCAATCAGTAATACACCATAAATGGCATGGAAAGAATACATGACATGTGATTTCTATAAAGTGAATATATGACGAATGAGATGGAAAAACCTAATCTTATCAGGTTGAAACAGAAATAGAACCTCCATGATATCGATGATAATGGACAAAAAATGTGATTCACCCAACAGTGAAATCAAATCAACTGTAAAATTGAAAAACTATAAAAATTACAATAATCGAGGTAAATCAGCTTTTCCCTATACACGGGTTAGCTACTCCAAAGAAGGACTTATTACAAATAATTCATTCCATCCCTTACCTGGCTATAGGCTCCAAACAGTAAATCAAGACGAAAATAATTCCTCTAAAACCATTTTGTAACATCACTGTTTCGGGAGCTGCATAAAGGTGCCCCAAACCCAGTTTGTCACATGGCGTCAAGAAAATTTCCCCAAACACCAGAGGTTGCTGACTAGTAGTGAGGGCCTTGTGTTTGATAGTAGGGGAACTATGACCTCATTGACAGAGCAACGCAGTGGAAAGAAATACATGACAATATCTGAAGCAGTAATGATACCATACAAGAGTAAACAGTGGAAGACTAGAAGTAAATAAAAAAATGAAGCATGTATATATATTTCAATAATGATGCATGTCCCAATTATCCAGAAATGAATCCAAACAAGTCACAATTCTAGAATAAAATACTAAACCAAAGTACAATGAAAACAAGTAAACTCTGAAAGCATCATAAGCATCAGATTGGTCCCATGCTCTCCACCTCCACAAGAATCATGTACCTGAAGTTGAAGGGAACTTTCCCTTATCTATACATATAGAAATATAATCTATTTGGGCCTAAAACCATGACCCGAATAGGGTGTGAGACAAATCCTAGTAGGTAACCACCCAATGATATTTTCCTAACAGTCAGTGAATATTTAAGGCATGCAATAAAAAAATGAAGCAGTAAACAAGAAAGTACTCAAAAGTAAACAACCCTACATATTCAATTGCATAATTTTTCATATATCCAGTAGTTAATCATAAACAAGGTACTCTTTAGGAATTAATAATATCCTAACACCTCTTGTTCAACCAATCAAACATAAGAAACCCTCTCTAATGTACTCACTGTATAACCACTCTAGTTGAGATTTAGCAAAGACACTATAAGGAATAACTCACCGTCAATTCTCCACATGGATTCATATCGTAAACTATAGAGACTCTGAGGAAGCACTCAACATCCAATTCCCCCTATAGTTTCATAATGATTAACTACAGACTCTTTGAGGAAGCATAAAGTCCACCCCCCTATGGTCTCACAACGTAAAACTAAACACACACTCTAGAGAGACCCCAAACTCCATTCTCCCTACGTTCTACTACACTAGGTTCCCACATTCCTATGTAAGTCAATATTAAAAAAAAGATATATTATATCCAAATTAAACCTCGAGAACTACTTGGCTAAACAGTCTATAACATATCACAACATGTAAGATAAAATCACTATATCCTAACAATATTAGGCATAGAAGACGAAGAATCCTAACAGTAAGAGCTAAACTAAATGGTCAATATCAAGAAAACATGGGAAACACCTCCATATCAAGATAAATAACCCTATTTACAATCATAAATCCTCTACTCAATAACACAAGGAATAATAGGAAATAATTGGAAAAAAACCAAAAAACAGTAAATACTCTGAACATGGGTATTCGGAAATTTTGCACATATAACTCAAGGATTATTTATGAAAAGGAAAAAACCACCTACCTCAGCATTATATGAATGAAATATGTGAAACTACAACCTTTAATCACCCAATAATGATATATATCTATCAAAACGCTAAAACTGTTCAAATGATGATATCTCAAGAAAGAGGAGAAAACAAGAGATGAAGCTAATGAAGAAGGAAGAACACACCGATGTGATTCCAATGCAACAAACTGTTTTTTAGTTGTATAACGGATAACGAATTGTTGGATCAGATAAGATTCTGTGGTCTTGTTCACTCCTAGACGAGACAGACCTAGAGGAAGATCTATTTGTGAAGAAGGTGCGACTATCGTATGTTTAATGAAATAAAAATGAAAAGTACACAATCTGTTTTTTAAATGTTCACGGTGTGTACTTCCCATCACTTTACCCACTTTAGGCATCCTCCAAGTCACCCCACATTTCCATGTGCATGTCCATTACATGGCTAGAAAAAGGATACCCGCAGCAATCGGGTACATGGTGTGTACTCCTAAAATTTCCCGAAACTGCTCTTTTTCTCAAAAGAAAAATAGAATGAAATCTAATACCTACAGAGATGATCTGGGTTCTTAAATTCATCATTGTTTAGAGTGATGGGAGAAATTAATCTTCGATGTGCCACCTGTATAATCCAATCATCATGTTCAAGCTCTACAAGAGATCTGGCATGGCTGGCCAAGGAATCATCATGACAATTCGTGATTGAGGGGCATGATTAACATCTAGCTGAGAAGGGAATTAGTCCATTGGCATTAAATTACTCTCTAGTAGAGGTATGACCTATAGATTCCTGAAGACATAGTGACCATTAATCTACTGGATGACTAGTTTGGAGTCCCCTTTCACATGTCGGTGGGGAACATCAGTCTCAAGGGTGTGCTCGAGACCAGTGATAAGAGCCTGATACTCGTCCTCATTATTGCTATAGACTTATGAAAACAATAAAAAATAGGGCATGAAAGCCTATTTTTGTGTAATAACGATGATACTCAGGCCTAGTCTCTTGAATGTGGGATCATTGAGTGTTCTTCCTCTAAGGATTTTGGAAGTACCATCGAAGTGCATTTACCAACATGGAATAGATTGATCCACTAAAGGGATTGACTCATCTACAATGAAACGATCCGGAGACTGCTATGTGGGCACTAGATAAGTGATAATAAATTCATCCAATGCCTGACCCTTGATAGCTTTCTAGGGGTTAGACTTGATGTCAAACTATTGAAGGATCACTACCCATTGAGCTAGAAAGTTTGTCAACATGGTGTAGTTCTGAATTTAATTCAGTAAATCCACTCGGAACACCAGCTGTATCTCATGGTGCTACATGTAATGTCGCAATTTTTGTATTTTCAATACAGAGCAAGGAAACTCTTCTCGATAGCGGAATATATGTTCTCTGTAACACGGAGCATGTGTTTGTGACAATACAAAATATTCTATGTTCCCTCATTATTCATCTAGGGGAGAATGGCACTGAGGTACCATTCTAGAGCAGTCACACAGAGGACCAGAAACATTCTAGAAATTGGTGGCCTTAGAATTATAGGTTGAAGAAGGTAATTCATGATTTCATTCAATGAAATCTAACACTCCATATCCCACTAACAATCGAAAACTGTCTTCACAATCTGGGGAAAGGGCTTACACATTCCAGCTAGATTTGCAATGAATCAGAGTATGTAGGCTAAGTGGCCTTGAATGCCTCAGAGCTCTCAAATATTTATTAGATGATACATTTTTCTTGGGCCTAGATCATTTCTGGATCAATGTAAATTCCCTTGTATCTAAAAACAATGCTGAGACACTTTTTGGAGGTTGACCCCAAAGGCACACATCCAGGGGTTCATCTTCAGATGGAGGGAATGGAGGAAGCTGGACACATTCTCATGATTCCTAAGATTTTCCGGATGATTAATATATTGATCCAACAGATCATCCACAAAAACTTCCACCAGTGTATTGAGGATTAGCATGAATATGCGGTGCATGACACCCTAATAAGTGGAAACTGTATTATTTAAACCAAAAGGCATTACCTGTTAGCATAATGTTTCTTTTGGTTGCCTTAATGTAGTAGACTCTTCATCTATAGGTTCCATTCAAATTTTATTATAATTGAAAAACCCATCCTTGAAGTGGAGAGTCTGGAAACCAATAGTGGCATCAATCAACAGTTCTATCATAGGAAGGGGAAAATAATCATTCAGATAATCATGATTGAGATCCCAAAAGTCTATGTAAACTATAATTTTCATGTTTTTCTTTTTTATGATCACAATGGTTATATAACCATCTGGGGTACTGGACATCCTTGAGAAAGTTGACTTTGATGAGGTTATCATCCTCAGCATCAACCATGGCACCATGTGAAGGGATCATCTTTTTGGGAGGCTATTTGAAACCATGATGATTCTCACGGAGACAACGATAGTGGATGAAGACCTGAAATATAGCCCTAAAATCTCATCATAACTCCATGAAAGTACATGAAGATGCTACTTTAATAAATTCACATATCATTGTTTCTCTTCTACAGCCATAGTTTCATTGATCAGTGATGGTTTCTAATCCGTCTCAGTATTGAGGATCTCCTGTACCAATTCATCAAATGTAGTGAAGATGCTCTATTCTAATATAAGAAGGGAATATTTTATTTCCTATTCTTCATCAATGGAGATATGATTGTCGATAGGATGAAACTACTCCTAGTCTACAGAGCCTAACGAGACACTGGTGCCAGCCTGAGAGGTAGTGGAAACCTCATCGAGGGAGTCCTGCATTGCTGAAATGATGGAGATGAAAGCTATAGACCCAAATCCATCCATCCATTGACCCATGGTGCCAAATTTCATAATATCAAATCAATAGTGGAACAACATCTTGAGCCAATTTGTTCCAGCCCAACTAAATAACAACGTATGACGTATTTCTATTGCCATGGGGTGGACATCACATTACCTCGTATGGGTAACGGTTTGTGGGATTACCTAATCCAGATTTGTGTAAAATTAAGAGATGATCACAAGGAATTTCATTGACTTGGTAACATGCTTGACAATTTTCCCTAATACAACAAATAATTTTCCCATGTCTGGGGTTGCGTCCCCCCATCGATGGATTGGGAAAATGTTGGAATCATCCAGGTATGTCCATGGGTTGGCCATAATGGTAGTGTGTTTAGACTCATTGGAATAAACATGTTTATCCTTGCTCTCGTAGTAGTCAACATCTAGGTAGTAGGCATCACAAGATTCAAATGGATATCCATCACCTTGGAGTAAATCTACTCAACCATTAAGGGAGTACATAAGGCATTTATGATATGCGGAAGGGACTACCGCATGCAGGTGGAGGCGTGATCTACCCAATAATGAATTATAAGCAGTGTCCTAGGAGAAGACAATGAACTAAGTGTTGAAAATTGTTCCATGGAACTAATTTTTCATGCATATCTTTCCAACTGGTGTCTGCTCCGTCCAATCATATCCTTGAATCTTTATCTTAGAGGGACTCATATCTATTTCAGATAGCCCCATCATATAGAATGTATGGGTTGGAATATTATTGATCCCAAAGCCTATGTCGACAAGACAACAATGGACCTCGACACCATTGATTTGGATAGCAATGTATAATGGGAGGATGTTCCCTAGTATAAGAGAACCATCATCTTCTACATAGAAAGAGATTATGGCCTAACATTACACATGTTCAAATTCCATAATGTTGAAGTATTATTTGACTACTACCTCTGTTTGTAACTGGAGGGGGATCCTTAAAACCTATGTGAGGGATTCTCACATATCTACAGACATGTAGAGTGCCTCACGGATTGATAGCCTCACTAGAATTCTGGAATGGAGCATGAGAATATCATACTTCTATGAAAGGTGCACACTTCTTCTGAAAAGTGTTTTCTCAGCAGCAAGGGGGAATGGATGAGGCTGTTTTTTAAATCGGAAGATGTTGACAAGTGCGGGGGATGTCTATCTGCACACTAGCCAAATAACATAGAGTGACTACCGGTTGATGGCTATACGACTGATTTACATACACAATGTAACGTGGTTGATCATATCATGGTCATGGTGGCTCTACCCAATCATGGAGTACAAACGGTTGAGAGGGTGAATCTGAAGAAATGAGATGAGAAGGCTTTGTGTGATGAGATCTACTCTCGGCCTACTATCTCATCTTGATGGCATGAACGACTTTGATGGAAGCACTGACCAATGCATTCTGTTTATTTATATACCCATAGCTGATTCAATGCTAGCGTCAACTAGGGATGTTTGGAGAGTCATCCATGCGCTCTTCGTCATTGAGAATCATGTAAGGGCTTACCATCAAGACGATATTGAGAAAAGCGCACCCCTGGTCTAACTCGAAAAATCATATATTTTTGGCATATTTTGGGGGAAATCCCCATATTTGGGGGCATAAAATCACTAAGAGTATGAGGCACATTTAGAACAGGAAGAGGGTCTGACTTCCCTTGCATCTTCGGTGCTTTCTCCCCCAAGAGTATGAAGTATATGATATTGATGGATAGGTGTAACGCCCCGACCCCAGTTACCCAGAGTCGGTGCATTACTTCGTAACATTGGCTTGATCACAAGAAAGATCAAATCTCGAAAGACCGATTGGTTTAGTAGCCTTGGAAACACTAGATATATTCATAAGGTTTACATTACATCATTAAACGAAAAACTACTACAACAACATATTGTCTCCATAATCCACACTCATATCCCCACATAATATCCCTGCAGGTCATTCATAATTTACTTCTTCACTTCCTGGGAAAAATAAAACATAGAAAAGGGGTGAGCTCAAATGCCCAGTAAGGATAACAATATAGCGGAAACTTTCATAAATAAGAATAAACATTTAAGGCAATGTATAACTAAAACAAAAGCCTTTCAAACATGTAATTTCAACATGGTATGGCATAAATAAAATGAAATAATGCCATTTACTTATTCACATGGATATTCTACTAATCGAATAATCACATGCAAAAATCAATAACCACTTTCATAATGTTGGAATGCATAATGCCAGACTATCATAACCACATAGCCAAGGCCTCGTGCCAAGACTACAAATAAGATTTTGTCAAGGCCTTGTGCCAAGACACTAGTTTGTCTCATGAGACCTACCGATGCATCGAGGAGCTATAGCGGGCTCCACCCGTCACTTATTAAGTCCAATGCATTCCCATATGAAAAGGTTTAAACATAACATAAACATTCGTATTAAAACTAGCATACGAAATGTCAATACTTTCACAATAAACTATGAATGGTATAAAAATAGCACATCCACAGTCAAACATATCACAAAACCTTCAATACAATATAGAAGTTTTGTATCATAATAAATCAACTTCAAATAATCTTAAAATCCATCAAAGGATGTTGACATAGATGAAATCAAAATTCTTTTTAAAGAAATATCTCCTTTTATTTTGAAATCATTTAAGATCCATATAAAATAAAACATTTTCTTTGAAAATATTCTTATAAGCTTGTAAGGAAAGCTTTGAAGATTTTATAACGGCGTAAAATAACCGCACCCGCCGTATAAGTTAAAAAAAACATTCTTACCTCAATTCTGTCGAAATGGTTAAAAAGGACCTTGTTTTGAAAACGACGGAAAGATTCCTTTATAAACCTCTTATAAAAAGTCAAAAAAAGGTATAAATGACTTTAGCCCATATTCTTGTAAATAGTAAAAATGTTTTGAAATACATTTTTAAGAAACATGGATGTGGATGATAAAGAGATCCCAGTAGATTATTACGTATATACAACCTCGGATAATGAAGAGATTGTGAAATAACCCTTACCTTGTACTTTTCCTTGGTTGTGGTAGGTTAACCTCCTGTATAATGGTGAAATAATTGTTATTAAATTATACAAGGATCATATACATTAATATGATATCATATATGATCTTTTAATATTGATTTCATAATAATATCTTAGTATTATCGTTGTTTCGGGTGTTAACTTACTTGTTTTCTTTCATATGTTTTGTTACGTAAGACATGTTTGTAAAGGATAGGTTGTATATTATTCATATCCAGAATGATATCAAGTCCTTAAACATCATTTTTAAATCATAAAATGATAATTATACTTTAATGGTTACGATGGAGAATGAATCTCATCGCGTTCGTGGAGACGGTAGTCCGTACGTACGCACGAGCGACAATATCATTCTTTTGATATTAAAATAATATATAAATGGATGGTATATCATATATACAGAATCATTAATATGTTATATTTATTATTTACATGAGTTACACATCATTATTATACCCATCCAAATAATAATATATTGAATAACAATTACACCACGACGTGGAGACGGTAAGCCGTACGTACGCACGTATGGTGACATGTTATTCAAAGGGTGGATAGAATACTGAATATGGTTGTACCATATTTATAATAACATCACAGTATATAAATGATACTGGAGTCATTATTTTAGAATGGTAACAACAAAGGAAGAAGAAGTGGAAGAAGAAATGAACTTGGAAAAGGGGTGGTGAAAACATTACCTCTTCTTCGGGTTCTTCCTTTTGATTTGATCAAAAGGGCTCCTTAGGTTGGCTTTCTGATCAAACTAAGGCCCCTAGGTTGTAGTGAGGGATGTTGGGAGAGTATTTGGGCAGAGTTTGGCCGAACCAAAAGGCTTTAGAGGTGTGAAGAAATGAGAAGGAGGAGTGCCCTTTTATAAGAGGGGTGAGGGGCACCTTTGGAAAAGCTAGAAATATTAATTTATAATAAATTCATATTCGGTTTCTAATGGCTCCAAAGTGGACTATTCAAAGGTTAAGGTGGGGATAGGTCGAAAACCACTCAACCAATAGAATTTAGACAGGTTTGGGTACTTATATTAACCTTATCTTTAAGTATTAACTCTAAGTTAATTAGTTTCACTTTTACAATGTCTCTTTGTATTTTTATATAATATGGTTAATAAACTTACTATATACATACAAGCGACCCCCAAGTGGTCCATTAATGAGGAACCTATCATAATATAAGTCTCTTGGCCGAACCTTAGATTTTTATGATTTTAATATCAATTAATAATATAATATTTGTTTTAAGAACTCTTTTATGTCAATTTTGACACTATTCAATAGTTGATTTTTTTGAAACTCCTAACAGATTGATTACTTCGAACAAAGTCAATTAAATCAATTCTAATATATCATATTAGCCTAGAAAATTAGTTTAATTCATTAAAAGTTTCATATTATATTCATTTGGGTATTTATAATATCAATTATTTTAATTTTTCACTATTATAGTAATTACTGCATCATCATTGTGTCATAAATAAATTAAATTATTTAATGTCTAAAAATTATAAATAAAATATAATTATGTAGGAAATCTTTTTATCTTTCTAATGAATATTTATAATCTAAATTCCAACATATATAACCCTATGTAAAAATTGTTGTTCTAAAAGATATATGCTTGTGTCATTTTTGTATTCATTTTAACTAAATTAAAATAAAGTGTCATTATCACTTACAAGTGGATCCATGGGGTCCCAAAATAGACCCAAAGATGCCCATTGTCGACCATGTATCAACCAATAGGGTTAAGACACGTTTTAGAGTAATTTAGTATTATTATAATATTATTTTTTAACCCTTATTTACCGGATTTACCCTTAACCATGGTAAATAAAATATTTACCGCAGTAATTATTCAAAATGTCTAAAAATAAAAGTTACCCATTTACACAATTTTAACATCCTGATTCCAAATATGGAATCCATTTTCCTAAATTCAAAACACAGAAGTGGAAGAAATTAATTTAAAATTAATTCCCGCTGTCAAAACAAAAAGCGTGTTTTTAAGAGATAATAACTATCAAAAGATTGACACTTGTTTATGTTCGGTTTAATTGTAAAATTATGTCCAATGACCAACATTATATTAAAATGTAAAAATATATTCTAAATATACTTTAAAACCACTAAAATTCATAATTTATCACTATTAATTATTTTGATTAAAAAAAGTTGTTTTGAATTAAAATTTAGAAATTTTCACTATTCATCAAAATATGAAAGTTATCCGAAATGTACCAAAATTTCACCCTAGGCTAATTTCGATATTCCGAATCCAAAAATGAAGTCCATTTTAAAATATAAAATATATATGATTTCAAAAATTAGGTATTACTATTCACAACGGCTAGTTTAATTAGTTGTGGTGTGTGTTAGAACTCGAGGTTGCGTACAACACACGCTATCACATTATTCGAAGGGAAACGTACCGTGGAAGCTTGGGATGTTTCATTTTAAATTTTTTGATGTCTCCATTTAGTCAAAAAGTTTAAAATATTGTATTTAAAAAGGTTTCACTATCAAAAGTTGATAAAAGTGCAATACTGAAAATGAATCTGTTCTTGCATTATGACTAAGAAACTCATAATATGGATTCTAAAATTATAAGGATAATATAAAGTTTAAAATTTAGTTAATATTATTCATGAACTCTTTTAATGGATTTTTTTTGGTAAGTCATGGTGCAATTGAACTCAGTGTTGCGTGTAGTGCAAGTTATTGAATTATTTTGAAGAAATAACACACTATGAAATCTTGGGGTGTTACATTCTCCCCTCCTTCAATAAATTGCGTCTTCGCAATTTGAAATTGTTCTTCGAAAATAAATGGTTGAAAATAGAAAATATCTTTGTGGGAAAACCCACATCGGAAATTAGGTTACTAAAATTTAGTCTTAATATGAGGAAAAGAGAAATGAAAGAGTCACCATCAAATTATGATCTCGATTAGGAGAACATTGGTGGCAATTAGAGACATATAATTGGAGGAAAAAAGTAAATATTTATAGGTAGTGATTGAGATCATCAATCACAAACAAGTGTATAATTTAGGTCCTTAAATTCATCAATCTATGATGATTTGAAATACCATCGGTTCAACAAAACATAGGGTATTAGGATAACACATTTTTGACGTTTCAAAATATCATAGTTGAAATCCCACATCGAAAAATGAATTAACGAGGCCTCTATTTAAAATAAAGAGTGGAAAGTATGAAGATTACCGAAAATAACACATACTAGGGTTCCATGTATGAAAATATGGATATGGAAGAGAAATCTAACCATCAATTATCTGATGGAGAGTGGTAGAGAACATGGCTATGAAAAGGCTAAAAATCCCAAAGCCATGAATTAGTGATGATTTAAGGTACCATCTAGGACAACATTTTTGTTCTAAGTTCCTTTTATTAATGTTGAGGAATATATTTATGATATTGGCTAAGATCATAAGGAGATATACTTACTTTATAATTAGAGTTTTATCCATTAATAAATTTCCACCACAAACTCATCTTTCACTCTAAAAGATAATAGAATGTTATTCGTACAGGGTTCCAAAATAAATGAATTTATAATTCATCTACCAGATCTTAAAAAAAACAACATTATTTAATCCAGGACATCTCGTGGGCCAGTGGTAGGTGATACACCCTTGTCGCCCTTCGGTTGCGGGTTCAAGTCTCGCAGCCTTGCCGGACGAGACGGGTTGCCGCCCGACCTCCGGGTTGTCCTTTTATGGAAATCCAAAATAATCCAAACTAGAACTATCCAAAATACTTCTGTCCAAACTCACATTCCAACATTTATAAGGAAGGTAAGAATAATGTAGATCCTTTTTACCCCATAATAGCATATGAATACCTTCATCTTGTATTCTTTTAATACACTGAAACATCCTGAATTACCATATTCCTTATTGATTACATTCATGCTCCCCTATTCCATATAGAATGCTGGATATACTTCATCAATCCAAAAATGTTTTAAACCCCAAAAAAATGATGGAATATAAAAATCATTAATCAGTTCCAAGGTAGTCAAGAATATCCAATACAATTTATCCAAAACAATCACTTATTATTCCAAAATCACTACCTCAGTATCAGAACTATATTATGATTTATCATTCTCTCAACCATATATTTTCCAAAAATTTATCCTGCTATTGAGTCACTTTTCTTTGTTCCACACAATCTCAAGTCCTTAATGAAATAGTACTGCAGTACAATCCTTATATACTCCATGATTATTGTAACAAGTACATTGTTGATACAACACTCAATTGACATAATCAACATAAGAACTCTAATCATTCCTCTTCATCTATGGTAGTATCATAACTTGATTATTATCCAATAGCATCATTTGCGGCATAGTCTGATGGCTGGGGCATAGGTTCGCGTAGTGTCCAAACTCCTTGCAAATGAAGCATTGTACATTTGAAACCATTTTCTCACCCTTGCAGTCACGTACTTTGTGCCCTTTTCCTCCACACTTATAACAAACTCCCATTCCTTTCAGGCAAGTTCCAGGGTGTTTCTTCCCACAGTTACCACATATGGGAAAATTCTTCTTTTCCCTCTTCCCTTCATCCAATTTTCTCTCTTCCATCCTTTTCTTCTCTTGCTTCCCTTCAAAGCCATAGGACTCAGTAAACTCTTTACTTATCTTATCAACACATGATATTATTTCTTCATATGATGATAATACATGGGAGACTATTTCTCTTATCAATTCTAGCTTAAGACCATGAAAGATATGATCCTTCATTCTCTTTGGATCATGTGCATTTCTGGAGTTCTCATTCCTTCTACTGGGCGCCATTTCTAAACAATGGCATAAACTAGATCTGTTTATGAATCAAAATACATAATACCATACTTATAAAACACTTAACATAAATTGGACTATTTATGGATATAATCCATAATCATAAAAATATTTTCTTTGAGGAAGTATATACTCATAAACCCTTCATAATGATTTGTAAAGAAAATTAGAGTTATCCTAAGCATATCCCCCGGGAGTGTCGTAACCAAGAGTGCAGCAAGGCCCGTTGTCGTGCACCAGTTCCCGTTCGAGTCTAGCTCAAAGCGGTGTTTTCGGGTTTTACCCCTAGGTACATCTGTGCCAGAGCCGCCTCTACCTGCTCGTATCCAGACAGGGATGTATTGCTCGGAAAACTCACAAAATCTCTACAATACCAAAATTCTAGGAAGTTCTTCTATACTAATCCTCAAAGTTCATCTTAGGTCTACGTGCTCTAATCAGAGTTTATCTAAATCTAGCTTCCAAGGTTTGTACTAAACTTCCTCTGATACCAACTGTAACGCCCCGACCCCAGTTACCCAGAGTCGGTGCATTACTTCGTACCATTGGCATGATCACAAGAAAGATCAAATCTCGAAAGACCGATTGGTTTAGTAGCCTTGGAAACACTAGATATATTCATAAGGTTTACATTACATCATTAAACGAAAAACTACTACAACAACATATTGTCTCCATAATCCACACTCATATCCCCACATAATATCCCTGCAGGTCATTCATAATTTACTTCTTCACTTCCTGGGAAAAATAAAACATAGAAAAGGGGTGAGCTCAAATGCCCAGTAAGGATAACAATATAGCGGAAACTTTCATAAATAAGAATAAACATTTAAGGCAATGTATAACTAAAACAAAAGCCTTTCAAACATGTACTTTCAACATGGTATGGAATAAATAAAATGAAATAATGCCATTTACTTATTCACATGGATATTCTACTAATCGAATAATCACATGCAAAAATCAATAACCACTTTCATAATGTTGGAATGCATAATGCCAGACTATCATAACCACATAGCCAAGGCCTCGTGCCAAGACTACAAATAAGATTTTGTCAAGGCCTTGTGCCAAGACACTAGTTTGTCTCATGAGACCTACCGATGCATCGAGGAGCTATAGCGGGCTCCACCCGTCACTTATTAAGTCCAATGCATTCCCATATGAAAAGGTTTAAACATAACATAAACATTCGTATTAAAACTAGCATACGAAATGTCAATACTTTCACAATAAACTATGAATGGTATAAAAATAGCACATCCACAGTCAAACATATCACAAAACCTTCAATACAATATAGAAGTTTTGTATCATAATAAATCAACTTCAAATAATCTTAAAATCCATCAAAGGATGTTGACATAGATGAAATCAAAATTCTTTTTAAAGAAATATCTCCTTTTATTTTGAAATCATTTAAGATCCATATAAAATAAAACATTTTCTTTGAAAATATTCTTATAAGCTTGTAAGGAAAGCTTTGAAGATTTTATAACGGCGTAAAATAACCGCACCCGCCGTATAAGTTAAAAAAAACATTCTTACCTCAATTCTGTCGAAAAGGTTAAAAAGGACCTTGTTTTGAAAACGACAGAAAGATTCCTTTATAAACCTCTTATAAAAAGTCAAAAAAAGGTATAAATGACTTTAACCCATATTCTTGTAAATAGTAAAAATGTTTTGAAATACATTTTTAAGAAACATGGATATGGATGATAAAGAGATCCCAGTAGATTATTACGTATATACAACCTCGGATAATGAAGAGATTGTGAAATAACCCTTACCTTGTACTTTTCCTTGGTTGTGGTAGGTTAACCTCCTGTATAATGGTGAAATAATTGTTATTAAATTATACAAGGATCATATACATTAATATGATATCATATATGATCTTTTAATATTGATTTGATAATAATATCTTAGTATTATCGTTGTTTCGGGTGTTAACTTACTTGTTTTCTTTCATATGTTTTGTTACGTAAGACATGTTTGTAAAGGATAGGTTGTATATTATTCATATCCAGAATGATATCAAGTCCTTAAACATCATTTTTAAATCATAAAATGATAATTATACTTTAATGGTTACGATGGAGAATGAATCTCATCGCGTTCGTGGAGACGGTAGTCCGTACGTACGCACGAGCGACAATATCATTCTTTTGATATTAAAATAATATATAAATGGATGGTATATCATATATACAGAATCATTAATATGTTATATTTATTATTTACATGAGTTACACATCATTATTATACCCATCCAAATAATAATATATTGAATAACAATTACACCACGACGTGGAGACGGTAAGCCGTACGTACGCACGTATGGTGACATGTTATTCAAAGGGTGGATAGAATACTGAATATGGTTGTACCATATTTATAATAACATCACAGTATATAAATGATACTGGAGTCATTATTTTAGAATGGTAACAACAAAGGAAGAAGAAGTGGAAGAAGAAATGAACTTGGAAAAGGGGTGGTGAAAACATTACCTCTTCTTCGGGTTCTTCCTTTTGATTTGATCAAAAGGGCTCCATAGGATGGCTTTCTGATCAAACTAAGGCCCCTAGGTTGTAGTGAGGGATGTTGGGAGAGTATTTGGGCAGAGTTTGGCCGAACCAAAAGGCTTTAGAGGTGTGAAGAAATGAGAAGGAGGAGTGCCCTTTTATAAGAGGGGTGAGGGGCACCTTTGGAAAAGCTAGAAATATTAATTTATAATAAATTCATATTCGGTTTCTAATGGCTCAAAAGTTGACTATTCAAAGGTTAAGGTGGGGATAGGTCTAAAACCACTCAACCAATAGAATTTAGACAGGTTTGGGTACTTATATTAACCTTATCTTTAAGTATTAACTCTAAGTTAATTAGTTTCACTTTTACAATGTCTCTTTGTATTTTTATATAATATGGTTAATAAACTTACTATATACATCCAAGCGACCCCCAAGTGGTCCATTAATGAGGAACCTATCATAATATAAGTCTCTTGGCCGAACCTTAGATTTTTAGGAATTTAATATCAATTAATAATATAATATTTGTTTTAAGAACTCTTTTATGTCAATTTTGACACTATTCAATAGTTGATTTTTTTGAAACTACTAACAGACTGATTACTTCGAACAAAGTCAATTAAATCAATCCTAATATATCATATTAGCCTAGAAAATTAGTTTAATTCATTAAAAGTTTCATATTATATTTATTTGGGTATTTATAATATCAATTATTTTAATTTTTCACTATTATAGTAATTACTGCATCATCATTGTGTCATAAATAAAATAAATTATTTAATGTCTAAAAATTATAAATAAAATATAATTATGTAGGAAATCTTTTTATATTTCTAATGAATATTTATAATCTAAAATCCAACATATATAACCCTATGTAAAAATTGTTGTTCTAAAAGATATATGCTTGTGTCATTTTTGTATTCATTTTAACTAAATTAAAATAAAGTGTCATTATCACTTACAAGTGGATCCATGGGGTCCCAAAATAGACCCAAAGATGCCCATTGTCGACCATGTATCAACAAATAGGGTTAAGACACGTTTTAGAGTAATTTAGTATTATTATAATATTATTTTTTAACCCTTATTTACCGGATTTACCCTTAACCATGGTAAATAAAATATTTACCGCAGTAATTATTCAAAATGTCTAAAAATAAAAGTTACCCATTTACACAATTTGAACATCCTGATTCCAAATATGGAATCCATTTTCCTAAATTCAAAACACATAAGTGGCAGAAATTAATTTAAAATTAATTCCCGCTGTCAAAACAAAAAGCGTGTTTTTAAGAGATAATAACTATCAAAAGATTGACACTTGTTTATGTTCGGTTTAATTGTAAAATTATGTCCAATGACCAACATTATATTAAAATGTAAAAATATATTCTAAATATACTTTAAAACCACTAAAATTCATAATTTATCACTATTAATTATTTTGATTAAAAAAAGTTGTTTTTAATTAAAATTTAGAAATTTTCACTATTCATCAAAATATGAAAGTTATCCGAAATGTACCAAAATTTCACCCTAGGCTAATTTCGATATTCCAAATCCAAAAATGAAGTCCATTTTAAAATATAAAATATATATGATTTCAAAAATTAGGTATTACTATTCACAACGGCTAGTTTAATTAGTTGTGGTGTGTGTTAGAACTCGAGGTTGCGTACAACACACGCTATCGCATTATTCGAAGGGAAACGTACCGTGGAAGCTTGGGATGTTTCATTTTAAATTTTTTGATGTCTCCATTTAGTCAAAAAGTTTAAAATATTGTATTTAAAAAGGTTTCACTATCAAAAGTTGATAAAAGTGCAATACTGAAAATGAATCTATTCTTGCATTATGACTAAGAAACTCATAATATGGATTCTAAAATTATAAGGATAATATAAAGTTTAAAATTTAGTTAATATTATTCATGAACTCTTTTAATGGCTTTTTTTTTTGGTAATTCATGGTGCAATTGAACTCAGTGTTGCGTGTAGTGCAAGTTATTGAATTATTTTGAAGAAATAACACACTATGAAATCTTGGGGTGTTACAATAGGTATAAACTGAATGTAGCACAATGACTTCTGAAGGCTTAGGCCAATTCAACCATGCATGGAAAATAACATTGGAATATGGGACTACCTTGTGATCTATCAGGTCATCATATTTTTAATAACTACGGTTAGAAACCTTCTTCCATTCCCTATCACATTCACTGTTAGGCATTATAAACACACATGCCACCTATGTCAGGACTGGACCCAATCTGGATATGTTGTTTATCGACCTAGCCATAAAGCCAGTATTTAAACACATAACCCTACATGAGGGTGTAACAAAGGAACCAGTGATAGGGAAATAATTAGGGAGATTTGTGAGGTCTTCCTCTTCAACCTATTTCATTCTGAAAACTGTAGGATTCCATGGTCTAAGGATCATTGGAAATAACTAAGAACTTGAGCTTTATTGGGAGATTAGGTTTGGTTCCTCTAATATGGGAAAGTAGACTTGGGATCCTGGCCTTAATAATGGGATGGTGGAGCCTATTGAGGAGGTAAAACATAATTATCTCTTCTATGTGGTGGTGGCGCATTACACGGGGGAATTTGCCAATTTTTTGGTGGGAATTATTGATCTGGAGGCGATGCCTCAGGTGGTGGGCCTCAGTAAAGATTTGGAGGTGGATCTATCAGTAATAACTCCACCTTGGTGAGGGCCTCTATTTTTGCTACCACAGCAGTGTCATCTTTGGAGGTTCTTCTTGCGAGAGCTAGTGGAGGAAATGTGTGTGCCTGCTAGGATTGATGCAATGATTATTCTAAATGTTGAGCTTTGTCAAAGAAATCCTATAACCCACCTTGGATGTTATGAGTGATTAGAAAAGGGACCAGTTTGGTCATAGAATTCTATAATCACATCATTAGTAGCATCTATAGGGTTAGAGGAATACTGAGTGAATATGTGAGGACCCTCCAACTAGTGGAAAACACATTGACGTGCTTTTCAGGCCTCTTATTGCACATGAATATGTAAAAAATACTAGTCTCCTATGTCGTTGAACTGAAATTGTAGGGGAACTACCTCTGAAGATACTCCCATCTAGTTATTGACCAAATGGGTATCTAGATATACTAGAAAAATGTGGACCCTTCCAGGGTTTGTACAAAACACCGGAGCATGGTAGCCACCTATAGCACTGTAGTTCCTAGCATGGGTCCACACATTGAAATAAACTAGGCTAGATGGAACAGTAGATCAAACGTCCCATTAAAGGGGTCAGAAGGTTGGATTTTTGAAAACCGAGTGTGCTAGAATATCAAACACTCGTGCTAGATATTTCTTGTCATTAGGCAGTATTGCCACCATTCGGGTTTCTAGGGCCTTGAGGAAAGCAATAAGTGCTTCCACTCAATCATATGAATGGGGATTTTGATCATGAAGAGGGTAATTTTCCACCAACGCATTAAAAGGTTCTTGAACATGGTAAGCAGGACTTTCAGCTCCTGGGATGACGGGAGGAATTACCTGAGGAGCCAGGGGATTAACCTGTAGAGTGTCCGGTGGGACATATGGAGCGGCCGATAGAACCTGAGATGGCACCTGAGGAATGTCTACATGAAATTTAGGTGGATTGGGTGATGAATATCACAATATCTTTCCATAAACACCATCCTCTACCTTGCCTAGGTGGGTAGGGTTATCGAGATCACCAAATGGAAACTCACAATGAGGAAGTTGTACCTTCACCTACCCATCTTGCCCTGGTCAATGATTATTATAATCTGGATTCCATTCTGTGGCACACTCAATAGGGAGGTTATCACCCATATTTTTCTATTCAGCAAGTTGTTGATGCAATGTAGCCTTTTCAGGTTCATCTTCCACCTTTTTCACTGAGCAAGATGGTTCTTAGGGTTTGAGTGTCCCAGTTTTTATATTCCATATACTTGGGTATCGACCAAAAGGCAATGACTTGGAAGGTTCAGGACGGCCAAAAAATGTTTTTTATTGAAGAGTATGGAATCATGTAGGGTCTTCTGGGTGTTGCACTTCCCCGGTGGGTTGTTCCTCTTCTCCCATCCTTCTGCCAGTGCCCCCTTCTAGATATATCTGAGGAACATGCATGTTCACTGTGATGACAACTAAATGAATATCCTCGATATCATTGGGTGAACCAGGATGGTGTACGATCAGACTAAAATGTATGGCAACATACTACCCACAACCATGGATTTGGACATGTGGGGAAGCCTACATGATAACATTGTGGAGCAATGTAAATCTCTAGATGCATTATTACCAGGGGTCTGATGATAAAAAAGGTGATGTAGGGTGTTGTGAAATAGGATGTGTGGCCAACTCGATGACGAAGCATTGATGGCCAATGTCGTCATAGTGTTCCCAACTCTTGGGGTAAGACAACCACTAACAACGGAAAAAGAAATGTATCATCCCTAAGGTTCAACAGAGGAAAATAACCTCTTCCTAGGTAAGGGACTCTGGAATGATGTTGTTAAAAGATTAAATTGGCTAGAATATATCATGGTAATTGTTGGATATGATAATTTTCAATAGACATCTCATTTCAGACTTGGGATATGGTCTTTAATTTTCCCTCTCTTCGACTGGAGGAGGTTGTGGGACCAATAAGGGCACTGAAGCTGGCCATTATAGGGGCAGACTGGCTGATGGGGAGTACGACGTGTGAGCTAACAAGATAGTGCATCTTGGTATATCTTCTAATGAATGCACTGATTTCACCATCACATCCCTATAAGATGGAATAATGAAAAATAATTCCCATGAAGGGTCTACATTCATTGTTGGTAGGTTAAGCTATTCCTTGTTCTCTTTTGGTGCCTAGAACAACTCTATGTGATCTCTTATTATGGTGGATAATTATCATGTTGATGATAAGGAGGATTTCTCAACCAATCCTTTGAAAGGGGACAAATCTTATTCCTACTACATGTTTTTTCAGAGGGATATAGGGATCTGGTGGACCTCAAATTCTAAAAGTATGAGGCTGATATTTCGTGTTCCTTCTCAAGCCCCCTAAATAGAGGATCAGGATGAATGTTCCCTCATCCAATCTCACTCTACATCAAAATCTAAAAACTGGACACCATTGATTGTGGTCTGAGAATTATTAGGATTATTCCTCTACCAGAGATGACCCGCCCTCCTTCCCTGGGATAGTTATTCAGGGCATGGTAGATATTTTACATGGGGATGACCTCTATGTGGGTTTGTTCTAGAGTGGGGAGGACCTCTTTTAGAAAAACTGGGGTGTGCGGAGCACCTGGGAAAATGTAAAATAGAACATGGAGAGGAACTCCCTGATTGATGGTGTTATAGTAGGGAGGACCTCTTCTGAAGCTGGAAAGCATAAGGGGAGGGCCACCATGGTGTTAATCTGTAGAGTGGGGAGGACCATTGTGTTGACCATCTCTGGTAGTTGTGGTATGAAGAGGGACTTTGTTATGACCATACTAGATATTGGAAATAACATCATGATGACCATCTATGAAGAAGGGAGAGCCACACCTGGAGTCGGTGAGAACACAGGGAGGGCCTCCATGCTGGTAGGTGATAGGGAAAGTGGGATCCTCACATTGAAAACCTAGTAGGTAGGGGAAAGTTTCATATGTGAGACCAAGGGAGTAGGGAGGACCTTCATGCTGAACATCAACAAGATGGGGATAACCTCCACCGAGGATGATGGTGGTGGTATGGTGAGTAGATCCATCTTGGATGTGAGATTATGGTGGACCTCCACTCCATGTGATGATTGTATAAGAAGGACCTCAGCACTGAATGTCATCATCTTGGATTGGCTTGGGATGGATGCTTCTTGCACTAGTTACCAGGGAGGTCAACTCAACTTTCTTGTGAGTTGGCTGGTACCGCACTATAGACCGAGCATGGAATCATCCCTACTAGAGGAAAGGGAATTTACACTACCCTGTGAAAAAATAGGCGTCCAATCGCACATTAAAGTGTTAAGTCAGTCCATAGGAGTTGTGGAAGATAGTGCCCCATGGCGGGCATCTTCCAGAGTTTGAACCCGATATTAACACTGGGTTAGCCAAACTGGGGCTGGTTGGGATGGGATATGGAACACCTGCTCCTCGGTCTATGGAACCGGATCAAAATGCTGATGTTTCCAGGTGGGGTCCCTCCTTAGAAACTCCTTGGCGGATTTCATAGTTGAGCAGACTTGGGAATCCCTTATTTTGTCTACGTATGGGAGTGAATCATAAGAGAACTCTAGTCATAATATCATAAAGCTATTGAAGGTCGGAGTGGGGAGGAACGACACCCTACATGACCCTTTGGGGCGGCAATGCTGATAGGGAATGTAGGTCTCAAAATCTTGATGGGCCATGTCCTTTTTCGGGATAACCCACTGCTATTGATATCGATGGACAAGAGTATTGATCACCCTCATTTATATAAATTCTTTGGGTGAGATGGGGTGTGGGCCCCTGGTATTTGTGGTCATATAAGTTACTGTTGATGATATGGGTCTGTGTGGCACTAACATACTGGCATTTCCCCACCCATGCATGCATGGGTAGGTGGTGATTAGTTTCCTATAGTTGTATCTTGGGTCCTAAAAAGTAGAAAATTTCAGAAATCAGTACAGACAATAGGAAAGTGATGACCAATACCCCAAAGTAGTTCAATATTCCATGGATGGATAGAAAGTTCCATGCTAGAAATTTTGTAGACTGCAATTCGCAATGATTTACTTCCCCAAATCCTTGTGAGATTCAAGCTTGGACCACTATTTTTTTGGAGGGACCTATCATTAGATTGCCGGATCCAATGACACACTTATTGATTTATGTATTGAGCATTACTAGTCTCCATATTGAGGAGAATAAATTCATATTGATTTCACAATTTCTACTTCTGATGCTTTAATAAAGGCGCACATTCCTTTGTGAGGACGCACGGGTTGTTTCCCCACATTCCTGATTTCCAATGGTGGGTGGTATTCATCACTTCTTTAGAGATGTTTTATCTTTGATTGAAATAGGATGAGATGATTTCAGTCTCTCCTTTCGTGTATTCCTCCTCGGAATTCATCACCTAGTACGAGTCTCCCTTAAAGATTAAAAAATTATTTGTTAAAATCTTCCCAGTGTCATTTATTTAAGGATTCCCGTTAATTATACTGATTTTATGAAGACATTCCAAGGGGTCATGTTAGGGAAACAACCTTAAGTTAGGGAAGCAATCATGTGGGGAATCACTGGCATTTCTAGGCGCAAGAACACCAGAACACATATATTTCCCCTTATGATTGGGAATATTTAGGGCACGAAAGACTGAGGCATCCCACATTTAGTGTGGGGGAATTCTATGCCATAGTAATGTATCCGAGGTTTTCCTCGATTTCCCTTGAATAAAAGGGGTATGTCATGAGTTTAAAATCTATTATAAATGAATATAACTAATTATAAAACTGATAGGAGTGGATCATATGGGTACATCCCTAGGAGGGAGTACCTATATGATTTTATAGATGATATGATAAAGAGGCCCAATGAGAATGGATCTGAGGTGGTGTGTCCCAAAAAGGGAAGACTTCACACCATGAATGTTGATATGGACACCTCAATGGGAAGATTAAGGAAGGTGGTTCCAAGTAAAGGGAACACCAAGATTTACAATTTGTTGGGATTGGGCCTAATGGAGGCTTCTTATTCACCCAAAAAGAGATCATGTCCCACGTAGTTTGAGAATGGTGTGACATGTAATCAGGGTCTGTACAAAAGAAAATAATCCGAAAACCTTCTAGGGCTTATGCATGTTTAGTTAGCTAGGTGCTTCTAGGAGAAACTATGATGTGGATGGGGTCGCATGATTCCACTGGGATGTGGAATCCTGGGTAAAAGTAAGGATTGATAATGATAGAAGTGTCTATGTATGAAGATGAATTGGATGAAATCAACGTTAAGATGACAATATTTTTGTTGGGATTGAACCTCATAGAGGCTTCCTATGTATCCACATGGCAGGGAATCAAAGTCCAAATTGATCGGTGGGGCTATGGGCACCAAATGAGGTGGGTCGTGATAATGGACACATGGATGAGGACCCAAAGGAAATAAATCTAATGGGTTAAGGCATGATCCTCCCAAAACACAAAGTCTCAAGGGAGAGACCAATATGGGACATGGGTGATGGTCTTGAACCTCAAAGAGGCTTCATACATATCCCCATGGTAGGTAATCAAACACCATGTAGTTTATGATGGGGCATCAAATCAGAGTGTTCAAAAAGGATTGAAACCCAACGAAATACAAGGGATTACGCATGGTTTGTATCTGATCAAAATAGGGACACTCTTTGTTAGAGGATTATTGATTATGTATGGGGCATATGAATGGTTAGCTACCCAGGAAATTATATAACACCACTATGAGGGGGACCAAGGATATAGGTCCCAACAAAGGGGATGCCAAAATTTTCTAGTTTTTGGGGTTGAACATCAGGAAGGATTCCTACATACCCTATCTTATGAGTCATGGATAAAAACCCATGCAGTTCGAGAGGGTGATTCATGGGATTATGGAGTACACAATGCACAACAACCTGAAGAAATCATGGGGATTCGAGGTGATTAGGGGCTTAAGTTCTATAATGAGCGATGAAATGAATGGGGCTTACACATGGTTAGCTTCACGGGGAAATCAGATTACAATGGGGAGGTGGATCTGGGAGATACATCCCAAAGAGGGAAAATATCACATTATGAGGGCACATCCCTAAAAGGGAGAACAAGAGTTTACCACTGATTGGGATTGAACCTCAAAGAGGCTTCCTACATACTCAAAAAAAGATCAAAACCCATGTAGTTTGGTGATATAGTTTATTTCATGTGGGATGAGAGGGAGAAAATGTTTATTTCCATGCAGGATGACGAGTGAAACGATGTGAAATGATTAGGATAGAGGGATAATGGGCATGAACCTCATAGAGGATTCCTACTAACCTTTCATAGAATGGGAAAATATCTAAGTCCACGTTTTTTGGATAAAGAGGTGCATGGGGACTATAGACCAAGGTTCACATAGAGGATGTCAGGGCCTATGCTCACTCTAAACCCATACAATTCATGGTCGGTGTGAGAAACAAGAGGTAGTAATATAATAGGAGATCATTTCATGAAATGTGAGTCCACAAGAGAAAGTGTGGGGATTACACATGTGTAGCGGCCCAAGGAGAGGATGTCTTGGATATACTCTAGGAGGGAGGCCTGATGAGAAAGGATGGTGTCTAGAAATATGAGGAATATATGACCATCATACATGAAACACCGCATCAGTGGGTTCTAGGGATTACACAAGGAATACACAAGGTGTGCATGGTGACAAACCACAGAGGGTGGGAGGAGTTAGAGGGCGCTGGTTCCCATACTATTCACGGTCCTCTCACGGCATGTATCTTTTGTGGTGATCATACTTTGACATCATGTGTTGAGGATGCAGATGAATGATAGTTTAACATCCTACATCTAAGACGATGAGCATTCAATCCCCACCACAAGGACTTACATAAATTTTACTAACCTACTCTTGAGGGAGGGAAGGTACATGTAATTCAATATGGTAATGGGGTAGTGGATTGATCCATTGAGGGGTCCACATTAGCATGGCTATACGAAGTAGAAAATGTTGTTTTCATGTCTATGTGAAGAAGCATGAGGGAAAGTAATGAAACATGAATCCCCACCCAAGGGACTTTGAAATCACTTTATACAATCATGGAGGGCCTCACATGAGAAGGGTTCATGACGCAAGTAGCCCCAAATAGAGGGGATTCAAAAATATCAGGGGCTTGCAGAGCACAAGGTCATGCAGAGGATATGAATTCTCAATGATGAGAGCTTTGTGAAGAATTGTGTCCCAACCAAATCATGGAGTACAATTTTTTTAGGGTTCTTTGTGAGGAATGGGTTATTTGTGAAGTATTGAGTACCGAAAGGGGTATCTTTTCTTTTTGATGGCCAACAAGATTTGTGAAGGGTGCCCCTTCTTGAAACAAGGAAAAATATAAGCAAAGAAAAATGGTTTTTTTCAATGCTTAGATACCTTAGATGATTCATTTTCTTGGTTGGTTCGCAGATCAAATAATGCTTCATAATTTTTGAATTTTAAAGATGAATGGTCGGGGTCCTAATACTTTGTAAGCAGAGGTTCTGGGTATTTAAAGGATCCATGGGGTGCGATGATCTGAAGGTGTGCCGCGAAGTAACTTTCACTCCGACATCGGTGGTTTATTTAATCATTTTCCAGAATGTCATGATGTTGATAGCCATCCCCTTTGAAGTGTAGAGGCTTCCTCTGTTCCCTGTATGATAGTCAAAGATTATTACTTAAATTTTGAAGGACAAGCAGAGTCAATAGTTTTACCCTCCATGGTGAAGAGACTTATGTCAGGTTCATTGCAGCTGTGTAGTCGACAACTACATTTCTCTACGACGAGCACATTGAAGGCCTCAGCTTTGCATTGGCCACGGTTCTTAAGGTCTTTTGTTAGGTTGCATCATGAAGAATCACCTTTGGTACCATTAATTGTCCTTTTCTTATTGTTTTGAAAACATATATTTTGGTTCCATCATGTAATAACATCAAATGATTAGTATATCAGAAGCATTGGGTCAAACCCTCCGAGAGTAGAGAACAAAACAATGATAAATATGAACTAATGTTTAGGCCCCTCCATTTCTAGATTTATATAATTAAAATAATTAAGATATTAAAATATATTAATTCCAATATAGAGATAGAAGATAAGATAAATAGTTTCCATGGGCAGTTTTCCTAAATCAATTTACCCTTGCTCACAAAATAATAGTATGAGATAGTTTCATAGAAAAAATTTTATGTATAGAAGAAATGGTTTATCAATATAAATCCACAATGGAATTATACTTCTTCATGGTAAGACAGGCTAAAATACCATGATGCATTTTATTCATATTCAAAAAAGAAAAAGAGTAATTCAATTCAATGACCATGAACATGTTATCTCAATCATGCTGGGGTTCATTCATTATTGAAAGCATATTATAAATAACTCAGTGTGAAATAAATTAGTTGTGAAATATCAACATGATATTATCTAATAAAACCATATTTACATGAAAAGGTAAATCTAACTATAATTATACACACCCTCTTTTACTGATTCTACTCCCCTGTGTGTTTTAGCCAACCATCGTTGGGTGATCGCCAACAATGATTAAACATAAATCCATAAGAGAGAGAATAATTGATAGGTAATTAGATGGAGAATGAATGAAAATAAATAATGGAATTAAGATAGATAGTTTAAAACTGTTACATGAATGAAAGGAAATAAAAACATAATAAAAACCTATCTACGAAGAAATCAGAGTCGGAACTATAAAAAAGCCTCCCGGTGGTTGCTCATATCCACACTTTATGGAATGAAATCACACTTTATCTAGATGAAACCATTTATTTATAGGATTTTTTATCATTAATATGGGGTTTTTTGGTCAAATATTGAGTCCCATGGCCACCTAGGTGGTCAAACACATGAAAATATCATTAGAAGATGCACTAAAAGTATGTGTTTTTTGTTGTCTCAGGGCCTTCACGATGTGTAATGGGAATTCACATCTTGTATTTTTTACCAAGATTTTCTATGTGGATCATGAATCTCTGTGCATCTCACTCCATTATTTTCGGAAACTTGAGAATTTGACTCTTTTCATGATGTGAAACTGGATGTCACTTCGTGTAATGATGATTCATGACAGCCATGATGTATCTCTTCATGACTTGTATCATTAGGTAAAATGAAATGACATGTAGTGTAATGATGCTACACGATGTTTAAAATGTAATTTCAGCACCGTTATCTCTATTTCATCCTTCATTTTCAGTTTTGTTCCCCCATAAGTACATTATGATACCTCAAAATCTGGTGTCGTGTTGCATTTCTTCGTGCGCTCTGCGAAGTGTCATTTTTTTCATCACTTTCCACATCGTTTTTATTCCTCCAAATGATAGTCGTGAATAAGAATATTCAAATAATTAATATCAGAATCATATAATTTTAAATAAATTAATATTAATTTAATTGATATGTAAAAACCCATCAAAATATGTACACAAAATAGAGCTATCACATATTAAAAGAGATTAATATTGATATAATGTAGGACATGTCAATCATACAATAAATGAACCAGGATCAAAATGTGGAAATCCAAACTAGTGTGGAAAAGTGTAAGCAGTCAAATAAAGAGACACAAAATATTCCTCTAGAGTCTATATTATAATCGATGCTAGCTCTATTCTCCAAAGCACAACTATCTTTTGTGGGCCGCTTATCCTTAAATGGATCCCTACTCATGAATTCCACTATTATATTGAGATTCCCATGCGTATTATGAATAAAAAACCTAGTAGGACCATATTAATTCATCCTTAACATACATTATAAAATATGACATGTCTATTCCATGATAAATTTAAATATTCAAGAAAGAATTAATAATCACAAGTTGAATTCCTATGTGGTAACGAACCTACTATGGTCCCTAGTCGTACCTTCATCGACTCCATGTTGTAAGGATAGTCACAAGGCATCAATCTATATATGGACACAAGTCTATCTCATTCAGCCACCATCACGAGATAGTTGACAAGACCATCAAGTCCTATATCAGTCATATGTCTGGCCTTAAGGTACTCATATATAGTCTATTCCATGGGTCAAGCTTCAAAGCCTTCCTACCCATACTTCATTTTCTATAATTCTATCCTCAATTCCTCATTTCCAAACCCTATGTTTATCTTCATCTCCATCAATGTCACATGTCATGTGCACTCCCCCTGTAAGGGATAACGATATCTAGATTCTCTTACTATTTTAATACCATTACTAATACCTCTAATGTTATGATAATCACACTTATAATGGTAGATTATATATATGTAGAACATAACACATCATCATGTGAATTGGTATCAAAATAATAGTATATGTGATCAACATAAAACACGGTCTAACAAGATACATAAGTATACTTAAGGAATATAGAATAATACATTGGTATATCAGGATACATAGACACATGAATATGATCAAAATAATTTATTTTAAATAATTCTATGAAAATACATGAATTATACCACGTCAAAAAGTGTATACAAGGTCTATACTGGTAAATAATTTCCCATTTTTTTGCTCATTTATGACAACCTGCAAAATCCATCAAGGGATGAGACATGAGTCACACTCGTGAACCAAGATGATTGATTATTCATTCCAAGGACCCCTATAACCACTCATAATTAAATAACATTTATAGTTCATGAACAAGAATCAAGAATATTATAAATCCATGGGATTTAATCTACACCAACATCCCTCAAAATATCCACTAACAATGCTAGATCTTAGATTAAATTGAGGAGGATCTCCACCACACAAGATCACACAAAAAAAATTAATTTTCATAAAATTCATAATTAGATGGAAACAAAATCCATATATCTAGAAAAAACATACAACATATATATATATGTATTTTTTCATGATAAGGTGGATATATCTAGAAGAAATATAAATGATTTTAGGGGAAGCCTATGGAGTATATAGGTTTGATAGAGTTGGTATTTGAAAGTGTAATGGGTAAAATAAGACATGTTATTGTCATTAAGAGGGATTTATTGTTAATTAATTTCTCGACACATGGTTTGGTAACATGATTTTCAAAACAGTACACCAACCATGTGAGGCTTCCTACCTCCCCTGAGCACCCTCATGGTTTGAAAAACTATGTGACAACCATGCTTTTGGCTCATACTAAGTCACACGGTTTCTGAGGAATGTCATGTTTTTAGATCTAACCATGTTCCAAATGTACTCCACCCCTATCGTTTCCCATGAAAACCATATTGTTTCTTGAGGTGAGCTTTTAGTTTCTCCAAACAATGTTAAAACACTGCACCTCCTTTAAGTCATCTAAAACACTCCAAAATCAACCATAAATCCCTAGAACACATCCGAGACACCTCATTGTAAAAAAAATAAAGGCTGGAATTTAATAATAAAACCAAAAAAAATATAATACAATTACATTGAGCTTTGAATTGTATAATTATATCCTTGAAAATTAAAGTGTATACACAAAAGTACCTTTTAATTCACTTGTATAAGGGTTTCATTTTGTATACATCATATCATTCTTATCACGTCAAATTTATATACGTAACTTTGAAATTTGTTTCATACTAGAAACATATATTACCTTAATTTTCCCCTATAAAACATTAGTTATCTTGTGACCTCCATTTCGGAGGGTATTTCTATGAGAAAAGTCAACCTCATGATAAATTTATTATATTTTTATTAATATTTTATTCATAATATTAATATTAGTAAACTCTAAAATACATGATAATATATTGAAATTAGTATCATATTCATACTTAGATGTTATTATATAAATAGAACAACATTTGTTTATTCATATTTGTAAATTAATAGAACAAGAAAAGCGTTGTTAGTGCTTGTGCGTAGACCACCTTCTCTATGAATTGACATCTTCTGTTTTTTACCATATATAACAATTTGTTTTAATGATGTGATTGATAAATAAATATGATATATATATATCATAAAATTTGGTTCTATAAACATCAAATTATCATATACTTTAATTCACACTCATTCCAGGAGAAATAAAAAAGTTAACGAAGAGTTGTGCGGACTACCGCCTCCACAATGTAACATATATTATTTTATTATTGTTTATTAATCATTTTTAACAACATAACCAAATATGAATCTGAACCCTAAATTTTCCAAAATAATATAATTAATATATTTTAATAATTAAATTATTTTTAAAATTAACCAAATTCATAATCATAATCATCAATTAATTATCTTATATTCTTGTTTTAATTTGTATAACCACCTATCAGAATAATTCTATAAAAATTATCAAGGATGAAAATGGGAATAATAATAATATTTTTTGAAAAAAAATAAATAATAATTTTTTAATGGTTTGAGAAGGGTTATATTATGTATTTAACTTAGTATTGTATTAGCATCCTCAATCACAAAAAATACCTAAATAAGTTGACATTATTTATTCTTTCAAAAAAAATAATTAAAAACGAATAGAATGAGAAAATTGAATTATATATAATTTTTTTGGTATTCCAGAACCATATATTATCATGGAATTATGATCTATTGGTGATGAATAAATAATAACACCAGTTTTATGAAACTAGTACAAATGATCAAGCTATACACACTTCATGTGAGAAAATATGTAAACTGATTAGAATTCGTATAGATAACGAATATTTATAAATAATATATTTGAAAAAAGATATCAGTAATAGTATGAATTAATTTATTAATATATAAATGTTTTATAGATAGGTTTTTAATATAAATTGGTGGATGTCAGGATACGAAGTAATGGTTTTACATCCAAAATTCCTCTATTTGAGACATTTTTTATGTTATGCACCAAATTTAATTTATATGGTGAATATGATACCCATTTTAGATGATATATCATGAAATAAATTTTAATCATGATAATTATATATCAATTTAAATCCATCTTTTTCAAGTGGATTTTATTAAATTACTACCCAAACTAGAAGGGGGGGGGGTTTCCATCTCAATTTTCATTCTTTTGGAATAATGTTATATACATCACTTATTTCCTTCAATGTGATTATAAATTTACATGTAATACTTTTTGAAATATTCGTAATTAATTTAAAGGGATTTGTATGTCTATATATCCGTCTCTCCCTCATATTTTTTTGATCCATGTGTTACTGAATTGATAGTAAAACTCAATCTTTTCAATGGTTGAAAACCATACTATGTTTTGGTAAAGCAAATGTTTGTGTAGTTTCATAGAAAATAAATCCCTTAATAAGTAATTGAATGTGGATATGGATGTGTCATAGATTCACTTAGTGGTATCACCCATAAATTGGATGGTTGAGTATTGAATCAATCATCACTCTGATGCATAATGATTGGGCCTAAGGCTACACACCTGGGTAGATACTCTGAAGGGATATTATTTGGAATATTAATATTCTCATTATCAACCTTGTTTGAGGATTTGTACTACCATTTTTGGATCACATACCAATTTAATTAATTGAATGAAATTACAATATTCCTTGGACAAACAATTAAATTTAAATTACCATCAACAATACATTTATTTGATAAGGTAACCTTTTGTAGCATTTATGATACAATATGAATTCCATGCTTATTAGGTGATATTTTCCAAGAAATCAACATCATTCTATTGAATAGGGAAATATTTTTTTTCTTATTTTTCATTACATGGATAAGCATGTTTTTATTATACAAAGGTTTCTTATTAGATGGAATGAAACATATATGGACTGTCAATGAATTGAATGATATCATGATACAAAACATACATCTTTTTCAAAAATCTCCCCATATTAGTATTGTGGCTTTGTAAAAATCCTTGAAATAATAATGTGATTCTAGAATTTTGAATTTCACAATTATAAGATAAAGTATTTTTATTATTATAAAATTTTCATTAATTAGAATGGATATAGAATTCAATTAGTTTCAGTTGATTATGATTCAGTGACATATATTTATTCATTACATATTACATGTACCATGTTTTTGTTGTGACAGCTTCCACTGTATGATACTCTTTACTGAGCAGCTAAGATCACACTTCTTCGTTTTCTATTCCCAAGAAACCTACTTGAGAACTTTGTTTAATTTTCAAGGATATAATGAAAGGTATAAAAATGTTTTCACAATGTGTTAATGTTGAATCTTATGATTTAAAATGTAATATATATATGAATCTTCTATTACAAGAAAATTAGGTTTTTGGATCCTACAAGAGCACTTGGTTTGATACCAAGAATGTTATATAGATACAAGCCCTGGGTTTCTAGAGTCTGGGATGGTATAGTGAAACTATAAATGTATTCCCCCACTCTAGCTATATATCTTTATAGATGGGATATTTTAAGTCCATAATATTGGGGGTAAAACTCACAAACAGATCCATTATTATTCCAATATGATTTTGTATGATGTGTTAGTTGGAATTGAAGGACTAATATTTATAGCTTATTTCTATGTGATTAATATATTGATATATAGAGAACCAAGAAACTCATAATTTTTTTATAGAGGAAATTATAAATGATATCCATGGAAATAATCAATGTTCTTGAAGGAATACTCACTATGGGGTTTGGATACAACACTATAAACATTAATATTTTTGTCTCTATGACTAACCCTTTATATGATCAATCACTTATTACATTATCCCTCATATAATGGGATAATCCCTTTATATATTTTAGTATGGTACGTGAATTTATATCTATAGGAAAAAAATTCTGATTAAAACTCCCCAGGAAGATGAAGCAAACCAAAATTATGGAAAATATATTTACAAATTTAAAAAATATGCAACCTCTGAGTTTTATGATAATTATAACTATACATTTCATGAATAATAAGTTTATATTAATTATTATGTGTAGAAAGAAAATGATTTTGGACTAGGGAAATGAAATTTAATTTAATGTCTTAAAAAATAACAAATCATGAATTGAATCAACTTCATACTAATTTTAAATAGTTTTAATCATGGATCAAGAAATATTACCAATGATAATATGAAATATTTTGTTATGAACTGATAACAATCTCATATTGATGTTTTGATAAATAATATTTAAAAAGTATGATAGAACATAGTTTATATCAAAAGAATAAATCAAAAATTATATTCACATATAATTTTACATCAGGGTGATTCAAAATATATTTGGAAGAATCGAAATGGATGAATCCCCCTATAATGAAGGTTATGAAGATGGAGATAGATATGGTCATATAATAAGGGACTATCTGTAACAGCCCGAGATTTTATGAAAAATATTCTTTTTAATTTTATTAATGTCTTGTGTTGTACGCTACACCAAAAGGAGATTGCACAAAACACATCCTTGACTTGCCTTGCATTACACGCAATCGTGACTTTCCTCGATAGCGTGTGTTGTACGCAATACCGGGTTTTAATAAACAATGTTATATTATTATAATATTGTCATGAACTAGCCGTTATGAATAGTATTAACTAAATTTTAAATTTTATAACATTATTATTCATCTTACACATTTCTAGAACATGGTATAAGAACAAAATAAATTTTTCGGGTAAAATAAGTATTTTTCAAAAAATGCAGTTTTGCCGCCTTTGGATGGCGCACCCACATTAAATCTGGTTTTTGACATGTTTATAAGTTCAATTTGACAAAATAAAATTCTTCTTTGTAATCACGAAATAAAATTTTACTTTGGATAAAATTTTCATATTATTCTGGTAACTTTCACATTTTAATGAATAGTAAAAACACGATATATTTTAATTACAAACAACTTTTTTCATCGTAATATCTTCTGTGGTTAAATTATAATATTGAATGGATTTAAAGTATAAATAGAATACATTTTTACCATTTAATATAATGTATGTCATTAGCATTGATTTTACCTTGAATTCGTAAGTTAAATCAATTCAATCTTTGGCAATGTTTTAAACAAAAACCCATTTTTATTCGACAACGAGATTAATTTTAATTTAATTTCTGAAACTTCTTTGTTTTGAAATTTAAAAAATGGATTCCATATTTGGAATCAGGGGGTTCAAATTATTTTAATAGGATACTTTTTATTTTTGGGTATTATGAATAGTAACTACGGTAAATTTTATTTACCATAGTTAAAGGTAAATCGGGTAATTAAGGGTAAATATAATATTTTAAAATTACCCTAACAAATGTCAACATTCTATTGGATGACTAAAAAACGACCCATATCACCTAAGGTTCGGATTATATTAATTTAATTAAATTTTGTCAATGAAAATAAATTAATTATTATTAAAACCAAAGAATGTGACAACATGTCACTTTCTTAAATCTTATAAGTATAATAATTTTAATCTAGTGATAAACTTCATGAGACTTCGAACATGAATAGTATCCAAAAACCTAATACAATTATCTACATCATAGGAATTTATTTAGAATTTTTAGGGATTAAATAATTATCATTTATTATGACAGAAAGATGATGCAGTAATTGTCTTATTAATGAAATATTTACAGAATTGATGTTATAAATGCCCAAATAAATGTAATTTGAGACTTTTTATAACTTAAACTAATTTTATAGGTTACTATGAAATATTAGTGTTGATTTAATAAACTTGGTTCGAACATATAATTCTGTTATGACTTTCAAAAAAATCATATATCAAATAGTGTCAAAATTGACACAAAATAGTTTTTAAATCAAATATTATATTTTTAATTGTTATTTTATTCCTAAAAATCTAAGGATCGGCCAAATGACTTATATAAGGATATATATATTAATTATAAACAATTTCGGGTTCGTTTGGCATATTATAGTAAGTGTATTAACCATATAGTGAAAGAAAACAAAAAGACACGGTAAAAGTTAAATTATTTAACTTAGAGTTAAATCTAATTCATAAGGTTAAAATAATTCCCTAAACTTGTAAAAATCCTATTGGTTGATTGTATTTCGAACCATGGCCACTTTAGCTTCAAAATAAGACCCTTTAGAACCATTATAAACCGATTTTGACATTAATATAAAATAATATTTTGAGGTATTCCTAAGGTGCCCCTCTCCTCCCTTATAAAAGGACACCTCCTTCCCCCTCCTACTCACACCAATTTGAGCACTCAAGCTCGGCCAACCCCTGCCATTTTCTCCCCTCCACTTCCCTAGAATAATCCTGGAGGTTCTGGTCTTATTCAAAGACCAATCTTAGTTCCCTAAGTGGAGGATTCAAAGAGCCGTTCCAAAGAAGAGGTAATATCCATTACCGATCTTTTCAATTTCTTTCTTCTTCAACATCTTCTTCTTTAGTTGTTTCATGATAAAGTAATAACATCATTATTACTTACATACTGATATGTTATTATAAATATGAAAAAACCCTAATTCACCTTCTATCCCTCCTACGAAAAAATGAAATCACCGCGCGTGCGTACGTACGGAATACCGTCTCCACGCCGTGGTGTAATCTATTTTCCACTACCACCTTAATTGGATGGGTATAAAGGTGCAATGGGTAACTATATATGATTATTATAAATTTATATTGATACTGAAATAGTATACATACACTTCAACACAATTCCACGACCATGGGAACGATATCATCGCTCGTGCGTACGTACGGACTACCGTCTCCATGATGCGATGAGATTCATTCTCAATGATTAACCATTCATGAATAATTATAAAGAATATATAATAAGTACTAATGAAATATATGACCTAATAATGATACTGTAATTATTTATATTTATATGTATGTCATCTACTTAATTCCATTCAATTCAATAAGGAAATGAAATCAGCGTTCATGCGTACGTACGGACTACCGTCTCCATGAATGGTGTATTTCTTTCCATTTACCGATTTATTATATATGTATATTCTGAATATATATATATATATATCATGTTTTATATTCTGGAGTTAATTAATCATGATCTAAGTAATCATATGAATAATTACAAGTTAAAAACACGAACGACAAATGAGACGATTTTACCCAAAACTCTATTTTAACATGAATTTACAAAAGAACGGGTAATATAAAGTCATAAGTGGACCATATATGATATAATAACAATGAATATGATTCTTGAATAAGTCAATAACATTATTTAAATCATTATACTGGAGTTTCAGACACTTACGAAGCAAATCAGACCTAAGGTAAGGGAAATATCACAATCTCATTTTTATCCGAGATTGTTTATTCGTAAGTATTTACTGGGGTGTATTTTATCATCCACATCCATGTTTCATCAATATGTAATATTATTTACATTCACCTACAATTGTTTTAATCCTATTTTACCCTTCGGTGAGTTTTTAGTAAAAGATATGAAAGGAATCTTTTGTCATTTTTTGTATGAGAGACTTTTTGACTTTTCCGACAAAAGTACGAGAAGAATGTTTTTTTTACTTATACAGAATGAATATATTTTTAAAACATTATTTCCAAGAAGCTTCCTTTACAAGTTTTCAAGTTTATTTTTAATTAACATCTTTTATTTTAAAATTGTATGACATGTTAAGAACGGAAAAGTGTTTTTGAAGTAGAAAGGATATTTTTCTCAAGAATGAAGTTCAAGTGTTTTATCAAAATTATTTTCAATCTAAGATAATAAAGGGTTCTGTTTTTATCCCTATTATTACATTGATTTGGTTATGTTGTGATGGAATTATTTTTATGAATTACTTTATCGTATATGAATTTTTTATGATGTCATGATGTTAAAGATTCCCATTTTTATTACATGGGTTATGTAATGATGTATGATTTATGATTTTGTGGCACACATAAGAATGGTATCATTATGAGATGGGTGAGACCTATATCTCCCTCCAATGCATTGGGTAAAGATTTTATATCTCATGAGATAGACATGGATGAAATGGTAGGTTATACCGGTTCAGTGAAACAGGACGGAAACGAGGGTTACTCGATTCAGAAAGGGACTTTGTCCACTAAGATAGTCTTGGCAATGAGTCTTGACTAAAAAAATGATTCTATATGATTATGTGTGTATGCCACAAAGTTTCATGTTTTAAGTTATGATTATTGGGATTTCATTTCACTACTATGATTTATCCCATGTTATGAAATTATGCTCTCTTTTGCAGGTTAAGATTTCCAAAAGTTATGTTCTTATGAATATGATGTGATTGATATTTCTTTTGTTTACCTTTACTGAGCATTTGAGCTCACCCTTTTATGTTTTTTCCCCAGGATATAAAAAAGGGTTTTAGGTAAAAAAAGGTAAGATCTTTATGGGAGATATTGAAGATCTTTCACCACGATTAGAAGATTATGTTCCGAGTTTCCAAAGACACTAAACTATTACGATCCTTGTGTGTGTGTTTTTGTTATGTACCAAGTATTCCGAAAAGTAATGTAATGTCCATGTACGTCAGGCTTCGGGTCTCTACAGTTGGTATCAGAGAAAAGGTTTAGTCAAACTTTGGAAACTAGGATGCGAGAACTTTAGTGAGATCCCTAGAGATATTTCTAAGGTATGTCTAGGGATGTCTCTAAGGTTAAGTATACGTATAGGTTATAGTACTAGAACTACGCTAACGATCATAGAATTAAATCTAAGATGTTAGATATTGAATTTACTCCCCCTTTATTATGATTTTTTGCCTCTCACACTATTTTTTTGGGTTTTAGAAAATGGATGGAAACAAGATAATTCATGATAATGGAGGATATGATGGACAAGGGAATGATATTCTTTATAATGAAATGGGATTTGGATGTCCAAACATAATTATTATTCCGAATCAGCAATCTCATAGTATGATCAATAAAGTAAAATTTGGTAAGTTTCCTGACTCGGCTAATAAGAGAAAGATGGAGTTTCATGATGATCATAGAGGAAAGAAAGTTCAATTTCCCCTATGTAAATCATGTGGGAAGAGGCATCAAGGAGAATGTTTCAAAGGAACTGGAAGATGCTTTGGGTGTGGAAAAGAAGGAAATAAAGCAAGTAAATGCAAAGGAAAAGGTTCAGTTAACAACATGGATGAGGATAATGGTATTGCTACGACATCAACAATGGTTAAATGTTTTTAATGTGGAATGTACGGACATTATGCAAAACAATGCCCTAAGGGAAAGTCTCATGAAGATAATCAGTATGGTCATATGGGAAGTATTTATGTGGATGATGATGAAGAGACTACAAATGATATGTGAGATGAAAGAATTGTTGAATCTCAGTCAATGGTTTAAGAATGTAGTGGAATGATTACATGTTTATCATGTGTAATTTTGTATAAGTAATCTCATGCTACTATGGAATAAAGAGACATCTATGGATTGTTACACTGTTGTCTTTCCTTGAGTTTTGAAAGTGTATGATTATTGTTACCAGTATCCATGAAAGGTTATTCAGATATTTTTGGAATGTAGATGATATGCGCATAATGAAGGGATAAGGAGAAAATTAAATGTTTGGTAGTATTCATGAGCTCATGACGGATATAAGGAGAAGGTTATATCATGGTTTGAGTATATAGAATTTTTGGATTTTGTTATGTGGAAAGTGTTAACTTTAAACTGCATTCATGTTTTCACTAAGGTATTCAAGAGAATACATGATTAAGGACTTTGAATGTTTGGAATGTGACCAACAAAACATATCTTATGATATATGGGGATCAACGATGGTATTAAATCTCTGGTAATCGTTTTCACTATGTTATGAGAGTGGACTGCAGTATTATGGATAAGCCTAAAGATTGAAATGGATTATGTTGGACATAAGTGAGTATTGTTTAAGGATAGAAGTTTTTTTTATTCGATATTATTGATGGGATGTTATAGTAATGTAGTTTTAGAAAAATGCCAACCTGCAGGATGGGCGACAACCCATCGCGTCGGATAAGGCTATAGGAATCGAACCCACAACCGAAGTGCGACTGGCCTTTATCTCCTACCACTGGCCTACAGGAAGTCCCTGTTTAGTAGAAACTAGTTTTATTATATTAAGCAGTATGATATAAGAAGTATATGTCCATTTTAGGAACCATATATGATTAATCTCACTATAGATCGACTTATGTATATAATTTTTTCTATCCTTTTGTTTGAGACTGATGGAATGACCCGTCATTCTATCACATGATCTGCTAACACTTCACGAATAACAAATTCAACTTCATTTATTTAAGAGATGAAGTGGAAATTGTTAAAGGCACGAACAACAGTGAGATCGTACCAAAATAATGTAAGTATTTATTCTAATTCAAATTCTTTAACTTTAGGGAAACGATCTTGAAAACCAAAAATGATGTCCTAGTGATCTTATATCTAATGAATAAGATGGTACCTTAGATCGTCACAAATTTATGGCTTTGTGATTTCTGGCTTTTCCATAGCCATGTTCTCTACCACTCTCTATCAGAACATGATGGTTAGATTTCTCTTCCATATCCATATTCTCACCTATGTGGAAACCCAATGATTAGTTTATTTGGATAACCGTTACGTTTCATACTTTTGTTTTTAAAGATTGGTTTTGATATTCCTTTTTACGATGTGGGTTTCTATTAAAGAAACTTTCGAATAGTAAACCATTTATAACCCCGACGAATTTCGAGGGAGAAATTCATTTTAAGGGGGGTAGAATGTAACAGCCCGAGATTTTATGAAAAATATTCTTTTTAATTTTATTAATGTCTTGTGTTTTACGCTACACCAAAAGTAGATTGCACAACACACATCCTTGACTTGCCTTGCATTACACGTAATCGTGACCTTCCTCGATAGCGTGTGCTGTACGCAATACCGGGTTTTAATAAACAATGTTATATTATTATAATATTGTCATGAACTAGCCATTATGAATAGTATTAACTAAATTTTGAATTTTATAACATTATTATTCATCTTACACATTTCTAGAACATGGTATAAGAACAAAATAAATTTTTCGGGTAAAATAAGTATTTTTCAAAAAATGCAGTTTTGCCACCTTTGGATGGCGCACCCACATTAAATCTGGTTTTTGACATGTTTATAAGTTCAATTTGACAAAATAAAAATCTTCTTTGGAATCAAGAAATAATAATTTACTTTGGATAAAATTTTCATATTATTCTGGTAACTTTCACATTTTAATGAATAGTAAAAACACACTATATTTTAATTAAAAACAACTTTTTTCATCGTAATATATTAGGTGGTTAAATTATAATATTGAATGGTTTAAAAGAATAAATAGAATATATTTTTACCATTTAATATAATGTATGTCATTAGCATTGATTTTACCTTGAATTCGTAAGTTAAATCAATTCAATCTTTTGCAATGTTTAAAAAAAACCTGTTTTTATTCGACAACGGGATTAATTTTAATTTAATTTCTGCAACTTCTGTGTTTTGAATTTTAAAAAATGGATTCCATATTTGGAATCGGTGGGTCCAAATTATTTTAATTGGATACTTTTTATTTTTGGGAATTATGAATAGTAACTACGGTAATTTTTATTTACCATAGTTAAAGGTAAATCGGGTAATTAAAGGTAAATATAATATTTTAAAATTACCCTAACAAATGTCAAAATTCTATTGGATGACTAAAAAACGACCCATATCACCTAAGGGTCGGATTAGATTAATTTAATTAAGTTTTGTCATTGAAAATAATTTAATTATTATTAAAACCAAAGAATGTGACAACATGTCACTTTCTTAAATCTTATAAGTATAATAATTTTAATCTAGTGATATACTTCATGAAACGTCGAACATGAATAGTATCCAGAAATATAATACAATTATCTAAATCATAGGAATTTATTTAGAATTTTTAGGGATTAAATAATTATCATTTATTATGACAGAAAGATGATGCAGTAATTGTCTTATTAATGAAATATTGACAGAATTGATGTTATAAATGCCCAAATAAATGTAATTTGAGACTTTTTATGACTTAAACAAATTTTATAGGTTACTATGATATATTATTGTTGGTTTAATCAACTTGGTTCGAACATATAATTCTGTTATGACTTTCAAAAAAATCATATATCAAATAGTGTCAAAATTGACGCAAAATAATTTTTAAATCAAATATTATATTATTAATTGTTATTTTATTCCTAAAAATCTAAGGTTCGGCCAAATGACTTAGATAAGGATATATATATTAATAATAAACAATTTCGGGTTCGTTTGGCATGTTATAGTAAGTGTATTAACCATATAGTGAAAGAAAACAAAAAGACACGGTAAAAGTTAAATTATTTAACATAGAGTTAAATCTAATTGATAAGGTTCAAATAATACCCTAAAATTGTCTAAATCCTATTGGTTTATAAGATTTAGACCCATCCCCACTTTAGATTCGAAATAAGACCCTTTGGAACCATTATAAACCGATTTTGACATTAATATAAAATAATATTTTGAGGTATTCCTAAGGTGCCCCTCTCCTCCCTTATAAAAGGACACCTCCTTCCCCCTCCTCCTCACACCAATTTGAGCACTCAAGCTCGGCCAACCCCTGCCATATTCTCCCCTCCACTTCCCTAGAATAATCCTAGAGGTCCTGGTCTTCTTCAAAGACCAATCTTAGTTCCCTAAGTGGAGGATTCAAAGAGCCGTTCCAAAGAAGAGGTAATATCCATTACCGATCTTTTCAATTTATTTATCCTTCAACTTCATCTTCTTTAGTTGTTTCGTGATAAAGTAATAACATCAGTATTACTTACATACTGATATGTTATTATAAATATGAAAAAACCCTAATTCACCTTCTATCCATCCTACGGAAAAATGAAATCACCGCGCGTGCGTACGTACGGAATACCGTCTCCACGCCGTGGTGTAATCTATTTTCCTCCACCACCTTAATTGGATCGGTATAAAGGTGTAATGAGTAACTATATATGATTATTATAAAGTGATATTGATACTGAAATAGTATACATACACTTCAACACAATTCCACGACCATGGGAACGATATCATCGCTCGTGCGTACGTACGGACTACCATCTCCACGACGCGATGAGATTCATTCTCAATGATTAACCATTCATGAATGATTATAAAGTATATATAATAAGTGCTAATGAAATATATGACCTAATAATGATACTGTAATTATTTATATTTATATGTATGTCGTCTACTTAATTCCATTCAATTCAATAAGGAAACGAAAACAGCGTTCATGTGTACGTACGGACTACCGTCTACATGAACGGTGTATTTCTTTCCATTTACTGATTTATTATATATGTATATTCTGAATATATATATATATAAATAATGTTTTATATTCTGGAATTAAGTAATCATGATCTAAGTAATCATATGAATAATTACAAGTTAAAAACACGAACGACAAATGAGACGATTTTACCCAAAACGCTACTTTAACATGAATTTACAAAAGAACAGGTAATATAAAGTCATAAATGGACCATATATGATATAATAACAATGAATATGATTTTGGAATAATTCAATAACATGATTTAAATCATTATACAGGTGGTTCGGACACTTACGAAGCAAATCAGACCTAAGGTAAGGGAAATATCACAATCTCATTTTTATCCGAGATTGTTTATTCGTAAGTATTTACTGGGGTGTATTTTATCATCCACAACCATGTTTCATCAATATGTAATATTATTTCCATTCACCTACAATTGTTTTAATCCTATTTTACCCTTCGGTGAGTTTTTAGTAAAAGATATGAAAGGAATATTTTGTCATTTTTTGTACGAGATACTTTTTGACTTTTCCGACAAAAGTACGAGAAGAATGTTTTTTTTACTTATACGGAATGAATAGATTTTTAAAACATTATTTCCAAGAAGCTTCCTTTACAAGTTTTCAAGTTTATTTTTAATTAACTTCTTTAATTTTAAAAATGTATGACATGTTAAGAAAGGAAAAGTGTTTTTGAAGTAGAAAGGATATTTTCCTCAAGAATGAAGTTCAAGTGTTTTATCAAAATTATTTTCAATATAAGATAATAAAGGGTTCTGTTTTTATCCCTATTATTACATTGATTTGGTTATGTTGTGATGGAATTATTTTTATGAATTACTTTATCGTATATGAGTTTTTTATGATGTCATGATGTTTAAGATTCCCATTTTTATTACATGGGTTATGTAATGATGTATGATTTAGGATTTTGTGGCACACATAAGAATGGTATCATTATGAGTTGGGTGAGACATATATCTCCCTCCAATGCATTGGGTAAAGATTTTATATCTCATGAGATAGACATGGCTGAAATGGTAGGTTAAACCGTTTCAGTGAAACAGGACTGAAACGAGGGTTACTCGATTCAGAAAGGGACTTTGTCCACTAAGATAGTCTTGGAAATGAGTCTTGACTAACAAGAAATGATTCTCTATGATTATGTGTGTATTCCACAAAGTTTCATGTTTTAAGTTATGATTATTGGGATTTCATTTCACTACTATGATTTATCCCATGTTATGAAATTATGCTCTCTTTTGCAGGTTAATATTTCCAAAAGTTATGTTCTTATGAATATGATGTGATTGATATTTCTTTTGTTTACCCTTACTGAGCATTTGAGGTCACCCTTTTATGTTTTCTTTTCCCCAGGATATAAAAAAGGGTTTTAGGTAAAAAAAGGGAAGATCTTTATGGGAGATATTGAAGATCTTTCACCACGATTAGAAGATTATGTTCCGAGTTTCCAAAGACACTAAACTATTACGATCCTTGTGTGTGTGTTTTTGTTATGTACCAAGTATTCCGCAAAAGTAATGTAATGTCCATGTACGTCAGGCTTCGGGTCTCTACACTATCTATCCAATTTTATATTCAAAATTAGTTATCTACATTCATGTTGTTCCTATGAAAATTGTCCTATCAATTATAAGGAATGTAAGGAATTAATTAATACTTGTGAGATTTTAAATTAGTTGGAGGATTTGTATAGAATATATAAATTTAAATTATTTCACATGGAAATATAATTTCCACATCCCCTGATCTGACCATATCATAGAGTTATTTTCTGGGAATAATCAATGTTAATTTATCTATGGATTCTCATAATGTTTTTAGTGGACATTAATCAGAAGGATAATGAGAAGACCACATTTACATGTCCTTTTAATACCTTTTCTTATATAAAGATTCTATTTATATTGTTTAATTATGTAGGATCATTGATGATGGTCATGATAAGTATAATTTGTTATAAAATTAATTAATTCTATCAGGTGTCCTTGGTTGAATTTCTAGTATTTGGAAATTCATTTGAACATTTTTTTAAAAAATATATAAATTATTTTTAAAATTTTTATTTATACTAATTTTTTTTTTAATTTTTAAATATGAAATTTTATTACCGAGAGAGGAATTTTCCTTGGGAATATCATTTGTACTACATTTTGATTAATCTAACCAAACAGTTGGGGTAGTCCTTTCTTATATAATTACATGAATATTCTGAGTCATTACCTATGCCTCATGAACCTTTGATATTGAAGAATTCAACTATAAAACCTTGAAAAGATAATTTTTTGATGTTTTATGTTATTTGAAAAAATTCAGATTATATTTACTTATAAATAATGTTTTTAATCTGTCTTCCCATTTAGCCATTAGATATTTGGTGAATAAGAAGGATACCAATACAAAACAATTATGATATATTCTACTACATATATATTTCAACATGGAAATATTATACAAGAAGAGTTCTAAGAACCAAGTGGATGGTCACATGAGTGGACTACATAACTCATTCTATGTGGACATTTCATCCTACAAACAAGTACTAGGCCCCATTATATGGAAATATATCTTGTTTTTTTAAGGTGACATGACATGGTATGTTGATAGGGTAAATTTTTTGGTAACTTCTCAAGTACCAAAAATCATATATCCTCACCAAATTTAAAAAATAATATGTGAATATATATTTTACATTTGGAAAGATCTATTTCATTAGATTATTTTCAATGATAAACTAATAATAAGTTATTTAAATGAAAGTGAAATTGAATATGTTTTTATGTATTATCATTTACTATACTATGGAAATAGAGTAATATTTTGATTAATTGTAATGGATAGAAAAAAGAAATTTTGAAAACTCAATCTTGTTCATACTGATTTTTGGCGATGAACTTCAGTTCGATCTTATAAGGGTTTATTGTATATTGTAAAATTAATTGATGATGATATAATAATGGTGTGACTATATTTCCTAAAGCACACATTATAAGTGTTTTTAATTTTAAATAAATGTAAATCAATGGCTGAAAGGGGGACTTGAAAAAAGTATTAATTTCTATATGTTAGATAATAGTGGTGAATATAGTTGAAGGGAAATAATGTTGTATAATTTAATATAGGGAATCAATAATGAGAGTACTAGTTTTTGTGTACTAGAATAAATTTATTTGGCTAAATAGATGAAAAAAATTATAACTAATTTGTTACATACAATAATGTCTCATTCTGATATGTTCAAAGAAATTTTGGTAAAATAAAAAAAATTCATTTTTTTACTTAGTCATCTGATGTCTATATGTTCCATTGGGGTATAATACTCCTGAGATGTTATGTTATTATAAACTATTGTAAATTCATCATCTAAAAGTGTCCAAAATTATATAATATGTTCAAATTTATGCTAAGATGTGGGACAATCATGAGGCCAAGTCACAAATTTATTTCATTGTGGGTTATGGAAATGAAGAATTTGGTTATCGACTTTGGTAGGATAGTCCTTAGAATATCAATAGAGAATGAAATGTTCTCTTAAATAGAAGGATATTATATAATTTTTATAATTTTATAGTGGGTGAATTTGTGTTCAAATAATCAATAAGTCAAACTTATATTAATATAGGTGATTTAATTTGAATTTAACTGTTATATTTGAGTTCAAATAGTAAGGAAAATTATTATGATGAAAGTCTTGAGAAATAAATAATTGAATTATATAGAGATATAAAGTTGAAATGTAGAACTCTTGAATTTTAGATATCAGTATTTTAAGCACAAAAACATTTAGCACTAGAAGGAGAAGAAATACATGTTGAATTTAAAAGGTCTTATAGATATATAAGAATGCTAGAAAGATATGGTAATTCATGGTATTATCATATTCTAATGATAAATGAGAATATAAAATCATCAAAAAAGAGAATGCCTCAATGATTAAAATAAATGGAAGTAAACCAAGAAAAAATAAATGGATTCATTTTTTTCCAATAAGGCATGGTTTCTAAATGATTTTTGATGAGGAATGAAATAATTGGAGAATAAATGAGCATTCAATGGAAAGAGTAAGTAGATAGAAGAAAAATTTATAAGGCATGTCTGGTGGTGAAATGTGTTCATTATAAAGAGGCAGTGGACTTCTCTATGAAAATTTCACCTGTAGTGAAACACAATACCATATACAAGGACTTATGTTTGGTTCATACAAATGATTTTTTGAGAACAAATAGACATAAGTATGATCTTCCATCATGGTGATTTTGAGATTGAAATTTAGAAAAACCCACAAATTTTTTTTGATGATAATTGGAAGGACTTGTTGTGTAATCTTAAAAGTTGTATCTACATACTGAAACAATAACTATGTTAATGGAACTGCATCTTCAACACATCCATGATTCAAAGGGGTATAATGTAAATTCTGTTATATCATGATTACTATAAAAATGTGTGGAAGGATGGGTAATTTATCATCTTGATCCTGTATTTTGATGATATACTTATGGTTAGTCTTAGAATTAAATAGATTAAAGAATTGAATTATGTGTTTCCTGGAACATTTAAAGCAAAGGATCTTCATGTTTTTGAGAAGATTCTTGTAAGAAGGATTGAAATAGAAAAAAGTATCAAATTTTTTTTTGTCTCAATGTGAGTAAATCTAGAAGGTTAGCGAGTAGTTTTTAATGATAAGATGTAAGTTAGATTCAACTATTATGGTCCAGAACACTTAATCATCACGGGGGTAAGTACCATAAATAAAATATGAGGTAAGATAAATATAAATATTGTATTTACCTATAAGAGTAAAATGAGATTAGAATTTAAATTTTATGGATGGAAAATTCTATAGATGTATATGTTGTAGTTAATAGTCACACTCTCTACAATGGATGATGAATAAATACACATAATGGAAGTACAATAGGAGGTGTTTTGGTTAAATAATAATCAATTACAACTTATAAAAGGCCTAGAAAGTGGGTTCCATTGCTATGATTATCCATGAACATTTCACTTGTTTAAAAATTATGTGTTTTGTTCATGGAAAAAGCATATCAACTTGAAATACCATTATATTTGAATATTTCATGAGGATTTTGAGTATGAGATATTAATGATTTATGGTATAAAACAGTTGAATGATATGTGCACAAAGGATATCATCCATAAAATTTTGAGATAACAATATGACAAAGTGGGATCAGGTGACAAGAAAGTGGTGAAGATAACTAATTGAATGATGAAGGATGATGTGACGATTGATTATGTTCATGTGTTAGAGGCATCTTGAGGGATCCATTTAAAATTTTAATTAGGAAATTTTTTGCCTTGTGGTATTTTTCAAGGATTTAGTTTTAGTTTAAAATAAGATTAGGGTCCAATAGCCCGAATTGAGTCAAAAGTAGTGAATACTTCAAATAGTGTAAAAACCATTGAGATGAATTTATGATTAGTTTGATAGAAGGTGGATCATACAATAATGTTTATAATTTTTTAGTTAGTGATGTATATAATTTACCATATATAGTAAATTAGATTAAGGATTACCATAAGATATCATTACTCAATATTTTCAACAAATGGGGGCCAATGAATGTAGGAGGCCAGTAAAAATAGATTGATTGGCTAGACCACACTATAAATATAATGTGGTACCACCTAATTAAGGAGTATATTGTGACATGAATATTGATAATTTTACAATGTGAACCACATGGTTCACAGTTCAATCCTTGAAATATCTGTACATTCATAGACATAAAATTATTTTAGTGTTCTTCCTCGAACGATGTATGAAAATATTAATCCCATATGGTAAGAGGGATATAAACTTGGCTAAATTTCTTTTTTCTTGTTTGAAGGTAAGTTTGTATGTTTTTTAGAAAAAATGGTGTGTTGTGATTTAGTGTGAATTCCTAGCTTTCCATGTTCTAGAAAACTTATTTTTGGACTGGTACCATGATGCTATGTATGATGTATAGGTAGATATGAACTTAAAATGATTCATTGACATAGTTATGATGGTTTAAATATTGTGATTTTATATTTTTTTCCTATTTTATTTAAACCATTTTTACCCTAGGGTGTAAATTTGGAAATATTGAGGGTGTTCTGAGTTGTGGTTTAATCAATTATTTAAAAAATGAATTGTTTAAAAATATTTTTACGAGATTAAATGTTTTTAGAGAAAAATATTATTTGTTAGATAATAATACCCTTGATATTTTTTGAATATACCCTTTAACCCAAAATGCATTATTTTACTTGTCATACATGTTTGATATTTTCTATAGGATGTTTAATTTTGCCAAATTTTATTACGTAAAATCATTAAATTAATTAATATTCTTATGCCATGATTAGTTAATTTTATTCTAAAAAATAGTTTTGATTTAAATTTCATTACTGGTATGAAACACATGATAAAATGATTCATTCTATGGTGAAAAAATTTCATGTTGTGTTTGAGGCATGATAAATGCTAATTTTAGGGAATTTGTCTATAAATAGGTGGATATGGATCCTCTAATGTTGATTTAAATTTGTTTCAATACATGGTGGTCTCATGGAGTTTTGAAGGATATGTATGTGCCCTCCAAATGGGATGATGAGAAGCACCTCAATATAATTCATGCATTATATTTTGTGTAGTTGAAATCATATGTAAATCATTAAAAAAATTAAAAGCTGTTTATTTATTTTATATTCAATGTTATAATACTTATAAATTAAATAATAAATTAAATTCTTATTGGTTAAAATTAGGAATTTAAATTGAAAATTTTATTTCAACTATTGTCTAGCAATGTCTGGCCCCACCCATCTCTTACCGTTGCATGAAAATGCAATGTGGAGTACCTCAACTACATTGGACAATTTCAGGTAATGTCTCTAAGACTAGCCAAGCCATTATTTGTTCCTAAACCACTAATTACAATCGACATGGAGGAATATTTGGTTAGTTAAAATCATAAAATACATGAAATATCAGTTGATAAATTTAAATTGTATATAGGAGTCTAGTGAGGCATGATGTGAATAGGGGTCAATATTTAGTTGAGGGATTATGGTGCCAGATCTATTTTTAGTGGAGGTTTTTTAAATGACTAAACCATTTTTGTACCATTGTTTATATAAATGTTGATGAGGAAAATTTGGGTGTGAGCCATCATTGTGGAAGGGGGATCTTGGGAAGACACATGAATGTTGTTGATCTACATTTTAAGTGTTGGTATTGAGTATGCACTAAAATAAATAATGGAATATTTAATTTAGGTGACTTTATGTTACACAAGGTATCAATAATAATAACCCATTATGAATGGATTATGTAGAGTGAATATTCATTTAATAAGATATAATGAATTAATCACAACGACTATAAATTTATATGCATACATTGAATATGACTGATGTGTTTCATTAAATGAAACTCATTGTGGAATTATAATTTTATATAAGCCACATGAAGCTCTCTTTCTTCCCGTAGATTTTCCATAATGCCCAGAGAAGACTCTAGAACCCTTTCAATAGTATGGGATTCCTCTAATTGGGGCTGAGATCCACATGCATGTGTAATCTCTCAGAGGTATGAAGCAATTGTCCTATTCTCTAGTGATCTTCATCAGACAACCTTGTTGGAGATGACCGCATTGGTTATCCCGGTACACACATTTAAATTTCTCATTTATTTCATACTGATTCCATAAAATATAGATCATACATATATTGTGTTTTCTTCCAATTCCATGTATTTAAGATGAATACTGAAAACACAATAGTGAAATCAGAGTGTGTTTTTCTTTGATGAATCAATGTTCTCTTTTTAATTGTTTAATGACGAAATTTTTATATAATATTAAATTGGATGTTTCATGATTGGAAATAAAAATGGAATTTAATATATTTATTTAATAATTAAATAAACGGTAAATTTATTTATTTATTTATTTTGTGTCTATAAAATATTTCATAAAATGGGAAAAACATTAATAATATTGACAAAATAAAATTTGTTTCATTATACATTATCAAATATGAACCATTCATATTTATTACACTTGTTTATGAAAGTAAATATATATTTTTAAATAAGATAATTCAATTATGAACTGAATAATATATGTTATAAAATGCTAATATATAATGGAAAATATAAAATGAAAAATTTATTAAAATTTAATCAAATTGTTTTTTAAATTATTTTACTATTAAATGTTTATGGTTAATAGATAAATATTTTTAAAATATGTTTGGTATATAACATATTCATAAATTATAGTAGTTGATATTTGGAGATTATTTTAATTTATAAAAGGTGTATAACAAATTTAATTATAAATTAATTAAAATGACTTAAATAAATGATTATGAAACATTTATCAGCAAAATATTCAAAATATTAAATGATAGTTTTTAAAATACATTTTACTAAATTATTTTTTTGTCCGTGTGATATAAAATAATTTTTTAAAAATTATAAGGAAAATTTTAAAGTCTCATAAATTATAAAATAAGGACTAAATAAAAAAAAATTATTATTTGATATTAGGAATCATTCCTAAATAATAATTTTGTTAAATTAAATAGGTCCATATTAAATTTTATTTTTAAAAATTTCATCATAATTAAATGAATTTTTTATCTTTAAATAAAATTTAAATAATAATTGAATTAAATTATTAAAACATTATTATATATAATGAAAAGGTTTTATGGAATTTTTTTATTAAGATAAAAAAATGGTTATTTTAAATTAAATAACCATAAAATCTTTATAGTTAACATATTAAATTTTTAGGAATCATTTTTCCAAATATTCTACTAATATTAAGTAGTTAATATTAAAAATAACATTTTAAAATTAATAAGATTTATAAATGAAATAAATAAAAATATAATGTAACAAAATATTTTCTCAAAAAATATAACATGAAAAAAAATCTTAAATAAGAACATTGTATTCGATATCTTCTACGACACACAATAATGAACTTAGATATCCAATTTTTTTTAAAATTTATTCATTTTGATAGCTTGTGAAACATGAAACCCTGTGTCTAAATGAATTTTAATATAGTATAAAATTAATAAATACCATTAATCTTGAGGGTATGAATAATATTAACTGAATTATGAAAAATATTATCATCTATTGATTAAAGATAAAATAATAATCTATAAAAAGTAAGAGTGTTATTTTCTGAAAAAATTGAATTTTTTCTAGAATACGGTTTAGTTACGCTTTGTACAGAAAATTTCAAATTTAAATTTTATCACATTTAGAAAATTTATTTGATAAAATTAACATAATTTTTAAAATATTCATATCAATATTTTCTTAGGGTGATTTTTTTATATTTTTCTAAAATGAATCAATTTTTTGATGAATATTGAAATCACTATTTTTAATTTATAACTTTCTTTTCATTTAAATATTTCACAGTGATAAATAACATTTTAAATTTCTTTTAATGTAAAATTATTTCAATTATATTAAATTATGACTATTTTATGTTGATATAATCAATTTTATATTTAATTTTCATATTTAAACCTTCTATACTTTTGATATTGTCTTCTTCAAATCCCTATTGTTTTATTGCATATGAGGGTATGATATTAATTTAGATTATAATAAATCATTGAACTGAATTTCGAAAAATGGATTCCATATTTTTTACCATAATAATTTATATTATCTAACATGTTCAATATAAATTTTTACCATCACAAGTAGTAATGGAAGTAAAAATCAATTAACATGGTTAAGGTAAAAACAAATTTCATAGGGGTTAAAATAATACTATAAGGGTTGAAATAACCTGAACAAACATTAAAAACCAATTTTATGGTAATATATATAACTTAGAACATATACGTATTGACAATGACTCATTTTTTATGCTTTTGGATTGATAAAAATGTGGGTCTAATTGATTCTTTTCAAAAATTCTATGGGTGTCCTCTCCCCCACTTATAAAAGGACACTCCCTCTCCCACCATATTCACGCATACAATGAAATTTGGGTCCGAGAAATCATGAACCAATAACTTCATTAATCCCCAAAAAACATCTTATATCTCTAGGATTGATCATAAAGTCATCTTTGGAATTCATTTTGTGAAAACCAAAAGAATTTACCTAAATAAGAGGTAACATTTGTACATTAGTATTTTTATTTTGTTTCTGATTCCACCTCCATGAAAAAATATTTAAACATGATAATATAAAAATAAATATATAGGACATATAATTAGTTTTTATTATTCTAATTGAATAACCTACATTCATCTATTCAACCATGAAATGGGAAATGAAACCATCGGTCGTGTGTACGGAAAACTACCGCCTCCGGAACCAATGTAATTCCATTCCATAAACAACATTAAAAGCTAGATATAATGAAATATTAAACACTATTATATAATAAATATGATATTTATATATATATAATTATAACATCATGTATACATTCATCCATTCGATTTTGTTTAAAATACGATAACTCTAGTCGTGAGTATGGAGGACCACCGCCTCACGAAGAGTTGTGATTCGTTTTTCACTTACATTTTGAATGGAAAGGCATGAGGGAAAATTTAATAAATATATATGATATTTCTAAAATTATATAAATTATATAATATTAATATATAACTCAGTTCATTATCCTTTCACTCGTTAAAGGTATAATGATGTCGCTCGTGCGTATGCACGACATACCATCTCCACGAAGTGATGCGATTCATTTTCCATGTACAACCTTGAAGAACGAATATATAATTGTATATAATCCCTAAATATGATATTTAAGATATTAATATTTATTTTTATATAAAGTATCTTCATGATATACCCATGAACCAAGAATTTCATGGTAAACATGCATGAGAAAACAGGGAAATTAACACCTAAAACATTGTAAATATTGAAACATTGGTACCAAACGGCTGGTAAAATTCTATAATAAGAAAATATATGATATCAAAAATATGAATATTATTTTATTATAAATTAATAACATTATTAAAACCATTATAAATGAGGTTAAATAGTTCTAAAACAAAAGAAAGTTTGAGGTTATGGATTTCATCTTAATTTAATTTAATTGAGGTATATTGTAATATTATGCAACTAACTTGTTTTATATGGTGTATATAGTACCCATTTAAAATTAAATATCATTATAAATTTATAATTAATTATATTTAATGTTTAAATTATACTTATTTCATCTAAGGGTATGTGACATGAAAATATCCAAGTGGTAAAGAATCTTATAACTCAATTTCTTTTCATTTGGTTATATTAATTATTCATTATCTTATATATTATAAGATTATGTATGTAAGGACATGTTATTATATTATGTTGAATTTATAAAAAACATGGATTTACATGTTATTAACAAAATCACTTTATTGATTAATTCTCACTTCAATGGTACAATTTTTTTATGTGTTTATTTCAAAATCTCTATTTAGTCAGGATTGTATATACATGAATTTCCATTGAAGGATATAATCTGATAATTATATAATAAAACCATTTAATTTTATTACAATTTGTTTTTAATGATTTATCAGGAAATATTACCAAATTTCAACCCATTGGTGAGTAAATTTTTTGAAAATTTCTTTTATTAAAATATAACTTTATTATATCTTCAGTTGAAAATCATCATTCTTCTAAAAAAATGTTCTCTAAAATTGATTCCAATTTTTAATAGCATTGTTGAAATTAATTTTAATTTTATTTTATCATTTTTGAATAATTTTTTGAAAAGAATATTAATTTCAACATTCAGATATGTCCCATTTTTCTTTTACCAAAAATGTGAATGGAAAGTTTTTTAACGTGTACGACATGAATATAACGTCCAACGGTAATGAAATATAAATTTTTTAAAGATTTAATTATATGTTTCAAAGGTTATTTTAAATTAGCATTACTTTTCAAATATATTATAGGAATTTTTATTTTTAGAAATAAATTCAAATTAAAATCGATATTTTACTCATGAATGTTTTTAAAGTACTTTTAAAGGTATTTTTATTCATCAACGACAATGGCCCTTTGTTTTAGTTATACTAAACTAATAATATATTGTATTGATACCATGATTATTCTTTATATGGATTTTTATGATAATTTTCTCCATGAAAATTATTAACATTCATTTTGTTAATTTTTTTTGTTAAAATTAACATTACCATGAAAAATCATATTTCCTATGATCGTTGAAGATTAAATTTCACCTAAATATCAATATTTTTAATCATAGATGTACTTATTACTTAAACCACGTATAAAATATGAATACAATGTTTTAAATTGAATGTTATTTTTTTAGCATGGAAATATTGATAATCTTATATCATTTTATCAATAAAGAAATTTGATAATAGGGTATATTTTACATAAATAAAATAGATAATTCTATATATGAAGAATTATTTGGACAAGATTTTAATGATGGGGACCAATTATAGATAGACCCTCAATTAATCTATAATATAATCAGAGTAATTAGTTTACAATAATTAATTAAATGAGTTTTTGATGTATATCTACCTATCAGTTTTAAACTATCATGTGAATGGTATTATCATTTAAGGTACCATGTTTTAGAGATCATGATGTCCAATAATTAAGCATTTTCTTCATCCAGATTTTTTATTACTATTCATGATATTTTTTCAATGATAATATTATCTCTAAATGCATTTCATTGTCATTTTATTTTTCAAATGAAATGTTTTTTTCAGTTATTTACCATTCCATATTGATTATGTCTTATCTTTTCATGATAGTCATATTATTGATTAAATTACATGTGTCATCAGTTATTTTTCTTTCCATATTATTATGTTATTCAAATTTTATATATTGAATGTATGTTCAGTTATTTATTAAAAAATGGATATCGTTATTGATTCATGATTTCTTTCACTAGAAATAACCCTTACTCAGCATCTGAGATCAACAATATTTTGTTTCCTTCAATAGGAATACAATAAGTGTACTATGATTGATATGAAAAGATATGAGTGTGGCTATAATGATATTCTAGAAAAATGATGTTATTTTTGTTTTCAAATGTAATATAAGAATCATGTATGTATCTAATTTACCATGAATACTAAACTAGTAAGTCTTTTAGAATGTGATTTCTTGTATCATATGAAAATATAATAAATTAAGACATAGACTCTCGGTTATTAAACACAGGATTGTTATAGTAGATATTAGAGAAGGTTTAGTAGAGATCTTAGGAACTAAATTTTGTAAAACATAGATTAGGGAACATAACCCTATGATAAACATTGATAATATGTATAGAAGAAAACGATATTATTTTTAATGAAGATTTTATATTAATTTTACATAAAAAAATCACTATCTATACTCTATAAGTGGACATGGTTCTGACATAGATGTACCATGGGGTAATTGAAGTGTCCAATGGATCTTACAGTCACACTGAGTGGGCGGTGAATCAGGTGGGATCTATTTCAGTGAATTATTTTCATTTCATTAACTCCCTTGGAACCTCTATCAGATGTTAGAATGAGTAAATCATTATTTAAATGAATAATGTAAATAAAACATAGAAGACAATATTTTTACATGGTTTGTTACTAAGACATACTCATTGGTGCAACTAGTTATACACCCTAGTTATAAAATTTCCAATATATATATAGATGTTTAAAACATGGGAAAGCCTCATTTCCATACAAATGGATCCCCATAGTTCTCCACTCTAGAGTCTCATTAGATATTAAAATTTCTCACCTACAGAAGAAACTCTTGAGTCCCATTGGAGGAACATTATACTAATTCTCATAGGGATACCAGTATCCCATCGGCCTACTAAAGTGTCCCACTAGAAGGTTATTTGACAAAAAAGTCCCAAATAATACTTCCACAAATCATTAGTCACATAATTTATTTTCCACTGAAAAAAAGATCACTATCGACTTGGGATTACTTCAGCACTACCTCAAGATAATGTCTTTCTCTGCAAACAAAGTAGATCACATGATATTATTGTTTAAAATATTCAAGAACCTTGGAAACTGAAAAACATCTTCCTAGTTTTACCAATATTTCATAGTCTCAGCTTATGAAAATAAGATAATCACCATTATTGTAAATATCATGTTTTCTAAAAACTATAAATCCTTTGTTTTTTGTCTTATAAACATGAAATTGAGGTTTCATGTTAGTTTGATCATATTGTTTTTTTGGATTAAAGAATGAAGACTTAATTCATAGGATGGAACATTGGATCATCACTCCATGATGAAATCCCAACTAAGAGAAGTACCCATCGACTAAAGGTATGAGATAAAAAATATGATGATTGGAAAATGTAGATAAAATAGATTGGATGGTTGTAGTTATTTACATATCATTTACACATAGAGATACAATACTAAAAGATAATATGCTCCACATAAAATCAACATTTTATTTCATGATTCCTTTTATAACATCACGTTACTTGGAGTGGCCACTTACGAGTATGGGGTATGTCCCTAACCACCATATAGCATCACCCTATGCTAGATTTCATCTATAATTTCATGTATCCCTACATGGTGGCTTGGCTATTATACCATGTGACATTCTATGGAACATTCTTCATAAACCCTCTTTCTCCCATGCTAGCGAGATCATGGTGGACTCACAACCTATGGAGTGAATGTGGTCCCCCAGGATGGCATGTATGTGGTAGGCCCAAATTTTTAATCAATGGCCTTAAATGACTCTCAAAATATACTGATTCTAATCAAATCAAAACCAAACCACAATTATCCTTTATTAAATTTTTAATTCAATCATAAATTACAACTATCTCTGATTCATTAAATGTTGTGACAATTGTTTCAATTCAATGACCAATAAAACATGTCATTGTAACTACAGATCAGTTCTACAATCATCAAAATTAAAGCCTTAATGACATTTATATTCACATAATACTGACAAAAATTTAAAATTCAACACAAATTAACCATTTGGTTTCTTCAATCTACCCCTCTGGATTTATTTTTAATACCAATTTATTTCCAAATTAAATGATATCCTCTCCACCTTATTTTCAATAAATCGAATGATATAGGTATGGGAAAGAATTATCATCTATAAAATTACTATTTTAAGAACATTTTATTTTCTTGTGACACTTAAAATCTAATTTACCCCATAAAATGTTGGAATCTAATATGACATAGCAATTAGTTACAACTTACCAACTCTAAGTCTATGTGAGAAATTATCTATATAATAAAATAGAGAGATCAAATTTGACATTAATGCTGCCAATAACTCTTAAACATCTGATAAAAAAATTAAAACATTTTCTAGGGGTAGTTCAATAAATTGAAAAAAAATACAAATCAATGACAAGATTAAATCACTAGATTTATAAAATATATAATTATAAGATACATACCTCCCCTGAACATCAGATATTAATGAGATGTTAACTTAGTTAGAGATATCTTTTGGTTTTTCATCTGTGCTCCCCCTAAAGAGATGCACTCAATATCTTCTACATCATGAATGTATTTTTTAAAAATAATCAAAAGGAATATTATGATATTATTATTAATTTATAAAAATGGAAACATGATACTAGTAATATTCCATGATTGATAGCCTCCTAGTTATAAAATGTTCATAGAATTTGTCAAATTTTGGTCTCCTCTGAATTAATGATCCACCTTCAATTACCTCCATGAAAAAAACAAAATGTGTATATGGAAATACGGCGGTTGTTCAATGATTAACTCTTATAGAAAATAAGATGAGGGTTTATTTTCAAAACAAAAAATATTCTAGGATGGAAAATGTATGATTATATCTTTTTCTAGTAATGTCATTCTCAGATATGATTTTGTTTGAGCTTTGGTGGAAATGTATTATTCAGATAAAAAGAGACTTTATTTGAAAAAAATGACCTAATGTACTAGTATATATGATTTTTTAAGTTAATTGGGTCCATATATAAATGGGTTAGAGCATTTCATGGGTTTTTGGAGAGTTAAAAAGCTTTAAAGGAGGTTAAGAGAGTTAAAGGGAGAATAGGATGAAAAATAAACTACAAAACATTTACATGTCATGTAAATGAATTACACATCATTTAATGGGATTACACATTGTTCATTTTTTCTAGGATTTTAATAAAATAAATATGAGGTGATGGGTAATTTGGTGAATTCTATTAAAACATTTAAACTATGTATAATCACATAAAAATGTTATATAAATGCATGAACTACTATTTTAAACATGGTGTGAGGATAATTTTCATTATAATAAAATGTAGATCATATTCGATCAACCCGAAGGATTTATGCAAGAAATTTTGGGGTTCCAAGTTTCATTATGATAAAATATTTTGGAAAGAGTTCCTTGGTAAGTCTTATTAGTTGGGTTTCTCCCTTCTCTTCCTTCTTCTCAAGTAGTTGCGTTGAAATACCTTGACCAATTTCTCTATTGGGTTTGATCTATAAAATTATTGATCTAGGAAACTCTTTGAAATAATCTGAACCTTCTTCCTGATGGAGTTTTCCATTGGAAGCATTTTTGGGTCATCAGTTAAAGGTAGGGGGTCTAAATCTTAACCCTATGGTTTTATAATTTCCAATGATTATGAAATATTTTGATTGTTCCAACATAGTGTGTGTCCAAATAAATTCAATGAATGAATGAGATTATCCCTTTAAGTCCTTTTTTTGAAAACAGCTTCTAACATAAATTATGGCTACCCATTGGGTGAGTGAACCACAAATATAATTTAATTGGAAAATGGATTAATGTATGTTTAGCATGACATGGGACCTCAGGTGATTCCTTGTTATTGAATCCTGAAATTGTGGATTTTTTCTTATTTAAATAATTGCTTTCAATTTTGAATTGAATTGAAAGTGGAATATGAGGGAATAATGGAAATTCACATAATTAACCATTGAGTGTTGTGATGCGATATTGTGATATTCATGATATATGAGAGGGATTGGGTTTGATGATGTATTGCTTATATATCAGACATGACCCTGAAACATGCACCATTATATGCTGTAATGATGATATTGAGTAGGCTCAGCCTAGTCCCATGCTATAATAATTATAGAGAGATGGCTATGCCTAGTTCTATAGTGTAAATCTTATAGGGCCTTCACACGGAATACTATAATGCTTATAACGGTTAGACCTGGATTGTTGTGACTATACACTGGTTATATTGTAGTGGTTGTCATAGTGATAACAAATGATCTGAGATATTATGTAATGGCACCGAAGTATGTTGTATTAACTTAGTTAAAAAGTTGTGGTTGGAAAGGTCATAATACATTATCAGTGATATCCAGGCATGGATCTGAAGTAGGTTGTTTTCTATCATATTTTTGGTAGAATTGATATAATGCACCTATTTATTAAATTATTGCATAAAATTATTATTAGACTGATACTGTTTAAACACGGTGGTGTCGACTTTTTAAATTATACTCAACCCTTATTCGGGCTTCTATATGGAACCTGACACTACAGAAAAAACAGCCTTTGGCGACGTGATATTTGTGACGTGAATTAATCCCGTCGCAAATAGTCCCTCCCAGATGTTATTCGCGATGGGGGGTTCATCCCGTCGCCAATAAAAATTTATTTTCAAGGGGTTTTGATGTCCCATCGCAAAAAGTAATGCACAGTTTGGTGCGGGATTTTCGGTTTGGCACGAGATGCGCGGTTTGGGACGGGATGTGTGCTAAAGCGAAGGAAGGTTATTTGCACTAGGGGGATCCCCCCGTCGCAAATAGTTTGTCGATCAGAGGTTATTTGTGTTGGGACCCGTTGCAAATACCATCGACGGTAAATGGGTTTTTGCGACGAGATGTTATCCCCTCGCAAAAAGTGTGTCAGCAAGTCACTTTTTGTGATGAGGCTCGTCGCAAATACCCTTTTTACCACCGACAACAATTAATGCGGTCAAAGGTATTTGTGATGGGGCCCATCGCAAAAAGTACCTTTTGCGACGGTAAGCCCATCACAAATAGTCCCTTCACAACTAATCTAACCTATATATACCCCCTCTGTTTTTCATTCTCTTCCCATCAATTCACTTCCACTCTTTCTCTGTAAACTCTATTTTTAGAGTGAAAATTTCTCTGAGTAAGTTTTTTTATGGAGAAGTTGTGAAGTCGCTTACATCAATAGGAGATCAAGTTTAAAGGTATTTATATTTTATTTAATTTAGTATTTTTTTCATTTATTATGTTAATTTAAATTATTTTTGATTAGTTGTAATTAAATTAGATTTAAATTGTTTTGTCATCTATATTTATTTGTAATAATAAATTGAAATTATTAATACTAATTCTTAATAATTAGTAATAATTAATAATTAGCAAGAAATAATAATTATTTATGAAAATTAGTATTGTCTATAAATTATTACTTGTACATAGTAATTAGTAGTTGTAAATTGTAGTTTTTAATATCAATTAATTCTAATTAGTAATAGTTATGTTTAATTAGTAATAATTATGGTTAACTAGTAATAAATAGTAATAATTAGTAATAAATAGAATAATTACCAATAAATAGAAATAATTTGTAATAAATATGAATAAATATTAATAAATATGAATAATTAGTAATAATTAGTAACAATTAATAATAAATATGAATAATTAGTAATAAATAAAAACAATTAGGAATAAATTGTAATTAATTTAAATAAATATTAATAATTTGTAATAATTAGTGACAGTTAGTAATAATTAGGAATAATCAGAAATAATTAGTAATAATTTGTAATAATTTGTAAAAATTATTAATAATTAAGAGTAATTAGAAATAATTAGTAATAATTATTAATTGTCAGTAATAATTAGTAATAATTATTTATAATTAGTTATAATTAGTAATAAATAGTTATACTTTGTAATAATTAGTAATAATTAGTAATAATTATTAATAATTAGTGATATTTTCTAATAAATATTAAAAATTAGTAATAATTAGTAATAAATAGAATAATTAGTAATAAATTGCAATAATTAGTAATTACTAGTAATAAATAGTAATAAGTTGTAATAAAAACAACCAAATAGTAGCAAATAAGAATAATTAGGAATAAATAGTAATAAATAAAAATCAATAGGAATAATTGGTAATAAATAGTAAAAAATAGTAAAAAATAGTAAAAAATAGAAATAATTAGTAACAAATAAAAATAATTAGTAAAAATTAGTAAAAATTTGTAAAAATTAGTAGTAATTAGTAATAATTAGTAATAATTAGTAATAATATGTAATAATATGTAATAATATGTAATAATTATTAATAATTAGTAATAATTAGTAATAATTAGAAATAAATAGTAATAATTAGTTATAAATAGCAATTAATAGTAATAAATAGTAATAAATAGTAATAAATAGTAACAATCAGTAATTTTTTTTAATAAATAGTAATAAATAGTAAAAATCGCAATAATTAGTAATAATTAGTAATAATTGGTAATAATTATTACTAATTAGTAAAAATTAGTAAAAATTAGTAATAATTAGTAATAATTGGTAATAATTAGTCATAATTAGTAATAATTAGTAATAATTAGTAATAATCTGTTACAATCTGTAACAATTTGTAATAAATAGTGACAATGGGTAAGAAATTGTAACAATCAGTAACAATTGGTAATAAAATGTAACAATTGGAAACAGTTAGTATGAAATTGTAACAATTAGTAACAATTAGTAAGAAATAGGAATAATTAAGAATAAAATCAATTGTAATAAATTGTAATAACATGTAATAACTTGGCACAATTTCAAGTGGATTGAAGACACTCATTTTTCTCGATGACTCTTATTTTTTCAACTTTCACTGACTCAAAACATTATGAAAAGTGTGCTTCTACGTATGAATATCCAATATCGTATGCACGAGTTTGAATATGCATTCATAGAAAAAAAAAATCATAATGTGTTCATGAGGTGATAGTTGGAAGAAGATGACTCATCGACGAAAAGGGGGCTATTTTGTCCGACAACTCATTTACTAGCAACTTTCTCACATAGAAATCACAATGATGAATCTGATTGGAGGCATGCATATTCATTCTCATGCATGATGCAAGTAAATGAGACGTCGGACAAAAGTGTAGATGTCAATCCACTTGAAATTGTGTCGCCCGTAAGTAATGGTAATTATTAAAAAATAGTTGTAATTATTTATCTTCTTTTTCAGATAGTGTTTTTATAATTTAAAATTATTCAAAAACAACAATGATTTTATATTTTGTAGAAAAATATGGATCAAGGAAGTTGACAACAATCATTATTAGATGGTGGCGCTTGGATAAATCTACGTAGATATCCAAATGGTTCTTGTTCAAATATTGTATATATTGAGTGTGTTGAACCTTTCTTATTATTTGCATCATCAAAACCATAAAATGTTTTAGAGGGAAAAATAAAGTGTCCTTGTAAAAAATGTGCTCTCAGAACGTTTGACACGTTTGAAAGCGTTGAGGGACATCTCTTGCGGTTTTATTTTCAACCAGATTACCTTTTTGGTCTCAACACGGTGAACACAGTTCAAGAAGAAGATACTAATAACATGATTCTAGATCCATCACTATTTCAATATTTAGTACATGATGATTCAGGTCCATCTATTCAACAAAGAGAAACTCAAGATGATATTGATTTAACTCCTAAGTTGGAACCATCAGAATTTTATAAGTTGTTGAGGTCTTATGAGGATTCATTATATCCTAGTTGCAAGATAAGAAAATTAGAAGCAGTTGAAAAAATTATTCCTATTAAATCAGATAATGCAATGTCAAACAACTGTTTTGATTAGATATTTTGTTGGGTTAAAACAATGTTACCTGAAGTAAATGTCTTGAATACAAATTACTATGAGAGCAAGAGGCTGGTTCATAATCTGGGCCTTAATTATTGGAAGATTCATGCATGTCCAAATAATCGCATCTTATATTCTAGTGAAAATGATTCATTGGATAGTTGTCCCACATGTAGAAAATCGAGGTATAAAGAAGCTGAACTAGGGAAGTCTGGAGCAATTCCAGTAAAGTAATTGAGATATTTCCCCCTTACACCAAGGTTGCATCTTTCAGTTATGTCTCAAAACATAGTGTCAATGATGTCATGACAGAAAACCGAGATTTCAACTGATAAAATCATGAATCATCCATATGATGTTGATTCATCAGAACAGTTTCACGGTTTGCATCCTTTTTTTCATTAGAATCCTGAAACATGTGATTGGGTATTTCTACTGACGATTTCTGTCCATTTGGTTCCTATGGTAGTCAGTATTCATGTTGGCTAGTCTTTATAACACTGTACAATTTACCTATATTGATGTTGATGAAGGATACCTGTATCTTTTTGACCTTATTAATCCATTGACATCCGAAAAAATATTGATGTTTATTTGAAGACATTGAATGATGAGTTAAATGCACTATGGAATGATGGTGTTAGTCCATATGATGTTTCTACAATACAAAATTTCAGATTAAAAGCTACATTGATGTGGCCTATTAGTGACGTTTCAGAATATGGAATGTTATCTGGCTAGATTACACATGGTCCATAATCCAGTCCTTATCGTTTGAAAGAAAACAAATCCTTTATGCTGCTCAATGAAATAAAACCTTGCTATTTTGACTATCACTGCATATTTCTTCTAACCGATCATACTTTTCAGAGAAACAAATCTCATTTCAAAAAAGGTATAATTGAAAGAGATGAACCTCCAAAAATGATCTCAGGTACAAAGTTAAAAATAGTTGTGTTTTCATTACCTCCCATCAAATTTGGACCAAAAGTAAACAAACAAAAAATTAATGTCTTTGGGAAAGAACATAATTGGATAAAATAAATAATTTTTTGGGATCTTCTAAATTGGCATGATTTGTTGGTCTGCCACATGTTGGATGTCATGAATATTGAGAAGAACTATTTTGATAATTTATTTCATTCAATTTTGGATACACCAGGTAAGACCAAAGATACATTAAAGGAAATATTAGATCTTGTAAAAATTTGTAGTCTACCAGAACTTGAACTATTTGAAAATGTTAGATCATAGAGGCTAATGAAGCCAAAAGCAACTTATACACTGTCCAAAGAGATTCGCTTATTAATTTTTCCATGGATTGTAGATTTGGGACTTCCAGATCGCTATGCATAAAATTTGGGAAGATGTGTTACGAGTGATTATATTACCGAATTAAAAATTCATGATTGTCAAGTTAAAATGGAAAGTCTTATGCTGATTGGATTCAGAGGTTTGTTGAATTATATGATTTGGTATTTGATAACGGACATATCAAATATTTTTTCAAGACATTTGTGCAGTGAAAAAAGAATTTGATGCACTAAGAAAACTAGAAGAAGATGTTTTTGTAATTATATATAAACTGGAAAAAATCATACTACTAGATTTCATTGACACAATGGAATATATGATATTACATTGTCCACATGAAGCTAAATGTAGAGGTCCAGTAAAGATTCAATGGAAGTACCCATTAAACAGATGAATGAAGAAATTAAGGAAAAAATTACGTAACAAAGCATCAGTTGAAGGCTCAATTACTAAAGCTTATTTGCAGTATGAATTTTCTTTTTTCTGCTCTCATTATTTTCAATCTCAATATCCCTCAAAACACAATCACTTGGGACAAAACAAGGGGAATTATAATGACGAAGTAAACAACACATTTTCAGTTTTTAATCATCCAAATCTTAGTTTTTGGGGAGTTCATGGACGATGTATTTTAGATGATGAACAAAACAGAGCTCATACATATGTTTTTCTCAACTGTGAAAAATGACATCATATGTACTGTGATTTCTTCTATCAATTATTATATAATTTATGTTATAGAATGTAAACATATTTTATTTGTGGGTTATATGATAATAATATCAAGAAACAACTTCCATAAATTATAGCTGCATGTCTCGAAGAACACAGACAAAAATAAATTTCTCAATGTTTTCAAAAACTGGTAACATAAATTATTGATGGTTTAATGTCATGTTATTTATAATTTATTATATGGATAATTGTTTTACGAATTTTTAGGTGTCTCAACATGGTTACAAAATTGATAAGTGATTGTGTATATTGTGTAACCCACCATCCATAATGGTTAAATCATATAATGCGTGTGTGTTGAATGGTTTTCGATTTCATACACATTCATATGGGGAATCAAAAAATAATAATGAACAGTGGAGTTTTCTTGAGAGGATTGCATCACAAGAAAACTGAACTTGAATTTTATGGCATTCAAGATGAAATTTTTGTGATGTGTTATATAGGACATAATTACATAATGATATTTAAATGTCGGTGGTTTGATACTGAGAGTGTCTTGAGTGTTCATCCGACTTAGGGAATCATCAATATTGAATATAAAAGTCTTCTGGCCATAAATGATCCATTTTTCTGTCTCAATAAGAACATCAAATTTATTACGCAATATACTGTGATACTTCAAGAAACATGAGTTATTGGTGGATCATAATAAAAATTAAATATCGGTAAAATCAGTTTACTCAAACTGAATGTGGTTTTGCTGAAGTGGAAGGAATTGAAATTTTACAAGAGACTGCTCAAAATCAATCCTTTTCATTAAGATACATGAATATCAATGATGACACTCCACAATTAAGGATTGATGATGATTAAGATGTTAATGATGTTATAAATGAATTTGAAGTGACAAGAGATGATGAAAATAAAACTCATATGGATATTGATGATGTTGAGGAAGAAGATGAAGACATTGACATTGACAGCTATGGAGATGAGGATGAAGACGGACATTGACACAATTAAATGGTGGTTATAATCATAACAAATGTATATCTAAATATAATAGTTATTTTCAACTATCTTCTATCAATAGTCATTTTGCGTTTAAGATGGATCCTGATGTATTTCTAGACTTGCAGGATGCAGAGCTACCATTGGATGAAGGGGATTGTGGACCATCTGACCCTCAGCCTACGGGAGGTTCAGGGGGTATGCAGAGGAGGCGTGATCTTGCATGACAGATGATTCCTGACCCTATCCCCGAGTGACGTCCACATCGTCACTTTGATCCATACACACAGAGGTATGGTAACCTATATATTTCAGTCATCTCTAATTTATTTATTTATATATATGCTAATTGTTTGATTATTAATTCTTTTTCCATAGTTTTGTGCATGTATCTTTTTGATATGGGAGCTCTATCTTTCACCATTATTTTTCTCAGCCATGGATCACATGGGAGAAGATACTAGTTAATGCGTAGCTCGACATGTTCAATCACTGGCTAATACATAAAAAATTAATATTTATTTTGAAATATATTTTTATTAATAACTTGATATTATAAATTATTTGTAGGGTTTATGGTATCCCATCGACGATATCATTCGTGATGCTATCCACGTGGCATGACATGTGTCTATGCATGACCATTTACGTCAGTTTTTTTACAATTTGAGAAGAATGACCATTAAGAAAGCAGGAGTGATAGAATTTGACGATTCATGTAGAGACCACCGAGTAGAGTACATTTCAACTCACATTTAAGAAGGATTCTGTTTACAATTGTTGGGTGGTGGATTTAAGAGGATATCTTCAGTGTGATGACAGAACCCGGGGAGACATGAGGTGACACATCGAGCTGGTAGCCGTACATTCAGTACGCATACAGAGCATCTGGTAAATGTATTTTTAAAATATTTTATCTAACATTAAATATAAAAAATTTATTTTATATTTCTGTAGGCAGTCAAGAATCCCGATATTACGGAGTCTGACGTTTATCGGAGGATGTACAGTGATCCATCCACTAGATAGATTAGAGGTGATCTCCATCGTCAGGTTGTGGTTATTATTTTCTTTTAGTTTGATAGTTAATAGAATATAATATTTTCAAAATTTTAAATTCAAATTGGAATTGAAGGTGAGATATGAGGCTGCAAACTCTCAGACACAGGGTGAGAGTCAGGAGGAGAAAACTAAGTAGACTAGTACCCACCATTTGGATGAGGCAACATGGATGCAGACGACTTAGTATGGCTTTGAAAAGGGATGAGTAGTCGGTATCAGCTTTCACTTGACTATTGGTACTTATTATGTTACTGCTGTGATATCTGCGTCCAGTTCGAGAGGAGATATTTGAGAGGAATCATCTTTTTCCTCACAGTATCAGGAGTATTTGTGAACTCATATTGAGCTTATAGAGAGTTTTCAGAAGCAACATGAAGAGATGCGTCAGTAGAAGTAGTATTATCTACACGAGGAGGAGATGCGTCGACGGTCGTAGCAACAACAACATCATGAGAAGATGGCGTACCTGCACCATCTAACTCGTAGTTTATGGATGGAGTTTCCTCCACCATCTCCTACAGCTTCTCCACCTCCTCCAGAAGATGACCCTCCGGTGATTTTTTATGTTAAAAATATTTAAATTCATGATTTGTTGTAATATGAACTATTTACAGTTTCTGTCTTTTATTTTGGTGTAAATATTGCATAATTTTTATTTTTAATTTTAATATTTTAATATTTATTAGTAGTATTATATTTTTTTAATATATGTTTATTTTACTAATAATAATAATATATTTTTTTATTTTTTTCTATTTATTTTTAAATATAGAAAATTTAACTAATTTATAATTTTTTTATTATTTTTATAATACTAATATAAATTGTTTATTGAACAAAATTGTATTAAATATATTTTATAGTTTTATTTGTATAATTTTTGTTTATTTTACTAATACTAATATTTTTTATTTTTTTCATTTTAAAAATATTAATATAATTTTTTCATTAATAATAATTTTATTAAATAAATTTTTTTTATGTTTAGTATTTGTGATAGGACCTCTTTTGATGAGATCCCATCAAAAATAATTTAAAAATAATTTTTTATTAATAGTGTTTGTGATGGGCCTCTCGTCCCATCGCAAAAGGATTTTTTATATATAATGTATATAATTGGAGGCTTGTTTGTAACGATACATTTTCCCATCTCCAATACTATTTTTTGCGAATGTCCCGTCACAAAAAATAATATTTTCGATGTCGTTTTCTACAATGGGCTATTTGCGACGGGGCCCCGTCGCTAAAGCCTATTTGTGAAGGGATCCCACCACAGATAGCCCTTCACAAATACCTCTAATTCCAGTAATTTGATAAGACTATGTGGATGCAGGTTTGGACAAGGGTAAAGGTCCTTACTGTTGACTACTTTTTTGTGGATGGGATGGAGATTATAGATGCAACTAATGTGGGGCTAGGGACTTGGGGTATTGAGTCTTTTATCTGAATCTACTAGTACATTTATTGTATTGTTATAGAGTGAAATTTAGTTACATTCCATCATTTAATTACATTATTCTATTATTATTTATTGGATCATTTAGTTGGATTTTATTTTTATCTTCCACTATGTATTTACATTGATTATTTCTATTTTATTATGATTTCTTCTACTACTACGAAACATCATAACTAGGGTTATAGTTCCCCACTATAAATTTTACACCCCATGTAGTCGGTAGCCTCTGGTGTGTGGGGAAGCCCCCTTGGGGTCTCAAAACCCACACTTTCTAGAAAAGTGATAGAGTTCGAGATTGGGGGACATTACAAAGTGGTATTAAAGGATCAAGTTTTCCTTTTCATATATTTTAGAATATGGGAAAAATTAAAAATATGACTAGGATGTTTCAAGACATGTTGAGGAGCTTTTTCATGGGAGTATATCGCCTTGGTATTGGAAAAAATCTACGTATCCATTGAAGGTATTAAAGATAATGTTGTGTTGTGGTTAATGTTGTCGTTATTTCACCTTGGGTGATTCACATGATTTGTGAGGTTATTATATTATGATGTTATTGTTTCTTGAGTTTTTAATCAGGGATCATTATGTCATGAGATGAGAATACACACATCATAATAGTAACATATGGATATATTGTCATTCATTGTTCATGATAGGGACATATCTATTTTTTCATGTAATATATAATTTCATTTTGAAAAGTGATATGTGAAATCTATTTCACTTGATATATGAAATTAGTTGACATTTAATGCTAAAAAACTTGTATGCCATGTCTAGAGAGACCAAGATTTAGTGGATCTCTGTTGCAGTCACCTGCTGGGTTGACATTGTCACAAGCCAATTCTCTATGTTGTGCATTTGTTTTAGGGAAAATTAATCCTTATTAACTTTGACATGAGCATCAAGAGTGTGGTAAAAAATGCAGTCCTATCCGTGGATATCTAGTGCTTTATATATTTCTTGAGAATCACACGGATGTTTAGCTTCACGGTAGCTTCCTTAGGGTCATGTGATCGATGGAAAGGGAGATTTATGTACCATTACATTGATGTACGAGCGGAAAAAATATTTTTAGCCACATCATCTGCCTATGTTTACTAAGGAAGGGGTCCACCAAGTAGCCGAGTTATGTATTGAGTCATTCCATGAAATCTCTAAGCATCTTGATACACCCACAGACAAGATTGGGAATCTTTCTATGTGTAAGCTTCATGGATCTCGCAGGTGGTGGTGAGATATTATAGAAGAATCCAGGAAGCAAGATGAGTTATCCTAGAAGGACTTTGAGATGATATTCTTGAGCCATTTTTATTCCAAAATATAGGGAGATAAAAAACCTCATGTGTTCATGCATATAACATGGGAGGTTTTGTATTTGCTGAACCATTTTAGATGTTTTGACGAACTACAGTTCTCTCTTCCATATTCAGGACCTGATGAGATCTATAGGGTGATATTTTTAAAATATGGTATTCATTATGAGATTAGTTTATAGGTTAATGTTTTCCATTTATGCAACCTTGATGACATAACGAATTGTGAACTCATCATGGAAGGGAATACAAGATAGGCCCCATGTAGTTCCTAGGCTATTTCTATAGGGAAATCTAGGATTTCTTATTTGAGTGGTAAGAATATTTATTATGATAGTTTCCACCAATGTAGTAATGTAAAGAGAATTTATGGTAACAAACAACAATTTTAAGATCATGTTTTGTTCCAATATTATAATCGTGGAATGATTGGCAACAAGATCTCACATTGTCTTTACCCCACAGTTGAGTATTGTATTTTTTGTAGTCTAGGTCAACATCGAAGGTTCTTTGTTAACATTCTACTATAGACCAGTGGTAGAGGATCAAGACAACCACCTGAGTAGGGAAGGGTTCCAACTACCCCTTAGAAGACTTTTAGCTAGATTTCCATAGGATGTTCTAGTTGTTGAAGGGGACATGGTAACCGAGTGCATGAGAAATCGTACCAAGTAAGTAAAATAGATCAGGGTAGTCATACTAGATCATAGGGTAGAGGAAGAAGTTGGTTTCACATTATGCATACTACTCTGAATAAAATGGATGCAGGACCGTTTACCAGCAGAGGTACAATTCTTGTATCATCTATATTAGCTTGTTTTTTCATAAAAGATTGTTTCATTCTTTTCTCTCTGGATATTTTTTCAAATGGTTTGGTCATGGATATAGAAGGTATATATTATGGTTTAACCACTGAGACAAGGTCGGGTGTGCGGTGAGAGATTACCAAACATTATAGGGCATGTACTCTAGATATTGGTTATTACTGGTTCTTTTGGGGTCCATTAATGATAGTAATGACTGGATTTGACTTTATTTGTGGAATCTATTGGTATGTTCTATATTGGGATCATATCAACTGTTATAGTATGAGAGTCACATTCCATTACAAAGAAAGAAGAATGTATGAACACGAACATTATTGGGATCTACAAGCTGCTTGTGTGGCTAAATTTTGGTGGAGACTGGATTGTCTCCTCACTCAATTTTCTAATATTCACTTGATAATAGTGGAATGCAGTAGGATAATTTTCTTACAGAGGTAGAAAATTTTGATGATGTTTTCCATGATGAGTTATATGGATTACTTCTTGACCAAGAGATCATGTTCATGATTGAGTTAGTCTCGAGAGTAAATCTATTTTCTATCACACCTTACTGAATAACACCAATAGGGAATCTGGAGTTGGAGGATGGGTTGGAATATCTAGAATCTAATGACATGATATTGTTGAGTACATCTCCTTGGGGTTCTCTAGTTATAATTGAAAAAGGATGATGGACATTTTCGCTTATGTGTAGAATATGTAAGGCTGAACCAGATGATGGTCAATGACTGATATCCTCAACTACACATTGGTGATATTTTCAATCAATTGAGAGGTGACAACATATTATTCATGATCTAATTATGATTTAGATATATTCAGTTAAGGGTGATACTTTCATACACATACATGACTTCATTTAGGAGTAGGTATGGATTGTATTAATTTATAGTGATATTGTTTGGGTTGAATAATTCTATATAGTATTCATGGCTATAATAAATAAGATCTTTCTTCCTTTTATGTAATAGTTTTTCATGGTTTTCATCGATGATATCTTAGTTTTGTCATAGTTATACTACGATCTTGTCAAATATCATGACATCGTACTAAGTATATTGACAAGGCAATGAATTTACGCTAATCTAACTAAATATTATTTCAATATAAATAATGTACACTTCATGGGCCCTTTAATCTCAATGGTAGAAGTCTTAGTGGACCTAGAGAAAGTCGTAGTTGTGGTATCTTTGGAAAATCCCAAAAATTTCATCAAAATTCAGAGCTTTCTGGATTTAGCTTGTTATTTCCAGTGTTTTATCCATGATATCTCCCATTTGGAAGAACCAATGTTTGGGTTTACCAAGAAAGGTGTGAAGTTTGATTGGTCTAATGAATGAAAAAGAGGTTTTTATGATATGAAATGAGGGATGACCTCATCACCTATCGTCACATTACCTATTCAAGGTAATGCATATATCATGTATTATGAAGCATCCTGATATGGACTTAGAGAAGTTATATTTCTAGAGGATCAAGTGGTTTCTTAAGGCTCCATTCAACTAAGACTGCATGAGAGGAATTAACCTACTCATGATCAAGAGACAGAAACATTGGTAGATACCCTAATATGTTAGAGGCATTATATCATGGATAAGATCTTTGTGGTATACTCAGATTATAAGAGCCTCAAATATACTTTTTCTCAGTGAGATTTGATCCTTCAGGAGTGGAGGTCGGCAGAGTATCTATAATTAGTAGACATTAAATTTACTTATAAACAAGTAAAGAGAAATGTTTTTACTAATTCATTGAGTTGAGTGAATCATATAGAGGTAGTATGAGATTCTAATGATGAGTGTAAGATAGTGAATTTATTTTGAATACAAACATATTGATGTTTAGGAATCTGTAGCGGGAAGTAGCACTCACTTCAACATCTACTACACCCATACTTTTGGAATAGATTATGACTGAGATGTTTTCTGATCAAGAGGGATCAATTCGAAGTGAAAAATTATATTGTTGGGAGATTCCATCATGTTGGTCTATTAGCATTTATAATTATCTTCAATTCCATGGATGCATTTGGGTTCCAATGGGCTTATGCGAGGAGATGAAGAGGGTGTTTCCTGCTTCTAGATGGGTGGTGCATCTTTGTTTAATATATATGGATCATGATATCTAGAGGTAGCACTAGTGTTCAAGAATGAAGAATGATATTGTATGACTCATGGATAGATTCTTTACTTGTTAATAGGTGGAAGGCGGGCATTAGATTCCTACTGTGATTTTTAAATTACTTACACATTTTTATATGGATATGGGATGATGTCACAATAGATTTTGTTGCAGGATTACCCAGGATGACTGGTAAAAATGATGTTTTATGAGTTTTTGTGGACCTACTGACTATGGTATCCCACTTCATAACTATTTGGTAAACCATCATAGTTGATGATATGGTCAATATATACATGCATGATGTGGGTTGGTTTCACGGTGTTTTGAGGGGAATCATTTTAGAAAGAGATCCTCATTTCACATCATGTTTCTAGAAGGGTCTTCAAAGGGACATAGGCTCCTGAGTTATTTTTAGAATAGACTATCATCCATAGTCATATGTTAAATCTGTGAAGAAAATTCAAGTTCGAGAGGATATGTTATGAGAATATGTTTTTTATATTGCTGGTTTATAGGTGAAACATATAGAACACATGGAGTGTTCATATAATAATAGATTCCAGGCATCGATCCAAATTGAACCATTTGAGGATTTGTATGGTAGGTCATTTCGTGATCCTCTTTTTTGGATTGAGGTAGGTGGCTCATCAATAGTTTGTTCTATCCTTGTTCAAGATACATCTGAGAAGGTTTAGTTGATCAGAAAGTAGTTGGTGATTTCATAGAGTAGGCCGAAATCAAATTCTGACCATTAGAGATATCCTCTAAAATTAAAGTTTAGTAATCAGGTTTTCTTTCAGATGTCTCCTAGGATAGGGTAGCATCATATCTTGAAATAGGGAAATCTAGTTCCCATGTTTTTTGGGTTATTTGAAATAGTGGTAATGGTCGAATTAGTGTAATACTGTATATCCCTTCCACAACAGTATAGTTAGATGATTATATGATCCATGTGTTGTAGCATTGTATATAACATCCAAAACCATCCCATGTTTTAGGAATATTATGAGATTTGTGTTGATGCTTACTATAAGGATCATCCGATACGGGTTGTGGATCATAGTGAGAAATATATTTGGGGTAGTACAATACCATTTTTTGGGTGTATCGGAGGAATGGGAGAGTTCAAGACGATATTGGAAATAAGAAGTCTGATGTGGGTAGAAATTAGACACACTTGTTCCCTGAGACCTCATGGTGATGTATGGAGTATCTTGGATATTAGTTGTTATAAGGTAGTGGGGTTGTAAGATCCTATCTTTTTCTAGGTACATCCTTCTCTGAGTTTTTCATTTGAGCCTTAGTTGTTGAGTCTTATTCAATGTTGGAGTTCCTTTTTTGAAACAATGACTAAATGTTTCGGGCAGTAGGCTTGTTAGAGTTAATAGAGTCTTGGTATAAATGGCTTAAAGTGGCTCATATGTTCTTTGTGAGTTTAGAAGCTTTAAAGGAGGTTTGGATATTTAAAAAGAAAAATGGGATAAAAATTTTATTGGAGAACCTTTAGACATAATGTAAAGGGATTACACATTGTTTAACTTTTTAAGGGTTTTTATAAAATTAATAAAGTGTGAGGATTTTATTTATAACTCCAAAAAAACAATTATACAATGCGTAATCACATTACAAATCAGGTAAATGTTGGTCCTGCTATTATAATCAATGGTGTGTGGCTGATTTTAATTCTAACCGACTACATATATTCTCTTATTGACCCAATATATTTATTTAGAAGTTTTGGGGTTCCAACATTCCTTCGGTACGTCATGTTTGTACAATCGATCCCTGGTAACTCTTCTTGGTTTGTTTTATTCCTTCTCTTCCTTCTCCTTCAACTGTTGCAGTGAAATACCTAACTGATTACATTGTTGGTTTTGATCATGATTAGTTTTGATCTAGTAACTTCTTTTAAATCATACACACCTTCTAAATCATGGATTTGACCATTAGATCTATTATTGGATCATCGGTTGAAGGTAGGGGGTCTAAATATTATCCCTATGGTTTGTTAATTTCTAATGTTGATGAAATATTGTTATTTCACCAACATAATGTGTATCTGAATCAATTATATAAATTAAGTATATTATACCATGAAGTCCTTTGTCCTAAATTGGCTTCTACTTGACTTATGGATACCCAATAGTTAAGTGAACCATAAAAATAATTGAATTTATAAATATCTTAAAGTATGTTTAGCATGACATGTGACCTTAGGTGATTTTTTATAATTGAATCCCTAAATTAGGAATTATTTATTATTTATATAATTCTTAACCAACTGTAAATTGTATTTTAAGTTGAATATGAAAAAGTAATGGTAATTTTCATAATTAAACATTGAGTGTTGTGATGTGATATTGTTATATTAATGTTTTATGATAGGGATTTTGTTCTATGTTTTAATGCTTATATATTGGGCATGGCCTTGGAACATGCACACTTATATGCTATAATGATTATATTGTGTTGGCTTTGACTAGTCCCATGCAATAATTCGTATAGAATGTTGGTTATTACTCATCGAATGATGTAATTATAATAGGTATTTGAACCTGAATTTTATAATTCCTATAGGGCATTGAGATAGATTGGTTTGACTATACCATGGTCATATGGTTGAAGTTTCATTGTCAGAAGAGATGATTCGATATATTCTGGCATGGTGATGAATTAGGTTATATTACCTTGGTTATACATTTTTGGTTAGAATGGTTATAAGACATGCTCAGAGATATTATGTCACAGAGTCAAAGAAGGTTTTTTTGTATTTCATTAATTTGTGAATTAATTTAATGCACAAGCTTATTGAATTATTACATACACTTCTTTTCAGACCGTGTTTTTTTAGACATTGTAGTATTGAACTAATGAGTTATAATCACACCTTATTTGGGACACCATTTGGTACCTATGTAGATTATGTGGATGTAGGTTTGGACAAGGGAAATGACCTTTTTTTGATTGAATTTTTGTAGATGTGATTGATTTTTGAGAAGGGAACGATGTAGAGTTTTGGACCTGATACTTTGAGTATTTTATTTGAGTCTTCTAGTACTTTTCACATATTGTTATTGAATTTCATTTAGTTACATTACAACATGCCATTACATTATTCCTTTATTATTTATTGGATCCTTTAGTTAGAGTTTGTTTTTATCTACTAATATGTATTTACGTTGATTATTTCCATTTTATTATGATTTTTTATACTTATATGAAAGGTCATATCTAGGGGTATAGTCTACCTAATATTCTTTTCACACCTCCTCTACTAGTTGGTAGCATTTTGAATATTGGGAGGTGAGATTGAGGTCTCATAACCACCCCTTTATGGACAAGATAGAGAGTGTCATATTGGGGGGTTTTTCAAAAAAAGATTATTTACATTTTTTAACAATGTGGTTTCTATTTTTTATTATTTATCCATATTTATTTCCTATTACAATTGTTGTATCCATATGATCAAGAAATTTTTACGAACATTCTCAGTAATCCCTTTTTTGTAGACACCTTTCCCACAAAATTATTTTTAGCAGAATAAGTCACATGTGGTTCTCCTCTCTTATTTTTCAATTATACCGGTTTTGGTAAACATGTGAAATAGTTATTACCTGAATGTCTATACATATTAAATTCTTTAAACAAAACATTATCATTCATCATGTTACCATTTTAGGCTTTTTATTAGATTTTTCATCAGAGATTTCTTTCACCAAATCAATATTTATGTTTATATTGTGGATTGATTATTTCATTGATTATATCATTCTTATTTCACTATTGATGTTCATGGAAATTTTAAAATGGTACATGATGTGACTTTTTCTACCACAATTGAAGAATATATTCATTGTTGTTACATTCTACACATCATTTTTCATGATATTTTGGGTGATTTTTATTTAAGATCCTTATTCTTCTATTCACATCCCAAGAATGGCATCCCATCTTCATTTTTTACATGATTCACATTTTCTTGGTATTCTATTTACATCAATAGATGATTTGTGAATGATTGGTAAATAATAAAACATTTCATAAAAATGACCATTTTTATTGCACAAATCATAGAAAAATTCAATATATGAAAATCTTTTTCTGATATAATTATTCTCTTTCTAGGAGTTCTACTTCTATTTTTATAGGTTTACAATTTTAATAAGCCTATCTCCCCCTAAATTAAGTCATTTTATAACATTAATACAATTTCATATCCCTCCAAAAAGTTATTGTTTGATTCCCAAACATCTAAAAACATCAAAACTATCAAAAAAATCACGATTTATTCTTATGTGATAGATATTGACTATATTTTATATTTTTTAGATTTTGGGTAGCACATTTATTCTTATGTTCATTCATCAGTGAACAAGAATTCTCACATTTTTTAAATCCTTCATTTAAGAAGTAAAAAATTCCTGATAATATATATTAACCCATGTTTTCCATATTTTATAGTTGAATTTACACTAGTCATCAATGAAACCTTAGTAAACACAAAATCATTAGGACAACGCGTGTCCTTATTTAATGAGATTGAATTAGATTTATAAATAGATAATCTCAAGCTCTTCTTCCAACTAGATTGAGTTTTCTCAGAAATAAGTCTCTTATCATGTGGATCCATGGTAGTACTTATTTTCTCAGTATCTTGGAAAGTATCATCTTGAATCGCTTACTTCTTTCACTGTTTCACTTTTATTTCCAAACATTTTACGTTTAGAGAAATACTCTCACATTCAACTGATTTCATTCTTTCTTCCAGATGACTTTTCATCTTTCAAATGTCATATTCATTCACCTTTTTGTACTCTAGTAACAACTTCCCAATCTATTTAACTCTTTTTTATTTAAAATTTAGCTTAGCATATTTTAAATTCATATATTTATTATGTATCATTTTTAGTTCAAGAATAACTTCTATAATGAAAATTTAGCATACTTCTTCACCAAAAACATTAATTTTAAATTATTCAATTGCTCCATCATATATTTAAATGATAATATGTGTTGTTTGATCCATTTCTCTACCATTTTTTATTATATTGTTTCATATTACTACTATTTTAGCCAATGATTATTCCATAACCATGGCCTCTTATTCCCACTATAATTTTACAGTCCAAATTTCTTTGAATACTCTGATAATATGTGTTACCACTTATTTGGTAACATTATCCACTGTTTCTATAATTTAAAAATTGAAAGTATCTTCATCACAACATAAACATGAACCATCATAATTATAATCAATTGATTTCTCTAAAAATTTCTACTCGGAGTTCCTTATACTACACGTTGATCTTTACTTACCATTGAATTATTCTTCAGCTTATTTGAAGTTATTTTCATAGTTTTTTCTCTTTCTTGGATGAAAGATTAACATTTCTATCACTACGAGTAGAGATAGGATTTTACATCGGATGTCCATATTAATTTTAATTAAATTCATCTTTGAGTAACATATACTATTGATGTGAATAACTAGACAAGAAATATAGATCCCACTAGAGGTTCACTTCCCTCTAATACCAATTTAAGAGATTAAGGAGTCATGAATTCACAATAAGAGGGGGGGGTGAATTATAAGTGAAATATTTTAATAAATTCTTTTATTTTCCTTAACCCCCATAAAAAATCTATCACATGTTAGGATGAGTGGATTTTACATGAAAACAAAAAAAGTAAATGAAAAACAACACACAATGTTATTACAATGACTGATACTATGAATGACTTATTTCTGCATCTGGTCAAGCCCCCTGCTTACAGATTCTTCACTAAATATAGATGGTTACTACTAGGGAAATTCCCATTCCCATCATCACTGATGCCGACTTTACTCCACTCTAGTGTCACACAAGAGATTAAAAGTCCCCACACACAAAGGTGAATCTTGATTCTCATATGAGGATATTCATAAAGCATCCCACAATATTACTGGTATCAAATCATCTTTCTTCTTATCCCCACTAGAGTTTTCTTCTACATTAAAATCCTAATGAATATAGCTAATAACAAGGAGTCACGCAAGATATGTTTCAGTAATAGAAAGATATTTTTAGGATTTATACTACTTCTTCACTACCTCGAGATGAAGTATTTCTCCACAAAAAAACCATATCACATAATCCTCTTATGAACAATCAACAAGAAATTTAGTAACTTATAAAAAATAGGTTGATACTACTCATTATCCACTAATTAGCAATTGATCTGAACTTATCACTATGTAGTAATTACTTAGGTATATGAATTCTAAATTAACCACTAAATTCAGTCTTAAATAATTGCAAAAAATTCATAAAAAACAAATCATATATTCATTTATCAATCACCAGGAATGTTGGTAATAAACTTCTTGGTTTTCTCAACATAAAATGTGATAAAATGAAAATTAAAAAACTCCTCACTTTTTTGAATGAATTATTTCTTGTGCACTAATTTGTTTAATAGTGTATGAAAAATAAAACTGGATCTTTAATTTCTCCACAACTAAATTTGGTTTATATTTTCCGAGCATTCTACATCATTCTTCTTCATGTTATTAAGTAATCACATGTTCATGATCATAAATATTCACACACACACACACATACACACTATTCATAGACTTCTCCTTGTAACTACATGACCTTATCAACCTGTCCTCATGTAAAAAAGATTTGAAAGCTCACTGTTCAATCCATGAATGAAAATGAAATTGATTTTATTTATGAAATAATATCATGGGTCTCCAAATTTGTAAGAACTAGATTAATTCATCTATAAAATTAAACTCATTCATTTGAACCTCTATTCATTAATGGATAAAATTTCATGAATATTTCTGATTATCCTTCACATAATTAAATACATGGTATCCTCTTCTTAATGTCATATTCATATAACCATATACATAGGTCTTCCAAACTTTATCCTTTATAGAACACAATTAATATATGTCATCAACTATGTGTAATTGGATCATGGAATAAAAAATGACCATCTGATCATGAAGGAGGAAACATAGGGTGATTTCATTGAACCTTTAAAAAAATAGAGCACTTCTTTGGATTTGTTTTTCTCTCTTGGTGGTCTCATATATTATTTTGGATCATATCTAAAAATGATATCCTATGTGGGTATTTATAGAAAATACCCTAAAACTCAACATGTTTGCATCACATCAAATTTTAATGCACATCAGCATAGCTTAAGAGAATATGATAATATTTGTCATTATAAATATGATGTTTTTCACAAAATAAATCTACAAGACTTTATCTTATTTTAAACATAAATTTTTTTAATATCAATTATATTTTATTCTACTTTTTAGGATGATTAGCTAATTATTGAATGCATAGTCTAGGTCATCGTGTCAATATATAATTAATTACTCTGGAAGAACTATAGAACCCTCCAACCTAATGCAGAAGAAGATTTTGATGAGGATGAAATGATTCTAATAAAACAGATCAAAAAGTTATGGTTCCTTTCACATAATTTATGTATAGAGTTAATGTACCCATATTTATCGATTCCCACATTGACTTTAAATTTAGTTTTCACTTACTTTTATAAAAAAAATAATTTTTGGAGTTGCTAGTTAAGAGTATACGGTCATATTCAGAACACTCACAAGCACTTTCATATACCATATTTCTTCCCAGCTACCATGCCACCCACAAAATGGATCGTTTATTCTCCCATGTGTCGTCATATGTAGTACACTTTACAAAACCTCTGCCTCCCATACTCACTGGCTAGGGATTTACTACCAACCTATGTAGTGACTGTAGTACCCCTTGATGGTTTGTATGTGGTAGGACCAAATCATTAAACAATTTCCTTAAATGATACTAAAATTATTCCAAATCCAACATACTCAAAACCAAAACATAGTTATACTTTCTTCTATTTATAATTCAATCCTAAAATACAGATATCTTCTATTATTTCAATGCTATAAACATCTTATTAATTCAAATAATAATGAAATATTTCATTTGAATTATAGATTGGTTCTACAATCATCACAATTAAATACCCATTAATTTTAATACTCATAATCCAATGAAAACAATTTAAACTTAAAAACTAATTAACCATTTTTATTCCCCAATAATAAATCTGAAATTAAAAATTGGGTTTTACTTGGGGATTAACTCATATACGATAATGAGCCCTGCTGCGCTCCTAGTTTGACACTCCCTAGGGATATGCTTGAGATAATTCAAATTTTTTTAATAATCTATTATGAATGATTTGATAGATTTTGAAAATTAATATCCAAGGTAAAACATGTGGTATCTTGGATTACAAAAAAATAATGATTTAGGCATCCTTTAAATAAATATTCATGATTATGTGGTTTCCCAAAATATTTATTATTTATTATAGTAAGATTTTTTTGAAGGGTGGAACCCTAGGGAATTTATTTTAGCATTGAATAAGATATAAAATGTGGTGAATAAGAGAAAAAAATGGAATATTGATAGGAATGATAGATATCAGGATTATTCATAATTAGTTATGCTCAAATATGATAATCAACCTATACGTTAACCAATAACCGGACTCACTAAAGAAGAGATGGATAGTGTACACTAAGATATCTAGTGATGGAGACCATGTAGGAAGGAATGATCAATTTCCATAATGTTAGAAATATGGAAACGGAAACCCATGACTATTTTTGAATGGAATGTGAAAATTTTTTATGTGTAGAAAAGAAGGGCACAAATCAATGAATCTTTTATGAAAAATGAAGACTATGATGGATGGAATTAAATCTCATCTTACGGATCCACACATATTTTATCTTCTTAAAATTTGGGAGCATAGGAATTATCCAAGTCAATGTTGTCTTATAATGGTAAAACCATAGACCTAGTATGGAAAAATGTTGAAATGGAAAATATGTAGTATTTTTTATTGGGATTCAAGAATTAAATTTTAGAATTATTTTTACCATTAATATTTTGTTTACTGGAATAATTAAGTATCTAAGTGTTGTGTAATTTTTTAGAATATATGTATTTATTAACTTTTGTTTTTTAATACCATATTTCGTTTTTTAGTTTGATGTTTATAGATATTTTAAATTCTTAAAAAATATTTTTTATTATTTTTGGTAGGAATACAAAATGATAAAAAATATTTTTTGGGAAAAAATTTATAGTATTCCAAACCATTTGTTTAGTATTTATTTTAGTGAAATTATTAATGTTGAGGCAATTCTAGGTTATTAATGTTTAGAAATTTTATATGAATTATATTTATATTGTTTTCGTAAATGGATGACATGTACACCTAGTGAAAACCATTAACATTTGGAAAGCCTGTTGGGATTGAACTGAAAATCGAAGGGGATAATGTTATAGAACCTAGTATTGGATAGCATGATGAATTGATAAATGTATCATTATTTTTAGTTAAATGGTTTTACAAATAAATATTAATAATGAACTATTAGTGTTATTTTTTAGCACTATAGATTAACAAATTTCTCAACCCATATAGTTTTTGAAAATATTTAGAGATAGACAAAAAAATATTCATACTTTTATAGATCTTTAGATCCATTGAATGATATTATTAGTGCTTCAAGAAAAATAAAAAACATTTTTTCCATTCATTTCTAGTAGTATGTGATGAAATGGAAATTGATCAAAGCGCAAAAAATGAATAATTTTATCTTATAAAATAGAAACTTCTCTTTTAATTATATTTAATTATATTCTTAGACATTAAAAGAATTCCACAACCTTAGTAAATTAATCATAAAGAAAAATATATTACATTTATATCTGATGAATGAAATCATATTTTAAATCATTATATATTTATTGTTTTGAGGCCCTTAACATTCCATTGATCATTCACTTTCTTGTGATCAATGTTCTCTATCACTCTCTTTAATTATATTGATTTTTCTTTGGTGCCCATATCTTCAATTTCCACTAATTTTAACCAAATTAGATTCCTATTTATGAATTATTACACATGTCCTTTTTTAAAACCATTTATATCTTATAAATATGATATTTTATTTACCCTTTTTTCAATGAGTGTTTCGATGATGAAATTTTTAAATATCAAAGCCTTGATTTCTGAGTGCAAGATCAAATTATGGGGATGAAATTTCTTATATGGCTGAGAGAATTTAGTTCCATGAAATCCTAAAATAATTATATTTTATTAGATATCAAATGTGACTTTAATCATTGAGCTTTAACAACCAATTAAATATATTTATTTAAAATTAATCTTTTTAGAAGCTTATGAATAACTCAACCTAGAGTCTAAATAAACCGTAATATAGTATACTAATATAAAATAACCATAAAATTGTAGGGTATGCAAAGCACTAACTAAATTAGTAAAATTACTGTTAAAAATTTTAATTAAATAAAATTAATATAATTTAAAATAAAAATATATGTTTTATGAAAAACAATATTTTTTATAAAGGACAATTCAGTCATGTGTTGCTCAAAATATTTAAATAAAATTTTTTAAGAAAATTTATAATACTTATTTGATAAAATTAAATTAAATTTTTAAATAATTTTATAAAAGTATATTATGGGGAATATTTAGTATTTTTTGGAAATGTTTTATTTATTGATTAATAATGAAAAATAAATATTTTTATGGATAATAACCTTTTCATTTAAATAATTCAAAGGGGGAAATTACATTTTCAATTTGTTCTAAAATAATATTAGTTAAATTATATTAAAATTTAACTATGAAATTTCATTGGAATAAATTTAATATTTAATTTCCATATTAAAACATTCTATACTTATGAGAATTTTTTCTTTGAAAACCCGCTTTCTCATTGATTCTACAGGTATAATCTTAAATCAGATTCTTCCACTTAATTGAATTGAATTTTGAGAAATGGATTCCATATTTGAAATAACAATAATTTATTCTCTATAAAAATTTCAAATTAATTTTTGATAATTAAAAATCATAAAATCAATAAAAATTAATTACCAAAGTTATGGTACAATTAAATTTACCATGTGTAAAAATTAAAAAATGGGTTAAAATGTCCTAAAAATAATATATTGAAATATTTTTACCTTATAACCTCTATGTTTAAATAATGACTAATTTTAGTGGATTTTTATCAGCAAATAGATGGGTTTAATTTGTTCTTTTAAAAAATTCTATGTGTGTCCTTTTCCCACTTATAAAAGGACACCTTATCAACATATATTCACACTTGTAGAGCCATTTTTTTTGCAAAATAACCACCCAAATAACTTCACAACACCCATAAAAATATCCTAGAGCTATTTCATAATAATAAAACCATCTTATTATATATTTTATACATAACTAAATATTTTACATGAGGAGGTGGTAATATTGTTAAACGAGAATTTTATTTTGTTTCTTCCTCCACCTCCCTGAAATATTATTTAATCATGATAATATAATAAAGAATGTATATCAAATATAATAATTTATTATTATGTTAATTGAATAACATATATCCAAATCCTCATACTTCAAATGGTATATGATACCAATGATCATGTGTATAGAAGACTGCCACATCATTAATCGATGTTATTTATTTTCCATTGCCACCTTTAATGGATAGATAAAATTATGGATTTAGAAACTTTATATAATATATATGATAATATTTTATTAATTTAATTATTATATATAATATAAATTATTATATTCCATGTCATTTAAAATATGATAACATTCCTCCGGGGAATGGAGAACTACCGCCTCAAGAAGCGATGTGATTCATTTTTCACACATGCATTTCATGGAAAGTAATAAGGATAAATTATTTAATATATATGATATATATGATGATATATTGATAATATAATATTAATATATCATAAAAATAATTATCCCTTGACTCATTAAATGAATTATATCATTGCTCGTGCATACATACGACCTACTGTCTCTACAAAGCAATGTGACTCATTTTGCGTGTCCAAACATAAAGAATAATTAAAAAAATGAATTTAATCATTCAAAATTATATTTATAAGTTTTAAATAATTCTTAATATTGTGTATCTATATCATATACCCATGAAAAAAAACATTAATGACAAAACATGCATGAGAAAACAATGCAATTGACAAAAATAATAATGAAAATAATGAAATATTATTAGAAAATGGATAGTAAAATTTTATACAAGGGTTATATAAGATATTATGAATATTAATATAGTTATTTTATAAATTAATAAAAATATATAAAACATTATAATATTGGTTAAATTTTATTTGTCCAAAACTATGCATGAAGTAAGGGATCTTGTCTTAATTGTATTTCATTGATGCATATTGTAATGTTATGAACCTAATTTCATTTAAATTTTGTATATATAGACAATTTGACATGTAATACCATTATTACTTAAAAATTAATGATATTTAATGTTTCAATGTTAATTATTTTTATCCTAGGGGATTACAATTGAAAATTACAAATTGGTAACGAATTTCATAACTCAATTTCTTCTTATCTAGAATATTAGTTCTACGTTGTCTTTGATATTATAATATTATTTGTGTTATAAATTTTTAAATATATTATCAATTATATAAAACATTTTTATGTGTATTTATATTTGAAATAAATAATCTTTTCATTGATTAATTACTACTTCGATGTAATTATCCTTTTAATGGTTTATTTCACAAACCCATTTTATTCTTTACTGTTTATACTTGAATTTAAATTGAAGAAAATTATTTGATCATTGTATAGTTAACGTATTAAATTATATTCTCCTCAGGTTGTTCATTATTTTTTTCAATTAATATTACCATTATTACACCTAATGTTAATTAATATGATTCATAAATTTTTTTTATGAAAATAGGAATTTATTTCTATCTTTAGTCGAATGTTATTATTTTTCAAAAACAATGTGTACTAAAAATGTTTTAAAAGATGTTTTTAAAATTTTTAAAATTATTTAAAAAATTATTTTTTAACCATTTTGTACTTTTTATTAAATCTGATGAATGAAATATTCTTTACATTTTCCAAACAAGGCATATTTATCTTTTAAGAAAAAGTGAAATGAATAGGATGGGTTTTAATGATCTTTTTACAGTATTTAAATTTTTTCAATGATAAATTCCTCTATATTTAACCCTTAAGGATATTTTGATGTCACAATTATTTTATTTTTTCCAACAAAACCAGGATGGCTAATAAAAATCATATTCAAGGATATGCAAGATGGAATAATGATATTCCCCAAAAAATGTTGTAATTTGGGGTTTCAAATGTAAAATGGGAATCATGTATATATCTACTTTACCAAGACTAAAAAACTATTCATTCAGCTGCGATTCGATTAATTTTTTCCTATACCACTATAATAAATTAATAAATTGGCTCTGAGTTAATAGAGTCATCATTGTTACATAAAATTATAAAAATTATTTTCAATAATTAATGAACGATAATATTTAAAGATTATAAAAATATTTTATAAAATAGTTTATAAATGTCAAAAATAATGTTAAAATATATATGGTTTTAATATTTATAATTATAAATTATTCATAATTATTTTTTCAAAAAAAAATCAAAATAATTGGGGACCTTATTTGAAGATATTATTCAAACTACGCAAAAAATGTTTTGATTTTTTATTTTATTTATGGTTTAAATAATAACTTGGAAAATCATAAAATATATAATAATAAAGAGTTAATATCACATTAGTATAAACGAGTTTATATTAAAAAATATTGAATGCTCATAATGTTATCCAATTTTTAAAAATGGTTTATAATTATATTTTATCTTTGAAGAGTTTATAAATTATTCTCTCATGTAGAATTATTTGAATTGTTTATTTATTTAAGGATTTTCCATAGTTTAATAAAATTTATAAATTTTTTATATTAGGAATGTGTATTATTTTTATTATCTTCTTAATTTATTCTAGGAGATAGAGGCTTGAAATACATGTTATATACAACTATGTAAAAGTTATTTTTTTATTATCCTTGACCGTAGTTTTTAAATGAATTTGTTTCCTTGAATATAGATTTTGGGGATATATTGGTCATATTAGGTGTCAGAAATATCATGAATTGAATTATATCTTTATTAAACTCTTCCAATATATAATATCCTTGGGCTGAACCACCTACCATCATGGCGGATTATGACTTATCTAGAATGGTGAATGTGGTTCTATATTTATCCCTCTATGATTAATCATGTGGATGCCATTAATATAATATATTACTTTCATTTAAAAGAAGATTGTATATAACATATTCATATGATTCATTCAGATATGTATGAATATATTTAGGTTCTGCTTTTGGGTGTGTAACAAAAAGCATGCATGTTGTGTTAAATTTTACCCGTAATGTGCTTTGAACAAATTAGTTTGGTTGTTAGAATATGGATTGCAAAACCAAACCATTAGAAGTATGCATATAATAATGGAATAAAACATGAGAATATAATGATTACATAATATGTAATATTTATGAATTTAGAATTCATATGATATATATTAAATTTTGGAGACATTATATGAAAAACCCTTAGATACTATGTGTATTTCTCATTCCAAAGTAGAAATTATTATGACCTCAATCATCCAAAAAAGTAGTTTCAAAACATTTCATGGGGCCTTTGTATTATTCTATCTATGGAAATAATTTAATGAGTGAAATTTTATTGTCTAATAATGTATTTTCCTTCCATAGAGGGGTTCCCTGGGATTATATTGTGTCAGATCATTTTTGACATTTTATTTGGGGTACACATTGTTTGGAAACCCCAAGGTTTTAAATACATTAATAATATATTTAAGTATTTACATAATTATGGGATTTGGTAAATATTTATCCGGTCAACTATCCATGAGTCATAACTGTTTTGATTGGGATGAAACTATATCTAACAAACCAGTGTCATGAGTTTCATGCCATAATTGGGTCATTTTTTATTGAAATATTGATCTTAGATCACTAGATGTGTATGATGTATGGGGTCATACATTTTAGTTGGAGAACTATAATTGAATTTCATACATGAATAGGTATAAAAATAATATTCATCTGATAATAGTTTTATTATAGATATACGCATTATCATCATAAAACTAAATTTTAAAAATGATCTATGGAATGAGAATCAAAATGTAAGAAACTATTAAGACAGGTAGCTTAAGAAAATTTAATGAGAAATATAAAAATTATATAAGTTAAATAAACACCATACTAAGTAATCAATCATTGATTTTATTCAACAATTTATCCTTGATGTTTGTAGAATATAGAAATATTTACTTGTTGTTTTTAAGGCCTTTAATTTAAAATAAATTAAGTATTTTTAGAATCATTGCATATACTTTCTGTGATTGATTATGTTAGTGATATTCAACATGATTGAATATGATAGTTACATAGAGATATTAAAAGAATTATTCTGGATATTAAATTCATTTGTCTATCATATATAGAAATTTTAGGAAAACATTATTGAGTTCATTAAAATTTTACCTGATACTCTCAAAATATTGATATGAAATGAACTAGGAATATGATATCTAAGTTCTACTACATAAAATAATGCAAAGGGAGGTAAAAGTTCAAAATCAAATGATAAAAAGATATAATGTCTAATAATATTTATTTAGTAATCTAGTTAGGGTTATATGAACCACGAGGTTATTATCTAGAAAGTGTAATGATTTCCTGAGAAAATCATGAGTACTTGAAGGGGTTTGGTAACGTCATGGATTATAGTTTTCAGGTAATAATGATATAGATATTAAATATTCAATTTTATCAAGGTATGTGATATTTAGTGTATGTTTTATAACTATTTTAAATACAAAAGAGTTTGAAAACATTTGAAGAAATAAAGGAGAATATAAATTACATTCATGGGATTATGTAAATAGTTTCTATATCTATTGTTTTAACGTAAGGATATTCATCAATCTTGGATGAATATAAGTAAAAGATGTGTATATTCATCTCTCATATCATATATAAGAATAGGTAGTAAAATATAGTCATTATAAACAACATGAGATGACTAATTATATACATTGGGTTTATAATTCAGTGAGTTATATAACATTTTCTGAGAAGATGATAGTGATATATGTGTTTTATCCAAGATAAAATGTTTACATTTCTATTTGTTAAAATATTATGGCCTGTGATTATAACCAATCAATAGTGTATTTTAATAAATAAAATATTAATTTTCAACAAAATACTTTAAACATAACGAATTAAAAAGGATATGTGGAATAAATAGATCATTTATTAGATATTCGTACTAAACAGAAAAAAGTGTCATTTCTTAAAACAAAAGTAGTTTGTGTTTTTATTTCAAATATATTTCAAAAAGAATACAATGTCTAATAGGCTAGTTTTATTATTTTTAAAATTAGAAAATTTAAAAGATAAAAATAAATGTTTTTTGAAGTATAAGTGTAAGTGATTGTTCACTTAATATAAAAAAGAGATAGAATATGTAACAATAAATAAAAATGTATGTACATACATTTAGTTACTATGAGAAAGTTAATATCACTATTAACTATATGACTATAATATTATATCATTAAAAGTGATTTGTTCACTTAATTTCCTAAAATCGTTTTTATATGTGATGATATACAAATTTTAAGAGTTATATTTAGTTATCATGAGTCATTAAATTATACCTAGTATAGTAAATGAAATATTTAGATATGAGAGTAAGGAAAATGTATATAATTACATAAACTACTATAATGTAATGAATATAACTATTCCTTAAATTAGTATTGTAGTACGTAGGGAAATTGAAATTCACTTGATATCCAAATATATTTTAGTGAAAAATTTTAATGAAAATTTTAAATGGTTAAATATATTTACCATATTAAGGTGAAAGTCACATTATCCAAAAAGAATTGGTAATACGATGGATTAAAAAGAAAATGGTTTCATATACCTCAAAGTAAAATTTTGATGGATGAATTTCATAATTACTAAAAAATTTATGATTAGAATGATTTATATATAGAAAATATAATATAAAATTTTAACATTTTAGGTTACTCGCTATGTGTTTAGTGAGAGTATTTTATTAGAGTGTCACAATGGGATGTAACATGAATTACATATGGATGTTATCTTCATAAACGATTAATACGATAACAACATGAGAGTCATATAGAATCTAACAATATTAAATGACAATGATATTACTTGTAATGGTTGTATACATATCATGTAATTATTATAAATTCAATCTCCATTTACCATTAATTCTAGTGTCCTATAATTAAACATACCTAAATGGTTGAATGATAAACATCCCCTCAATGTATAAACTTTGTGTTAACCATAATTGAGGAATATCTTAGAGTAATATGGGTTGTGATGATATGATATGATTAGATTGAATATATTTTTATACTCATTATAAAAGGATCTACAAGGGATATATAGGATATATTCGTGAGAAAATATGTAGAGATATTTTACTTGGACTGCCTCGGCCATGTATCTCTCAAACATATTATAATATGGGTACATAATAATCATATGCCCTATGTATTTCAAATACATATGACTAACATTTTATGACTTGGGTTAGGGATATGTAATTTTTTCATTTGATTGATGACTAACATTTTATGTATTCATCATTTTGGTAAATCTCTTTTTAAGAATCATTAAATGATGAGTTGAATACACTAAATTTAAATTTTCTATGTTTGGTGGTCACTTAGTATCATGGAATTAATTATTTTATTGTTATATATATGATATACACAACACATCTTTTGGCAGAGCTATTTTATAGAGATATAATTCTGTTTAATGGAGATTATACCAGATTGCTTAGTATACTGAGTGGAACTGATGATTTGTTAAAGGCTTCTATTTACATGCATCTGTTAAACATAGATTTCTGGGCTATCAAGGCCTTCAAGGTTATAGGGTTAGAGATATGTAAAAGTATTATTTTTCATATAATGGTATTGTTTCAAAATGAAGGTATTATGATGAAACAAAATTTAAAAAAATATATGGATATATTCACAAAGATTTGTGATGTTTTTAATAGATCTCTTATGGAAAATATAAAAAGTGTAAGATTGTTTAATGTGAAATAAATTAATAAAAACAAAATTTAATTTTGGTATAATTAATTTCCATGTGGTTTCATTTATATTAATATATTATTATTTTATTAAATTCATTGAATATTCAATGAATAATATTCAACGAGTTTAATGAAAATACAAATAAATGTATATGGATACATTGAATATTGTCGACATGTTTCATTAAATAAAACACATCATGGATGGATGTATAAAGGGATGAGACACCTCATTTTTTCATAACCAATTTTGTGAAATCCAATCAATTTTTTCCTTCCAATAACTTGTTCATCACCCTTACTGAATCTAATAGAAAATCATAAACTGTACGACAATACTTCGATTGAGATCATGATCAATAGGTTGGTGTAACCCCTCATAGGTAGGAAGCATTTTATTTCTCCTTTATTTTAACACCCTAACCCAAGTTACCCAGAGTCGGTGCATTATTGAAAAACATTGGCATGATCACAAGTGATTCGGTCTCAAAAGATCAATTAGTTTAGTAGCCTTGGAAGTACTAGATATATACATAAGTTTTAAGTTACATCATAAAAAAAATTCCCATTTGAAAACAATTATATCCCTTAGCCTATCTATGTTGGTAATCCATATAATACCTCTTCACATCCTGGGAAAAACAAAACATAGAAAGTGGTGAGCTCAAATGCTCACTAACGATAACAATATCACAAAAACATTCATAAATAAATATAAACATTTAAGGGAATGTATAAGACTAAAAAATTCTTTTAAACATAAAATCATCATAATATGGAAAGATAAATCAAATAATTCTATTTACTTATTAACATGGATATTCTACTAGTAGAATAATTACATGCAATATCAATAGCCATTTTCATAATGATGGAATGCATAATGTTGGACATCATAGCCACATAGTCAAGGACTTGTGCCAATACTACAAATAAGATTTTGACAAGGACTTTTTCCAAAAAAAACTATATCTATGAGACCTACGGATGCATCTAGAAGCTATATTGGGCTCCACCCATCACTTACTATGTCCAATTCATTCCTCATATAACGAGGTAGAAATATGACATAAACATTCGTATTAAATCTACTATACAAAATGTTAATACTCTAACCATATACCATGAATGGTATAAAAATAACACATCAATATTCAAAAATATCACAAAACATTAAATACCATATGGAATATTGTATCATAATGAATCAACTTTAAGTAAACGTAAAATCCAATGAATGATGTGAACATAGATGAAAGAAAAACCATTTTAGAGAAATATATCTTTTTATTTAGAAATCATTTAAAAGTCACAAAATTATTAAATTAAAAATTTATTTTGAAAATATTCATATAATCTTGTAAGGGTAGCTTTGAAGGTGTTATAATGGAGGAAAATTTCCCCACATGGCATATAATTTAAAAAAACATTCTTACATTAATTTGTTGAAAAGGACATAAAGTACCTTGTTTGGAAAAAGATGGAATGATTACATTCAAAACAATTTTTAAAAAGAAAAAAAATTTTATAAAAAAAATTAAACCATAGTCTATTAAATAGTAAAAATATTTTTAAATACATTTTTAAGAAATACAGATGTGGATGATAAAGAAGTCCTTGTAGAAACTCATGTATAAACAGCCTTGGATAATAAAAAAATTGTAAAATTAACCCTTACCATATACTTTTCTGTGGTTGAGTGTAGATTAACATACATTATAACAATTAAATAATAATTATTAAATTATAAAAGTACTACACAAATAAATATGATATCATATATGATCTTTTAATATTTCGTTATTAATAATATTTCAGTTGTATCATTGTCTCAGGTGTTAACTGATTTGTTTTCCTTTATATGTTTTGTCTTGTAATTAATGTTTATTATGGATAGTATGTATTTGATTCACATACATAATTATATAAAGTTCCTAAAAATTATTTTTTATCATAAAATGAAATTTATTCTTTTATGATTATGATGGGGAATGAATCTCATTACGTTCGTAAAGACGAAAATCCATACGTACACAAGAGCAAATATACCATTCTATTGATGCGAAAATAATGTGTAATTAGATGGTATATAATAAATAAAGAATCATTGAAATGTTATATATATTATTTACCTCAACTATACTCATTATTATACACATAAAAATAATGAAGTGTTGATTAACACACTACACCACGACGTGGAGACGATGAGTCGTACGTACGCACATATGGTGACATTTTCCTTCATACGATGGAAATAATAATGAATATGGTTTTAAAATATTTATAATAACATAATAGTATGTATAAGGTAATGTATTTATTATTTTGGTATGGAAACAACCAAGAAATAATAAGTGGAATAAGAAAAAAACTTTGAAGGAGGTGATGATGTAATTGCCTCTTCTTCGGGTTCGTCCTTTTGATTTGATCAGAATGGATCCAAAGATTGGATTTCTGATTAAATTAAGTATAGTAGAATGATTTTATGGTATTTTGGAGGATATTTGACCAGGTTTTGGCCGAGCCAAATGGCATGGTAGTATGAAGTTATGATAAGGTGAATTTTCCTTTTTTAAAAGAGGTGAGGGTAACTTTATGAAATTCTTTAAAAATTATTTTATTATAAAATGATTATCAGTTTATAATGGCTCTAAATGGATTTATTTAGAGGCTAATGAGGTTATGGGTCTAAATCCTCCCAACCAATAGGTTTTATACAAGTTTAGTTCACCATATTAACCTTATATTTTAGATTTAACTCTTAGTAAAATAGTTTGACATTTACCATGTCTCCTTGTATTTTTATATTATATGGTTAGTAAACATACTATAAAATTCAATAGAACCCTAAGTGGTTCATTAATGGAATATCTATTACTATTTATGTCATTTGGCCGATACATAGATTTTTAGGAATATTATATCATTAAATAATATATTACTTTTTTTAAAAACATATTTATGTCAATTTTGACATTATGTATTATTTGGGATTTTTTGAAATTAATAAAAATATGATTTCATTAAAAAACATGAAACAACCCTAACATGTAATATTTACCTAGAAAATTAGTTTAATTCATCATAACTAACAATTTACATATGTTTGGATATTTATAATATCAATTATTATAATATTTCATTAAAAAGGTAATTATTGCATCATCATTTTTTCATAAATAAATTTAAGTATCTGTGGTTTAAAAATTATAAATAAAATACCATTATATAGGAAATATTTTTATATTTCTAATGAATATTTATAGTCGAAATTATCTTATGTATAACCCAATATTAAAAATGATTTATTTATTAAAATATGAATTTATCACTTTTAACTCTTCTTAAAATTAAACAATAATGAAAGTCCTAATGTAATACAAGTGAACCAAAAGGATTATATTTTATTCCTGAGGATGATTTTTGTAAAAATACACTTATATAATAGAATTAGTACATGTGTTTGGGTAATCATAATATAATTTATACCTTTAATTACCTGAATTACTTTTAATCATGGTAAATAAAATTCAAAAGTTACATTTCACCAAAAAATATTTTCATCTCATTGAACCAAATTTTACTAACTTATGTCAACCGAGTCTCTTATAATTTTTTAATTCAATTAATAGAAGCAGTAAAATTACATTTTATGCAAATTTTCTAACATTCTTAAAAGGTGGGTAAAAGACGTTAAAACGTTAAATAAAATTTTATACAAATAATTTAATTATAAAATGACTCCAATGAATTATATTGCAGTTATATATGTATTATATATACATATATATAAATGTTTACCTAAAATAAATTAAAATAAAATAAATAATTATTGAAATTATAAGAAGGTTTTAAACAATAACACAATGTTTTTCACTATCCATCAAAAAATAAAAAATTTCAGAAAAATACAAAAATTCACCCTAAGATAATTTTGATATTCCGAATCCAAAAATTAATTCCATTATGAAAAATAATGTTTATAAAATTTAAATAAAGTGGGTATTACTATTCATAACTTCTAGATTGATTGTTCGTGGTGTGCTATAGCTTGAAATTGCATACAGCGCAAGCTATTGCATTATTCAAAGAGAATCATACCATGGAAGATTGGGGTGTTACATTATTCCCTCATTAAAATAATTTAATCATAGATATTTCTAGAATACTACTACATAAAAAGATTCGGGTGGTTCTCATCATATGTTCTACGGGTTCCCACGTTGCCTCTTCCATCTTAAGGTTTCTCTATAGAACATTCACTAGAAGAGTCGTCCGATTTCTCAAAACATGTTCTCTAGTATCAAGATTTCTGATATGCTCTTCAAAATAAGACAAGTCAGGTTCCAGTACTATTTCTTCATAGGTGAGTACATGCCTTGGGTCACCTATGTATTTTCTCAACAGTTATATGTGGAACAATTCATTATCTTCGGAGAGACTTGGCGGCATTGCCAAATGGTAAGATACAACTCCAATTTGTTCTAAAAATTTGAAAGGTCTGATGTACCTGGGACTTAATTTACCTTTATTACCAAATTTTATAACACCCTTTCATGGAGATACCTTCATGATAACATGATCTCTAACTTGAAATTCCAAATCCTTTTTTTGGTTATCGGCATAACTCTTCTTCCTACTATGAGAGGATTTTATTTCGGTTTAGATAATCATCACATTTTCCATTGTATCCTCAACAAGTTTTGGTCCTATGATTTTACTTTCACCAAAATCATCCAATCAAGTTGGTGTGCGACATCTATTTCCATATAACACTTCATATGGTGCTATATAAATACATTACTAGAAGCTATTATTGTAGGAAAATTCTACTAGAGTTAAATACGGATCCCACATACCTCGAAAGTCACATGAGAAAGATCTCACCATGTCTTCTATGGTTTTAATAGTCTATTCTGATTGTCCATCAGTTTGAGGGTGGTAGGAAGTGATCAAAAAAAGATCAGTATCTGGGGCCATCAAAAGACTTTTTGTGAATCTTGATGTAAAACGGTGATCACAATCAGAAACAATTGATTGGGGTACTCAATGAAGACATAAAACATCATTAATATATAGTCTTGCTAAATGTTAGGTGGTAAATCTTCTCTTATTGCAAGAAAATATGCTAACTTGGTAAAATTATCAACAATGATCGATATTTCACCATCCCTTCTAGGGTTCTTTAGTAGCCCCATGAAAAACACCATCATAATATCATCCCATTTCTACTCATGTATGGGAATATATTCCATTACTCCTCTAGGATGTTCTCTTCTAGCCTTCACCTATTGAAAAACCACACACCTGGACACATAATCAGAAATCTGCCTCTTCATGTTGTCCCACAAAGAATGTTCCTTCAAATCTCTATACATCTTAGTGCTACCATGGTGTATAGGGAAATTGAAGCTATGTTAATCTTCGAACAATTCCCTTTTTAGGCCAGGTATGTCTGGAACACAATATATCTTCCCAAATTTGAAAATCCCTCCTTTATATACGAATTTGATCAATCTCCAATCATTCACAACATTAATTTTCTTTTGAAACTCCTCATTATGAATATGATACTTTTTTTTAATTTATAGTAAAGATGGTTTTGAATCCATTTGAAAAAGTCTTGATGTTTCACCTTCTATGATTATTCTCATACCCATATTTACTAGATCCATGAACACATCATCCATTTTAACTCTCATCTTGTACAAAACTCCACGATCCTTTCTTTGGTTAAAACATATCCCACCTTATTTGCCTTACCTAGGTGGTAATGTATAGTGTAGTCATAATCCATGAGTAGTTCAAGCCATCGTCTTTGCCTCATATTGAGTTCATTCTGTGATAAAGTATACTTCAAACACTTTTGATCCATATATATCACACATTTTTCACCATAGATATAGTTTCTTCATATCATCAAAGAAAATATTACAGCTGATAACTCAAGATCATGAGTGGGATAGTTTTTTCTTGAATTTATAGATATTGCGTTGCATAGGAAATAACTCTATCATTCTATATAAAGACACAACCTAGTCCTTTATATGATGTATCACTATAAATAACAAATGCATCCTTCCACAATGGTAGATTCAAGATAGGATCATTGACTAATATTCTCTTCATTTCTTCAAAAAATTCTTCACACTCATTTTTCTAAAAATATTTAACACCTTCACATTTGTTCTTGGTTAATGTCTTATCCAATCAAACAAAATCTAGGATGAAACTCCGATAATAACCTACTAAACCAATAAAACCGTGTAGTTGATTTATACTCATTGGTGTTGGACATTCATATATTTCTCTTGTCTTAGAAGGATCAAGTGAGATTCCAAGATATCATCATTAAATACCACTACAATGTCATCAAGATATTTTTGAAAACTCTTTTCATTAGATCCATGAAGATAGAGGGTGCATTAGTCCTTCCAAAAGGCATTACTGTAATCTCGTAATTCCCATACCTGGTATGAAATGATGTCTTGGTAACATCTTTCTTCTTTACTGACAATTGAGGATATCCAGATTGAAGGTCAATATTAGAAAAATATTGAGCTCCATGAAGTTGAACGAATAAATCATCAATACAATGTAGGGGATACTTTTTCTTTATTGTTATATCATTGATCAACCTGTAGTCAATGCACAACCTCAATGATCCATCAATCTTTTTAACACAAAGAGAAGGGGATCCCCATGGAGAAACACATGTGAAAATAAATTTTTTATTACTATATTCTACGAGTTATTTCTTTAGTTCCACTAAGTCCACAGTTTCCATTATATAAGGGGACTTTGTTATGGGCCTTGAACCAGGAACTAAATCAATGAAAAACTCAATTTCTCATTATAGAGGATTTCCAGTTAAATCTTCTAGAAACACATCAACATATTCTTTCATAATATCTACATAACTATTTGAACATTCATTTACTCACCCAAAATTATTTCATTCTCCTTCTCCCAAATAATTTATTTTAGTAGAGCTACTGGGGGAGGATCTAGATAAGAATAAGATAGTGACATTTCTTCCCTAAAGATAAGGTACTCTTTATCATCATCAAAAATTGTTACCTCCATCTTCTTAGGACTAATTTTTGCTTCATGGTTCAAAATACAATCCATAATGAAATTTATATCAAATTCAATCATGGGTATGATGATTAGATCATTAGATAAATGATGTTTATATGACAAAATGGGAACTAATTCAAAAAGGATTGTTGCAATGATACTCCCCTTATGAGTTTTGACTTACAAATCTCTTGTTAAATCGAATTTTAAATATCTAATTTTCTTAGAAAACTGGGAAGATATGAAATAATGCAATGATCCAGAATCAAATAAATCATTGGCTAAATTTGAGGAAACCATTTAATTACCTTCCACCACATCGTTCGGAGCTTCAACATCAGCAGTAGTGATCACATAATCTTCTCCTTTCTCCCTGGGACTTTTCTACGGTAAGCTTCCTTGCCTCTTAGGACATTCATTTTTATAATGCCCCATTTCTCTACAATTTTATCATTCAACATTACCAACCTCTTTCTTTCCCTTTCAATCAAAATTATGGTGGTATTTTTCACCACACTTGTAAAAAACTCCCATTCCATTCAGGAAAGTACCATGTTGTTTCTTCCCACATTTACTATAAGATGGAAATTAAACTTTTCCCTACTTCCCCTTATTTCCATTTCCAGAGTGTTCTTCAGATATCTACTTCTCTTGTTTTTCTTAAAATTCATATGTATTAGATAATTACATTTCTGTCTTGATATCGCATGAGACAATATATTTTCATGATGAGAAGGATTGTGAGATTAATGCTTGAAAGAGAAATAGTTTTAACCCATCAAATAATCGATCAATATTACTTCTTGGGTTACATATATAATATGTTGCATTAAATTCTAACCTTGTAAAGTTAGCCTCATACTTTGAGACATTCTCATCCTAATTTATACTTATACTAAAAAATTATATTTCCACATCCACTCGAAGGTCATGAAAAAATTACTTTTCTAATAAAATCTCTTTAAACTCCATTTATTCCACATTTTATAGTTCTTCATCCTTGTTTGTGTTTTGAATTAATGACCACCATTGATCTACCTCTCCTGTGAGGTGATAAAATACAACAAAAACTTTTTCTTTTTTGCGACTCCCCAATGCATGAAATATTTTATCTAACGAACTTTTTCATTTCTTAAATAAAAATGGATTTGTAGTCCCATTGTTTTTTGGTGGTTATTGCCCCAGGAAGCATTCTAAAATTGATCCTCTGCATTGTGGATTAGTGTGATCCATACGGGTATGGTTTTTATTCATAATCGGTGTGAGTTATTCTAGTATGGTTATACGTTTTACGCACAGGGTGAATCACCAAGTCAAATATAATTATCTTTGGTAGGAGGGAAATCCCTACATGGATTACGTTCGTTGATAAGGTTTCTATTCCTTCCACAAGGCACCATTTCTATAAAATGGCATACACTAGATTAGTTTATGAATCACAATACATAATTCCAAACTTGTAAAACAAATAACATAAATTGAAAAGTTTATGGATATAATCCATAATAAAAAAATGTTTTCATTGAGTAAATACTCATAAATAGTTCATAATTGATTGTAAGGGAAATTTGAATTATCCTAAGCATATCTCCTGGGATTTTCATAACTAAGAGTGAAGCATGACCCATTTTCGTATACAAGGATACCCTGGGTCAATCTCGAATCTCCTTGTCGGAGTTTTCACTAGAAGGTAAATTTGTGCCAAAGCCGCCTCTAGCTCCTCGTATCCATACATAGATGTATTTCTTGGAAAATACACAAATTATGTACAGTTACAAAATTCTAGGAAGTTCTTCTATACTAATCCTCAAAGTCTATCTTAGGGTAATGTTCTCTAATCAGAGTTTTTCTAAATCTATCTTCCATGGTTTGTACTAAACTTCTTATGATACCTACTTTAATGCCTCGACCCTAGTTACCTAGAGTCAGTGCATTATTATATAACATTGGCCTAATCACAAGATATCAAGTCTCGAATGACCAATTAGTTTATTAGTCTTGGATGTACTATATACATACAAAAGTTTGACACTACATCATGAAATAAAAACAACAACAATATTTTGTCCCCTTTGAACACACTAAAATCCCTTAGCCAATCCCTGTAGGTAAACCATTAAATATTAATTCACATCCTAGAAAAAATAAAACATATATAGTGGTGAGCTCGGATGATTGGTAAAGATAAAAATATAGGAAAAACATTCATAAATAAGTATAAAAATTTAAGGAATTGTATAAGACTAAAAAAATCATTTTAAACATAAAAGAAGCATAATATGGCACGATAAATCAAATAATTCCATATAATTTTTCACATTTATATTCTACTAGTCAAATAATCACATGCAATATCAATATCCCGTTTCGTAATGGTGGAATGTATAATTTTGGACATCATAACAACATAGTAATGTCCTCGTGTCTAGAATAAAAATATGATTTTGTCAAGTCTTTATGCTAATACGCAAGTTTTTCTAATGAGACCTGTCGATTCATTGAGGAGATATAGTGGGCTCCAACCATCACTTTCTAAGTCCAATGCATTACTCATATGAAAAGGTTGAAACATAGCATAAACATTGGATTTAAAACTAGAATAATAAATATTAATACTTTAACCATAAACCATGAATGGTAAAAAATAACACATCAATGGTCAAACATTTCACAAAACCTTCAATACTGTATAGAATAATTCATCATATTTAATCAACTTTAAATAAATGTAAAATCCAATGAAGGACGTTGACATAGATGAAACCGAAAATATTTGATTGAAATATATCATTCTATATTGAAATAAATTAAAAGTTACATAATTATAAAAAACATTAATTTTGAAAATATTCTGATAATTTTGTATGGAAGCTTTGAAGTTGTTATAATAGTGGAAAATAGCCACACTAGTCATATAAGTTAAAAAAAATTCTTAACTTAATTTGTCAAAAAGGTCACAAAGTACCTTGTATGGAAAACGATGGAAAGATTAATTTGAAAAAATTTAATAAAAGTCACTAAAGGTTATAAATGAAATTAACCCATAGTCAAATAATTAGTAAAAATGTTTTGAAATTAATTTTTAAGAAACACAGATGTGGATGAAAAAGAGGTCCCAGTAGATACTCACGTATAAACAACCTCAGATAAAAAGCGGTTGTAAAAATAAACCTTACCTTAAAATTTTCCTTGGATGATGGTACGCTAACCGCCTATATAATAGTTAAATAATTTTTCGTAAATTATAATAGAACCACATCAATAAATATGATATCATATATGATCTTCTACTATTTCATTATTAATAATATTTCAGTAGTATCACTGTTTCGGGTGTTCACTGATTCCTTTTCCTTTATATGTTTTGTTACGTAATTCTTGTTTTTTATGTATATAATGTATTTGATTCATATCCAAAATTATATTATGTTCTTAAAAATTATTTTTAATCATAAAATGAAAATTATTCATTATTGATTACGATGGGGAATGAATGTAATCGCATTCGTGGAGACGGTAATCCATATGTACGCACGAGTGAAAATACCATTCTATTGATTGTGGAATCACATGTAATTGGATGGTATATATTATATAAAGAATCATTAAAATGTCATATTTATTATTTACATTAATTATACTCATTATTATACCTGTCCAAATAATGAAGTGTTGAATAACAAACTACAACATGATGTAGAGACGGTAAGCCATACGTACGCGCTTATGGTGACTTTGTCATTCATAGGATGGATAGAATAATGAATATGGTATTTTCATATGTATAATAACATAAATGTATGTATAAGGTTCAGTATTTATTATTTTGTTATGGAAACAACAAAGAATGAGGAAGAATAAGAAGAAAAGAACTTTGAAAGAGGTGATCAAGTAATTACCTCTTCTTCGGGTTCTTTCATTTGATTCAATCAAATGTTCTCCTTATGTTGAATTTATGATCGAAGTAAGGAATTTAGGATGAACTATGGGTAATTGGGATGATATTTTGGTTGGGTTTTGCCGATCCAAATGGATTTGGAGGTGTGAAATTAGGATAATGGGAAGAACCCTATTTAAATATAGATAAGGGTATCATTAGGAAAACATTGAAATATTATTATATTATAAAATCATTTTCGGTTTATACTAGATAAAAATGGATTTATTTCGAGGGTAATGTGGGTATGGGTCGAAATGATATTAAAAAATAGGCTTCATACATGTTTAGGTCACCATATTAACCTTATCTTTTATATTTAACTCTTTGTTAAATAGTTTGACATTTACCATGTCTCTTGTATTTTTATATTATATGGTTAATAAACATACTATAATATGCGATGGGAACTGAAAGTTGTTCATTAATGGCATATATATTATTATATAAGTCTTTTGTAAGAACCCTAGATTTTTAGGAAAATTATAACAATTAATAATAATGTATTTGTTTCAAAAACACATTTATGTCAATTTTGACATTATATAGTATTTGGTATTTGTGAAAGTCATAATGATCTGATTTCATTGAAAAAAATAAATTTAAACAACTCTAAATTGTAATATTAACCTAAAAAATTAGTTTAATTCATCTTATGTCCCAATTTACATTTATTTTTATATTTTTAATATCAATTATTTTAATCATTCATTAATTAGGTAATTACTACCTCATTGTGGTGTCATAAATAAATTTAATTATATAATTTGTAAAAATTATAAATTAAATACCATTATGTAGGAAATGTTTTTATATTTATAATGAATATTTATAGTTGAAATTATCTTATGTATATCCCTATATTTAAAATATTTTAGATAATAAAATATGAATTTAACACTTTTAACTCTTCTTTAAATAAAATAATAATAAATTTCCTAATCTAATCCAAGTGGACAAAAAGGATTATCTTTTATTCAAAAGGATGATTTTGGTTGAAATAAACTTATCCAAAAGAATTATGACATGTTTTTGGGTAATTATAATATCATTTTACCATTAATTACACTATTAACTTTTAATTGTGGTAAATAAAATTCAACAAGATTACACGGTGTGTAACATAAAGGTACAAACTATGTACAAATGTTTATCACGACAATAATTAATTCATCATTCATTCAAGAAATGTTAATTTATTTCATGAGATTAAATTTATAATTCAACATGTGTTGGCTAAGCCATCCTCACTCTTTTTTAGTCGGGTTACATGTTGTGTAAATATATAGTACAACATGTAGTCCCTTAGTCATAGACTGGTTTATCATTCAATTACACTGCCAACATGAATGGTGACCATGTAACATATATATCACAGACCATGTATCCCATTTACACATTTTTTAATCCTATATTTTCCATGTAAAGGTTACACATTGAGTCCCAAGGAATGTTCCAAAGATAGAGGGTGAGAAAAATACATGTCATGTGGCTCAAATTTACACTTTGTGTATTATTTTAAAATTACATAAAATTTAAAATTCTTCTAACACATAGTAAAAACCTTATGAATATGTGTTTTATGTAGTAATTTTGTAGATAGTACATTCCATGTGGTGGTTATATATATATATATTGTTACTATATAATGTTCAGATCTATATATCATGTATAAGTCGTATTACGGTTATTACAATTTGTGCACAGAAACATAACAAGATAAATATATACCATGCGATCTATATGGTCATTATGTCGATATTAAATTCCATAATAATATGTAATAATATGTTTCTTCTAAATTTATCAGGAGTATACAGTATATGATTATAATACACATTGGGCAGTTCAGATGGTACTCCCAATGTTGCTTCCTGGGTAAATTTTTTATAAAAAAATCATACATAAATTTATTTCATTTTTTTAAAATTATTATGGATGATAATCTCGTTTAAATTTGGATGAAAATTATTATAAAATCATTAATTAAATAAAGACGATAATTCACTTATTCGAGCATTATTTATATTTAATCAGAATGATTAGAAATTAATGCTAATTTTGATAGAAGTTCAATTTCTATCATGCATGTGGATAACAATTATACAAGAATATATCATTGTATGTGATTAAATTCATTTAATTTACTTTAAATTAAATTTTTGGACTATGTTTCATTTATCCTATAATTATTTAAAAACTTATGTATCCATGGTTTCCATAATGTAAACCCCTAAACCAATATTTTGGTTCCACAAATTTTCATGTGAGTAAAAAACTATGTAATCAACAGATCTACTAGTCAAGTGGATGAAATTGAAATTTGGATCTAAACAAAAAATACAAAATATATACATATGTGGACATGTGGGACTATACAACACGAACCATAAATATTTTAATGTGTTTTCCATTGGTTTGATAGTTAGTTTACCATATGGTATTTGAACTAACCATTAGTAAAAGATCATGATCATAATACGTTAATTTTTTATTTCTATAACGTTTCATGGTTATTTATTTATGTATGTTTTATCAAGATCAATTAATTAATTAACCTGAATTCAAGATTGAAATAAAATAAATTGACTTATGAATAAATATTATCTAAGATATGGTTAATCACTTTAGTAAATCCACTTAATATTAAAAATCATCTAATAAAGATATAAATTATAAATTTAGGATTAAAAGATAATATCCCTTGATTATATATTTTAATTTGTTATATCCTTATACTAATTCAGTAAAAATAGAACTGTAGTTCAATGTTCTTGAACAACCAAATTGGTGTGCATTAGATTATTAGAGAATTATAACTTCATGTTTTTCATTGGTTTAACTTATTTCACATCAAGGGTTGACATTCAAAGTAAGAAATGGTGTAATTTAAAGGAAAATATTGATAAAATCCAATTTAAAGATTTATATATTGGGAAGTCTACTCAACAAATAAAGAAACTATACGTTGATGTAGTTTGAATTTAGAATGCCTACCTTAAACCCTTTAAATTGAGTAAATGAACAAATTCAATGCGATGAGAAGGGAAATATGGATCCATTACACTAGAATTTCAAAAATAAAAAAGGATATTATGAAGCCAATGTTTGGGGAGATTCAGTTTCAATAAAAGTGTCGGAGATTAATAATTATAATAATTAATTTTTTTTCTATTTTTTTGATAAAGTACTGAATACTTCTCATAGTATTTAATGAAAAAATGTTAAAAATGACTTCAAATGTTTCACTATGATCCATATGTGAGATGGATAAAATTCTCATAGATACAAATAACCAACAGTTGAGGAATAACTTATGAGTTCTCCAACACCATGAACTGTAATTGTATGTGATGTAAGAACCTATTCCTAATGCTCAAGGTAATAAAGCTGGAGAGGAAGAGAAAACTATCTTTGATAAACATTTTAATAATGCTACATATGTTTGGGTTTTCAAGTTACCATCCCTGACCATAGAGTTTTTGAATCAACATGAGAAAAAAATTTAAATAACATGATGTCTCAATATCATAATCTATATAACGAGAAGGAGAGCCAAGGGAGATATGATACCTTAAATTCTTTATTTTCTACTAATCGTGGAGATTTGGCACCAGTTGGGCCCCATGCTGTAATTCTTATTGGATACATTGAAATCATAGAAATTTTAGGGATTATATTCTTAGATTATATGATCATTCATATAATACATTTCTCACTTCCCAAGACCTCTAAATTTATTGTTAATTATATTGTGACAAACAATAAGATGATTATTTTTCAACATCTTACTCTGATTATCCAAGTGGATAAGGACATGGGGTGTGAAAAATATGCAGTCTTTATGGGGAATAGGAAAATGAAGGAAATGGTGAATGGGACCAAGAGTCATAATAATTATATATTTTCCAATCACCATCCTTCAAAGAAAAGCAATATCCAGAGGTAGGGAATGGAAAATTATGTACGATGTTTTTCATGTTTAAATTAAGGCCACTAGAAGATTTAAAACTCCCAGAAGAAAGAGAAACCTAATGTTTTATTATTTATAAATATAATATTTAAATATATAAATATTTCATTTTAGATTTAGTTTTTAGTTCTCAAAATTGTATTGAAGTGCACGAACCAAGTAGATTCCAATATATTTCCATAGGAGAGGTGGATTTGAAATATTCCAATGGTGTGAGTTTGGCTGCTCTAGCCATTAGAGACTAAAACTATGACTTCGAACTGGAATTATATTTTTTTAGGATATTTTTATTATGTACAAAAACATACCAAGAATATAATTTCTATATCATGCCTCGATTAAGATGGTTTTATTTAAATTTTATTGATTAACAATTGTTTCTTTTATAGGGACAAAATATGTTATGGTAAGTAACATTTAAATAATTGCCCTTAGTTACTAAATTATGAAAAAAAAGTATTGAAAATAGATAAAAATAAGGTTCACAAAACTCACATAACATTGACCTATTGAATTAATGTCTTGATCGTCTAAATTATAACTGTTTTGAAAAATCTCTCTGAAGATGGTATTTATAATTTTTTGATCTAAATCCACTCAAAATACTTCAAGAATGTTTATATGAGAAAATGACTAAAATTCCATTTGGTGGACATGGTGAGTGGGCCAAAGTGATTATTGAATTAGTATAAACATATTTTTATATACAATTTTCAGTTGAAGCTAGAGGTAGATATTATTATATCACAAATTTAATGAGTACTTAATTAGATATAGCCATATCTTATTAATGAGGTATTAATAAGGGTACATTGAGAAATTAAATGAAATCAAGAATGAAGAGGATAATCAAAAAGGAATGTTTAGATTATATTGATGCCTTGAATATATTAACCATGATTTTATCAGATTTATATGGGAATTGTGGATTCTATCTCAACTCAATCAACCGTACACACCATTGTTGTATGTTGATAGTGAAATGATGAACCATACCATGCTATACATGGTAAGGTTGACGATGATTCAGGCATATCATTCATTATCCTTTTATTGATATGCATTACAATGTATGATATACACGGTAATCCAAGGTTGAGATAAATAGTAAAGCTGAATTTTCTTTGAGTAATAGAGTGGAAATAAACTCATTATGCCAAATACACATGTATGGTGTTGTGAGGTATATTTTAAGGCCTAATAATGAAAAAAATAGCAACTTAATGAACAATGTGTATATTTATCAGGTATCTTAATGAATCAAATAGATATTTTATATACAACCCCTCATCCAAGAAACTGATTGGGGCCAGACATGTTATCTTTCATGGGTCGAAGGAAATCCTCAAAAAGGATACCAGGATCAAGATTTACATTGATGAAGATGATTATTGAGATACACAAGTTTTAATATAGGAAGAGATTTCATAGTCCTTTATAGAAGAAATTGTTCCAAAAACAAAATTACTGCACAGGAGTAGTAGAGATGTGAGAGAACCAAAAGGATATTGTTTTCTAGTCACCGATTATGGTGACTCATTATTGGTTGAATACGATGAAACTCTGTCCTAAAATGACGTAGTAGATAGCTCAGAATATGTATGATAGAAAGAATACATGAATTAAAAAATGAATTCCATATGAAGGAACCCTTCTTGGGTTTTTTTGATGTGTGAGTTATATGTAAAGCTCATTATGTGAAAATGGGTATTCCTAACAAAACATGGAAATGAAGGTAATGTAAATACATATAAAGAAAGGATGGTGGATAAATGGATTAAAAATATCAAGTAATTTACTATGATTAAACCTTTTATACATTTTATAGGATTAAAACCATTAAAATTATACATGTTATAATTTATTACCAGGAATATAAAATTGTATAGATTGACATTAAAATTTATTTCTGTAATGGGACTTCTGGGAGATATCTATATGATACAGCTGAAATGGTTTCAGGATCTATGTTACTCCAAAAATATTTTCAAATTGAATATATCCATTTATATATTGAAGAATAATTGAGGTAATGGATCATTAAAATCTACGAACCTATAAAATAATGTGGTTTCATTAAGAAAGAATATTATAAATGTGATTATAAGAGGTTTAACATGAATGTGGTCATTATCCATGTTTTTTATTTTTATGAATTATTACTTATTTAAAATGAAATACTAGTCATAAATTATGCCAGGTACTTTATAAAAAGTGTTTCATGATGAAATAATTATGTAAAGTATCCTATATTTTATGGATTAATATTATTCATGATAGATTCAATGGGATGCATAGACTACTTAAAGATGAATACATTGGTCATATATAAAATATTTTTTTATGTAAAAGTCCATAATTTGATTGGTTCAAGTGTAACATGGTATACATATTTCTATGAAAATATTTCCTTAGACACCATATGGAAAATAAGGAAAGGGTATGATACCATACGCTTCAGTGACATGATTAATCATGTATTCCATGACATGTACTACACATGATGTTTTCTATGAATTTATAATTGTATGTAGATATCAAGAAGATCAAGGGGAATGACATTGGACTACGGTTAAGGCATTACATCAGTATCTGAGATTAAATATGGATATGATCTTTAAGTATGGAGGAGATGAGAATATGGCCATCATCTGTTTTACAAATGATATTTTTCAAATAGATCATAATGATATGAAGTCACAGTTAGGATAATTAATCTATCTAAATGGATGATATTTCAATTCAAAGAGTTTAATTAAGATTGTTTTTTCTCATTCTATATTAGATTCTGAGTGTATATCATCCTCTGAATTAGCCAAGTAATCTATTTGATGAAACTTCATCCATGATCATGATATTGTAACTTTAATTAAATACCCTATGACATTGTATTGTGATATTACTATAGTGGTGTCTCTTAAAAAATATCTAAGGTCACAACAAAGAATGAAGAACATACTCTTAAAGTATCGTATATTGTTGAATTTTTTTCAGAGTGGTGATATTGTTGTTAACATAGTTACCACAGAATAAAATATCATATACCCACTGGGTAATGTCATATCTTAATAGAAATAGGAATGTCATGTGAGATCTAGTAGACTGAAGGTTGTTATCAGTTAGATCTACAACACGTTGGTGTACATTGGAGGTGGTTCCCTTGAACCAAATTTTATGTACTTTTTGATAGCGTATAAGAATTTAATTTAATAATAATAAAATCTTTATGACATCATGAATTTTCTTCTGACTAACATAATATTTGATGATTTACCAAGAGTATTGGTCACACTCAATGGTTATAGTAGGTCACTGCTATGATGAGAATTCATATGTTTCATGATAGTATTCTTCAATATTTATTCTATAACAAGATTAAACTATTTAATGGACACAAGTGATACAATATATCAGGGTTGGAGACTCATATGAATTCGAGGAACCTTTTCATGGTATACTAAATTGGTAATATCCATTTTATGATATTATATGGACGTGAAAAACCAATAGGTAATCCAAAGAAATGTGTTTCATTGGATTTTCCTATTGTAAGATATGTGTATTGTCCTTATACATTATAATAATAATAATAATTATTATTATTATTATTTGTGAGTGTTATAGGTTGAGTACTTTAATTTAGTAATGAAAACCATGTTGACATATGTTCATGGTGAGGTAGGATATATTGGGTGTGTCATGAGAAATATTTCAATGTTGAATAATGTGAGAATATTTTTTTCTATTATTTTATTCAATATATATTGATGTCTTAGGTAATTTTATTGAAATTACATATCCTAAACAAATACATGTTCATGTTTTTCCATAGGAAATATCAATTTTCAAAATTTCTAATAATGATACTGTAATGTCCTTGATTTTTTCCATGTATTGTTTTAATATTATATGGGAATTAATTTGAGACCGGGCTCTGAGACGGCGTGCAGTTCCGAGGCCCTGTGAGCCCGGAACAAATTTTTGAATTTGATTTAATAAATAAATTACGAGCGCATGCAGTTTTCCTGAAAAAGTGGAATAACTCCCAAATGGGTGCTTGGATCAGATATCTATGTGCACCATTGCATTCAGAATAGCGATTTTACCTTAGGTGAGGCCTAACATCGACCGGTGCATGAAACACCCTGAGATTTTATGAAAAATATTTATTTAATTTCATTGATGTCTTCTATTCTACACTACACCTAGTTTATATTGTACTATACGCAACACCATATTAGCTTGTAGTATACGCAAAACTATTATTGGCTCGTGTTACACACAATTTCAAGTTCGTTTTGTGGAAATTATTCAATTCAACATTACATATAGATTTTGTTTAATGTATAAATGAAATAAGTTTTGATTATGTTATACACAACATCGAACGGTGCTATCACTACACACAACCCTTACTTGGCTATCATTACACACAATCAAGACCTTCCTCGATAATGTATGTAGTACGCGGTACTGAGTTTCAGTAAATGAGATATTATTGTAATATTCTTATGAACCAGCCGTTATGCATAGTAACACCGAAGTTTTGAAATTTTAAAAAATTTATTTTTCAAAATGGACTTCATTTTTGGATTCGGAATATCAAAATTATCATAGGGTGAATTTTTTGTTTTTTCTGAAAACATTTAATTTTTGATGAATAGTGATAACACTGGGTTACTATTTAAAAACCGACTTTTTATTTAAATAATTTTTTATTTTATTTAAATTTATTTTATGTCAAAATTGATACATAATACCTATATATGTTCAATTTAATTCATAGGAGTCATTTTAAATTAATTTTCAATATATAAAATTTTATTGAACTTTTCACCCTCTTTTACCTACCTCCTAGGAGCCTTTTGCAAACATACATAAAACATAATTTTACCTCTTCTATGAGAGGAATTTCAAAAATCTGAGAGACACAGTTAATATCAAGGACTAAAATGTGGTTCAATGAGATGAAAATAATTTTTTTAGAATAGTAACTTTTTACTTTTATTTACCACAGTTAAAAGTAAATTGGGTAATTAAGGGTAAAAATGATATTATTATTATTACCGTAAAAAATATACTAATTCTATTGGATAAGTTTAATTCGACCAAAAACAACCATAGTAAAAAAATATGACCGTTTAGGTCTACTTGGATTAGATTAGGATATTTATTATTAATTTATTTAAAGAAGGGTTAAAATAGTGAAAATCAATGTTTAATAACTAAATAATTTTTCATATAGGGTAATACATAAGATAAATTCAACTATAAATATTCATTATAAATATAAAAATATTTCCGACATAATGGTATTTTATTTATCATTTTTAGACATTAAATAAGTTAATTTATTTACGACACAATGATGATGCAGTAATTACCTTATTAATGAAATATTAACATAATTGATGTTATAAATACACCAATAAATGTAATTTGATCTTTTTAATGAATTCAACTAATTTTCTAGGTTAATATGACATGTTAGTATTGAATTAATTAACTTTTTTCGAGCTAATCATGCTTTTATAATTTTCACACAAATCAATTACCAATAGTGTCAAAATTGACATAAAATAGTTTTTTAAAAAAAATATTATATTATTAATTGTTATTATATTCCTAAAAATATACGGTTGGGCCAAGATACATTTATCATGATATGTCTATCATTAATGGACCACTTGGGGTCTCTTGGATGTATATGGTATGTTTATTAACCATATAATATAAAAATACAAAGTGACATGGTAAATGTCAATCTAATTAACTAAAAGTTAAAACTAACAAATAAGGTTAATATAATGAACCAAAACTGTCTAAAATCTATTGGTTGAGAGTATTTAGACCCATACCCACTTTATCTTTGAAATACATCTATTTGGAGCTATTAGAAACTGAATATGACTTTATTATAAAATAATATTTTACATTTTTTCAGAGGTGCCCCACTCCTCCCTTATAAAATGGAACCTCCTCCCTCTTCTCCTCACAGCACATTGAGCCTTCTATCTCAGAAAAACACTGCCAATTTCTCTTCTCCACTTCCCTATTAATATTCTAGAGGTCCTGGTCTTCTTCAAAGACCATTTTTAGTGCCCTAAGAGGACGTTTAAAAGAGGCATGTCGAAGAATAGGTAATATCCGTTACCGATTCTTTCAAATTTATTTCTTCTTCTACTTCCTCTTTTATAGTTATTTCATTATGATGTAATAACATCAGTATCACTCATATAATGGTATGTTATTATAAATATGAAACAACCCTATTTCACCTTCTATCAGTCGTATGGAAAATGACATCAGTGCGCGTGCGTACGTACAAAATATCGTCTCCACGCTGTGGTGTAATTGGTTTTCGACCACCACATTACTAGGACTGGTATAATGGTGTAAATAAATAACTATATACGATTATTGTAAAGTGATATATATTCAGAAATATTATACATACACTTCAATACAATTCCATGATCATGGGAATGATATCATCGCTCCTGCGTACGTACGGACTACCATCTCCACGATGCGATGAGATTCATTCTTAATTATTAACCATTAAAGAATGATTATAAAGTATATATAATAAGTAATCAAGAAATATATGGCATAAAAATGATACTTGATTTATGTATATATATATATATATATCTATTTCATCTACTTAATTCCATTAAATTCAATAAGGAAACGAAAACAGCGTTCATGCGTACGTACGACCTACCGTCTCCATGAACGGTGTATTTCATTCCATTTATCGATCTATCATATATATATGTATATGCTGGATATATATTATATATAAATCATTTTTTACATTCTGTAATTAATTATATTAGGATATAATTAATAATATCAAGAACAACAAGTCGAAATACGTACAATAAATGAAACGATTTTACCCAAATCGCTGTTTTTACATCGAATTTGCAAAAGAACGGGTAATATAAAGTCATAAGTAAATGATATATGATATCATAATAGTGAATATGATTCGGTAATAAGTCAATGACATTATTTAAATCATTATACAGGAGATTCTGATATATACGAAGCATATCAGACATAAGGTAAGGGATAACTATTCCAATCTCGTTCTTATGCGAGATTGTTTATTCGTAAGTATTAAGTGGGGTTATTGTTATCATCCATGTCCATGTTTTCTAAAAATGTTCTCACGTATTTTTAAATTCATTTTAACAATTTTTTACTTTTACTACATGGTATGTAAGGAATCATTCTTTTTTTCACATACGAGGTACTTTTTGACTTTTCTGACAAAAGTACGAGGAGAATGTTGTTTTTAACTTTTACGGTGTGAACAGATTTTTATGGTTTAATAACCACTAATTTTCATAAAGATTTCTTATACAATATTTCATGATTATTTTCAACAAATCCCTTTTCATTTAAAATTATATGGAATTTTCTGAAAAGAAAATGAGTTTGAAGAATAAAGGATATTTTCCTCAAAAATTCATTTCAAGTGTTTTATAAAAACTATTTTCCATATAAAATGACATTATTTAATACATTTATGTTTCATGTATAATGTCTCCATTTTTTACAATGTTTTATTATTATTATGATACAATTATATCCATTTTATGGATTATGTTATGATTTCATGATGTTTAAGAATCCCATTCTATTACATGGGTTATGCTATGATGTATGATTCATGATTTTGGGGCACATTAAAGAATGATTTCATTATGAGATGGGTGGTACCTATATCTCCCTCCAATGCATTGGGTAATGATTTATATCTCAAGAGATAGACATGGCTGGAATGGTAAGTTAATCCAGTTCAGTAATACAGGTCTGGAACGGGCAGTGAACTCGATTCAGAAAGGGACATTGTCCACTAAGATGGTCATGGAAGCAATGCCTTGGCTACAATGGAAATCATATCATGTTCTTAATGGTTTCCACAATCACATGTTTTATTCCCATACTATTTTATAATGATTAATGATTCTTTATGATCTATGCCTTATGTACTACGATGTTTTATGTCATTGTCCAAGATTTTGATGTTTAAACAATATGTTCTTGTTTTTAAGCTCAAATGTATATGATTTGTTTTATTTAATCCATGCTTACCCTTACTGAGCATTTGAGCTCACCCTTTATATGTTTTCTTTCCCCAGGATTTAAGGAATGTTTTTAGGTAAGAAAACCAGAAGGGGAAGATCTTTATGGGAGATGTTGAATATCTTTCACCATGATTAGAAGATTGCATTCCGAGTTTCCAAAGACAGTAAACTTTTACGGTCGTTTTGTGTTTGTTTTTGTTATTTATTAAGTATTCCAAAAAAGTAATGTAATGTCCATGTACGTAATTATTTGGGTCTCTACTATTGGTTTCAAAGGAAATATTTAGTTATCCTTTTGAAACTAGGATGCAAAAACTTTATTGAGATCCCTAGAGATATTTCGAAGGTATGTATAGGGACGTCCCTATGGTGAAGTATACGTATAGGTTATAGTCCTAGAATTACAGAAATGATATTTTAATTAATCCTAAGGTGTTAGATATCGAAGGTACTCCCCCTTTATTATATTGTATTCCATTGCATGATTTTTGCATCTCAAACTATTCTTTTTGTGTTTTAGATGATGGATGGAACTCATAGGAACCTTGTTGATCAATGTAATGGAAAATGAAATGATTCTTCACCTGAACAAACCAATGTTATGGGAGATGGAGTTCAAAATATTATTTCTATACTTACACAAGATATGAATCATTCTAGACTTCAAAATGAGCAGATAAGGGAACAATATTCTATTGAGTCCTTTATGAGGAAACGTCCACCTTCATTCAGTGGGTCTTCTGATCCACTTGTAGTTGAACAATGGATTAGTACCATTGAAAACATATTTTCCATACATCGCTATTCGGAACACGAAAATGTCATTCTGGCTATTTACCATTTCGAAGGTGAAGCAGATCAATGGTGGACTCTAATTAAGAATACAAGGCCCCAAGATGAAATTGAATCCATGTAATGGGATGAGTTTAAGAACATACATTTCAATAATTACTTCCCTCATATTTTTCTAACAAATATGGAAAAGTATTTCCAGGAACTTAAGCAAAAGGATGATGAATCTGTTGGTATATACGAAGGGAATTTTACAAGGCTTTCAATGTAGGCATCCGACTTTATCATCCAACCTGAAAGTAATGTTGATAGATTCTTCAGTGGTTTAAAACCAAGTCTTCGAAGGGCATTAGCTATACGAGACTTCAGTAGCTATGAAGAAATTCTATGTTGTGCTATCAAGGTAGTAATGGAAGTTGGTGTTATATATCCATCTCATGGTTTGGACAAGAAACAAAAGATGGAGTTCAAGGAGAAATCACAGAACAATGGTGAAAAGAAGATGAATGTTTCTTTATGCACAATGTGTGGAAAGAAGCATGGTGGAGATTGTCCTAAAGGGACTAGAAAATGTTTTCAGTGTGGAAAAGAAGGTCATCAAGTAGTTGAGTGTCGAAGTAATGGAAAAAGGGTTGATAATGATGTGAATAAAGAAACGACTGCAGAAAATGCACCACCAACACTTCAATGCTTCAAGTGCAATGAAATGTGGAAGTATGCTAATCAATGCCCCAATCCAAGGGTTAATTATGATCGACATGAGGAACCACTTAAGGTAAAGGACAAAGGAACATAACATGTGATCACTATTGGAGATGTTGAATATGACAACGATGTGGTGGAATGATTAAGTGTTTATGTAATGGGAATCCAAAATAACGTTGTATATAGTATCGTGGAATAATGAAATATTTATGTATTGGTCTATTGTGGTTTTCAATATTTTTATGGTACCGGTAACCATGGAAAGTGATTGAGATATTTTTGGAAAGAAGATGATATGCACGTAATGATCGGATAAGGATAAAATGAAATGTTTGACATTATTCATGAGCTCATGACTGATATAAATAAAAAATTATATCATGGTTTGAGTATATAGAATTTCTGGATTTGGTATGTGGAAAGAGTTAACTTTTGATAGCATTCATGTTTTCACTAAGATTCTTTAGGGATTAATTTTTCAATAGAATACATGGTTAATGTATTCAAATTATTGGAATGTGATCAACAAGATATATGAGGGATAAATGATGGTATTGACATGCTCGGTAGATGACATTTCTAGTAATCGTTTTCTTTATACTATAATATTGGAAAGAAGTAATTTGGATAAACCTAAAGATTGGAATGGATTATGTTGTAAATAAGTTAGTATTCATTAAGGCTATAAGTTTTTCTATATTATTAATGGAATGTTATAGTAATGTAGTTTTAGAAAAAGGACAACCTATAGGATGGGCGACAACCCGTCGCGGCGGACAAGGATGCGGCAATAGAACCCACAACCAAAGTGAGACATGCCTTTATCGCCTACCACTAGCCTACAGGATGTACCTGGTTATTAGAAAATAGTTTTATTTTATTAAGCTCTATGATTGCTGAAGTATAAGTATATTTTAGCAACAATATAAGATTAATCACAGCATAGATGGACTTCTGTATATTTAATAAATTGTGCTATACTTTTTGCGATAGAAATAGATTGAATGACTTATCATTCTATCGCATAATCTACTAACACTTCAAAGAAGACAAATTCAACTTCCTTTCTTTAAGAAATGAAGTGGAAATTGTTCGAGGCACGAGAAACAGTGAGGTTGTACCAAAATCAAGTAACTATTTCTTTTAATTCAACAATTATTCATCTTTAGGGAAATGATCTTGAAAATAAAAAATGTTGTCCTAGTGATCTCATATCTGATGAATGGGATGATACCTTAGATCATCACAAATTTATGGCTTTGTGATTGTTGGATTTTTCATAGCCATGTCCTCTACCAGTCTTCATCAGATGTTTATGGTTATATTTCTCTTCCCAATCCATATTTTCACACATGTTCTAATATGTGGAACCCCAATGATTAGTTAATTTGGGTAACCGTTACGTTTCATACATTAGTTTTTAAAGTCATTTTTTGGTATTCATTTTTACGATGTCGGTTTCTATTAAAGAAACTTTCATGTAGTAAACCATTTATAACCCCGACGAATATCGAGGGAGAAATTCATTTTAAAGGGCGTAGAATTTAACACCCCAAAATTTTATGAAAAATATTCTTTTAATTTCAATGACGTACTCTATTATACACTATATCAAGTTTATATTGTACTATAAGCAACACCGTATTAGCTTGAATTATACAAAACACTATTCTTGGCTCGTGATACGCCCGATTTCAAGTTCATTTTATGGATATTATTCTACGCAACATTAGGTATAGATTTTTTTTAATGTATAAATGAACTAAGTATTAATTATGTTATATGAAATACCAAATGGTGCTTTCACTACACGCAGCCCTGACTTGTCTTGCATTACACGCAATCAAGACCTTCCTCTATAGTGTGTGTAGTACTCAATACCGAGTATCACTAAACAAGATATTTTTATAATATTCTCATGAACTAGCCGTTATAAAAAGTAATACCCAATTTTTTAAATTTTATATATTTAATTTTTTAAAATGGACTTCATTTTTGGATTCAGAATATCGAAATTATCCTAGGGTGAATTTTTGGTTTTTTTCTGAAAACTTTCAATTTTTGATGAATAGTGAAAACACTGGGTTACTATTTAAAAACTGACTTTTTATTTAAATAATTATTTGTTTTCTTTTAATTTATGTTAGGTCAATATTGATACATAATACCTATATATGTTCAATGTCATTCATCGGAGTCATTTTATAATAATTTTCAATATATAAAATTTTATTGAACTTTTCACCGTCTTTTACCTACCTCCGAGAAGTTTTTTGCAAACATAAATAAAACAGAATTTTACCGCATCTGTGAGTGGAATTTTGAAAACCTGAGAGACATGGTTAATATCAATTACTAAAATGTGGTTCAATGAGGAGAAAATAATTTTTGGTAAAAAGTAACTTTTTACTTTTATTTACCACGTTTAAAAGTAAATAAGGTAATTAAGTGTAAAAATGATATTATTATTACCCTAACACATGTCATAATTTTATTGGATAAGTGTAATTAGACAAAAAACAACATTAGGAATAATATATGACCATTTAGGTCCACTTATATTAGATTAGAATATTTATTATTAATTTATTTAAATAAGGGTTAAAATAGTTAAAATCAATGTTTATTAAATAAATCATTTTTAATATAGAGTTATACATATTATAAATTAGACTATAAATATTAATTTAAAATATAAAAAGATTTCCTACATAATTAAATTTTATTTACATTTTTTTGACATTAAATAAGTTAATATATTTATGACAAAATGATGATGAAGTAATTACCTTATTAATGAAATATTAACATAATTGATGTTATAAATACAAAAATAAATGTAATTTGAGGCTTTTTATGAATTAAACGAATTTTATTGGTTAATATGACATGTTAGAATAGATTTAATTAACATTTTTCGAACTAATAATGCTTTTAGGATTTTCTCAAAAATCAGTTACCAAATTGTGTCAAAAGTGACATAAAATAGTTTTTAAAAAAATATTATATTATTAATTGTGATTATATTCCTAAAAATATAAGGTTCATCCAAGATACTTATATCATGATATTTCTATCATTAATGGACCACATTTGGGACTTTTATATGTATATGGTACGCTTATTAACTATATAATATAAAAAATACAAATTGACATGGTAAATGTCAATCTAATTAACTAAGAGTTAAAACTAAAATAAAAGGTTAATATAATGACCCAAACCTGTCTAAAATCTATTGGTTTAAGGTATTTATACCCGTAACCACTTTATATTCAAAAAAATCAATTTGGAGCTATTAAAAACCGACAATTACTTTATTATAAAATAATATTTTATGTTTTTTATAAGGTACCCATATCCTCCCTTGTAAAAGGGAACCTCCTCCCTCTTCTCCTGACACCAAATTGAGCCTTAAAGCTCGGCCAAACCCTACCAATTTCTATTCTCCACTTCCCTGGTAAAATTTTAGAGGTCTTGGTTCTCTACAAAGGCTAATTTTAGTTACCTATAAGGATGTTTCAAAGAGGTGTATCGAAGAAGAGGTAATATCCGTTACCGATTATTTAAAATTTATTTCTTCTTCTAATTCCACTTCTTTAGTTGGTTCATTATGAAGTAATAACATCAGTATCACTCATATACTGTTATGTTATTATAAATATGAACCAACCATATTTCACCTTCTATCCAACCTACAGAAAACGAAATCACCGCACATGTGTATGTACGGAATATCGTCTCCACGCCGTGGTGTAATCTGTTTTCAACCACCACCTTACTAGGATGGGTATAATGGTGTAAATAAATAACTATATATGATTATTGTAAAGTGATATTGAGTCTTAAATAGTATACATACACTTCAATACAATTACATGATCATGGGAATGATATAATCGCTCGTGCGTACGTACGGACTACTGTCTCCACGACGCGATGAGATTCATTCTCAATGATTAACCATTCATAAATGATTATAATGTATATATAATAAGAAATAATTTAATATATGGAATAATAATGATTCTTTATTTATGTATATATATATGTATGTCATCTACTAAATTCCATTCAATTCAATAAGGAAATGAAAACAACGTTCATGTGTACGTACGACCTATCGTCTCCATGAACGGTGTATTTCATTCCATTTAACGATCTATCATATATAAATGTATATTCTGAATATATATTATATATAAATAATGTTCTACATTCTATAATTATGTAAATAATGATATAAGTAATAATATCAAGAACAACAAGTCAAAATACGTACAATAAATGAAACGATTTTACCCAAATCGCTGCTTTTACATCAAATTTGCAAAAGAATGGGTAATATAAAGTCATAAGTAAATGGTATATGATATCATAACAATGAATATGATTCTTTAATAAGTCAATAACATTATTTAAATCATTATACAGGAGTTTCAGATACATACAATGCATATCGGACATAAGGTAATAGACAACTATTCCAATCTCGTTCTTATCCGAGATTGTTTATTCCTAAGTATTTACTGGGGTTATTGTTCTCATCCATTTACATGTTTCCTAAAAATTTTTCATGTATGTTTAAAGTCATTTTTAACCATTTTTGAATTTTACTACATGGTATGTAAGGAATGTTTCTTTTTTTTACCATAAGAGGTACTTTTTAACTTTTCCGACAAAAGTATGAGAACAATGTCAATTTTAACTTCTACGGTGTGAACGGATTTTTACGGTTTCATAATGCCTCATTTTCATAAATATTACTATACAATATTTCATGATTATTTTCAACAGAACCCTTTAATTTTAAAATTGCATGGAATTTTTTCAAAAGAGAATGATTTTGAAGAAGAAAGGATATTTTCATCAAGAATTCATTTCAAGTGTTTTATCAAAACTATTTTCCATCTAAAATGAAATTATTTAATATGTTTAAGTTTCAAGTATAATGTATAGATTATTTACATGGTATGATTCTTCTTATGATAAAATTATATCCATTTTTATGGATTATGTTATTGTGGCATGATGTTTAAGAATCCCATTCTATTACATGGGTTATGCTATGACTAATGATTCATGATTTTGTGGCACACGAAAGAATAATTTCATTATGATATGGGTGGGACATATATCTCCCTCCAATGCATTGGGTAAAGATTTATATCTAATGAGATAGACATGGCTGGAATGATAAGTTAATCTGTTTCTGTAATACAAGACTGGAACGAGGAGTGAACTCAATTCAGAAAGCGACTTTGTCCACTAAGATAGTTTTGGCAGCAATGCCTTGGCTACTATGGAAATCATATCATGTGCTTAATGGCTGCCACAATCACATGTTTTATTCCCATGCTATTTTATAGTGATTAATTATTCTTTATGATCTATGCCTTATGTACTACCATGTTTTATGTCATTGCCCAAGATTTTGATGTTTAAACATTATGTTCATGTTTTTAAGTTCAAATGTATATGATTTGTTTTATTTTATCCATGCTTACCCTTACTGAGCATTTGAGCTCACCCTTTATATATTTTCTTTTCCCATGATTTAAGGAATGTTTTTTGGTAAGAAAACCAAAAGGGAAAGGTCCTTATGGGAGATGTTGAAGATATTTCACCATGATTAGATGATTACGTTCCAAGTTTCCAAAGACACTAAACATTTACCATCATTTGGTGTTTGTTTTTGTTATGTATTAATTATTCCGCAAAAGTAATATAATTTCCATGTACGTCAAGGTTTGGGTCTCTACAGTGCAGTTTGGTGGTGGAATCAAGTTTTTGGGATGTAAGAGTAATAAAATATTTATAAGAAAATATTTTATTCTGCAGCAAAATATTTTAAATCTGATGCAATAGATATCCCTTGCCTTTTTAATTAAAGGATAGATCAAGGGTACAGGGTTACAATCCTCATAACCTTGAAACCCTTGGCGGCTCTGGAGGCTCTTGAGAAAACCTCCCAATGCAGAGATGACGACGTAGCGACCAAATCATTGCCGACGAACGCCGCGGATTCCAGGTAGGTTGTTTGGTTGTGATTTGTCTCCTCGTTCCTTATTTCTATGATGAAAACCGGCTAATACATGAACATATTAGTCTGTGGATCGATCTTTCATGCAGGATGGGCTTTTTCAGGTTTTTTGGGAGATTGAATCCATGTTAATTCATTGTCATTGATTTTCTTCTCCGTTTAATCCTATTAACGGGAGTGGATCAATGTCGTGACGAACGACGGTGGAGGTTCATTACTCAAATTCGTTTCTTTGGATTTCTTCCCTTTATTTTCTTTGCGTTCATCACGTTCTTCATGGGGCGATGTACGACGGATCATTGCGCATCCGTTTTGCGATGAAATGATCCAAAACTGTGGATCCAACCCCGGAGCGGTGTCACAGAGTTGCGACTACGACATCGACGGACGATTCAGAGCAGATCGAGAGATATGAGTTTTCAGGCATTTTTCTTAGCATGGATCGTTAAAGGCTTATGATCTATTTATAGGTCTGAAACCACCCATCGCAGTGTTCATATGATGATCCTAACCAATCCCTTCAGTATCGGGATAAACGGGTGAGAGATCGCGGATCCAGAATATCGGCCGAAGTGTGACGAAGAAGACAGTGTTCTAGTAATTCCCCAACTACCCAGCGTGTAGTATGTGCTACATGGCATGTGTTCATTGGTGGCCTACATGGCACGTACTCTGTGAGTAAACAGACACGGGTTGGGTACACGACCAAGGACACGGCGTGTATACCCCTCCCCGGCCGAACCCGGCCAGATACACGGGATACCCCATCTACTGGTACATGGGCAGGCGACACGAACACGGGCAGTGACCATGTATGGGAACATTGCCAGCGTACACGAAGCGATCCTAGGTGCTCGGACACGGCGTGTGATTATTCTACATGTCGTGTAGTTGCTTTCTATCTGACAAGCCGAACGACATGGGTCGGTTACACAGGAAGTACCCAGGGTCAAGACACACGGTGCATACTTTTTCTACACGCCGTGTAGTTTGGTTTTACACAGCTTGAACGAATGACACGGGCCGTTTACATGGGAAGTACCTGGGGTCAAGGAACACGGCGTATAACCATACTACACATCGTGTAACCTGTCTTAAATCACTTGAGTCACTTGTCTTCTATGACTTGGACTAGTTTTTTTAGGGTTCGTACCCTTGGTCTTTTCCCTGAAGGTTCTAGTATAATTTCCTTTACATTGGAGTATGATCCCTTCAGTATAACTTCCTGAATAGAGTTGTTGGAATACCCTCTTTGAGACTTGGAACCGGACCCTCTATTAATTCCTGGAACCCTAGGTAGAGTTCTTGGTATCGATGTGAGTAACTTAACCCGATCGTTGATCCTCTTATTAGCGGATTAGCTCAGACTGAGTTGTTGAAATCACCCCATGACTTGGTGCTGATCCTCCTCTGAGAATCATGTTCTGATGGTACTTGTGGAGTGTGTTCTCCCAGAATGAGGACTTTGTATCTCTCTCTTCAGATTTTGAAGTGTGTTCTCCTAGTTGCATGCTTAGTGGAGTCTTCGAGCTGGATCCTAGTGGTGGTATTCGCGATAGACGGTCGTGCATTAGTATATCTGGATGTTCTTGTTATATGTTCGGTAGACATATACTGTGTAGAGACGACTATACCATTATTTTTTGGTATTTTCCCTTGTCTTATTTCCTTTGTGGTTTCGGGGTGTCCTACTGGGTATTGTTATACTCACCCCTGCACGGGATTTTCCCACACGTGTCATGTCTCTTGCAGACGAGCGAGCCTTTGATAGGATTCTAGGAAGACCAGGACAGGACGGTACTTAGTGACATCAGACAGGCCGAGGTGTGTTCCTATGGCTACATACTACAGTTCCATCACCTTTCTTTACAGGTTGGATTTTGTTACATACTTTCTTTTTGGTGGGCTTGTACATTCTTCCTAGGGCTTTACTTTCATGGTGTACTATGTGGTTGGGTTTTAGTGTATGCATGCATCTTTTCCTTTTAGTAGTTTTGTTTTTCGGCTTTTTGGGCTTGGAGATGTGTGTGCATGTGTACAGGTTTACAGGGAATGCCTCCCTTGTTAGTAGCATGCCTACTCGGTTATAGTCATCAGCCACTGGCCTATTGGAGGCGGGCTTGGGGAGTTGCGGCTCGGGCCCCACTGGGACGGGTCGTGACAGATTGGTATCAGAGCTGGTCGGTTCTACCATAGGACTGAGATTCAGTGCGTTAGTTTGGGGAAACAGTGTTAAGTGTTTCGAGTTCAGCTTTCAGTCCAAGGACCCCAGTGTTGGTGTAGGAGGCCGACGTATCCATACACTAGGACTCTAATAACATTATTTTTGACTCTGAACATGAGAACACTAGTTTTATAGGATTTAAAATTATGGTACATGCATCATATATGAATGGGTTGTGGTTTCCATGTCCTTTTTGATTCAGATCTCCACATATATTCACTGACTGAGATACTTCTTGTTTCTTTAACATGATGCCTCCGCAACGCGCACTTGCTGGGATCCAACAGCTCGATCATGAGGATGAACCCCTCAATGATGAAGCATCGATACATGGACCGGATCCCCCAGTTTTACCACCAGGTGGTGTACCAGTTATCCCGCCACCTATAGAGCAGTGTTTAGTTCCTGCTCTACCAGTGGAGGAGGAGCACAAGCTAAGCGCACTCCACGAGTTTCAAAGATCGAGACCACTCAGGTTTTGAGGCTAGCCTAACCCTCAGCTAGTAGATGACTGGCTTGAGGTGGTGGCCAGAGTCTTCCATTTGGTTAGGACACCAGCAGACCAAATGGTGATCCTGGCAGCGAGCCTTCTGCAGGACTCGGCAGGACGATGGTGGAGTTTGGTTATCCAGACCCACAACGAGGCGGCACTTGCATGGTCGGAGTTTGATCGTCTCTTCATAGAGTAGTTTTCACCGGTTACCCTGAGATTAGTACACATACAAGAGCTTCTTCAGCTCTAGCATGGAACCATGATGGTGGCTGACTATTCGTCGAGATTTACAGACCTCTCGCAGTACTCAATGTATATGGTCAGAGATCAGTACTTCAGAGCTCAGCATTTTGATTGGGGATTGCGCAGAGTTATCTGAGCTAGAATAATCCCTATGAGCATTCCTACTTATGCTGGGGTACTTGAGCGGCCTCTGGTGGTCGAGAGATTCTAGGAAAAGCGGAGACAGCCGGAAGATGTCAGTAGTGGGTGAGCTGGAGCAGAGACCTCAGTAGTAGGGAGCCGATGTCAGGGACCCAGGCGTGGGAAAAATTTTCAGAGGAGATACAAGGATAGGGGATCTGCCATCCAGGGATCTCAAGGCACATCCATCCAGCCTCGAGAGAGGCAATGTTACTCATGTGATTGCAGGGGACATCTCGCTCGAGATTGTCCGACCCGCTGTACTACAGACACGGAAGCGGTGGATGGACCACCGAGGTAGAGGCAACGTGTGGAGTAGACATATCCGCGGGGAAAAAGACATGGTAGGGGAGCTGGGAGAGTAGCTGGAGGAGGTCGGCGTTTCTACCATTTACCACCACCACCCCCAGTAGGTCCACCCCAGGCTCATGGAGCTGGTGGATATAGGCAGGGACAGCTACAGACGACAGAGGCTTATGACCGAGGTACCCTCTGAAGGATTAGAGGTACATTCTGGGTCTTTTCTAATTTGGAAGCCATACTAATAGACATAGGTTCTAGTCATTCCTTTCTGGCTTCTTATCTTGTTCGAGACCTTGAGATTCCAGTTGATCCGTTGACTCATCCCTTATGAATAGAAAAACCAACTGGAGAAGATTCAGAGATCACACACCTCTATAGATAGTGTGACCGGACCCTTGGATGCGAGAGTTTCGATTGGAACCTCTTGGTGGTAGCATCGAGGCCTTAAAATGTCATTGTTGGTATGGATTGGTTATCCATAGTTCATGCCCAGATCGACTATTTTAGGCGAAGGGTGCGGTGTGTCCGTAGTAATGGAACAAGGTTCTCTTTTGTCGGTGAAAGAGAGACCCAGGAAGCGCAGGATGGACTCGTGCATAGGGGGGCACAACCGATTTCACAAAAGTTGTATAGACTAGCCCTTGGGGTAGAAGATGTTGCACGTTTCTAGTTTCCAGCAGTAGTGGCTGAGTATGAGGACATTTTTCCGAAGGATTCCCTTGAGCTATCTCCCCACCGAGAGAAAGATTTCTGCATTGAGTTGCAACCCGGGACGACACCGATATTAGCATCAACATATCATATGGCTCCAGTAGAGCTTCATGAGCTGAGGGTGCAGTTGGAAAACTTATAGAAGAAGGGCTTTGTGAGACCCAGCGTTTCACCCTGGGCGGCCTCAGTACTGTTTTCCATGAGGGCGGACGGGATCACGAGGCTATGTGTGGATTATCGGCGCTTGAATCAGGTGACCGTGAAGAACTAGTATCCACTACCGAGGATCGATGACCTATTCGACCAGTTGAGAGGGGCACAATGGTTCTCTATGGTAGATCTACGATCAGGATATCACCTGTTGCGAGTACGATAGGAGGATATACTGAAGACGTCTTTCAGATGTTGCTACGGTCACTATGAGTACTTGGTGATGCCCTTCGACGTGACGGACACCCTGGCGGTGTTCATGGGGCACATGAACCGGATCTTTCAGCCCTATATAGACCGGTTTGTAGTGGTCATTATCGATGATATCCTTGTGTACTCTGCCTCTGAGGAGGAGCACGCAAGACACATAAGGATGGTTCTGGGCACACTCTGAGAGCACCGGTTGTATGGGAAACTCTCAAAGTGTCAGTTCTGTTTATAGGATGTCCACTTTCTAGGACATGTTATCTCAGAAGATGGTGTAGCAGTGGACCCAGCCATGATGGAGGCAGTGCTAGCATGGGAGCCACCCCAGAGCGTGATGGAGGTGCAGAGTTTCCTTGGGTTGGCATGATACTATCGTAGATTCATCCTTGATTTCTCCAGGATTGCAGCACCCACGATAGCTTTGACCTGAAAGGGACAACTGTTCATGTGGACAGAGAGATGCCAGCAGGCTTTCTAGTAGTTGAGACAGAGTCTGAAGACCGCCCTGATCATGATATTACCGGAGGAGGGTGTCTAGTACATAGTGTTCTACGACACATCATTAAATAGGCTTGGATGTGTCCTGATGCAAATTCAAGCGGTTATTTCTTATGGATCACGTCAGTTGAGGCCACACAAGTAGAACTACGAGACCCATGATCTTGAGTTGGCACCAGTAGACTTCAAATTGATGATGTGGCGGTACAACCTGATGGGAGAGCGGATTACCATCAACTCTGATGATAAGAGTCTCAGTTATATCTTTTCTCAAAAGGATCTGCATTTGAGACAAAGGTGATGGCCTGAGTTCCTCCAGGATTAAGACTTTGAGATCATTTATACTCCTGGGAAGGGGAACGTAATGGTAGATGATCTCTGTATGCAATCTAGTTCACAGTTGATGGATGAGGCGACGAGGCAGTTGGCCTCCTTACAGTTATACTTTGTGGATAGAGATGAGGGAGACAACCTTCAATCGATGGTTGTTACCCCTCCACTCTTACAGTGATTCAGGGAAGCACAACGCAAGGATGCTAGCTATGAGGCTCTACATGCTCAAATATCCACGAGTGATGCTGCTAATGGATTTTAAGAAGGTGGGGAGCACATTGTTCTTTTCAGAGTGCACACGGTAGTACCAGTGGGGTTGCAGGAGGCGGTTTCGAGGGAGTTCTATACACCCACTTTGGAGGTTCATCCAGGAGTGGAAAAGATGTATCAGGACCTCCGACATCAGTTCAGGTGGCCAGGAATGAAGAAGGGTGTAGCAGAGTTTGTCTCTCAGTGCCTTACTTGTCAGAAAGTAAAGGCTGAGCACTAGGTGTCAGTAGGTTTAACTCAGCCCCTTGAGGTGACAGAGTGGAAGTGGGATGGGATATCTATGGACTTTGTGATGGGTTTACCACGTACGTCCAAGGGACATGATTCCATCTGGGTGATTGTTGATCGACTCAACAAGTCGGCCCACATCCGATCCATACAGGAGCAGTGTTCAGTAGAGAGCTTCAGATGCCTCTATGTTTAGGAGATAGTTCGAATTCATGGAGTTCCATCCATGGTCATCTCAGACCGTGATGCTTGTTTCAGATCTTGGTTGTGGAAGGTATTGCAGGATGCTTTTGGGACTCAGTTACGCTTGATCACAACGATTCATCCCCAGACTGATGGTCAGACAGAGCGGACCATCCAGGTCATGGAGTATATTCTTCAAGCTTGCGTAGTTGACTTCGGTCATAGAAGGAAGGATCACCTACCACTAGTGGAATTTTCTTATAAAAACAATTATCATTCCACTATTGGTATGACACCACTCGAGGCTCTGTACGGGCGACCTTGCAGGTCGCCACATTGCTGGACTGACCCGGGAGAGTCAGCACTCACGATCCCAGAAATGGTAAGAGCTATTATAGAGAAGGTGCAGGTCATCTAGGAGCAGATGAAGACTGCACAGAGATGGGAGAGATCATATGCCGAAAGGAGGTGGAGGACCTTGGAGTTCGAGGAGGGAGACCATGTCTTCCTTCGGGTCTCACCTCGACGGGGTTTGCAGAGATTTGGATGAGGGGAAAGCTATCTCTGAGGTTAGTTGGGCCTTTTCAGATTCTGAGTAGAGTTTTCGAGGTGGTGTATCGCTTGGCTCTACCTCCTCATATGGACTAAGTACACAACGTCTTCCATATGTCGCAGCTATGCAGGTACGTGCATGATCCATCACACATTATCGACTTGGGCGAGCAGGACATCAATGATGGGGATACCATTGCAGAGTTCCTAGTAGAGATCGAGGATCGACAGGAGAAGATCCTCCGTGGATGAGATATTCTCTTGGTGTGTGTCCGGTGGCAGCATGGGAATCTCCAGGAGACCATGTGGGAGCAGGAGGCTCAAATTCGCGTGCAAAACCCACATCTTTTATAGTAGCCCTTATTTTGGATTTTCAGGGATGTAAAAGCCCTAAGTAAGGTTTTAGTAATGTTTCAAATTTATTCCATGAATTATTTTAATATAATAGGGTAATTATTTCTAGACCAGGCTTTGAGATGGCGTGCAGTTCCGAGGCCCAGTGATCCCGGAACAAAAGTTTGAATTTAATTTAATAATTAAATTACTCATGTGTGCAGTTTTCCTGAAAAAGTGGAATAACTCCCGAATGGGTGCATGGATCAGAAATATGAGCACACCGTTGCGTTCGGAACATCGATTTTACATTAGGAGAGTCCTAACATCAGTCGGCGCAAGTCGATGGTGAAATCCAGTTCATGGGACGTAAGAGTAATAAAATATTTAAATGAAAATATTTTATTCTGTAGCGAAATCATTTAAATTTTCTGCAACAGATATCCCTTACATTTTTAAGAAAAGGTTAGTGAAAGGGTCCAGGGTTACAAAACTCATAACCCTAAAACCCTTGGCAACTATGGAGGCTCTAGATAAAACCTCCCAACACGGCGATGACGACGCAGCAACCAGATCATCACCGACGAACACTGTGGAATCCATGTATGATGTTTGTTTGTGATTTTCTACCCGTTCATGATTTCTATGACGAACGCGGGATAATCCACGAACAGATTAGACCACAGATTGATCATTTATGCGGGATGGGATTTTTGTGGGGATTTTGGGAGATTGAATCGATTTTAATCCATTGTCGTTGATTTTATTCTCTGTTTAATTCTATTAACGGGAGCAGATCAACTTCTTGACGAACGACAGTGGAGGTTCATTCCTCAAATTTGTTTCATTGGATTTATCCCTTTTCTTTTCTTTGCGTTCTTCGTGTTCTTCTTAGGGCAATGAACGATAGATCATTGTACATCCATTCTGTAACGCAACGATCCCAAACTCTGTATCCAACCTCGGAGCGGTGTCACGGAGGTATGGCTGCAATATGGCAGAAGATTCGGATCGGATCAAGAGTTATTAGTTTTTGGGCGTTTGTTTCGGATGGATTGTTCACGTTTTATGATCCGATTTAAGGACTAAAACCACCCATCACATTGTTCTTATGACGAAATGAACCAATCCCTGGAGTATCTGGATGAATGGGTGAGAGATCGCGGATCCGGAAGATCGGCCGAAGCACGAAGAAGAAGATGACGTTCTGGAAATTCCCCGACTACACGGCATGTAGTATGGGCTACAGGACGTGTGTTCGTCGGCGACCCACATGGACTGTACTTTGGGAGTACATGGACATGGGTTGGGTACACGTCCAAGGACACGGCGTGTATACCCCTCCCCAGCCGGACCCAGCCAGATACAAAAGATACCCTGTGTACTGGTACACGGGCAGGCGACACGGACAGGGGCAGAGACCGTGTACGGGCACATGGCCCGCGTACACGGAGCGAGACCAGGTGCTCAGTCACGGCGTTTGATTCTTTTACATGTCATGTGGTTTCTTTATATCTGACAAGCCGAATGACATGGGTAGTACCCGGGGTAAGGGAACACAACATGTACTTTTTCTACATGCCGTGTAGTTTGGTTTTACACGGCTTGAACAAATGACATGCGCCGTTTACACGGGCAGTACCCGGGGTCAAGGAACACGGCATGTAACCATACTACACGCTGTGTAACCTTTCTGAAATGACATGAGAAACTTGTATTCTATGACTTGGACTAGTTTTCTTAGGGTTTGTACCCTTTGTCTTTTCCCTGATGGTTCTGGTATCATTTCGTTTACACAAGAGTATGATCCCTTCAGCAGATCTTCCTGAATAGAGTTGTTGGAATTCCATCTATGAGACTTAGATCCAGATCCTCTATTCATTCCTGGAACCATAGGTAGAGTTCTTGGTATCGACGTGACCAACATTACCCGAGCGTCGATCCTTTTCTTAGCAGATTAGCTCAGACAGAGTTGTCGGAATCACCCCATGACTTGGTTGTGATCCTCATCTAAGAATCATGTTTTCAAGGTACTTGTGGAGTGTGTTCTCTTAGAATGAGTACTTCATATCTCTCTCTTCAGACCTAGGTGTGTGTTCTCCCGGTTGCATGCTTAGTGGAATCTTCGAGCTGGATCCTAGTGGTGGTATTCGCGAGAGATGGTCGTGCATGAGTATATCTAGATGTTCTTGTTATATGATTGGTAGAAATATACTGTGTAGATCTTAATATACCTTTATTTGTGGTATTTTCCCTTTTTGTATTTCCTTTGTGGTTTCGGGGTGTCCTACTGGGTATTGTTATACTCACCCCTGCACGGTCTTTGCCCGCACATGTCATGTCTTGTGGAGACGAGTGAGCCTTTGATAGGATTCTAAGCGGACTAGGACCGGACGGTACTTAGTGAGATCAGATAGGCTGAGGTGTGTTCCTACGGATACAGACTGCAGTTCCAGCACCTTTCATTATAGGTTGGACTTTGTTACAAACATTTTTTTGGTGGGATTGTACTTTTGGCCCAGGGTTTTTCATTCATGTCGTACTCTTTGGTTGGGTTTTAGTGTACGTATTGATGTTTTCCTTTCAGTAGTTTTACTTTTCCGCTTTGTGGGTTTGGAGATGTGTGTGCATTTGTACAGGTTTATAGGCAATACCTTCCATGTTAGTAGCATGCCTACTCGGTGCTAGTCACCATCCCCTGGCCCAATGGAGGTGGGCTTGGGGAGTTGCGGCTCAGGCCCCACTGGGACGGGTCGTGACAGATATATTAAGAACATTGGTTAATGGCACCAGCATGCAACCCACTTGAGTAAAGATATCATGATAAAGTAATTTTATTACATATTAAGAATCTATATGAGGTATTATATAATTATGGAATTATTTTTATTCTGTATTTTTACATTGGCATGTTGATAGAATCTATCCTTGGGCTTTAGATTACATTGTTAATTCCTCTCAGAAATAGGTCTAGAGGGTCACACATTATGTGTTTTTATAATCTTAATTAAATAATATATTACTATGTATTATTTAACAAGTAGAATAAATATTATTCCCACATGTGGTTTAATAATTTATCTTGTTTTCCTGATCACGTATATTCCATCACTAGTTGTTCTGGAGAATATTATGTGAGAGGAATATTTGATAATTATTTTTTGTTATTTATTTCATATAATATATATTTATTTATTGGAAAATATTGTAGTGATATTTATTTATTAAATACATATTAATTACTCCAGTAGTAATAAATATTATGGTTCATTGAAAGTAGAAATTTAATTTTCCAATATGAAATAATATATATTTAATATTATTTTAATAAAAAATATTTAATTATAATTCAAAAGTATAGAAAATGTCAACAAATAATAACATTATAATTTTTATAAATATGGGGTTCTGAGGGGTTAAATAAATAATAATGGGATGTTTTCCATTATTTATTCTAATATTTTTTTAAATAAACCAAATTATATTATTTTCATAATATAGAAAATTCATTTTTGTGTTGATCAAAAATACATCCATAGAGAATCCTCTCAATCACTTAAGATCTGCCCCTCCTAGAACTGAACCAAGAACGAATGATGATCTTATTCCACATTTCACTCTTAGTTATAGAGAGATCAATAATAATCCTTTGTAATATATTCTCTAGGTGATCAAAGGAGAACACAAAAAGAGATGATATCTACCTTGTTAGTGCCTAGAGATTCCTTCGATGACATCTGATGATTCTTGAATCAAATTTAGATCATTTGGAACCTAAACTTACAAAAAATTCTATATTAATGTGTACTCGTCTAAAAAAATTATCCGTCTTGAAAAATGTCTAGGGATGTTATTTTTTCTATGAAATAATGTTTAGATAATGGTATGATTGTAATTTAACATTAAATTAAATACAAATAACTTTATTTCATAATATATAATATAATTACTAATTTTACTTTTTAAATTCAATATTTATTAGATATTTTATAAAACATATTATGAAATATAATCTTTCCTGGCCTAATTCAACTACAACCACACTAAAGTTGGTGGAAAAACAATTTTAAACCTTCAATTACACAAAAAATAATACAATAGATTATGAATAGTTTAAAGGATATAAATATCCTCAACTATAATAAATACCCTCTAAATAACATGGTGAATAATAAATAGTAAAATGTAATCCACTAATCTTTGAGTAATAAGTAATCTATGATCTACAGAAATCATAAAAAATGTACAGTACTTGAATTTCATATAACATAACCAAGTGAAAGACTAAATCAATTGAAAATTTCCACCAAATCCCAAAAATTATATAAACCCAAAAAAATAATATACCTCAGTACTATATTAAATAATCTATAACCACCAATAATTTTCCATCAACATGGGTCATCAAGAAAATGTAACCTGACAAACTAATAATAAATAATGAAAAACTATATGTAATATATGGGTTATTATATCTATATACTTGCTATGTCACCCCCTATATATAAAAACCTATGAAAATGTCATTCATGCATTATAATCAATGCAGATAAATTATAAAACACAGTTCTATCATTTCTAACCAAAATAACTAAAGTTTAAACTAGGTCAAACATTAACTAGTAAATTATCCTAGCCATAAATCTAGTTTGATTTAATTTAAATGTCCATTAAATTATAGAAATTACCATTTTATAATTTTTATTCATAACATATGAAATCATTTAATCCCGAATTTTTAAAAAACATAACTCACTAAATAGTAGAGAGTTTGTATTATAATGAATTCCATCAAAATATAGAGGGGACCTTATGATCCATCTCCCAGAAACAAAGTCACAAATAAACCCCATGCCCAATTAAAATTTTGATATTTACCCCATGAACCCCCCCCCCCCCACACACTTAAGATTATATGAACCAAAGGGAAGATTCATAGGGATATCAACCTCATTACCTCATACACAATATTATTTTAACAACATACTCACATAATGACCTAGTCTATGGGTATTGATGGGGATATATCAACTTATAAACCATAAAACATTCCCACTCTATCAATGTGTGTTTGTTTAATCATTGGAAACCATCCATCAGTGGTCGATCTGTAGAAAATGGGTACACCGATAACAAAATTAATATCAAGATTTAATAGAAAATAACCCATGTACACTCATACACATAATCAAGTAAAGATTATTTATTCCAGTAATATATGTATTACTAATATATACGATCCATTATATTTACATTATAATTATACAATCTATATCATAATATCTACCATGGTCCTAAAAATAATTCTAGGAATTAAAATAGAACCATCTAGTGGAACAAAATTTGAAAGAGAGTTAAGATCATAACATGATTTATCGTATCATTATAAAAATACCAAGAACAAAGACTATATTAATCAAAATATTTCACAATCATACATCATTAGTATGTAAATGTAAATATTCTATCTAGATAAAAAAAATTTGTATCATAATGGGGACATTGTTTCCAATAAAAGTAGAATAAAAGAACCATATGATCCATTATTCACATAACAACATCAATAATAATGATTTGTGTACTGTCATATGTAAAACCAAAATACTCACCATAGGATCCACTCCACTCACCATTGTGAGTAATTTTTTTAACTCATCTTATCATACTAAATCATAAATCTATACATGTTATCATAATTACACTGATGATTTTAGATTAAACTGAATTATCTTTATCCATTATGATCATCACATAATTCATTGGTTTTACATGCTTTCACAGTCACATCCAAAACATAATTTTATAATTTCATCATTCTGGAGTTTTAAATATCTCAACATATATCCCAATTAAAATCTATTCATAAAATTTCGTATAATAATAATATTTGTATGTTTTGTGCTACATCACTGAAAATATCGATGTCTAATATATTAAAATTTCAATAAACCACATTTAAATAATGATTTTTGATATGAAAATATCATCATTGGGATATAAATAATAAACCAATTGAAATAGTATATTTACATGTTATTTTTTAACGTAATGCCAACTATATTTTTTCTATATATTTAGATATATTACCGACACATAAAAAACCCATATTATGCATACTTGAAATAAGAGGGGTTATGAATACCATAATAGATATGGGTATAAAAATGTATATTGATTTCAAAATCATGATGTCTTTACTAGAATTTAGGGAAAATGAGAAGCAGAAAACATGGGACTACTATTAGTGGTATTCAGTAGTGAGAATTTTGAACATCCAAAAACATTCATTAAGTTCCCATGAAATATTGATTTCCCTCCCCTCACACCATAACATGATTCCAACCCTCCACTATCATCCAAACTCTAATTTAATTCTCTTATAGAAACTCCATAATGTAGCTTCTCTCATAGTATATATATCATTGTCTTTGCTCACCCACTCTGAATCCCCTTCATAGCACATCATGTTTCTTCCCTCTCCATCCCCAAAATCCAAATATTATTTCCATTTCCCAATGTCACCTCAAAATAGTTCTCCACACTCACCTCTAGACTCACAGGTTCATTATGATCATCACCCACTTCTTTTATTTTCTTTCGTCTACAACCCCTCTCTACTAACTTCTTCTACTATGGTACATACTTCGACCAACCTGGAGCTGCACTTTCCAGCATTAGATTAATATAACCCAATGAAAACATCATAATTTAGAATATATATATATAAACTAATTTTTACCCTTTCTCTATTTTTGTTCATATACTATGGTTCTTATAGAAAATATAGTTATGAATTAGCGAATTTAAAAAAATTTGAATGTTTATTGTGGTAAAATTAAATATGGGGTTTTTCTATTGTTTTTATTTTTTTGTAATTATTATAAATCATCACCACCATGTAGCATTATATAGTGTTAATCCTGATGGTTACTATGTGGAATCAAGTGTGACACCACAGGAACCAATGGTAGCTGACAAGAAGTGAGTGTCTAATTTGTTTTAATGGGAAGAATACACCCACATATCATAGTGAACACAATAAAAAAATAACCAAACATCATGTATAAGAATAATAATTAGAGTCTACATATTAAATAAATAGAATCATGTTATATAAAATGAAAATGTTTTCATACTATCTTATACTCACATATCAGAAAATTTCACCGACTAGGCCAAACACATATATATCATAGAAAAAATAAACAAAAATGAAAAAAAAGACCTACCACAAACCCCATGCCTCTCATCAACCAAATATCTGGACTCGTCTGAGTTATCCCACTTGTTCATAAAGCACTGGGCCTCTTCCCCTACTAGAAACAAAGATGTGTGAGTCTTATTTGGTACAAAAGTTCCATTGACACCTAACAATGTTGTGAGTACAACTCAGTTTCTAACTATTAATGGATTCCCCAGCATAACTTGTGAACATAGTGTATTGACACATGATTTGAGTAGTAAAATAAATATATAATTAAATTGATAATGTATAAATATATAATTAATATCTATCCATTAACAACTTTAGATAGTGATAGAGTGTATCTGATCACATGGAATCATTATGACAAGGGTCTGAAAGCACCCAGTAATATTATCATCATATTATCATGCGAAATCTCTATATCCATGGAAGTTTCCAGAGAATGTAAATAGTATCTGGAACAAAATCAATATCCTATAGAGTATTCCAGAAAACTACATAGAATTATGCTCAAATGTTAGTTCCATGGGAGTATCCCAGATTTCCCTACACTAATTGGAATAAAACATAGATCCTAAGGAGTGTCCTGGAAATCCTTAAAGCAGCAAGATCAAAATATGGATCTTATGAAGTATCCTAGGTATCTATATTGTAGTAGTCTCAAAATAATATCCTATGGAGTATCTCAGTGATCCATATATTTTCAGGTAAAATAATTGGATCTGGGGACATCAATAAGTCATCCCATGTTATATCATGTGTAAAATTTGGATCCTGGGAAATATTCAAGGAATCCCATTCAAAACAACCAGGGGTGGCTTATCCCTCCAATAATTTATCATATAAATATCATCACAAGGGACACCCATTCACTAAAACCATCATAAATATCATTGGTTGACCTCTCAAGATCATATCCTAGACCATCACCATCAATTATCATGTTTTATAGAGCCATAAGGAATTTATGATATAAGCTCCTCTTCACTTCCCCTCTCTATGGTCAACATATCATAATGGAACCCATCAGGACCCTTAGGTAATACCATAGTATGAACAACCTATGTGGTGTCCTCTTCCATTTTATCATCTCTCTATCCAAGATCATTATTTGGAAGACATAACAACCCTCATCATTACCATAATATTATCATAGAATCATCGTAATAATAAGTAATACCATATAGTCACACACTAGAATGATAACCACAATCTAATCTCCCATTTCATGTCATCCTAAGTTGGTATGCTCAATTGACATATTCATAATCTCACCATGTGAATGACAACTAGAAAAATTATTGAATAGAGGGGGATGATCAATAAACCCATTATATAATATACTAGACCATTGGATCTAATTAAACCAACTAATAATTATTTCCTACCCATATAGTTATTCTAAATCCATCACATTCATCTACTTTGATATTGATAAGGCAACATACATGCAATCCATACACATCTTACTCATATTATATAATTTAATTATACAACTAGTGGCCCAATTTTTTCAATGATCACATTTATAATCAATCTCTTCATCATCAGTAATCATGGAATCATATAGTTATCAATTGTTTCTAATGACCCTTATCACTTCATCTTCCCACATTAATTTTATTTTATGTGACGATTTTTAAAGGTTGAATCTCCACTATGGTGGGACAATATATAATTTTATATATAAAAAAATTTTATTTACCAAAGAAATTTGTTTAAGGAACCACATTTCTTATATATATTATTTCCCTTTACATATAATTGATTATACAGATTAAAGATTTTCTATCCCTCTACCATGCTAGACTCATCTCCTAAAATCGTATCTCAAGTCATAACATAAAATTATATTAGATATAAAAATTTTCAAATTATTTTACAAAATATATATAAATAGTAATAATGCTTAAAATATCACTTTGGGGCATATACCAGTCAAAACCTCGATATAAATGGTGAAGTCTACTCTTTTCATGCATCCAAACCAAAGAAACACAAAAAAAAATTATTACAACTAATTCAATGACCAAATTCATTAAATTTCACCAAATGACCCAAGTAAAATATTTCTGATGATATAACATCATTGAAGCTTTGTGTAACAATGTGACTTCACCCTCTTGAGGCATCATTTTACTAATACAGATGATGTATCTAATATTCACTCATGATAACACTATATTTTGGTGGAATCTATTCCAAACTCTAGTTGAGACCATCCAGAATCGTTGGATACATAGGGGAAACAACCAAAGAGATTAAAATGGGATGTATATAACTATAATTGATGTGAAAGTGACTAAATGAAACCCTATGAAGGCTGAATTAAAGGGGGGTGGATTTAGAAAAAAATGGATATCTTTTTGTATGTCATCCCCTACAAATAAATTAGTGGATAACCATATAATTTTAATTATATACCTCTATAAAACAATATGGTCAGAAACTATTAATATCATGTCCATAGGCACCAAAATTCAAGACCCATTCCTAGACTCTATTTGACATATGTATTAGTTCTCTATAGAATAAACCACCTCTAGGGGAATCCTATGGCCTAACCTCTCATGGAACCTCCAAGGAACAACCCCTATCTATTGTAAGGGGCTTAATGACATCATCGGGGCATGGAATTGCCTCCTCATACAGGGCTCAACAAACCCTATATATTAGAAGGTAAGACCCTATATATGCCTCATCCTCTATGGAATGACCCCTCATTGTTATACCATAAGTCATCAACTTGAGGGAGCCCTCCTAGATATTGACCCTAGGATGTTGGGTAGGTATTTTAACTGTAGATCCACCATGGTGAATAGAATCACCACAACCTTGTCTCCTCTTTATCTATGGATTGCCATTACATAATACACTTCTCTAAACCATGGTTCCTTACATGAACATGAAATTTCAGTTAAAGGATACCCATCCCTTCTCTAAGGATCACTCTAGCCTTTTAACCACTTACAGGTCCAAATTACACTTCCAATAATATCTCCCCAAGATGTTGAAATGCTTATAATATCAATATTAATCACAAATCTCAAAAAAAATCTCTGGAGTAAAAAAATAATATTTCCCATTAAATTAAAAACAATAAAATATGTTGGTCTTTAAAACCTCCAAACTATGACAGATGTCACCCCTCAAAAGCACTAGTGTGCATTCAACCATTAATCATGATATACCATAGTATATAATTCATTATCAACTCATTAAATTCAACATGAAGATTTTGAATGATCTTCAACTACACTACCCCAATCACATGGTACATTAATAATAATAAACTAAGAATCCACTTTTCAATGTCATAAAATAAATTGGGAAATGCTTACCCATTCCCAAATATCCCACTATGGTGTCATTAGACAATTTAACGGTAGAATTATATCACTAACCATGATAAATCTCAACACATAAAGGTTGATCTCGAGGAATGTTACCATGAACCATCATAATAACATAATAAAAAACATCTCAAACATTCCTATGATATTCTTAGTGAATTTTCCATGACAATGAATCCAATACATCAAATAAAAAACGGTCAGACAAGCTCATGCAAACCTTTTACAAAAAGTACCAGTTTCACCTTCTGTCCTGATATCATATCAGTTGATCACAAAGTCTAAATACATTAAGGATACATGATACCATTGAAACCTCCAAAACAATGCCTAAAACTAAAATTTGATGTTGTTAAAATTTTGGTTTCTCAACCAAGCAAACCAGTCATCATGTTATCACTCAAGAATAAATGCACCATCAATATGACTCATGCTTAGATCCCATCGACCACATATCAAGACCAATTCAAACAACCATACTCCATCTAATACAATAGTTAAATCCCAAATTTTAAATTCACTATAGAACTAGATATAATAAAATTCACATACACTGAAACATGGAATTGTCACCTTTACCATCCATTGACAAGTCTCATTACACCTATGACCCTACCTACATAACTTTTGTACCTCCACCATCAATTCTCTATCCATTACTACATATAGTGGAGGTACGTGACTATCTCTTTCATACCTGGGAATCACTATAAAAACATAATCACCAACAATTCCAGTATCGCCAAGAATATCATTCTTGAAAACTGCTGAATTTTTTGTCCATAGAAGTAACATATCATTGATGGGAGAATGGTGCAATCCCCACTATATGGATCCCCTTATATCACTCCTTGAGAAAAAAACCTAATAGGTTTAGAATCAAATTTTTTCACTCATCCTAATCTATTATCACCTCATCGTATGAATCAAATGTCTAGGATTAATCTCATATTAACCATTCTACAACACCCCAATCCATTTTTTATTTCACCTCTCAAAATATTGATAATTTCCCTTTCTCATTAAAACTCTCCAAAATCTATCTCGTAACCAAACCACCTCAAAAAAAACATCTCCATGAGACATTTTATGTGAAATTGTTTTATTAAACCATTCAGAAACACCTATTTTCACTGTAGAAATCTATATTTTAAAAGGTTCACAATAACCACTATTTATAAAAATTATACTTACTCAAGCAGTTTAATAACTTAGTGCCACATTACCATATTATCTGATTTAGACCAACTCATGTCATATCCAACCCATCGTAGGATCTAAAACCAGAAAAATTACTACAATACATGACATTTCAATATCACTTATGTAGAATAGCCTCAATCTATTCTTCAAAAAACCATATAATATCACTTATTCTAAGGTATACTACTTGATCACACAGTACCCTATTTTATTTCCCAAAACTAGAAGAATTTTCTCAATCTCTAACCATGAAACCTATAGAATTTAACAAATAAAAAGCATTATGTATCCTACACATCATTCCTATCAAAATAAAACATCGATAAGAAAGAAACTCATGTTTTGTATGTCACAAAATCCTAGTTATTTCTATGACTGTGCCACATATCTGGTAGCAGATCCCGCACAATGATATATTAAACCAAATTATATACCCCTGATTCTAATTTATAAGTTGTTAATGTATGGTTTAATCCCTCAATCGATTTATCCTTTTATATCAAAACTAATCACAACCATAGTACCCGACCCAAAAATATCATGAGTAGCATCTCGAGGCATTATGGACCCCCACATAACCCATAAATCACCTCAAAAATCAGTGATAACACAAAATAGACATCCATATTCCTATTTAAAATATTTAAGTCTACTAACATGATAAAATAATTATTCTAGGGTTCTCAAATTTGTGAATATATCATGTATCTCATTCCTAGTCACCATCCTACGGGGGAACTAATCCTCATTTGGAATATGTATATCAAACTACCCCTATATGATACCAATATCAAGCTACCATATATAATTTCACAACACAAAGATGATTAATGTTGATTTTACCAAAATTGTATGGTTGTTTATAGTGTAATTCCACCAAGAATTTATTTTGTAAAAAAATCATATAGGTTGTTGTTGACAGTTTAGGTAACCTAAAAAAATTAATTATCTTGAATCGGTATCAAGGAATAAAATTCATATATTAACACACTATAGGTCACTATACATTCATTATATAATGTTACTATATAGTATTAATTATGGCACATCTCTTCATGTATTCCACATGACGTTTTATAAAAAGAAAACTAATTTTGGTTCATCTTATTAGAATTAAAATAAAAAGCTATGTATGAAAACATGATATAAGTTGTCCTTAACACTTCAAGGAATTGAAACCTTCTATATGAAATGGTATCAATCACACACTAGAATTTATATGTTTTTTGAATCCTATATACCAAATATAATTCACGAAAAAGACTTATTTTGAATATTACAATAACTAAAAACACATCAATCATAAATATAAAACCCTATATAATTCACATAATGTGATATAATATAACTATAAAAGTAGAAATCCAGAATAAAAAATACAATATCTAGGGTAAACTAGACTTTCCTAGAAAAATGGTATCCATGATGATCCAGTCGAAGGTCCATTATATGTTATGACATTTCAATATGTTATCTTCTATATTGTTACTAGTATGACCATGAAAAAGATTCTAAGATACCACTTTTTAATTCACCACTACCCTAGTACTCTCTATTCTACTTATGTAGCTGATCACTATGTAACATTCAGCATGCCTCCCTAATACACCAAAGGCTGCTGAAGAACATTGAGGGTCAATGGTGTTACCATGGGTAGACTATAACCCCATATAAGTTTAAAAAAGGTTTAAAATAACCAATTATCATGAATAATAATAATAGAACATAGATTAAATAAAAAACATGCTATATGAAATAAAAATGCTTTGATACATGTATGAATCAACACATCAAATACACTCACCCATTGGGTTGACCAAGTATACAATACTAAGAAAATAAATAAAAAAACAGACATATACATACTTCAATCTTTGATCCCAACCTCATATGAATCTCTATAAATGTCCATGTTATGCACATTTATCATCCACCGCCGTGTATCTACACCTAGTTGGACATACGGGTAGTCAAATATGCTCATGTACCCAAGTTGTATTATCTTCCAATAAGGTTGTGAGTACAACTCAATTAGTCACCACCAATGGGGTCCCTAACAAAACTAATGAATACAATGTATGCCCATTTGATATTGTTAGTATAATAAATAAAGATATAAATTGGGGAAGTGTAAACAACATATCATTGTTCACCCTCAGGTTATAAGGTGAAACCTAATATCAACTGCAATTTCTATGCCTAATGATAGAGTATCTCTAAACACAAAACATCATTATATTATAGGTCAGGAAAGATATAGTCCATAATGTGATCATATAATCTGATGAATACACCATTTTCTAGAAACTATCCTAGTGATCCCATATAGTGGAACACATAATATTTAGATACTAGAAAGTATCCCATGAATCCATATATTTTCAATATAAATATTCATATCCAAGAGAGTATCCTATGAATTCATATAGTTGTGGGCACAAATGATGGATACTAGAGAGTATCCCATGAATCATTACATTATCAGGTGTAATAATTTGATCTAAGGACATCTCCCAAAAATTATATAGTGTTTGGGATAAAATATGGATCCTAGGAAGTATCCTCGGCATCACATTCTCATAACATCATTATAGGGTGTCCCTCCCATAAAATCTCATAGAACTATCATCACAAGGTATGATTAATTCCAAACTCATCACAAATAACCTTTGGTAAACTCTATAAAACCCAAACTATTACCTGAAATTGATGATTTCTCTAGTTCCACCACAAATCTATAATACAAGATCTTCTACACTGAACCACTCAAGGGTAAACGTAAAACTAGGGAACCCACCAAGTCTCCTCTGTTATGACATAGTCTAGAAACCCTACATGCGCTCCAAATTTATAGTATCATCTCTAGGTATACTATCAACATTGGGAGGGAATAGAGTCCCTCAAAATTAATAAATCATCTCATGGACCCACAGAATACATAATAAATACCTTACCACCGCCATAGTAGAGGGATGGAATCAATTACTTCTCCCTTCTCATTTAATCCTACCTTTTTCCACTCTTCCAACATTTCCATAATCTCACCCATGGAATAAATACCCTTTAATTAACATATTAGATAATATGGAACACTTATCAAATTCTTAAATAAAATATCCTAATGGATCCAATTTATATAACTTATCAATATCACCTACTCGGATATCGATTCTCAACCCATCACATTCCTCAAATTCGAGGGAACTAAGGGAATTTGTAAGTAGATCCAGTAAACCTCACCCATTTCATTTCATTTAATTATAAACATTAGCACTACTACAAAAAAGGGCAAGCAAAGGGCTACCTTTATCAGCGCTAATCAAAAAGCGCTGATAAAGGATAATCTTTATCAGCGCTATTTAAAAGCGCTGATAAAGGGATGATTTATCAGCGCTTTTCTAGCGCTGATAAAGGACAGGTTTTAACAGTGCTAGAAAAGCGCTGATAAATCCCCCCTTTATCAGCGCTTAAATTTTAGCGCTGATAAAGGGTGGCTTTATCAACGCTTAAATTTTAGCAATGATAAAGTGTGGCTTTATCAGCGCTAAAATATAAGCACTGATAAAGGGGGGATTTATCAGCGCTTTTCTAGCGCTGTTAAAAACTGTCTCCCATTTTATTAAAAGGAGGCCGACAGTCTCCCCTTTTTTATCGTGCCCTATGCTCTCGCGGGACTGTACCCTTGCGACTGCTTCCTCCCCCCGATTTTCCCTTTGCCGGACCTCCGCCATAATCCTTCTCCTTCTTCTCGACCCTCTTCCGCGGATCTTCCTCCCTTCCGAACCCTACTCCTCCTCTTCAATGGTTGGTGGCTCCTCCCATGCACCCCTCCTCCGGCGGTCGCGTCTTCCATGCAGCGCAGAAGGCTCCCTCACCTCTTTGGACTTCCGATTTCTTCACCCAAGGTATGTGGATGCCCTAAATATTGTTTTTCAATGTAGGTTTTTATGTGGTTTTCATTTATTTGTCGCCTCTGCTTCCCCTCCTCCCACTTTTCAGACTGAATCAATGTTATTCACTCTACTCCGGGTGATGATTTTTTTTGCATATGTTTTCGCTTATTCGTTCATCAAATCTGCTACTACTGTGTGTTTTTTTGATTTGATTTTCCGTATGTTAGTAATGTTTATTTCTACTGCATCATGAATTTACTCCACTTTAACTTCAATTGGTTCTGTTACTGGTGTTGATAGTGAGTCACATTAGGGGGGGCTGGTTTGCAGGGGGTGTGAGGGGGGGCTGGTGTGTGCAGGGGTACGGGATGGGTAGGATTGGTATGTGCAGGAGGGGGAGGGGAGGGGGAAGGGAGTGCAGGGGGAGGGGGGCAGGGAGTGCAGGGGGAAAGGGTTGTTTTGTTGTACGGGGTACAGGAGGGGGGAGGCTGGTGTGCCTGGGGGAGGGGGACAGAGGGTGCAGGGGGCTGAAATGTTTTGTGCAGGGGGGCTGAAATTTTTGTGCGGGGGGGGGGGGGGGGTCTGGGTTTTTTGTGCAGGGGTGTAGGAGGGGGGAGACTGTGCAAGGGGGAGGGGGCAGGGGGAGAGGGGTGTTTTGTTGTACAGGGTACAGGAGGGGGGCTGGTGTGCCTGGGGGAGGGGGCAGAGGGTGGAGGGGGAGGGGGCAGAAATTTTTGTGCAGGGGGGCTGGTTTTTTTGTGCAGCAGGCTGGTGCAGTGCAGGGGGTCCATCGGGTTGGGTCTAGGGGGGTTGGGTTTGAGTGGATGGTTCGGATCCGTTGGGTTGGGATGGGTTGGATTGGTTTTGGTCGGGTTGGGTCGGGTTTACACATATAACCCGACCCAAATTGACCCGACCCTCGATGGGTTGGGTTGGGTTGGGTCCTTCGGGCATGCGACGGGTAACCCGACCCCACTGGGTCGGGTTCGGTCAGGTTGGTCGCTCCGGAAGCTTGTGACCCGACCCGACCCAACCCTAACTTTTTTGTTCGGGTCGGGCCTTGAAACACCTCCAACCCGACTCGACCCGACCCATGGACACCCCTAGTTTATATGATGCGCTATTGTACTGTGTGGTGAACCTTCTGCATGTTGACTATAAAATGTAAAATTAATTTAGTAGATTATCATGTCTTAAATTGGTTAGTCATTGAGCACCAAACTTATTCGTTGGAGGTTGTATACCTTACTCGAATCACCCCCTTAGGGTGTGTTTCTTATAGGCCCATGACCCCTATTGATCTTTGGATTGAAATTGAACCACCTTTGACATGTGTTGATATATCCCATGCCCATGGGTTTATTAAAGGGAATTAATGATATTTATGTGTAATGGACATACCCATGGACTACTTGATCACTTATAAATGAATTAAATAAAAGTATAATGGTAAGGCCATGTTCCTTAACCATTTTTAAACAATGTAGTGCTATTGATTATATACCTTGGACCCCATCTTACTAATTATCAGTTATAAGACTTAAATTTATCAAATTAATTGATAAAATGCAAGGGTGATATTCCTTAGACTTGATCATAATATGATATGGATGTGATTACATCATTATTACCTTCTTTAATGAATATGATGTTTCATTGATTAGTTGGAATTAATAGACATGAACTTCCATATTTCTTATTCGAAATTAATGGAATTAACATTATATATTGTTTGTTTGGAATTAATGGACATGACGTTCTGTATTGATTATTCAGAATTAATGGACATGAAATTCCTTATTATTTATTTGGAATTAATGGACATGATGTTCCATATTTTTTATTCAAAATTAATGAACAATATGCTCCTTATGGTTTACATGGAATTAATGGACACGAAATTCGTTATTGTTCATTTGTAATTAATGGACATGATGTTCCATGTTGTTTATTCATAATTAATGGAAATGAATAAAAATTGGATGGATTCTAATCGTTTGGAAATAGAGTATGAGAACAGAGTGAAAGAGTTCATCAAGTTTGCACAGTATCATGCAAAGTATCCTTCTCAACTCCTTTGTTCGTGTTTACGTTGTTGTTATTCTAGACTAATTACTCCAGAGGAGTTGGAAGAACATTTGATATGTCACGGAATAAATAGGAGTTATAAATGTTGGAATAAACACGGGGAAAAAGAGAATGTAGCTATTGGCTGGAATAAAACTGCATTTTATGGATCATCAGATATGATTACAAATATGGATAATGAAGAAAACCGTATAGAGGATGTGATTACAGATATCAATGATGATTAAGATCGTATTGAGGAAATGACCAGGACAGTTGAACATGAACTCCGTGATTTCCCAAAATTGTTTGAGAAGTTAAAGAGTTGTGCAAAGACGCCATTGTATGCTGGTTGCACTAAATATACTGCATTGTCATCTGTAATGAAGTTGTATAAATTGAAAGCAGGCAACGGATGGATTGATGTCAGTTTCACGGAACTACTTGCTCTTTTTAATGACATGCTTCCAGAAGATAATGAGCTCCCAAGACGGAAATATGAAGCTAAACAAATGCTACACTCGATGGGTATGATTTCTGAAAGAATACATGCCTGCCCGAAAGACTGTATATTGTTTCGCAAGGAGAACAAATCACTTACAGAATGCCCAAAGTGTGGTGCTTCTCGATACAAGAAAGATGAACGCAGTCCTATGAAAGTTGTATGGTACTTTCCAATCATTCCAAGGTTTAGGCGTCTATATGGAAGTGAAGAAACTGCAAGGCAATTTTCGTGGCATGCAAATAAAAGAAATAAAGATGGAAAATTACGTCACCCGATCGACTCTCCTCAATGGAAGAGAATTGATCATGAGTATCCTGAATTTGGAAATGAGTCGAGAAACCTGCGTCTTGCGTTATCTACCGATGGAGTGAATCCTTTTGGTTTTCAAACCATCACTCATAGTACTTGGCCTGTTATGTTGGTAAATTATAACTTGCCACCCTGGTTATGCATGAAACGGAAATTCATTATGTTATCTTTGCTTATATCAGGACCAAAACAACCAGGTAATGATATTGATGTATATTTGGCTCCCTTGATCGATGATTTGAAGTTACTATGGGATTCAGGTGTTATGTTGTTGATGCTTATGAAAAAGAATACTTCACGTTGAGAGCGTTGTTGTAAGGGACGATAAATGATTTCCCTGCTTATGGAAATTTGTCAGGCTATAGCATTAAAGGAAGTCAAGGGTGTCCTGTGTGCGAAGAAGATACAAAATCAATTAGGTTGAAACATTCGTCCAAATTTGTGTTTCCAGGACATCGTAGATTTCTACCCCGTCGACATAAGTACCGATCTTGGACGACATCATTCAATGGAGGTTCAGAACAACGCAATACACCTTCTCCACTAACAGGTGATCAGCTGTTTGAGAAAGTAAAGGACGTGAACACTGTTTTTGGTAAACCATTTTCGAAAAACCTTACGAAAATCGGTTGGAAAAAGAGATCAATTTTTTTTGAATTACCATACTGGAAATGTCTGTACGTCAGACATTTTCTTGATGTGATGCATGTGGAAAAAAATGTATGTGACAGTGTTATAGGAACGTTGCTAAATGCTCCTGGAAAAACAAAGGATGGAATTAAGGCAATGTTGGACATGGTTGACATGGGAATAAGAGAAGAGTTGGCTCCCGTGAAGGGTGAAAATCGAACGTTTCATCCTCCAGCTGCGTACACTTTTTCTAGGGATGCGAGATATTAGTTTTTCAACTTCTTCAATGATGTAAAGGTTCCAGATGGATATTCATCAAATATCAAAAACATTGTGTCAATGAATTATTTGAAGTTAAAAGGTTTGAAATCACATGACTGCCATGTTTTGATGCAAGATTTAATTCCTATAGCTTTACGTTGCATTTTTCCCAAGAATTTTCATCATACGTTAAGAAAAATATATTTCTTCTTCAAAGCTATATGCAACAAAGTTTTAGACCCGGCGAAATTTCCAGCTATGGAAAAAGAAATTGTCATCATATTATGTGAATTAAAATGTTCTTCCCGCCAACATTCATTAATATGATGGTTCATTTGATGGTTCATTTGGTGAGAGAGGTTCGGCTTTGTAGTCCTGTGCACTATAGATGGATGTACCCCGTTGAACGGTATATGAAGATTTTGAAAGGGTATGTCAAAAATCGAAGTCGGCCAGAGGGTTGTATTGTGGAGCGATATATTGTTGAGGAAGCCATTGAATTCTATACCGAATGCCTATCTGATGTGGAAAGCATTGGTCTGCCGAAATCTCGTCACACTGGACGCATTGAGGGTGATGGAATTTCTGGAAGAGATGTTGTGACAATCAATATTACTGATCGGGAGCAGGCCCACCTTTATGTTTTTCATAACAGTTGGGAGGTTTCTCCATATATTGAAACCCACAAAGAAATTTTGAGGCAGTTGAATCTAACAAGGGCTGAAAAATGGATATCAAATACACATAATCACTAGTTTATAGGATGGTTTCGAGACCATATTTTTAAGGAGTTAGATGAAAATCCGAATTCAATTTCAGAAAGACTTCGATGGCTAGCTGCCGGACCAAGCGTGTATGTATTATCATACAATGGTTATGTAATTAATGGTTATACATTCTATACAGATAAACATGATGAAGATAGTACCATGAAAAATAGTGGAGTAACACTTGTGGCTGAAGCGATGCATGTTTCTGGTAGTAAGGATAGAAATCCAATTTTCGCAAATATGTCATACTTTGGCATTATCAAAAGAATATGGGAGTTGGATTATACGACATTCCAATTGCCTATTTTTCAATGCAACTGGGTTGATAACAACAGTGGTGTTAAAATAGATGAATTGGGATTTGTGAAAGTTGATTTCAGTAAAGAAGGGTACAAAGACGAACAATTTATAATGGAATCACAAGCGGTACAAGTATTGTATGTTCCAGACCCCGCAAACCGAAAGTGGTCGATTGTTCTGTTATCGTCCAAAACTACTGAAGGGTCCGATGAAAATTCAATTGAGGATGATCCTTTCATTGGAACGTCGCAATCATTTCGCAGCGGTCCCAATGAAGACGACGTTTTGTATGTTAGAGGAGACCATAATGAAGGAATTTGGATTATCGATAGAGGTGTCAAATCCATTCAGCATTTGAAAAAAAAAATCAATAAACAGGTTATATTTTTTTGTAATATAAATATTGTTATCTCATGTTATTATCTTACATTATTTCATTTATTTAATCCAACTTAAGTGTTAAACCTTTTTTTGCAGATAATGACTTCGGCACGTTCTGGTGCTCCTAACCTCGAGGCTGAACAAGCCTCTCAAGCTGCTGCTGCTGCTGCTTCTGCTTCTGCTGCTGCTGCTTCTGCTGCTGCTACTGCTGAACAAGCCTCTCAAGCCTCTCAAGCCTCTCAATCTCAACATATTGTTGTTGGTACTGCTGCTACTATTGGTGCTCCTATTGTTGAGTTCCAACAACCATATGAACATGCTGATGCTAGGATTTTAGATGAAAACATTGATGATGCTGATATAGACGAAATGGTTGGGGATAAAGGAGCGACATCGCAGAAAAAACAGGTGCGTCGTAGTTTAATAGTGTTGGCTAATGTTTTGAAGGGAAAGAGCAAAGGAATCAAATTCGATGTTGGGTGGAATGCACGGGGCCAACACGTTAACCCCAACAAGGCAATGTTTAGCAGTTACATTGGAATTGTCACTCGGCAACGCGTGCCAATTGACATAGCTTCATGGCACCATGTTTCGTCCGGCCTGAAGGCTGTGATGTGGGAAGAAATTACGGTAACATTTTGATTTCATTTCTTTAATTTACTAGCAAATAAAATAATGAAAAAATGTCTTATTCTTCACAATCCATTGCAGAGTGCATTTATAGTAGATGATTCACACAAGACTTATGTACTAAGGCTTGCGGGAAGGTGTCATCGAGGTTTTCATACTCTTCTTACAAAATATCATCTGAAAGATTCCAAGGGTAAAATAAACCCGCAACCACCCATTGTCTACAATCACTTGATATCCCAAGAACCATGGGATTCATTTGTTGGTCATCGTGGGGATCAAAAGTTTCAGGTACATTGTGACTGATAATATGTTGTTTGAGGATATACATGTATTCATCACTTTGATTGTCAATATTTCATTTATGAAACATCAACTCAGTACTGAAAACAAGGAACGCACATCAAAACCGACGTACCCCTATCGTAAAGCAAGGATGGGGTACGCCTCATAGAAAAGAAAATGGTGCGTATTTTATATTTACAGTGATATTGTTATGTGTCAAGAAACAACTTTATAAAAATATTTCATTATTTATATGTAGATTGATTCCTCTGAAACCAAACCCACATCCATCCCTCGTCATGTGCTATGGAAGGAGGCACGTGTGGATAAGGAAGGGAATTTGGTTGATGAAAACACACAAAAAGTGTGGGAAATATGTGTAAGTATGTCACGATAAAATGTTTTGTTTTTAAATTTCTATTACATAATAATAATTACTTATTTTCTTATATCCGACAGTCACAGGAGTCAGGTACTCTTGCAGCTGGTGCAGATATATTAGCGACAACTTTGAAGCGACCAGAACAATACGGTCGCGTCAGAGCTGGGGGGGTTTGGGGTGACACCCCGAGTATATTATGAGAAAAAAAACAAGAGGATCAAAAAAATGAAGAAATGACAGCAATGAAAAATAGACTAGAAACTCTTGAAGAACAGTTTCAATGGCAGGGAGAGTTGCTAGCAACTTTAATGGGTCGGAAGCCAAGAGAAGAGACAACTCAGGAATAACCAGCGCCTGGAGATCCTGCCCCACACCCCACCAGCTTTGAGGCAAGCCATTCCCCGGAAAGAGCTGTGTTAACTGTGGTAATCAATATTCTATTAATTGTTCTAATAAAATGTGAATCATACAAACACTGATTTCTTCCTATACTGATCTTCTGTAGGGTGATAATGATTGTGATTTATATCTTTCAACACCCACCTATCGCCTTGTAGCGAGGGCTACAGTATTCAACATCTCAGAGGACACGCTGCACAATAGAGAACTTCCAAAAGATCATCTGAAAGTGACAATTACGGTAGCTCATGAGCCAACAGAAGAACTACCTGTTCCACTTGATGATGATGACATTTGTACAGTCGAAAAGGCTATTGGGACATTCATTGCATGTCCATCACAACTTGTGAGACACCATGCCAAAAAAGAGGTATTTATTTACAGTTTTTTAAGCCAAACATTTATAAAAAAAAGGTATGAACCAATGAATTTTATTGTAGACGAAGAAAGGGGATGCAGTGAAAGGAGCATCGAAAAGATCGACCAACAGATCCAAAAGATCTACTGAAAGTGGAATTACACCGCCTATTATCTATCCACATTTAATTGAATTGAAGACTCATGTGGATACGAAGTTGACAAATGGTAGTAGCCATGTAGTTGTTTTTGAAGAGAATATGTATGGAGAGGAAATACAAGATTTTGTTGCTGCTGAAAATGTAAATGAGATCCTTGAGTATCAGTGGCTCGGCGTCACAAGTGTAAATGTGTATATGAGGTATGTTTTCAACCCCGTCGCTTTTCCAAAAGATGATATATTGTGCTAATTATGATTAAATACATTTTATATTATTGGCAGATGTATATATGAAAAGCAGTTGAAGGGTTTTCCTCATGAGCCAATGTTCGGACTCGTCAGTCCTCATATCACATCAACACAAGAAATAGAATTATCAGAATCAAAAATTAAGGAAAGAGCGACTGCTTTGCTGAAAGCATTTGACAGCAAGATAACGGATGACCGACTCTTCCTCATACCAACCATGCAGGGGTAAAACTCTACGATTAAAGCATATCAATTATATTTTCATTTCTTTCATTACTTATTCCTTTTTGTGTATTTAGGAAACATTGGCTGCTAATTGCGGTGCATTTGGATACTCCCAAGATTTATTTTTTGGACTCAAAGCACGGATATCCAACAAACCGACTGCATGTGATGCAGTTTGTATATCTGTAAGACAATACATCTTACGTTTTAGGTCTAAACATCAATTTATATAATATATATTATCTTTTACTGAGGATTCTGTTATGATAGGGCGGTGTACCAATATCGTCTAAATCATGGTATGAGGACAGGGGCTAAGCATAAGGAGCCGAGCAAGTACTATGTCTGGACAAATATCAGGGTATATATAATAAAATTGCACTATCCAAGAATATATGAATCACAAGTTACTTACTCGCCTTATGATCAATGTTTCTGTAGTGTCCAAAACAAACAAACGACAAAGATTGAGGTTATTATGTTTGTAGATTCATGAAAGAGATCGTTTTCAATGGACAAATTAGCATCCCTAAAGAGATATTTTCGAAAACAAGTACTATTTAATTTAAATTATTTATTAATTCTTTATTTATATATTTTTCAGTACTATTATGAATGCCGAAAAGCGTCATATTCACAAGATGATGTAGATATGTTCAGAAACGAGTGGGCCACATACATGATGCAAGATTGTCCAGATATAGCATGAAGAACTTACTTTTATTGCAAGAGTTGCAGACGCGTATAATTGGCGGAAATTTTTGAGAGGGGTTCATGGGGATAAAAAGATGAAACATTCTTTTATGTAAATGTTTGTAGAAAAATTGTAATTATTATTAAATAAAACATTCTTTCTCCAATGGGTCATTTGTCCATTTTAACAGATGAAATGCACCAGTAACATGCAAGAATGATGGACCACATTTCTTTGGCCTTTGGACAAAAAAACCAGTTAAATCTCCAAAATACCTTCAGATCATGCATGAACCAGTAAGATCTCCAAAATACCTTCATATCACGCAGTTCTGAAAAGAGTCACTATTTAAAAGAAAGTCACAAGTTTAGATACATATCGAGATGGTCAGTGAATTACTCTATGTATCATGAGCTTTCTAATGCATATCTTGGTTGTCTTTAAGTTTCAGCAGAATCCAAATGCGTTTGGTCAGTTTGCCGTATGTCAGTTCTTGATTTCACTTAAAATTAAGTCCATTTTTAACAAAACATAGACACTGTGAGTGGTGTCGGCCACATCGGGCCTCAGATTGATGTGGGGTTGACTCATACTCGTCATACATGAGTCATGGATCATTGTGAAAAAGTATCAACACAATCAGAAGCAGTTAGATCGGTTTGGCATGTGTACGTAAAATATTGTCCCTTTTAAACAAATTACATACACTTGGAGTGATACCGGTCACACCGCGTCTCAGATTGAGGCGGGGTTGACTTGTACACATCACATATGACCCATGAATCGTTGTCCTAAAATTTCAACACAAGCCGAAGGCGTTTGGTCAGTTTCCCGTATGCCAGTTATTGATTTCTCACTTAAAAATAAGTCCATTCTGAACAAAACAGAGGCACTTGGAGTGATACCGGTCACACCGCGCCTCTGATTGAGGCGGGGTTGACTCTTACACCTCACATTTGACCATGGATCGTTGTCCTTAAGTTTCAATAGAATCCCAATGCGTTTGGTCGGTTTTCCGTATGTCAATTGTTGATTTCTCACTTAAAAATAAGTCCATTTTGAACAAAACAGAGGCACTTGGAGTTGTGTCAGCCACAACAGGCCTCATATTGAGGCGGGGTTGACTCGTACACATCACATTTGAAGGTGAGTATGCATACACGATATTTGACCTTCTTAGAGAAGAGTTTCTGGAAGAGTATAAAAGACATGAAGCAATGAAGATCATTAGAGTGTTGGAGCAAATGTGGTTGCTACAAACAATGTGGAAATCAACTTGTGCAAAGCGACCTAAGTTACAACTTGCAGGTATTGTACTCTATTTTTTTATGGAAGGTTTCAGTTTAAATGCATTTTGGAATGATCATTGCAAGCCATTGTCTTTTAGGTTTTTTTGACAGCTGAGGGGAAAGGGTGGAGTCTGCAAACATTGGAGGATATGTCGAAGGGTGATTTTGTGTGTGAATATGTTGGAGAAATGTTAACTCCCATAGTTCTGAAAAGATTCACTATTTAAAAGAAAGTCACAAGTTTAGATACATCTCAAGATGGTCAGTTTAAAGACATTTTGAGGGACACTACTAAAGACATGCTCAGATATGCACACATCCCCCACTTTTAGATCGTTGTCTACTACAATGATCTTTCAACCAAGATATGCATTAGAACGCTCATGATACGTAGAGAAATTCACTTCCCAACTTTGAGAATGATCTGAATCCCAAACAATGACAACATTATGTTTTTCCTTGAAAATTCTCTTGGCGAACTGGAATGGCAGTAGCTGCACACATGAAGAGACAAGTAGAGACGCAAAATCACAAGAGTGAGTTGCCATTCCAGTTCGCCAAGAGAATTTTCAATGAAAAACATAATACTGTCATGGTTTGTGCTTCAGATCATTCTCGACGGTGGCCAGTGAATTTCTCTATGTATCGTGAGCGTTCTAATGCATATCTTGTTTGGAAGATCATTGTAGTAGACAACGATCTAAAAGTGGGGGATGTGTGCATATCTTAGCATGTCTTTAGTAGTGTCCCTCAAAATGTCTTTAAACAGACCATATTGAGATGTATCTAAACTTATGACTTTCTTTTAAATAGTGACTCTTTTCAAAAATGCGGGAGTTAACATTTCTCCAACATATTCACACACAAAATCACCCTTCGACATATCCTCCAATGTCTGCAGACCCCACCCTCTCCCCTCGGCTGTCAAAAAAACCTAAAAGACAATGGCTAGCATTGATCATTCCAGAATGCATTTAAACTGAAACCTTCCAGAAAAAAATAGAGTACAATACCTGCAAGTTGTAACTTAGGTCGCTTTAAACAAGCCGATTTCCACATTGTTTGTAGCAACCACATTTGCTCCAACACTCTAATGATCTTCATTGCTTCATGTCTTTTATACTCTTCCAGAAACTCTTCTCTAAGAAGGTCAACTATCGTGTATGCATACTCACCTTCAAATGTGACGTGTACGAGTAAACCCCTCCTCATACCGAGGCCTATTGTGGCTGACACAACTCCAAGTGCCTCTGTTTTGTTCAAAATGGACTTATTTTTAAGTGAGAAATCAACAACTGACATACGGCAAACCGACCAAACGCATTGGGATTCTATTGAAACTTAAGGACAACGATCCATGGGTCAAATGTAACGTGTACGAGTCAACCCCGCCTCAATCAGAGGCGCGGTGTGACCGGTATCACTCAAAGTGTATGTATTTAGTTTAAAATGGACAATATTTTACGTACATACGCCAAACCGATCTAACGGCTTCTGATTGCATTGATACTTTTTCACAACGATCAATGACTCATGTGTGACGTGTACGATTCAACACCGCATCAATCCGAGGCCCGGTGTGGCTGACACCACTCACAGTGTCACTGTTTTGTTAAAAATGGACTTAAATTTAAGTGAAATCAACAACTGACATACGGAAAACCGACCAAACGCAATGGGATTCTATTGAAACTTAAGGACAACGATCCATCGGTCAAATGTGACGTGTACGAGACAACCCCGCCTCAATCAGAGGTGCGGTATGACCAGTATCGCTCCAAGTGTATGTATTTAGTTTAAAATGGACAATATTATACGTACATACGCCAAACCGATCTAACGGCTTTTGATTGCATTGATAATTTTTTACAACGATCAATGACTCATGTGTGACGTGTACGATTCAACACCGCATCAATCCGAGGCCTGGTGTGGCCGATACGACTCACAGTGTCACTGTTTTGTTAAAAATGGACTTAATTTTAAGTGAAATTAACAACTGACATACGGCAAACCGACCAAACGCATTGGGATTCTATTGAAACTTATGGAAAACAATCTATGGGTCAAATGTGATGGGTACGAGTCAACCCCGACTCAATCAGAGGCGCGGTGTGACCGGTATCACTCCAAGTGTATGTATTTAGTTTAAAATGGACAATATTTTACGTACATACGCCAAACTGATCTAACGGCTTATGATTGCGTTGATACTTTTTCACAACGATCAATGACTCATGTGTGACGTGTACGATTCAACACCGCATCAATCCGAGGCCCGGTGTGGCCGACACCACTCATAGTGCCTCTCTTTTGTTCAAAATGGACTTATTTTTAAGTGAAATCAACAACTGACATGCGGAAAACCGACCAAACACATTTGGATTCTATTGAAACTTCAGGACAATGATCCATGGGTCAAATTTGACGTGTATGAGTCAACCCCGACTCAATCCGAGGCCTGGTGTGGCCAACCCCACTCAAAGTGCCTCTATTTTGTTCAAAATGGATTTATTTTTAAGTGAAATCAACAACTGACATACGGGAAACCGACCAAACGCCTTAGGATTGTGTTAACACTTTAGTACAATGATCCATGGGTCATATGTGACGTGTACGAGTCAACCCTGCTTCAATCCGAGACACGGTGTGGCCGGTATCACTCCAAGTGTATGTATTTTGTATAAAATGGACAATATTTTACATACATACACCAAACCGACCAAAAACATTCGTTTTCTATTGAAACTTACGGACAACGATCCATGAGTCAAATTTGACGTGTACGAGTCAACCCCGCCTCAATCCGAGGCCCGGTGTGGCCAACACCACTCAAAGTGCCTCTGTTTTTGTTAAAAATGGACTTAATTTTAAGTGAAATCAACAACTAAAATACGACAAACCAAGCAAACGCATTTGGATTCTGTTGAAACTTTAGAAAAATGATACATGGGTCAAATGTGACATGTACAAGTCAACACCGCCTCAATCGGAGGCCCGGCGTGGCCGACACAATTGAAAGTGCCTCTGTTTTTGTTAAAAATGGACTTAAATTTAAGTGAGAAATCAACAACTGACATACGGGAAACTGACCAAACGCATTCGGATTCTATTGAAACTTAAGGACAATGATCCATGGGTCAAATTGGATGTGTATGAGTCATCCCCGACTCAATCCGAGGCCCGGTGTGGTTGACACCACTCAAAGTGCCTCTGTTTTGTTCAAAATGGACTTATTTTTAAGTGAAATCAACAACTGAGATATCCACCTCACATGTACTGTAGACCCTCCCCCAAGACTTCGCATGAATTTTTGAGATACACAAACATGGGGTGGATTACATGGCTTTCCTACATGGAATATATCCCACTACAGGTCTTTAATAAGCCAGCTACGCAGTTTATCCCTTGTACAGATACACAGGAAGAATCACATGGGATCGACGTCATGTACTAACATAGGGCAAGGGTGCATAAGAGGACACAAGATCAAAGGGTAACAAGTATATGTTTTTTAACATGCCATGTAATCTCTTATTGATATGACATGTATATTCACACAGGCAGCTGAACATTGGAGTTACCCAGGGTAAAGGGACAAGGCATGTGACCCTTTAAATGACACATAATTTTATGTACCATGATTGATCTCTTTGAACACAATATCAAGGACATATTTCATTAGGGTTGGCTCCCATGATCCTTCCTAGGATGGTTTTGGTATCTTTTCCTACTTACGGTAGTACGATCGCTTCAACAGGACGTCCTAGACATAGTTGGAGTCTCTCTGAAAGTCCTGGAGTGAGATCATATATCTATTTTTGAGGTCCAGGTAGAGTCATGTATCAATGCAACCAATCCTACCAGACATCGATCCTATATATAGAATGTTAATCTTGATGTCTCATTACAGTCCCCCGGTTTATGATAAGTTACCTTTTTTGTATTAATATACATAATTACTAAGGGTGATGGTTGGGAGAGTTGGGATATCCTTTTTATGTATTGCAGAATGATTCAAGGAGCACGGGCTCTGCACGATTTGTCAAAACCAAGTGGCAATCCAAAGAAAAACAATGCATAGTGGAATGTTCTAGTATTTATTTTTTGAGTTGTATAGGAATATTTTGTGATACTATGTAATGAGGTAGTTTTTGTTTCTGGGTAGACGGTATCTAATTCATGGTAAGAACACTGTTTGGTTGGGTTGTGATCGGTTGATGACATGCTTGTGGTTGATATACTGGTTTTTGTGCAGGTCAGTTGTTGATATACTGGTTTTTGTGCAGGTCTGCTCGGCTGGCTGTACTCGTGCAGGTTTTTTTAGCAGCATGCGGGGATTTAACAGCGCTTTTTTAGCACTGTTAAAGGAGATATTTAACAGCGCTAAAAAAGCGCTGTTAAAGGCAACATATAACATCACTTTTTTAGCGCTGTTAAATATCTCCTTGAACAGCGCTTTTTTAGTGCCATTAAAGGAGACATTTAACAGCGCTTTTTTAGCGCTGTTAAAGGCGCATTTAACAGCGCTTTTTTAGCGCTGTTAAAGGGGACATTTAACAGCGCTTAAAATGGGCTGTGAAATGACCCCCCCCCCCTTATCAATGCTGAGCTTTACAGCGCTTTTCTAGCGCTGTTAAAGCCCGATTTTAGCGCTGTTATTGCCCGTTTTTGTAGTAGTGTAGGGAATAAGTAATTAGAATATTATTGGGTAAAAACCTATAGGGTACTATTGTTACATGGATATTGATATGGTACAGTAGTAACATCTGACTTGAACCACCCGATTGGTTACTATAGCTATGTAGACTTCCATCCTTATATTACTGTAAAGAAATTTAGATACTATACTAATTGGAGTTATAGAAATTTGAATTAATATGGAACCATATTTATTTGAAATATCATTCATTATAGTGTTTATAATCTCTATATTTTTCCATATAATATTTCTCCTAAAATTTAAAAAATGATTATGCCTCTTTGTAGTTTTAGGTATTATTGGTGAACCATTTAAATCTCTGTATCTATGATATTTTTTATTGTTTTTCCCTCACATTTATTCTTATTTTGAAGTAAAATATTATAGGTTCCACAAATATTTTTTCAATTACTAGTACCAAATACATAATTTATAAGAATCAGTTTATTTATCATTATAAATGATGTCTATGGAATAAGGTTATGTAAAGACCATTCATTTTGAGAGAACTAATTTTAGTTACTAGAGGATGCATATCAAAGACTATCCTTATTATATAAAGATATACATGCAACTATTTTTGTGAAAAACTATTGAAAATAGAGAACATATACTTGGATATATTTGATCAATAGTTTTCAGGAGATGTATGACTTATATTAGAAAAAATTAAAATTTCATATTAAGGAGAAGATGAAGAATATTATATTAAGGAATGATATTACAAATATATATGATAAGACTTTTTTATGATACAATGTGAACTTAATGTGAAAACTGTTCAATGTGAAGATAATTAGTGGGACGATTGTTGTTGATCACATTAATTAATTCAACAACATCACAAGTTAGTTTTAATCAGAAGGAATTATTCTAGATGATAAGGTATATATAGTTTTTTTTTCTTCTTTTCATTATAATTTTTAGGCTACTATAACAATTGGGATCAGTTATCTAGAAAGTAAACATTTGAAGCTGAATGATGTGTGAGACCTTATCCATCGTGGGGATATTCAAATAAGGGAATTTCTAAGATTATTTATTTATAGTATAAGAATGAGAGGAAGACATAGATGTCTAAACCAAGATAATAAAATAATAAGTATATATGTTTATGAAGTGTAAAATCATGACGCTATGTACAAAACATTTTTCAATATTATTAATGGTGTTGAGGATTTTAGTAATTTTTTATCAAATTTTATGAACAAGATGATCATTAAGAGTTTGAATGTGATATTAAATAGAGGATTTGTATGCATGAATTGTTATGTAGTTGAGATGATGGTGGGAATAAAGAATTAATGTTCCAAGAGAATGTAAATACTAAATGGGTTTCAAGGATAGTTATACTAGACCCAATAGAGCATACTACTCAATTGGGGTTGAGGAGATCAATAAGGGAAAAGGAATGTGAAGAGGTAATCATCATTATTACACTATTTGTTATTAAAATATGTTGTTAATCCAAAATTCAATGATTATGTAATCAAATTTAAGGATTCAATCATGTGGGTGGTATCTATGAAGGAGTATATTTCATCATTTCATTATAACAATTCTTGAGAACTGAAAAATTTCCCATGATGATTGAAACCAATGTAGGAAAATTCATTTTATATTGATAAGAAAGAACATGACAAGAAATAAGAGGTAGACTTCTAAGATAGAAGGGAATGTATTTAAAACTATAGAAGGTATGATATTAACTTAAATTTTCTCACATATATTCAATCTTACCACCATCTAGGTGGTTCTAAATATTTTCACATCAGCAGAGTTAAGTATTGAGTATCCTGAGGTAAAGAAACTTTTTGTTCATGTAGATGTTTTTCAGGATATTTATTTAAATTAATCCATTTGATTAGTTGATTCATGGATAGAATATATAGTGTTAAAACTCCATAATAGGTTATATAGATGAATGTAGGAATCCATGATTTATAATAACAAGTTTGATAAATTCATCATAATAAATTTATACAAATAGTGTGCCATAGTGTAACACAAATATTTTACGTCTTTTTGTGATGGAAATATTATATATATATTTATGTGTATTAAATTCTCATTTTATGATCATGTATTCATTGGATTAATGTGGTGAAGTGGAATTTGGTTGAGTATTTTGAGAATATCAACAGTGTAGAAGATGATTGGATATTGGGGTGGAAGATCAAGAGAGACTATCACGCTAGAACATTGATGTTATAATCAGATAACTACATTGGAAAAGTTTTGATAAGATTTAATAAGATGGAAGAAAAAATATTTCACATCCCCATATAATGCAATTTTAATTAATAAATAGATAATTCACTAAAGATACAATAAAAGTTTGAGTACATGAAATTATACAATATGAATCAGTTTTCGCAAGCTTGGTGTATTACATAATTTGTACATGACCAAATATTAATCTGGTATTAGAAGTTATGAGAAAACATATTTCTATCACATGACATAATATCTTGGAATCTATTAATATAATGCTAAGTTATATGAATGGTATATGAGAAGTATCCCTATACATTGGGAAAGGAAAGAATCTTTTAGGAGTATTCGGATAATGATGACTGAATTCATGTTGATAGCTGGAGGAGTATCACAAGGTATGTGTTTACATATAGGGGAATGGTAGTGTGATGGATATATAAATTATATAAATTGGTGGTACTATCCACTATATAGGAATAATAGATTTTTTAATAGAATCCTAGATGGAGATGTCTTGGCTAGTGATCTTCTTAAGGGAGCCAGATCGAATGGAAGAATAAAATCTATTACACTGTGATAGTCAGTGTGGTGCACATATTTCATAGAAACCATTTGTATCATTAATAGATAAATCCTATTCATTTTAATAACCATTTTATAAGAATCTTAATATATGATGGGTGGTTGACATTGAAATGGATTCATTAAACCAACAGTCTAGAATAAATGTGGATGACATGGACGGTCATTAAGAAGATGAGAATGTATCATTCCTTTGTTTATATTCATTGATTAATGGATAATGAAACAAAGGGTATGAGATATTTCTATTGGAAAATATATGAGAAATAATTTAGTATTTCATGAATTGATAGCTTGAAATTTAAACATTAGTGGGAAGAAACCATTGGAAAGGGAAGATGAAGAGGAGCTTGGATTATATATGTTTTTACAATTTGGAACAATGGAAGGATTTGTATTTTTGAGAAATCAAGCTTCAATTTGAATATTTTTTGGCCAATTTCCAAAAATAATTACTCACTATAGTAAATTTGATTAGAGACACTTATAATTATTTGGAGCAGTGCGGACTTAGCATGGCACTATAACAATATGTGTCTAGTGAAACTGATAGGATAATATAGCTCCACATACTTCCATCCACCATTAACTATGGCACAGTGGATATACTGTAATGATTGGAACTATAGTAAAATAAGTTACTAAAGTACCTCTATAATTTATGATATCATTAGATGTTGGATTTATAGACCCTGAATTTCAACTTATAATCGTGCTCCAAAAATTAGTGAAATGATACTCCCTCTACATTGACGTAAGAATAGTTCTTAAACCATATATATCACTATTTTTATAATCTTATTCTTGGTTCCTCCAACTCTAATCAACATCTATAAATTAACTATATTTAGTCATACTAATGTTTGTAAAACACAAGTATGTCAATAGTAAAATTAATAATCAAGATCATAACCATCGGTGGGTGTAACATATATTTGTGATCAAGGATCCTCTATATACCTTGGAAAATTATATATCCATAATAATTTTATTTCATAGTACCATTTGTTTAGTTTCTAATTGGTTGGTCATCCAAATTATTAAGACATTATATTAGATGATGCATAAACAAAAATTATTTACCAAGGGATATTTTCAAGGTACAAACTACATTATGAAGAGTCATTCCCATTAAATAATCTATAACACCACTAATGAATCTTGGGAACATCCTTATCCAAGAACATCTCATCATCTGAGATCATATATTTATTTAAAAAATAAAATTAAATAAATTATATCATTTTATAATAACAATGAAAATGAAATTTAAAGATTCATATTCCATAAAATCTCAGTAATAAACATCTATTCATTTAAAAATAAAACAACAAGTTGAGTAACAATCCTAACATGAACCAAACCCTATTTTACCTCTTTCACAATCTCATGATTATTTCATGATGAAAAACACTCATATATGTTTATACCACTTTATTTTTTGTATTTTTCAATTTTTTAATCGAAATCAATGTGGTGAATTAAATGGAATATTAATGTTACTTAAAATATTGTATGAAGGGCTAGAGATGTCTATTTATATCCTTTAAAACCATCGAACTGACTAAGAAGTACCTAACAAGGAATTAGAAATTAGTGTAGGTTGCAGTTCCATTTGTCCAAATAAATTGGTGCAGCATAATACCCATCAACCTATTGGTGGAGACCCACTGACAGGGATGGAAAAATCATTATTATTCAGCTAAAACCCACATACTGATTGGGTCTAGTTATAGAATTTAGTAAGCATATTTTTAGGCCGTTAACTACTTTGTGGCGGCTATAATGTATTTGGTGGTGTCCTATCTGATTCTATAATGGTTCTTGACCATTAATTTCTAGAATATTCCTAAGCTTTTTAGATTAGATAAAATTACTACCATAACTCCTTGGAAGATCATTATTAATAAAATCATATTTCATTATCTAAATACATGAATATATTCAATCTATAGAAGAAATCCTCAAATATCCATTCAAATTACCAAATTAATTTATCTCTCTTTTACCTTATCTCTCAAATATAACCACTCTCCAACATACATACTTCAATCAAGAATTTTCCATGATACATTGTAATTATGTTTCCAAAAAGAAAATTTGTCTTACCTCAAAATTATTTCACAAATGGTTCAAACTCGTTAAAAGTATGGGATGAGTTACTTTTCTACATGAAAATATTAATATAGTCTTGAGAAGCCAAAATTGTGACGGTTGTGTTCGTGGTCACTATTGTGACCATGGATGTTATACCATTGACCTCTCAAGTAGAGGGGTTGAGATTTAGGTGATCATATTTAGAATTAGTTTAACCCTTTATTAATTGTGTTTATCTATAACATAATATTCATATTGTATTTTTTGACATTTTCTCACATACTTTAATAAATTCGGTTCAATTGTTTCTATATTTCAATTATATTCATATTATCTTAATAAACATGAAGAGAATTTATAAACTATGTCACATTTGATTTCCACACATTAATATTTAAAAATATGTTAATTTTGAAACTAAATTTTTTTAAATATTTTTTAAAATGAAAAGTCACCCCCTCCTCTATCCATGATCATTGATAAGAAATTGGCATCGAATGAGTTATTTTCTATACTATCAACAGTACATTGACATAAAAAATCTATTTATTTATCAATTTTCTTTTTCTAATAATTTATTGATTTCAGATATAAATTTTATTTACAATATCTCATTCAAATTCACTTGATCCCATTTTTGACATAACAATTTACTCATGTTAGTAGAATCATATTTAAACTTCTATTTTTTTTTATTTTTAATACTTTTGGAAATTGGAAATATATGAGTTTGTTCCCACCGACGAGTCAGAAGAAAAATAGACTCCGGAAAATATCAATAATTTTCAAATGAAAAAAATTCTACGAATGTAATACATTCTAATCTTAACTGAAATTAGTATATTCATGTTTCTTTATGGAAAAATTATTATGAGATACCGAAATTGTTTTAAGTGAATCATGAAAGAACAAACAGAGTGATATAAAGGAGACTATGTATGTTTCCTCACGATTTTGAAATTTTTAATACAAATTATGTTGAATATATTACATACATGTTTATCATAATTACAAACATCATTAGCGTTATAAAGACCAAATGTTATGAATTATCTAAAAAAAATTAATAAAGATAATATTTTTGGTGTTACCTTGCTCATGGGTTCCTAATTTAATGGTTAGGAAAGAATCTAATGTTGTAAAAAAATATGGTAGTTGAGGAACTCATCAGATCTTTAATGACATATGTAATCATGATGAAACACAAAGTAGAAAAATAACAAAAAAAATCTGAATAAGTAATGAAACCATAACCTATAAATATACTAATGATAAAAATCCATATGTTATCTTCTTAACTATGCTCTTCTCATGAGGAAAATGTTAAATAAATTCCAAAATAACAAATTTAGGAAGAGGGTCAAACATTAAAAAAATCATAGATTAAATTATATAAATATTTAAAAGAAAGGTCACATAAAACTAGAGTGCCTCGTCTATATGAAAATTGTAAAATAAAATAAGAATGATAAAAATGATGTTAAGGTATCTATGTGGAGTTAAATTTATGATTATATAGACTTAACATCATCATATATATCATGTGACTAAACCTTAAAGTTCCTCAAGGAATATTTTGATGAATATACTGATATTAATATTAAATTCCCTATTTCATCCTCATTTTCCCATTATACTCCTTATTCTCATTCTTCTATCTCTTATTCTTTTTCTTGATCCTCTAATATGATTATTTATTAATACCTAAAATATACCTGAAATAAAAATTTAAATGGTTATCATTAACTAGAATCTTTATAAATAGAACTCGATAATTAACATAATCAATTTGGTTTGAAAAATGGAAAATGAAAAATAATTGTTATTCTTATCAGATAAAAACATGAATCTCCACAAAAATAAAAAATAAAAAGGATTTAAATACTATATAATAGAAAAAAATCACATTTAAAATTTTCCTAACACAAAGAAACGTTATTTAAAATTTTTGGATCTTAAAAATCCAAAAAAATAGGATTACTTTGGTTAATCTAATTTTGCATGATCTTCAAAAATTCATCAATAAACACTTTTGTTAAACGGTTTTCTAAAGCAAAATTATAAAATTATTGAATATAAATTGGTTATTTAATATATGAATGTTATTTAAAAAATGATTAGTATGGAATACTCTGTTTTATCAATATTTCTCCTAATTTATCAAAAACTTATACCACTAGAAAAAAATAGATCCCAAAATATTTATTGGCTAACATAATTAGACCCATATTTGTGTGGGTACCAAAATATTTAATTTATTATATTTATAAGAAAATATTCTTCTATGAAAACTCTAGGATGAAATATGGTACCTATATTATGGTTACTTGACACACATGTGTAGTGACCTCTCAGCAATCAATCTAGATGATAAATTTGAAGGAGTTTATATCACATTTAGCGATAATTATAGGGTTAATATTATCAATGAATGTACCATTTTTATTTCCCACCCTACCCCTGTAGAATAATATTTTATTCATAGATGGCTTGAAATATAATTTTATGAGTATCATATAGTTTTATGATAGTGTTTAAAAAATATTGTTCAAATAATATTTATGTAATTTTCATAATTCAATATGAAATGTTTTATTTACTAAATTAATCATTAAAATGTTTATAAACATTATTCAAAATTTATTATTAGAAAAAAATCATTTGTTTGAGTGCTATTGTGAGGGAGTCATGGAATTGTCTTAGACTCCTTGGTCAATGTTTCTCACATTATCTTCTTAAACCCTACTATTATAAAATATAATGAGATCTTCCAAATTGGGATTTAATGATAAAATGGATTGGGAAGACACCCCCATAGTATAAAACAAAAATCATCATTCAAATCAATAAAATGATCCATCTTTAACCTTTTTATAGCAATCAAACTGAATGTATATGAGGTATAATCTACACACATTTAATTTTTCTTGATTTTAAATGAATCATATGGGCTTATGTATTATCTCATTCAAGAGAAAATTATAAATCATTCATCATGTTTTGTAAAATGTTTGAAAATGAAAAAAATTAATATTATTTTTCATTGTAGTGATAAAGTGAATTTGACAATAATTAATTTAATTAATAATTCTCTTCCGAAGTCTATAAGGAATAATTTTAAACTCTATGCACACCCAAAAAAATAGGCTTATAGAGTGAATAAATTAAACAATCCAAGAAATCACCCAACCTCTTGTAAATGAATTTTATCTTCTAAAATACTTTTTTCTCATTCTTATCAATACTATTTTTAAGTATTTAATTGAATTATGAATAGGAATTTTCAAAAAATTACCCATTATGAGCATTGGTTTAATAAAAAAATTCAACCATTTCATTGTCATTTGTCACAATTTTTTTATTTAAAACACCATATAAAATCATTAAAAATTTAATTCTAAATCTAATTTTAGTGTTTCTTGGGTACTATAACTCAATAAAGATTACTGTGTTGTAATCCAAAAGAGTTAATTCATGGAATAATTAAATCATATTTAAATTAAAATTTTCCAAAACCTATTTCTAAAAATATTTTTGAAAATGATTTATCAAATGATCATTTTCATGCTAGAGAAGTTGAATAATAACATGAATCTCCTTGTAATTTTAATCCTAATTTTTTCAAAAAATATAAATACCATCCCATGAAAATTTCATCGGTTATTTACATGTGAGAACCCATACTTGTAGTTTGGTATTAAGTTATGTTGAACACCAATTCTTTTTCACTGACCTTGAACATAATAATCCTTAATTATGCCCTTAATTATGAAATTTGGGAAAATTCCATGAAAGATGAAATTAAATAATTCACTATAATTTTTGTATTGGATCTCATGGAAAGAAATACTGATCATTATGTTATTCAATATTTATGTCATTTCCGAAAAAACTAAATGAATTTGGTAATATTATAAAAAAGTATTTTTATAAGGAAAATTTTGTATCTAATAAAAATTTATTGAAAATTGTTAAACTTTAAATTTGTTAAATTTCTTGAATCGATACCAATATAATAGGAATTCACCTCTATCCTAAATATATAACTCATTAAAATTGATATCAAAAATTATTTTCTAAATTGTTTTATTTCCAAATATTTTATTGTAGAATAACCACCAATATTTCAATATCATAATTTTCAATATATATTTTTGAAATTACTAACAAAATTATGGTTTAAAATAATCCCCACAAGCATGGTAAAAATTAATTTAAAATTATCCAGTATCAAATTTTTCTAAAATGGAAAATCATGATTAAAAACTCTATTTAATGGATGTATAAAATGATTCATTACTCATTAAAATTTTATTTGATGAGGCTATTTTAATCCCAAGAAATGAAAAATTATGTTTTTAATTATTTGATTAAATAAATAAGGTATTTGAGATGAGATTTATAGGTGAACATAAGTTATTTATCATTTTTCAAATAACTCAGAAAAAAATGGAATTTTTTTAATCAAAAAAATACATCAATGATCTATTGAAATGAATCTTTGTGGATTATTATTGGGAAATTATCACTCCCACAGGTAAGAATAGTAATATTGCATTGAATAAATCTAGTAAAATGGATGATATAAAACCTTATAGATGTCAGATTTATTTTCTACATTTCATTATTGAAACCTACCCTGATATCATGTTCAGTGTTTTTCTTTTTGACTGTTTTAAATCAAATACAATGGAATATCATAAAAATGTTTTCAAAACAATTCATATTTATTTAAAAGGTTCTAAAAGGAATTATATATTATCCAAAAGGAACAAATTTTGATTTAAATTATTTTTTGGATGTTTATTTTAGTGAATTCAGATTATATAGGAAATATACCAGTGGGAAATTCTATCTACATGGAAAATACTTCTTCACATAGAGTAGAATAATGTATAATTATGATTCTCTTTCAATAGACTAAGTGGAATACATAACCATTACGTGTTATAGTGACCAAATTATATGGATATAACACACTTCATTAGATTTTGGTCTCATATTTGACTATATCCCCATCATATGTGACATTAACAGTGATATAAATAACTATTAAGAACCTATCAAATAGTCTCACATAAAAATAATTTACCTTCTTCACCATTTCCTATAAAATCAACTCTAGAGAGGTGACATATTATTTTATTTTTTCCCAAATAAAAATCAATTCACTCTTTCTTTCACAAAACCTATAGCCCCTGATTATTTTGAATTTATCAATGGTAAATTTGAAATTGTTCCCAGGTGACATTCCTTTTTTGCACCAAGAATACAATTAGTTATTTATAAAATCATTTTAATTTTTTTAAATCATAAATTTATTTCTTTAATTATTTATTTATAAATCATTTCTATGATCCCATATAATATCTCCATTATTCATGATTTTCTTATATCATTCACTTAGTTAAAATTTTCTCATCTAATAACTATTTTCAAATTTATTTTCTTATTCTTTTTATTTTTTATTTTTCCATTTTCCTTTGATTAATTTTAAATTATTCTTTTAACTATCAATTATATCTATATGATGATCTGATTATTTGGCATGTTTTAGATGTTATGGAGTGTTTTTAAAATTTCTTATCTTTTTACTATTATTATTTTTTCTATTTCTATATCTTTAATTATTTTATTATTTTGGTATTTATGGAAATAAAAAAGTGTTTTCAATTAAAATAATTCTTAAATTGTATTTTTCAAACATATTTATTCCTTTTCAAATTAATTTTGATCTTCATTGAGTTTTTCTTAAAAATAATTCAAATAATTAACAATTCCTCTTATTATTTTCCATATTTTATTTTTTTCAATTTTTGATATTAAAAAAGTGGGAGAAATATCATTAATATTAAGTGGGAGGGATTTTCTATGATTTTTTTCAAGGGAAGGGATTTTAAAATCACTTAAACTCATATTTTTTTTATTTTATTCTTTTCATTATACATTTTACATCACAAGTTAAATGAATATCTATTTATCTCTACATAATAAATTCTATATATTTCATTCTTTATCTATGAAGAATTAGTATTTTTATATTAAGTGTTTATGATCATAAAAAATGGTGATATTGTTCTACCACACTCTTTCTCATTATGCTTTCGGTATCACAATAACAAACTCATCTTTTCACATTTACATTTATGTGAGTTTTAGTATTTTCCTTTTTTTTCTAATTTCAAATTACATGTCATATTAACGATACTTTAAATCATAGACAAAGGATTAAATGAATCTCTTTTAATATATAAAAGCATTGAATTTTTTATGAGAACCTTAGAAAATATAGCAGGATAAATATGTGGTGGTGACATGTTTTCATAACTATTGTTGAATAAATGTACCTTTTAGATCATTAAAAGAGTTAGAACAACTATCTGGTTGTGAAATATTACTGAATTTACACTTACAATTTTCCACTGCCCAGCGGAGGTTTATCGACTAGATTACATGAGTTCTAAAATCTATGAAGAATACAAACATGCCACCAAATACACTATGGTGGCTACTGGGTATCTAGTGGTGTCATAAATTTTTTTCCTATGGTGAATTTTTTCAAGTCAAAAGTCAATAATTCCAATTTGGATAAGCTTCATGACACCATATTTATTCCATATTATTTTATAGTCTTCTAATGCCTAAAATATGACTCCCATGTCTCCTTGGAATATATTATTACATACAAAAAAAATTCTTGATCTGAGTTGTAACATCCCAGGTAAATAAAGAATATGACATTTTCATATTTATCAATATTTGTGAATAAAATGTTAATATTAATTTAAAGGTAATTCTATGTTAGATGGAGTACCCAATATGAAAAAATGAGTTTCTTTGAAATCTTACGTTGCACACTAATAATATAATAATATTATTTGAAATGGTAGTTAACGCCTGGACATTGTAATGGTGGGAATGAACACAACATAATACCAAATGATTATATATGTTTGTTAAATATTTTAACATTTACCCAATAAAATAGAGTCTTAAAATGTGAATGAATCCAATTTTTTGAATAAATATTTTGATATTCTTTAAAAGGTCGATTAACCGCCTTTTGATGGAGAACCCTTTTTAATTATACATTTTTTCAATATAATATGTTATATTTGACAAAATAAAATCCTTCTTTACAATTGGGACATCAAAATTTACTTTTTCAAAAAAATTTTGGTTATTCCGATTAATTTTATTTTTTAATGAATAGTGAAAAGTGTTGTATTTTAATTCAATATCCCCTTTTAATCTAATTTATTTATTTGCATAGATTATCTTTTTAATTGAGTTTAATGTGTAGTTAAAATATATTTTAACCATTTAATACAATTATGGTCATTGGAATTAATTTCCCTTTGAAATTGGACATAAATAAGTGTCAATCATTTGATATATATTATTTGTTAAAAACACATTCTTTGTTTTGATAGCAGGAATTAATTATAAAATTAATTACTGAAACTTCTATGTTTTTAATTTGGTAAAATGGACATCATTTTTTAATTTTTAATATCAAATTTACTTCGGATAAATTGTTTTGTATTTTTTTGACAAATGTTCATTTTTAATGAATAGTTAAAAATACTGCATGTTACATCAAAACCACTTTTTCATCTTAATTAATTATATAGTTAGATTTTACTTTTAATTGGTTTTAAATTATAATATAATTATTTTATTTATCACTTAATACAATTTTACTCATTGGAATTAATTTCACTTTTCAATTGGATGTAAAAACAAGTCAATCATTGGATAAATTTTACTTCTTAAAAACCTGTTTTTGGTTTTGACAACGGGAATTATTTTTAAATAAATTACTATAATTTCTCTATTTGTAATTTTTTAAAATGGATTCCATATTTGGAATCATATGTGCCAAATAATTTAATTAATACTCTTTTGTTTTTTGGACATTGTGAATAGTAACAACATCAATTATCTTTAATTTTTGTGATTAATTAGTAATCAGGTAGTTAAGGGTAATAAAATAATATCATAATAACACAAAATTATCCATCCATGTGTCTTAATGCTTTTTTTAGTCATGGAGGACCATGGGATGCCTTGTTCCATCTTAGGGACCCCATGAAATTACTTTTGTGTGATAGGGACCTTTTATCGTATTATTTTTTAAAAATGGGAAATATAATAAAAGTATGTAATACCTAAGTAAAAAAATTTTAATTTTGTATATATAAATGATCTCTTTTACTATAAATAGTAATTTAAAATATAAAAATATTTCCTACATCATGGTTTTTTATTTAGAGTTTTTAGACATTAAATAAATAAATTTATATATGACACAATGTTGATGCAGTTATTACCTCATTAATGAAAGATTTTAATATATGATATTATTAGTGTGAAAATAACTTTTTTTGAAACATCATATGCTATACAAGAATATTATAGATAATCATGAAATTTTAAATATATGCTAATGCTTTTATTTCGAACGAATAAAGCTTTTATGCCTTTATCAAAATCCAACTACCAAATAGTGTCGAAATTGGCATAAATGAGTTTTTAAAACAAATGTTATTTTATTAGATGGTATAATAGTCTAAAAAAATCTAATATTATGAAAAATGATATATAATATATTAATAAAATAATTATTGATACAATTATGGGACTATTGAATTTTAATGTAATTATTATGACCTTATAGTTTGAAAAGCAATACGTGGTATGAATTATTAATTTTAACTAAGGGTTAAAATGAAAATATAAGGTTAATTCTATGACATAAACATTTATAAATCCTATTGGTTGATGGTATTTCTACCCCTTATCCTCTTATTCTCTAAATATATCATTTTGGAACCATTCTTATTTGAAAAACATTTTATAATAAATTAATATTTCATGACTTTCCAAGAGTGCCCCTGCTCCCTTTATAAAAGGCCCCCACGTCTACACCCTTAACCCCAACTCTCAAGACCTTTGCTCATCCAAACTCTACTAATATTGTCTCTCAAAATCCCTCTCATACTCCGGATGCCTCACTTTGTTCAAGAGTTTTCCAAGGAATCCTTTGACTTAAATCAAAAAGAGTAACCCAATTTAAGGGTAATGTCTTCTCTCATGTTTCCTTCATTTATTTTCCTTCTTCACTCACCAATATCTTCTTATTATTTGATCCCATGATAAAAAAATATTACTCAATATACTATTATTTTTTATGAAAATTATTCTACCTGCACATACACAATCCTCCGTCTAATGGTTAAAGAACAAACTGTTTCTATGGGTGGCGAATTACTGCCTCACGAAACGATGATTGTTCAATATTATTTTAACACCACTCATGGTGGCCATTATGATTGAACTATATTTATATATGATATTTATTATATTTATTCCCTCTATATCCTTCTTTATTTTATATTTAAAACCTACCATTATGCTTTTCATGTTGTGGAACTGCGATAATTTAATCTGAGGAAGTGTGGACTACCGCCCTCTAAAATGATGTAACTCAATCATGCCAAACATGGAATTTATAATAAATGTAATTAATGAACTTATGTTTCATATATAACACATATATTATACTTTAATTATAATATATCTATGTCTCATTTAGTTTTAATTCCATTAATATGAAAAATTAATGAAAGTAGCGTTCATGCGTACGTACGACCTATCGTCTCCATGAACGGTGCATTTCATTTTTAATCAACAAATGTTATGGAGTAGTATAAAGTGAATATATAATGGATATATATGATATTTAAATCGTTAATACTTTTTTGGATATGATGTACTTATAACTACATGTACAATTTCTTTTCTAACAAATTCATTTTTGACTCATGTACCGAACATCGACAAAACGTATAATATAAAGTCTCATAATTAACTAATTATTATTAAATTATTATATGTTATATGAATTTAACAATAAAATTTAAATTAAGTACTTCATAAATTATAAACTGGGCTATATTTATTATTTAGGAATATAAACAACGAGTGAGAACAAGTCAGACTTGAGGTAAGGGATCCTACCTCTATCTTTCTTTTTAAAGTACTCTCTATTATGTCATTCCTTTTAAGATCCTATTTATTATGTTGGGGATGTTCGTTTATATTCCTTTTACGTTAATTTTTATGTTCATATGATTAGAGACCTTATTTGATCTCATCGATCAAATTTTGGATCTTTTGAGTGGCGTTGTTTGGCTGCCGAATTTTCGTGAGGGGATTTCTTATCTCACATTTAATTCCATGAGATTTCCATTGTTCCCCAATTATTTATTTCATTTGGTGTATTGTATACTGTCATTTGATATATATTATCATGATTCTATTTATATTCATGTTATTTTGTGATTCATTTGGTTCTTATTATCTTGTGGTCATACTACTTGATTAATTACAACGAGGTAAGGGGTTTTTATCTCACTTTTTATTCCCGTGAGATTCATGCTATATTTTCCCCTATCTCCTCTGAGTGGTGTATGTACATCCAATTGTTCTACTATCTGGGTATTATAATTTTGTTTATGGGTCTTTACATCAATGTTGTATGGTCTTTCTTTCATTGGGTGTACGTTTCGAAAGTTACAAAAATCGGTAAGGGAACCTTTCACCCGCCTCTTTTTAAAAGGCTTATTTTTGTTAGGCCTTATAATTTACATCTTCTTATGTTGGGGTATGTTCTTATATATCTTTATTTCTATAAATGTTATGTCCAAGTGATGAGATACCCTTTTTATCTTTCATCAACTCATTTTATGAAGATTAACATGACGTCATTAGGCTATCAATTTTTTTGCAAGGAAACTTCTTAATCCAATTTCAATTCATTGGGTTAAACCTCTAATTCTTGATTTTGTCGTGGTATGAATATGTGGGTATGACCTCTGATTGTTTTACACATAATATCCTCTTATATTGTGTGTATTTATATTTGTCACACATAATTAAGTAATTTATTTATCCTTGATCTAAGGATTTTGTATTTGTATGGGACGTCATCTCAATCTTTTTCATAGAGGAATATTTTCATTTATACAGAACAATATTTTATACAGTGTATAAACCCCTTTTACTTTTACTTTTATTCAAAAGTAATCTTTCTTCTATGAAGCGTTTTACTAAATGGCAAATATTATTTTTTAACGTACGCGGTGACAACGTCCTTTCCGCCGCCACGTGTATTATTTGATATTTGGATTCCTCAACAAGCCATAATGTTTGAAAAGAAAATAAATACCATATACACTATTACATATTTTGGTATTGAAAATGTTTTCGATAAAGTATTCATTTATGTCAATATATTTAAATGATATATTGTGATTGAAATGTTGAAATGTTATCATTCTTTTATATTAGTTTTAATTGTTATGATTTTATTATGGAACATGAACAATTGATGGGTGGTTACGTGATAAACCAAATGATGGGTGGTGCCTTGAAAACCAGGACAGGTGGTTACGTTATAACCTCCAATGCATTGGGTATGGAAGTCGGCCATATGGCTATTCCATTTAGTGACATGTGTGGAAGTCAACCGTATAGTTATTCCATTTATGTATGTTTATGTCAGAAGTTACCTTTATATGTTATGTGTTCATTATATGGGTTTTATGGGGATCTATTGGTTACAAATGGGTTTGCAATGATCATTTATTTAGGGAAAATTATTTACTAATTCATAAAGGAAAAAATTATTACTTATGATAAAGTATTCCTGATTTACATATTATTTTGAAAAACTAACAGTTTCCCTTCTTTAGGTATTTCTTACTGAACTCTTTATGCTCATCCAACATTTTAGAAATGTTTTTCATAGGAAATAAAGTGTAAAAGGGTCAAGGACTGGATCAAGGACATTTCATGTTGTCTAAAACATGGAAGTAGACATGTTTCTTTTTAAGGGTTTTTATTTTATGAAAAAAATGTAAACTGAGTAGAAGTGTCTACTTTGTAATCTTTGAGATGTAAAAGTTCTATCCTAAATCTCTAAAAAAATATACCTGAAAAGATCCTTAATGTGAATTTTTCATTTAATTCATGATTATGTAATGTTTTAAGGCCAGGTCCTTATAGTTGGTATCAAAGGTCAGTTTAGATAACATTAGAGGTTAAGGTATTCATTAGGCATAAGTGACATTACCATAAAGGTTAGGATTTCATAAAGAGTCATAGTTTTAGATAATGTGAATGATTATAAGATAACATTAATACTTATATCTTAGTATTTAACCTACTCAAGAAGATATTATATGACGATTCTAATGATATAATCACACTAACCTTATTGGTTTTTGTAAATGGCTGGATCTAGTAGTCACCAAAGCAACAGGGGATGTGAAGAAAACTGTGACGATTTTCTAAAAAACAAATGAATGATATGGGAGCTTCAATTAGAACTCTTGTGGTTATTCTCGACCAACTAATATGAGTCATGATTAACCACTTGAACCTTGGTGAGTTCTCTAATGCATCATGTATGAGTTAACCAAATCACTATGGATGTTTAGGTAAAAATTATAAAGGTAACCATTATGGGTTATATGATCCTTAATTTTGAGGTAATTATGTGTTACTATATGTTATGATGGAAAATTAATGGCATGAGATAAAATTGAGGTTAAATTTTGTTATGGTTATTTTTGAAGATTTTATCTCTTTTTGGGGAATGGTTTAGGAATTATATAGTTTTGGAAAATGGACAACATGTAGACCGTGTGACAACCCGTCGCGTTGGAAGAAGCTGTAGGAATTGAACCATAACCAAAGTGCGACTGGGATTTATCACCTACCACTAGACTACATGAAGTCCCAGGTTAGTTTGACTAATCATTTTTAGTTATATGATTTTATGAATCAGGAATAAGTTTATTTTGGGTTATCTATGGAAATGATTAACCTATCATGGAGGATAGGTGATTAGGTTAACCACTTTTCAGTATGAGACTTTAAGAGTAAATGATGTTATTTGGAGATAAATGTTAAGATTTACCTTGGAATAATATGTGATTAAATCCTTCCGTGATTTGGGTTTCAATCATAGTTTGGAGTACATTACATAATTTTATGGATAAATGTTTATTGAATGTCCTTTATTGAACTTTGGGATTTTTTGGCAAAATTTTAGAGATTAAGAGTAGTTTTTCTTTTTGTAAAAGATTTTACTTTTGGGGATTATCTAATCATTTACTAACCATTTGGTTTTTGGTCTAAATAAATGGGAAATATATAGTTATGTTTTGTGGATTAGGTGATTCTCTAGAAGCTTATTATAGCACTCTTAATGTGAACAAGTCATCCTAAATACTCATCTTTTGGAGAAAATGCGAGTTTGTGTGGTAAATCTAGTAATATATGAAAGTATACATGACAAGTAAGTTTGTTTCCTTATGATTTATTTACGCTCATAAATAAATTTCTCAATGAAAAGTATCTTAAAACAAAAACGTTGTATGCTAACTTTTCCTACTAGGGAATCAAATACCATTTAACCCATCACAAGTTTGTGATTTTCTGGTGGTTAACTTTCTCTTAAACATGTTTTCTATCACTCTCCTTCAGAACATAACCCCCTTTTTCTCTTCCATGTCCATTTTTTCCTACTTGGAATCACAGTATGGGTTAACTCAGGTGACCTTTTTAATTCTATTTCTTTCTTTTAATGTGACATTTTAATTGAGTATTTTTTTGATGTGGGGTTTTCAATGATGTTTTCGAGCCCAATTTTAAAATTGCAAGGACACAATTCCAAAAAGGGGGGAAGGATGTAACATACAAGGTAAATAAAGAATATGAAATTTTCATATTTATCAATATTTGTGAATGAAATTTTAATATTACTTTAAATGAAATTCTATGTTCAATGGCTTACCCAATACGCAACAACGAGTTTCAATAAAATCTTACATTGTACACTAATAATATAATTATATTGTTTTAAATGGTAGTGAACACCTAGCCATTGTAATGGTAGGAATTAATTGAACCAAATAACAAATGATTATATATGTCTGTTACGTATTGTAATAATTACCCAATAAACGATCGATGCTTAAAATGCGAATGAATCCAATTTTAAGCATAAATATTCTAATATTTTTTAAAAGGTTTATTAACTACATTTTGATTAAGAACCCTTTTTAAATCTACATTTTTTCAATATTCTATGTTATATTTGATAAAATAAAACCCTTATTTGGAATCAGGCCATGAAAATTTACTTTGTGAAAATTTTTGTTGTTTTTCCGTTAAAGTTCATTTTGTAATGAATAATGAAAAATACCATATTTTATTTCAATATGACCTTTTTAATATAATTTATTTACACAGTTAGATTATATTTTTAACTAATTTTATTGTGTAGTTAAAATATATTTTTACCACTTAATCCAATGGTGGTCATTGCAATTAATTTCACTTCTAAATTGGACATAAACCTGTGTCAATCTTTTGATAGATATTGTTTCTTAAAAACAAGCTATTTGTTTTGATAGTGGGAATTAGTTATATAATTAGTTAATGAAAAATATATGTTTTGAATTTGGTAAAATGGATATCATTTTTGAATTTGGAATATCATATTTACTTTGGATAAATTTTGGGTATTTTTCTGACAAGTGTTCATTTTTAATGAATATTGAACAATACTGCATTTTACTTCAAAACTGCTTTTTCATCTATTATAATTATATAGTTAGATTGTGATTTTTATTTATTTTAAAGGGTAATTTAAATATGTTTTTGTCACTTAATAAAATTTTATTCATTGGATGTAATTTCACTTTTTAATTGGATGTTAAAAAATTCAATCTTTATATAAATTTTACTTCTTAAAAACTCGTCTTTGCTTTTGACAAATGGAATTATTTTTAAATTAATTACTGAAATTTATATGTTCACAATTTGGTAAAATTGATTCCATATTTGAAATCATATGGTCCAAATTATTTAATTAATACTCTTTTGTTTTTGGACATTATGAATTGTAACGACGGAAATTATCTTTAATTATCGTGATTAATTAGTAATATGGTAGTTAAGGGTAATAAAATAATATCAGAATAATACAAAATTACCCAACCATGAGTCTTAGTGATGTTTTTGAGTCATGTCCGACCATGGGATGCCTTGTGCCAACTTAGGGACCCCGTGGAATTACTTTTGTGTGATAGTGACCTCTTATCATATTATTTTTAAGGAAAGGAAATATAATAAAATTTTGTAATACCTAAGTAAAAAAATTTTAATTTTGTTTATATAAATGATATCTTTGACAATAATTAGTCCATGTAAGGCTAAAATTACTTCCTACTTCATGATTTTTTATTTAGAATTTTTAAACATTATGTAAATAAATTTATTTATGACACAATGATGATGGAGTTTTTACGTCATTAATGAAACAATTAAATATATGATATTATACGTGTTAAAATAAGTTTTTAGAAACTTTTGATGCCATCCACGAATTTTATTGACAATTATGAAATTTAAAAGATATTTTAATGCTTTTATTTCTAAGGAATAAAGCTTTTATGCCTTTATCAAAAGTCTTCTACCAAATAGTGTCGAAATTAGAATAAATGAGTTTTTAAAACAAATGTTATTTTATTAAATGGTATAATAGTCTAAAAAAATCTAATAATCAGACAACATACATATAATATATTAATAATATCATTATTTGTACAATTATGTGACTATTGGAATTTTAACGTAATTATTATGAACTTATTGTTTGAAAATAAAAAAAAGTCATGGTAAGAATTATTAATTTTAAATAAGGGTAAAAATGAATTGATAAGTTGAATTATATAACTGCCACTTGTCTAAAACATATTGTTTGAGTGTATTTCTACTTCTTATATTCTTATCCATGAAATATATCATTTTTGAACCATTTTAATTTGAAAAAAAATTTATAATAAATTAATATTTCATGACTTTCCAAGAGTGCCCATGCACCCTCTTATAAAAGGCCCCCACCTCTACCCCCTTTCCCACACCTCTCAAGCCCTTGTCTTATCCAAAATATCCTCATATTGTCTCTACAAATCCCTCTATTACACCTAGAATCCACACTTTTGGTAGAATTCATTCCAAGGAAGCCTTTGGCTCAAATCAAAAAGAGTTACCTGATTTAAAGGTAATGCCTTCTCTCGAGTTTCTTTCCTTTATTTTCCTTCTTCACTCACCACTATCTTCTTGTTATTTGGTACCATAATAAATCCATTATCTTCAATATACTAGGATTTTTTTATGAAATTGATTCTACCTGCACATGTACACACCTCTGTCTAATGGTTAATGATCATATTGTTTCTGTGGGTGGCGAATTACTATCTCACGAAACGATGATTGTTCAATCTTCATATAACACATCTCATAGTGTCAATAATGATGGAACTATATTTATATATGATATATATTATATTTATGACCACTATATGCTTTTTTATTTTATATTTAAAACATACCTTTATGCTTTTCATGTTGTGGAACTTCCGTAATTTCATCCGAGGAAGTGTGGACCACCGCCGCCTCAAGTGATGCGACTAATTCATTCCAAACATGGAATTTATAATTAATGTAATTAATGAAATTATTTTACCTCTATAAAATATATATTATACTGGAATTATAATATATCTATCTCACATTTAGTTTTAATTCCATTAATATGAAAACAATGAAAGTAGCGTTCATGCGTACGTACGACCTACCGTCTCCATGAATTGTGCATTTCATTTTTTATCTCCAATTTTTTTGGAATAGTATAAAGTGAATATATAATTGATATATATGATATTTAAATTGTTAATACTTCTTTGTATATGATGTACTTATAACTACATGGTTTTTTCTTTTCAAACAAATTCATTTTTGACTCAAGTACCGAACATCGAAAAAATGTATAATATGAACTCAAATAATTATATAATTATTATAACATGATAATTTGTTATATTAATTGAATAAAAAACATTAATGGATGTCCTTAAATGATTATTAACTGACTTAAGTTTATTATTCGGGAATATAAAGAACGAATGACAACAAGTCAGCCACTGGATTCCAGCCACTTGATTCCAGCCCCTAACATGATTTATTCCGAGAGAACTGATCCTCGAGCCATATATCATATTTCAACTATTAATAAGTCCCATAAAATGTATTCTCAATGGACATATCTGTCGAAGGGGTCCAAAGGTGACAGACGATGCATCATTCAGACGCCCGGTCTGTGAGATATGGGTACTTTTGTTAAATGGGGCTGGTTGGATTCAGGCCTGATCCAACCCAGGTCATACATAAAACATTTTCAAAACAAACATAGAGTTTCTTCAAAGGGACGTCTTGTCACAAGAGTCCCTATTCCATAGATGGTGCATTAATTAGATGCTCAGTTTGTTAGTTACATCACTTTCCATTAAACGGGGGTGGTCGCACCTCGGTCCGGCCCAGCTTGGTCCATCCCACCAGAATATGCCAAAGGGACTGCATCCCAAAATGGATAACAATGCCACTGACGATGTGTCGAATGAACACCTAGTTTTCCAGTTAAATATGTTTCTTTATTCAGGGAGCAGTTGTGTCTGGGCTCGGTCTGACTCTGTCAGACCGGTCGGATGCAATTGGTCCCTGGGTCGACCTGACCCTACTCGGGTCTGCCTTGTTAAGAGTTGTCCCGGTTCACTGGGTCAGACCAGTCAGGGTCAGACCGGTTTGGTTTTTGTGTCCGAACAATGGTTGGCCCGGCCCGCTGGGTGGTTCTCGGCCCACACGTGATGGCCCACTGGGCTGTGGGTCCGGCCTGCTGGGAGGGTCTGGTCTACTCAGTCCACCAACGTCTAGCCATAATGCCAGGAGGCAGACCATTTTATTCCGCAGGACCAACGGTTTCAGGGCTATTTGGACAACCGTCCTCTTCGCAATGCCCTTGTCCCGCGCAGCTGGCTCGGGTCGGACGCCTTCGACCCTCGCGAGTCGCCGTCATGGACCCCCTTCCATCACTCGTGGTCAGTTTCCACGGGTCTCCTTCAGACCCCATCGGTCAATTCTGACATGGCGCACCAGTGGTTTATTTTGGGGTCACCGGACGTGTTCTGGTTTCCATTAATGGTGTTGTCTGTGCCTATAGCTCTCCGGCACTACCACTGTTATAGTGTCCTACTATTTTACATTTCTATAAATCTGATGAAACCATCCCCAATGAACGCAACATGAGTAATGGGGCAAAGGGTTCATGCTTTGTTCGTTTGGTCCATGCCCTCCACGTTAATGTGATAGAAAGTGGGAGGGTATTTAATTCATCAATGATAAAGTCAAAAGATAAACCCCCTACCTGGAAGAGACTTTCACTGATGAAGATCGACAACCCTTCTTGGTTGTTGTCGTCGGTTCTTAATTCGGTGGAGCTCATCACCGCTTCCAGAAACTGGTATCATATTCCAAGTGGCTGGCATCGTGGTACTTTTCCAGAGCTTCATCACTTGGTGAATCCATGACAACAATTTATCCCGAGATCTATATTAATAGGAGAGGGGGTGGGTGAGTAATATACATGGAATTAATTGGGTTCATTTAGTTAACGAACCATCCAAATTTAAATGGTGCAGTTACAAGAATAAAGTGGAGTAGGGAATTCAATGGATGGACATGCCATCCGTCCCTCCAATGCCTCTCATCGGTTGGAGAAAAGAAAGTAAAAATAATAGTATAATTGTTATTTTATTATTCTTTAAAAAGGTCAAAAGAATATCTTCTTCTCTTGACAAACTACTATCGAAGTGAATCCTCCCATAAATAAATCCCGGTGCTACGGATTCAATGGTGCTCCCGAATAATCGATTAGAGCAACGAGTCAAATGATAGAAAATACTGCCAGTACATTTAGTGAATGTCCTGGAAAAAAAGTACAGAAAATTATTAACAGTCACTCTCAACCCGCTCCAATCAAGGTTAAGGCTCTGGCTAAGGATAACATGTCCCAAAATACTCAACAGTACTATTGCATTTTCAATATGAGGGACCGTTTAGAAGTTATCGATTTTAACAATAAAAAATATTACTTAATTATTTTATTTATGGACAAAATCTAACATCCATAGTTGGCATGTGTCAAACAATGTTACTATATGCCAAAAGAAATTATACCCCCATGATTTCAACGGTGGTCTTAGTTTTTTAATCCGAGTCACCATTTGTGAGTTATAAGCATTTCAAAAATAAAATAACTTTATTTATTTATTTTATTAACGGTTATGCCATTTTCAGGTTCTCTCACCAGAGGTCTACACCGACTAAACTTAAGTCGTTCCTATGGTAAACCTATTATCTTGAACACAAAGGTGTCCTCAGATATCTGATCCTATCACCCATTTAAGAGTTATTATACTTTTTTAGGAATACCACTCATTCGTGCAATTTTAAACTTAACATTTTTCGACTGATCATTCCTAGCACTCAAACCCTCAATATCATGCACCGTCAGATTTCACGCTCTTCAGATAATTCCATATAATTAAAAAATATATACATAAATTCTAGGACATAACATTCTTCCCATCTTAGGGATTTACATCCCTGAAAGACAAAACAAATGAAAATCAAACAAATAAGGGTACTAAGAAAAAATATGAGCCTTCCACTCCTACGTTCTCTTCTGGAGGTTCCTGTGCTGCCACCAAAATCGCACAAGAGGGATCAACTGTACATTAATGAATAGGTCCTATAGATCCTCTATCTCAACCATGAACTCTGTAAAAGTCACCCCAGCATTAAAGTCTAAATTTCCATAGTTGATAACGTGTGATGGATCACGCACGAATCTCTTCAACTGTAACACATGGAAAACATTATGCACCTGGTGCATCTATGTGGGAATAGATAGATTGTATTCCACCTCACCCACTCTACTGAGAATCTAGAAAGATCCGATGAAACTCAGAGATAGCTTTCCGCCCCCACCAAATCTCAGCAATCCTCGTCGGGGTTGAGACCCATATGATGACATGATCTCCTTCCTCGGACCCCAAGGGTCTCCACCTCATGTCAGCATAAGTCTTCATCTGGCTCTGTGAAGTCTTCAATAGCTGACAAGTGAGGTGTCGTGGTAAAAACTCTTCCACGTCTTCCTTCAACTATGGCTACCAGTACTGAAGGAGGAGGTCCTGGAATATCTTCAGCACTCCAAGATGTACCGTTAATGTGGATGTATCGATATCCCTCAACACCTACCCTGAATCATCATTGGTATTATGGAGTATCCTATGAAGAGAATAACATGATCCCCACCGTCAAAAAATCTTTCCGGACACCATCCTGAGGATAACTAAGCACGTCCGGCCTCACTATAAACGTCCTTAAATTGTTCCTCCAGAACACGCTAATGAATCGGGAGAGTGAAACTCATAGACTAAACGTTAACTACTCCATATTATTCAGTGAAGGATATCCGCAATGTGACAATCTACTCTAACTCCTCACGCAGCAGTTGGAGACGAGACCTCCTGTTGAGTGCAACTACTACCCTATTCCCCTTCTCAAGAGTATAGACTATCTCAAAGTCATATTCCTAGAGGAAATCTACCCATTGTCATTGTCTCAGGTTCAGGTCCTATGGTGAGAAGATATGCCTAGAAATTTTTTGATCATAGTAAACAGTAAATCATTCACCCATCAAATTGTTTGACAGCATCATCAGTGCAAAGATCACAACTTCTAACTCCTATTCATGGGTACCGTAGTTTTTCTCGTGATGTGTCTACTTCCATGATCCATCAGAAATCACTACCCAATACTTCATTAGGAAACAAACAAGTATAGTCCATGATGCGTCATAGTAGAATACAGACCCAATGGCCTCTTTTGGTGGCCTCAAGATGGTGGCACTCTCCAGTCTCTGTCTCAGCTCCTGAAAGATCTACTGACACATCTTCGACCATTGGAAAGGATCCCCCTTCTTCATCAAAGCTGACAAGGATGCCACTACCCTGGAGAAGTCTCGTACAAATCTCTGGTAGTTACCAGCCCAAGCATAAGTTCAGCTCCCTTCGGGGAGGTAATCCTGGAAACATCTTTTGAAAATATGTCCCCACACTCTTCCACTACTATTGGGAACTGAAAACTCAAAACTCTTCCAGCCATGAGGGTAAGGTTGGCTGAATCATGATTGATTGGTTGCACCCTATTATGAATGAATTTATCCTATACTGCCTGGGTTTCCATTTTTTTAACCGAAAATGGAAAACACCATTACAATTTTGTAGATATACTGCATCATTTTTGCCTAATATGGACAATCTGAGTATGAAATTTGGATATATTTTCCGTACCCAAACCAATGTCATAAGACCTCGACGATGCCACCAAGGGGTTCTAATAGAAACTTCCACCTCAAGGGTCATATCACACTGCCGACATATGTTTTATTATCGAGTCTCATCCTAAAGGTATCTCCAGACGTAATAGTCATGTGATTGGTTTAACCGGAAACTCTAGGTATTGAATAAGATTTTTAGAAAGAAAGAATTATTGGTACTTATTTATATTAATAAAATAGATAGTAGTATACACAGATCGTCCCTCATATCATTCATGGAGCCCTTGGGTCACACACCTTAACTGCTTGCAGTTACTCCATTCCCCTGACCTCCATCTCCCAATGACTGGTGAGGATCAAATTTGGGGGTGGTTGTAACATTTCGAAATGTATACCACCTCATACTACACTCCTAGCTTCACATCCATGTCTGTTGCCCTGCAGATTCCTTTGTCCCTATAACTTCCTCTTCTTGAAACATTTTAGATGCCCACGTCTCTGAGAATGGTTTGAGTTTCCTAATTCCCACTACTAACACATACTGGATATATCTTCTCAGCCTAAGAACATTCAACCAAACATTTTCTATCTAGCACCCCAACATAAGTAGGAATTCATAAATGAATTGTGCTAGCTTAAATGTCCCTAAACACACCTCGCTCGAAGGTCTGAGCCCGGAAGCACTGGCAATACTATATTAATCGAGTACCTGGAAAGGTCAGTACTTCTCAATGAATACTCAGCTACCAACATGCTGTCCTACCAAAGCTGTAAATGCTATGGGGAACACTCACCCCTTATATTTTTATGGAAATAGTCTCCCTTTTCTAAGGAAGGTTCTCAAGATTGTCTAAAAAAAATTCACCTCTTTGCATGATCCGGGTAATCTAAACATTGTCATTGTCCTCCTGATCCATGTAGAAGGATCTCTACTAGGACCGCTATCTGATTGAATGATGCCCTAGATAGATGAAAACATGGGCACCTCCCCAATACAGTCCATAGTAGACAGTGTTTTGGGATCGCCTCAGAACTGGAGGGGTATCTGATGCTGAAACTCATGTAAGGAAATAAGCCTGCATGTTTAGTATACCGGTACCTCCGGTTGTAACTTCTGACCAACAGGAAGTGACATAGCTGGTACACTAACAAAATGTATCATCTTCGGAAACAGTCCATGTACTGAATCTTCTTCACCCAACAATCCATCGTCATGGTCATGAACTATCAAAGACTTGCAGCTAGGATCACCATCTGCACTACTGGTGTCTCAACTAGGTGGAAAACTCTAGCCATAGCCTCGAGCTAGTCCTCAGCTGCCCAGGAATCTGTCATTCCTCAAAACCTCTGAGACCTCTGCCGTTGGAACTTGTGCAACGTGCTCAATCGGCGTGCACCATCTTCCATTGTGGCTGGTGGTAACTATGGCCCAACGGGTGGGGGTGCTACTGGGACACAACATGAAGAGGCCAATAGAGTAAGAGGTCCCTACACCAGAGCCTTGTCGCCCGGTGGGTCTTCATTGTGTACTCTCTCGGGAATCTTGGATGGCTGTCTCTGTGGAGGCATCTTGAAAGAGAATCAGGATGAACCATGGTCAAAAGGTTATACCTGGTGAGCTGACTCAAAAGAGATCAATGTAAAACATTTCGAAAAGGCACACAATTATTATTTTCTTGCACATAGTTAGAAATTAGAATTCAGGGTCTAGGTGTATGGATTTGTCAGCGATTTCTCCAACACTAGACTCCTCGAACTGAACACCACACTAAAAACACATAACACTGTTGCTCCATTAGAAAGAATAGAGTCTTATTTTTCAGTAGAACTGACTCCTCTGATACCACTTTTTTTATAGCATGTCCCCCAGGGCCCATACCGTGACTGCCCCAAGCCCGCCTTTCCAAGGCCAGGGGCTGGTGACTAGCACCAAAATGGTGTATACCTATAATGTGAAGGCATTGACATTAAACATGTACAAATACACAAACCAAGAACACCATAAGAAGAAACCACGAAGTAAACTACTATATTAAAAAGTGTATTGAATGTAAAGGTTCCGGAATACAAAACCAACTAAATAGTACAAGTACAACTAAAAACATAAAATAGATCTTAGATCATCCACCGAAGATCCAACCTAAAGGGAGGGTAATGATCATCTCCACATCACTCCACGTCAGCCCGACTCCTCCGTGTACCACCTGGTCTGGGCTCCCTCAAGTCTCAGCCCAACAACTAATTGTATGTACAAGACACAATAAGGTGCGGGCAAAGACCGTACAGGGGTGAGTATAACAATACATTTTAGGGACCCCGAGGCTCCCGAAGGTCTCCCAGAGTTCCAAAAATGAAAAAACCACAAAGTAAGACCTCAATCACAATCAGGAAACATAATTCTACTCACAATAGTTATAAAACTCAGTGAAATAAGAAAAAAACAGATTGATCCACACATGGTCGATATGTAGCTGATCCACAATGGGCCGCTCTAAGTTTGGTCATCATTAGGATGCTATGATGATGATCCATACTGGGTCTCTATGATGATGATCCACACAAGTTCACTATGATTCTGATCCATGTAGGTTCTCTATGAATCTTACCCACACATGGTTTTTATGATGCTGATCCACACAGAGTTGCTATAATTCTCATCCACACAGAGTTTCTATGAAGCTGATCCACATTGGCCGCTCTAATGATGGTCCTCGTCAGGTAGCTATGATATTGATCCACACAGTTTCGCAATGAAGCTAATCTACACGGGGTTTCTATGAAGTTGATCTATAAGAGGCCGCTCTAAGGATGGTCCACATCGGGTCACTATGATGCTGATACACATAGGGTCGCTATTAATATGATCCACACAAGGTCACTATGAAGCTGATCTGCATAGGGTATCTATGCATTTGATCCACAGAGGGTCTCTATGATACAGATCCACAGAGGGTCTCTATGATGCTGATCCACCCCGGGTCGCTATGATGTGACATACATCCATTGGATTACTGCTCAAAACATTCTTGATTCAGGGAAAACCACTCATCAAGCTATCATTCGTATTTAAATAGGTACTATTTCCCAACAGAAGTATACCCAAGGGACCACCCCGTCATAGAGATCCCAACGTGATGGACGGTGCATCGTTTATACACCCAGTCTGTGAGATTTGGGCACTTTTGTAAAGAGGGACAAGTTGGATTCAGGTCGGATCCAACCAAGGTCGCATGTATAACTCTGTCAAAACATACTTAGTGAATCACCAAAGGACAGACTTGTCACAAGGGTCCTTGTGCCATAGACAGTGCATCAATTGGATGCCCGGTATGTTTGTTACATCCCTTTATGTGAAAGAGTGATGATTGCACCTCGATCTGGCCCCACTCGGTCAGGCCCGTCCGAATATGAAAATGGGACCGCATCCCAATAATTATCTCAATGCCACTGAAGGCATGTCGAATGGACACCTAGTTCTTCAGTTACATGCGTTTCTTTATTCAGGGACTGGTGGGGTCTGGGCCTGGTCTGACTCTTTCAGACCGGTCCGACGCAAGGGGTTACGGGGTCTACATGACCCCGTTCGGGTGCGGCCCATTAAGGATCGACCAAGTTCACTAGGCCCGCCTCGTCGGGGTCGACCACTTTCAGTTCACAGGTCCAGGTCGTGGTTGGCCCTACCCACCCGCACTGGCCAGCTTGGCGGGTCCGGTCCACTCAGTCGGCCCGCGTCCCACCGGTCCACCCAGAGGCAAACCGTTTTCTTCCGCTGGCCCTGTGGTTGCAGGGCCGTTTCGCCAGCCGGTGGGGCGCTGTACCACCGCATGACCTATAAGTCGTTTGGCCAAATGAGTTCCGCTAACATGGCATGATGTGGGGCCAAGCCACCCTTCCTCCCGCGGCCCGTCGGCCGCGGATGCTCCAAACCTCCCCCCTTCTTTCTTGGCCACTTCCCGCCACCTGCGGAACCTATCGGTTCCGCCCTTGTCTTGCGTGGACGGTTTGAGCCGGCCTCCTTCAGTCCAAGCAGTGTGCCATCGAGCGCTGCATTCCACCACCTACGACCAGTTGTCATGGGTCTCCTTCGGCCCCCGCCAGCAACCACCAACATAGAGCACTTGGGGTTTCTTCCGCAGGTAACTAGACATATTCTGGTGTCCTTTCTTGGTGTTGTATGCACCTACGGCTCTCCCTCGCTGCAGTCATCATAGTGTGACCAGCTATTTCATGTTTCCATCAATCCGGAGAAACCATCCCCGAAAAACGGAGCATGAGCAAAGCGGTAGAGGGTCCGGGCCTTGTTCATTTGGCTCTCCCCATCTGCATTATTTTGATAGCAAGAAAGAGAATATTTAATTCATCAAAGAAAACTTCAAGAAATAAATCTCCTACCTGGAAGAAATGTTCACTGACGACGATCGACGAAACCTCATTCATCGTTGTTATTGGTTCGTTATTCGGTACTACTTACTAAAACCGATCTCATCTTCCATGTGGTTGGCATCATGGTACTTTGACTGAGCTTCGTCACATGGTGAAGCAATTCCATCATTCCTCCCTGAGCACTATATAAATAGCAGAGGGAGAGGGTGAGTAACAAAGGTTGAATTAATGGGGATCATTTAATTAACGAACCATTAAAATTTCAATAATGTGGTTACAAGAATAATGTGGAGTCAAGCCCTTTAATTGATTGATGTTTCATTGCTCCTGCCAATGCCGCTCATCAATTGGTGAAAATAGAGATGAAATAACAATAAAATTTTAATTTTATTATTCTTTAAAAATTTTCAAAAACTAACTTCTTCTCTCGAAAAAATTGAAGTCGAAGTCAAGCTTCCCTTAAACGAATCCCAGTGCTACAGATTCAACAGTGCTCTCAGATTTTTTATCCGAGCAACCATTCAAATGATAGATAACGCAGTCTATGCATTTACTGAACACACCAAAAAAAGTTTAGAAATTTATTAACAGTCACCCATGACCCACACCGGTCAAGGTTTGGGTTTACCTAAGGGAAACCTGTCCCAACGAACTCAAAGATACTCTTTGATTTTCAATCCGAGTTACCGTTTCGATGTTATGAATTTTAACAATAAAATAATTGTTACATAATTATTTTATTTACGGCCAATAACAAACATCCATAGTTGGCCCGCACTGGCCAATGGTAGTATCTGTCTAATGAAAACATACCATCACGAGCTTAGTGGTGGTCTGAGATTTTTAATCTGAGTCACCGTTCATGAGTTATAAGAATTTGAAATATAAAATAACTTTATTTAATTAATTTATTTACAGTTATTCCATTTTTGGGTTTTCTCAACGGAGCCCTATGCTGACTAAACATATGTCATGCCTAGGGTAAACCCACTATTCTGCATGAAATGGTGTCCTCATATTTCTAATTCGGGGACATGTTTAAGAGTTATTTTACTTTTTTAGAAAAACCACTCACGTAGACTATTTTAAACATAACATTTTTTGACGGATCATTTCAGGCACTCCATGCCTCAGAATAATGAACCTTCAAGTATTGTGTTATCAAAAAAATTCCCTATAACTAAAAAAATTATATTACAATTTGGGAATTACATTGTTTCTTTAAATTATAATGAAAATAAAATTTATTTATAATTTTGACTATGTGTAATGCATTTGGTACTAAATTTTCAGTTTTTATTTAAAACATTCACATTTAGTTATACATGACACACCATATGTCAGATTGATATGTGGTTTATAATGATAAATAATGAATGAAATAGTGATATATTTTCTGAAATGTCACAAATATATGAGTGTTTGATCACATTTAAGTCCATGATTCATGTTTTTAACTACAATGTCATTCTTAAAAGAAAACACACACATTTGGTCATACCTTCTATAAATTTTATCAGATTGATGTGTTGTTTCTTCCTATATGTCATAAATTAATCATGAAATTTTTTCTCTATTATATCAATAAAATAATATAATTATCTCTTATATTTGAGAGCCTAATGTATTTTTTGAACAAAAATTTTACTTTTAAATGAAAGGACGCACCATCAGTCAGAGTGGACACAATGTGAGTTATATAGATGTGTTTTTGATTCATACAAACCACAAGTAATTTAGTAATCTACGAATTAAACTATCAACTTAATATAAGGGTGTTTGCTCGATTTTGAGAGTTTGATGCATGTTTTTTTACTAAAATGGAAATTTTAAAAGAAAACACAAGATTTCTGCCATACTAGCCACAGAGTCTATTAGATTGACATGTGGTTGTCTCTTATACATTATAAATTAAATATGGTTTACTTCCAAAATTATAAAGAAAATTAGAATGTGTTTTATTACCTTTTACTATGTGACTCGTGTTCTAGCCTAAAATGTCACTTAATACTGAAAAAAAAATTTCAATCAATGTAGCAACACTATGAGTCAGATTTGCGTGTGATTGATTCTTAAATATACAAAATAATCTATTAGTATTTTCAATAAAACTAATAGGTAAATATAAATGTGTTTTCTCAATTATTAGTGTATGGTGTACATTTTGATAAAAACATTATAATTATAAACAAATACATGGACATTCGATCACACCAGTGACACAGTGTGTCAGATTGACATGAGATTGATTTCTAGACCTAAAAAATTAATTTTGGATTTTTTTTCATATAGTATAAAGTCAATAAAAGAATTTTTTATTATTTTTGACTATGTGGGACATTTTTTGATCTAAACTGGAACTTTTAAAAGACAAAATGCATTTTATTCAACCTATCCAATCCATATTTTGAAGTGATGTGCAGCTGATTTCTACATGTAAAAAATTAATTACATATATTTTACCTAACACATATATATAATAATTGTTTTCCCTAGTTTTTTTTGTATGAAGCACAATTTGAACTAAAATTCTACTATAAAATGAAAACACTCACTTTCAGTGATACCAACCACATCATTCATCAGTTTAACATAGAATTGATATCTACACATCAAAAATGAATTATGGTTTGTTTTCCTAAAATATTAAGAAAATATGAGTTCATTTATCTTTTTTGAATATGTGACATGAATTTTAGACTAAAATGTAACTTTGATCTTAAAAATAATAACATTCGACCATACATGAAACCCCATGTGTTGGATTTATGGGTAATTAATTCCTACATATAAAAAATGAAATATGGATTATTTTATATTTATTTTAAGACAGTAAGATAATGATTTCTTATTTTTGACTATGTGATGATCATTTCGAACTAAAATGTCACTATTAAATGAATACACAATCTTATAGTCATAAAAATTACATTTTATATTTGATTGTTTTCTGGTTGAATCATGTTTGTGAAAAATTAATTAAATATCACTATCATAATATATTAAAAAATATAAGTTCATGTTATCATATTTATGTGTTTGATGTATTATTTGAACAATAATTTCATTTTTAAATGGAAAAAAACTCATTTTTTCCATAACAATAACCCAATGTATTATATTGACATTAGGTTAATTCCTACATGTCACAAATGATTAAAAAATAATCGAACTAATTTGTCAAGAAAATATAATATAATCGCAATGGTTTTGATTATGTGACTTGTGTTTTATATTAAAATGTAATTTTTTACTAAAAATTCATACTCTTAGTCAATTTTTCACATTATTTGTCATATAAATTAGTGATAGTTTTATACACCTCAAAAATTAATCAAGGAGAATTTTCCTAAAGTATCAATACAGAAAATGAATTTTTTTCTTTCTTTTGAATATTTGACATGTGTTTTGAACTGAAATGTCATTTTTAAACTAAAACCACACTATTTAGGCATATCGAACACATCATGTGATATACTTTTGTGAGACTAATTCTTAATCTTCACAAACAAATCAAAAATAATTTTCTTAATGTTACAAGACAATATGAGGATTATTGTTCATTGTTTATTATGGGATGCTTGTTTTGAACTCAAGAGTCTATTTTAAATGAAAACATGTGCTTTGGGACACGTATACCAAAACATGTTTTGGATTGATATAATTTTTATTCTTAAAGATAAAAAATGAATTTAAGATCGTTGTGATGAAGTATCCAAACAATATGAGATTTTTTTCTTGATTTTGTCTTAGTGATGTGTGTTGTGATGTAAAATTTTACTTTTCATAGAATTTATAAGTTCAAATAGTTTTGGAAAATAATGAAGGGAATAAATAGAAATGTATAAAGGAACCCCAAAAGGAATAGTCAGAAATGAATAAAAGTGATAGAAACATACCCAAATCAACTACTTTTTTAAATTCAATTACTTTATTTTCATTTTAATAAAGAATAACTTTTTATCACTGGAATCTTATTAAAAAGTATTTTACCAAAAATTTAATGCATTACATCAAAAATGAATATAAAAAATTCAAATAATGATAAAAATCTATCGAAAGATCATTAAATAGTATATCATTCCACCATCCATATGTAATACATAATAAAGAAGTTATTTATCCTTAGTTATTTTGTGCCTATGAAGATTACAATAGGCCGCCTTATTTTGTTTTGGGTCATTATTAAAGGCCAATATCATTTCCCCAATTGAAATCCACTTCATTTCAATTAACCATTTATCCTTCATAATTTAGGGTTCTAATATATAGAAATAATATTAGCATTCAAGAAGGACCCTAATCTCTTTGCTGAGGAGATTTATTCTCTTTATAAACATAAAATTCTTGGATATAAATAATTCAGAAAAAATGCTTCATGATCTTTATAAAAATTATCTAAATATGTTATACATCAAAATGAAAAAGAATTTTACTAAATAATCACTAGGAATTCATTTGTTCAGGATGTTTTCAACCATCCTAACACCATCTAATTTTCAAAATCATTTATAAAAGAAATACTTCATCTATTGAAAACATGGAATTTCAATAGTCTTTTATATAATTGAATACCATAAATTAACAAATGATAAACATATATTTAAAAAAAATTAATTCTCATTGGAAATACCTTTATAGGGATACTAGTTTACTAGTTCAATAGTATTTCTTTAAAAAACATAAATTTAAAAACTATTGAGACTCAAGGAACAAAATTCCTATAGATTACATCATTTTAGATGAATAATCATCACATTCCAAAAAATACATGCTCTAGTACCATAATAGTTTTGTGTCTTTGGAAACATAGAACATAATAATCTAATAAGGTGAGATATCTTGAACATTTCCCATGAAGATATTATCCCTTATAAATCATATGTAAAACCATTATTTATTACATGGGGAAGGGAAACATAAGAAAAGCTGATATCAGATGCTCAGTAATGGTAAAAAAGTATGATACGTAAGCATAACAAGAGCATAATGGAATGAGATCATGAGAATAACAATTAAAGATAATCCTCTAAAAATCAACGATCATATATATGAGTTACAAAATAAATATTGGAAGCTCATAAGACATGAATCATGAGGGACATAAATCATCAAAAATCAATCATGAGCCATATGCACAAGTCATTTTAGTGTCGAATCATCGTAAATATAGAACACCATGTAATTTTTTGTGGATAACAACCAAGACCATCAACATAGAGGATCATTAATTTTTTTTCCCATAGTGGATTAGGATGTACATATTTCCAGTTGTGGATCAGAACACACTTATTTCACATTATGGATCATGTTGCACTTGTTTCCCATCATGGATCAAGATGCACCCATTTCCCATTATGGAGTAAATAGGTAAAATTTTTACTAATATTAATCACATTAGATATAAATATTTATCCAATTCATTAAAGGGCGATATATGTCCAAATTGTAACCTAGTGAAAATATACATATGTGTGCCATAAGATAATTAAACATTAATCAAATCATGACCCATAAAAAGAGACATGTTTCATAAAATCCATATTATTACCAACAAAATGAAATGGGTATAATAAAAAAATTCTTTATTTATAACCCATGGAAATGATATAAGGTCCATAATCATACCATTATAGAATAAACCATGTATAGAAGTAGGTTTTAAAATAATTTTATCATGCTATATCTTGTGGAAAAGAGACGAGTTTCATAAACTATATTTCATCTGAATATAAACCATTCAATGAACGAATAAAAATGGTTTCCTAATATCATATACTATGTGAAGCATAAAATATATGAAAGGATATCATATCCGATTGTGTGGGATTTAAAATGATCATATGGATAATTTCATAAGGAAAATATCCATTCCTTAAAAAAATTTTTTCAAAAAATAAAACATTTTCAGAATCATTTTCATTTAAACCCACTTTGAAAAAATATAAATTAATATTTAAAAATAATTTAAAAATTTTGATGAGTATAATATCCATTCCTCTTAGAAAAGAACTTTTGAAATCATAAAAACAAATATAAATCCTTATTCATTGAAACAAATGTTAAAACCTATGAAAGAATATTTTACAATCATTTATAACACTTTTTAAGAATAATCCATTAATGAAAATATTTTTCATCGAAAACTACATTAAAAATAATGTATTTTTAAAATTCTATACAAAATATTTATTAAAAAAATTATCTTGTAAAAATTCAAAGGAAGCTTTAAATAAATGATGGTCATTTTGGAAGATAAATCTATACATGTTAAACAATCCTTTTTTAATCCTAAAAATGATTAGAAATGTGCCTCGATCAAAAAACGTCATGATGATTCCTTTTTAGAAAAAACATTTTGGTAAAACGGTAAAACATGTGTAATAAATACTTTTAAATATCATAGGAGAATAATATAATATATTTAAAAAACTATAGAAAACATTTTTGGCTAATAGATATTATTTTCCCCAATATCTAACTATAATAGTTTTAATTATCACAAATCATCTCATATGTTAACATATATCTTACCTCATGTCAGATCCTAAATTATGTTATTGCATTATCTTGAATATGAGACCATTTCAATCATATCACTATTTATGTGTGTCTAAGTCTAAATAATATTGTAAGTGATTATCTATGTCATTAATTGATATTAACATTATCCGACTTTGTTGAATTTTAATATAGATAAAACATATAAAATTATCTATTTATGATTCACTAACATCATTGAATGACCTCACCACTGGAATGAGTATCCGATACATCAACTATATCACCAACATAGATGAATCACCATTGCAAATGATACCTATCCAGAAGACTCACCATTGTGTACGTCTCAATGAGGCAGACGACTCACTATTACACATGACACCGACACAGATGAATCACCATTTCATATGACTCACTAATGTAGACAACCAACTTCCATCTAGGTTACCTATCTTTGAAGGGTGATACCAATTCAAGGACTCACCGGGAGTTGAAATGAGTCACGTCTACTTCAATAGTTTCACTGACAGTAGAAATAAATCACCGTTGAGATAAGACACCGATAAAGGAACCTTCCACTGATGTAATGAGTCACCGACATATGCCAAGACCTACAGAATTAAATACTTACACTAATAGAAGGAAATACCGATAGACAAATAAATTGATAGAAGGTTACATCAATTGATTGAGACACCAATAGAAGGAGACTCCAACAAAAGAGTCACCAATATACTTTTTAAATATGCATTTATGAATATTATTTCTAATGGTCATATTTGTTACATTTAATGATACTGACATATTTAATAGTATTGTGTAGTAATGGTATCTTAGAGTAAGAGGTATGTTGTTCTGATGTATGTGGAATGTACATACTCTTTTTCGACCCACAAATATAAGAAGTATTTTTAAAAGAGATAAGACAAACAGATAAAAAAGTGTTGTGGTTCATGCTTGCGGGACATACTGAAGAACATCAACAACTCTCATGAAACCACTTTGAACTCAAGAATAGAATAACACATGAGGCAATCTCAATATATCTAATCATCAAATTGAGAAACTATTTCAGCATATCATGGAAGGATAAAAATATACCAACATAACAATACTTATTGTTGGAAGCTAGAATATGAAACTCTATTTTGTGTCAATTTCTAGAAGAGAACATGAACTTCAAATACAATTCATAAAAAGTGTCCAGAGCTTCCCCGCATAACACACAAAGCCTTATAAACCTAAATCTACATCTTTAGATCATTTGTTTTAATTTAGTTACATTTCTGAGTAGTGTGTGTATCTGTCTAACACACACACACAAACTGAATCCTATGAATAACTCAAGGATACCAGATGTCCTCAATCTCACACAATTTATATCTATCTGTATCCTGTGTAGAACTATAAAAGTGTTCATGTGTGACTCGTTTGTTATTTTTCCCATGAATAACTATCTATGAGGTCAAGGTTGACCTAAGAAACCCTCTGTGCTATTGTGAACCTCGAGCCAGGGCATGGATCAAACTATTTATTAATTTATGATGCTTGGTGGTACGTGATCACCAAGTGGATAGGATTAAGTCTCTTCTTGAGACTAAACCTCTTTTTTTTTGTGTCTTTACCTTTTATTTTTACTCAACATATCACATATTTTAGAAAACTAAATTGAACTCTGATAGTTAGTTTATAAAAATTTTGTAATATTTTTGAACAGGTTTGTTATTTTAAAATTTTATATTAATATTTAGGTTATTATAGCTGATAACTAATAAAACTCTTGAGAAATTAATTGAACATTCATGAATCCAACAAATTCACTACAAACTGACATGGATTAGTTTTAATGTTGGGGTAATTTTCCATGAACCAATTTCTAATAGAAATTTTTATAGGGACTCAATTAAACCCCCTCATGAGTACTCTACTCCGACCAACATTTTGAATCAAAGGTACTTTATAAATTTTTAGTTTTTGAATCATTTTCAAATGATTTCAATTGGTATTTTAGTTGTATTTTAAAGACCTTAAAATTTCTATCAATACTAAATTTTTATCTATTTAGAATATTGTTATAAAATTTTTAGAATGGATAATAGACTGGAAGGTGCTACTACTAACAGACCTCCATTTTTTAATAGACCAAATTATTCCCAATAGAAAGTTGAAATGAAAATACACATAGAAAGTGTGGGTTTTGAAATTTTGTCATCAATTATAGATGAGTATAATATTCCTTCTACTGCTAAAACTACGTGGGACAGACCAATTTGGACATATTATTACAATAATTGATATTCCATGAATGCCACATATTTTTTTTAGGATATGAAGAATTTAATAGAATTTCATCATGTAAAATAGCACATGAAATTTGGGATACATTGTTTTTTTCACTTGAAGGAACTTCTATTATTATCAAAATGAGACCTAACAAATAAAATGTTAAATATGATAATTTATTAATGAAGAATGATGAGCCTATTTCTGACATATATCATATGTTCAATGAATTTGTGAACCCTATGATCGTTATGAGAATATATGTTACTGTCAATGGACAAATTATTAGGATTTTTAGATGCTTACCTAATAAAAGGAGATGAACATCTACCTCAATTAGAGAATCATGTGACATTATAAAATTACCTATCAATGAACTCATTGGAAAACTGGTGATGTATGGAGAAGAGATGAAAGTTAACCAAGAAGAATAGGATGAACCTAAGAGAAAAAATATAGTCTTCAAGACTACCACTTCCAAGATCAAAGATAAAGAAAAAATTCAAGCTGCTATTGAAAGCACTTGTAATGATGAATATACAATAGACAGTGATGAAGAGATTGATCTTCTAACCATCTGATTTAATAAATTATCTTGGAAGAAGATGTTTTTTTAGTAATGGTAATTATAAAAGAAAATATTACAACAAAATATGTTTTAAAAATGACTAGAAAATAACAATCAAATTGAGAGAGATTGTATTCTATGATTCTAAGAGGAGAGGACATGTCTATGATGACTATCCAATGTTAAAATAAAAAATAATGTATTAAAACAAACAAAAGAAGTATAAGAAATATATTATGGTCACCTGGAGTGCTTGTGAGGGTATCTCTAGTGAATCAACAGCATCTCAAGATGAGAAAACTGACATGGAAAATACGCCTTTTCTGACAAAGACATCTGAGGTAACTCTAGACATTCCTGCACCAAATTTTTATTATTTTGAAAATGAAAGTGAATCTGAAAATATGACCAATGAAGAACAATTTGAATATTGTAACATGATGGAAGAGACATTCAATGAACTAAAATATAAATATAAATCTATAAAGAAACAACATATTCTTACCATAACTATTAGGTCTGAACATAGTACAGAAAAGGAAAATAAGTCTTAACTACTAAAGATAACATTGAGTTGAAAATGTATAATCAGAAAGTAAAGAAATATCTAAAAAGGTTTATCAATGGGATAGATACTCGTACTCAAATGATTGGAAAACATATAGCTCATAAGTACACTTCTGGAATTGGATATCAACCTATACAAGGAAACATATCTAAAAAAATTGTACCTAAATCTAGAAAATATGTTCTTCTACCTAAAAATCAAAACTATACTGCTAGTACCCATTCTGAAAAGTCCTTTACCACCACCAATTTTTCAGAATTTTATAGATTCTATTTTTCAAATATGTCATATAATTCTTATTGGAAACCCATAAGGAAAATGATGGTACTTAAAGTATTGATTACTAATGTCACTAGACCCAAAAAATTCTATTTTCCAAAATATGTTTTTTTATTATCATGTAGGAAATCTATTTGAAGATCACCTTCAAGAGTCAATGGTTCTTAGACAGTGGATGTTCAATGCACATGATAAGTGATTATTCTAGTTTCAAGAAACTAATCATCATTGATGGTGGATATGTCACCTTTGGTGACAATGCTAATGGAAATATAATTGTATTAGGCCTAATTATTAACTATAACTCAGTTTTAATTTCTAAAGTACATTTTTTGATATATTGATATATAATTTTCTTATTATTTTACTATTATGTTATGATGGTGTTCATGTTAAATTTCAAAAAGATTCTGGAAATATTATTAACTCTAAAAATGAGTTTGTATTCTATGCTTATAGAAATGAAATTTTTTATTATGTTAACATAGATTATTTAGCTTCTCTAAATGTTTCTTTTTAAGATCATTTCATAAATTGTCTTGGATTTGGTATAGGAGACCAGGACGCTAAAATTTAGACTCTCCTATAAATCCTACTAGAAGAGGAATAATCTAGGATCTACCCTAACATGAGTTTCAATGTATCATAGTTTTTAATCCTTGTAAAAATGGTAAGAATAACAAGATATCATTGAAATCAAAGAAATAAGATTCAACTTATCAACATCTAGAGTTGGTTTACATGGACTTGTTTGGACCATCTCGAGTATACAGTTTAAAAGAGAATCACTATGTTTATGTTCATGTAGATTAATATTCTAGGCATACGTATACTTATTTCATAGCTCAAAAAGTGAAAAATGTAAATACTAAATCATGCATTCTAAAATATAGGAAAATATAAGTGGAAATAGAATAAATTTTATGAGAAGTGATCATGTTCTTGAGTTTGAAAATATGGACTTTTAATCTATTTTCTCCCACAATGGCTACAATCATAACTTCTCTTCCCTTGGGACACCACAACCAAATAGAGATGTGTAAATAAAAAATAGAACCTTATAAGATATATCTCACAAAATTTTTAAGTAATTTGATTTACCTATTTACATTTGGGATGAGGCTGTGAATATAACATACAACATAATTAACAGAGTGTTAATTTGACATATCCTCACGAAGACTCTATATAAGCTATTGAATAATAGAAAACCCTAAGTTAGATACTTCCTAGTTTTTTCTTGTAAAGTCTATATCTTTAATACAAAGGAAATTCTTTAAAATTTTTCATCCAAGAGTGATGAAGGATTCTTCCAAGGCTACTCAAACACTAGTAAATCGTAAAGAGTCTTTAATAAAACAACCAAGTGTGTCGAAGAATCTAAGAATATCAAATTTGATGAAATAAGTCCCCATTAACCTAAGACCACTATAGACAACCTTAATGATGATATGTCAAACATGGACATAAATAAAAAATTACTTAATCCTCTTGTCACGAAATCTGTTAAATCGATCAATTTTTGAAATTCTCCAGAATCTAAACATGATGAATGTGAACCGATAGATGAACCTAAAGTTACTATCCCTACCTACTCTAGACCAACTAGAAATTTCATGATCTATCATATAGATGCTATTGATGGAGATATAGATAAAGGGGAAAAACTATAGATTCTATTATAAATCAGGTTGAACATCAAGCTTTCTTGTCGTAGATTGAACCTAAAAACATCAATGATGCTATAAAAGATGAAATTTGGTTGACGGATACGCAAAAAGAACTTAAAAATTTTGAATGAAATAAATTTTAGAAACATGGGTATAGACCCAATGACACTATGAGCCAATGTACTAAGTGGATTTACTGTATAAATATAGATGAATCTGGTAATATTTTGGGAAACAACCCTAGATTGGTTACATAAGGATATAGTCAAGAGGAAGGAAATAACTATGAAGAAAATATTTCATATCTTTCTATACTTGAAGCCATCAAAATAATTATTTCTTATGCAGCCCATATTAATTTAAAACATTACCAAATGGATGTTGAATGTTATTTCCTAAATGGGTTTATAGTTGAGGATGTTTTTGTTGAATAACCCCTTTTATTACAAACCCACAAATTCAAATTTATATGATCAAATTAACAATGGAATTATATTTTTTAAAATATGCTCCAAGAGCATGGTATGAATTATTAAGTACTTTTGTTATTTCAAAAAGTTTTACAAAGGAAAATCATGATTCTATGATACTTATTGAAAAACTTATAAATATTATTTAATATTTCAAATATATGTTAATAATATTATTTTTGGATGTTCAAGAAATTTTTTATTTATTGAACTTTCAATGATGGTGAAAAATAAATTTGAAATGAGTTTGATGGGTGAACGCAAAGTTTTTCTTGGATTTCAGATTTTTTAAAATAATGAAGGTATCATTATAAATTAAAGTAAATACACACAATATTATTAAAAAATATTTTTCCTTGATAGTGTTAAAATTTGTGACACTTTAATGAGTACTATATGTAAGTTGGATCTTGATGAAAGTGGAATTTTTTTTGATCAAACAACTTATAGTTAAATGATTGGAAATTTTCACAAATTAACTACAAGTAGTCCAGATACAATTTTTAGTGTGTGTATGTATGCCCGTTTTCAAGATAATCCCAAGAATTCTAAATTAAATGATGTTAAAAGAATTTTCAAATACCTCCAACATAATATAAATTTTGTTTTGTTTTACCCCAAAGTAAAATAATTTGATATAGTGAGTTATTCTGATTCTGATTTTGGTGGATTCAAGTTATATAGAAAATGATCTTCTATGACATGTCACTTTTTGGGAAAGTCTCTTTTTTCTTAGTGTAGTAAGAAAAAGCATTCAATAGCATTGTCAAAAGATGAAGCTGAATACATAGCTACAGCTAGATATTGTATATAAATTATATTGATGAAAGACACTCTACTAGAATATGGATATTTATTTAGACATGTACCCATAAAACGTGACAATACAAGTACTATTAACATTTATAATATACCAATTTCATATTATATAACAAAAAATATGGATGTAAGACATCACATTTTGAGAGATCATTATCAAAAGTGTGATATCACATTAGAATTTATTGGCACTGAATATCTTCTTGTTGACCTATTCACTAAGCCATTGAACTCTAAATGAATGAATTAAATCAGACATGAGTTATGAATGATCAATCAGTAAGAAACAGTGCTTGCATTTCCATTGATCCTTTTCTACAAAGTTGTCCTCCTGAGAACATTGTCTGGCCGAAAATGTTTTATGCCAACACCATTGTCTTACCGACACCGTTTTCATGATTACAACATTGTCATGCTGACACCATTAGTGTTACAAAATGTCTTTCAAAATGACAATGATTAATTATAGTTTCTATACATATTTTGTTTTTATCAAAACAACATTGTTTTAACAATTCTAGTTAACCCAGTTCATGATTTCGCAATTGTGGAATTCCAAAATATGTAACTGATATAAATTTGAATCATTCCACTCTACTCATTTACCAATACTCACTCTTGGCCGCTGCTGTATTTACCCGTGACCTTTTAGCTTCTGACCTCCAGAATGAACTATTTAGAATGGATCATGTGAAGAGAGCTCTTAAATATGGTGATTCTCACGTATCTATGAAATAGAAAGTCTAATCATGCAAACCTTCAAGTACAATAATGCCTTGTTTGGTAAACCATGTTATAACCTCATAGAAAGTTGTAATGGTCGAATGGCTCTTAGAGAGAAATTATTTTTTGTTGAAGGCGTTACAAGATCAGGGATGTATTGGTTGGTTCATAAAAAATGAAAATGTTTTCTACCCAAAGCTAGTACAATAATTTTACCTGAATATGGAACTTTTTCTAGAAGTAAGTGATGTAGCTTGGGTCATGTCAATAGTAAATGGAAATAAATTATCTTTCTCTTCAAGAAATCGGGATTAATGTCTTAATGTACCACGTGAGGGAATTTTTGATGATTACCTGGGTACTTCTCATCCAGAAAGTGATTTCTTTTTTTATGAGGAAGATCTGAAAGTGTTAAATGGAAATGAGGAACATAGGAGACCCATTGAATCAGAATTAAATTGTGAATATAGAATTCTATTTTGGTTTATTCAACGCTAAATTTTTCTAGGAAAGGGTAAATTGAATCTCTATATTATCAGGACGTATAATTGGTGTATTTGCTATAGAAAAGAGTTAAAGGAAACTTATGCAGACATCTAATGGTGCACTCAAATGAGATGGTAATTCCTGGTTTTAATTCAAACTAACTTTTATATTTTCGAATGATTTTAGCAATGCTAAAAGAGAATGGTTGTGTACGTGAAGTTGATGATGTTGTAGTTAGTGAATGTAGTGGAATATGTTTATGTTATGACAAATGTAAGGGAATGAATATTAACTGGAACCCATGGACAACGGAATAGGTTGGTGATGATGATAGATTGTATAAGATGTTAAATCCTATAGATCATCCTATTAGACCAAGGTTTCTAATGGATCATGGACTTGGTACCAATAAAAGAGTAACTTATTCTTAAAATGAGTAGGAGGAGCCACATTGAAAAAATATAAATTAATATTTAAAAAACATGTTAAAAATTTGATGAGTATAATTTCCATTCCTCTTAGAAAAGAACTTTTGAAATCATAAAAAAATATAAATCCATATTCATTAAAAAAACGTTAAAACTTATGAAAGAATATTTTACAATCATTTATAACACTTTTTAAGCAAAAACCATTAATGAAAATATTTTTCATCGAAAACTACATTAAAAATAATGTATTATTAAAATTCTATAGAAAATATTTATTAAAAAAATTATCTTGTAAAAATTAAATTGAAGCGTCAAATAAATGATGGTCAATTTGGCAGATAAATTTGTAGATGTTAAACATTCCTTTTTAATCCTGAAAAGATTAGAAATGGGCCTCTATTAAAAAACATCAAGATGATTACTTTTTAGAAAAACCATTTTTGTAAAAAGGTAAAACATGTGTAATAAATTTTTTAAAATAACATAGGAGAATAATATAATATATTTAGAAAAACTATTGAAAACATTGTTGGCCAATAGATATTGTTGTCCCCAATCTCTAACTATAATGGTTTTAATTATCACAAATCATCTCATATATTAACATATATCTTACCTCATGTCAGATCCTAAATTATGTTATTATATTATCTTGAATGTGAGATCATTTCAATCATATCATTATTTATGATTGTCTAAGTCTAAATAATATTTTAACTGATTATCTATGTCATTAATGGATATTAACATTATCCAACTTTGTTGAATTTTAATATATATAGAACATATAAAATTATCTTTGTATGATTCACTGACATCGTTGAATGACCTCACCACTGGAATGAGTCACTGATACATCAACTATCTCACCAACACAAAAAAATCACCATTTCACATGATACCTATCCAGAAGACTCACCATTGTGTACGTCTCAATTAGGCGGACAACTCACTGTTGCACATGACACCTACATAGATGACACAGCGTTTCATATCACTCACTGATGTAGACAACCTAACTTCCATCCAGGTCTCCTACCATTGAAGGGTGCTACAAATTAAAGGACTCACCGGAAGTTGAAATGAGTCACTTGTAGTTCAATAGTCTCACCGAAAGTAGAAATAAATCACTGTTGAGATAAGACACCGATAGAAGGAACCTTCCACTGATGTAATGAGTCACCGACATATGCCAAGACCTACAGAATTAAATACTGACACTAATAGAAGGAAACACCAATAGATGAATAAACTGATAGAAGGTTAAATCAATATATGGAGACACCAACAGAAGGAGACTCAAACAAAAGAGTCACCAATATACTGTTTAAATATGCATTTATGAATAATATTTCTTATGGTCATTTTTGTTACATTTAATGATACTGACATATTTGATAATATTTTGTAGTAATGGTATCTTAGAGTAAGAGGGATGATGTTCTGATGCATGTGGAAGGTACATACTCTTTGTCATCCGTCAAATATAAGAAGTATTTTTTAAAGAGATAAGACAAACATATCAAAAAGTGTTGTGGTTCATGCCTGGGAGAGATACTGAAGAACATATACAACTCTCATAAAACCACTTTGAACTCAAGAAAAGAATAACAAATGAGGCGATCTCAATCTATCTGATCATCAAATTGAGAAACTAATTCAGCATATAATGGAAGGATAATAATATACCAACATAACCATACTTATTGCTGGAAGCCAGAATATGAAACTCTATTCTGTGACAATTTCTAGAAGAGAACATGAACATAAAATCCAATTCATAAAAAGTGTCCAAAGCTGCACCGTATAACACACAGAGCCTTATAAACCTATCTCTACATCTTTAGATCATTTGTTTTAATTTAGTTACATTTCTGAGTAGTGTGTGTATCTGCCTAACACACACACACATGCTGAATCTTGTGAATAACTCAATGATACCAGATATACTCAATCTCACACAATTTGTATCTATTTGTATCATGCGTAGAACTATGAAAGTGGTCATGTGTGACTTGTTTGTTATTTTTCCCATAAATAACTATGTCTGAGGTCAAGGGTGACCTAAGCAACCCTCTGTGATATTGTGAACCTCGAGCCAGGGCATGGATCAAACTGTTTATTAATTTAAACTGCTTGGTGGTACGTGATCACCAAGTGAATAGGATTAAGTCTTTTCTTGAGACTAAACCTCTTATTTTATTTTTGTTGTGTCTTTAAATTTTATTTTTACTCAACTTATCACATATATTAGAAAACTAAATTGAACTCCGGTAGTTAGTTTAGAAAGTTTTGTAATTTTTTTGAATAGGTAAGTTATTTTAAATTTTGATATTAATATTTAGGTTAGTATAGTTGATAAATAATAAAACTCTTGAGAAATTAATTGAACATTCATGACTACAACAAATTCAATACAAACTGACATGGATTAGTTTTAATATTGGGGAAAATTTCAAAGAACCAATTTTTAATAAAAAAATTTATTGGGACTCAATTAAACCCCCTCATGAATACACTAATCCAACAAACATTTTGAATCGAAGGTACTTTATGAATTATTAATTTTTGATTCATTTTCAAACCATTTCAATTGGTATTTTAGTTTAATTTTAAAGATCTTAAAATTTCTATCGACACTAAATTTTTATCTATTTAGAATCTATTTCTAAAATTTTTAGAATGGATAATAGATTGGAAGGTGCTACTGCTAGCATACCTCTATATTTTAATGGACCAAATTATACCCAATAGAAATTTGAAATGAAAATACACATAGAAAGTGTGGGTTTTGAAATTTGGTCATCAATTGTAGATGTGTATAATATTCCTTATACTGCTAAAAATACTTGGGACGAACCAATTTGGACTTATTATTACAATAATTTAAATTCCATGAATGCCTCATATTTTTCTTTATGATATGTATAATTTAACAGAATTTCTTCATGTAAAATAGCACATGAAATTTTGGGATACTTTGTTGGTTTCACATGAATGAACTTCTATTATTATGAAAATGAGACTTAAGAAATAAAATGTTTAGTATGATAATTTATTAATGAAGCATGATGAGCCTATTTATGACATATATCTTAGGTTCAATGAATTTTTGAACACTATGATCGTTATGGGAATATATGTTACTGTCAAAGGACAAATTATTAGGATTTTTATATGCTTACCTAATAGAAGGAGATGAACATCTACCTCCATTAGAGAATCATGTGACATTAGAAAATTACCTAACAATGAACTCATTAGAAAACTGATGATGTATGTAGAAGAGTTTAATGTTAACCAAGTAGAATAGGATGAACCTAATAGAAAAAATATAGTCTTCTGGACTACCACATCTGAGATCAAAGATAAAGAAAACATTCAAGCTGCTATTGAAAGCTCTTGTAATGATGAATAAACACTAGACATTGATGAAGAGATTGATCTTCTAACAATCAGATTTAATAAATTATCTAGGAAGAAGATGTTTTTTAGTAAAGGAAATTATAAAAGAAATTATGACAACAAAATATGTTTGAAAAAGGACTAGAAATTAACAATCAAATTGAGAGAGATTGTATTCTATGATTCTAAGAGGACAGGACATGTCTAAAACGACTATCCAAAGTTAAAATAAAAAATCAAGTATTAAAACAAACAAAATAAGTATAAGAAATCTATGAAGGTCACCTGATGTGCCTGTGAGGGTAGCTCTAGTGAATCAACAACATCTCAGGATGAGAAAAATGTGATGGAAAATATGTCGTTTGTGACAAAGACATCCGAGGTAACCCTATACATTCCAGCACAAAATTTTTATTATTTTGAAAATGAAAGTGAGTCTGAATATATGACCACTGATGAAAAATTTGAATATTGAATCATGATAGAAGAGACATTCAATGAACTAAAAGATAAAAATAAATCTATAAAGAAACAACATTTTCTTACCATAACTATTAGGTCTGAACTTACTACTGAAAAGGAAAATAAATCTTAACATCTAAAGAAAACATTGAGTTGAAAATGTCTAATTAGAAAATAAATAAATATCTAAAAAGTTTTACCAATGGAAGAGATACTCTTACTCAAATGATCGGTAAACATATAGCTCATATGTACACTTCTGGCATTGGATATCAGCCTATACAAGGAAACTAATATAAAAAAATTGTACCTAAATCTAGAAAATATGTTCTTCTACCTAAAAATAAAAACTATACTGCTACTACCCATTCTGAAAGGTACATTACCACCACCAATTTTTCATAATTTAATAGATTCTATTGTTCAAAAAGGTCATATAATTATTATTGGAAACCCATAAGGAAAATGTTGGTACCTAAAGTATTGATTACTAATTCCACTGGACACAAACAATTCTATTTTCCAAAATATGTTTTTTTATTATCATGTTGGAAATCTATATGAAGAGCACCTTCAAGAGTCAATGGTACCTGGACAGTGGATGTTCAAGTCACATAATAAGAGATGATTCACGTTTCAAGAAACTAATCATCATTGATGGTGGATATGTCACCTTTGGTGACAATGCTAATGAAAAAATAATTTTCTTAGGCCTAATTATTAACTCTAACTCTATTTTAATTTCTAATGTATATTATGTTGATAGATTGAAGTATAATTTTCTTAGTATTTTACTATTATCTGATGATGGAGTTCATGTTAAATTTCAAAATGACTCCGTAATTATTTTTAACTTTAAAAATGAATTTGTATTCTATGCTTATAGAAATGAAATTTTATATTATGTTAACATAGATTCTTTAACTTCTCTAAATGGTTCTTTTTTAAATGAATTTCATAAAGAGACTAGGATTTGGTATAGGATATTAGGACACTATAATGTAGACTCTCCTAGAAAGCCTACTAGAAGAGGAATAATCTAGGATCCACCCAAACTTGAGTTTCCAAGTAACAAAGTTTGTAATCTTGTCAAAATGGTAAGAACCTCAAGATATCATTCAAATCAAAGAAATAAGATTCAACATCTCAGCATCTAGTGTTGGTTCACATGGACTTGTTTGGACTATCTCGAGTTTACACTTTAAATGAGAATCACTATGTTTATGTTCTTGCAGATTAATATTCTAGGCATACTTATACTTATTTCATAGCTCAAAAAAGTGAATCATTTAAATAATACATCATGTATTCTAAAATATAGGAAAATCTAAGTGGAAATAGAATAAATTTCCTGATAAGTGATCATGTTCTTGAGTTTGAAAATCAAGACTTTTAATCTATTTTCTCCCACAATGGCTACAATCATAACTTCTCTTCCTGTAGGACACCACAACAAAATTGAGATGTGTAAATAAAAAATTTAACCTTATAAGATTTATCTCACAAAGTTCACGATGAATATTATTTACCTGTTTACATTTTGGATGAGGCTGTGAATATAGCATAAAACATAATTAACGGAGTGTTAATTTGACTTATCCTCAAGAATACTCTATATAAGCTATGGAAAAATAGAATACCCTAAGTTAGATACTTCATTTTTTTGTTTGTAATGTCTATATCCTTAATACAAAGGAAATTCTTTAAAAATTTTCATCCAAGAGTGATGAAGGAATCTTCCAAGGCTACTCAAACACTAGTAAATCGTAAGGATTCTTTAATAAAATAACCAAGTGTGTGGAAGAATCTAAGCATATCAAATTTGATGAAATAAGTCCCCAGGAACCTAATACCTCTATAGACAACCATAATGATGATATGTCAAACATGGACATAAATACAAAATTACTTAATCCTCTTGTCAAGAAATATGTTAAATCGATCAATTTTTGAAATTCTTCAGAATCTAAACATGATGAATGTGAACCGATAGATGAACCTAACGTTACTATCCCAATATTTTCTAGACCAAATATAACTTTCATTATCTATCTTATAGATGCTATTGATGGAGACATAGATAAAGGGGCACAAACTATAGATTCTATTATAAATCAGGTTGAACATCAAGATTTCATGTCCTAGATTGAACCTAAAAACATCAATGATGAAATAAAAGTTAAAAATTGGTTGACAGATATGAAAAAAGAAATTAATAAATTTGATTGAAATAAATTTTGGAAACATGGGGATAGACCCAATGAAATTATGATCCAAGGTACTAAGTGGATGTATTGGAACAAAGCTGATGAATATGGTAATATTTTTGGAAACAAACCTAGATTGGTTACATAAGGATATAGTCAAGAGGAAGGAATTAACTATGAAGATTCAATTTCACATCTTTCTATACATGAAGCCGTCAAAATCACTATTTCTTATGCAGCCCATATTAATTTAAAACTTTATCAAATGGATGTTGAATGTTATTTCCTAAATGGGTTTATAGTTGAGGATGTTTTTGTTGAATAACCCCCTTTTTTACAAACCCACAATTGCAAATTCATATGACCAAATTAACAAAAGAATTATATTTTTTAAAATATGCTCCAAGAGCATGGTATGAAAGATTATGTACTTTTCATATTTCAAAAAGTTTTACAAAGGAAAATTATGATCCTATGATACATATTGAAAAATTTACAAATATTATTTAATAGTTCAAATCTATAATAATGTTATTATTTTTTTATGTTAAAGAAGTTTTTTATGTTTTGAGTTTTCAACGATGATGCAAAATAAATTTGAAATGAGTTTGATGGGTGAACACAAAGCCTTTCTTGGATTTCATATTTTTTAAAATAATGAAAGTATCATTATAAATTAATGTAAATACACACAATATTTTTTAAAAATATTTTTCCTTGATAGCGTTAAAATTAGTGGCACCCCAATGAGTACTATATGTAAGTTGGATCTTGATAAAGGTTGTAAAAAACTTTATCAAACCACTTATAGTGGAATGATTGTAAATTTTCACTAATTAACTACAAGTAGTCTATATACAATTTTTAGTGTGTCTATGTGTTCCCGTTTTCAAGATAATTCCAAATATTCTAAATTAAATGATGTTAAAAGAATTTTAAAATACCTAAAACATAATATCAATTTTGTTTTGTTTTACCCCAATGTAAAATCATTTGATATAGTGAGTTATTCTGATTCTGATTTTGGTGGATTCATGTTATATAGATAAAGAACATATAGGACATGTCACTTTTTTGGGAAAGTCTCTTTTTTCTTGGTGTAGTAAGAAAAAAAAATTCACTTGCAGTGTTTACAGATTAAGCTGAATACATAGCTGCTGCTAGATATTGTATATAAATAATGTTGATGAAAGACACTCTACTAGAATATTGATATTTATTTAGACATGTACCCATAAAACGTGACAATACAAGTACTATTTAAATTTATAATATCCCAATTTCACATTCTAGAAAAAAACATATTGATGTAAGATATCAAATTTTGAGAGATCATTATCACAAGTGTGATATCACATTAGAATTTATTGCCATTGAATATCTTCTTGTTGACCAGTTAACTAAGCCATTGAACTCTAAAAGAATGAATTAAATCATACATGAGTTATGAATGATCCATCAGTAAGAAACTGTGCTTGCATTTCCTTTGATCCTTTTCTCCAAAGTTGTCCTCCCGAAAACATTGTCATGCCGACAATGGTGTATGCCAACACCATTGTCTTACCGACACCATTGTAATGATGACACCATTGTCATGATGACGGCATTAGTGTCACAAATTGTATTTCAGGATGACAATGATTAATTATAGGTTCTATATATATTTTGTTTTTATCAAAAAGACATTGTTTTAATAATTCTAGTTAACCCAGTTCATGATTTCGCAATTGTGGAATTTCAAAATATTTAACTGATATAAATTTGAATCAATCCACTCTACTCATTTACCAATACTCACTCTTGGCCGCCGCTGTATTTACCCCTGCCCTTTTAGCTTATGAACTCTAGAATGAACTATTTATAATGGATCATGTCAAGAGAGCTCTTAAAGATGGTGATTCTCAAGTATATAAGAAATAGAAAGTCTAATCATGCAAACATTCAAGTACAGTAAATCCTAGTTTGGTAAACCATGTTATTACCTCAGAGAAAGATGTAATTGTTGAATGAATTATAGAGAGAGATTCTTTGTTTCTGAAGGTGTTACAAGATCAGGGATGTATTGGTTGGTTCATAAACAATGAAAATGTTTTCTACCCGAAGCTAGTACAAGAATTTTACCTGAATATGTAACTTCTTCTAGAAGGAAGTGATGTAGCATGGGTCATGTCGATAGTAAAAGAAAATAAATTCTCTTTATCTTCAAGAAATTTGGCTTAATGTCTTAATGTACCTCGCGAGGGAATGTTTGATGATTACCTGGGTACATCTCATCCAGAAAGTGATTTATTTTGTTATGAGGAAGATCTGAAAAGTGCTAATTGGAAATGAGGAACATAGAAGACCCATTGCATCAGAATTGAATTGCCGATATGGAATTCTATTTTTGTTTATTCAACGCTAAATTTGTCTAGGAAAGGGTAATTTGAATCTATATATTATCAGGACGTATAATTGGTGTATTTTATATATAAAAGAGTTAAAGGAAATATATGAAAATATTTGATGGTGAACTAAAATGAGATGATAATTCTTGGTTTTAATTCAAACTTACTTTTATATTCCAGAATGATTTCAGCAATACTAAAGGAGAATGGTTGTGTATGTGATGTTGAGGATGTTGTAGTTAGTGAATGTAGTGGAATATGTTTATGTTATGACAAATGTAAGGGAATGAAGATTCACTGGAACCCATTGAAAATAGAATAGGTTGGTGATGATGATATATTGTATAAGATGTTAAATCCTATAGATCATCGAATTAGACCAAGGGTTCTAATGGATCATGGCCTTGGTCCAAATAAAAAAGTAACTTATTCTTCAAATAAGGAGGAGGATCCCACTACTCCTGTCAGAGATGTGGGATCACCAGTTGATGATAATGTGACCCATAAACAACCGTACCAAAAAAAGACTCTCTATTGGACATGTGATTCCACCTATGGACTTACCTTTTCATGAAACAGTTCTCAAATCTAATGGAAGTGAAGAAACAAAAGTTTTTGGTAGTGTAAACTATTCCAGTGAATCCAGTAAAGAAGAATAAGAATTAGGAGCCAGAAGTGGTGAAAGTTCTTCATAATTAAGTAGGGAAGAATAATATGAGAAATTTGATGATGAAATAGGTAATGAAAATAATAATGATGGTGATAATGAAAAATGTAGTGAATGTTGAAGTGATAGAAAATCTGATTAACCTGATGAAAATCTAAATTCTATTAGTATAGAATTTTTTTTAACTAATGATGGTGAAACTATTGATTTTGTTGTTCCAGAGGGAAATATTTCTCCATCCAAACCTATTTCTCAAGTTGTATACTCTAGAAAAATAACTCTACATTAGGTGAAGAAACTAAGATATAAAGTAGTGACTAAGTGGGAGCACTCTTCCCTGAAAGCAGACATTGAGGGGGATCCTCAAGGAATTGTATACCATGAAGATGAAGAAAATAAAATTGGAAGAGTAAGGATTGAAAATCTTACTCCATTGGATTATAATATTTTGGATGAATGGGTATGGAATCCAGGTTAGGTGGCACTGGGATTGGATTATAAAAATTATGATGATGAATTCATTGCACTTGTTGAAAGGGAACCAGTGGCTGAGACCTCCTCCAGTGACTATGTCACTGAGGATGATTTTGATCAATTCACGAAAGGCATATGTTCATACATAAGTTATTCTATATAATCTAAAATAACACATGAGATTTATGAAACTATCAGAAAAAATATTGAGTAGACTAAAAATTTGAAAGCAATTTAGTAATTTGTTTAATGGTGTAAACAAAGCTGGAGATTTTAGTTCTAATCCTAACTCAACCAATGTGTCTCAAGATGGTTCTTCTTCAGTTTCCAAGATATTGAGAAAAGAAATTCACCCAAATTTAATTTCAACTACATAAAGAACTATGGCATGAAAACCAAGATCAGGAATTAAATTAGGAAGTTAACAAATTTCATCAATTCATTGACCACTGAGTATCAGAATACAATGGAATGTATTATGAAAGGACTTAAGAATATTGTTTATCATTTTAATACTCTTTATTTTTCTAATATAAGAAAATAAATTAAGTAACATTCATCCTCTTCCCTTGCTTTATCCTCTCCTCAACCTGTTTATACTTCCTAATTTGTAGATCTTAATACTAATAGTTTATTTTTCATAGAAGAGTTACAACATTTAATTTCATGTATGGACAAGGGGGAAGACACTTCAGATAAAGTGCATGGTCATGTGATGTATTATACAAGGTGTTTTTCAAATACTTTGGATGATCTGACCAAAAATATTAATGATTTTTTCTCCAAACACCTCACAAACCACCAAATTAATATTATTTTTATGTATTTAGTCACCATACTCACTCTTCCTCCAGTGAAAAAGACTTATAAGAATTAGATTCAGATGATGAGAAAATTCAATCCCTTATTTGACAAGTTTATAAAAAACAATGATGATTTTGAAAAGAAAATGAAATATAGTGGAAAGATAATTGAATAGCTCATCAGGCTCTTAAAACCATATCTCCATGTCCAAAGAGAATCCATTATGGTCCCTCCTTCTGCACAACATGGACCTGCTAGTTCAGTGACTGCTCAACCTAAGACATCAGTTTCTCAACCCTTATATCATATCTGACCAATCATTAAAAATCATATTTATCCTCGGTTTATTTCTCATCACAGACCTACCTTAGCTTATACAGTTCCAAAAGCAGTGGGTCTACCTCCTCTCAAAATCCACTCAGACCCCCATACTTCTCAGTATACTCCTTCTAATGAACTATCCATTTATCCTTATGATAATGTAAAAGAACCCTTTTACCCTACCATGTAGTGTGGAGTTATATTTTTTCGATATGGATGAGTCATTGTACTTTTCTCATTTATTCGTACATTCCTAATGAATAAAATTTCACTATTTCATCTTTTTTGTTTTTGTCTATTTCCATCCAATTTTCTCTAATATTAAAAGGGGGAGAACATTAAGCATTATTAAAAGGGAGAGAACTTTATAAGTGTTTATGAATTATTATATGTGATACTTTTCTATATCCATTACTGGAACTCATAATTTTATTTTTTTACATTCATCGTTCTCTAATGGTAAAAAATAATTCCATGAATCATGATCATCAAAAGGGGGAGATTTTCACCCCATAGATACTATTAGACCCTATCCTTAACTATAATGGTTTTAATTATTACAAATCATGTCATATATTATCATATATCTATCCTCATGTCAGATCCTAAAAAATGTAGAAGATTTCTCTTGAATATCATATTATTTCAATAATAAAACTATTTATCTGTGTTTAAGTCTAAATAAGCTTATAAAGAATTATATATGTGTTTAATGGTTAATAACATTATATGACTTTATTGATTTATATGATTGACAGAACATCAAAAATTATCTAAGTATGAGTCACTAACACCATTGAAATACCTCACCACTAGAATGAGTCACCGATACATAAACAATCTCACCAGCATAGAAGACTCACCATTTCACATGAAATTGATGAAAGCGGCTCACTATTGCATATGTCTCACCGATGCAGATGACTCACCATTGCACATGACACCGATGCAGATGACTCGCCAATTCATCTGAATCACCAATGAATAAAACCTAATGTAATTCCAAGTGACTACCATTTCATGGTTCTATCAATGGATGGACTCACAGTCAGTTGAAATGAGTCACCACGAGTTCAACTATCTCACTGACTATAGAAATAACTCACTTTCGAAATAAGACAACAATAGAAGGAAAAAGACACTGATTTCATGATTCATAAATTTATGGTAAGACCTACAGAATGACATAATAATAGCGATAGAAGGAATGACCAATAGAATAAGACACCGATAGAAGGTGGCATCGATAGAATGTTACACCGACCGAAGGAGACACCGATAGATGAGTCACTGATAGACCGTTTAATTTTTCTTTTATAAATAGTATTTATAATTGTAATGTTTTTGTTTGTTTATGATACCGATATATTTAATATTCTTCTGTATGAATTTTAGTATATAGTGTGAGGTACGATGATCCAATGCTCGTGGAATGTAAAAACGATTTGTCATCCAATGAAAATAAGAAGTATTTTCAAAAGAGAGAAGATAGACAGATCAAATAGTGTTGTGGTACATTCTTACAAGAGAAATTGATGAACATATGAAACTCTCAGGAAACCATTGTGAACTCCAAAATTGAAGAAAAAACGAGGAGATCTCGATCAAGATGAACATCAAATTGATAAACTATTTTAGCATATCAAGGAAGGAGAAGAATATTCCTACACAATGATACTTATATTAATAATCCATAATACAACACACTATTTTGTGTCAATATCCCTAAGAGGAATTAAAATTCAAATCCACTTCACCAAATGAGTCCATAGCTGCACCACATAACATAGAGATACTTCTAAAACAAACTCAAAAAATTTAGATTTCTTTTGTTCATTTTGTTACCTTTTTGAATAGTTTGTGTATCTATCAGTTACACACACTCTGGCTCACGTACATAACTAGATGATAACATATATCATCAATATAACCATCTTTTTATCTCTTTATATCCCACGTCGAACTATGGAAGAGGTTGTGTGTGACCTATTTTTTACGTTTTTCCAATGACGAACTATGGTAGAGGTCAAGGGTGACTTGGACATCCCATTGGGCTATTGTGAACACCGATCTAGGGTGTGGATCAATCTTTATATTAATTGAAACTACTTGTGGAAGTTTATCACCAAGCTGAGTGGATTAAGTCTCTTCATGAGAATAAATGTTTTATTTTATTTCCATTGAGTATTTACCTTGATGTTTTACTTTTTTATCACATATTTTAGAAAACTAAATTGATCTCTGATAGTTATTTTAGCAATTGTTTACAATAATTTTGAACTAATAGGTTAGTTTCAAATGTTTTATTAATTATTAGGTTAGTATAACTGAGAACGGATCAATATATTGAGAAATTAAGTCACATTAAGGAATCATAAAAATTCACTATAAACTGACATGGATTATATTATAATTGGATAATTTTTCAAAGATCCAATATTTAACACAAATTTTTATAGGTACTCAATTAACCCCCCATATTGTGTACTCTACTCCGACCAATAAACATATTTTTATGGGAAAATATATTTCTAATCAAAGAAAGGGATATATTTGGATTTTACTAGAAACATTTTCTTCATCATATGAAGATCGATGGACTAGGAAAATGGTACCAATAAATCATGATATCATGAATACCTATAGAATACGAGAATTTATGATATTTAATGTGACATGGATCATAATATTTCAACAATTCAATCATTATCATAAACAATCCCGATAAATCACGAGAATATAAAAATAAATTGTTTCCACTTTAGTAACATTGAATCATAATCTCCATGAAAGAATAACATTACATGACCCTTATGATATCTTGAAAATAATTTGTTTCATGATATTACATGTAAAATGGATTTATATATAACTCAAAAAATAATATTCATGCATACCATAACATGTGTCTTAAATAAAGAAAATGGAGACAAAATTACCTTAATGATTTGGTAACTTTTGAACTGTAAACACCCTGAAATAGAGATCATACAATGGATATTTAAATAACAATAAATTTATGTATAATAATAATATAATAAATTAATGGGTATTATATACACCACATAAATTAAACAATTGGTGAATAAGGAATAGGTCGTGTTGAAATAAATGTGAGACTACAAGTCCTATTACATTATGTCTTGACTTTACTTGTACATTTTCAAACCAAATTTATAATAAATATAAATTTATAACAAATATACCATATAAACATATTATTATCTATCAAACCACGTATTATTTTATTATGTCTTTATAGTTCATTTTTATAAAAGATTCCACGTTAAATTTATGTTTTGGATAATAATTGCTTTATTTCATACATATTTTGACTTGTTATTCTTTATCCTATTATATAAAAAATTATTTACTTACATACACAATTTTAAAAAGGAAATAAATATAATATATATATTCAGTATATACATATTTATAATATTGTATAAAACTTATTAATATTTAATGAAATACCCCCTTTATGGAGATGGTATGTCATACATATGTACGCAAGAATGTTGTTTCCATTTTCTCCTCATATTTAAAAATAAATATGAGTAAATGATATTTTTATTATTATTATACTATAATTATTAATTCATATATATCATTTCTGTTTATTAAACCCATACTTAATACCTACCATGAAAAGAGTGAATTAATCACATCGTTTGGAGGAGGTGGTAGCCCACACATCAACATACGAAGATATAGTATTCCCAAAAAATGTAAAGGATATTGGTAGGTGTTTTATAAAAATTACATAAGAACAATTATATCATATATTTCATATAAAAAAATTAATTACATTATTATTCCCATCCCTTAATGTTGTTAATGGAAGAACGAATGACATTGGTTAAGGGGTTGGTAGTCCTCCATACACATGAACAATGATTTTGTGTCCCATTTGATGGAAATGAGTGAATGTGTAGATATGAAAAACAACATGAAAAAATATCAGTATATTAATGATATTTTTTATATTAAATAATATATTAATTATAATAATCGATGGGGTTAACGAAGAAATAAAATAAGTGTGCTCATTGAGGAACGTTACCTCTTCTTTGGGTAACTCCTTTTGGTTTGAACGAGAGGGATTCATCCATTTACTTTCATAAAAAAATTATGATTATAGGATTGAAAGAGTGAGTTATATATATAATTTTGGAATGGTTTTGAAAATATAATGGTCTTTATAGGTGTGATGAAGTGAGGGGTGGGGGAGTGCCTTTTATAGTGGAGGAGGGGTAATATTCTTTTAAATAAATAATGGTACACTATTTAGAGGACTATATTACATTTTTTTTCTCCAATAATGGCCCGATTTTTATAAAATATGGGAAAATTTATAAATTAGTGTAAAAAATGGATTAGGGACCTGTTTCTCGATCTTTTTTCCCTTAAGATAAATTTTTATCCACCAAGTATACTCAGTTTTCTCTTATTCTCTATAATTAATTTTAATTATTTTCACGAATATTTTTGATCAAAAAAAAAGTTTATCATACTAAATATTAGATATTATTTTTATTACAATTATGGAATATATTTTTTACAAATACCAATCACATAAGTGGTGTAAATTATTTTAAAAATAATATAGTAGATAGGATGAAACAATGAGTTTTTGAGCTGAAAATTTCCAAAAGTTTGAAATGTTTTTATATCCATTTTCAATGTGAAAATGATTCCAATGACCTAATTTTTAATAATATATGTGTAATTGAATTTTTACAATTTAAAAATAATTAAAAATAAAATTAAATATATAATTAAATTATAAATAAAAGTTAGATGTCAATTAAAATTAAGTATGATTCACTATTAAAGAAAAATGAATCTTCTCAAAAAAATAAAAACAATTAACCCTAACAAAAATTTGATATTACTATATCAGAAATGATGTTTATTTTTTCAAAAAATATTTATAAAATATTTAGACATATTTTTTAAAATAAGCCTTCCATTAAAGCACCGTAAAACTGCCTTTTAGAATAACATAGATTTTATGCCTAAAACTATACTAGTAATTATTTTATGCCATATAAATCTTATTAGATGAATGTAAATTTTTTAAAATTTATAATCTTTAAATTTCATTAATATTTCTCAGTAATAGTGATTAATTTTATTTTTTTTAATATAAACCCACTTTGAATTCTTAAAAATAGTTCTTTTCATAAAAAAAGATACATTATATTCAATTGGTTTTTATTTTCATTCCTAATTATTTGAATTCCAAAGAATTAATTTTATAAACATTTGTAAACGATAATTTCATATTGTATTTAATCATATTCATATATTTTATTCCAATGTCTATGTGAGAACAATCATAATGTTTCAATAATAATATTAATCATATACTATAGTTGGGTAAAACATATCCTTGTGTGTGATGTATACTAACAAAGGAACTCTACATTGTTTGTATCAAAAGATAAACATAGTTTTTTAGGTACCACAATCCAATATAAGTGATGAATATAGAGAAATCATAAATTTTTTGTGTTTCTAACACAATAATAACATGGTGTTTAATGAAATTCAAGCCATCGGGTAAATTTAATTTATTTATAAATACATTGCGTGTGATATTAAAAAATATCATTGACATTGTATTATTAAATATAAAATCATTGGGAAAAATTAATAATTTGTTTTATTATATTTTTTTAGAGTGAAATAATATTTTATATACCATTACAATTATCCATTTTTTGAAATCAATATACTTTTTTTATCATAGCTCTAGCTCAAAACATTATTCTAGAGACATTTAAATAGTTATCATAAAACAATCATTATTAAAACATAGAATAAAGCAGCTATTTGAAATCTTAATTGTAAAATGGGGAATATATTATATTACAAATTTATAATGGACATAATTTTTTTAATTCATTGGATATGCATTCTCTAGATGAAAAAAATAAATTGTTAGGGTATTTATATTGATTGGATTGAACATACAATGCATTCTACATAACAAATGGAAGTAGTAATGAATGAAATAAAATATATTCTATATGATTTGATTTAATGGTTTTAACTATGTATTGTGGGTTTTATGAAGATTCTATAATTTTCCACTTTCCATTCAAACCATTCATCATGTTTTTCTTCTTTTTGTGAAATTTCATGTTCTTCCGTTGGAGTTTCTTCTATTGAAGTGGTATGAGGACTAATGAGTCCAAATGTTTATTCACATGATTTTCTATTTATATAGAAGTGATATATATGATTTTTTGTAAATATTCATAATATTTTAATTTAACTAACATATTAGGTAAACTATTGAAAAAACGTGATATGAAAATGCACCGCATATATACATTAATAGTTTAGGCTCTCATCCCTAAATTCTCAAGAATGTTATTTACACTCTAGAGACCAATTTTTTCTATAATGGAATATCTATAAATTTATTCTTTATATTAAATATAGGTTATATAATAATCATTGATCACTATATCTATATGAACTTGTAATTTTAGTAAATGTGACAAATGAATTAGAAGGAAAAAATTAATCTCATTTTCTCATTTCAATTATTTTTTGATCCTATAGATTATTTTATTCTGAAATTTTTTCCATTTTTTTCCAATTTTAAAAAAATTATTCATTTTATCCATTTTAATTAATTTCAAATAATTTTTGGATTAATATAAATTTTAATAAATATACCACATTATCCACATGTATATTTATAAGATTAAACTTCAATGATCTTAATGTTACAATAGCATGTTTTACATGGTGAATATCTAAATCATAACTGGGAATTAATAACATAATTCTCAGTTCATGAGCAATATCAATCTCTAATCTCAAGTGATTTTTCGAAGTATTTTGTTGTGAATATTATTAACTAGGATATTTTACACTGATACCCAATCAAACATGAAATGGGTGGCTATTAATAGAAATAAATCAACATCAATTTCATTAACTATAATTTTTATATAGGATATGTATCAAATTTTTTATTATTACCATTTATAAAATTTAGTTATGAAAATATTAATTACCACTAGTATGGAAGAAATTTGAGGGGAATGTTTTTCCTCATAGATCGGGGGTGTTATCGTATAGTGGTTTCTGATGTATTTTTTTTATTCTCCTTAGACCCTTACATAATCATTTATATAAATTTATACTTAAAAATATATTACCCCTTATAGAATGTATTTTTAATTTAACATCATCTATTTTCTTATCTCTATCCCACTGTGCATTTAATTTCCAAAAATATGTTTGGGGTGACACTCCAAAACATGTACCAATGACGCATATATATTGTTATACCATCTCTGGGGCAACTAAAAGGATTTGTTCATTGGGCACAACCAATTAATATTCCTCTCTAAAAACTGGAAAAATATAGAAAAATATTTAGTCATTATTCTGTAATACTGATTTTTAGAAGAAAAAACATTCATTACGTCAAGCATACAAATTATTTCCATACTTGGGGTGTTTTATTCTACTAGTTGTCCCTATTTATTTATAAAAAAATATTTTCATATAATATGTTAAGGGTTGGGAGTGTATTTTTATTCTAATTTATTAATATACATATAAAAAAGAAACATATATTTGAAATTATATCATAACATAAAAAATTATTACTATAGATTTAAAATATATACCATTTTCAATTGAAGTGCACCTCATCCTTTCTTTATGATATGGGTACATTGGTTTTTAGAAACATATTATATTTTCAACGGTCATTTTTGGTTTCATAAATTAAAAATTCTAAATCAATGTGTTTAATACACATAATTTCATTGAAATTATTACTAGTTAGAAAACACCTAAAATGATTACTCTTCACGACTTCAATCAAAAACATTCATGGTTTCTTGGTTTATAATATGTACATATATAACATGTGGGTGGAGGTTACATGACCTTTAATATCCATGTGATGGTACATCATAAAAACTGTTTGAAAGGGTCTATGAGCCTTTCTATTGACCATTATCATGAATTTCATTTGATAATTTTATAATATAAATGTACTCTGTATTGGATAATAAATAGTAAATCAATAATTCATTATATTAATTTTTTATTAAAATTAAAAAACAATATAATTGTACCTGAATGTCTTTCCAAATTAGTGACTTCAATTAAAGTACAATATCCTCTCATGATTCTACATGGCACACCTAATGTAACTAATGAAAATTGTACTTTTATGATCAACCAGTTGGTTTTCTCGATTATATCCAACCAAATATTTTATATCTTTTTTCTCATATAGATAATTTTTTACAATACTATCATGTTACAAAGCTCTTATATTTTTTCAACCACATGTTTCTCCCATACTAACATTTCAGTAATATTAGTATTACTAGTGTGTTCTTCATTAATATCGGCATCATTAGAATGATGGGACTCCATTGTCTACCGAAGTAGTGAAATATTTTTTTATAATATTTAAATTTAGTAGGGAATACATAGTATAATGTGGAATCAAATTAAACAAAATTTTTAACATGCACAAAAGATTTTAGAAGGGTCACCTTCCTGATATTTTGAAAAATTGATGAAAAGTTATACCCATATTCATAATATTTTTTTATACAATTTGAATCCATCAATTTTAGATTTCTATCCATCGTTTTTGATTCATTAATATTCATATTTAATATAAATAAATAAATAAATGCGCAGAAGTTATGATCATCATATGTATATATATATAATTATGTTTTAATGAAAATACATTTTCTGTTATATAAATATATTATGAATGAATGTGTGAAAGAATATTAAATAAATTGTTTTATTTTAGATATAATATTTATTTTTACAATGGTATTTGACAATTTTTTAGACTATATTCATATTTCTCAACTTATTCATTTATATATTATAAACTATACTGACATGATAACTCCAAATTAGATACACTAAATAATTTCGGATTGTTTCTTGTACAATAATTTCAAACCATATTATTTTATTAAAATATATATATTTATAGTTTCTAAAATTTGTAAAATATTTCTCAATGTATTATTTTTAAATAGTTTATTGATATTTTCTTTTAATGAATATTTATTGATCACGAACTATATTTGTCAAAAAAAACATTTACCCATCTTTAAATCTCTATAAAAAACAAAGCTGGTGAGAATTGTATATACATCTCATGTTTGGGTTGGAAATTGGTGGTGGATTAGTATTTCCATGGTAGTTATCAAAGGAGAGAAAGAATAATGAAAGAGATGTGGGATGGTCAAGAAATAGAGAAGTGTGAGTTGGTGTGTTGCATCCCCACAACAATATTCAAGAAACAAGAGTAAAAAAATAATACCAAGACTCAAGAATAATCCTTTAAAATTTATTAAAAACAATATTTGAATACCATATCTTTGATTATGTGGGTCTCAATTCATCCAAAATATTATAATGAGTCACAACAATGATTGGCTTCTACAAGAGCTCGGTAGGCCTGAGTAAGCGTAGTGAATTTCATGGGATAAATTATATGATGGGAGAAGGGTTTTATTTACAATAACGAAAAAACACTAAATAAGGAACTTATTTAGTGTTAAACAAATAACTGATGATAATGGATTCCTTTATCAGTGGTAAAACTACCACTAATAATATCATGCCTTTATGAGTAATAAATAATTTAGTGCTGAGAAAGGTTGTTTTTATCAATTTTATATTTAGTGATAATTAAAATAAGATTTATTATCCTTAAAATTAGGGTCTATATAATAAAAAATAAATGTTAATTATGAAAATTTAAAAAAAATCAAATTAAATTAATATAAAAAACTAAATAAAACTGTAGATTTATAATTACAAATGATTAAATAATAAATGTACAATTATTTTAACCCAATAATATTCAAATAAAAACTAATAATTTGTAGGTATATAAGATAAATTTTTTTAAAAAATACTACATATTAATGAATAAAAATATAAAAATAAATATTAAATAGTGAATTAATATTAACAATGAATTAATAATTAAAAATAATAAATTTTGAAAATTAAAAATGAATAAATTGATAACCTATTAAATAAATGAATAAATAATACTGGATATATAAATTCCAAATAATAAAATGAATAAATATTAATAATTTTATTCAAAATAAAATATTTATAATTATTTATTATCTATATAAATATAAATAAAAAATTATCTATATAAAATCAGTAAAAATTTTATTTAAAATGTTTTTAGAATATTTCAGTACTCTCATTAATTTTATACATGAAAATTCATTTATTACTGTAATAATATTTTTATTTTATATTTTTTGTATTTTCAAAAAATATTATAATTATTATTTATAGGTAGTGGTAAAAAAATTTTGTTTTTAAATAAATAAAATCCCCATATTATATAGGGTTGAGATGAAACCCTTAACATGACCAGAAGACCTAGTGACACAAATTACCATATAATTTTTTGGGTCATAGGCCGAGTGGCTAAAAATTGAATGAAGTGACATGAGGGCCCAAGATGAGCAACCAATCATTGCATCATGATCTCAGTCTCCACGTTGTGGTTCCCTCTCATTACTAGTAACTGTTGCATTGAAAAATAATAGCCTGAAGTCATGTCATATAACCCCTCATAAACTCATGTCTATGATGGAGGCCAATTGATAGGTTTTGAGGAGACTCTTTTCTATATTGAGTTATCCACCCAAAAATCCTTTCCTATTTCCATGTCACATTTATCCAAGATATATGGCTTCACCTATCATGTCATTACTATTCAAATGATTTTTCTCCCATATTCTACGTATGACCACAATACGATTCCATTTTTAATGCCTTGAAAGTGCACCCTTATGTCCAAATCAGAGATAGAGTTAAAAGATAGGTGCCAGTGAAGCTATCGGTCTTTCGATCTTCCCACCAATAAATTGTCATTTAGGCTGTGCTGCCATTAGGTTGCCCTAATTTCGAATCCAAAGGGAGAAAGAATATATGCAGCCTTATGGCCTAGTGATAAAAGATCCAAAGCAAGAAATCAAAAAGGGCCAACATCATATCTCATCCGATTCTCTCCCAATCCACATCATCATTTGATAGCCTTCACTACTACCAACCATTTGTCGCTTGATCTCCAACCATCCTCCATCACAAGGAATCAAATTTGAAACTCCATCCCATGATCAACGAAAACATTTAGGAAATACTATATCTTAATAAATATTTTGGGAGGAGGTTTCCTTACATGTTCACTGCATGAGCTTCAAACCGTCATCGACAGAGGGACCTGCAACACCATCCTTTGGACCTCAGAGCTCATATCTGAAACCAAGTCGGATGATAAAGAGGCCCTATGTGACTGAAGATTCTATTTACCCATATAAATTGACCATGGTTCTCACTTATTACATGGTGTTTGTGAAATAATTTATATTTTAGTTACATTATGGTTATTTCCTCATGTAAAAAACTTTTTTTTTAATTTGAAATATTTTCATTTTGTTTTGGAATTTAAATTCATTCATGGAAACTATTTTCAGAATGTATGAGAATAGAAATTCCTTCCATAAAAATGTAACCTTGTTACCTGAATTTGAAAGGAATGAAAAACATTATTTTTATTATGTCTTATTTTAAAACTAGAGTGGTTGGGGATGTTTTAAAGGCAATGGCATAGGGAATTGTTGTTCTTTGGCTTTCCTAGTGAGTATATTTATGCTTACACCTACATTATCCATTCTATTGCACTATATATTTTTAGATCACCCATGCTGTGAGTGTGTTTCTGTGTTTTGTGGTGACCCATGAGGTCACTTGGAGGTGTGATTAGCCACCCGGTTCTATTTCTTTTTTCAATGCCAGTGACTGTTAATTTTAATTTGTTTATATTTATTCATTTTTCTTTCATTAATGGTCCAAAATGTTCCCCACCATCTCATTTTGATGCCCGAAACAAATTTCTATCCTTTAGGGATCAGGAATGCCCATCGGGCCTTGTCGCAGTACAACACGAGTTATACATTTAGGGTTGACCCGGGTTGGTTTATGACAGGTCAATTCGTTGGATATTCTTTCTCTCGATCCAAAAAAATCATTATAGTATCTAAATTTATTGGATTGAACATCCAATGATTTCTACATAAAAAATAGAAGAAGAAATAAAAAAAATGGAAATATATTCTATATAATTATATTGAAGAGTTATACCTATGTAACATTGGGTCAAAATAGAATCTATTATAATGAATTTTCCTTTAAAACTTTTCATCAATGGTTTAATTCTTTTAGTGAAATTTCATGTCCTTCCATTGGAGTTTCTTCTGTATAAGTTATTTGAGGACTACTCAGTCCAAATGTTTCTTCATATGATTTTCTCTTTATATAGTAGTGATAAATATTCTTGTAGAAAATTGTAATAATATCTAACATTATTATACATATTAGATATACTGTTGAAAAGTTATTTTATGAAAATTTACCACATGTATTGATTACAAATATTGGCTCCCATCTATTAATGCTTGACAATTTCATTTACATTGTCAAGACTAATCTTGTATAGAATATAATCTAGATACATTTAATCTTTAGATTCAATGTAGATTATATAATTATGATTGAATGTTGTATCTACATGAACTAGAAATTTTTTAAAATGAGAATATTGAATTGGTGGAATAAAATTAATCTCATTATATCTCTTCAATTTATTTGTAAATATTATGGATTATTTTGTTTTAAAAATTTATTTCCCCTTTTTAATCCATTTTTAATAAAATTATACATTTTATCTATTTTCTTTAACTGTAAATAGTTATTGTATTAAAATAAAATTTTAAATTAGACCACATTATCCTTATGTATCATTATAAGATTAAATGAAAATGCTATGAATATTATAGGATCATGTTTGAACTAGTGAATGTAAAAATAATCATGGGGATTTTATAAAATCATTCTAATCTCATGAGTTACATCAATACTTTATCTCATGTGATTTTCCATGTATTTTTTGTGTGTAGATTATTACCAAAGATATTGTTCAATGAAATGTACTAAAATTTTTTATCGGTGGCTACTAATCGATCTAAATCAACATCAATTTCACCAAATTTTTTTATACAGTAAAAGTATCAATATATATTTTATTAACATTTATCATAAAATTTTTTTAAAATATTATTCACCACTAGTTAGGAAGGACATTGAGGGGAATGTTTGGCATCAAATATTGGGGGTAACTCTTGATGTAGTGGTTTTATGGTGAGTTATTTCTTATTCATGCTTTTTTATATAAACATTTATATATATTTATAATAATAATTATATTTTTCTCTTATATAGTTTATTTATACCATAATATCATATATTTTCTTACCACTATCCCATAATGCCTTTGATTTCCCAAAATATGTTCGAGGTGAATCTCCAAAACAAGTACCTCTGACGCATCCATATTGTTTTTCCTAATTCAAGGCCATTAAATGAAGTTATTCATTGGGAAAAATATATAATGTTTATTGTATCAAAACTATAGAAAATACAGGAAAATAAGTAGTCATTATATTGTAATACAGGTTTATGGAAGACAAAGTTGTTATTATGTTATAGTTACAAATTATACTTATACTCCCTATGTTTTCTTCTACTAGTTATCCCTCTTTATTTACAAAACCTTTATTTCAGAGAACAATTCATTGGATGGATTTTTTTTTCTAATTTATCATTATACATATAAAAAAATTCATAATTTTGTTATTTCATCATATCATAAAAAATTAATAGTATAGATTTAAAATATATACCATTTTCAAGTGAAGTATACCTCAACCATTATTTGTGACAGGGGTACATTGGTTTTGAGAAACACTTTTTACTTTTATCACCAATTTTTTGTTTCATAAGATGAAAAATATAAATCAAATTGATTAAAACATGTAATACGAAATAAATTATTAAATGTTAAAATACACCTAAAATGATTACTCCTCAAGATTGGTAATGAAAATGTTCAATGTTTCATTGTTTATAATATGTACATATATAAGTGGTGGGTGGGGGTTTACATTCCCCATAATGTTCATGAGATGGTGCTTTATAAAAAATTGTTTGAAAGGCTTTATGAGCCTTCCTAGTGACCATTAACAGGAATTTCATCAGATGATAATCTAATATAAATGTACGTTGTAATGGATAATGAAGAATAAATCAATTTTTAATTATATTATTTTTTTAAAATAGAGAAATTATGTCATAATTTTATCTTAATGTCATTCCAAATTAGTTTATTCAATTAAAGTAAAACATTGTGTCATGATTCCACAAGGTGTCCCTAATATAACTAATGAAAATTGGCTAGATTGGATCAACCATATGGTCGATTTCATTATATCAAGCTTAAAATATTATTCCTTATTTTTCTACCTTGATAAAATTTTACAAGACATTCATGCTACAGATATCTTGTCTTTTTTCAAGAGAATGTTGTTCACCTACGGGCATTTTTGTAGTTTCAAAATCTCTAATGTGTTTATTCCTTGTATTGGAATCATTATTATGTTGGGAGGCCATTATCTAATAATGTAGTTATCTATTTATTATACTATTTAAATATATTAGGGAACACATAATATTCTAAGGAAATAAATTGAAAAAGAAATTAAACAAGAAGAAAGGATTTGGTAAGGGTCCCATTTACAATATTTTTCACAATTAATTAACTATTTAACCTCACAATTATAATATTTTGTCATATAATTGGATTCCATCAATTTTTTATTCATTACCATTCATTTTTATTCATTAATAATTATATTCAAAATAAATACATACATAAATAAGTTATATGATCAGAAAAATTATATATGCATATTTAATATTTTATGAAAATACATTTTTTATGACATTTATAGATTAATAATGAATGCGGGAAATAATTTTAAAAAAATTATATTATTTTATATATAATATGTATTTTTACTATGGTATTTGATAAAAAAAATTTATTATATTCATATCTCCCACAATTATATTTTATCTATTATAAACTTTATTGATATGATATCTCAAAATTAGATACACAAACCAAATTCGGAAAACCGCATTTTCAACCATTTCTAACAAAATTATTTTATTTAAAAAAATATTTCATATTTCTAAAACTGTTAAAATATTTCTGATTGGATTAATTTCTAAATATTTTTATTTATATTTATTTTGATGATTATTTGTTGAACACGACCTATTTTTATCAAAACTAGAAATTCCTCGATATTGAAATATATATCTAAAATAAAGAGGGTGTGAATGGTATTTAAATTTCACTGTGTCGGTGGAAATTTGTGGTTTATTTGTTTTTCCATGGATGTGGGAGAATGGGATAAAACATAATAAAAGATAGGAGGGATGGTCCAAAATAGGAAGGTGTGATATGGGGTGTCACTTGCCCAAAATATTGTTCAAGAAGAAGAATATAAAAAAACAAAAACGGTCTATAATTATCAGTGAAAATGATTAAAAATAATTTTTCAATACCATAGCATTGATTATGCTGGTCTCAATTCATCAAAAAATATTCTACTGAGTCACAACAATGATCGACTTCCACAACAGCTTGGCAGACAAGAGTGAGTGAAGTGAAGTTTTTTTATTTCCTTTAAAAGAGGGGATAAGGTTTTATTAGCACTAACCAGAAACATTAAAAAGGAACATTAATTAGTGTTAATTCAGTAAGTAATCCTATAGTTGTATTTTTTCCACGCTAAAACGAGTACTCAAAAAGTCAGTCATTTATCGGTAATAAATTATTTAGTATTGAGAAAGGTTTCTTTTATCAATTTAAACATCAATTCAATTAAACAAAAGATTATCAATGGTAAAATAAGTGTTTATATAATAAATAAAAAAAGATAATTATGAAAAAATATATCTAAATTCAATTAATAGTAAAAGCTAAACCAATCAATAGATTTGTAATTACAATTGATTAGATAATAAATATATAATGACATAAACACAAATATATTCAAATAAAAATTAATATGTTGTAATTATATATGATAATAACATTTTCAAAATAATACATATTAATGAATAAAAATAAACACATAATGATTGAAATTGAATATATATATATAATGAATTAATAATTAAAATGAATAAAAATTGATATATAAAAATGAATAAATTGATAAAGTATTAAATAAATTAATAGATATGATTAGAAATATAATTTAAAAAAATGAATAAATATTAACAATAACATTCGAAATAAAATATTTAAATAAATTATTAACTATATAAATATATAAAATACAAATTATCTATGTAATATTAGTAATAAATGTATTTGAATATTTTTAATAATATTTAAGATCTATCATTAATATAATATATGAATAATTATTTAATATTATAAAAAGTAGATAAATGATATTTTTTATATTTTAAAAAAATACTGTTATTATTTTTTACAAGTGGTGGGAAACACCCCCTTGCTATTAAATAATGGAAATCCCCATTCTAAATAAGATAGAGATGAAACCCTTAACATGTTAAAAAGACTCATTGACACAAAGTCCCATATAATTTTTATAGTCATGGGCCGAGTGGCTAACAATTTAATGAAGTGACCTGAATTCCCAAGCTGATCATCCTATCATTTCATCGAAATACCAATTTCTTCGCAGTGGTGACCCTTACCAGTATTTATTGCATTACACAACAACATTGTGAAGTAATGACTTAAGACCCCTCTTCAAATCATGTCTGTGAAGGTGGAAAATTGATAGGTTTTAGCAGACTCAGTTCATTTCCAAGTTGTCCACCCAATAACACTAGCATGTTTCCATGTGATTTTTCTCCAAGATGCATCATCTCACCTATCATGTCATCACTATTCACATGATGCATTACCCCCTCTTCCATGGATGAACACAATAAAATTATTTTTTCAAATTTTTGAAAGATCACCCCTATTTCAAAAGCATACATTAGGTCAAATGGTAGGTGTTAGAGCACCTATAATTCATTCAATCTACCCACCAAAAAATGGTGCATCAAGTTGCACGGTCTACCTCATGTGGTACACCAATCAACATGACACATAACATAATCATGTGCTATAGATGGACTGAATTCCCAATACAAAGGAAAGAAAAATATACATGACCTTAAGGCCCATTGGACAAACAGAAAAATCCATAAACCACTAATTCCCATGCAAAATTATTTATCACTCGATTGTCTCCACACCACTTATTCGTCGGTCACATTCACTACTACCAATCTTCTATCACTCGATCACCGATTTTCCACAATCACAGGGGCCCAAAGAAGAATCTACATAATAAGATCATCAAAACTCTTTGGGAAATACTATATATGAATCCAAATATGAGGAAGATGAGGCCTTACTTGTCCATTTACAATGCTTCTATAACACCATTCCGTGAACCTCGAAGCTCATATATGATACCAGGTCTAAAGATAATGAGTCCTTGTGTGACTGAATCACTAATCACTTATAGGGATTGACCATGGGGATTTCTTATGACATGGTGTTTGTGATATTATTTCCATTTTAGTTACTTCAGGCTTGTTTCCTCCTTTTTAAAATCCAGTTTTTTAATTTGAACTGTTTTCTTTACATTTTGGATTGTTAATTCATGCTTTGAAACTATTTTCAAAATTTATTGGAATAGGAACACCTTCCAAAAAAATTTAGCTTGTTATGGAATTGAAAATAATGAAAAACAATATCCCCCAGTTCTATTTAATTTTTGGATCACCCTTATAGAGACTGTGCTTTTTTTATCTGTGTTGATGCATGAGACAATATGGAGGTATGTTTATCCCCCAATTATATTTCATTTTTTATTCTAGTGTTTGTTTATTGTGTCAGTTTATATTTATTCATTTGACTTTTATTTATTGGCCAAACTATTCCCAACTATATCATTTTTATGCCCAAAATTAGTTGCTTGTCTGTGGGGATTTTGGAATTCACTTTGTTCCTTTTGGTATGTCGACTTGGATGATGGGTTTATGGTTGACCTAGGATGGTTCGTGAAAGGTAAAATAATTGGATATCCATGCTCTGGATCCAAAAAAATCATTAGAATTTCTATATTTATTGGACTGAACATCCAATGATTTCTACAACAAAAATGAAATAAGTAATGAATAAAATAAAAATATATTCTATATGATTATATTGAATAGTTCTACCTATTTATAATAGATTCTAAGAAGATTCTATCATATTCTAGTTTCTATTCAATCCTTTCATCAAGTTTCTATTCTTTTATTTAAATTTCAAGTTATTCCATTGGTGTTTCTTCTGTATAAGTGATATGAGGAATAATGAGTCAAAATGCTTTTTCATAGGGTTTTACCTTTATAATGTAGTGATATGTATGCTTTTAGGAAATAATCTTAATATTTAACATTAATTAACATATTAGATAAACTATTGAAAAAACATTTTTAAAAATGTACCTCATGTCTACATTCACAATTTAGGCTCCCAGACATTAATTCTTTAGAATTTCATTTACAGTCTCCAGACCAATAATGTATGGAATGGAATATCAATACATTTATTCTTCAGATTCAATATAGGTTATATAATTGTCATTGAATGTTGTATACACATAAACATGTAATATTAGTAAATGAAAAAATTCATTGGAGGGAAAAAATTACTCTTATTATGTATTTTATATTTATTGGTATATCATAAAATTATTTTTCATCGAACATTAATTTCCCCTTTTTAATCGATTTGTAAAAAAATTATTCATTTAATCCATTTTCCATAATTTTTAGCAGTTTTTGGATAATTGTTTTTAAAAACATAGACCACATTATCCTCATTTATCATTATAAGATTAAACCCCAATTATATTAATAATAAATTGAATGTTTGAAAGGGTGAATATCTAAATAATGAATGGGATTTTATAACTTGATTCTATCTCATGATCTATATGAATCCCTAATCTTATGTTATTTTGTCTATGTATTTTGTCGGGTATATTATTACCTATGATATTGTACACTGATCCCCTCTTAAAAATGTTGTGGGTGGATAATAATAGTTATAAATCAACATGAATTTCACCATATATAATTTTTATATAGGAAATGTATCAATATTTTTATGATTCACATTTATCATAAATAGTCATGAAATGATTAATCCCCACCAGTTAGTCTAGACATTGTGTGGAATGTTTGGCCTCAAAGCTTGGGGTGACTATTGATGTAGTGGTTGATGGTGTGTTGTTTCTTCTCCTTGGTCCCTTATATAAACATATATATAAATGTATACTAATAGTTATAATTTTCCCTTTATAATGTATTTATAACTTAATATCATCTATTTTCTTATCACTATCCCATTTCATCGTTTATTTCCCAAAATATATTCATGGTGACACTCCCAAGAATATACCTCAGAAACATCCTTAATATTCTACCAGATTGAAGGCCACTAAATTGAGTTTTTCTTTGGTTATAACCAATAATGATTCTTATGCCGAAACTACCAATAAAATATAAGAAAATAAGTAGTCATTAGTCTATAATACTGATTTATAGAAGAACAAATTTTTATTATTTCATAATTACAAATGATTATTATACTCTCTTTGTCTTCTTCTATTAGTTCTCCATTTTTTATTTACAAAATCATTATTTGATAGAAAATGTCATGGGATTGAAGTTTATTTTCATTCAAATATTTCAATATACATATAATAAATGAACATAATTTTCTTTTTGTATCATATCATATAAAATTAATACTATAGATTTAAAATATAAACCATTTTCATGTCAAGTATACCACAAAACGTTTTTTATGAAATGGATACATTGGTTTTGAGAAACACTTTTTAGTCTCAGAACATATTTGATGATTTCTAAATTGAATATTCTAAATCAAACTGATTAATACACATAATTTTAAATAAATTATTACCAGTTAAAATACACCCAAAATGATTAATCCTCATGATTAGTAATGACCATATTCAATGTTTCCTGGTTTATAATATGTACATATATGAATGGTGGGTGGGGGTTTACTTTACCTTTAATATCCTAGAGACGGTTATTTAAAAAAATTGTTTCAAAGGGTCTATGCACCATTCTTGAGATCATTTACATGAATTTCATTACATAATAATCTAATATAATCGTATTCTTAAATGGATATTTAATAGTAAATTAATGTTTCATTATATTATATTTTATTCAAATATATAAATTATATCATAATTTTACCATTATTTATTTCCCAATTAGTGTCTTCAATTCATGTATAATCGGGTTTCATGATTCCACATCATGGACCTAATTTAACTAATAAAAATTAGCTTCTTGGGATCAACCAGATGGATGATTCCATTTTATCCATCATCAATTTTTTCCCTTATTTTTTCACCTTTATAATTTCTGACAAGACTATCGTGCTATAAAGTTCCTATCTTTTTTCAACCACATGATGTTCACCTACTAACATTTTGGTAGTTTCAACACTTCTAGTGTGTTCTTCCCCAGTATTGGAATCATTAGTATGTCGGGAGTCCATTATATACAGAATTATTTAAATATTTTATTTTCTTTTTTAAATGTATTAGGGAACACAAAATCATATAAGGAATGAAATTGAAAAAAAAATGTAAACACGAACTAACGATTTGGGAATGGGCATGTGTACAATATTTTTCAAACATGATAAACTATTTTACCCCATAATCATAATATCTTGTCATACAATTGGCATCCATATATTTTCAATTAATAACAATTCATTTTGATTCATTAATATTCATATTAAATAAAAATAAATAAATACACAAAAGGTATGATCGTCACATGTAGATAGAAAAATGTATTCTTTAATGAAAATAAATTTATATTACATTAATATATTAAGAATAAATGTGTGAAATATTATTAAATAAATTATTTTATTTTAGATATAATATATACTATTAATATGGTATTTGATAAATGTTTTGATTAGAGTAATATTTCCCATCTTAATCATTTACCTATTATAAACTATATTGGCATGATATCTCAAAAATAGATACACTAATAAATTTCTATGTACCATATTTCAAATATTTCAACCAAAATTATTTTTTAAAAAACACATATATTACTAATTTATAAAATTCATAAAATATTTATTATTGGATTTTTTAAATAGTTGATTGACATTACTTTTGATGATTATTTGTTGAACACAGTTCTATATTTTTCAAAACTTCATATTTATTATTATTCCAATATTTATCTAAATAAAAGCTGGCGTGAATGGTACATACATCCCACTTTGGGGGTGGAAATTTGTGGCAGATTGGTATTTCCATGGCAGTTAATGAAGTAGATAAACCATAATGGATGAGTGATAGGATGGTCAAAATAGGGACTTGTGATTTGGGGGGTCGCATACCCACAACATTGTTCAAGAAGAATAACATAATAATTATACAGATACAAAATAATGATCAGTAAAAAATTATTGAAAAATATTTGAATACCAAAGCTTCGATTACGTTTGTCTGGATTCTTCCAAAATATCCAACTCTATCACAACAGTGATCTACTTCCACTAGAGATTGGTATTCTGGAGAGAGCAAAGTGAAGTGTTTGGGTTCCTTTAAAAGAGGGGAAACAATTTTATTATCACTAACCAAGAAACATTAAAAAGAATCTTCAATTATCATCAAACCAATAAGTGTTGAAGAAGGTGTCTTTTATCTACATTAAAACTAGCACTGATAAAGACATCCCTTTATCAGTAAAAAATTATTCAGTAACGAGAATGTTTGCTTTAATCAATGTTAACTATAGTGCTATGAAAAATAGAATTTATTATCACTAAATAATTATTTATATAATAAATAATAACTGTTAATTATGAATAAATATAAATATTCAAAATAAATTAATATAAAAAACTAAAAAAAATCTGTACATTTGTAAACAGAAATGATTTAATAATAAGTGTATAATTATTTAAACCCAACTATATTCAAGTAAAAATTAATACGATGTAATTAAAAAAGATACAAACATTTCAAAATATTATATATTAATGAATAAAAATATAAAAATATATTAAAAATGAATAAATATTAAAAAAATGATAATTAAAAAGAATAAAATTTAATATTTAAACAAGAATAAATTGATGAAATATTAGATAAATGAATAAATATTAATAGGTATACAAATTCAAAAATATAAAATGAATAAATATTAATAATTATACTAAAAATAAATCATCAATAATTACTCATTAACTATATAAATATATAATTTTTAAATTATATATATAATATTAGAAATAATTGTATTTAAATATTTTCAATAATATTTAAGAAATATTATTAATTTTATATATCAATAATTTTTTTATATTATAAAAATGTAGTTTAATTTTATTTGTTATATTTTCAAAAAATACTTTCTTTACAGGTAGTGGGTAACACCCCCCTTGTTATTAAATAAAGAAAATCTACATTTTAAACAGTGCTGAGATGAAACCCTTAACATGACCAGAAGACCCAGGGACACAAAGACACATCTAATATTTATGTTCACGATCCCATTGGATAACAATTGAATGAAGTGAAATCAAGGCCCAAGATGAGTATCCAATCATTACATTATGATCCCAATATCCTCGCAGTGGTCCCCCCCCTCTTACTAGTAACTGTTGCATTGAACCAAAAAAACATGATGTAATGATAGAGCACCCCTCTTTAACTCATGTCTGTGAAAGAAGCCAATTGATTGGTGTCAGTGGACCCATTTTTTTTCAATTTTTCCACTCATAAACGCATTCATGATTCCATGTCATGTTGCTCCAAGGTGTATCGTTTCGCCTATCATGTTGTCACAATTCACACAATGTGTCCCCCCTCACACGGGGATGAACACAAATATCTCCCTTTAGAAACGTCATGAAAGAGAAAACATATGTCCAAAGAAGACATATGATAAAATGGTAGGTGGAAGAGCACCTATAGGTCTTTCAATCTGCCAACAAAAAAATGGTGCTTCAAGCTGCATTGTCAACCTAGTGTGCCACACAAATCAACATGTCACTTCGCATCATCTGGTGGTCAGAGATGTCCTAAATGCCCAATCTGAAGGGAAGAAAAATATACACATTCTTACAGCATAGTGGAAAAACGTCCAAATGCATAAAGCACCAAGGCCTATGCAATATCATATCTTCCCTGAATATCTCCCAATCCACATCGTCATCCATTAGCTTTCACTACTACCAATCGTTTATCACTCGATCTCTGATCGCCAACCATCAAAGTTACCTAAAGACACGTCTACATCCCATGATCATTGAACCATGTTGGAAAAGAAAAGATCATAATTCAGACCTGGGGAAGAGGTGGACTTACTCGTCTTCCACATGAGCTTCTACAACAACATCCTGTGAACCTCAGAGCTCAGATCTGAAACTAGGTCTGAGGATAAGGAGGCCATGCACGACCGTTGCCGCTTTGACCAACTGAATCAAATCCCAATGATGATTGTGCCGCCTGGATGTCGAGACCCGATGGAGAATGAGGCAAAGGCGCACAATGATGTGAAATTAAAAATAAATAAAAATATTTAATAACTATAAATGAATAAATATTAATATAAAATTGATTTTATACATATTGAATGAATGATATTAAAAATGAACAAATTAATGAAATATTAAAAATGAATAAATAATTTTAAAATGATAAATATAAATATGAATAACATTTAAAATATAAAATTGAATAAACTAAAATATATATTAAAAAAGAATAATAAATATTAAAAACAATTACAACAATATTTAATCTGAAAAAATGTAGAAATATAAATGAATAAATTTAATAACATTACATGTAAATACAAAAGATTAAAAATAAAATAAATATTAATTATTATTAAATAATTAAATAGAAAATTATCATAAAAATTAATAAATATTAAATATAGAATTCAAAAACAATTTAAAAATACTAAATATTCACAAATATAACTATATAAATAAATATTAAAAATAGTAAATTAGGAAAATATAAAATAAATGGTTCTTACGAATGAATAAAATTTTAATAATTTTTTCAAAATATTATAAATGAATAAATGAATATATATTTATATATATATATAATGAATAATATTAAAATTTAATATATGATTAAAATATATATGTGTGTCTGTTGTAATGAGACATGCCAATTTTTTTTAAAAAAATTCCTTTTATTCAATGATATATTCATATACACATGCATTCAAACACATACATACACAAACATATACATACAAATACAAACATATACATGTAAATAAAAACATGTTCATAAACATACACATACATACATGCATAGACACACACACACATGAACCCACATAAATAAACATACATGTACTTAAACTACACACACACACATAGACGCATACAACTACATACCTACACATAAAAACACATACATGATCATGCATGCACATACATATATTTAAACCACACACACAGAAAGACATACACATACACATACATACATAAATTCACATACATACACATACACTAACATACATTCATATTCTTACACATATATATACATAAACTACACACACACACACACATTCACATACATAAATATAGATATACACATACATACATACAAGTACATCCACATTCAAACACATGAATACACATACATACACTTAAACTGAACACACATATACACAGACACATATATGAATATACACATACACATAAATATATAAAAGTACATTAATATACACACACATACATGGACATACATACACAAACACATAATGATAATTCATACACAAAATCATGTATATATATAAACATACATACACATGCACTGACACACGCACACCATATACATATTCTTACATTCACACACATAAATACACAATCATACATACTTATACATATACATATACATATACATTCATTCATTCATACATACATACATACATACATACATACATACATACCTACATACATACATACATACATACATCCACACACACACAGAACCTTAAATACACAAAAAAACATACTAAAACATACACATATACATACCTACACATACATACACCAATATACACATACATACATATCTGAACAAATATACATATATAAATACATACATACAAACATACGTACCTATATAAAAACAAACAAAGGCATATAGAAACAAACACACATACATAAAGACACACACACAGACATATGCATACATACACACACACACACACACCCATACATACACAAACAATCACACAAAAACATAAACATAAACATTTACACACAAATACTCATATACATACAAATATGAAAATATAAACAGATATAAATACATACATACATACATATATACATACATACAAATATACATACTGACACACCCATATAGCCCCAAATACGCACACATGCATACATACATACATACATACATACATATATAAATTAATACATACATTAATATATACAAAAATATATAAACACACACTCACATGAATATTATAAATATATCTATATATGTTAAATTACTTAAAAAGAATAAAAATTTGTAGTTTCAAATAGGAATGATATTTAATGTATTTATATCAATAATATCTCTATATTTTAATACACGCACAATGTGTAATTATATTGATATATATAATTATAAATATGTTTATAAAAGAATAATTTTAACTATAAATGATTAAATATATATAAAAATATGATTCATATAAATATATATATATTGTATTAGGTAAATCAATTTAATATATAAATATGTATATATAAATTATATTTGTTTTTTTATATTTATTTCTATATATTATAAATACACTTATATCCATATATCCTAATTTATATGTTTGTATAATAGTTGAAATAAAATTTTAAAATTTTATATTTACAATTAGGTTTTTAATGTAATTATATATATTATCAAATTTTTTTGTTAACATATACATAATTATTTTTTATATATTAATTATGAGAATAATATTATTGATAATATTTTTTTATAGATATATGTATTGTTATATATTCCAAGTTAAAAATATAAATATTTAAATATAAATTTAATCATTCACAATATCCATTTTCAATGCTAAAAAAGTTCTAATAAAGGGTATAATTTATTATCACTTTTTTAGAATTAGTAATGTGAAATTCGGGATATAAGTGAATCTGTAGTAGTGCAATAGTTTTAAAGAATAAATTAAAAAAAACATTGTAACAATATAAAAAAATTAATTTTCATAATGAGAAAACTATACATGAATGAATCTCACAGGGACCACTAACTCCTTTAGGTATCCTTCCTCTCCTAAAATAACATATTTAAAATGGGAATTTGAGCGTATTAATTGTCTACTTATAGACATATATTATAAAATGGTCTATGGTAGGGCATCAATCCCATGTCTAAATTTCATCACTACTAAAAGAATCATCAGGTCCTTAGTAATATCATATTGATATTACTTCAATATGATCAATGGATTGAGATAAATTTAAATAAATTCATAATGCTAAAATTAATTAATTAAATTTTAAATTTCATGGATATTCAAAATCATTCAAATCAAACCAAACATGAATAATAAAGAAAATTCTATATACTAATTTCTAGTATGTGAGAAAATACTATATGAATTCATATTCCATTATAAAAACATGTCATTAATTAAAATTATAATAATTGAATGAATGAACAATAAATTGAATTAATATTAAATTATTAATTGTGCAAAAATTTAAAATTCTTCTATTTTATGAAAAAATTCATCATTAATGTAAAAACCATATTGTCACACCCTAACATATAACTTTTTTTTTTCTTTTCCTTTATAAGTTTTTTGGGCTAATAATAATAGTGATAATAATATAATAATAATAATCATTAGTTTTGTGTTTATTATATTTAGATTTTTGTATTTTGCTTTTTTTCCAATCCTTCTTCTTTCCTTTTTCGTCTTTCCTCCACTTCTCTTCTCCAACCCCTCCCCCTTTGCATGTCTCATCCTAACCCACTCCCCCTATCCCACTCGTACACCACCTTCCCCTTATCAGACTCCTTCCGGCACACCTCCCTTAAGCGCAACCACCTCCGCGCAAGAACCACCCCATGGATGGATCTTTTCGCGGTTGAAACCCCTCCTAGTCACAATTTACTAATGATGAACGAACCCCTTTGCGTAAACCCATAACCATATATCTCCCTCACTCTTGGATCCCATATCATCTAGTGTTTCCTCTGGTTTTTGTTGTTATTTTGGCAGAAGCCCCTTAGTAATCCCTCCACTTCTCACTTCATCCCTATTTTGTCTGATTTTCTTCTCCCCACCGCTCCTCCTAGGTTTGGTCGTACTCTAGTATTACATAGTGGAAGATTATCGGTTTGTTTTTGGTTCTCATACTTTGATTGGTGGTGTGATTTATTTCCCGTGACCCATCCATGTGCGTCCCGATAACCACCACCGAAGAAGAAGTGGATCACATCGATTCGGTCCCCCTGAAAATGATTTTGGGTAGGATTTTCATCCATTCTTCTTGTCATTGTGTTTATATTTAGTGATTTTTTATTTATGAGTCTTTGTTATTTATTTTATTGTGTGTTTGATGGTGTCATTTTGTTTGGTTTCATTTCAATCCATCGGTCACTGGGATATATGAGGTTTCTCTCACTGCCTTTTATCAATTTGGTTTTGTTTGGAGTCTTCGGTGACTTTTATTCTCACATTAAATTGTTTTAGAGTGTCTGGGTCATTGTGGGGTGGGTTTGAGTTGTCTATAGATAAAATATATATGGATATAAATGGGTAGGCATATATAAATATATATATTGTCCTTGCGCGAGTTCCCTCAGGGCGTAGGGAATTTGGGATTGGATCAAAGGGTATATATATATAAATGAAAATGTATATACATGTAGGTGAAGTGGACTCGAGCTTCCATAGTCAAAATCGTTGTGTCTTGAGGTAGGTTCCCCATGCCTTAGTTTTAAATTTGAATTCTTTGATTTCCTAAATTCTTCAAATATATTTTCATATCATTGTGGTGTATATATATATATGTTAGGTAGAATTGTTTGTGCCACATGGAATTGGATTATTTATTACCTATATGATTTTTCTAAGACTGCTTATCTGTTTTATTTAAAAATAATCTATTTATGGATCCTTAATAATTTTTTTGAGATGCGTCAAACTTTGATGTAGTGTTTTTATGGTTTCCAGTATTTTTTAGTAGTGTGTTGGACTGTTACAAGTGGTTTTTAGTCACCAGGTCTAAGCCGACTCAACTACGCATGTGTAGGTAAGTATATATATGTGTTTGTGTGTGTGTGGGTTCCCACTTTACATGTATAATCATCTGTGATAGTGATTATACATGTTTGGGGCTAGGTGTGACAATGTATATATATATTTTAAAATGAAGACAAAGATGACCGGTGACTAGTATATTCATATAAGAATATATATAAGGATCTCATTTCACATCTTCATGGACATGCAGAGGTGTTCATAGTGGTTAGGTGTCCATACAGGTATGTAAAGGTGCATATTCTCAGTGGGGGAGCATGATATTTTAGTTAGAAAGGGTCAAGGTCTGATTGTTCAATTTTCCTATACCTTAATATATGTCTCCTATTCTGATGCCTTTAATTTAAATCTCATGATTTATTTCCGGTTACAAAAACATGATTCACATTAATCCAATATAAACATGAACTGACATATTTTTTCAGTTGCTAGTAATGATTATGCATTTTTTATGGAAAATAAATTGTATTTATGATTCTAATTTTCTCTGAAGTGACTTTTTCTTGAAAAGTGATTTCCCTAAATTGTTTTCATTTGTAATGAATATTTAAAATGGAGTTTGGAATTCACCCACTTTCATTATAAAAGTGTCATGACATTTTTGTTTTTACAAAAATATCTTATGTTATTTACAGAAAAATGTTTTTGGAGTGAACTTGAGATTAAATGGCGTTTTGACTTTCTTTGGAGGATTTTTTCATTTTAAGCATGAGTTATAATTTTTTTAAATGTGCATTAAATTTTTTATTCAATTTAGTTTTAAATGATTCTATAACATGAAGGTGTTGGTTATTGCGTGGTATAAAATTAATTTTATTTTATATAAAAAATTAAGTCATTTGGAACATTATGAATTGTTTGTAAAAAATGAAAAATACTCTGTTGAAATTCCCTATTGTATTAGAAAATTATTGTTGTGTTGAATGTGTGTATTGTGATATGTTCCTTGAAAATGGGCTTGTGCATTTTTTTGTGATGGAATGTGGAGAGGATGTTATAAAGGAGGGAGATCGGTGGTGATAGGGTGGGTGTGTTTTGAATAAAGAGAATGACATGTTCATTTATAATAGTTTTATGGAACCTCAATACCACATGAAATAGAAATCATGGGAAGCCTGGGGTATATAGGTGGGAAGACTTGGCCTAGTCTGCTAGAGGATAAAGTAGTGGTTAATCATAGTTTTTTCTCGCAGTATTGATCATTAAAAAACTAACAAAACATTATGATGATTGTAGACAACTAGGTTATGGGCGTGTTCCCTACACATGGCTTGTTCATGAGAATGATGTTCAGTGTGGTTAATAGTCCACATTTCACTATGGTAGGAGGTCTATAGGGTCCCACTTGTGCTAGTTAACTATAGGTATTTTCATGGTTCTCATTTGTGACATGATGCCTGTTATGTTATTTTAAATTCAGTTGTTTCATACATTATGTCTTAGAAGTGAAAATCACTTTTTAATCTAAACTGATTATTTTCATTCTGAAATGTTAATGCCTAATTGAGAACTATTTTGAAAATACAGTAGAATAGAAACGAACTCCATAAAAAATATAAAATTATGACTTGATTTTAATAAGAATGAAATCATTATTTTAATATGTCTTGTTTTCAAACTAGCATGGTTAATTTATTTTTCAAGGAAAGGGAATGGGGCATTATTTCTATTTGGAATTCCAACTAAGCATCTCAATGCTCACACTAACATTATTTTTCATTTTCAGGTTCCTCTAGTATGGATTTCTCTTAGAGAGAGTGTGGTTTTGTGTTCCAGGGTGCCCTATGATGTCACATGAGGTATGTTTTTCAACTTAGTTTATTTTTATTTCCACTTCTAGAGTGGTATTTGGTTTGTAAATTTTATATTTAGATATATGTTTTTTTTGGGGAAAATCATTACAAATTGTCTCATTTTGATGTCTGAAACTACTTGCTAGCCCGTGGGGATCGGGAATGCCCTTCTGGCCATGTTGCTCACCATCTTCGGTGACCAGTTCGCGGTTGATCCGGTTTGGTTCATGCAAATAATCAGATATCAATAGAACAATCAGAAATGTATATATATTTTTTACTATGTTGAATTTGATTTTTTCCATTTGGGTATAAAATATCTAAAAATACCTTTAATATTTTAGAAACTCAATAAATGAAATCCTAGGTGTTTTATAATATTCACACCATTAAAATAAATTATACCCAAAATACTTTAAATTAATTCCTATAGTACATTAACACTTTTACGTTCCAATACATGATTATCCATAAAAGGTTCACCTTTAAAAATATCTTTCTATTAATCATACTGAAATGGTACGAAGGACTTTAAATTTTTTTTTGGGATAATCCCCTTGTGGGAACTCTTGAGAGGGAATCCAAAAATGGATCAAATTTTTGGAAAATAAATCCTATACAAATCCCATAGGCTCAGTGGAATAGTTTTCATGTAATGTCCCATAGGCCCAGTATCCAAGGCCCGCACATTTAAAAATCCCATTTCAATGTACATTGAATCTTTTAATCCATCTTGAGTCATGAATTCATGTTCCTGTTTACACATTAATGCCTCCCCTCCTGGGGTCACAATCTAGTTCATGTTATATGATCCATGAATGAACCAAAAAATCTGTGTGATCATCAATTTTTATTATTGATATTCTTCACTCCACCAGTCATGTATTTCTCTATATGATGTCCTTGGACTACTCCATATCATTGATGACCTATGGCCTGAATTCCTTGGATGACTTGATGGTCATGCGGTCTATAGGTCCAATCCAGTAGCCAAAAGTCCCAAATACATTGAGTAGATCCAATAATAAATTATCACTACAATGCATTATATATTAATTATATCATACTTCTATGGTAATTTGGAAATACTCCAACACAAGGATTTGTTCCTAGGTTTCTTGGAATATTACATGGTGTGTTAACTACTCGAATAGAACCCAAACTAATTGTTATCTATAAACCAATATATGTGTCTCAATAATAGATAAAAATTTAAAATGTGTGGACCATAATTCAAGAAGGTGATAAAAAATTTACTATAATAAGGAAATAATTTAATTTAGAAAATAGATCTATAAATGGAACATCAAATTGAGTTTCATTAAGATCTCCTGTTAGAATATGACAATGTAATTTTACACTTCATTGATAACATATGGGTTATGGGGATATAAATTATTTCTACATTCTACTCAAACAAAGCCCGATATCACAATGACTTCCATAAATGGTAACATAAAATCAACATCCAATTTAATCCTCAGAATTAATATATGTTTATATAAACATAATGACTTAACATGGATATTAATAAAATTTTGAGTATTCTAATATCATATACACCAGGAATCTCACAATGCCAAAACTTTTCAGACAACCAAAAAAATTGAACCATCTATTTACATACGCCAATCACTAATTTAAATTTCAAAAGATCATAGTATGGGATTAAATATTATTTATTTGTTTTAAATAATCATTTTAAACCCTCATCCTATCACAAGGATGAAAAAAATTACCATTTCATAAAACTATCTAAATATATGTCAATAAAAAATTCCATAGAGGTATTCATTTTTTCAATATTTATGCAATAAAATGTTGCAAGACACCACAATTTGATATAATGAGGATCAATATACAATACTAAATAGCTACATTATCCAATTCATCTCTGGAAGCTATCCTCATTATCATTATTTTCATGTTTTACAATTTATTACTCTGGAAAATAATATAATACTCTATAATAATTTCTTTAGTATTCCATTTGGCCTTTTTAAATAAATATAATTTATTTTATGAATTTTTATAAAAACTCATTTCACCTAGTGGTTCCTCAATTTGGGTTATGTAAATTGGAGACTGTAATTCATTACTTCGACATGTATGATTTTTATTTAATCAATAGATTTTTTTCCCCACATCTTTTATGTTAAGATATATCATCACCAGCATGAACATAGTTCTGAGATATCTCTATGAATGAGTTAATCCACATGATACACCTATATGATAAATCATTTAAAATTAATGAAATTTTATTTTCATTATAATAACTCCATAAATCCACCTCTAATTTTAATTATCAATATTTATCCATCTCAATCACAAAAACAATTATCATTATTTCATCCACTATCTTATAGTCCCTAGGGATGCATAATAATTCACAGATAATTTTTTCCTATTTTATATATCAAAATTAATTAAAATAATATAGTCTAATTATCATCCATATAAAGAAACCTAATAAAATTAAAAGGGATATCCTAAAAATTAGATCACACATATGGAATCAAATGCCCATAAAAATGAAAATTAAAAGGATCCATACAGTCATAATACCATGAGAACTTGTGTGTGGTCACCCATGCAATGAACCACATATAGAAAGGTATGAGTTTATATTCATATCAATAATCAATGATTTAACTAGTTGGGTTATGACTGTGAGAGTTATTTGAAGCAGTTGAGAGTCGAAGTGAGAGGAAATGGATTTGGGGATAGACATCTTACTAAAATAACTGATGCCCGAGAATACCATGTGACCTAGTACTTGGTTCCAGTGGTGAGGTGATAGTTGGGGACAGTGAAAAAGGGGACCACCAGGTAGCCATTTCCCCTAATTGGGTATCTTGTGTCCACATGGTATTCAATAGTGATGAAAAAATTTGATTGAAATATACTTTTTAAATTTTCATATTTAAAATATATTTTTTAAAATTTTTTATAACATCTTTACTTACTCTATTTATTAGCCTACACTAAAATGACTCCCATTTCCTCACATTTTAATCCTACTAAGGGTGATTCTCCTCTATTATTTATTGGATTTAATAAATTATTATCTATAATTTTCATTAATAATATTTTTAGGCTTCCTTCCATCTCAATGAGGATTTATATCATTATTAAACCATTATTCATATAAAATAACTATTTTTTCATGTTTTATAATTTATAATTATTTTTTTGAATAACAATGAAATTAAATGAAGATATAATAACTAGAGAGAGATAGTATATCCCCATTTTCATCTTTTTTATATGAATTTTTTAGCATATAACATGTGTATGTTGGTGAGAATGTGTGGATTACCCAAAATGGATCCAAATAGGATTTTGTTTTTTGTAATGTAGTGAGGTTATACAATGTTAGACATTATAGATCCCATGAGACTTTTTATTTGAACAAAAAGGATTTGATGGCCTGTTACAAAAGAAGTGTATTGAGATTCCATATAATTATACAACATGTTGGGTGTCCTTTAATTTTTATTAGGTTATAATATAATTATAGGAATCCCTAGAACATCCCCATCCTACAACAACTCATATATTTCTGAACTAGAGGGTTACAATGACCTCAAAAACGCCTCAACATATACTAGAGGGTTCTAATTAGAAGAAAAAAATCTATACTAGTATGGTGAGGATACTATAATTGAATATCAATGTACAAACAACAATGGAAAAAATAAGATACATCAATAGAGACTAATAAAGAGGTGAATATAAATACATGTAAGTTCCAATAAATTCCCACTAAACCCATTCATTAAAAAAGAGAATTTTATATAATTTCAATCATTCTTAGTCATCCACAGTATTATATACAAAATCATAAAAGAATAAAAATTCAAAATACAAAGACTACAAAAACGTTTTCTTGAATCCCAGACCAGTACTTATCAATCTTTCCCCAACATAGTAGCATAAATAATGCATCATCAATTGGGTTCTTTCCTTTATCTTGACATGTAATCCGGAAATCTACTCTGGTACCAAACGACAAACCAAGAAGGGAGTGAGTATGGATCAACTCAACACCACTAATAATGTCTAAAGAATATTCATTATTAGTAATAAGTTCTTGATGAGATGTATTATTAAATGAAATAATGATAAATATGGAAAACAAATAAACAACTGTCAACCCTTGGGTTCCAAGGTAACACCTGAGGCCGACCATAAATTATTATACATAAGATTAATGTCATTATCCATAGTAACTCAAGTAAGTCCAAACATTTCCATAGAGAACATCCCTAACATAATACCAACAACAAAAATCCATATCTATGTAGGGTTACCACGAGGAATTTGAATCAAGTGTTGTGAACTAAAATGATGGTTGATTTCGTCGATTAAATCCAATCACGTGTCATCCAATATAATATAAGGTTTATTTACCGAATGAATTCCTAGAAAGTTTCTTTAAATATAATCTAAGGAGGATTTATCCTAGTATTTCTCATAATTCTCCCCCAAATAGAAGGCAACCCAATGAGTATCATCAATATAACCCTAGAGGGGATTTTCCATTGGCATTATTATAAAGTGTCATCAATAGAATCTGAAAGTTATTTCCCCAAGTCATTCCAATGTGTGTCTTTAATTGAGTCCAAGATAGTTTTATCCTAGACCTTCTAATAATGTTTCGTCATTAGAATCCAAGGGTATCTTATTAGAGGCATTAAAAAAGTATAATCAATATAATTTATGGTGTATTTATCTATGTTATTCCAATATGTGTCATCAAGTAGAATCCAATGAGGGTTTCCTTGAGGCATTCCAAAATGTATATTCAATAGTTTCCATGTTGTATTTACACTATAAATTCCATTAATTTACATTATTGAAATTAAATTTATATTTAAAATATAACATTTAATCATAGTGAAGATCTAATAGTACTCCCCAAGAACCCTCAGTCACACATAAGGCTAAACATAATGTCTAAGTCACTCCATGGGTAAACTATTTAACCTATTAATTTACATCCATGGTCATGCACTCATCAAAAGGGTAGAAAATTTTCTGTTATGCCTACATGGATACCACTCAAGGAATGAGGTGGAATTACATATCATGATTTAGGGATGAGTCATATTTATATATATTTTAGGTTTAGCACATCGTATGTCAGTGCAACCATAGATCAAATATTCCAATAAAATGGTGACATATTTTTAAGAAAATAAATTGAAGAACCTACATTATACTAAAAGAATTAAACTCATATAGTATCAGCGTTATTTTAACTAATCTTGTAGAAATACATAATCCTTAAAATACCACACAAATAGAGTATATTTGATATAAATAGTAAGATACCACAAATGATAAAATAATCTGATAAATTATAGAAATGGAATGATAGACATAACAAAATATTCCTAATGTAATAAATTGTAGATAAATTAGAGAAAGATAAATGTATAAATCCTAAATGATTAGAAATAAAATGGATAGTCATGTAGGAGGATTTATTATCCAAATATTAGTGAAAGAATGTTGATTTTATTATTTGATTTTTAAATGGAACTGTAGTGATTTTCCAATTTTTAATCATCCGCATTATTTAGTCACATGTTTGAAAAAATCATGCACCAACCATGAAAATCCATCTATTTGGGAAACTCCACTTCACATGGTTTGGAAAAACAATTGTTCTAACTCTTTGAAAAATATTTAAATTTCAATTTCAAATATACTGCATATCACAAGGTTGGATAACCTATTAGATAACCATTTACCAACAATGAAAAATTACTCTAGAAATTTTCTATAGGTTTTTCATGGTTTCATAGCCCCTCTTGAATGGTTTCAATAAACATAAAACCTTTATTCCCAACTATACATTGGGGGGGTATGGTTAGCACTATTCATATTCCCCTTTCCATTCACACAAAATTTTAATACATCTGAACCTACAACTCCCAAAACTCTCTAGGATCTTCTATAAACCCTAATAAATATTTATAAATAGATATAATAAAAATTTTATATCAAAAAATCAAATAATTAACACCTCAATACAATCACTATTTTACGACCCCCCAACCATAAAATATTTTGTCCTTGAGTTATTGTCACAGATGTTACAAGGCCTCATTAGTGAAAAATTGTTTCCATTGTACCAATATATTGGTCTCCCACACCCATGTTTCGTAATTGATATGTTCATGGCGCCAATAGACATTCATATAAGGAATGAACATTCAAAATAAATCATTTTTGTTTCAATAAACTATGAAAATTGGACCCTCCTAAAAGGACCCATCAACCTAATTCTTTAAATTCTAAATGTCAATATTGTGAGATGGATTAGCATGTTGCCACCACATTTGAGATACATGAAAGACATCATGAATCTTAAAAAAAATGTAGTGAGGGACCCAACCTATAAACCACTATACCAATCCACAATACAATCTCGAATGACCCCACATACCAAGGTACCACTATCCCCTATCACAAAAAAATATTGAAATTAAACGTTGTCAAAAAACATAGGGAAACCGATTCACATACCTATAATTTGATAGGTATGTTTCCCCAGTCTACATAATCCCTCTTCTAACTATTTATCGTCTTCTTCCACTTTTGGATCAACTGAATCTAATCTGATGTCTCATGTATAAGACACAACCAAGTCATCAGTGTCTCAATAAACTCCAATCAATACAATAGAGAAAAACATGACCTACCATATAGATCATCATATGGTTTCATTTGAATAGCCTACTAATAATTATTTTCATAGGATAATACCATTGAACCCATTTTGTTTTCCGAAGATAAACTATAGTCCTAGAAACATGGCTGCAAAATATCCTCCAAAACATATATAGTCTTCATGATATATCATTCCCTATATGGATGATATTTTGTTCTTTGAATCACCTATGTACTAAGTTCATTTTGTAGACCATTCCAAAACCACAATGTAATGTGAGTATAAATATCCAATACAATACTCAAAGGTATCCCATATATGTTAACAATCTCTTGGAAAAATAGTTTTCCTAAATAATCCACTGAGAATGTTTCTTAAATCGTAATAAAGTTATATAACCTTTTCAAGAAATCCTTTATCACCCAGACTATATTTCTTCCATGGGGTGTTCTCTACATCCCTATACATAAATTTATTGTATCATCTTCTCATTTCAATATGGTTGTGTGAAATGAATTTTGTAGAGCAACAAGTTGTTGATTCACAAGCTTTACCTATTATTAAGTTGATATTCACATAAAATAATGGTCACATCCTTGCTCATCCCATGCCACTAATACAATCGTATGACAACATGATACTTCTTGGTCTAACCTAGATATTCCACTAACTTTTAGGCATAAATATCTTACATCAGTTCCCCCTTAGGTCCATAGGGGCCATCATTGAACAATGAACTTGTATGATCTCATTATAACCAGTCACCAATGAATGTGGAAGCTCCCCATTATATATATTGTCCCTTAGGTAAAAACAACCCAATAAAATATTTTGTCCCACTTAATCCCTAAAAAAATTAAGGGTTGAATGTACAAGGAATTAAGGTTCACTTGACCCCATTACACTAGAATTTATAAAATCATTTTAGTATCGAGAGCTTTAAATTGTCACTCATGAATAGACTCCAGGACTACCTGAATATATGTATTACAACTCAATGCATCAACAATAATGTTTCCCTTTCTATAAGTGTAATTCATAAAAAAATATGACTATATATACTTGACCCAACTCATTTTTTGGAGGTTTATGTATCTCTTAGAGAAATTTTGCTTTCTGATTTTTTTCTTAGTGTACTGGTCAAATATATAACCATTTATTTAATGTCCCCAACATATATAGGCATAAACAACTAATTGAAACTCCATGTTAAGAATAATTTAGTTACACTAGTGTGTCCTAAACTATCTATATCCATAATGGAACACCTGAATATCGTTCATCAAGACTTCTCTTAACCAATTCTTAGATATGTCACAATTCACAGTTTTCTCCTTACACTGATTGGGTAAATATAGGAGCAATATTTTTTTTCCTTCCCATTATCTAAATAAGTTATATATCATTGGGATTAGAATAGATAAATATCAACACTTTCTTGGTGATACATATCATAGGCGCTAAAAATTGGATAATTCCTAAATAATCCTCTTATAATAACCAGCCAAACCCAAGAAGCTGTGTATGTCAAAAATGTCCATCATCCACATTTAATAAATTTGACCACTAACGATCTCTTGGTAAACTGTTAAACAACTATTAGATATATCCTAGTAAAAAATGTACACCCCATCAATTAAAAGGGGACACTTAGTGATCTCTTTTAAATTCGATGCTTCTTAAGTGTAGGCAATACAATCCCAAATTGTTTCACATATTATTCCATTTATATGAAATAAAATGGAATATCATCCTTGAAAAATACCATTAACGTTTCTATATAAGGTTGAATTCCCTAGTTCATCAAATATTCAAACAACATTGACATGTTTGTTAACATGTAAAACATAACTAAATACTAATATAGATTGAACCTGATACCAAAAGAATTAAATGGTATATCTAATGACCTCACCCTCAAATGGTGATATCAAAATCTCAAATTGATATTTTTGAATACCCAAGAACCTAAAAATTGATCAAATATGTTATATATTTGAGTAAGTAGATATTGGTTCTTAAATATAATTTAGTTGATGTTTTTATAATATGTGTACAATCATGTGGTTCTATCCAATTCCTTGGTGAAATGAATAAGAGAAGACGAAGGAATTTTTATCAACTAAATGAATATATTGTTATATAAATCTTGTTGTTAATAATTATTCAATTATATCTCCGTTGGATCCACCCACTATAGTGTAATATAAAGTGGTTTGGCACCCAACATCATCTCAATGGGAAACTCCACCTCCCTCTTAGATTGATGTCCTAAAAAATCCACTAAGGAATACATCTTGAAATAGATTCACCATGTGAGGAAAACCACTCTAATAAAATTCCCCATCCTCAAAAAAATTCTAGAATATTGGGTTGTAATCCGGCCTATTTTTTATGGTCATCCCCTACATGACATACCAAAATATTACATTCTCTCGAATGGATACACATACAACCCTTATGAAGCCTAAAAGAAACATGTCACTGATAAAATCAGATTTAGTCATGATGTCTAAAAATTAATTCATCACTAATAATAAAGTTTTAGTGGGTCATATTAAGTATAGAAATATCCCAATAAAACATATAGTTACTAACCTCTTTGGAACTATTAATACATAGGGGAACAACCACCGATTGCACTCCCAATAATGTATTGATTGAAATCACCCTACATAGAAACCCTATATCAATCCCTAGGCCCTTGAAAAAATATATAGATATAAAATAATGTTACTACCCTTTATCTAAAAATTCTACAAGATAATGTATACACTACTATGATTATACCATCGACTATATACGGATCCAATTATTTAATCATAAGAGTAGACTATATATCATACATCTAATGTAAACCATAGCCTTGATCCCATACATAATCTCCTTGAGCTATACATATTTGTTGGCATTGTTGATCGAAACCATGAGCATTGTTCCCACCAACATGACTCGAATGTATTTTAGAACTACAAATAACCCACTATCTTGCAACCCTAATACTCAATGGTTGTGGGCTATAGTGGAAATGACATTGGCCACCCCTTACACATCAGTGGAACTATACCGTATTACCTCCAAAAATTTTAAAGGACGATCTACCACACTAGAAACTCTTACCACCACTTGTATGGAATGAAATATCATAAATTGATCACTTTTGTCACCTAACTACCCTCTACAAATACATACACAACAATATTACTTTATTAAAACCCTACCTTCACCTAGGTTCCCTTTTAATGTTAGTTCCTAGTTAACTACTCCAAAAAGTATTTATGGTGGTGAATGATGATGTAAACAAAAATTATATAATGTAACATATCTTCCAAATTCATTTTCGTGGCTACCACATCTCCCTCAACTATAAGGTAAAAGCACTATAAATCAGTAAAACAACCAGAATAGTTAATGATATGAATATTTCTATTTTAAAGATGGATAAATTCCATACCCCTCTAATCTATCACGGTCAATAGGAAATATTGTCTCATGAAATGGGTCTTAAAGTTCTTCTAGGAAAATACAAAGAGTTGATCTTCCTATACTATTGGGTCCACCATTACATCACAGATCCTCAAAACACGTATATAACCAACTTCACCATAATCCTAGGTGTATCAAGGTGATCAAAAATAGTATTGACAAACTCAATCCAGTTCGAGTTCTGTAGGAGGCCAATATCTATAGAAATTACTAGGGATTCTACATTTGAACCTACATAGTCAACTATGAAATCATAGTTATAGGTTACAAAGCCTCTCTCAACATAACCTACACTAATCATAGTAAGATTACACTCATCTAATCATGCATCACCCATCTTAGTTTCACATCATATTTTATGCCAATTGCCTCTTGTAAATTCTCACAATTTCTATCGTGGTTCTCAAATATATGCTTCATGGGATTCATATATCAATAATGTCAATCAAAAATCATAGAAAAAATTACTATAAAAATTCATGATATCATAGTGTAGGGAATGTGATAACAGAAACACCACCATGCTGACCTCTACATCTCATTCTTATAGGATCTCATAACTTGAGCACTCTCACTAGATCCATCTACCCATATCTAATGTAAAAAACGTATACACAAAAATTCCTCATAAAACACAAAATATTCTAGATAGAATATTATTTTTCAAATTTGTTTCAAATATAATTTTCTTTTGATAAAAAATGATTATTTAAATGAAATTTAAATTGAATTTAATAGGGTGAAATACATTATAATTTCTAATTGAACATTTTGTTTGAGGTGGTAACATCTTAATAAAGAGAATTATTCATAATATACACATTTAACCATTTAAATAACAATAAAATTTCATAATTTATGCTTAGTTAAATGTGATGTCAATTACAATTTATAACGGAAAATAATTTAAATGTTTTAAGTGGATTTTTGTTGAGATGATTCCTCATAACAGTCAAAGTATGTGATCATTTAATTTTTCTTTATCCATATATAGGATCCATTCAGTAATATATTACCCAAAATATTTATATCATAACACCATATATATGGATACAACCACTTAAAATAACCAATATAAAATTTGGTTTCCATAATAAACCACAAACAATGAATAAGAGGACACATGAATCATGCATTCCATGTGTTACACATGAAAAGAAACACTCATTCCATTCCAACAAACTGATAAAATCCCATAAATAAGTAATAAAAATTCAACTTCATGAACCAAGGGGAAAATAGAAAATTAGTTAAAAATGTAAAAAAGAACATTACTGACATCCCTAATAAATTATCATTTCCCCCATTGATGGGTTTGACTGCAACATAATTTTTTTTATTTACAAACACTTTTAGGGAAAGCGAGAAACCATGGAACACAACCACGAAAGGACACAACTGACACAACCAGCAGCAAAGATCACCAATACAAACAAAAAGAACAACCAGCAAAACAACTAATAATCATATTACCCATACTCATCACCACACCCGACACATGAGTCATCCTCCACAGTGGCTGATTCCCATTCAGAAGCTGGTTTATATTGCCTCCAGAGATTGTCGACTTGAACTGGACTCCTTATTTGATCCGAAGAGATCTTCTCCTGGCTCGGTTGAATGGATATTCTATCTTTTTTGAAATCTATAATTACCCCGCGATCATGCTTGGAAGAAGCTCTAGTTGTTGCTAGGAGCGGCAGATAAGAATAATAATTCCGTTTTTTTCCACTTGGTAAGTCCGACAACGTTCCAACATCTTCACTAATCTTCATTTCCCCCCTTTAACTATATCACTAAAGGATCGAGTTCCAAATTCACTCATATTTTCTTTATCACCCCCAAATGAATACCCCCTCCTCCTAATATGAATCTCTGACATAGGTTCCTTGAATCCCTTGTTCATTACCTTCCTTGTACCAGGTGTATTGTAGTCAATCAATGAAAGACACCTAACCACATCTATATTGTATTTAATAGAATCCTTCCCCTCACCCTCTACCACTATCATAGTTACTTCTTCATGACCGTTCTAGTTCCCAAAGTCCCAGATGGGAAGATATTCTTCCAGAAAAGTGGTATCCTCGTGAGCCCCCCATTAATACATTTGATTCTCTTGGTCGACCTCATCAACACATCCGGAGAAGACTTCCACATGATCAGCGGCCAAACCAACTTCTGAGAGACTGTCGAACCTGTTACTCAAATACAGTAGGGTTCTCACCATTAGAGTAGGACCTCCATCTTCCTGGTTCCTGACTGAACTGGGCACCCACATAGCAGTCACAACCCCTTTGCCTTCAGCCAGTTGAACATTCTCCTCTGCAGTTTCATTCATTTGTAGTTCTTTTTTTTCTCTCCTCATGAGAATAATTTTCTTGCTTCAGTGAACACTGCCTCGAAGGCCCCCCCAAATCCTGACTCATCATTCTAAAAACATTAGACACCATTGGGTTGATAACTAACGCTTCCTTCGCCACTAGACCAAGACCACGAGCTTCGGGCTCCTTACGAACTCCCTCTGAAGCCTCCTTCTCCATCAATCACAGCGGCTGAGTCCCTCTACAACTATTCGGATCATTCTCCCACTGAACTGAAATACCCCCCACCCCAAAAAAATTGCAGGTTCATTATCTTTTGAAACTTCCTCCCGCCTTGTCGATACCTGTGTTGAAGGTATCCTTCTGCAAACCCCCAGCGAATGACCCAGACGGTTAGAGGACGAACAAAATTCAACCCAATTTTCATAAATAACCCATTGCTTGCATCTATATTCCTCTCTAATGGTAATCCAAACATAATCAAACAGAATTGATGAGGCATCAGCTTCAACAAAGATCCAGGGATTAATTGGGTGACACACTGCCTCAGTTTGACTATCCACGCAATAAAACCTTCCGACGAGGTTACCCAAAAATCTGATAATAGAAGGATTCTGAAAAGGTAGTGGATTTTTAGGAAAGCTTACCCAACCCACAACCGAGGGAGGATCACGATCCAAAAGAATGTTGAATTACCAATACCGGAGGAAGAAACGAATCTCGTTGCAGCTGCGGGGGCCGATGAACATGCTGTGATAATGTCTTCCTCTGATTTGAATCGGATCATGATGTGGTGGCTGTATAATAAACCAACCACCGCCCTCTCCTGAAGATCCCAAGAGGAAAACAAGAATCTATCGAGGGTTTCAACGGAATGACTACTCGGTTTGAAGAGGGCAATCATAGTGAGGTAAAGGAGCGTCGAGGACTCCGTGAACTCAGAAGGTGAAATCTGATGGTTGGGTATTACATCAAAGAGATCTGGGACATTGGGATAGATGGAAACATTTGGAAATGAGCGATGGAAATTAGGGTTGGAGAAGGGCCGAAAAGGCAACCCTGCTCTCCCGAGTGAAGACGAAGCTGCCTCCCCCACAGAGGGGGGGGATCCAGAGCTTTGATTTTCGTCGTCACCTCCATGGGAGAAGCATCAATAGGGTTTTTCCCAAGATCGCCCATTACCCCCATCACCAATACATAATGAATAAAAACCAAGGTTTTGAAACTCTTAGGAATGGTCTTTATACAATGTCTCTCCAGTGCCATATCTCTTGACTACATAGAAGAAATAGTAGTATAATTTTAAAAGTTGGGATACAATATTGTAACATCTCCAACTTATGACCCCTCCTGAGTATTATAGTAGAAGGCATATAGAACCCTCATGCACACCTCCTCATATTCTAATGTCTACACACTAGAAATATACATCTATGCTTGTATTATATAGCGACTATACCTACATATCAGGTTTTGATATATTGTGGAAATAATTGAAATCAGTTATACCTATCCAGAATAATAAATTGTGATGTGATATACAAGATTTATCCAATAAATAATCAATAAACCCATGCTATATAAAATGAACTGTCTACAATTTGAATCAGTGATACGCATGCGTAGTCATATATTAAAAAATTTTAAGGGAAAAGGCTAAAATAAGAAGGCTCACAAAATGTTCAGAATCATTATCTTGATTATGGTCTCCTCTGATCTATCCCAGCAATACAAACCATGCAATAGTCACAAGACATATTTTCTTTTCTAGAACTATTATCATACAATATTCATGGATAACAGAGTAGCCTTATTAGGGAGTGAGTATTACTCAGAAGAATAAATAAAATAACTTATAAATAATATCTAATCTAACCAATAAATTCATGTGAAGGTTCATAATAAAATGATAGAATAATATATTAATAATGAAATAAAAAAAATTCCCCTAAGTTTCTTTGGTTACACCAGAGGATCATCATACATAATTTACCCTACATGAAATGTCTATATCAATATTAACTCATGTAGTCCAAAACAAATCCAAGGACTGAATCCTTGACATACAAAAAATAATTACAACATGAATCCAAGGGTTATTTTCGAATAGGCATAACAAACCATATTTATCCAAGAAAATGTATTGGGATTTCCCGTATTATTTCTAAGGATGTTTCATTCAAAAAATACAATGGGTCTGACCTGAATAATTTCACGTAGGTATCATCAAATAGAACCCAATTGGGATTTCCCCTACACATTCCAATCATGTTTCATAATATATAATAGTTAGGGGATTTACTTAAATCATTATAATGAGTATCATCAATATAATTCAAGAGGTATTTCCCAAAGTATTTTTGAGAATGTGTCATCGACATTATCTAGGGGGGTTTCCCTAGATAATTCTAGTGAGTATCATTAGAAGAATCTATGTGTGATTTCTCTAGGAATTATGATCAACACATATTAATAAAATACAAGGGGAGTCTCCATGAGGCATTACAAAAAGTAAAATCAATATAATTCATGGGGTATTCCCCATGGAATTCCCAAAAATTATCCTCATTAGAATCCTAGGGGGATTTCACAATGTAATTTCAACTTGTATGATTTAATGAATCCATGACGATTTCTACTAATGAATTCTATTTTTTAAATTCATCTAATTTAAATTTAAATTTATAATATTTGATAAAATAATGGTCGGAGATCCTAGATTATATTATAGGAACTCTCAGTCATGCAAACAAGGGCACAATTCACTTTTAATGAACTCTGAGAGTCACATATTTAACCTCTCAATTTACATACACGTTAGCATACCCCACATTGGGTGTAACAACTCTTGGTCTATATACTAAGAGACCACTCAGGGAAAATGGGGACTTTCTTTTATTAGTTTAAGCCTAAATCATTTCTAATTATATTTTTAGTCAAGTTAATTGTATGTCATCCTGACCACACATCACACACACTAATATAATAATGGAACTTTTAATGAAATGTTTCAGAACCATTGAAATTAAACTTATATAAGAAAAATTATCCAATATCATTCCCTGCTTTGTGCTATTTATTTAAAAAAATAGAAAAACAAAATAATACCCTATAAATAGGGTACATTAAATAAAAACAGTGATAGACTTGTATAAAATGAATGAGTATTAGAAATGATACAAACATAATGTTATACATACCTCAATAATGATAATGTAATAATGGGCACCTAAATAAGAATAGGAAAATTTGATAAACCCTCATGGACTGAAGAGGGAAGGGAGAGTTTTATAGGGGGATGTTATGGATGAAAATCGGATAAAAATAGGGATTTGTATATTTAATTCATCAAGGTAAAATTGGTAATTTTATAAATTTTTGGAGGGTACATAGTTTGGATGTATTTATGGACAAACTGTTCCACAATCATGTAGATCCAATTATTCATGAAAATCTACTTCACATAGTTTGGTCATATAGTCATCCAAAATGGGAACCAACCATACAGATCTCACCTTCCAACATACCACACCTCACATAGTTAACCACGTTGTCATAAACACCATTTCGAAACCATAAAAAATCATTGTACAAATATTATAAAGTACTTTTATATGTTTTATATCCCATCATACGTGGTTTGAAGAATCACTAACCGTATAATCTAGGCCACATGGTTGGGGTTCATAGTCAGCTCCAATTGTTCATTACCCATCCACCCTTGGATATTAATCTAATATTTTCTTACCATCTAGCCTCAGACCCCAAAAATGATCTATGAGGAACCATGAATCCCTATTAAAAAGTATAAATAACATAAATAAAAATGTTCTTAGTAAAAAATAAATAATTTTCACTATTGGAGGTTCATGATTTTATAGTCCCCAAATATTCATCAGTAATACTAAACAAATATAATATGTATGTTACTGGGTTATTATCATTTTCATGTAATTTAAAATTAGTTAGTGATTATCATGTTATAATAATTTTGAGATTTTTGTTTGAATGGAATTCTCACCCATGAAAATTGTATATGGTTGGAGTTTTTTACATCTAGATATATGATATAGATAACATTAATTTCCTTTTAAGTGAGTTGGGCATGTCAAGGTGTATGATGTGAGAGATAATTATTGATAACAAAGTCAGATATGTAAAAGAAAATCAGTTGAGGTTGACATGGTATCTCATATGTGATGTGTATGGATAGGTGGGTAATTGATGGCCCAATATCTCACATGTTATATGTACGGATGAGTTAATAGAGACTGAGATCGTATATTGTACATGTGGTTTTTTTGTGTGAATATAGATTTATCCGGTATCCTATCTATGCTAAGTATAAATGGGGAGGGGGAGGCTGAACTAGTATCCTAAAATAGTTGTGATGTTATCAGAATATGAGAGTAGAATCCTTTTTGTTATATTACATTCATATGTTTCACATCAACTGGATAAAGTAGGTATAATGGCTCACTTGGGTATCACTTAAGTACTCAATTATGTAATTATAGTTATGATTTTGTTTTTTTTCATATCATATCATTCATACACCCATATGTACTAAATTTATTAATGGATACCTTTGGTGGAGTCTATCTAAATATATTAATCACACCTCTTATGTGAACCCTAGTTGGCATTAAAACATACATATCATGATAAAATCATGGGAAAATCCTAGATATATATGGGGTGGGAATAATATAGCTAGATAGATATTAGAAACAAGACCTAGCAAGGAATATTACACATTTTTTATTTATGTCAACACTATTTATACAATTTAGATTATATTTTTTTAATATTAATATAAATGGTAAAACCTATACTTAATGTATGACTTACATTTATAGTGGGTTTATATTTTATTATAGCATATGAAATGTTGTTATAGTTGGATTATGACTCTAAAGTACATATAAGGAAATCATTTGGTGGTTGAGTATTTTTTTCGCTTAATATTTGTTTATCTAATAGATTATATAGTAACTTTTTCCTTTCCAAAGGGAAAAAACTTTCTTCATATTCTCAAGGAGTTATACTTTGGTTGACCCTTCTCCTCCCCATGATTATTTCTTAATGGACTAAGTTCAATATCATTATTATTAATGGATGATAGGTATGTTCCTTTATGTGTGTCAGGATGTGATATGGGTGAAACTTTGAACCTCACCACTCATAATGGATCATTACATAAAGAGGCACCTCCTATAGTTATTCATTTTATTCATTTTCTATAATGGTCATCATCATCAATAATTTTTGGGATTCCCTAAGTTTAGAGTGATCCCTTGACTGCCAAAGTTCCCTGAGATGACTTTTTCGTCTAAACACTTTGGGAACCCATTTATTCCATCAACTCTATTGGGGTTATATATTTTATTGATTTTGATTATTATGTTTCCACCCCAGTTATAGTTAATAATGTGAAGAACAAATAGAGGCCTAACACCCTATTGATAATTATTAATCAATAAATATCAACATCTTTGATTAGAATCATCCTAGATTGAAAATCAAATACTATGAGGATGAGACCATTATAATAAATCAAAATGGAGTCCCTCATTATTTGGAATGCTTGTGGAATTGGATTTCTTAACAAATTTGAATGTGTGTACAACATTATTCATTGATATTAAATTTCATTATTATATATTCTATAACCCATATAGTGAGTGTTATAAATTCAAGGAGTTACTAACAAGTAATATGCAACTAGTCAGTTACATGTGAGAATAGTGAGCATGCATATTTGGATATTTTAGATGTATCAGATAAAATTTGATCTTATGAATATTTCCTCTCAAAATATCACAAACAAGGAAATAAATTCCTCTAATAATTTTTTTTGTAATATCTAAAAAAATTGTGTATAAAATGACAAATAAGATATTTAGAAATCAATTTGATCTATCAAACACTGATCAAATTAATTGTTCTTATGAGGAAATTTCAACACTATGATTAAACAGTAAAAATATAATGAGGGGAATATGTTTTATCAAATCGTAGAAGTAATTTAAATCCATCCAAGAACACAAATATCATATATATATTTGACTCTATAGAGATTCGTTAACATGCGGCAATAACAAGTGGGTCGTTTTAAGAATGTGGAGTTAGTTGGATAGGTGTCTTGTTAATCTTTATGATATCAGTAAATTATCAATTTTTTCACTAAACAAATGGAATGATCCATATCCAATAACCGTCCACTATGACTATAGATTCAATGCACTCCAATTGGAAATAATAGATTTATGTTTTACAAAATATTTGTAGAGAACAAATCTTTTTGGAATATATTAATATCTTCATGGGATTATCCAACCTATGTTCATGATTGGGATTCCTTACAAGGTAAACATGGGGATTTAAAAGGGATAACCCTTTATTAGATTAAAAATTAGTTGATTAGTATCCCTAATCTAGAACAATTTGAATATAAAATTATCCCAATTGATGGTTATCTTTAATAATATCAGGATTAGTAACTTATAAAACTCTTTTCTAATAAATGTTCACATTCTAAATATAAGTGCGTACATCAAGAGAGAGGGAGGCTAGATAAATATATAGAGTAATGTGGTAATGTAAGTTCATTGAAATAGAATTAATTTTCAATCATGTTTATCAGAGAATAAATATATTGGAAAGATCAGTTTTTAACTTGAATATCAATCTTACACATAAGTGATGAGGAAGTTACTAGTACACAAGAAGTATCTTCTTTCATATATCATTTTATTTTGTCATGGAATGGAATTAAAAGGATGGATCCTTTGGAAGTAGGGTTTGATAACATCTATGGAAAAACCCATGTAATGTTGAGTTGAGGGAATATGATCAATTGACATCAATTCCAGGTAAAATTGATGCGGTTGAAGTTATTAGAATCATAGATCTAAATATAACTCTATGTTCAGATGGATTCCATTTTTTCTACATTGTATCATGGGGAACTATCTTGAATGATCTGATTGAGGTAGTTCGAGACATTTTCATAGTATAACCACTTCCAAGAGTCACAGTATTGAAATATTTTCCCTTATTCGCAGTGTAACTCAACCCAATCGATTTTTCTGATTTTTTCATATCATCATCTGTAATTTATATTACAATGTTTTTACGATAATCCTTAATAATAGGCATTCAAGATTCCTACCTCACCTTGTTTCAGTTAAACACAAGGATTTATCCATGATGGAATTATATTGAGAGATATTTTTTTGAAGCATGATATGATTTCATATTTAGAGAAAAAGTTTATGAAATCTAACATTTTCATAATAATTTATATGTTAAAATATTATGATCAAATGTAATGGTATACTCATCATTAATTTTTTTATTTAAATATGGTTCTTTCATGTGTGTTTGTGACATATTTTTGGTATTATTAATCTCCTAGTTTTATGATTTTCCTTAGGGAATGAGGGTTCAAATTCTCTATATTCACCAATGGTCTTTGATATGGGGATCCTTTTTCTCTGTGATGAATTTTTTATAAATATTTTTCTTCAAAGTAAACATAATATTTGGAATTTAATGTAGGTCATCTTATGCATTAAAAGTTTGTTTTTTTCCTTGGTATCTCTTATCTTTTCTCTATGGATGGCATGTTATCCTTTTCCCATAGTATTTTTAATTCATTTTGATATTCTAAAGAGATATTTTATTACTATAATAATAGGAGTGGGAAAAGAATCACTATTTAAAAGAGAAATGTTCCCATATCTATAAAATTATCTGGTAGACATGCTAATATCATTGATGTTCAAACTAGTTTTGATATGAGGAATGATTCAATAGTCTATTTCGCTTCCCCAAACTCAACCAAAACAATTCATGATCAGTTATTTTATGTAATTATAAATAATTTTATAGGAAGGATCACTAATTAGAAAAGTGGAATTCTATCCTATTGTGTATGGATCATAATCATGAATAATTATCTTATCTCTATCACATTAAATATTTTATCTATTATTAGGGAACCAAAATATGTCATTATAAGAATTCAAAAAATACTTAATTGGTTTATGTGGGACTCACAATAATATGGAAAGCACAATTGGTACATTTGGGATGGATTGGTGTTACCTGTTGATAAAGAATGTATCTATCTTATATGTGATTATGTAACCATGCATATTATTCAAGATATATTATATTGGGATTATATTTCATGAAAATCATTGTTTTATAATTTCAACTATAATAAATATAGTTCATCTCCATAATATGGTCCAAACATGATGAATTAGGGTATCTATTATGGTAAAACCTATAGAATCACAATCATTTCATCTTATAAAATTATTGATGGATTATTTGTAGGGGAGACATAACATTTCTGAAAGTAAACTATATAGTAACCATTATCTAGTTTTTAAGATGTTCAGTTCCTGTAATAGTTTACAAGAAAGAACATGACAATCCAACCATTATAGAAGATATGCTAAATGAGAATTATTAGTCACTTTTCTACTCTATCCAACATTTTAATGATAATTAATCATGTTTCATAATTAAATATAATATAATTTATTTATCATTGTCAAGTTTTCAAAATATCAGACATGTTCAATAAAATTTCAACTGTAGGTCCAATAATATTTGATGTAGTTTTCTTCAAATCATGTTCATTTTTATTTCAGGGAGTGTATTTAATCAGACCATCCTTGTCGATGCGGTAGTTCAGTATAAAAATATTCCCCTTAACTCGAAATTCATATCCTATGTGAATAGAAAAATAGAGATCAAAATGAACTCGTCAATTATTGGTGAATAGGTAAGGTTTATTTGGTTAAACATAGGGGAATGAATTACTGCTCATATTCAATTCATCTTGATATACCACTTTATTGAAATATGTTTTCATATAAATAATTATTTGTTATAGGATTATTTTGATCAAATATTTATTTTCTCATCTAGTTGATGGTCGATTTGAGAGGTGAGTAATCTTAGATGACACATCAGAGTAATAAATTCCAATTTTTAACTAGTTTAGAAATTCTTATTCTTCTCCTTATACCTATAAATTATTTTAAAAACCATTCACTTAAATAATTTATTAATGAATGATTGTGACATCCTAGGTAAATAAAGAATATGAAGTTTTCATATTTTTTTTAATATTTGTGAACTAAATATTAATTTTACATTAAATAGGATTCTATTTCTAATAGATTACACAACTTACAACAATGGGTTTCTTTGAAATCTTATATTGCATACAACGTTGAGTTATACTGAAAAATAAAATATTATTATTATCATTTTAAATGGTAGTTAACGTCTAGCCGTTGTATAGGAGAGAATGAACCAAACTTACTAAAATATGATTATACATGTTTGATAAATGAATTTACATTTATCTAATAAATTTTAGAGGCTTAAAATAATAATTAATCCTATCATAAGCATAAAATAATCTAATATTCTTTAGAAGTGCGATTTACCGCCATTTGATGTAAAACCCTTTTTAAAAATATTTTTGGTCAATTATGTAAGTTATATTTGAAAAAATAAAATTCTCATTGGATTTGGGACATAAAAATTTACTCTGGGTACATTTTTGGTATTTTCTTATAAATTTCATTTATTATGAATAGTGAAAAAACTGTATTTTAATTTAAAATTGCTTTTTAATATTATTTAATTATATAGTTAGATTACCTTTTAAGTTGGATTTAAAGTTTAATTAGATTATATATTTTCCGTTTAATCAAATTTTGGTCAATTTATGTAATTTCACTTTGATGTTGGACAAAAACAAATTTCAACCTTTTGATAGTTATTATTTCTTAGAAACATGTCTTTTGTTTTGAAAGAAGGAATTAATTTTGAATTAATTTTTTCCACTTCTATGTATTTAATTAGGAATAATTGATTATATATTTGGAATCAGGAGGCCAAAATTGTTTAAATATGTATCTTTTATTTTTAGACATTTTAAATATTTACTTATGTTAATATTTTTTGTACCATGACTAAAAAGTAAATATGGTAAATAAGGGTAATCAAATAATATTATAATAACATTAAAATAACCTAACATGAATCCTAATCCCAATTTTCGATATATATCTAACCATTGGAATCCTTGGGTCGATTTTGGGACCCCATGGGGCCACCTGGGAGTGATAATGACACTCTATTTTAATTAACATAATGTAAAGACAAAAAATGACATAAAGAAATATATTTTAGAATCAATTTTTACATGGGGTTATATAAGTTATCTCTTAGAATATAAATATTAATTGTAATGATAAAAATATTTCTTACATCTTGGTTATATCTATAATTTTAAGACATTATATAAATTAATTTTTTATGACACAATAATGATGTAGTGTTTTCATTATTAATAAATGATTTAAATAAATAAGATTATTATGATTAAACTAATATCCAACACCTGTCCAATTATTATTGGATGATTTTATTTAGAATATTAGTGCTCTTATATTCTACATTAATTATTTCTGGACCTTTTTAAACCATAGATAAGTTTATAATTAAATAATAATTTTAAACTTCCCTAAAGAGCCCCTCCTCACCCTTATAAAAAGCCCCCACTTATAACTCATTCCTTACACTTATCAAGGTCCTTGGATCGTCCAAAAAAATCCCAATTATTCTCCCCACATAATTATCCTCCTCCTAGAAGTATTTTTTTATGAATAAGGAAGTTTATGTAAACCCTTTGGTTCGTACCAAAAGGTGATACCCGGTTTAAAGGTAATGTCTTCTCCTAAGTTATTTTATTTTGTTTTCCCTCTCCAGCCTGCTAAACTCATATTTTTAGCTTCTATTATAACAAAAAATTATTCTAAATTTACCAAGTTGTTTTTTATATGTATTCAAAAAACACTTACACAAACCTCCATCTAATGGGTAAAGAACATACAATATCTTTGGACGGCGAACTAACACCTCAAGAAACAATTATTGTTCAATTATCTCCTACCCCCTCTTATAGTGGCCATTAAGATGTATCTATATTATATGTGATATATAATATACTTATATTGTTTCTATTATTCTTTATTTATCATTTATATAATACCTTTATGGCTTCTATAGTGGATAAATATGACAATCTCATTTGAGGAAGTGCGTACTACAACCCCCTCAAAGTGATATAACTCATTCATACCTTAAATGGAACATATATAGGATAAAGTTAAATAAAATTATATATGATATTATAATTTAATTATAATATACCTATGTTTCATTAATTTTTAACTCCATTAAATACGAAATAGAAATGAATGTAGATTTCATGAAAATGTACGGTTTACCGTCTCAATGGATGGTGCATTTCATTTCTTATCTCCAAATGTTATGTACTGTTATAAATACATATAAATACTGCATAAATATGATATATATAATATCTAAATATTGAATATAATTCTGAATATAGTATAATTTTGAACACATGAACAACTTGTAATTATAAGAATCTCATTTTTAACTCAAGTACCAAATATCGAAAAAGCATACATTATTAACATAAGTGATTACATATTGTTTATAGAATTTTAATAAATGATAAAAAATGAATAATAATCTTGAAAAAGGTTACTAATCAAATTCAAATTAACTTTAGTTTATTATTCAATAGATTAAGGAAGAAACAAGTCAAGTCAGACACGAGGTAAGGGGTTTCTTATCTCACTTTTAATTCCATAAGATTTCCATTGGTCGCCACATATTTATTGCATGTGGTGTATTTTATGATGAAATTTGATATATATTATCATTATTATATTTATATTCATGATATTATGTTATTTAATTTGTGTTTATAAACTTTTGGTCCAATGACTCGATTGATTACAATGTGGTAAGGGTTTTTCATCTCACTTTTTATTCCCGTCAGATTCATGATATATTTTACACTGTTTCCTTTTGTGTGGTGTATGTAATTCCCATTATTATATTCATTATGTAATATAATTTAATTTATGGGTATTTAAATATTCTTTTTATGAACCTTCTTTAATGGGTTTTATGTTTTGTATGTTACCAAATCAGTAAGGGAACCTTTTAACCCAATTTCCATTCTTTTGGATAATATTCTAATTATCAATTATGTTAGGATATGATTAATTATGGAATCTATATTTATTAATTTACATTGTAATTTACACTCCCCTTTGTTTGGATTTAATTTTTATACACATAATCACTCCATTGAAAAATTATCAAGTCATCAATGTGAACTTGATAAGAGTAATTTTTACTCAATATTCATTCATTGAGTCAAACAACCAAGTCATTGATATTGTCTTAAAAAAACATGTGTGAATTTCGTATGATTTATTTATACTGAATATCCTATCATATTGAGGGTATTTATATTTTTCACACATTATTATGTAATTAATTTATCCTTAATCTAAGGATACTATTTTTATAAGGTATTTTGTCTCAATTTACATTCCATTGGGACTTCACTATCGTTATGCACCAATTCACTCTTATATGGTGTATATACCTTACATTGTAATTTTATATAATGAACCCTTTTTTCTAATAATATTATAATGTTTTTATTGAATTTTGTTCCTCAATTATTTGTATTCAAGCGTCACTCATTTTGTTAAAAACTCTTTATCTAAAATACTGTTTTAAATAATTCAAAGATGTATTCTTCTAAATATTTATCATTAATATCCATGATTTCCAAATTGTTTTCAGGATTTATTTATATAAAAATTAATTTTTTCAAATGATAATTCATTTAATATATTATAGGTGGTATGGGACACTTTGATTAAAAAATATATTTATTAAATGTTTAAAATGGCTTTGAAAATGGTTTGATAAATCATTGTTTATTTCAATATCTTCATATGATATATTGTAATTGTAATGTGGAAATGATATCATTCTATTATTCTTGTGTTATATGTTACGATTATGTTATGGTTATTGGGAATTTTTTACCTATACGGCTGGTTAAGTGATAAACCTAGGGCGGGTGAGCCTGAGACAGCTCTCCAATGCATTGGTTAACATGACGGAGGTAAACATTAACGTTTCCTCTAAGATATTTATGGAATATACTCTGATGTTTATTCAAACGTAACTATATACATATCTGTGATATCTACAAAGAATGTATTTTATATATTCCATAACATACCTTTAGGATTTATGATTTCTGTATGTTATTTTTAAATCTTAAGATTTCATAAGGTATGTTATGATTGAAATGTATGGTTTCATTGTTTGGTATTTATTGATGGGATAATGTTTTCATTCCATATTTTATATCCCTTACTAAGGTTTTTATGCTCATCCCATGTTTTTGAAATGTTTTCAATAGGAAGTAAAGATGAATAAGGGTCATGAATGAGATCAAGGAAAAGTCATGCTGTCTAAATAATGGAACTAGACATGTTTATTTTTTATTTTATGTAAAAAATAAATACTGAGTAGTAGTTTGTACATGTAATATTCAAGTTGATATGTAATATTTATGGACTAATTCTATAAAACTCTAAACCTAAAAAGATACTAAATGTGAATTATTCATTTATTTCAAGATTATTAAATGTTTTAGGTCTGGTCCCTAATAGTTGATATTAGAGGGCGTTTTAGATAACTTTAGAGGAGAGGGTTCTCTTTAAGTATAAGTGACATTACCATAATGGTTCATATTTTACAAATATTCATAGTTATTTTAGTTAAATTGAAAGAGTTTAAGATAACATGATTATGTATATCATAGTATTTATCATTCTTATAATATATTATATGATGCTTTTATATATATACTCACACTGACCTTTTCAGTTTTAGAGAATGGATGGATCTAGCAGGCACCAATGAAACATTGGATGTGAAGAAAACTGTGACAGTTTTCTAAGTGAGCAATTGAATGAAATGAGATGTGTATTGAGAACTCTTGTGGTTATTCTCAACCAACTATCTGGAGTCATGATTGACCACCAGAACTATTGTGATTATTTTAAGGCATCATATTTGAAAGAAACCAATCCCTATAGAAGTTTAGGTAATAATCATAAAGGTAAGTATATTAAAAAACCAATGTGTCAAGGATGTGGAAAGAAACACATTGGAAAATATTTCAAAGGGACAGGAAGATGCTATAGATGTGGAAGTGCATGTAATAAATCATGAACCTACCATAGAAAAAAGAAGCATCCATATGACTCTAGGAAAGGGAATGAAGTTCTTTATAACAGATCAATAGAATTTTTTAAATGGGGTGTCCATGGTCATTATACAAACAGACGTCCTCTTAATAAGAGTTGTGAATTGGGTCAACTGGATCATACAAATATATTTTTACTAATAAAAAATTATATTCCAATTGAGGATGAAGAAACTGACAATGGCAAATGAAAGGTATGGATTATTTCATAACCGATGTTTAGACATAATGGAATCTTAGGATATGATTCATGATTTTTTTGTACGAAATATGTATTTCATAATTAGTTGTAATGTAATTGTTAATGGATCATGAATAACATTTAATAATTAAGAAGTCAACATATGAGGGATTCATGGGTTATGGTAGATTCTAGAGTGGTGAAATGATTAAAATTATTAAGGCTTTTTTGATGATGGGATTACATTAGAAGACTTTTTATAGTATTTGTAACCTTAATTTTTGATATATGAAAATTTTATTCAGGTAATTATTTTCTTTTCTTCTGTGGATATTGTTATAAAGAACCATTTGGGTTTATATTATTCTTGAATTTGAGGTAATTTTATGTTAATACAATTTGGGCTGCAAAATGAAATTTAGTAGATAACCGTTGTGGTTAAAATATGTTATTCTTATTTTTGATAAATTTACCTCATTTTTTTGGATTGTAATAAAATTATATAGTTTTTGAAAAATTACAACACGCAGACCGTGTGATAACCCATCACATCAGATAAAGCTATGTGAATTGAACACATAACCAAAGTGAGACTGAGATTTATCACACACCACTAGACTACGTGAAGTCCGTGGTTAGTATGACTAACTATTTTTACTTAGACAATTTTATGAATCAAGAATAAGATGTGTTTTTGGTTATATATGGAAATTATTAACCAATTGTGGATAATATGTGATTGGGATAATTACATTTCAATATGTGACATTAAGAGTAATTGATGTTATTTAGAGATAAATGTTAAGATATATGATGAAAGACTATATGTATTATTCCTTTTGAGATTTGGTTTTCAATATTATTTTGGAGTACATTGAATTATTGTATGGAATTTTTTTATTAAATGGCCTTTGTCGAACATTGCGTATTTTTTGAAAATTTTTGAGATGAAGACTAGTTTTTCTTTTTGGTAAAAGATTTTAATTTTTGACTATTATCTAATCTTGTACAAACCATTTAGTTTTTATAATGTATAATGACATGGGAAATATATAGTTTACATTTTGTGTATTATGTGATTCTATAGAAGTTTATTCTAGTGCTTTTGATGTGTCCAAGTCATCTTGAATACTTTTCGTTTAGATAAAAGATGAGTTTGTGGTAGAAATTTAGTAAAGGATGAAAGCCTACATGAAAATTATGCATGTTTCATTATGTTTTAAGTTATTCTTGTAAATAAATTCCTCAAATTTATGAAAAGTAATTTAAAACAAAAAAATTAACCATTAAAATTTCCTACAGGGGAATCAAATACTTTTTAACCCATCAACAGTTTGTGATTTTCTAATGGTTAATTTTCTTTTCTTAATAATGTTTTATATCACTCTCTATCTGAACATGATGTAATGTTTTCTCCCCTATATCCAGGTTTTCATGGAATCCTAGTATTTGTTGTCTCGGGTGACCATTTTCCTTTTCTTTCAATCTTTTAATGTGATAGTTTTATTGACACTTTTTTGATGTGGTACTTTTAATGAAGTTTCCATGCGCAATTTTAAAATTCAGAGGGTGTAATTCCCAAAATGGGGGAAGGATGTAACATCCAAGGTAAATAAAGAATATGTAATTTTCATATTTATTAATATTTGTGAATTAAAGATTATTTTTACATTAATGTGGATTCTATGTCTGATAGCATTCTCAAGTCAGGACAATGAGTTTATTTGAATTATTATGTTACAGACAACCATGAGTCATACAAAAAATAATATAATAAAATTATTATTATAAATGGTAGTAAACACCAAGTAGTTGTATAGGAGGGAATAAACATAACGAACTAATATATTATTATACATGTTTAATAAATGAATTTACATTTATCCAATAAATTTTAGAGGAATAAAATAATAATGAATCTTATCTTAAGCATAAAATACTCTAATATTCTTTTAAAGCTCGTTTTACTTCCTTTTAATAGAGAACCACTTTTAGATCTATTTTTCTCCAATTTTATATGTTTTATTTGACAAAATAAAATTATTCTTTAGAATTGAGACATCTAAATTTACATTGTGTTAATTTTTGGTATTATCTGATAAAATTCATTTTTTTATGAATAATGAAATAAAACTATATTTTAATTCAAATTTGATTTTAATAAAATTTATTTATATTGTTAGATTATATACTTAATTGTATTTAAAGTATAATTAGATTGTATTTTTATCATTTAATCTAATAATGGTCTTCTGAAATAATTTCAATATTAAATTGGAAATAAACAAGTGTCTACCTTTTGATAGTTATTATGTCGTAAAAACACGATTTTTGTTTTGGTAGCAGGGAATTAATTTTAAATTATTTATTGCCACTTCTGTGTCTTGAATTTGGAAAAATTGATTCCATATTTGGAATTAGGAGGTACAAATTGTGTAAATAGTTAACTATTATTTTTAATCATTTTAAATATTTACATGAGTTAATATTTTATTTACAACGGTTAAAAGGTAAATATGTTAAATAAGGGTAAAATAATAATATTATAATAAGATTAAATTACCCTAAAATTTTTCTCAAATACTATCGGTTGTTACATATCCGACCATGGTCATCCTTGGGTTTGTTTTGGGAACCCATGGGGCCACATGGGAGTGATACTGACACTTTATTTTAATTAACTTAATGTAAAGACAAAAATGACAAAAAAAAATATCTCTTAGTAAATCAATATTTACGTGGTGTTATACTATTTATCTTGTCGAATAATTATTTATTTTAAAGATAAAAATATTTCCAACATCATGATATATTTTTTATAATTTCTGAGATCAAATAATAAAAAATATTTATGACACAATAATGATGTAGTGTTTATCTCATTAAAAAATGATTTAAATAAATAAGATTATAAAGATTAAAATAATATCCAAAACCTAACAAATTTCTATTGAATTATTTTATTTATAACATGAGTCATCTTAATTTACACTTTAATTATTTTTAGACCTTTTTAAAATGAAGATACGTTTATAATAAAATAATATTTTCAAACATCCCAAAAGAGCCCATCCTCCCCCTCATAAAAAGACCTCACTTATAACCCATTCCTCACACTTCTCAATCCCCTTGGCTAGTCCAAACAATAAACAATTATTCTCTATGAATATCTATCATCCTCTTAGAAGCCTTACTCTAGGCATAAGGAAAATTGAGTAAACTGTTTGGTTCAAACCAAAAGAAGATACCCGATTTAACGGTAATGTCTTCTCCGATGTTTTTTTTGTATTATTTTCCCTCTCCAACCCCCTAAATCTTTTTATTAATTTATTTTATAAAAAACCAGTATCTTAAATATAAAAGGTCTTTTTTATGAGAATTATTATAACTACAAATACACACACCTCTGTGTAATGTGGGCAAAGAACGTACTATTTCGATGGATGGCGAACAAACGCCTCACGAAACGATGATTAGTCAATTACATCCTACCACCTCTTATGGTGTCCACTAAGATGTAACTTTACGTGATATATATTATAATTATATTGTTTCAATGATTTTTTAGATTTCATTTATGGAATACCATTATATTTTCTATAGTGGGTAAATATGAAAATCTCATTTGAGGAATTGCGGACTACCACCCCCTCTTAGTGATATAACTCGTTCAGTCTTTATGTAGAACATATAAATGATAGATTTATGATAGATTTAGTGAAATTATATATGATATTATAATGAAATTATAATATTAATATGTATAATTATGTTTTAATTGCATTAAATATGAAATATAAATGAATGTAGCGTTCATGCGTACGTACGGCTTACCGTCTCCAGGAACGGTGCAATTCATTTCTTATCTCCAAATGTTATTTACTATTATAAATACACCTATATAAATTATATATAAGATATATATAATATCTATATCATTAATATCATTTTTAAGATAATATAATTTTTTCCACATGAAAAAATTGTAATTATAAGAAGTTCATTTTTGACTGAAGTACGAAACATCGACAAAACGACCATTATTAACATAAATGATTACATAATGATTATATCATGGAAATAAGTTATATAAAAAGAATATTAAACATTAAAATAATTGAGAATGTATAAAATTGACTTTAGTTTATTATATAGGAGATTAAGGAACAAACAAGTCAAGTCAGACCCGAGGTAAGGGGTTTCTTATCTCGCTTTGAATTCAATAAGACTTCTATTATTCACAACTTATTTATTGCATGTGGTGTATTTTGTACAGCCATTTGATATATATTATCATTATTATATTTATATTCATGATATTATTATATTCAATTGGTGTTTATTTACTTTTGTTCATATGACTCGACTTATTACAATTTGGTAATGGGTTTTCATATCACTTTTTATTCCCATTAGATTCATGCTATATTTTCTAATATTTCATTTTGTGTGGTGTATGTACTGCACATTATTGTATTACTTGGGTAATATAATTAAATTTATGGGTATTTACATCTTTATTTTATGTTACTTCTTTCATGGGTTGTATTTTTCGTAAGTTACCAAATCGGTAAGGGAACCTTTTAACCCAATTTCCATTCCTTGGGTTAATCATATAATTCTCCATTATGTCATGCTATGATTATGTGTGAAATAAATATGAATTTATTTTTTTTATAATTTCCACTCCCAATTGTGTTGATATTCTTTTGATACACACAATCACTCCATTGATAAATTCTCAAGTCATCGATATGAACTTGATAAGATTAATTTTAACTCAATTTCCATTCATTGAGTTAAACATACAAGTCATTGGTTTTGTATTAAAAAGAACATGTATGAATTTTCTATTATTTATTTACACTAAATATCCCATAATATTTAGTGTATTTATATTTTTCACACATTATTATGTTATTTCATTATCCTTAATAGAAGGAAACAATTTTTATAAGGGATTTCATCTCGATTAACATTCCATTGAGACTACATTATAGTTATGCATAAATTCACTTTTATATGGTGTAGATATTGTTCTTTGGAATATTATATCATTAACCACTTTATTATCATGATATTATAATGTTTGATTGAATTTTATTACTCAATTATTTTAATTCAAGTATCTCTCATTTTGTTAAAATCTCTTCAAATAAATACCATTTTAAATTTTTTAAAGATTTATTATACTAAATATTTCTCGATAATGACCTTGTATTCACAATGGTTTTTAGGATTTATTTATATGGACATTAATGTATTCAAATGATAATTCATTTAAAATCCTCAAAGTGGTATGTGACACATTTATTAAAATATCTCTTTATTAATTGTTTTAAATGGTTTTGAAAATGGTTTGATAAAGAAATGTTTATATCAATATCTCTATATGATATATTTTTATTGGAATGTGGACATGTTATCTTTCCTTTATGCTTGTGTTATTTGTTATGATTATGTTATGGTTATTGAGAATTATTTACCTATACGGGTGGTTTTGTGATAAACCTAGGGCGGGTGAGCCTGAGAGAGATCTCCAATGCATTGGGTAATGTGACAGAGGTAAACAATAATGTTTCTCTTAATAGATTTAGGGAATATACTGTGATGAGTATTCCAACGTAACTCCTAACATAGTTATGATAGCTACAATTTAAGTATTTTATGTATTCCATAATTTACCTTTACAATTTATGATTTCTGTTTGTTATTTATAAATATTATAATTTCATATGGTCTGCTATGATTGAAAATTATAGTTTCATTGTTATGTATTTATTGATGGGATAATATTTTCATTCCTTATTTTATATCCCTTACTATTCTTTTTATGCTCATAACATGTTTTTGAAATGTTTTCTATAGGAATTGAAGATGAAGAAGGGTCAAGGATGAGATAAAGGATAATTCATTCCATCTAAAACATGGATATAGACATGTTTCATTTTTATTTTATGAAAAAATGGATACTGATTAGTAGTCTCTACTTTTAATATTCAAGTTTATATTTAATATTTACACCTAATTCTATAAAACTCTAAACCTGAAAAGATCCTCAATGTGAATTGTTCATCTAATTCAATATTATGTAATATTTTGTGGCCGGGTCCTTATATCAACTATCCACTTCTATACAATTGAGGATCCAAGAAATCAGTATAAATCCCAACCATTGGGTAAGATGGAATGCTCTATGTTAGGCACTCAAACTCAACCTAGAAGAATATTATTTTTAAGGTGTCATGTATTTTGATGAAATTATTTTTGATCATCGAGGTCAATTCCTTATATCATTATCCTAATTTTATGTAGATGGTATTTAAATTCTTTTATAAGATCTAGATTTTCTGGATGGTTTATATCTTTTATCCTAAAACAATTTTCCCCCATAATTTGAATTAGAATTTTTCTTGGTTTATTAGTTATTGTAAGGCTCATCAACTTTTAATTCCGGAATCCTTCATACCATTAGGTATTTTATTATAATGATTCAGTATTGATTGGAGATCACAAGTAAATATAATTATTGTAACATTAAAGTTGGATATTTTTTTTCCAAATTGGATCAAACAGAGGAGTTGATTATTTAATATTGAAATAATTCTGAACCTAGGGATTGAAAGATAGTAATATATGTTTATTCCATTGAACAACACCAGTTAAGACCTATATTATGTATTCTAACTATTTACCTCCACCTCCCATCCTGTCTCACTCTTTTTTGTTTAATCCCTTTTTTCATAATAAAAATATTAAATTTCACTCAGTCTTACTAATCGAGGGTATAGTCTACCCATATGTTTTATATATTTTATTCTTTAGTTGGAAGTCTATTAAATATGAGGAGGCACTCATGAGGTCATTTGACAATATAGTTTGGAAATTACTCATTTATCCCTATCCAAATATGTTACCATGTGGTATCATAACCATTTTTTGATTTATTTTAGTATTGTGTAAATGGTACTTAGATATAATAAAATATGAAACATGGGATGGACCCAATTAATGTTCAAATATAACACCAATATAAGGAAGGTATATGTTTTAGGGGAGTGGAATTTTGATTCATTGTTTTAGTGTATTATAAATATGGGATTCAATGAAGTTTGATATGTGATTTGTTATTTAATATTTTATTGTTTTTCCAAGGGTTGAAAGTGGAAGTGTATTAATGAAGCATATTAGACACGTAGGTTCACTGTACATGTTCATGTTTGTCTTTACTGATAACCTAGTTTTTAATGGACATTTGGTTGGTTAAAATATCTATAAGATGTTTTATATCATTTCTCTTAAATTTAAATAGTTGAGTATTAATTAACATTACATATGGCCAATGATTCTTCTTCTGTTTTTTTATTCAACAAAATTATTATAGAAACCAGGATTGTATTATGTACAAATACTTTAGAGTGATTTGGTTGGGTATTTGAATTCCTTAAATGTTTTGGATCCGTTTATTGAGTTTTATAATGAGCATATTATTTTTATATTTAATTTATATGGGTATAGTTATAATAGAATATTGATACACATTGTTTAATGGTGATGTCATCAAGGTATTATTGGGTGTGGAAGAAACCCATGTGTTTTGTAGAATGGGTATATATATGCTTTAATATGGGTTATGGATCTAACAAATGGGAATTGGTTTGATATTATAAAATAATTGATAAATTTTGGTGGTTTCTGGATTTTTTTTATCAAATAGAAAGAGAAAATGTCATGTGGTTGGGAATATTAAGAAATCATAGCTATATTTATAAATAAGCCTTAACATGACCCCTCCTTTTTCATGTTTCTCCTCTCTACATTTAATATACAGTATTAGATCTCCAACTACATACATATGTATGATATCATTTAGTCTCTATATATGTATGCAACACTATAAAATTGAAGCCTCTCATAGCATTCCACTCGAGCTAACCCATCTCTCCCCTATAGTTATGAGGATGAATTTTTACTATAGAGCTATGATTTTTTTTACAGAAAGTCCCAATGAACTAATCATATTTTTTCAATTTATTTTATAAAAATGTGTTATGTGTTATTAAAACTATATTTATATAATAGGAAATGTGAACATATACTTCCAATAATTTTTTTAACATTAGATTAAAATAATTTTTGTAATGGTCAAATATATTATTTAACATTGGTATGGGGTATAAATATGACCTAACTTTTTATTTTTGAAGATTAATTACTTATTATCTCACAAGGAACTCTGGAATTCATAGACCTATATGTAAATGATAATAAATAGAAAATTATTAGTTTACTATGAGAATCACATTATTAGTAATATTTCATTTCATGGTTAATGAATTCAAATAATATATTTTTTCATTATATTTAATTTATAGTCACATTTATATATAAACTTAATATATATTAAATATTTTATTTTTAGGGTGACAAGTGTATTGACTATTTTGGTTGGCATGAGTTTCTAAAAAAATAAATGTTTTATAAATATCCTCATTTCCATTTTCAATAATATCATTTAATTTTTAAATTAATTTTTGTCTATGTTTCTATCACAATACCCAAATTTTTATTAATATTTTTAATATTATGAACATATAATTATAAAATGATTTATATTATTATTATATAACTGTGGAAATATGAGAGTCATGTTGGGATCTTATATTTAAGAATATCATTATTATTTTTATTCATGTATAGATTTATTATAGTGAGAATGATTTATTATATTAAATTTTAAATCACTATTTTAGTTTAAATTGTATTTTAAATGAATGATTTTTCTAGGGTGACTTATCTTATGATTGTAATTATATGATTGTATTATTTTTGTGAATCAATGTTTTTTCTTAATGATGTTATTAAATGATTTCACTTTTTTGATTATTATTTTTCAATTTTAGATTGTAAAGGGGGAAGAGTTATAATCCAAAATGAATGAATAAAAATTAGACTAATTAACTCTAAAAAACGCATCGATATGATGATGGTTTAGAATATTTTTTAGATCAAAAAATTGATAATTGATAATGGAATGATATAACATGTTGTCAAAGTACTTATCGATAATTTATACAACGGGTTTATGAAAACAATGTATTTGATTACTTAATCCTGAAATAACTTTCTGCTCAATATATATGATGTATGATTCATAGAGAATAAAATATTATAGAAATTAAATGTATTAACTATCATTTCAAGGAAATGGAAAGTGATCCAAATGAAGAGTGGTTAGTTTAAAATATAATAAATGAAAATGTTGGATTTAAAGTATACAATAAGTAAGACTATAATAGATAAATTATACCATATTTCACCCTATGTAGGTTAATGTTACTGAGAACATTAGTGAGAAAAGAATAAGTTGTATGAATTATTTAAATATGAAAATAATAAATTATATAAAGGATATGTCATGTATTTGAGATTTATTTTTGAATCAAGTTATACCTTATGAAATATCTCAATAGAAGTATTGACAAACCAATAGCCATGGTTTTTGAGATACTTCATGATGTATGTATTGAAAATATGCTCCATTCCTCATTATTTGATATGAATACAATTTTAAATAAACATGGTATTGATTATATAAATGAACATGAATTTCTTAATAACATCATTCCTTATTTGGGAGAGTATCTTGGAAAATAATAATTCAGAAGCTCTCATACAAATAAATGAAAATAAAGTCATTTCGATGAGACTTTGAATTAATGAAACAAAAATAAGAATAATAATAAGAAAACATTATTAAAGTTATCACATTTCATTCAAAAAAATTGTTCTCATTAATATTATTCTTGTCATCTAAAATAAATGTTGAGATGATGTGGTATGCTTTAGAATGTAACAATGAAGACCTAATGAGATATTCAAAAGAATAAATTTCATGAAATATGTTTGATTAGTTTTTGTTTTTATATCATTGGAATGTGAATTTGGGATAAACATCATCTATATTGTTTACCTTTTGGAAATTTGAGACCAATAATATCATATTTTTGGTTATTGTGATACAATAAAATCGACATTATGGGATGTGTATGAAGTGTAATTCTTTCATTATATCAATAATTATTCCATGAAATAAAATTCATATAGATTACATTGATTTATTCCTTTAACCATTAATAAAATAATTTCAAGAATAATGGAATTGTGTTGTGGAAAAATTTAATGCATCAATGAGAAAAAATCAACAAATGTCTGTTAATTTAATATGGAAAATTAATGACTTTATATTACTAGGAAAGTTATATATTTGGAAAAATAATATTAGTTTGTCTTTTAAATATTGTAATTTTGATTTTAAATCCCAAAACTACTTTATTGAATAAAATGGTTCTTCTTGTGTCATTTTTGATTTCTATATGCATCTTAAAAATTCATGTTTAACTAAACATATTTACATAGAGAATTTGTATTGATAAATTCACCGAAGGTGTTATATAGTTCCAAACAAGTATGAAAATTAGTGAATGTGGTTTTATAATTTTGAAAGTTCAATCTGTTAAAGGAATGGAAAGGATAATAGATATATATTCTAAAGTATTTGGAAAGATAATAATGGAAAATGTGTTTATATTTTTAAAAATTATTTATTGGGACAACAACATAGTACTTCATAATATTGATGGAATGAATTTTGAGAATCATATTTTCTATAATTTGATTTTTATATAACAAAATAATCTTGTTAAATCAAAGTTTCGTTTTAATACTTATAAAAACATGAATATAATGATTTTAAATCATTAAGGGTAGTATCTTGTCAAAAGTTTTACATTAAAAAATCATGAAAAGGTTTTATTTATTTTGAATTTAAATAATTTAATTATTTTATATGGAAATAAAGGTAACATGTTATTTTTTGACTTTAAACCTCCAAAGTTAAATGGATTGAAAATTTATTACTAAAATATTATGATAGACCAGTTACGGTCCATAGAGTTCTGTATATTGTAAAATGAAAAAGTAACTATAGTCATTGTTTAGTTTCACACCTTCTCCAAAAATAGTTTTGAAAAACACATAAATAAAATATATGTTTAATTAAAATGAAGTAATAATTATAGTGTATCCTTTTCATTTGGAGATGTTATCCCATGTAAAAAATTTACTATCATAATTCATTTAATTATTAATTTGTTTGGGAAATATATGTTATGTGGATCAGTACAATATCTAAGTATGTTCCCATTTTTTAGTAAAAAATAATAATTTATTTTATTGACTATTATCAATTAAATTTTATGAAATTATTAAACAATAAAATCCAATATGATTCTTATATTTATTTCATTAGGTATAATTGTCATCTGAAGTCATATGTGAAAAATAAATCCCAATTGAAATCCTCTATTGATGAAGGTTACATAGTCGAAGAGTGTTTGACCTTTTGTTTTATTTATTTGGGTATAATCGAGAAAATATTCAATCAGGTTAGTAATGTTTATGTAATATTTAATAATTATCATTTCTATAAACAATTTTTAGTTTTTTTGAAATGTAGAATAACACATTAAAGAGGAATTAAATATGATACTAACTAAATTCAAGTTACTTTAGACATGTATATATGCACCACACAATAGTTTTATTTTAAGTACATTCATTAATGAATTTAGGCTACAAATAAAGGTATGACTAAGGGGGTGAGATAAAAATTTGATCGTGATAAATTTTTTTATTTCTACAGCGATTATCGAATGATTTTCCCATCATATTATTTAATTTATTTGTCGTGAGGACATTTATTTTATTCCAAGAGATTCAGTTCATATTGTATTAATGTTTTTAAGATCTATTCAAATTAATTTCACAGAAGGCACAAATACAAAATATAGTAGTGTATTTACACATACAAAAGTGTGGTAATATATAAATCGGGTTGATATTATAGAATTAAATAATTATATCCAGTTTTCAATTATCATATAAAATTTATGTAGGTAAATATAAATGTTGTTTAATAATATATTTGTTAAATTTTAATTGTATTAACTTTTCTCTTTTTATGGATATTGTTGAGTTTTTTTAGAATGATCAGATTATATTTTTATCATAATAAAAATAGTTTATAATATGGATCATGAAGTACATGATGTTTGAAATATTTTATTTACATAAAAATAGAGATTCTTGTCTAATATTAGTGATGGAGCACAACTATTATTTTCTGAGAGTGAACCCCATCACAAATAAAATATTCATTATTTTTCCCTCCCAATATTAAAACAATATAAATTTAAAGGTGGTGATAATAATGAAGTTTTTTTAGTAATAGAGCATTATAACAGTGTGGATAGTAAATATGAATATAATTTAATATATAAAGAAGTAATTACACTTTATTAAATTGTCATTTTTATAATTGTTTTCATTTTTTAGGATATATATGTTTTACTTATAGTATTTTTATAACTATAAAATGTTTTTAGGTCGAAACTTTTGAGGATAAGTAATTTAAATCCACAGATCATTATTTATTTGAATATTATTAATTTCAAAAATAATATTTTTCTTAATTAAATTATAATTCATTTATTTATATATATTTTTATTTACAATAAATATATTATAATCAAATTTAAATATAGAAATTCTATTACAAAAGATTTAGGATTCAAAAATATCACCATCTCAGAGTAAACAACTTGTATTATCATCAGCATTATAACTGAGTGATTATGCTATATTGTGGACTTATATCAAGAAATAAACATCACCATATGGTATTTTTAGTTCAACATCTGATACATGTTTGGTGAGAGAGTATATGGCCCCTCCTCAACAATATGGTTATTGGAGTATTACCATTATTGGTTTGTTGTATGCTATAAAAAACAAATATTTTATTTAAAAAATTTAATCAATTTTTCAATCAAATAAAATTAAAAATCGATGGGATAAAAATATGGATGTACTAAATATATGGGACCTGAGTGATTCTAAAAATATTCATTCCATTTGATGATTTTAGTGTTCCTAGTGGTGATGCTAAAGGACTCTTCCCTCAAATTCTTGGGTATCATGCTTGTGAGATGGTGATCCATACAATTAATTATAAAAATTCGTGTTATACTCTAATAACATGGAATAATAATGTCATAGAAATAAAAATCAAGGTAATATTAATTTAATATTCATTGATGATTTATTTATATTAAAGGATACAATTATTTAAACACTTATAATTTTTTAATGTTTTTTATTTACAAATGTTTTTTCATTATAATGTGTCTGACACCATGTGATGCACATAGACATTGAAAATTATGTGTAAGAAGTTGTGAGACTTTATGTGTATATTATAGAATGAGTTTAATGTAACATATCTACTGATTCAATAAATATGTGAAAAATTGAATGATTTCCTGTCTCACATGTAATGGAAATTATTTTTTAACACTACCAAGGATGCATCTCCTGAGGCATTACCTTCAGTTATAATATTATAACTACATGAATAAAAATAAAATATAATTTCTATTCCCCTTTTTTCATGAAATATCTAAAAATAATGATCCATGAAGAATAAATCAATCTTATACCACTGCTTAGTTGTGTTTTTTTAATAAGATCAATCTGGTTTTATTTTATCCATTTTTTTATATTGTTGTATTAATCCTAAATAATTTTTTGACATTATATTTATATACATTTTCAATATATTCCATGGATTTTACCATCTCATTTGATGAATGGAGATGTGGATTAACATTATTCATATTCTCGATGAACATTTTTTAAATGAAATATCCAATGAAATTGGGGGAGGTTCATTCCATTATAAATTATTTGTTTTCAATAATATTATAAAATTTATATGAATAATAAAATCATTATCTATATTTTTGTTATAAAATGATAAAATTCAATAATATTTGGATAAAAAAATCCAATCATAATTTCTTTCTTGTAATTATGTAGTTTCATGAATTTTTAAGAAGGAACTTCCCCAACATTGTTCAGGGGAAGGGGTTTGGACCGATCCAAACTAATTTTTCATTCTGTTATAGACAAGCAATTATATTAAATTATACAACTATGTTCGATTAGTCTATTTGATTAGGAAGAAGGGAAATTTTAGGGTTCAAAGTAACAATTATATAACATGAATCATATAAGAAAACATAGGATTAGTTTTTTTATAAATGTAAACATTATTACTTTTTGTATACCAAAAAATTATGGTTGTTGATCCTCTAGATGTCAATACTAAACTGAATCCATGAAAATTTCAATATAATTGGATTTCAAATGATTTTGGTTTTAATGTAAATTTTCATGGGAGATTTAATATGTTATTTTTTGGTTTCATTAAATTGATAATTTTATTTTTCGTCAAATTTAGAGTGATTTGAGGTTGTTTTAATTTTTTTTTAAAAAATTTAAAAATTATTTCGAAGTATAAAATGTGGTTTTATGTACTTATTATATTAATAGATCATATTGTTATCATAATTAAATTTAAGATATTTCTTCATAACATTAGGTTCTATTTAGGATACTGTTTAGATTTTCAATTAGTTTTAGTGTTATTGACCCATTATATTCAAGGAGATTATTTTTCTTGTCTACATTGATGGAAAACACTATATGAGTTAGATAAATTGTTCTTAACTATATGATTCATTTATAACTATTAATATTGATAAAATGGTTTTAAACTAGGTGAAAAATGTTAATGAATGTTATTATATTCCTATTACAAAAAATAACATTTTTAAAAATATTGTTTTAACAGCATATAAATTAAACATTTAGGTTTTATGTCACTTAAAGTATGTGCTTTTATATAATGGGTATTTTGAATATATATTTTTCAATTATAAATATTTTATAACACCCATATATGTATTTCCCAATAATTATAAAATGTGTTTGCTGAGAAACTTTTTATTGAGTAATATGTATTTGGATTATAGATTATTTTGAAGAAAATTATCTGAATATGACATTGCCTTATATAAATATCAATGATGTTTATGTTAAAAATAATTTTTAAAAGAGAGTATTAATGGTTTGATAAGGGTGAACTAAAAAATAGTTTTTATGTTTCAAGCAAGTAATCATATGGTTCATTCTAGTAATGGTGTTTTTTTTTGCAACTCCTCGACTCTAGTGCCTAATTGATAGTGGGTTTTTATTACATTGTTACATAATACATAGATGAAAAAACAATTAATGCAAACAAAATGTAGTCTCACTAAACTGCATAAAAAAAATTAAATTACATTGAAAAAATATGTTACATAATTTGAATACATGAAATGTTAATTATTTCTCCTTAATATTATAAAAATCATACATAGTAGTCTTCATAATATCGTAGGGAAATGGGAAACAATATAATTTTTGGAGATCATATGCTTAGTAATGGGTAGTGTATGATGGAAGGTGTCTTATGATAATCTTGGAATAAATAAAATAAAAGGTAATAAATAAATTGAATAATTCCTTAAATGAGCATAATTTTATATAGGATAACATGAATATAAATAAACACATATATGATTAAGTAGTCTCATGGTGATGGAATTCATAATGTATAAAATCATACGCATTTTTTCAAGGCCTTAATATAAGAATTCGAAAATATATAGCTAAATATTATTCCAAAAACCCAGATAATTTTTCTCATGAGGCTTACTGATTCATTAAGGTGCTATAAAATTTTATGCCCCACCTATCACATAACAAGTCCAATACACCCATCATATGGTAAAAATGGGTAGAAAATATATATCATAATGTTAAATAACTGACCTCATACATATTATTAGATATGTAATCAATAGTATATTATATATTAATAGTTATACAATGAATATCAAAAGTTCCCATTTCAAGGGAACAATATGGATATCTCGGTGAATATCGAACAATAAACTAAAAAATAATAATATATTAACAATATTATGGAAAGTCTCATTATCAAAGTAAAGAAAAAAAGATAGTATTAAAGACTACCTTCTTGGTATAGGTATATATATATATAGATAATAATCCTTTATAATGGTTTGTATAGAGCTCCTTAATCATCTAAAGAATAGCCTCCAGGTGTGTCAAACCAATAGTATAGTAGGGTCTATTACATATGCCTCGAGTAAAGATTGATTTTGTATGCAACCAACCTCTTTCGTAGAAATTTCTCCTAGGTAAAATTGAGTCGTATCCAAAATGAAATTTCTTGTATTCGAACATGGATTTCATTTATTTGAAATAAATCTATCATTACTTTTCCAGCATTTTAGTAACATATATGTCTATGTGTGTGTTTGAGCATTATAATGGTTGAAGAATTCGATATAATGAAAGGTAATATTAATATATCATTAATTATATGATAAGTTATTAATAAGAATTAATTATAATAATATATTCACTCAAAATGAATTACAAATGATTAATCAAATAATATAAAATATGGGATGAAAGATGATGGAATCAATGTAGTAATATCATTGAAAATTTATATAATGGGATATAATTAGTAATACATCAATAATTAAATTAAAATTTACAATAATACAACAGAATTAATAAATGGTAATATATGAAATTTAATTTTCATAATATAAAAATTAATAATATTCATTTAAAGAGATAGTAGAGGATTGGAAAACCACATTAGAAAGGTAGATACTAAAATATTTAGAATAACTAAGTATTACATTAAAAGTTCATTTTAGATACTCCCTAGAAGGAAAATTATAAACAATTTATGCTTAATGGATTTAGAGTGGAGATGAATGAGAGAATGTGGTAAAGTGAAATCCTTATACAGGTAAACAAAATGAAATTTTATTTGAAACCTTTTTTAGATGAAGGAAAATGATAGATTTACATGGGAGTTCAGTGAGTTAGAGAGAAATATGTTGGTTAGAAATATGGGAAAGAAATTATGACAAAAAATCTATTCTAGAAGGTGTTTATATAATTTCAATACTCAAAATGACAATGAAGATGAATTTACCACTTTTACCCCAATTAACCTTAATTTAATATTTTACTTGGTAGTTATAATTTTACAAAAAATATAAGATAAAAACTCACACCAAATATCAAAATTAGATTCCTAAATTTTGATTCCATTTAATCTAATTCAATTTATATATTTGATAAAATTATCATTTAAATTTAAACATGAATGTGGAGGATGGTGCATAGTATTGAGTATTAGACTTGTGAAGATATAGTCTAGGGTTTCTATCCCCCTGGTTAGTTCCACACTACTTCAGGTTCAAATTGATCTTCGAGGGATGCCTCTAATCTATGTCTTAAAGTAATGATTCCCTGTGTGCGAGGATTGTGAATACCAACGATTGTGATAGGTAAATGATGGAATCAAATAGAATTGGGTGTGCATATCAACTATTGAAGTTAGACCATCTCAACTCCTATTTCTGGTTGTCGACAGTTATTATAGATCTACGATGGTGAATAGATAATTTTCAGTTGTGAGCGTGAACAGTGCTTCTCACATTACGGTGGGACTGGCTGTTGTGGATGGAGCTCGGCATGGTGAGCTAGGTTTGGTGAAGGAAACTAAATATATAAATTCACCCTAGGGATGATATGACTGAGTAACCATGGATCTTATCTAGGTGAGGAAGTAGAGAAAGTCCCAGATACCCATAGTGTTGCTCGTGCTTCTATAGTAGGGGTGGGGGAAGGTTCTATTAATTTGGGTATGGATGTGGGTAAATATGATTTGATACAAGTTGAAAGGGAATCCCTAAGGAATTTTAAGTATAGGAAATATTTCATTCCATATCAAATTGTGAAAAAATGTGACACTGCTCATGTGATTTCTAACAAGGTGTAAATATTTGATAGATTTAATGTCTTCAAGTTATCCCTTGTTTCCAGGATTGTTCTTCTCGCTTGTAGAAAAATTTGGAAAGATGTTGAATTAGTTCAAAATTTATCTTCTGTATTGAATTCATCATATTGGAGATCAATAATCAATGGTGGGTGTATATTACATATTATTTTTCCATCTGAGGAAATGAAGCACAGAGTGTGGGAAATCAGATAAATTTCATTAAATACATGTATGGTATGATTTTAAGAATTTGATTTTAGTTTGAACCAATTTTCTTTAAAGAATATTATATTCCATGTCGGTATTAATATAATAGTCATAATTAGATTCTATGTCATCCCAAGATTCTTTTTGATATTGATTCTTTAGTTGGTATTCTAATCAAAATGGATTGAACTACTGAGGTAGCTATGTTTGGGATCTTTACGAGGATCCTGGTGGAGGTTGATTTAAGGATGAGATTAATTAATAATATAGTTTTTTCAACTTTGGATGATGAAACTAACCTTAAGGTATAATATGAAATACTTCCTCATTTTCATTTAGAATGTCAAAAATAATTTCATGTCAAGGACAAATGCTGTAAAAATGTGGTTTTGTCCAATTTTAATATAAAAGGACGTCATGAGGAAAATATTTTGGAATAAATTGAAGGCACTGTATAATTTTAATTCTTTTTATGGAAAAGGTTATTCTAATATGAAATTTTCATATGAGGTAGTGGATAATTTTTTAATGGGGTAGACCCCTCCCTCACTGATGAGGCCTAGTTCCGGTGGTAGATAATCTCAAAAACATTGACATAATCCTAGTCTTAAGGAAATATTTCATTATGGTTGGTTGGTGTATCACATAGGTTAAAACACTTCATTGGATGAGAATACACAAGTGGAAGCATATTCCCCTGAACTGGGTTGTGACGGTATGCAACACAACATGATTGATTTTAATAATGTTGAGACTCTTTTGGATGTTGTGGAGGATGTCTCTGCTTCATCTTCCTTGGGGAATGGATGTACGTTGCTGGTGGTTTTTAAATATAATAATGATGGGGTGAAATCTAGTACCCCAATGAGGGAATTGGGTTGTAAAAGTCACAAACCTTTTAAGGATGAATTTATATTTGACAAGGAAAATGTAATTGACCATGATGACCATAACCATGCTCCTTTGAGTGGAAATCCATCGAGGGAAAATTTTAGCCTAACAAAACATGTTTCCACCATATCCTCTTCAAATAGAGTCAATGCAGATATACTCAAAGTCATTAATAAAATAAATCTCAATATGAGTGGGAAACAGCTGATGATTCTAAATATGGAAATCACATGTCTTATTATGATATTTAAATATATTTCATATGGGTTGAGAGAATGTTCCATTGTTTTACCATGCCCACCTATTTCTTATACTTTTCTTCTATTTTAAATAAATTTTTATAATAATTTATTATGGCTCAACATATCTAGGAAAAAATTGATATATAGAAAAAAATATTTTTTTGAATAATATTTTTTATACAATAATAATTTTTATTCTTATTTATAATAAATTACTAACTAAATGAGTTTTAGTATATTTTTTTAATATATTTAAACATAATATTATAGTGAATTTTTTTTATTTATATAAAACATCAAAATAAGTAAAATAATATTTCATTGAAAAAATTATGTTTCAGAAAAAATTGAAAAATTTACCACAAGAAAATTATTATATTTAGAAACCAAAATTGATTTCAATTATATCAGGATTTAAATTATAGATTATATAAATATAAATTTTAAATATATTAATGTATAAAATATATTTTTATTAAACTATATTGACGTGGTAAAAGAATTTGTGGTGTGTAATTGTTTTAGAGATCTTTTTTTCTTTCATTGGAGAATCCATGGTCTTACATTATCTCCCACAAAAATGTTTTCATCCTCAAAATTTGTGATGTAATATTTATTATAGAAAATAGTTGCTATTTTTTTACCATTTCATCTCAAGGTTTCCATGTTTCTTCCACTGTCTTATGATTCCTCTAGATTACCTTCACTACTCTAGTTCTATGATTTCATAATAATTGATCTCTAATGTCAAGAACCAAGAAATGATCTTCATTATAAATCAATTTTTATCCTTTTATATTTCAACAGTGGTCAGTATGAGCATTGGGTTTTGAATATACTAAATAATTAATCATGGAATATATTATGCACTTAATAAAGGTTTGGTGGATCCAAACTGGAAGGCATAACTCTAATTATAACTAAATTTTCAAAAAAACCAAAGTAAAAAAAGGGTATTAAATATCACTTCGTATCAAACCATATAAATCCCTTTTTATGAGATACATTTAAGATTACAAGACCCTATAATTGAAATTATATGTCCATCCTTTAGTTATCGTAAAATAATTTCAGTCAGATCTGGGTTGTCTTAATATGATTCTGGATATCTTGAACCGTCATAGTCATTTCATCAATGTTTCTCAGACTAACTAGCCTATTTTCCATGAAATTATCAAAATAGATTGTTTTATGAAACATTTTACCATATAAGAAATCTAAAGGAGGCATTTTTATACACATATTGAAGATATTGTTGAACATAAATTCTAATAGAGGTAGTTATTGGTCTCATATTCATTGAATTTCAAGTCAGCATGACCCCAACATATCCAATAATTTTTTGGATAGTTCTCTCTTAATATCCATCAATGTAATCCCTATGTGGACATAAATTTCATTAATTATATAAAAAGTTTGAGTTTTTCAATTAGGGCGTGGGATGTATTGTGAAAAAGGAATAAAGGTTGAATTTCAAGGGATTAAACCTCTCAAAAGAGGTGTTGTAGATAGGGAATGAATGGAAATTTTTTTTGGGAGAAATGTGATGGAATTGAATAGAGGTTAGGCTAGATGTGGTGTGGTCTCCCACAACAATGTAGTTGGTGAGGTGCATAGTGGTCTGGTTTTACTACAGGAAGCACCAACTTGAATGATAATCGATACCATTTTGATGATGGGGTTTTAAATATTTTTATGAGGTCTAAGATAATAATTTCTCCATACATCCCCTGGGATTTTTTAAGAGGTAGGGGGAATTCAGCCAAGCTACCCCTCCCATTTCATTCCCTGGATACCACTTCAATTAGGTTGATTTTGGTAACTTCTGAATGGTGACCAATGGTATGTTTTTATTTTTTACATTTCAATTATTACTATACTTATTAAAAATTTATTTATTTATGATTCTAGATAACTATTTAATATTTATTCTACCAGATCATAGTGGAGTTGGTTGAACGTAAGGTGTCTTTCATGCATCTAAGAAAGAGGACATCCAAGGACAATGTCTTCCATCCGTCTCTCAATTTTTATTCAAGGATCGGTAATTATATTATGTTAAATTTGGATTTCCTATTAAATTAAATGAAATAAGTTCAGGGATTCTTCTAAATCATAGAGAATAGTCCCGGGATGGTTACAAGGGTCCACTGTGGACCTCCCACAGGTTGATGGTAGGAGTAGTGGGATGGCTTGATGAGGTGGTGATGTTTCTACCATTTCTTTCGTAGTATGTGAATTATTATTAATTGTTTAATTAATATAAAATTTATTATGTTAACTTATAGTGGATTTTAAGGTTTTATATTGGGAACTGAGTGGTTGGAATGAGTTATATTGATGAGACATGCAACATTACAGGCCTTGGAAGAGTTGTTAGCCCCTTAAAATAAATTGCAAAATCACAAAATAATGTAGGTGTTATCAAATAAATTCATTGGTATTTAAGTTTTTTATAAATCACATGTTTTCTATGGTCGCCCCATTGTATGTGGTTCTGTAATATGAAATTGGAATATATAAAATATAAATAAAATTTCAAAACTAAATTGATTAGCTAACTAAAATAATTTAGGAAAATGAATGTGTGCCAAGGAAACATTGTTCCTTGTGTTACGACATGATTCATATGTCATAAATGGTTGATTCTATGACATGATACCTCCCTAATACATTCATATCTCCCCACTAATGGGTTTCTTTATGATGGATTTCATTAATCTTGGATCAGTTGTCGACGCTTTTGAACCTTGTACACCCAATTAGTGGTGTAAAATAACTAAAATATACATGAAAAAAATAAGGAATGAGGGGAATATATGACCCCTAAGAGACCATGTAAAGAATCGACCCTAGTTACCCAGAGTCGGTGCATTATTTTAATACATTTGAATGATTACAAGGAATCAAATCCCAAAGGATAGATCGGTTTAGCTGTCTTGGAAAATAGATTACATACACCAATGTTACATTACAATTCAGAACATACAAAAAACCACAAATAATACTTTATGAATGCCATTAATTAGTTGACTTAACCATGCATATCAATCAGAATACACTTCTTGGCATCCTGGAAAAAATAAAACATAGAAAGGGGTGAGCTCAGATGCTCAGTAAGGATAATAATATAGAGAAAACTTTCATGAATAAGCATAAATATTTAAAGAAATGTATAACTAAAACAAAATCCTTTTAAACATGAACTTCAGCATAATATGGAAAAGATAAAATGAAATAATTCCATTTACTTATTCACATGGAAATTCTACTCGTTGAATAATCACATGCAATATCAATAACCACTTTCATAACGATGGAATGCATAATTCCATACTATCATAACCACGTAGTCAGGGCCTCGTGCCAAGACTACAAATAAGATTTTGTCAAGGCCTCATGCCAAAACACTAGTTTGTCTCATGAGACCTACCGATTCATCGAGGAGCTATAGCGGGGTCCACCCGTCACTTATTAATTCCAATGCATTCCTCATATGAATAGGTTTAAACATAACATAAACATTCATATTAAAACTATCATATGAAATGTCAATACTTTATCAATAAACCATGAATGGAATAAAAATAACACATCCACAGTCAAAAATATCACAAAACCTTCAACAAAATATGGAATATTTTAATCCTGATAAATCAACTTCAAAACAAGTCTAAAATTTATTAAAGGTTTTTGACGTTGATGAAAATGATTTGTAAAATTCTTTGAGAGAAATGCCCATTTTTCATGAAAACATTTAAAAGTCACACAATTTGGAAAAGAATTCATTTAAAGACATTTTTGAATCAAAGTGTCGCATACCACTTTGAAACTTTTGAATTGAATTAACATTTTAAAAAAATTCATGTCCATATAAATAAATCCTTAAAACCCATTTTGAAGACATGGACATTAATGATAAAGATTTAGAAGAATAAATATTTAAAACATTTGAAATGATTTTTTAGTAAAAAGTCCCTTAAAATAATCCCTTTGAAATATTTTTCATAAAACATGTACATCGATAATAAATATGTCCCAGTAGATACTTTTGTAAAAAAAACCTCAGATAATAAAGAGATTGTGAAATTAACCCTTACCAATTTGGTAACTTACGAAACATACACACCGTGAAAGAGGTATCATAAAATAAATATTTAAATAGTCATAAATTAAATTGTATTACATAAAAAATACAATTATGGTCAGTAAATACCCCATAAAAAAGGTAATAGTGGCAATATGGCATGAATCTCATGGAAATAATGAGTGAGATGAAAACCCCTTACCTTGCACTTTCCTTTAGTCAAGGGTACGTTTAGCCTCCTGTATGAAGACTATAGTAAGTTATTAAATTATAACTGAACCATATTAATATTTATGATTCCATAAATTGTTCATTTATGACTTTATACTACCCATTTAATAATAATTTCCTTATTATATTAATATTTCGGGTATTAATCGCTTTCTTTATTGTACGTGTTTTAAGTTGTTACTCTTGATTGTATCACGTAGATCATGATTTAAATACCTCCAGAATATAAAACATGATTTATTTATCACATATATTTTGAATATAAAAATTTATAATAGATGTATATATGAAATGGAAAACACCGTTTATGGAGACAGTAGTTCGTACGTATGCATAAACGCTGTTTCCGTTTTCATATTGTATTGAACAGAAGTTATTGAATAAGATATATGTAAGTACATAAATACATATATATATATATATATATATATTTCCAGTATCATTATTATGTCATATATTACATACTTATTAGTAATATATAATTTCTATAATCGTCGATGAATGGTAAACTTGGAAATGAATCTCATCGCGTCGTGGAGAGGGTAATCCGTACGTACGAACGAGCGAAAATATCATTATTTTGATATTAATATAATATGTAATTGGATTTTATATAATATATACAGAACCTTTCTAATTTTATATTTGTTATTTACATCAAATACACATCATAATTCTACCAATCCAAATAATAATGTATTGAATAACATTTACACCACGACGTAGAGACGGTAAGCCGTACGTACACACGTATGGTGACATGTCATTAAAAGGGTGGATAGAATATTGAATTTTGCTAGAAAATAATTAAAATAACATCATAGTATATAGAATATACTAGAGTTATTATTTTATAATGGAAACAACAAAGAAAAATGAAGTGGAAGAAGAAAGGAACTTGGAAGAGGGTGGTGAAATCATTATCTCTTTTTCAGGTTCTTCCTTTTGATTTGATCAAAAGGGATCATTAGGTTGGCTTTATGATCCAAATAAGGCCTCTAGGTTTAATGGATGATTGTTGAAAGGGTATTTGGGAAGGGTTTGGTTGAGCCAAATGTCTTATAAGGTGTGAATTAGAGAGAAGGGAAGTTCCCTTTTATAAGAGGGGTGAGGGGCACCATAGGAAAACATAAAATATTATTTTATAATAAATTTATATTCTTTTTTTAATGTCTCCAAAGTTTATTACATAAATTATAAAGTCAGTATAGGTCGAAAAAAACTCAACCAGTAGGTTTCAGAAAAGTTATGTTACCATTTTAACCTTATCGTTTAGATTTAACTCTAAGTTAAATAATTTATGTTTTACCGTGTCTTCTTGTATTCTTAAACTATATGGTTATTAAACATACTATATACTGCAAATCGAACCCCAATTGGTTCATTAAGGTCATATATATTATTATATAATTCTTTTGGCTGATCGTTATATTTTTAGAACAACTAAATCAATTAATAATATAATATTTATTTTAAAAACTATTTTATGTCAATTTTGACACTATTTGGTATTTGTTTGTTGTTAAAATAATAAAAACATGATTACTTCGAAAAAAATACATTTAATCAATACTAACATGTCAAATCAACTCAAAAATTCTTGGATGTCATAAAAACTATGAAATTATATTTATTATAATATTTATAATACTATTTATTTGATTCTTTCATAAATAAGGTAATCACTGCATCATCATTGTGTCATAAATATATATATTTATTTATTTTATAAAAATTATAAATAAAATTCCATGATGTAGTAAATATTTTTATATTAAGATTTAACATTTATTATCGAATTTATCTTATGTAAAACCCTAAATTAAAAATGTTTTAGTAATTAATCTTTGATTTTAACTCTTTTAACTCTTCTTTGAATTAAATAATAATAAATGTCCTAATCTAATCCAAGTGGACCTAAATGATAATATTTTATTCCTATGGTTTTTTTGTCTAGATACACTTTTCCAATTGAATTATGACATGTGTTAGGGTAATATTAATATCATTTTTACCCTAATTTTCCCCATTTACTTTTAACCGTGGTAAATAAAAGTTAAAAGTTACCATTCACAAAAAATTTATTTTATCTTATTGAACAACATTTTTCTCCTTGATATTAAATGTGTCTCTCTGATTTTCTAAATTTCACTCATAGAAGCGGTAAAATTATGTTTTATGTAAATTTCCAAATTCTCCTAGGAGGTGGGTAAAAGACGGTGAAAAGTTGAAAACAAATTCATATATCTAAAATTATTCTAAACTATAATCGATGAATTAAATTGGATATATATAGGTAATATGTATCTATTTTTACCTTAATTAAATTTTAATAAAATTAATAATTATTTAAATAAATATTTTGTTTTAAACTATAATTAATTATTTTTCAATATTCATCAAAAATTAAAAGTTTTCATTAAAATACCAAAAATTCGGCCTATGATATATTTGATATTATGAATTCAAAAATGATATCTATTTTTTCAAATTCAAAAAATATAAGTTGCATTAATTTATTTAAAAATTAATTCCCGTTGCCAAAACAAATAGCGTGTTTTTAATAAATAATAACTATCAAAATATTGACACTTGTTTATGTCTAGTTTAAATGTGAAATTACGTCCAATGACCAAAATTGTATAAAATTATAAATATATATTATAAATATAAATTAAAACCACTCAAATTCATAATTTTTCACTATTAATTATTTCAATTAAAAAAGTTGTTTTTAAGGAAAATTTAGTAATTTTCACTATTTATCAAAATATGAAAGTTATCCAAAAAGCACAAAATTTTTACCCTACCCTAATTTTGATATTCTGAATCCAAAAATGATGTCCATTTTGAATGATAAAATTTATAAAATTTCAAAAAGTGGGTATTACTATTCATATTTGCTAGTTTGATTGATTGTGGTGTGTTATAACTCGAAGTTGCGTACAACACACGCTACACTATTATTCAAAGTGAAGCGTACTACGGAAGCATGGGGAGTTACATTATCCCCTCTGTCAATAAATTGAGTCCTCACAATTTGGAATTTTTCTTCGAAAAAAAAGGTTAAAAATAGAATATATCTTTGTGGGAAAACACACATAGGAAATTAGGTTAATAAAATTATTCTTAATAAGAGGAAAAGAAAAATGAAAGGGTCACCACCAAATTATGATATCAATTAGGAGAACATTGGAGGAAATTAGAGACCAGTAATTGGAGGGAAACGTAAATATTTATAGGGAGTGATTGAGGTCATCAATCAAAAACAATTGTAGAATTGTGGGCCTCAAAGCCACCAATTTATGATGATTTAAAATACCACTGGTTCAACAAAATGTAAGATATTAGGATAACACATTTTTGGTTTTAAGATCCCTTCCCTAAAGTTTAATAATTAATTTATCCACAAAATAAGAGGAAATATATATATATGTGTATATGTATTTATATATACTTGACAAGTAGAGTTTCATATTTCAACAAATTCCTACTAAAAACTAATCTTTCACTAAAAAAGAGTTAATATATATATATATATATATATATATATATATATATATATATTCTATTTATCCTAATCATATAGGGTTCCAAAAATAATGAATTTATAATTCACATAACAGACCCTTTAAAAAAACTACATTATTCAATCCAGGACATCATGTGGGCTAGTGGTTGGTGATACACACTTGTCGCCCTTCGGTTGTGGGTTCAAGTCTTGCGCCCTTTCCCGACGCGACGGGTTTCCACCCAACCTCAGAGTTGTCCTTTTTATGGAAATCCAAAAATAATCTCAAACTGGACTTATCCAAAATACTTCTTCCCAAACTCACAGTCCAAAATATATAATGTAGGTAAACACAATGAAGATCTTTTTTCCATGTAATATCATATGAACACCTTCACCATGTATTCTTTTAAAATATTGTAACACCCTAAATTAACATAAAACATTATTTATTACATTCATGATCCATTATTCATTATATAATATTAGATATATTCTTTATACCCAAAATCATTGAATATTACAACAATGATGAAATAAACAAACCATTAATCAGTGCCAAGGTAGTTAAGAATATCCTATATAATTCATCCAAATCAATCATCTCTTATTCCAAAATTACTACCTTAATATCATGACCATATTAATTATTACCTTTCCTTCAACCATGTATTTTCAAAAAAGATTTTAACTTGTTATTGAGTCACTTTTCATAGTACCATAATATCCTAAATCCTCAATGAAATATTACTTCAGTACAATCCTTATTTATCTCCATAATTCATATAACCAGTACATCATTGATACAACACTCAAATGAAATAATTCTTCAATAACAACATAATAACACTAGTCATTCCTATTCATATGTGGTAGTATCATAACATAATTATTATCCAATTAGAATCATTTGGTTCATACTCTGATGATTTGGACATTAGTTTGGATAGTGTCCCAACTCCTTGCAGATAAAGTATTGTACATTTGAAAACTTTTTCTTACCATTTCAATGACACACTTGGTATCATTTTTCTCCACACTTATTAAAACTCTCATTCCCTTCAATCATTTACAAAGGTGATTCATTCCACATTTATCTCATATTGGAAAATCCTTCTTTACCTTATTCCCTTTATCCATGTTTCTTTTTACCACCCTTTTCTTCTATGGCATCCCTTAAAATCCATAGAATTCATAGAGTTATTTACTGATCTTTTGATACTATTTATTCATATGATGATAATACAATGGAGACTATTTCCTTTATAAATTTTGTCTTAATACCATGAATGATATGACCCTTCTTACTCTTTGGATCATACGTATTGTTGGAGTTCTCATTCCTTATACTGGGTGCCATTTCTAAACAATGTCATACACTATGTCAGTTTATGAATCACAATTCATAATTTCAAACATGAAAAATACATAACATAAATTGAATAGTTTATAGATATAATCCATAATCAAAAAAATGTTTTCTTTGAGGAGGTATATACACATAAACCCTTCATAGGGTTTTGTAAAGAAAATGTGAATTATCCTAAGCATATCACCCGGGACTGTCGTAACCAAGAGTGCAGCAAGGCCCGTTTTTGTGCACCAGTTCTCATTCGAGTCTAGCTCAATGTGATGTTTTCAAATTTTACCCCTGGGTACATCTGTGCCAAAGCTGCCTCTACCTGCTCTTATCCAGACAGGAATGTATTTCTCAAAAAACTCACAAAATCTATACAATACCAAAATTCGGGGAAGCTCTTCTATAATAATCCTCAAAGTCTATCTTAGGGTAATGTTCTCTAATCAAAGTCTATCTAAATCGAGTTTTAATGGTTATTTATAAACTTTTTTCCGATACCAACTGTAACGCCCTGACCCCAGTTACCCAGAGTCGGTGCATTATTTTAATACATTGGAATGATTACAAGGAATCAAGTCCCGAAGGACCGATCAGTTTAACTGTCTTGAAAAATAGATTATATACATGAATGTTACATTACACTTCATAAAATTCAAAACAATATAAATAATCCTTTATGAACGCCATTATTTCCTTGTCTTAACCCTGCATATCAATCACAATACACTTCTTGGAATCCTGGGAAAAATAAAACATATAAAGGGATGAGCTCATATGCTCAGTATGGATAATAATATAGAGGAAACATTCATAAATAAACATAAACATTTAAGGAAATGTATAACTAAAACAAAAGCCTCTTAAACTTGAACATCAACATAATATAGCAAAGATAAAATGAAATAATTCCATTTACATATTCACCTGGATATTCTACTAGTCGAATAATCACATGCAATATCAATAACAACTTTCTTAACGATGGAATACATAATTCCAGACTATCATAACCATGTAGCCAAGGCCTCGTTCCAAGAATAAAAAATATATTTTGTCAAGGCCTTAGGCCAAGACACTAGTTTTTATCATGAGACCTACTGATGCACCTCGGATCTATCGCGGGCTCCACCCGTCACTTATTAAGTCCAATGCATTCCTCATATGAACAGGTTTAAATATAACATAAACATTCGTATTAAAACTAGCATACTAAATGTGAATAATTTCTCCATAAACCATGAATGGTATAAAAATAAAACATCCACAGTAAAAAATATCACAAAACCTTCAATACAATATGGAAGATTTGTATCATGATAAATAAACATCAAAACAAGATTAAAATCCATTAAAAGATTTCGACGTTGATGAAAATGAATTGTAAAAATCTTTGAGGGAAATACCCCTTTTTCATGAAATCATTTAAAATTAACACAATTTTTAAAAGAAGTCATTTAAAGTCATTTTGGAATAAAATTTTCCAATACCACTTTGAAACTTTTGAAAGGAATTAACATTTTAAAATCATTATTGTCCATATAAATAAATCCTTAAAAATCATTTTTAAGACATGGACATTAATGAGAAAGATTTAGAATAATAAATATTTAAAACATATGAAATAAAGTATTAGTAAAAAGTCCCATAAAATAATACCTTTGAAAACTCTTTCATAAAACATGGACATTGATAATAAATATGTCCCAGTAGATATTTTCGTAAAAACAACCTCGGATAATAAATTGATTGTGAAATTAACCCTTACCAACTTGGTAACTTACGAAACATACACCCCATGAAAGAGGTGTCATACAATGAATATGTAAATACACATAAATTAAAGTATATTACATAAATAATACAATTATGGTCATTACATACACCACACAAAATGTAATAGTGGCAATATGGCATGAATCTCATGGGAATAAAGAGTGAGATGAAAACCCCTTACCTTGCACTTTCCTTTTGGCGAGGGTATGTTTAGCCTCATGTTTGAATATTATAGTATGTTATTAAATTATAATAGAACCATATTAATATTTATGATATCATACATTATTCATTAATGACTTTATAAGACCCATTTAATAATAATTTTCATGTTATAATAATATTTCGGGAAATAATCGCTTTCTTTATCGTATGTGTTTTAACTTGTTAATCTTGATTGTTTCATAAGATCATGATTTAAATACTTCCAGAATATAAAACATTATTTATTTATCATATATATTTATAATATAAAAATTTATAATATATGTATATATGAAATGGAAAACAGTGTTTATGGAGACGGTAGTCTGTACGTACGCATAAACGATGTTTTCGTTTTCTTATAGTATTGAACGAAAGTAAGTGAATAAGATATATGTAAGTACATAAATACTTATATATATAAATATATATATCTCCAGTAGAATTATTATGTCATATATTACATACTTATTAGTAATATGTATTTTTATAATCATCGATGGATGGTGAACTTGGAAATAAATCCTATTGCATCATGGAGACTGTAATCTGTACGTACGCACGAGCGAAAATATCATTCTTTTGATATTAATATAATATATAATTGGATGGTATATAATATATACAGAAATTATATCATGTTATATTTATTATTTACATAAAATACACATCATTATTATACCCATACAAATAATAATGTACTGAATAACAATTACACCACGCCGTGGAGACGGTAAGCCGTACGTACGCACGTATGGTGACAGTTCATTCAAAGGGAGGATAGAATAATGAATATGGTTGTACCATAATTATAATAAAATCAGAGTATATAGAATATACTAGATTTATTATTTAATAATTGAAACAACAAATAAAAAGGAAGTGGTAGAAGAAAAGAATTTGAAAGTGGGTGGTGAAATCATTACCTCTTCTTCGGGTTCTTCCTTTTGATTTGATCAAAAGGGCTCCTTAGGATGGATTTCTTAACAAACTAAGTCCTCTACGTTTAAGGGATGATAGTTGAGAGGGTATTTGGGTAGGTTTTGTCCGAGACAAATGGATTAGAAGGTGTGAATTAAAGAAAATTGGGAGTTCCCTTTTATAAGAGGGATGAGGGGAACCTTAGGAAAACTTAAAATATTATTTTATAATAAATTCATATTCGGTTTGTAATGGCTCCAAAGTTGATTATTTAAAGTATAAGGTGGGTATAAATCGAAAAAACTCAACAAATAGGTTTTAGACATGTTTAGGTTACCATTTTAACCTTATCATTAAGATTTAACTCTAAGTTAAATAATTTAACTTTTAACGTGTCTTCTTGTATTCTTACACTTTATGGTTGATAAACATACAATATACTGAAAATAGAAACCCAACTGGTTCATTAATGTCATATAAATTATAATATAATTCTTTTGGCCTATCCTTAGATATTTAGGACCACTATATCAATTAATAATATCACATTTGTTTTAAAATCTATTTTATGTCAATTTTGACACTATTTGGTATTTGTTTTTTGTTAAAATATCAACAACATGATTACTTCAAAAAAAATACATTTAATCAATAATAACATGTCATATTAACCTATAAAACTCGTGGATGTCAAAAAAATTTGAAATTATATTTATTCTAATATTTATAATACAATTTATTTGATTCTTTCATAAATAAGGTAATTACTGCATCATCATTGTGTCATAAATAAATTTATTTATTTAATGTCTAAAAATTATAAATAAAATTCCATGATGTATGATATATTTTTAAATTTCTAATGAAAATTTATTATCTAATTTATCTTATTTAAACCTTATATTAAACATGTTTTAGTTATTTAACATTGATTTTAACTCTTGTAAATAGTTATTGAATTAAATAATAATAAATGTCCTAATCAAATCCAAGTGTACCTAAATGATAATATTTTATTCCTAAGGTTGTTTTTGGTCGAGATTCACTTGTAAAATAGAATTAGGACATATGTTAGGGTAATATTAATATCATTTTTACCATTAATTACCCTATTTACTTTTAACCGGGTTAAATAAAAGTAAAAAGTTACTATTCACCAAAAATTATTTTTATCTTATCGAACCATATTTTACATTTTTATATTAACCATGTCTCTCAGATTTTTGAAATTCCACTCACAAAAGCGGTAAAATTATGTTTTATGTAAATTTCCAAATTCTCATAGGATGTGGGTAAAAGACGGTGAAAAGTTAAATAAATTTTTTATATATGTAAAATTATTCTAAACTAACATCAATGAATTACATTGAACTTATAAAGGTATTATGTATCTATTTTTACCATAATTATATTTAAATAAAATAAATAATTATGTAAAAAAAATTTGGTTTTAAACAATAATTCAGTATTTTCACTATTCATCAAACATTGAATGTTATCAGAAAAATACTAAAAATTAGGCCTAAGCTCTATTTGATCTTATGAATTCAAAAATGATGTCTATTTTTTCAAATTCAAAACCTATAAGTTGCACTAATTAATTTAAAAATTAATTCTCGTTGTCAAAACAAATAGCGTGTTTTTAATAAATAATAACTATCAAAATATTGACACTTGTTTATGTCTGGTTTAATTGTTAAATTACGTCCAATGTCCAAAATTGTATTAAATGATAAAAATATATTCTTAATATACTTTAAATCCACTCAAATTCATAATTTATCACTATTAATTATTTCGATTAAAATGACGATTTTAATTAAAATTTAGTAATTTTCACTATTCATCAAAATATGAATGTTATCCGAAAAGCACCAAAATTTCACCCTAACATAATATAATTATTCCAAATCCACAAATGAATTCCATTTTAAAAGATAAAATTTATAAAATTTAAAAAGTGGTTATTACTATTCATAACAGCTAGTTTGATTGGTTGTGGTGTGTTATATCTTGAAGTTGCGTACAACACACGCTACTGTATTATTCAAAGTGAAGTGTACTGTGGAAGATTGGGGAGTTACAGACCAGTTTTATATTGAGTTGATCTATGGGTTTAGTGACCCTCCAACTTATGACATGACTAGAACTATTCAGATATACATTAAGTGGGTTATTGATGGGGGGATGGGTAGACGGGCATTATGACACATTGATGACGTGGATGGGTCATCTGTTGTTCCATTGACCATTGACATTGTGATGAAACAAGTGTGTTCGATGATTTCATGACACCCATATGATGAGGATAATGAGTGAGACTTCCTATCAAAATTGAGTGTGAACCCATGAACATAGTTGAGACCGAGGGAACTTCTAAGGATGCCTCATTTATATTGAATCCATGGGCACATAAGTGGGTTTCCCATTCATAAACAAATACTATTTAGGTATGTATGTCTGCGGGCATAGATGGTCACATGTGTCAACTAGAAAATGAAAAAATGTGTAAACCCATTGCGGTAAGATGATGATTGCGGGCCTGGGTGTTTTTACTTCACTTGTGGTATGTTTATTTTGATTTATATTAATGACTAATGATATGATATTTCTATAAATGGTAGGGAATCAGCTATTTGGAGAAACATTGATGTTCTTGGGATTACTAGAAATTATTTTCTGAGATTTATTAGACATTAAGATGCATGATACATTTGATATATTGTCTCATTGTATATTTGGGATGGATTTCTAGTCTGGATAGAATCTAAGGATATGTATAAAGCATGAGTTTATTCTTAGCGGAGGTACCTAGGATCCGACATTAGAGCTTATTGATTGTTCACATACAAGAATACCCTTAACAAAAATTACTCCTTGGATATAGTGAGATCATTATTAATTCCATGGAAGTCTAAATGACTAATGTCATTTCCAGTTAACATTTGAAAATTCCTAGGATTCCTATGATTAAATAAGAATAAGGAGGTGAAAGATAAACATATGTACACGTGGATGAATATTGTACATCCTGAGGGTAACTATTGGATTTCATTGATCGATGAGTAGGTTACCCTTTAAGATCAGGTGGATGCAATAGAGATAGCTTAGTTGAGGAGTTGCAAAATATTGGATGCCTAAGAGTTTTGAAGTGTGTCCCATGGAAGATATTCACTTATATTTCCTAGGTATCCAAATAATTATATTCTATTGGAAATATTTTATTTTTATTGGTCACCCCCTCTTAGGAATCAAATGTGGATCTATCATTGAGAATGATCATGTAATACCATGGTGTTCCACTATGGGAATTATGATGATGGATTCAAAGTGACACCCAAAAATATGCTACTTATTAGAGGATTTGTGAGTGTGGGAAACCCAAATTGGGGATAGTTATTTCCCTAAGGAAAGACTCATGTTCACAGATTCTTAAAACATGGATGAAGTAGGTAAAGTTGGTCGGGGTCACAGACATGAGTATTAACGATGGTTATTGGGCATGTACTAAGTGGTATGTGTATAATCTCAGGGTGGTGGTGATGTTGTGGATATGAGGTCATCATGATGTTCCTAAATACATTATCGAATCGATTCAATTCATGTACTACTAGTGATTTATTAATTTATTTATTTGGATTAGTTTATTTAATATATATAGCTCACCATTTCACATGCACATATCACAAAATTCATCGATTAGTACAAGTTCACATTATTTAGTTCATAATATGTTTTATACTCATAACCATCTTGTGATTTCATTTAACAATGGTACATATACATCTCTCACATTATTATTTTATGAATTGTTATGGATGAGTCCCCATATAATGGTTGACATGGTTGAGAAAGATAGATTAGATGATATCATGTGATCGAGATAAGGTATGGATCTGAGATAGAGCATAGACTCATGAAAATTATTTTATATTAAATTTATCTAGTATAAATTGATTGGAATTGTGGGCTATGTACCTCTATTTTCCTTTTAGAAAATTACCATTGGAATTTTATATCAAATCTGAATTAGTTATAGCATGTTGTATCTTCATTTTTTCTGATGAACATATTATTATTATTATTATTTCTGACACATGGTTATTTTTGGTTTTATTTTTTAATATGATATACATATTATACAACACCCATAATTTAACAATTGATCCTTGCTACTGGTAGGTAGCTTCTACTATTTAGTGAGGTTCACTAAAGGTCTTGTGGCTATGCAATTTCGTTATTATTCAAAGTGATCTAGGTGGGTTATTACAAAATTGTATTAGAGACATGTTTTTATATTGGTATTACTATTTGAGATTATGTAAAATGTAGATATAAGAATGTGTAAGTGAAACTAATGCATCCTAGAGTAGTGCATTGAAAACACCTTCCCTATTGATGTCCAAGTTACTATTGGTATGATAATGATGTTCTTGACATCTTTTGTTTTGGTTATATATAATTTTCACCTAGATTGACACACCCGAGGTTTGATATTTTTGTTTTATGAGTTATTTGTGTTTTGGATCCTAGACTATTGGTAGGAGGATTATTATTAGAATTTGGATCATGACTTCTAGTTTCATGAGGAATCTTATGCATCATGTCAAACAAGTGGTGTAAAATAGATTGTTGGGTCATGAGATTGGTGGACATCCAGTGGGTTTGTGGAGGGGAAGTTTTATTAAATAATAAACCATATTTATAAGATTCTTATATGGACATCCCATATGAGACGAAGAACCATATGGTTTTAAATGTACATAATCAGGTTTGTCTTAAAATAAAAAAAATCATCACCCATGCATTCACTATCCTTCACCTCTATCCTATTAAATTTGACATGTCACGGAACTAAAATGGCACATCACTCTTTATATCATATTACCAGGAGATTTCATCAAATTTTTTAAAACTCTTGATTCAATACTCTCTCACTTATGCCTATTCCCTCCCTCCCTGTGCATGTACACCGAAGATACACACATGTATTATCTCCAACACTAATCGACTTAGCCCCATTTTCTACATGAAACATAAGTCCATTACCAACTTCCCGTCTAATGTAGATCAAATCGTCCACCTATATTACACCAGGTCAATATCATCTATGTTTCCTCCCACCCAGGATATGTCAATGTTTTCCACCATCCTCTGTCCTAATCCGAACTGGACCCCACTGATGTCCTCCCCCGACCCGTGTTTAATATTTTCTTTAAGACAACAATGTTTTCAATCCCCTTAATAAAATCATCTGCCTCTATCCATCCTCTAAGCCAATGATTATGTACTCCAATTGAACTCTCAAACATTATCCAATGATGACTATTGTACGTCACTCAATCCTTCTGACTCTCTAAAGTTGACCACCACATTTTAGAACCTCTACCTCCTTCCAGTATAACTTTGTATTCTTTATAACTCTTCTTATCCATTATTTCATTATCATACATTTTGGTTTCCCATCTAAATTTTAATTTTAACATATTTGCATAAATTTTTTATTTTATATTAATTTAAAGTAAGCAATCATTTTTTATATTATATATTATATTTCTAAGAATACATGCTTAATATATCCAACATTCCAACCCTTAATTAATTAATTTTACTTGTTGGATTCTATAGTCATACTAAAAATTAATGATCTGTAAAAACTATAAAAATTGTGGGTTTCGTAAAGGATGTACCACATCTATTGTGGGCTTTGGTGGGCCTAAATAGTCCACCCATTTTTGAATGTAGGATTTTCTGGGTACATGCCTACATGGGCTTCAAACAACCCACCACATACATACCATTTCACATTAATATATCGGGAATATATTATTGAAATGATGTAGACTAGTAGTGTGAAAATAATTACCATTTACTAAGTCTCTATATTTTTAATTGTCAGTATTATTTTATATGGTGTTCTACTGTATAAGTACATGGTGAAAGAAATATTCAGTTGTGTTTACTTGTACATATGTTTTATTCTAGTGGATGTCCTCATGGTACATTTGGAAATTTGATCAATGGAAATGATAGTGACAAATTCACTTCATCAGAGGGTAATTGGTGACATTGAGTGCTTGGTAAGGGTAATGAGTAACTTAGAGGCACACTTTTTAAACGTATTTTTTTTCATTGTTTATGTTACATAGAGTGTCAATAACAACCTATACATTGTGTTACAATATATAATGAAATCAAACTCTACTTAACCCCAGAATGAGTTAATGTTTTATTAAATACTAATCATCATAGTCTGATGCTAGTAGAATTGGTATGTCTTTATGATGTGATGTGATCATGTAGGGTGTAGTCTAATAGGAAGAATCTAAGAGATCATCAGAGCCCTATTATTGGGTTGGTACAACTGCTAGATTCCTTATATATATACCGCATGTAGGTTTTTACTTATAAGATCTATTCTCTATGGTTAATAGAAAATGTATACGGTGTTTTTATGTATAAAATGGAATGGAATTATATTTAACCAAAAATATTTCTATGATTTTTTGGAACATACCATCTACAATGATTCCCTTATATATGTTTAGTCCTAGATGATTTTATTATCTTAAGATAGAAGTTTTATGTATGGATTCTCAGTGATAATGATTTCTTTAGTAGGCCTTTGGGTTATCTTGTGATTTCACTACATAAATGATATCCTTGAGAGGCCATTGGAATAGGAGAGGTTATATGGTTATAGGTGGGAATGATGTGGTTATTTCTATTATTTGTAACCATATTCAGACATCGTCTATGTTCATGGTTGTATATCCTAGAGACCCTTGAGACCTAGTGTTTAGTGAGTCGAAGCCCTGAGAAGATCGAGGGAAACCCACAGGAGGGATTGTCATGGGATTAGAAGATTATTTTTGGTAGAGAAAATGGGTAACTAGATCATTGTACTAGATGGTATAAACAGTGTGGTAATGGAATCATTATTCATTATTCATTTTAGTGAGGTTCAAATATGGGTGTAGGGTGAGAATTGGTAAATGTTTTAGGACTACGAATGGTGTTAAATGGTGGTTAATCATGTGGTTAGCCTAAAAAAATAATGTGCATGGGGTAATGGTATATTTTTTGAGATCAAGAGCCTTAGATAATTGCATGAAACTCACATGATCGTGACTCAGGTTCCGATGATTGTGTGTTATGTGATCAAACACCCATATGTTTTGAGATTTGATATTGTAGTGTGGGCTAGTAAGTGTGGTTCCTGTTAAATTTTGAATCATTGAATGTTCAAGTATGAGTTGAGGGATTATTCTTTTTTATATAGAGTTTATGGGAATAATGGACCAAGGATTAAATTAGGATTTTGAAATGATCCTTAGTGGTTAAAAGGACATTGAAAATGTATTAGGTGGAGTGAGATGGTCTATCAAGTATTAGTAAAAGGAAATTATTTCCAAGGATAAATTTAGTATGGAAGGGGAGGAGTTGCACATGTGTTTGGAAAGGAAACCAATTGAGGTTTTTATAAAGGATTGGTTAAGCTATATACATATGGTGGTGAGTGGACCACTGGATATTTGATTGGGAAAAATTTATTCTAGTCTTGGAGTAGAAAATTATTGATGCTATCAAATATCATGGGTACGAGTGAGGATTGGGATCATCAAGTTATTGAGTTCATGGATGAACATGATGTCGTCCATAGAGTTCATATTTTGGTAAATCAGAAATACGACAAGGACATCCCTGTGGTCAGGAGTGGGATGTCAGCTATGGACATATGAACCTTATATTATAGGGGTCACTAGCATCTACAGTCTACCATAGAGCGGTAATGATGAAATTATGATGTCAATGTGCGACACGATCAATTCATAACTATATTCAATTTGTAATTTCATAGGTAAATCATATGTGGATGTGGAAGAATACTTCGTTTCATCTTGGAGATTGCATTGGAATTGTATGATCTAAGGATTATATTATTGAAGGAGTATCGACACATGTGGTAGGAAACAATGATGGACTGACGGGTTGAAGGTTTGGCTATGGGGTTATGTTGGAAGTTGATCATGCATGTTGATAAGAATGTTTGGATTATCACAAGATTAATATGGGAAGAATGGAATCAATATTAGGTAAGTGTTCTTCCATCCTTGGCTCAAGACGAGAATTTTGGGATAGGTCAACAATAAATGGTTCAACTTTCATTTTCAATTGAAATTAAATTTGGTAGGTTTAATTCAACATTTTAATTTTTTATCATGATATGAGTTCTTCAATAATTAAACCATGCATTTGAGGTAAATATGGTGTTCATTAAGTTTCATGTGAAAAGTGGTTACACATCCATCTTTGTTTTATTTTGGACACAAGACCATGTTCTATCATGTTAATGGAGTTATCATGATTGATCAAGCATGCTAGTGTGGAAATACATATAGTAATTTTTTATAAAATAATGGGTTATTTTTCAATAGTCCATTGAAATGATGAATAAACAATATAAATGAAATTGGTTGTAATGCGATATCTCTTATAGTGGGGAACAACGAAGGCTAAATAACAATTGGGTAATGGAATGATCATGTTTCCTGAAAAATTATCTTGGGGGAACATCGTCCTAGTACTTCAGTGATTCTTAATGAGCATTGGATCATTGTTTAGATGAATCAGGGTATTAATTTTGAGGTTTCACTTTGGAATAAGATTTGTAGATATAAGTTGGTACGTGGCTAGGTGATGATATTTTGATAACCGAATTATGTCAGAATAAATATTTGTAAAACCATTAGGACTAAATGGAGATGGAAAGTATTATAGTGGGGTGTTTGTAATGTCTGTTTTATAGAAGTGTATTTAATTTCAAGCGAAATTTTAGTTTTAAAATTAATGTGTGGACTATGTATTGAATCTATTCTCAATGAATAATTCTAATATTTTGAACCTCTCAAAAGAGGATCTTTGGATTTGTAATGAATTTTGGAAGGTGGTTGAGTGTAGTAAGAGGGATTGACTAAGACGAAAAGTTGTAGTATACTTCCACTAACTATTTAGTAAAAGATAATATTCAACAATATGGGTTTATGGTTGTTTTATATATTTTAGAAGGGTATGGTGTATGAGGGGGGACATTTGTCTGAGCTGTCCCTCCCCTTTCTCTCTGTGTACCTCCATTAAAGGGGGTTGATTTTGGAATCATTGAAACAATAATACATGGAATGTTATATATTTCCTCTTCCATTCTTCAATATCAACATATCTTATGAATTACTTCTAATTTATGAAAAGGATTTTAATAGATTCCACCGAATCAGGGTTGAAATGTCCAAATGCAAGGGGGATTTCATACATCCTAAGAAGGGGATGTCCCATAATGAATTTTTTATTTCTTCGTTACGTATTTTTTTAAAACTAAATCACATTATTGTTTTAATAAAAAAATTTCTATTGAAATAAATTAAATTTGATGAGGATTTTTACTAATACATTTTTATTTATAATGGGTTGGTGTCAAGGTTTTACTATAGACTTGCAAGAGGTTGTTGGATTCTGTTGTAGATTGAATTTATGATGAGATGAGTTTTTTAGTTTTTATTCCATACTATGTAAAATTTTTTAAATTTTTTATTTAATTATATCATGATTATAATTAATTGTTTTGTTTTTTATAGTTTGTGCCTGGAGCATGGGTGGTTGGTGAAGGTTTCGTTAAGCAGGAACAAAATTTAGTAGGCATTAGAGGAGTTTTTGGTCGCCATAAATAAATTTTAAAACATCTAAAATATGTTGGTTGTGTCACATACAATCCTTTTTATTAGATATATCCCATCAATTGTGTTGTCCTTACATTGTACGTGGTACGCTTTATTGAAATTGGACTATTATTAATTTAATTAAATGTTTAAACTAGTGTTATTCATTAATTTAATGCCTCGTGGTAAATGAATGGTCACCTAGGCCGAATTGGTCATACGATGCCAACATAATTCCTCATATGTAGATGGCCTAGGACTTGATTTGAGAAATCCATGAGACACCACCATTTGGTTTCCTCAAGATAGATTGTAATAATCAAAAATTATTTTACCATTAATTGGATCCTTATACACCCAATATGGGGTGAGTGATGATAATGATGTACATTGATTGAAGATTCCATTAGAGGACCCTTAGAAAATTTATGTCCCTTGAGATAATCTAAGGGTGAGTACCCCCATATGACATGATCATGACTGTGTGGATATGCCTTACGTAGGTTAGTAATGGTTTTGGTGAGTGGAAAAACCTTGTAAAACCTTATTGATTACAACGGGTCATGGTCCATCCCTTTTACCACTTCCTACATGTTAAACCTTTTTCTGGTTGGTGATACCATGATACCGGGTTGACGATACCAAGGAGAGTAGAATAATTTGTCAAATGGATGGTGACCTAAGACCTTAGTTGAGATCGAGGACCCTTGTGAGGGTCCCTGAATAATTATTTGACCAGGAGGACACAAGATAGTTCTTCATGGATAAACCTATATTTTAATAGTATATATGGATGTGGGTAGAAATAGTTGTAGGTGTCACCTTGTAATAAAAATGACATGTAAGCCTAAGATGGGTTAGATGACGATGATGGGCTCGGAATTTGGCAAGAAAATATACTGTTAATTTTTTTTGATATTTTCTTGATGATATTTGATTGACTAGAAAGCATGGGAATTGACTGTTTAGCCTAACACTGATGTTATTGACCAAGATAGATGAGAATAAATTGTTGAGACTAATAAGATCCTAGTATTCTCTATATGTTTAGGAACCAGTATCATAGTATATTGGGGGTGGATTCATTGTTTGAAAAAAATTTAGTGATATAGTTGATGTAGGGGTGGATTCATAGTGGTTTCACCTTGGATCCAACATCGAAGCTATGTGATTGAGTGTATACAGGAATTCTCATGGTATATGGGATTCCTTTGATATAGTGAGACCATTTATAATTCGTATGAATATTTTGATTAAAATAAAATTTATATTAGACCATTATGAATGGCTAGGTTACCTAGTATTATAATAGTTGGACGAATTTCATGGCCGGAACATATACCCAAGTAGGGGATTTGGTGATCCCAATTCCTTCTATTAGATCCCCTTGATTGTTGTAAAGGATGCACCCTAGGATTGGGTTTATGTACCAAAGGTGGGTTGCCTGCCGATTCATGAGATATTGGATGCCATGTTTTGACTTTAGGATCTAGGTATGGTATTCCATTTAACTACATAGGTCTCCCAAGAATTAGTCATTCCTAGATAGATTGGATTACTTGGTGCATCAACCTTCTCAGATTCAAACATTATCCTAAAATTGAAAATTCCTCAGTATTACTATGGGGTTCAACTCATAGGAAGAGGATGATGAATTCCTAGTGATGCCGCAAGATCCTATAGTCATTGGTGGAGGAGTGGCATTTTGATCCATGGAGTGTGGAAAAGGTTTCCCTATAATTATTTTCTTACTCAAATACAATCCAACATTGGTGAAATCTAGTTTAGTCAATCAAGGTCACATAGATAAGGATATATAATGATTATTGGGAATGAAACAAGTTATTTTTGAATTCCTTTGGGGAGATGGTGATACTATAGAGTAACATTTATCATAATGTGCTTGGAAAAATTATTATATTAAGACAAATCATTTAATATTATTTGGTTGTTATTTATTTATGATAGTCAATTTATTTATTCATTATAGTTGAGAATGTCACATGTACATATCAAAAAATATAGCGGTTACTATTGGACCATGTTGGCGTTCCTTATAGAATTATTTAATCAAACATTGCATGAACTACTATTTCACATGTGTATCTGAGTAGATATAACATGGATATTATAGGATCATGATAGTATGAGGACTAGTATTGGTATTTTCATGGTCTAGCTAGACAATGTAGATGGGATGTGGTGATTATGATAAGGTATGGATCACATATGGAGTAGAGGGTTCTATTTTTTAATTTATCTTTTATTTATTCTGTGTTAATAGATCGACTTAGCGGATGATGTGTTTTTATTTACCTTTTTTAGTAATATTATTCTATTTTTATCTATAATTTAATTCTATTATATCGTTTTTTTCGTTATTTATTCCACTATAATATTTATAATAATGATTTGTGATACTTATATATTTCTACTATGGTTTCTTTTTCCCATATAAGTGGTATAGCCTCCCCCATGTACCAAATTATACCCCACCTTCTAGTTATCATCCTATATAATTTAGGTTTCCTTTCCTACGTTCATGTGGTGTTCAAGTTAGGTTACTATTTAGAGTGATTTGTCTTAGGGCGTTCGAGTTTTTTTAGTATAGTATGTAGAGCTCATGTTTTTCTCAATGTAACGAGACTATTAAATACTACTCTAAATCATTGATTTGTAATTATTTTAAATGAGAAATTTAATTGATAGAGGTATCCCAAGAGGCATAACAAAATAATTGATATATATTTATAGAAGATATTTAAGTTGAAGATCCTCAATTATTTCTAGTACATTTTATGACTTGGTGAGTCGATATTGAATAACCCATATAGAACCATACCTTTTAGATGTCTCTTGAATTTATTTAAAAAATACTATTTTGATATTATCCCACATCTTTATTGGTAAAGGTGGTGTTTTATTACATTTTTTCGGATTTTTCCCTATACTTTTATATGATGTAATTCCATGAATCTTTAAAAATATTCACTAATTTACTAATTAAGGTTTTCCCAGAAGAAGCTCTCTCTTAGATCCCTATACATTTTTGTGCTACCAAGATGTGTACAATTCCCTCTTTATATATGACACTAATTGTATGCATCTCCTCTTTTGAAACACCATCAGACAAGATTCATAGATAAATTAATTAAGTCTCCCATATTCCATGACTTTTATATTTTTTTTTATTTCATTTTCATGCTTTTGACACTCCAATATCGTCTATAGTAAAGATGTTTGGGAAGTTAAGTTCAATGTGAATAATGTTTCTAATTCCACAATAATTTCCATATTAAATGATTCTAAATTAATGAATATTGGATCATTTTCCATCCTTATCATAAAGAAAACATTATGGTCCTTCCTACTAAAAACATCATCAACATTCCTCTCCTTCCAAGGGTAGTTGTGTATTCTAAAAACATAATCATTGAGTAGTTCTACCCATCCCCTTTGTGTCATGTTTATCACTTTCAATGAGAAAATATACCTCATAATTTTTAGATACATATATATATCAACTCTTTAAACCTAAATATTGTGTCTACATATATTTAATGTAGAGATTACAACTTCCATCTTAAGATCATGATTTGAATAGTTTTTCCCATATGTCATAAATTTAATAGATGCATAAGAAATAACTCTATCACATTGAATAAAGACACAACTCATTACCTTCATTGATATATCATTTTATATAAAAAAATCTGTTTTTAAAGTCAAATTCAATACTATTATATTATTCAATCACTTTTTTAGTTAATAAACACATTTCACTCATTCTTTTAACCTTGTGGATTTTAACACATTGTTAGTAACCACTGTTAAAATATTATATAATTTTGTAAAAAAACATAGAATATAATTGATAGTAGCGTACTAAGAAAAGGAAACTATGTATTATAATTTTATGAATTCGTGCGGGAAATTATTTCAAAATCAATTTATTTTCAGTGTAACTAATAATCTATCCATGGAAATATCATAGACATGAAAATGATAGTTATGAATCCAAAATTATGAATTACTGAACATCCCATATATATCCTACTTATTTAGAGTGTCAAAGACGATTCATAAATAGTATTCATTAATTTCTAATATCATGATAGTATATAATATGATGAATAGGAAACATACAGAAATTATTAAGAAAACCCTTAAATACCCTATTAATAAAATCCATTAAAACCCATGGTTTCATTGATTAACTGAAAGGGAATTATGTTGGACGCCTAATCCAAATAAAATATGGGAAAATAATACTTTGGTATATTAAATTTAAAGGATTTTAATGAATGATAATTATTAGAGATGTCATTTTGGTTGAAGTGTTTCTCCCCTTGAAGTTGGTCCAAAATATAATAAATATGATGTAAAATATACTTTTTATTTTATGTAGATCTATTAAATTCTTGATGGACAATGAATAACCACATATGACCATCATTATTATTCACAAATATGATAGGTTCACCCATTGGTGAAAAAGTATTACATATAAATCACTTATTACCTAACTCTTGTAATTTTTTTAATTGCACCATTTAAACTACATACATTTTATAGATAGTCATAGATATGGGATTTCTAGTATGTATAATATAAGTTTATAACTCAACTTAATGGTTAGGAGGATATCCTAGAAATTAATTTTGTAATTAATCAATGTAATCCCTCACAATTGGTAGATCGTCTTCTCTAAGGATACCCTTCTAATTCTTTGATTTATCTCCTCCTCAAATTTCAATGAGACAAGACACTATTGGTGGTTCCAAATAAGAATTGGGAAAATATTTCACTCTTTTAATGAAAAGAGATTCTAATCCAACCTTATATATTATAATCTAATTCCCTCAATTATAAATTCAACAATACATTTTGATATCCAATCCATAAAAATGATTATATATAGTCAACCATTGGTATAAAAATTGGGTTTTCAACTAATGAACCTCAATGTATTTTAATAGAGATATAACTATATTTTTTCTATAAGATTCACACAATTACTTCTAACTGAAAAATACTTGTTTAATGCATTAGAGAGTGATTAAATGTTCTGGGAAAACATCAATGATACAAAAATTATGTGGATCTATAATCCAACACTATATTATTTGACATTGAGTTAATGATAAATGTACATAATATAAAATAGGTTTGGATCACAAATTATACTATTATAATTAAATAGTATTGGACTCGATTCATAGAATTTTAATGGGGAAAATTATTTGGATACATGCGGAATTGATTTAAATAGTTACCCATCTCCTTGAAATTGTTGTTTTTGAACATTTATGGTTTCTTTCATTCCCTGGAAAAAATGAGATTTGTTACCTATATCTCTATAATTATAGAATACTATCATTCCCATCATGAAATCCTTTTGGTGTTTCTTTCCATAGATATTACATGATTGAAATTCTACCATCCTTCTTTTCCTTTTTTCTGAATTTCTTTCAACATAGAGTTCAATCACTATTTTCTTCTCTTTATTCCCATTGAAATTAAAAGACATGGACTAACACTTCTCAGTATTGATGGCAATTGTAAAAAACTCCTTATAAAATGATAATAATTTGGAAGATAATTATCTTCTGAAACTCGTATATAATCATTCAAATAAATGATCATACATGATTTCAGGGTTTCATATATAATCAAAATAATTTCATGTTAAATATATAATGTTATCCTTTTATTTAGAAATAAATTAAACTTCCTATTTTCATAAATTTAAAAATTTTCTTTTCAATGTCATATTTTCTGAAATGAAGAAGATAATAATATAGTAATATCACTTTAAGGTCACCATAATTACTAATTTTTATATCAACCCCATTTCTCGTGTTGTAAATCACATAAAACCGGTGAACATCATCTCCCTTTAGAATGTATATAAAATTTAGAAAAATTATCCTTTCACTATATTAGAAATTAATGAATATATTATATAAATAATTCATGAATTGGTAGGGCACTAGTGTATTAGTTGTTCCATTATAACCCTGTGGTTTTATATGATGAATAAATCTAATATTGTGACACCATGATGATTTGTTATCATTGTCTCAATTTGGTAACAAATATTTATCAAAAGAAAACTCAATTTCATTAAAATTTCATAATCTATTATTATCCAATAATATCTCCATTAATTTTATTAGAAGGGAAATCACTACATTGATTAGGTGTGTTTACCTAATTTATGATTATTCCATTAAGTGTCATTTCTAAAAAATGGCATATACATAATTTCTTTAGTATAAAACTAATAATTATAAATCATAATATTTAATTCCTATGAAGTTATTTGAATTGAATTTCACATTTCAAGAATTGTTTAAGGGCTTTTCATGGCATTGAGTTCACTGAATATTTTTTCTTAAATCTAGTTCCTAAGGTTTCTACTAAATTTTTTAATACCAACTGTAACATCCTAAATATAGTACCTCAGAGATATTGGTTTTTTATTTCATTTATATAGAATACATATATTATAATACATGAGATCCAACTATATAGTAGTATTTGGAAACATGATGCATAAATTTACATGAAATTGCATTATAAACATATTTATAGAATTTAAATTCATAAAATTATTTTTTTATCTTTGAAATTTCATATATAAAATTTATTAAACATCGTGGTTTCCTGTGGAAATATAAAATAATATTAACGGGTGATATTAGATGATCAGTAAGGGGAACCATAAATCAGAGGATATCATAACATAAACATGTCATAAATAATTTAAATTATTAAAAAAATTAATTAACATGTTCATTGAGTAAAATGTATCCATTGATAAAAAAAATTAAATGCATGGAGAAAAATAACTAATATCATAGTGATGGAATTAATAATTTCTTACATCATGAACATACTATGAAGGCCTTTTTTTAAGAATTCATATATAAATAAGTAATTATTATACTAAATATCAAAACTAATTTGTCATATGAGACCTACCAGTGTAGAAAGATGGTATATAATTTTGGGCCCCACCCATTACATCATTAGTCCAATGCATCCATCATATGACGAACATAATTAAATAATAAATTTCACAGTGTTACTAAATGAACCTCAATCACATTCATAGATAAATAATCAGTAGTTGTGCATATAGTAATAGGTGATTAGAGATTAAAATTTTTACATTATTTAATATATTAATGTTTCAATCTAGGTTAATATCCCACAATTATCATTGAAATGATAATATATTCCCAAGGTAAATGAAGGTAAAATTATCTAAGAAAATATAACATGGTAGTAGTGAGGAGAAAATTCGTGGAGTAGAGTTATAAAACTGAAATAATAATTAATTATAATTTATAAATATATCATAAATAATACAAATTGTATCCCTTATGAGTGTCAAACCTGGTGTTCAATTATGTCGATTAGTTATCCACTCATTGAATATCAAGTTAATACCCAACCAACCCTTTTCAAGGTTTTTACCACTATGTTCATATCATATTGACAATGAATAAAAAAAATTATATATATAAGGACACAATTTCTAGGAAACCGCTCACTCTTAAATTTACCAAATATCATAGGTTGATTTTGGAAGAAAGAGTGATTGAGAATAATAAAAACTTATAAAGGCAATATCATGAGTGGGGATCGTGATATATCATGGATAAAATGATAAGTAATTATGATAATAAATCCTTGTAATTGTTTTACATGATAGTAAATTTGCAAAGAATACTCAAATTAACGATAAGAAAAGATTAGGTAACCCAACCTTGATATAGTATTGGCTATGGAAAGGATATAATGAGAGATAATAATTAATTTATCATTAATTAAATATTTAATGGTTGATAATATCAAAGAATTACATGGGTGATAACATACATAATATAATTTAGAATGATATTATAAAAAAATAATTTTAATTGAAAATGAATGAGTAGAACTGGAAACACTTACTTGTAAAGTATATTTATAAGGATTTATAAAAACACCTCAAAACCAAAGAAACTCTATAGAGAGACTCTTGAGAGTGAAAATGAGAGGTAATTAATACTTAGTCAATTAGGAGTATATAATAGTGGGATAATGGGTGGAAGTGATCACATTTTATAAGTGAAAGTAGTTAAATTTCATTGGAATCTAATGTGAGGTGAAGGGTAAAGTTGGAATCACCTGAGAATTAAGTGAGTTTGGTAAAGAGATACTAGTGAGACATGTTAGATTTATTTTCTTTCTAAAAAAAGTTATTATATAAGTTGTGTGTATCATTTTAATCCTTAAAATTGGATTAAATATAATTTATCCTTTTTACAACAACACCCTTTATTAAATATTTACAATGCCAATTAATATTTTCAAAAAATATATGATAAATACTATTAACGAATTTTGAATGGAAATTTGTAATTTGGACTCCATATAATCTAATTCAATATCTAAATACAAGAAAACTATCGTTTAAATTAAAAAAAGATATAAGGAAAAATTATTTTGCTATAAAAATGTATTTTATATAATAAGAATCTATTTACAATTGATTACGGTATTTTTTTGTAATATTTTATTCTAGTACATTCTTAGTCAATTTAATCATATTTTATATTTAAGGTAAAATACTTTTATGTATTTGAAATGTTCTTGATTCATTAATCCATGATTGGTATAAAATTTTTTCATGTATATTTTGTTTCATGGAATTTTTCATAAATGGTTTAATTTTATATTTTAAGTCACATATATTTGTACTAAGAGGTTTATCCTTCTACCCATTACATGCTTCAAAAGATAATTATGATTGTTGATTGATTTTTCTAACATGGAGGCTTATTATAATGGATTTTTCTATAATGGATGTTTATTTTGTTAATTTTTACTGATTTCTATCTTTTTTCTCTTCTAGTGGATGTGATGGTGATGTGATCAGTATTATGTATGATGATCCTAGATATAGCTATGATGAAAGAGGTGATAGTTATCCATGAACACAGATATTTTTTCCAACCTTACATTTAGTGGTGTGTCATGATACATGGATTCATAAAATTGGGATTAGAATATCAAATCAATTTTTTTATTAAACAGGTACAACTAATGAGTTGTATGTGGGATTTGATAGTTATAGATTTAAGGGGAGATATTTTAAATAGTGAATAATATTTTATTTGTAAATGTATAGAAGGAGATCATTCTATAGTTACTTATAATTCCATTTCCATGATATATTTTATATAGAGACATTTCAAACTTGTAATATTTATAAATTATTTAATCACTTATCTTTTAGAAGAACAGTAGTGTTGTATGTTGCTTAATTAAAATGGTTGTTAGATTTTGAGTCAATGTTATAGGAAAATTATTTCGTGAACTATTGATTACTTGATAACTACATAGATGATTCATTGTGGGTTTTGATCGTATCCATATATATTTAAACATAATTTAACATGATCAGGTATGTTTTAGTACTGGATAATAAGGTTTTCATTCTCTTTATATCTATAAGTGAACATTAGAATATTTATTTTTCTAAATTATTTCATAAAAATGTAAAACATCCACCATTAATGTTATGGGTTTTCCCAGCTATGGAAGAATCATAACCAACATTTAATTCATGAATAATATGTTAATTCAAATAAAGAACTATAATAATTTTTAAAGTAGGTATTTTGTTACTATAAGATATTAAATAAATTAAATTATGTTGCTGATGTTCTTGGAATGAAATATTTTTATCTATTTCTAGTTTATTATGACTATTTAGACATAAATTGGTAGTTATTAAGTGAATAGAATATTTAGTAAAAGGTTGTGAATATTGAGTGTTTGTGGTTCGGGAATTCATTACTGTATCTTCATGTGAGTGTTGGACATAAATAAATAACTGAAATTGCATTATAGGATATGAACATTAGTTATCAGGTTTCTGTATATGTCATAATGATTATGGAATCAACATGACAGGTGAGAACCTGGGCATCAAAATACATGATCCATCGGCCAATACAGAGGGATATGGTAATGGGGAATGTTATTTGGAATTATAATGTGTTAAAAGACATGATGAACACACTTTGTAAACAACTGTATTATTTTAGTTCTTTATATTATTGGAACATAGGTTAGAGGCTAGAGTCAATTCAACGATATAGATGAGTACTCTACTAGATATTGTAGATCATACTCTAGTAATTCATAATATCTTGCTTACCCCTTAATGTTAGTAGTAATAATTTAAAAAATGATGACATCAGCCTCTGTATTTTGAGGTAGGAGATAATGTAATTATATATTTTAAAACATCCATATATATATATATATATATATGGAATGATAATTCCGAAATTAATGGGATCCATTGATATCATTGAGAGGAATAATATAGTGCCATATTAAATGATGCTTTATCAAAAATATTTTTCTATAAATAGATGGTTATATATATATATATATATATATATCAAATTTTGGTAGGTACAAGCTAGTTCATTATCTTGTTATTAGTTTCTATGATTTTCAATTTCTAGAAGATGATTCTCATAGTGCATGTACATTGGATACAATAATGCATCAAGATGAATATTGGGAGTTGGAGGTGGATATTAATTCTCTATAGATGGAAGTTTTAATTGAGGGGAATTTTTGATACTTATAATGTGTAGAATGCTTTATAGAGGGGATCTTGTAATGACCCACCAATACTGAGTAATGTTTTACTTTTACTTTTAATCATTCCATGTATATTTTATTGGGTTTTGACCTTGGGAGTGGTCCGTAGAAACTGATAGTTCATGTTAGTGGAAAAAACGTTGATGGTAGAAATTTATAAAAAAGATATATACCACCATATAACTAATTAAATCTCAATCACCTGATATTAAGTCATATTTTAAAATAAATATCTAAAAAAATATTTGAAATCTAGAGGTCCAATGTGTTTGAGATATTAGATTCATAAAAATTAAAATTAAAATTTAACAAAATCATTATTTATTTAAATCTCAATTATTTTCTCTCATATCACTTCACAATTATATCCATTAATTAGATATATTGGGTTCATATGTAAAATCAATCAGTGATATATAAATCAAACTAAGGTAATAATCAGAATAAAGATTAATGATGAAGTAAAAAAAACAAGATATAAATAGCGTAACAAGAGATCTTAAAACTGACGAGCATATTTAATCATATGTAAACATTTGATTGATGAAATGATATCATCATAAAATTATATCATAATAATATAAAACAAAAAATATCAAAAATATAGGTTAAGGCTCCCTTAAAATATATCATAACATTTTGTAAAAAAAAATAGCTGCTACAAAATCATGCATACCATCATGGACAAAGCTAATCCAATCATGCCTACTCGTAACTATATAATGTCATATAAATAATTTCACAATTTATTTGGGGAATGTATAACTATCTACCCACCAATGTTCATAATTTGATAGGTATACGTTTTCAACATTGGAATAACATATATAAAGCATAAATAGGAAATGAACCCTTGAGAGAGAAATCAGAAATGTAATAAATTTATAAATTATTAACCACCAATGTATCAAGAGGGATTAAAATAAATTATTGGTTATGGGATAATAAAAATTAATATTCATACAAAGAAAAATTATATATAAAAAATAGATATCAATGTTAAATAGAAAACATAATAAAATATGCGAAAAATATTATGAAATTGAACTCCTTAATCAAACATTTAAGAAAAGGATAAAATAATCATTAAATGGGTAAGAACGTTGGGTTTACACAAAACCATAAATTAAATATCATATTTTATATTAAAATAGGATTTTTATGTTGAATAAATTAATTATAATAAACTATATAAGATAGAAACATGAAAAATAAGAAGAAATGGAAAGGTCCCCTATTTTGGGTTTAATTTAAAGGAAATATTGGAAAATGACTAGAGAATCATTCATATCCATAGAAAAATTATGGAAATAAAAGAAAAAAAGACATAAATATAGTATAATATAAATATATAAAATACGGAAGAGATAGATATATATATAGGGTGATGTAGAATATAATCACGAGAATGAAGTATGGAGGGAAGAGACACAAAATTTATGTGCGTATTTTCTTGGATCCACATACAACCCAATAAATATATGAATTTATTATGTTTCATGAATAAATAAAACCCATAGTACTTTTATTTTGATCTTTTTATAAATTTATTACCATTATTTATTTATTTATTAGATTGATGTAGCCCATTTCGATTTTTTTGAGGATGTTCTATCCATAAATTTCAAATTTATTTGGTAATATGTTTCCAATATATGGGTTTTCCAGTTGTTCCATCAAAATTATAATATTATAGTAATGGATCATTTATCATTTCTATATTTTATAATTCTAAATCAATTTTTTCTTCATAATGATTTCAAATTAAAAAACATGACTCAATATGCCCGTTTGAGCAGCATAAAATGTTTATTAATATTTATTGCTAACATTACTAATATATCACCTATTTTATCATTACATAATATTAATCACTCTTTAATGATTAGGTATTATGATTTAAACAAATTCAAAACAATACGTGGATTCATGATGAATAATGAAATGAAATTTCCATGGAAGAAGTGAACTGGTCGTACGATAGATAATGGTTACATTTTAGAATAAATGAGAGGGATTAAGATAATATATATTGTATTAATACAACAAAAACTATTTGTAATTATTATATTTATTTCAATATATAAAATGATTTGGATTGAGATGATTTACCTCTTCTCTGGGAAGTACTCCTCCAATATTCAATATGGATTTTAAGTAATGGCATTTTTTTAAAACAACAATCCCCATAACATGAAGTTTAGAGTTTGGAAAATTATTTTGGTTGGTATTTGGTATAGTAAGATCATTTATAAGTGATGGGTAATGAGTTTTTGTGGGATATATTAATAGGTCAAGGAGATGTTTTTTTAAAAGAAATAACTAAAATTCTGTTTTTTCTTAAGAATAAAAATATTATTGATTTTGATGAAAATATGTAACAATTTTATTCATGATAGGACAAAAAAGGTTACATACATAATCCACAATTAAATACATTATATATTTCACTTATAATAATAAATATAGTATTTTACCATATTCCAATATTCACATTCATAATTTATTATATATAATAATAACCAAAAGATCAACCTTAATTAAATTTGATGAGATTATTCCAAAAATAAATTACATTTCAAAAAAATATCTATTCATTATATGTTTTAAATTTAAATAATATAACAAAATACATATAAAAAATTATATAAAATAAAAATTATCTCTTCTATTATCAACGATTTCATTTATATTTTTTATTCGTTTATTATTATATATTTAATCATTAAATATATAAATATATATATCAAGAATTAAATCAATTTCTTAATGTTCGTGTTTTAATTATGTGATATTTATCACTTAAATTAATAATTATGAAAACAAATTTTTTCTGATAGACAATATATATTATCGGTACATTTTTATGCAAATTACCATAGTAATTTTATAATTTCTACATTAACAAAATATAATATTGGTTTTTTTTATAATAATACAATATATACATATAAAGGAATTTATCTTTTTAAATGAATATGAGAAATAATTCATAGTTTTTCGTAAATTTGAAATATATTACTTGTTAATTTGAAAGGAAATTTCAATAAAAACAAAATTAGATAGAAATAATTTAAAATTTTAGATTATTATGTAAAATTAAATATATATATATATACATATGTCTCATAAAACATTAATTCATTGTAATAATATTATGTAGAAATTTATCTTAGTGTATGTTCTATATAAAGTGTCATTAAAATCTATTATATGATTTTATATGGTTACATGTTTCAATTATATCACTATAAAACATGTATTATACTTTGTTAGTAATTGAATTATAATGAATTAATTAATGTTAAAATGCATATATGAAAATAAAACTACTAGTAAAAATGTTGTTGAAAAATAAAGAATTATATAAAAAAATAATTAAAATTTATTTTACAGAACAACGTTAATAAATATAAGTATTCATAAAATTTAAATACTAATTCTTGTATCACCCCAAGATTTCTTAGTGTGTTATTTCACCAAAATAATTTAATAACTTGCACTACACGCAACACTGAGTTCGAGCGCACCATGAATTACTAAACAAGCCGTTCAAAAGAGGGTATGAATAGTATATTAACTAAATTTTAAACTTTATATAATCCTTATAATTTTAGAATCGATATTATGAGTTTCTTAGACATAATTTATGAACAAATTCATTTTCAGTATTGCAATTTTACAAATTTTTAATAGTGAACCATTTTTAAATCCAATATTTTAAACATTTATATATTCAATTTTTATAAATAAATTTACTTTTAAGAATGGGGACATCAAAAATTTACAATGAAACAACCCAAGCTTCCAATGTATTCTTCCCTTTGAATAATGCAATGGCGTGCATTGTACGCAACTTCGAGATTCTAACACACCACAACCAATCAAACTAGCCGTTATGAATAGTAATACCTACTTTTTAAAATTTTATAAATTTTATCATTCAAAATGGACTTCATTTTTGGATCCATGATATTGAAATTAGCTTAGGGTCAAATTTTGGTACTTTTCGGATAACTTTCATATTTTGATGAATAGTGAAAATTACTAAATTTTAATTAAAAACAACTATTTTAATCGAAATAATTAATTGTGATAAATTATTAATTTGATTGGTTTTAAAGTATATTTATAATATATTTTTACCATTTAATACAATGTTGTTCATTGGATGTAATTTCACATTTAAACCAGACATAAACAAGTGTCAATATTTTGATAGTTATTATCTCTTAAAAACATGCTATTTGTTTTGATGACAGAAATTAATTTTTAAATTAATTAATGCAAATAATATGTTCTGAATTTGATAAAATATAAATAATTTTTTAATTCATAATATAAAATATATCTTAGGCCTAATTTTTGGTGTTTTTCTGGAAACTTTCATTTTTTGATGAATAGTGAAACCACTAAGTGGTAGTTAAAAAACTGAATTTTTCATAAAATGTAATTTTACCACTTCTGTGAGTGGAATTTCTAAAATCCGAGAGACATGGTTAATATAAAGGAGTAAAATTTGGTTCAATGAGATGAAAATAATTTGTGGTGAATAGTAAATTTGTACTTTTATTTACCACGGTTAAATGTAAATATGGTAATTAAGGGTAAAAATGATATTAATATTACTTAACACATGTACTAATTCTATTGGAAAAGTGTATCTATATCAAAAACAATCGTAGGAGTAAAATATTATCATTTTGGTCCACTTGTATTATATTAGGACATTTATTATTTTTTAATACAATGAAGAGTTAAAAGAGTTAAAATTCGAGTTTATTTACAAAACCATTTTTAATATAGGGTTATACATAAGATAAATTCGATTTTAAATATTAATTAGAAAGATAAAATTATTTCCTACGTAATGGTATTTTATTTATAATTTTTAGATATTAAATAATTTAATTTATTTATGACACAATGATGATGCAGTAATTACCAAATTTTGAAAAAAATAGAATAATTGATATTATAAATTTCCAAATTAATGTATTTTGATACTTTTTATAAATACCAATAATTTAATAGGTTAATATGACATTTTAGGATTTATTTAATTATATTTTTTTGAAGTAATCATTTTGTTATTATTTTTACAAAAATCAATTATTTAATACTGTAAAAATTGACATAAAAGAGTTTTTAAAACAAATATTATATTATAAATTGATATCATATTCCTAAAAAACTATGGTTCTGCCAAGAGACTTATATCATGATAGGTGTATCATTAATGGACCACTTGGGGGTCTCTTCGATTTATATAGTATGTTTAGTAACCATATAATATAAAAATACAAAGAGACATTGTAAAACTGAAACTAATTAACTAAGAGTTAATACTTAAATATAATGTTAATATAATGACCCAAAACTATCTAAATTCTATTGGTTGAGTGGTTTTCGACTCATCCACACCTTAACCTTTAAATAATCTACTTTTTATCCATTAAAAACCGAAAATGAATTTATTATAAAATAATATATTTAGCTTTTCCAAAGGTGCCCCTCACCCCTCTTATAAAAGGGAACTCCCCCTTCTCACTAATTCACACATTAAAAGCATTTTGGATCGTCCAAACCCTTCACAAATACTCTCTAAACATCCCTCACTACATCCTAGAGTCCTTATTTTGATTAGAAAGCTAACCTATAGAGCCATTTTGATCAAATCAAAATGAAGAACCCGAAGAAGAGGTAATGTTTTCACCACCCTCTTCCAAGTTCCTTTTTCTTCAACTTCTTCATTCTTTTTTATTTCTATTATAAAATAATATCTCCAGTATCTTATATACTATGATGTTATAATAAATATGGTACAACCATATTCAGTATTCTATCCATCCTTTGAATGACATGTCCCCATAGGTGTGTACGTACGGCTTACCATCTCCACGTCGTGGTGTAATTGTCATTCAATAAATTATTATTTGGATGTGTATAATAATGATGTGAAATTCATGTAAATAATAAATATAACATAATAATTATTCTCTATATATGATATACCATCCAATTATATATTATTTTAAAATCAAAAGAATGATATTGTCGCTCGTGCGTATGTACGGACTATCGTCTCCACGAACGCGATGAGATTCATTCTCCATCGTATCCATTCAAGTGTAATTATCGTTTGAGGATTAATAATAGTATCTACGGACATTATATCATTCTGGATATGATTACGATACATCCTATCCATGAGGAACATGTCTTATGTAACAAAACATATAAAAAAATGAGTAAGTTAACACCCGAGACAACGATTATACTAAGATATTATTAATAAACCAATATTAATAGATCATATATGATATCATATTAATGTATATGATTCTTGTATAATTTAATAACAATTATTTCACCATTACACAAGAGTTTAACCTACCTCCAACCAAGGAAAATTACATGGTAAGGGTTTATTTCACAATCTCTTCATTATCTGAGGTTGTTTATACATAATAATCTACTGGGATCTCTTTATCATCGACATCCATGTTTCTTAAAAATGTATTTCAAAACATTTATACTACTTAAAAGAATATGTGTTAAAGTCATTTATACTGTTGTTTGACTTTTTATAAGTTGTTTATAAAGGAATCATTCCATCGTTTTCCAAACAAGGTGCTTTTTAACCTTTTCGACAGAATTATGGTAAGAATTGTTTTTAACTTATATGGTGGGTGCAGCTATTTTCCACCATTATAAAATCGTTGAAGCTTCCCATTCAATATTATTATAATATTTTCATAGAAAATGATTTATTTTATGAATATATGTTGCTTAAATGATTTCAAAATAGAAAAAGATATTTCTCTAAAAAAAGTTTTGATTTCATCTATGTCAACATCCTTTGATGGATTTTACGCTTATTTGAGTTGATTTATTATGATACAAAACATCTATATTGTATTGAAGGTTTTGTGATATGTTTGATTGTGGATGTGTTATTTTTATATCATTCATGGTTTTTGGATGAAGTATTTACTTTTCGTATGCTAGTTTTAATACAAATGATTATGTTATGTTTAAACCTTTTCATATGGGAATGCATTGGACTTAATATGTGACTGGTGGAGCCCGCTATAGCTCCTCGATGCATCGATAGGTCTCATTAGACAAACTAGTGTCTGGGCACAAGGCCTTGACAAAATCTTATTTTTAGTCTTGGCAAGAGGCCTTGGCTATGTGGTTATGATAGTTTAGCATTATGCATTCCATCATTATGAAAGTGGTTATTGATATTGCATGTGATTATTAAATTAGTATAATATCCATGATAATAAGTAAAATGCATTATTTCATTTTATTTTTCCCATAATATGTTGAAGTTCAAGATTAAAATTCTTTTGTTTTAGTTATACATTTCCTTAGATGTTTATTCTTATTTATGAAAGTTTCCGCTATATTTTTAACCTTACTAGGCATTTCAGCTCACCCTTTTTCTTTGTTTTATTTTTCCCAGGATGTGAAGAAGTCATTTATGAATGACCTGCAAGGATTGTATGAGGGGATAAGAGTGTGGACTATGGAGACTATATTTTTTAGTTTCCATTTTATGATTTAATGTAAACTATATGAATATATCTAGTGTTTCCAAGTCTACTAAACTAATATATCTTTCGGGACTTGATCTTTCTTGTGATCATGCCAATGTTATGTAATAATGCACCGACTCTGGGTATCTGGGGTCAGGGGCTTACAGTTGGTATTAGAAAATTATTAGTACAATCCATGGAAACTATATTTAGATAAACTCTGATTAGATCACGTAGAACTAAGATGAACTTTGAGGATTAGTATAGAAGAACTTCCAAGAATTTTGGTATTGTAGAGATTTTGTTGGTTTTCCAAGAAATACATCCCTGTCTGGATACGAGCAGGTAGAGGCGGATCTGACACAGATGTACCTAGGGGTAAAACCCGAAAACATCGCTTTGAGCTAGACTCGAACGGGAACTGGTTCATGACAATGAGCCTTGCTGCACTCTTGGTTACGACACTCCCAGGGGATATGTTTAGGATAATTCTCATTTTCTTTACAAACCATTATGAAGGTTTTATGAGTATATACTTTCTCAAAGGAGAAATTTTATGATTATGGATTTTATCCATAAACTATTTAATTTTTTATGTGTTTTAGAAGTTTGGGATTAGGTATTGTTATTCATAAACTAATCTAGTGCATGCCATTGTTTAGAAATGGCGCCCAGTAGAAGGAATGAGAACTCCAGCAATGCACATGATTCAAAGAGAAAGAATGATCATATCTTTCATGGTCTTAAACCAGAATTTATAAGAGAAATAGTCTCCAATGTATTATCATAATATGAAGAAATAATATCATGTTTTGATATGATAAGTAAAGAGTTTACTGAGTCCTATGGCTTTGAAGGAAAGAAAGAGAAGAAAAGGATGGAAGAGGAAAAGATGGATAAAGGGAAGAGGGAAAAAAATAATTTTACCATATGTGATAACTGTGGGAAGAAACACCCTGGAACTTGCCTAAAAATAATAGGAGGTTGTTATAAGTGTGTTGGAAAAGGGCACTAAGTACATGACTACAAGGGTAATAAAATGGTTTCAAATGTACAATGATTCATTTGAAAGGAGTTTGGAAACTATGCGAACCTATGTCCCTGTCATCAGACTATGACGCAAATGATGCTATTGGATAATAATCATGTTATGATACTACCACAAATAAAGAGGAATTATTAGAGTTCTTATGTTGATTATGTCACTTGAGTGTTGTATCATCAATGTAATTGTTATAATAATTATGGAGTATATAAGGAGTGTACTGCAGTATTATTTCATTAAGGACTTGAGATTGTGTGGAACAAAGAAAAGTGACTCAATAGAAGGTTAAAATTTTGGAAAATATATAGTTGAGAGAAAGATAAACCATAATATGGTTCTGATACCGAGGTAGTGATTTTAGAATAATACATGATTGATTTGGATAAATTAAATTGGATATTCGTGACTACCATGAAACTAATTAATGATTTTTATATTCTATCACTGTTTGGGTTTACAAAATTTTTGGATTGAAGGAGTATATCTATTATTCTTTAAGAAATAAGGGGTCATGAATAAAATCAATAAGGTTTTATAGTAATTCAGGATGTTGCAGTGTTTTAAAAAAATACATGATTAAGGTGTTAACATGTTATTACGCGGAAAAAAGGATCTTTATTGTGTTTTCATTCCTTATAGATTTTGGACTAAAGTATTTTGGATAGATCTAGTTTGGATTATTTTGGATTTCCATTAAAGGACAACCCGGAGGTCGGGCGGCTACCCGTTGCGTCCGGCAAGGCCGTGAGACTTGAACCCACAACCAAACGGCGACAAGGGTGTATCACCTACCACTGACCCACGTGATGTCCTGGATTGAATAATGTCAATTTTTAATGGTTCTACTAGATGAATTATAAATTAATTTTTTTAACGCTATATGAATAGGATAAATAGAATATTATTTTTAAGTTCTATTATCTTTTAGAGTGAAAGATTAGTTTGTGGTATAACTTAGTCAAATGATGAGACTCTACTTGTCATGTATATGTTTTTCTTCTTCTCTTATTCAATGAATAAATAAATTCTTATACTTGTGTGAAGGGATCTTAAAACAAAAAATGTGTTATCCTAATACCATAAGTTTTGTTGAACTGATGGTATTTTAAATTATCATAAATTGATGAATTTATGGCCCTCAATTTTACACTTGTTTTTGATTGATGACCTCAAACACTACCTATAAATATTTACATTTTTCCTCTAATTATATGTCTCTAATTTCCACTAATGTTCTCTGAATAGAGATCATAATTTGGTGGTGACCCTTTCATTTCTCTTTACCTCTTATTAAGACTAAATTTTATTAACCCAATTTCTGATGTGGGTTTTCCCACAACGATATTTTCTATATTCAGCCTTTTATTTTTGAAGAAAAATTTCAAATTTTTAGGACGCAATTTATTGAAGGAGAGGAGAATGTAACACCCCAATATTTCATAGTGTGTTATTTCTTTAAAATAATTCAATAACATGCACTACACGCAAAACCGAGTCCAAGTGCACCATGACTTACTAAACAAGCCGTTAAAAAGAGGTTATGAATAGTATTTACTAAAATTTAAACTTTATATAATTCTTATAATTTTAGAATCCATATAATGAATTTCTTAGACATAATTTAAGAAAAAAGTCATTTTTAGCATTGCACTTTTACAAACTTTTAATAGTGAACCCTTTTTATATCCAATATTTTAAAATTTTATATATTCAATTTGACTAAATAAATTTACTTTTTATAATGGGTACATCTAAAATTTACAATGAAACATCCCAAGCTTCCACGATACGTTTCCCTTTGAATAATGCAATGGCGTGCATTGTACGCAACTTCGAGATTCTAACACACCACAACCAATCAAACTAGCCATTATGAATAGTAATATCTACTTTTTGAAATTTTTTAAATTTTATATTTCGAAATGGACTTCATTTTTGGATTCATGATATCGAAATTAGATTTGGGTGAAATTTTGGTACTTTTCAGATAACTTTCATAATTTGATGAATAGTGAAAATTACAAAATTTTAATTAAAAACAACTTTTTTAATCGAAATAATTAATAGTGCTAAATTATTAATTTTAGTGGTTTTAAATTATATTTAGAATATTGTTTTACCATTTAATAAAATTTTTGTCATTGGATGTAATTTCACATTTAAACCATACATAAACAAGTGTCAATCTTCGGATATTTATTATCTCTTAAAAACACGCTATTTGTTTTGACGACGAGAATTAATTTTTAAATTAATTAATGCAACTGATATGTTATGAATTTGGTAAAATAGACATAATTTTTTAACTCATAATATCAAATATATATTAGGCCTATTTGTTGGTGTTTTTCTAGAAACTTTCATTTTTTGATGAATAGTGAAACCACTAAGTGGTAGTTAAAAAACTGATTTCTTCATAAAACATAATTTTACCGCTTCTGTGAGTGGAATTTCAAAAATAAGAGAGACACGGTTAATATCAAGGATTAAAATTTGTTTCAATGAGATAAAAATAATTTTTTGTGAATAGTAACTTTTTACTTTTATTTACCACGGTTAAAAGTAAATAGGGTAACTATGGGTAAAAAATGATATTAATATTACCCTAAAACATGTCCTAATTCTATTGGACAAGTGTATCTCAACCAAAAACAATCTTAGGAGTAAAATATTATTATTTTGGTCCACTTGTATTAGATTAGGACATTTATTATTATTTAATTCAAAGAAGAGTTAAAAGTGTTAACATCAAAGTTTATTTACGAAACCATTTTGAATATAGGGTTATACATATGATAAATTCTATTTTAAATATTCATTAGAAATATAAAACGACTTACTAAATAATTTTATTATCATTATAATTTTTAGATATTAAATAATTTACTTTATTTATGACACAATGGTGATGCAGTAATTACCTAATTAATGAAAAATTAGAATAATTAATATTATAAATACCCAAATAAATGTAATTTGAGACTTTTTATAAATAAAAATAATTTTCTAGGATAATATGAAATGATATTATTGAATTAATTAACCTTTTTTATGTAATCATTCTGTTATGATTTTTAAAAAAATCTATTATTCAATAGTGTAAAAATTGACATAAAAGTTTTTTTAAATGAAATATTATATTATTAATTGATATTAAATTCCTAAAAATCTAAGGATCATCCAAGAGACTTATATCATTATATTAGTATCATTAATGGACCACTTGGGGGTCGTTGGGATGTATATAGTATGTTTATTTACCATATAAAATAAAAATACAAAGAAAAATTGTAAAATTGAAACTAATTAACTAAGAGTTAATAATTAATGATAAGGTTAATATAATGATCCAAACCTATCTAAATTCTATTTGTTGAGTGGTTTTTGACCCATATCCTCTATGAACTTTAAATAATCCACTTTAGATCCATTATAAACCGAATATGAATTTATTATAAAATAATATTTTCAGCTTTTCCAAAGGTGCCCCTCACCCCTCTTATAAAAGGGCACTCCCCCTTCTCACTAATTCACACATTCAAATCCTTTTGGATCGTCCACACCCTGCCCAAATACTCTCTCAACTTCCCTCACTACAACCTAGAGGCCTTAGATTGATCATAAAGCTAACCTAAAGTTCCCTTTTCATCAAATCAAAAGGAAACCCGAAGAAGAGGTAATGTTTTCACCGCCCTCTTTCAAGTTCCTTTCTTCTTCAACTTCTTCATTATTTGTTATTTCTATTCTAAAATAATAACTCCAGTATCTTCTATATATTTTGATGTTATTATAAATATGGTACCACCATATTAATTATTCTTTTCATCCTTTGAATGACATGTCAACATACGTGTGTACGTACGGCTTACCGTCTCCACGTCGTGGTGTAATTGTAAATCAATAAATTATTATTTGGATGGGTAAAATAATGATTTTTATTTCATTTAAATAATAAATATAACATGATAATGATTCTTTATATATGATATACCATCCAATTATAAATTATTTTAATATCAAAAGAATGATATTGTCGCTCGTGCGTACGTACGGACTACCGTCTCCAGGAACGCAATGAGATTCATTCTTCATCGTATACATTCAAGTATAATTCTCATTTGATGATTAATAATATTATCTAAGGACTTGATATCATTCGGGATATGATTAAGATACAACCTATCCATGAAAAACATGGCTTACTTAACAAAACATATAAAAAAACGAGTAAGTTAACACCTGAAAAAACGATAATACTAAGATATTATTAACAAATCAATATTAAAAGATCATATATGATATCATATTACTGTATATGATTCTTCTATAATTTAATAACAATTATTTGACCCTTATACAGGAGGTTAACCTACCCCCAACCAAGGAAAAGTACAAGGTAAGGGTTTATTTCGGAATCTCTTCATTATCCGAGGTTGTTTATACATAATAATTTACTGGGATCTCTTTATCATCCACATCCAGTTTCTTAAAAATGTATTTCAGTAAAAATTTCTATTTAATAGAATATGGATTAAAGACATTTATACCCTTGTTTGACTTTTTATAAGTGGTTTATAAAGGAATCTTTCTGTCGTTTTCCAAACAAGGTGCTTTTTAACCTTTTCAACAGAATTAAGGTAAGAATGTTTTTTAACTTATACGGTGGGTGCAGATATTTTCCACTATTATAAAAATGTCTAAAAATCCCTTACAATCTTATAAGAATATTTTCAAAGAAAATGTTTTATTTTATGAATATATGACTCTAAAATGATTTCAAAATAGAAAGAGGTATTTCTCTAAAAAGAGTTTTGATTTCATCTATGTCAACATCCTTTGATGGATTTTACACTTATTTGAAGTTGATTTATTATGATACAAAACATCTATATTGTATTGAAAGTTTTGTGATATTTTTGATTGTGGATGTGTTATTTTTATACCATTAATTGTTTATGGATGAAGTATTTACATTTCGTATGTTAGTTTTAATACGAATGTTTAAGTTATTTTGAAACCTTTTCATATGGGAATGCATTGGACTTAATATGTGACGTGTGGAGCCCATTATAGCTCCTCGATGCATCAGTAGGTCTCATGAGACAAACTAGTGTCTTGGTACAAGGCCTTGACAAAATCTTATTTGTAGTCTTGGCATGAGGCCTTGGATATGTGGTTATGATAGTCTGGCATTATGCATTCCATCATTATGAAAGTGGTTATTGATATTGCTTGTGATTATTAGATTAGTAAAATATCCATGTGAATAAGTATATGGCATTATTTCATTTTATTTTTTCCATACTATGTTGAAGTTCATGTTTAAAAGGCTTTTGTTTTAGATATAAATTTCTTTAAATGTTTATTCTTACTTATGACAGTTTCCGCTATATTGTTTTCCTTACTAGGCATTTGAGCTAACCCCTTTTCTATGTATTATTTTTCCCAGGATGTGAAAAATTAATTCATGAATGACCTGCAGGGATAGTTGAGGGGATAAGAGTGTGGACTATGAAGGCTATATTGTTGTAGTTTCTATTTTATGATGTAATGTAAACATTATGAATATTGCTAGTGTTTCCAAGTCTACTAAACTAATTGGTCTTTCGAGACTTGATCTTTATTATGATCATGGCAATGTTATGTAATAATGCACCGACTCTGGGTATCTGGGGTTGGGGCATTACAAATCATATTTAATAATTATATATAATAATTATATCATTTATAAGCAATAATTTTTATTCTTATCATCGAAAAATAATTTTATCAAATGATTACATAATAATTTGGCATATATAACCATAAATTATGTAAAGGAACATAGATCCCATATTAAATAATATAATAATACTAATATAATATTTCTCATATATTTCATGTCATATTATTATTATCTTGATTATTATATGTGTATTGTTCTGAATAATTTTTGAAATATATATATACACTTAATATAGTAAGGTACATATAAAAAATATTTCAAATTTTTTAATATTTCACTATAAAGTAGCAAACCAATCATATATTGTGATGAATGTGAATAATTGTCTATTACATATTTAATACTATTAATATTTTATATATACATAATAATAGCTTTGATAGTCATGATAATTACTAGATATATTGAGTCTATATATTTTATTTTTATTTTAAATTAAAAAACATTATAAAATAATTCCCATATTATGGAATTTTATGACCTTCATATATAATTTATTTCATTATTTCAAAGAAAAAAAACATATTAAGCATAGGAATTAATTAAAAAATAAGAATTTATACCCTACAAATGGGATTTTACAATCCAAGTACATGATGAATTTGAATTAGATACCTGATAGTGAAGAAGAATTGGGGAAAATCACCTCAGGAGACCACTGGATGGTTGGTATACCCTAGCCTAGTATTTGGTGGATTTTTGGTATTTAGTGGCCTTAAGTATTCTTTTATCAAATTTTAATTCAATTTCATTTTTATGTTAAATTTTTTTGTAACATGTCCCCATCCTTACTAGATAACACAATCCTTGCTCCAATTTACACTAATTTTCATTCATCCGATGGTGATAGCTCCTCCATTTCTACCTGTCATCAAGCATCGTTTATCGATATGGATTGTTAATGGAATGTATAAACTTACCATTCATTTAATTAAGTATTTTTATTGAATTATATTGAATTTCATAGTGAAATACTATTTGTGGGATTTATACAATATATTTTTTATTTTCATCAATTGTGGCTAAATAAAGCAATGATATTTTATAAATAGACATTAACTAGTGTCATGAAGGTGGTCCTTCTATTCTCCATTTATTTTATCTTAGTTACTTACATAGCATGACAAGTGTGTACTGGCTAGTGAGTCGTTTTGACATAAAATGGAACCAGATAGACCTTATTTGTATGATAAGGATTGATTTTAGACTATATAACCCATGATTGGTCCCTTGATTGTTGTTGTTCAATCACAGGGACATCTAGGCCAATGTCACTTATGGAATGTGTTGAGACTCCAATAGATTAGAACCTATGAATGTTGTTTTTAATTTGTCTTATTATAATGGGCCTACAATGGTGCCCTAAGGCATTCTATAGTTATTTTAAGCCTATAAGGGAAGTCTTATAGTTATGTGTTGTCCTTATTATATGTTTTTTTTAGTAACCATTATGTTATGATTTTTGTGATATGGGTGTTATTATGGTATTATAGGTCAAAAAAATGTTGATGATAAGAGTTATTTACCTATATGTCTATGATACAGTAAATATATGTATCAACATTTGAAAATTAGATTTTACATGGTGTATGTGTTATGAAAATAATTTTAATATCCAAGTGACATTTGTGTGGATGGGTTAGTGGAGCTTGACCATGTATCCCATTTATGAGTTTTATGGTATTTTTAGTGCATCCTATGCATGTATCCATTATTTTAGGTGTATGGGAAGCTTAGTATAAGGTAGTGTAGTATTCCATATGTGTGGTGTATTCCATATGTGTGGTGTATGGTGATTTCCCACGAATAGTAGAAGCGTCGGATAGGGCATGCACACCATTTCATTGTGTTATGATCTATTATTAATATGATATTTACATTACGATAAGTGACATGATTCATTAAATTGAATCTAGGAATATAGCTAATGGAAGAACATTCCAAAAAATCATAGGACCATCACATATTATTTGTAATAAATTTACAATATTAAGAATTACCTTTCAATAAATTCTTCAATAATTAGATGATTTCACAACATCTCTTCATCATATTATAATTACACTATAGGAATCAATAAGATAATCCCTATAGTGGTTATCGACACTTGTTCCACGATCCTCCAAATGTCATTTTTGGAATATCTGTTTTCTAGCACGAAAGATCTTAATTCATATGTCATTCTCCTTTGATCACCAGAGTACCACTTCAAGAATGGGTTCGCTGTGATTTATATAGACCTGAGAGTAATGGTAGAGGAAGATCACTCTTCATTATTAAGAGTGGCCTTTTATATGGATAACTCTTGGGATTTGAGATAATTTTTTCTCGATTGTGTTGTGAAATAAAAAATTAATTGGATCTATTAAGAAAATAATATAATTGAGATTGTATACTTATAGAGATAGAATATAATAGTTACACAAGATCTATTTTCTATTTCTATAATCCATACAGAACCACATGTCTATAATAAAAATAATAAAAATAATATTTCTTATTATTCTTCAAAGCCATGAATAAAATTAAACACAATAAAAAAATAATATTCAATATGTATTATTTATCCCTAGTCCTTTAAACTCAGTCTTCCATTACTACATAATATTTTTATATCCTTGAAAATTTATTATTTGTACAATAAAAAATATCACTTCATTATTCACCAACAAATAAATAAATATTTTATTCATTAATGTAGTAAATAAATATGAATTAAATATTTCAATAACATTATATTTTCTTGAATAAATATTGACATAACATATTGGATTAATAAAACATGATTAATTATTAAACCACATGTGTGAATAATATTTTTTTATCATGATAAATTGAAATATTATTTAACTATGATTATGGATACACTTAGTATGTGGCTATATATGCCTCTTTCTAACTAGAATTAGGTGAAGAAGACTAAATTTAATTGTCAATGTCTAGGAACACACCAAGGAACCAATAATTAATTAATTTATTTTTGAAACAACATAATACCTCATACAGATGCATACTGTAAAATATAATATGTTAAATTCAAAATCAATAATCAAGAAGGTTGTATGCAAGTGTCATCAACCTCTGTGATCAATTTATATTTCATTGACTTTCGAGAAATAAAAAAATACTATATAATACCATGGACATGTTTTTATTTATGTTATATCATTTCCATAAAAGGGTATGAGTTAAAAATATTTGATTAAAGAACGGAAGGGGAAAATACTTTCTCACATTATTCATGAATGAAATATTACTCAAGGTGCAGCCAACATGTCCTACCTCGATGTGAACATATATCATTATCTGTCTTGTAAATATATCAATGTATGAAACTTATAATACTCATTAATAATATTATTAATGTAAAAGAAATAATACATGTGTCTATAGATATGAACATCCAATGAAGCATATAAATATCGATTTCCAATTTGCATTTCTCATTCTCATAATGTCCTACACTAGACATTACCAAGGGTGTCTACCATGAGGAGGCACCTCGAATTACAATGAGTATACACCCATGATAGCCTATATCATTTCATTCCATCAAATGATTTCATCGTGTAATAGAATATATATTTAATGATAATGTTGTGGCACCTCTAGGATCTCATCATAGTGAAGAACTCATATAACCTTTCAGTGAGACAAATACTCTAGGGACATTATAAAATACTATATTATGTATAGGAAAACTAATTATGTGATAAGGAAATTATTAATAATAATAAAAATAAATTAGTTTTTATAGAACACAAAAATTGGTTCTTGGGACCCAACTCCCACACTATCCTACTTTAACTAGAACCAATTGCTGCAAAATTTAAGTCCTATAGTTGTCACATAATACTATTAATTATTCTAAGATATGAATTTGGTCGATGGGTAGTCTAAATTTTTCATATGGTAGAACTCTTCATACCAAAACATTACACATCGGAAACAAATACCTCAAGAGGTGATACTACTGGAGTATGTTCTTAATCCTTTAGTGTGACCTTGACTCCTTTGTAAGAGACACCACTACAATATTATCAAAATAAAATGTGATAGGTTTTTTATATAAAGGTATCATATCAATATGAAATAAAAACTTCATATCAAAATGAAGTACATGGATGAATTAGAATCATCAATATACACAGAGTCCACAGTAAAATCAGGGATAACTAGCTACTTTGAACTCTTCCTACTCAAAGCCCCTTAATTTAGAAAAAAAATATCCTAGCTTTTAATTCAAAAAATTATGATCTATTTTTAAACTACCGTCATTATAAACCATGATAACTATCTATTATTATCCTCTATATAATAGGAACATGTCATTTGTTCTTCTCAATACTTAAGGATAACCATAAGAACATACTGCTGTTGTTGTCTTGGAATAGCTTGATATCTTCCGACCATTCTCAATACATAAGAAACATCAAGTATATTATAATACATGGAATAAATTATTAATCGAATCACTAAATCATATGAGATCTTACTCATTATCTTTTTCTCCTATTAAGTCTAAGGAAACATTTTTATAGATATATGTATTCCAGGTTTCACAAAAACCAATCCCCACTACGGTTGTTCAATAATAAATATATTTAATATATGGTCAATTTCTATACGTTGAATTAGTATATGTATTCTATTTGATCTATCATGAGAGATATTGATCCATATAATATGGTCTAATTCACTTATTTCCCTCATGGATAATTTGTTTAACAATTCATTAACTGACAATAAGATAAGAATGTCATTTCCAATAAGTAATATGGCATCAATATATACTAATTGGATAATGAAAACATTCCCACTATACCTTTTGTAAACGCATGGATCAGAATCATTATTAATGAAACCAAATTTTTTAATAGCTTTATCGAGTCAAATTATCTATCACCTAGATACTTGCATCAATTATTAAATGGATCTCTAAAACTTTTATATCCTTTTGGTATCACCTGGAGTCATAAACTATTCTATTTGTTTAATATAGACATCTCCTAGAAGGTTCCCATTAATAATATTATTTTTTATGTCCATATATAAAATTTCTTGGTCATTGTATGCTAGTAAATAAATTATAATTTTGATGTATTTAAAACTAGATACTGTTGAAAAAAATTAATTATAGTCAATTCCTTAATTATATTTAAACCATTTAGAAATATTCCCAGGATATTGGGTATTTAATCAACCTTCCATTTCATGTTTTTTATTGAATAATCATTTTCACCCGACATGATTTATATTAACTTTTGCATCAACCAATGCCCAAAAATGGTTTTAAAACATGGATTCCTTTTCAGAATTCATGGATTGTTTCCATATTGACCTTATTAGCTCTTCACTACCTCAATATAAGTTAGAAGATCATCATTGTCAACCAATAAGGATTAAAAATCATCACAGAGTAGAAATCTATATCTCTCTGGGTTTCATACCTCTGTAGTACTCATACAAAATAGTTATGTCTGATGTACTAGTTTTCCATGGGGACCTATGGAATCTATTCCTATACATAATCCTATGTATCTTGAGAATAAACTTCCTCATTGTCAATCTGAATCCCACTATCCAATATAAGGATTTGATCCCTCTCAAAAAAGATATCTTTTCTGGTAAAAATAACTTTCTTATATGAGGGGTTATATAGGTAGTGAACATTTATTTAGTTAGGATAACCTATATAGATATAATTTGTGTCTTCAGGTACTAGTGTTTTGTCCGATTAAGGCCTTAATAAATTCCTCACAACCCCATACATGTGTATGTCAAAAAATAGGCATCTTTCAATTCCATAGCTCAATAGTTATTCAATTTTTTATTTAGTTATTACATAGTTAAAAGTATATGTTGTATTTTGTACTGCATATCCCCAAAAGATTAATGGGATTTTTTCATAACTCATCAATGACCTCACCATGTATATCAAATAATGAGTCATCCTTTAACTAACACCATTCCACTATGGTATGAATGGTGGATTGAGTTGGGATAGAATCCCAAACTCTCTTTGAATTTTTATGAACTCATAGTTAATATATTCATCTCTATGATCTAATAGGAGCTTATGTATCTTATTTCCATGTTTATTATCTACATCATTCTTGAATTCCATAAATTTATCCAAATAAAAGGACTTATACGTAATCAAGTAGACATAGCCATATTTACTCAAGTCATTTATAAAAGTTATTAATTAAGAATACCCACATCTAACATTAATATTAAATAATCCATATTCTGTAGTTCCTAACAATCCTATAAGTTCTATGACCCTTTCACCCAGTCCACTGAATGGTGGTTTTTTCATTTTGTCTTCTACATAATCTTGACATATTTCATGTGGTTTAATCTAAAATGAGTATAAATTTATATACTGACAAAGAATTATTAAATGTTTCTTTTCTACATGATCAATATGGTTATTTTATAGCGGAGTGTTATAAGAGTCATGTGAAAACATTCTTTGTATATTTTCAAAAACTTTTTTAATAAAATAATACAAAAATACCATTTTTTAAATGTGTTATACGAAAAAATATGTTTTATTTATAAAGGAAAATACATTTATTTCTATATTTAAAACTAATACCATCTACATATAGGAATGATACAAAAATAATTTTCTGGGTAACAGGTGGTACATAATGAAAATCCCACTAAAAAATAGCATTCATTTTTTCAATTAATGGTGTTAGTTATAAATTCATAGAGTAGCTATCCACACACTATTTCCAATATTCAAATCAACCAATTCTCTAGAAATCATTGAAAACATATATTTTTGGTATATTTGGATAGAAATATGAGAACCACATGTATTATCTATTAATAAATGTGTATATATTTAATGATGAAACATAATAAAAAATTTTACATTAGCTTCCCCATACTTCAGGGTGTAGTGCATCTTCCAGTGGACTATATTTCCACATAAAAGATTATTTTTTCCTTTTCTAATACCAGCCTCTAGATCGTCCTTTTATTTGACGGTCAATGAGTAGGATATTTAGACTTGTTAGGATTCATGGCCTCCTTCACCTTGTTCTTCCTTTTCTTATTTACTATAAGGACCAACAGTTTTTAATACCTCATGTACATATTCACTTTGAGAATCACAGTAAGATGTTTTGAAATAATATTCTCATTATTTATCATGTTATAATTAACAATAAAACTAGAGGGGGACTTATGTAGTGAGAAATGTATGGGATAAATGAACAAATAATTGAGTAATTTGATCTATAAGGTGTATGTCGTGAAAAATCTTGAATAGAAGTGGCCCTACTAGCACTGACTATCTAATTATAGTTTCAAATTTAGAATTGAAGATATCATATTTTTCTTATCTCACCTTCTCGTGATAGATACTATGATGGTAATAAAACATGCTATGTGCACATATGTCCTCATGTCGCTTCATAAGAACATAGTTCGAGGATGATAACACGAAACACTAAATAAAAATAAACTATTTAAATTGTTTCACATATATAGATAACTCTTCCTCACTAGCCTCATTACCAAGATGATTAGTAATATGTTCTTGCAGTATATAAAATTTCATTTCATGGCCTAGTATAATGAGTAATCTCATTTTCCATTCTTAGAAATTTTCATGGTGTTATGATTATCCTTATCAAATATAGATCGAAGTGATATGTTCAAATTCACTTTTATTATTATTTATACACTAATGGTGAGTATATATTTACTAAATTAGCTAATAAAATTGAGACAAATAAATAAATATAATATTTATTAAACACCAAAAATTTTATCAAAAAACCTATAGCCCTCACCATTGGATTCAAAATATCCTTTTTCTTAAAAATTCTAAGGGAAAGGTTCTATATTTCCCTTCTCATCTCCCTGAATTTTTGTTGTTAAGAAAATTTAATGTTTTTAGGAAGTCATTCCAAAATAAAACTCCACTAACTCATATTTCCATGATACTTTGAGAGGAATCACACTTCCTAAAATCATTAAATTGGAAGTCAATAAACTTTTCAACTCTATCACACCAAATACTTATTGGTAGTAAACCCTTGATGTAAACAATGTTAAGACAACTCAAAACATGATGTTAGATTCCTTAATAATTGAAATCACATCATCTTTTTTTGTCAAGATATTTTAACTATGGTTCTCTTTTTATTGAAGTATTTAAAGGATATAGAGTCTTAATATATATGATTGGGAGACTTAATATATATGATTGGCGTATTTTACCATATAGGATAAAATTTCCATGTAATATCTTTATTACAAGGTTATTAATATTAATTGGACTTATTAAAGTTATAAACCATGTAATAGATAATATATTAACATTATTATATTTATTTTAGTTGTATATTTCATGCATATTAATTCATTAATTTATGTGATAATCTAAAAACTTCTATAATGATATAACCATGAAACATGAATGAAATAAAATATAATGGTGTTATGGTTATTATTTTATAATAATGTTTAAATTATCTAGTAGACGATAAACTAACCATCGACACAAGGGGAAAACACCATGAACCATTTAATGTTCATTTTAAACTTTCCACCTGTCCACCTATATATCTATATTGGATTGGGTTTTCCATTATTTCAAAATAAATTTACTACACATGCATGGGAGCTTCATCCATTACATATGATTTTAATACTACATAGGTGGCGTATGACAACAATGCTCTTTATTACAAAATAAAACATGATTTATTACGTAAACTTCACTTAATAAAACATAGAATATCGAGGGGTCTTGTGTCATTGGGGTTAAGATCATTACATAACATCTTAAAACATGAAATACAACATATTTATTGAAAACTTCGTTTACAAGGACACTACATTACCTCATACTTAGCGTTGCATGGGATAACCTGAGGACATGCACATGAAAAGGGTGAGCTATAAAGCCCACTAAGGGAATAAACATGGAGTAACCTGAGGAATACAATACATGTTATACAATAGCCATAACAGTGTATCACAAGAGAACATGATCATAAAGGCATGATAAATCATGATAATCTTAACATGGAAATGGGGCAACAACACTTAACATGGAATTAGCATGAGCCACGAATCATTTCACATAGAGCATGAGTAAACCCTCAATGCACAAGAAGAATAAGTAAACCCTAGTTTCACTTGAATTAGCAATAGTCAACACCCATTTCACATGACATACCATGATACTATACTTTACCCAATGCATTAGAGCACTATTTGGGTGCACCATTCTTAAACATTTCATTTCATGCATGAGTATGCCACATGGATCTTAAAACATGGATTCATTAAAAATCATAATTTATTGCATTATAATAGAATGTGGAATTCATAAATGAAACTCTATAATAAATATGTAAATGTGCATAAAGTTAAATAACTATGATAGAGAAATGTGCATGGTATTCACTACACAATTACTATGTCTTGGAAAAAACATGGTGCAATGTCGGAAGTATAATGGGTTGACATAAGAATTCATAAAAATGGTTGATGAGAATGAAAGGGGTCTCATCATATTTACATGAAATTTACTATAATGGGGATCATATAGGTACACGTCCCATCAATTTTAATGTAAATTAGATTCATGATACAAAATAATTGATTGAATGTAAATGAGGAAAGAGAAATTCCTTTTAGAATTTCCACATAGTGACAGGTATACATGGAAGGAATTATTGAGAGAGAAAGGGGATCTATAATTATTCAAACATGAAGAGGTATGTATGAGGGATGTGCGAAATCATACCCCAACATTTATGATAGAAAATAAAATTGAATACCAACATGACAAAACATGATCATAAATTATGAAAAGTGATTATTCCTTACATAGAAGTGTGATACCCAATGCTTGGTAGAGGCTTGAGAGAGACTTCATGGGAGCTTAGGTCACCTTGGGATGATTCTAAAGAGATAAAGTCAGGGGTTGGTTGAACTCAAAAGTCTTTGAGTGAAGTATAAGTGGGATCTTGGGAGGGTTTATATAGGAAAGGAGAAGGAATTCTTTATTATTTTGGTTTGGGACCCCTCACATTAAACTAATCAAAACCACAAACCAGCCCATGTTTTTTCACATTATTATTTATAAATGGGAGTGGAAGAAAATATTTTATAAGGCCAATGGTTGAACTTCTTAAAATAATAGGGTTTCTTATGTTGAGGTGAGTCACAATCTCAAAGAAAACAATTAAAAAAAACAAAATTATTTATAAGCCTTGAAGGATCCACTAATGCTTTGTAAAATAAATCAAAAAAATAAAAAATCAATTTTTTTAATGGTAAAACATATATTTTCTGAACATAATGTTTATAGTATTTTATTACATCGCTATTGGGTCATTATGATGTCATCAAACAAATTATATATTTAAACGGTATTTAATTTTTACCCAAAAATTCGAATGTCTCAGAAAATTATGAGAAATTCACTGTTGAATAATTTTGATGTCCTTATTCCCAAGATAATATAAATTTTATCTAAATAATTTTATAAATATTTGAATTTTTACTTTTAAAATAAAAACTCACATTTATAAAAAATTCATGTGTTTTTTTTAAAACAGCTTTCAACCCTTAATAAAAACTACCATTTCATTCATAAAATTTAACGATTATATATATTTAGTGAAATGTAATTTATTAATAATAATAATTTTTTAAAATATTATTTAATTCAAAAATCTATTAATTCATTAAAATAGATTTCTTAGTTTAATATTAACAGAAAATATTATTTGTGCTTTAAAAACTATTTACAATGGAACAATAATAAACAGAATGTATATTCTATATAAAAGAATAATGTAAATAATCATAGTACTAGGGTGTTTTTACAAAAAAACTTAATACACCCACATAATACCTTAGGGTAAGGTGTGTGATGGTGAAAGACTCTTGGGGTGGCTCAGATAACATTGCTTGAGTGGTAATCTCTATCAACATCCACTTCTCTCGTAGGCATTTCCCCTTGAGATTAAGGTATTGAAGATCAGATTGTGCTTGGTAAAAATAGAAGCCTAATGATGCCACATCTTTTACAATCTCTGACAAATGTGATTCGTATTGGGAATGTCTATTGGATGAACCATCACTTCCTTTGTCTGAGTAAATTGCATTTGTTAAAGCACTATATTTATACTAATCATGTGATCACTGTTCAACAGATATATTAGCAACGATCACAATTCATAGGTGTATTTTAAAATCAAAAAAATAAAACCAAATAAGTGAATATGTTTTAAATAACCATAAAAAGACATTTAAATAGACCAAGAAAATTTTTCATTAATGAATGTTTGGGTCATTACAATCTTCCCCCCTTAAAAAATTATGTACTCTTAATTTGATTACATAAATAAGAACACTTCAATTTAAACATGACTTCAGGGTTGCTTACCCACAACCATTATGCATTCCACAACCCTCATTATCACGTCGATCATGGAGAGAGTGGGTCCACCTAGTGTAGTTATACCTCAACGCACTTTCAATGTCTACCACTTTTTTAGTCAAGACACAATCCATGCAACATTTATTGTACTCATGGAATATAAGATTCACTTTTCGAAAATAATAGTTTCTAACATATAGTTTCAAAACATATCCATGTACCAGGGTTTTTTTAAATATTATAATATAGGAATCTTTAATCTTTTTAAAATATGGTTCTTCTAATGTATATTCTATGTTTCCAAAAAGACCAGAATCCAAGACTATATACATATAGGCTACTTGGAGGTTTCCCTCTTCGGCATCTATCCTGAAATCAAATAGTGGATCATACACTGTGGACAAGGTAATGTATTTAAAAATACCGTGATAGTAACTCTCATACAGAGAAAGGTGATAGATTTGGGTGCTTAAAATTTGATCACAAGGGATCCATGATCCTTGATGATACCACGGTATGGAGGAGTTGTATGATATGTCATAGAGAGTCTTGCAAAAAAAGTTGGACATTGGAAAATGATTTGATACTATGCGAGCTTGACTTCGGAATAATTATTCATAGTAAGTCCTCAGGAAGGGATAATAGTGTTTTATGATGTTCTTCCCCTTCCATCTTGAAACTATCCTTTATCCTACTGATGAAACATATAAAATTTTGAGTTACCATCTAAACATGATAAAATTTTGATATTAAACTACTTGAAGTCTAAAGATTTATTATTCCTTAATGAATTTACTGTTAGGGTTCATAGATAATGGTTAAACCATGTAAAAAAATATATGAATTATAAATAACTTTTATTTCTTTAACTTATGAATCTATATGCTTTAATCTATTTTATCCCTGATCTATGTTCTAACATGTATTCTTCGAGGCATTTCTGTAATTATCCTAACCATGGTTCATACTAAACATGTGAATTTACCAATGAATATCCCTGAAGAGGTTTGAAACCAAGAGTCTATCAAGGCCCATTTTTTTGTACCAGGATACCCCAGGTCAAGCCCCAAACTCCTTGTCGAAGTTTTCACTCATTGGTAAATTTGTGCCAGAGTCACCTCTACCTGTTCGTATCCAAATAGTGATGTATTCTCTTGATAAAAAACTTACTCAATACTCACCAAAAACTAGGGATGTTTTGGTTATTCCTAGTCTTTTCTCTGAGGCTTCACTTGGTTTTTCTAATCCTAATACAAAAATAACTAAACCTATCCTCTAATACCAAAATGACAACTCTGCTCTTTATAACACACTAAGACATGATTTATTACATAAACCTCACTTGATACAACATAGAAGATCAAGAGGATAAGAGTCTCTGGGGATTAGTATAATTACATAACAACATAAAACAAGAAATACAATATCTTTATTGAAAACATACTTTACATGACCACTAAATTCCCTTGTACTTAGCATTGCTTTGGATAACCTGAGGACATGAATAAGAAAAGGGTGAGATATAAATCCCACTTAAATAATAAACATGGAATAACATGAGGAATACAATACATGTTACAAAATAGGCGTAAAAATGGAGCACAATAGAAACAAGAACATAAATGTGTGATAAACCATGTTAATCATAACATGGGAATGTGGCAACAACACTTAACATGGAATTATCATGAGCTGAGGCGTATTTAACATGGAGCGTGAGTAAACCCTCAGTGCACATGAAGCACGAGAAAACCCTCATTGCACTTGAATTATCATGAGTCAACACCCATTTCACATGATGTAGCATGATAATATACTTTCCCCAAATGGATTGCAGCGCTATTAGGGAGCACCCTTTTTGAACATTTCACTTCATGTATAAGTGTGCCACCTGGATCATAACACATGGATTCATTAAAAATCATCACTTATTCCAAGATATAGGAATGTGGAATTCATACATGAAACTCTATAATCCATAATTAAATGTGAATAACAGTGAATACCTTCGATAGAGAAATGTGAATGGTATTCACTACACAATGACATTGGCTTGGAAAACGTTGTTCAATTTCAGCAGCATAATGGTGTGACCTAATAATTCAAAAAAATATATTTAGGAGAAAGAAAGGGGTGTATCATAATATTTACTTGAAATAGACTGTAAGAGGGGTCATAAAGATACATCCTCTAACAATTGTAATGGATTTTAGATTCATGATATGAATGAATTCCTTTAATGTAAATGAGGAGAGGGAAATTCCTTACGGAATTTCATCATAGTAATGTGTATACATTGAAGGAATTAATGAGAGAGAAATGGGATCTCTCATTATTGAAACATGAATTGGGCAATATGATAGAGGTTATAAATCATACCTCAACATTTATAATTGAAAACAAAAGGGCCTAACAATATGAGGAAAAATGGACATAAATAAAGAATGTGAGAATCCCTTACATGGAAGTGTGATCCCAAAACCTAGAGAGAATATTGAGAGAGACTTCGGGGGAGATTGGGGAACCTTGGGAGGATTATAGAGGGATGAGATAAGGGGTTCTTCAAACACTAATGGCATTGAGTGATGAGGAAGGGGGAGCTTGGGTGGGATTATGTAGGAAAAGATGGAGAATTATTTATTTTTATGTTTGGGACACCTCAAATTAAACTAATAAAAACCACAAACCATCCCATTTTTTCTCATGGTTTTCTCCAAACAAGAGTGGAAAACAATATTTAATAAGGAAAATGGCCAAAATGTTTTGAATAATTGGTTTTCTTATGTGGAGGTGAGTAACACTCTCAAGGGAAACAATTTAAAAAGAAAAAATGTTTTATATTCCTTGAAGGGTCCACTAAAGCATTTTGAAATAAATCAAACAAACCCAAAATCACAAAATTTTAATGGTAAAACATATATTGGACGATCATAATGTTTATAGTATTTGATTATATCACTATTGGGTGATTATGATGTCATAAAACACATTATACTTTTAAACAGTATTTAGTTTTTACACAATAATTCGAATGACTCAGAAAATTATTAAAAATTCACTATTGGATAATTTCGACGTCCTGATTCTATAAATAATATTCTTTTTATCAAAATAATTGTCAAATTATTTCAATTTTTACTTTTAAAATACAAACCAATATTTATCTAAAATTCATAGGTTTTCACTAAAACAACTTTCAAACCATAATAAAAATTACAATTGCATTCATAAAATTATACGATAATATTTATTTAATAAAATGTAATTTAACAACAATAATAATCTTTTATTAAAATAATATTTAACTCAAAAATCCATTAATTCATCAAAATAGATTTCTTAGTTGAATATTATCTGAAAATGCTATTTGTTCTTTGAAAACTATTTACAAAGTAACAATAATAAAAAGAATGTATATTCTATATACAAGAATAACGTACTTAATCGTAGTTCTAGGGTATTCTTACATAACCCCTTAAAACACCCGCATAAGACCTCAGGATAAGGTGCACGATGGTGATAGACTGTTGGGTTGGCTTAGATAACAATTCTCGGGTGGTAATCTCTATTAACATCCACTTCTCTCATAGGCGGTTCTGCTCAAGTTTAACGTATTCATTCTTGTCTTGGGTTTGGTCAAGAGAGAAGCCTAATGATGCCACCACCATTCTGGGATTTGAAAAATGGGATTTTTATGGTGTATGCCTACTGGATGAGACATCACTTCCTTTTTCTGAGTAAATTGGATGTGTCAAATCCCTACATTTGTACTAATCTTGTGATCACTATTCAAAAGCTATATAATCAATGGTCATAATTATTAATGATATTTTAAAATCCAAAAAATAAAACCAATTAAGTTCATATGTTTTACATAACCATAAGAATATATTTAAATATACTAAGAGAAATTTTTATTAATGAATGTTTGGGTCATTACATGGGGGAACCAAAGGATTAGTTAAAGGGTTTACATAAAAGAAACCATGACCACACAAACCCCTAAATTGTAAGTGGAAAGATGTCTCTTATGAAAAAAATTAATTTAATAATATACTAATATAATTCAATCACATTCAAATAAGTAGTCTAGGATCATGATCATAGATATGCATGCATTGAATTACACATTTAATAAAACTATAATTCAGTTCTAATAATTCTTATCAAAGATAAATTACGCTTGAATAAATTAATTATATTTTTTTATTAATTTATTATTTTATATTAATTCTCATTTTTATTTTCTTAGGATTATCATCCATCATAATTTTCAAAAATTAAAGAAATTTACATTAAATTTACTTGGTATAAAACTTGTGTCTTTTAGACTACACCATGAGTACCCATATGAACTAACAAACATTTATTATACTCCTATATAGTTTACACATATGAAATGTGGTAGACACGACTTATCATGTAATTTCCTAGAATGCACTATCAACTTAATGACCACAAAAAACACATGGTATTTACATATCATGTTATATATCAATGCATATAGATTTATAATTGAAATATGACTTATACCTAATATACAACTATGAACATTATGTAGAAATTAATTAGACATTTATATATATAACCCATCACATGGCACGTACAATCAACATAATTACCAAACAAAGAAGATGTTGATGAGGTTTCAACAGTATAATAAATTAACTTTCAAGTCATTGCAATTTGGTAAAAGTACATGATGTGTACATTTTAACTTACCCAATATCTATTTTTCTCATTTTATATGCATTTCACATTCCAAGGGACTTGGTGTGTGACCATTCCACATACAATGTTGGAGTACACGATGTTTATATGGTCAACAAAACATCTAGTCTCTGATTTACTAGTTCAGCCATAATATAGCCCGTGTAAGAGGATACACGACACGTCTATGACCAAATTACTAAATGTTATACAAGGTAGCCACATGGAATATAATCTAGATGATAGTGGGCTTGGATATCCCAGTCATAATGTGTTGTACAATTAAATACACTACATGTAATAAATGAACATTAGTTGAATTAATTTTGATTTAATTCAGTGTCATTAGAAACAAGTACACAAATTTTAAAACAATGTTATAGGTTTTGTACTCTCTTGTTATCCAATCAGACTCCTCCTCACCTATGAATGAGATCATTGAATTTATTTCACTCAAAAAATTAATCAATTTGATTATATTTTTTATAAACTAAAATTAAGAAAGAAGATTTATTAATTATGATTAAACAAATTTTATACTGGAATTTAAAACTAAAGACAAATTCATTAATCAATAAATGATTATTAAATAATTATAAATAATTATGTGACCCCTTTTATACAACATGAAGGATTTGGGTGAATTAAAAGTGTCATATAGGGAATTCCCAACTATAATTTTTTTCATGATCATGGATTAATCCAAGATTTAAACAATGACAAATGTCATGATCAATGGAACTGAATAAAATAATATAGAAAGTGGATAAACATTGGAACCTAGCGTGGGGTCATAACATATTATTTATAATTATTTTAAGAAATTAAGAATTACCTTTGGACAATGTATTTCTTCATTGATTGATCTGACAACATATCTTCATTGTACCATCCTTTTATTTTAAGAATTAAAAATAGATTCCCTCTAATGATGATCCACACATGTTCTACGATCCTCCAAACATTTCCATAGGATTCTATAATTTTTATCATGGAAGATATAAACATGTGAATTATTTACCATTGATCTCTTCTGGAAATGCTTCATGAAAAGGTTTTATTCAATCTATCTTGATTTGAGAGTGGTGGTGGAGGAGGACATCTCTCCATTCTTGAGAGGATTCATGGAGAGGGAAATCTATCAGGATTTGAAAGGATCCTCTCCATTTATTGTTGTACACAACACAAAAATTAATTGGTGCTATTAATAATATAATATAATTGGGTTTATATACTCCTAGGGTTAGAAAATAATAATTTCACATGTGGAATTTATTATTTTCGTAATACCTGTGGAAAGGCGTGTCTATGATAATAAATATATTATTATTATCAGCTCATGATGTGTGATTAAATAACAAAATAAATTAAATATTATTCAATCAGATAACATTCAATATATATTATTTCCCACTTGACCATTAAACTCGGTCAACAATTCCTCCATAATATTTTTCCGTCACTGAATAATAAATATTTATTCATGAAATTAATATAAATACATTAGTTTCTGACAAATAAATAAATATTATATTCATTAAATAGTAAATATATTAATATTAAATTTTCTAATTAAAAAATATTCTCTCAGATAACTGGTGACAGATTATTTTGGATCATGTAATCGTGACTTATTATTGAACAACTTGTCGGAATAATATTGATTCACTTGTTAAATAATATTATTATTTCATTGATATTCATGATACATTTAGAGCATGACCATCCAAGACTCATTTTCAGTGGAATTATGTGAAGCATAATAAAGTAAAAGGTTAACAAATAGATACATTTCAATTCACCCATAGAAAAATAATTTAATGTTTATACAATATAATACCTCATACATAAACATACTATGGAATATAATCCATTTATTACGATATCTATAATCAAGCATGTTTCATGGTGGTTCCATAAACTCATGTGATTTATGTCTCATTCTTTAACATTATATAAATTGAACCTTACTATATAAAACTAGGGATATTTATTTATTTATCCTATATAATTACCATAAAACATCATTAGATATCAAGTGTGTACACCGTGAGAAGGTGCCTCAAAGACCTATGAGTTTCCACAGTGGATATACTATATCATATTTCCCTCAATTTATTTCATATGGGTAAATAAAATATATTTATTAATATTGTCGTAGAAATTTTGGGTACTCATCATAGCAGGGGACTATTATGACCATTTAGTGTGAAAGCTACTTGTAAGACATTATATCATAAAAAATTACACAAAAATACATTCATGTCTTGATAAGAAGATTATTAATATTCAACACAGTGAATAAAGGTTATCATGAGTACATAAAAGTCGGTTCATGGACACCAAATCCATCATATGGGTAAGTTGGGGTTGGTCGAACTAGTATATTGTGTGTGATGAATATAGACATGTTCACTAAGGCTAAAATATTATCTCAAAATGGTATTTTTGTTACACGGTGATGGGAATTAATTCAAATTTCTTATGGTACAATCATACCAGAATCAAAAATTTTCCAAAGAAAGTATGTTCACACATTCGGGTGGCTCTCCAGTACTTAATGATACAAAAATGATTTTGTTAATGTATGTTTTTCAACCATATACTATTGTTTATATTCCCACATATAATGTTTTTTAGGAAAAATGTTTGTGGTGTCCTACAGATTACATGTCTCAAAACGTACATGTACTCCTTTTTTGGAATAAAAACACCATGACTAATGATGTAGGAAAGTGGAATTTTTTGAATTCTAAGGGATGACATGTAGATGAAAGTCCTTTATTTGACTACATGATTGGGAAAGGAAATGTAAGTAATTTTTTATTATATCTATATTTTATTATAATTTTTGTTGTGATTGAAATATTATGGGATCCTACAATATAGGTATGATATATATGATATTTACATTAGGTTTTATATGTGTTATGAATTTAGATATCTTTTAATGTTCAGTTAATCATTATAAGGTCTATATTATTTAGTTATATGGTGATTCATAATTAGTAATCATTTGACTATTTTATATGGTTATCTAATATATGTAATAGTCTTAATCTTTTATTGATAAGACTTTCCAATAGGAAATAAACATTAGTATAAAGGGAGGTGTACCTGAGGTCACGTAACACACTATTCCATGTACTATATAGATAACCTAGGTTATGTATATTTCAATACCAAAAATATTAAATAATATTTCTGAAACCATAGGAAATAACATAACATGGAATGTTTCTCTATTGTAGATTAAAAAATAATAGAAATATAGTCTATCCCTCATAAGGGAGATAATTATAAGGTTTTTATGAATACACACAGTCACCCAAATAAATTTATGGATATTTTATATATATTGTTGGCTTTGAAGATCAAATTTAGTGACACTATGATGGTTTTAACCTGCACTATTCAAAACCTATTAATACTACAATTCAAAAGTGGTAAGTATAAAAATACTATAGATAACTATCTTAAGGGTTGGTTACCATCCAATATAATTTTCATAACAGATTACTTCTTATAATTATATTACTATAGTTTTTGTTCCCTCACAATCAATCATCATCTGTCTCTTCTAGGTGGAAGGGAAATGTTAGTCCATTCCCACTAAAATAATCTCAATATATATAATATATCAATAATAATCAAATAAAATAAGTATTTTTCTTTATAATTTATGACCACCAATATCTTATACTCTTTTCGATGATTGAGGCGTATATTTTATAGAGTTACAATATAGTACCCTCTAGAACATGTAGTTTGTCACACAACAAATCACCTTCCAGAACATGTAGAATGTTTTGAATACATCACTTTCTGGAACACATATCTACCTCACAAAATGTCAAACTTCAAAATATGTTGCTTGGTTAAAAAATATCATAATAAGACTACTTGCATAATAAATAAATCAACGTGGTTAATCAAATATGGCAGAAAAATAAACTATAGAGGAAACCCCATCCAACAAAAAGAAATGAAATGGTTTATTAAAGTGAAAAAATAATTGAATGTAAATAATATAACATCTAACACCCCTATAAAGATTCCCCCCAAAATATAGACCACAAAAAATCACCAACACAAGATATAACCGAAAACATAGTATGAAAATATGTGTTTGGTGAGATTCATGATACATGTTTATGTGTGATTACAGTGTAGTAATGCTTGAAATCCATTCTAGGATACATTATTAAATGAATGGACATGATGAAACGTAAAAAATCATAAAATGTTGTACTGAAATATTTAATATTTTCATCATCATTACCGATGATTAAGAATGAGTTTCCTCTGAAATAACCAACTAGTTTTTGCCTCTAAAATATCCAATAGCCACTGAAATCACTAAAAACATCAGTAGCTTCTCTTATCAATAATGTTATACTGGATCCACCTATAGAATAGAGAAAAGGATAATAGAACATTATAGAGTTTTTCCATTGAAGGATTAATAGACATTCTACAAATAATATATAATAAACTACAATTATAGACCTCCTACATTGATTGAATGATACTCTTAGTGCTATAAGATTTCATATGTTATCAAATTGATTTTTTTGGCTCCCACTATATTAATTGAATCAATTGATAAAATCATTTAATAGTCAATATTAAATTTACAAATATTCATGGTATATTCCAAAGAGACAAAAAACATTATAATCATTATGGGATATTTGAAAAAATGTTTTCATATATCATTCTTCGCATCCCATTATAAATACACCAAGAATTATGATAATACACTCTTTAAATCATCGTAAATTCAATATTCAATAAAATAATTATCTCTTATTAATATTTAATTAATCGTATTCCCTTATATTCATTAATTTTATGTGATCTAGTGGGTTTTTGAAATAAAATGCCAAATAATTAAATTTATTGAATATTATTTAAGATTGAAAAATTAGGAATTTTGTGTGATTTTTTAATAATAATTTTAATGTATTTATATTAATTATTTTGTATCTATATTTTGTGAAGGATTAAAACATAAAATTTGACATTGGATGTAATTCTTGATGATATAGTTATTAAAAAATGTAGCGAACCATTGAGAATTGATATGTATTCACTCCCCAATATAACAGGATGAAAAGACAATGGAATTGGCTCTGTATGTTTTATTTGATGATTGGGGATGAATTTTGAAAAGGGAGAACTGTTGTGTATACAACATATAACCAACATATATGTCAACTTAACCATTATCAAGCCTCCATTTAGCGATCTTCTAGAATCTGAATAACAATAATATGGATAGTTATTATCCACAATCTATCCTCAATGTAACTATCATCCAGTAAACATGTAACCCACATCCAATAAACAATAAGCATCAGATAAAGAAGATATTACTTTATAAGCATCATACAATCCATAGGAATGTTAGTTTAGGAATATAAAAACCACTATAAAAATGATTCTTGAAATACATATATTGATTCTCATGATGTGTACACATCATTATGTCCCACACAAACATAATCGCTACTATTTAAACATCTTTCCTTTATACAAATTATTTGGAGGATATTGATCAAGAGGTACTTCTTAGTGAGCATCTACACATCCAGGAAAGGCTTCAATATAACACCCAATGATTTGGTATTTTTTAAAATATATATATATATATATATTTCTAAATATTTTCATTACACAAAAAAATTATTTTATCTTGTGTAACACACAACCCCGATTTTATGTTTCATTACATACAACAAAGTGTTTAAAAGTTGACATAATTTTAAAATATTATTATTTAATATGATAGATTTCTCCAAGATGTTAGAATGGATGGTATGAATTGGATTAACTAAATTATGGAAATATATGGTTTATAAATTTATATTATATGGATTCATCCGTTACCAATATATTATTAATTAAAATTTAAAATATTTTAAAATAATGGAAATTATTTATTGAGAAACTGTTTGTATGCACACAAATGTGTTTTACATCAATAATTTTTAAAAAACCACATTGTAAATAATTTTTATTAACTTTAAGTATTAGATAATAAATAAAATGTTTAATATTTATCTTTTGTGTTTTCTAGATACTATATAAGAATAAATCTATTTTTAAGTTTAAAAACTATATTTTTATAGGACGTGGTTTTGTCGCCATTTTTACAACTATTTAAACATAATAATTTTCAAATTTTAGAAATTATATATTAAAAATTAAATTTATTCGTTGAAATTCGCATTCCAAAATTATCATTTAGTGATTTTTTTTGTGATTTTTCTAATGAGATGTTTTTTAATATAAATTGTGAAAAATAAATTTTTTTTAACGAAAATTATTTTCATTTAAATAATTTTGAAGTAAAATTGTTTAAATAAGGTTTTAAAAGTAAAATTTGTTTAATTATAAATATATTAATCCAAATTATGCATTGTGATCAATTTCAAATTAAATTTTGATAAAACATAATTTTAAAATATTAAAAAAATTCTCTTTGGAAAAGAGCTTTCTTTTCGCTTCTGTGAGATTAATTTTAAAATAAATATTTTCACATATATTTATGTATCAATAGAGTGGAAATAATATTATCAATTAAAAAATATTATGTAAAATAATAATGAGAAAATAATTTTACATCATATCTAATATTTAAAATACTAAAAATTACTAACCATAGTTATGGTGAAAATGAGTTTAACTGGGGTTAATCTAAATGTATGAGGATTTAAAGGACCTAGAATCGTTTAAAAACCAATTGGGTAGGAATATATTTATATTATAACCTAAAATTATTGATAATGGACCATTTTTTAGCCTTTTTGCATGTAAAAAATATGGGTAAACCATTTTATTTTTAGAAATTGTATGTGTGTCACTCACCTCACTTATAAAAGGCCACTGCCTCTCATCTCCTCCTAAAATGTCCAACAAAATGGTTTGACCACGACTTATGTTAATAAATTTCTCAAAATTGTCCTCTATTTCTAGATTTATAATTTTTATCATAATCCATCCTAAGAATACTTTTGGTTCAAACAAAATAATTTAACAAAAGAATTAGTAACATCCATAATCGAGCGTCCTATTTTATTTCTTCCCCCCCCCCCACACATTATATACTTATTAAACCATTCTAATATAGTAAAACTATATCATCCTTATACATAGATATTATAATGTTAATGGAAAAATAAATATCCTTCTCCACATCTATAAAATGGGTTATGAAATCATTATTTTTATGTACGGCGGACTACCGCCTCTGGAAATGATTATATTATTTTCCTATCACTACCTCTCATGGATGGAGATAATGAGGGATTAATGGTTTATATATGATATTTATAATATAATAATTATTTTTGAATAATTATATCACATTTTAATACTTAATATAAATTTGGTGGGAATACGATAATGTCGTTCTAGTGTACGGTAGACTACCACCTCATGAAGAGATAAGATTCTTTATTCACATACATATTACCTAAAAGGAAATAAGTAAATGTTTAAATAAAAAATTGTGATATATAAGATATAAAAATAATTCTATAATGTTAATATATTTAATTCATTTTATCCATCTATAATATTGAAAGAGAGTTCATGCGTACGTACCACCTATTGTCTCTATGAACAGTGCTATTCATTTTATATCTCTAAATTTTATGGATTACTATAAATAATAATATATTGAAAATATATTACATTTACATCATTTATAAAATTATTAAAATATGGAACCATGATCCTTGTAATATTATCCAAAATACCAAGTCAAAACATACACAAAAACAAAGCACTTATTACCTAAAACAAGACTTTAACAGGAAATTGTTAATAAGTGGGTAATAAATTATAAAGTATATATTTTTTAAATATATGACTTATAAATATATTAATGATTATTTTTTGATAATGGAACTAATACTTCATGAGATTATTAATCCTGTTGATAAAAATATTTATTTTATTAAAAATTTAAACATATTTATATCCTCTGAGTGCAGTTTTTAAAAGATAATGCAGTCTATCCTAAAAAGAATCTCTAATCAGAAATATGTGAACATGGTTGAATCCATATAGTATGGATTAATATTTTCATAACATAATTTCAATTGGGTACATGAATTTGTTTTATTATGTTTTCATGATACACATTTAATTTTCACACTTTATGCTATAGTGAATGTATGAAATTTTTATGAAACCCAATTTCTTGACATGGGTTATGGTGTGACGATATAATGAATGTTTTATGATATTTTTAACACATTTGTATGGTTTTCATTATGATATGTATGGGACCTTTATCTCCCTACAATGCATTTGGTAAAGCGTTATATGTCATGACATCATAATAGGAAACAAATTGATGGTATGGATCCACTATGGGAAATAGGTGAGTCCTAATCCACTGTGGTAAAGCGGTGAGTGTTTATCCACTATGTGAAATTTTTGAATCCTAATCCCAATGGAAGATATGGAATAATTCATGATCTATTATATTTATGATCTTGGTGGTTAACTTTGAAATATTAAATGGGTTTCTATATTTATGATGGTGGCCCAATTTTGTGATAAGATTTTATGGTTAATGATTTATTTATGATGGGTTTTCACCCTTAAGGGACATGTTTTTAAAAAAAAATTAGTTTTATGAACATAATCAAGTTTATGATTAATAAAAGATTAGGTATACAATTTCTGTGTTATTATTATGATCATATACATGTATTCTTATCATTTTTTTTTCATTTTCTCATAGATTGATGTCACTTATGTTTACCCTTACTGAGTATATGATCTCAGCCTATCTTATATTTCCTTTTCCCCATATTATGATTAATGATATTATATATCATATTTCTAATAAGGGTTATAGTTTTTTAGAAAAAATTTATATATAACGTAGCTCACTTATGAAAAATTAGTTTGTGTATCCAAATTTTTAAATGCACTTGACGTAAATGATTATGGTGTGGACAATTATTTTAGATAATGAATATTCATCTATTAAGATGTAATATTTATGTATGATTAGTTTGAGTCTTTATAGTTTGAATCATTATAAGGTTTTGATAAACATTAAAAAATACAATAAAAACCAGTAGAGAGATACATATAGTTATTTCTAAGGTTTTTTCAATGGATATATTTATTGATAGATATAAGGTTGAGTCAATGTATAAAAAATTTCATAGATTTTATTAATGGAAACAAAGAGTGGCTTCCAAGCATTTACATCCATGTATAAATACTACATGTAGATGTGGTTCAAGCATAGAGGTACATATAGGGAATAACTCTTAAAAGGGAACATTGACCTAGAATTGATCATCACCAAGTGCAGGATAATAGGCCTTACTACAAACCCAGTCTGAAACACTTTGGGGATATGATTAAGAAATTCTTAAACTATTTATAAACCATCACAATGGATTTAAATAAGGAAATTTCATGTGCTATGTTATGTATATGGTTTCATATATTAGAAATAACGTTTCACGATATATTCATCTGATTAGTGATTTTTCATGATTATGTTTGTTCCCACATTAAATATTATTTATCAAACTATTCTTTTTGGTTATAGTCATTGTAGGGAATAAAAATGAACGTGGTTAACATTAAATGTAATAGACAACATGGCAATGAGAAACAAAATGGTACAATTATTGGAGTGAACTGTAATGTGATTATGTCTAACTAGATACCAAGATATATGATTATCAACTTAAACCATAAAAACTCTCAAAATCACCAGTGTTATTTGATAGTTCAGGTGGTGGAGACCATATAGGAAAGACTAATTAGTTTCCTACACTTCAATAATGTGGGAAAATTATATAACTAAAAGTATTAGAGGAACAAGAAGTTTTATTGTGTATGGAACTATAGGAAAAAAATAAATTAAGTATCACAAAAAAAGAAAAACTCAGTTAATGAAATGGATGAGAGTAATATTCACCAAAAGGTTTCATCAACAGTTGAATGTTTAAAATGTAGAATGTATGGTAATTATGAAAATCGATGTTATAGGGGGAAATATAATGAAGTTAACCAATAAATTTTTACGATTAATGGATATAGGGTTGATGATTAATACACAATGAACAACATATGAAAAGAAAGAGGTATTAAGAAATAAAAAAGTTTAATTTTAGTTAATGGTTTAATAATGAAGTTGAATGATTGAAGTATTTAAGTATAATAATTCAATAATTATGAAATATATAATTTTTTTTCATTTTATGTTTTTCATTATGGATTATTATGATTATGATGAATGTTGTTGATGACCCAGAAAAGCGATTTAATAGAAACGTGGAATTTTTAAAAAAAAATTATTAAGGGAAACATTTCACTCATTTATGTATCTTGTGATCCATCGGTTATTTAGGAATTAAAAAACAATATTCATTTATTGGAGTAACAGATGAGGGGGGAAATGATTTTAGTTGCACCAACATATGAAACGTTTGATACAATATAAATGAAATATAATCCATATGTATATCTCACACTTTGATGTTATTAATCATATTTGGATGATATGTTATCAATTATTGCTTCCATTAAAACTATTTCCAGAACATAATGTTTTCCATGTATATCTCCTATGAATATACATGTCTAATCTATCACATGTACTAAACATAGGGGTTGTACCACAGGAGAATGATATTTCATAAGAGGAAATTCTAGTGAAGATTTATGATCAAATAGTTAATGTTAAATGAAACAAGACCACTTACCAGGTCAATGTTTTGTAGTGAAACCACTATCTTGGGGAAGAAACATGAATATATTAGGATGTAATGAGGGAGAATTATCCTCAGTTGTTGGTAATAAATAATTAATTTAAAGGTAGAAACTCATTTTAAGGGAGTATAATGTACCACCTCAATATTTTGTGAAAAATTGTTTCATGAAAATTTAATTATTTTGATATTAATCATTACACAAAACACTCAATTTATTTTTTGTTACACTGAACACAGATTTTATCTTGTGTTGCATGAATTGCCGAGATTAAACAAAATGTGACATGCTATTCATATATTATCATTTAATTTGATAGTTATCTCATATCTATTGGAATGGAGGGTATGACTCAGATTAACTAAATCATGAAAAATGTATGGTTTACACATGTATATAAAATCAATTATTTTTTGACCAATTAATTATAAATTAAAATAAAAACCATTTGATAATAAAGGAAATATTTTTTGAATTTTTAAGTAAAACATAAATATTTGTACTTCATAAATTCAAAAATTACCTTTTGGTGATTTATATAAATGAAATTTATATATTTCATATTCAAAAAAAAAATTTACCATTCATATTACGTGTTTTCGTGATAATAGATAAGAATAAATCTAATTTTATGCTTAAAAATTTAACTTTCTAAAAAACTATTTTGTCACATTTTGAAAAATTATTTTAAAATAAATAGATTACAATATTTAAAATTTTATTTAGAAAAATTAAATTTATTTTTTAAATAATCATTTAAAAATTATTGTACGTTAAATTATTGAGAATTTTCTGTGAATATAAATTTTTTGATGAACAGTGAACAATACATGTTTCTATTGAGAATTTTCATTTCATTTATAGAATGTTAAAACATAAAAAAAATTAATATAGTTTTAAATGTAAATGATTTTAATTATATAACTATTAATCTTATTTAGGATATTGGAATTAATTATATATTGAATTATGATAACAAACATTTAAATATTCACCTCATTTTCTCTTTGGAAACCTACTTTCCCATCACATCTGTAAGATTAATATTAAATTAAATAATAAAAAACATTTGTATGGAATTTTTAAAAATTGATTTCTTGTTTTTAATCTACATAATTTTTATTATATAATAGGGTCAATATAATTTTTTACCGTAATGAATAGTTAATATAGTAAAAATTAATTACCGAGTTTAAGGTCGAAATGGGTTTACAGGGTGTGAATCTAAAATGATAAGTTGTTTAGTTGACCTATAAACTTGTTCAACACCAATATTATGGTAATATTGCTACCATATAACCATTAAATATCTAAAATTTACCATTTGGGAACATTTTGAATGTTAAAAGCATGGGTACAACTTTCTATTTTCAGATATAACAAGTTTGTTACTCACATCACTTATAAAATACCACACCCAATTCTCTCTTCTTAATAGTTACAAATCCTGTTGGTTTTTAGAAACCCTAGCCAAATTACTTCCACACTAACCTCCTATTAACGTAGAATCCTTAGTTTTGTCAAGATCCAAACTAAAAATCCATTTTATAACAATTAATAGATGTTTTATAATGAAGATGTAACATACAAAATGAATAATATTAATTTTTTTCTTCCTGTATATCTATATTTTTTTATTAAAATATGTAGATATAACTTACTTAGCATCTCGCTTATTTTTATATGATATTATATTAATTTCATAATAAAAAATCTTCTCCTCTTCCATCAAATGGGTCACGAAATCACCTTTCATGTGTATGGAGGACTAATTACATGGGAGTTGATATTATTTGTTTTGAATCAACTACTCTCTTGTATTAATATAATGTATCATTCCATAATTTGAAAAATAAAAACTGTGTTTTATACTAAACATTATACGCGACATCGACCTTAATCAAAAAACTATATATTATTATTTAAATGGTTACAATATATCCTCGATGATTGAATGGAAGGTATATATATGATTCAATAAATTATAAAAATATGGTTTACATATTTGTATATAAATAATTCTTTTATGACTAATTAATTATAAATAAAACTAAAACCCAGTTTGAAATAAAAAGAATCGTTTTTCCGAAAAAATATATAGATATGCATAGTTTTGTTGATAAAATAATCAAATAAATTTTATTGTATTTTATTAATGATATATATACATATTTAATACATTCAATTTAATTTTTTTCAATCCTATTTTATGTTTTGTAGAATTATTTAAGAACAAATTCAATTATTCACAAAAAAGCATAATTTATCAAAAGTGGATGTTTTTCATCCTTTTGAATTCACAATTATTTTTAATACAATTTTTATAACATTTATAAATTATATATATAAAAATAAACTTTTATTTTAATATTCTATCGAATATTTTTCTTTGATTTAATATTTGGTATTTTTTATGATAACATTCATGTTTTGATTAATAGTGAAACATATTCAACTTTAATTGAAAATATCTTTTACATATAAATAATTTATAGTCATAAATTTTATTTTTTATTGTGTTTAATGTTAGTGTAGGTCTCGTTTTTATAATTTAATCAACTTTTGGTCATTTTAATCAATTTCCCTTTGAATATTGAGATAAAAACATTTCAATCTTTTGAACGTTCTCAATTTAAAAACATATTTTCTCATTCTGTCAACAAGATTAATTGTAAATTAATTTTATCGAATTTTTTGTTTTTAATTTTTAAAAATGGATTCCATATTTGGATTTATATTTTCAAAATTTATTAAATAGGTACCTTTTTGGATTAAATATTGACTAGTAACTCTAGTAATTTGTATTACCATAGTTAAGGGTAAATTGGGTAATTAAGTGTGAAAACAATATTATAAATATTATAATATTATCATAACAGTTATCATAATATTATTGGATGATTTATTTTCGGCCAAAATCATCATTGGGATGATTTTGTGAGCTCATGGAGCCACTTGTAAACTTTAATCTCTTTATAGTATTTTATTCAATGAAAAGTCAATTCTTGTCAAACTTTTGTTTTTAACAAGTGAAATATTTTTAATACAGGGATATATTGGGGATATTTTTTACTATATATAGTATTTTTAAATATAATCTATATATGTTTGTAATGATAATTTATTTATAAATTTTAGGGAAGATATAATTAAATTAATGGTTTTTAAAATGATGATGCAATAATTGATTAATTAAAGAAAATATCAAATAAATGTTATTTAAATAACTAAAATAAATATAATTTGAGATTATTATAGTGATAATTTATTTTAATATGTCTACATGTTAGTTATGTTTTATAATTATTTGTTTTAATTTACGTTTTTATGATATTTTTAAAAATTCATATATTAAATATTTTCAAATTCAACACTTTTGAAATTTTAAAATAAATAATATTTTATTAAATGATATGATTTTCATAAAGAACATAAATTTAATCCATATTATTTGGAAAATCATTAATATGTCATGAATGTATTATTTATCAGTCTTTTGGACATTTATATAAAATATATTAACACAACATTTGTAAATTACATGATATCACAATAAGAGTTAAAAGGGTTAAATAATGGTTAAAAAACAATAAGGATTATTGAAATAATATAATTTTTATAAATTTCATTAGATGAATTTATTTGTCCCCATAATCATCATATATTTGAAATAAAATAGTTTTCAGTCACTTTTAATCTAAAATCAATATTTTTTAATTTGATATATTAAAGAATTCTAAGAATGCCCCTCCCATCTCTTATAAAAGGGAACCCATTATTCTCTATTCCTCTCACATAAAAATCAATTTGTTACTTAAAATATCTTCCCAAACACCTCCAATAATATATCCCCATATTATGGAGCTCATATTTTATAGATAACACCATCCTTAGTGGGCTTATGTTGTTAAAAAAATGAGGTGGCCCGAGGAAGAGGTATATTTTCTAATCAAGTATTTCAATTTTATTTATTCTTACAATTATTTAAAAAAAAATAAACCATGATGAAATAATAACTCTAATTTCATTAATATAGTAAAATTTTATTATGTTAATATCATTAACTAAATACATCTTGACATCCATCAAATGGGAAAATAATTATTGTTCATGGGAATGATGAACTACCGCCACATGATCTGATATAATTCAGTTTCTATAACCATATCTCAAGACTCATTATAATTATTGATTTAGATTTTATATGGGATATTAATTAAATATTTATTATTATTAAATTATAATATATCATTTATATTTTTTCCATTACATTCACATGAAAATTATATCTTTGTTTGGGTGTATGTGTGAACTATCACCTCCACGAAGTGATGTGATTCATATTTCATCACCACATCACATGGATGATATATATAAGTGTATTAAACATATTAATATTATATTAATTATTTTATGATCATTCTTTAATTATAAAATAATACTTACCATTATTTCATAAGGAACATTGAAAAATGAAAACATTACTCATGAATACGTAAGACTTACCATCTCCATTATTATAATGTAATTCATTTTTAAATATATAAATATTTGATGGATTAATTTAAAAGTATAACTGATGAATAAAATTTATTATTAAATAATAAATTTTATTCTTTATACTAAGGAATAATGACAATTTTTGACTATAGGCATTAGACCAATGTCATTTTGGACTAATTTAGCGAATATCATCAAAACATACAACGTGAACCAAAATAATTAATTAATCATCATAACATTGTAAAAAGTGATATAAAATGAATAATAAACTTTTAAAAGGATCTAATGAATTTAAATAATAAAATATTTTTATGATTTATGAATATAATGATTGTACATGACTAGTCAGACTCAAGGTATGGGACTTCATCTCCAATTCCATTCATTGAGACATATTTTGATTTTATACACCCACATCATTATGTGAGGTGTTTAAAAACCCATTTTAATTAGTGTATCATTATTCAATTTATTAATATTTGATTAAGAAAAATTTTAATAAAAGTATTATTTTCTAGGGTTATGATTTAAATTTTTAATGTGGAATGAGACACATGGAAAATTTGAAGATTTCATTTCACGATCCTTTTCACCATGTCAATATTCTGGATATAAGAAAAAACTATTATAAAGGATATATTATGTGTTTTTTTAATATTATTTATATCTTTCAAGAAGGAATATTTTTACTTTTTTTATATAGAATGTTTATACAAATAAAAAATGTTTTTTTTCTTAATGTACTATAAGATAATTAATTTTCCACTGTCATGACTATTGTTAATTTCATTCATCATTGAATGATAACTTGTTTTATTAAATGAAAATTCATCTTTTCCTTTTTGGATATTTTTGAATTGGAAACGGGATTTTAAAAGAAATGCTTATTTTTATATGAATCTGTTTCCTCTATGGGCTAAAAATATTCTTTTCAATGGATTTTATGATGAATGCTTTTTATTAATGACATGGTACATGCCAATTATGGAACACGAGTGTGCCCGATATAGATAATACAATGGGTGGCCCAGATAGTACCTTGGAAGCCTTTTATAGTGTAACATGGGGTGGCCCAAATAGAGCCAAGGAAGTATGTTATATTTTAATATATGGTGGCCTAGATAGTGTCGAGTAATCACGTAATAGTGTAATTGGATGTCAATAATATGGTTATTCCAATTTAATGGGGTTTTAAGGGGTTTAATTCATGTGATTCCCTGATGTTAATTGCATTCTATGAGTTTTATTGATTTTCATCGATTAAAATGTGTGTTTTTTCATGAACAAATATGTTATTTCGTATTATAAAAGAACATTTATTAGAAAGGTACAATTTATATGTAATTTTCATGTTTTACTAAACAAAAAAATCCTTTCTTTCCCATATTGAGCTGTTTTTCTCTCCCCTAGTTTTAAAATGACTTTCATAGTGTTTCATGGTGAATATAGGGATGTATGAGATCAAGGGGATAAATGTGATGATTTTTCATAAAGATAAATAATGTTATATTTTAAATAGTTTTATATTAAGAAAAAAGGATACTTAAAATAAGTTTCCACTTGTAATGTATAGGTTTACTTTAATGTGTTTTTCATAATTCTCTAAAACTCTAAACCAAATAGATCATCAAATGTGAATTTTTGTTAAAAAAACACGTGGATATGTAAGGTACAAGGTTGTGTGCATATTTATAATGTGGTATTTATTTTATATATATATATGATATTTATGATATTATTGTGATTAAGGAATCACGATATCACAAATTCCTTCATACATTCCCTTCTGTGTGAATCTGATAATGTTGTTTGTTTATATGTCAGACTACTGCCTCGCAAAGTGATGTGATTCTTTATTCACACATGCTCTATGTGGAATGTAATAAGAACAAATTTAAATAAAAACATGTGATATATATGATTTAAAAATTATTTTTAAGGGTAATATATTTCTTTGATTTTATCAGTTAAGAAAATCAATAAAATGTTCATCCATACATACAACTTACCATCATCATGAGTGGTGGTTTTAATTTTATATCTATAAAATTAATGGATTACTCTAAATACAAATATAATTAATATATATGATATTTATATTATGATTAACATTTCGATAAGATTTACCCATCATAAAAGTTAGAGGATAAAAAATAAAAAATCGAAACATAGTATAAAATCAATAATTTAAAACCACGGTTGAATTTGTATTATCGGGTTTACCCTAAGAATGACCTAATGTTGCTCCATGCTAAATATATGGTTGAGGAATTCATTGGTTAGTGTTTCTAATTAAAATTAATTAATAAATAAATTAATTTTTTTAATGACCTAATAAACCGTTATGAAAACCCATTTTTAAAATCATACATGGTTAGCTACATAAATCGTTGGATAATTAAGATGGTCTCTGATGAACTCCATCATATAATTAACATCAAACAATTATCATTGATTAGATCAAGCGGTATTGAATGAAAACATACATAGTGGGTCATCCTCATTACCATAAAATGATTGCTTGACCAATTATTGATCCATACTCAGGGTAGGTCTCATAAATTTCTTTTTTCAACCATTATTAAAAGATTTATAATAGATGTTTTTTATCAACATTTTATTCAACATATTTTTACCCTAATCATGATCCCATTATCAAATTGAATCATTTTATTCAATTTATTTTTATCTTCTTCCTTGATCCCACCCTGGATTTCTTCGATTTGAAATCCTAGGATGAAAACTCTTGGACAACAATGTTTATCTCCCTTGTTATGGTTATTTTCCCCCATAGTTCTTCATGTTAATCATCATTGAACTATGGGGTTTTGATTGGACCTTGATTTTGAAAGTTTTACACATGATCGAACCTCATATTCATGATGGTTGTGATGAAATTATATGGAAGTATTTTTTTATGTATTAAGATTCGTTTTCGGCTGCGACTATTGATACCCAAGGATCATGGATCCCAGATAGAGTGGTTGTGACTACAGGAGAAGCCTATGAGTGTACGATTTGTTCGAAATAAATGTAATCTATTTTTAAGACATAATTGGTTTGGAAATGATTTATATTGGGTAATAAAAACATTTTTTGGATGGTGAAATGGTGGGAATTGTGATATAACTGTAAGATCATGAAGCCACATGCAGAACCAATATGTCTAAAAAAATTCTGACTAAAAGACTTTTATTATAATGAAAAAACATCATGTATTCACCCACCTGTGGTTTCTAGGGTTTAAAAAATACGAGGATCCAAATTATATGTGAACCTCCTCTAGTAGCTCATCCATTTGCTAGTCGGAATTGGCCATGACCACGTGGGGAGTACACTCTATTTTATCTAAGGGTACACATGCGTGTGATGGTACCAGGGCATGACCAATTACAAAGACTCATACACGATATGGCTTGATTGACATGGTCATGGACAAGAGAACATGAGGAGTCCCTAAGTGATCGAGACATACTATTTAGGTCACATATACATTGTGTGAGGTGACATGGCCATAGAGCCATATCCATAGGAGAATATGTCCATACATTCGAGTTTAGACAAATGCTTTATAGGGCTCATACATATTGTGTGCCTCCATTTTGATATACTTTTACCTCTTATAACTCTTTCATTTTGACACAGATTCTGTTCTACGTGTATCCTATTCAAAATATTTTTCCATGTAGATTTTTTTAATTCTCATTGTTTAAAATGAATTATGTTGAGTGATGTTACTATAATGAATGTTCTTTTGTTTATGCTCGATGAAGGAAGTGATCAGGTAAGATCATTATATAGATTTAGGTAAAGACGACACTCGCCTAACATAGTTGTTTGTAGGTCCCTCATCCAAGGGGATGGAACTCCGTCGTTGTACTAGGGAACATATCCTCCATAATATTTATTCAAAATATAGTTTGTACTGGCATATTATACAGTGGTTCCTATCCTCTAATCCTAGGGACTGTACACCATTTTCCCAACAGGGTGTCTTCCCCCGTACTCATTATAAATATCCAGATGGAACTCCCTTATTCAATAATGTGTGTGGGGCCTCTATCTACTATAGTGGAAGTTCCCCATAATTTCAAGCTCTAGAAGCATATAGGTCCTCCATAAGAGTTTTGGATCGCCCATATGTGAAGCATAGTTGTGGGGTGTAGGTCCCTACACCCCTTTCTTGTGAGATGATATATGATACATGGTTTGGGGTTATGGCCCCCCCAATTGTGGTTCACGTAGTGGTGAGGTGAGAGACCCTGCAAATAGGCCCTATATCAATGGGGATGACACTCCCCTATTACTGAAGTTAGTGGGTCCTCCATACTCATTATTCAGGTACATACATCACTCACCTATCATATGATAGAGTGGTTCCTCAATCCAAGGAGACGATACTACCCTATCACACTAGGGTGTGGGTCCTCTATAATCATTATTCCAGGTAGTGGTGGTCCTCCCTATATATGGGGGAAGGTCCTCTATCTATGTGGATGGTACAACCCTATAACACTAGGGTGTGGTTCCCAATATTATGTACATTGATTTAATGAATTTACTCTTTTACATGGGCATGAGTCCTATTTCATCTGAGTGGAATTACCCTACTGTATCAAGCCATGGGTCATCTATCATTTTAATATTTCACACCCTTTGGCTTCGGAGAAGTGGCATAATGTGGTCAATCCTAATGACTTCTTCAGAGATTCATGAGAGATGCTATGAATTTATGATGGACTATTGGAGTTTTATGAAGACTCATCATCCTGAGTTGTGTTGTGAAATAGAGAAACCCTTTTCACTCATCTTTGTTTCTTATAATCATATTTATCTATGTAGATGGGTTTCAATTCCCTATTGATTTGGGTTTAGTTCACTATATCTATAATTTATTCTATTTTTACCTCTTTGTTCATCATGTATTCATATGTGGTATGTATGTAATCACCCCTGTATGGACTTGAATGCTCATGTCATGTCTTACAAATATGAAGAATGATGTTATTATAGTAGAACATGGGTATACTCTTGTACATAGACTATGTACTATGGATAAGCCTTTGAGAATAAGGGTAATTCAATATTATAAATTTTCAATTACATTTATTGTTATCTTGAGTCATATTTTATGGGTGGTATTGTATTTTCACCTTAATATTTCAGATTTCAATGTCACACTCTTTAGTATTCCCTAGAGGTTATTAAATTAATGGATTTTACTATAGATGATGTTGTATTTTATTATTATTACTCTAGATAAATTCTTTATATGGTTGGGTGTGTTCATATAGATACTTTAAAAAAATTTATCCAATTTTAGTTATTCCTTTACCATTATTGTTTCTATCCTATGGACTATAACGTGAATCTTGGTGTGGTGGAGGATCATTATTCTATAGTCTAAATGGGACTAGGTGGGTTGAGTCATTACTGAGTGGTGTTAAATTTGATTATACATTAATAATTGGTTTGGTATTTTTTACCCTTATGAGGTTTGGTGATGAATTTGGGGAAATTGTGTCAAAGTGACTCTAGTGTACTTTTCAGGCTAGAAAACCTAGAGTTGATGTGGTAGGTGATATATTCACACACCAGGACATTGAACAGATTATTAATTTCTTGAAATAATAAGAATTTGGTTGTAGGGGATAGTGGTACATGAATCAAATATAAGTCAGTCCCATTAATATAATTATTGAGTCATCTACCCATATATATATATGTGTGTCTATGTGTGTGTTCATGTGACCATGTTATGTCTTGATTACTTTTTGGATGCAATTGTGATGAAATCCAACCATGTTATGAATTCTGGGTGGTGATTATGATTAGTTGAGTGACATGGACCTAGTTCAGGGGCTACATCATAAGATCCTTCATCCATGCAAGTAAGTAGTAGTACACCCCCCCTCTCCCGTATCAAGCTGCAAATTATACCTATAGATTATGATGAGGATGTGAATAGGATTGGAGCACTCAACTAGTTCCAAATCCAGCTACCATTGAGGTTCCATAATGAGACAGATCACGAGGAAGCATAGGATTGTTTTGATTCAGTGATCTATTTTTTAAGTCTCGTGATTAACCCAACTAATCAGATAGTTTCACAACTAGCTAGGTCGTTTCATTAAGTAGCTAGGCGTCGATGGAGTCTAGTCACGTAGATGCAAGATGAGTCATCACTATCATGTTCTGACTTCTAGTTCATAATTCATAAGGTTAAGTAACCCACATGTTGGTGCAATTCAAATTCAGGATATTTTTGAGATACTACGGGGAGGGATTGAATTTTTTTAGTTTTTTAGGAGGTTCAATGACCATACACGACACTCTCTCTACATGATCTAGGATAGTTACTTCAAGGCATAGATGTTCCATCAAGGTATTTTGGAGACATGTGTTCTTGTTTGGTACCCCTATAAATTTCTATATATGATTGAATTGTGTAGTGTGAACTGGTGATGGATTTATTCCTAACTATGGGATGCCATGGTATTGGGACCATTAGTAGGTATCCAAGGAAGAGATGTCAATAGAGGCTATAAAATTATAGGTGTCAAAGAAAGTGATCGTATTCATTCTTAGAATCATTTGTGTGGTCATGCATATTAGGGAGAACATAGAGGGTTAGAGACCACTAGAGAGGTGTGGTTTTATAAATTGTAAGGGAAAGGTCACATGATGTGTGATTTCCCAATCCGACATACTGAGGAGGGAGGGAAGGTAACATATGGATATCCACTACAGAGGTAGTACCTTGATCAGGGTTCTCCCAGGCATGGCCAAGGAAGCGCCCTCCATCGAAAATCTTAAATAGAAAAACATGGGTCTCCAAGAGGGGGTGATACTACTACTAGATGATATTATGATATACTTCAACCACCACCACCACCACAAGGAAGCCAACATCAATCTCACAAAACTAGTGGTCCGATCTACTAGAAGTTATAGGATACAAAAGCTTATGACCTAGTAGCTAATGAGATGACTAGTGGGGTGATTTGTGTTTATTATACTCTTTATCTGGTACATTTTGATTTAGGGGTAATTCATTACTCTATCTCCTAACTCCTAGTGAAAGAGATAGATCTCAAAGTTGAAACATTTTCATAACAGCTATATATTGAGGATCCTACAGAGAATGCATCTAAAATATCAATTATAATATTGTAGTTCAAGATATAGAATGCTAAAAGGAGTTTCTCATGGGGCCTATTTTTCATAATGCTAAGTCCTTATAATATCTTCTGGGTATGTACATGTTCTCCACATTCTGATATGAGATTTAGATTCACCATAGATGAGTCATATTCATTTGGACACATGGGGAAGGTTTCTCATTTATGGGTGGGGTATCTCATGTAAGAGTGAGTGGGATTGTGAGTATGAATCTAAAAACAAACACCCATAAATCAGAGAGTTTATTCCTCAGCATAGAGGTATGTTTAGGTATTTTGTTTACTTCATTCTTGCAGTATTATATGGTTTTCTTCCCTGAGGATGTTTCGGGTCAACTTCCATGGCGGGAGAAATAGTTTTTCAACTATATGTACCCCATGAATACTTCAATATATTATATGTAAATATTTATGGTGTCTACTGATCTCTAGTAGTTTATGGTGTAGTTGGAGGTCTTTTAGGGATGGGTTTTATCAGACATAATTTGTCTCTCTAGGCACGTCTAGTTTTTTTCAACAAAACTGTTGAAGGTAGCTTCCAAATGTGTTTTAATATTCATCTCCTAAAACATTAAACAATCAAACAAATTTACCCCTTTATGAGGTTCTATGAAATATTAGATTATTTTTAGGCCTATTGCTATTATAAAAGATAGATCTCTGGTCCGGATACCACTGGTTGAGGGTTCCTGAGGCTGTTATTATAAGAATTCCATTTAGATGTTGTTGAAGATAATATGATTACATGGTGCTTCCTTTTAGTTTTGAAAAATCCACCACTATGTTTATGGATCTGAATTATTGGATTATCCAACCATACATGGATATTTTTTTTCTTCTCTTGATTGATGACATACTCATTTAATTTTCATCAAAGGAGGATCATGTTGGGAACATCATAATAGTTCAAGACATTAGTTGGGAGGAATAGCTTGATGGTAAGCTATTGAAATTTTGTTTCTTTTTCCATCAGGTTATGTTTCATGTTCATGTCATTTATGATCAGGGATTATCTATTGAACCGGTGAAGTTTGATAGTGTTCATTCTTGGGATCCACCCAATTCTATTTCAGAGCTGAAGAATTTTATTAGGATGGAGGTTTACTACAGGTTTTTTATGGAAGAATTATCCTGAATTGATTCTTGTTTAACTTATCTAATGTGGAAGGGGAAATAATTAACATATACTAAGAAATGTAAGAGTGATTTTGATAATTTGAGGTTGAGGTTAACTAGTGATTCTATATTGAGACTACCAAATGATGGTGTGGAACACATTGTGTATTGTGATGCCTTTGAATATGGCATGGGTGTGTATTGATGAATAGGTAGGAATTGATCAAATATGAGCTAAGGAAGTTGACACCATAGAATCATAAAAACATGAATCACGAACTATATGTTTTAGTGGTAGACTTATCATTAAGGATATGGTAGAACAATAATATAGGGAAACACCTTATTATTTACTCATCCCATTGGAGTCTCATGTATTTCATCATATAGAAACATATGAACATGATAAAAAGGCATTGGATAGAGTTCATGTAAGACTATGAATTTAATATAGTCTATAACCTAGGGAAGAGTCCCCTTAATAGGAAGTCCCTCTCGCACCTAGTGGAAAATGTTTTGGAGCAGTTTGATTCATTGTAGTTGACCCTCATGGAAGAGTGGGGTGATAATTATAATCAGTCGGTGGTGTTGAGTACGCCATTTCATCAGAGTTTGGGGGATGATCAGATGGTGTTAGGTACTCCACTTCATCAGAGTTTGGGGGATGGTCATTTAGGATACATCGACTGTGAGGTCCGATGTGACTAGATATCCTAAGGATATTCTATAGATGAATTATTTACAAAATAGAATCAAATAATAGTTTTCTAGGAGATAGGTGGTTTCAGTCACATTTACAAAGGTGGTGGTGAGAGAGTTTCATAATTCTCCTTTGGAAGAAAATCCTAATGTTGAGAAGTTGTACAGAGATATTGAACAATAGTTTTTGATGGTTTTCATGTGCTGGTGTGTGTCATGGTTTGTCTCTTATCATCTCACATGTTAGTAGTTGAAGGTTAGACACTATGTTTTGGATGGTTTGATAGATCCTCTTGAGATCCCAAAGTTTAAATGTAATGTAATATAAATGGAATTTAAATAAGGGATTCCATGGAAAGAGAAGGGTCACGAGGCCATGTAATAAATAGTTCAATAAAATTCCAATTAAGAAAACTTCCTTTCATTCAGGGAGTAGAGTTCAGAGGATATTTTGTGGTATTTTTATGTGTGGGTGATCATATGCCTCCACGGGTTTCCATCAACAATTTTATTTTTACATGATGTTTGTTACACATTATAGTTATGGAGAGGCATGTTTGAGGCATTCAGTAACTAGTTGAGGATGAGTAAAACGTTTCACCCCTAGAAGGATGGAACAATGAGGGCACAATCCTAGTGATGGATCATATGATGAGGACTTGTGTGATAGAATTTAGATGGAGATGAGAGGATCACATACTCTTGAGAGAGATTTCTTATAATAATTGTAGTCAATCGTTTATCGACATGAAATATTTCTAGTCCATTCATGGTAAAATGTGAAGGTAAAAATTATACTTGATTGTGTTTAGTGATACACTGCTTGTTTGGATAATGATGTAATGATCGGTGATATACATTCATTGATTGACTTCATTGGAAAGATTGACCCTAGGGGACTTTTTTTCCATATAATATCCCCATTATAAGGATTGAAAAGATTTATCTAGGGAATAAATAAATCCTCAAGGTTTATTGGACCATCCGCGATAATATAGAGGGTTGGTGATGTTTCCAACCACATCTCCTTACCCAATAGTTAGAGTGGGTGCATGATGTCCTCCTAATTTCATAGACGAGGAGATATGTGCATGATCTTATAAAATTTTTTAATTGCGGAGAGTTGGATATCAAGGATTGAGCCACCTTCATGGAGTACTCGATGGAGCTCAAGGATCGGAAGGATTGGATAATGTGAGGATGGACCATTCCTTTTGTTTACTTGTTGTGGTGGCATGGTAGCACATTAGAGTTCCTATTGTAGTGGAAGAGATAGATGATAGCTAATTAAATCCACTATTTTGTTTAGTTTTTTATTTTTATGGGAAATTATGATTACAATTCATAATAATGTATAGAATTTATTTTTCCTTAAAATACATTCAAATATATTATGGAACATTTAATGAGAAATGTGCTAAGATAGAATAAAAAGACAAGGTCCGTTGAGTTCCAAAATAATTATACTAAAATAATAAATTTCTTTATATCATTAGAATATAATTTTTTAGTGTTATTGAAATACATCATGAACTGATTCTTGAATTTGATATATGATATGATAGTAGAATTCAGTGTGTGGGGTTTACTATAAGTGAAACTTAAGGTTGTTAAGCACTGGATGTACAATTGAGGTCTTCATTTGAGTGTGTGTTTAATTAAAATAAATAAATAAATAACATACATTTTTTATTAATCAAACTCATTAAATACTCTATAAATAATCCATTATGAAAATACTCTAGTTTTAGCCATATAACCCCTTGTATAATTGAGAGGAACTCTAATTAACTTCATCATTGAATCAATATCAAAACAATTCTCAGTTAGTAGATGGTGTTGAATTGATAGACATCAGATGTAGAAGATCATATTTATCACTATATAATGTGTTATTCACAATCTAACAATCCATAATTGAGGTAAGGCACATTAATTTCTATATAAACCCCTTATTAAACAATTGGAAATTGATTTTTTCTTATCTTTTATTGATTCGCTTTATTTCTATCCATCACATGAGACTATTTTCAAATTGAATCATTTTTTTAAATTTATAATTTCATTATACCATGATCTCATCTTGGGTTTCCCAAAATAATAATAGTCATTGGGTGATAATTCTTTGCCAATAATTTTTATCAAACTTATTATGGTGTTTTACCCCATAGTTCATCACTTTTTTCATCGATGGTCTATAGAGTTGCGGTTCAACATTTCCAGGGTGGGTTCAAGCATGATTGAACCCCCAGATTCACTGAGGTTGTGAAAAAATATTATTAGAATTGTGTTTTACTTATGGATCAATATCCATTTCATGATATGGGTGACGATTACTATAGATATATTATCTAGGACCAATTGACAATGACTAGTAGAGTGGTTCACACATGCCATATTTGTAAGAATGAATGGAATCCATTTTCCGACTACCATAGAATATGAAATGATGGTTAGCGGTGACTACCTTCATTTTCGAGTATTCAAATGTTGGAAATCACATAAGAAGTGATCGATCAAGAATTAAAGTGAAGAACCAGGGTTTCTATAAAAATTTAGACTACACGAGGTGAACTAAGATGAAAAAATGTTATATAGTCACCCAACTATGGAAGAGAGGTTTTTGGGAAAAACATAATGATTACATGACATGTAGTTGAGATTCAATTTGTGTTCCTTCCATGGGTATCTAGTTTGCGTGATAGTAGCACATCCCAAGGACCCCATATGGGTGTACACACTACGTAATCTGCAAGTATATGGGTGTATGGTGGTTTTAGGGTGAAACTAGGTACATGACTAGGTACATGACACGACCTGATAGACATGGCCATGGCTAGGAGAACATGTGATGGACCTGAGTGTCCAAGACATGAATGTTGTGTCGCATAAAGACCATGTACAATAACATGTACATAGAGAGTTGTCCATAGGATAACACGGTATGACAGTTGAGAAGAACCACAAGCCTTTTGAATGCCATAAATGTTGTGTACCTCACTTTTTTATAATCTTCTAACTATCTTATATCATTTGTTTTGAAAATTATTTTTTTCCAGAAGTAGCCTATCCTAAGTGTTTTTAATTGAATAATGTGATTGTACCATTATTTGTGAAAAATAGAATACGATGTGAGATGTGTTGAGTATGATTCTTCTTTTGGCAATCCTCAATGAAAAAAATTATTAGGCATAACCATCATATAGATTCTAGGTAATGATGGTACTCCCCTATCATACCAGTGTGTGGGTCCTTTATCCATGGAGATATAACTCCCCTATCACAACATGATATGGGTCCCCCATACACATTATTCAAGTTAGAGGTGGTACTCCCCTATCATGTCTTGTTAAAAGTCCTCTATCCATGGTGATGGTACTCACCTAGCACACCATGACATTTATCCATAATACACATTATACATTTAGATATAGTAATACCATATAATACATGGTTTTTCTCTTCCCTATATACTATAGTGGCACACCCTTGTATATTTTATCTATGGTAGGGAACAAGTCCTCTAAGTGTGGGGTATATCCCTCGACTATGTAGAACAATTGTGGCATATGGGCTCGTCCACCATTTTCTGGTGATATTACATAGGATACATGTAATGGAGAAATGATTCCCTACGTTGTGGTGTATGAATTGGTGAGATCAATTCCACTTCACATGGGTCCTCTATCTATGTGGAAGATACTCCCCAATCAAAATAGGGAGAAATTCATTTATACTCATTGTTAGATAAATATGGTACTCCCCTGTCACACATTGGTGTGGGTCCTCTATCCATGGAGATTGAGATACCCTATTACAGTAGGGTATGTGTTCCTCATACTTGTTATTTATGGTATAAGTGGTTAGCCAATATATGGGTATGATTCCAGTATCTATTAGGACGATATTACCCTTTCACACTAGTGCATGGGTCCCCCTATTCTGTAGATATATATAAAGATGGAACTCTACTACATGGGCATGATTCCTCTGACTACTGAGAGACATTTATCAATGGTATTAAGGAATATGTCTCAATACTTTTTGAGATTACAATCCCTCAGGTTGTGGAGTAGTGGAACGGGTTGGGTCCTCCTCATGATATCTTTGAAAAGACACCAGACATATTGGGCATCAATGATATACTTTTGGAGGTTTAGGTAGACTCATCATCCTCTGTCGGGCTATGAGATGGAGATCTCATGTCACAACCCGTCCTCGAGGCCCGTGCCGTGACTACCCCAAGCCTGCCTTCCATAGGCCAGGGGCTGGCGACTAGCACCAAGGCATAAATCCCGGTAAAAAGGGAAGCCATTTCCTTTGTAAAGCAAACAAGAACCACAGAGTAAGCAAGAGGAAAAGTAAACACTAAGTAAAACAGAGTACAACTGTAAGTGCGGAAAAGTAAGTGGGCCAGTATACAAACCCAGACTGAAAGTAAAGTACAACTCGAAAGGGAAAACAGCAATTGAAAAGTAAAAGATGCTACGTCGAGCTGTCCACTGGAAATCCCACCTGAAGGGTGGGTACAGATAGCTCCACTGCACCTCGGGTCCCGTCGTCCGCTCCGAGCACGTCCCGCCCAGTGGTCCACCTCCAGGTACCATCCTACTCTGCAAGCCTCATCCACGATCATCGCTGTCTGTCGTCTGCAACCAACACAATGTAATGCGGGCATAGCCCGTGCAGGGGTGAGTATAAGCTACTCAGTAGGGACCCCGAGACCCCCGAAGGACTCCAAAAATCCCCAAAGGATAAACAACAAAGGAAAGATACAATCACGAAGTAACAACCGACACTGCTTAGGTATATGCCCATACATATACCTAAGTCATCAAATCCAATACGCTCCAAACTCCGAGCCCAAGTACAACTCAGTCCACATAGGAAAGTATATGTATTCCACATAGGAAAGCAAAATGTAATCCACACAGGATAGCACAACACAATCCACACAGGAAAGCAAACAGGATTCAGCCCACACAGGTAAACTTCTTCAAAAGTCGATAGAGATGATCAGATGTAGCCACTGAATCATCTAAGCCGTTAGTCCCATAAGGATCGGTAGGTACTAACCCCCCCCCCCCCGTAATGACGTACATAGGACCGTTCAGGAAGTTTAACCCAAAGCTATTGGGAAACTCTTTTTCCATCAAGTATAGTAGTTATACCACTATAACCAAGCACTTCACCTATCGGGTACTGTGGGCCTGCTGCTACAACCAAGCACTCCTCCGTCGTGGGTCTGCCGCTACAACCAAGCACTCCCCTGTGCTGCTACAAACAAGCGCACCTCTGTCGTGGGTCTGCCTCTACAACCATGTGCCTTTCATGGGTCTTCCGCTACAACCATGCGCTCCCCTGTGCTGCTACAACAAAGTGAACCTCTGTCGTGGGTCTGCCGCTACAGCCAAGCGCTCCCATGTGCCGCTACAACCAAGCGCACCTGTGTCGTGGGTCTGCCGCTAAAACCAAGCTCTCCCATGTGCCGCTACAACCAAGTGCACCTCTGTCGTTCGATCAGCAGTCTCCAAGTCTCAACCGGCTCTAGGGTTTCCGTACACAGCATGCTCGTTCCGGGAGGGTCCACTCCACGAGCTAAGAGGTCAATGAATCAAATGACATGTAGTCCGGAGTTGATGTATCCCAAGATGTACCGTAGTGGTCACTGCCGAAAACACGGAGGATTCCCATACTATTTTCATCATCGTCAAAGTTGAATCCGCTGAGGATCTCTGTACAGTCGTAGTTGTCACATCAGTAGTTGTAGCCGGCTCTAGGGTTCCCGTACACAACAAGCTCGTTCGGGAGGGTCCGCTCCATGATCCGAGAGGCTGATACATTAACTGACACATGGTCCAGAGTTGATGTATCCAAAAGTTCAGTATCGTCAACAGGAACTCAACGCAACAGAAGGCGCGTCGATCAGACGCCTGGTCTGAGAGTTATTAGCTTTTTCGTCCCAGGGACCCGGTTGGTTTTTAAGGCAAAACCAACCCGACCGTACTCCACCTGCATCCAAACCTCGGGCGGAGTATGCCAAAAGATCCGTCTCACTACGAAGAACTCAACAATGTCGACGCCACGTCAATTGGATATCTGTAGCTCAAGATATGAACGTTTCTGCTCCGAGGGCCTGGTTGGTTTTGTGTACAAACCAACCCGGCCAAACTCAATGTATTCTGAAACCTTGAGTGAGATATACCAAAACGACCGTCTTGATCCAAGTATCGCATCACCGTTGATGGTGCGTCGTTTTGAGGTCCACAGCCCGAGGTATGGGAAAAAGGCCGAAAACAGTTCGGTAACGGGGGTTTCGGGCCCAGGTTGACCCGGCCCGAGAAGCCCCGGTTGGCCCGAACCGGGTCGACCCGCCCCGGACAGGGTCGGCCCGGCCCGGCACGGCCTGGCGGACCAGCCGGGCGCCGGTCCGGCTGGGGGCAGCGCGCCCAGCGTGCTTCCAGCTCGGCTTCGACCGAGCTGATTGAAAAAGAGGGGGGCGCCTGCCCCCCTTGTGAACCCCCCCCCCCCTCATTATGGGGGGCCTTTCAACTGGACGGGGGAAATTTAATTCCCCCGGGTTGCTTCTTTCTGGCCGGCCCGACCTGGCCGGCCGGCTCCCTCTCAACGGGACCGGCGGTGGCTTGTCCCCTTCCGGCTCCGAATCCAGCGGCCCGGCTGGCCGCCGGTCACCAAGCTCCGCCGCAGCCCAGAACTGGCTGCGGCCCATGTCGTCCGGCGCGGTGTGACGGCACTCCGCCCCTCCACCGCGACCCCGTTCCAGCCGTGGTGTCCTCGGTTTCCTTCGATGTGGCGCGACGGCGTCGCGTCCTTGAATTCCTTTCCACGGCATGGCGCGATGGCGCCGCACATATGTTCTGCATGAAACCGCGTGGTGCGATGGCACCACGCTCCCTCATACCAACCACAAAGAAAAAATTTATGAAATAAGGAGGAGGGTCAGCCGTGTTTGTACGGACAGGCCCTCTCGCATTATTGGATAACAAAATAGTCGAAAACCACGAAATCCGACATGACAGAATCAAGAACATAAATAATTAATAAAATAACAAAATTCCCCTACCTTTGTTCAGGAACGATGTTCGTCAACGACCCATGGAAGACAAGCGTCGTGGAGGTCGGGCGTTGAGGAAATCGAACATCGATTCTGTTGACGTCGAGGTGCATCTGAAGAGGTAACGTCACTAGAGAAGCTTCGTAAGCAGGCGGAGAAAGCCCGAGGAGGAAGCGGCGTCTCCTTTCATTGACAGGGGAAGAAGATCGAAAGAAGTGGCGTCGTTGATCTTCAGAAACACACCGGCTGTGAAGAAGAGAAGAGATGACACGTCTTTCTCTTTTTATGGTGACGGCGTTCTTCGTCGGAGCCTAAGAGTTCCTCGCGTTCTTCATCAAGGTTGAAGAAGATGAAGAATTCTACCCAAATCCTCTAAACGTGGAAAGATAAAACTAACCAAAATAAAATAAGTCTAAGCCTTATTTTATTTACACAACTTCACCTCTTTGAATTTCAAAAGTTTGAAATTAAACAACTCATCTCAATTAATAACTGAAGTTTTCAAAATTAAAAAGAAGAGGAGTTATTGGGAGTTTAAAGGGGAGTTGAAGAGTTATAGTTCGTGTGGTCCCCACCACACTTAATCCTCTCAAGGGAGGTTAAGTGGATGTCGGTCCCACCCCTAACTCCATTTGGGAGGACATAGCCAACATGGTTAAAAATAAATTGTGTTCCACAATTTATTTAACTACATCCAACTTTTCCCAAAACTAACTCTCATCCCGCATAAAACGCAACCTCGGAAAAGGTCTCCTTAAGCGAAAATCGGTGTTGCAAGTTCATCGGTGCCCTCAGAATTCGATTTCGGGCACCGGTTCAAAAGTTAGAAATTCCCGCTCGTTCGTTCACTGAACGTACCCAAGCCAAACTTCGGAAATTGATTCCGGGCACACCGGACCTCGGAATCATGTGCCTTCAGAAACCGCGCTCTTGTAAAATTCCAAAGAAAAATTAAGAAAAAATTTCTCTTGAATTTTACGGGACTTTACATTACTCCCACCTCAGGGCTTTACGTCCCCGTAAAGATACATGAAAACTAGGGAAACAAATAAGGTAGAGCTAGGCGGTAAGCCACCTTGATAATCTTGCTGAGGACCTAGAAGGGTCCGATAAAGCATGGAGACAACTTGCCACCTTGTCCAAATCTCTGTAATCCACGTCGAGGTGAGACCCGCATGAAGACGTGGTCGCCATCCTCAAACTCTAGTGGCTTCCGCCTCCTGTCAGCGAAAGACTTCTATTGGCTCTGAGCTATCTTCATCCCTTGAATGAACCACGTTTTTTGCCTAATACAGTCAATCCTGACATGGATGATACTAATCCATACCAAGGATGATGTTGTAAGGCCTCGATGCTACTACAAAGATATCCAACCGTTACTCTTGCCTCCAAGGGTTGTGTCACACTGTCGGCATCAGTGTGTGGTAACTGGGTCTCCTCCAGTAGATGTCTCACAAGTGAGGGTCAAGTCAATAGTCAAAACTGGAACCTCTTAGTAACAACACAAAAGAAGACAGGAATGAAAAGATCACAAAGGTATGCGTCTTTTATTATTGTAGCTCATAATACAAAGACATTACACAATAGAAACAAATAACTAGAAGTAAAAAAATACGTATCCACTAGTTCCGCTCCTATCCATCTTCTCCCCGAGCTCCATGATCGAAGGCCTCAACTGCCTGAAGCTGAGCTCTCGCATGTCCACCAACTCACTGCGGTAGCGGTGGACCTCCTGGTGGTGGTGGTGGCAACACCTCGAAGTGTTTCCCACCATCTGCTACTTGGCTAGCTCCTCTGCCTCGTCTGCCTAAACCCTGCGGCCCGCCCTGATCGATCCTCTGCCTCTGCCTAGGGGTCCGTCTCCCCACAAAACCTGGGTGGTCGCTGGCGCTGGAACTCATGCAGTGCGCTGAGGCGACGTGCATCATCAGCGGCTGGTGCTGGAAGTATCGGTGGCTCGGATGGTAGACCTACCGCTGGTGCCACTGCTGACAAAGGGCCCTGCACCGAGGCCTCGTCGCTCGGTGGGCTGTCGTCACACTCGACTCTCGGAACCCTAGCTGGCTGCCGTCGTGGGGCCATGATGAAAAGAAACAGGTGCGCCACGGTCAGAATAATATACCTGGTGAGCTGACACAAGTAATCACAAAGAAAACTTGAACACACATGCAATCAATGTTTTGGTGCATTAAGTCAGAAATCAGAAGTCAGAGTCCTGGTGTACGGATACGTCGGCCTCCGCACCAACACTGGAATCCCTAGACTGATAACCACACTCAATACGCTAAACACTATTTCTTCACATAGAAAATATCAGAGTTCGCAGTAGAACCGAACTCCTCTGATACCAATTTGTCACGACCCGTCCTCGGGGCCCGTGTCGTGACTACCCCAAGCCCGCCTTCCATAGGCCAGGGGATGACGACTAGCACCAAGGCATAAATCCTAGTAAAAGGGAAGGCATTGCCTTTGTAATGTAATCAAGAACCACAGAGTAAGCAAGCGGAATAGTGAACACTAATTAAAACAGAGTACAACTATATGTGCGGAAAAGTAAGTGGGCCAGTATACAAACCCAAACTGAAAGTAAAGTACAACTCGAAAGGGAAAACAGCAACTGAAAAGTAAAAGCTGCTACGCCGAGCTGTCCATTGGAAATCCCACCTAAAGGGTGGGTACAGATAGCTCCACTGCACCTCGGGTCCCGCCGTCCGCTCCGAGCACGTCCCACCCAGTGGTCCACCTCCAGGTACTGTCCTGCTCTGCAAGCCTCATCCAAGATCATCGATGTCCGTCGTCTCCAACCAACACAATGTAGTGCGGGAATAGCCTCTACAGGGGTGAGTATAAGCTACTCAGTAGGGACCCCGAGACCCCCGAAGGTCTCCCAAAATCCACAAACGATAAACCACAAAGGAATTAATCAATCACGAAGTAACAACCGACACTTCTTAGGTATATTCCCATACATATACCTAAGTCATCAATTCCAATATGCTCCAACCTTCGAGCCCAAGTACAACTCAGTCCACATAGGAAAGTATACGTATTTCACACAAGAAAGAAAAATGTAATCCACACAGGATAACACAACACAATCCACACAGGAATGCAAACAGGATTCAGCTTACACAGGTAAACTTCTTCAAAAGTCGATAGAGATGATCAGATGTAGCCACTGAATCATCTAAGCCGTCGGACCCATAAGGATCGGTAGGTACTAACCCCCCCGCAATGACCTACACAGAACCGGTCAGGAAGTTGAACCCAAAGCTACTGGGAAACTTCTTTTCCATTAAGTACAGTAGTTATACCGCTACAACGAAGCGCTTCACCTATCCGGTACTATGGGCCTGCTTCTACAACTAAGCGCTCCTCTGTCGTGGTTATGCCACTACAACCAAGCACTCCCCTGTGATGCTATAACCAAGCGCACGTCTATCGTGGGTCTGCCGCTACAACCAAGCGCTTGTCATGGGTCTGCCGCTATAACCAAGCGCTCCCCTGTGCCGCTACAACCGAGAGCACCTCTGTCGTGGGTCTGTCGCTACAACCAAGCGCTCCCCTGTGCCGCTACAACCAAGCACACCTCTTTCGTGGGTCTGCCGCAACAACCATGCGGTACCATTTGCCGCTACAGCCAAGCGATCCTCTGTCGTTCGATCCGCAGTCGCCAAGTCTCAACCGGCTCTTGGGTTTCCATACACAGCATGCTCGTTCCGGGAGGTTCCACTCCACGAGCTAAGAGGTCAATTCATCAACACACATGTAGTCCGGAGTTGATGTATCCCAAGATGTACCGTAGTGGTCACTGCCGAAAACACGGAGGATTCCCGTACTTTTTTCATCATCGTCGCAGTTGAATCTGCTGAGGATCTCTGTATAGTCGTCGTCGTCACAGCAGTAGTTGCAGCCAGCTCTAGGGTTCCCGTACACAGCAAGCTCGTTCGGGAGGGTCCGCTCCACGAGCCGAGAGGCTGATACATCAACTGACACATGGTCTAGAGTTGATGTATTAAAATGTTCCGTATCTTAAATAGGAACTCAGCGCAACAGACGGCACGTCGATCGGACGCCCGGTCTGAGAGTTATTGGCTTTTTCGTCCCAGGGGCCCGGTTGGTTTTTAAGGCAAAACCAACCCGACCATACTCCACCTACATCCAAACCTTGGGCGGAGTATTCCAAAAGATCCTTCTCACTAATATAAACTCAACAAAGTCGACGACACGTCAATCGGACGTCCGTAGCTCAAGATATGAGCGTTTCTGCTCCAAGGGCTCGGTTGGTTTCGTGTACAAACCAACTCGGCCAAACTCAAAGTATTCAGAAACCTTGATTGCAATATACCGAAACAACCAACTCGATCCAAGGATCGCATCGCCGCTGACGGCGCGTCGTTTGGAGGTCCATAGCCCGAGGTACAGGCCAAAGACCAAAAACAGTTCGGTAACGGGGGTTTCGGGCCCGGGTCGACCCGGCCCGAGACCCCCCGGTTTGCCCGAACCGGGTCGACCCACCCCGGACAGGGTCGGCACGGCCCGGCCCGGCTCGTCACAGCCCGGCTCGGCGCGGCCCGGTCCGGCCCGGCGCGGCCTGGCGGACCGGCCGGGCGCCGGTCCGGCTGGGGGCAGCTCGCCCAGCGCGCTGCCAGCTCGGCTTCGGCCAAGCTGACTAAAAAAGAGGGGGGCACCTCCCCCCTTGTGAACCCCCCCCCCCCCCTCATTATGGGGGGCCGTTCAACTGGCCGGCGGAAATTTAATTCCCCCAGGTTGCTTCTTTCCGGCCGGCCCGACTTGGCCAGCCGACTCTCTCTCAACGGGACCGGCGGTGGCCTGTCCCCTTCCGGCTCCGACACCGACGGCCCGGCTGGCCGCCGATCACCAAGCTCCTCCGAGGCCCTTCTTTTCCGGCGCGGTGCGACGGCACTGTGCCCCTCCGCCGCGACCCCGTTCCAGCCTCGGCGTCCTCGGTTTCCTTCGACGCGGCGCGACAGCGGCGCGTCCTTAAATTCCTTTCCACGGCGCGGTGTGACGGCTCCGTGCATATGTTCCGCATGAAACCGCATGGTGCGACGGCACCACTCTCCCTCGTACCAACCACTAAGAAAACATTTATGAAATAAGGAGGAGGGTCGGCCGTGTTTGTGCGGACCGGACCCCTCGCATTATTCAATAACAAAATAGTCGAAAACCATGAAATTCGACATTCCAGAATCAAGAACGTAAATAATTAATAAAATAACAAAATTCCCCTACCTTGGTTCTGGAACGATGTTCGTCAACGACCCATGGAATACAAGCATCGCGGAGGTCGGGCGTTGCGGAAATCGAACGTCGATTCCGTTGACATCGAGGTGCGTCCGAAGAGGTAACGTCGCTGGAGAAGCTTCGTAAGCTGACGGAGAAACCCCAAGGAGGAAGCGGCGTCTCCTTTTGTTGACACGGGAAGAAGATCGAAAGAAGCGGCGTCGTCGATCTTCAGAAACACACCGGCTGCGAAGAAGAGAAGAGATGACACATCTTTCTCTTCTTATGGTGACAGCGTTCTTCTTCGGAGCCTAATAGTTCTTCGCGTTCTTCGTCAAGGTTGATGAAGATGAAGAATTCTTCTCAAATCCTCTCAACGTGGCAAGAGAAAACTAACCAAAATAAAATAAGTCTAAGCCTTATTTTATTTAAGCAACTTCACCTCTTTGAATTTCAAATGTTTGAAATTAAAAAACTCATCTCAATTAATAACTCAAGTTGTAAAAATTAAAAAGAAGAGGAGTTATTGGGAGTTTAAAGGGGAGTTGAAGAGTTAGGGTTCGTGTGGGCCCCAGCACACTTAATCCTCTCAAGGGAGGTTAAGTGGATGTGGGTCCCACCCCTAACTCCCTTTGGGAGGACATAACCAACATGGTTTAAAATAAATTGTCTTCCACAATTTATTTAACTACATCCAACTTTCCCCAAAACTAACTCTCAACCCGCATAAAACGCAACCTCGGAAAAGGTCTCCTTAAGCGAAAATCGGCGATGCGAGTTCATCGGTGCCCTCGAAATTCGATTACGGGAACCGGTTCAAAAGTTAGAAATTCCCGCTCGTTCGTTCACTGAACATACCCGAGCCAAACTTCGGAAATTGATTCCGGGCACACCGGGCCTCAGAATCAGGTGCCATCAGAAACCGCACTCTTGTAAAATTCCAAAGAAAAATTATGATAAAATTTCTATTCAATTTTATGGGTCTTTACATCTCATTTCTTTATCATCTATGATTCTTATAAACATTGATATTTTTGTAATTGTGTTTCATTTCCCTCTTGCTCTGGGTTGATTTTACAACTTCTATCATATCTTCAATTAATCCCTCTTCAGTTTTTTGGGTGTCCCACTGAGTATTTATATAATCCCCCATGTAAGGATCTTACCCGCATATGTTGTGTATTATCTATAATTTGGACATAATCGTGCTGATTTCATATATTCATAGTGTTATCTAGGTTCCTAGGAAATATATTGTGGTTGAGGATTGGAGAATTGGTGTTTTCCCCACTCAGTTATTTTCTAGTCCAGTTGTTATAATGTTTGAATATATTTTCTAGGTTGAAATGAAATTTTCCATTTTCTATTTTTATTTCACTATGGATATATGTTTTATTCCCTAGAGGTTATTACATACATGGGGTTTACCATAGATATTATTGTATTTTATTATTATTCATCTTCGCTTATGTGAGAAGTCTATTGGGTGTCTACGTATAGGTAAATTAGGAACCCCCCCCCCATTTTTTTTTATTCCTTCACAATGCCCATTTTCATCCTCTGACCAATGGAGGAAATCTTGGGGTTGTGGTGGCCCAATCATCAATTAGCCACATGGGCCTTGGTGGGTCAGGCTGTTACATAAATGGTCATAGATAAATCATAAATGATAAGACATATTTCTTTATGGTTCAAGAATAATTGTATAATAATCATATATTAATTATACATGAACTTTGAATCTATAAAATGTATGTTGGTACATATTGTAAGGTATTTACATATAATTGTTTACTCCTATAAGAAACATGCAATATCAAATAACTATTTCTTTAATGTGGCATATATAATTCCCGTGAACATAGATTATTAAAATTCACATTAAGAATATGGGTATTTAAATATCCATTTGAGTATCTCTAATTTATGGGGTTTAATATAAAAATGTTACCAATGCGATCATTGATTTTATCTCAATTTTCCCCTTCATGATTTATGTCATGTTAAGCATTGATCTTATTTTATGTGGTGTATATACATCCCAATTGACTTGCAAAATCATGAATTTATTTATTCTAATGATGTTTTATGTTTCATTTAATGTTACTATTTCATGGGTATTATAATTCAATTTTAACATATTCATAATGGTATTATGGTACCATATCATAGTTTATATGGATTATTTAGTATTATTCATTTTATGATAAAACTTTATGATCCATATTTTAAGTAATCCCTGATTTTTTTTCCTTTCATTGTTGTAGGTTCTGGGAACAGTGGAAGTGCGTTGGTGGGTGTACCAATCATTAATTTTAGTGTTAACAATGAACAATCCAAGATCCATCCTGATAATAAAATGTCAGATCTTCGGAATAGAGTGAAGAAAGATAAATAAAATAGAGTATTTTAGGAAAAATAGATATGATCATCATATGTTGGTTATAATTAATTTAATTAATTGACAAGAATTACCTTGATGGAATTATTTCGTCATTGATGTTTCCAATCATGATCTGATGTGATCCGTTGTTGCATCGTATAATCCTAGTGTATAATTTCTCTTGCGGTGATCCACACATTCTCCATGTATCTCTAGACGTTGCCAAATGGATCATCTAGTGCTAGCGCGGAAGAGCCTTCTCTTGTGATGTCTGCCTTCGATCGACTTGATCCGTTGGTGGAGGATCAATCTCTCATAGCATGAAAGATTTCTTAGAAGAAAAGGATTATCTATTAGCGTGAGATATTTCTCTAGATCCATTGTGCACAACCACAAATAAAATAGATAGGCTAATGAGAAATATATAATTGGGGTTTTTAATTATATTGAATAAAAAAATGAATTAATCACATGAAAGCATTTATTCATTTCATTTAATTCATAGTAATACCCTATGTCTAATAATAACAGTTGACGATTATTATTACCTAAAATGGACCAAATGAAATACACCTAAATTTATTTAATTAAATAAAAATAATATTTCTCATAAATTTCGAGAAAAAAATTTACAACGTCTGTATTTAATAGACACAATTTTTCCTTTTGTATTTCCATTTTTCATTACTTCCACCAATACATTTATTAGACCTTGAATAATGGATATTTATTTCTAAAAAAATATCACTGTATTACTCGCTAATAAATGTATTATTTCTAACACAATATACACTCTCGAATAAGTAGTGTCAAAATAAATTCCATCAAGTATCCCTAAATAATTATTAAACAAAAATCTAAAATAATCATATTCAAAATATTAAATTTATATTTAACTAAGACACATGGAAAAACATAGTGTGTGACCCTCTTGGCCTATTTCTTAGTGGAATTAGGAGAAGCCTGTTTAAAGACCAAGGTTAGTGTCTAGAAACACGCCAAGGCACCCATAGAGAAATAATTTAACGCCGCAATGATTTGTCAACTCCTATGAATGCTTTTCGTGTTATATAATCCATTTGTCTCGAAATATTTAATAAAGAGGGTTCCATGCTATTTCCACTAACCGATGTGATCGATTATTCATTCTTTGACTCTCAGGAATTGAACATTCCCATTCCTCACCATGGCCATGGATTTATTTAGGCTCTATCTATTCCATAAAACGGACTGAGATATTAACTTCAGTTGTGCAATAGAAGCGAAAAATCATTTCTCACATTATCTATTAATGCAGTATCACTCGTGAAGCACCCAATGTATCCTACCTCACTGCGAATAGTGTGTCGTCACATTTTTCGTCAATACATATAAGTGGGTGAGTTTTAATACCCATTAATAATAATCTTATTGTCTATGGACTAATGCACACGTCTAAACCTTAATACAACCAATGAAACTATGAAATGTGGATTTCCAACTAGTGGGTCATGTTCTCATAATATCCTCCAAGATATTACCAACGTCCCATACAATGAGACAGTGCCTCAATGTTTTATGAGTCCTCAACCCTAATGGCATGTATTATATGTGTCTCTCATATAACATCATCTGGCCATAGAAAATATATTCACGAACAGTGTTATGGAACATTCAGGTTCCCATCATAGCTGGGATCTACTATGACTCTTAAATCAACTGCTATCTTTAAGAAATTAGCTCCTGCATTTTCACATAGAATAAAAATCAAGATGTGATAAGGTATTCATTAATGAAAAAAGAACAAAGTAGTCGGTTCTAGGCCACCAACATTAACAGACTCCCACATGTATTAGCGCCATCTACTAACATCTTTTAACCTGCTAGCTATAACAAGATATTCATGCTTTTACTGAGATAGGGATTTAGTCATGTGGTCCTCCACATTCTCTTCTGTGGCCACTCTGCTCAGTACAACTTCACCCCATTGATAGAAATCCCTCAAGATGTGATACTTCCAAAGAATGTGATTTTTCTATTGATATGACCATGGCGCTTTTGAAAGCGCCACCTATGCAGTATTATAACAACATAATGTGATTCAATATTTAATTTTATGCACCAAATCAATCTTGTAGACAATGTTCTTAATCTATAAGGCTTCCTTTGTTGCATCAGAAGCTGCTATATATTCATACTTCACTGTAGAATCGGATACAATGTGTTACTTTGAACTCTTCCAGCTCACATATCCTCTATTATGATAGAAAAAATATCTAGATTGCATCATCATATCATTCTGATCTATCTAATAACCAGCATCAACATACCCTCTAATGACATGCACCTCGTCTCCTCCATAAACCAGGAAAAAATCCTATGTTTTTCTCTGATACCTAAGGATGGTCTTTACCATAGTCCAATGTTGTTCTCCTAGATCATCTTGATATAATCCTACCATGCTCAGTGGTTAGGAAACAATAATCCTGTTATATAACATGGCATACATGATTGATCCTATAGTCGAAGCATATGGAATTTTACTCATTCAATCATTCCCTTGTTGTGTCTGAGGAGGCATTTTCTTATAATGATGTAGGCCATGTGACACTAAGACCAATCCTATCTTGGATTGTCCAATACTAAATCTCTTTAGTATCTGGTTAATATATGTACCCTGACATTGTCCACGCAGCCTCTTGGATCTATAACATATAATATTGATCCCTAAAATTTAGGCTTCTTCACCCAAGTCCTTCATGGAGAAACTCTTGTTCAATCTGTCCTTAAATGACTGTAATACTAGTACATTGTTTCTAATAAGCAATATGTCATCAAAATATACTACATGGATAATAACCACATTCCCATTAAACTAATTATTAACACATGTCTCACTTTCATTCTTAATGAAAACTAATTCCTTTATGGCTTCATCAAATCGAATGTTCCACAACATGGATTCTTGCTTTAATCTAGAAATGGATTTTTGGAAACATGAAAATTCATTGGGGTTCACCTGGGTCAAAAAACCTTTTGGTTGTGTCAAATAGAAATCCTCTTTAAGGTTCCCATTACAGAATTTTGTTTTGACATCCATTTTCCAAATCTCGTAGTCATGGTAAGCTGGTATAGAAATTTTGATTATTATGGATTTGAACATGGAAACTAGAAAGACTGTTTCGTCATATTCAATTCCTTGACGCATTCTGAATCATTTATCAACAAGCCTTACTTTATAAGTTCTAACTTGACCATCCATGTTATGTTTTCTCTTGAATACCCATTTGAATCCAAAGGGAATTACATCAACTTGATCATCCACTAGAACAGAGACATGCTTCTGATACATGGAATCCATCTCAAAATTCATAGCTTCTAGATATCTTGTAGATTCTGAGCTGTCAACTTCTTCCTTATAGGAGGGAGGTTCATCATTTTACAATAATAATGATTCACCGTTTTCGGTGACTAGGAAACCAAATATCTCTCGTTCACTTACCTCTCTTGAGCTCCTACGTAGTGCTTGTGTTTCTGAAAACTCTTCCACAGGGACTTGTGGAACTTGTTCCTATACCAACTCATGTGTATCTTGAGCATCAACTTCATCAATGTCAATCTTTCTACCACTATATTTTTGAGTATGTTCTCCCTCTCAATAAAGACATATTGTCTGACGACAGTCACTTTCTTGTCTGAAGGATTATATAAGTAATATCCTTTTGTATCCATGGGATATCCAATAAATATTCAATTATTTCCCCAGGGTTCTAGTTTGTTTCTTGATAAGGAATTAAAAAATGCATTGCATCCCTATATGCATGTGTGAGACATAATGGGGTTCTTTCCATTCCATAACTTAGAGGGAATTCCATTTTCCGCCTTAGTTAGTACTCAGTTTAATGTATATTCTAAAGCCTGTAAGGCATATCTCCAAATGCATAATGGATGGTCTACATGAATCATCATCGACATCACCATGTTCAACAATTTGTGGTTCCTCCTTTCACTAACACCATTCTTCTATGGTGCAAAAAGGGGAGTGAGCTGAGATAGATTCTGAGACTCATGTAGAAGATCGATGATTTCTTGGTTCAGATATTCTTCACCTTGACCCGATAGAAGATTCATTATTTTCTTACCAAGAATATTTTCTAGTTCATTCTTGAATTCCTTAAATCTATCTAAGGATTCTGAGTTATAAATCATTAAGTAGACATAGCAATATCTACTCAAATCATGAGTAAAAGTAATAAAGTACGAATATCCACCTCTAGCTTCTACTAGAAATGGACCACACACATATGTGTGCACCAATCCTATAAGATCTATGGCTCTCTCACACTATCCACTGAAAGGCGGCTTGGACATTTTACCATTTAAACAAGCATGACATATATCATGTGGTCATAGCTTAGTAGAGTCTAAATTTCCATATTGGTAGAGCTTTTTCAAGTGCTTTTCGTTTACATGACTGAGAAGGTGATTACACAACTTGGTGATGTATGATTCATATGAGTTTGTTTCATTATCGATTTCCAACACTTGGTTTTTGTAATTTAATACATTCAAACCATTATTTAAATGGACCATTAAATAACTTACATTATTATTATAATAGAAGGAACCCTTATTTCCAGACATGAAAAATAAATCTATCCATATCGAAACATGATAAAAACAATTGTTTTTTTGGTAACCCAAGGCACATAATAATAGTTATGTAAAAGCAAAATAATCCCTGTTGGCAATGAGACGTGGTAATCGCCAGTGGCCAACGAAGCTAACCTCAAACCATTAGCATCTTAAAGATCCACCTCTACTCTGGAAATATTTCTAAATCTACCTGGTTTCTACATTTCAATATATATGTGATCCCCAGAAGCTGTATCTAATAACCAACGTATAGGAATGGAAAAATTACACTGGATAAATAGCACACTATTAGCGTCCCCATGCTTCTGGGTACAATTCCTCTAACAGTGGCCTGGCTTCCTACATGAAAAACATACCACCTCTCATTCCTTGCCCGGCCTCTGGATCTTCCCCTTCTTGGATGGATGATAATCTGTGGCATCAGGCCGTTTATAAGTCCTTGGCCCTTTTTTCCTTGTTAATCCTTTTATTATTCACCATAAAGTCTATGGGTTTTTCATTCCCCATGACATTATCTACTTGGAGAATTAAGGTCAGAAGTTTTTATAGATTCTTCTCATTATTCCTCATGTTATAGTTGAAAATAATACTAGAGAAGGTCTTGGACAGTGATGATAGGATGAGATGTGTTCGTGCCTTATATAGGAACTTAATACCTAAGATTTACAGGCATTTAATGCGGCCAGTAATCATGACTACATGAGGACCATCTAGCATATACTCTCCAAGAATAGTTGTAAAAAATTTGTGGGAGATCTCATATCTCTCATGTCTCACCTTTTCTTGGTAGATATCCTTATGTTCTGACATCATGCTATACACGTCCATGTTTTCATGTTCTTTCAAGCTATCATTAGACATAGACAATAGGATGGAACATTGGACATATGCGGAATGATCCATATGTTTCATATAGATGGATAGTTCCTCATCAATAGCCTCTTTCTTAGGCACAACTAGAACAAGATCTTCCAGCACATACAATTTCCTCTTGTGGCGATGTGTGATGCTTAAACGCCTCTGCCACTCTTGGAAATTAGTGTTAGTGATACGTTTTTCCTTCTCGAGTATAGTTATAAATGGTATTTTTTTAAGTCACTATTCTTCATGAATCTACATATTAAGATGAGTAATGGTTTAGTAATTTATTATCATAAAACTAAGAAAAATAATTAAATTAATACTAATTAATCTCCCAGTATTTTATCGAAAACCAATTTTCCCCACCATTAACATCAGAATATTCTATTTTCTGAATATTCTAGTGGAAATGATCCACATTTACCTTCTCATTAACCCGACTAGTGTTGGTCATGCATCTTGAAGGGTTTTATGTAGGCATTCCTAATTCCAACTGCATTAACTCATAGCTGCTTGATCTACTGAGTGGACTCCCCAATCCTAAAATCCTTTTATTTTGGATTTACTCAACCTTTTCCTATTGGTCACACCGTATCCTACTGTGGTAGTTAACCCTTGATAAATACCAAGTCATTTCAACCTAAAACCTTGAATTATAATTCCCTGATAATTGAAATCACCCCAACTAGGGTCGGTCAAGCACTTTGAACTATAGTTTGATTCTAACCAAGATTATGGAAGGATATACTGACTTGATATTTTATTTGAGGGATTATATCCTTATACATAAATTTCCATTTTATTATGTTTGATTATAAGCTTGTTAATATTAAGGGGGGATATACTTAATACATTAACCATGTCTAAGATAATATGTTACACATAATCTGGTCTTATTTTAGTTTCATCTTGAAAGCTTGTTTAATTCATTAATTGTGTGATCGTGACGACACACCCAAAATAAATAAACCATATGAGTAACAGAAAAAAAAATAAACTGTATGATAATGAGCTTGTTCAATTGGTTAGTTTATGTAGCGGTTGATAAACTAACCCAATACATAGGGGAGAAACACCTTGAACCTTATGGGTTAATGTTTAAAGTTTTCCTCCTATCCACCTTTTTATATCCTTGGATTGGTTTCAACATGGCTTCTAACTTGTTACATCTCCTCTATCTTGGGTTCTCCATCAATTACATATGCTTTTATCTCACACACGGGTGAGGGGTAAATAGGGTTTTACATGAAATAAACCTTGGGCATGCATGCCCTATATATTAATGAGGAGAAAGATCACTAGGCAAAAAAAATTATATAATAAATAAATTAAAAGAAACCATTCAAAAAAATAGGTCATGGTCTAGCTCATGACCATCCATGAATGCAATGACATTTACACATAAATAAAACAAGATTTAAAATATTTAATCATTCCCATTTAAGATAAATCACACTCGAATAAATTAATTATCCTTAATTAATCAATTATTTTATCTTAAAACCTTTTTCTGAATTTCATTAAGATTCTCATCCATCATATTTTTTAAAAAATAAACTCATTTAAAATAATCTTTTTACATAACATGTATTGTTGTGGAAACCCGGTGAATTCCCATTCAAAACAACCAAATGAGAAGAAATGAACATTATACATATGTTAAAGTAGACACACATATATAAACCACCTATGATGTGTTTATCCTCATCTTTATGCCTGCACAATCTTTTACATCTCAAGGGTTTGTATATTATAATAATAAATTTTAATAAATCTTCATAATTTGGATGAGTACACAGCGTGTTGTTCTGACAAAATGGTGTGTACATTTGTTCACCATCCATCTGAAGCACACGCCCAAGGACTTGGTGTGTAGATGTACTCTGGAAATTGTTTGAAGTTCAAGGTTTGTTCAATGGGGGACATTTCGTGTAGTTTCTGCGTTACACAGTTTCCAGCTGGGCTAACTGTGTATGGGGTAGATAGTCAAACCCTAACCCGAAGGGACTACACGCTGTGTTCGATGGACCACACGGCGTGTACTCCGGAAACCGTTTCCCACCTGTTCCTTTTCAACACACAATTTAATTTACGACTTATCAATAATCGAACACATGGCCTGATTTGGGGGATGAGTCCCATTAATTGAACCTAGACTACATGGTGTGTACTACAGAATAAACACCATGTATTTTGGTGTTTCACAACCAGGAATGTTTAGCACCTCCAGATAAGATCCCTTATTTTATTTCTATCAAAATTAAATGAAAAATTCATTTCTGTAAGGTGAATGAGAAACAAGAGAGGAGGAACAGATCTCGAGATTCAGATTTAAATAACGAATAAAATGAATTAAGAAAACTAAATTATTAAATGCATAAATCAACAAAAAAACTTAAATAATTATAATCAACGATATGTCCACTCTGATACCACTTGTAGGTTTTAGGCATAGCGGAGGCACGCTGGTGGGTGTACCCAACAACAATTTTATCATTAACAACAATCAATCTGAGATCTGTCAGGATAATAAACTGCCGAATCTTCAAAATAGAATGAACATTGAAAAATAAAAGAGGGCAGTGTCGAAACCATATATATGATCATCATATGTTGGTTATAATTAATTTAATTAATTGAAAAGAATTACCTTGATTTATTTATTTCTACGTTGATGTTTTTGATTACGATCTGATGTAATCTGTCGTTGCATCGTAGAATCCAAGTGTAGGATTCCCCTAGCGGTGATCCACACGTGCTCCCTATATATTTGGACATTACTGAAGGGATATCTGTGCGCTAGCCTAAACGTACCTTCAATTGCGATGTCTGCCTTTGATCACCTTGACCCAGTGGATGAGGATCTGTCTCTCTTAGAATGAGTGTGTTCTTGGAAGAAAATAAATCTCTCATGGCTTGAGATCTTTCTCTAGATCCATTGTGCACAACCAAAAAACAATGTCTAGGATAATTTGAAATATATAGTTGTGATTTTTAATTACATAAAATAATAAAATTAATTAATAACCCAAAATCATGTATTCATTAAATTTAATTTTTAGTAATACCCCATGTATAATAATAACAATTGACTATTATTATTACCTTAAATGCACCCAGAAAATTAAACCTAATATTATTTAATTAAATAAATTATGTTTTTTTTCATAAATTCCTAGAAACAAATACATGGCGTGTACTTTTGTTTTTCCATTTTTCTTTATTTCCTCCACTACATTTATTAGACTTTGAAGAATGGATATTTATTTATAAAATAAATATCACTACATTACTGTCGAATATATATATTATTTTGCCCACAATATATTCTCTTGAATAGCTAGTATTGAAATAAATGAGACCAGACATCTTTAAATTATTATTAATCCATAATCTGGAATAATGTTTATTCAACTTTTAAATTAAAATTTAACTAAGATACGTGGACACACTTTGTGTGTAATCATCTAGGCCACTTTCTCAGTGGCATTAGGTGGAGCGTGCCGAAATTCCAAGGACAGTGTCATGAAACACTCCGGGGAACCCATAGAGGATGAATTTAACACTATAATGATGTGTCACCTCATACGAATTCTTACTCTTAATTATAATCATGTTTTCTTGATATCTCGAATAAAGCGAGTTTCATGCTAATTCCATCAACCCATGTTCTCAATTATTCTTGCTTTGAATTTCTAGAATTGAACTTTCCCATTCCTCACCATGGCCATTGATTTATTTAGGATATATCAATTCCACCAAAGTGCTAGAGATATCTACTTCAGTTATGGAACAGAAGGGACAAATCCTTTCATGAATTATCAATTAATGTGGTATCACTCATGACGCACCCAACGTATCCTACCATGTTACGAATAGTGTGTTGTCATAGTTTTTTTCAATACATCTATGTATGCGAGTTTTAATACCAATTAATAATAATCTTAAAGTCTAAGGACCAATACACGCATTTGCGATAGAAACATCCAATGACACTATGAAATGTGGAATTCCTACTGGCGGGTCTCATTCTCATAATATCATCCTGGATATTATGAAGGGCTCACACCATGAAGAGGTGACTAAATTTTTTATGAGTCCTCACCCCTAATGGCCTGTATAATTTTTGTTTTTAAAATAACATCATCCGGCCATAGAATAAATTTTCATGAATAGTGTTACGAAACTTCTAGGTTCTCATCATATCAAGGATCTACTATGACCCTTTAATGAAACAACTATCCATAGGAAATTATAACATGCATTCTCATGCAGAAGAACAATCAATATGTGATAAGGTATTTACTACTGAATAAAGTAATATATAGTTGGTTCTAGGACACCAACACCAACATTTATGCCACAGAAATACATGTTTTACCATTATTTTTCTATTTTTATGAAATTAAGATTCAAAAAAAAAAATTAAGTGACCTAAAATTATTTATATCATAGATTAAAAAAGGTTTTCCTTCCATATCCATGTTTACTAAAACTATTTTTAAATTGGTTCTTAGAATTATCCGTCTATGATGGAATCCTTCGATATTACTTAGTATTAATCGGGTATAAGAGTAAATGATCCCATCATTATTCAATATATGATTGTTTAATGTCTATTATTTTGTGATTTTTCTAAAACCCATTTAGTTTACATGGTTATACTATGGTGAATTGGTAAAATTTTATGGATCTTGTTTACATCATACGTGTTAAAATGTAATGATATGATGATTTTTTATGATATTATGGAATATGTAAGTATGGTTTTCGTTATTATTTGGGTGAGATCTATATCCCCCCAAAATTATTTGGTTAAATTATTATATATCATGATATAAAAATGGGAAACAAGTCAATGATATTGATTCATAATGGGAAACAAGTGATTCCTAAACCACTATGCGAAACAGGTGAGTCCCGACCCACTATAGAAGATTGGTGCATCCTAATACACATTGGGAAATAGATGATAAGTCTTGATCCAATATTTTTATTATCATAGTATTTAACCATGACATATAAAATGGTCTTAAATATTTTTAACGGTTCTACACATTTATTAAATGAGATTTCAGGAATGACTTATGATGATTTATAACTCTTATTGACTTGTTTTCTGAAATGAAAATGTTTTATGAAATGAATCATCATTATGGTCTATGATAGGTTTAATTTTAACTTTTTAGGTAATTTTCATTGTCACATACAATTATAATTATATAATTATATCATATGATAATATATTTATATCTGTTATGTTTACCTTTAATAAGAATCCAAGCTCATCCATGATTATATTTTCTTTTCCCAAATTATGGTAAAAGGTATTATATATGATATGTAAATGTGGGGTTCTAGTTATGAAGAACATAGAGGGATATAACATATCTCACTTTTGTAAAAATTGTTAATATGGTTATATTTCCAATGGCATTATACCAAAGTTACTACGGTGTGGATTATTATATTATGTAGTGAACAATCATATTTCAAAGTGGAATATTTATGTATGTTAGTTTTAAGTCATTACATCTAGGATTATACATAAACATTCATATAACAACTTATAATATATCCCATGGACTATGTCAGATGACTGCACAACTATGGTAACATGAATACTAAAAATAATATTCATTGATATCAAAGAGATTTGAAGTAAAAAAAGTATGAAACATTTTCAAAAATTATAAAAAGAATAGGTATCATTATTTTTTGAACAACCAAATGAAATGTTATGTTGCATCTTTATAATATTATGGTGCTATGAAGAGTGTATTGTAATGTTTCATGAGTAAGTTCCATTGGTTGTAACTATTTTTATTCTTCATTGTATTTAATTGTATAATTATTTCTTCATCTCCATTCAATTTCGTAACCCATCACAAAGATAGGTAATCGTGGAGTGGTTTGTAAAATAATGGATTTTGTAACACCACAACCCTAGATACCCAGGGTCGGTGCATTATTACATAACATTTGAATGATCTCAAGAGATCAGGTCTTGAATGAATGATTAAATTAGTATCCTTGGAAGTACATGATACATACATATGTTTTATGTTATATCATGAAATAAAAACAACGACAAAATTTTGTCACCCTTGAACACACTTATATCCCTTAGCTCATCCCTATAGGTCAGCCATAAAATAATTTTTCACATCTTGGGAATAGTACAACAAAAAAAAAGGTTATCTCAAATGCTTAGTAAGGATAACAATATAGCAGAAACTTTCATAAATAAGCATAAACATTTAAGGCAATGTATAAGACTAAAAAATGCTTTTGACCTTAAACAATGTATAATATGGAAAGATAAATCAAATAATTCCATTTACTTATTCACATGGATATTCTTTTAGTTGAATAATCAGATGCAATATCAATATCCAATTTCATAATGATGTAATTCATAATGCTGGACATCACAACAACATAGTCAAGGCCTCGTGCAATGACTACAGAAAATATTTTGTCAAGGCCTTGTGCCAAGACACTAGTTTGTATCATGGTACCTATTGATGCATGGAATATCTATATTGGGATCCACACGTCACTTACTATTTCAAATGCATTCCTCATATGAAATGGTTGAAAGATAACATAATCATTCATATTAAAAATAGAATACAAAATGTTAATAATTTAACCATAAACCAAGAATGGTATAAAAATAACACATTCATAGTCATACATATCACAAAACTGTCAATAACATGTGTATGATTGTATCATAATGAATCAACTTTAAACAAATGTAAAATATAATGATGGATGTTGACATAGATTAAATCAAAACTATTTGAGAGAAATATCTCAGTCTATTTTGAAAATATTCTTATTAGAGTTTAAGGAAATATTTTATGGTATTATAACAGATAAAAATAACCTCACCTGCTGTATAATTTAAAAAAATTCTTTCCTTAATTTTTTGAAAAGTTTATAAAGTACATTGTTTGGAAAACGACAGAATGATTCCTTTAAAAACATTTCATAAAAAGTCAAACAAGGGTATAAATGAATTTAAACCATAGTATAGTAAATAGTAATTTTTTTTGAAATAAATTTTTATCAAACATGATGTGGATGATAAAGAGGTCCCAATAGATACTCACGTATAAACAACCTCAGATATTAAAGAAATTTTATAATTAACCCTTACCTTGTAATTTTCCTTAGTTGCGGGTTGGTTAACCTCCTATATAATGGTGAAATCATTGTTATTAAATTATATGAGAACCACATACATAAATATGATATCATATATGATCTTCTAATATTTCATTGTTAATGATATTTTAGTAGTATCATCGTTTCGAGTGTTAATAGATTCATTTTATTTTATATGTATTGTTATGTAAGTAATGTTTTTTTGGGTAGTATGTATTTGATTGATATCCAGAATAATATAATGTTATTAAATATTGTTTTTTAATCATAAATTGAAATTTATTCTTTAATGGTTTTGATGGGGAATGAATCGCACCACGTTTGTGGAGATGGTAATCTGAATGTACACATGAGCGACAATATCATTATGTTGATGGAAGAATTGTATTTAATAGGATGGTATATCATATATAAAGAATCATTAACTTTTTATATTTATTATTTACAACAATTATACTCATTATTAAACCCATCCAAATAATTATGTGCTGAATAACAAACTACACCACGATGTGGAGATGGAAAGCCGTATGTACGCATGTATGGTGGCTTTTTCATTCATAGGATGGATAGAACAATGAATATGGTTATACCATATTTATAATAACATCATAGTATGTATATGTTACTTGAGTTATTATTTTTTTATGGAAGAAAAATAAAGAGGAAGTGGAAGAAGAAAAGAACATTGAAATAGGTTATAAAGTAATTACTTCTTCGGGTTCATCCTTTTGATTTAATCAAAAGATCTCATTAGATTGGCTTTATGATCAAAATAAGGACACTATATTGAATTGAAGGTAGTTGGAAGGATAATTGAGAATAGGATGGCCGATCCAAATGGCTTTGTAGGTGTGATTTTGAGATAAGGGGAAGTACCCTTTTATAAGAGAGGTGAGGGTCACTTTAGGAAAACCTTGAAATATTATTTTATTATAAAATCAAATTCGGTTTATAATGGATCTAAAAATATTTATTTCAAGTATATGGTAGGACTGGGTATAAAATCTTTCATACAATATGTTTTAGACTGGTTTTGGTCACTTTATTAACCTTATAATTTAGATTTAACTCGTAGTTAACTAGTTCAACTTTTACCATGTATTAATGTATTATAATAATAATTGGTAAATAAACATACTATAAATAGACAATAAAACCCCATGTGGTTTATTATTTATATATCTAATATTATCTATGTAATATATCTAAACCATATATTTTTAGGAATATTATATCAACTAATTATATAGTATTTGTTTTAAAAAACTCATTTATGTCATTTTTGACACTATTTGGTATTTTGTTTTTGTGAAAGTCTGTAAAACATTCTGAATTCGGAATGATTTATTTAATCAACCCTAACATTTCATATTAACCTATAATATTAGTTTAATTCAGCTGAAGTCTCAATTAACATTTATGTGGATATTTATAATAGCAATTATTTGAATCTTTCATTAATATCGTAATTACTGAACCATCATTGTGTCATAAATAAATTTAAATATTTAATGTCAAAGAATTATAAATAAAATACCATTATGTAAGAAATAATTTTATCTTTCTAATGAATATTTATATTATAATTTATCATAGGTATAACCTTATATTAAAAATGGTTTAGTTATTAAACATTGAATTTTAATCTTCTAAATATTCTTTAAATAAAATAATAATAAATGTTCTCTTATAATCCAAGTGAAACAAAAGGATCATATATTAACTTTATGGTTGACTTTGGTCTAAATTATCTTATCCAAAAGAATTATAAAATTTTTAGTCTAATTATAATACCATTTTTACCTTTAATTACCCTATTTACTTTTAAATATTGTTAATAAAATTCAAAATTTTCTATTTACAAAAAATTATTTTCATCCTATTGAACCAAAATTTTTCATACTGATGTCAAACGTTTCACTTAGATTTTTTAAATTCAATCAACAGAAGTGGTAAAAATTACCTTTTATGCAAATTTTCAAATGTGCCTAGAAGGTGGGTAAAAGACAGTAAAAAGATCAATAAAATTTTATATATTTAATCTTATTATAAAAGGACTCCAATGAATTGCATTGAAATAATATAGGAATTGTGTTTGATATAAAATAAATTTAAATAAAATAAATAATTAATTAATTAAAAAGTCGATTTTAAACAATAACACAATGTTTTTTACTATTCATAAAAAAATGTATGTTTTCAGAAAAAATACAAAAAATTCACCCTAAGATAATTTTGATAATATGAATCCAAAAATGAAGTCCATTTTTTAAAATAAAATTTAGAAAATTCCAAAAAAGTAGATGTTACTATTCATAACGGCTACTTTGATTGGTCGTGGTGTGCTAGAACTCAAAATAGAGTGCATGCTATTTTATTAATCCAAGGAAAACATACTGTGGATGCTTGAGATGTTACATTCATCCCTCCTTAAAAAAATTTTGTACCAGAAATTTCTATAATATTTCTGCATAAAATGATTCATGAGGTTCTTCATTAAAAGTTCCTTGGGTTTCCACGTTGCCTCTTATATATTATGGTTTTTTCATAGAACATTCACCAGACGAGTCATCCATTTTCTCAACACTTGTTCTCTGGTATCAAGAATTATCATAGTCTCTTCACAATAAGACATATCGGGTTCTAGTTCTATTTCATCATAGGTGAGTATATGCATTGGGCTATGCATGTATTTTCTCAACAGTGATATATGGAATACATCATGAACATTGGAGAGACATGGTAGCATTTCCAAATGGTAAGATACAACTCCAATTCATTCTAGAATTTTGAAAGGTCTGATGTACCTGGGACATAATATACCATTCTTATTAAATTGTATAACACCCTTCCATGTAGATACCTTCAATAAAATATGATCTCTTAATTTAAATTACAAATCCTTCCTTCGGTTATCGGTATGTATCTTTTTCCTTCTTTGAGCTTCTTTGACATGGGTTTGGATAATCTTCTCCTTTTTCACAGTTTCCTCAACAAGTTCTGGGACTACAAGTTTTCTTTCACCAACCTCATCCCAACAAGTTGGTGTGTGACATATCATTCCATATAACACATTAATGGTGCCATCTGAATACTTTAATGGAAGCTATTGTCATAGAAAAATTCTACCAGAGGTAAGTACTAATCCCACATAACTTGAATGTCATGTGAGAAAGATCTCAACATGTCTTATAAAGTTGGAATAGTCTACTCTGATTGTCTGTCAGTTTGAGGGTGGTTGGAAGTGCTCAAACCAAGTTCAACATCCAAGGCCTTATCAATAATTTTCAATATTCTTGATGTAAAACGACGATCACGATCAGAAAAAATTGTTATGTGTTCACCATGATATCATACACCTTCATTAATATACAGTATTGCTAGACGTTCAAGTTGTTGGTCTTCTATTATATAAAGAAAATGTGCTAACATGTAAAGACGATCTATAATGACCCATATTGAATCATTATTTTTAAGAGTCTTCGGTAGCCCCATGACAAAGTCCATCGTAATATCATCCTACTTCCACTCAGATATGGGAAGAGGTTACATGACTCTTCTAGGATGTTGTATTCCAGCCTTTACCTATTGATAAAACATAAACCTTGACACATAATCCGCAATCCCCCTCTTCATGTTGTCCAACCAAAAATGTTCTTTCAAATTTCTATAAATCATAGTTCTACCAGTGTGTATAGAGTAATTAGTGATATGCGCATCATCGACCAACTCCCGTTTTAGAACAGGTATGTCAGGAACACAAATACTCTTCCCAAATTTCAAAATCCTATCTTCATATACGATGTCGATCAATCTCTCATTGTTCACAGCTTTATTTTTCTTTTTAAACTCTTCATAATTAGATTGAGAAATTTTTATCTTTTCTAGTAAATATGGTTTGGAAACCATTTGAAAAATTAATTATGTTTCACTTTCATTGATTATTCCCATATCCATCATTACTAGACCCATAAACACATGATCCCTTTTAACTCTAATCTTGTACACAACTCCATGATACTTTTGCTTAAAGCATCTTCAACCTTAATTTCTTTCCCCTAGTGGTAATGTATGAAGAAATTATAATCTTTGAGTAGTTCAATCCATCATCTTTTCCACATGTTAAGTTCTTTTTTGAGAAAATATACTTCAAAATCTTTTGATTAGTATATATCTCACATTTTTCACCATAGAGATAGTGTCTCTATATAATCAGATAAATTATTACAGCTGCACACTCAAGATCATGAGTGAGATAGTTTATTTCATGACTTTTTAGCTTTCTTGATGCAAAGGTAATAACTATATCATTATTTATAAGGACACAACCAAGTATTTTCTTTGAAGCATCACTATAAATATCCAACCCATCATTCACTGATGGTTTATTCAAGATTGGGGTATTGAATAATCTTATATTTTGTTCTCCAAAACATTCATCAAAATCTTCTGTTCAAACAAATTTAACCCCTTTACGTGTGAGCTTGGTTTGTGGGGTGGCCAATTGGGAAAAATCATAGATGAAACAATGATAGTAACCTGCTAAACCAAAACAATTGTGTACCTCAGTTATACTCGTTACTGCTGGTCATTATTATATTGCTTTTGTATTATAAGGATCAACATAAGATTATATCCTTAGACACAATATGGCCAAGAAATGAAATCTCCTAAATTAGGAATTCATGCATGCTAAGCTTCCCATATAATTCATTACTTATAAGAGTCTTTAGAAAATTCTATATGATATTATCATAATCTTCATATCATTTGGTGTATACGAAGATATCATTAACAAACACTACTAAAAGTCATCAAGATATTCCTTGAAAATCTATATTCATTAGATCCATGAAACTAGAGGGTGAATTATTCAGTCCAAAAGGCATTACTATAAACTCATAATTCCCATACCTAGTACAAAGTACTGTCTTTGGAATGTCTTACTTCTTCTCACACAACTGATGATATCCGGATTGAGGGAAAATCTTTGAAAAATATTGAAATCAAGGAACTTGATCAAATAAATCATCGATGTGAGGTTGGGGAAACTTGTTCTTTATTGTTATAGCATTGATATTCCTGTAGTCAATGCACAACCTCATAGATCCATCTTTCTTATTAACAAAAATAATATGGGCTCCCCATTGAGAAACACCAGGGAGAATAAGTCCTTTATTACTAAATTCCTCTAGTTGTTTCTTTATTTACACTAATTCCACAGTGTCAATTCTATATGAGGACTTTGATATTGTCCTTTAACCACAATATTAAATCAATGGAAAACTCAATTTCACATTCTGGATGATATCTAGGTAAATCCATCGGAAACACAACAACATATTCGTGAAAAATAGGTATGTCCAATACTGGAACATTCCTTTCTTCACCCATAGTTATTTCACTCTCATTCTCCCATGTAATTTAACTAAGTAAATCTATAGGGGTGGATCTAGATAAGAATCAGATGGTGATATTTCTAATCTAAATACAATTTACTCCTTATCATCATAAAAAATTATATCCTCCTTCTTCATACAATAAATTCTATCATCATGGTTCAAAATCCAATCCATACCGAGGATTATATCAAATTAAATCATGGGTGTGATGATGAGATCATCAGATAAAAAACAATTATATTCCCTAACAAGAACTGATTCAAAAAACATTTCTGCAATGATACTTCTCTTATGAGTTTTGACAGACAACTTACTTGTTAAATCAAATTAGAAATATGCAATTCTCTTAGAAAATGTGGAAGATATGAAATAATGAGATGATACAGAAATAAATAAAGCATTGTCTAAAATTTAGGAAACCATTAAATTACCTTCCACCATGTCATTTATAACTTCAACCTTAGTATTAGTGATCGCATAATCTGGACCTTGCTCTCTTGGCCTTTTCTTTGGTATGTTTCTTTGGCACATAAGACATTTATTTTCATAATTCCCCATTTCTCTAAAATTGTATAATTCATCATTGAAAGCCTATTTCATTCCCTTAAAATCATGAGCCTGATGGCCTTTTCACCACACTTGTAACAGTCTCTCATTCCCTTTGGGCAAGGACTAGTCTGTTTTTTCCTACAATTACTACAATATTGAAATTAAAATTTTCCCTTATTCCCATTATTTCCAATTCTAGAGTGTTGAAAATATCTCTTCTTCTCTTTATTTTCATTAAATTCATGAGACATAGAGAATTCCTTTTCTATATTGACATCCCATGAGACAATATCTTCGTATGATGAGAAGGATTTTGTGACAAATACTTGATGGGGAAATGGTTTTAACCAATAAAATAATCAATCAATCATACTCCCTAGGTTACATATATAATCTAATTCATGCCTTTCTTACCTTGTAAACATAGATTCATACTTTGTGATATTCTCCTTCTTATTATGCCTCAGACTTAGAAATTGTCTTTCTATATTCTATTGATGGTCACAAGGAAAGTATTTTTCTATGAAAATATCATTAAACACCCTATATTCCATATTTGATACATCTTCATCCTCCATTGTGTTTTTTATTAATTACCACCATTGATTTTCATCTCCCATAAAGTGATAAAGTGCCATGAAAACTCATTCCCTTTCTTTACTCCCAAACGAATGAAATATTTTATTAAGGAACTTATCAATGTATTACCTATAAATTGATTTTTAGTGCCATTGAATGTTTGTGGTTGTTACTACATTAACCGGTCTGACATTGATCCTCTGCATTCTAGACTTGGGTGCTCCATATGGTTAAGGTTATTATTCATAAACTAAGTTAGTTTTCCCAGTATGGTTCTAAGTTTTTTAGCACCGATTTGATCACCAGCTCCACTATAATTATCTTGATGTGAGGGAAATCACTACATGAATTATGTGCATTGATATTGTTTCCATTCCTTAAACTAGAATCAATTTCTATATAATGGCATACACTCGATTGGATTATGAATCACAACACATAATCACAAACATGTAAAACACTTAACATAAATTGAACAATTTATGGATATAATCCATAATCATAAAAAAATGTTCTCTTTGAGGATGTGTATACTCATAAATAATTCATAATAGTTTATGATGAAAATTAGAATTATCCTAAGCATATCCCAGTGGAATTTCATAACCAATAGTGCAGAAAGGCCCATTGTAGTGTAATAGGATACCTCCGGCCAATCCCGACACTCATTGTTGTAGTTTTTACCCCTATAGACATTTGTTCTAGAGTTGTCTCTGCCTGATAATATCAATACATTGGTGTATTTCATGGAAAAATCAAAAATTCTATACATTACCAAAATTCTAGGAAGTTCATCTATACACATATTCAATGTCTTTCTTAGGGTAATGTTCTCTAATCAGTGTTTTTCTAAATCTAGTTTTTGTGGTTTGTATAAAAGTTCCTCTAACACCAACTGTAATGCCCTGAACCTAGTCACCCAGAGTCGGTGCATTATTACATAACATTGAAATTATCATAAGAGATCATGTCCCGAAAGACTGATGAGTTTAGTATCCCTGTAAGTACTAGATATATACATAAGTTTTACATTACATCAGGAAATAAAAACAATAACAAAATATTCCCCTTTTAACACTATTATATCGATTAGCTTATCCCTGTAGGTCAACCAAAAAATAATTGTTCACATCTTAGGATAAATAAAACATAGAAAGGGGTGAGATTGGATTCTTAGTAAGGTTTTCAATATTGCAGAATCCTTCATAAAAAGCATAAACATTTAAGGAAATATATAAGACTAAAACAAAATCCTTTCAAACATGATCTCAGCATAATATGGCATGATGAAAAAAATAATGTCATTTACTTATTCACATGTATATTCAACTAGACGAATAATCACGTGAAATATCAATATCCAATTTCATTATGATGGAATAAATAATACTAGATATCATAACCACATAGTCAAGGTCTCGTCCCAAAACTACCTATAAGATTTTGCAAAGGCCTTTTTCCAAGACACTAGTGTGTCTCATGAGACCTACTGATGCATTGAGGAGATATAGCGGGCTCCACCTGTCACATACATAGTCCAATGCATTCCTTATATGAAAAGGTTGAAACATAACGTAAAAATTTGAATTAAAACAAGAATAAGGAATGTTAATATTTTAACCATAATCCATGAATGGTAAAAAAATAACACATCCATAGTCAACCATTGAAAGAGCACTATCGTGGGCTCCCTCAAATGATTAGTGTGATTTTGGTGTACTTAGGTGCAGCAGAGTGGCTGACCCAAGTCATCTCTCAAAGGAGGAAGTAAATTAAAATGAATTCATAAAGGTATTATAAAAGGAAAATCGAATATAATTAAAACACTAGTTTAAAGGATGGGGGTGGTTTTTTATCTTTTATAAAACATGAAGAAGTTTTCCAGAATAAGATTGCAATTTTTTTTTAATTTGGAAATGATTTTTGATTAAAAAGACACAACCAGAAGATGTTCTTTTAGAAAATATTTTAAAAGGCGTAATAGATGTAACTCGACCACTTCACTATATTAGTAATAATTTTCTTTTAAATTATCATTCACTTAATTATTATCCTGTAATTTGTTAAATCTCTAACCCTATGAGAATTATCTTTACCATCAAGATGAAGTGATATTAACCCTAGGCTAACATCAGAACATGCAATCACAACACCCTACTTTGATTGATGTTCTAATATTAGAATATATTCAGTGGTAAATTAAATAGCATTTCCCCTATAGAAATTAGAATTAATTGAGTTTAGGGATTATATTTGAACACTACAAATTGATCTGTATGGTTTTGTATAACCGATTAAATTTTCACTCTCACAACTTACACTAAATCTCGTCCTCGCGTGTTTTTGAGTTAATTGTTAAATTTCTTGCTTAGATTCAATTAAATTAAAAAATAAATTAATTGATCATATTATGTGAATTAAAGTATATCATTGATTCAAAATAAATTAAGGTAGAAGGTAAGAGATATATCGATTACTAAAAGACTACTCTTCCATGGGTGGCGTAATCATCGTAGAAGCGAATTGCATTTGCAACGGTTTATAATGGGTATAACCCAATAACACTTCTACTAAATAATTACTACCATAAGGGGAATATTAAGAGAATAATAATTTTGAATAAATAAGAAGAACATAGAATAAATAAAAGAAGTAAAAAGAAATTTATTATACAAACAAAAGCATTACAACATGAAGGTGAAGAAGAAGGCTTTGTCGAAGGGTTCCTTTCTTCAAGAGCTACCCTTATTGAAATGGTTGGAGAATTGGAGTGGATCAATTTATAATCTGCCCTCAACTTCTAAATTCATGTAAAAACCCATCCAATGGAGAAAAACACTAATTTATAGAGTGGTGGGGAGGATAGGTTAAAATTGGTTTCAAGTGTGAATGGGGAATCTCAGCAAAATATTTTATGTCCAATTACACCGCCCGTTTGACCATGAAAACACATGAATCATCAGTCCTTTTAAAATGTTGATTCGCACAAAAATTGGTCCTATATCTCCCCTCAAAATTTGGGCCTGATCCAATCACGTATGAAGATGATATTTCCCAAATATAGAACCCATGTCCATTCTGCCGACTCCATCCCGCCATTGACTTAATGACCCATTTAATCCACCCAAATGGACTCTTTAGCTCTAGTGTCCTGAATCAATGTTGTATAACATTAAGTTAGTAACATTGTTAAAAAAATTTAAGTTCAAATAATAAATATTAAAATATTTATTTTTAAAATACTATAGTACATTTTAAAAATATAAAACTGGAATTTTCATCAAATTTTCAAATGAAGGATAAAATCCAAAATATTTAATAAATGAATATATTTAGCACAATGTGAAAAAATTATGTGATTTATTATCAATAAAATACTCAAAATATAGTGTTTTATCTAATCTACCACACATACCCTTTTGCAGTCTTGGTCCAAACCTCATATCAAGTAAACATCAATATCAAATCAAAACCAATTTGAAAACACATATCCTTGAGATTCAAAAATTCCTCACCAAGAAACAAAAGATATGATGCCTAATAAAAAAAATTATGTAAAGTTCATCGTTAATATAATTCTACAAATTTCCACTTTATTTATCCTCTCATGTACAAAGCACTTACCTCACTTGAATTTTCACTTATCACACAAATATCAATTTTTTTTCTAATGCCTTCTTCATCCAAAATCATACAAGGGTCACCATAGGATTGATAAATTTCTACATATCCATTAGATGTGAGTCATAGACACATGTTTATCATATGTAATTTTCAGGGTTGTTCTGTGGCTTTCATTTGGTAGGATTATGTTGTGAAAAATTATGAGGCTGAATGAGGAAGGCATTACTCTTTTTGAAGAAAAATTGCATTAATATAATTTTCAATTAAATATGGTCTCATCCTCAATCGAAATAGCATTGAATCATGTTCATCATCATGAAAAATAAAGGAATGTGGGCACCAGTCCGCATTTCAGAAATAAAAATGTCAATCTTCTCGAACATGATTTTCTTAAAATCTTCAGATAGGCAAAACTTTCCCCCTCTATTTGAAGCTCCAGAAAGGCACAACTACTTTTATCATGAATGATCCAGAAAGGCACACCTTTCAATATAATTTTTTTCTTCCACAACAAACACATATATTCATAATTTAATTTTTCAGCCGAAGTATCACAAAATGTTGTAGCACAACACAAGATAGATTCCCCCACACTTAAGCTCAACCAGATTGTGCAATTTCACTGTATGAGTTGGTTTGATAGGGAAAATTATCTTTTAATGTGGATAACCTAACTGGTTGTTCATGGCTTCTAAGGGCTAAAAGGATTAAATGTTCATGGTAGGCCATTAAAAAAGTATTCCTTTAAATAGGGGATTTAATACCAAACAAATGCCTCAATCATTTAAACATAAGTACATCAAACCCTCAATGTTTGACAAGAATAAATCAAATTTTGTTTAAATCAAGCACGGTTAGGTTCTCTCAAGAATTGAGGTGAATTTAATGAATATGAAAATAATAGTTTAGAATCCTTACAAGAATTTGGTTTCAAATACAAAGACAGTGAGATGTGGCATGCGATTCAAAATTCATTATACTTTTCATGAAATTACTAAATATTTGAACTTGAAACAAAGTCATTTAAGTAATGATTTAACCTTATTTTCGATGGATAAATTAGTTCAATTATTTATATGGATTTCAAAATGGTTGTGGAGAATAATTTTCGCTCAAAAGTTTCAAAAACACCACGAAAATTGAAAAATAAATACTCAAAATTTGAAAAACACAAATTGTTTTTAAAAGGAAAACAATTGACATTAATAAACTAAAATGTTCCCTACCCCACACATTAAATATTTAATTCTACTCAATTTGAACCCATGAGATGATATATGAACATGAAATGTATAATTTTAAATAGGACAATGAATAAAAATGTTAAAGGGTTAGGAACAGCCTGATGGGCTCAAGTGATGATGGGGGCATGTAGTGTGATAAAATCCACTACATCAGTAAGAATTCCCTCAAAGTATCTCTTCAAAATTTTCCCACTGACTGTAAATCTCTTTCTTGTGTCCTCTTGTGTGATCTCCACTACACCATAAGGAAAAACATTAGTCAAAACATAAGGACCTAACCACCTAGAACGCAACGTACCAGGAATCAGCTTCAGTCGTGAACTACAGAGAAGGACATTATCTCCAACATGAACTCCTTTTGATGGATCATTCAATCATGAGATAATTTTGATTTTTCCTTATAGAGCCTTGATTTCTCATATGAAGACAATAAAATCTCTTCATGCTCTTTAATTTTCATCTTCCATTGGATTCCATCTCGGGCCAAATCCATGTTTCATTTCTTTATAGCCGAATAAGCCCGATGATCAACTTCCATGGGGAGATGACATGTTTTCCCAAAAACAATCTGAAATGGGGACATAATAATGGGTGTCTTGTATGCTGACCTATAATCCCACAATGCATCATCCAAGTAATTGTTTCAATCTTTCCAATTTTGCGGCACAGTTTTCTCCAAATTTTTATTCAAATTTATATCTGAAACCTCAGCCTAACCATTTGTTTGAGTGTGGTATGGTGTTGAGGTTTTGTGTGTCACCCCATACTTACTATGAGAGGATGAAAAATTCCGATTGAAGAAGTGTGTCCCTTGGTCACTGATGATGGCCTTCGGTACTCCAAACCTTCAAAAAATCTGTTATTTGACAAAGTCCACAACAACATGAGAATCATCAGTGCTGGCAGACTTATCCTCCACCCATTTACTCGGAAAATCAATAGAAAACCAATATTTATTAAAACCCAAATGAACTAGGAAAAGGACCTATAAAATAAATTCCTGATACATCAAAAATCTCACAGAATAGTATGGGTTATTGGGGCATCTTATGTCTCCTAGAAATGTCCTAGTGTGTTGGAATATAGATAATGACATAAAAAATACATGGGAATCATTGAATAAGCTAGGCCAATATAATCTAGAGTCCAAAACATTCCTAGCTATCCATTGGGGTCCAAAGTGTCCTCCAGAAGAATGTGTATGACAAAATTGTAAAACAGACTCCAACCCATGATCAGGAACACACCTCAAAATAACTTGATCACTACACATGTGCCAGAGTTATGGATAATCCCAAACATAATACAGTGAATCACTTTTTAATTTTTGAACTTGATGTTTCATTAAATTATCTAGGATTTCAGAAGCCACAAGGTAGTTAACTAAATCTGTATACCAAGGATGCATACCTAAGATGGAATAAAGATGCTCATTGGGGAAAGTGTCCCGAAGTGGTACCTGGTCCAAGGTTTCATCATCTAGTGTGTGAGTAAGCCTACTCATGTGGCCTACGTCCAAGTTTTCTGACCCCTTTTGTCCTTTATCTCAATATCAAATTCCTAATGGAGCATCCATCGGATCAGCCTGGTCTTTGCATCTGGCTTCTACAAGAAGTACCACAGAGCTGCATGGTCAGAAAAAAACTACTTTAGAGCCCAATAAATATGAATGGAATTTATCTAAAGCTAATATGACAGCAAGAAAATCCTTTTCCATGGTTGTGTGATTTTATTGGGCTGAATCCAGTGTCCTCGATGCATAGGCGATAAATGTGAACGTCCCTCCAACCTCGGAGATAAGACGACTCCAACCACGAAGTTTGAGGTGTCACACATAAGCTCAAAAGGAATATCCCACCGTGGGGGCTGTTGGATCGGTGGAGTGTTCAGACACATATTTAAGTCATTAAAGGAAGTCATGAATGAATCATCAAACAAAAAATCAAAATCCTTTTGAAGTAATCGTGACATAGGAAAATCAATCTTACTAAAATCTTTGATGAAGTGCTGACAAAATCCTGAATGCCCTAGGAAATATCTAGCATCACGCACACATGAAGGATATTCTAAGGATAAAATAATATCTACACTAGATCTTTCATGTTCTATCCCATGTTTTGACACTACATTCCCTAAGACAATTCCATTCATTACCATAAAATTACCCATTTCAAAGTTCAGGAACAGATTCTTCTCAATACAATGATTCAACACCTTTCCAAAACTACTTAGACATTCATCAAATGAAAACCCATACACTATAAAATCATCCATTAAAACCTCCATGAAGGTCTCAATAAAATCATAATAAAATACTCACCATGAATCTCTGGAAGGTACCTGGGGAGTTTCATAGTCCAAATGGAATCTTTCGTTAGGGAAACTTACTGAAAGGACAAGTGAATGTTTTCTTCTCCTAATCCTCCAGATCAATTGGAACATGAAAATATCCATAAAATATATCAATGAAACAATAATGTGTTTTCCTAGAAAGTCCCTCAAGCATCTGATCAATAAATGTGAGGGGGAAATGGTCCTTGTGGGTAGATTGATTTAGTTTCATATAATCAATACACACGTGCCAACTGTTTTGCACCCTCATTGGAACTAACTCATCTTTCTCGTTTTTAACAACAGTAACACCACTATTCTTAAGCACAGCCTGAATATGACTTACCCACTGAGAATCTGAAATGGGATAGATTATACCTGCCTCGAGAAAATTTCCACCTCTTTTTTAACAACCTCCAGAAGGGTTGGATAGAATCTCCTTTGTGTTTTCTTCACCGGTTTAGCCCCATCCTCAAAAATAATCCTATGCATGCAAATGGATGGGATAATACCTGATATGTCAGCCAAGGTCCACCCATATTCCCTGATGTTCTCCCTCAAATGATTCAAAAGTTTTTCTTCATTTTCAATAGAGATATTGTTAGAAATGATAACATGTAATTTCTCACCACATAACAAGTATGAGTATTTGAGATCGGGTGGTAATGGATTGACTTCCCCTGTAGGGGGTGGTTTATTGATTGAGACATAGAAGGAACTGAAATATGTGCACAAAGTGCATAATTATTAGAATATAAATAATCACAATTAGAGAAATAAGCATCAAATCCATCAGCATACTCAATAGCCATGTCATAATTAGAGTTCACATGATCAAAATCAGAATATGATTCCATATCAAAATCAAATCTTAGAGTGTCTTCTGCATTAAAAATACGTGTGGAAGTACTCGTAGAAGTAAAACTAGAACTAATGCTTATAATCACCATAAATATAGGACAATCAAATTCCATGGTGTTTTTAATTGGTTGTTCAAAATGGGAGATAACAAACGTAGAATTATCATCTCAAGGGTACTTCATGGAATCCATAACATTAAATATCACAACTTCATCCAAAAATTCCATGGAATGTGTACCCTCATTGACATTTATGATAGTTTTTAATGTTTTCAGGAAGGTTATACCTAATATAATGGGTGCATGAGAACTTACCTGATCATCTTCTATGTAAAGCACGTTGAAATCTGTTGGAAAGATCATGATTTTACCCGGACAAGTACATCCTCAAGGACGCCCTCTAGATATGTTGTAGCTCTATTCTCCAAATACACCACTAATCTCATCAGTTTTATCTCACCAGCTGGAAAAGATGAGAATACAGAGTGAGGCATCACATTTATGGAAGCTCCCAAATCACAAAGTGCAACTCTCAAAAGGTGCATGGGGTGGTGAATGTCTCAGGATCCTTACACTTTTTCAGAATTGCTAGAGTTGGTGTAATGAATGTTGTCACATTCCATCCAAGATTGATCCTTTCATCTCCCTTGAGCCCTCTTAGATTGGTACAAAGTTATTTTAAAAAATATTCATTCCTTGGAATTTTCATAATGGATTCATGTAGAGGAATATTGATTTCCACACACTTGAATGTGTCCAAAACCCCCTTTTTCATTACTTCTTCAAACATATTTTTGGATTGAACTACCCTGTTTGGAAAAGGATGGGGTTTAGGAGGAACATCATTAATCTTTTTCTAAACTTTATATTTCTCCTTGGGTTTCTCATCAGTTGATGTGGAGTTGTGCTTTATTGGAGTTGAGGATAATCCCGGAGGAATCTTAGATGGAGAAGCATCATTTGTTTGCTTCCCAATTCTCAATGTGATGGCACTGAAATTCCCCTTTATATTTGGAGTGGGTTGGGAAGGTAAATTTTCGGAATTCTTACTTACATGTTCAGGGAGGGCGGTGGAAATCTGGCTCATTTGAGTCATCAACTCCCTCAGCTCCGAACCTTGACTCTTGAGCTCATTCGGTTGATTATGAACAATTTTTTTCAAAAGGTCATCAGTGTTAGAATCAACCATGTAAGGGTGATTCCCTTGTTGTTGGGTTGTTTATTCTTGAGATTCAAATCTCCATTGGGGTTGTTGGAAACCCTGGTGGTATGGTGGAGGCTGCTGGACGATTTGTTGATAAGAGGGCCTTTGTTGTCATCTAGAGCCATAGCTCATGTATGATTGATCCTTCCACCCTTGGTTGAATGTTGGATCAAAAATGTTTTTGGTATATGGTTTTTATTGTAGTTTATGATGATATGGATTCCTGGGGAACACTACTGCACAATCTTCTTTTTCTTGGAGTTGTGGGAAACAGTCAGTTCAGTGGCTTGTCTCAGTGAAAATACGACAAGGCCTTGAAGGAGGGGGTTGGGATGTCTTTTGAGCCAACGAGATCTGTCTCACCATAGTTTTCAATTCTTCCAACGTGGTATCAATCAAATGAATTTCATGAGAAGATGGACTTACCTAATGTACTCCCCGGACATGTGGTGTTCCTCAATCACCAAATTATTTGGAGTTTGGAACCATTTTCTTAATCAACGCATGTACAGATATTGGTGTCTTGTCTACCAATGAACCTCCCTCTACAACATCCACCATGCTCCTCTCCATAGGTGTGAGTCCTCCGTAAAAGTATGGGATGAGTAGTTTCTCACTAATATGGTGATGTGGGAAGCTTGCACACAACTTCTTGAATCGCTACCAGTTCTCATACATTGATTCCCCTTGTGCTTTCTTGATCCTAAAGTTCGATTTACGAATGGAAGTGGTCCTTGATGATGGAAAAATTCTATGCAAGAAACGATGTTTTAAATCATTCCAACAATTTACATTTTTGGTTGTAAATAATACATCCAGTCTTTCACAGCTCCATCATGTGAGAATGGGAATGCTCTTAGTTTTATTTGATCATTTGAAACATTTATTGGTATTAGGGTTGAGAAAACAACATTAAATTATTTGTGGTGTTTATTGGTATCCTCACTATAGATTCCATGAAATTTTGGAAGCTGGTGAATTAATCCAGATTTCAGTTCAAAGCCTGATTCGAGATTTGGATATGCAATGAAATTATGTTGATAGTTAATATCAGGTGCATCCAATTCTAAAATTTTTCTATTAAGTTTATTTCCATTATTGTCAACCATTGGTTCTTGTTTTATATATTAATTTGAATTTCATCCAATTTCAATGTTCTGATAGTGGAGTAATTCTACAACTGGTTGAATGTTAGAACTTCCCATAGACTGAGAATGTCTGATTCGTGCCATAAGGCTATGTTCAATCTCCGGGTCAATATCTAAGAGATTATAGGGATTAGTTTGTGTCATAAATCATTGAAATATAAAAAGGAAATAAAAACATGTTGACCATAATAAAAAGAAAATAATTTTGAGTTGGTCCGATAAAAACAAAGAAGAGGGTAAGAGAAAACAAATGTGAGAAAGGGGAAAGAAGAAAGAAAGAGGATAAAAATAATTAAATGAAACATAAAATAAATAATTATAATTTTTTGAATAAATTACATGACTCCTGGGAAATGGTGCCAATTTTAAAGAGCACTTTCGTGGGCACCCTCAAATGATTATTGTGATTTTCGGGTCCATAGGTGCAGTAGAGTGGCTGACCAAGGCCGTCTCTCAAAGGAGGAATTAAATTAAAACAACTTCTTAAAGGTATTATAAAAGTAAAATAGAATAGAATTAAAAAACATCTTGAAACGATAGGGTGGTTTTTTATCTTTTATAAATCTTTATGAAGTTTGTTGGAAGAAGATTTCATTTTTTTTGTTTTTAATTTTGAAATGATGTTTGATTAAAAATACACAACAAGAAGATGTTTTTTATAGAAAATATTTTAAAAGGCTTAATCGATATAACTCTAACCCTTCACTATATTATTAATATGTATCATTTAAATTAACATTAACTTAATTATGATCCCTTAATTTGTTAAATCCAAAACCCTATGATAATTATCTTTACCATGAAGATGAAGTGAATTTTACCCTAGGCTATCTTCAGAACATGCAATCACAACACCCTGATTTGAATGATGTTCTATGATTAGACTATGTTTAGTGGTAAATTAAGGCACAATTACCCTCTGGATATTAGAATTAATTTAGCTTAGGGATTAAATTTGGACACTAAAAATTAATCTGTATGGATTTGTATAACCGATTAAGTATGTACTCTCACAATTTAAATAAAATCTCATCCTCGGGTGTTTTTGTGTTAATTATTCAATTTATTGATTAGATTCAGTTAAATTAAAAACTCAATTAATTGATCATATTATTTGAATTATAGTATATCATTGATTCAAAATAAATTAATGTATAAGGTAATAGATTGATCGGATACTAAAACACTACACTTCCATGGGTGGCGTAATCATCGTAGAAGTGAATTGTATTTGCAATAGTTTATAATGGGTATAACCCAATAACACTTCTAATAAAGAATTTCATCCAAAAGAGGAAGATTAAGAGAAGAAGAAATTTCTATAAAATAGAAGAAAATAGATGAAATAAAATAAGTACAATTAAATTTATTATACAAACAAAAGCATTACAACACGAAGGAGAATAAGAGGGCTTCGTCGAAGGGATCCTTTCTTCAAGAGATACCCTTATTGAAATGGTTGAATAATTGGAGTGTATCCACTTCTCCTCTTCCCTCAACTTCCCAATGCACGTCCCAACCCCACATAATGATAAAAACACCAATTTATAGGGTGGTGGGGAGGCTAGGTTCAAAGTGGTTTCAAGTGTTAATGGGGAATCTCGCCGAAATATTTTATACCAAAATTAACCGCACATTTGACAACAAAAACTTGTGAATAATCTGTTCTTGTTGAAGGATGATTCACACTAAAATGAGTCATGTAGTTCCTCTAAAAATATGGGCATGTTCCAAGCACAGATGAAGAATTTATGACCCAAATATAGAACCCATGTCTATTCTGTCGAGTGCATCCCACCATTGAATTAATGGCCCATTTAATCCATCCAAATGCACTCTTTATCTCTTGTTTCATGAATAAAAGTTGTATAAAATTAAGTTGGGAACATTGTTAAAAAATAATAAGTTCAAATAAAAAATATTTATTTATTTATATTCATAACAATACAGTACATTTTAAAAGGGTAAAACTTGAATTTTATTCAAATTTTCTAATGAATGATCTAATCCCGAATATTTCATAAATGAATTTATTTAGCACAATGTGAGGAAATTATAGCATTTATTATAAATACAATATTCAAAAAAAAATAGTTTTTTATCAACCATATTACAAAACCTTCAATATAATATGGAATATAGTATCACAATTAATCTACTTTAAACAAACATAAAATCCAATTAAAGATGTTGACATAGATGAAATCTATACTATTTTAATGAAATGTCTCTTTCTATTTTGAAATTATATAAATTTAATGTAATTATAAAAGAAAAAATTATTTTTATGATATTCTTATAAGCTTTTAATGGAATATTTATGGTTTTATAACAGTGGAAAGTATCTGCACCCACCGTATACGTTAAAAAAGAATTCCTACCTTAATTGTTGAAAAGGTTATAAAGTACCTTGTTTTGAAAATGACGAAAAGATTCAGTTCAAATTTTTTTATAAAAATTTAAAAAGAGGGTTTAAATAAATTTAAATCATAGACTAGTAAATATTAATAATGTTTTGAAATAAATTTTTATGAAACACGGATGTGGATGATAGTGAGGTCCAAGTAGGTACTCACGTATAAACAAACTCATATAATAAAGAGATTATAAAATTAACCCTTACCTTGTACTTTTCCTTAGTCTAGGGTAGTGTAACATCTTATATAACGGTGAAATAATTGTTATAAAACAATAAAAGAACCATATAAATAAATATTATATCATGTATGATCTTCTAATATTTTCTTGATAATTATATTTTAGTAGTATCATTGTTTCAAGTGTAAACTGATTCGTTTTCCTTTATTTGTTTTGTTAAGTAAGTTATGTTTTTTTGGGATAAGATGTATTTTATTCATATCAATATTGATATTATGTTCATAAAAATTAATTTTTAATCACTAAATGAAATTTATTCTTAAATAGTTACTATGGGGAATGAATCTCACGTTCGCGGCGGCGGTAATCTGTACGTACTCCAAATCGACAATACCATTCTACTGATGGTGGAATTGTATGTAATTTTATGGTATATCATATATATATAATAATAATAACATGTTATATTAATTATTTACATAAATTATACTCATTATTATACCCAAACAAATAATGATCTGTTGAAGAGAAAACTGCACCACGAGGTGGAGACGGTAAGCCGTACGTATGCATGTGTGGAGACTATTTCATTCATAGGATGGATAGAATAATGAATATGGTTATACAATATTTATAACAATATCAAAAAATGTATAAGGTAATGGAGTTATTATTTATTTATTGAAACAACCATGAAAGTGGATGTGGAAGAAGAAAAGAACACTGAAAGATGTTTTGAAGTAATTACCTCTTATTTATGATCGTCCTTTTGATTTGATCAAAATAGATCATTATGTTGGCATTATGATCAAATTAAGGACTCTAGGATGAAGTCAGGGTAGTATGGAGGATATTTGAGCAGAGTTTGGCTGAGACAAATTTCTTTGGAGGTGTGTTTTTTAAAAAAGGGGAAGTACTATTTAATAAGAGAGGCGAGGGTCACTTCAGAAAAAACCTGAAATATTATTTTATTATACAATAATATTCAGTTTATAATGGCTCAAAAAGGATTTATTTAGAGGATAAGGTAGGGATGGGTCACAAAGCTCTTAGACAATATGTTTTAGATAGGTTTCAGTCACCATTTTAACCTTATCTTTTAGATTTAACTCTTAGTTAAATAGTTTAACTTTAACAACGTATTCTTGTATTATTATAATAAAAGGTTTACAAAAAAAAATTTGAAAACCATGTGGTTAATTATTGACATATCTAACCTTATCTAATTCCTTCAGATGATCCTTATATTTTTAGTAATATTATATCATTTAATAATATTGTATTTGTTTTAAATACTCTTTTGTGTCAATTTTGACATTATTTGATATTTTGTTTTTTTGAAGGTCATAACAAATTTATCACTTTGAACAATTTTGTTAATCAACCATAACATTTCATATTCACATATAAAATTAGTGGAATTTTTCAGAAGTCCTAATTTACATTTATTTGGATATTTATAATACATTTTTTAATATATAATTAATAATATTATTACTAAATCATTATTGTTACAAAATAAATTTAATTATTTAATGTCTAAAATTTAGAAATAAAATACCATTATGTAGTAAATATTTCAATATTATTAATTAATATTAATATTTAAATTTATCTTATGTATAACCCTATATTAAAAATGGTTTAGTTATTAAACTTTTTATTTAACACTTTCAACTCGTCTACAAATAAAATAATAATAAATGTCCTAATCTAATCCAAGTGGACCAAAAGGATCATATTTTATTCCTAAGATTTATTTTGGTCGAAATTAATATATCCAATAGAATTAGGACATGTGTTAGTGTAACTAAAATATCATTTTTACCTTTAATTATCTTATTTACTTGTAACCGTGGTAAACAAAATTCAAAAAGTTACTATTCACCGAAAATTATTTTCATACAATTGAACCAAATTTTACTTACTCATGTAAACCATTTCTCTATGATTTGTGAAATTCAATTTATAGAATTGGTAAAATTTCGTTTTATGATTATTTGAAAATGTGCCTAGAAGGTGGGTAAAAGACAGTAATAAGTTCAATACAATTTTATATATCTAATCTTATTATAAAATTACTCTAATGAATTACATTGAACTAATATAGTTATAATGTATCTATCTTGACATACAAACAAATTTAAATAAAATAAAAAAATTATTTTAAAAAAAATTGGTTTTAAACAACAATGTCGTTTTCATTATTCATTAAAAAATGAATGTTTTTAAAAAATTAGCAAAAATTCACCCTAAGAGAAATTTGATTTTATGAATCTAAAAATGAATTCCATTTTTAAAAATAAATTTTATATAATATAAAAAATTGGGTATTAATATTCATAATGTCTTGTTTGATTGGTCGTGGTGTGCTAGAACTCAAAGTTCCATATCAAACAAGATATTGTATTAATCAATGATAAAGGTATCGTGGAAGATTGGTGTGTTACAGTTTTTCATATAAATTATTCATTATTTTCAATTCAATTAATAAAAAAATATCTTTATTATCTACTTATTTTGATTTTAAGAAACAATTTTAAATATCACATGGGATTGTGTTTAGTTTAATTCATTTTATTTTTTTATTTCAATTTTCAGAAATACATAATCTTTATCCACTCATTTTCGTCATGTATATGATGGAATATTTCCCCAAAGACGGGTGAAGTTAATAGTGATTGTTTTCATTTATGTAAGGGGAAGTGGGTAGTTATGATTGTTTTATAATTTCATGATTTTCTAAGGTATTACCTAAGTCATGTAGGGCAGATACACTATAGCTCTTACACATTTTTGGAAGGAGGGTAGAATAAGATTTTATTTTAACAAGGTATATTCACACCTAAACCATTAAACCATAGATTAGAGGTGATGAGATTGTGAATCCTATCACTTACTAGATAATAAGAATAATAGTTTAATAAATAATTTAATATTATATAAACACAACTGGAAAAAAAGCATGAGACAATCAACCTTCTCGTAATACTATTTTTAATCCATTAGTATTTGTTTATTTTAAATATTATAAAAATTTTAAAAAACACCCATTTTTATATCTAAAGTAATAACAAATAACTAATTTTATGAACTCTTCTCTAGAGGAAACCCTAAAGTTACCATATGAGATATATTTAACCTATGAAAAAATATCATTTTTATCAACCCTATTATATGTGTGTCCCTTACTTTCACTATGTCATGATAGGTGATTTAGTGCACAATACTCAAATAACAGCCCCCTTCAGTAAAACCTCATATACATTATAAAATCTTCACATCTCTTTCTGAATATCTCAGACCATATTTATACATGATTATTATAATCTCTATCAAATAATATACAAACACATTATACCATAACCAACCATTATTACAGAACTTATGTGTGACCACAATGCCTTTTGTATTATTGGAATCAATTATGAATTATTTAATTCAAAATTTTAAGAATGTATTGGCCTATAGTAAAATTTCAATGATTTTCAAGATATAAAATGGTTCATTGATATCTCGATCATACAAACTCATATATTATTATGAACATGTACACCATAATATATATCATATACACTACATGAATTTTAATAAAATACATTATTCCATGACAAAAATTGACCACTAAACATGTAATAATTCATTTTGGTATATTTGTTCATATTTATAAATGGTTCTTGAAATAGAATTACTAGTTTGATTAGATAAATCTCATATCATTCATCCATGTAGTTAAGCAGACCATATATCACTCATTAAAGCTTGGACATGAATTTTCATAGTCTAATTAAATCATTGGGACAGATGTCATAGTTTTCATACATGAGAAACAATACCATTTAGGTTAAACTCTATTAATAAAAAGATATACGACATTCCGAAGTAATAACATATTATCTTAGCCCCAATGTTTAAATAATAAGGGTATATAATTATAAAGTATCTTATTATATGTGTCATTTTGACCTCCTCTAGTGGGGATTCTTTAAAAAACACCCAAAATATATAAATTACCCATTGATATTCCATGTGATATAAATTCATTGGTTAATAAAGATAATAACTCTCCTTTTACTATCTTATGAGTTTAGTTTTTAATTCATGTCAAAATGTTATGTTCATACTAATCTTTAAAAGTCATCACAACCCATAATACACAACAATGATCATCGATTTGTGGAAAATCAGTGGTTTACTTTGAGTAAATTTTTTAATTATAATATTAATTTTATATATAAAGCACACATGAATGAGTAATAAAGAATACTATCATTATTATAAATCCATGATATAATCCAATAGGAAACAATCATTACATTGTGACACTTATGTATACAATATTCAATGAATCCACATTACCATCATTCTTCTATTTGGTTAATATCATTGTCAATGGATTTGATATACTATAATAAGTAGAAAACCTATATATATACATTACTATTATTAATAATAGCTACAAAGAGGTGGAATTTAAAAAGGGTGTGGTTGGTGCTTTTGTGAGACCCATGTACTATTTAAGAACAAATAACTCAATTATTATAACAATAAAGATAAATTAGTGTTAAAAATCTAGTAACCACATCATGTTTAATAATGTATTTCTTCATCAAAATATATTCTTTCATATCTTTATATGAAGAGATGGACTCTGAATTTTTTTTGAGTCCGCCATAGTGGATTGTTTGAATTTATAACTACTGATTTGATTACCATTGAGGTAAAACATGAAACAAGATTAAGATATCATATCATCCTTGTTGATTAGGAAACATGTATTAGTTTAACCTGTAATAATTACATCATCCTCACCATTAAATAATAAGAGCATATATTTACATTTTCTAATGTACTCAAGGATAATTTTTTGAAATCCAATTGTTGTCACCATTATTAGATTGGTACTTACATCGTATTCTTATAGAAAAAGAATTATAATCTTCACTGTATAACATGGAATATATGATAAATCCTATGGTGGATGCATAATAAATTATATCAATTCTTTTTAACTCTTTAAAATGATATTTAATCCTCATATGATTCATGATAATAAACACTAGTAAAGACACCTTCTTGGACTCCATGTAGATAAATTGTTTTAGAACAATACATATTTGTGCGTGGTGACTTGGAAAAAGAAACCTATTCAATATATCTTTTTATATCATAATAACCAATATGTAGGATACTTCACCCATTTATTTCATTAATAATAACCTTGAAAATAAAAAATAAATAGAATGTGATGTTGGTACATCATTTTTAAGAATGAGTATATTATCAACATAAAATAACAAAAATGACATGGGGCTTACCCTAATACACTTATAAAAAAAATTATTGAATTTTTAAAGTAAATGTTGCAACTATAAGAAGTGTTCTTAACTCCATGCATGGGCTATTGCAACGTCCAACCCCTAAAAGACTTGTTCATGACCTCAAAATCATCTTGTTATATCATATATATATATATATATATATTTATATCATTGACTGAATTACCATTATGGATATATATTTTTAAATTAATTTAATTTATTTCATAATCATAGTGAACATATATGGAAAGAAATATTTTAATTGACTTTATCATCACAACTGGAAAAAAATTTCTTCATTGTAAATACCATGAATTTTTTATAACCATTGGATACTAGACAATCATTATAGGATGACATGATTCTATCCATATCTGTTTTCTTATAGAAACCCATCATCACCCTATGGTTATCATCTATATAGTTGTATCCACAATGTTCAAAAATATGATAGTGTATATGGATTACATCTCAAATTATATGGCCTCTTCCCACTTCTCAAAATCATAACACTTAATGTTCTCTCAGTAAGTTGTGGGGTAATCATCTGTGAACAATATTTCATCATCATTTCCAATAAAAAACAATATCTCCTATATTTCAATCAAATATCATAGGACCTTAGATATTTATCTTTTCAATGATCTTGTTCTTATTTAATACATTGTTGTGGAAGTAATTCGTCTTCAAACATATGAATACTAAATTTTTTCGTTTTAGAACACTCCATATTTAGATTTCCTCCCACGGAATCTATAACATATATATTTCTTCTTATGAAATATTCCATTTCATGTTATAGAAACCTTTTACCCAATGGAATTATAATAATAAAATATCATAGTAAGAATAAAAAAACAATAAATATTACTTTTTAATTTATGGTGATGTTTTTCAAAAACCAAACATCATAATGTTCTCTATAACCCCAAATCATCATAAATGAATATTGGGAACATTTAAAAGTCCATATATCATGTGTTATAATTTTTATAACTTTATATGAAATGTGGTTAATTAAAAAGTAGTGGTTTCTAGAGAATATTCCCATAATTAAATTGGAGTTTCATATTGACAAATAATTAATAATGTCATTTACAAAAGGTTATGATTCCTTATCTCACACACCCAATTCCTCGGTGTTGTTCCAAGATGAGTGTGTAGTGTCAAAATTCTACAATATCTTATATTATTATTATATTAATATCTTAAGTATTAACCACCCTAATTTGATTGGAGAATCTGAATACTTCATCCTATCGGAATCTATACATCACTTTTGAATAGTGTGGTCCTTTCAAAATCTTTAAACTTGAATATAATTATAAATAAATTACCATATTGACTGAAGTTACCAATAAAAGTTACAAAAAACATACAATCATAAAATTATCGAGTACTTAGTGGTCCATATATGTTACTTTTTATTATATAAAATAATCAACTATTCATATCACCTTTTTAAGGAATAATTTCATAGGTTTTTTTCATAATAAAAATATTCATGTGTATCAAATGATAAATAATTGAATGGAATCGAAAATCCATCTCTATAGAGTCATTGAATTCATTTCTCATTTATTTTTACATGTAAATAATTATAAATATAAGTGGGGCTAGAATCAACCTTGAATATCTTATTATGAATGTTATACAATATATTATCCATATCATTCATGTATAAATAAATCTCCATATTCCCAAAGGCATAAATCAATTCATTCATATATCAATATAAAAACTTTTTTTTCATATTATTAAATGCAAATAAAATATTATCAAAAAATGATATAAAAATGAAGTTTCTATTTATGGATATTAAATAGTAACTGTTTCCCTATTCTAGGGCTAATACACTTGCTATAAATAGTTCTTAATTACTAACCTCAAACATAAAAACACTTTCCCCATTACCAAAATGTATATCTAAATCTATTTTCATTATTCTACAATCTTTCATATCCTTGGGTATTATAAAAAAAGTGTGTATCACACGTAGTATCTAAAAGCCATGAGTTATAATTGAAGAAGTTTATCTCTATGAAAAACTCATTCTATAAGATCTGAGTGATTCTCTTTTAGATAAATTATCAAATGTATATACCAATCTAGAACTACATTACATGTTAATGGTATAAGATATCCTAATATTATAATCATGATCCATGGAGTAATCTAAAACAATTACATATCTAAGGGTGAGTATCATGTTTTAAATATTATCATTAAGGATATTCAATGAATTCAATCCCACTAAAATGATTACACCATACATCATTTCATTTAGTTTATATGACCCATATATCACTATGATTTTGGTTTTATTTAGCATTCCCCAAATTACCTATCCATTTAGCTGGTCCATGTTTCTAATCAATTCAAATATGAATCTTGGATATATTGTTGGATAACTCATTTCTATAATCCATCATATGGATAAAAAATATATTTCTATTATATAATAATACAATTAAGGAATCCATGCTTTGTATAAATGAGACATTTCAGTTTAAATTAGGCATGCAATCCTATTAGTATTTTCCTTAAATTGCATGAATAATAAAGGATAATCCTCAAAAACCAAGATTTACCTGACGTGAAAATTTTGTGTGATTGAGTTCTAGACATGTGGTTTCTTTATAATGAATCCCCCACTTAGTATTTTTTGGTTTTTCTTAGTTACAAAATTTTTATATTCTTTATATGCATATTATTTTTAACTATTTTATCCCCTACAATATGAAAGTATCATGTATTCCTATATGGATTATTTTAAAACTATTCAAATAAATAGAACAAATATAATATTAACATTATATATATTAATATATAAATTGGAATGTAAAAAATAAATGAACAGAAAATTACATATCTTGACCTTTGAAACATTTGTTAAAAAATTTTTTGTTGTGGTAGATTGTCACATAGATTCAATTTCAAACCTCAAAGACTACATCTATGATTTTTCTGAGAAAAATAATTTTACAAGTCATTCTATACAACAAGGACTTCACAATGACATGATGATATCATCTAAGCCATTTGGTTCTTTGATGGTCTCTCCTCAAAGAACTATTTTGTGAAATTCCAAATGTTTTTCTTGTACCATTGGTTTTATAAATGATTACAGATTGTCTAAAAAATTTTGTAAGCCATTTTAGTGCCACAAGAAATTATAGTTTACCATTATAATTGATATTCATCTTAGGTTCATTATACATACTATATAATTAAAGTAATTAATCTTTATTATTTACAATACATTATGTTAATTAGACATTTTAAGTTCATTGGTGTGTTATGTAATTTATTCAAAACATGACCAAAAATATTATTTCTTGTGATTTTATGATTATTCTATTATTAATATTCTAAATAACCATAATTCTTATTTTTTATTTTTCAAAATTTTATAATAATGTGAAAAACCTTACATTTAGGTCCGTTAATATATATATGAATTTTAGACGCATATGTAAGATTTGTTTAGTGATTTGTAATCGGGAACTAATAAACATGTTATGTTTCTACATAAAGGAATATGTAAAGGTTATAAAATCATAAAAAGTAATAATTAAGGGTTGTAGTACTAATTCCCTAAACCTCTAAGCAATTTTCATTAGCCACATAATTGGGAATCATCATCCATAATTGTTAATCAAGAACTATGACATCTATATAATTGTCTCATCCAAATTTTAAAGGATACATAAGTTTTATATGGTCTTATATAAGGGTTACATTAAATGACTGAATAATATGTAAGTGTAACTTCAATCCCAGATAAGAAACATAACTGTATCAACATTTTCAAGTATCAATGAATGAAATTTCACAGGTTTCTAGGAGTTGTTGTGGTGAAATAGTTACTGAGATAATTTATTATACTCACATGAGTCTAAATCACTATTAAAACTTGTGTCAATCACTCCCTAATTCCTATGATTGTTCTAGAATATGAATTTGGTGATATTATGTTAATAAATCCACACATATAGAAACATGAAGTAATTATCAAGGGAATAATAATACATATATTTTTTGTTCATGGAAAAAAATTTATTTTATATTCTGTTACTGAGTGTAATAAAATAAAATTAGATAGATTTAAATAATGGAAAACTATAGTTTATGGGAATATGATTAGGACATTGAATATAGAGAAATTTATGTAAACATGAAAAATAGAAGCATCATTCTACATGAGACATTCCCATGTGATATCTTTACACATGATAGAGGATAATCAAGTTAAACAACACATATTATTTAAATAATTTTCCCTCCCTACCAGGGGTTGATACAAGTTTTTATATATTCATATCCTTGGCTGATGTAGTGTCAATTTTTATTGTTATTTTCTAATGTAATATTTATTTGAATTATATTTATTAATGAATAGTAATTATATTTATCCCACTTGTTTTTATTTTATTATTACATCATTCATTAAAATCACATAGTGATAGTGTAATATCTAATCAATGGTGTGGTATTTGTGAATTCCCACTCAGAGTTACAAAATTATAATTAATTTATACTCTTTATTTTCTATTAATAATAAGGCACCATGAAATGTTGTTTGTTTTTGTGATGAATGTCCACCACTCTTAATATCATTATATTCTCTACCAAATAGTAATTCCCAACATTATTTCAGGTGTATCTCTATTAAATGTAGTTTATTTTAGTTGGAGGGATGAAGTATCATATGATGGAGTCAGTTCCTGGAAGGTGTTATATAATCAAATGTGGTGTGTTCATTACTTATTACTATTAGAGGTGGTTATATTTTGTGTTATGAATATATCAAAAAATTATGCCATGATTCGCACTAAATGTGTGGGATCATCGTTCATTTAGGATATAATGATCCATCAATGTTAATTAAATAAAAAAAATGGATTATAATGGATCCTAAGAAAGACAACTTTAATAATGAGAACATTAACACTACCATCTATATGTGTTATTATTTATCTAGTATATGTTTCATTTAGTTTCCATAAAAATAAAAAATACCATTTTCTCTATTTTTTATAGTTATATATATATATATATATTAATAATGTGAATGAAAATTTAAAGATGAAAAATAGGATCCTTAATATATAGCCCTCGTCATCCGTTGGGTTTCACTAGTTGTAAAATAAAAATTTATTTATACTACCTAAGATAAGTGAGTCAAACAGTAGAACCATTTCAAGGGAACCAAATAGATTTATTAATATTATTTCATAATATGTAAATAAATTTTTTTCATAAAAAAATATTGAAAAATTGTTCTTTAGTCCCAGATGTACTCAAATTCAAATTATTATTATGCATGGATTAACTTCTCATAATCAAAGAAGAAGAGGTATATAATTCAAGGTAACAAAAAATATAAATTCATATAGAATACATATAATATATTATGTTTAGATATCATAATTTTATGAATCCTCCAAGCATCATACAACTAGAAACTAGAGGGAAAAAATGATAATAATTATAGAAAGAGTTTACCATACAAATTTTCCATCATGAATAACTCTAGGAGGAAGGTATGGTACATTTGGAAGAAATGATGTTCGAACTCACTCTAACATGTTCCTAGGATATAAATACAGTTTACCTAATTGATAAGATATATGTAGGGGATTAGTAACTCTTAGATATGCACTGGAGTAAATTTGTAAGGGTTAACCCGTAACATGACTCTCTTATCTTTTAATAAACCCTAAAACAACTACTATAATTCTCTTTATTCCTGGAAGAAGAAACCACTATGGTGATCATATTTGAAAAATTATTATAAGATATTATAAACATACCTCTAACTCCCACTACACTACTCCAGGAAGAATTATGTAAAGAATAAGAGTTAATAGTTGATCCATTATGAGGTGATTGTTTATTCTCACATTCATTTATTCCATTATATATTAAAAATTAATTGATCACTACATAACACATTTTAATGTATTAATATATATATATATATAAAAATGAGTAACATGATAATATTTTAATATATTTATTTTTCTTTAAATATGGTTTATGTATTTGATATATTTCATTACATATAACACTGAGTTTAAATGTACAATGAAGCACTTTTGAAATAATGTTATTTAATATGATATTTATCTCCAAAAAATGGTATTATAATTTATGAATATGATAATATAAATTATGAAAAATTATTTCTTACACATGTATAAAAGTATAACATTATTTATTAATTGTTTATAAATTAAAATAAAAACAATTTACTTCAAAAAATTCATTTTTAGAAAAATTGTTTGTATACCCACAATTAGGTTTTATATTAATAAATTAAATTAATTACTATTGAGGAATTATTTTATCTAAATATTTATATAAAATATATTAACTTTTCTTTAATGGTATTTAACAGTCAGAGATTTAGAATAGATTCAGGTTTTATTTTAAAATTTCATTTTTCTAAATGTGGGTTTTATTGTGATTTTTACACTTATATAAAAATGAATTTATTTCAAATATAGTAATTTTTTCGCATAATTTTTATTTCAAAATTAAAAATTCAAATAATCCATTTAATTTAATAATTTCAACGTAATTTTTGATTATTAATAATTGCTAAAATGGTAAAAACCATCTCACCAAGTGAAGGGTTAACATGGTTAAAAGTGGGCTAAGCTTAAGAGAAAAAATTAAAAATGTCAACAAAACCTTAGTTAAGATTTATTTTTCAAGGATATTTAAATCATATCCTTATTATATTATAATATTTTTATTTTTTGAGCCACTTGAATTTATTATGATATATATTAGAAAATAATATTTCAAATATTTATAGTTTCCCTAACCACCTCACTTATAAAAGGGCATATTCTTCCTTCTCTTTTATGCACCACGTAAACCCATTATTTCAACCAAAATATTAAATAATTCTCTAAAAATTGCATTATACACTCCCTAGAGGTACTTTTCTTCATAAAATACCAATCCAGGAATCCTGAAGGTTCTCTTTAAAAGAGGATACCCAAACAATATGTATTTGTTTTTATCAATATTTGTGAAATTCATTTCCTCTAAAAAGCCTCTATATGATATATAACTATAATAGTGTAATGGAATAAGAATCTTAAATATAATTATAATTTTTTATCGCATTTTTATATCCATTTTCTGTAATAACACTAACAATTATAAATAAAATTTCCCTTGTGATATTATTAAATGTCTTATTATCTAATTTTATTGTAGAAAACAAATGCATGTATTTGGTTTTATTATATACTATCATATTAAAAGTGAAATTAAGAGTCATTACCATTGATAATATATCCATTTAACAGTGACCACATGATTATTATATATAGGGTTTAAAAAAATACTATTAACATAGACAAAGGAAGTGATGACATTAACTAGTAGGATCGTACACAATAAATCCCATTTATCGGAGATTCCATGTGAGACAAAATCAAAATTATTTTCTCCTAACCAATCCCACACTTAGATAAAACAACTTAAGAATGATAAAACACATTTACATGAGAATTTCAAGCTCATTGAGATAATGACCAAACCCATATACGTTTATCCACACCATAAATGTGTCACCATCGCACACCATACTATTAGGGTGTCTGATGGTGTATTAAAGGTATATAAATCAAGACCATAATATCATGAAATGTTATATTGTGTTTTCAATATAATTATTTTTATATTTTCTTCATATCATTGCATTATAAATGAATTTGATTTTTATAAAATAAAAGTAAAAATTTTATTTTTAAATATCATTCAATTTCAATTAAAATGTATATTTTTTTTTGAAATAAATTAGTTTTTAAATAATTAATATTTTAATAAAATATTACAATTTAAAAAAAACTATTTAATATAAATTATCATATACATTTTCTGAATTAAAATACACTATTTATATGGGTTAAAACTGTTATCGATAAAAAACACAGCATTTCTCAATAATTGCCTTTTTCATAAAAAGTGAAAATACACATACATAAAAAAATGATAACATAAATATCATTTTTGAATTCTTAATGTATAAAATATATAATGGTGAATTTTTCATAATTTTTTGAGACAATAGAATTTTTGGGTAAAAATTATATACTGTATAAACATACGGTGTGTATTTTGACATCATCATTACCCAAATGTGAGGTAAAAAATACTCCAAATTGTTTAAAAGACCAAATATATGTTTTCAAGTTAAAATAATCTGTTTTATGCGTATTTTATTTTTTTTATAAATCCCTGGTGAATCTGCGAAAAAATTATTTTATATTTTTAAAATGATTTCTTTAAGAGCAAGCCTCACTTCCACATTAGGAATGGTATTATTTTATTAAATTTAGAAGATATACATATGGAATAATGAAAAATAATTAAATTTAAAACAATCCATTTTGAAACACCATTGAATGGTTTGTGGTTTTGGTTATTTTATTATGTAGAGTCCAAAACCTATGATTATTGAAATATTAAGGAAACCCCCACTCATTTCATATATAAAGAAACCCAAAATCACTTTTATCTTCACACAAAATCATTGGATCACCTAAATAAATTGAACTAAAATATTTAGTGTCCTCCCAAGGTTCCCCCATGTTTTGAAGAATCACCGACCAATCATTCAGAGTCACACAATAAACTATGGGTTCTTTTCTTTATCTTCTTTATTTAAGATTCATTTTTATCGTATGGCTTCTATTTCTAATATCTAATATTGGAATATTTCTTTACATGTCCCCATTACTAAAATTATTGTGTAAAAATGTATATATACCCCTTTACCCATCATCAACAAATTTTTACTAATTTTTAAGTTACATCCTTATACTGCCAAAATTTACTTATGATTTTCCATTCCAAAACAATTATTTAGTGAATACCGTACCCATTTACTATCAAGGTGTTTCAGTTTTATACACTGATAATTATCTGAATTGGTACTTTAATTTATGTATTCTACACTCTTATAACATATATAAAAAAGTGATGATAAATTATTTCTCTTTTTATGATCCATTTGGCACAGGTAAGAATAAGAATGAAATGAAAGTAACTGGTGCACCTGAAATTATATATAACTACAATGAATTGGGTAATTTTTATTATCATGAGATGTTATGTTCAAATATTTAATAAACCAGATTACTTTATGGTACATTTTCATTCCTGATTTCTAGGTATTTATATTTGACCTAAGTTTATGATGTAATTTTTAATATGATTCAACATTTCCCATGTTCCATTTATGATTATCATGCTATATCATCCCTCATTGTTCTTATTTATGACTCTGACTCCTTTTATGACCCATTTATATACCCATTGTCTATAATGTTTGATTTTCTTCATTTAATTCCATGTTTACTCCCTTACTAAACTTTATAGATCGTCCCTTTATTTTGTATATCCCTTGGTTATCCCATTCAGTTTGAGCTATGATCATATAATGATTTTTTCAATAATGATATTGTCTTTCATATCTCAAATTTTTATTTATTATACCTGTTTCCCATTGAAAATAGAATTCTTAACCCCCCAGATTTCATTAAGTATAATCACAATTAATAAATCATGTATTAATTCGGAATAAAGAATAGGGTGGTCTTAGTTGGTATTAAAATAAACGTTTATTTATTTTTGTTATTTGGATTATAAATCACTAGTGAAAGCCTTAAGGATAAGACAAAATATAATAAAACATCACTCAATTTTGGTAATTATATATTAATTGTTTTATTAATGAAATATATCCATTTTTGTTTACTGAAAGTGGATGTGGCTATGAAAAAGATATATACATGGTTAAAAATAAAAAACACCACATTGAGTTAGACCCAATCGGAATCTAGCACACAAAAATTAGAAATGATACACACCTAGTTTGAATCTCTTGGAGGATCTACCTTGGTAAATTAATAGTCTCATTTTTTATCTTTATTAATGGATCCAACAAAATATGTCAATAAGAGTCAATGTTAGGAAATAGATCTTAGATAATATATATTGAAGCCTAGAGATTCAAAAGATAAGGAAATACATATAATTTATATGATATCAATTGAACAAAATTATATTCCAATTTATGTGTTTAATAGTTTAAAAATATTCATCTCTAATTTTACCTTAATTCTAACAACTAATTAGAAATAGGAGGAATCTGGAAAACAACTATTGTGATAGGAAATGTGATGAATTCCCCAACCAGATGCCCAAAATGATGGGTGTGGGAATAAAAAAGTTTATTATGTTTACTCTCTCAGATGAATTTGGTTTTGAATAGAAACATGGATTATGAGGAGTGTCTGAATCCCATTAAGAAATAACAGGCTTTAATTAAGACCTTTATACAATAAAGGACTCCATCATTTAATGAATCATTTGATCCCTTAATAACAGAATAATGGATCAACTCCACTAAGAAGATCTTCTCTATACATTAATGTTTTGAGCAAGAGAACGTTTTATTTATTTTTCATCACATAGATAGGGAAGATAAATAGTGGTGGAGATTGATCAAGAATAAAAATTCTTCGGATGAGATCGATGTGATGGGGTGGTAGAACCACAACAAAATGTTGTTCAATAAATTTTAACCTCATACTCTACAATTTAAAAAGTAAATGCGTTTCCTTTCCCTCATAAAAGAAAAAGATGAATATATTGAGGAGTAAAAGGAAAATTTTATAATACTCTCATGATACTCTTATGTCATTGTTGTCACCCCTAAATATAAGGTTGAATACTTCTTTGGTGGGATAAAATCTAGTCCAATAAAATTCATAGCGATATAAGACATCATTATCTATGATGAAATTGTTTGATGTTCCCTAATATTTGAAATAGAGATTGGAAAATATCTATTGTATCATATAGATAAGAAACCTAAAGTGGATTTTAATTATGGGATCCCTAGGGATAAACATATTAGTTCATTGAAATTTAATCATCAATGTTTTCAATGGTGTGGAATGAAGAACCTTCAATCTTACCTAATGGGGATGAGCATATGCTTTTTGCATAAAGGATGGACACCTAGCTAGTGATTGTTGAATGGATATACACACTAATGTGTTGAAAGATATAAATGTTCTATCCAACCCTCAGTTCAGTGTTCACTACTTCAACTTCAAGGAACTATGTCCCTTTTCAAACCAATTCACCAACACAATGGTTTTCAGAGATTACCAACAAGCTTAAAGGTAGAAAGGAAAATATTTTTCCATCATGGTGATTGAGATTTTTCCCAACAATTATGTGGTGACAGGTACAACATTTATTCATTCATGAATAGTTAATATATCTTGATTCGATTTCTATGATTTCCTTAATCTCATTATTGTTTAGTATAATTTTTCAAACAACAACAGAACACAAATAAGTATATCAATTTTTCAAATTTTAGGAAAGGGAAATTATTACATCCCAATTATATAACTCATCCCTTGTCAAAATTTGTGTGGTGAACTTTCCAATTGACCTTGTAAAACTCCCTTTGATGGAATTTTATTTCATTATGGGTATGAATTGGAATTCCCAATATAGAGAAAACATAAAATTCCATAGAAGTAAATCAATTCTTTGTATTACAAATCATCACCAAATTCTGTACGAGTGCAAGGAGGATGAATAATCTTATTTAGGACCAACATCTCAAGACAAGATATTATTGGCCTATGATAAAGTGTATCAAGCTCAAATGATTAATTATATGGAAACTTTATTCCCTAAATACATTCCCATTATGAAGGAATATACTGATGTGTTTCCTAGATAAATTTATTAGTCTTCCTCCTAGATGAAAGGATTAATTTTCAATCGATCTTATACATGGGCTGTTTCAATTATCCAAGACATCGTATAGAATGTTTATTTTGAAACATGAGTATTTGAAGAAAAATTATGGTAGAAGTTTGATAAAGGGATTATACACCCAACATCATTACATTGAGGTTTACCAGCCCTCTTCAACAAGAAGAAGTGGTCAATGCGAATTTTAATTGATTATCATGAGCTCAACAAGATCATGAAAAAGAACAAGTATCATATCACACATATTGTTGACTTGTTCCATCAGTTTTGTGGAGCACAATACTTCTCCAAGGTGGGTCTACAGTTGGGATGTTACCATGTTAGGGTGAAGAAGGACGATATCCCCAAGACTACTTTTTATACGTGGTACATGCACCATGATTTCATATTAATTCCATTCAGACTCACTAAGGCTCTGCAAATATTCATGGACATGATGGATAGAGTATTTATATATTACATTGATAAATTTTTTGGTTGTATTTATATATGATATATTAAGATACTCCAGAATCATGGAGGATCATGAGTAGAATCTGATCATTCTACTAATGACCTTATAGAATGAGAATATTTATTCCAAGTATATAAAATGTGAGTTATAGTTGAAGTAAGTCTCATTATTTAGTAATATCATCACAAGAAATTAGATATATTCAGACCCTTTAAATATCAGTTAAATTCACAAATGGAAAAGGCCAACATCTATGAAAGAAATCTATAGTTTACACATAATATCTGTGTATTATCACATATTTGTAAAAAATTATCCTGATTTTGAAATCCTTTAAAAACGCTACCTCAGAATCTTGTCATGTTTTCTTGGAATGATGAATGTGATGATATATTAAAGGAGTTTTTCAGGAGTATTATCATTGATCCTATACTCACACAACCCAAAAGTGGAGAACATTTCGTGGTATTTAGTGATGCTATAACAAACTAGTAGGGTTGGGTGAAAACGAAACCAGAAAATCTGGCAGCATATACATCAAGGCAGTTGAAATTTCAGGAATATAATCATCCAATACAAGACCTAGAATTTTTTATAGTGATATTAACATTAAAAATCTAGTGGTAGTATCTCTTTGTGGAGAAGTGTAAAATATATACAAATCACAAGAGCCTCAGGTAAAAATTTACAAATATTGACCTGAATAAGAACCATTGAATATGGTTAGAGGTGATCAAGGATTGTGAATTCTAAATCCACTACCATATTAGAAAAGAAAATAAATTAATAGATGATTGAAAGTGGAAACGACCCAACTGTTCAACCATTAATGCGAATTTAGAGGGGTTTGATCTTCTTATATATGAAATGGATTTCCATAAAGATCATAAAGGAAGTAACATAATAAATCCCTTCACAAATTATTTCGCATCTTTTTCTTTTGGAAAATATAATTGATTATCAAAGAAATGATGTTGGAATTAAGAAAAAATTGTATTCTATAATAAAAGTTATATCAATAGTGTTTAAAGATAATGAAGAAAGTGTTGTGAGATTTGGGTCATGACTATGTGTATCATAAAATCCTGAATTAAATTAATTTTTGGATTATGCACATAGCTTAACCCTATCTATCCATCTAGAAATCACTAAGGTTTATCAAGATCTCTGAGAGAAAAATTAGTTAATTAAAGTGAAGAAAGAGATCATGGAATATTCAACCAGATTTCTAGTATGTCAGAAGGTTAATGAAGAAGAAAAAATACAAGTGGATGATGAAACGATTACCTATACATACCTAGGAATGAGAAACATCACCATCGAATATATCTTTGTTTTATCATGAAATTAAGAGGAAATAATTATATCTATGTTGTGGTGGATCACCTAATGAATACTTCTCACTTCATTGATATTCGAGAGGACTTCAATTTCAGTCAACTTGCAATGATATACATAAGATAAGTGGCATGTTTTCATGTTTTACCACTATAGTTTGTATTTGATCAAGATCTAAGATTCACCTCCATGTTTTTGAAAGGCTCCATCATGATCAAACATTGATTTGAACATCAGTACAGATCTTCATCCAAAAATTGATGGCCAACCTAGGAGAATAGTATAGACACTAGAAGACATGTTTAGAGTGTGTTATATAGACATCATATGAGGAAGGGATAGACATTTTCCATTAGTCAAGTTCTATTACAAAAATAGTTTCCAATAAAGCACCCAAAGAGTTCCCTATGATGTCCTTTATGAGAATAGGTGATGAACACCTTCTTATTGGGATTCTTTTGGTGAAAAAATCGTCTTGGTATTGAAATGTTTTAGGATATAGTGAATATGTTTAAGACCATTCAATAGAACATCAAGGATTCTAAAAATATATATAAGATCTATGTTAGAAATCATCAACCAGACATAGAGTTTGATGTTAGAGACACTGCATTCAATTGCATATCTCTATGTGAAGAAAATCCTGAGATTTGGGTAGAATGTAAAGCATAGTTCATGATACTTGATTACGTTGAGAACATTGATTGCAATAGAGCATTGGATTGTAAACTAGTACTCCTACATAACCTATTGAATGTACATTATGTGTAACAACCTAGGTACTTATAAAAAAAATCCTTTTATATATAGAATTATATATTCATATTCTTTATAAATAAACAATGAAAAAGTGGTATTAATAGAAATTAAGGAATTTATACTGATGGAAAAGTAACATGGCCTTAAGAAGAGTAACATGACCATTAGGTATAGTAATCTGGCCAATAGAATAGTAACCTCACCTAATAAAGTAAAAAATAAAATTTTCCCATCCTATAAGTGAAAATATGATATATTTGTATCATTGAACAAGTAAATAATTTTTTTTAAAATTATAAATTATGTGTTGGAATTTTCTTATGTAATAAATATTTAATTATAATTTTATAATTGATTTACTTGTTTAAAAGAAAACATTTTTTCCATAAAATAGATTCATATTTTTATATTATTTTCTTCTGATTAAATATAAATTTATGAGAGTATAGTTATTTTTTCAATGTGTAATAAAAGCAGTTATTGATTTAAAATTATTAATTGTTAAATAAATTTATATTTTATTTAAAAATAAAATTTATCATATCAAAAAAATTATTTCAATTAAATGGAGTTCATTTTTTTATTCATCATGTTGAGAAACGGTTGGGGAGAATTTTTGGGATTTTTCTAAAATACTTATTTTTGGTGGATAGTAAAATGAAAAATATTATAGTATATATACATTATATGTTAAATACACAATTCATAATAGAATGAATGATGTAATAACCATAATAATGAACATGCCTTAATTATTTTTATATATTTTTTGATAGTTCTCAAACTCTTCATAGTGTTGATCCAAATTTTTAAAAAAATGAATAAAATAATCAAACAACCCTCCTCTCCTTCATTATAAATACCACCCCAACCCTCTTCTACACACACCTCTCAATATTTGATCATTTTCCAAATTCTTCCAAATCCCCTTCCATAGCCACTTTCTCTTGTCCATGGAATGTTCGTCTCACCAAACGTCCTAAACCAAAGGCTAAACAAGGTTCTCAAGAGGATAAATCAAGATGTAAAAATCCTCTTTCATTTTATTTTCTATTATTTTTCATTTCTTACACTCTCTTCACCTCTCCTTATCCAAGAGGCATGAAAGATATATTATATTATATATATTGGAATTTTATCATGTTTATGAAATAAATCACCATTAAACATAAAAAATAGATTATGGTATCATTTAATATTATGAAGGGATATTAATAATATTTCATTCCAATTCTAGAGTTTATCTGTGATTCGATATGAAAATCCATTAGAAACTAAACATGGAAACCATATAAATAAAACACCCAAAATAATTGTAATAATAAACAATTATTAATAAATTTTTGGAATTATGTTATAAAGTAATCATATATGGTGTTATAAAAATGAATATGTTTAGGTAAAATATTAATAAAACACTTTTCACATTTATATAAGGGGTTTAAAAACATTTGATGTATGAAGAACCCTAGGAATGGGAAATCGTAACCCAATTTACATTCTTTGGTTTAACCATCTACTTTATTAATTATGCGGTACTGTGATTATCTGTGAAATTAATTTTTATTATATTATGATGTATTATGTGGATTTAGAGTTTATACAAATATTAAATTCTTTTTATCAATTACCACTTCAAATATATGATAGTTGTAAGGGTATTTTCATTATAAAACCTATTTTAATTTCTTTTCTTGTTTTTAAGGAAATGATTTATATGGTTTGAGAATTATTGTTTTATGATTATGTTGTGGTTCTTGGTCATTTTTATGATGAAGGGTGGGATGTATATTTACTTCCGATGTATTGGGTATGTTTATATTAGAGGTCAGTCATTTGGTTATTCCAAGTGAAACTACAATAGTTAGACCATAAGTTAGCCTTGAGGGATACATTGTAAGGTAGTCGTGATGGTTACATTTTAAGGTTTTCCGAAGGGTTACATTGTAAGGTCTCCATGATTGTAACAATTCATAAGGCATCCCTGAGTGTCACAATATTAATTAAGTAATTCTCCATGTAACCTACACGGTTTATTTAGGTTTTCAATTTTTTATTTAAATATATTGTTTCACAAAGTATGAACATGATATTTTAGGGGTTGGAAATATTTTTTTGTGAAAATGATTTCATATTTTTACAAGTATTTATTGAATAATGGTTTTAACATTCTATTTATATCCTCTAATATACTTTTTGATCTCATCCCATGATTTAACGTGTATTTCAAATGGGTTAAATATTTTTAAGAGAAAAAAGAAGCCAAGATGAATGTTGTGAATAATTTTTATGAAACGATTTCATCTTTTTAGTATAAAAATTTTTATTATGAAAATAATGTATATTTTTTTATTTTTAACCACTTTGTTTGATTAATGGTAGATATGTAATAATTATGTCTTAAATTTATAATACAATAAACCTAAAATATCTTTGGAAGTGTAAAAAAGAGAATTCTAAAGTAATTTTATGGATTGTGTAATGTTTATGGGAAGGCCCATATAGTTGGAATCCGAGCACGTTTTAGATCATTTTAGGGGTTAGGCCGATTTTAATAGAATACTATAAAATATTTTTACCTTATTTTAATGTTGAAATTCCATAGAATTTGAATATTACCATGTTACTTCATCAAAGATATGTATGTTAAAAATGGGTTTTCACGGAAGAGAGAGGGAGATGAAGTCAATAATAACTAAGAGGCTAATATCTTTCCAAATCCAAAACCTAGAATGGTAAGGATTGGAACAGAATAGTTTTTTATAGTAATTTATCAGTTGAAACAAGAAATAAATAGTGGTGTCATTCATACAAGAGAAAAGCAATAAATACTATAAAAAACATGATTATAGTTTTACATTTAATGAGGCAACACCCTCCTACTTTTAGTGGATCTTTTGACCATATGGTGGATGAAGGGTGTGTTAAAACCCTTGAAAAGATATTTGATATCTTGGGGTGTTTATATAATCAAAAATTTAGTCGTTAAATTTCTCATTTTGATGGTGAAGATAACTAGTGGTGGCGAATGGTATATAATATCAGGGATATTAATGAGATTTATGAATTTATATGGGATGAATTTAAAAATATTTTCCATGATAAATATATCCAAAAGGATTATCAAATTAGAATGGAAAATAAATTACATTAACCAATACAAAAGGAAGTGGATTTAGTGGAATTATATGAATAATTCACCAGATTGGTAATATATACTTCAAATATATTTCAAGATCCTAACAGAAAAACCAATAATATTTACTCAGGTTTGAATCCATGATATCGAAGGGAATTGGATTCCCATAAATTGAAAAGTTTCATGAGAATTATATGATGTACTAGGAGTGAATAAATGGAATTTTTTTATGATCATGGGTAATTTTTTAACATATATGAGAAGAGGTCCATATGGAAAGTGATGGGTTATAATCAATTAATGAAATATTATGGTAAAAAATGTCATGATTTTAGTTTGTGAAAAGTGTGGTAAAAACCACCTGAGAGAATGACTTAACAAAAATGGGAAGTTTTTTCGACATGGTAAGTTTAGACATATGGATCGAGATTGTAATGAAAATTAACATAAGATAAATTCTAGTATGAAAACTATAATTTTTTTTTCAAATTTTATTAGAAGGGACATTATGAAAATAAATTCCTAAATAATGATTAGAATGAAGGAATTCAGTGAGATTATAAGCGGAAAGGTTTAGTGAGATCCTTTTTAACTATGTTAGCAGATGTCGATTTATCCAATGAAGTGGTATTAGGTACATTATTTGCTCTGATTTTTCTGTTGTCTTGTTTGATAATGGTCTACACATTCCATTATTCCAAAAAAATTTAGTAAAATAGAAATTTCACCTCAACAAATGGTACTAAAAGTTATTATTAAAACACCTGGGGAAAATATTACAAAAAGAAGTGCATTATATTAATAATCATATTTTTTCTTGTGTAAATATAGTACTTTAAAACCTTATAGTATTACCCTTATTAGAGTTCTATGTCATTTTGGGTATGGATTTACTTTTTTGATCATTCTAATATTGATTATAGATATAAAGAGGTACATTTTTTAGAATGATTTTCATTTTTTTATACAAGAATGAACCCATACAATTGATAACCTATCTGAATTACGAGAAACTATTAAAATAAGGAAATTAATGTTATCATTCTCATATAGTTTAAAAAAGGGTAACTATTCAGATTAATGATTTGATAGTGGTAAATGAATACATGGATGTTTTTTCTAATGTGTTTCCAGTGTTATACCAGACCATGAAGTTGAATTTATATGGAAATGGATCCTGATGCTAAGCTAATTTCAAAACCACCATATCGAAAGGAACAAGTGGAACTTAATCAATTAAAAATCAGTTGCAAGAGTTGTTTGATAAATGTTTCATTCATCTTATATTATGACCATGGGTGCTCTTATTTTGTTCATTAAAAAAATATGCTTTCATGAGACTTTTCATTAACTATAGACCTTTGAATAACATTTCTGTTTAGACAAAGTATCTATTTCCCCATATAGATGAATTGTTTGATTAGATCAAGGGAGCTCAGTATTTATACAAGATTGAGATGAGATTCGGGTACCATTAGCTGATGTTGATGGAGTATTACATCTAGAAAACATCTTTTTCTACTAGATATGAGCATGATGAGTTTTTTGTTATCCCCCTTGGTTTGGAAATTCTCATGATGTATTCATGGATCTTATAAATAGAATATTCCAAGAATATTCATAAAAGTTTTTTTTGTTTTCATTTATTTTATTTTGTACTTTGAAAAAGTAATTATGATCAGGAAAAACATTAAAGTATATTCATGAAAACTCTCAAAAAAATAATTTATATGAAAAAATTAGAAAATGTAATTTTTGGTTGCAATATATTTATTTTCTTGAGAACATTTTTAATAAGAATGAAGTAGCAATTGATACTAAAAAAATGTGGTTATGGAATGTCCAAGACTAAAAAAATAAAAAAAAATCACAGTTTTCTAGGATTAGTAGTTTGTTACCGACAGTTTTTTAAAAATATGTTAGGGTTATCTGGATTGCAAACTAAGGTTACACAAAAAGGGTCAAATTTATTTAGACATAAGATTTTTTTTTGAAATGAATAAGAAATTGTTGAATGCTCTAGTTTAGGACCAGACTACTAGAAATGGTATGTTTTTCATCTGTAATGATTCTTCATTGAAGGAACATGGTTATATTTTGATATAGAATGATTAGGTAATTTCTTATGCTTCATGTCTACTGAAACCTCGTGATTCAAACTATCCCACACATGATCGTGAATTACAGGATGTTGTTTTTTATTTGAAAATTTCAAGGCATCATTTATACAACTGAAAATGTTAAATATATACTGTCCATAAATTTATAAAGTATATATTAACTCAAAATAAATTAAACATGAGGTTGAGAAGACGGATTGAACTCATAATGGATTATGATTGCACGATCAATTACCATACTAGAAAGTCAGACAATGTGTTGGATGCCACAGGTAAAAAACGTCATGAAATTTTAACCATGATATATTTGGAAAAACACCCCTTGATTAAATATATGATGAATTTTTTATTGGAAGTTATTAGTGTATGAATTCCTCTATTTTTTAGCTTTTAGTGATGTTATATCTGTTAGAAATAAATAGGAAAGCACATAATGATGAATATGAGTAACAAAAAATGTATAATTGGTTAAAATGGTATGTTTCTATAATTTAAAGTTGATAATTGCTGTTTTTTGAAATTTGGAAAGATATTGTGTGTGATTTTTGTTTCCCATATGAAAAAATAATTGTTGTGTGAAGCTCTTAGTTCTCTAATTTCAATTCATCCTTTGAGTACTAAGAAGTACTAATCTCATTGGAAGTATTACAAGTAAAATGTAATGAAAATAAATATTTATGAATTCATTTAAAATGTATGAATTTTAAATTGGTTGAAAAAGAGAAAAAAATTATAAAGGGGATGCTTCATCCATTTCTAGTTCTATTGTGAAAATGGGAAAATATATCCATGGACTTCATGGAAGGACTACCAAAAGCATCTCGAGGTAACAATGCAATTTGGGTTATTTTTGACCAACTGCCTTAATCTTTGTATTTCCTACCTATTCGAGATACTATATATTTGGATGAAATTTTTTTAAAGGTTTTGATCAAAGCCTCATTTATTTAATGAAATTCAAAGACCTCTTTAACTGTGTAGAGGGAGACCCATTACATAGCCCAAAGGCCCAGTGGAAATTTGGCCCATTGGCCCATTTTTTTGGCCCGAAGCCCATTCTGTGAATAGTACTGCTACAATACGACACAATACCCTCTGCTGCTACTGTACTCTGCCAACGATATAGTTCTCGTCGTTGCTATAGTTACACTACTAGAACAGTACGGTATAGTAATGCTATAGTAACCTGTGCCCAATAGTTTTGAACCCGCATTTTTCATGTGGAAATATGGGGTTCTTACCACTAAGCCAAACACCAACTACAATTTGGATGAGATACCTCAACTCAACCTCAAATATATTGTTAGGTTACATTGATTTACTATTTCTATTGTATTTGACTGTGATCTCATGTTCACTTATTACTTTTGGAAGTGCCTTCATAAGTCATTAGAAACAAAATTAAAATTTAGTATAGCCTTTCATCCTCGATATGATGGATAGACTGAGCAAAGAATTCATACATTGGAAGAAATTCATCAATATTATTCAATGAATTACCAGGGATGTTGGGATCAACATGTTTCTTTATTTTATTTTTCTTATAATAATAGTGTTCTCTCTAGTATATGGATGGAAACTTTTAAGGAATTATATGGAATGTGGAGTGAAACTACACCTTTTTGGGATGGAGTCAGTGAAGGTGTGTTTGTGGGACCATAATTAGTAGAGGATGTGGCCGAGAAAGTGATTATGACCTAGAAGCACATGAGGACAACTCAAAGTAGGAAAATATTTAATGCATATAACAAGAGTAAAGACTCTTATTTCAAGGCATGTGACAATGTTTTCCTTAAAATCATTCCTTGGAAAAGTGCTATGTGTTTTGGTAAGAATGGAATGCTTTGTTCATAGTTTTTTGGACCATATTAAATCATGGATAAAGTTAGTCCAGTCTCCTACCGAGTAGCTTTGCCATAGAGTTTATCTATGGTTCATAATGGTTTTCATTCTTCAATGTTCGGAAATTATGTTCTAGATCCATATATTGTTTTGATCCCAATGTATTAAATTTGGTAGAGGGTTATTATTATAAAGATAATCCTATTAAAATTATTTATCATATAGAGAATGTGTTGTGGAATTAGATATTTCACCAGGATAAGGTTTGGTGGAGAAACCGCATGGTTGAAGAAGCAATAGGAAAATATGAATATGATAAGATGGAATGGTACCATCACCTGTTGAATAAGTAAATGAAAATTTTGAGGAAAAATTTTCTAAAATGTGGGGAGAATATATCTACCTAGGTACATATAAAACAATATCCTTTCATTCTGGAATAAAAAAGTCAAATTATTTAAAAATATATAATGAAATTGTTTGTATTTATAGAAATTAAGGAAATTATATTGATGGATTAGTAACTTGTCCTTAGATTAGTAACAAACCCATTAAGAATATTAATATGGGAAATATTATAGTAACCTTACTTAATAAATATATATATAATTTATTCATATTATTAGTGAAAATTGGTATATTTATATCATTTAACAGGTAATTAATTTTTTTGAAAATTATAAATTATGTGTGGGAATTTTTGTAAGTAATAAATATTTAATTATAATTTGACAATAAATATAATTATTTCATCTGTTTTTTTTTCATAAAATAAATTCATAAGTTATAAATACTTTAATCTATTACTATAAGATAATTTAATGAAAATTTAATTATTTTTTAAATGTGTTATAAAATAAGTCATATTTTTAAAATTATTATTTTTTGAATAAATTATGATTTTATATAAAAATTAAATTTCTTATATATAAATAATTATTTCAATAAAATTGTTTTAATTTTTTAAGTCTAAACATTGAAAAATGGTTGGGGTCAATTTTTGGTTTTTCTGAAATACATGAATTTGTAGTGAATAATAAAATACAACAATTTATGATATTTATACATAATAATAAAATTCATAAAAAGATGAATAAAATAATTAAAAAGTGTTTCTCTCCTCTGCTATAGATACAGACCTCACCGCCACTTCTCCATATACCTTTAAAAATTTGAGAAATTTTAAAATTCTATCAAATCACCTTACCAAGCCTCTTCCCCACATCAAAGACTTACTGGTCTCATAAAATTGCATAATCCAAAGACTATAATAAGTTTCTTAAGGGTGATAATTTAGTAGGTAAAAATCCTCTATCATTATATTTTAAATTATTTTTCATTTCTCATACTATATTCTCCTCACCTTATACATGTTGCAAGAAAACACCAGTATCACAAATATATTGGAATGCTATCATATTTTTGGAAAAAAACACCATCATATAAGAAAAAAAATGATTTATGGTAGCATTTATTATCATTGAATCATATTTATACTATTAAATTCAAATTCGTTAGTTTTTAATCCATTCAACAGGAAAATCCATTACGAACTGATCATTTAAACCATGTAAATAACACAATCAAAATATTGGAAATAAAAAATATTATTATTAAATGGGTGGAATGATGTTATAAAATGAGCATATACTCACCGGGTCCTCCTGGCGCTCCCGACTCTCCCAATGATTTTCATTCCCTTAATTCTAGGGTTTTGTAGTTCTGTTCGGTGGTGATGGAGATTCCTACTTTGATCAGAGGTCTCTACACTCGCATGTTGCACTAGGCGCTCATGGATCTCCCAAATATTCTCTTTCCTCATCGTTATTGGGTTTTACGTTTATGCTCGATGGTGAAGGTGATTCCTTCTTCGATCGGTTATGGCTTCTTGTTCTTCCCCTTCTCTCTCTTTCCCCCTTATTGACTGATGTTTTTTGCTGGTCTGGATATCGTATGTCACTCTCCACCCCTCTTTTTGTCCAACCTTGCACATCTGAACTCCATGTTGGGTCTCTGTGCTAGAGCTTCTGACGGTTTGGGTTTGATTTGGTGGCAGCATATGGTGTACTTCTAATCCACTGCTCTTGCTAACCCACCCATCCTGCTCGACACCATTTTGTTTGGGCTCGACGATGGCTCCGGGACAACATGGTATCGTGTTTGAGGGGATCTTACAGTGGATTTGGTTTGTGTTCTTCACTAGAATTGGCTTATTTTTCTCTTATGATTTTCTTCTTTCTCTATTGTCTTCGGTGCTTCTACATGGTGTTGTATTCATATTTTCATTTGATCATTCAATCACCTTTTTGGTCTTGGTTGTTACTGTGCTTTGGTGTTTTAACTAGTGATGTGTCTTGGGTTCCTTCTTATTCTACGATATGTGGATTCCAGCATGAAAATGGTCCTAATTTTATTTGATGTTATGTTTTGATTCTTTTTTGACAGGAAAGACGGAATTTTATTGTGGTGATGATGGGGTTCTTATCGACGACGATGGTGGTTTCTGATGAGCTGCTCCTGTGGGCGTAGGTGCCTTCTATGATGGTGGTCTAAAGCTATAGTGGGGTGATGTGTGATGGTCCTATTCCAGTGATGTGGTTGAGATATGGATGACTCAACTATAAGGGGGCACGGATCGAGAGAGCTCGTTGCTTGAGGTTTCATAACCCGAGATGTTTGAATTTCAATTTCTGTGGATGTTTCATATTTTTTTTGAATTTTGAATTATGGTAGTTTGGTTTGTAGAAATTGGATACAGTTATGTTCTATATGTAAATATGGGTAAAATGATCAAATAAAGTGTTATAAAAATGAATATAATTCTTTAATATATTAATAATACACTTTTAACCATTGTTGCGGAGGTTTAATCACATTTCATGTAAGAATAAACCAAAGTAATGGAATTCTTAACCAAATTTCCATTGTTTGGGTTAACATTCTATATTGTAGATTATTTGGAAATAAGATTATTATGGAAATAAATTTTGTTTATATTATGTTGTAAATGTGTATTTATAGTGTATACACATATTAAATTATTTTTATCAATTCCTACTATAAATATATGATATTTCAAATCGACTTTTCTTTAAAAAAATCATCTTTCTAATTTTATTTTTTTAGGGAAATAATTTATATGATGTATGTATTATTTTTTATGTTTATTATATGGTTCTTGGTAATTGTTTATGATGAAGGGTGGGGACTATATCTCCATTTAATGAATTTTGAATGTTTATGTTATAGGTCGGCTATAATGTTACTCAAAGTGTAATTTTGATGGTAACACCATTAGGTAATTATGAGGGTTACATTGTATGGTATCCATGAGGGTTACAATGTAAGGTAGACGTGAGGGTTACAAATCATAATGTATCCAAGAGGGTTACAATAATAACCATGTAATTCTCCAAGTATCATACATGGTTTATTTACAGTTTCTACATTTTATTGAAATATTTTGTTCCACAATGTAATTAAATTAAATTTTATTATTGAGAAGTATGTCTATGTGAAAATGATTTCATAAGATTATTAGTATTAATTGACTAATGGTTCTGTAATTATTTATATATTCCCTATTGATATTTTTGTACTCGGTCCATGATTTGAAGTGTTTTTCACAAGGTTTAATGAGAGGTAAGAGAAAAAAATAAGGCAAGATGATTGTTCCGATGACTCTTTATAAAAAGATTTCTCGTTTTTATTATAAAATTTGGTATTAAGAAAATAACGGATATTGTTTTAATTGTATGATATTTGTATGATTGTGGGTTGATATGTATGATCTATGTCCTAACTTTCTTAAAACTCTAAACTAAAAAGATCTTTGGCAATATAAAAAGTGAGTTATAAAGGAATTTTCTAGACTATGTAATATCGAAAGTCAAGTCCTTATATGATGTACTCTATATATCCCTCTTGAGTAAAGTAAAAAACATACCCCTCACATGTACTAAATCCAAAGGTGGTAATTTTGGATAATGATATTTCTTATAGTTTGTATTAGAAGATGATCTTAGATAATATAGGCAATGATCTATGAAACAAGACAATACACGTTGTCAATGTGTTGTGTATAAAACCCAAGATTGATGAAGAAACAAGTGAACCAGAGTAGGTGATAAAATAGAGTTACCCACATATATTTTAGAGTTAGAAATGAAAATATCATGGTTAAAATTACTAAAGGGAGGAAACTGTAATGACATGAATTTTTGTAAATAAAATTCCGCTTATGATTTAGTTAAATTTCTTATTTTATAATATTATTATATAAAACACATGTGATTTATTGGTTTTATTATATCTTATCCGATTTAAAATACTCTTAAGGCTAAATATTGTTGATAATATAGCCACTGAACAGTGATAACATTATTTGTATAAATATAGTGTTTTTTAAAAATACAATTGATATAGAAAATATAAGTTATGACCTTAAACAGTAGTATCATACCCTATGCATCCCATTTATCGAAGATTCTACAGGACATATAATCCCTTAGATCTACCCACGACCAAGCCCAAACGGATATTCAACACCTTAATAATGAGTGAAAATATTTATGAGAGATGTTCAATCTCATCTATTTCCCTTCCCAGACCAAATAGGTCAAATAACCCCGTGAAAGTATAACTGTCGTGCACCTTACCCTTAGAGAATTTTATGGTTTATTAAATTAATATGTATAAAGACCATAATATTTTGAAATTTTCTACATTATTTTAAATATAATAATGTGTATATTTTATTTATATATCTACATTAAAATAAATTTAAATTTTATACTATAAAATAATAATTTTTATTTTTAAATAGGATTCAATTTCAAATAAGATGAAAACTTGTTAAATTATTGTATTATTAAAAAAAATATTATTTTTATAAAATAATAGTAATAATTTTACATTAATATAAATGGGCATTTAATTTTATTGAAGTCAAATGTAATTTTTAAAAGGGATAAAAAATAGTTGTTGTCAAAATACCAAAAATTTCCCAATAAATGTTGATTTTCAATTTAAAATTGAAAATAAAAAAATTTAGAAAAATATTTTGAATTATTAATATTATTTTTGGAGATTCAATGCTAAAATAGTCAACGTTGAATTTTTCAATATTTTTTGAGACAATCAAATTTTCTGGTAAAAATTAAATAATGTATAAATATATAGTGTATATTATGACATCATAATTTTTTTATAGTGACGTAATAAATACTATAAATTGGATCCATGAAGAAATAAATGTTTTCCCTTTCATATAATGTGAATATTTGTTATTTTATTAATTTTACAAATCCTTTGGGAATCCTTTAGAATCATTAATAAATTTTATGGTTTTAAAATCATTTCCTTAAGAGTATGACTCACTTCCACATTATAAAATGTATTGTTTTATTATGTTTGTCACATGAAATCATAAATTAATTAAATCAACTCCCATTTTTTAAAAACCATGGGAATACCCATTATAAGGAATTTGTTTTTCGTTATTTTATTATATAGAATCCAAAACCAATGTTTGGGAAATATTAAATAAATCGCCATTCATTTCCAATATAATCAAACATAATATCCAATTTGTATTCCCTAAAAATCTGTTTAACACATAAAAACATTTACCTATACTCAATAAAGTATTCCCAAGGTTCCTCAAGCACTCAAGAATCTCTTCTCAAGCATTTAGGACCACACACTCAAGTAAGAGTTCGTTTGTTTCTCCTGTTTATTCAAGTTTTTTAATTATATTATGACTTCCATTTACAGTTCCTACTGTTTGGATACGTTGTTCCATGTAAATATTAATTTCCATTTGATATAGAAATTATGATTTACCCAAGTATCTATCATCAAAAAAATTTATATATTTTTAAGTGACATCTTTATTCTGCAAAACGTTCACCCTGATTTTCCATGCCTAAACAGTTGGGTAGTGAATACCATACCCATTTACAATCAAATTTGTTATCATTTATACACATATAATTCATTTACATGGGACATATATTTATGTATTCTACAATCTTTTAGTGTGTAATAATAATTTAGAATAAATTCTCTAATGTTTTATGATATATGTGGCAAACTTAAGAATGAGAATGAGATGAAAGTGACAGGTGCACCCAAAATTATATAGCTCTCCAATGCATTGGGTAAAATTTAGTCTCATGAGACATCATTTTGGGAAAAGAAGTAAACTCAATTACTATATATGATTTTTTTATTCATGATTAAAATAATTTTACCCTTGAATTTTTTTATGATTCATTATTTTATGTTTATTTTCACGTTTCCCATGTCACTATTATGATTATCATGTTATATCCTGACTTATTATTCATGTTTATGATTCTCACTCTTTTAAGACCCATTTATATTCCTATTGTCTAACATGTATTATTTTATTTATGTTATTCCATTTATATTCCCTTATTGATATTTTTCGATCGCTCCATTCTTATGAATGTCCCTATGTTATCCTATACAGTTTTACGCAAGCCATCGTGGAAAGTCAATCATGTATGAATGTGAAATAATGTTTAGGGTTTTTATATTTTCTATCTCATTCACATACATTAGAAAGAGATAACATCGCTCGTGCGTATGTGTGGACTATAACCTCCATGATGTAATGTAACATTTATTAAATTAATATTTCGATGTATTGAAATATTGAATTATTCAATGAATATAAATATATATGATATATATTATAAAGTAATTATTCTATAAGAGTGAATTATTATTTACCATCCTTTCATTCCATCCATAAAAATCTAGAAACATCACTTGTGTGCCCATATAGATTATCGTCACCTTGATGTGTTGTAATTAATTTTTTACTGATAATTTTTAAGAATGATTATAAATGAGTATAAAATGAATAAAAATGATATTTATGGAAATATTATGTTTCTTTAAATGTCTTAACCATTACTAGGGTGCAAGGAATAAAACAATGTAACTAAAACATGCTAGGTAAACAGAACGGTTTTCACATGAATGTTCATTTTAATGAATCTATAGTTAATAAAATGAAATTTTAAAATTATGAATAAGTGATACATAGTACGTTATGAATGAATATTTTTTCTTAATATATTTATAATAAAACTATATATATTATACAGGTGTTTTTATGTGTGATATGTAAGACATGACTTTAGGTAATGGTTTAGTTAAAATTTCATCTCTTTCAGGATTTTCAATGTTAAAATTACATTTAGGGAAGTTACATGGTTCATATTCTCTAAATCACATATATTTTAGTCTATTCTAGTTATTTTTTAAAATTTCAATTAATAGTAACATTTTCCACTCTTCAATGCTTAAAATGATAATAAATAATATTTTAACAAAAACTAATAGTATATCATCTTTAGTCGATTAACTTTTTTCATATCCATTTTCATTAAAATGTTTTAAAAATATTATAATTAATAATACAAGTATTGTTTAAATTATTTTTGTACAATATTTTAATATCTTTTCAACGGTTTTAAATTCTTTTTTTAAAATTTCTCTAAAGTGGTTAATTTTGAATTTTAGGAAATTATGTTAAAGGAATCATAATTTTAACATTTACCAAAAAAACATTTTTCCTTTTATCATGACCACTCATTTCATTGATTCTTTACAAAAAAATTTCTGTGGTTATTTTTAATGAAATTATTTTACAAAATATTTATAAAATTGTTAATTTTTATTATACTGAAAGAAAATATTATTTTACCGTAATTTTTATGAGATGATTTAATATTAATTTAAAGATATTTTTTATCTATGTCAACTTCCATTACTGTTTCTTATAATTAAATAGACTTATAAATCTAAGATACAATCCACATCCACTATCTGTATGGATTTTAATTATGTGATGATGAAATATTGAAATCATTTATTTTTAAAGGTTATTATATGATGAAATTATTTAATTTGTAAGAAACCAATTTTCCTTAAATATGATACTATATGAAGAAATTATGAATGTATTTATGATATTGTGGCACAAATATGCATGGTTTTCTTTATGTGATGGGTGGGACCATAATTATATATCCCCCCATGAAATTTTTAATGACTGATATCACAGGAGTTAATATGTATTGCAATGGACAATGAAGCTGGTTCAACAAAGGACTCTAACCAATAATATAGAATATTACCCCAAAATTTTGTGAAATATTTTTTTTCAAATTAATTTAATCTTTTGATATTTTTAGTTCATGATACAGGGAAAATAGTTTTTTATAATAAACCACTATGTTTGGATTGCATTATACGCAACACCATGTTTATTATGGAGTACACAAAACATGAAAGTTATATTTCTCTACATGGAACACTGCGCTTATATTACATTACACACAAGACTGACTTTCCACGATGGCTTGCGTAACATACAAGACTGAGTTTTATCATACAATAATATATTAATAATTTTTTTTAATATAATAATATATAACCTAGCCATTATGGATGAGGTTATGGATGAGATTAAAAAAATTATAAAAATACATGGCTGAATTCATTAGTTACAAATTATTTATAAATGAATATGTGATATAATTTAATATAAAGATAACTTTTCATAAAAACTTCTATTATTCTCACAAAGGAATTTTATCCTAATAAATTAAATTAATTATTAGTGATGAATGATATTAATGAAATATTTATTTTTCATATATTCAATAAAATATTTTATACATTCATCGAATATATTTGATATGAATAATATATGAACATACCCAATATTACACATAAAAACCTATATTTTTATAAAAGAAGTTTCATAGCCTTTTAAGGGAGAACCTATGTTAAATCTAAAAAATGTAATTGTGATAAATTTTATATGTAAATTTTAACATAATTTTTGAAAATGAAGCATAAACATTAGATTAGAGTGATTTGTTGATATTTATCTATAAGATCCATTTTTGATGAATAGGGAAATATACTTAATTTTAATTCAGAACAAATTCTAGTATAATTTATTTTTAATGAAAAATTATATTAATAATTGTTTTTAAACTATAATTATATCAATATTACATCATTTAATCCAATTTTTGTTATTGGCAGCTATTTCACTTTGAAAATAGAGATAAAAACATTGCAATATTTTGAAACTTTTTTACTTTAAAACACTGCATTGTCATCCTATATAATGAATGAATTTTAAATTAATTTCTTCCAATTATTTCATTAGAATATATGAAAAATAGGTTCTATAATTGGAATCATAATATTATATAATTTCTATTAAGTTCAACTTTGTTTTTTATTAAAAATATTATGGAATGTAATTTAAAATAATTACAATCATTAAGAGAAAAATTAACTAAACAAAGAACTAAGCCATTAAATTAAGTATAAAATGACCTAAAATTTTAAATAAAGGGTATCATATGTTCATATATCTACCACATCCTCTATTTATAAACTTTATTCCATTGTTGGTTCCACATTTTATAAGAAAAACGTGGGTGGAATTCCCTTCCCAAAAAATTTCTAAAATGCCACTCCTCCCCCATTATAAAAACTCACTCAACCCTCCCACTTCATAATAACATTCAACACAGTTTTTATCAATCAAGATCTTCTGAAATATCTCATAAAAATCCCAAAAAAATCCTAAAATCCTCAAATTGTAAATAAATCATTCCATGGAATACCTTTGGTGGAAACAAAAACATGTTACTTGAATAATATGTAACGTTCTTCCTCAAGAAATTTTGTTTTATTTTTATTCTCTACCCCAATCAAATTTTCTTAATCAATTACTACATAATAAAATGAGTATCCTAAATACAAAGTGATTTTATTTATTATAGGTATTAAATTTACACTTACACACACTTCCATATAATGTGTAAGACACATACTATTAATGTGTACGGTGAACCACTGCCTCACAAAGTGATGTTGTTCATTTTTCCATTACACCTCTCATCGTTGGGAATTATAATAGGAAACTATTTTTTTATATAATAAAAAATATATTTATGTTTTAATAATACTTAATAAATTTTTATTTAAAACATACCTCAGTGGATTTCAATTTTTGTAAATAGGATAACCATTTTTGGGGAAGTGTGGACTACTGCCTCATCAATTAAATATGATTAGTTCGAACTATATATAGAATATATAAAATATGGTTTTAATAAAAATTTGTGAAATAAATTAAATATACATGATATTAATTAAATTATTAACTTTTTGAAAATATAATATAACATTGTACTTATTACCTTTTTTAGACAATAAAAAGGTGACAACGTTGTTCGTGGATGTGTGACTACCACCTCCTCGACTTGATGTGACTCCATTTATAGAAAATTAATTACATATATAAGTATATATGATTAAATAATATTTTATTTTTGAAATATAAATAATTATGGAAACATATAATGTTTCTTTTCTTCTCTCCCTTACTGTCGTTGAAAAATGGGAATGTTACTCGTTTGTACGTATAGTCTACCGTCTCCATGATTATTACATTGGTTCATTTTTGATAACCACATAAATGGTTGGTTTTAAGAGTAAAATTTATTTATATATATGATAAGTATTTCATGATTACTTTTTTGGAGATGTTTATATAATGACCCATTTGACCATATTTGACCAACCAAAGTCGTTTTAACAAAGGAACTAAATTTATTCAAAACACCCGACGTACATTAATTTTTTTAGTTGTTGTATAAAAAATTATAATAAGTGAATGAAAAGTGATAATAAAAATTAAAAAATTAAGGATGAAAATATATAATTAACACAAATTTATTATTCATGAAGATTAGTAAACATGTGACAAATCAGACTCTATGTAAGGAAATTTCATCTCACTTTTTATTTTAGTGATATACATGCCTTATTCACCAAACATTTATATTGTGAGGTCTGTATACTGACCATGTATATATTCTATGATTAATATAATTAAATTAAAGGGTATTTAAATTTCCACATTATTATCATTATTTCATGGGGTTTATGTTTAATAGGTTACCAAATTGGTACGATAGTTTTGTCTCAATCCTCCTCCTTTGAGACACATGCCATGATATGAACCTATGTTCTTCTATGAGGAGTATACACTGCAATTTGAAATATTATTTCATGAATCTCCTTATTATCATTATATATTAAACTTCATTTAATTTCATCTTCTTTCAGGAGTAGTATGATTCAATGTTAACATTTGATAATAGTTCATTGAAACAATCTCATCATTTTTTAAGATTATTTATAATTATGGTTCCATTGATGAAATATTAGTATCCATGTCTTAATAGAACACAAAAAGTTTATTTTCACACGGTTATTAATTATATATTCATGTATGGGTAACATTTTCAACTATTTTTTACATAAAATAGTTAATAAAGTATTTTTAAGAAGGCCCTAAAATAACTCTCTTTTGGGTTAGTAATATGTGTTAGCTTAAAACCATGTTTTAAAAAAATCATCAAAGGATATTATAATATTATCAAATGATCATTAAAATAAATTTTTACCCATGTTTTACCATTTAAATAAAATGTTTTTGGAAAAATAAATCTTCAGGTCATTTTCCAATCTCAGAACTTTTAATAAAATTTACAGTGAAAAAGTAATTTTTGACATATATAGATTTACCAACCATCATGACCATAATTTCTGTGAAGATATAATTAAATGATTACAAAGTTAATTTTATAAAGAAAGTGTTTTCATAATATAAAATATAGTATTCTTCATAAATAGGTTTTCAATGAAAATGTTTTTTAAAACATTTTATGTTTAAAAATTATTTAAAATTAATTTCAAAGATTCAATTATATTTTTTCAATAGGTTTTTTCAAAGAGAAGGATTTCAATGATTTCAAAGATTCCATTATCTGTTTTAAATATATTTTAAAAGAATTGTTTTTCTAAATTTATTCATGTTTATGTTATAATTTTTCAAGGAAAAATTTTCTAATCATTTTTTCATTTTACTATTATAGGTTTTAAAAGAAAAGGGTTTTAAAAATAATTTCAAGATTCTTTTAAATGATTTAAATAAATATACATGTCAAAAAAAATTGGACTCCTTTATATGTTTTCATATTTATATTAAAATATGTTTTTTTTTAAATTTTATATGATTTAAAATTATATTTCAAAAAAATAATGATATTTTATTATAGAAATGGATTTTTAGGATATTTCCAAAAAAATATAGCTAAGATGGCATCTGTTGATGTTACTCATAGCTTTCTAAGAAATGATCCAAAGGCTATATTAATATTTTTTCTCTAAGTGGATTATGTTTTTCTTACATGATTTTTGTGAAACACGTTTATCTTTCATGGGGTATATGATTATGAATTTTTTTTCCTTTCACTGGTTATATATTTATGAATCCTACTTATTTTATATGGTTTTGATTTCATGAAATGATTATGAAACCTATATAATTTCCATAGGTTTTGATATGATTATGTGTTTATGATACCCATTTCATTTCTGGGTTATGAAATTATTATTATTTTTGACCATGTAGAATATGTATTAATGACATTATTATTATATGGGTGGGACCTATATCTCCCTAAAATTCATTGGGTTAATATTTATATCTCAGTAGATAGACAATGGTTTAACATGGAGTGAAATCGAATCAGTAAAGGAAATTATTTATTAAGAAGGAATTTGGAGTGAACCTTGACTACTAAGGCAGTAAGGGGAGTGATGCCAGACTACCAAGATGGTATGGGGAGTGAAACTATGCTAACAGTATGGCCGTGAATGTGGTGCGTTGAATACTATGGAACTCCTTTTTTATTATCTTTCTTCCATAAATTGCATGTATTATTCCTATGTTATGTTTTCATGGTTTCTATTATTTATTTCTATATTATTCATGTCTAATGAACATATAATATTTATTCCATGACTCATTTTTATGATCCATTATATGTAGGTTATGATATTATATTTTCATGACCATTTTATCATACATTTATTCTCATGATATCACTTAAAAATCTCTTTTATTTACCTTTTCTATGTATCTAATATCACCATTATTAATGTTTCTTTTCCCAAGGTTATGAAGATATTTATTCATTGTTATGTTTCTAAGAATGGTTCTAGTAATAAATAACCTAGAGGGAGATAATGTATCTCACTTATGTACTAGTGGAAATATTTCCATGTTTCCAAATAATCTAAACTAATATGGTCATTGTGCGTCTATTCTTTTTAATGTATTATTGTGTTCCAAAAAAATGATTTAATGTATGCATATAAAAAACGAGGGTTGTTATAGATAGTCTGGGTTGTGAACCTTGAAATTTGAAATTATGATATTTTGAGTGAAACTCATCCACTTTGATATTCTTAAAAGTAATATGTGACTAGGGAGATGATTTTTTATTGGTTGTGTGAATTCCAAAAACCTATTATCAATCTTATTAAAGGTTCCCATAGAATATGATTTATTATTGATGATTACATAATCTTATTACATATATATTTTTTAAGAAAAATACGTTTTCTAGGGTTCCTTATTATAGATATTTGACTAATTAGGTATGACTTTTCTAAGTTAAGATCATTTTATAATGTCCTTATTCTCTTATTATTCTCACTAATGTTCATTTATTCATATCTCTTATGTTTACCCTTACTAATCATCTGAGATCACCTTTTTTTCATTTCTCAGGTTATTAATTATGTTTTTAAGATGCATATGTATATGAAGTGTAAAATATGAGTAGAAATTTGGGGTATAAGTATATGATCTTCAATAAATTTTGACTATTATGTAACTAGTCAACAAATCCGCTAAACCTTTACATCTTAAGGGTGTTTATCAAACAAGGGTTTAGTTGTTTTTTATATGTTTTCGTTTTATAACTTTATCAAAAACCATAGGCTTTAGTATAATTTTTGTATAATAATTTAAAATTTTTGTGAAGTATTTGTTTTGTTTTTTGTTTTAAAATTCATATTTTTTGAAATACTATAAAGTTGATGTGGATATGTCACATATGCACAAAGAGGTAAAAACATTGAAATTTGTAGATTCGGTAATATATTGATCGACATCTTTTCATTAAGAATAGGCCCGGGACTACACAAATAGACAAACACTCACGGGGGTTATTCTTGGGTTAATTAAAATTTAATTTATAAAAAATTATGAATTATTTGAATAGATAATGACCATGAATGAACATTAATTTAAAATTAGCTGACATTATTAATGGATACCATGAATTATTTTTTCATGATTACATGATACAAAAAATACGATTATTGTGGCTCACACTCTTCTTTTTTGAATTTCTCATAATATATAACCATGAGGATTCATGTTTTTACCAAATATGACATAAAATTGTATTATTTTTCTTATACAAAATCTATTTTTTTGGTAGTTGGAATAAAAAATATTTTTGTTATGATTATACAAAATTTTCTTTCAATAAATATAATTTGTCTTCCAAATGAACGTGGTAAGTAATAATGTATTTTTGAATCCTTCATGAGGAAACATCCACCTTATTTTAGTGGGTATGTGGATCTAATAATTTCTGGGTAATGGATCAGTATCACAGAAAATATATTCTCCATTATACAGTCCACATAAAATGAAAAATATATCTTTATGGTATATCTTTTTGTTCGAAAATAAATTAAATGGGGGAATCTTTTCAAGAATACATAGAAAAAGTAGGAAATTGACTCCATATAATGGTAAGTGTTTAAAAAGGTAGTAAACAATAAGAAAATTCCTCAAATTATAACACTAAAATAGGGATTGATTTTTTATAATTGATTAATAATGATGATATATCCATTATTATCATTGAATTAAAAAATCAAAATACATTCAAGGTATGATTTTAGGTTTATCGTATACCTTAAACGAAAAATTGATTGATTCATGAGTGGATTAAGACCATGTATCCAGAAAAATATCTATAAGAGACTTTGATTGATATGATGATATAATTTTTGTTCCCTAAAGTAATAATTACTGATGGAAACTGTAATTATTCTCTATTTTATGGAATAAGAATAGAAAAATGGAATTTTAAGGAAATTAAAATAATAAAAAAGATATAGTAAATATAAATAAACTCTCTTTATATACAAATTGATAATAAAGCACGTAGAAAAACCATATGGATTCTAGTAAATAATTTATGAGTAGAAAATAAGGCCATAAGAAAAATAACCAGGTTGTGTTATGAAGTGGCTAGTTGATGAAATGAATATTGAGAAATATATGCCAAATATGTCACCCACACTCTTATTAAATAATTAAAAGGTGTATGGAAATTAAAAAAAATAAATTTATTAATTTTAGGATAAATGATGAAAATTGTCCTTTATAACCTTTTAATCCAAGAGATAAAGTAAAATCTCATGTGATCACAATATTTGAAGTGATTCAGAAGAACCAAGTTGATAATGATACCCTATCCATCCATATTATTATTGAAAATTTATTTTTTTATACCATATAAACCCAAAAATTTATATCAAAATAATATCCTAAGGGTATCATGGAACCACCTCAGATATTAGATGTTGAGTTAATAGTAAAAAAATTTAATGGTTTGATTATAAATTTTTATGTCTATCTCTCCTCTATAATAGATGTGATGGTGGATGTGTTTTAAATAATGGGATTCTACCACTAGTTCAATTTTATTTTATTTTTGGAATGGATTGAGTTTATATATATAAAGACCAAATATGTCTCCACTGAAAGGAATCCATATTTAATATTCAAAATCAAACTTATGATTCTATACTGATGTGAAGATGAATATGAAATTACAATTAAAATTCTTTTCATTATTTGGATCTTAATACCTATTCATAATGGATATTTACCTAAAATATTTGGGGAGAAACAGAATATTAATTATATTCTTTTGTTTCAGGAATATACTGAGGCATTTACTGCAAAATTTCCCAGTCTTCCCCTAAATTAGGATGACAATATTTCAATTTAACTCCTACCATGTGTTATGATTATTTCAAATACATTTTATAAAATAGATATAATTGAGTTATTTGAATTTAATAAGAAAAAATACCAATATGGATTAGGTGTTCATATTTCCCAGTGAATAACTATTGATAAAAAACATTGTATATGGTGTTTTTAGGTTGACTATGTTGTCAATATTTTATATAGTTAATGAAGGTTTGATACAAAATGAATAATAAATAGTTTTAGTGAATTTCTTAAAGGATCTTGTAGTTCATTAATGTACCAAGGGATCATGTAATGCTATTATGTTCCAAAGGATCACATGGAATCAAGTATGTGATATGAGATCACAGTGACTAAGTTTGTTTGGCCAAGGTGGACATGTCTCACTTTCAATCAAAAGAGTTGAAGGTGATCACAAGATCACATCACACAGTCCATGTGATTATAAGAGGATATCAAAATAAGATCATGTGAATCACTTGAATACACAATATTATTTGCTTTGGATCTATTGATGGTTTATGTTAATCACTAGAAGACATTGACTCTTACCACAAGATTTTTATTTGATCTCGTGATGGGATCACATGATGCTTTGGAAGAAAATTTTCTTGACCACATGATTATCGTATGATGTCTTGATGGGATCATGTGAAGTGCTAAAATATAATGTTTTTTACCACATTGTGATAGGTATTGGACATCATGATGAGATCTAAATACATTATGGAATATGATCATCCTCAACCAGGTGGAAATATGAGAGATAATCAAAATGTAACAGAGTTATTTCAGAAAAGCCATAAATGATTGTGTGAGGCGCATTACAGACTTTCTAATTTGTTTGAATAGATTTATAATTGTTATTTGTTTCAATATGGTGCTGGAATTTGGCATAGAAATATTCACTAACACATCCTAAAATGTTCCTAGATGTTTCTTTATGTATCATTATTTAAAAAAATATTATATAGCTTGGTTAGAACAAAGACTTGTGTTAGTGTCTTTTAATCGGTGTAATCAATAGAAAGTATCAATAATGGGTCTCGTGAAAGTATCGTATGATGTATAGTATGTACTAGGTATTTGGATTCATTGGGAGTACCACTGATTTCAAATGATCTAGGTTACATGATTAGGGTCTCTCACCATGGTAATGTGAACTACCTCAAATAATGAATGTTTTGTGAAGGGATCTAGAAAAGTGTTCTTAAGAAGGGATCATTATAATGGACTTATGCTCTTGGTTTTCTTGTGAATAGGATGACCCACCTATGTTTTATGTTATGCATAAGATGAATAGGGTCCTACACTATATCCACGTGATTCACATTATCTGAAGATGGTCTCACAAAGGGGTCACTAGAAGGGGTCTAGGAAAAGGGTTACATGTTATGGTGTCATGTAGGGAGATGTGTTCTAGGGTTACCCTATGAACAGTTTCATCATCATATCTATATTTTTAATAAGAATAAAAAGAAGGATAAAAAGGATATGAACCATTAAAAAATTCTTGTAAAAGGAATTTATTCACTACCGCATCTAATGTATTGAAAGGAAGAAGGTGGTGTTTCAATAACTGTAAGTAATGAGACTTCTAGAATCATTCTATAAAAATAAAGAATAGAATATCGCAAAGAACATTCAAAAATGAGGAGGAATTTCAATGATATATCATGGAATGGCGATTTTCAAGGGGATATTTATATAATGGATGTGAAGGATCCCATTTAGTTCAAAACCACCTATCATACATTTGGTGAAACTCCCCAACAAATATAAAATATCATTCATTTTCCAAGAAGGCATTTTATTCATGAATAGTAGTATGATTAAAATGGAAGTGTGGGTGATTCTTTCCAAGGGATATAGTGTATTTTCCCATGATATTATATGGGTATTGATCTCATGTATGAGTGACCTAGCCTAAACAAACAAGAAATGAGATTAGTGATTTTGTTACAAGAACACACTATTAGCTACAAGCTTCTTAGACTAGCCCATAGTGGTGAACCAAATAAAGATATTGGTGTATTTGTTCTTTTTTTTTACATTATACTCACCATTATCAGAAAAATAAGATAAGTATAAGATTAGTATAATAACTAATGTTAAAAAATAAGCTATCCTCATAGTAAATAGGTCACGATCTAGTGGGGTAGGAAAATTTTATTGAATAATATACGTACCCTTACCTCCCCTAATGGTATCCAAGAACATTTTTGGAATTTAAATTGGTATCAACAGGTAGGTTTCTTGTATTATATTTTTATATTCTGAATTTTTTTATTCGATTATTATAATTTATGTTTCAATTTACTCTTGTCTTTATGCTCTATGGAAAATAGAAGATCATTTTAGAAAAAATAGACGTATGGTGACATTTATCAGTGTGGAAGTGTTTATGGAAAGAGTGTGTTTAATTTGGAGAAAACTATAATGTTATCAGATTGGGAGAGAATTTAATCATTAAATTACATTTTTTGGATTGAGTAAAGAACCTGAAATTCCAAGTGATAGTGGAACTAAAAATGATGAATAAATTACAAGGTATCCCATAATGGATTTTTCTACATGATAACAGAATTGGATCAGAAATTAAAAGTAAATTGTAAGTCCAAAAAGATAAGTATATAAGAACTAGAAAACAAATTCAACAAGATAAAAGTTTCAAATAAAAGACTTGTTGAAGTGGCCACTAATCTGAGAGAGGATTATCTTTCGTAATCTAAAAATCGTATGTGATTTCTAAAAAGATGGAAAACTCAAAGATGATGAAAACAGAAGTAATTTGATGTCTATAAGAATTTAGACATTGGAATCCATAATTGATGAACATTATAGACACCAATTATAACATGTTCAAGACAACCAAAGGCTACCACAAGATAATGTGTCCTTTATATAACCTATTGATGCGATAAATTATAAAATATAGGTTGAAAGAGACATAGTGGATAATCTCTCATAAGAATTAGAATATGATATGACTAGAAGAATGATTCTCAGATGAACGCTTATTTCTCAACATGAATCATCATATAATTATATTTACCAATTGGGGGAAGTGATAGAAATGGTAATGAAATAAGTGGAGCAATATAATACCAAAGGTAGGACCAAATTGAAGGATGAATTGAATATATGATTTCACTATCCTTAAAAAATTAATAATGAAATAAGAAAGAAAATATTATATTTCTATGAAAAAAATAACTGTTTGTCCAATCCCAAAAGCCATGAAATTGTGATAAATCATATATTTTATATAATTAAACCTCTCCCCAATATGGGATAAATAGATTTATGAATAGTTCCAAAAAAAATATGTGCTCGAAATAGATCAAAATGATATTTTGTAGGAAGTAATGAATGAATGTGATATTTCTATGGGATTTATGGTAATATTTTTTGTTTTTAAAAGGAATAAAAATACATTATATCTTATAAGGATAGAAATAATTCTAAATATGATAATAAGAAAAATATTCTATTTTTTTGAAATGGAAGTATTTCTGAAGAAAATAGTCGTGAAATTGTATTATTGTGGAAGGATGGGATACACCATGAGTATTTGATGAGAATATTGATGTCTCAATGTCAAAATAATAACACTAGAAGTATTAACTTCTCATATGAAAAATGATGATACAACATACAGTATTAAAGGGACATGTTTTATATGTTCTAATCATTATAATTTGGTAAGATATTTTTGTTGTAAGAAATTTGGGAAAGAAAAGGAACCTAAATGGAGATACACATCTATACTAGTGTTTAATAAGAAGTAATGTATTACCCTCAACATACATTATTTAAAAATAGGTTTATATTCGTCGAGGAATCATAGGATGCTTAATGAAATGATTATCAAGAATGTACTCTATTACTCTCAAAAAATATTTCTTGGAATGAATGTGAGTACACCTGGAAGAAAAATGGATGAGATGATTTAGTTACAAGAAAGAAGAGTATATGTTCAATGAAATACTAAAACCCAACATAAAAGTGTTATGTATCTTAGATAACTAATAAATGAAAAATTGATAAATAATTACACAAAAAACAATTATTCCATTCCATATGGTGAGAAGTTTATTAATGAAAATGATACCACAAATGGAAGAATTATTAATAGAAAAATACTAGTGGAATGATTTTTACTCATAGAAGCAATCATGAGAAATGGAATATAGGTGAAGTGTCAAAGAAATAAATTAGTTATACTATTATTAAAATACAAATTTGGATAAATGAAAATCCTAAATAACCTATATATGAGAAGAATACATAGAATATAGGTATTTAATTTCTAGTTATTTGGATATAATAGTTGAAGTTGGCACGATAGTTGGTACTAGAACAGAAAGGGTAGAAATATTTTCAAGAAATTATTAAAGGGTTGGTCCATCATAATCATCCACAATACTATTATGGAAGATTCCATAGGTACCTCTATACCATTAATTTATGTTATTTTTAATATTATTTTGAATATATGTAAGCCGAAGGGTGTGATTAATCCGTGAGGCATGCCTATTGAAAGGGGATAAAATCATAAGCTGAACAATGATACATTCTATAAGAGTTTCAATAATAATTTTTTTAATGATGTAGAAGGTGAAATTGAAAATAATGGACATAACCAGGTGGTCTATGTATAAATGATCCCACAATTTTATCATTGATTAGAATTGAGAGGGATATGATATTATTATATTTTTAAATGATAGATATGATAATCATAAAGTAATGAAAATCATTAATCATTTCCCAAATGATTTATCAACCATCACTTTTGAATAAGTTATAGGATTATAAAATATATGATGTGGGAATTTGGAAGAAGGTTGTAAATATAATTAAATAGGAATCCTTGGAGATAAATGGTAATGAATAAGTAGGTGTGAGATTAGGGTTAGGATTATATGTTCCATCAAATCACATGTTAAGGAATGAATTGTTGGATGATGTGAATTATTTTACATTCTGTATGCACCCAATAAGCATTAAGATTTATCAAGATCTCTGAGAGAATTATTTGTGGTAAAACATGATGAATGAGATAATTGAATATAAATTAATGTCCCTTATGTGTTAGAATGTTATGTCATAATGCAAACCTCTTTAGGTGGGATGCAACAGTTTCCCATGAAAACATTAAACAGAAAACAACACCCTAGAAATTTTCACCATACTTACAACTAAATCTATAGGAAACAATTATATTTGTTTTTTTGTATTTTCTTAGAATGATATCAAACTACATTGTGATTTTATTGGACTACTCACTAGATCAGCATTCATGGATATACAGTATAGAATTTATAAGGAAACATGAAGTACCACTACTTATTATATCTCATCGAGATCAAAGATTTACCTTTATGTCTGATAATATTTTCCAACGTGATTTAAACACTAATATAAACCTTTGTGAAACCTTTCATCCTCAAAACTAATTTATAATCTTAGTGGACTATTTTGACACTAGAAAACATGTTGTGAGCATGTTCTGTGGAATTTAAAAGATGATTGGACCAACATCTACCTCTGGTCGAGTTCACATACAATAATTTCTTCTACTCAAGAATCCAAATGGTTCATTATGAATCCCTTTATGGGAATAGGTGAAGAACACATTTATGTGGGGACGATGTTGGGGAACACATACTACCCCATCTTGAAATTGATGAGGAATTTAGGGAAAAGTTCAATACCATTTTTCTTCACCTAAAGGATTCATAGAGATAAAAAATATCTATGCTAACAATATTTGATGAGACCTAGGGTTTGATGTTAGAGACATGGTATTTCACTGCATATCATCATGGAATAATGTGATGAGATTTTGGAAGAAGGTAAATCATAGTCTAAGATACATTGTTACCTTTCAAATCCTTGGTCACATTAAAGATGTTTTCAATTGAATAGAACTCCAACCTAACCTATCTCAAGTACAATATGTATTCAATGTACTACTATTGAGAAAGAATATAATATACCCCTCACATGTAATCAACATATAGGTGTTACCATTCGTGAATGATCATTCCTATGAGGAGAAGTCGTTGATGATCTAAGATCAGAGAGATACTATTCTATGAAATAGGACAAAGCACTTTGTCAATGTGTTGTGGGAAACAAAGTTTTTTATGAATATATATGAGAGGTAGAGGATGTGATGAAACAATATTACCATTATGAATTTTTTGTTGGAAATGAAAATTTAGAGTGTCAAATTTCATAACAGCAGAATATTTCAATGACCTATAAATAAAATTATCCTATTGATTTAATGAAACGTCTTATTATGTAAAATGGTTATTGAAAACCCTTGAATTTAATTGTTTTTATTATTTCAAATAAGATTAAAATTAACCTTATGTATATTTTCCTTTGATAATATTGTTTTGAATAGTGATCACATTATTAGTGTAAATATAGGGTCTTAAAAAATCCAATTGACACAAAAAAAGGATGTAGTGGCCTCATCTAGTAGGATTTTCAGCTATGAATCCCATTTAAAGAATCTTCCAAGGGAGATAGTATAAACAATATTTTCCCCTAACCAAGACCAAATTGATATCCACTAAATTTTCTATGAGTGGAACCATTTATGGGGGAAGTTGAAGGTCATGAAGATCCGGAACCAAACCTTGTTCGTTAAACAACCCCATGAATGTCTCAAAATTTCAAACTATACCCCAAGAGAATTTGGTGGTGTATTAAAGTAATATATTTCAAGACCATAGCAACATGTGTATGTAAATTATTTTTTATATAATAATGAATATATTTTCATCCTATTATTTTCTCCTTATAAATGATTTTTATTTTGATAAAACAAAACAAAAATAATATTTTCAGGTTATATTCAAATTCAAATAATGAATTTATTTTACTGATTTAATAAATTTTTGAAATAAATAATATTTTAATAAAGTATTATTATTAAATATAAATGATCAAATTATTTTTATGATTTCAAATGTAATTTTTTTAACTGTTCGAAGATTTTATAGTTAAAAAACACCACATTTCATAATAAATATAGATTTTGTATTTAAATAAATAATTCACATAATTTGAAAAAAAATTAGATAAATTGAATAATAATTTTTAAATCAAAAATTCAAAATTATCCAACATTGAATTTTTCATAATTTTCTGAGCTAGTCAAATTTTCGATAAAAACATAAGCACCATATAAATATAATTTGTATATTATGACATTATATAGTCCCAAAATATGATGTAATAAATACTATAAATGGTATTAATGGCCAAATAAATATTTTCATTTAATAATAGTATGATTATATTCTTATTTTTATTATTTTTTAAGAACATTGTTAATCCACCAAAACAATTAATATATTTTATAGCATTAAACTCATTTATTTATGAGTATGGTTCACCTCCACAAAAGAAAGGGAATTATTTTATTATTATCACCCCATTTAATTTTAAAATAATGGAAACATCTTCCATTTTGTAGAAACCATGGGGAAAACTAGGGGAGGTTTTTTGTTTATTTTATTTTATTATATAGAGTCCAAAACCTATGTTAGAGAAATAATAAAGAATCCCTCACTGTTTTATTATATAAACCCACTAAATATCCCATTTCTCTTCACTAAAAATCAATGTTAAATATCCTTAGTTTATCCCCCCATCCCTAGTGTCTTCTTATGTTTCCCCCAATTTCTCAAGAATCCCCTCCCAAGGATTTGGATTTACACAATCATGTAACAGATCCTCACCCTCTCTTCATTATTTAGGATTATTTATTATCTTATGCCCTATATTTACAATTAATTGTGTTTGAATATTTATATAAATGTCTTTATTAATTATAATTTTACTTTAAAATGATGATAGAAACCTTTCTCCCTCATCCACCTATGTTGAGAATATTTATGCGACACTATTATGCTGCTGAAATTTTACCACAATTTTCCATTCCAAAAGAATTATGTAGTGAACACCAAATACATTTCCTATCAAGGGTGTTAACATTTATATAATTATACATATTTTAATTGGGAATTATATTTATTTATTACACACTTATTGATCTTGGAATAAATATTTATACAAAATGATTTTATGCTTTATGATCTATGTGGCACAAATAAGCATGTTATTGAAATAAATGTGATGGGTGCATTGAAAATTATATATCTCTCTAATTAAATGGTTAATTATTATCCTCATGAGATGTCATGTTAGGATAGTGAGGGGTCCTGATTATTTTATGGGACTTCTTCCATTATGATGTCTTCTTAGTTAGCCTTTACCTATGTTTATGCAGCAATGTTTTATGCTTTTCAAAAATTTGACATGATTCCTTTATGTTATCTTGATATATCATGTCTTATTATCCATGATTATAATTATCACTCTCTTTCATCCTCAATTATATGTCTATCATCTAACATGCAGAACATTCATCATGTTATGTAATGTTTTTAACTTATTAGGCTTTAGATCACACCTTTCTTATGTATGTCCCAAGGTATTCACATTCATTTATAAGTCCAAATATATTTTGGATGTTTTGAATAAGGTTGATGTTATTATATTTTAAATTTTTATGCAGTGTAACTAATTCCAAATTGAACTATACTTATTTTTCTTCTATGTTGTATTATGCGTACTTTTATATAATAAATCAGGAATTAAAATGTAATAAAGAGAAGGGATATTATAATAGATGTTAAAAATACTTTATAAAATAAAATTATTATCTATCTTATATTTAATGTCCCTAAAAATTTATAGTTTTCTGGTGTGTATTGTTATGAGGTTTATTGAATATTAATCTAAAATGAATTAATAATTAAGTATTTCATGCTCAAGTTTCCTCACCCATTGATTTCCAAAAAAATTAATGAAGAAGAATTAAATTATCTAGGAGAGGAACACATGAAACTCCGTATACATAAAAGAAATTTTCATAACATATGATAATGGAAAATGTTCGTTCATCAGGAGACAAATATAAAAGCTGATCACATTGAGGAGTGAAATTTAAATCCAAATTCATATTTATTTATTTGTATCCAATTTGAATTATTCCCTTACATATCATTTGATTAAACATTTGGTGTAATAACAATTATGAAGACTATTAAAGTTTAAAATAATCACCGAGGTGTGTGGAAATCGGGGTAGAAAAACCATGTTTCCCTCTATGATAGATGACAGCGATGTCATAATATTTTTATTAGATATCACATCACCTCAAGAGAATAGTGATGATGGTATTTATATAAACCTAACACTATCTATCTACGAGGTGTTTCTTCATATTTTAAGGAATGGATATCCATTATTCATTTTAAGAGAGCCTTGAAATAATCATCTAGTAGAAATTACTAGTAAAAACATAGATATGGTGGTTCTCATGAAATAAACCTCATCCCCATATTGACTAGGGAGAAAAATCAATTTTTTCCTTTATGATTTTTAAAAAAACCTCTTTATTGATAACTGGTGTTTACATTTACATTTTGTATTTAATACATTCATTAAATTTGAAATAGTAAACAATTCCCTAACTACTTTTGTCTATAAAAAGGTTTAAATAATGATCTTAACTAAATCCACCTGATAGAGAACAAATCCATGTTGTACTAATTCATCATATCTAATTCAATCCCCAAATATGATATACCTATAGTTTACATGTCAATAAGAATGGGTGGCTTCATCTATGCATGGGGGAGTGTCGAACTGGATTAAAATATTAATTTCGATTTTTCCATATTTTTAGGAATTTCAACATAAATAAATATTGGATATAAATTTCCATACATGACATGATTTTAAGATATTTAACATGATTTTTAAAAAATATATTTTCAATTGATTTTTCATAAGGAAACATTTCCATAACATTTCTTTTTCATCATTTTTATGAGTATTTTTATACTCCATATCCTTGAAACATTGACCCAAGTTATTTTCCCCATAATAATAAGAGGTATTCTAATCCTATTATGAAATAATATAGAAAATAACCTCAATTTATTTATAGAAACATGGATCATGTGTAATAACTCTATATTTTGGTTATTTAATTTTAAATTTTTTTGATTTCAATAAATTTTTAAATATGATTGAGGCACATATTTAGATCGGATATTTTTAACCTCATATCAACCATTTAAATCAATCCTTATTTATCTCATATTAGATATGAATTACCTTAAAGGTTTAATCCACATTATAAGAAAAAATATTATTACATTCCATCACTATTAATATATTTTAATGAATATTTTTTATTTGAGTGAGGGGGATTTCCATTTTATGTTTTCTCTTTGGGAAATAGTTACGTATTGGGTTATATGATATGTTGGTGTTTTAATTTTTGGAATTTGATAGAGATAAATGTGACCGATTCATTAGCATCAATTTTATATTATTATTTTTATTATCAAACTATCATTATATAAAATGGGAAGTAAATTTGGATGGGATTGAATTATTCATTATGAAAATTTTATGACTCATTACCCTCATAAAAATTAAAGGGAATGAATTTTCAATTATTCATTATACTCATGGATCATCTCATCCTCCTAATAAAATAAATAAGAAATGAAAAATAGGTATAGAGGAGACTAAGGATGAAATAATCAATTGAATCTATTATTTGATTGATGGCCCATGCCATGAAAATGGAGTATAGTGTTACATCTCATAATGGGAATTGATTGAGGAAAGTTGTCTTATTTCACATGAATATTTATTCAATATAAAATTGATTTTATCCTCCAGTATTCAATGTTTTATTTTATAATTTCTTTTCCACAAACCATTATCCACTAAAAATTACTCGAAAAATATCTCATTGTTAAATTCATTCGTAGGTCTAACAGTGTGATGAATTTAATTTAATAAAAGCTTATGGTGATAAATGTTTTTTCCATGTATGATCATAACATTATATTATATTTATCTTCAACAAAGTGGGTCATAGATTTCAATATGAGTTTGTTTTTCCGTTGGTCATGGATTGTTTTTTGAGGATGAAAAAAATTAAATTATAGGGATGAAAATGAAATGAAACTATATTTCATAATTTAGACTCCGAAAATTGTATTTTTAAAAGGATCTAAAAAATTATTTCATTATTTACTTTGTTCTGAAATTTGATTTAGATATATGATCATTTCTTAAGAGTGAAGAATTTTTGTATGGGGGAATTTAAAGATATAATATATTTAGTATTTTACCCTATAATTTAATGAATTAACCACACTAAATTTCATTACTAAAGGGAAATTATCATATTTTTAGTTTATATGTTTGTATTGAATTTGATTGAAAAATTTGAATAAAATTTAATTTTTAGTGATTTTATTATTATTGTAGTATTAGCTGGTTGGATGTCCAGAATTCAAAATTAATTGTTTTATATTTTTTGGGTAATCATTAAATCCTTATGTTTTAATTATCTTGGATATTTAAGAGTTTTATCACAAAATATATTATTTTTTTCAAACTATATATTATTTAATCGGGTGTGGTGCATCTATTGTTTTTTTATTTTGATCGGGGTCATTTTTTTGTTGGGAGAACTGAATTATACAAATGTATATAGATTCTATGGTGTATTACTAGTTTTTCAACATTGATAAAATGGTTATATAATGGTTGGTATAACGTGGTGTAAAATAAATGTTTATGGATTCTTTTAATTTTGTAGTAGTTGTAGAGTACAGTGTTAGCCATGAAGTTGTTGTGTATCCATATCTGTTGAAATGTGATACATATTTTTTCTAATTATCTATAAATATATAACCATGTAGACACTAATATGGTTTTAATTGATCTATATGTTACTTGGTTATGTTATTTGGCTCTCATACTCATCCCATTGATGGATATTCATGCCAATTAAATGTTTATGTCCCAATTGATTGTAATCTGGTGATTTTATTCTTTTTTAATGTATTTTAGTCTCTTTGAATCTAGATATTTCATGCCTAATGAGACTAGATAATTGGATATTTCATGTAAAAGATTAATTTAATTTGTTTTTATCATATTAAGTTTCGTAAGGACCTCATTACTTCATATCCCATTTTTTTCTAAAAGGAAACATTCCATTCATGGATTATAAGGTAGGTGTCTCTTTGATTCAGTCTATATTGTGGTACGCATAGTGTCCTTGTAAATTACTTTTGGTTTTGATTTATGAAATTTTTTATTTAGATTTCCTAGAGAGGTGAAATTAACTTTTATGGCAATGAAATTGTCTTCAACTAGGAAATACATTGAAAACTAATTTTTATAATTTAAATTGAAATTGATAAAACATGTAAATTATGGATGTGAAATGGTAATGGTTTTTTAATCAAAAAATTTCTTTGAGATAAATATAGAAAATGGAAATTTTAGGCCTTGGAAATCACTTATGAAATATGCATATGTTTTCGCGAATATTCTTAGATCAACAATGTAAAATAACCTGAGTGAGGGGTAAATAAAGGTATGAAAAATTAAAAAAATATGAAGAATATGATCATGTTTCATCATTAAAAAAATTATTACTTATCTCCTTCCCATAGTATATAATAAATTGTAATTAAAACGTGAATAATAGATTGAAATTTTATTTTCTTCTCCCTCAATTGTCTATATTAATTGAAAATACTAACAGAATGTGTCGATTTAACAAATACACTAAACAACACTACTTTTAGAAGGTTTGGAGTGGACTAATAATACTTCATAGTTTACAACCATCCAAAATTTAAAATAACACTACTCTCTCTATTTAAGTAAATGCATTACTCCTCTAGTAGAATCTCATGATAATGAATTCATATTTAATTCTCACTTCAGTGGGGATTTATATTATTTTTTCATCTAAGTGAGTACAACCACATTTGTGAAAGATTATTTTCTTCATAGATTATGTAACCCTTGTTCAATACAACTTCATGAGACCCCTTCATGGTAACTGACCATGATACCTCATTATAAACCCCATCTTCAAGACATCTCTAGTATACTCCCCTATAATAGTCATCCAAGAGACCCCTTGAAGTGAAACCACCACGATATCGCTCCATAAGACCCCTCCAGGAGAACCCTCATTGGGACCTCTCTGTGAGATCCATTTTTTTTGATTACTTGATGATAGTTTGTTCTGTTCATGTGAATCACATGAATCTAGTATGAGACACTTTATAGGTTTACCAGTTCGCGTGATATCTATCTATCTCATTATTCATGAAAACCCCCTATCAAAAAGTCACATCACATGATTTATTCATGAGATTAATCCATGAGATCCATCCATGAGACTCATTCATGGGACCTTCAATTGATTAAATAGATCAAGTGATTACAAAGAATGAAAATTTTCAGCTCATGTGAAATTCGTAGCTTTCGATCAAAACACATAAGGAAATTAATATGTCTATTAAAAATGGTCAAAGGTACTTGTAAACATTAATTCACAACCTTATCACTACAAATATCAGTTATCCATATAATATACCACATTAACAAGCATCCATACATGCTTCATGTGATTGCTTCACGTGATCAATTACTACATGTTTCAAGTGCTTCACATAATCTCCTATATTTACTTTGATAGTATCACATGGTCCTATTGTGTGATCAATTTAAAATAATGTGTTCTTTGAATGATCATAACCATGAGATCCAATGAGAATCATATGGTTATAAAAATTGTCTTCCAATGCTTCGAATGATCCCGTTGTGATATCCAATAACTGTCACGCAACCTTCACGTGATTCCAAAGGACCATAATAAGGCTCCATTATTTCAAAATTCATTGTATTAATCTATATCATGTGACTTTATTGAGAAATCAACTGACAATAATGTGAACTTAATGTTATCTCACCACAATATCCTCTAATAACCATTTGGGATTTTAGTTATCTCACAATGAGATCCATAGAAAATCATGCACTCTTTGTGTGATCCCACCCTAAGATATACTAACAATGAGATGATGTCCTCAAGGATTTCTCATCAAATAATTTTAATATTTGTTTGTAAATATGTGATCTCATGATCTAACTATAAATTCACGCTCTACATGATCAGTTCAAAAATTACTTCTATGTGTGATATATTAATACATTCATGCATTGTGTTATCAGTTTCGACATGCATGCCAAATCATAATCCCTCTGTTGAAAAACAACCTTTTCAAACATTATCAATAATTGTTAATAAAAAAATAAACCCAAAATCAACAGCATGAGTTTATTTTTTCATCAATCTCCCACTATGGGTTTCTTTACAACACTAATAAGATTCATGAACAAACATGGAGACTTTTCAAATACATGGGAAGCTTTTTTCCCATTTGAACACCAAAATGGAGATTAAAAATATCATTAACACATTATCCGTGAATAGATGAATCTTTTAAAACATGAGAATCAATATTATTATATGATGTTAATTGAGGAATCAATTTTTTTCTTTAACTTTACACTAGAAACCTACTAGGACCCAAATACTAATACAAGCTCATACATAAAGACCACATATTTTGTCAACTGATAGTATAATGGACTCATCACTCCTATTTATGATTCAAATTCATTGGGATTAATCTTTAGAGTAATTATATTTTAATATCAGGTGTATCACTCCTCCCACTATTAGTATCCCATATCATGAATAACATAATTTCTACCCCATGTGTCAATGAACCCAAGGGTCACTCCTTTGTAGTCTGTAACATGTCAAAGATAACATATTAGAACATAGAGAAAACACACCATCCCTTGGGATAGGAAGTCCCATTTCATCACTACTCTTGTGTGGGGAGTTGACTAAACTTTAAGAGTATGTCAATTCCATTCAAAATCTTCAATGTGTATGTCCTTATTCAGGATGTATAAAACCTATAGATTATTAGATACATACTCAAAATTCACAAAACTATACTCCCCATTCTACCTAATGTAGTGATATTTTATTTCAATTTTATTTTTCCTTGAGTGAAGGAATATATTTTTTATATGATATATAAAATTTGAATTATCACGTTGGATTCTAATATGAGACTTTACTTTAACTCCATAATCATTATGACATTGATTCATCCATAGTAACAACCTTAATGATTGACTAGAAAAAAATCATTCATCATATATGGTGCTCAAATACATCAACTAATTTTTTCATACTAAGTCAAGAAATATAATGTCATCCAATATAGATTGAACCACCCGATGTTTACTTTTGATCATATGTATAACCAACCTATTCTTCATCAATAATACCCAATAAATATTTTTGATATTTTTCATTGTATAGTTAACCAAAATCCACCATGCCTTTTATATACTTAACTATCATTTTTACTGAATTTATATTAATTCAATTGGGTTAACATTTATATTGTTCTACTAACATGTTGAAAAAACAATATCAGGTTGTGTCAGTATAATGTAAAATATTGTAGAAAATATTTTTCATTATTCATTGATATTGACTAATTTCCCTTTATTATCCCATTAAAATTTCTTACATGTAAAAACTAGAGATTTCATTTCATTGAAAAATTCTGTCCCAAATATTCTTAATAAACATTTACATATTTTAATTGTTAAATTAATTTTCTATGTTTTCTTTCTGATACCTAATAAACCAAGAAAAAAAAGATATCTCTTTAATCATTATCATTTAAATCTCATATTTTATGAATTATGAAATATATTTTCACTAGGATTCATTTTTTCCAACCAATGATATCTCACAATCATATATTTTCACCATCATCCTCTGATTAATCTCATTATTACATAGAGATTACAATCAACTACACTAAGAAGGAATGTGAGGTTCCTAAATTACTAATCAATCCATTAATAAAATTATCATTATGATAACATAAAATATTATAGTGCCTTATTTTGATGAACATAATTTTTCTCAAATTCATGAATAGAAATCTATCTCATTTTTCAAAATAAACTTTTTCTTGAGGAACCCCATTCAGAAATGATGACTTAAAATCAATCATGAAAAAAATAAATTTATATTCGACCTCTATGGAATAGAATGGTGTAGTAGTCTCTTGAATTTAAATAGGTGTTATTGATTCATCAACATTGATATCGTTTATCTGATATTATCAATTTCATATCATTATAAAGTATTATGAATTATTCTTCTATCATCATTGAATTATTATAGAAAACTCATTTGGTCCTGAGTAAAGTTTTATCGACTTACATTGAAATAATTTCCTAAATATAATTTTTTCTAGTAGTCAAGTTTATTTTCTCTTTACTATACCCAATTCACATCCTTCTCAGCATCATTAAAACACATTCACTAAAATTTTGATAAGAAACTTTTTTGATTTAATGTATTCACCCTCCTTGTTTTCACTAGTGTTGTTTGATCAGTGATTGTGTTTTCCCAATAAAATTCAACAAATATCTTCAATTTCTAGATAGATATAGTTGTAAAATTTTTCTTGTAGTTATAATAAATTTTTTATTAAATGTAAATAGGTTCTTTCAATTATATCGATCCTCACAGCTCTTTATCCCATTAATCATAACATTTTTCATGGATTTGCTAAAGAAAATACTCTTTTTCTACCACAACAACATTGTCAAAATATAAAAATTTTCTTATATTATTATAGGGAAATTTATATGGTTTTATTTTTCATGATTAGCCATTAAAAATTATTTCATATCTATGGGATTCATAATTCTTATATTCCACTTTTTTTTAGTAATACACATATTTCCAAGAACACAAAATTACTTCAATTCTAGTTTCTTTACATACCCCATCTTGTATGAGGTCTACTATTACTTTAGATATAATAAGGATCTCTTTTAAAGGTATACCATTTTCTACAAATCTTCCTTCAAAAACATCATTGGAAATTCATTCTAAACAATCATCAGTCTGGCCACCTTGTTGATCGTCTAGTTTCTTCTCACAACTTGCAATACCCTGAGATTTTATTAAAATATATTTTTTGAATTAATTTACCATATTCCATTTTTTTAGAAAATTAATTTTTTTTAAATGTGGGAACTAAATACAAAGATACTCAAAATCACCAAGATCCTCCTTAAACCCCCACAAAAAACACATTAAACGTTCAAAATACAACATTCAAATTCCACAAAAAAAAAGAAATTCAAATCACCACTAGAGCCATCCACATCATCCATCCACATCATTTTGGTCATCCTCTCTACATTGCTTCCAATGAAAAAAAATACTTTTCAAAATTTAAAATTCAATGAAATAACGTTATACCATCATCACTACATCGGTCGTCGAACCACATCGAGACACAAAATGTTACACAAAAAACATCGGCCATCAGATCGCCAACAAGATCCATCCACTGTAAACCCCCATCATTATCATGAGAATTGCTGTTATCACTGTAAAGTACAAACAGAAACCATCAAGGAAACTGGTGAGAACTCCCTCTTTTCCATTGTGAGACACCATCGTCATATTCCATCAGAACCAGATAGATAATGTACCTCCAAAGAGATAACACCAACCATCACAACCCAGATCTTCACCAAAAGAACCCATAGAATCAGAAAATTCCACCACTAGTCGTGTAGCTCAGAATACCATACTACTCCCTGAACAGATCCCAAAACATCCCTGGTACCTGTCACACCTAAATGATAGGGAAGGGAGCAATGAAAACTTGAATCTATAGTTGGAAGGAGGGGAAAATAATAGAGGAAGAAAATTATGATTAATTGAAAACTAGGAGAAAACCCGAAAAAAATAAAGAAAGAACCAAAGAAGATTGAGAATGGGGAAATTGAGGCTAAATCACTAAAGAAAATAGGAATAGAGTGTAAATCAAGGGTTGAAACCCAAAGGGAACCACCATGATAAAATTAGGGGTAAACTCGTGCTAAAAACCTAATAGAAAAAAATTATACTAGAATGGAAGCCATCGAATGGAGGTTCCCACATTTCTTATACTCCCACAAAAAAAAGTCCCAAATGAATCCAATAACCAACGCATCTGACCAAAGTGGGGTTTTATGTGTCAAACTAGACAGACCGAGTTGGGGAGGAGAGGAGAAAATGGGAAAATCCTAGCATGAAGAGGATGGTAAGCTAGACGGGGAGAAAATTTGAGAGGAAATACAGAAATATTAGGGAATAAATTTTAAAGGAAAAAGATAAAAATAAATCAAAATTTATGAATGGATAAATGTATTTTTCGGAAAGGTAATTTTACTAACTTTTAATGGTGAAACTAGTTTAAATATAATTTTGGACACTTTTATAATTTTTATTCAAAAAATTTTTCTTCATTTGTCTAATGTGAATATAAAAACATTATTTGAGTGATTCTGTTTATTTTTTTAAGAAGTTATATTTTTTCATGAATATTGAAACACAATGAATTTTAATTGAAAACAAAATTTTCATCTAATATATATATTTCAAATATTTTATGTATAATTAATAAATTATAAATCATTAAATAGAATATATTTAATTATAATAAATATATATATGAAATTTTATATAATTTTTTTGAACTTTTAACATTAAAAATATTGTTTCGTGACACATATGCTGGATTATTTTTAAATTTATTTCTGCTAATTCTGTGATTATAATTTTAAAAAATGGTTTAAATATTTTAAATGATAGTAATTAATAAATAAAAATATGTTCAATAATGTTTTTAACAAAAATATATTTGTGAAATAAATTAAAATTAATTATATAAATTAATGTGAAACAAGTTTACCTAGTGGGTAAAATTTAATATTAATGCATCAATGACCTATAAACTAGTCAAAATACATTTTATTGAAATATATAGACCTTATACCATCATGGATTGAATAAGATCATGTGATTCACTTGAAGAAATTTTATTGTTGTCTTTGGATCTCTTGAGGGGTCTTGTGAGGAACTAGAAGACAATGACTCTTACCATATGATTGCTATTTGATCTTGTGATGGGATCACATGATGTTTCGGAAGAAAATGTTGTTGACCACACGATTAATGTTGGATGTATTGAAGGGAACATATGAAGTGCTTAAATATAATTTTTTTGTCCACCATGTGACTATCATTGGACTCATGATGGTATCTCAAGATTTTATGGAATATGATCATATTCACAAATGTATAAAGACATGAGACATTCAACATGTCACAAAGTTATTTTAAAAAATCCATAATTGGTCTTGTGAATCACATTAGGTATTTTGTAATGTGGTTGAATATATTTTTTGTTGTGATTTTTTGCAATAAGGTGGAGTAATTATTCCTATATGTACTCCTTAACACATCCTAAAGAGTACATATTTGTTTTCTTAAGTTTAATTTTTTAAATATAAATTATTTAGCATGGTAGAACAATGTCTTTCATTGATGTCTTGTGATATATTTAATCTATATGAAGTCTCGTGAATGGTTCTCATGAAGGTATCTTGTCATGTATAGTAAGTAATGGGTATTTGGATTCATTAGAAGGCCCACTGATTTCACATGATCCATGTTACATTAATAAGCTCTCTCACCATGGTAATCCAAACTGCATGAAGTAATAAACGATTTGTTATGGGATCTAGAAAAGTGATCTTATGAAGGGATCATGAGAATAAACATACGCTATAGGTGTTTTAGTGCATACATAGACCCACATATGTTACATGTTATGCATATGAGTAAGAGGTAACTACAATAGAATCATGTGATTGACACTATTTGAAGAGGGTCTCATGAAGGGGTCATGAAAAGGGGTCTAGGTAAAGGGTCTCTCAAAAGGGTTACGTGTTATGGTATCACGTAAGGAGATGTGATCTATGGTTACCCTATAAACAATTTCATTGTCAAATATATACATAGAATAAGAATAATAAGAAAGAGAAAAAGTATATACACCATTACAAAATACTTTTTGAAGTAATTTATTCACTACCTCATCTAATGTATTTAATGGAATAAGGTGGTGGTGCATAGGAGTGGGTAATGAGACTTCTAGAATAATTCAATAAGAATGATGAGTAGGAATATCCCAAAGAACATTCCAATGTGAGGAGGAATTTTCATGATATATCATGGAATGGTGAATCCCAAGGGGATATACATATAAAGGCTTTGAAGGAGCCTATTATGTTCAAAACCACCTATCATACATTCGATGAAACTCCTCAACAATCTAAAATATAATTCAATGTACTGCATGTCATTTTTATCCCCAGGATTAGTTTTATTAAAAGGGAAGTGTGGGTGATGTGTTCCCAGGGTTTTAGTGTATTTTCGAAAAATATTATATGGGTAGTGAGCTCATGTAAGAGTGTCCTAGACAAAACCAATAAGAAATTAGATTAGTTACTTTGTCTCACCCACACATTGTTGGATACAGGATTCATGGACTAGCCCATAGTGTTGAAATAAATAATGATCTTGATTTATTTGTTCATTGTTTATTTATTTACATTATATCCATCATCGTAAGATAAAAATATTAAGGATAAGATAAGTATAAACACTAATGTGAAAAAGGATATAATCCTCATAATAAATTGATCATGATCCAGTGGGGCCTGAAAAATTTATCAAATAATATCCATACCCTTACCTCTCCTAAGGGAATCTAAGCCCATTTTGCAAATATCATTTGTATTCAAAGGTTAGGTTTCTTATATTATATTTTTATCTTCTGAATAGGTTTATTAGACTGTTATTATTTTTTTCAATTTACTATTGTCTCAATGTTCCTTGGAAAATAGTTGATCATTATAGAAGAAACAAGTGTATGGTGGAATTCGTCATTGTGGAAGTGTTTATGGGAATGAGTGTGATTCATTTGTTGGAGACCACAATCTTATCATATTTTTACAGAATTTACACATTCAATGTGATTGAAGTAATGATTAGAGAACCAAACATTCCAAGTGATACTGGAACTAAAAATGAAGAATAAATTACAAGGTATCCCATAGTAGATGTTGTCCACATGATTAAGGAAGTGGATAAGAAATTGAAATTATAAAATATTTCCCAACATATATGTATCGAAGCACTATAAATTTAATTAAATAGGATAAAATGTTTAAATAAATGTCTTTTTGAAGTGGAAAATATTCTAATATAGAAAAATGTTTCACAATCTAAATAACTTTAAGTGATTTCAAAAAATATGGAAAACTCAAAGATGATGATAGGAGAAATAAATTGAACTCTATTGGAATTTAGAATTTGGAATCCATAATTGATGTTCATTATACACACCTATTAGAACATGTTCAGAACAACCAAAGGCTAACACAATATATTTTGTTCATTAAAGAATATATTGATGAGATAAATTCTAAAATAAAGGATCAAAGTGACAAGGTGGATAAGCTATCATATGAATTGAAAAATGATATGACTAGTTGAAATATTCACAGGTGAAATATTATATCTCAACATGAAATAATATTAAGAATATTTACCAATTTGTGGAAGAGACAGAGACTACCATGAAATAAGTGGAGAAATATAATGAAAAGGTAGGACCAAATTAGAAGATGAATTGAATATGTTATTTCAGTATCATTCGACCAGAAATAAATAAATAAAAAAGAAAATATCATATTTTAATGAAAAAAATCGCACTTTTTCGCATCACAAAGGTAAATCTATTTTGTTAAATAAATTATTTTATATGATGAACCCTCTCCCCAAAATGAGAGAAAGTGATTCATGAATAGTTCCAAAAATAGGAAAAATTAATTAGGTGATGGAATCAAATCAAAATGAGATTTTATAGGACATAATAAAAACAAGTGTTATTTATATGGGATAGATGGTAATATTTCATGGTTTTTAGTTGAATTATAATATATTTAAACTTATGCGGATAGAAATAAATCTAAACATGATAATTAGAAAAATATTCCTCAACAGAATGAAATGAATGTATCTAATAAGGACATAGCCATGAAATGATACTATCGTGGAAGGCTAGGAGACACCATGAGTATTTTATAAGAATATTGATGTCTCAATGTCAAAAAGAAAACTCTTGAAGCATCAACAACTCATCAAGAAAATGATGATACAATATATGGTATTAAAGGGATATGTTATATATGTGATAATAATTAGAATTTGGAAATATATTATTGTTATAAGAAATTAGGGAAGGAAAAAGAACCTAAAGGGAGATACCCAACCCTACTAGTGTATAATAAGAAAGACTATATTTAAGAACAACCTACTATATTGTAATCTATGTTGAAATTCCTTAAAGAAACATTGGGACTTCAATGTATGTTTTATCAATAATGTAATATATTACTCTTAAAAAACTCTCTTTGAAATATTGTGAATAAACCATGAAGAAAAAGGAATGATATGATTTTGTTAAAAGTAATAAGATTATATTTTCTATGAAATACTCAACCTCCGCATAAAAGGGTTATGTGACTCAGATAACTGATAAATAAAAAAATTATTATATAATTCCCAAGAAAAATTTATGTCATTATATAGGTTGAGAAGTGAAGGAATGAAAAAGATAACACAAATGGAGGAACAGGTAAGAGAAGACAAAGAGTGGAATTATGTTCACTCATAGACGGAATCATGAGAAATGGCCTATAGGTGATGTGTCAAAAAAATTATTTAAATATACTATTCTTAAAACCCAAATTTTGATCAATGAAAAGCCTACCTAACCTTTATATGAGAAGAAGTCAAAGAATGTTGGTATTGAATATCTAGTTATATGGAAAAAAATAGTTCAAGTTGGCACAATAGTTGAAGTACAAAAAATAGAGTAAAATTATTTTCCTGAAATTATTAAAGGACTGGTCTATCATAATCAACCAAAATAAAATTCTATAGGATTCCATAGGTACCCCTATAACATTTATTTATGTTATTTTTAATATGTTTTTGATGCTTTGTAAGCTGACATTTTTGATTAATCGATGAGGCATATTTGTTGAATGGGGATAGATTCATAAGCTTAATTTTGATACCTATGAAAAGAAGAATCAGAACTCTTGAAATTTTAATATGGTATTACATTCAATTACTATTGTTATAAAAACATTCTATTTTTAAACACTATATCTAGATGTTTCGTGTTGTGGAAAAGGATTATAATATGACAATGAGACTTATTGGAAACCAAATAGTTCTCAAAGATGTATATGAATGATCTATTGGATACAAGTCACATTAAATATTCAACCATTAGAATCAAGACTCAATTAATTGGTATTTTTCTATTTAGTAAAATCATGTTGTTTGGGAAGCTGTGAAATTAATTTTGTTTCACAATTATCATTACTATTCTAAGAATGTTGTATTGGCAAACTATTTTTAGGAAACAATTTTAATTCTTGAGAAATCAATATCATTTCCTACAAGTGTTCTACCAATTTTGAAGAGTAATTCAAAATCATTCATTAGCTAATCATTATGTATTAATAATTTTTATTATTCCATAGTTAGTAGTTTTTTGGTGGATATTGTGATATGAAATCAATGAAATATAGTTGATTATGAAGACAAATTCCTCAATAAATTTTAAAAAACTAATACTTCTAGCATCCATGAATGACCATGAGTGATGTGGACAATGCAGGTATTAAATGGATTTAACTCTTTTTCCCTAAAAGGAGTTCTTAATTAGTTGGCTTATCGGATCTTTCAAAGACTCTATGTAATTGGAAATTTAACTTTCTAAAAATATGGAAATAATAATACACCTAAATTATTGAAAACCTCTAAAAGGTTAAAAGTTTCAATCATAAGTTTTTTAATGAAGTCGAAGGTGAAATTAAATATAATTGTCATATTCATGTGGTCTTAATATGTCAACCTATGATGTCATGTTTCCTAATTAGTGATTCTCAAAAATGGATGGGAGAAATATCTCACTATTTGGATTTCATGAGTTGCAAGAATAATGTGTATTCTCAAATGGTTTTTTAGATTATTTAAAATCTGATGCATAAGGGTCATTGTTTTTCAAATTCAATAAATAGGTCGTTGTACTCCCATAGGGTAATGGAATACTAATTTATTATAATGAATGATATTTTTTAGCTAGTGGTTTTGTAAAAAAAATTATTTATAAAATAATCCCATATGGAATTATATGAAAAACATGGATATTATTGAACTGAGATCTATAATAATTATCCATTATGATAATTCAAGTCCAATGAATCTTTAAAAAATTCCTTTACATCACTCAGATAAAAGGAACATTGAAATAAAATATCACTTTAACTAGGAGAATGTTTACCATGGCCTTTTAATGATAGAGTATTACTGTGAAAACAATAGGTTGTGAACATTCTATCAAGGGCATTTCCAAAATAATAATTTGAGTAGAATTGATTTGATCATGGGTTTATTGTGTTTATTGACAAAGTTTGAACTTATTGTTGAATGTTGGTTTTGAAGGTGAGGTGTAGATTTGGCACAAATGGTCTCAAGGATCATGCCATTTGTGATTGTTGTAAATAACTATGTATAGCGTGTTTGTTCCAAATGATCACATAGAATCATGAATGTCTTAAGGTATTGTGTGTATTTTGGTTTTTTTGGATAAGGTGGATAAGTCTTTCATGCGATCATGACAGATTTAGTAGATAATGTTACCACACCACATGTTCTACATAAGTAGAATATGTTCATTTGATGAGATGATGAGATGCAATTGAATACACTCTATGAATGTATTTGGATATTATGATGATTTAATTTAATGAACTATAAGATAATATAATTTACCTCATAATATTCATTGGATCTTGCAATGGTATCATGTGAAGCACTGTGAAATAATGTTACTGGCCACATGGTTTTCATTTGATCTCATAATGGTATCACATGAAGTTTTGGAAGAAAATGTTGTTGACTATCGAAATAATTCCATTGGATCTTTTGATTGGATAATAGGATGTGTTGGAAGTCAATCATTATCACCATAGTGGAAGGATGTGTGTCATGCGACATGGATTGGATGTTATTCAAAAAATCTTAAATTGATCAATAAAAATGCCTAAGGGATTTTATAAGGTGGTGGTACATATGTCTATCCATGATAATAAATGTTAATCTAGTGTACTTATTCAAATATATACCTCTTAAACCATCTTTAAGTGTTTATAAAAGTTTTATTATGTGGTTTGATAAAAATAAAAATTATTTTCCTTGATGAGAGAAATAACTTATGCTAGAGTCAATGATCTGTGTAATTTGTAGAAGGTCTCAGGAAGGGGTATCAACAAGGTATTTTGTGAACTAATGTATATAGTAGGATGCTGGATTAATAGGAAATCCCATTGATGTTAAAGTATACAAAAAACATTTATTAGATATTTTTCTATAGTCATTCAAACCAAGTGAACTAAAGAAATTTTCACTAAGGGATCATTGAAAGGGGTCTTTTGAAGGGATTTTAGGAAGGGAGATATGGCTCGGTTGTATAACACATAGGGAAACCCACTTTATTTACACAATACACATATGTTGAATAAGTTATTGGCCTGGAGTAACATGATTCAGATGATCTGAAGTGGGACAGACAAAGGATTCTTGTAAATTTTTCATGAGAAGGGGTCTCACCCATGGGTTAAATGTTATGGTATCACATAATTATATTTGTTCCGTGGTTAGCCCATGAAAAATATCATTTTGATTTCATAATTTGTAAGAAGAATTATAATTAAAAGGATCTATTCAATTTAATAATACATACAAAAGGGGTTTATTCCCTACTAAATATAATATGTAAAATAAAAGAAAGTGGTACGACATACCAGTGTGTGAAGTTATTTATATAATCATTCTAGAAAGGGTAATTCTTGAAATGTATCAATAAACTATGCAAAGGGAGGAGTAGTTTCTACGAAATCTCATTTAAAGTTTATTTTCAAGGGGTTGTTCACATCATTGTTGTGAAGGGGCATGTAAACTTAAAAGGAACATGTCTTATATTCGGGGTAACTCTCAACAATAGAATATATTATTCAATGTAATTCATGATAATGGTTTTTCAATATAAATAAATGATCATTAGTGGAAACTATGAGGGTTGTTATCCAAGTGAGATTGTCTATCTAACCCAAAAATTAAATGGATAGTGAGGCTAGGTAGAAGTGGCCTCGCCGAAACAAACACATTTTGATATTATAGATTTTGGTTCACTGACCCAATATTGTATTTTTTCTCCATGCACTATCCCATAGTATTGAACCAAGAAAAAATCACTATTTCCATGTGCTTATATTCTTTCTTTATTGAATCATTTTCAACATCAGAAAAATTTGGGGATAACAATATAAACATAAAAACTATAAAGAATGATAAGTTATACTAATAATAAATAGGTCAAGATCCAGTTTCAGAAGATAAATTTATCAATCAATATACATACACGGAGTCATCCACCATCACAGGATATCTAATCCGATTTTTCTCATAATAATCCCTATGGGTTCACTTCTTCTTTTTATAAAGAATTAAGATGGTTTAATGCATATTTTAATTTATTATTGAGAGATTGACAAGGCCAATTTTAAGAAAATGAATCATTTACCCATTATTGATTAATTTTTTGCTGAACTACATGATTCCCAATAATTTTAAAATATAAACATTTATTCTGGATATCATCAATAGAGTGTCAAGATGGAAGATATACCCAAATATCATTTCATAAATTGTGTAGTCTCCATGATTTTATAATGATTCCATTTAAACTCACATAAACCCTTATGTCATCATGGATTTCATAAAAAGATTTATTATATATTACCTCAAACAGTTTTTTTATTCATTATAGATGACAATCTTATATATTTCAATATTAAGGAAGAGTATGAAGATTAATTGAGGATTTTATTTAAGACATCTAAGAAGGATAATTTTTTATTCGGTATTCAACATGCGAGAATTATTTATACAGAATGATTCATTTTTTGGTTATAAAATCAATAGTGATGGTGTATCAGTAAACAATTAAAAAATGGTAGTGATTTAGAAATAGCCAAGAACATCCATGTAAACTGATATCCATAACATTATATTATTATATGGATACTATCGATTATTTTTAATACATTTTCATGACTATATAATCTTCTAACCAAGTTTACATTAAAGGAATCCACGTTCCTGTTGACATATGCATGTGAGGAAATTTTCAAGGAGCTAAAAAGAAGGATTGTCCATGCACATATTCTCGCACTACCCTACCATAGAGAAGGAATTTCAATCGTAATTGATTCATTGAATAAGGTACTAATATATTCTCTTATGCCTAATGATATGGGGATATCTTATACCTCACAGTAATTCAAAATTAGCGATCAAAATTATCCGATCATTTATTTCGATATATTATTGGTTATTATTTATTATAAATATATATGTATTTTTATTATGTTTAATGGTTTGGAATATATATATAAATCATAAACAGTTGATGTAAATATTTTCATAGTAATAGTTGAATATTCAACAAAGGAGATTGTTTGAATTGATCAATGCTTATGATTTTCCAATTCACTACCACATTGAGAAGCTGAACAAGGGGGTTAAAGATCATAGTTATAGAGACAAAACTTCTTTTTTCATGATGAGGATTTAATGTGATCCCATACACACACATTTCTTAAATATGTATCATGAAATCATGAAGAAATGGCACATATATAATCTTTCTTAGATGAATGTTCAACCATCCAACCATGATAAGAATAAGGAGGTGTAAAATGAAGATGTGGAATTACATTATTATGTGATGATGTTCTTGAGTTCAACCATAACATTGAAGGGATGACAAGGTTCGGGAACTGATTATGTATCCTATCAATTACATATTTGACGGAGCTTTTTGATTATTTGCACAGTTCATCATTATCAATTAATAATATAAGTTTAAATAAGAATAGAGATATGAAAGAGTATTTATAGTGGTACAACATGAAAAGGAATATTTTAGTGTATGTATCCTAATTCCTTGTATGTCAATAAGTTAACTCTGATATATAGAAGTTTAAGAGGATGTTGCCACTATTACTAACAATATAATGGAAATAGGAAAACATTTCAATGAGATTCATCAATACCTACCGAAAATATCTAAAGTGAATAATTCTATTTTTGTTTTAGTTGATAAAAATATTAAGAGAAACATCCTAATAATTGTGAATTTATTTTATTTAAATTTTATATTCAATAGTGTGTGGTATACACAACATCAATCTTAAAAGAACCATGATATAATATTATTAAATATGAATGTTATAAAAATGTCATTAGTTTGGATAATGTTAATAGAAATAAATTTATAATGAAATATATGGAGAAATTATTACTTCTATAATTGAAATAAATATCATACATATTTTATCAATTTGTTGGAATTGAAGAGAAAATATTTTTATGGTAAAAGAGATATTTTTCAAAACAGTTATATGTGAAATGTATATTTATCATAGTTGATTAAACTGATAATTGATTTTAATGAAATAATTATATTATATATCTAATTTAATGAATTAAATTTCCTATAATTATCGTTTTAAGAAATTTATAATAATAAAGTCATTTTATGGCTCAAAAAAATATATTTTCTTCATAAATGGTTATTATTGGATTTTTGGCATGGATATTATAATTAATATTTTCCAATTTTATTAATTTTATTTGAAAAAATTTAATTAGGTTTTTAAAAATATATTTCATTATAGTGATAGGATTATTTTTTATGATTTTTATGAAGATATCCATTTTTTGATTTAACAGTGTAAAATACTGATTATTCCAAAACTATTATTTATTTTTCATTAAAACTAGTAATTTAAAATTAACCTTCTATTTTGGATTTTGTTTTAAATTGTAATAATATAAATTTAATTAAGAATATTCGATATAATTCCTTATCAATCATCATTATGTTCTATTCAGTATATGATCACTTTTATGCTCGTAAATACAATTATATAGAAACAACGTTTTATTAAATTTTTTGCACTTATATAACAAAAATAATGTCATACAATAATACAAATTTAATATTAAAAAATTGAGTCTATATTTGAAATTAAGAGGATGGTGTTAATTAATGTTTCCAATTTTATTTTTGTTCATTGTGATTATTAATCATGGTAAAAATGTGTTACCACGGTAATGGGTAAGTAATGATAATTGTGGGAAAAATAAGTGACAACGTAAAAAAATCCTATATTAATTACTATAGGATGAATTTATTTAAATCCTTATCACCTAAAAAATGGATGGTTGTTAATCCACATGACAATGTGTAAGAAAACATTAAAATTTAAATGATTATAAAAAATGAAAATGTGCCGCACCACTCAATTATAAAAAGATTACATATTATCCACTCATACTCACACCATTGTACACAATCATTTATCCAATACCATACCAAATATCTACCAAAAATCCCACCCCACATCCTAGTGGTTTTTATCTCACCAACATATAGAACCTATAAGGATTATCATGTATGTGAAATGATGTTTTCTAAAGAAGATACATAATTCTTAACTAGGTGTTTAATGTTAATTACATTATCTACCACCTTAAAACAGATTTAACAATATTTAAATAGAAAGAAAAAAATATTACATAAGATAAAATTTTATTGTGATTATTTTTCTACCCTTTTTCATATATGTTTCCATCAAATGGAAAATGAAATCACTGCTTTTGAATACATATGGACTAACATCTTTATTTAGTGATGTGTTTTATTGTTCATCACCTCATCATATAGATGGTCAACATGATAGATAAAATTAATACATATTATATTTAAGAAAATATAATTATTGTTTAATAATAATATATTACCTACCTACTTACGCTTATATCCATCAGAAAAGGATAATGTCACTCTTTAATATGTGTGGACCACTACAACCTTGAAGAGATGTGATTAATTTTACATTACCACATTTGTATGGATGATCATAAACATGGAAGTAATAAATAATTATAAAATTTATTATAATATTAAGATTATATAAAAGTAAAATATTTTCTTATTAATTTCTTTTCCACCCATTAGAAATGTGGAAATTCCACTCATGTGTATGAAGGGACCACCACCACCATGATACGATATATTTTATTTTTCATTCATAACCTCCATGGAAAGTCATTAAAAAAAATTTATTATATAAAAATAATTATTATATAATTAATATAAATTTTTTATTATATAAAAATATCCCCTTTGACCATAGTCATCCTTTCAATGTTCTTTTTATACTATGAACACAACATACACAAAATAACTGATGTAAACATAACTAATTACATAAAAAAATAAAATGTATTCATAACTGACATAAAATTGTTAATTTTAAATTAATAAACTAGAAATATTTTTTTAGGTTATTAAATAATTCATATATTTTTTTATGGAGGTGTTAATGATTGTACATCGATCATGTAAAGGTGAGGTAAGTTATTTTTTCATCTCAATTTCTTTTTGTTGAGAATTATTCCATTTTCAGCACATTTTTTATTTTTTGAGTTTATTAACTGAATTATGGATGAAATTATTTTTTCATATACAAAAATTAAAATATTTTATAAATTGTTTTCAACTATTATTCTTCATCATACCTTTTTGTTTAAAAACTTATGGACGTCGTAAGGGAAATTTATTTATACCTATTTTTTCAAATTTTCCTTTTCAAATTTTCCATTCCACATTTAAAATATTAAAATATTCAATGAATTTCTTTATTTAAAATCTAAATATTGTTAAAATTAATTTTCAAATAATTTTTATTTTTATTTTAATAGGTATAAAAGAAATATTGTAAATAATTACTATATTGTTAAAATTTGAAATTTTTACTAAAGATCAAATGTTTTTAACGTATATGGATTGAACTCTTTATAATATCTCAGTGTAGTTATTATTTATCAAAGTTCATCTATAATTTTACATGGCTATTTTAAAATAAAATATTTCTCTAAACATTCATGGAATGTTTTGAATTAAAAAAATAAATTTTTAAGTGAAAAAACATATTTTCATTTCATTATCAGATAATTTAATGTTAAATTTCTTATGATGTTGAATAAAAATTAAAATAGGGGTTTTAAATAATTATAAATATATCTTTGTCTTATAAATTTTATTGTACATAAATAATTTATATGAATTAATAGAGAATCCTAAAAATATCCTAATTATGTGTGAGCCAGATATAGCTCTCCAATGCATTTGTTAAATTGGTATTATTTCCATGTAATAGGTTACACATAAGAGATATAAGAATTATCTGGTTATGTGAGTATATTATAAAGATTATTTTAAGGTTTAATGTAATGATAAAATACCAATATACCTAATTTATTATATATCAAAATGTTATTACAGAAATATATTTATTTTATGATAAATGGAATGTTTATGAATTTTTAAAGGTGAAAGGTTTGTTTTTCCAAGAATTGTTTTCATGAGGATTCCATTATTTTCCTATAATTTATACTAGGATTAAAATAATATTTTTGATTATTTTTTTTATCATGTGGGTATGTTTAATTTATTTGTTCAATGATTTATTTTGAAAAGTACATATTAACATGGATTTTTAGGTTTTCCACTTGATTAAGAGGATTATTTTATTTAATATTCCTTATTTACATTTTTTTACTATACCATGTTCCAAATGTTTTTTCACAATGCCCAAACATAAGTAGGAACTACTGTGAATTCACCCTCTTATGAAAGAAAATTTTCCGTGAATGAAGTGAATGTGTCCTGAATTAAATAGGATAGCAATCTTAAAAATTATATTTTTCTTGAATAAATGTATTCTATGTGATTTTTTCCACTTTATTATGTATTATTTTAACCTAATTATATAAAACTAAAAATAAAAAAGACCAAAAAATATAATATATTTAATCACTTAATTTAAATAATTAAATTATGGAATGCTTTTGTTATGGGGAATTATACTAATTCAAAAATTCTATTTATATCTGATAATATTTTTCTGTTAATGAAATTATTAGGATATATAATAAGGTTGTTGTAAGGCTTCATGGAGTACTATATAATAATATATATATTTGGGATTTGAGGTTTACCTTGAAGTTATTTATAATTATTTGGTAGAAATTGAATAAAGTATGGATCTCTATAATAACATATATAATAAGGAGCTCTCACCACAACAGAAGATAAACAGATTGTAAGAATGAAGGGGTATGGCACCTGCCATCGGGACAAGCCCGTGCATGCAAGGGAAGGCCTAGCCGAACAGCCATGCAATGGTGAAGAGCTGATTTCATGATGAAGATGCTGGGGGGAGCAGTTCCATGTTGTTGGTCTGAATTGTATGTAATGTTTGAAGCCTACGAGAAAATGAATTCCTCTAAGGCGTATAGTCCATGTAATACATACGCCTACAAGCCTTGTAAGGGTTCCACCTCACCCCTTGAAAGGTGGATTATCAAAAATCAATAAAAAATTAAGGCCTTCGAGCCATTCGAGGACTATATAAACACTAGAATATATTGTGATATTATGTTATTTATATTTAAAATTTGGTTCATTTCTGTAACATACATTGATATAAATTTCATATATAAATATCGTTCACTCGAGCATTCACATGGATCCCTATGAATCCATTTATTAGAGTTAGTGAAGACCTCCAGCGTGTTGTGATGAAGTTAGAGAAATATAGAAATTGGGACATCGGCTAGCTGTGTAAATGAAAGAAAGATTAGAACTATTTATAATCACATGAGGAAATTATAGAGTAGACATTAAATTTATAAAACCAGACATTGATGGGATGTAGAGTTTGATGTTGGTGAAAAGGTATTCCTATGAATATCTCTTGGGAAAAAATATGATATTTAGAATGAAAGGAAACCTAAAATCAATAGATATAAGTACCTTTAATAAACTCAATATGTTTGGATGGTTTCTTATCATTTTTTTATTCAAATATATCTATATCTTGTTCATGATGTGTTCCAAGTATCTATCCTTTGTATGTACATACCTAATCCTACACATATACTTAACTCAGAGGTCGTACCACTAGATAATGATATTTCTTGTATAGAATAATCTGTGGAGATTTTGGATTTAATAGATAACAATTTTTTGGAAGAATACCACTATAATGGTAAAAGTTTTTTTTGTGAAACCATATATTATAAAAATATATTTTCAAAATTTTGGATGTAATGAGGAACAAGTATCCTTCGTTGTTTGTACCAGAGTGACAAAATATCAAGATATAAATTCATATAATGATGTCTTAAAGAAATATACTAATATATTATAACATATTTCACTACGAATAAGTTTAATTTAATTGATCTCTTAATTTACATGAAATTCCATGTTTAAAAAAACAATTATATAGTATTGAAATAATCTTACAAAATGTGAAACTTATCAGTTATAATTTTGTTCCACCTTTAAATTATAAAATAGGGATATTGTATTTGATAGTTGATAAGTTTCACATTTCAAATAATTATGTTTAAATTTTCTAATAGTTATTGTTTTTATTTATTCTATTAAAGAATAAATTATTTAGGTTTATAAAAAGATATAAGTTTCAATGGTAAAAACTAAAATGGTAAAATATAGTAAACATAAAGACTCAGGCATAACATGATAAAAATGTATTTATTTTTCTTTTTTAGTTGATTTTTTAGAACAAATAATCACTAAACTTCAATATTGATCAATGTATTTTTGGAACATGATATATAAGAGACCTCCCAATAGTGAATTTCGTCATAATTATAAGAATGAAACTCCTCAATTGTAAAAGGGAAGTCACACTCCCCCTTCTTCACACCAATCAAGGATTTTTAATCAATTATACCCTAAAAATTTATAAAATAACCCTAAACTCATCCTATAAACCATTTATTCGAAATAAGTTCAACCATGGAAGTGTTTGGTTGTAATTTAAAGAGAATACCCAATGAAGAGATAATGTTCTTCAACGAACAATTTTTTATTTCCTTATACCAATCCTTAATATATTGTTAAACCATTACAATGTAGTAAAATAAGAATATTGAATATTATTATATATTTATATAATAATTCCATTAAATAAAAAAATATCCATATCTGACAAATTGGACAATAATTCAGTGATCGTTTATACGACGGACTACCGCTTCGCGAACCGATGTCATACATTTTTCCATTAACATGTCTCAAGGATGGGTATTATGATGGATATAATGTATATATATGATATTTATAACATACTTATAACTATGTGTTAATTTTATCATATATATCTTGTTACAAATCATTTTGTTGGAGATACGGTAATGTCAATCATGTGTATAGCGCACCACTACCACGTGAAGTGAAGTTATTCTAAATTAACTAATTCTTGACATGGAAAGTGATAAGGATAAATTTAATTGTTATATATGATAAAAATGAAATAATTATTATATTAATGAAATATTTATCATTCTAGAAGGATAATATAAATATAAATATATAATTTGTTTTCCTTCTTTTTCTCTCATTTAATAATGATAACACCATTAATGTACAAGTTAACTACTACCTTCATGATCTGATGTGACTCTCTCTTAATAACCACACTCCAAGGATTATATATATAAGTATATAATGTTATATATAATATATTATGATAATTTTGTAAAGGAAAAATAGTATATACCTCTATCCTTTAATGATCATTGGAAAATGGAAATGTATACCATGCATACGTATGGAATACCATCTCCCTGATCATAACATAATTTAGTTTAATTACCATAATTTATGATTGGTTTTAAATGGATAAAAATTGTATAAAGAAATTTATTATTTCATTATTATTATTATGGATATGAAAAAAATGTTTACAATTTTCAATAATTAGATCACTCAATAAAAGAACACATAAAAAAACAAAGATGTTCACATAATAAACAATGAAAATAATGGATGATTATTAATGAAAATGTGATAATCGGTAATAAAAATAAAATTTATGATATCATATGTATGAATATTACTCTTATATAAATTAATAAAATAATTAGGACCATTATAAAGGAGGTTATGATACATTCAACTAATGGAAAACATGTGGTAAAGGATTTCATTACACAAATTTACTTCACTAGGTTCATATTCTACTTCATTGAATTTGTTACACAAAAAATATGTGTTTAATGATTTTTTATTACCTAATGTTGTATTTAAACTTGTTTTATGTGTATTTATATTTTATACACATTATTTATTAATTAGTTGATTCTCACTTCAACAGTATGATATTTGTAAGGGTTTACTTCACAATCTTAATTTAATCGATATTGTTTATTTAGGAAATTAAATAAATGTAAATGAGATTATAATTTTTAATAACCCCCTTCACATTCATCTCTTATAGTTATTACTGAAAACATTTATGTAATAGAAAAAAATTTATTCTTTTCTATATAATATTTTTAGATATAATTTTAAGAAAATCTGAATTCATTTTTCTATTTATTCAAAATTATTTATTCTTCGAAAAACATGATATATATAAATGTTTTTTAAAATGATATTAAACTTTTAAAAATTATTTATAAAAGGAATTATCACTGATTTTTAGTCTTTAAAATTTTTTTTAAAAGGAATCTTATGTTGTTTTTAAAATAATTTCTTTTTGGATTTTACCAAATATGTGAAAGTTATATTTGTGTTAATGTTTATAACATTTATATAATTTTTAATCATTGAAACATAAAAATTATTTAATGATTCCATTTTAATTTTTAAATTTAATATTTAAGCAACATTAATTTGAAATTTTTTGTCTCTTTAAAACTTAATCTCAAATAAAAGTATATACAAAATGTTTTTTTCAATATAAAAAGGATATCTTCCTCAATAATGTATTTAATTATATTTTTTATGTTATTTATATTCATCAATGAAAAAAAACTACTTTATTACTCCAATGGGAATATTTAAATACCATTTTTATTATTCCTATGGATGGTTTATGATTTATTTGAAAATGGATAGTGTTGAAATTCACTTTTTTGTAACATTTTCAGTCATTAACATCCCTTTTGAGTATTCAATTTTCTTGTATCATTATAGATATTGTTTATCTAAAATATCCACATTATTGTGAGATGGATATTATTATTGCCTAAACTATAGACCACTTTTAAATACGGTGTATACATTGAATGTTATTGGATTTATAGTGAAAATATTAAAAATTCATTATCCTTTACCCAATATAGATAATTAATGATATGGGAAAAAGATAGAGCTCTCAACGACTCTCTCGACGACGAACCCTACGGATGACGACGATTCCTCCAATCAGCGCTGATGAACATCGTAGACTTCCCCACTCTTCCTAGAGGTGGAAGGGGGGATGAGTGTCTAGATCTGCCTTATCCGGATTTTAAGAAACCCTTTACCCCCTTTTCTAACCCTAATCATTTTCCTAATTTCCCGGCCATCTAGTTAAGCCCAAAGGTCCCTGAACTCCGATTAGATGATCCTCATCTTGCAATTTCTACTTCGGAGTTCTCTGAAGCATCACTTCTCCTCAAGTTCACACTTCTGGCTCATTTCAATCACCGAAGGGTTCCAGTGGATAAATTTGATTGCTTCATTTTCGACAGATGGTGATTGAAAGAGCGCGCAGTCGTGGGTATTCATGACAATCATCATATGATGATTCTCTTTGCATCAGAAGAAGATCTAATTTGTGTGTGGTCTAGGGCTCCTCGCCGAAGCACCAGATGAAAATTCTTGCTTCTTCTCTGGTCATATGATTTGTAAATGAACCGTGATTCTCCCTTTGTTGCAACAGGGGTTATTTTTCCTCAATTTACATTACCTTTTCATAATCTAGAAATTTTGTGTCTGCTAGGAAACCATGTGGGTCGATACTTCTGCTCTGATAGAAGAACTTCAGCTGCGTGCCATCTGATTAATCCAAGATTCTATGTTGAAGTGGAATTATCAAAGCCCCATGTCAAATGGATTTGGATCAAGGTTGTTTAAGAGTTCAGATGCATGCAACCTGTTGCGTTTGAGTCATGGGTTGATCATTGCTTAACTTGTCGTCGGCTCAGTCATCTGGTTGTCCATTATCATGGTGTCAAGGAAGGGAGGCAGAACAGGGATGCTTGGCCCATGAACACCGTTGAACTAGTGCATCAAATGGATTATGAAGATCACGTTGGAGGTGTTTCTGGTGCTGATTCTTCTGGTAGTGGCCTTGCTGGTCCGTTGGACAGAAACAAGATTGACCCTCCCAATCCTCGTGGTGGTCCTGCAGAAGTGCAGCCGGCGCATTCTATTCATACAGCCAATGTGGAGAAGTAAGTTCTAAAATCTGGTTCAGGGCCGAATGTATCGAAGGTTTTTGGGTGATTGAAAATGGATCTTAGTGTTCTGGATGGTCGTGAAGAAGGAGGGAGCAGGTGACAAGATGATCATTGATGCTGAAGAACTATCATTCCCTACCAGAAATGGCACTCATCTGCCAGGTATGGAATGGAATTTGATGAATATAGGCTTCCAATATATAGGAAGAGGTCATATGTTGAGTGGGGATATGGGGGGAATGGAAAATGGTACATTAGTAACAAGTAATGTTATAAATGGACCTTCTTTGAGCTTAAATAGCAGCTTTGATATTCTTGAGAATGAGGAATCAATGCAAGTTGAGGTGGATGAGAGTGCATGTATGGATGGTACTGAATCTCCTTCACTAGTGGTATATGATGGTTCTTCAATGGAAAATAAGGTAGAGGCATATGACATGCATGATTTTAATCTCCCTGAGAAATGGGGATATGTTTTGGAAAGTGACAAAGAAAATGTGATTCCCAGTTACAGTAATATTGTTCAGTGCGGGAGTATGAAGCCATCCGAAATAGCGATAGACGGGTCTACCAAAATCAAGCGACGACCTCGGAAATATTACTTTGACTTGCCTAAACCAATGGCAACCAGGTCTGGCATGGGAAGAGAAGTAGTGAAGAAAGCTCGTGAAGGGGACCGCCCAACCAAACCTATGTTATCTCAAGAAATGCTACAGCACAAGATGCAATATCTGAAGATGATGAGGAAGTACGAGTCCTCGGAATGGGAGTCAGCTGGACCGGATGATGAGCTATCAGACTATATAGGTAAGAAATAATTTGTTTATGATGTGATGTAAGATGAATTGTGCTTTTCTCTACTTGTCTACCTTTTTTATTAATAATTTTGGGAATCAGGTTTTTCCTTATTTGACCCTTTATGGTAGATAATTAATGATAAAGAATGATGTTTATGGATTAAATAGACTATTCAATTTATGATAAATTATTTTTATAGCTATTACATGGGTTGGTGACCATTTATAGAAAGATCCTTGATGAATTAGTAGTCTTATAAGGTAAAATTAGGGGGCATAACCCTATGCATTTGTAACCACTATTTTTAACTATCCTGTGAAAGGTCTTGAATATAGTATGTTTAAAACTATTTAATGGATGGTATTTATAGTAAAGGAATCATATACCAAGGGACCATGATGTTTGATAATTTAGAATTTCCTTCATTTAGATCTAGTTACCATTACCAGGAGATTTTCACTATGATATTATCTATAGATGAATTTAATTCTATGTTTATTGAATAAATGGATTTTTTTTAGTTATTTGCCTTTCCAGTTTGATTATTCCATATCTTACCATCATAGTCATGTTATTTAAATGACACGTGTTTTTATTTATTTACCTTTAAATGTTAATTATGATTATTGATTCATTATATATTCCATTATACATACCGTAAATGAGAATTTAATATCACCCTTTTTTTGTTTCCCTTTATGAGGAATCTATGTAGTGTACTATGTCTATATAGAGGGAATAGTGATATTATCGAAAAACATGATGTTATAATTTGTGTATTAAAATGTAATATAAAACTCAAGTATGTATCTTGTTCAACAAGAATAAAAAAAAAATTGGTTCTTTCAGATTTAAATATATGTATCAACTCCCAATGTAATATACTACAATATATGCTCTGGTTTACTAGGGTCGAGGTCACTATTGATGGTGTCCATCAAATTTTAGAAGAATATTGGGAATCTATATTTAGCCAAAAATATATTATAGAACATAATCCTAGGATAGAAATTCTAGGATAATTATATAAGGTTATATTTATTTTTTGTTAGGGAATATATTATGTGGTTTTTTATTGAAATATATCCCTCTCATGATACTTTAAGTGGATTTGGTTCTAAGACAGACATATATATGAGTAATTAATTTGTAAAAAAACATGTCATTATTGACTTGATCATTACCTAGTGCACAACAAAAGGCCTTACTGCACACCTGGATTAAAACTCCCTAGGTATTTGCATATGAAAATTCATATATTCATTACAAACTGATATGAAGTATCTCAATAGATATTTTCCATGAATAGCCAAGGTTAAACCCATTATCATGGAAGGAAATATGTGGAAATAAGTTATATTACGTATTTTTGTAATGGTATTTGAGAATTAATTTTTTGAAGTAATTTTCCAATGTCATTTTCGTTATAAGAATCCTGAAACATATACAGATTTGTTTTAAAATTTTAGAATCATGTATGTCATTATTAACTTACGCTTTATGGATTCTGTAATTGGTAAATGAGGTTAATATTGATCGTATGTTCAAAGTCTAAAACACATATTTTTATGTCTAATGTGATGGTAGTCTACTTAGATTGACGAGATTTTGGAGTTATTTTGGGAATGTAGATATTTCAGTGAAAAACTTATTTGAGAAATAATGTCTTTTTCATTTTATATACATAAGTTTAAAATTATTCATGAAACTTATAGTTAATAGGATTATTAATTAAATTTTAATAATTATCATGTAATAATATAATACATTTTGGAATAAAAAATAATTTTTATAGAAATCTTTAGTAAATTGTTTTATTAAATGATGAATTTTTTTTCAAGGATGTCTATCGTATTTTTTTTCAATTTTTGAATTAAATTGATATAGTTTTGAAAAATGAAAATCTATTTTCCTAGTGACAATGCATTGTGTCCTGAAAGGACACTTGGATGTGATCCTATAACCAAATGATGATAAGGGTTGTTCACCTATGAATTTTCCTCAAAAATATGTTATTGATTTTCATTAATCAACTAGAAAAATAAATATTAACGAGGAACTAGTGATATTACTTTTGAGGATTAGAAATTAATTTTTAATATTTTATATCTTATTCTAAGAATATTATTTTCAGAAAATAATTAGGGATTGAAAAAAATACATTTCACACTTTTATAGATGTAATAAATTGTTAAATATTTTTTTGGTTCTTTGGGGAAAATTCATTTTTGGATATTCAATTATTAGTGTAAATTAATAAATTTGAAATTGATCAAATTAAAAATATTAGATTAAATAGAAATTATGAAATAGAAATTAATAAAATATTAATATTTACTTATATTAATATATAATAAATTAATTCTTCACCTCTAGGAAGAGTATCTTGAAATAAAAAATTTATCCTATTACATTTATATCTGATGAATCAAATGGGCTTTTAAATCATAAAAAATTTATGTAATTGAAGTCATTAATAATAAATTTTTCATTAAATTTTTCAGGATCAATGACCTTAGTCAGTCTCTTAAAATAATTACACTTTTCCTCGATGTCCATATGTTTACATTTCCCCAATGTACTGTTACATAGAAACCCAGTTATGTGTTATTTCACATGACATTCGTACATCCTTTTCTCTCTTTTTAAAAGGATATTTTATTAACACTTATTAGAATTTGTTTTTTCAACAATATGACTTCTAAATATCAAAACCATTACTTCTAAGATCCTTTTTACATTTCAATGACATAATTTATTTATGGTGTGGAGAATGTAACACCAGAAAATTCTAAAATAAGAACATAATATTAAATAGTATGCATGACACAAAAAGAACAGATAGATTTCAATATAACATCCAATGACCATATGATTTATTTATTTAATAATATATAATTCTATTCAATTTATCTAATTTCATGAAACAATTATTTTATTTTGTGTTATAGACCATAATGTGTTTTTTTTGAAAACATGTCTTACACGCTGGACAAAGTTGTACTGGACAACAAGCTAATTCTAATATTAATATTTATTGTGATATTTATCCTTGGTAATGGAATTTGTGAATATAATTAACTAAATTATTAAAATATATATTTTATACAGTTATATTAGTTTTATATTTATTAGTAATAAAATAAAAACCATTTAAATGGAAAATGAATAATTTTCGAAAACTGTATTATTCTATAATACAGTTTAGTCGTTCTTTGTGCACATAGTTTATAGTAAATTTTTACCAATTATAGAAATTTAACATGATAAAATAAAATTAATTTTTGAAATCATAAATCTTAATTAATCTTAGGGAAAATTGTTTTTATTTTTCTAAAAAGCTTAAAATAGTGTTTTTTGCATTACTTGTGTTTGTTTTAAAATAAATGTTACACATACATAATATATTCATTTAATAAATTGGATTTAATATTTTTAATAAATATTTATAAATTATATAATAATTTTCATTTAAATTATTTTTCTCAAGGTTAGATTACTTTGGTAAATAAATATTTACTAGTTACCATGGTAAAAAAAAATAAAAGGGTAAAATTTTTCAACCATAAAGATTAAAGAATAACATGCTAAATATTTTAATTTTATTTTCTAGAGTTTGTTTTGACCAAATAAAACATACCCTACATTATTGTTGTTTTTTGGATGCATATTTGTTAAGGGAGACCCCCCAATATTGATTACATTTTGGTAATAAAATGAGTTCAAGTCCTTCCCAATTATAAATGCTAACTCACTCTCCTCATTACTCAAACCAATAATGATATTTTTCTTCACTAAAAATTTCGAAAATGGCTTCCCAAAAAACCTAACCTCATCTAAGAAGCATTTTGTTTCATAAATCCAACCAGTGAAGGAATTATTTAAAACCTATAAAGGATAACCCAAGAAGAGATATTGTTCTTCAATGATCTTTTTTATTTTTTTCCATTGTCCACATCATTAAATTTTTATTTAAACGTTTTTATATAATAAAATAATTATATTAAATATATGTATGTTTTTTATAAAAATTTCTCAACCTAAAACCATCTCCACTTTCACCGAATGTGTTATAAAATCATCATTCTTATGTACATCAAACTACAACCTCGCGTACTGATATCGTTTGTTTTTCTATTACCGCCTCTCAAGGATTGGTATTATGATGGATCTAAAGTATATAAATGATATTTATAACATATATTTACTTTTTAGGAATTATTAAAATATATCTTGTTAAATTCCATTCCATACGAGATATGATAACACCGCTCAAGTGTATGGCAGACTACTACCTTACGATGCTATGTCATTAATCTTTCACTAACACATCACATGGAAGGTGATAAAAATATAGTTAATGAATATATTTGATATAAATAACATAATTATGATATTAATGACATATTTATCATTATGTAATGATATATATATATATCATCTTATTTATTTCCTTCCCTTTCACTCACGTATATATGGTAACATCATTCATACATATGTGGATTACTGCCTTCACGAACCGATGTGACTATATTTTCATCACCACACACCATGGATTATAAATATAAGTATATAATATGATATAAATGATTTTATTATAATTATTTAATGTTTAAATATTACTTAATTGCATTCCATAATGATAACTGGAAAATGGAAACGTTACTCATGATTATGTATGACTTGTCGTCTCCTTGATCGTAACGGACATCATTTTCATAAAAATAATTTTTAAATGTATAATTGATATATAAATAAGAAAATTAGGTCATGATTATTATTCTAGATATTATATAACTATATAATATGTGGAATAATTAAATCATTCATAAAAAAGACACATGATAAAATAAGGTAGTTAACACCCTAAACAATAAAAATAATGAAATATTATTAATGATCAGGTTATAATATGTAGAAAAATAACTGTTTATGATTTTTGAATTATTAAAAATGTTCTTTTAAAAATTAATATCATCCATAAGACAATTAAAATTGGTATTAAATCATATAAAACTAAAGGAAGCATGAGGTAATGGATTTATTAACTCAATTTCTATTAATTGGGTTTATCTTATACTTCGTGGTTTTTTCATTCTTTGATAATGTGTATAATGATTTTTATTACCATATATTTTGATTCCACGAGTTTTTTTTTGATTTATTTTTTATAGAATTATTTTATTCATTATATTATTCTTATATTAACATTATGATGTTTGGAAGGGTTTACTTCACAGTCTCATTTCTATCGAGAGTTTTCTTTCTCGAATTCCAATTGAAGGAAATTATTTGACCATTTTTAAATAACCCTTTAATTTTCTTCTTGTATGTTTATTAATTGACCCTCAAAATTAAATAATCCATTTTCAACTTTTGTTCATTTAAAAAAAAATTATAAAATATCTAAGGAAAATAATCTTCATTTTTATCATCATTTAAAAATCATTATTCTTCCAAAACAAGGATTTCTGTAATTGATTTAATTTTATTAATATATAAAAAATGATTTAAAAATTGTATTTTCACCCATTTTACCCTTTATAAACTATTTTAAAAGCAATCCTATGTCGTTTTTAAAAAAATTCTTTTTTAAATTTTAATGAAAATGAGAATTTGATATTTTTTTAAATGCATAAAATAAAATGATTTTTCTAATATCATGAATTAAAATTGTATAAAATCATAAAATATATGTTTTGTAATTTTTTTAAATAATGTTTTTTTTGAAAATCAATTATTTTATTCGATGTTAATTCCCATTTAAATTATTTTAAAAATATTTTTGAAAATAAAAAATATATTTTCCCGAAGAATTTCATTAATGATTTGTTATTATATTTATATTACTTTAGGAAAACAAACCATTATTCTTAGTCCAATTGGAATATGTTATTTCTATCCTTATTATTCCCCTAAAGGGTTTATGATTATTTTGAAAAATGATTTCTTTGACATTAACATCCTTTTTTCATTTTGTAGTCATTAACCCACCCATGAAATATTAACATTCCTATAATCATTTGATATTAAGGTTCTCTAAAATATTAATATTCTTGTTAGATAGATATGATTATTTCAAAAACCATATACCATTTTTTCATATAGTTTTTACTCTGAATATTATTTTATTAATTCAGGAAATATAGATAAATATATATCTTTTACTCAATAAAGATACTTGATCATAATGTATATTTTTTTGAAATAAATCAATTATTTATTATATGAGGAATTATATAGAAATGTATAACACAGGTGGGGAAACATTTATAGAAACTACCTTGATGTATCAGTTTTCTCATGAGACAAAATTAGTTGGCCAATCCTTACATATTTGTAATCGATATTTTTAAACTCTCTTAAAAAAGGTCTTCAGAGTAGAATATTTTAAACCATATTTTGAATGGTATTGACTATAAGAGTGTCATGTAAATAGGATACATGAAATTCAATAATTACTAATTTCCTTCATTCATATTTATTTATCATTATCTATGATATTTTCACTGTGATATTAATTATAGATGCATTTGGTTCTCAATTTACTGGTTAAATGGAATGTGTTTTCAGTTTTTTACATTTCCAGTTTGATTCAACCTTATCTTTACATGGTAGTAAACATATTTGAATATGATGTGTGTTTAGTTATTTAACTTTAACAGATGATTAATATTATTGATTCATGATATATTCTGCTTCACTTAACCAAAATCGAGCATTTGATCTCACCCATATTTTGTTTTATTTTCTTATGAATGCATAAGGTGTACTATATTTTATATACAATGATAAGATAGAGGGAATAATTATATTCTAAAAAGAACCATTTATCAGATTTTTTTTATTAAACTGTGATTTATGTATCAATTATGTTTCTTTTTCACCAAGACTACTAAACTTTTTGGCCCTTATGGAAATGATTATATTTATCTTATTCCAATGTAATGATAAAAGAAACTGGATCTGCATGAAGTGTTCATGGTTTCTAGAATTAATTATTATAGGGTACCAATATTTTAAAGTAAATTATGTAATATTATTATTCACAAATTTGTAAAATGAATTAATTGGTTATCAATTGGATAAAAATGAAAATAAATTCATCAAATAGTAAAAATGAGGTGTTTTATGAAAAACTATATTACATGTAAAATGTGTTTTGATATTAATAAATAAAATTAATCACTAATTTTTAATTGTATTAATGAAATTATTGTATAATATAATCAATAAAATATTTTAACATTCAATTAAAATTTATTTTCAAGGGAATATAATGAGAATAAATTCTATTTTAAGTTTCAGATTTCATTTTTTCTATAAACTATTTTGATGACTTATGTACACATATATTAAAATTAACTTCTAAAACACAGAAATATTTAATATTATAAAATTTATTCGATATTTTTCATAAAAATAATATATATAATCTACTATTTTCAATTTAATTTTTTGTTATAATTAATAGTTCTCACTACAAAAACCTTGTTACCATGGTAAGGGTTTAAATAGTTATAAATTGGTTACACTAAGAGATAAGTTTTAAAATTCAAAAAAAACTTTATTTCATTTTATGTTTTAATATTATTTAAACCTTATAGTTTTTATCTAATAATATTTGGAATTGGGGAGCCACTTTACATGATTCATAGAAATATTATATGATAATGATTCAAGTATTTACACGTATTCCACCCACATAAAATATAAAAGGAAACCACTTATCCTATATTATCCAACCCACTGTAGCCATTTATATTAACAAATATATACGAAAATAACCTCCAAAAATCCATATATATTTCCTTGATGTCTTGGTCTTACTGAAATCCCAATTAAAGAATCCTTAAGTTTCCATTTAAAGGAGGAAATGCGAAGAAACATTATATGTTCTTACGAATATTTTCACAATTATTTCATTGAAAACCAAGTTAAAATTTTATATAACCAACATTAAATGATGGAATAATTTTTCTGAGGGTATTGATAATTTTTTCATGTTAAATATATATCAATTTTATGTCTCTTTTCCATCATTTGTAAAATGACAATGTCAATCGTGGGTACTTGTGAAATACAACCTCCATGAAGTGATGGGATTATTATTCATTTTTGATTTCTACGATTAGTAATAATGAGAGATTTCCTGAATCTGTATTATATTTATAATTTTATTATTATATTTCAAAATTTAATAATTATATACCATTATTTATTTTGATCCAATAAAAATTGGAAATATCAGCAATTTATATATCATAGCAGCATCTCCAAGAAGCGATTTACAAAAATTTTCACCTCAATACTTTTATAAATGTTATTAAAATTTTATAAAATTAATATATATTTTATTTATGGAATATTTTTTAATCTATAGATGATGAAACCATGACCATGGTTAAATGAAATGAACAATCGAACTGAATAGTTCATGAAAAATAGACTAGTTATCATCTGAATTTAACTTTAATGAAGAAAATTGTTGTATAATAACAATTGAAAATTATAAATGAATGATTAATAGTATGTAATGAATTAAAAATGTTTTTAAATATATTTATAACAAAAATATGTATTTTTATACAGTAGGATTTAATACGTACAAAATAAGACATGACTTGAGGTAGCAATTTATGTAAAAAACTAATTTTATTTGGTAATTGTTTATAGAAAATTTCTGTTGAGGGAAATTTCCATGATATTATCCTTTAAAACACATATATTTTATTATCCAATAATTAAAAAATCAGGAAATAAATTTAATAAAATTTATCCTTATTTCTTCTTTGATCCAAAAACTATTTCTTCCATATCCATGTTCATTAATTTGTTATCAAGAATGTTATTCTCTATGATGTTAATATTGTTTAAAAACAATTTTTCCTGTAATTTAATTTCATTCAATAATTAAAATGGATTTTTTATAGTGTTTTATGAACTTGTTATGAATGGATTTTTACAAAAACTATGTGAGGTATCATTATTTTAACATTTTCCAAGTGAACTGATCCACCATCCTAATTTTTTTCATCAATATTCATTTATACATTTCCATGTTTATTTTATAAGATATTATTTTCAAAAATATTATGAATTTTTTTTTATGATACTGATGGAAAATGATGTTTTCTCTATTATCCTTGAAATGTCCATAGGATATTTTAATGGTATTTTTCATCTATATAAAAATAATTTAATAATTGTTATTATTAATTGGAGATATGATATAATTATAGCATCTATTTTCCTTATATATGTGGCTAATTATTTTGTGATGCATAAATAAGTAATATGTTTTTTTCCCTGGGTTATTTAATGAATAAGTAATGAAATTTTTAAGAAATAGGTCTCATATCCAAGGGGTATGCTATAAAAAAATGGAAAATGTTTTTTTTTGTATTTTATAAAACATATGTAAATTTTTCATTATGTGATGGATAAGATCAAATTTATATATTCCTCCACTAAATTGGGTGATTGTTGGTATATCATGACATTATATAGATTGGAATGGGGTGTGAACCCAGATTAGTATAAGACTCTGTAAAATATGATAGTCATTGTCATTAACCCTGAATAAGGAATTGAATAAATTGGGAGAGAATCATATCCACAAAGATATTATTGGTAGTGATCCTTAAGTAACTAATTTTATATGTCTATGTGTAATCTAGAAACATATGTATTATTCTTATTATATATTCTCATTGAACATGTTGATAATTTATGAATCTACACTCTTATAACTAATATATAATTTTATGATCAGGAAATATAAAATTATCCATGGGTAATTAAATTTTATTTATTGGGTATGAATTTTTGAATTTATCGTCATTTTATTATAAATTTTGTCTTATCTTATTATTTATTTTTATCATTTATCAATATCTTGTACATTTATGATTAAAGAGATTCTAATATCACCCTTTCCAATGTTTCATTTTCCATAGTTATTAGAAAAGGTTTTATATAGGGTATTTATAATATGTATACTATGTGATAATATCTTTATGGGAGATGTAACGACCTGAACTGTTATAAATATAATTTCCCGTATGATTTAATTAGTTGTCGTATTATATAATATGATTATAGAAAACACATGAACATATTTAGTTTAACTATATCCAATATGATTTAAATTACCATTAAAAATAGTTTCCATTCATAATATAGCCATTGAACAGTGATATCATGATTAGTATAAGTATAGGACTTTAACTAATCCAATTGACACAGAAAAAGGATGTGACGACCTAAAACAGTAGGACCATACCCTATGAATCCCATTTATTTGAGCTTCCATGAAAGATATAATCAATATTATTATACCTTAACCAAACTCAATATCATATCCTATGACTTATTAATGAGAAAACCCATTTATGGGAGAGGTTCAATATCATTGGGATCATGACCTAAACCATGTTCACTGAACCACCCCATGAATGTCTCAAAATCACGCACCATACCCTTAGAGAGTTTTCTAGTGTATTAATGGGATATGTATCAAGAACCTTGTAACATGATTATGTACATTATTTTATATATAATAATGAGTATATTTTCATCTTATTATAGTTTCTTTATATATGTTTTTTATTTTCATACAATAATTCAATAATAGTATTTTTGGGTAATATTAAAATTCAGATAAAGGATTTATTTTGAGTAATTACAGGATTTTTAGAACAAATAAAATTTTAATAAAATGTTATTATTAAATAATTTTTATTAAATATAAATTTTCATATAATGTTTATGAAGTCAAATGTAATTTTTATAAGCATTCATAAACAGTTATTCTCAAAATAACTGAGTATTTCTAAATAAATAGAAAATTTTATTTAACATGTAGAAATTTAGATATTTATACAATTAATAATAGTTAATGAATATTATTTTTATAATCATAAAATTTTTATTATCTAATGGTGAATTATTAATAATTTTTTGAGATAATTGAATCTTCATGTAAAAATTAAATGTTGTATAAATATACATTGTTTAATATTACATCATAATGACCAAAAATTTGAGTTATAAAATACTATAATGGGTATATGAAACGAACTATATGTTTTCAAATTAAAATTATGTGATTTTATGTTTATTTTATTAAAATTTATAATGCCTTTGTGAATCCTCCAAAACCATTATTATATTTTACGAGTTTAAAATCATTTATTTAAGAGTATAAATCACCTCCATAGAAGTAGGAGAATTATTTTATTATGTTGGTCCCTTGGTATTATAAAATAATTTAAATCAGTCACTTAGGAAAAAATAATGGGATAAAATCGTGGTCTCTTTTGTGGTTTTTGTTATTTTATTATACAAAGTCCAAAACATAATTTTGAGAAATAATAAACAACTCCCCACTCTTTTCCAATATAAACCCACCAAATATCTCATTAAATTTCAATAAAAATCCTTTTAACATGTCCTTATTCTTATATCCATCCTTAGACTCCTCGCAAGGTTCCCTCGTCCCCTCATGAATCCTCTCTCAATCATTTAGAGTCACACAATCAAGTAAAGGATCCTTACCTTCTCTTTTTTATTCAAGTTTCTTATTTGTATTATGCCTTTTATTTCCTATTACATAATTTTGGTAATGTATTACCATTCTTGTATTACTAGAATTTTATTTCCATTTGATGAGTGGCCACATTATCTCTTATAACCCCATATCTTGAATATTTAAGCAACGTCGTTATTCTCTTGAAATTTCACTATGATTTTCCTTGCCTAAACAAGTGTGTACTGAACATCATACCCATTTCCTCTCAATCAAGTTCACCATTATACAATTATAATTATCTGAATTGGTACATACAAATATGTATTCCACACTTCATTATCATGGAATAATAATTTATGAAAAACTATTTCAGGTTTTATGATATATGTGAAACACTTAAGCATGAGAATGAAAGGAATGTGATGGGTGTCCCTGGAATAATGTAGCATTCTAATGCATTGGTTATGATTTGGTCTCATGACAGTCATTTTGAGACAGAGAATAAAATTTATTTCATTATTTTACATTATCCATTATGACTTCATGGAAGAAATCTTTGACCTAAATTTATGATGCGGTGTTTTATGATGTTTCAATGTTTCCAATGGTGCCCTTATGTTTTCATGCTATGTCATGTCATATCATTCATGTATATGATTCTCATTCTATTTATTCCCCATTGATAATACTATCATCTAACATGAATCACTTACTTCATTTTATTACATGTCTGTTCTCTTTCTAGGATTTATTTATCACACCTTTGTTATATATGTACCGTAGTTATCCATTGTAATTTTATGTGAAAGAATGATAAATAAGTATTAAATAATGATGATGTTTTTATATTTTAAATTACTATGTAATGTACATAATTCCAAAATACACTATACTTATCTATCTACCATGTTTTATTATGTGTAATTTTGTTTGATAAAATAATAATTAATGTGTAATTAGATGAACAATTACTATAGTTGGTATCCAAGAAAAAGTTTAGTTATGTTTGGGATTATGATTAGAAAAATCTTGTTAAAGAGTTAGGGACAACAATATATATGATATAACATCCATAATTTTTTTAAGCATAGAGTAAGATGTTTATCAATAGAATACATACCCATCTGAATACTACAATTTGACGTGGTTTTGAAATATATGTTGTTATTGGTAAAAACTATGAGAAGGTGTATCAGGTCTCACTTGGCATAACCTGGTACACAACAATAGACATTACTACAAACATGGTTTGACATTCCGTAGGGATATGCCTTGGTAAATTCACAATCTCATTACAAACTATTATTAATGGATAAAAATACCATAATAGTATATGTTTGGAAATGAACTACGGATAACATAGATTAAAACCCAAAATTTTATAAGTTAGGGAAATACTTGTAATGTATAAGATATCTATTTAATTTCCTTGCATTCACATTAATGTTTTTAATATTTTAAAATAGTCATCGCAAATTCTTTTTTTGATAATGTACATCATTAGAACAAAAATCAAAATGTTAAATGCAGGTTTATCATATGTTGTTCTATAAATTCCATCATATAAAAAAATTAGAAGAACTACTAAAAAAACACAAAAAATAAATGATGTAGCGCTATCCGTGAAAATGAAAAGTGGGGAAATTATTTCATCCCTTGTATATGACTTCTTCCTTATCAAATTTTGAGGGATGAACTTCCATATTAATCTTTTCATACTCCCATTGGTGGAATTTGATGAAATTCTGGGTATGAATTGCATTTCCCTATATAGATCCAATATAAATTCCTTTGCGAATGAAATCACTCTCTATATCACAAATCAAGCCATGATTCTGTACAAGTGGAAAAAGGGATATTAATATTATTTATAACCGACAAGTAAAGCATAGATATTATTTCCTTATGAGAAAGTGTATCTATCTCAAATGATTGAGTGTACGAAATGAATCATCCTTTATTCCATTCTCATTTTGATGGAATATTCTGATGTGTTTATTGAGGAATTTCATAGTCTTACTCTAAGCTGGGAGGTTGGATTTTCAATCGATATTATTACATGGGAGATACTCTTATCCAAAAATAAATATAGAATAGGTATTATGGAACATGATGAGATGAAGAAACAACTATATGAGAATCTAGAAAAAAGGTTCATACACCCATGTGCTTCACTATGGAGTGAAGTGGTCCACTTCAGTCAGAATATTTATGGTCCAATGGTCCATTTCATTGATTATCATGAGCACAATAAGATCATGATAAATAAAATATATCCTCTTCCACGGATTGATGACATATTTAATCAGTTATTTGGTGCATAATAATCCTCTTACATGGATCTATGGACAAGATATTAGAATGTTAGGGTTAATAAGGAAGATATCCCAAAGTCTATTTTTCATACAAGGTATAAGAACTATGAGTTTATATTTATTCCATTCACACTCACTAATTACCCAAAAATAATCATGGAATTGACTAATAGTGTCTATCGATATTTCCATGAAAAATTATTGGTATAATTTATATATGATATTATAATATTCTTCAAAACCAATGAGGTGAATGAGAAACATCGGCGAACTATGCTAAAGACCACAGGAAAAGAGACTCTTTTGTTATGTACAAAAAATGTGACTTCTAATTGAATGTAGTCTCACTCATGAGGAATATCCTCACATGAAATGGGATATATATGGCCCTTAAAATATATATAAAATTAATGGTTGGTCGAGTTCAACATCTATGATAGATATCCAAAGTTTCCATAGGTCTGCTAGGTATTATCATCAATTGGTGAAAAACATTTCCGGATTTTAAAACCGTTAATCCAATATTACTGAGATGGGATATGAGATTTCTTGGAATGATGAATGTGAAGATAGATTCAAGGATCTGAAATGTATACTTATCAAAATCTCAATGCTTACACAACCCATGAGTGGGAAAATTTACATGGTATTTAGAAATGCATTGAAGAATGGATTATGCCTTGTGTTGATGCATAATGACAAACTCACAGCCTATGCATCAAGGTAGTTCAAAGTTAAAAAATAGAACCATCCAACAAATTGTCATATTTTTTATGATGATATTCAATTTGAATATATGGTAGCATTATATATTTTGGTATAAGTGTGAAATATATACATATCAAAAAATCATCAAGTATATATTCACATAGAAGGAGTTGAATATGCGGAAACGGAGATGGTTAGATATGATCAAGGACTATTACAGCTCAATTCACTACCATCCTGGTAATGTGAATAAAGTGTTGGATGCTCTATGTATAAAGGATCCATAAATTTTATCATTAATTAGAATTGAGAGGGATCTGATATTCTTATATTTTTAAATGATGGATATGAGAATCGTAATGTGAGGAACATCATCAATCCTTTCCCAAATGATTTCTCAACCATTGTTTTTTGATAAGGTATAGGATTCTAAAAGATATGATTTGGGAATGCAGAATAAATTTGTAACTATAAGGAAGGGAAATTCCTTTGATGAAAATGGTAATGAAAAAGTATATTTTAGATTATGGTTAGGATTATATGTTAGATAAAATCATGTGTTAAGGAATAAATTTTTGGTTGATGTACATAGTTTTACATTCTACACTCACTGAAGAAGCACAGATATTTATCAAGATCTCTGAGAGAATTATTGGTCGGAGAACATAAAGAATGAGATTTCTGAATATACAGTAATTTCCCTTGTGTGTAATAATGTTAAGGAATAAATGTAACCTCTTAAGTGGTGGATGCATCCATTACCCCCTAAATCATGTAAATTGGAACCAAAACCCTAGATATTTTCACCATACATACAAAGAAATCTTTAGGAAATGATGATATTTGTTTTTTTGTATATTGTCTTACAAGGATTTCACAAAACATTGTGATTTGATAGGACTACTCACTAGATCAAAATTCATGGATGTACATTAGAAAATTTATAAGGAACCATGAAGCACCACTATTGATTATATCTGATCAAGATCCAAGATTCACCTAGATGTCCTGGAAAATTATCCAGCATGATCCAAACACTAATCTAAACATTAGTGCAATATATCATCCTCAAACTAATTTCTAACCTGAGTTGACTATATAGACACTATAAAACATGTTTCAAGCATGTTCTATGTAATTTAGAAGAGGATGGGACCAACTTATAACTCTGGTCGGCTTCACATACAACAATTTCTTCAACTCAAGAAACCAAATGGCTCACTACGAATCCCTTTATGGGAATAGGTGAATAACACCTTTATGTGGGGATGATGTTGGGGAACACATACTTCTAGGTTTTTTGTTTTTTTAGTATTTTATAGAAAAGGTCAATACCATTCTTCATCACATCAAGGATTCATAGAGTTGAAAAAATAGTTAGGATGACAATATATGATGAGACCCAGGGTTTGATGTTGGGGACATGGTATTACACTGCATATCTTCATGGAATAATGTGATGAGATTTGGGAAAAATTAAATCATCGTATAAGATAAATTTCTAGCTTTCAGATCCTTGGTCACATTAGAGAAGTGTCCTATTTACTAGAACTCCCACCTAACCAATCTCATGTAAAAGAATTATTATTATTGAGAATGAAAATAATAGACCCCTCACATGAAATCAATCTATATGTGGTACCATTAGAGAATGATTTTTCATATGAGGAGATGTTATTGATGATCTAATATTAGATAGATATGATTCAATGAAAGAAGACAATGCACAGTGTAAAAGTGTTCTGGGAAACCAAATATTTGAAGAAGAGACGTGGAACTAGAGGATGTGATTAAAATTAGATACCATTATCAATTTTTTGTGGGAAATGGAAATTTAGAGAGTGAAATTTTATAATAGGATAATATTTTAATGAACTAGAAATAAAATTCTCCTTATGATTTAATGAAATGTCCTGTTATTTAATATGGTTATAGAAAACCCTTGAATTTCTTTGGTATAATTATATCTAATCAGATATAAATTCACTTTAAGTATCCTTACCATTGATAATATTGTTTTGAATAGTGATCACATTATTAGTATAAATATACGTTTTTAAAAAATTCAATTGATATAGAAAAATGATGTGATGGACTCGTCCAGTAGAATTGTAAGCCTTGAATCCCATTTAAATAATCCTCCAAGGGAGATAGTATCAAAAAAATTCGCCCCTAACCAATCCCAAATTGAGATCAAACAAATTAAGAATGAGTGAAACCATTTATGGGGGCATTTCATGGTCATGGAGATCAAGAACCAAACCATATTCCTTAAACCACCCCATGAATGTCTCAGAGTTGCAAATTGTATCCTTAGAGAATTTACGGGTGTATTAATGTGATACGTGTTAAGACCACAACGACATGTGTATGTAAATTATTTTTTATATAATAATGAATATATTTTCATCCTATTATTGTTACCGTATACACGATTTTTATATTGATATAACAAAACACAAATAAATTTTTTGAGTTGTATTAAAATTCAATTAAAAAATTTAATTTCATGAATTAGTAAATATTTTAAATAAATAACATTTTAATAAAGTATTATTTTTAAATATAAATGATCAAATTATTTTTAGGATTTCAAATTTAATTTCTATAAGTGTTCGAAAACTCTTATAGTCAAAAAAAATTCATCTCATAATAAATATAGATTGTCTATTTAAATTGAAAATTCACAAAATTTGAAAAAAATTTAGATAAAATGAATATTAATCATGTAATCAAAACTTCAAAATAATCCAACTGTGAATTATTCATAATTTTTTGAGATAGTCGAATTTTCGGGAAAACATTCACCACCATATAAATATAATTTGTATATTATGACATCATAATGACCCAAAATGTGATTTTATAAATACTATAAAGGATATTCACGACCAAATATATGTTTTCGTTTTACAATAGTGTGATTTTATTTGTATTTTTATTAATTTTTAAGTCCTTTGTAAATCCACCAAAACCATTAATATATTTCATGTCATTAAACTCATTTATTTATGAGTATTAATCACCTACACATAATCAAGGGATGTATTTTATTATTCATACCCCATGGTCATATAAAATTCCGGAAATATTTCCCATTTTGTTGAAACCATGGGGAATACCGTGGGAGGTTTTGTATTTATTTTATTTTATTATATAGTGTCCAAAACTTATGTTAGAGAAATAATAATGTAACCCTCACTCTTTTATTATATAGACCCACTAAAACTCCAATTTCTCTTCAATAAAAATCCATGTTCCATATCATTAGTCTATCCTCCCATTCCAAGTGTCATCTTTTGTTTCCTCCAAGTTCTCATGAATCCCCTCCCATGTATTTGGAGTCACACAATCATGTATGGGATCATGACCCTCTCTTCATTATTCAAGATTAATTATTATATTAAGATTCCTATTTAAAATTACTTATGTTTGAATATTTCTATCCATGTATGTATTTATTATAATTTTATTTTAAAATGAAGATATAAACCTTTCTCCCTTATCAACCCATGATATGAATTTTTATGGGACACTATTATACTTTCGAAATTTTACCGCAAATTGTACTTCCAAAACAATTATGTATTGGACACCATATACATTTCTTATCAAGGGTGTTCATGTTTATACAATTCTACATATTTTAATTGGGACTTATATTAAATTATTACAAACTTATTGATCTTGGAATAAAAATTTTTGAAAAATGATTTTATGTTTTAGGATCTATGTGGCACACATAAGCTTGTGATTGAGATAAATGTGACGGGTGCACCAAAAATTATATAGCGCTCTAATGCATTGGGGAATTCTTAGCCTCATGAGACGTCATGTTAGGATAGTGAGTGAACCTGATTCCATTATGTGACTTTTTTCATTATTATTTATTATTAGATATCCTTTACCTATGTTTATGCTGCAATGTTTTATGTTTTTTCAAAATTTCACATGTTTCTTTATGTTATCAAGATATATCATGTCTTATCATCCATGTTTATAATTATCATTATTTTTTATCCCGAATTATATGTATAAAATCTAACATGTTTCACTTTCATCATGTTATTAAATGTTTTTACTTTACTGGGCTTTATAGATCACACCTTTCTTATGTATATCCCATGGTAATCACATGCATTTATAATTCCAAACATATTAAGGATGTTTTGAATAAGGTTAATGTTATTTTATTTTAAATTGTATTGTAGTGTAACTAATTCCCAATGGCACTAGACTTCTGGATCTTCTAGGTTGTGTTATGTGAACTTTTATACAATAAATCAAGAATTAAAATGTAATAAAGAGCAAGGATACTATAATAGATTTTAACAATCCTTCATTAAATAAGATTATTACCTATCAAGTCTTCAAGGAAAATAAACATTTATAGTTTTGGGTGTGTATTATTATGAGGTGTATTTAATATTAATCAAAAATGAATTAATATTTAAATATTTCCTCCTTACGTTTCCTCACCAATTGATTTCTATAAAAATTAATGAAGAAGTATATAATTATCTAGTATAGGAACTCATGAAACTCCCTAAAAATAATGAAACTTTTTCATAATAGATGATAATGGAAAAATTTCATGCATCAGGAGACAAATATAAAAGTTGATCACATTGAGGAGTGAAATTTAGATCCAAATTCATATTTCTTTATATGTATCCAATTTTAATTATTCACTTACATCTCATTTTATTAAACTTTTCGTGTAACACCAATTAAGAAGACTATTAATTTTTAAAATAATCCCTGAGTTTGGAATTAATGGGAGAAAAACCATGTTTCCCTCTATGATAAATGATAGTGATGGAATAATATGTTTATTAGATTTCACATCACCTCAATAGGACATGGATGTAATTATTTATATAAACTTATCACCATCTATATACGAGGCCTTTTTTCATAGTTTAAGGAATGGACAACAATTATTCATTTTAGGAGAGCCTTGGAATCATTATCTCGTATAATATTCTAGTAAAAATATAGATATAGGGGTTCTCATGAAATAAACCTCATCCCCATATTGGATAGGTACAAAAATATATTTTTTCGTTATGATGTGTAAAAAATTACTTAGGGGATAACTAGTGTTTACCTTTACATTTTTTATTTAATAATTTCAGTAAATTTGAAATAGTAAAAAATTCCGTAATTCCTTTTAGGTATAATAAGGTTCAAATAATTATCTTAACTAAATCTACCAGATAGAGAATAATACCATGTTGTACTTATCCTTCACATCAAATTCAATCCCGAAATTTGATATACCTATAGTTTACATGTCAATAAGAATGGGTGGCTTCAAATATGCATGTGGTTGTGTCATCCTAGCTTAAAAGAGTCATTTCTATTTTTCCCCAATTTTTGGAATTTGAACATAAAAAAATATTCGATATCATTTTCCACACATGACCATATTTTGAGATATTTAAAAATGTATTCTTGAATGATTTTTCATATGGAAACGTTTCCATAACATTGATTTTTTTTATCATTTTTATGAGTATTTCTAAATTCTTTATCCATGAAACATTGACCCAAATTATTTTCTCTATAATAAAAAGAGTTATTATAATATCATTATGAAATATTGTACACAATAACATTAATTTATTGAGAGAAGCACAGATAATGTTTAATAAATATGTCTTTTGGTTATTTAATTTTCAAATATTTTGATTTGAAGAATTTTTTTAATATGATTGAGGATCATATTTAAATAGAAGGGTTTTAATATAAGATCTACCCATAACATCAATCCTTACTTATCTCAGAGTAGATATGAATTACCCTAAAGGTTGAAGCCACATTACTAGAACATTTCTTATTACATTCCATCACTATTAATATAATGTAATGACTATTTTTAATTTGAGTGAGGGGTGGCCATTTTATGTTTTCTCTTTGGGAAACAGTATGATATTGGGTGATATGATATGTTTATGCTATAATATTTGGAATTTGAAAGATATAAAGGGTCCTGATTCATTATAATCAATTTTATTTTAATGTTTTTATCAATCAATCATTCCAAAAAATGAGAAATAATTTTTGATGATATTTAATTATTTAGTATGATAATTTTATGACTCATTACCCTCACAAAAAATAAAGGGAAATAATTTTCAATTATTCATTACACTCATGGATCATCGCATCCTCCTAATTAAATAAATTAAAAATGAAAAAGAGATTTTTTGTGGTGACTAAGGATGCAATAATCAATTGAATCTATTATTTTATTGTTGGCCCATTCCATGAAAATGGAGTATGATGTTACATCTCATAAGGAAAATTTATGGAGTAATGTTCTCTTATTTCACATGAATATTTATTAAATATAAGTTTGATTTTAACCTCCCCTATTCAACCTTTTATTTTTAAATTTCTTTTCCCCCAACCATTATCCACTAAAAATTACTTGAAAAATAACTTATTATTAAATACATTCTAATGTATCACAGTGTAATGAATTTAATTTAAAAAAATAATAAGGTGATAAAAACATTTTTTCCATGAATGATCACAACATTATATTGAATTTTTCTTGATTAAAAGTGGGAAATGAATTTCAATATGAGTTTAATTTTCAGTTGGTCATGGATTGATAGTTGAGGATGATTAAATTAAATTACAGGGATTAAAATCAAATGAAATTATTTTTCATAATTTAGACTCCATAAATTATATTTTTAAAAGGATATAATTTTTTTCATTATTTAGTTTGGTGTGAAATTTGATTTAGATATATGATTTTATCTTAAGAATTTTGACTTTTTGTGTGGGGGGATTTAAAGATATAACATATTTAGTATTTTTACCCTATAATTTAATGAATTAATCATTATGGATTTCATTACTTAAGTGAAATTACTATATTTTTAGTTTATATGCTTGTATTTAATATTATTAAAAAATTGGAATAAAAATAAATTTTTAGTGATTTTATTATTATTACATTATTAGCTGGTTGAATGTCCAAAATTTAAAATTCACTTTTTTATATTTTTTGGTAATCATTAAAACCTTATTTTTTCATAATGTAGTATATGTAATAATTTTATAATAAAATGTATTATTTTTTCACACCATATCTTATAAAATCAGGTACGGTGGCACTTTTATTTTTTTTATTTTGATTTGGGGTCATCTGTCGGTTGGGAGAATTGAATTCTAGCAGTGGATATAGATTCTGTGGTGTAGTACTAGTATTTCATCATTGATAAAATGGTTATAGAATGGTTTTGATACCGTGGTGTAGAAGAAATTTTTATGGATTATTCTAATTTTATAGAAGTTGTAGCGTGGAGAGTTATCTATGAAATTGATGTGTACCCATATGTGCTGTAATGTGATGCCTATTTTTCCAAATTATATATAAATATCTACCCCTATAGACCCTAATATGGTTTTCATTGACCTATATTCTACTTGGTGGTGTATTTTTTTTCTCTCCTACTCTTCCTATTAATGGATATTCATGCCAGTTAAATGTTTATGTCCATGTTTATTATAATCTAGTGATTTTATCCCTTTTTAATCCATTTTAGTATCTTCTTATCTATAAATTTCATGCCTTATATGACTAGATAATTGGATATTTCATGTAAAATAATAATTTAAGTTTTTTTCATCTTATATAGGTTCTTGAGGACCTAATCACTTCTTATTCCATTTTTTTCTTAATGGAAACATTCCATTCATGGATTTTAAGGTTGGTGACTCTTTAATTAAGTCTATATTATGGTATACAATGTTTCTTTGTGAATTACATTTTTTTTATTTATGAAATTTTTTTCAGAGTTCAACGATAGGTAAAATTAACTTTTATGGAAATTAAATTGTCTTCAACTAGGAATTACATTGAAAACTAATTTTTATAATTTAAATTGGAATTGATAAAAACATAAATTATGGTCGTGAAATGGTAATGGTTTTTTAAGCATAAAATAGGTTGGAAATCGATATATAAAATGGAATGGTTTGCCCTTGGAAAACACTTATGAAATATGAATATGTTTTCATGAATATTGATTTATCAACTATGTAAAATAACCTAAGTGAGTGGTGAATAAAGGTATGAAAAATTAAAACAAATGAAACATTGGATCATGTTTCATTGTTAAGAAATTATACCCTCTATCCTTCCCGTGGTATATAATAAATTGTTATTAAATCATAAAGAAGATATTGAAATTTTACTTTCGTCTCCCTAAATGTTCTATATTAAAGGAAAATACCAACAGAATGTGTCACTATACCAAATACACTAAACCAAACTACTTTTATAAGTTTTGGAGTGGACAAACTATACCTCATAGTTTAAAACCATTCAAAATTTAAAATATCACTGCAATATCTATTGAAGTGAATGCGTTACTCCTCTAGTAGAATATACTGATAATGAATTCATTTTCAATTCTCACTTGTGAGTGGATTTATAATATTTTTTCATCAAAGATAGGACAAACACCTTTGTGAATGACTTTTTTCTTCTTAGAGTGTGTACCCATTTTTCAATACCACTTCATGAGACACCTTCATAGTAACTGACCACGAGACCTTAGTGAGAAACCCATCTTTATGATCCCTCTAGGCGAATCCACTAGAAAAGTCATCCATGAGACCCCTTCATGTGAAACCACCATGAGATCGCTCCATAAGACCCCTCCATGAAAACCCTCCATGGGACCTCTCTCTGAGATCCATTTTTTAGATCACTTGATGAAGCATTGTTCTATTCCTACAAATCACATTACACTAGAATGAGAGACTTTTGAGGTTTTCCTGTTCACGTGATATCTATCTATCTTATTATTCATGAAAAAACCTGATCAAAAAATCACATATCATGATTTATTCATGAGATTACACTATGAGATCCATCCATGAGACTCTTTCATGGGACCTTTTGTTGAGTAAATAGATCGAGTGATTCCAATGAAAGACCAACTTCAGATCATGTGAAATACTTAGCTTTAGATCAAGACACATAAGTAAATTAATATGGATAAATAAAAATGGTTAAGGATATATATATTCATTAATTCACATTATTTTCACAAAAAATCTCGGTTATCCATCTAATCTACCTCATTAACAAGAATCCATAAATGCTTCATGAAATTTCTTCGCGTGATCACATATTACATGTCGCAAGTGCTTCACATGATCACCTATATATACTTTGAGAATATGACATGGTCCTATTGTGTGATCAATTTAAAATAATGTGTTATTTGAATGATCATAACCACGATATCAAATGAGAATCATATTGTCAGAAAAATTGTCATACAATGCATTGAATTATCCAATCGTGATATCCAATGACAGTCATAGAGCCATCACGTGATTCAAAATAACCATAAGAAGACTCCATTAATTCCAAAATCATTGTCTTCATCTTCATCATGTGAATTAATTTAGAGATCAATTGAAAATAATGTGCACATCACGTGATCTCAACATAATATCCTCTAATAACGATTTGGGCTTTTCGTTATCTCACCATAAGGTCCATAGACAATCATTCTCTCTTTTTGTGATCCCACCATATGATCTCCTAACTATAATGTGGTGTACTCAAGGATTTATCATCAAATAATTTTAATATTTTTTTTGAAATATGTGATCACATGATCAAATTATACATTCTTGCTCTGCATGATTAGTTCCAAAATTAGTGTTATGTGTGATCTATTGATACATTCATGCATCACGTTATCAGTTTCGACATTCATGAAAACTCTTAATTCTTCTGTTGAAAAATATACATTTCAAACATTGTCAAAACTTGATAATAATCAAAATAAATCCAAAATCAACATCATGAGTTTTTTTCAACAATATCCCACTATAGGTTTTTTTCCAACACTTATAAGCTTCATGAACAATATTTGTGACATTTCAAGCACATGGGAAGATTTTTTATTGTTTGAAACCCCAAATGGAGATAACAAACTTAATTAACAAATTATACAAGAATAAATGAATCACTTACAACATGATAATGTATATTAGTATGTGATATTAATTGATGAATCAATTTTTTTCTTGATCTTTACACAAAAAACCAACTAGGAACCAAATAATTGTACAAGATAATACCTAAAGATCACATCTTTTGTCAACTAATAGTATAATGGACTCATCACTCCTATTTATGAGACATCTTTATCGAAATTCATCATTAGAATCATCATATTTTAAAATCAAGTGTATCACTACTCCCACTATTAGTTTCTCCCTATCATGAACAAAAAATTTTCTACCCCTTTGTCAATGAACCCAAGGGTAACTCAATTGTGGTTTGTAACATGTTAAATATAACATATCAAAACATAGAGAAAACATAAAATTCCTTGGTAGAGGGTGTCCTACATCACCACTGTTCTAGTGTGGTGAGTTGAATAAACTCTAAGAGTATGTCAATTCAATTCAAACGCTTCATTGGGTATGTCCTTATTCTGGATGTCTGCAACCAATTGTTTAATAGATACATACTCAAAATTCACAAAACTATACTCCCCATTCTACCTAAAAATGTGATATTTGATTTTAATTTTATTTTTCCTTGAGTTATGGACATGTTGTTTTATGTGATATATATAACCTGAATTATCACAATGGATTCTAATCTGAGACTTCACATTAACTCCAAAATATTTCTGATGTTGATTCATCCACAATAAAAACCTGAACGATTGACTAGAAAAAATTTATTTATTTTCTATGGTTCTCAAATACATCAAATATTTTTTCTTACTAAGTCCAAAAATATATATTCATCCAATATAGAATGAACCACCTGATTTTGACTTTCGATCATCTATAGAGCTAACTTAATCATCATCTATAATACCCAATAAATATTTTGGATATTTTTCATTGTATAGTAAACCAAAATCTACCATGACATTAATATACCGAAGTATCATTTTTACTGAATATATATTAATTCCTTTAGGTTAAAATATATATTGTTCTTCTAGTATGTCACAAAATCAATATCAGGTTGTGTCGCTATAAATTAAAACGGTCTAACGATTAATTTTTCTATTCATTGATATTGACTACTTTCCCTTCATTATCCCATAAAAATTACATTCACTTAGAAACTTGAGAGTTCATTTTATTGAAAAAATCTATCCAAAATCTTCATAAAGACTCTGACATATTTTAATTGAGAAATGGATGTTCTATGTTTTCCTTGTGATACCTATAAACTAAGAAAAAATGATATCTATTTAATCATAATAATTTCAAACTCATATATTATGAATTCGGAAATATATTTTCACTAGGATTCATTTTATCCACCAAATGTTAGGTCACAAACATATATTATCACCATCATCCACTAACTAATCTCATTATTGACATAGATATTACAATCAACTCCACCAAGAAAGCAAACTGAGGTTCCTCAATTACTAATCAATTAATTAATAACATTATCTTTATTCATAATTCAAATCTTATAGTGACTTAATTATATGACTATAATTTTTCTCATCTTCATGATTAGAAAACCATCTAATTTTTCAAAATCTACTTTTTCTTCAGGAACCCCATTCAGAATTGATGACTAAAAATCCATTAAAAATCTATAAATTTACATTGCACCTCTATAGAAAAGAATGTGATAGTTTTTTCTAGAATAGAAATAGTTGTTATTATTTCATCAACTTTGATACCATTTATCCAAGAGTATCCCTTTCACACCATTGTAAAATTTAAAGAATTATTCTTCTATCTTCATTGAGTTATAATGAAAACTCATTTGGTCCTGAAGAAATTCTTCTTCTCTATCATTTAAAGATTCTCCCAAATCTAATTTTTTTTCTACTAGTTAAGTTCATTGTTCTTTTCTAAACCCAATTCACGTCCTTTTCAGAATCATTAAAACATGTTCACTAAAATTTTTATAAGAAATATGTTTGATATATAGTATTCACCCTCCTTATTTGCACTAGTGTTGTCTATTCAGTGATTATGTTCTCCTGATAAATTTCAAGAGAGATCTTCAGTTTCTAGATAAATATAGTTCTAAAATTATTCATGTAATTCTCAAAAAAAAATTATTAAATTTAAATAGATTCTTTAAATTATATTGAGCTTCTGACCTCCCTATCCTCCTAATATTTTTCATGGATTTTGTTAAGAATCTACTCTTTTTCTAACACAAGAAAAATGTCACTATATAAAAAAACTTATTATTTGATTATAAGGAAATTTATATGGTTTTATTTTTCTCAATTAACCATGAAAAATTATTTCATATCCATGGGATTCATTCTTAATATATTCCGCTTTCTTTTCAGTAAAACACATATTTCAAAAAACTCAAAACTACTTCAATAAAAGTTTCTTTCCATACTGCATCTTGTATGGAGTCTTCTCTTACTTTAGAAAAAATAAGGCTCTCTTATAAAGGTAGAACATTTTCCTCATTTATTCCTTATAAAACATCATTGTAATTTCTTTCAAAATAATCATCATTATGGCCCCCTTGTTGATTGTTAATTTTCTTCTATCAACCTTCAATACCCTGAGATTTTATGAAATATATTTTTTAAATTAATTTACCAAAATACATTTTTTATAAAATAAACATTTTGAAAAAGTGGGAAATAAGCAGAATGATCCACAACATCACTAAAATCCTCCTTAAAAACAAAAAAAACACATTCAATGATCAAAATACAATGTTCAAATTCCAAAAAACATACAAAGCACCACTAGCGCCACCCACATTATCCATCCCCGTCGTTTTGGTCGTCCTCTCCACATTGCTTCTAATGAAACAAAATATATATTTGAAAATTTAAAATTCAATAAAAAAACATTTGACCGTCATCACTACATCGGTCATAGAAAAACATCGATATACACTCTATTACACAGAAAACATCAGCCATTAGATCTCTTATAAGATCTTTCCACTAAAAACCCCAATCACTACATCTAAATTTTTTGTTGTCATTATATAGGATCACTAGAAACCATCAACGCCACTAGTGAGAACTCCCTCGTCATTGCCGTGAGACACCATCTCAATATGCCATCAGAACCAAACAAATAATGTCCCTCTAAAGAGACAACACCAACTAGGACCACCAACATCTTTAACACAAGAACCCATAGAAACAAAAACATCCACCACTAGATGCGTCACTCAAAAAAAGCATACTGCTCCCCTAAAACATCCCAAGAAATCCTTGGAAACTGTTACACCCAAAAGACTGGTAAGGGAACATGCAAATTGGACGGTAGAGTAATATGGAGTGGAAAATGATAGAGGAAGAACTTGTTGATTAATGGAAAACTGAGAAAAGACCCCAAAAAATAAGGGACGAACCACCCAAGATTGAGAAAGGGGGAATCGATGATAAATCACAAATGAAACTAAGAACAGAGTCTAAATCAAGAGAAAAAACCCAAAGGGAACCACCATGAGAAAAGTAAGGGTAAATGGGGGATGAAAACCTAATAGAACAAATGGTATACTAGAATGGGTTCCATCGAATGGAGTTTCTCACGTTTCCTATACTCCCATCTCCAAATTCCCAAACACATCTAAAAACCAACACATCTGACTAAAGTGGGCTTTTATGTGACAATCTAGACCGACCGAGTAGGGGAGGAAGAGGAGAAAATGAGAAAATCATGTCATGTAGTGAATGGTAACCTAGAAGGGAGAACATATGAGAGGAAATAGAAAAAGTGGAGGGAATGAATTTTAAATTCATAAGATAAAAATAAATTGAAATTTATGAATGAATAAATGTATTTTTCTAAAAGGAAATTTTTGCAAAATTTTAATGGTGAACCTATTTAAAATATATTTTTTGATAATTTTGTAATTTGTTTTTTGAATAAAATAGTCATAATTTTTTTAATAAGAATATAAAAATAATCTTTGGGAAATTATTTTTATTTTTTTGAGAAGTTATATTTTTTCATGAATATTTAAATACATTTAATTTTAAATGAAAACTAAAATTTCATCATATATTTATATTTCAAATATTTCTAAAGTATAATTAATAAATTATAAACTATTTAACAGAATATATTTCATTAGAAATAATATCTATATGAAATTTTATTTAAATTTTTTTAACATTTAACATTAAAAATACTCTTCTGTGATACGTGTGAAAGATTATTTTTAAATATATTTATACCAATTATGTGATTATAATTTTCAAAAATTGATTAAATATTTTAAATGATAATAATTAATAATTAAAAATATGGTCACCATAGTTTTTTAAAAAATATTAGTGAAATAAATTAAAATTAATTATATAAATTAAGGTAAAATGAGTTTACTTAGTGGGTAAGCTTTAATATTAAGGAATTAATGACATCTAAACATGTCAAAATCCATTTTATTAAAATATATAGACCTTATCACAACATGGAGAGAATAAGATCATTTTATTCAAATGAAGACACAATATTATTGTATTTGGATTTCTTGATGGTTCATGTGAAGAACTAGAAGTCAATGAACCTAACAACATGATTGTTATTTCATCTTGTGATGGGATCGCTTGAAGCTTTGGAAGAAAATGTTATTGACCACGTGATTATTGTAGGATGTATTGAAGGTATCATTTGAACTTCTTAATTATAATTTTTTTTACCACCATGTGACTATCATTGGATCTCATGATGGGATATCAAGATTTTATAGAATATGATCATATTCAACAAGGTAGAAAGATGTGATACATTCAACATGTCACAATGTACTTTCAAAAAATCCTGAATTGGTCATGTGTAGAACATTAGGGATATTTTAATGTGGTTGAATATATTTTTAATTGTGATTTTTTTGAAATTAGTTGGTGCAATTATTCTTATAAATACTCTCTAACACACCCTAAAGAGTTCATAGATGTTTTTTTATGTTTCATTATTTAAATAAAAATTATTTAGCATGGGTAGAAAAATTTCTTGATTTGATGTCTTATGATCTATTTAATCTATTTAAAGTCTCATGAATGGGTCTTGTGAAGGTATCATGTGATGTGAAGTATGTAATTGGTATTTGGATTCATTAGAAGGCCCACTGATTTCACATGATCCATGTTATATGAATAGGTTCTCTCACCATGGTAATCAAAACAACATGAAATAATAAACATTTTGTGATCGGATCTAGAAAAGATATCCTAAGAAGGGATCATGACAATACAAATATGGTATAGGCGTCTTAGAACATATGAAGAACTAATTAAGTTACATGTTATGCAATAGAGTAATAGGATCCTACACTAGATTCATGTGATTCAAATTATCTAAAGAGGGTATCATGAGGGGTCATGCCAAGGGGTCTAGGTAAAGGGCCTCTCAAAAGGGTTACATGTTATGGTATCACACAAAGAGATGTCTTCTATGGTTACCCTATGTACAATTTCATTGTCATATCTATACTCAGAATAAAAATAATTAGAAGTACAAAAAGTTTATACACCATTACAAAATACTTGTAAAAGTAATTTATTCACTATCCTATCTAATTTATTGAATGAAATAAGGTGGTGGTGCATAGGAGTGGGTAATGAGACTTCTAGAATCATTCAATAAAAATGAAGAATAAAAATCTCCTAAATATCTTTACAATGTGTGGAGGAATTTTCATGATATATCATCGAATGTTGATTCTCAAGGGGGTGTTTATATAAAGTCTCTGAAGGAGCCTATTATGTTCAAAACCACCTATCATACATTCGATACCACTCCTGAACAATATAAAATGTAATTCATTGTATTTCTAGTCATTTTTATCATCAAGATTAGAATGATTAAAAGGGAAGTGTGGCTGTTGTGTTCCCATGGATATAGTGTATTTTCAAAAAAAAATATATGGTTAGTGATCTCATGCAATATTGACCTATCCTAAACCAATATGAAATGAGATTAGTTATTTTGTTTCATCAACACAATGTTGGATACAAACTTCATGGACTAGCCCTTAGTGGTGAACCATGTAATGATTTGGATTTCTTTGTTGATTGTTTATTTATTTACATTTTATATATCATGGATAGATAAATATAGTAAGGATAAGATCAGTATAAACACTAATGTGAAAAAAGATTCTATCCTCATAATACATATGTCAAGATCCCATGGGGCAGGACAAAATTTCCAAATAATATACATACCCTTACAACCCCTAAGAGTATCTAAGCCCATTTTTGGAATATCATTTGGTTTCAACATGTTGGTTGTTTATATTATATTTTTATCTTCTCAATTGGTTTATTAGACTATTAAATTTTTGTTTAAATTTAATCTTGTATCAATGTTCCATGGAAAATAGTTGAACTTTATAGAAGAAACAAATGTATGGTGGAATTCATTAGTGTGGAAGTATTTATAGAAAGAGTGTAATTAATTTGAAGGAGACCGTAATCTTATAATATTGTTATAGAATTTACATATTCAATGTGATTTTAGTAATGAGCCATGAACCTGATATTCCATGTGATACTTGAACTAAAAACAATGAATAAATTACAAGGTATCATATAGTGGATGTTGACCACATGATAAAGGATGTGGATCAGAAATTAAAAGTAGAAATTAAGTCTCAACATATATATATCAAAGAAATAGAAATAGAATTAAACATGATAAAATATTTCAATAAAAGACTTGTTAAAGTTGAAACTAATCTCATAGAGAAAAATGTTTCACAATCTAAATAATTGTATGTGATTTCTATAAAGATTGAAAACTCAATGGTGATGATAAGATAAAAAATGTAACTCTATAGGAATTTAGAATTTGGAATACATAAATGATGATCATTCTACACACCTAATATAACATGTTCATCACAACCAAAGTCTCCCAGAAGTTATTGTGTTCTTTAAAGAACATATTGATGGAATAAATTCCAAAATAAAGGATCAAAGTGACATACTGGATAGGCTCTCCTATGAAATGGAAGATGATATGACTAGTGGAAATATTATCAGGTGAAATAATATAACTCAACATTAATCTAGGTTAAGAATATTTACCATTTAGTGGAACAGATATAAAAAGTCATGAAATATGTGGAGAAAACTAATGAATAGGTAGGACTAAATTGCAGGATGAATTTAATATGTTATTTACTTATCCTTAAACATGTAATAATAAAAAATAAAATATTATAATATATTTTAAATAAAAAATCATTCTTTTTTTCCTATCTTAGAGGATATTAGATTATGTTAAATCATGTGTTATATATGATGATCCATCTCCCCTATTTGATAGAGAGAGAGATTCATGAATAGTTCCAAAAAAAGGAAAAATTATTTATGTGCTGGGAATAGATCAAAATGAACTTTTGTTGTATTTAATTAAATAATTTTTTATTTCTATGGGATACATGGTAATATTTCAAGGTATTTACTGGAATTTTAATAATTTTCAACTTATGAGGATAGAAATAATTCTAAATATGAGAATAAGAAAAATATACTTTAAAATATTGAAATGAAATTATCTCATAAGAACATAGCCATGAAATGATACTATCATTGAATGTAGGGACACACCATGAGTATTTGATAAGAAGATTTATATCTCAATATAAAAATGATAACTCTAGAAGCATCATTATCTCATCTATAAAATTATGATACAACCTATGGAATTAAAGGGTCATGTTATATATGTGATAATCATTAGAATATGGAAATATATTGTTGTCATAATAAATTAGAGAATTAAAAAGAACCTAAATGAAGATACCAAAACCTACTAGTGTATAATAAGTACTATTTTAGACGACAACCTACAATATTGAAAAATAATTTTGAATTCATTAAGGAAACATTGGTAGGTCAATCAATAGATTATCACGAATGTAATCTTTTACTCTCAAGACAAGTATCCTCGAAAGATTTTGAATAAATCAGGAAGAAAAAGGAATGACATGATGTCGTTACAAGTAATAAGAGTATATTATCTATGAAATACTCAACCCCAGCATAAAATGGTTAGGTGTCTATAATAACTGATAAATGGAAAATTAATAATTAATTTCCCAAAAAAATATGAATGTTATTCCATAGGATGAGAAGTGAATGAATGAAATAGATACCACAAATGGAGGAATAAGTAAGAGCAGACTACCAGTGGAATGATTCATACTGATAGAAGGAATCATGAGAAATGTCCTATAGGTGATGTGTGGAAAAAAATTATATTTACTGATCTTAAAACCCAAATTTTGATAACTGAAAACCCTATATAACCAATATATGAGAAGATGAAAAATCATGTAGGTATTGAATATCTAGTTATATGGACAGAACAGTTGAAGCTTCCATGATAGTTGGAACTACAAAAAATAGAGTACAATGATTTTCTGAAATTATTAAATGTATAGTCCGTCATAATCAACCGAAATAATAATTGGCGGGATTCCATAGGTATCCATATAACATTCATTTATGTTATTTTTAGTATGTTTTTGAAGTTGTGTAAGCTGAAGTATGTGATTAATACATGAGGCATGTTTGTTTAAAGGAGATAAATTCCTAAGTTAAATAGTGATAACGGTGAAAAGAAGAATCAAAACACTTGAAATTTTAATATGGTATTAGATTAAAATACAATTTTTATACAAACCTACAATTTTTAAAAACTATATCTGGATGTTTTGTGTTGTGGAAAAGGAATATTATATGAAAATGAGAATAATTTGAATCAAAACAGTTTTCAAAGCGATATGTGAATGATCTAGTGGTTTTAAGTCACATTAAATATTCCACCATTAGAGTCAAGCCTAATTTAATTGGTATTTAGCTATTTATAAAAATCATATTTGTTTGGAAGTGGTGAAATTAATATTTTTTCATAATTATCGATATTATTCTAACAATGTTATATCGACTAACTATTTTCATGATATAATTTTTATTCTAGAGAAATCAACATTGTTTTCAACAAGTGGTCTACTCGTATTGATGTGTAATTCAAAATCTTTCCCCATATAAAAAATATTTATTAATAATTTTTATTTCTGCAAAGATAGTGGTTTTTTTGGGGGATATTGTGATATGAAATCAATGGAATATAGCTGAATATGAAGACAAATCCCTCAAAAAAATTTGTGAAACTAATACTTCTAGAATCCATGTAAGACCCTGAGTGATGTGGAAAATGATGGAATTTAATGTATTAAACTCTTTTTCCCTAAAATGAGTACTGAATTAGTTGTCTTATAGGATATATAAAAGACTCTATTTAATTAGTAATTTCACATTCTAAAAATATGGAAATAAAAATATGCCTCTATACTTGAAATTCTATAAAAGAATAAAATATTCAATCATATGTTTTTTAATGATTTTGAAGGTGAAATTGATGATAATGGACATAGTCGTGTGGTCTTAATATGTAACCCTAGGATTTCATGTAGGATAATTATTGATTCTTGAAAATGAAGAGGATAAATATCTCATTATTTGGATTTCATGGGTTGTAAAAATAATGTGTATTCTCTCATGGTTTTTTAGATTATTGAAATATGAGGCATGAATTTCATTCTTGTTAAAATTCAATAAATAGGTCTTAGTACTCTCACTGGGAAATAGAATACAATTGAAATATATTGAATTATATATTTTAGCTAGGTTTTTTGTATAAAAAATTAATTTATGATAGAATCTCCTATAGAATTATTTGAGAAACATGGAATTTATTGAATTTAGATATCTAATCAGTATCCATTGGGATAATTAAAGTCCTATATATCTTTAAAAAATCTGTGTACATCACTCATGGAAAAATAACATTGAAATGAAATATAATTTTAACTTGTAGAATGTAGGCCATGGCCTTTTAATGATGGAGTAGTACTGAAAAAAACTATAGGTTGAAAACATTCAAATAATGGACATATAAAAATAAGTGTTTGAGTGGCATTGATTGGATCGTGTTGATCAATCACCTTGCCACACATTCACAGTGTGTATGTGGGACCCCCTCTCCCCATGGTATTTTCCCCCTACGTGTTGATTTCTAGTATATACCTTCATTCACAGATTTTGTGTATTATTAAGGGATGGGTTTCACATTTTAGGGATTACTGGGGAATGATGATCATTTCATTGATTTCTAGTTTGTTCGTTGTTTTATTGATCCTTCTAACATATCAGGTTGAGGATAGAATGAACAAATGGTTGAGGTTCGATCCTCATGTTTCTTATTGTGCTTTTCTTCCACATGTCCTTCGTGTTCTTCACTAGTTAACGAATGATCGATCATTGTTCAACTGATTCATTGTGAAATAATATGACGTCTTATATCTAGAATGGATAAGGCATGATATAGGTGTGATGACGATGGTGGGGAACAGATCGAGGCAGTGCGAGAGATATCATCAGTCGAACGACATTGCATAGTGGTTGATCTCATCATGTATTTGAAACTAGGAGAGGAAAAATTCTTCCAAGGGATCTTGCAACCTCTTATGGAATAAATAATGTACCAATAGAACATGACTATTTTCCCATGTAATGCCCCACCGGCACACGGGCACAAGTGGAAGTTGTGTTCTGGTGCAACTGAGGAAGCATCATCCGCATTGGTGGATCCACAGTGGGAAGAGTTGTACCAGTAGCTCATGTTGTGGGGCACGTGTTGAAAGAGTAGTCAGTTGAGACGGCCGCATTACATGGTGTGATGCGGTAGGTTTCGTTGTCTTGGGTGGTTTGGCGGACGCAACTATAGGTTGTTGTCTAGTTTTACCACAGTTGAAACCCTTAAAAATGTCTGTGGATGGGACGATCCATTCATCATGTCATGGGTGGAGAAGACTAGCCAGCTCCAGTGGGCTGGGTTATTCATTCGAGCCGAACCCAATGTCTCGTTCTGGGTCAACCCGGTCAGTTTGGTTGCGACACTAGTATAGGTTTGGAGTTCCCCCTTGGTTCTTTCCTTGAGGGGTTGGTATGACATTTCCTGGTAGTTCCCTCCAGAAATGAGTCCTGGATAAAGTTGCAAATCCTCCGTGGGATTGAAGTGATGCTTTATCAGCCAGGATGGAGTTCATTGTCTACTGTCATAACCTCCGATCATAGGACATTAATCCTACATATAGTTGGTGGTACCACATGGTTTGTTTTATTTTTCGGAATCCCCTACATTAAGAGTTGCACCATAGGGTTCTTGGTATTCTCTATGAATCCCCTATAGTTTGGGGTAACACAGATTGGGTTCACGGTATTCTTCAAAATCCCTCATCTGTATGTCATGACCCTTGACTAGAGTTCCTTCAATGGGTGAGGCCCTAGTTAGTAGAGTATTATGACTGCCATTTGGCTATGAAATAATATCTATTTCCTCATGGATACTTATGAGTATATCTGGATATCATTGGTATATATGTATGTGTGTATACCTATGTATAGCTAACTGTGCATTTTTTTGGTTCTTCCATTGAGGTTTTAGAGTGTCCTACTGTATACTATATTAATCACCCCTACATGAGCATTTCATGCTCATGTTTTGTATTTTCCAGATGACCGATGATTTGATGGAGTTTTAGGTGATGCAAGACCAAAGCTATGACTAAACGCAGCCTTGTGGGAATTGGAGAACTGAGGTGTTCCTCACAGATGTTTACTACAGCTTCAATACCCTCATTAGTAGTTTAGTCTCTGTAGTTGTATTTCTTTTTTGGTCTTGTATTATAGCCCCAAATTTGGAGTATTCCGCTTTACATTCTGGTTTCACTCTATTTGTATTACTTTTTAGTTTAGTGGTTTTCATTAATGGTGGTTGTTGTTTTACCTTTATTTTAGCTTTGGGGGCTTCGAGACGTGTGTGTGTGTATACATGTGCATAGGTTAATGCCTCCCATTTGGGAGTTAATTCTACTTAGTGCTAGTATTCAACCCCAAGACTATCAAAGGAAGGCATAGGGTTGTCCCAACATGGGCCCCACCTAGACGGGTCATGACAGAGTGGTATTCGAAGGACCAGTTAGGTTCAAATTTGGGACTTGGAGTCACTGAGATTAGTTTGGGGAACTAGTGTTAAGTGTTTTGAGTTCAGCTATTAGGCTAGGGGATCAAGTGTTGGTGCGGTGGTTGATGAATCCATACAATAGGAATATGGCCACCTACTTTTCAACTCGGTGCATGAATACAGTTGTTGTAGGGAAATGAATGGCACATGCATCATATAGGAATGGGATATGTTTTCCATGTCCTTCATGATTCATCTCTCTTGATATAATCCTTTTACCATGGTTTATCTTGACATGTTTCAGGATGCCTCCATATAAACAGCAGTTAGGATCCTAATTCTCGATCATGATGATTATTCCCTTATCAAAGAAGTATCAGTGTAGGGTCATATGCTAGATATAAAACACCTGGGTGGTCTTCCTGGTGTATTACCACCTGTTGAGCAACAGTTGCTACCAGAGATACTAGTAGGGGATGCACATAGGCTCAATGTGATTCATGAGTTCCATAAGCAGTGACCTCCCAGGTTCTAGGGTGATATATACCCAGAGATAGCCTTCGATTTGATGGAGGTGGATACACGTGTCCACATCCTTGTGAGGACACTGCTTGATCAAATAAAAGTCTTTACTGCAAGCCTTCTACAGTTCGTATCAGGGAATTGGTGGTGCATATTAATCCAGATGCATGACAAGATGACCCACTCTTGGGCTTAATTTCAATGTCTTTTCATGGATTAGTTCTTATTATTGTCCTTGAACTCAGTACACATACAATATCCCCAACACTGATATTATGGTATCATGACAGTAGAGAAGTACTAAACGAGGTTTGCAAAGATATGTTGCTACTCCATAGACATGATGCTAGACCCATTTTTTAGGGATCAAGAATTTTAGAAGGGACTATGTATAGAAATTAGGGTTTCTATGTCATGTCTCAGCATCTCCACTCATGATGGAGTTCTATAGTGATCTCTTCTCATGTAGAGTTTCCTGGTAGAGCAGGCTCTAGCGATGGGACCTACATGAAGACACCAGGTGACTATGTCTTCAGTGGTGGGAATCCAACAACATATAAAGGGGAAAAGGAGATAGAGGTCCTTTAGGATACATCTCAAATATACGGGATTAGTGGTTCGAGGCTCCCAAGGAATAGTAGGATATCCTAAGTAAGTACAATGTATCATGTATGGTCATTGGGGACACATGGCATGGGATTTCCTAATACATCGTACGAATGATTATCCCACATTTGAGGGACCACTAAGGTAGAGACAGAGGTTTGAACATGGTGGACCACTAGGCGAAGGCGGATGTGGAAGGGGCATAGGTAGAGGAACAGATGGTGGGAAGTTGTTCTAGGTACTACCACCACCCCTCCCAGGTGGTCAAAAATGAGTTTCGCGAGCTAGGGGAAAGTGGATATGACAACTTTAGGCAATAAAGGCTAACAACTCTGATAATCTATATATGAATAGAGGTATGTTCTATGTCTTCCCCACCCTAGCTATAGTTCTTATTGACAATGGTTCCAGTCACTTTTTCCTTGTTATGGACCTTTTTCGGAGCTCAGGGATTCTTGTGGAGCCATTGGAATTATCCATATATTTAAAGACTTCTATGGGTGGGGATTTGATGATCACACACTGGTACCAATTGTGTGATATTACACTTGTTGGTGATATATTTGTGTGGGATCTCCTATTAGTATTGTCAAGGCATTACAACTTGATTCTGGGTATAGACTTGTTATCCACAATACATGCTCATATTAGCAGTTTTAGGTGCAGACTATGGTTTGTCTGCAAAGATGGGACCAGGTGGTGCATTACTAGTGAGAAGGAAAATCATGTAGAAAAGGAGGGAATTTCTCAAAGGATGGTGCAACCAATTACTCATTAGTTGGATATCCTCACCCTCAGTGTGGTGGAAGAGTGTAGTCCCTAGTTTCCTATAATGGTGGAAGAGTATCAGGGCGTCATCCCTTAGAATGTCCTAGGATTACCTCATCACAAGTAGGATGTCTTCTACTTTATATGTACCCTGAAATAACACCAATATCTATAAATTTTTATTGAACTGCTCCCACAGAGCTTCAGGAGATGAGGATTCATCTTTAGGATTTACAGATGAAGGGATTCTTAAGGCCTAGCATCTCACCATGGGTGGCCGCAGTTTTGTTTTACAAGAAGAAATAATGGAGTTTGAGGCTATGTGTGGAATTCAGGTCCTTGAACCTGGGGACCATGAAGAAAAAATATCCACTCCCTATAATTTACAACCTTTTCGAGTAACTAAAGGGTGAAATGTGGTTCTCAAAGATAGAACTGATATCAAGCTATCAGCATCTTTGTTTATAAGATGATGACGTAACAAATACATCCTTCATATGTCACTATGGACACTCTGAGTACTTGATTATTCCATTCAGTGTAACCAATTACCTATCCATTTTCATTGGACTGATGAACAAGATCTTCCATCCATACCTTTGACCGGTAAGTCGTGATATTCATTGATGACATTCTGGTGTACTTGAAGTTTTAGGAATAGCATGCAATGCACATGAAAAGGGTCTTGGACATGCTTAACGATATCCAATATTATGGGAAGATCCCTAATTGATGGTTCATGATTTCAGAGGTCCACATTCTAGGTCATGTTATTTTAGAGGATAGAGTTATGGTGGATTCATCTAATATTAAGGAGGTGGTTTCTTGGGAGACACCAAGGAGTGTGACCGAGGTAAGATGTTTCTTGGGTTTTGATGGGTACACTAGGAGGTGTGTGCTCTACTTTTCCAGGGTAGTATCATCCTTTATGGCCTTGACACAGAAGAGAGAACCCTTAGTGTGGAAAGAATAATTCCTGTTGTGTTTCCATGAGATGATATAGTGGTTTATGAGTGCTCCCATGATGAGTCTAATTGAAGAGGGTGTAGGGTATCTGGTCTCCTATGACGCATCAGGGACTAGACTCAGATGTGTCCTCATATAGGGGAAAGAATTGATTGCCTATGGTTTGCACCAGCTGAGGCAGCATGAGAAGAACTACATGACCCATGATCATGAACTACATGTTGTTGTCTTTTCGTTGAAGATGTGGCATCATTATTTGATGGGGGTGATTTACTATCTACTCAGACCACAAGAGCCTCAAGTATATATTTTCTTAGATGGAAACAAATTCAAGATATAGGTGGTGACTATAGTTCCTCTAGTATTATGAAATTGAGATTGTCTATACTCTTGGGAAGGGGAACGTGGTGGTGGATGCGCTCAGTATGGGGTCCAACTTGTACATGTTGAGTGTGGTTTCAGAGAAGTTGGACACAATACATATCTCCTTCATAGATGAATATGGATCATTTTTTCTTTAGTACATGGCTATCACCACTACACTCTTACTGTGAGCCAGGGAGGCCTAGCTTCGGGAAATTGACTATGACAGACAACATTCACAATTATCCACTGGGATGGCCCCTAACGGATATCCAATTGGTAGGGAACATGTCATTCACTTCTGAGGGAATACGGTTATACTAGTGGAATTTTAGGATGAGGTATTGAGAGAGTTTAACATGTCCCCCACCACTACAAGTATCCCCAGGAGTGGAAAATAGGTACCAGGACCTCCGACACCAGTTCTGTTGGCTTGGGATGAACAAGGCAGTGGTGGAGTCCATTTCTCAGAGCCCCACTTGTCAGCAAGTGAATGAAGTGCACTAGGTTTTAACTGGCTTAAATCATCCACTCATGGTGTGAGAGTGTAAGTGGAATGTGATGTCAAATTGAAATCATGTAGATTTTACCACACACATCTAAGGGACAAAATAATATCTGTGTGATTATTGACTGACTCACCAATTCATCCCACTTTTTTTCTTTTTAGAAGAAATGTTTCTTAGTGTTCTTAGGATGCCTCTACATACAGAATATAGTTTGACTTCATGGGTTGCCTTCAATGATTGTTTCAAAATGTGATACTTGTTTCACTTCTCTGTTGTGGAAGGGTTTGCAGGAGGCTTTTGGGACACAGTTATGTTGGGCATAGATTCTCATCCCCATACTGATGTTCAAATGGATAGAACCATCAAGGTTCTAGATTACATGCTTAATGTCTACATCATGGACTTTGGTCATAGTTGGGAGGACTGTATACCTATGGTGGAGTTTTCTCACTACAATAGTTACCACTCCACCATTATCATGGCATTATTAGAGGCTTTGTGTGGGAGATCATTCATATCATAGTTATACTCGATGGACCTAGGGGAGTCAACACTTATGGGCCCAGAGTTCATGCATGCTACTACTGAGAGAGTGAAGATCATCCATGAGTGGATGAGGACAACAATGATCTGATATAAGTCTTATACTAGCAGAAGATAGGGGTCATTGGAAATCAGGGAGTGAGATAATTTCTTCCTTCGGGTCTCACCTAGATGAGGTTTGTAGTGATTTGAACAGGCCTACAAGTTGTCCCTGAGGTTCATCATTCCCTTTCATATTCGGTGCTGAGATAGTGAGGCGGTATACCACCTTACACTACCCCATAGTTGAACTCGGTTCATGGTTTATATCATGTGTTGCAGTTGAGGAGTTTGGGGCATCACCCATCACACATTATCAACTACAGAAATCTAGACTTTGATGATAGTGTGATGTTTGTGGAGTTCCCAATGGAGATCAATGAACAACAGTAGCATTCCCTTCTTGGGAGGTCAATTTTTCTAGTATGTGTTTTTTGGAAGCACATTAACCTATATGAGAGCACATTGGAGGGGGAGGCTCAAATTCATGCTCAGAACCCACATCTTTTTGTTTGGTAGCATTGTTTTGGCTTTATTGGATGTAAATACCTATATTGGGGAGAATTTAATGACTCATATTTTTTCCGATTTATTTTCTTAAATTTATTTGGGAAATACTCATACCCAAAACAGTAATGGCATGAGATTATGAGGCCTGCTGTTCCAGGAATATAATTTTGAATAAACTTCCATTTTTAAATTAAAAATAATAGGTTTCTAAATATGAATTTTGATAAATACTAAAAACTTTCTCGGATCAAAAATATGTGGGCACTGTTTCTTCCATAATAGTTGCTTTACCTTTGATATGTCCTAACGTCATCCAACATAGGCCAGATGAAAAAGATATATTTTGGATGAAACTGTCATTTAATAATATAATAAAAATATTTCATGATGCAATATATTATTTTCATTTTTATGTAAAACCCAGGGGTAGGTGTCCAGGGTTAAAATTCATCCCCAGGATATTTTCTTGAGAGATTTGGTGAGAAGAGTACTTTGGAGGGGGTATTGTCCAAAAATGAATGAATTCATGAGGATTGGGAACGCATGGCGACTGATCGATGAACAATGAATGCAAATGTTATTCAGTGACCAATCCATCCTAGAGTTAGGGTTTGTTATAAAAATTTCATCATTTCCCCATCTTTGAATTCTTATGATGAACATGAATCGATCAACCAATGGATAAATTCCCATTTCATGCATATTATTGTAGTATGGGTTTCACCTTGTGAGGTTTATTTGGGATTGATGATCGTTTTATTGAATTTTGGCTTGTTCATCATTTTCTTAGTCTTTCTAATAGATCAAATTGAGTCCTTAATGAAAAAACATACGAGGCTTGATTTTCAGGTTGGTTGTTGTTCATTTCTCCCACTCGTTGTTCACTTTCTTCGTGGGTTGGTGAAGAATCGATCAGTGTTCAACCGTTTCATGGACAATGATACAATGTATTGGATCTATAATGGACATGTTACAATGAAGGAGCGACGAAGATGGTGGTAAATGGGTCGAGGTGGTGTTGGTGATATCATTTCTTGAACGACATTGTACCATGGTGGATCAAAATGAAAATTTGAACCCCAAGACAAGAAGAACATATCCTGGGGATCTCAAAACCTCTTCCAGATAAAACAAGGACCACTGGAGTGCGTCTGGTGGCCGACGGAAGCCCACACTGGCACGCCAGGGCTAGTGGAGGCCATGTGCCTGTGTGGCAGAGGCGACGACATCCACTGCAGCAAAAAGAGCAAGACCCGCGGCTCAGGCTGCAGGGTGCATGCCAAAATATTGTCTGGCCATTATGGCCACGTGACATGGAGGGATTTGGCGGGTTATCACATTCGGGGCAGTTCGGAAGATGCAGCTAATGAGCTGAACCACCCATCTAGAGGCTTTGTTCCATCTTGATCATTGGTGGGTCGCAATGCCCACCACATCTTGAGCGGAGAAGACCGGCTCACTGGAGCGGGACGAGATTGTCAAACTGATCAGGCCTAGCATCTCATGATGGGCCCATCATCTTAGTTTGAACCGACTTAGTGGATTGGGATTCCTAAATAGTGTGGGTCAACTAGGAGTTTGGGTCAGACCCGGTGAATCGTGTAGGGTCAGTGGGATATGGGGCACTCCGACTGGGTCAGATCGGACCCTGACATAAGCAGACCATTTTTACAAAGAACACCATAACTTTAAAACCGTATGTCTGATTGATGATCCATTTATGTTTTTTGGGACCCTCGCGACGAGACAATCCTTTTGAGAAGGATTTTTTTATTGTTAAAAAAGTCTAGTATTTGTGTGGAATCCCTATTTGGTGTTCCCTTAAGAGTTATGTACAACATTGCATGGAATTCCTCACAAGAGACGAGTCCCAGATAGATTTTTAAATCCTCATTGGGATTGGAGTGATACACTGTCACCCCATATGGAATTCATTTGGTACTAATGTGTCCTCTACGGGTAGGGAATTAATCCTCTATCTCGTGATATCTATCATAGGGTTCGTGGTATTAATTAGAATCCTCTCTGTTATGATCTACACCATATATTTCATGATATTCTATGAGAATCCACTATTGTGTGGGGTAACAAAGATTGGGTTCTAGGTATTCTTCGGAATCCCCTATCTGTATATCATCAACTTTGATCAGTGTTCCCTCATTGGTCAGGGCCCAAGCTATCAGAGTCTTATGACTAAAATTTGGCTGTCACATACCCTATCATTCAGCATGCATTCTTATGAGTATTTATAGAAATCCTTGGTATATGAATTATCGTATACCTATGTAGATATGACTTTGCATTATTTTGTGGTTCTTCCTTTTTGGTTTTGGGTTATCTTACAATGTATTGTTTTCCCATCACTACCTGGGATTTTTCTCGTAGGTTTCATGTCTTGGGTAGATGATCTACACATTGATGGAGTTCTTGGTTGAGTAGGACCAAGGCCATGACCAAATGGTGCCTTGTGAGAACAGACGGGTCAAGGGGTTGGGGGTATTTTTTTTACTATAGCATTAGTACCCTCCTTAGTAGGTCTGACTTTGTAGTTATCATTATTTTTTGTATTTTATTTTGGCCACGTATTTTTTGTGCTACACTTTACATTTTTGTTGCACTTTGGTTCTAACACTTTTACATATAGTTGTTTTCATGAATGGTGGTAGATTTTTCCCTTAATTTTAGCATTGTGGGCTTGGAGACATGTGCCTATATACATATAATTTTGTTAAGGCCTCCCATTTTTGAGATATTTCATCTCGGTACTTGTCACCAGCCCCGGGACTATCGGAGGTGATCAAGGGGTGCTCACGTCATGGGCCCCACTAAGTCGGGTCATGAAATTACTTATTTATAGGTCATGGTCACCATCAATAATAGTGAGTAATAGCTGATGAAATATAATACTAGATGGGTATTTAGTCCCCTTTGTGGTACTAGTATTAGTTTTTTATGAGGAAGCACTAGCCACAATGACTGATGATTTTTGTTCATCATGCAAGGACTTGTGGATTTAGTAGAGGGTATCCTCGTGATGTTCTCGTCCCCTAAGAACATAGGATAAAGAATCATCATGGAGGAATCTATATGCGAGGTATTGGATTTGGGAATCAACTGATGCATGTGATACAATCACATTCGGACAACCACACTGTGTGGGGGGTTGAATTAATATACAACGACTAATAGTCTCATCCACACTCTTAGACCCTTTCTATACATTTGTTTCTTATTGATAAAATGATACACTTATCATCTTCACTATTGGTTAGCAAGAATAAACATAAAACAATAAATCACAAAGAATACTATGATTTTTAATTAGGATCTACTTCAGTGTGTATGATTACATCCTTTGCGTATTATGGTAATAATTACACATGCACACTATGCACTTTTTATTATCAAAGAAATCATAGTTAAGGGAATATACATAAACCGAACCCCTTTCATCGACATGGTGTAATTAAGGTTTTATATTTGAAATAAAAAACATTACAACATATCAACTTTTCCCTTATAATGTTACTATAAATGTCTAAAAGTCATCTTCAATAGAAACAATGATTTTGAATAGATTCCTCAAATAGAATAAATCGAAAGATATTCCTTGATTACAACGAACAATTGGATATCGTAGATATGTATTTTTCAAGTAGGTTATATCTTATTCTTCTTATTCAATTATAATAATATGATCTTGTTAAAAAGACTAGATGTATCTAGATTTTCTAACCCAAATATTTATAAGCAAAGACAAAATCCGTCATAATTTCATCTTCTCTTTTGATATTTGAAAAACAGTATTATATATTGTATTATAGGTTCATATTTTTAAAATAAAATATCTCAATTTTATTTAATGTGTGTTTTCACTGGATTCACAAGTTTGTAGTCCTTATCTCATATAAAATATTATTCATATTATTTTATGTGCTATTTCAATTCTAATTAATATATCAGTTCGGGATTCCATTGAATTTTAGTCTCCAAAGTGGATGTTGATTCCTTGATGTCTTTGTTAACTTTCTTACAAGAAGGAACACCCATTAATCCATAAACTATCTCCCCCCATGAAAACTATTGTAGGTACTAACTGTCATAGTTTTCTTACATGAAAGTATTTGTGTATAATACACATAATTTCTTCACATATACTTTAGTGTATGATATCTTCTTCCAAATAAGATCAAGTATTTTATATGTTTTACACCTACTTCACATAGGTTCTTAAATATAGATCCTTCTTATTATTCACGCAAACTTGATGAAATGTGTCCTTCTTCTTCTTCACGCTTGTGGGTATATAGGATATTGGTATTCAACTTTAAGAAGGATTATGATTCAGTAACACTCAATCTTCATCACGTATCAAGGGAGGATTTTGGGGTCATTATTCCTTCACATGAAAAAATAACCTGGGACTTATTTAAAAAAAAGACTGATCAATATTTATCCTTCTCATAGCTGAGTTCCACATAGAACCTCACTTCTTCATCACACTATATCGTCAATGATCTATTTTCGTGATAGGAAAAAAGAGGTCCCAATGTCTTAGAAACATCAAAATGGATCGGTCTCTCAGTATATATTGATTAGGAACACTAAATATCCATTGAATATTGTACTGATTCAAAATTACTTTTAAATATATCCAATTATAAAGTTGTGTGTGTGTTTTTATAAAACATAGATGCCCTCAAACTCCTGTGACACTGAAAATCATAGAATCAATTCATTTTCACATTAGTATTCCAATTTTGTGATCTAGGACTCATATAAAAGCTTTTATTCTATCATGATCCTTATTTTTTAAAATCTCTAACTTTTCCAATCTTTCAAATGTAGAAATTTATGTTACAACCTCATATATTGACTAGATAGAGACATATTATTTGATTATCTCATGAAAACAGGATGAATATTTAATATATGGCCATGACTTGAAGATCATGTATCATTCTCAGGGTTCAATCAAAAGATATCACCATGATAATGATAGTGAAATGACATTACAAAGAAAAGATAACATATTTTGGCCCTCTTATGCCTTAAGGTAGAAGACCATAAATGCTTCTACCACATGACTGTAATAAAAGAGATCAGATGGATATGTTTATATGTTTATATTTTTAACATATTAAAAATAACCCATTGTTTCATCTCCCACATCAGCTTCTCCCTTGGTTGAGATAAAATACATATCAATTTCTTATCAGTTGTGAGTATTGGGATCTCCTCCTAGCCACCATGCCTTACTATTTCATTGATCTGTGTATTGGCTACTATTCATCTGTCATGTTCACCTCCCAATGATTTTTATGAAAACACATATGTGATCCCTTTTGTTACTTTGCTCGCCTCTATTCTACCTGCAGCTGGTGAGTTAGAACCTCTCCAATAGGGTTGACCCACGAGTCCCACATGTGTGGTTAAGGGGTCATTGGTTAGACATGAGTGGGCGAAATATTTTTAAATACCTACTAAAAATTAATAATTAGTTAAAACTAAGTATGTTTTCATCTTTAGATCTGCTTCATGAAAAATATCAATATATTTTACATGGAATTCAAATTGGATTCAACATATCTTCATTGAAAAATCTATATAAGTCTTCAATGATCTTCAACAGATGGATCATCAGTCATCTTCATTGATGTAGACAATATACACTCTCTTAGTGCTTTCTTCAGATTTCATTGAACATTAATAATAGTTCAAAAATCCTAGAACATAAATTTTCGTCATATGAAAGATTATATAAGACATTTTAAATTCTCATGCATGGAACTTCTTTAAATATTTTACTACTAAACATATTTATTTTCTAAATATAAATAGATATTTTAATAATTTTCATTTGAAGTACCAAAAACACATCAAAATTCTTTAATCAATTATTTAGATTTTAAAAGTAATTATCAACATAATGTACATAGATTATTGGGAAATTAACTTCAATCATCAACAATCATGATTAGAAATACAAATTAACTTGCATTATCTTCTTTATTAAATATGTTAATTTTTACATCATTTACATCACAAGTTACTAACTAATTGAAAAAAATAAAAAAAATATAAATTCAGATCAGAAATCTAACCTAATCAATTTTTTTTCAATACTAATGTATAAAGTTATATATCAATGTATTCTCTCTCCCTCTCTTTTTATTTTCTTCTCTACCACTAATAAAAAATAAATGAAACATTGATAAGATATTAAAACATCATTTATTTTTATGAAATGTGAAAAAAAATTATTACACTCTATGTTTACTAGAGCCTTTATCAGATTAGAAAATAATTTGTTCTAATATAGTCATAACATCAATCAATTCTCAATTATGAATATGATATCAACATAAATAATAACACTAATATTCTTCATCAAATATTGTTGAACTATTTTTTGGGCACATAACAATTAAAATATTCCAATTGATATAATATAAATAGATATTTTCTAATTATATTATAAGGAAAAAAGTTATTATAATTTTTATAATACATTCTTTCAATCATATAAATTTTTTTAAGACATTCAATTATAATAGGTTTCTAATGTTCATGAAATAGCTCATAGAATTTCATCAAAATTAATTTCTTCATGTCATCGATTCCATTAAAGTTTCCTCCTTAATATGGGACATTATTTAATATTTTGGATGACTAAATATTGGGTATTATGTCTGCATACCTAGAAAAATATTTTTTCAACAAGATACTTTGAGATATATCATTTTTTAATGATATATAACACTTTGGGAACTTCATTCAATAACCACATCAATGGATGACCTCTAGTTCCACTTCATTACGATAAAAATTCTCATTATTTTTTCTTATAAATTCTAGTTAATATCTGTTAGAAATTATTTTGATGTCGTCCATGAAGGTAACATCTATTTTTATTATCTTCAATTGTAGCATGGTAATCATCATCAAGGAAAATCATTGATATTTTGAAACAAATAATCTTCATGATGATAACAGATAGATAATATTTTTATTTTTTATTACATAAGTATTGGAATGAATATTCCATCATGATGATGTAGTAATATAATTTATTTTACTCATTTATCCCTCCAAATATGTGAATCATGATAAATTCCCAATAAATAATGAAAAAACACAAAGTTTATATGAATTAGCTTGACCTCCATTGCTTTTCAGTGAGAGCTTCATGGTTTTGAATTGTGTATCCATCATGAACCTCCCTTATTTTATCCCCCATATTTGGGTGAACACTTCATGGTTACTCTACATTAAATCTTAGTAGTCTTGGGTGGCATGGAATCATTACTGTTCATAAGTACTGACTTTCTGTATAGTTTTATCATTATCACAAGACATAAATGCACAATCATCACTTATTTGTTTCTAAATAGTCTTACCCATATCTTAATTATATGGGGTTATGAGAAAACAATTATATGATATGTTCCCATCCTTCATATACCTTCCACTTAGAACTTATGAAATTTTTCAGTCCTCATTTGTTGAGAACTTCTAATTAAATTCGACTTATTTATGTGGGGTATTATTTTTCCTTCATTGTAATTCGGTATCATTATTTCTTCCATTTACTTTTCACATTCCAAACCAGTTTGAAAAAATACAGTTATATTTTTTGGAATATGCATATCATTCTTTTTACTTTAACCTTGCCTCATAAGTATGTTATTTACCAGTTCAATGCTTTTATTTTTCTCTTGAGCTAATTTTTTTTGTTTATTAAGCTTTCATCAATTAATTTGGATGTTCATGGCCTATTTTAAATCATATAATGTGTGACAAAATTCTTCCACATAAGAAGAAGATTTTTTTTTTGATGTATCACCCTTCTTGATATACTTAATATTATTTTTAGGAGTATATTTCCTTTCTGATATTCCCAAGTAATATTTATATTTTTTCATCATTTATTATGGTCTTGTATTTTGAATTATTTTACTATCATTCATGAATGATTTAAACATTAAAACCTGTTAACTATGAACCCTTACATTTCAAATAGTAGAATGGTTCTATAAACATGAAATTCTATTTTTTTGAAAATATTATATCACTTCTAGAAAATAAGGAAATACCCACGATTATTTTAAAAAAATGTGTTTATAATTCACCCCTATATCCATATGGGGAAAAATTATGGGAAGTACCTAAGGAAATGGTTCTCTAAAAATTAGGTTTACAGGTCAGTCATATACCAATTATTTTTTTAAACAAGGAAATAGATTTTTTTTGGGGAAACATTACATAAGGAATCCGAAATAAAACCTATACCCATGGTTTGACCAAACTGTGGGTTTATGTATTGTTTCTCAGAACTTCTACCAATGGGTTCAATGAACCGTTGTTATAGGATTCATGTAACCACAATTTTAAAAAACTGTGGGTAGAGGTTGGCCCATTATTTTTCTATAATAATTACAATAATAATAAATTCCTTTATATAAATAAATTTATATATATATACATACATGTATATATTTTCCATTATAATTTCAAAAAAATGGTGTAGGATAGTGTTAAATAAAATGAATTATAAGTGGATGGTGTTGGGATCAATTCCTAGGGTTTTATTTTTTTAATAAATAACACATACCCATTGTTTAACTAGACTAGGGGTATAGGTTGGGTGATTATTTTTTAGAATAATAACTATAAGAATCAATACTTAAATATAAATAATATAGCATATATATATATATATATGTGAATATAAGAACACAAAATGTATTGTAGGATCGTGGTAAATTCATTGGAGTATAGGCAGAAGGTACTCAAATCCAATACCAATTTCTTTTTTTAAATAAAGGACATATACCCATGGTTTGACCAAACCGTGGGTATACGTCTATACACAAAGAGTATAAGAACTATGTGTATCAGTGGTCTATACCAATGGTTTGGTAAAACCATGGGTATAGGCCTATCATGGTTTCTTAAGCACCCACAGTTCAAAAAACCAGGGGTATAGCCTATACCCCCAATTTTCTAGGACATACCATCTGTTTAGGACTGTTGGTATAAGTTATGATTCTAGTAGTGTAACATTTATTTATGACCTTTAATGGTTTACTAATTTTCTCCCCTTGATATGGTAATCTATTGATTATATAATAATACAATATTATACAAAAAAATATATTTCATGTGCCTGAATCTTTCATAACAATAATAGTAGAGAATAAATATTGGTTATTTCATTTCAGTAATAGTTTCTCATGATTGACATAATTTTTTTGATTTTTTTTATTTTCATTCAAATTATTTACATATTTACGGGAAAAACATATTTATAAATTTTATTTCTTTACAAAAAATTTACGGGCATCTTGTTTAAAATTTGTATTCATCCACTTTTTTCATAAGTTTTAATTTCTAACCCTCACTTTTTATATGACTGAAGTTAGCAATGATATTACTATTTGATGTAGATGCAACATTTTTATCAGAGGCATATTGAGATTGATAATAGGATTATATAAATCTATTATTTACATTATATATAGGTATTTTAGTATAATATCCCTCTTTATAAGTTTGTGTGCTTGTAGTTTGTGATTTATCTTCTCTTATTTTAGATTGTTGTGAAGACTTGTTTTCAAAGTATTCAATATTTACTAGTTTCACACAAATATCAATAGAAATCGTATATAGAATGAGTTTATCAGCCGCTATTAAATTATATAAATATTTACATTCCTTATTGATCTGAAAGACATGCTCCTTTTGAATTTTATGAATCACATATAATAAATATTCAATATACTTAATCCTGATTTCTTTGATTTCAATTTGAGAATTTTTGAAATCATTGTTTCCTTATTTTTATCTATAATGCATTTAACATTTAATACAATTAATTAGTTGAATCCACTTTCTCCTGAATTGTGTTAATCAATTGATATTCAAAACTTGATCATTTTCTGATAAGGTCAACAATCTCTTCTTCTATGGATCCAATTTTCTTGGAGAGATTAATATTAGGTTGTATTCCTTCATAAAAATAATTAGTCATGTTTTCTATATTTTCATCAATCTCTATAATCTCTTATTAAATTACATTAAATGATCCCCAAATAAAAGTGAATACTTATTTGGAACTATTACGCTGTATATCATTAAAAATTGAAACTAAATCATTATTGAACTCCTATGATATATAATTTCTTCAATTGATATTTGTGTTTTCTTAAAGAAAACATTTACAAGAGATTTTCATTTCCCACACTTCAGGATGGGGTAAATCCCTACATGATTGAGAACATTTAACCATTTATTTTGTCGTAACTTATTCCATAAGATCTTCTAATTTCATGTTAGAGTTTCCGTTATTATAATTACAACATAGGGAAACTAATTCATCATCCACATTGCATACGAGGGGTGTATGGTTCATATTTATCAATTAATTATTTCTATTACTTGTAGAATTATTTAATGATATATAATTCGGATCTACAATATACAAAAACACTCTATATTTACACCCCATTACAAATATAGAATAGAATAATTTTTTTGATAAGATTCAAATATGAGAATCCAATCAGACATGTAACTACATTTGATTCCAATTTTTCAGATCAATTTTGGATGACTATACTAAGAGGGAGGTGAATTGGTTTGTAATTGTTTTTTATCACTTTAAAATTTTTATCCCCTTTCTATAACTCTATCACTTAATTGGTGAATGGTTCTTGTTTCATCTTCATCTGTGGTTTGAAAGAATATACCCCACAAAACAAAACACAATGAACATTGAAATTTTTAACAAGGATTATCTCATCTATGGATGAATTCATCCTCTATGTATAGTTATCAGTATCCCACATGTGATCTTCCTACTTTTTTAATATCAATGTATTCATGGGCATGCAAATGTACTTAAACCCACTCTCTTATCACTAACCATGAATAATGAAAACTTTGACTTGAAGAATATGATGATAAGATATCAACATGTCCATTCTAAAGTGATCATTAATGTATAAAAATTCTTATTTAGTGTGAAATAATAATTATAATCATCAACATTTATTTTCATCAATCAAAAGGGTTTTCTTGAATACAAAAATCAATGGATTTTCTCTAATATGAATCAATAAAAGAAGTTTTATCTTATTATCCATATTATTTAGTTATAAAAATATAACCATTAAAAATATATTGGTTGTATTTTGAATTTTATAAACCAAATAAATATAATTAAATACCATCTTGATCACAATTTCTACATTTATTTTTTTATTTTCAACCAACAATATGATATATTGAATTACATTGTCAAATTATCAATTCAAATTTATTAATTGTATTTCATGCATGTGTGGTTTCGTATTCTATTATTTCTTAAACTTATCACATATAAAATATTATTCTTATTATTTTAGATGATATTATAATTTTCTATAATATCTCAGTTCTGGATACCATTGGATTTTAAACTCAATGATTCATATACATGTTTAGGTTTTTTTCACATGAATACAAGTTATCATAACCAATCATACAATAATGTTTCCGAAGAATTTTACACCTGCTATTTCATTATTATAAAACATAAATATCCATTTATAAATCATAAGGGTCATGAGACCGAGTACCTATTGAAGATTAGGTTAATAATACATTCAAAATAAACTAAACCATTAAATCTAAATTTTATTCTCCCCAGAGAGATCCTAATTTCATTAGAGCCCCAAAAACAATATGGTATAACCTAGGGAATACATAAAATACATGTGTGAGCTAAGAATCCTAGTAAGAGATTATGAATTATAAAGGAACATAACCTATGATTCAATGTCTTAACAAAATATCATAAAAGAAAAGGCTCATGAGTAATCACATAAGAGCATAAAATAAATAAAATCATAGCATAAGATCATAGTATCAAAAGAAATGTTGAAACCACATATAACATGAAATACAAATTATCCAAGTCTAACTACATAGGTAATATTTCATGGTGGAAAATGTACCATAATGGATTAGGATTACTCCATAATACCATATATGATGTCTCGTGAAAAATATTATTTATCCAATGCATTAGAGTTCTATATGTGTCCACCCATCATAACATGCTCATTATTTATGTATAAAACAAAAATGAAATCAATTTTAAGGAATAAATATAAGTATTATACTTTTATATAAAATTTTATGAATAATCATGCCTCATATCGTAATCAAATGAAATATCATAATGATGGAATTTGAGAAAATAAAATAAGGCAGAAAATAACCCATAAATAGTATGTGGAATAATCTAGGTATATATGTGAGGGATATAAATATATATATATATATATATATATATATATATATATATATTATAATCATTATATAACTTTAAATAAATATAAATTGAGTAAGAGATATAATGGTCATTACATGAAGAAAATGGTGGGTTTGAGAGATCCTTTACCTCAAGCCTAATTTGTCATGTGCATTCTTTATATTCCTGAAAAATAATCTTATAATGATTATTTAGTTTTCTAAGAACCTTTTTCATTCTTGTTATTCCTTTTATTTTGTTAATTAACTTGTAATATTAAATTACTTAATCATTTATGTTCATTCCAGATGTTTTTACATTATATAGAACATGTGTCCAAGGCCACTTTGGTATGTTGAATAAGGTCAAAGTGAATATTATTTTATCACCCATATAAAAATATTAATCAATTAATTATTTTTTATACATTATTTATACATATAAATTTTACCATCAACAATGGTTATGAAAAATAAACTACGTTATAATCATGTACATGGTTGGTCATACATAGGCATGAGTAGCATTTCAATTTTTCAACGATCATGATGGAAAAAAGTAAGTATTTGTTTATATTTCCATAATGATAATTATATCATATATATAATATTATTTCATTAAATATACTTACATATAATATCCATGTGATGTGATAATAAAAAATTCATAGAATCGCTTGGTGAGGTAGTAGTCTTATATACACAAAACCGACGTAATCATTTTTCAATGGATGGTATGGTAAGAAAGTATAGGATATAATAATTTTAAATAATGATTAATATTTCTTGAATGTAATATATAAACAAAAATTACATAATCATAAATATTTGTGATAAAAAATTATGGAAAACAAATTACATCTGTTCGTGAGGTGGTTGTATATCGTACACAAGATCGATGGTTTTGTTTCACATTTGATGAAAGAAAAGATGGATGTAGGTAATCCCATTAACATAATAACACATCACTATATAATATATACTGAATTTATTATATCATCATAGTGGGATAATATTTGAAGAATTAGGTAGAAGAAATATATAAAAATACTCGTTTAAGAATGATACTTCTTATTCAGATAACCTCTTTATGATTAGACTTAAAGCCTTACTAGATTATTTTTATGATCAATATGTGGCCTATATGATGTGTGGAGTGAAGTAATTACTATGTTTTAGAAGTTATTTGATGATCCAATGGATTTAAATTTGTAAAGATAATATGAGACGTGGTTCCCTTTTATAATGGATGAGGAGTGGAATTCTTTTAATTACCCAAAAATATTCAATAATGGGAAGTCACTCTCAAGTCATATTCATTCAAAGTTAATCAATATTGGATTTTAGGGGTGACACAGAAAACCCAAATGTAACATCCTTCTCATCATCATTATATTGATTTAAGGAATAATTTCCACTTGGCCTTCAGTGATATCCCCAAGGTGCCAAAGGCTGTCAATAAATGCCCAGGGCTTCAATACACATGGTGGATAATTTTCCATTTAAGAAATAAAACAAAAAAACAAAAAATACATAAGAAAAGTAATTCATGGAGTATGATAAAAATATAAACTAACTCAATGTACTACCAATGATATCAAAACCAAACCATAACAATGTATCAAAGTGATAGAATACAAATATCAAAGTATAAATAGGATGAAAACCCCAACAAAAATAAATTGGTCCAATGACCAGACACCAATTCACCCAACATGATTCATGCTCCAACTCCAAAAAATATTCCATGTATCATGATGCACCACTGAAGAAGCATTATACTTTTTCTTTTCTTGTGTCCCGATGAACAATATCTGGAAAATATCTACTCCTCTAATTTAGGGGTGAGTAATGAAACCCAATATGTTTTCCCAAGATGACTTCCCTAAACATTCCACTAGGATATAAAATGTTTTAATATTTATAGATAATAGTTTATATAAGATATTTTTAAACTATTTTTTAATATCCATCTATTTCAATGTAGATCAATTTTCATAATAAAAATAATTTTCCAAACTAAAGAAAAATCCAAGGACATCACCCAATAAAGTTGTTAAACAATTTCTCATTTATCATTAAGCATAGATCATTCTATTTCAATTCTTCACACACACTAATATACAAAATCATGAAATCTTGGGGTTAAATTTGATGGTGGAACATTATGTCTATAAATCGTCCCTTTGTTGGTGGTAGATCACAACTGTTATCCATCCTATCTAATCTGTGATACACCATTTATGAAAAAACAATTACAACCCAATATCTTCCAATCCATTTTAATAAACCTATTAATTTTTTTTAGAAACATTTTTTTTCATTAAAAACAAAAATAATCATTTTCAAATCATCATTTTCAAAACATTTTTCCACTTTTATTTTTCAACAAAACACCCAATTTTTACAATTCCATAAACTAACATCAAAGAGGGTTCCCGACAATGTTTACCCAAAACATTCAAAGTAAATTTGAAGAAAAAAACAAATTTTAAATTAGTAATTATAGTTTTATAATTTTGATTCAAGATTGATGCACCCACTTCTATAATTATGATGAAAATGAAGAACAACGTGAAAATGACCACAAAACTAGGTTGAATCTCCCAAAACCCACATAAGATATCTTACCATAGTATAATAATTATAAATAAAAATAATCATGGAATAAAAACACATATATATTCATCACCAAACATGATCTAAGAAACAAATAGCAGAACTCATGTAGATCATAGAAAAACCAAGAGAAACTACCATAAACGATGACTTATAAAAGGTATCAGGCTTCAAACCACCAACGAATTCCCCCAGATCGCTTATAATTAAATGTGTAATGGATACATAGAATTAAATAGGAATAAATATGGAGTTATATCCAATTTGAAGAATAAATATGGTATTAGTGGCAAAAATAATTGAGATCCATGATTTTAGGATCTCACTTTTAAAGCATGCATGTTTAGTTGCTCAATTAGGAAAACCGTGGGATTACCATGCACCATCCTCTTCCTTATAGGGGACCTTATATTATTGGTATACATGATTAGACTAAATATTTTCTAACCATGAAAATTACCACTATCCCACTTTGCACAATTATTTACGGGTGGCCGCACAGTTTTAGAAAACTGGGTTCCTAACCGTGCACCTAACCCATTATCCAACGTTTCACCTTTCATAGTTATTATTATCATTTCATGGTTTTCACTAATTGTGAACCAATAATTCACCATTAAAAAATCTCCAAAACATTCAAAAATTCCTCAACACCCTCAAAAACATCACCCAAACAATTTACATACATAAAAATCATAAATAAAGGCTAACTTACTTGAAACAGGGTTGCTACATTTTACCAACCCTTAACATTTCCTTCCTTAGAAATAACAAAACTACCTCTACCCCAAAAGTGTTTGGTCCATTTATCAACCATTTCGTTTTCTGTTTCCCATGTCTCTTCCTAAATCTGGCCATTTTTCCACAAAACCAACACTAGACCGATGCTTTTTCCATGAAATACATTCCATTATCTATCCACAACCCACATAGGAACATACACCAATGAATCATACTTCTCTAGATCAATGTGTTCCCATCTAATCACATTTTAATGATAAGGCTAATACATTTTCCATAAAGATACATGAATCAAATTGTGCGATGAATGAAACTTGGTGGTAATGCCAATAGATATACCACCTCTCCAACCTATTTTAGTATCTCAAAAGGGACTATGTAATGAGAATATAACATAGACTAATTCCCAAAATGATAATTTCCAAGACTTAGTGAGATATTCCAGACCACATGATCACTCAAAACAAATAAAAATGTCTATCGATGATGATCCACATTTAATTTTTCATGAGTTTCTTCCACCTATATCCATTTCCTGATCATCTGAACCATCCCCATTGTTTCTTGGAAAAGGATCAACCCAATAAGTATTGTATCACCTGTTTCGACCCAAAAATGTTGATAATGATATTGGAAACCATAAAAATATTTAAAAGGAACCAAATGTATCTAGGCCTAATAATAGTTCATATATGAGAACTCCACTAACTACATGTGCTCTTCTATTGTGACACCAAAATCCATTACACAAGGCTGCAACATGCCTTATAACATTTGTATCATCCTTTAATAATTCCCATATATCAGTAGATGATATTTTATACTCATGTTCAATGGGGTCCTAATGGATTTCAGTAAGAATTACCAAATATGATATGCAAATGTCGGATCTCTATCTGACACTATTGAAACTCACATTCCATATCTATTTAACAATTCTCAGCTATATATTTTTAACAATTCCTCCACAATATTATATTCATAAATAGGGATGAAATGAGATGACTTTGTGAGCTAATTAACTATCACTCATATTTCATCGTATTTCTGAACCGTTCTTGGGAGACCTATTACGAAATCCCAAGAAATCTACTCCCATTTACAAATAGGGATTGATAAATATTGTAGCGTATATTCTATTTGTTGAGGCTCTACCTTAACTTTATGACATGTTAAGAATCTCAAAAAAATCGTCCACATTTCATTTCTTGTCATCCCACCAAAAATATGCTTTCAATTTCTTATACATCTTCTATATTCATGGATGAACATCCGATATAAAATGGTAGTAATAATGATGATTTTTATCCTTACAAGACATAGGTGTGACCCTCTCATTTCTAACCCACAAAACTAAACTCACATCTCATCTACATCCCTTAAGAGAATCCCTACAACTAATTTTTGACCTCATAGAAATGCATTATAAATTAGAATTGTGTACCTCTTTAACCATCTCCACCAAATCTGGAACAAAAAAAACTGGTATGAAAACCCAAACATCACCTCAGTATTCACATTAAAAGTTCATGTATTCTATTACTAATGTCAACTAATACTAATCATAATAATCCTTTTGAAACATAACATATGATTTTCATCTTAATTAATTTTCCACTGAATATCCATTAACATGTGTATACATAATGTAATAGTCAAACGTTGGGAGATACTCTATCAATATTATTTGGTTCAGATTCAAATAACATTGTCAGAAAATGTGGTTCCGTAACATATGATCCCTAAAAATAGTAAATGTCTCACTAAAGAGATCATGACACCATGTCTTCAAATAATATACTATATCAGCTATCTCAAAATCATTTTTTGGCTAGTTCTTTTCATGAAACCACAACTAAAGTGAGCCATAAGCAACAACATTATCTCTTTTATGAGAAAACATCCCATCGATGAACCCGAAGCATTACCATACATCACATACCATTGTCCTGATTTTGTTAATACAAATATTTGTGTTGATATAAGGAAGTTTCTTATATCTTAAAAAGAATTTTGAGATTCTTCATTCTATTAGAATTAAACCTTAATCCTTCATAAAGCCTTCATAGGTGAATCTAGTGATGTTAATTAATGAAAAAGTAATTATAATGATCATCCATGCCAAGGAATAAACATATCTCAAAGGCATTCTTGGATGTTATTATGAGATAACAACCTCTATCATATTTGGATCCACATAAACACCTTTTCAGAAATTACATGGACAAGAAAGTGTACCTATTGTATCCAAAAATCACACATTGAAAATTTGTAATACATTCAATGGTCTCTCAAGATTCCCATCATTTTATCTAAGTATTGATCATGCTAAACCCCTATCCTTGAACACACTAATATTTCATCCACAAACACCACTAAAAAAAATATATAGGTACCTTTGAAATATTTGATTCATAAATTCTGTAAATAATTCTGGTGAATTTGTAAGACTAAACGGATTTTCCACATATTCGTAATAGTCGTATCTGCTTCTAAAAGATTTTCTCAGAATATACTCCTTTTGAACAATAGTTGCGGATATCTTGATTATAATCCAATTTTAGAGAACCACTAATCTCCCCTCAATTGTTCAAATAGATCATAAATATGTAGAAGTGGATACCGATTCATTAATGTAACATGGTTAATATAATGATAATCCACACACAACTGTTGAGTTGCATCTTCAATTTTATCAAAATGACCGGTGCTTCCCGGGGAGATGTGCCTGGACAAATTGACAATTTAGTTTCTAGATCATCCAACTACACTATCATTTACATTAATTCCATTGGCACCAACTGATAAAATTGAAGGGATATGAGACTGATCCCTATAAGGAGATAAATCAAAACTCTATTTCTCTTGTGGGTTGAAATGCTAATAAATTCCCATGAAAAACATTATTGAACTGATCAAAAACCACTAGAGAGCATATATTCGCAATCTATTACATTGTTTACCGACTCAAAATTTCCAAATGGTACGATATCATTCCTACTATTGGATCCAATAATCCATTTTCCCATTCCTTTACAATATAGTCTTCTATACAGAGATGCATGATGCTATCCTTGGTCATAAAATTGAATCTTAATGTATATTAATGGATGTTATCCCTAAACATCATCAAACAATCCATACCCAAAATTATATTATAGAAAAAAATCTCCAGAAAATGAAATTTCTATATAAATTCAACACTATAGAAATTTATAGAACATAGTTTACACACAAATACTCAACATTCTCTTTGACCCAAAAGAGTTTGATGTTTTAACATAGAAGGAATAATCTAAACATTAAATCCTAATGTATTAATATCACACGAAGCAATAAAAGTAATGTAATGTAACCATATTAAACAACACTTTAAAAAAGAATATAATTAAATATAATCATACATCACGCTATCTATGGCCATGATTGATTATATATAACAACTTTCTTATCTCCATGTAACATATTTCTCATTGGAATTTGTTCCTTATTTCATAATTGATATTTCCATTGATGAGGAGTCATGTTAATCTTGGAATTTCCATTGTTGTCTCTACTCTATAGATCATAGGTATTCTACTACACTCATCTAGTAAAATCATATGATGTATGCGACACAAGAGAAGTGTCCCAAACACCCAACCTCAGTGCACTGTGATAATAACATAAATGATTCTCTTTATGATTTCAATTATGGAATAATCTAGGTAGTTTCATACAATATTTCTTTATGTGGTCTAAATAATGATAGTGGAAACCTTTTTCTATACTCTTAGGTTGTGGAGGAAGCTTCACTGATCCATCTATCTGATTCTAAGCCACACTCCCACCTTATAAATAGGTTACCCTCTTATGATTATTCAAAATATTAGATTTACCACTATTTATCTTAGGTATCAACATCCGCCCTCCACTCATAGCTCCTGATATTTTCTGTTCATCCAAATTCGCTCTATTGACCATCTTTATATAGTCCGTTTTATAGAGCATGAAAATATTTTTGAAAATCTACATCCGCATCCCTGATTCGAGGATTTGTGCCCTCATTGATTCACTCACAACAACTTCAGGTGAAAATATGATTGTGTTCATAAATTTATCCACGTACCTTATCACAATGACTCTCTCTTATTTCAATTTTAATAAGTCCCTCCTTCTTGAAATTATAATCATTTGAGGATTGAATTGTTTGTTGATCAATTATAGAAAATTCTCCCAACTAATTCCTTGGTATAATTTAGCATGAACAGCTAAATCACTACACTGGCATGAATGATCCTATAAAAAGTACATCTGAAGCATGACTTTTTGCACTACTAGTGTGCTAATGAAATCGAATATTTGATTCATTTGTTTGATCCCCACTTCATCGTTTTTTGGTTATGAATAAATTTCAAATACGGGTGGATTCTACTTTTATAATATTGAATAATGATCCACTTTCCTTGATTCATCCCTCTTTTTACATCTATCCATAGCCTAAATGGATTGGACGATACTCTGAACCAGCTATTGGTTCACATGTGGCTCATGTGTAACATTATTCTCAGTTGATTATTTTGACTGGTTTCAATGACGCCTACCAGGTTCTATATTCTAGACACATTAAAAATATCTTATGTTTCACTCCCTACCAACTGAAGGCTTAAAAATTTCAAATTCTACCACACCATTACTATCAAAACAAGGCTTTCCAAAAATTAACATTTTCCCATTCAGACATTTTGGAAGAATTTAATATGATTTTTAAAATATAAAAATTTTAAAAATAAAAATTATTTTCCTTTTCAAAATATAATTTTGGACAATAACATTATAAATTTTATAAAATTAACACTTTTGTAAAAAACCATAAAACATTACTCAAATTTTTTATTCATTTGGAAGTCATTTTTATAGGAAATTTCATGCCCATATCATTGGATAAACCCATGGAAATGAGATTACAATCCCAATATGTGTATACAAAATAGTTATGTACCCAACTCCATTTTAACATGATGTTCATAAAAAAGGAAAGCTATTAATTTTTGGGCTCTATATTTCAAATTCTGAAAATCCTATTCCTTTCTTGGATCTCATCTCCCAGAATAGACCAGGATAAATTTCAACTCCAAGACCAAGGAAAAATACTAATTCAAAGACCATCCATTATTAATACAACTTCTTCTACAAAGATTATTTGAAGGACCAAGTTGATACCCCTATTTTCAGAAAGATAATTGGAAAGACCAATCTCTGATACAACCTGTAACATCTTTCCCCTCCTCATTGGCTTGAGTCGAGGAAGAACTGCTGCTGGGCCTTAAGAGACATCCCCAAGGATCCAAATGATTTCAATAAATTCCATGTGATTCAATACACATGGGGGGACAATTTTTTACTTATAGACATATAACAACTAAAACCAAATAATCCATAACCAAAACCACTACATGTTTCATTACAATAATGTAAACTAACTCAATTTACTACCATTGATCTCAAAACCAAACCACAAAAAATACCATAGAGGATGCCTGAAAATATCAAAGTGTACAACAGAATACAAACCCAACATTACTCAATGACTCCAAAGACCAAGCTCCAAATCCACAACATGATCCATGCTCCAACTCCACAAAATAGCCCAAGTATCTTGATGCACCACTAAAGAAGTGTGATACATTACCTATTATAGTATCTTAATGACAATATCTGACAAAGCACCAATGTGAAAAAGCTGGGGTCTGTATGGAAACTCTATAGGTTTTCAACAAATGACTTCCCTACTCACACAACAACAATTGATCATTTTAGAACATTATATAAAATAATATATATAAAACAATTCAAAATAGTTTATCAATGTTAATCTATTTCAACATAAAATAGTTTTCATGCCAAAATAGTTTTCCAAACTAAATCTATATCTAAGGAATGAACCCACGAATTTCATTGAAACATTTCTCTTTTATAATTTTATAGTGACCCTAGTAGACCACAGTATGTTCCACACTTTATTAAATTAGAATAGATAGAATATTATAATTCTAAATGACCAATCAGTTTAGTATTCATGTAAAATTGATTAAAAACACGAATCTTAGATTACAATTCAAACATAAAATACAACTCAGATAATCCTTTTATAATTATATTAATCTCATTAATTAACCATTTATATGAGTCATAATATTCACATTGGAATACAGGGAAAATAAAACATAGGAATATTGTGAGCTCAAATGCATGATAAGGGTAAATATACAAGGGAACCAATTATGAATACATAATCATATACCTAAAATCAGGGTTTATAACTGAAACACATAACCTTTATAAATATATTTATCATAACAGGGAAAGAGAAAATAATACCATGTAAAATAATCACATGAGCTAAAAAAAATTTCCATTCATATTATAATAGTAAAATAATCACACGAAATTTCCATAAAAAATCTCATAATGATTGAATTCATAATTTCAGACATCATTAACATAATGTGAAGGATCAAGCCATGACACCATACATAAATGGATAAAAATCTAGACAAGTTTGTCCCATGATCCATACTGATGCATTGAGGGGATATAGTAGGGATTACCCGTTACTTATTATTTGTAATGCATTCTTCATATTAAAGGGGTGATGAAAAATAATCAACATAAACATTCATTTTAAAACTACAATATGAAATGTGAATACATAAACCATAAACCATGAATGGTATCAAAATATCACACACACCATCATGCTAAATAATAAAACATTCAATGAAATATGGTACATTATTTCATAATATATCAAACTCAATATATCATAATATCCAACAAAGGATGTTCACATATAAGAAAATATTATAATACAGTAATACAATATTTCTTGAGAGAAATACCCCTTTTATTTTGAAATAATTTGTTTAAAAGGAATTCAATTATCGAAGAAAAAAATCTATTGAAAAAAAATCTTTTAATATTGTAAGGGAAGATTCAAATTTTTTTGGGGAGATGATGGTGTAAAAATACACTCAATCGACCAATGTTAAACAAAATTTCTTATGTAAAAAAATTCATAAAGTACCTTATTTAGAAATTAAAAAAGATTCCTTTAAAAACATTATACAAAAAAACAAAAATTAATAAAAAGAAATTAAAAATTTTAGGGATAATAATAAAAATATTATAGATATATGTTTTAAGAAACATTGACATAGATGATATATATTCCCCAATAGATACTATGTTATAAAAAATATCAAAAAAAAATTAGATTACGATATTATCACTTACCATTTACATTCCATTAGTTGAGGGTGACTTAACCTCTAGTATAATGGTTAAATCATGTAATTAAATTATTATATTACTATATACATATTTATGATATCATATTTGATCCATTTATATTATCTTTAATGATATTTCATTATTACCATTGTTTTGGGTGTTCACTACTTCAAATTTTTATTTTTGTTTTCTCATGTATGTTCTATTTAATATGAATTTTATATATTTTATTCATATAAATAATGATATTATGTTGATAAATATTACATTAATTTATCATATACGTTTTTATAATCATTTTAATGGTTAACATTGATAGTGAATCATATCGCATCGCGGAGACGGTGTACTGTACATACGCATGAGTTATAGTATCATTCACATAATGATATACATAAAAGAATTGAATGTTATATTATTTATAAATATTTAATATACTTTCTATTTATTATTTATATCAATTATAAACATCATTATACGCATCCAAATGATGTTGTGATGAAAAAAACAATTACACTACGTTGTGGAGATGGTAGGTCATGCATTCACATGCATGGTGATTTTGTTTTCATAGGATAGATAAATCGATGAATATGGTTGTCCCATATTCATAATAACAGATTATAATATAGAGGATATTTTATTTATTATTTTTTAATGTAAACTGAACATGAGGATGATGTATAAGAAGAAATAATTTTGAACGAGTCTTTAAGGATGATTACCTATTCTTAATAGAACCTCCTTTGGATCTTCTCTTATACACACTACCATTGGTCTTATAAGAATTACATAACCTTTAGGATGTTTCTAGGGAAGTATATAATGAAAATGGATAGGTTTTTATCCAAAAATATGGCTCAATATTGTGTGAGAATGTAATGGATGAGGTTCCATTTTAAAAGAGAGGGGAGGGGAACTCTTATATTCCATTAAAATACTAAATTAATATAAATTGATTTTAGATTAAAAATATCCCCAATATTATTTATTTAGAATAAAATATTATTATTTTTCAATATAATTTTATATTTTTTCAGACTTGTTTATGTCAAAATACTAACATTGTATGTTCTCTTTAACCCTTAGTCAAACCCTTTAACTCTTACAGTGTCAACATTGATTTTAAATATTAGGGTTAATATAGTTACTATAAAAAGACAATAGAAATCCCAAATTGATAATTTATTGAATAATTAACGTTTTTTGTAATACTTTTTTTTGAAATTTATATCATTTAACAAAATATTAGTTATTTTAATCTATCATTTTTGTCAATTTTGACACTATTCAATATTTGTCTTTTAAACAATATCCTAACAAAATGATAACTTATAACCAACACTTATAATATATCACTAACATATTCCAGGTACCAATAATATTCATGAATGTCATTAGTTATTTAAAATTATATTTTTTTAATATTTATACTATCATTTATTTGACTTTTCTATTAATTATAAAATTATTGTATCATTATTATAGAATCCATTAATTAAATACTTTATCATTAAAAATAAAAACTAAATTATAATTATTAATATAAATTTATTATATGTGGTATTAATATTTATATTATAATTTATCTTCTGTATAACCATGTGTTAAAAATGTAATATATATTAAGAAAACATGAGTACAACTTTTTTATCTTATCCTTATGTTAAATATTATAAATTTCATATTCATACACAACTGGATTAAAAAGAATATAATTTCTCCCTAAGGATCATATTTTTGGAAACAAATTTATACAATAAAATTAGGAAAAGGTTTTGTGTAATTTTAAAATATTTATAATATAATTTTTACTAATAATTACCAGATTTACCATTAACCGTGGTAATTTAACAATATTACTAAAGTTACTACTAATATTACCAAAAATAAAAGAAACATATTTACATAAGTTGGAACCAATAATTACAAATATTTTATCCATTTTTAAAAATAAAAAACCAATAAGACACAATAACTTATATGAAATTATTCTTATTGATGGGTGAGAAAATCAGTTATTAATGTTTAAAAATAAAAATGATTGAAACCTCTTTATATCTAAATTTAAATTAAAATTGATGCCAATTACATAAATTGGATTATATTATAAAAAAAATTATCTATTTAGAATTTTAAACCAATCAATTATATAATTTAACACTATAAATTGTTTTTATGAAAACAATGTTTGGAATTTAAATATATTATTTTTCACTATTCATAAAAACAAGAATCTTGTCAGAAAAATACCAAATTTTTTACCAATGTAATTTATAATATTAAAATTTAAAATAATAATTTTATTTTTTCAAATTTAGTGTGTAAAATTTTAAAAAATTGGTTTTAAAATAGGTTCTTCATTAGTAGGTGGTAAAAATGTTTTAGTACAAAATGGATTTTATGTGAAATGTCTTGTTTTTTTATTACTATAAAATATATTGGATGAATATAAAAAGTTCTTGATATAAAATATTTAATAAATTTTTCCTTAATATCATTCAAAAATAGTAATTAATTTAACATATAATTATAAATCAATTTTTTCACATAAAAATAGTTTTTTATAAAATCATTCCTATTATATTCATTAAGATTATATATTTATTTATAATTAATTGTTATCCAATTGCTAAAAATATATATTTTATTAATTTAGTTATGCATATTCACAACATCCTATTTAACACCAAGGTTATATCTTATTATATTAAGCAAAAATATTTTAATAATATATTATTCTTTGGTAAAACATTCCCTTCTGTGTAACGCATGCCAACAAATTTTTTGTGTGTAATGTAAGATTAACATGATGTTTTTCATAAATAAAGATAGAAAAAGACATTAAATATGTACAAAAAATAATATATTTTAATGTCTTGGAGTGCTATATTCTCCCCACCTTTAATAAATTACATCCTTGAAATTTAATCTCAGGATAAAAAACTAGTGGTTTGACTTTTAAGAATATCTTTGATAAATTACCACAATGGAAAAAGGGAATAATGAAACCTCTATATTAAAAATAAATAATGGATATTACAATGGTCTCCATAGATAACACAAACTAGGGATACATGTTGGAAATCTGGACATCTAAGAGAAATCTAACCATCATTTTCTCATGGAGATTGATAGAGAACTTGATCAGGAGAATGTTAACAATTGCAAAGCTTCAAATTTTTGATGATCTAAGTGACCATTTTATTCATCATAAAATAATAAAATATATTGGAATTTTTGATTTCATGATCCTTATATTTTACTATTTAATTTACTTCAAATACATAGAAGATAATGGAAAATACTTACTTGACAAGTAGAGTTTCATCCTGTAATTAATTTTCACGAAAAACATCTCTTTCTATCAAAAAGATAATAAAATTAAAAAATATTTTAGAAGTCATAATAATACAGGGTTACAAAAATGGACTTATACTTCATCTATCATACCATTTAAATAAATAAAACTATGTTATATTATCTTTGAAAATATGTAGGTCAGTGGAAGGTGATGCACCCTTTTGGACCTTCGGTTAGTGGTTCAAGTCTCGCAACTGGCCGGATGCGATGGGTTGTCACCTGAACTATTGGTTTTACTTTTGATAAAACTATATTATTATACAATTCTAGAAATAACCTTATCATATTAAACATTAAATAATTATTTCAACCTCCAACAATAATATAAAATTTACAAATTAATCTATTTCAACCACAAGACTCATCAAAAATACTTCTGTTCAAATTTAAAATCCATAAAAGAATATTAAATTCCAAAATAAATAGTCACATTAAATTCTCCAAATATAGTAATTTATCCCTTATTATAACATACCAAATATTTTATCACCATTAAGAACATAATAACAATATTCACAATTCCAAATCCTTAAATAAAAATAATTAAAGTGAAATCCTTATATATTTCAGTATTTCATATAACCTGTACATCATTGATAAAATACTGAAATGACATAATTTTTAATTCCATGGGTAATTTTACATTATTTGTGGTAATATCAGAAGCATGACCATAATCTATTACCTTATTTTGAGGCACATTCCATTGAAACTACGTGAATTCTCTTATATAATTACCCATATCCTTATGGTCAAAACATTAAGGATTGGAAATTATTTCATTAAATTGAAATCATGGGAATTGTGTCCTTTTTCTACACACTTGAAGAAATATCATTTTCTTCTAATTCATATAATAGGTTGTCTCCTTCTAAAATTATCACATGTGGGAAAATCATTATTTCCATTCATTCCATTATCCATCCTTTTCCATGTCATTAAATTCTCCCCGTGTTCCCTTACAAAGTAATACTACATAGATGATTTGGTATCTAACTTGTTAGCATGTGATATTATTTACTCTTATGATGAGAATGTTTTGGAGAATAATTGTATTCGAAATATTGGAATAATCTCATAAAATATGTTATCGTCCTTATTCTTCATATCATGTTCATTGGTGAGGATTTCATTCATTTCACTAGGGGGATTTCTAAATAATGGGACAAACTATATTAGGTTATGAATCATAATTCATAATTTCAAACTAGTCAAACATATAACATTTGTTGAAAAATTTATGCAAAGTTATTCTCGTTAACATAAACATGGTTTCTTTGGGGACATATTTACTTTTAAATCCTTTATAATGGTTTGTAGATAAAATGTTAATTATCTTAAGAATATCCCCCAGGAGTGTCAAACATGGTGTGTAATAAGGCTCATTGTCATGTAATGGGTTACACTGAGTCTGACCCAATGTACATTGTTGGAGTTGTTAATCCAATGTAAATTTTTTCCAGAACCATATCCACTTGTTATGTCCAGATAGAGTTGTATTTCTAATAATACTTATATTATATATACCTTACCAGAATTCTAAGATTTTATTCTATACATATTCTATAATTTTTTCTTAGGATTATGTTTGTTAATATGTATTTTATACATCTAGTTTTCAAGGTTTATTCAAAATTTTCTCTAAAACTAACGTTATTGACCCAAAACATAGTATACTAGTGCCCGTGATTTACATTATTACATTGGATTAGAAACAAGTTTCTAATCCCGAAGGACTCCTTAGTTTAGAAGTCATGGAAAACATATTAAATACATGAACCTCACATTAAAATTCAAACCATAAAATACAACATAAATAATACTTTTAGAATTTCATTAATATCATAGATTCACTCTATATATCAGTCATAATAAACATCTTGGAATATTATAACAAACATAAGAAATAGGTGAGCTTAGATGCTCAGTAAGGGTAAGTAGACAGTGGAAGTTATTATGAATAAATAGTCTTAAACAATAATGAAAGGTGTATAACTGGAACACATTCCCTTTACAAATAACCTCTAAAAAATATGTAAAGAATAAATAATAAAATATAAAATAATAAAATGATCTAGAAAACATAACCATAGATATTCTACTTATTGAATGATCACATGGAATATCAATAACTAATCTCCTATTGAGGTAATTCATAATGATGGAAATCATACAAATATCATCAATTCATTAGAAAAGAAACCATATATAATGAGTAAAAACACAAAATAGATTGTCTCATGAAACCTAATTATTCATCTAGGAGCTATAGAAAGCCTCTCCCATAACATAATAAGTATAATTCATTTCTCATATTAAAGTTGTGATAAAACATAATAAACAAAAACTTTTGTATTATAACTAGAAAACGGAATGTGAATACCTAAACCATAAACAATAAATGGTATCAAAATAGAAAATCCACAGTCAACCTAAATCATAAACCATTAAATTAAATATGTTAAATGATATCATAATATATCACCCACAATCAAGAATAAAATACAAAAAATTATTTTGAGATAGATGAAAATACTATAATAAAATCATTAACAATTTCATAATAGAAATAACCCTTTTATTATGAAATGATGTATTTAAATTATATTCAACTATGAAAAAAATCCTTTTAAAATGTCCTTGTAATAATTTAATCGAATCTTGAAATTGTTAAGGTATCATTATTGTAGAAAAATCTATACACAGTGCATTATTTATAAAAAGAATTTGTTCTGTCGAAAAAGTAATAAAGTACCTCCTTTGGAAAATGACAAAATTTTCATTTCAAAAACATTATAAATTTTGAAAACATGGATAAAAAATAATTCAGTCATTTTTATGATAATCATAATAATATTTTGGAATTTTTTTAATTAACATTGACATATATGATAAATATTACCCTGTAGATACTTATATAAAAACATTCCGAATAATAATGAGATTGGGAAATTAACACATGACTTGTACAATCCTTTATTTGAGGGTGTTTTTACCTCTTTATAGCAGTTAAATCATCTTATAAAATTTTACCATAATAATATTCATATTTATGATATAATATATGATCCTCTTATATCACTATACAAATAATATTTCATTATTACCATTGTTTCGTGTATTAACGGTTTCATTTTGTTATATTTTTTATTGTCTATGTCCTATATCTTTTGAATATGATATATTTTATACATATGAATAATGATATTTCGTTTATTAATACTATATTCACTCATCATATACATTATTATAATCATTTTTAATGCTTAACATGTAGAATGAGTCTAATCAGGTCATGTAGATGATATGTCATACATACGCAGAAGCAATGGTATCATTCCCTTAATGGTAAATTTGTAATGAATTAGATGGTATATTAATTATATGTAATCAATATCATGTCATATTTATTATTTATATCCATTATATTCATTATTATACTGTTACAAATAATGTGGGGATGAAAAACAAATTACACCACAAAATGGAGACAGTAAGTCATACACATGCACACATGGTGATATTGTTTTTTGTAGGATAGATAAAATGCAGAATATTATTTTTCAATAATAAAAATAGAATCTAATAATATATATAATATTGGATTTATTATTTTATAATTGAAGATATTTTACACCCCGACTCACCTACCTGTGGTCGTGGTTATTTATTATTATTATTTTTATATTTCATATTTTTTTATTTTTTTTACTGTTGTGTTTTTGGTTTCATAATTTTTTAAAAAATAAAATTTATTATAAAATAAATTAAAAATTAAATAAGATAAAATAAATAGGAAAAAAATTTATAATAATAATATTATTATTATGGTTAATTATAATATTATTATTAAGTTTATTATTATTATTTGTTAAATTTTAATTTATTTTTTATCTTTTATTTTCTATTATATTTATTTATTATTATTATTATTATTTTCCTTCTTTTATTATTCTCCTCTATTCCCTTTCCCCCCTTTTCCCTTCCTCTTGAGCTATGCTGACCCCCTTTTCCCCTTCCTCTTTCACGACGTCAGCTCCCCCCTCTCCAAAAAATCCGGATGAGCGCCCCTCTCCACATCGCACCTCCCTCTCCCAGAAGCGCGCCGCATCAACTGCAACCCCCTATCACAGCTCCCCTTCGAACATGGATGATGTGCCCCCCTTCTAAAGCTCCTCCTTGGTTGCGCGACGCACCACCCTCCGGCCACCTCCGTCCATCATTTTCTTCATCTACTTCTTCAAAAATCTTGTTCAAAGATTCAAGGTGTGGTTTTCTTCCCTATTATCCTTCTTATCCTGGTCAATTTGAGGTCTCCTCGTTTCCCTACTGAATTTTTGTCGAACCCTAGTGTTTTGGGGTTTTCATTTTGATAAAATCTTGTTTTTTAGGTTTTATCGGGTTCTGTTAAGGCCTATTTTAGCCACTGCCAACAAGGGTAGTGGGTTCTCCATGCTGTTCAGGTGAGGATTCATAAATTTCTTCATTGTGGTTTCATTTTAATTTTTGAGTTTTGTGATTTCTAAGAAGTGGGCATTTTATTTTGGGTGAGAAAGATGATTTTGCAATAGATTAACTTGGGACAGTTTTTTTATATGTCATGATTTTATGAAATGGGGTCTGTTTCAGATTTAAATACTTTTGATAATACTTGGGTTTGTTTTATGACTTGTGTGTTTTCTTTATAAGAAAGTTCTTGGGATGCAGATTATATTTTAGTATGTTTTTTATGTGTGTTTGGCCTTAGAAGATGTTTTTTTGTGGTCATTTTTGTTCAATGTTTGGTTATACTACATAGGGTTTATTCTCGATATTTTTGGTTCCACTGATCGATTTGGGGTTCAATTGGGTGAATTTCATGGTGCGGAGTTGGTTTTAGAAAATTTTCATTATGCCTTTTGTTTTAAAAATAATTTCTCTCACTTGAAATTTTGTAGGTTTCACCTGAAAGTAATTGTTCTTATTGCCTTTATTTTGTTTAAATAATTTTACATGTTCGTTTGCTTTTGCGCGTGGTGCGAAGTTGGTATTTGATAAAAATCGATCATGTTTTTAATTTTAAAGTGATTTTTTTCGAATTTGGGTGTGCCCTATGTTTTAATCATTGTTGGGCACCTTGGTAATGTTTTATAAATTATGAAAATGACTTATTTCATTGTGCAATTGATGCGAAACTCAGTTTTAAAAGAATTTGATATGCGTTTGTGTGTGAATTGGTGTCTTAATGTGATTTTCTGTATACTTTTTATGTAAAACCAGGTTGTGCCACTTTTGAGTGTTTTATAAATTGTACAAATGGTTTATTTAGTTTTTCAATTGGTGAGAATCACGTTTTTGAAGGAACTTATGGTGAAAATGGGTTTGGGTGATGGTTTTTAAAGGGAAATGTAGAATTTGGAATTTTTGGGTTGTCGTGAGTTTTTAAATCTAAATTGTAAATGGTTTAGATAAGGAAATTCATTTTTTGGAATTGGTTCTAGTTTATATGCTGATTTGGAAAGTCCTTTGAAAATGGTTAAATTGATTATCTACTTTTGTTTTAATATTTTAAATGGGTTTTATGAGTTATGCAAGTAGTGTGAAATGTATTTTCAATTTTTTTTTTGTGCGTTTGGGGTCTAAAGAGTTTTATTGGTGTAATTGTTTTTTTAGTGCTAACTATGAAGTGTTTAATAAATTGTTTAATTTTTTTATTAATATTTATGTTTAGTGTGTTGGGTGTTGCATTAATGGTTTTGGGTCATGGGTGTCGATCTATCCTACATGTATATGAATAGGGTAAGACATATATATATATATATATATATATATATATATATATATTCCCTCATTGTACATATTCCCTCAGGGCGTGGGGAATATGTGCAATGAAATTAGGGGTGTGTATATATATATGTATAAATGAATGTGCAAGTATGCGCCAAGTGTTGGTTTGAGTATTTGTCAACAAATAGTGACAAGTTTGAGGTAGGACCAATATTCTTAAACCTTTAATTTGAATTTTATAATTTCTTGCTTTTTTAAAAAAATTGTTTTACATTTACGCTATATACACATAATAGGAATTTTGACTTTGGTTGCAAGAAATGATTATGCATTTGCTTTGGAAATTTAAATGTATTTTTAATATTATCTGTCTTAAGTGACTTTTCTTGGAAATTGATTTCCCAAGTGGTTTTCAACTGGTAAGGTGTATTTCATAAGGTGTTTGGCCTTTTGGTTGGTTAATTGTAAAACGAGTGTTCCCTTTATGTAATTAATCCCATTTGGCATCTTAATAATGCTTTATGAAAAATTAAAACCTCTCTTGAGACACGCCCCCAATGGTTTTGGAAAAATTATTTTTAAGTTTTATGTTTGATTATGTGCCTAATTTGATGCTTATGCATTTTGTGATGTGAAATAGGGGGGATGCGCATAAGTAGGGATAACTATGGTGAGAGGTTTAATGGATTTTAGATAAAGAAAATGTTGTGTACATAAATGTTTTCTTGATATTGAAAAACTCACTACCACTTAAAATAGTGCACAAGTGGAAACCTGGGTATCATGATGGGTGATCAGGACTAGTATGATTGATGACTTGGTTGGGGTTCATCCTGGTTCTTCTCATAGGATTGACACATCAAAACAAACTAAACATATTAATTACATATGGATATGGTCTTTTAAGCCATGTTTTCTGAGGCTCGTGGTTTTATAAGACACATTTTCTAAGGGTCATGTTTTTTAAGCCCCATTTCACCGAGGTACAATTTTTCTTGTTTCCCACTTGTGCTAGCTTCCTATAGGTATTACCAATGGTGATCATCTATGACATGATACATGTGACGTAATTTTCATTTTTGTTGTTTAATACTTGATGCCTTATTTTCCAAAACAATATTTTAATCCAAACTGGTTTCTTTTCATTTTGAAAAGTTAATGCGTACTTGGAACCAATTTTAAAAATTTAGTGGGGTTGAAATTCATTACATGAAAAAGAAAACTCGTTACTTGAATTTAAAAAAAAAGAAAAACATTATCTTATTATATCTTATTTTCAAACTGACATGATTGGATTTCTTGCTAAAGGAAAGTTCATAGGGCGTGGTTATATTTCGGAATTCCTACTGATCATCTCGATGCTCACACCTACATTACATTTTAGTTGCAGGTTTGAGTCTTGGATCGCTCTTTGAGTGAGGGTAGTTTATGTTATGTGGTGACCCACGGGGTCACTTGAGGTATGTCACGTTTCTTTGTTTATTCCTTTTTCTGATGCCAAGTTCATTTTATTTTCCATTATTTATGTTGTTCAATTTATTTTTATTTATCTTTGTTATGGGCCTAATCATTACCAATTGGTTTTTTTATGACTGACACTAGTTTCCATCCTATGGGGATTTGGAATGCCCTTCGGGCCCTGGCAAAGACTGGATTGGGTGACCGATTCATGATCGACACAGGATGGTTCATTAAAAAATTGTATCATAGGGAGGTTCTTGTTATTTAGGGTGTTAGGTGGCTTGGTGATTAGGTGTGTCGGGACTCAAGAGGTAGGTGTGGGAAGGACGTCATAAACCCTTTCTCGTCTGGAGACTTGAGTTTCCAGGGGTAGACTGGGATTTGAATTTTCTTCTTTTTCTTGGTCCTTGTGGATGAGGGATAACCAAGGAAGTGATCAAGTGTTATGCGGTGGACTTGCTTGGAGTAGCGACCCATGTACAGTCTGAACACCTGATTCAAGATGCTTCTTGTGGTTGATTCTCGCTTAGATCATTGCTTGCTAAGCTATGTTACCAGGTTGGTATAACCACTAGTTTCTTATTTTTTGGATGTTTTGATGTGAGTTGTGTTTGGGATTAGTTTCTGACTGACTTGAGTGGATTTCAAAATGTAAAATTGTTCAATTGAAAAGGTGTTTTCAAAAGTTGAATGTGGTTTTGGAGTGAGAAAGTGGGTTTGGAATGAAAAATGTTTCGGAATTTGGAAAATGTGTTGCTTTAATAATAAGTGATATTTTCAAAATTGTTTGAGAATTTGTGATTTATGTTTAATGATCTGTTTTGAGAATTAGATGTGTTATGAATTAACCCTTGTTATTCTTATGAGGTATCACATATATAGAGGTACGAATGTGGCAGAGGGATAATTGGTGGTATTTTTGGATGGGTTCTTGAGCCAGCACTAGGGTATATGTATATGTATATGTGAAACTTCATGGGACACCAATGGTGGAATTTTTTAAGGTTTTTTGTTTTCTGAAAAAACGTTTTTCAAAATGGTAATTTAAATGTTTTGAAATGTGAGTGAGCAATTGTTTAGTGTTCTTCATTCATGTTGGGTATATTTTTTTCTGGGTTCTTGTTGTTTACATACAGAATTTTGGTTAGAATAGTGGTTTGAGTTTGAGTTTTAGTTTGTGATTGAAGTGTGAAATCCTGATTTATGATGAGTTTGTTTTGGCTTTGTGCCTCTTGATTTTGAGTATGCTTCCCAGAAATATACCAGAGGGTTCTAGTGAGTCTCTCTTAGTTTTTGGGAATACCTGAACTCTTAGAAGATTGGTGTAATTGATTTCTTTTCAGTTGTTGTTTTTCATACGTGTGATCATGATCAATTTATGGTACTAGACTGGCTTGGGAAAATTTTTGGTGTTATCAGGTTATTTGAAACTCCCAAATCGATGAGAGTCTTTGCTGGTTTGAGTTCATTTGGGGGTTCAAATTTGGATTTATAGAAGTAGATGATCCCAATGTTGTTTCATGATGGGATGTCTTGGAAAGTGTTTAAGACCACTCTCTTCTGATGGTTTGTAGCTGAGGAAGTGAAATCGAGGAATGTGGTAAAGCTTGTGAGTGTCCAACAAGGCCAATAGACTGTAAAGTCTAGTGTCCGGAATTTCGAGGGGTTGATTCCATTTTCTCTGAAGGTAACATTGTGGAAATAGTTAAAGTTTCTCTTATGTGGTGTCTTTATACAGAGTTCACAGACTAATTCTTTTTTTGAGTTTGGGATAGTTCCCCATTTGGTGAGATTGAATTGGAGAAACTTATCTTAGAAACATTTTCTGGTCAATTCCATCTTTTATTAGTCAGGCCACACTCTTGTTTGGTTTGAGAGTGGTCAGTTTGGGTACTTTAAGTAACCTTTTTCGTCATCCATCTAAGACTTGTCATCAGTGTGGTCGTTTGGGAAAATTAGAGAGGTTATGCTAGCAACAACAACACAACGAGTCTCAACCGGAGGATGTCAGCTCCTGACTGCGGGGCAACATATGCTTCAGGACATCAAATCTTCAACCATAGGTCTCAGAGTGAAGCCTTTCATGCAGTCAAGAATCATTGGGTGTGCAGAACCATGCTCTAACTTTTGTTTTTAGTGTTTAAATAGGGACAATTTAAATCTCTCTATTCATGCTCCCTCATCTATGAAGGTGTGGTTTTGCTGTAAGAGTTATAAAGGTCTCTTTTTCTCACTGTGTTTTTTGTTTTTTGAATACCCCACATTGGTTGTAAGATGTAATTTTGATCTTGTTTTCTTGCAATTTTAGTAGTTATGCCTCCTAAAATGTGATATATTTTTATTTTGGTATGTGATCATTTTAGAGATACTCATCTCACGTGGAAATGATGAGTTATGGTTCAGTTTTCTATTTTCATGAATTATTTTGTGGGTTTTACCATGTGTTAGTGGTTTCTAGTTTGGGTGGGATGTCCTTGTGTCGGACTATGCTGGTTGGTTTAAGATAATCAGTTCTTAGATGGTTGGGAGACCCACCATAGATCTTGTTGTGCCTTCTTTGAGATTTGGTTTGTGTGGGAGTTTTGTTCTGTGTTGAGGTTTTCATATCTGGATCAAGTTATCAGTTCCAGTGTTTTACCATGCTGAGAGTCTTAATGTTAGTCATGCTAGTCAGATTATTGGGGTGGGGAACACCCTCCTCTTTTCATGATGTCTCTTCTGTTTGTATTTTCCCTTAGATTTGGACAGGTGATACCGATGGACTGAAAGTTCAAGCTGAGTTGTGTTTTTTTCTGACCTCGTTCAGTTTCAAACATGTGTTTGATTCCTCGTTTGGCTGGGTCACTTTCTGGGGGTAGAATGTTTTTGTGGTGGGGAGAATTGTCACACCCTGAATTGAATACCTATGGCCGAAATTATTTTTATTATTATTATTTATTTATTTTACTTTTATTTACATTTGTGTTTTTGGTTTCATAATGTTTAAAAAATGAAATTTATTACTAGATTAAATTTATAATGAAATAAGATAAATTGAATGGAAAAAATGTTGATAATAATAATAATATTATTATGGTTAATTATAATAATATTATTAATATTATTATTATTTATTAAAGTATTATTTGTTATCTTTTGTTTTCCCTCTTCCCCCTTTTCCCTTCATCTTTCACTACGTCGACCCCCCTCCCTCTTATACAACGTCGGCTCCCCCCTCTCCCCCCAGACCTCTGGCCGAGTGACCCTCTCTATGGCACACCATCCTCTACCAATATCATGATGAAGTAACCATGACCCCCTATCTCAGCTCCCCTAAGAACTCATATGATGCACCCCTAGCCAAATCATTGAATTGGACACGCGACGCACCACCCTCCAGCCTCCTATGTCTGTCATTTTCATCCTTTGCTTCTTCATGAAAATTTATCGATTATTTACGGTATGGGTTTCTTCCCCCTTATCCTTCATTTCTCAGTATATTTGAGGTCTCCTCATCACCCAACCGAATTTTGGTTGAACCCTAATGAATTTGGGGTTTTGATTTTGATTGAATCTTGTTTTTTTGGTTTCGTATGGTTCCTTCATTACCGGTTTTAGCCACATCTAACAAGGGAAGTGTGTTCTCTATGGTGTTCAGATGAGGATTCTTCAATTTCTTCTTTGTGGTTTTATTTTAATTCTGGAGTATTGTGATTTATGAGTTGTCAGCATTTTTTTTGGGTGCGAAAGCTATTTCTGCAATAGATTAACATGTGCTCGTTTTTTATATCGCATGATTGTTTGAAATGGGGTATGTTTCATATATAAATTCTTTTTGTAATGCTTCGTTTTTTTATGACGTGTTTTTTTCTTTATTATATCATGGAAGGGCTACAGATTATATTTTATAATGTTTTTGGTGTGCATTTGGCCTCAGATGATTTTTTTTGTGGGAATTTGTGTTCAAAGTTTGGTAATAGTTCTTAGTGTTGATTCTTTATATTTTTTGGTTCCATTGGTCAATTTGGGGTTCAATTTGGTGAATTACATGGTGCGAAATTGGTGTTAGCAATGGTTCATTATTCTTTTGGTTTTAAAAATATTTTTTCTCACTTGAAATTTGGTGGATTCAGATGAAAATAATTGTTCTTATTGAGTTTATATTGTTTAATTAATTTCACATGTTCGTTTAATTTTGTGTGTGGAGCGAAGTTGGTATTTGATAAATATCATATATATTTTTAATATTAAGGATACTTTTTTGGGAATTTTTGTATGGTCCATGTGTTAAGCCTTGGTGTTCACCGTGGTAATGTTTTATAAAGTATGAAAGTGACTTATTTTATTGTGCAAGTGATAAGAAACTAGTTTTTGAATTAATTTGACATGAATTTGGGTTGGAATTTGTTTCTTAATGAGTATTTGCATATACTTTTTATGTAAAACCATGTTGAGCCTATTTTAGGTGTTTTATAAATTATACAATTGGTTTATTTAGTTTTTCAAGTGGTGTGAATCACGTTTTCAAAGGAAATTATGGTGAAAATGGGTTTGGGTGTAGGTTTTTAAAGGGAAATGAAGAATTCGGCATGTTTGGGTTGTCGTATATTTCTAAATGTAAATTTTAAATGGTTTAAACAATGAAATTCGTGTTTTGGAATAATTTCTGGTTTATGTGATGATTTGGAAAGGCATTTGTAAATGGTTTAATTGATTATGTGATTTTATTTTAATATTTTAAATGGGTTTAATGAGTTACTCAGGTAGGGTGAAATGTATTTTCAAATGGTTTAGTGTGTGTTTGGGTTTTAAAGATTGATTTTGGTTTAATTAATTTTTTAGTACTAAAATTGATGTGTTTAATAAATTTTTTAATTGTTTTATTAAATTATATGTGTAGTGCATTAGGTCATGGGTGTAGAGGTATCCAACATGTGTATGTATAGGGTAAGACACGCATATATATATATATGATCTCTTTGTACATATTACCTCATGGCGTGTGTAATATGTGCAATACAGCTAGGGGGTGTGTGTGTATATATGTATAAATTCATGTGCCTATATGCGCCAAGTGTTGTTTTGAGTAGTCGTCGACAAATAGAGACAAGTTTAAGTTAGGTCCCCTATTCCTAATCCCTTAATATTAATTGCATAATTTCTTCCTTGTTTTCAAAATATGTTTTACATTTATCCTATAAACACATGGTATGAAATCTGGTTGAGGTTGCTCGAAATGATTATGCATTTTTTTTGGAAATTGAATTTTTTTCTAATGCTATCTGTATTAAGTGAATTTTCTTGGAAATTGATTCCCCAAGTGGTTTTGAACTAGTAATATATATTTCCTATGGAGTTTGGACTTTGGGTAATCAAGCCCGTTTGCATCTTAAGAATGGTTTATGAAAAATAAAAACCTCTCTTGAGGCACGCCCCCTTTGGTTTTAGAAAACATATTTCTATGTTGAATGTGTAATTATGCTCCTAATTTCATGCTTATTCATTGTGTGTAATGAAATAGTGTGAATTCACATAAGTAGGGAGAACGGTGGTGAGAGATTGAATAGGTTTTAGATAAATAAAATGTTTGTACATATATGTTTTCTTGATATAGAAAAACTCACAACCAATTGAAATAGAGAAAAATGGGAAACCTGGGTATCTAAGTGTGTGACCAGCACAAGTACACTAGCTTACACAACAGGCTTTCATCCCGTTTCATCTAGAAATATTGACTCAACAACACAAACTAAACATATGAATTACTCGGGGTCTTGGTCTTCTAAGCCATGTTTTCTGAGGATCGTGGACTTCTATGCCATGTTTTTTGAGGGTCGTGGTTTCTAAGCCACGTTTCACCAAGGTATGTTATCTATAGGGTCCCACATGTGGTAGATACCAATAATTGTTACCCATGGTGTTCATTTGAGACATGCTTCTATTGATGTAATTTTTGTTTCAGTTGTCTCATACTTGATGTCTTATTTGAGAAAACCATATTTTAATCCAAAATGGTTTCTTTTCATTTTGATGTGTTAATACATGCTTCGAACATATATTGAAGATGTAGTGGGAGCTAACTACTTTACTTGAAAATGAAAACTTGTTGCCTGAATTTGAAAAAAAGGAAAAACAATATCTTTTTATATCTTATTTTTAAACTGGCATGGTTGGATTTCATACTAAAGGCAGGGGTATAGGATGTTGTTATATTTTGGCATTCCTATTGAGCATCTTGATGCTCATGCTTTCTTTACGTTTCTATTTTAGGTTTCATTCATTGATATCGCTTGGAGTAAGGGTAGTCTAGGTTCTAGGTGACCCACGGGGTCAGTTGAGGTATGTCACGTTGCTTCGTTTATTTCTTTTTCTGTTCCCATGTTCAGTATATTTTCCTTTATTTATCTTGTTCAGTTTATGTTTATTTATCTTTTTTAGAGTCCAAATCATTCCCAACTGGTTTTTATATGCCCGACACTAGTTTCCATCCCGTGGGGAACTGGAGTTCCCTTCGTGCCATGCCCCAGACCGGCTCGGGTGACTGGTTCAGGGTCGACCTAGTTTTGTTATTGACATGATATGTTTTAAGAGGATATATAAGAAGAAATAATTTTTATAGATTTCGTAAGGATGATTACCTCTTCTTTAGAGACCCTCAATTAGATCTCCAATTAGTGATAGTACGATAGGTATTATGGGAAGACAATAACATCTAGGATGTGTCTAGGTAAGTTTAGAATGGTAATTGGTATGTTTTGGTAGAGAAATAAGGCTCTATATGATGTGAGGAAGTGAGGGAGGTTGTTTTTCTATAACAGAGTCGTGGGGCACACTTTCAATCCTTTCGTATATTAAATTAATATAAAATTATTTTCAATTTAAAATATCTAAAAAATTATTTATTTTAACTATATTATGATTATGGGTCTAAATAATTTAAAAAAATATTTTTATATATTTTTATGTCACATTATTATCCTTATCTTTTGGATATAACCCTTTGTTGAACTATTTAACTCTTACCATGTCATCTTGGACTTTTACCCTTTAGGGTTAAAACAATTACAATCAAATGGATAAAAAGAACCCCAAATGGTTAATTGATGAAATATTTAACCTTTTTCTATTTATTATTATGTATTTAATATTTTTATAAATTTTATATTAGTTATTTAAATGTTATTTATTTTGAAGCATCATTAATGTAAATTTTGAAACTATTCATTATTTGTCATTTTGAAAATATCCTAATAACTTGATAACATTGAACCAACACATATAATATATCACTGACATGTCTATTCTGTCTATAAAATTTGGGGATATAATTAATTATGTAAAATTATATTTATTTAATAATTTTAATATCATTTTTAAGTATATCCATTAATTAAACAATTACTACATCATTAATATTCAAGCCTTTAATTAAATTATTTCTTGTAGAAAAATTAAAAATATATTATCATGATGAATATAAATTTTTATATATCAATTGTAAAATTATATTCTAATATATCATCTATATAACCATGTATTAAAATTGTAACACTTATTAAAAACAAGATTTTGATATTTTTAACATATCATTAAATGAAATATTATAAATTTCATATGCATACCCAAGTGATGTAAAAATATTATAATATCCACCTAAGGATTATTTGGATCAAAAAAAACTTATAAAATATAATTTTTATAAAATTTAGTGTAACTTTTAAATATTTATAAAATAATTTGAAACATTAATTACTTGTTTTACATTTAACCGTGGTAATAAAACAATATTTATAAAGTTGCAATTCATATGCCCAAAAATAATAGAAACATATCTAATTAATTTGGACCAACTGACTCCAAATATGGAATCATTTTTTAAAAATTTAATACACCGTAGTTTCAATAATTAATTAAAAATTAATCCCACTAACGATGTGAGGAAATGAGTTATTAAAGTTTAAACATGAAAATTATTGAAAACTATTTATATCTAAATTCAATATAAAATTTATTAAAATGAACTAAATTTAAATAAATAATAAAAATAACATTTTTATACTTTAAAACCATTCAATAATATAAATCAACAGTATAAATTATTTTGATGGGAAAAATGTTTAATAAAAATTTATTATTTTCCACTATTCATTAAAACATGAAAATTATAATGAAATTTCAAAACAAATTAAACCAAGTAAATTTTTATATTCCGAATTAAAATAATATGATTATTTTGTAAAATATAATATATAAAAGTGTTAAAATTGGATTTAAAATACATTCTCCATTATAAGGCAGTAAATAGTTTTGAAAAAAAATGTTTTATGTGTAATGTTGGGTTTAATTTTATATTATTCCTACAATATATTTTTGATGAATATAAAAAATGTTTTATTATTTATATAATATATATATATAATTAATATCATTCACTAATATTAATTAATTTAACATGATAAGACAAATCTCTCTTTTCACATAAAAATTGTTTTTTGTAAAATGATTCGATTTAAAATGATTTGGTTTCTGTATCCATTTTTAATTAATAGGTTACCAATGGATTAAACTAAATATATTTATAATTAAGATATTTATATTCATAACCATTAATTTAGCTGCTAGGTAATGTATTATTATATTAATTAGTAATATTTATGTAATATGTTGTTGTCTAGTAAGACATGGTCTTGCATGTAATGCAAGACAACTCAATGTTGTGTGTAGTGTAAGATTATCATGGTGAGTCATACAAAGTAATATAACATAAAAATTAAATTTATTAAAAAATTAAAATATTTCAATGTGATGGGGTGTTTCACATTTGGCATAAACCATTCTATTTCATAGTCAAACACGCACATGTCCACACAACCAACATGCATGGTGTTACAATTGATGGTAGGAATTAACATCAATTTCACATCCCTTTGATGGTGGTACTTCAGAAACATTATCCTTCACATTAAATTCATTCATAGAAAGTTAACCCAAAACCATTCTAATGCATTCATTTCCAATCCATTTTAACAAAACTACCCTTTATTGGAAATACTTTCCCATGCATTAAAACCAAATAGAAATTTCAAAATCATCATTTCAAAATAATTTTAATACTTTTTCTTTTCAAAAAACACCCAATTTTCACATTTCCACGATCCGTCACAAAATTAGGTTTATAAAAATTATTTCACAGCAATTATACAATCGGTTTCCATCAACACAACCCAATTAAAATCAATACATCTAGTTCTTGTAAGAGGTGTCAAGAATGAAGCCACCTAGCTCAAGATTTATGATGAAAATGAAGAATGGCATGGAAACACCAACAAAAATGGGTTTAATCTCTAAAAAACCATAGATCTATTCCCTGAACATCAGCAGGGCCAAATATAACCTTTATTGGAATTAATAAACTTAGATCTATCCACAATAAAACTAATCTTAAGAACTATAGAGCATAAAGAAACTAGGTCTAAGAAATACTAAGAGAAACTATCATAATCAATGAATAATTAAGGAAATTAGGCTTCAAATAACCAAGAAATGCCTCAATATAGCATCAAATTTCATGGGGTAGGGTTTCAAAACCTTAGAGAGGATGAAATATCGAGTTAGAGCCGATTTGGAGAAAAAATAAACGGATGAACGGTGATAAAAAGTGAGATCCCCAATTTGATATCTCACTTATAAAACATGCACAATTAGTCACACAATTATGAAACCCATATGCTAACTATTCTCTAGCCTCTTCTTCAAGGGGGGGGGCATACACAGTTGGTCTACACAGTTAGACAAATCGAGCACCAACAATGAAAAATCCCAGTTTCCAACATTTCACAAGTTCTACTAGGTGGATGCATGGTTTGGAAAAACATTGTGTTTAACCATGTGCCAAAACATGTAGTCCCTATTTCAACTCACACAGTTTTTTGTAAGATTTTCATGGTTTTCACTAACCTTGAACCAACCATGAACTATTTTAAAATCTCAAAAAACATTCCAAAATTCTTCAAAACCCTGCCAAACATCACTCAAACACTTGCATACATAAAACAGATTGACAAAGGATTACTTAATTGAAACAGTGGTGATATAAAAAACCACCATTCAGTAATAAACATGTTTTATAAAATTATTTCATTATCCTATTTCATTAAACCTCATACTTAACCTATTTTAATAATAACCATTCTATTCTATTATTATTATTTTTACAATTCAAAATGATAAAAAATTAAGTCAAACATATTATAAAATTTTAATTATACTTATTAATATTATAAAATCAATTTTATATAATTCTATACTTATAATTGGAATAATTTAATTTAAATTTAAACTCGTAAATGTGTTGGAAAAACTATTTTTCATGAAATGTATTTTTCCATCATAAGATGATATTACATTAATTATGTAAAAAAGTAATAATAAATAAATGAATTTCAAATAATATATATATATATATATTTAATATTAATTTAAATTAAATCATTCCTCAATTGGGGCTATTTTAACTAATTAGAATGGAGAAACACTATACACAATAAAATAACTATAGAAAATGTGCTTTTAAGCCTAAAACATGACATTATACTAAAATATAGTAAAAATATAATTTGAATGAAATTAATTAGATTAAATTTTACTAAATAAAACATATGTTACATTTTAATAAAATAAAATTAATGGTTGGGCTTTTAAATAACACAATTTATTAAAAGAAGTTATTATTTTACCAAAATCGGTATTTTTCAGTATTCATTGATAAACTGATCTTTTAGAAAACTCTAAAAATTTCACCCTATGTTAATATTGATTTTATGTTTTAAAAATTTATGTTAATTTTATTAAATAATATAAAATTAAATTTATAAATGTTCCAAAAATTACTTAATATATACAAAAATAAATAAAATCATTATTGAATGAAACATGTTTTTAGAGTATAAAATGACATCATTGATATTTATGTACATATTAATTATGAATGAATTAATAAAATTTATATTTTATATTAATTTTTGATATATTTGTTTAATATGGTTATTTCTATTTATAAAACCAATTTTAATGGATATGTTATGATGTTCGTGTTTAAATAATAATATGTTAATAACATATCATAGTTTGTTTAATCATAGTGTAGTTTGTTTTATATGATATCAAACATGTTTTTCATTTAAAATATCAAAGTGTTAGATTCAACCCCCTTTTTTAAATTCCATAATAAAAATTTTAACTTTTTCTTAGTAATCAAGGGTTTCCCATTTTAAAATTTATTTGTGGAAAACCCACATTATTAATACAGTTAATAAATCTTTATATTGAATGGAGTAAACAAAATTAAAAAGGTTTTTTAGACTCACTCATAAATATTTTTACAAGTAGAATAACATTGATTAGAAGTGAAAATATATAAATTTATTTAATGTTTAAATTATTATGGAGAGAGATAGAGACCATTGTTAATAAGAAAGTGAATGATCAATAGAAAGCAACAAGCACAAAACCACAAATTTTTTATTTATTACAAGACTAGTGATTCATCAGATATGAAGGTAGTAAGATTACATTTCATTCAATATCTTTTTATTATTGTTTACATATTCTTTTAATTTCTATAAATATAAAACTATAAAATATATTTACTTGACATTTTTTTATTCCACAAACACAATTTAATCCTTTTCTTATGCGTTATACAAATTTAACTTCACCTATTACTTAATTTAATAATTATACAATATTAATTTATTTTTAATGAATCTTTAAAATCTTGTTTTAATGGATTATAGGATTCATAAAAGAGTACAACACTTTAAATCCAATATTTATTTAAAAAAATGTTTAGCGAAATTTATGATAATAAAAAAATTATATGAATATATTAATCTCCTTTAAAAAATGAATGATTTAAAATAGATAATACCTTAAATCATTAAACCTATATCCAAAATAAACTTATTAACCTCAAAATGAAATATTTTTTTCCTCATAATTTCTATCACATCCTTCAACTTATATCTCCACAAAACATAATATCATTTTTCGAAATAATCCATTATAAAAAAATTAATAATATATATATATCATCCCAAAAAAATTTATAGAAAATATATCATTAATAACCTAAAAATCATAAACATTCAAAAAGATTATATCCTCTAAAATGTTTTGTAAGTTTGCTTTATATTAATCCACAACATCGTTTACGTGAAAATAATTTCATACTAACAATTACATCATATAGGACAATAGTATAATTCTCAATATTCCCACCCTTAATTTTGGGGTTGAATCCCCACAACCTTGCTAGATATGATGGTCTATCACCCAACATATTTTTTTTCAATTTTTTAAAATTTTGGAAAAAAAGTGATGGTCATATTCATAATTCATCGCAATATTATAACGTTTTAAAAAATACGATTATCATACTCCAAAATAACACCAACATATTCTTTTTTACGCTCAAAGGCATTCAATCCATCTTATTATTTAACCAAAAATCAATAAGTATAATTTTTTCTAATTACTGCAGCATCCATCACATATCAAATATTATCCTTTATTCAATTATTTTTTTTCTATAATATATATCCTTACCATTAAATCACCTTTCTTTGTTATTATTATCATCTAACATATTATTTAAATTTCTTAATGAAAAACTACTGAAGAATGATCCTTCAAAGATTCAGGCTTTTTATAACCATAATATCATTAATAAAAATAATTCAATGACAAGATTCTAAAATTCTAATACCAAAAAACTTCAATCCTTCTACTTTAATTATTATAATAATATATTCCATTAAGAATTAATTATTGTACATTTAAGATACATGGGTAATGACCAAGTCCCCCACATATATGACATTGAAAAGATTTTTGTGACTTAGGATGAACTGTATTTACTTTCAACTTATTAACTACACAAATAATATTTTTCAAAATTGGCCAATTTTTTCGATCCTTTCCAACACATAAATGATCTTCCTATTCCCTTAGTAATTTTCCAGGGTTCCTCTTACTAGCTATTATATATATATATATATATGAAATATTATATTCTTTTAATTGTCATTATTAACACTTGAAATTCCATGATATGATGTACTCCTATTTTATGACATGTTTTTGAAATTCAACGATGTTCCATTTATTAATCATATTTCAACATATCACATTCTGAATGATCATAATATGTCTTTCTTAAATTCCCATTAGTTTTGTAATATCATTAGAAAAATCATTACATTTCTCATCACATTGGTCGTTGGAATTCCTTATCCTATTTCAATCCATTAACTAAAAAAGAAAAATAATATGAGAATGAATTAACATATAAATGGAAAACATATAATCCTAGAATCAATAAATGAAAAATGATAAGTATATTTCAACTTATGAGTCTCTAGGATTGAAATTTTGTTATCCATGGTTAATTTTCCTATTATATTTCCAATCATAATAAACATTTAAATTAACCCATATTAATTTTTAAAGATTCTATAAATTTCCAAAAACATTACCCCCAAGTGTGTCAAACCAAGTGTGCATAAATACCCATTATCGTGAAATAATTTGTCTTCATGTCTATCAATATTCACCCTTTTGGAGTTATTACTCCCATACCCACATCCATTTTTATTATCTAGACATGAATATAATTGACTGGAACCCACAACCTCTATATATTACCACAAATCTTTGATAATTTGTTATATATTGTATTATCCTAATATTAATTCCTTGTTTTCTCAAAAAAAATATTCTAATAATGATCCTCAAATTTAGTAAACAAACCTTTTTACCAATTAAATATTCCTAATCCTTTTTCACATGTTATTGCAAGATATTAAAACATAAATATCCATTAATACAATACAAGGATCACAACTAATAGTTTATTTCGATGTCTAGGTTCATATTACATTTAAAGGATATTAAACCATGAAATACAAATTTTATTCATCATATCTATATCCTCAATCAATTTGAGCTCCTAAAAATTCATAAGACAATCGGGGGAACACATAAAAGAAACAGGTGAGTTAAAAATCCCAGTAAAGGAATAAAAATGTTAAGGAAGCATAAAATGTGAGTCAGAGGTATAACATAATATCATAAAAGGGAAGGATAGTGACTAATCACATGATATCATAACAAAAGTAACATTGTGTTATAATTTCATTGAATCATATGAAATGTGGATACAACATATCACATTATATAAACATGATTCAAGGATAATATCATAGAAAATATATAATGGTGGAAAAATCCCCAAATGGATTTGGATTACCACCTAATCCTGGACATGATGTCTCAAGAGACTAAACAAATTCCCAATGCATTTGATAAGTATTTGGGCTCATCCATTATGAAAATTCATGTAGTTATTGCACATTAATTAATTATTTATTACATAAGAATACATTTAATACAACCCAAAATATCAAGAACCCTGGTGTATTTGTTAATTAGGGAAGTAGAATAACCTATTGAATGTGGGATACACCAATATTTATGAAAACATATTTAGTATTATCTTAGATATAACTAAACCTTCCCTTAATACCTTCTTTGACAACCTATATATTCATTACAAATTAATTCACGATTTATAACATAATATTAAACATAATACAACTAAGAAGTTCAATAAGTATAGTGTATTTGAGAATTATGTCAATACCAAAATATAATGAACATGGGGTACAACAACATTTTTGAAAACTTCATTTACATGATCTTAGAAAGTATCAGTCCTCTGAAACAACATTGGATAACCTGGTGTTGTACATAAGAATGGGTTGAGCTATAAAGCCTAATAAAGGAATATAAAATAATCATAACAAAATCAATGTATTACATTATATGGAATAAATATTTAAATGGAAAAAATGGGTGAGGATAATAACTGTGAACAATAAGACAAGCTATAATATGCAAACATAAAGGCAACAAGGGATTGTGGCCACAAATTTAGACATGAAATCATAAACATGGGTTATGGATAACCATGAATACATCATATCATGGTTTAAAAAGTAACTTTATTTATTATGTTCACTCCAAAATCCATTAAATGAAGTCTCATGAGACTATAAAATTACCCAATGTGTTGGAGTTTTAAAAAATTCTGGTCACACATGTCACTTTCATATCATGTAAATGCTTAAGTGTGCAACATAGAATATTCAACATAGGATCCTATTTAATCATATTTGATTCCATGTTAAAGGATTGTAAAATAAATACATGTACTTACATAATCAATGAAGAATATTTATTTATAGGTGTATATCCTTCATTGGAAATAGCGATGGTATTTCACAATATAAAGGTTTGGCATGTAAAAAAGACAATGAATTTTTGGTAGCATAACAACTGTTCATAATGATTCATAAAATAGGTTAATTAGAAGGAATGGGGTCTCTCATTATTTGTACAAAAAAATTAAAATAAATGGTATTTGTAAAATAATATACCAACATTAGTAAATCTAAATACAAGTTACAAAATGAAGAACATTCTTGAATAAAGAGAAGAAGGAATGGATCCATTACAAAATTTTGGTCTAGTAACAGATTAGGTAAATGATATAATGATAGGGAATAGTCAATATCTCATTATTTGAAAATAATTTATATAGTAGATGAATATTTATGAAATCCTGGACAATTTAGATTCAAAATTGTAAATATAATAAAGGGACTTGAACTGAATATTAGATGAAGAGGTCCCTCTCTTTTGGTTTAGAAAATTATAGGACAATTTTAACAACATAACAGGTGTACATAAATGTTCATGGAGTGATTAATGAGAGTGAAATGGGTCTCTAACTACATGTAAATATAAATTTTAGAATAATGTATGTACAAAAAACCCCAACTTATAAAAAATATAAATTAATAGGAATAAGATAATAGAAGTTCATGAATAAAAAGAAGAGAATAAATTCCCTTGTATTGATAAATTATAAGATGCCAACCATTCATAGAGTTTCTCAAGATTACTTTCAGGTACTCTTTCAACCTTTTTTTATATATTTTTAAGGGTTTAAATTGGGAATTATTTGTGTAAAATTAGTGACATTGGAGGGGTTTTTGGTAGTTCATGGTTGGAACACTGTTTTCTAAAATGGTGTTCCCTACCCTAAAAAACATTGAAACCCTAGATAAACATGGATTTCATGATTGGGGCATAGTTGTGAAAAAAGTGTACCCTCTTAGTAGTGACAGTGAAACCCCTATGTGAGGTGCATTGTGAGTTAAAATGTGAACCCTATCTGAGGAAGCCAATAACATGTAAATAAATTCCACAAAAAAAATATTTTTAAAATTTAAAACCCATCAGTATTGACCTTGATTCAACCCCAATCAACCATAAATTTTCTCCTTTAGTTTTGGAAACTCTAGGATGGATTCTTCGTTCTCTTAGACTGTAACACCCCAGGTAAATAAAGAATATGGAATTTTCACATTTATCCATATTTTTGAATAAAATATTAATATTACTTTAAAGGGAACTCTATGCTTGAGGGTGTACCCAATACGCAACAACGAGTTTCTTGGGAATCTTACGTTGCAGTGTAATAATAAAAAAATATTATTTTAAATGGTATTTAATGCCTATCTATTGTAATGGTGGGAATTAATATAACTAACTACAAAATGATTATATATGTTTGTCAAATATTTTTACATTTTACAATGAATGTTAGAGGATTAAAATGTGAATGAATCCAATTTTAAGCGTAAACATTCTAACATTCTTTAAAAGGTCGATTAACCGCCTTTTGATGGCGAACATCTTTTAAATCCACTTTTTGACATTTTTAAGTGTTATATTTGAAAAAATAAAATACGTCTTTAGAATCAGGACATCTAAAGTTACTTTGTTTAAATTTTTGGTATTTTTTCGATAAAGTTCATTTTTTAATGAATAGTGAAAATGTGTATTTTAATTCAAAACCTGTTTTTAATAAAATTTATTTATATGATTAGATTATCATTTGACGTGGTTTTAAAGTGAAATCAGAATATATTTTCACCATTTAATATAATATTGGTTGTTGGAATTAATTTCATCTTGAAATTGGACTTAAACTAGTGTCAATCTTTTGATATTTATTGTTTCATAAAAACACGCTATTTGCTCTGATAGCGGGAATTAATTATTAAATTAATTAATGTAACTTATATGTTTTGAATTTTTTAAAATAAAAATAATTTTTGAATTCGGAATATCAAATATAGCTTAGATTTAATTTTTGGTATTTTTCTGGAAAACTTCAATTTTTTGATGAATAGTGAACCCACTAAGTGGTACTTAAAAAACTGATTTTTCGTTTAAATGAAAATTTACCACCTCTGTGTTTTGAATTTCAAAAATACAACATACATGGTTGTCATTAAAAAGTAAAATTTTAATTCAATGGGATTAAAATAATTTTTTTGGTGAATAGTAACTTTTATGTTTTCATCGCGATTAGAGGTAATTAATGTAGTTTAAGGTAAAAATAATGTTTTAATAATATTAAATGACCTAGACACATGTCCTACCCTAATCGTATGATTCATGTCCGACCAAGACAATCCATGGGTTATCTTGGGGACCCAATGGAGCCACTTTGGTTGGAAAATTACATTAATACATTTTTATTTAACGTTAAAATTAAAATGTCACAAACATGTGTTGTTTTACTAAAAACATTAGATGGGGTTATACAAGTCATATTTTTTACTATAAATTTTCATTATAAAGCTAAAACGATTTCCTACATCATGATAGTTTTTTTTATAATTTTTAGATATTAAATAAATTAATTTATTTATGACACCATGATGATGCAGTGATTACCTCATAAATGAACGATTTAAATAAAATGAGAAGATAGGGTGAAATATAAGTCTTACACTTGTCAAAAACCTATTAGATGGGTGGATTTCGAGACCTTATCACCTTTTCCTAGAAAAATATAATTTTGGGACCTTTGTAATCCGAAAATCATTTTATAATAAAGTAATATTTTATAACTTTCCAAGAGTGCCCCTCCTCTCCTCTTATAAAAGGCCCCCATCTCTACCACCAAACACACACCTCTAAAGCCTTTAGCTCGGCCAAACCCTTCCCATTTCATCTCTCCGCATCCCTCTCCTCATCATTGAAGCCTCACATTGGGCAAAATCCTTTCCAAGGAAGCCTTTGGGCTCAAATCAAAGAGAGTTACCCGATGTAAAGGTAATGTCTTCCCGTGTGTTCTTTTGTTTTATTTTTCTTCTCCAAACCCCTAAACTCTTTTAATTACTTTTTTTTGTAGCAACACCAGTATCTTAAATATTCTAGTATGTTGTTATAATAAGGTTTCTATCTTCACTTTCACACACCTCCATGTAATGGTTAAAGAAGATATTGTTTCTGTGGATGGCGAATTACAGCCTCACGAAACGATGATTGTTCAATATTATTTTAACACCTTTAAAGGTAGACATTAAGATGTCACTATAATTATATATGATATATAATATTTATATGTTTTCCTTAAGCTTCTATATTTTTCATTTATGGCATACCTTTATGGTTTCCATTATTGGTAAACGCGATATCTTCATTTTAGGAAGTGCGGACTACCACCCCCTCAAAGTGATTTGATTCGTTAATGCCATATGTGGGACATATAATGGATGGAATTAATGATATTAAATATTATATCCTACTGGAATTATAATACACCTTTATATAATTTCTATTTAATTTCATTGAATACAAAAAAAATGAAATGAAAGTAGCGTTCAAGCGTACGTACGGCTTACCGTCTCCATGAATGGTACATTTCATTTCTTATCTCCAAATGTTATGTACATTTATAAGTACATATATATAATGGATATATATGTAATATATTACATATAAATTAAGGATATCATTCTGTATTATAATATATGTATCCCTCATTTTGTTTTAATTCCATTAATATGACAAAAAAATGAAAGTAGCGTTCATGCGTACGTACGACCTACCGTCTCCATGAATGGTGCTTTTAATTCATTATCTCCAAATGCTATGGAATAGTATAAAATGAATATATACTGGATATATATGATATTTAAAGAATCAATACTATTCTGGATATGATTTACCTATAAGTACATGGAAAATTCTTTTCCAACAAGTTCGATTTTTAATCAAGTGCCGAACACCGACAAAAACGTCTAATATGAACTCACTTTTTTAACCAATTATTTTAATATTATAATATGTGATATTAACTGAATAATAATATTTAAAGTAGGTCCTTATGAAATTATAAATTGACCAAATTTTATTATTTAGGAGATTAAAGAACGATCGAGTCATGTCGGACACGAGGTAAGAGATCATACCCTTCTCTTTCTTTTTAAGTACACTCCTTTATGTAATTCCTTTTAAGCTCATCTTTCATATGATTGTGATGTTCTTTTATTTTACCCCTACTGTAATTTTTATGTTCATATGATGAGAGACATTATTTTTACTCAACAATCCATTTTGGATGTTTTGAGTGGCGTCGTTAGGCTGCCGAATTTTCGTAAGAGATCTAACCTCTCTCTTTCTTTTTAAGTACTCTCCTTTATGTCACTTCTTTTAAGCTTCTCTTTGTTATGATGGGGGATGTTCTTTTATATTCATATTTCTGTAAATTTTATTTTAATATGATGATAGATCTTATTTTATCTCATCAATCCATTTTTTGGAAGTTTTACGTGGCGCCGTTAGGCTGCCGAGTTTTCATAAGGGATTTCTCATCTCTCTTTCAGTCCTGTGAGATTTATGCTACATTTTCCACCATTTCCATTGAGTGGTGTATGTACTTACAATTATAATACTATTTTTGTAATATAATTTCATTTATGGGTATTTACATATTCATTGTATGACCCTTATTCAATGGGTGTACTTTTTGAAAGTTACACAAGTCGGTAAGGGAACCTTTCACCCTCCACTTTTTAAAAAACTTATTTTGTTATGTCTTTTAATTCACATACTATTATGTTGGGATATTTTATTCTATATCCTTATTGATGTAAATTTTATTTCCAAGTTATGAGATACCCTTTTTATCTCTCATCAACTCATTTTCTGAATTTTGATGTGACGCCGTTAGGCTGTCGAATTTTACCAAGGGAACTTTTTAAACCAATTTCGATTTCTTTAGGTTAAACAAGTAGTTATTGAATATGTTATCCTTTGAATTTTTGTGAATGACCTTTTATTGTTTTACACATAATATCCACTTATATTGGGTGTATTTATATTTTTCACACATAATTTTGAGATTGATTTATCCTTAATTTAAGGATACCTTCTTTATAAGGGATTTCATCACATTTTACATTTCTATTTAGACTTCATTGTTGTTTTGCACCAATTCACTCTTATATGGTGTATATACTGTCTTATGGACTATTATATCATGAATCCATTTATTCTCATGATATTATAAGGTTCATATTAAATGTTATTCCTCAGTTATTGTATTCAAGTGTCTCTAATTTTGGTAAAAACCCTTTAACCAAAATATCCCATTAAATGCTTTAATGATTTTTTCTTATTAATATCCATGTTTTCACAATGGTTTTAAGTATTTATTTATACAGATATTAATGGTTTAAAATGTTAAAATCATTAAGGTTGTATGGGACACTTTGATTCAAAATTCTCTTTATTAAATGTTTTAAATGGTTTTGAAAATGGTTTTTTTAATGGATTCATTATTTCAATATCCTAAAATGTTATATTGTGATTGGAATGTGGAAATGTTATGTTTCATTTATGCATGTTTTATGTGATGCATTTATGTTATGATTCTTGGGCATTGTTATGAAAATGGGTGGTTTCGTGATAAACTAAGGGCGGGTGAGCCCGATATAGCTCTCCAATGCATTGGGTAACACGAAGGGGTTAAACGTTATGGTTTCCTCGAAGAGATTTAGGGAATATACTGTGATGGGTATTCCAAACGTAACCAAGAGGGTTACTCCCGATGTAAAAATGTTATGAATGCCTCAAGTTACCTTTATGCCTTATGATTTCTATGATTTATTCACGATTTGATGAGGTATGTTAAAATGCTTATATTTTGTGAGTAAAGTATGATTTCATACAAAGAATAATGTTTTCTTTTCATACATTTATATCCCATAATGTGCTTTTTATGCCCATCCCAAGTTTTTGAAATTTTTTTCACAAGTCAAGGGAAAGTTTCATGATATGATGACAGTGTCAAGGAAGTGTCAAGAAAGAATTCATGTTTTATTTTAAATATGTTTCATTGATGGGAAAAAACGAATTCAATATTTTATGTAACCACTTTATTTAAATGTGGAATGTAAATCATGATTTATGATGCAATTCTATAAAACTCTAAACCTGAAAAGATCCTCAATGTGAATTATTCATTTAAATCAATATTAAGTAATTTTTAAGGACGTGGCCTTATAGTTTGTATCATAGGTCGGTTTAGATAACTTTAGAGGTTAGGGTATTCTCTAGGAACAATTGACATTACCATAATGGTTATGATTTTAGAAAGAGTCCTAGTTTTAGATAAAGTGAATGAGTAAGTATATCTTAGTGTTTATATTCCCTATTAGTACATGATGGTTATGTTGATATACTCACACTGACATTTCTGTTTTTAGTGAATGGATGGATCTAGCAGGAACCAAAGTGACAATAGGTTTGAAGTAAACTGTGGTGGTTCTCTGATTAAGAGACTGGAAGAAATGGGGGATTCAATGAGAAAAATCATGGTTTTTCTAAACCAACTATCAAGGAGTCCTGATCAACCACTTGTACCTTGGTATGTTCTGTAATGCATGATGTAAGATATGACCAATCGATGTGGAAGTTCATGTAATAATTTTAAAGGTAACCATTAGGGTTTATATGATCCTTACTTTTGAGGTAATTATGGGTTATTATATATTATGATGGAAAATGAAAGGCGTGAGATAAAACTGAGGTTAAAATAAGTTATGATTATTTTTGAAGATTTTATCTCGTTTTGGGGAATGTTTTAAGAATTATATAGTTTTGGAAAAAGGACAACACACAGACCGTGTGACAACCCGTCGCGTCGGACAAAGCTGCGGGAATCGAACCCACAACCAATGTGCAACTGGTATTTATCGCCTTCCACTAGAATACGTGAAGTCCCTGGTTAGTTTGACTAATCATTTTTAGTTAGATGATTTTAGGAATCAATAGTAAGATTATTTTGGGTTATCTATGGAAATGATTAACCTGTCATGGAGGATATGTGATTAGGTTAATTACATTTCAATGTGAGAATTTAAGAGAAACTGATGTTATTTGGAGATAAAAGTTAATTAGTACCTTGGAAGACTATGTGATTAAATCCTTCAAATATTTGGTTTTCAATATTAGTATGGTTTACTTTGAATAATTTTATGGAAAATTGTTTATCGAATGGTCTTCGTTGAACTTTGGGTTTTTTTGGACAAATTTTGGAGATTAACAATAGATTTTCTTTTTAATAAAGGATTATAATTTTGTGGATTATCTGATCTCATACTAACAATTTGGGTTTTGGATTTTCTCTAAAGAAATGGGAAATATATAGTTCTCTTCTGTGGATTAGGTGATTCTCAAGAAGTTGATTATAATACACTTAATGTGAACAAGTCTTCCTAAATACTCTTATTTTGAAGATAATATGAGTTTGATTAAGGAATCTATTAAAAGTTGAAAGTCTACGTGACAAGTAAGTATGTTTCATTATGATTTAGTTAAGATCAAAAATAAATTCCTCAATGAAGAGTATCTTAAAACCAAAATGTTGTCTGTTAACATTTCCTACTGGGGAATCGAATACCGTTTAACCCATCACAAGTTTGTGATTTTCTTATGGTTAACTTTCTCCTAGACATGTTTACTATCACTATCCATCAGAACATGACCCTTTGTTTTTTTCATCCATGTCAATATTTTCATACATGGAATCCTAGTATGGGTTAACACGAGTGACCTTTTTACTTCTCTTTCTTTATTTTAAAGTGATTGTTTTACGGACTCTTGTTCCGATGTGGGATTTTCAATGAAGTTTCCAAGCCCAATTTTAAAATTGCGAGGATGCAATTCCTAAAAGGGGGGAAGGATGTAACACCCTAGGTAAATAAATAATATGACATTTTCACATTTATCCATATTTGTGAATAAAATATTAATATTAATTTAAAGGGAACGCTATGCTTGATGGCGTACCCAATACGCAATAACGAGTTTCTTTGGAATCTTACGTTTCAGTCTAATAATAAAATAATATTATTTTAAATGGTAGTTAATGCTTAGTTGTTGTAATGGCGGGAATGAACAGAACTAACTAAAAAATGATTATATATATTTTTCAAATATTTTTACTTTTTACAATAAATGTTAGAGGATTAAAAATGCAAATGAATCCAATTTTAAGCATAAACATTCTAATATTCTTTAAAAGGTCGATTAACCGCCTTTTGATTGTGAACCTCTTTTAAATACACTTTTGACACTTTTATGTGTTATATTTGACAAAAAAAAATTCTTCTTTAGAATCGGGACATCAAAATTTACTTTGCGTAAATTTTTTGTATTTTTCCGATAAAGACCATTTTTTAATGAATAGTGAAAAATGTTGTATTTTAATTCAAAACCTCTTTTTAATCTAATTTATTTATATGGTTATATTATATTTTTAATTGGTTTTAAAGTGAAATTATAATATATTTTTACCATTTAATCCAATATTGGTCGTTTAAATTAATTTCATCTTTAAATTGGACTTAAACTAGTGTCAATCTATTGATACTTAATGTTTCATAAAAACACGATATTTGCTCGGACAACAGGAATTAATTATTAAATTAATTAATGTAACAGATATGTTATGAATTTTTTAAAATAGAAATCAATTTTGAAATCGGAATATCAAATATATCTTAGGGGGAATTTTTGGTATTTTTCTAGAAAACTTCAATTTTTGATGAATAGTGAAACCACTAAGTGGTACTTAAAAAACGATTTTTTCATTTAAATGAAATCTTACCACATCTTTGTTTTGAATTTCAAATATACAACATACATGGTTGTCATTAAGAAATAAAATTTGGTTCAATGGGATTAAAATAATTTTTTTGGTGAATAGTAACTTTTATGTTTTAATCACGATTAGAGGTAATTAGTGTAGATTAAGGTAAAAATAATGTTTTAATAATATGAAATGACCTAGACACAAGTCCCACCCTCATTGGATGAGTCATGGACGAAACAAAAATCCATGGGTCAACTTGGGGACCCCATGGGGCCACTTTGGTTGGAAAATGACATTAATACCTTTTTATTTAAAGTTAAAATTAAAATGTCACAAACATGTGTTGTTTTACTAAAAAAAATTAGATGGGGTTATACAAGTAATATTTTTGACTATAAATATTAATTATAAATCTAAAAAGATTTCTTACATCATGATAGTTTTTTTATAATTTTTAGTTATTAAATAAATTACTTTATTTATGACACCGTGATGAAGCAGTGATTACCTCATAAATGAACGATTTAAAAAAAATGAGAAGATAGGGTAAACTCTAAGTCTTACACTTGTCAAAAACTTATTGTAAGGGTGGATTTAGAAACCTTATCACCGCATCCTAGAAATATATCCTTTTGGGATCTTTTTAATCTGAAAATCATTTTATAATAAAGTAATGTTTTATAACTTTCCAAGAGTGTCCCTCCTCTCCTCTTATAAAAGGCCCCCACCTCTACCACCTTACACACACCTCTGAAGCATTTGTCTCTGCCAACCCATGCCCATTTCATCTCTCCATATCGATCTATTCATCATTGAATCCTCACTTTGGGCAGAATCATTTCCAAGGAATCCTTTGAGCTCAAATCAAAGAGAGTTACCCGATTTAAAGGTAATGTCTTCCCTTATGTTCTTTTGTTTTATTTTTCTTCTAAAAACCCTTAAACTATTTTTATTAATTTTTTTTTGAAACAAAACCAGTATAGTAAATATACTAGGATGTTTTTATAAGAGGTTTTAGAGCTACACTTTCAGACACCTCCATGTAATGGTTAATGAACATATTGTTTCTATTGATGGCGAATTACTGCCTCACGAAACGATGATTGTTCAATATTATTTTAACACCTTCAAATTTGGACATTAAGATGTAACTATATTTATATATGATATATAATATGTTTATTTTTTCCTTAGGATTCTGTATTTTTTATTTATGGCATACCTTTATGGTTTCCATTATGGGTAAACACGATATCTTTATTTTAGGAAGTGTGGACTACTGCCCCCTCAAAGTCATTTGATTCGTTAATTCCATGTGTGGGACGTATAAAGGATGGAATTAATGGTATTAAATATGATATCATACATGAATTATAATATACCATTATATCATTACTATTAAATTCCACTGAATACAAAAAAAAAATGAATGTAGCGTTCATGCGTACGTACGGCTTACCGTCTCCATGAACGGTACATTTCATTTCTTATCTCCAAATGTTATGTACTATTATAAGTAAATATATATAATAGATATATATTTAGTATATTACATCTATATTATTGATATCATTCTGGAATTATAATATATATATCTCTCATTTTGTTTTAATTCCATTATTATGAAAAAAAAATGAAAATAGCGTTCATGCGTACGTACGACCTATCGTCTCCATGAACGGTGCTTTTAATTTTTTATCTCCAAATGATATGGAATAGTATAAAATGAATATATACTGGATATATATGGTATTTAAAATATCAATACTATTCTGGATATGATGTACCTATAACTACATGGAAAATTCTTTTCCAACCAGTTCGATTTTTACTCATGTACTGAACATCGACAAAAACGTCTGATCTGAACTCACTTTATTAACCCATTATTATAACATTATAATATGTGATATTAACTGAATAATAATATTAAAATTATTTCCTTAAGAAATTATAAATTGACAAAATTTTATTATTCTGGAGATTAAAGAACGATCGAGTCATGTCGGACACGAGGTAAGGGATCCTACCCGTCTCTTTCTTTTTAAGTACACTCTTTTATGTTATACCTTTTAATCTCATCATTATTATGATTGGGATGTTCTTTTATATTACCCCTACTATACGTTTTTATGTTAATATGATGAGATACCCTATTTTTACTCATCAATCCACTTTGGAAGTTTTGAGTGGCGCCCTTAGGTTGCCGAATTTTCGTAAGAGATCTAACCTCTCTCTTTCTTATTAATTACTCTCCTTTATGTCACTTCTTTTAAGCACCTATTTTTTATGATTCGGGATGTTCTTTTATATTCCTATTTCTGTAAATTTTATTGTAATTTGATGAGAGACCCTATTTTATCGCATCAGTCCATTTTTGGATGTTTTTAGTGGCGCCGTTAGGCTGCCGATTTTTTCGTAAGGGATTTTTCATATCACTTTCAGTCCTGTGAGATTTATGCTACATTTTCCACCATTTACTTTGAGTGGTGTATGTACTTCTCATTATTATACTCTTTGTGTAATATAATTTCATTTATGGGTATTTACATATTCATTTTATGACCCTTCTTCAATGGGTGTACGTTTCGAAAGTTACCCAAGTCGGTAAGGGAACCGTTCACCCTCCTCTTTTTAAAAGACTTCTTTTTCTATGTATTTTAATTCACATACTATTATGTTGGGATATGTTATTATATATCATTATTGATGTAAATTTTATGTCCAAGTGATGAGATTCCCTTTTTATCTCTCATTAACTCGTTTTCTGAATTTTGAAGTGACGCCGTTAGGCTGTCGAATTTTACCAAGGGAACTTTTTAACCCAATTTCGATTTATTTGGGTTCAACATGTAGTTATTTAATATTTCATCCTTTGAATATGTCTGAATGACCTTTTATTGTTTTATACTTAATATCCACGTATATTGGGTGTATTTATATTTGTCACACATAATTTTGTGATTGATTTATCCTTAATTTTAGGATACCTTCTTTATAAGGGATTTCATCACATTTGACATTTCTTTTGAGACTTCATTGGTGTTATGCACAAATTCACTATTATATGGTTTATAGACTATCCTTTGGAATATTATATCATGAATCCATTTATTCTCATGATATTATAAAGTTCTGATTATTTTTTATTCCTCAATAATTGTATTCAAGTGTCTCTAATTTTGGTAAAAACCCTTTAACCAAAATATCTCTTTAAATGTTTTAATGATTTATTCTTATTAATATCCATGTTTTCAAAATGGTTTTAAGTATTTATTTATATGGATATTAATGGTTCAAAATGTTAAAATCTTCAAGGTGGTATGGGACACTTCGATTCAAAAATCACTTTATTAAATGTTTTAAATGGTTTTGAAAATGGTTTTATTTTTGAACGGATTCATTATTTCAATATCCTAAAATGTTATATTGTGATTGGAATGTGGAAATGTTATGTTTACTATATGCATGTTTTAGGTTATACGTTTATGTTATGGTTCTTGGTCATTGTTATTAAAATGGGTGGTTTCGTGATAAACTAAGGGCGGGTGAGCCCGATATAGCTCTCCAATGCATTGGGTAACACGGAGGGGTTAAATGTTAACGTTTCTCCGAAGAGATTTAGGGAATATACTGTGATGGGTATTCCAAACGTAACCAAGTGGGTTACTCCCTACGTAAGAATGTTATTAATGCCTCAAGTTACCTTTATGCCTTATGATTTCTATGATTTATTCATGATTTGATGAGGTATGTTAATATTATTATGTTTTATGAGTAATGTATGATTTCAAACAAGGACTAATGTATTATTTTCATACTTTTATATCCCTTACTGAGCTTTTTATGCTCATCCAATGTTTTTTAAATGTTTTTCACAGGTCAAGGGAAAGATTCATGATATGATGATAGTGTAAAGGAAGTGTCAAGAAATAATCCATGTTTTATTTTAAATATGTTTCGTTGATGGGAAAAAAAGGAATTCTATATTTTATGTAACCACTTTGTTTAAATGTGGAATGTAATTCATGATTTATGATCTAATTCTCTAAAACTCTAAACCTGAAAAGATCCTCAATGTAAATTATTCATTTAATTCAATATTATGTAATGTTTAAGGCCAAACCCTTATATAGACATCATTAATTGTGAATTAATGAACATGTTTATTAATCTACATATCTCATGGTATGTGATTACATCATATTTGGATTCATCTATCTCTCATCTCTCTTCCTGGATGAAGAGTGTTGTTTTGTTATCCTGATGGGAATTGATTTTATATAGGATATGAAAGATATATTTAAATTTTATATTGATTCTATTATTTGGTTCAAGAAATCCTTCTTCATAATGTTATTGATCATTCCACTTTAACTGGGTAATTCTGTTGGAAAATGCTCATTATTGATCCTGTGGTAGGTGGTTCAAATTGGAAATACCATAGTCTTGACACATAATTTCATGTATTTATTGTTGATTTTAAACTTACACACCTGGAAGTTGAATATTTAATTGGATTAATTAATTTTTTAATTTCTTTATGAAACCATGTTATGGATTAATTGATTTTCCATGCGATAATGAAATGGGCTGAACTTGGGCAATTGAATTTGGTCAATTGATGGGACTATGGATTTGGATGATTAAGGGAATGTTTAATTGATAGAATAATGTTAATTAATAAATGGTTGAATTAAACATAAAGGGTAAATGGTTTAATTTATTAGGTAATGATAAATGGATTAATGGAGACTTTTCATATTATTCTATGTGATTAAAGTGTTGAACAAGGTTTGTATTGATAATTTAAATGGTATACAATGATTTGAAATGATTATAGTAGGTTTAATTATGATTAAAATTGATAAATATGATATGTGTGAAATATGTGGTTATTTTGATATATGGGTTTTGGTACATGGAATGATGCTTCAAATACCCACGGTTTCCTGGCCATGGTTTTTAGGCCCAAATTCATGCATGTGATAATGAGTGTGGGACACAGAATGATGTTTAAAAATAACACTTGTTAATGATTGATAAATAGGTTTGGGGACATATACTGATGCTTCAAATACCCATGAGGTCTGTTCCACGAAATTCTTGGCCCAAAATGTTGGCATTAGACTATGGTTCCATGTAGTCGTAATATAAATTGATATAGAATGATTGATAAATGAAAACCCTTCTGAAATGATGAATTTTTTTATCAACATTATATACCATGGGGATATTTCATGATCCTGCATGGGCCAAAGTAGGTATTTTCGGTTCATGTGTCATCATAATCCCGAGATATTTATCATGTTAATTCAAGAATAATTTAATTGGTAAGCTACTTATTTTATAACTTTTACTTTATTCTTAATGCAACTGGATACAATTTTATGTAATATATAATGTTTTAGACCCCATTTGTGGTGGCCTAATGATTTGAACTCACACCTTACTAGGACAGCCTGATTGGTACCCAAATAGACTTCATGGTAGCATAATAGTACAAGGTTAAGATCCATATGTTAGATAACTGATTTATGATGGAGCATGGATGAGAGAACCAAACATAGTGTTGGGAAACACTTATAGTTTTTATTTTCTATTTTTTTTGTTTAATTTTTACTCGTGAAAAAATTATTTCATGAGATATATAGTACTTTTGTTTTGGTTATTATAGATGTTTTTCATCTTGGGATACTGGTAATAATCTGTTTATTGTTATTATCTGTTGGATATTGTTTATTTATTTCTAATAATTTTCTTATTTTATTAAGAGTTTATAGCATACTAATGTAATATATTCAACCCTTGTAGCTATTCAGAAGCCTCTTATGTATGCGGAGGCACTCTTGAGGTCACGTGACCAACCGTCTCAGACACCAGGGTTTGCACCAGTGGTGGTACATCAGAAAGTAATATCATAAAGGTTTTTATTGTCATTAATTTTTTATTACTATTTGGGAAAGTTATAAAAGAGATTAGAATGATTTGGGAATTTTTTAGGAGCTCGTACATGAGTGTACCTAACCCATGTGTTAGTGTAAAAGCTAAGTACATAAGGTGGTATTATTATTATTGATGTGTGTTGTTACAATTGAATGTTATTTTAACTTGAGTGATGAACATTTTGTGTGATGTGATTATTGTTTCTAATATTTTATGATATTTATCTTGTGGACTAGTATGGAATGAGTGGTGAGTATGAATGCCTCATTATAGGCCCTAAGAAATATTATGTTACATGCATCATTTTTGGAAAAAATTAGAAAATTTTGTGTTTGGTTAAGTTGTTGAAATAAAAATGATTCTCTTTAATTGTATGAAATAAATGAAAAGGTTTCCTAATTTGAAGTCAAAAATGAAAAAATGAAGAATGAAATTTTGAAAATAGAAAATAGGTGTCCAATGAGATACTTGAATAATGATAATGATTTTACCCTTTTGCAGACCTAGACCTGGAAGAGGGATTGATAAGGGTAGTGATAGTGCATTATTTTTGACCTTATAGTAGGTTTGGAGGGGTCAAATGTTATGGATTATTGTGAATCCCTCTTACATAATTGTGATAATGTTTTTTATTATTTCCTAAGACGTGTGTTTGAAATTATAGAGAAATGGATCCATGATGATTCTAGTTGATATGAAGACATTAGGAAATATCTATAAATGATCCTTCAATAATAGAACATGGGGATCTGATAGTGATTGATGTGTAAGTTGGAGAGTAGTTATATGAGTAATTTTCTCATTTTATGCAGTTTTATGATAGAGACCCATGGAGGGTAGTAAAGAGTATGTCTAACATTACATGGGAGTTCTAATTTCAATAGCCTTTGACTACCATTAGAGATAGTGGATCTAAGGTAGCTGAGTTCTTGATTGAGTCTATGTAGATGATCCAAGACCAGCTGGAAAATTATACATAGAAGAGATACAAGACAACTAAATAATTGTTTTGTGGTTAGGTGGTGATTTTTTGGGACATATAGACTTAATACGGAATGCTATACAATAAGTATTAGAAGTAATTTTAGGAGAAGTTCATGGAGTATTTTTACCCAATGAAGATCAAGTAGGATAGGGTAGTTGATTTTATAATGTTGATTGAGTGGAACATCTCCTTGATGGAGTATACTAGATGTTTCTCAGATTTATAGTGATGTGTTCCAACATCAGAGCCTCGAACTTGCAGTAAGATGGTACCAATAAAATTTATACAAGTACACCTCATAGGTGTGTAGTGATGGAGAAGCTAGGAAACCCCATAGTATGAGAAGGGGGTATTCTACACCTTACTAACCTAGATTCTTTAGTTTTGATGGACATGGAGGTCGAGTTAGTGGATGAGATAATTCTTGGAAAGATCACCGGTATTAGTAGAGTGGTGCAACTAAGGGGACTCATACTGCATCACAAGGAAGAGAGGTAGGACAGTTTCATGTCATTCATCCAACACTTATGGATAGGGAGGGTGGACTATTGATATTTATAGGTACTATTCTATTACCTTCAATACTTTCTGGTGAATTATTTTATACAATATGCTCTTAAACATTTATATCTACAAAACTTGTGAATGGTTTCAGTCTAGATGTTGTGTTTTTGAGTGGGGTTTTGATGATCGATGCACATTTAGAAGTTTGGTGGGGATGCAATTTTTGTGCAATGGGATTTCTATCCATGGAGGGGAGTTTTCCTTTTTTTAGATCTCTACATTATTTATATGTTAGGATTTGAATTAATGTTGGGTATAGACTGATTAATATCATAATGATACCACATGTATTATTTATACCTAATATTTAATATTACAACTACTTAGTGATACAATTTTGTTCATCTTGGTGAGTGGGATATCTAAGAAGGTCATGATGGTTCATTTCATCATCAATCTGGGAATACCACCACCCATGTTTTTGTATCATTTTGGATGAAGTGAGTGTAATGTTGGATGAATTTCCACCTATATTGAACTTGTATTAGTATGTTTTTTCTTGAAGAATTATCAAGGATTTCCTATTAGAGATATGTATAATATATAATGGATCTCTTGTTTAGCATTGATTAAATTTCTATTCCACTATATAGAATAGAAAAAATGAAGTTTCAAGATCTCAAGAATCATCTAGAATATTTGATGGATATTGGGTTTATCCATCAAATAATGTTACCTTGGGGTTCTCTATTGTTTTATTCAACATAAGGCCAATAGAAATTTACTATTATGTGTTGATAACAAGATGATGAACCAAATGATTCTGAAAAACCAATATCATATTCCTCATTTTGATGAACTATTTGAAAAGTTGGGTGGAGGTTGTTTCTCCTAAAAGATTTAATTGAGATCAATGTATCACCAGTAAAGTGTTTGATCTTTTTATATACTGAGGAATTCTTTTCAAATATGGTATGACCTTTGTAAGTTAGTTCTGATGTTGTTAGGGCCAATGAATGATACAAATACATTTTTGGACTTTATGAATTCAACCATACACCCAAACCTAGATATGTTTTGGGTTTTGTTTTTGGATGACACCATGGTGTACTACAATACTCATGAAATTCATTCCCAACATGTTGACATTGACAATATTATTTTGGAAGAGCTTCAACTATACTAAAAGTTGTTTAAGTGACAATTATAAATTCATCAGGTACAATTCGTAGGCTATATCATCTCATAGGATGGTGTGTTAGTGGATCCAGAGAAGGTTCAAAAAGTAGTTTCTAGGGAGAAACCCAATAATATATTTGATATCCATTTATTTATAGGCTTTGCAGGATATTATCAGACATTCATCCCAGAAGTTTCCATCTTAGAATCACCTATTTTAGGATTGATAAAGAAGGGTATAATGATTTAATGGTATGAAGAATCTGTGGATTATTTCCAAAAGATAATGATAAATTTGACTATTGTTCCAATATTAATATTTCTCGAGCCATATGAGGAGTACATATTGTTTTCTGATGCATCTGTCATAAGATTTGGACTAGTTTTGATGTAGGGAGTTAATGTATTGATGTATGGGTTATGTTAGTTGATTCCATAAGAATGGAACTACCATATGCATGAACATGAGTTAGAGGAATCTATTTATGACTTGAATTATTGGTCTCATTATATGCTGGGTTATACTTTTAATATGTATCCCGATCACAAGAGAATAATGTATATCATTATTTTGCAATATTTGAATATCTGGTAGTGTGGATGGGTTGAGTATATGTGGTCCATTTATTTTGAACTAGAATATACACCCATGAAGGGAAATAATGTTTCTGATTCCTTAGACATGAATAAACAGACTCATGAAGTTCACAAGTCTAGTGCTATGTGGAAAATGATGACCTTAACCAGATAAGATGCATGTTGTGGTTCAGGAGGTCCAAGAGAAGATGAATATCATATTTGAATCAAAGGATTACACACATCTGAGTGAGATCGAAGAGAGGTAGAATGAGGATATAGATTGTTTTCACTTGAGGAAAATCCTTGAATTTTGGGATACACCTTCTAATTAAACTATATATGGGGATGAGATTATCTATATCTGAGGCCATGTAGTTTTTCCTATGAGTATATGGGAGGAGCTGATTCATGAATTCCATTCGTCAAAATGGGTGGTGCAACAAGGTTTTACCAAAATATATTATGACCAACATAAATATTATTGGTGTCTAGGCATGAAAAAGGATATTTTAGGGTCTGTGACATGATATTACAACTGTCAATAGGTGAAGGTTGAGCATCAATGACATGGTTGTTTATTATAGCTATTTTACCTTCTGTAATTGTAGTGAGATAACATTACCATAGAATTCATGGTGGGTCTTCCAAGGAATCCATTGAATAAGGATGATATTTGGGTGGTTGTTGATCGACTATCAAATATAACACATTTATTTCTTATGTTGTATTATTTCATAGATGATAAGTTATGAGAATTGTATGTTCAATAGATATTCCATGTCCAGAGTATGTCATAGAGAATCGTTTCAGATCATGAATTACATTTTACTATCACACATCTTGGAATTCTTATATAAGGTGGATGGTACACAATTATTATAGAGTATGAAAGTCAACCAACATACTGATGGGAAGTTGTAACATAACATACAGGTGCTTGAGGATATTCTTTGAGTGTGTTTGCAGGCCTTTGGTGGGACTTGGGAGAAGCACCTAATTCATGTTGACTTCACATATAACAATAGTTATTAGGAGACTATTCATATAGAACCAAATGTTTCTCTTTATGGTAGGCTATACAAATCACCTCTATTCTAGATAAAAGAAGGTGATTTAGAGCTGTTGTGACCAAGCCTTAAGTAGGAGATGTCATAGTATAATCGATTGATTTAGAAACATATGGATATGGAACAAGGAATCCGAAAGTTGTATTCTGATAGACATCGATGACCCATTGATTTTATGGTGGGAGATCAGGTTTTCCATCTAGTGTATCCAAGATTAGGTCATTGTAAGATTTGGAGACATGGAATATTGGAACCGAGGTTTGTTGGACTGTTTGAGGATGTGGAGATAATTGGGTTAGTGGTGTACCAATTGGTTCTTCCATATAAATAAAGGGCTTTGATTTTTTTTCAAGTGTCATAACATCGATGGTATCACCTTGAACATTCTCATGTGATCTATGTGATGATGTAGAGATTGAGACTGATAAATCCATTGAGGATCATCAGATTCATGTTATGGATCATATTGACAGAGTCTTGAGTGGGAAGACTGTGTCGATCATTCTTGTATTGTGGAAACATATACATCATAAAGAGGAATCATGGGAGATAGAAGTGGACATGTAGGCTCAGTTACCTAAAATATTGACGCAGAATTTTAGAGATGCTTGGGAGTGTATCTTGAGGACGAGTTGTTATAAGTTGGGGAGATTGTAAGATCTTGAAATTTTTTAATGTTATCTTGAGATTATTTTTAGGAACTATTTTAACCTCATTTTGGTATATCATGTTTTGGTTTTAATTTTGGGAGCAATTAAAAATTTCTTGATGGGTTTTGGGTAGTGCACAATTGGCCCACAGTTTTTCCAAACTATGTCCCCTACCGAAACAAACTCTGAAACCCCAGATAAATGTGAATTTAATATCTTTCACATGGTTTGGAAGACTGTTTTCCCTATTTGTAATAACAGTTTGACCCCTATGTGAGGTGCACTGTTAGGGTTCACGGCAACATGAATCGTAGACCCTATCCAAGGAAACCATGACCACAAAAATTTATTCCCTGAAAAATTATTTTAAAAATACCATACCCCTTGTTTTAACCCTGATAAAACTCCAATCGACCCTAACATTTGTTTCTTCAATATTAGAGCCTCCGAGATAGATTACTATGGTTCACAAACACCATTCATCATGAATTAGTTATTGGATTGAAGAATATTTACCTCTCCTGATATGTGATTCTTTCCCACCTGGATTCATCTCTCTCCCATCTATCATAACAGGAAAATAGGAGAGTTTTCTTATCCACTTGAAATGTATTGATTGAGTTCATGATAGATACATTTCCATTTTTTCTATAATCATGGATTTGGTAATAGATCTTTTTATTCATCATGTTCATGATTGTTTCATTTCAAGTTGGTAATTTCATTAGAAAATGATCGTCCACGATCTTGTGGTAATTAGTCAAAATTGTAAATCCCATAGTTTTAAAATTTAAGTACATGAATATATTGTCTTATTTAGTTTTCCATAGTTGCAAAATAAATCTATAATTAGCATAATGAATTTTAAAATAATTATTAGAACCATGGGTTTGAATAATTTATTTTCCATGTGATAATTAAATTGGTTGAACTTGGGATATTGATTTTTTTAATTGATGGGATTGTGTATTAGGATGATTAATGGAATGTTTAATTGATTGAATAATGGGAATTATTATAGGGTTGGATTAACCATAAATTGTTAATGGTCTATATGATTATGTATTGATAAATGGATTTATAGTGTATTTTTATATTATTCCTTGTGATTAAAGTGTTGAACCAAGTTTGTTTTGATAATTGATATGGAATAGCATGATGTAAAATGTTGATAATTGGGTTAATTATGGTTAAAATGATAAATGCGACTTATTGGAAATATGTGATTGAAGTGATATACTGGTTGTGGGACACATGAGTATGCTTCAAATAACCATGGGGTCCTTTCCAGGGCGTTCTAGGATGAAATACATGCATGTGATTGTGAGTGTGGGACAAAGACCAATGATTCAGAAGAGCACTTTTGTCTGATTGATAAATAGGTTTTGGTACATAGACTAATGCTTAAAATACCCATGTGGCCCAAGCCATTGTGTTTTATTCCTTAAATGTTGGAATTGGAAAATGTAACACTCGAGATTTTTATGAGTAATATTTTGTTTTTTATATATCATCAAAAGAATCTTTCATTACACACCTGCTTGGCTTACTTTACATGAAATCTCAACCTTCCTCGATAGCTTGCGTTGTACGCAATACCGAGTTTCACTAAACAACGTTATGCTATTAAAATATTATTAAAACTAGCCGTTATGAATAGTAATAACCACCTTTTGAAATTATATAAATTTTATTTTTCAAAATGGACTTTATTTTTGGATTCGGAATTCCGAAATTAGCCTAGGTTGAAATTTTGGTATTTTTCTGAAAACTTTCAATTTTTGATGAATAGTGAAACCACTAAGTGGTAGGTTAAAAACTGAATTTTTCATAAAACTTATTTTTACCGCTTCGGTGAATGCAATTTCGAAAATCCGACAGACACGGTTGATATCAGTAAGTAAAATTTGGTTCAATGAGATAAAAATAATTTTTTTGGTGAATAGTAACTTTTTACTTTTTTTACCGCGGTTAATAGTAAATAGGGTAACTAAGTGTAAATATGATATTAATATTACCCTAACACATGTCCTAATTCTATTGGATAAGTGTAATTCGACCAAAAACAACCTTATAAATAAAATATGACTATTTAGGCCCACTTGAGTTAGATTAGGACATTTATTATTAATTTATTTAATGAAGGGTTAAAATCGTTAAAATCAAAGTTTAATAAGTAAATCATTTTTAATATGGGGTTATACATACGATAAATTCAACAATAAATATTCATTAGAAAGTTAAAAAGATTTCCTACATAATGGTATTTTATTTATAATTTTTAGACACTATATAATTTAATTTATTTATGACACAATCATGATGCAGTAATTATCTTATTTATGAAATATTGACATAATTGATGTTATAAACACCAAAATAAATGTAGTTTGAGTCTTTTTATGAATTCCACTAATTTTCTAGGTTACTATGATATATTATTGATGATTTAATCAACTTGGTTCGAACATATAATTCTTTTATGACTTTCACAAAAATCATATATCAAATAGTGCCAAAATTGACACAAAATAGTTTTTAAATAAAATATTATATTATTAATTGTTATTTTATTCTTAAAAATCTAAGGTTCGGCCAAATGACAAAGATAAAGATATATATATATTAATAATAAAAAATTTGGGGTTCGTTTGGCATGTTATAGTAAGTGTATTAACCATATAGTGAAAGAAAACAGAAAGACATGGTAAAAGTTAAATTATTTAACTGAGATTTAAATCTAATTGATAAGGTTAAAATAATATCCTAAACTTGTCTAAATCCTATTGGTTGATATTATTTCGACCCATCCCCACTTTATCTTCGAAATAAGACCCATTGGAACCATTATAAACCGATTTTGACTTTAATATAAAATAATATTTTGAGATATTCCTAAGGTGCCCCTCTCCTCCCTTATAAAAGGTCACCTCATCCCCCTCCTCCTCACACCAATTTGAGAACTCAAGCTCGGCAAAACCCTTCCATTTTCTCCTCTCCACTTCCCTAGAATAATCCTAGAGGTCCTGGTCTTATTCAAAGATCAATCTTAGTTCCCTAAGTGGAGGATTCAAAGAGGCATTCCAAAGAAGAGGTAATATCCGTTACCGATCTTTTCAATTTCTTTCTTCTTCAACTTCTTCTTCTTTAGTTGTTTCATGATAAAGTAATAACATCAGTATTAATTACATTCTTATATGTTATTATAAATATGAAACAACCCTAATTCACCTTATATCCATCCTACGGAAAAATGAAATCACCGCGCGTGCGTACATACGGAATACCGTCTCCACGCCGTGGTGTAATCTATTTTCCACCACCACATTACAAGGATTGGTATAATGGTGTAATGAGTAACTATTTATGATTATTATAAAGTAATATTGATACTGAAATAATATATATATACTCCAATACAATTCCATGATCATAGAAACAATATCATCACCAGTGCGTACATACGGAATACCATCTCCATGATGTGATGCGACTCGTTCTACATGATCATCATTACATAGTAATTATATAAATGAATTTAATGAATAAATATGATATATGTTACACTAATACCATTCTGGATATAAGGTATCTATAACCTTAAAATAAGAATAAGAATGTATTCGGCAAAACATGCATAAGAACAAAAGGCAATAAAGACCCGAGTAACAAGTAACAATGAAATATTACTAACAAGAAGCTAAGAATATGACCATATATGATATCATATCAATATGTATGATTCTGGAATAAGTCAATAACATTATTTAAACCATTATACAGGAGCTTCGGACACGTACAAATCAAATCGGACCTTAGGTAAGGGAAATATCACAATCTCATTTTTATCTGAGATTGTTTATTCGTAAGTATTTACTGGGGTGTATTTTATCATCCACATCCATGTTCCCTCAATATATAATATTGTTTCCATCCACTTAAAATAGTTTAAATCCAATTTTACCCTTCGGTGAGTTTTTAGTAAAGAATATGAAAGGAATCTTTTGTCGTTTTTTCGTACGAGGTACTTTTTGACTTTTCCGACAAAAGTACGAAGAATGTTTTTTTAACTTATACGGCATGAATGGATTTTTAAAACATTATTTCCAAGAAGCTTCCTTTACAAGTTTTCAAGTTTATTTTTAATCAACTTCTTTTAGTTTATAATTTTATGACATGTTAAGAAAAGAAAAGTGTTTTTGAAGAAGAAAGGATATTTTCCTCAAAAATGGAGTTCAAGTGTTTTATCAAAATTATTTTCCATCTAAGATAATAAAAAGTTATGTTTTTATCCCTATTATTAAATTCATTTGATTATGTTGTGATGGAATTATTTTTATGAAGTCATTTACCTTATATGATTTGTTTTATGATGTCATGATGTTTCAAGAATCCCATTTTTGTTACATGTGTTATGCGATGATGTATGATTTATGATTATGTGGCACACATTAGAAAGGATTCATTATAAGATGGGTGGGACCTATATCTCCCTCCAATTCATTGGGTAAAGATTTTATATCTCATGAGATAGACATGGATGGAATGGTAGGTTATACCGGTTCAGTGAAACAGGACTGGAACGAGGGTGACTCGGTTCAGAAAGGGACTTTGTCCACTAAGATAGTCTTGGAAATGAGTCATGACTAACAATAAATGATTTTCCATGATTATATGTGCATGCCACAAAGTTTCAAGTTTCATGTTATGATTATGGGGATCTCATTTTCACTTCTATGATTTGTTCCATGTTAAGATATTATGATCTCTTTTGCAGGATATGATTTTCAAAAAGATATGATATGATTTTTATTTCCTTTATTTGCCCTTGCTGAGCATTTGAGCTCACCCTTTTATGTTTTCTTTTCCCCAGGTCAGGAAGATGGATATTAAGTAGAATATGCTAAAAGGGACCCTAGATATGATGAAATAAATGGGAGTCACTATAGAAGATTTATGAACCAGTTGTTTATGTTTCCCAGTTTCTAAAGACACTATACCTATACGGTCCTTTGTGGTTTTGTCATATGTTGTAATAAGTGTGATTCAATTTTGAAGTATTAACAATGTATGTAAAGTATGGTTCGTTATAGTTGGTATCATAGGAAAGGTATAGTCATTCTTTGGAAACTAGGATGTGAAAGCCTTAGTAAGAACCCTAAGGATAAGTCTAAGCATAGAACACAATCTTAGTGTTTTAGAAATGTCCATGAATACCCTAGGATAAACCTTAAGTGTGAAATTTTATCCTTGATTATGTGGTTTTCCTATTATAATTAGTGTTTCTCACACTATTCTTCTTGGTTTTAGTCAATGGCTGTAACCCGAAGGAACCGTGTTAATGCGGAATGCGATGGGCAATGCAATGATTGTCCCCCTGAGCAACCAAACGATATGGGAGCTGGAATGCAAAATCTTGTAGCCATGCTCACACAAGTTTCTCAAGATATGAATCATTCAGGGCTTCCAAACAAGCAAAGGAAGGAGCAAAATTCTGTTGAATCCTTCATGAGGCAGTGTCCACCTTCTTTCTGTGGGTCTACTGATCCATTAGTTGCTGAACAATGGATTAGTACTACTGAAAAGATATTTTCAGTTCTTCAATGCTCTGAACATGATAAAGTCATCCTAGCAGTGTATCGTTTGGAAGGAGATGCTGATCAATGGTGGAATCTTATTAAGAATACGAGGAAAAGGGATGAAATTGAGTCTATGGAATGGGACGAGTTCAAGAACTTATTTTTCAACAAGTACTTCCCTCGTATTCTCCGAAAAAAGATGGAGAAAGAGTTTCTTGAACTGAAGCAAATGGATGATGAATCTGTTGGTAACTATGAAGCAAATTTTACAAGACTTTCAAGGTTTGCTTCTGGTATTATTATCCAACCTGAGAGTAAGATCGATCGATTCTTTAGTGGCTTAAAACCAAGTCTTCGAAGGGAGTTAGTCATAAGGGACTTCAATAGCTACGAGGAAATCGTTCGATGTGATCTAAAAGCCGAAATGGAGATTGGAGTAACCCATCAGTCACATGGGTTTGATAAGAAGAGGGAGATGGAATTCAAAGGAAAATCTAAAGAGAACACTGAAAAGAAGATGAGCTTTCCCTTATGCTCAATGTCTGGAGAGAAACATGGAGGGAGTTGTCTTAAAATGACAAGTAAATGTTTCAAATGTGGAAAGGAAGGTCATCAGGCATTTGAATGCCGCGGTAATGGGAAGAAGATGTCTAATGATGCAAATAAAGGAAGGGATACACAGAATGAACCTACTACACTTCAATGTTTCAAGTGCAAGGAGATGGGGCATTGTGCCAATCAATGCCCAAATCCAAGGGTTGATGATGATGGTCGACGTCAACAAATTCTTAAGGCTAATGGCCAAGGAAAGTCACATTCAATTTATATCAACGATGTGGAGTACGATAACGAAGTGGTGAAAGCTACACTTACCATCCACTCTAAAGTAGAAAATGTTTTATTTGATTATGGATCCACCCACTCTTTTATTTCTGAAAAATTTTCTAAGGGTATCACCGTATTACCTCAACAATTAGATGTTGAGTTAGCTGTGACAACACCTAATGGCACATCAATCGCATCAAAAGATTATAATTCTTCTCCAATTGACGTTTGTGGGAAAGTGCTTCCTGCAAATCTTGTGATCCTTCCTTTAGTGGAATTTGATGTGATTCTTGGCCTGGATTGGCTTTCTCTACATAGAGCTCCTATCAATTTCCAAAGAAGGGAAGTCACATTTCATATTCCAGATCAATCTACGATCATCTATCAATGCAAGGATGAACATAACCTTTCAGTGGAAATTTCTTCCATCTAATGGGTATTGATTCCACTAAATGAAGGTTATTTATCTCAAATGGTTGGTGAGAAACTCACGATTAAGAATATTCCCATTGTAAGGGAGTTTTATGATGTCTTTCCGGAGGAATTACCGGGTCTTCCACCAAATCGTGAAGTTTAGTTTTCAATAGAACTCGTACCGGGTGCATTGCCTATTTCAAAGACACCTTATTGAATGGCCCCAATTGAGTTGCAGGAATTGAAGAAGCAACTCCAAGAGAATCTTGATAAGGGATTCATACGCCCTAGTGCGTCACCTTGGGGAGCACCTGTTCTATTTGTTAAGAAGAAAGACAGATCAATGAGACTCTGCATTGATTATCGAGAACTTAAAAAGATCACTATCAAGAACAAATATCCTCTCCCACGCTTTGATGACTTATTTGACCAACTACGCGGAGCTCAATACTTTTCCAAGATTGATCTTCGTTCAGGGTATCATCAATTAAGGGTCAAAAGGGAGGATATACCAAAGACGTCTTTACGTACAAGGTATGGACACTATGAATTTATAGTGATGCCATTTGGTCTTACTAATGCCCCTGCTATCTTCATGGATCTAATGAATAGAGTCTTTAGAGACTATCTTGATCAATTTTTGGTAGTCTTTATAGATGATATTTATGTCTATTCAAATAGTAAGGAAGAGCATGAAGATCACTTGAGAATTATATTGAAGACCCTGAGAAAGGAGAAGCTTTATGCCTAATTTACCAAGTGTGAATTTTGGCTTCAAAAAGTTGCATTTTTGGGTCACATAATCTCAAAAGAGAGGATATCTGTGGATCCAGCAAAAACAGAGGTTATCGAAAGATGGTCAAGACCAACAAAAGTAACTGATATCCGATGTTTTCTTGGTTTGGATGGATATTATCGAAGTTTTGTAAAATATTTTTCATGATTATCTAATCCACTCACCAAGTTGACTCGGAAAGGAGTAAAGTTTGTTTGGACATAGCAATGTGAAGAGAATTTCAAGGAGTTGAAAAGAAGGTTATCCAGTGCACCTGTTCTCACACTACCTTGTAGTCGAGAAAGGTTTGTGATCTACAGTGATGCATCCAAGAAGGGATTGGGGTGTGTTCTTATGAAAAATGATATGGTGATAGCTTATGCCTCACGACAGTTGAAAATCCATGAGAAAAATTACCCAACACATGATTTGGAGTTGGCTACGGTAATCTTTGCATTAATGATTTGGAGGCATTACCTTTATGGTGAAAGGTGTGATATTTATACTGATCATAAAAGTTTAAAGTATATTTTCACACAAAAGGAGTTGAATATGGGTCAAAGAAGATGGTTGGAGCTGATTATGGATTACGACTGCTCAATCCATTACCACCCTGGGAAAGCAAACAAGGTGGCAGATACATTAAGTCGACAATACCATGCTAGTTTATCCATGATGAGGATCACAAAATATCCAATATTTATGTATTTACAAAGGATGGATCTTGGAATTATGATGTAAGGGGAAAAATCTTATCTTTCTCAAATGAATGTTCAACCATCTATACATGTGAAGATTAAAGAGGCACAGAAAGAAGATCCCGAGTTAGAAAAGAAGGTGAGAAATGTTCCTGAATTCAACCTTGATTATGATGGGATAATAATGTTTAGGAATCGGGTTTGTGTTCCTCCCATCCCCGAATTAAAGAAGGAGCTGCTGGATGAGGCTCATAGTTCATCATTCTCTATTCATCCTGGAAGCACGAAGATGTATAGGGACCTGAAAGAGTACTTCTGGTGGGATGGCATGAAAAGACATGTTGCTCAATATGTCTATCGATGCTTGGTTTGTCAACAAGTTAAAGCTGAGAGATAGAAGTCTAAGGGGATGTTACAACCATTACCCAAACCCGAATGGAAATGGGAAAACATCACTATGGACTTTGTCATAGGACTTCCTAAAACATCCAAAGGCAATAATGCTATTTGGGTCATAGTTGATCGTCTTAAAAAGTCGGCACACTTCATTGCTATTAGAGAGGATTTATCTCTAGATCAGCTTGCCAGGATATATGTAAAGGAAGTGGTAAGATTGCATGGAGTACCACTTTCTATTATATTTGATCAGGATTCGAGATTTACCTCGATGTTCTGGCGAAGTCTTTAGCATACCCAGGATACAGAGTTGAGTTTCAGCACTGCTTATCATCCTCAGACAGACGGTCAGTCTGAGGGAAAAATTCAAACCCTAGAAGATATGTTGAGAGCTTGCTTTATGGATTCCAAAGGAGGTTGGGATCAACACCTACCTTTGGTGGAATTTTCTTATAATAATAGCTTTCACTCCATTATTCAGATGGCTCCTTATGAAGCTGTCTATGGAAAGAAATGCAGGACTCCAACTTGCTGGGATGAAGTTGGGGAAAGAAAGCGATTAGGACCTGATCTCGTTGTTGAAATGGCAGAAAAGGTTAGATCTATTCAACAACACATAAGAGCAGCTCAGAGTCGACAGAAAAGTTATGCCGACAACCGAAGAAAAGACCTAGAGTTTGAAGTGGGTGATAAAGTGTCCTTACGAATATCTCCCTGGAAGAGGGTTATGAGATTTGGAAAGAAGGGGAACTTGAGCCCTAGATATATCGGTCCTTTCGAAATACAGGATCATGTTGGAAAGGTAGCTTACTGATTGGCGCTTCCAACGAATCTCTCTCAAGTTCACGATGTGTTCCGTGTATCTCTCCTAAGAATGTACATACCTGATCCTTCACATGTACTCATCTCAGAAGTTGTACCGCTGGAGCAAGATCTTTTTTATGAAGAATAGCCGATAGAGATTCTGGATCGTAGTGAAAATGTCCTACAAAACAAGACCACTCGATTGGTGAAAGTTTTATGGAGGAACCACCAATTAGAAGAAGGTACATAGGAGCTTGAGGATATGATGAGGGAGAAGTATCCTCATCTGTTTGTTACAAAGTGACGAATTTCGAGGGAGAAATTCTTTTTAAGCGGGGTAGAATGTAACACCTGAGATTTTTATGAGTAATATTTTGTTTTTTATATATCATCAAAAGAATCTTTCACTACACACTTTCTTGGCTTACTATACACGAAATCGTGACCTTCCTTGATAGCTTGCGTCGTACGCAATACCGAGTTTCACTAAACAACGATATGCTATTAAAATATTATTAAAACTAGCCATTATGAATAGTAATAACCACTTTTTGAAATTTTATAAATTTTATTTTTCAAAATGGACTTCATTTTTGGATTCGGAATACCGAAATTAGCCTAGGGTGAAATTTTGGTATTTTTCTGAAAACTTTCAATATTTGATGAATAGTGAAACCACTAAGTGGTAGGTTAAAAACTGAATTTTGCATAAAACTTAATTTTACCGCTTCTGTGAATGGAATTTTGAAAATCCGACAGACAAAGTTGATATCTGTAAGTAAAATGTTGTTCAATGAGATAAAAATAATTTTTTGGTGAATAGTAACATTTTACTTTTTTTACCGCGGTTAATAGTAAATAGGGTAACTAAGGGTAAATATGATATTACTATTACCCTAACACTTGTCCTAAGTCTATTATATAAGTGTAATTCGACCAAAAACAACCTTATGAATAAAATATGACCATTTAGGCCCACTTGAGTTAGATTAGGACATTTATTATTAATTTATTTAAAGAACTGTTAAAATAGTTAAAATCAAATTTTAATAAGTAAATCATTTTTAATATGGGGTTATACATAAGAAAAATTCGACAATAAATATTCATTAGAAGGATAAAAATATTTCCTACATAATGGTATTTTATTTATAATTTTTAGACATTAAATAATTTAATTTATTTATGACACAATGATGATGCAGTAATTATCTTATTTATGAAATATTGACATAATTGATGTTAGAAACACCAAAATAAATGTAATTTGAGACTTTTTATGAATTCCACTAATTTTCTAGGTTACTATGATATATTAGTGATGATTTAATTAACTTGTTTCGAACATATAATTCTGTTATGACTTTCAAAAAAATCATATATCAAATAGTGTCAAAATTGACACAAAATAGTTTTTAAATCAAATATTATATTATTAATTGTTATTTTATTCCTAAAAATCTAAGGATAGGCCAAATGACTTAGATAAGGATATATATATTAATAACAAAAAATTTGGGGTTCGTTTGTCATGTTATAGTAAGTGTATTAACCATATAGTGAAAGAAAACAAAAAGACATGGTAAAAGTTAAATTATTTAACTTAGAGTTAAATCTAATTGATAAGGTTAAAATAATACCCTAAACTTGACTAAATCCTATTGGTTGATATTATTTCGACCCATACCTACTTTATCTTCTAAATAAGACCCTTTGGAACCATTATAAACCGATTTTGACTTTAATATAAAATAATATTTTGAGATATTCCTAAGGTGCCCCTCTCCTCCCTTATAAAAGGGCACCTCATCCCCCTCCTCCATAGACCAATTTGAGCACTCAAGCTCGGCCAACCCCTGCCATTTTCTCCTCTCCACTTCCCTAGAATAATCCTAGAGGTCCTGGTCCTCTTCAAAGACCAATCTTAGTTCCGTAAGTGGAGGATTCAAAGAGGCATTCCAAAGAAGAGGTAATATCCATTACCGATCTTTTCAATTTCTTTCTTCTTCAACATCTTCTTATTTAGTTGTTTAATGACAAAGTAATAACATCATTATTACTTACATACTTAAATGTTATTATAAATATGAAACAACCCTAATTCACCTTCTATCCATCCTACGGAAAAATGAAATCACCGCGCGTGCGTACGTACGGAATACCGTCTTCACGTCGTAGTGTAATCTATTTTCCACCACCACCTTACAAGGATGGGTATAATGGTGTAATGAGTAACTATTTATGATTATTATAAAGTAATATTGATACTGAAATAATATATATATACTCAAATACAATTCCACGATCATAGGAATGATATCATCACTCGTGCGTACGTACGGAATACCGTTTACACGATGTGATGCGACTCGTTCTACATGATCATCATTACATAGTAATTATATAAATGAATTGAATGAATAAATATTATATATGTTACAATAATACCATTCTGTATATAAGGTATCTATAAACTTAAAAGAAGAATAAGAACTTATTCGGCAAAACATGCATAAAAACAAAAGGCAATAAAGACCCGAGTAATAAGTAACAATGAAATATTACTAACAAGAAGCTAAGAATATGACCATATATGATATCATATCAATATGTATGATTATGGAATAATTCAATAACATTATTTAAACCATTATACTGGAGCTTCGGACACGTACAAAGAAAATCGGACCTAAGGTAAGGGAAATATCACAATCTCATTTTTATCCGAGATTGTTTATTCGTAAGTATTTACTGGGGTGTATTTTGTCATCCACATCAATGTTCCCTCAATATATAATATTGTTTCCATCCACTTAAAATAGTTTAAATCCAATTTTACCCTTCGGTGAGTTTTTAGTAAAGAATATGAAAGGAATCTTTTGTCATTTTTTCGTACGAGGTACTTTTTGACTTTTCCGACAAAAGTACGAAGAATGTTTTTTTAACTTATATGGCATGAATGGATTTTTAAAACATTATTTCCAAGAATCTTCCTTTACATGTTTTCAAGTTTATTTTTAATCAACTTCTTTTAGTTTATAATTTTTTGACATGTTAAGAAAAGAAAAGTGTTTTTAAGAAGAAAGGATATTTTCCTCAAGAATGGAGTTCAAGTGTTTTATCAAAATTATTTTCCATCTAAGATAATAATGGGTTCAATTTTTATCCCTATTATTACATTGATTTGATTATGTTGTGAGGGAATAATTTTTATTAACTCATTTACCTTATATGATTTGTTTTATGATGTCATGATGTTTCAAGAATCCCATTTTTGTTACATGTGTTATGCGATGATGTATGATTTATGATTATGTGGAACACATAAGAAAGGATTCATTATAAGATGGGTGGGACCTATATCTCCCTCCAATGCATTGGGTAAAGATTTTATATCTCATGAGATAGACACGGCTAGAACGGTAGGTTATACCGGTTCAGTGAAACAGAACTGGAACGAGGGTGACTCGATTCAGAAAGGGACTTTGTCCACTAAGATAGTCTTGGCAATGAGTCATGACTAACAAGAAATGATTTTCCATGATTATGTGTGCATGCCACAAAGTTTCAAGTTTCATGTTATGATTATGGGGATCTCATTTTCACTTCAATGATTTGTTCCATGTTAAGATATTATGATCTCTTTTGCAGGTTATGATTTTCAAAAAGATATGATATGATTTTTATTTCCTTTATTTTCCCTTACTGAGCATTTGAGCTCACCCTTTTATGTTTTTTTCCCCAGTTCAGGAAGATGTATATTAAGTAGAATATGCTAAAAGGGACCCTAGATATGATGAAATAAATGGGAGACAATGTAGAAGATTTATGAACCAGTTGTTTATGTTTCCCAGTTTCTAAAGACACTATACCTATACGGTCCTTTGTGGTTTTGTCATATGTTGTAATAAGTGTGCTTCAATTTTGAAGTATTAACAATGTATGTAAAGTATGGGTCGTTATAGACAATGGTTCCAAGTAGTCACAATATGAATTTAAATTGAATGAAAACCCAAATGAAATAGTGAATTGAGATTCTCCATGTGAAATCCCTTGGGGATATTTTTGAATTTATCATGGACCGAAGAAGGTATTGAACATTTGGGTGTAATTGAGAACCTAGGGTATTAATGTGGTTAATTGAAAAATAGTTTAATCCATAAAACTCTTTTTTATCACATGTACTTTATTCTATTAAAATTTAATATGTTGTTATTGACGGGATATTGTTGTATACATGTGCTACTGAGTTATACACACACCCCACTTGGGCTGATAGATCGTTACCTAAATTGACTTGTTGTTTTTATGACAGGATAAGGGAAATAACCCTATGTTAGATGGTTAAGTTCAGATGGGGTGTGCATGAAGGAACCACATATGGTGTTAGGGAAGCAATTGGAGTTTTCATTATATTTCTTTTTCTTTTTTTCTTTTTGAAACATTACAGTTATATGGAATTATATATCTACAACAACAGTTTTGGTTATTGTAAAATGTTGGTCATCCTCTGATACTGGTAAGATTCTAGTCATGGTAATTATAATTTGGATATTGTCTATTTATTTTCACCATTGTACTGCCTTAATAAAATGTTATAGTCTACCTATGTTATATATTCGTCCATTTAGGTTAGTTTTAAGCCTCTAGAATATAGATAGGTTCACCTGAGGTAACATGGCTGACTATCTTGGGGCATCGGTCTATGGCACATAGGTCAGGATGTTATAGAGATGATTTAAAAAGTTTCGGAGGAGATTCACGAGACCCTGGGGGAATCCGAGTAAGACTAAATAGAGGTAATGGAAGATGAATAATGTGATCCATGGTTTTTTAGTGAAGAAAATTGTTATCTTTATTGGGTTTATATAGGAAAATAGAGGGGAGTTCTTCATTATTTTTTCAAACAATGGTTTTGGACTCTATAAAATAAAATAACAAAAAACCCAAACATTCACAAGGTTTCAGCAAATGGTTTTATTAAAATAGAAGTTATATTAATAATTATTTAAGGCCATGGATTGAAAACAATAAAATATTACACTTGGTGGTGTAGAAATGATTCATTTTTACAATTAAATGGTTTTAAAAAATCAATATATAATATAGGTATAGGAGGATTCCTGAAGGCTTTATAAATTTAATCAAATTTCGTAATAAATAAATGATTTTCAAGGGGAAATATAAATTTTCCATGGATACATTATATGATATATATTAAATCATTTTTGGGACATTATGATGGCATAATACATAATGTATAATTATAGTATATTAATTTTTTTTGATAAATCAACTATCTCAGAAAATTATTAGAAAATCAATGTTAAAAATTTCAATGTGATGATTTTGAAAATTATATTTGTTTAATCAAAATAAATTATAAATATTAGGAATGAAAATTTTAAATTACAATCATTGTTTATTGAAAGACACTTGTTTTTTGGACATAAAAGTTTTCTGACACTTATAAAAATTACAATTTTACATCATAAAATTATATTAACATTTATATTTAATATATATTATTTAATAATAATATTTTATTCAAATATATTTTATTTCAAAAATTCTTGATCTAATACATTTTTTTCTACATTAAAACTATATTTTATGCTCAATACATTTTATGTTTTGACATATCAAAAATATAATTTTAATCAAAATCAATATCTAATAATTTATAAAGTGAAAAAAATATATTATTTTTTTTAATTATATATATATATATATTCATATTTTTAGGTTTAATTTTTTCTACTCCTTGTTAAATTCTTTCTAGCCTTAATTAAACTATTTTCTTTTTAGCGAGGTAATACATGATTACAATGGTTAAATTAATATTGGTCAAAAATTAAGTAAAACATATTACATAATTTTAATTGTGATGATTAAAAATATTTTATATATTTTATAAAAATAAATTCATATAGGTGATATAGTTTAATATGATATAAAATCCACAAGCATTATAGGAAACAATTTTCCAAAAAATGAAATTTTCAAGGACAATATGGTTTACTTATAACTCTATTAAAAATATTACTCAATATATAAATTTATAATAAAAAAATAGATAAATAATATAAATATTCCATTTAAAAAAATTCTAATTAGGTGTTATTTTTAATTATTTACAACAAATAAATATAATTCTTATGATAATATTTTTCAGAAAAATCGTTATTAAGCCTAAAAATAAACATTTTCTAACATCCGGTATAAAGATGAATTGAATGTATATAATTGAATTGAATATAAATAATGAAAAAAAAATTATATTAAGTAAAATTAAAATAATAATTTACTTTTGAATTGTTTAATTAATAAAAATATGACAATTTTACAAAAAAAAATTGTATTTTTCATGTTATGCTAATAAATAAAAAAAATTTAGATAAAACCACCCTAAGTTAATTTTGAAATATCATATCAACAAAAGATATCATTTTATGAAATACATTTTCTAAGTGTTCTACATATTAATTATTATTTTTTTTTACAAAATGAAATAAAAAATGCCTTTGAGGAAAAAAAAAATTGATAAATAAAATGTCATTACTATACTATTTATTTAATATTTACTAAGAATTTATCAATAAATTTATGTTGATTATTATATATATATTATAAATTTGTAAATTATTCTAATATCTTTAAAATTAATTGAATGGTTAAAACATTAATATCTATATAATTAGTGTCTATTTAAGTTCGGTGTTGCGCATCACATACGCTATCAAACATACTTTTCTCTTTTAAAAACAGAACGTTTTATATCCTTCATAACATATTTATAATTTAACTGTTTCATATAATTAAAATAAATCATAATACATAAACATAAGAATTACACATGAAAAAATGGGCTGAACAATTTTGCCACATTTCCTGATCGAAGGAAATATAATAATGATTAAATTTGAGAAATGAACATAAGGAATTTATTAACCTTTAGAAGACTATGAGATTATGATAGGTTTATATTTTAGATACATATATTGATTATTTAATTTAATTCTATAACATTATTTAGAAAAAATGAATGTTAGAGAGAGAATGATCAAAACCTGATAAAAAGGGTGGGTAAGAGTGATCCCTTACATCAAGTTGGATTTGTCACATGAATTATTTATATTCTTATGTTTTAAACCCTTGTAAATTATTTAATTTTATAATTACCTTTTTAACGAACAATATTCCACTTATTTTTTTCAATACCATAACATGTTATATTACCTAATCATTTTGGTTCATGTCAAATGTTTGGATGATCTTTGGCTTATAGGTACAAGACCGCTTTGGTAAGTTCACAACGGTTACGGGGAATATTATATTATCATATATAAGATAATATTAATTAAATTTTTATAATTTTTATACCTGATTTATAATTTTAAAACCAATCATTAATTATGTTAAGGTAAAATGAACCACGTTACGATCTTAGAGATAGTAGGTCATACACACACATCAGTAAATCTTCTATTTTTTTTCAATTATAATGGAAGGAAGGTAATTTATATTTTATATTTAAAATTACAATTATATAATAAATATAAGATTATTTCATTAAGTTTACTGAAAAACAAAAACCATGAGATTACTTAATATAATATACGTCACATCACTTTGTGAGCCAGTAGCCCACCAAACAAATGAACGACATTATCATTTTTAATGGATGGTAAGGTTATAAATTAAATGATATATTTATTTTAAATCATTATTAATATTGTTTTAATTTCATATATATACATTAAATAAATCATCCTAATTATCTATAAGAGGCGACGATAAAAAAATAATTCCATCAGTTCATGATGTTGTACTTTGTCATACATATGATCAATAGTGTTGTTTCCAATTAGATGGAAGAGTAGTAAGATATAGGATATTAAATTAACCAAGTAAAATATCATTATATGATATACAATTATTTTAATATATCATCATGGTTGAAAATATTTTATGGATATTGAATAATAAATAAATAAAAACGCTGGGTTCAGAATGATACATCTTCTTTGAACCCCCACTTAATTATTACAAATAAACCCTCCCCAGATTGGATTTATGATCTAAAAGAGGCATATAAGATATTGTAAGGGAATTAAATAATGTATTTGGGTATATATTTTCCGAAACAATATTTTTTAAAGTATGTATCGAATAAGAGAGGGGTACCATTTAATATGGGAGGAGTGGTATTCTTGTAAATACTCAAAACTATTTAATAATGGGCAGTAAAAATAAATCCATTTTCCTTTAAAATTGATAACTAATTGATTATAGAGGTTATATGTCCATGAGAAACATATTAAGTTAAAGAAATAATTTACTGAACAATTTATTCTATTTATCTATATAGTTTAACCCCCGATAAACCAGTTTTAACATTAACTTTAGTAAGAGTTCATTAATGTTTTTACATTTAATTATAACCATAAACTATGTTAAAATTATAAATAATATTTTTTATGATAATTTATAATACAAGATCCACAATATCAAATGAATTTCATAGAATTTTATGAATTTTATTTAAAATTAAACCAGCAAATGTGTACCCAAAGTGGTTTTTTTAATGTATTTTACAAGAATAACATGATATTATATTAATTATATTAAGAGTGAAAAAAATTAAATGAATATAAATTAACATTTAAATATATATAATCTATACAATTAATCTAATTAAATCCTTGTTTTATTTTATTTTAAATAATTAAAATAGGGAAAATTGTGCAATTTAAAATAGTTTTTAGGAAAATTTGTTTTTATGACTTTAAAAATAAATTCATTCAAATATCAAGTATAATGATGATTTCAAGGTAAATACATTTTTTAAATATAACTAAATAATACTTACGTTACTTTATCATAAAATTAAATTATTAATTGCAGTTTTCAATTTTTTAATTTATTAAATGAATTAACACTTATACAAAATCTATATTTTTCACCATTCACTAAAAAATCTCTATTTTTGAAAAATTACAATATATAGCCCATGGTTAATTTTATAATTATGATTTCAAAAATTATATTTATTTATAAAAAAATTATTAAAGTTTTCAAATATTTATTAAAATACTTTCTCATAAAAACAAACATATTTAATGAAAACTTATTTCTAAAGCATAAAATGACTTTACTAAAATTTGAGTACTTATTAAATATATATTAAATAATAAAAAATTTTATATAAAACATTTTGAAATATTTTTCATAATATGCTTATTCCTAATAGTACCTCCAATTTTAAAGCATAGCTTTTGACAGCCCTGCTTAAAAACTAATATTTTAATAATATATTGTTTTTTATTTAATATTAGTGTTTCATGTTGTATATTCTATCGAATATTGTGTAATTAAAAAATATTTGGTTTATAAATTCACAAACTCTCTATCATACACAAATCATAATATATAATTTATTTCAAATTTCCCTTACGTGAAAGAATGTATTTATAAGACGCCTACTACAATCATATAAGCATTAACACAAGACATATTCTTCATATGGATACTCATGGGTTTCTTCGATTTTATATATTCATATAATATGATCTTCTTCATGGATCATTCTTCATATTCAATTGAAAAAAAGAATATAGTGTCTTAGATATCATCACACACTATAAAAGCAATGCTTCCTTCTTCATCATGTAATTGTGTGTGTGAGACCTTGCACCTAACATTCATGAACGCTTATTACTCATGGAACACACCGAGATTATTTATATCAATGGGGGGTCATGGTTTAATTATACCTCTTTTGAACAAATTAAACATTATTTCTCTTACACAAAAAAGAGGTCAGAAATTTTTACATTCTTGTAGCTGAGTGGCTCATAGAACCTCACTTATTCATCCATCTACTTCACAGATTCCCAATTTTCATGATGGAAACTAAGATCTATCAATGTTTTAGTAGCATTAACTCTGCTTGATCCTTGGGTATTTATAGAGATGGAGCCTGAAACCCTCCTTCGACTTTTATACTGATCTGTTCCACCTTATAAATATATCTTATTAAAATGATATGTTACAGTATTTATTAACCACCTATGATATCAAAATCAGAAAACACAAAAAATAATGGTCTTAATTCAATTATGAATTAGGATCCCACATCAATGATTTTGGAATCACATTCATACTATTATAGTCAAATTATCCTCCTTATTTTTTTTAAAACTAAAACTCATCAAAGCCTATAAACACACAAAAGTCTCTCATAACATCATATATTAGTGGATCATCACCATATTATTATAATTATCAAATTTAAGAAATATTAATATTTATGGAATGGACTTGACATGATTGTTCATGCCCCATTCATAATGCTTGATCACTGATGATAGCCAATCTAGTTATAAATGGATACTGGTATAAAAAATCTATCATACATTATCCCTATAATGGTTGAAGTTAGAAGACAACGATGGATTCAATTGGATAGATATGATAAAATAGATCAAACCTACACTCTTATATTCAATAGTTTTTAATATATAAAGTGTAATGTACAGTGCCACATCCCACAACATTTGACTCCTTGGTTCATATCCTCTCTCTACTAAAATACATTTAAATGGATTTTCAGTTGTGAGTATTGGGGTCCACTCCAACCACCATATGTAACCACCACACCTACCCTCATGGATACCATTTATATACCGTTTTATGTTCAGCCAAATTCACTCTATGCACTCAATTTTTCACTCCTTATGAAAACTATACTCCCTTTATTTTCCACAGAGGGATATCTTGGTTTTCCAACTCCCATATAGTATACCTATTGGTTCAACTTATGTGTTTTAGGGGGTCCTTGTTAAGCCAATGGATAGAGAATTATTTCGATAAAGCCCCACTCAAAACTACTAGTTAGTAAAACCTATGTGTGTAATTATATTAAGATATTTTTGTGAAAAATATAAATATATTTTACACAAAATTAAATTTTTTCCCACTTCTCTTCATCCAAAAATATATATATGTTTTCAATGATCCTTTATTGATGGAACATTAGTCATATTATTTATTTTATACAATGTGTACTCTACTAGTAAAATCATTACATTTAATTATACATTAATAACTATTCAATAATCATCACACTTAAATTTACATCATAAAAAATATAATATGAGACCATTAAATTTCTCATGGATGGAACTTCTTAAAATATTTAATAACCTAAAATATTTAATTTCCAAATATAATGAGATTATATAAGAATATTATCTGGAAGAACCAAAAAACAAATCCATTATTATTTAATCAACCTTTTATATTCATATAGTAAATCCAAACATGATGCATATAGAATCATAGTAACATAACTTAAATCATAAAAAAACATTTGGAAAACCAACAAACCTAAAATCTATTAAAATTTACTTCCATTCATATTGACAACATGAACTTCAACACGTATAGAGTTGTTGACAAAAAATATAACTCAAAAAGAAGTTGGAAAATTCTAATGAGATGGAGGTTGTAGCACTAGTAGGGACAAAGGTTTTCCAAGGTATAATCATTTTATTGTCTACTCTTTCTTTTTTCTATTTTATTTATAGGCTTCATACTCTGTTTTTGTTCCAAAAATTTCCAGTTCCTTACAACTAGGTGTGGGGATAATTGTCATGCCCTAGTGTCATCCATGCCAGTTTAAGGCTAGTATTGTGTGTATGAACTGTTTCAAGGATTTAGAAACATTATGGGAAGCACTACTTAGTTTATTATTTTTAGTTATGACAGATACATCTATATGATTTTTTCATTTGAATGGATTGATTGAATTTCATACGTACAAACATTGAATATTTTAGGAGGATGGTTTTTTTTAAAAATGGTGGTCCAATGAGTAGTGTTTTTTGGTGGGTGGAGTCATTTGATGTTTGTAATAAGGTAAGATCCTCCTTTATCCTAGTTGGGTATCATTCAATGGAAGCTTGGGTTAAGGATAATTCAAGGGTTTTGGATGACTTCATTTATGTTTTTCTGAATGAGGTTGTGGAAATACCCCCTCATGAGGTTGTGACACTACCCCTTGACATGATGTTGAGTTTTGAGTAGAGTTATGACTGGTATCATCATTTATTTTGATGGATCCTTATAAAATGTCAGTAACAGAACTTCGTGAGTTGATGTTGTATGTTAATGATTTTCGGTCAATATGTTTCGTCCAACTAGGAGTTTCTCTTTGAGGTGTTTCAATGTTTTTCAACTTTAAAGAATGTAATAGTATGAGGTTTTTAATATAATAACAATGGTTAAACTAGGAAAAAATCAAGGATCGGTATCCCATCCATTGGATTGAAGATTTATTCAAACAGATGAAGGAATCTAGTATGTTTTCAAATATTGACTTATGATATAGATGTTATCAAGTGTAGTTAAAATATGAGTTCATCTCAAAGAATCCCATTAAGATTCTATATTAAACATTAATTTCATGATCATTCCATTCGTCAGCATGAATGATCCATTCTTATTCATGTGGATCATGAACTTCATATTCCATGAGTGCCTGCACTAGTTCATAGACATATTCAACGATGGAATATTAGTATAATTGATGAAGTAAGATGAACATGATAAAAATATTAAAGTTGTCTTATAGGTCCTTTGAAACCTCTAATTATATGAAAATATATCTAAGTGAATCTTCTATATTTCAAAAGGATCATTTCCTTAGGAACAATGTGTCTTAAAAGGGTGAGGCTCTGGAATTATAAAATATTGATTATGTTGTTTCGTAGGAATAATCCAATAACATGGAAAAAGTTCATAGTTTTCATAGTATTTAAGGATACTATCATAGGGATATGTTCAATGTCTCTCAAATTTTGTCATAATTATAGATTTGATCAGTATGTACTAGGATTTTTAGACTGATCAGAGTTAGATAGCATTTATTTTCCTGAATTGGAAGTTGATCAATTATTCAGTACATCAGTTTCATGATGAGGGTTTGATGTTTCTGTTCTTTTATATTCCCTATCTAAGATTATTATCCAAATTTAAGTAGTATAGTTAAGTGATCTCCTATGGGTCTAGGAAGTTATTCACCCAAAAATGTAATTATGCAACCCCTAATCTAGAGTCAGTAGTGGTGTTGTTTACTCTAATGATTGGGTGATATTACCTCATCGATGAGAACATTATGATATTCATGAATCACCATAGCACAAAATATGTCTTATCATAGAATAAACGAATTCTATTCAAGTAGTGGATAAGGGATTTTAGCCTTCATTGCAATTTTTTCATATCTGACAATATGGGAAAGGGGAATGTGGTAGTTGTTTTTTTGAGTTTGAATTCCCTAGGATATGTGGTTTGGGAGTTTATGTAAGTTTGGAAAGAAATATAGGATCTCATAGTGATGAATCTTGATTTTTGGAAAATTATTGACCAATGTTGTATTTATCAGATGATAGTAGATTATTCTCTAATATAGTATATTTAAGAGTCTTAGTGGGACAATAAGAGTTAGAGGTAATTACAGACTATGTTGTTCATAGAGACAAAATAGATGGATGGTCAAACGATGGAAGGAATGATATATTGTTTTAGGGAAGGTTTTTTGTACATATGAAGATGAAAAAGTGACATCTTTGAGAGTTTCATAGGGAACCCTTCATGGTATATCCCAATATGTATTATATGTTTTATTTATAGAAGAGGTATCATTTGTTTCTTTGAATGAAGTAATTAGTATTAGAGTTTGACGGATGGTTTATAATCTTTTGTAGGTGAAACAAATGAATGTCACATTCGTAGTTGTTTTTTTACACCCCTTAGAGGAACATGAGTGCGTGTGGGTATAAATTTCGATATATTTCATCACTGCTTTATCCACGGAACTCAGATGATATAATGAAGTTTGGGTGATTATAGACTGACTAATAATGTTGGACCAATTTTTGTAAATCCTTGAATCATGTCTCATTGTTGTTTTGCTAAGGAAGTATCTAGATGAAGTGGTTAGGCATCATGGGATCCTGGTTCCATAATCCCTAACCAAGAACCTCATTTTAAATCAGGGATCTAGAGGGGATTACAATATTCCTTTTCCTCAATGTTTTTCCTAAACATTGACTATCACCCGCATTCAGATGTTTAGATGGAACAGACCATTGAGAAGCTGGATTGTATATTATGAGCTGAAATATTGTATTTTTGTGGATCATTTCTAAGTCACCAGACTTTTGTTGAGCTCTCCTTCAAGAAAAACAATCACTCATTCATTTTCACGATTCCATTTTAGTCATTGTATGAGTCACCTTGTCAGTATCTGTTATGCTGGATGGAGGTTGGGAGTCAACAATTCATGGTTCCTATGTAGTACACAGTAATATAGATGAGATCCCATTGGGTTGAGAGAAAATGAGGGTGGTGAAATACCATCAAAATACCAATGATAATAATTGTCATTGTCCATTAGAGTTTGAAGTTGGATACCATGTATTGTTTAGAGTATCCCCTCAATGGGGGAAGTAGAGGTTTGGAAGGGGTAAAAATTTGTCTATATAGCTTCAGACGTCATCTGAGGTGTTTGGTCATGTTATTGAGGCTACATATTAGTTTTTTCTTCCACTATGGCCAGACCTGATCCATAAAATATTTTACAAGTCCTAGATTTATCGATATCTTCATGATGGCTCCCATACCAATGATCGATGAGAGTCGAATATTGAAGATGATAAGACGTTCATGGAGGGGCTAATAGAGATACAATATCATTAATAGAAGGTAATGTGTATATAAACAATCACCATGGAATGTTTTTTATGGAGGCATGGTGGATTGCTGGATACTTATTAAGATTATGAGACACATATCTGAGCCTAGTATTACTAGATGATATTTCTTCTTCAATTTCACATTGATGATTTAATTTTTGTATTTCAATTGTTTTTTAGATGTTCTTTTTTCCATTGATAATGATGAGTGTTATGGATTTCAATATATTAATATTGGAATACCTCTCCCTAATGAATACATATTATGTATTCAATACTTGTAAAAATATTTTGGGTATGTTAGTTCTATCCAATTTACACAACATCCTTCTATGGAAGGTGTGTTTACTATATTGTTTTCTAGAGGAACTATTGTGTTTGTGGATGAGGTAGTTATTTTATTGGTCTATAAAGATGATGAAATTGTGTTGTGTAACGTTATATATAGGATATTATCCTTGTGGATTCAATGAGATGGTGACATGTTGTACCTAATGGGTGGTAGAGAAGTGGTTGAGTGGGATGCTTTGTAGATTTTGTTCTTATCTTACTATACATGAATAGTGGTAGTTTTTGGGAGTAATTTGGATCCTAAGAGTTATCTCACTTGAGGGTTTTTGTACCAATACCTTCTATTATAAATTTCTTATTCCATAGGTTGTGATCTGTTCGATATTTGTCTAATGTAATTCCATTGGCCTTAAAAACATTAAATTTTTGTTTTACATAGTTATTAAAATTCCAAGGCGGTTCATTGAGAATTATTTAACATGAAGTTCTCATGTTTTTTCAGGGTCTATAATTAGAATGTTGTTATATGTTTGGAAATTTATTCTAGATTTATAAAGTTATTCAAGCAGTAGAATGTTGTTTTTGTAGTAGAAATCAATTCTAGAGGTAGTAATTCAATCCTTTAGTACAATGTTTTTATAATGGTATCATGTTATTTTGGTGGTAGAATGTTTTTATAGCATTGGTATGTTTTTTTGGTACTATTAGATGAAAAATTTCCAAAATAAATTAATATTTTCTAATTTTCCCCAAAATATTGTAAATATAATTTTTAATCGTAAAAATGGTTTCCAATACTTAATTTAGTGGAACTAAATTTCATTTTAAGAGGATATTTATATCCTATATTTCTTAAATGTACAATTCTTTTAATATGTTCGTTCTTCTTGTAAATTAGATGACAATTAAACTGCTTAAATTGATGGAAAATTCTATACTAAATCATAAATGTATGTGACCATTTCAATTTTTGTCTTATTTTTTTCAACAACTCTATAAAAACAAATATCATATTAGTTAACCTTTTAGAGTCATTTTAATTAATTAGAACCACCCCATTTGTGTTTTTTAGGTGTTTTAGCAGTTTGGATCCATCTCTATTTTCTATAGATGTGAGTTTCATTTGATGTAAGAATTTTTTTATCATTCATTCTCCCTTCCTTAAAAGATTTCGAAGATTGATTTGATCTCTTACCCTTGGTATATCCCAATTGTGTCACCCCCTCATTTCCGACTCATTTTCATTGAACCATATTTGGAAATAATCATTGAGCTTATGGATTGTCTTTCCTTATATTTTTGGCAGATGTGTGGATTCCATGTTGTTGAATTCCTTTCGGTGGATAGTTTGGGCCTGAATAATAAAGATAATAATTATTATAAATATGAATGTGATGGTAAGGAGGATAAGTCTCAATTTTTATTCTATTATGATAGTGTATTTATGATTACATATTCTTGTTTCCATTGTTGAAAATTATGGATTCTTAAGACTTCCTTGTGGTGTAGTTATTTTTTTATAAAAGGCCTTACCTCATAGGTTGTTTTTACTCACCATAAATGAAATGGATAATAAGTTATAAATTATTTATGAATTGGTTTTCTAAGGAATGTTGGATATTTTTATAATATTCTAGCTATGTAATGATGTAAGGTATTTAAATACGGTCTAAATAATCTATAACATAGTGTACAGAAAATCAGATTGTGTTCCTTAGTGTTGATTGTTATGTTTATGTGGAACCTATTGGGTATTCTTCAGTGATGGTGGTTACATTCATGGCTTTGAAATACATCAGTTAGAAAATTTATTATTTTTTATGTTGGGATGTGTTATAGTGAGGGTTGGTATGGGGTCATTAACATTGAGTGGTGGGTAGTAATAGTTTCTTATTATTCCATGAAATAAACTTGTTATACTAAAACTAAAAAGATATGGTATGGTAAAAGAATAAGTATTTGTTAAATATAAATAAAATAATGAAATGTAATGAAAATACAGTTTTTTGGATTAAATTATTCATTTCATAATTGAATGGGTAGTGTTAATGTGAAATGAAATGACTTAATAAATATATTTTAGAGGTAACTCATTAATTATGGAAAATTGTGTATCCTTTAATAGAAATTTTAACATTATGGTTATGTGTGGTGCTTTTATAGTGTGATTCTTGTAGATCTGTACATATTTGTGATAGATATCATGTAGTGTAGTGGTGGTGATGTGATGTACTCTAGTAAAGTTTATGTTAACCCATAGGTTGGGTATTTTGTATTGTATTTCTATCAGGTATATTATGTTACTTATTTACATTCCCCATTAGAATTGGATAACCCTAGGAATGGAAAAATCTCTTGGGTTTTATTTATTTCTCAAAAAATGTATAATTATGATGAATCAGATAGATAACTAAAAAATATTCATAGATTATATGTTAGATGTAGTGATATTGGATTGTTTTGGAGATTACCCTATAGGGATGATAATGTTATATTTTTTGGGGGTCCTTCATCTAGGATGATGGAATGAGATTAGTTTCCTTCTTGTTCATGTATCCCTACAACCCTAGTTATGAGACATGGTTAGGATGTTGATGTTTTTATGTGTGATGTGACTACAGCTATCACCTAATGGTAGACCATGCAGGAAGTTGGGATAGGTAATAATTCAACTTGAACCATATTAGATATTTATAGAAATGTGAAATGATATTCCTTGAATGGATAGGAGTATAAGACGTTTTTTGTTGGGGTATGAGAGCATCTGACTAATGGGGAAGTTGTTGCAGGGTGCTTTTATTTCTAATATTTTTATACTATATATTATATTGAAAAATGTATTTGGTGATAATTAAATGGTGTTGATGGGTTTGGTTCGTTGACCTACTTATGTTCATGTTGTTTTTAGATTTTTTTTGTCATTGGTGAATTAGTATTCTATTTTAACATAAAAACTAGAAGCATTGGGAATGATCCCAATAAGATAGATTTTTTTATCACCATACATATATAAACCATTATTTAATAATTCTAGGAGGACTTTTTTATTGATATAGGAATTACTATCTTGGTTTTTTGAGCTTCTACTGGGTGTCTAACATAAGACTTATCTTTTGGGATATTTTAGAGAGTTTTATTTGAATCTATTGACATTGTTCATGCATTGGAGGGTGGTTTTGGATTACTATTGTATTAGGTGATAGAGTTCATTTCTTGTTGATTTATCCTATATCATAATCATTTATTATATAGAATATAATTACTCCCATATTTGAGATTTTAAGTCCCTTGGAAATTTTAGACTACTCAAGTCCTACTTGAGGAAATAATTTAAGATCCTTGTCTATCATTCTTCATTATCATCCCAAGAGGATTACCATTGGAAGGATTGGGTTGCCACAAGTCATGAATCTCTTATGAGTAGGGTTTCAATTATGATGTTTTATGTGAATATTAGTTATGAGTATTTCTTGTGTTATGATGAATTAGTGATAGGTGGTAGTTTATGGATATTTTTAGTTACACACTTTTGATAATAACTACCCCATACATGATCATGATTTGGTTGTAGTTATGAATGATCTTATGTCATGAAACCACTACCTCCTTGAGGAGTATATTATAGTGAATTCAGACCATAAAATTGTGAAGTATATCTTCAACCATATGAATTTAAAAATCAGATAGAGATGTTGGGTGGATTACCTTGAGACCAATTAATTTAATATTATATACACCCTTAGAAAATATTATATGGTCACAAATTCTTGAAGTTGGAAATTGTGACTCGTGCTGTGAAGGAATAGGAGGAGGAGTGGTTCATGATAGAATTACATACAAAGAAACACTTAGATGAATTGAGAACTTATGGACAATTATTCATACATTATTCTTGATATTGATCAAATTGGACTTCGATTGGTGGATGATATGTATTGTTATTGATTATAAAGGAATATTATGATGGGGAGAGCTGATGTGATTAGCCTTGGACTCCTAATGGTGTTTTGAAATTTCAACAAAGGATAGTTGTTCTGATATACTCAATATCAGAATTGACAGATAATGGGATCATGTGTAATTAGTCTAAGCCCCATAGAGATATAATGATGTATCAACGACTTAAGAAGTCATTACTAGTAGTCAAGAATGATGTAGTCGATTACGGATTTTGAGTATCAGTTCCTTACATGTCAAATGGGAAAGGTGTAACATTAGAGCATTACTGTTTTACTATAACCACTTCCCATTATAGCATGGTAATGGGATGGTAAAGCCATTGTAATGACCCAAACTTTTACTAATGAAAATTTTTCTTGATCTGATTAAATGTATTACTATGTAAGATGGTTATATAAAACATATGGTCTTCTTTGGTTTTATGTTTTTTGATTATAAAATATCGTTACTAATTTTTACCAATTCTAATATATACGTTGAACTATGATAACATGATTATTATAAATATATGGCTTTAACAAATCCAATTTACTCAGACAAAGGAAGTTATGGACTCATCATGTAGAATATTCCATATGATGCACATTTGTGAGGGCTCATAAAGGAGGTGGGATCACTTGGAATCTCTCCTGAACAATCCCAAGCTGAGCTTTAACAGGTTCAGCTCGAACAGAACCACCTAAAAAATAAAGGGTTGTTTTTATAGATTACCACCCAAGCGATGTTTTCCGAGCCACCCCAAGAGTATGTCTACATCGCACACCTGACCATTAGGTCAGATGCGAGTGTTATAAGGGTTTATGTAACAGTAACCTAGCATGATGATTATGTGCATTATTTTTGTAAAAAATATTAATATTCATTCATTTTATTATTATATCTTTCCAAACTGTTTTTAAAGCACAAATAGTATCTTTATTTAATATTAAATTCAGAAATCTATTTTGATGAATTAATGAAAACTAGAATAAAAAAATATTTTAATAAAATATTATTAATAAATTACCTATTATTAAATATAAATGATCATATAATTTTTATGAGTACAATTGTAATTTTAATTAGGGTTTGAAGACAAGTTTTTGAAAAACCCAGGAATTTTCGATAATTGTTGTTTTTTATTTTTACAAGTAATAATTCACATATTGAAAAAATTATTTAGATAAAAGGAATTTTATTTTTTGAATCAAGACATTAAAATTTTCTAATGGTAAATTTTTCATATTTTTCTCAGACAGTCGAATTTTTCCGTAAAAATTAAATACTATTTAAATATATAATGTGATTTATGACAACATAATGACCCAATAGTGTTGTAATAAAATACAAAAAATGATATTTTTGGCCAATATATTTTTTATATTTAAGGTATTGTGATTTTATATTTTTTTGATTAATTTTATGGTGCCTTAGTGGACCCTTCCAGACTTATAAAAGATTTTTACTTCTTAAAATGATTTTCTTGAGATTGTGTCCCACCTTCATATAAGCAATACTAAAATTTTAAGTAGTTAGGAAATTTGACTTATAAAATAACTTTAACACTCTCATTTTGAAAAAAATTGGAAAAACCATCGGATGGTTTGTGGTTTTGATTTCATTAATGTGGTGTCCAAAACCTATATAATTAAGATTTTCCTCTATTTTCCTATATAAACACACCCTAGATCCCACTTACTCTTCACTAAGAACCTTTATATCTCTACCAAACCCTATTTCCCTCTTTCTAAAATCCTCCCAATTTGAACCAAACACTCATTAAGCCTTTATCATGCCACTTCCAAGCCATTGTGATCACGCTTCCATGTTAGGGATTTCTTCCTCTCTCATTTTTGTCCAAGTTTCATTATGTTTCTATTCCATTTTCCTTTCAATTAAAAATACTGGGGTTGGATTTTGGTACTCCCCCATATTTCCCTCCTTATGTTTTAATGATGATATAACCCTTTATATCTCATTTATTCCTCCCATGTACACTCATTACCATGCTGAAATTCCGTATGGGATTTCTATTTCTTCATTTACATTCAAGAAATTTATTTGTTTTATAAATATATATTTCATTACATATGTTGGGAAATTATCTATATTACCCCATTAAATTCCATTTCATTTACATATTATGAGACACCCATGTCTCTCTCATCAAACTGTTTTTTTAATTCTTATGTCACGTTGTTATGCTTCCAAAATTGCACTGTGAATTTCAAAGCCAAAGTCATTGTATAGTGAATACCATGACCATTTCTCTATCAAAGGTAATCACCTTTTATGAACATTTTCATATTGATTAAAATTATTCTTGTAATAATTCAACATTATATTATCATGGAATAAATTATGATGTTTAATGATTCTATGTTGTATGATCTATGTGGCACACTTATGCAAGAAATGAAATGATAAAGAATGGTGTGCCCTGATAGTGCTCCAATTCATTTAGTAAATAGTAGTATCATGATACGTCAAGTGAATTGAGGGTTTAATTATTTTAATTGAAGTTAAATGAGGTTTGACTCATGGTCCATGTTCAATGATCCTTTTCTCATTCTAATATCATGTTTAATGTTGTTACGGCATTTAATTGTTATGATAATCATTCTATATCATGCATTTATGTTCATGTTAATCTTATTATCCATTTATGAGCCTATTTCCTAACATGTCATGTATTATACATTTTATACCTCATTAACTCCCTTTGTGGGATTTTTAGCTCACCCTTTTCTTATTCATGTCCTCATGTTATCCCATGCAATACTAAGTACAAAAGAATGTGTGTGGTCGTGTAAAATAATTTTTCAATGAAGATGTATATATAAGGTTTTAAATTTTTATGTGATGATCCTAATCCCCAATGATACTTGACCTCTTGATCTTCTATTTTTTATCAAGTGAAGGTTTTATGTATTAAAATCTGTTTAAGTGTGAAATAATGAGCAGGGTTTTTATAGTTGGTATTAGAGGATATTATTAGTTAATTTGGGGATTAGGATTAGAAAACCCTAGTGAATGCATTAGGGATAAGACTAAGTATAATAAATAATCATTAAATTTTAGAGAATATTTATTATTTTTTTTATCAAGAAAATACAAACCTATCTAGATTTGAGTATATAGAGGCGACTTTGGCATAGATGTATCTAGGTGTAACAGCAAAAAACACCACATTGAGCTGTACTCGAATGGGAATTGGTGCACGACAACCGGCATTGATGCACTCTTTGTAACAACACTCCTAGGGGATATACTTTGGTAAATTCATAAGCTTATTGTGAACCCTTTTTAAGGGAATAAAAAATTACCCTATGAATATATGTGGGTAATTAGATCATGGATAACATAGATTAAAGCCTATAAATTCATAAGTTATTGAATTAAATGTAATTTATAAGTCATCTATTATTGTCTTTGGATTAACCTTTATGTGTTACCCCTAACATTCCTTTTATTCCAGTCAATGGAAAATAATAGGAGTCCCCGGACTAACAACCGATATGAGGATCAATGTGATGACTATTCTAATGAGATTCACAATCTGATGGGGGCAGGAATCGCAAACATTTCCATGATACTCTCTCAGTTAATTAATGTTTTCAATGGAGACATTGGCCAAGAAGAATTTTCAACCCCCCACCCCCCTATAAATGAACATGTCACAATTGAGAGCACTTGGAGACAAAGGCCTCATATTTTTAATGAATCATATGATTCCTCAATTGCTGAACAACGGTTCAACTACTTTAAAAATATCTTCTCCATCTGTCAATGTTACGAATAAGAGATGGTTATTATGGTTGCTTATTGTATGGAGGATGAATCTGATCAATGGTTTACATTGATCTAAAATAAACATCCTTAAGAAGAGATCGAGGTGTTGGAATGGAAGTATTTCCATTAGATGTTTTTTGATAAATATTTTCTCCGCACCCTCTGAATTAAGATGGAAATGAAATTCCATTACATCAAGAAAAAAGATGAAGAATCCATCAGAGCATACAAGGAAAACATCACAAGGATTGCATGATACTTCTCTAGATTTTTCGTTACCCTTGAAGGAATGGTTGGCCGATTCTTCAGTGGGCTAAAACCTAGCCTACAGAAATCCCTAGCACTCTTTGACTTCGAGAGCTATGATGAAATTGTCTGATGTGCCCTAAAATTTTAGGAGGATATCGGTGTGTTGAATGGGTATAAGGGGGATAATATGTTCAAGGTGGACTTTAATTCTGGTGTTCCGATTGATAAATCAAATGGTTCTCTGAAAATACAACACCCCACTATCCAAATGTGGGGAATAAAGCACCTCGTAAATTTCCTAAATGGGATAAGGAAATGATTTAGGTGTGAAAGGGAAGGGCACCTAGCCATTAACTACCAACAAAATACCTATAGTTGCAACAGAGGGTAGGAACACTCCATTAGACCCTAAATGCACAGTTCATTACTTCAACTAGAAAGAACTAGGGATCCTTTCAAACCAGTTCCCTAAGAAAAGGGTTTTTAGAGGGAACCAACAACCTCCGTGGCAACATGCGTGATATTTTTCCATCAATACTGCCAAAGTGAACCCCCAAAATTAAGAGGTGACATGTACGCCAGTTATTCAATCATGAATAGCGAACATGATTTTTGATTTTTGTGCTACACATTAATTTAAATCCCAAATTTTAGTAGAACAATCCCAAAACCAGGACAAATTAGGGATGTAAATATTTTAGTGACAACGAAAGATGGGTAAATCATTCAATCCCATGAATATAACTTCTCCCCTGTCATAATTTTGGATTGAAAATCCTGTAAAAACACATCATACTTCTTTTGGTGGAATTTGATGCTATTATTAGCATTGGTTATCTTTCCCCTTATATAGCCCACAAAAATTTCCTTGAGAGAGAAATTACTCTCCATAGAGGGAATCAACCCCTGATTCTGTAAATCTGAATGGAGGGGGATAAATCTTCCTTAACACAATTATCTCAATTGTAGATATTACTGGCCTATGAGCACATGTATCTTACTCAGATTATTGAGTATATGGAAGCAACCATCCTTGAAGACATGCCTATTGTGAGGGAATTATCTGAATTGTTTCCAAGGAATTTCATGGACTTCCTCCTAGAAGAGATGTGGAATTATCAATTGATCTTTTACATGGGGCATTTCTAATATCCAAGAATCCATATAGAATGGATATTGTAGAACTTGAGGAGCTGAAGAATCAACTCCATGAGAATATGGATAAAGGGTTTAGACACGCAAGTGATTCACCATGGGGTTCGCTAGTCCTATTCGTCATGAAGAAGTATGGTTCAGTGCATATTTGTGTTGATTATCGTGAGCTCAACAAAATCACGATAAAGAATAAGTAACCTCTTCCCTGGATAGATGACTAGTCTGATCAATTATGAGGAGCACAATACTTCTTCAAGATGGATTTTTAGTCGAGATAATACCAAGTAAGGGTGAAGAAGGTGGATATCCCCAAGAATTCTTTTTTTACAATGTACGAGCACTATGAAATCATAGTAATGTCTTTTAGACTCTCTAATGATTATGAAATATTCATGGACTAGATAAATATATTCTTCAGATATTAACATAAAATATTTGTGGTGGTATTTATAGAAAATATTATAATATACATAAAATACAATAAGGAGTGGGGGGAGTGTCTATGCATTGTACTAGAGACCTTAAAAAGTATAAGCTCGATGAAAAGTACAACAAGTCTGAGTTCTAGTTCAAAGAGGTCTCATTCATGGGACATATCATCATAATAAATGTGATATATGTGGATCCCTCCAAGATAGTAATAATTGAGGGATGGCTGAGGCCATAATAGGTGATGGATATATGTAGATTCTTGGGTTTAGCTAGATATTATCTTCGATTTGTGAGAAATATCTCACGACTTTCAAAACCTCTTTCCAATATAACATAGAAGGGAATGATGTTTTCTTGGAGGGATGAATGTGAAGATAGATTCAAGGATTTGAACTGGAGGATTATCACTATGCCCATGATCACACTAATTACAAGTGGAGAACATTTTATGGTATTCAGTGTTTCTTCAAATAAGGGTTAGGGATGTGTGATGATGCAAAATGAAAAAGAAATTGCCTATGCTTCCACGAAATTAAAATTTCATCAAATAATATATCTAAAACATGATCTGGAGTTGGATGCCGTAATCATTGATTTAAAAATTTGGCGACATTACCTCTTTGTTGAGAGGTGAGAAATATATACGGATGACAAAATTCTCAAGTATATATTTACACAGAAAGATTTGAATGTGCGCCAATGAAGATGGTTAGAGCGGATCAAATACTATGAAAACTAAATCCATTACCACCCTGGAAAAGTGAATTAGGTGGAAGATTATCTAAGTAGAGAGGACCCAATGATTTTATCATTCAAGAGAATTGAAATGGATCCAATCTTCTTAGATTTGATTATGATGAACAGGTTAATCATAATGAATGGAACATCATTAATATTTTCAAAAATGATTCCTCAAAATTCTATTTTGGAAAGGTTTAAGGATTATAAAAAGGATAATATTGGAATTCAGAAAAAAGTGGAAGCTATCAGAAAAGGGAAAACCTCAGAGTTCATAAACCATAAGATGTTTTTTGGTTTTGATTAGTTTAATTTTTAGATTCCAAAACATAAATAGTAATTAATTCCCTCTATTTTCCAATATAAACCCACCCAATCTCCAACTTCCTCTTCATTCAAAACCTTTGGAGCTCAACCAACCTCTTCCCTCATCTCTCCAGAATCTTCCCAAGGAGCTCAAAGCTCACAATAAGCCTCTATGAATCCCCTCCCAAGCCATTGAAATCACACAACCATGTAAAAGATATCTTCCTCTTTAATTTTTTTTCAAGATTATTTATGTTGCTTTTCCCTTTTCCTTTCTATTAAACATTCTTGGCTATCATTTCACACCTCATACATGCATACCTCATTATGTTGGTATGCTGAGATACCCCATTCCTTCTCATTAATGCCTCACATGTATACCTATTACCATGATGAAATTTAGTAGTGGATTTCTCTCTCCTCATTTACAGCCAAGTAATTACTTTATTTTATGAATATAAATTCTATTAAATATATTGGTTAATGTTTCTATATTACCCACTTATTGTACATTTCATGTACATATGATGAGACACCCCTTTCTCTCTTATCGACCATTTTTATGAATTCTTATGTCACGTCGTTATGCGGCCGAAATTGCACCATGATTTTCCAAGAAAAATTCATTATGTATTGAATACCACGTACATTTCTCTATCAAGGTTATTCATCTTTATGAATATTTACATATTGATTATAGTGTTTAATGTTTGAATTCCACATTCCTTTATCATGGATTAAATGATGGTGTTTAATTAATCCATGTTTTATGATCTATATGGAACACTTATGCATGAAATGAAATGATTAAGAAGGGTGTTCCATGATTGTTCTCCAATGAATTGGGTAAAGAGTATGTCATGATAGTTCAAGTGCAATGATTTTAATTATGGTAATTCAAGAGAAATGAGGGTTTACTCATTCTCCACTTTCAATGATCCTAGGATCATGAAAATATCATGTTAAATGTTGTTGCCTCATTTCCATGTTATGATAATCATGGTATATTATGACTTTATGTTCATGTTTCACTTATGATCCATTAATGTGCCTATTGCATAACATGTAATATATTCTTCATGTTATTACATGTTTAATCCCTTACTGGGATTTTTAGCTCACCCTTTTCTTATGCATGTCCTCAGGTTATCCCATGCAATTCTAAGTACAAAGGAATTTGTGTGGTCATGCAAAAGATGTTTTCAATAAAGTTGTGTATTTCATGTTTTAAGTTGTTATGTAATTTTTCTAATCCCAAAAGAGAATATAATTATCCTTCTCTAATGTTGTATCAAGTAAAGGTATTATGTAATAAAATATCATTATGTGTAAAATAAAGATCAGGGTTGTTATAGTAGGTATGAGAGGATAGATTTTTTATTTTTGTGATTAGAATTAGAAAACCCTAGTTAATGAATTATGGATAAGACTATGTATGATAAAAAAATCCCTAAATTTTGTTGAGTATATATTAAGTGGTTTATCAAAAAATAATTCTCTGTCTGGATATGAGCATGTAGAGGAGGCTCTGGGAAAGATGTATCTAGGTGTAAAACCAAAAAACACTGCTTGGAGCTACACTCGAACAAGAACTACTGCACGATAATGGGTTTCAATTCACTCTTTGTTTTGACACTCCCAGGGGATATGCATTGGTAAATTCATAATCATAATATAAACCATTATTAAGAAAATGAATAAAAATTCCTCTAAGAAAATATGTTGGAAAGTTTATCATGGATAACATAGATTGAATCCTATAAATTCATATGTTAAAGAAATAAAAAAAATAATCATCCATTGTTGTCTTTGGATTACCCATTATGTGTTACCCCTAAATTTCCTTTTATTCCAGCCAATGGATGATAATAGGAGTACCCAGGCTAACAACCGATGCGAGGATCAATGTGATAACTGTTCTAAGAAGATTCCCAATCTGATGGCAGTGGTAATCATGAACTTTTTCACGATGAACTCTTTGTTAACTAATGTTTTGAATTGAAATGTGGGTCAAGAGAAACATTAAACCCCCCCCCCCCAATAAAGAAAAATTCACAATTGATAGCTTCATTAGAAAAGGCCTCCTATTTTTGACGGATCATTCGATCCCTAAATTCCAGAACAATAGATCAACTCCATTGAAAATTTATTCTCCAGCCTTCAATGTTCCGAACAAGAGAATGTTCTTTTAGCTAATTATCATATGGATGGTGAAGTTGATCAATGGTGAGCCTGGATCAAAAATACAATGCCTAAGGAACAGATCGATGTGTTGTAATCGATGTATTTCCGTAATATTTTTTTAGATAAATATTTTTTATGCACACTCGAACATTATATAGAAAAGGCCTTCTTTTACCTCAAGAAAAAAGACAACGAATCCATTGGAGTGTATGAGGAAAACTTCACAATGCTTTCACGATACGCCTAAAAATTTTTCATTACCCCTAAATGCAAGGTTGGATGATTCTTTAGTGGGTTAAAACCTAGCCTATGGAAATCCCTTATGATCTGTGACATCGAGAGTTATGAAAATATTGTATGATGTTCCCTCAAAGTCGAAATGGATATCAATGAGCTATAGGAGTATCATGGGGATAAGAAGTGAAATATGGACATAAATCGTTGGTCTGATGGATAAATCCATTGGTGCTATGAAAATCTAGAACCCCACTTTCCAAAGGAGAATAATAAAGCACCTTGGAAATAGCCTAAAGGGGAAAAAGAAATGCTTTAGGTGTGAATGAAAATGGAACTTGGCCATTAACTGATGACTAGAAAAACACATGGCTACAACAGAGGATAGTAACACTCCTTTATACCCTCAACACAATGTTCATTTCCTCAACTACATAGAACAGTAGATATTTTCAAACCAGTTTCATAAGCCAAGGGTTTTTAGAGGAAACCAACAAATCCTGATGCATCTGGGGAAATATTTTTCCATCACTACTATCGAAGTGAACCCCAACAATTAAGTGGTGATAGGTAGACTAGTTATTCAATCAGTAATAGAGAAAATATTTTGTTTTTCGTTTTATGCATTATTTAATATCACGAATGTTTACTAGAACAATCCCAAAACCACCACAAATCATTAAAGTAAATATTTTAGTGAGAAACGAAAATAGAGCAATCAATGCATCCCAAAAATATAACCCATTCCCTATCATAATTTTATGATTGAACATCATGGAGATCCTCACATTACCTCTTCTAGTGGAATTTTATTCAATTAATGGCATGGATTGGCATTCCCTAAGTAGAGAAAAAATAAATTTTCATGAGAGGGAAATCACTCTCTATATGGAGAATCAGCCCCTAATTCTGTACAATTGTAAGGACGAGGATGAATCTTCCGTAGAACCATAATCTCAAGTGTGGATATTACTTCACTATGAGCACACATATCTTACTCATATGATTGAGTTTAAGGAAGCAATCTTCTTCGAAGACATGCCTTTTGCGAGGGAATTTGCTGAAGTGTTTCCAGAGTAATTTTCTGGTCTTACTCCTAGAAGAGATTTTGAATTCTCAATTGATCTTATACCTGGGGATTTTCCAATATCCAATACTCCATATAGAATGTATATAATTGATATTGAGGAGATAAAGAAATAACTTAAGGAGAATCTTGATAAAGGGTTTATACGCCCAAGTGATTTACCATGGGGTGCACCAGTCCTCTTCATCAAGAAGGAGGATGGGTCAATGTGCCTATTCATTGATTATTGTGAGCTCAAGAAAATCACAATAAAGAAAAAGTGCCCTCTACACCAAATTTAGGTCTTTTCCGATTAGATATTTAGAGAACAATACTCCAACTAGGTGGATTTGCGGTAGGGATATTACCAAGTAAAGGGGAAAAAGAAGGATAACCCCAATATATCATTTCGTACAAGGTATAGACAACATAAATTCATAGTAATGACTTTCGGACTCACTGATGCACTAGAAATCATCCTGGAAAAGATGAATATAGTATTTAGAGATTAACTTGACAAATTTTTCGTATTCTTTGTTGATGATATTCTAATATACTCCAAAGACAAGAAGGAGCACGAGGAGCATCTAATCACTATAATTGACACCTTACAAAAGGAGTAACTCTATGTAATGTACGAAAAGGTTGAGTTATAGTTGAAGTAGGTCTCATTATTGGGTCATTTCATTATAATAAATGGCATATCATTTGATCCCCCCAAGACAGATTTAGTTGAGGGATGGCTAAGGCCAACATCGGTGACAAATATCCGTAGATTCCTGGGCTTAGCTAGATAGTATCGCCAACTTATGAGAAATTTTACATGATTTTCAGACCCTCCTACCAAGATAACATAGAAAGGAATGATGTTTTCTTGGAGTGATGAATGTGAATATAGCTTCAAGGAGTTAAAAAGAGGGATTATCACTATTCTCGTGATCACACTAACAACAAGGAGAGAAATTTTTTAGGCATTCAGTGAGGCATCAAATAAGGGCATGGGATGTGTGTTGAGGCAAAATGAAAAATTCCATCATCTACACTTCAAGGAAATTGATATTTAATGATCAAATCTATCCAACACATGATCTGGGGTTGGCTGATGTAATCTTTGCTTTATAATTTTGGTGACATTACCTCTTTGGGGAGATGTGAGAAATATATATGGACCACAAAAGCCTCAAGTATATATTCACACAGAAAGAGTTTAACTTGTTCCAATGAAGATGGTTAGAGTGGATCAAAGACTCTGACTACTCAATCCATTACAAAACTATGAAATCGAATGAGGTGGCAGATTCTCCAAGTAGAAAGGGCCCGATGATTATATCCTTGATGAGAATTGAAAAGGATATAATATTCATCAATTTTATGAATATGGACATGGTAATAATAAAGAAAGGAACATCATAAATTCTTTCACAAATTATTTCTCAACCATCTCTTTTGGAAATGTTAAAGGATGCTCAAAAGAAATATGTGGGAATTTAGAAGAAAGTGGAAACTATAAAAAAAAGTAAATCCTCATATTTCAATGTTAATGTCGAAGGAAATGTGAGATTTTGGAATGCACTACGTGTTCCATAAAATCCGGAGTTAAAGAATGATATTTCGGATGATGCACATAGTTCGGAATTCTCAATTCACACAACAAATAGAAAAATGTATCGATATCTCTGAGAGAATTATTGTTGGGATAACAAGACGAAAGATATCACTAAATATTCCTAAATGTGCTTGGTATATTAGCAAGTGAAGGCTGAGAGGCATAAGTTTTAGGGTATGATGCAACCAATACCCATACCAGCATGCAATTGGGAGAACATCATCATGGACATTTTCAACAGACATATGAAGACATCCAAAGAAAACAACACTACCTGGGTTTTTGTGGATCACCATACAAAGACTAAACACTTCATTGTAATATGATAAAATTTCTCATTGGATTAAATAGAATGGATATATATCATATTAGTGGTAAGGTTGAATGTTGTACCACTATCTATTGTATCTGATCAAGATCCAAGATTCACCTCTATGTTCTGGAATAGTCTTCAACATGCATTTAATACTAAGCTAAAATTTAGTAAGGCTTATCATCCTCAAAATGATGGCATAGATGAGTGGACTATGCAAACATTTGAGGGAATGTTGAGAGAATTATTAATAGACTTCAATGGATGATGGGATCCACATCTTCCTATAGATGAGTTCTCTTACAATAATATTTTCCAATCAACTATCCAAATGGATTCTTATGAAGCCCTTTATGGGAGGAGGTGCAAAACACTGGAATGTTGGGATGATGTTGGGGAGTAAAAACTTGTAGGTCTAGAAATGGTCAAAGAATTAGTGGAGAAGGTTAAGACCATCCAACAACACATTAAAGATGCTTAGAGTTGACAGAAGATCTATGTTTACAAACATCAAGGAGACCTTGAGTTTGATATTGGAGACATTGTATTCCTCTGCATATCACCTTCGAAGAGATTTATGATATTTGGGAAGAGGGGAAAGATTATTCCAAGGTACATTGTCCCTTTTGTGATCCTTGATCGCATTAGAGCTATAGAATATCGACTAGCACTCCCACCAAACATATCTTGAGTACATGATGTATTCCATGTATCACTCTTGAGGAATAACATACCCAACCCATCGCATGTACTCTTTCTAGAGGTGGTACCATTTGAGAATGACCTCTCCTATGAAGAGAATCTGGTAGAAGATATTGGATCGTAGGGAAAATGTTCTACAAAATAGTAAAATTCCCTTCATCAAGGTGTTATGGCACAACCACCAGTTTGAAGAAGCAATGTGGGAATCAGAGTAAGTGATGAAGCCAAGTTACTTGCATCTATTTCAGTGTGGGAAAAGAAAATTTCTAGGGAGAAATTTTTTAAGGGGGGGGGGGGAATTTTAATGACCCAAAATTATACTAATGAAAATTTCCCTTCATCTGATTAAATTTATAATTGTGTATGATGGTTATACAAAACAAATTCACTTCTTTGGTTTTATGTTTTTGGATATTAAAATACCATTAAGAATTGTTATCGCTGCTAATATATCCTCTGAAAAATGATCACATGATTAGTATAGATATAGGGCATTAACAAATCAAATTTACTCAGAAAGAAGGATGTGATGACCTCCTCCCATAGAATTGCTCCATACAAAGCCCATTTATTAGATCTCGAAAAGTAGGTGGCATCACTGGGATTTTATTTTTACCAAGACCAAGATGACCTTGAACATATTAAGCATGAATGAAACCACCTATGGGTGATGTGGAAGTTGAAAGAGATTACCGCTCGAGTGATGTTATCCAAGCCACCCCCAGGAGTCTATCACCATGGCACACCTTACCCTTAGGTCATATGCGGGTGTTAGAAGTGGATATGTAACAAGACCTTATAACTATTATTATGGTCACTATTTGAGTATAAAATAATGAATATACATTCATTTCATTGTTTTTACTTTGTAAATAGTTTTTACTTAGTAAATAGTTTTTAAAGAAAAAATAGTATTTTAAGTTAATATTTAATTGAGAAATCTATTTTTATTAATTAATGGAATATTAATTAAATATTTTTTAATAAAATATTATTAATAAATTACCTTTTATTAAATATAAATTATTGTATAATTTTTATTAATACAATTGTAATTTTTATTATTGTTTCAAATCCATTTTTGGTAGAACCCATGAATTCGTTATTAATGCCAGTTATTATATTAAAAGTAAAAAATCACAGATTTAGTTAATTATTTAGTTAAAATTAATTATATTTTTGAAATTTGGACTTCAAAATTATCCACCAATAAATTTTTCATACTTTTCAGAGACAGACAAATTTTTATGTAGAAATTAAATACCATTTAAATATATATTGTGTTCTATTACATCATGATGACCCAATATTGATGTAATAAAATACTATGAATGAAATTTTAGGCCAATATATGTTTTATCTTAAAAATAGTGTGATTTTATATTTGTTTTATTAACATTATTGTGCCTTAGTGGACCCTTCAAGACTTATAAAACATTTTAACTTTTTAAATTGATTTCCTTGAGTGTGTGAAGCACCTCCACATAAGAAAGCCTGATATTTTAAAAAGTTATGCCATTTTCCATATAAAATAATGTTTTCCAATCCCCTATGGAAAAAAATATGGGTAAAAAACATTGGATGGATTTTGGTTTTGATTAGTTTAATGTGTAGTGTCCAAAACCTAAATAATAAAGAATTCCCTCTCTTTTCCTATAAAAACCCACCCAACCATCTACTTACTATTCACTAAAAAAATTTGGATCTCGACCATACTATTACCTCATCTTTCTAGAATCCTCCTTAGTCTCCCCATTCTTTTAATAAGCCTCTTTCAATGCCCTCCCAATCCATTGAGATCACACTTTTAATTAAGGGGTTTCTTCCTCTCTCATTTTTGTCCAATATTATTTATGTTTATATACCCTTATCATTTCAATTAGAAAATTTATAATATGATATCAAACCTCCCCCATACTACCATACCAATTTTGGAATGATGATATAACCATTTATATCTCATTAATTCCTCCAATGTACACTAGTTACCCTGATGAAATTCTGTAAGGGATTTCTCTCTCGTCATTTACAGTCAAGAAATTATTTTATTATATGAATATAAATAACATTACATATGTTGGTACATGTATATATATGACCCCCTTACTATATATTTCTTGTAAATATGATGACACACCATTTTTGGTCTCATCAACCATTTTTATGAATTCATATGTCACAATGTTATGCTGCCGAAACTACACCATGATGTTCCAATTCAAAGTCATTGTCTAGTGAATACCTTGCCCATTTCTCTATCAAGGGTATTTACCTTTATGAAAGTTTATATATTGATTAAAGAGTTTAATATATAAATTCCACATTCCTTTATCATGAAATAAATGATTATTTTTAATGAATCATTTTTGTATAATCTATGTGGCACAATTATGCATGAAATAAAATTATTAAGTAGGGTGTGTCTTGATAGTGCTCCAATGAATTTGGTAAAGAGTATATCATAAAACGTCATGTGAAATGAGGGTTTAATAATTATTATTAACGTCAAATTATGGTTTAATCATGCTCCAAGTGAAATGATCCTTGGCACATGCTAATATCATGTCAAATGTTATGACCAAAATTCCATGTTATGATAATCAGGCAATATCAGGCCTTTATCTTCATGATTATCTTATGCTCTGTTGATATTACTATTGACTAACATGTACTGTATTCTTCATGTTGTTCATTTCTTACTCCCTTATTGGTATTTTTAGATCAATAATTTTTATAGGCATTTCATCAGGTTATCCCATGCAATTTTATGTACGAAGGAATGAGTGTGGTCATGTAAGATATGTTTTAAAAAAAGATGTGTATTTCATGTTTTGAGTTGTTATGTAATGTTATTAAGCCCCAAAGATAATAGAACTCTCAATCTTCTATGTTTAATCATGTGAAGTATTTATGTAATAAAATCTATTAATGTGTGAAACAAAGAGGATGGTTATTATATCAATTTACTTTCTAGTGGGATACCTCGAACACCTAATGGTAAAGATACAATATTTATTATTATTGATTGACTATTAATTTTATTGTATTTACTACGTATAAATCAGTAGAAAAGGTAGATAATCATGGTTGAAACTGTAGTTTTGATAGATTGTGAGTCTACTTGGTGTTCCACCATTTATTATTTTAGAACAAGACCCTCACTTCACAACATTATTTTGGAGGATATTGTAGGAAATGATGTATTCACATTTGAATTTGATCATGGAATATAATACATAGATGGATGGCTAAACTCATCATCCCACATATATTATTGGATACATGCTTTATGAATTCATTTGTGACTTTAGTGGGTGATGGGAGAAAAATATTCCTATAGTAAACTTTTCCTATAACAATAGTGATTGGGATTTGATCAGGATAAGTCCATCTAAGGAATTTTATGGAAGGCCTTGCTTACTGAATCATTTTTGGGTGGTGGTTGAAGAACAGTCCTCGGTTTGATCAAGAAATATTAAGGAGATGATGAATATCATGAAATTTATTAGGAGTATATTATCATCATCTAAAAATTCATAAAAATCATATATCAATCAATGTTATTATCCGTTAGAGTTTGAGGTAAGTGATTGGTTTGTTATCAGACTCACCATGTATTGAATATATATGATCGGTGAAGAAATTAAAAATATCAACTAATTATAAAATCCTGTTTGAGATGTGAGAGTAACCCAACAATATGGACTATCAATTAAATTTACCGTCTGTTTTTTGAATTTTATATATTATGTGTTTATTATTTCCCAACTGATGAAATACCAGTAGGATCTGTCCCATGCGATTGAGTGGGGGAAGTTGAGATTGAACATGAAACCTCAATGATTGAAAGTCATTTTCATACTATAGATGTATTGCATAAGGTATTTTGGTACTAGATGGTCTCATTAGTTGGAGTTATATGGAAATGTGGTAGGGAGAACCATGTGATATGTGAGTGTTAGGCCATGAAAATTAATCAATGGCCTTAACATTTTTAGGGGTTTAGATCTGGAACCTTTTGGAGATAGAAATCTTTTATGGTCGGGATAATTATTAAAATTCATTTTTCGCAATTAGGTATGGAGTCAGTTTTTATTTTCTATTTTCTTTTAGTTCATTAATAGATTGATAGAAGAAAACTATAGCTGTGATGTTAGATTCCACATCATAGTAATAATTTTGCATCATGCAGACTATTATATCTTCTTGTTTTGGATACCATAACATAAAATATGATTTTGGTGGTTCATATATTTTTTTCTGATATATGAAATGGAATATCGACTATAACATGAAAGATAATAGTTGGAGTCTTGATAATTCAATTGATATTACGGTCACCACACCAAGGAGTAGTGGTTGTGGTGTAGTTTACTTATGGGGGCATAGAGGCTATGGTGCACTGATTTCCAATATCTCTATTGAAACCTATATATTTTCTACTTGACTATTATATAATTTTAAAATTAAACACATAACAGAATTTCCATCCAGGATCCAAAGGTTTAGTATCTTGGGAATTTAGTTTTATACAAAACATGTACACAATAAAGCGTAAATATTATTTTTTTATCCTTCTAAAGATCTAATAATCTCCATAGTACATGTAGTCACCAGAGGATATTAATAAAATAAATGGGTGAGATAAAAGGATAGTAATAGAGATGAACAAGGGACCTGAATCAATAGTATATGGGTGAGCATAATCAATATCTTCCTATCTCAAAAATTGTATAATCATCAATGTCATGAGGGAAACCTTTTAAAATATTATGGAATGTGGAATATACATAATAATAAAATATCATAACATATTCTTCAAATACCACACATAGTTTTTAACAAATATATCATCATATTCATGCATAATATATGAACATTATCACATCATCATAAATGTGAACAAAGAAAAAATGATATTTAAAAATAATACACATTATATCATGAGATACAAGACATTACACAATTAATTGGTGGGATATATTGTACCAAACCAGTTAATGATATAATAATTTTTCTCATAATTATTATTATTCTTCAATTAAATAGTTAAATTCAATTTAAATATGTTATTTACTTCTTAAGATCAAAAGGGAAATAGTTTTATTAAACCAAATTATTATACAGTTTTATTTAAAATAGTAGTTTTAAAATTATATTATTTTTATTGGAAAAAATTAATTTTAATTTTTAATTCTTCTTGTAATAATTATCATAGGTTAAATTATTTAGAATACTCTATAAATAAAGATTTATCAATGAATAGTGGAAAATATAGTTTTTTACTGAAAATTGAATTTTATTTTAATGAATTTATAATTTAAATTTATGTTTTGGATTAGTTTTAATTTTTAATTAGATTATTCATAATTAAATTAATCTAATTATGTTATTATAAATTGTTTTTATCCTTTAATTTTTCATAAAAACATTTTATATATTGAAATTTTATTTTTCAAAGAAACTATTTTTTTCGATTACATTTTAAATTAAATTATACAGTTGTATGTTTAGAATTTATAAAAATGGTTTAATATTTTAAATAACTGGGTTAAAATATATTAAATAATAACAATTTATTTTTGGATAATATTAATAGTAAACACAGTCATATCTGTTTCCACAATAAAGGGTTAATCATGTTATTAATGTTAAAAATAAAATGATAAGGACTAGAAACATTCCCTAAAACATTCCATAATTATATTGGAAATTTTTTTAGGCCATTATCTCCCATGGGTATAATTTATGACCATTTCAGCCACTTTTTTGAGAGTAAGTCCTTTATTGTTTTTTATTTAATGAAATGTCAAACAAGTCACGCAATTGTTTTTAATTTATATATCATTTTAAATATGCTGTCATATATAAGGTATGTTTAAAAAATATTATTATAAATGATAAAATATTTATATTCATCATGGAAAATTATTTTTAATTTATTTTGTTATGAAATAATTACCTTAAAAGGTTTCACATCATAGATGAAATAATTATTTGTTTAATAAGAAAATCAAATAAATGATCCCAAAAATACTAAAATTAAAATAATATGATAAAATTAATAAGATCCAGGATTTTAATAGATTAAATTGACTTGTTAAAGATATAATAAAATATATATTTTTCAAATATTACATCTTGTATTCACGTTTTCAAAGTCGAAATAATGAATAATATCATATTTGACAATAATGATATTTTATAGAATTTATATTTTATTAAAATATATAAAAATCATAAAAATATTATATAATTAAAAATGGGATAAAATATGGTATATAGGGTCAAAATATATTAATTTATATTCCATTCAGATATTTTTGGATATAAATTAGTCATATTATATTTACATATTCTGAGAAATTCTAGGTGTCCACCTCCCCTCTAATATAAAAGGGAAACACTTCCCTTAAATCTTACACACTTCAAAAAAAACATTAGGAACATACATTACCAAATGCATTACTAGGATCCATCCCCAAATTTTTAAGGATTTTTATGCATAATACATACCATAGTATCCTTAATGTTTAAAATAAAGTAATATTTCCAAATAAGAGGTATATTTTTTATATGCATCTCTTAGTATTGTTTGTTCTTCCACATACCAATAACATTCTTAAAACATTATAAAATAATAAATAAATTAAATTCCCTATAAAGAGATTTTATTCTATTAATGTAATCAGATAAATCAATCTTCTCTTCAATCAATTGGGATACGAATTTATGATTCATGTGTACGAAAAACTATTTTATCGCAAACCGATGTCATTGGTTTTCCATTATCGCATCTCATGGATTTATATAATGATGTTATTAATATTTACATATAATATTCATGAAATTATTCTAATTTTTTAAATATACTAAATCATTTACGTTCTTACCCTTCCATGCACAACAAAATGACAATGTCGTTCGTGTATATGTGCAGATTGTCACCTACACGAAGCGATGTGAATCATTTTTTTCACCACATCACATGGATAACATATATAAATATGTTTAAATAAGTACTATAAAATATATTATTTTATCATAATTCTTTATGGATGTGGTAATAATTTTCTCCCTTTCTATAATGATTGTTGGAAAATGGATACATTACTCCTACTTACTTATGGCCTACTTTCACCATGATTAAAATGTAGTTCATTTTTCATAACAATACTTAATAAAAGGATTTAAAGTAAAATTGATATGTAAAAAATATAATTTTATCATTATTATTTTTATGTATATTTTTTTAATAATGACCAATTTGGCCATAATCAACATATCAAAGTCATTATGGGAAAATGAACCGATTATAATAAAAATCATCCAACATAAACATAAATAATTATTTAATTGTTATAACTTGGATATAAGTGATATAGAACAAATTATAAAATTGAATTTTCTTTTTATAATTTATAAAATTAGTATAATTTGATTATTTATGAAGGTAAAAACATAATTTTCTTAGACCTATGGTAATGGATTTTATTTATAATTCCTCATTTAAAATTCCTCTTTTATTTTTAAAAATTTCAAACAACTATTTTTTTATCTTGTATGGAATTAATGTACTTTCCTACCTTATTTATTATTTAATGATTTAATATTTACATTATACATTTTTATATTTATTTTCAATCGAAATGTTTTCATTATTATGTGTGTAGTTTTGGGAATATAAATTTGATTTAGATAGGAAAAAGGTATTTTGTTATCCAAAAGTGTTTTATAGATGGTTTTAATAGAGTTTTCATAAATTCTATTTATTATATGGTCCTTGAAAATTATTTACGATGGGTTCGCATAGATAATTAAATGTGTGAAAATTACAACATATATGATAGGTTCACCATGATAGAATCAGTTATGCCTGTTATAGCTTATACGCATTGGGTAATTATTGTTTTATCTGCAAAATTATATTGGTTATTGATTATATGGGTTTCCAAATATGGAAGGGTTCTTATGAGGGTTCTAGAAGTTTTATATGATTATTATTTCAAAAGTAACCTTCTGACTTTTATATGATTTCTACTGAGTTTCAAGGAAATCATATGATTTTCAAAATGTAATATAATGAAATTTTTTAAAACATAATTCATTTTCAGGGTAAAAAGGTATGTTTTTAAAAAAAGCTTTGTGGGATTATCAATGACATAAAATATTCCTTTATTTTATTTTTCTTATTTAAAATTTTGTGCTCATCCAAAATTTTTAAATGTTATTAATAGGGTTTAAGAATTGGAAAAATACAATAACAATTCAAGTTTAATGTTATGATGGTTTTTTAAAATAAAAAATGATTTATTTTAAAATTGATTAATGTGTGAAAGAAATAGATACAGAGTATATGAATCCACATGTAGTATAATAATTTATTTTTTTAGATCTATTTATAAACCTCTAAAACTCTAATTTAAAATGATCTTTTTTATTTTAAAGTGAATTCTAGTTTAGAAAACACTAGAATATTTAATGCTTATGTCCATTTATTGTAGTTGGAATTAGAGGAAGGTTTAAATAACATTAGGGTTTTGGATAATGATAATATAATATATTTAAATAATTTACTTAATCATTATGTTGAAATGATATAGAATATATAGTTTATCATCTAGCTTCATCTAGAATACTTCTGTCTAGAATGGTTTCCTGTAGTAGAAACAATTATTCTTTGGTGGGAAGGAAATGAGAATAATATATCTTTCCAAATTAGCACACTGATATTTTTTGGAATTATAAGTGAAATGTTTGTTATAGTGATGGATCAGTTGACACAAGCTATAAATTGTTGTGGTGTCCATGTTAAATTGAATATCTCTCTACCCCAATGAAACATGATGATAGTAGAGAATTCCCTGAGATGACATCCTCTATTATTCAGTGGATCAACAAAACCAGTGGTAGTTAAAGGAGTGAATAATTCTCTAGAGAAGATATTTGAAGTCATGGGTTGTTTGGAATGACAAAAAGTAACATTAGTGGTTTATCATTTTGAAGGAAATTTCAATTGATACTATTAAATAGTTATGCATACCATAGAGAAATATGAATTTGATGTTTTAAAATGTGATGATTTAAAGAGGATTTTTCTAGAAAATTATTTTCATATGACAGTTTGACTCTTAATAGAGAAATAATCCATATAACTAATTCATAAAGATGATGGATTTTTGGATACGTATATATCAAATTTGATAAGGATCTAATAATATGTACTAGATTTTGTTTAGGAAAAAAATAGTAAAAGGAATAGACTATACAATTGATTGAATCCAATTTTAGAAAGGCGACTAATATCAAGACAATTTAAAATCGATGATAAACTTTTTCATTATTGTGAAGAAGTTAAGATGGAGTTTGTTCAAACATATGTACCTCGTGAGGATGATAATAAGAAGTATTTTTTTAGGAGATGAATTCATGAAGTAAATTTGGTGTTATGAAAATAAAATTCACATCTTGTAATAAGTGTGTTAAGAAGATCCCAATAGAAGGTCTTACAAAGTTTGGAAAGTGTTACTGTTGTTGTAAGCTTTGTCATAGTGATCATGAATATAACTAATGGATCCCCAAACAACCAAATTTTGGGTTGTAAGAAATCTTTCAAATGGTGATCTATTTGTTTTCCAATGATTGGGGTCATTATGCTAACTTATATATGAATTTTGTTTCACATGATCAAAATTGTCATGAATTTGAAATAAAAAGGTGAGGTAATGTCCTTTTCAACTACTATGGTTGATGTGGGAGGATAAAATTAATCGTCTATAGGTATGTTATATGTGTATTCAAACAATTATAATTACCTCTTTGATTTGGGATCTTCACATTCATTCATTTGTAATAAATTTTCGTGAAGACTGGGAATATCACATCATTAAAGTATGATAGAACTTCTACTGAAAACACCAGGTGGTAATATTAAATAACCATGATATAAATGACTCTTCGGATTGTTATTATTGAAATTGTTCTTCCTTCAAATATTCATCAACTATGAATATTTTATTTTGGTATTATTTGGGGGTATCTATTGTATATAAATCTTCCATTATAAGATATATTTCAAAGAAAATAATATTTTATTCAAATATTTTATAACATTAATAAACTTCCAAGATGAAAATAAATTTATTAGATGTGGTAGTGTAGTTTACATGGCACATACCATTTAATATAAAAAAAAATTTCAGATTATTAATTTTCTAGTAGTTAATGAATTCATATATATTTTTTTAATGATTTAACCTATATCATTATGAATTGAATGGTTTATTTTACTTTTAAATTAGTCCCTGAACAAAATCCTATTTCAAAATTCCTTTATCTAATGGTTCAATTATATCTTCCTGAACAGAAAAAAAATTGTATGATGTTCTATATAATGGTTTTATTCAGCCAATTACTTCACCATGGGGTGATCCTATTATTATTTTTAAAAAGAAAGATGGTTCAAAAAATATTTTAATTCATTATAGAGCATTGAATAACAACATTGTTATGAATAAGTCTCATTTTCCTCATATCAATGATTTTTTGGTTCTTCTCTATAGAATGAAGTACTTTTCAGAGACTTATATTATGTCGGGTTACCATCAGTTTAAGATGAAGGAGGTAGATATTGTAAAGACTACATTTCAGACTACATATGGAAATTATGAGTTTGTAGTTATTCCCTTTGTGTTAGAAAATTCTACAAATATATTTATGGATTCTATGAATTGCGTCTTCCCTGAATATTTGGATATGTTTGTGGTTTTTTACTGATGATTTATTGGTTTATTAAAAAATTTATTAGGGTTCTAAAAACATCCAAGACATGTTTTGAAAATCCACCAAGATATTATGTTATATTGAATATTTAAAAAATATGAATATTTTTACAACAAATTTCTTTCTGTTGGCCCATTTTATGTACATAATGAATAAAAGTTGATCCCTCAAAAACTAATGTTTGTGAAGAATGGGAAATACCTATCATTCTAATAAAAATTCATAGTTTTATTAGATATCTAGGTTACTATGGATTAAATTTTGAAATAATTTGTTTTTTTATCCCTATAAATATGTTAACAAAAAACAATGTTTAATTAATCTTGATAAAAAATGTAATTTTAGATTTTAGGAAATAAACAAGTCACTGGTGAATGCTCTAGTTTTCCCGTTCCTTCTAGAAATGGATATTTTGTCATCTATAATGATGTTTCATTAAATGGAATTGGTTGTATCTTAATATAGAATATTCATGTAATTTTTTATGCTTCATGCTAGTTGAAACCTCATGAGTTAAATTACCTACACATGATTTATATTTAGTTACTATGGGATTTTATTTAATATTTTGGATGCATCAATTATATGGACCCAAATTGTGAAATATTTACTAATCATAAAATATATAATTATATATTCACTTAGAATAGCTTGGACAAGAGTCAAAGAATATGGATGGAACATACTAAGGATTTTTATTACACAATTCATTACCATCATGGAAAATCAAATAAAGTGGACAATTTTTTTAGTAAAAAATATAATTCCTAATTATCCAGGTCATGTTTGTAACATGAACCTTTGTCATTGATTTAATTAATTTTTGACTAGAATTTGTTGGTGGAAGAATGTCTTTATCTTTATTTTATGTTTCAATGGAATCATCTATGTGAGACAAAATCATGTAAGAATATATAAAAGTATATACTAATCATAAAATATTTAAGTATATATTCACTCAAAAAAATTTGAAGTTGAGGAAAAGAATATGGATGGAACATACTAATTATTTTTATTACACAATTCGTTACCAACCTAGAAAATCAAATAATGTGGAAAATGGTTTCAGTCAAAAATATAATTCAATGTTATCCATGTAATTTTTTTGACATGAACCGCTGTCAATTATTTAATGAATTTTTTACTGTAAGTTGTTGGTGGAATAGAGTATTTATCTCTGTTTCAAGTTTCAATGAAATCATATATGTGAGATAAAATCATGAAATAATAGATATAAGATCATGAGTAATATTAAAATTTAAAATTGGTAATCAAGGATTTGTTTCCTAAATATAATTTTGAGAGATAATGTGTTTTGAGATATGGAAATTGATTATCTATACAATTTGATTCCTAGTTGAAGAAAGAATTGGTGAGTTAATCTCATAGTTATCTCTCTTGCATTTATTCTGGTAGCACTAAGATGTAAAGATACCATATGGAATATTTTTGGAGGGATGTAATGAAAAGGGATATTAGAAACATTATAGTGAAATGTTTGACATTTTGGTTGGTAAAAGAAAAATTTAAATTAACAAAGGTAATGATTCATGATTTTCAATTACCAAAGTGGAAATGGTAAAATATATCTAAATATTTAAAGACAGGATTACCAAAGACATCTTGAGGTAATGATGATATTTGGGTTATTTTTGATCAACTAACTAAATCGACACATTTCCTTCATAACCAAGATTATATGTATTTATTTCAAATGTATTGATTATACCTCAAATATATATCATGATTACATTGAGTTCCTCTATCCATTATATCTGACCACAATCCCATGTTTACACCTAATTCATTGTAAATCCCCTACAATTCCTTGTGTACTAAATTAAATTTATATACATATTTTTATATAAAACAAGTTAGATACTAAAAAAAATCCAATTAAACCCTAGAATACATTCAATGTTCTTATTCATTGGATTACCATGTATGTTTTGATATATCATTGTTTTGTAGTTTTTTCATAAAATAATAGTTTTTATTTTAGTATACATATAGATCCTTTTGAGGAATTATATGGAATGTGATTTCAAACATCAATGTTTTGGGGTGATGTAGGTGAAAAGATTTTTATATGAGAATAATTTGTAGATGAGGTTCTTGAGAGACTAATAATGATTCCGAAACATATGAGAACAGCTCAGAGTAGGTGAAAAAAGTATGTAGATAATAGGATGAAAGAATACTCATTCGAGGTTGATGATCATGTTTTTTAAAAATTAACTCCATGGAAAAGTATAATTAATTTTGATTATAATGTAAATTCATGTACAAAATACATTGGACTATATTAAATCCTATAGAAAGTTGTATTATTAACCTACTGAGTGTCATGCTTATGAGTTTATCTGAGGTTCACATCTTTTCTTGTTGGATTATTAAGAAAGTATGTACCCAATTAATCTCATGTTTGAGCCCGAAAGTAGTTAAATTGGAAGCGAACCATTCAAAAAAATAGAATCACATTCAGAATCATGACCATAGAGATAAATTATTGTGGAAAAAATAATTCACTAGGTAAAGGTTTTATAAATAACCTTTATGGTTTAAGAAAAAACATGGGAATCTAAAAATACTAACATAGAAAGGTATCCCAACTTAATTTATAAGTGAATAAAATTTTTAGGATGTAATTCCCAAGGGGTATAATTTAATTAACTAGGTACTTATTGAATAATTCGTTTTTATATCTGTTAGTAATCATAACATATATAATTAAATTCGTGATAAAAATGTTAAATAATTTTTAATGTAAAAAATGAAATCGTTTTATAAAAAATATATATATGGTAATTTTTAAATTATTAATTTTAAAAATATAAAATTAATATTTGATAAAACTAATTTCAATTTTGAATTATCAATTAAAAATTTATCTTAAGATTAATTGTTTATAATTTTCTAAAAATACCGTTTTGTCAATAAATAGCAAAAAAATAATGATTTTTATTGAATATTATGGTTTACTTTAAAGTGATTATAAGGTAAAATAATGTTTTGGATTATTTTTAATATTTTATTCTTCATTTTTATTTACAATAATCCAATTGTGGTTTTTTGAATTTTTTTTATTTGAATTTAGAATTATAAATTATATTTTAAAATAGAATTGTTTGAAAAACAATTTTTCATTACAGTTGAATTTTAAAATTAATTATAAAAATTATATGTTTTTAATTTTATAAAAATAAATTGATATTTAAAATTAAGACTTTAAAATGTAGTAAAAATTTCCTTTTATATTTTTGGACAATATAAATAGTAAACATAGTAATTTTTGTTACCCCGATTAAGGGTAAATCAGGTCATTATGGGTATTATATAAAATAATATGAACTATTAAATGATGCTAATACATTACAGAATTAGAATTTATGATTATATTTCTTCCATAATCATTCACGGTTCTAATTTATGACCTTTTGTGACATTTTTTAAACTTTTCTTATTATAGTATTTTACTAAAAGAAAAGAAAAATATGTCACACTGTTGTTTTTAATAAATATAAAGTTTTTAATATGTTTTTATCCAGAATAAAGGTTTTACCATAAATAGTAATTTTTAATATAAAATAACTAACTTCATAATTTTAATTTAGTTTTTTTGGGAACAAATAGTTACCGTAAAATATTGCACAACGATGATATAATAAGTATTTTATTAATCAAAAAAGTAAATAAGTGATATTAAAATTTTCAAAATAAACATAATATTAGATAATTATTGTGATCCATAAATTTTATAGTTTACCTTAACATGTTTATTATATAATTAACTATCTATCTATAATTTCACAAGATGTATTGATGATTTTAGTCTAAATGAAATGGTTAGTATAAAATTTTACAATAATGAAATTTTATAAAATTAATATAATATATTGTTATTTAAAAATTATAAAAAATATTATATATGTCAAAATTGGATAAATTATTCTTTAATATTTCCTCCCATATACAATTATGTTTCATTTTGTATATTTTGGATGTAGAATTGTTTTATTATTGTTTAATATTTTGAGAAATCCCAAGAGTTCCTCTCCCCTCTCTTATAAAAGGGAACTGCTTATCCATAGTCCTACAAAGGTAAAATAATAATCCTTCAGACAATTTCCACCAAAATAATTACTTATAATCCCTATCCACATTATTGAGGTTCTCTTTAAGCATAATTATGATCATAGTATCCATAATATGTTAAACAAGGGAAGATTTCAAAATAAGATGTATAATTTTTATCTAAATGTCATAGTATTGTTTTTTAGTCCACATCCCGCAAAAATAATTCTTCCATTATTAAATAATAACTCCAATATCCTCTATATAATTATATTTCATTATGTTAATTTCAACACCTAAATTTATATATTCATCAATTAAATGGGATATGAATTCCTCATTCTTGTGTATGGTGGACAACCGCCTCATGAATTAATGTCGTTAGATTTCTACTATATTCTCTATTATATTGATATAATGATGGAATTAATTTGTATAGATGATATTTATTAGATATATAAAATTATAAATATTTAATTTATCATTTACATTGTTACCATTCCATGAACTGAAAAATGATTAAGTCATTTGTGTGTACGTGTCGACTACCATCGCCATGAAGCAATGTGATTAATTTTTCAACACCAAATCACACAGATAATATATTTAAAAATATTTAAATAATTAAAATGATATATATGATTATATTTTCATTTAGTAAATACAATATAATAGTTACTTTCTTTCTGTAATGATCATTGAAAATGGAAATGTTACTCAGGAATAAGTACAACCGGATGTCTATAATATTATAATGTAGTTCATTATTCATAACTAAATTTACTAGATTGATTTAAGATTAAAATTTATGTATAAAAATGATAATGTTTTCATGAATAATATTGTATATGTGGTTGAATAATGATCTCACTGACCATATTCAACCTACTGAAGTCATTTTGGACCTATGAACCGAATATCATCAAAAACATACAATGTAAACATAAATAATTATGTAATTGATATAATTATGTGATATTTGATATAAAATAAATAATTACACAATAAAATATTCTGAAATGGTTGTAAAATTAACAAAATTTAATTATTCATGAAATCAAAGAACATATGTGATGTTTCCGACCCAAGGTAAGGGACTTTCTTCTCAAAACCCACTTTTAAAATTCATCTTCTCCTTTTACAAGATTCAAAGAAGTATGATTTATTAATTTTTATGAATGATAAGATTTTCACACCTTAATGGTTCTTTATATATTTATTATTTACTTTTTATGTTTCCATAGTTATTTTCAATGAAATTTTTTCACTATTATGTGTGTGGTCTATGGATTTTAATAATTATTTTTACATGAATATGGTATTTTAATATCAAAAAGTATTTTAAGAATAGGTTGAAAATATTTTTCAAAGGTCTTATTCATGATATAGTCATTGAAAATAATTTACGATGGGTTCACCAAGATAGTTTTGGGTGATCCCATTGTAAATTATATGATGGGTGCACCCAGATAGCATTGGGTGAGCTCGTTATAGATTATATGATTGGTGTGACCAGAAAGCTCTCAAATGAATTTGGTAATTATTTTTTCTCTATAGGACTATAATGGATGTTAGTCATGTAGTTATTCTAATTTTTATGTGTTTTTTAAGTGTTTTATGATGATTATATCCCATAGAAGCTATATATATTTTGTATTCTTGATAACGAGTTTTCATGAAAATTGTTTGATTTTTAAAAGGAAAAATAATGATCTTTTTGAAAATATGATTAACTTTTTGGGGGGTAAAAATGTATGTTTTTATGATATTTTTAATGGGTTTATTGATGGAATAATATTTTACTTTATTTTAGAACCCTTTCTGATATTTTTTTCGAAAATACCAATTACATAATTATGTTTCAGAGGGTTTATAGTTAAGAGAAAATAATAAATGAAGTTGAAAGTTAGGAAGATTTTTTATGAAAGGAAAACATGTTTTATTTTATAAGATTTTGTTTGGTGAAAAAAATGGGTACAATGTATAAATTTCCACCTTTAATGTATAAGTTTACTTTTTATGAGTTTTTTCTATTTTTCTAATACTCTAAACTGAATGGATCCCCATAATTTTAATGTAAATTTTTGTTCAAAAACACTAAAACAAATTTCCTTAAGTTTGGTTCCTTACATTTGGTATCAGAGGATGGTTCATATAACATTAGTGGTCATTATAGGGAAATTGTAATACTCTTAAATTATATTTAATAATGGTTAATATTTAATTATATATAATTTAATTTTCCCATGTTTCTTCATCTAATATATGTTCTTTTGAAATATTTTTTAATATAGGAAATATGAAATCATTGGTAGAAAGGGAAAAGGGGTAAAATATTCTTCCAAATAAGAATCCCAAGATGGTTGGAATAGGAAATGAATAGTTATTAGAATGATATCCTATTGGAAACAATCTATAAATAGAAATTGTATCCATGTGAGAGAAAACACAGATCTACACAAGAGGATCATTATGATAGTAGAGGATTTAAATTTTAAAAAGTCCCCATAATTAAGGGTATCATCTAATATTGTGGTACCTGAAGTATGGATAGATTCCATGGAGAATATATTCAATGTCATGGGATATTTAGAATTCCAAAACGTAACCATATCCTTTAATCTTTTTGATGGTGAAGCATATAATTTATTGCCTTTATTCAATAATACCAAAGAAAAATATGACCTTGATATTATGGAATGGGATTATTTTAAAATTCATTTTGTGGAAAACAATTCTAGTAATGTTCAACTAGAAAAGAAGAAAGAATCTCTAGAGCTGAGTTATTAATCTAAAGATTAGGTGGCTACATATGAAGCCAATTTTACAAGACCGTCCAGTTATGTGATATAATTTGTTGGGACACTTATAGTAAAACTAATATTTTATACTCTATGTGTGAAACCAATTATATAAATAGCATCAGGTTCATGGGAATTTAAAAACTATTATTATCATTTTCTCTATACTGAAAAAATTGAGATCGAGTTTTCTAGCATGTATGTGCCTCATAAATATTAGAGTAATAAGTAGATCAATTGGAAAGATTATAATTCATTAAAAATGGAGGTAAGAAAATAAAAATTATAATCATGTGATAATTTTGTTAATAATAATGATAGAGAGTGTCCTTTTATGTTAAGAATTTGTTATTTGTGTGGTCTTCTTGGTCGCATGGCTCATGACCATAAAAAAATTGAATCCTGAACAACTAAATCTCGAGGTTATTGATATACATCCATTGATGAGGTGTTTTAGTTCCAATGAGTTGGGTTATTATGATGAAAATTTTCCAAAGATAGTTTCACTGGAAAGAAATAATCATTATTAGAAACATGAAGGTGTGGTAATGTCATTTTCTGATATTGCAGTTGATGTGGTATCTTCAAACGAATTGGTGATAGGTATGTTACATATATATTCAAAATAATAAAATACTCAATTTGATTTTGGATCTTCCCATTCAGTAATTTCTATGAAATTTTAACGAATTCAAACGATATAACATCATGAAAGTATGATTGAATGTTTAGTGAAAACACTAGATGAGAAAATTAATGAAGCCAATATATAAATGAATCTTCCTTTCATGACACATCCCCCAGGGCCCATTCTGTGACTACCCCAAGAACGCCTTCTATAGGCCAGGGGTTGGAGACTCCCACTGGAAAGGTGTATCCCTAAAATGGGAAGGCATTTCCTTTAAACATGTAAAAACATAGATATAGGGTACACTGTGAACATGTAAAACAAAACAGAAGAAGAAAGGTGCAACCAAAACTAAAAATCGCCAAAAAGTGTAAAAGTAAGTACTAATGTAAAGGGGCTAGAATACAAGCCCAACTGAAAATATAATATAAAAAAGGGAAAATATCACCTGATGTCATCCACTAAGTATCTTACAAGAAGAGTATGTATAGCTCGTCACTACGGCTCTCCACGTCAACCGGTCACCTTCGTACTCTATCATGTCCTAGCTCCTCGAGACTCAGTCAAAGCTTCATGTCTTCTGCACAAGACACAGCAAGGTGCGGGTGATACCCATGTAGGGGTGACTATAAAAATACCTAGTAGGGACCCCGAGACCCCCAATGGTCTCATAGAATTCCAAAATGTTAAAATCACAAAGCCAGATCTCAATCAGAAAGCACAAAGATAAAGACTCAACTCAAACCAGGTATAACTTATGTATAAGAGTAAATATGATTAGTCATAAAGATAAATCATCATATTCTATTAAGAGACACTAATGCTAACCTCTGTAGGATCGATAGGTACTAACCCCCGCTGACCCACAAAGGATCGATAGGTACTATTCCCCACTGACCTATATAGGATCCGGCCCACCCAGGATCGATAGGTACAAACCCACGCTGACCCACATAGGATTTGACCCATACAGGATCGGTATGCGCTGACCCACATAGGATCACTGAGAACTAACCACCAAAGGATATGAACAACACATGATTGGTGCTGACCCACACAGGATCTCTAGGTGTTGATCCACACAGTATTTTTAGGTAGTGATACACACTTTATTGCTAGGTATTGATCTGTACAGGATCGCTAGGTGCAGAACCACATAGGATCGCTAGGTGATGATCCACACATGATCATTAGGTGCAGATCCACAGAGGATTTCTAGGTGCAGATCCACAGAGGATTTCTAGTTGGTTATTAACATAGTATCGCTAGTGCTGATCAACACTGGATCGGTAGGTGCTGATATAGATAGTATCGCTAGGTGTTGATCCACAACGGATATCTATTCATTATTCATGTCTCAGCCAGCCACTGGATTCCGGTACACCGTACGTTTGATTATTGGAGGATGCTCCCCTCAAGAAATCAGTCGTACATCAACTGGCATGATGTCCCACTAAGAAGTAACCTGATGATATTTAATGTCGTAACGATTCCAACACATCAGATAGAGCGTCAATCAGACATCTAATCTGAGAGTTATAGGAATTTTAGTGTCGAGGGCCCTATATGATTCCGGTACGATCCAACATAGACAACTCAAAATTTCTCTAAAACTCAGGTGAGGTATCTAAAATGGGCCATATCATTCCATGGACTCCAATTCTGCTGAAGGTTCATCAAATGGATGTCCAGTTTGTGAGATATGACCTTTTAAGCGTATTTGTGCCGAAAAGGGGTCGGGGTCCGGTCCGACCTAGCACAACCCTGTCTGGGCCGACCCAACCCAGTTTGGTTCCACAAAACCCAGAACAGGTCTAACCCATCCCAGTCCAAACTCACTGGGTTGTAGACCAGCTCGGCGCGAACCGGATCGGCCACGGAGGGCTCGGCCCGCCGCGCAGCAGACCGACATGGCCCGTCGGTTAGTGCAACCCGAGCATTGGGTCATGTGGCCCCCCCTTTTTCAAACATCTCAAAGAGAAGTTTGGATCTTTTTGTGGAAGTTCCAATTGGCACTAAATGGATGTCTATGGACCCGCAGGGAGCGGGTCCATCACCATCCGTCATTGCTTCTATGTCGCGGCCTCCACCTGCGGCACGCGATAGTGCGCTACCCATGCGCCAATGTGGCCGGCAGCCCGACTGGTCCACCGCGGCGCCACCTCCATCCATGGCTTGTGAGCGCCGGACGCCTCCCTTTCCCGCCAGTGCCTCCGCACCGATGTCATGCCGACGCTTCTTCTACGGGGCTCCGACGACGCACCAGACTCTGATTCGACTCCCGTTTGCGCCTACAGTCCACCCGGGATGTCGTCGTCGTTTTGTGACCCTGTGATTCGCGTTTCAATTCAAATAAATATTTCCCTACATGTAATTAAATAATAAAACATTTGGAGGAGGTTCTGGGCTGAGTTTATTTGGTCTGCGCCCTCTGTGTTAGCATCATAGCTTGCGGTTATCATATAAAAATATCACATAGATATTGATTATTCACCATTCAAATATCCCACAAAGAATCACCTCATAATTAATGAATGAGGAAAATAATTTAGAATTTTTTGAATTTAAAAACAATACCTACTTCATAAATAGAGGTGATGTGATGGTCCTGGTGGGAGAAGAGTCCTCGCTTGATGAAGTCGCCGACGTTCATCAATTCTGGATCGTTTCCTTCCCAAACTTCCAGTCTTCATCAGTGGAAGATGACACGGTACATTTCCATATGTTTCTCTCTTGATGAATTTGTCTCAAAAATCCCAACCCAAGTTCCATTTAAATATAGGGGCACGGTGATTAACGCATCGAACGAATTAATATGGTTCATTAATGTGTTTTAAATTAAAGAGCCTCTTAATTTCCAATGGTGTGGTTACACAACTGAGGAGTCAAGTCATTAAATGGATTGACAACCCATCTGTCCAACCATTGCCAATCAATAAAGGTTAGCATAATAAAATAAATTTTTTTTATTATTTAACTAAAAGTCGTAAAAACTAATTTTTCACCCGACCAACTGTGGTGTATGTTAAGCTTCCCTTAAGTGAATCCTGGCACTACGGATTCAACAGTTCCTTCAATATTTTAATTCATGCTCGGTTCAAATGATAGAAAACATTTCCCATGTGTTTGCTGAATGTACCTTTATAAAATGTCCAAAAAAAATTAACAGTCACCCTCGACCTGAACCAGTTGATTTTAGGCTATCTCTAAGGGAAATAAGACCTCACGAGATCAACGGTACTCTCGAATATCCATTCTGATTTACAGTTTAGGAGTTATATAATTTCACAATAAAATACTTTTCACTTAATTATTTTATTTACCGCCAATAACTGACTACTACTATTGTCTAGTGCTTCCCAATGTTAGGATTTTCCTAACGAAAGATCACTATCATGCGTTCAGTGGTGGAATAAAATTATTATTCCGAGTCTCAATTCGTGAGTTATAATCATTTGAAAAATAAAATTATTTTTTAAAATTATTTATTATACGGTTATTTCTTTTTTGTGTCTTCTCACATGAGGCATGTGATAACTAAATATAAGTCACACATAGGGAAAGACCTTAATCTTGAACATAACAGTGTGATAAGATTTTTGATCTATGCACCCTTTTTAGAGTTATTGTACTTTTTAAGGAAAATCACTCTCTCACGCTATTTAAAGATAATAATTTTTAGACAAATAATTCTGAGCACTCTGGGCCTCAGAATCATGTGCCATCAATTATTGTGGTCTTGTAATAGTTCCATATAAATAAATAAAAAATATATGGAATTTATGGGACATTAAATTCTCCCCACCTTAGGGCTTTACGTCATCGAATGAAAGAACAAAAGAAAAATAAAAAAATGATGGTCCTGATCATGTATCTGTGCCTCCTGCTCCCATGTGCTCTCCTGGAGGTTCCCATTCTGCCAACGAACACACACTAGAGGAATCGAACGCCCAAAAAGTACCTACTCTTATTGATCCTCTATATCCACCAGGAACTATGAAAACGTCACCCAATACTCAATGTCTAGCTCACCCTTGTCGATAACCTATGATGGATCATGCACGAACCTCCTCAGCTATGACAGAGAAAATACATTATCCACCCGGTTCATCTATAGGGTAAGATCTTGATTGTAAGCCACCTTTCCCACTCAAATTAGAATCTAAAATGGTCTGATGACCGTCAGAGATAGCTTTCCACCCTAGAAAAATCTCAACAATCCACTTCGGTGTGAGACATGTGGGAAGACATGGTCTACCTCCTCAAACTCTAAAGACCTATGTATCCTATTAGAATAAGACTATTTCTGGATTTATGCAGTCTTCATCAGCTCCTGGATGATCTGCACCAACCCAATGGTATCCTGTACCAACTATGGACCCATAAGTGCAGAATCCCCTGGGTTTGATCCTCATAGAGGTGATCTGCAAGGTCTACTATACAAGTCCTCAGATAGAGCCATGCTGATGGTAGAGTGGTAACTATTATTGAATGTGAACCCCACATGTGGTAGGTGGTCCTCCCAACTACGATCAAAATCAAGGATATAAGCATGAATAATGTCTTCAAGTTTTTTTATGGTCTCTTCTGACCATCTATCTGAGGGTGAAAGGTGGTGATCACACATATTTGGGTCCCAAAAGCCCCCTGTAATCACATCCATAAGAAGGATTTCAAATGAGCATCATGATCCAAGATGATCATCGATGACACCCTATGAATTCGTACAATCTTTAGTATGTAGAGACGTCCCACGCCCTCTACTGATCCCTTCCCTCAGAGGGGTTGGAAGTGGGCTGACTTGGTGAGTCGGTCAACGGTCACCCAGATGGCCTTGTGGCCCCTAAAAGCATGTGGTAGCCCTACCATTATGTTTATGGAGACACCATCTCACTTCAAAATCTGTCACCTTGAGTGGATAAGTTAAGACTACCGGTACTTGATGCTCATCCATCAATTTCTAATAAGAGAGGCATCATGAATCAAACCCTACCATGAATTTCCTCATCCCTGGCCCCAATATTGACACCGGAGGTCCTGGTACATCTTCGCCACTCCATGATGCACCACCAAAGAGTATTTTTGGAACTCCTTCATCACCTCCTCTCGTAACGTCATTGGTACCATGGTGCATCCTCTAAAGGGGATGACTTGGTCCCCACCTTAAGAAAATCCATTAAGATCCAATCCTGAGGATATTAGAGAATGGCGGGCCACGATGATTACTTCTCGAAGCTATGCCTCCCCGACTCGCTGAAGGAGAGGGGGAGTAACTACGATTGACTGAATGTAAGTTTCTCCATCACTATCCATGAAGAATAGCTACAACATAGCTAGATACTCTGTCGTCTCACTCAGGAATTGTAGGCCAGACCTCTTGTTGAGTACGTCTGCTACTACATTCCCCTTCCCAGGAGATTAGACTATCTCAAAGTCGTAGTCCTTGAGGAACTCTATCTATCTTCACTATCATGGGTTCATTTCCTTCTGAGAGAAGATATAATTGAGATTATTAAGATCAGATTAGACAATAAAACATTCTCCCAACTATACTCTCAACTCATAGAGAACCATGTGATCCATTTATTATGCAGTTGTAGATATTGGTTAGGTCCTTGGATTCAAGTCAATGAAGATGTAACTCTCCCAGTGGGGAGGTAATCCTGAAAACATCTTTTGAAAGGATATGCCAGCACACTTCCATTACTTTTGGAAACAAAAAACACAAAACTCTTGCTTCCATGAGGGTAAGGTTGGATGAATAAAGAGTGATGGGTTACACCCTCTTATGAATGAGTTTAACTCATGCTACCTGGGTTTCTTGTTCGACCAACAATGGAAAACCCCATTCTAACATTGTAGATATACCACAATCTTTTTTACTAAAATAGTCCTTATGAGCATGAGCATTTTATGACCATTCCATGCCAAATCTAACGTCGTAATACCTCAATGCAGTCACCAAGAGGTTCCAACTAAAACTCTCGCCTCAAGGGTCATATCAAACCATCAGTATAAGTGTTATTATTGAGTCTCCCCCCATAGGTATCTCTATATGTAAGGGCCAAGTCAGTTGTTTTACTAGAAACTCTTGGTCTTGAACGTGATTCATGATCAGAAGGAATGATTAGTACCTATGTCTATTAATATTGAAGCTTGTAGTAGACATATATAGTACATCAAATCACTCCTAGAGCCCTTGGTTCACACTTCTTGACCGCCTATAGCTACTCCCTTCCCCTTCCCTCTAGCTCCCTATGCTTGGTAGGGACCACATTGGGGTGGTTGTTGTAACATGTTGAAATGTATACCACCTCCTGCTGCTCTCTTTTCTCCTCTTCAAAAGCTACTACCCTACAGATTCATTTTTCCCTATTACATCTTCTTCATGAAACAGTTTACCCATCCATGTCTCTGAGACTGATGTAGGTTTCCTACTTTCCCACTACTGGCATTCACTGGTTGAATCTACTCATCTAAATAATTTTCAACCACAAAGGTTCTCTCCAGCACCCTAACATAAGTAGGAATGCATGGATGAATAGTTATACAACGGATGTCCATAAACAAATCTCTCTAGAAGGTTTTATCCCTAAAGCAGTTGTCATATCACATTCATAGATTAACTGGAATGGTAGGTACGCCTGGATGATTACTCATCTACCGACATGTTGACCTGCTGAAGCTATAGAAGCTCTTGGGAACACATACCCCTAAGCGTTTTATGGAAAGAGACCCCTTATTTGAGATAGATTCTCAGGATCATTCAACAAAAAAGTCAACTCATTATAAGAAAGGGGAAATCTAAACCTAACCATCGCCCATCTAAGCCATGTAGAATGATCACTGCCAGGACCACCTTCTGATCTAATGGTGCCCTGGCTAGATGGCGACTCGATCACCACCTCAAGATAGTCCTTAGCCGCCTGTGAGGCAGGCTCGCCTCGGAACCAGAGGGGTTTCTGTCAATAAAACTCATTTAAGGAACTGATCATACATGTGTCCTATACAAGTGGAACTAATAATAACTGCAGAACAACCGGTAGTGGTATTGCTGGGACCCCTCCTAAAGGTAATATCTTGGGAAATAGTCCTTGTACTGAATCCTCATAACTCTGTGGAACATCCTCATGGTTACGCATTGGATTCCTGGCTGGCCTTCTGCGTGGAGGCTTCTTGAAGGAGAATCAAGATGAACCATGGTCTGTAAGTTATACAAGGTGAGCTCACTGAAAATAGATCAATAGAAAAAACATTTTGAAAACACATGAAACTAGTTTTTTTCTTTACCATGTCAGAAAATATAATTCAGTGTCTTGGTTTATGGATATGATGGTCGTTGTAGCAACACTAGAATCCCTAAAATATAATCTAAACTCAAGACACTTATCACTATTTCTCCATTTAAAACAAAGACTCTTAGTTCTTCTTGTAGAACTGACCCCCCCCCCCCCCCCCCCAATACCACTTTGTCACGACCTGTCCCCTAGGGCCCATGTTGTGACTACCTCGAGCCCGCCTTCCATTGGTCAGGGGTTGGAGACTGAAACTCGAAAGGCATATCCCTATAATGGGAAGGAATTTCCTTTAAAACTATACCAATAAAAATATACGGTACAGTGCGCACAAGTAAAATACAATGGAAGAAGAAAGGTGAAACCAAACTAATAACCACCACATAGTGTAAAAGTAAGTACTAAAGTAAAGGGGCCAGAATACAAGATGAACTGAAATGAAAATTAAAAAGGGAAATATCTTCTTAGGTCATCCGCCAAGTACCCTACCTGAAGGGTAGGTACAACTCGTCACTGCGGCTCCCCACGTCAACTGGTTACCTCTATATTACTTCAAAGTCATAGATCCTCAAGACTCAGTCAAATATACCCACCATTTTCACAAGTCACAACATGGTGCAGTTGATTCTCATGTATGGGTGAGTATAAGAATACCCAGTAGGGACTCTGAGACCCTCGAAGGTCTCTCAGAATTCAACAAAGGTAAACCCCAAAGGCATGATCTCAATCGCCAAGCACAAAGCAAAATAATTCTCCCAAAATAGGTATAACAAGAGTACAGAAGTATAGATGATTAGTCGTGAGGCTAGATCATCTTATTCTCTTAAGAGGAACAGCTGTTGAACCACACAGGATCGATAGGTACTGACCCCCACTAAACCAGACAGGATCGATTGGTACTAAACCATGATGACCCACATAGGATCTGACCCGCCCAGGATCGAAATGTACTAACCCCCACTGACCCACATAGGATTTTACCCACACATGATGGGTATTCACTGACCCACACATGATCATTGTGCACTGAACCACATAGGATTTGACACACACATGATCGGTGAAGACCCACTCAGGATCTCTAGGTTCTGATTTACAAAGTATCACTAAGTGCTGAGCCACACATGATTGCTAGGTGTTGATCCACACATGATCTCCTGGTGCTGATCTACAAAGGATAGATAGGTTCTGATCCACACATGATCGATAGGTGCCGATCCACACATTATCTCTAGGTTCAGATCCACATAGGATCGCTATGTGCCGACCAACACATGATCGCTAGGTGTTGATCCATACAGGATCGTTATTCATTCTTCACATCTTAGCCAACCACTTGATTCTCATACATATTATTCTTGATTCTGAGAAGATCCGCTCCTCTAGAAATCATTCATACATCAACCAGTACTATGTCCCATGAAGAAGTAACCCAATAATCCATCATGTCATAAGGATTCCAATACATCTGTTTGTGCATCAATCAGGCATCAGATCTGAGAGTTATATGCATTTTTGTGCCGAGTTCCATGTTGGATTCAGGTATGATCCAACCTAAATGTACTCAAACTTTCTCTGGATCATATGTGAAGTATCTAAAAATGACCTTATCATTCCATGGATTCTAGAGTCAACGATGGTTCATCAAATAGTCGTCCGGTTTTCGAGATATGTCATTTTAAGTGTATCTGGGATGAAAAGGGGTATGGGTCTTATTAGACCCAGTCTGATCGACCCGGTCCGAACTAGATGGGCTGTAGAAGGGCCCATCAGGTCCTCGGAGAGATTATCCCATTGGGCTGTAGATCATCCCGGGTCAAGCCGGCTAGGCTAGGCCGCGGCGGGCTCGGCCCACATGGTACCAGACTGGCCTGGCCCTTCGACTGGCGTGACCCAGGCGACAGGTTGTGCGGCCCCTCTTTCCTGAACTCCTCAAAGATCTATTCGTCTATATAAGCGGCGACACCACGTGGTGTCACTGGGCTATCCGCAGGACCCACAGGGATCATTTCCTTTTCCTTCTGCCATGTATTCGATGACATGGCCTCCACCTACGGCATGTGGCGACGTGCCGCCCATGCCCCAACATGGCCTGCCGAGAGTTGGCTTCCTATCTAGTCCACTACGACTCTTAGCGACACTGCCTTCTTCCTCCATAGAAGAGCATTGGTCGCCTCCCTCACCCACCGGTGTCGTCATGCCGATGTCGCACTGGCGCTTCTTCTGCGGGGCTCCAACGATGCTCTGGAAGTCTATTTCCACTTCTGTCTGCACCTATGGGCCTCTCGGGATGCCATCGTTTCTGCATGACCCTATGATTTACATTTCCATAAAAATAAAAATTCAACTGCAGTGAACGCAATGATAAAACAAGACGTCGGGGTTTGAAGCCTCATTTGTTTGGCCAGTGCCCTCCACGTTAGCATCATAAAAAGAGGGTATCAAATAAAAATATCCCATAAATATTGATTAATCCCCACTCAAATCTCCCACAACAAACACCTCTAAATTCAAGAATGGGGAAACGAAATGAGAGTTTCTTGAATTTACAAATAATCCCTACCTCATTAATGGAGGTGACGTCATGGTTGCGGAGGGAGAATAGTCCTCGCATGATGAAGCTGCCGACATTCTTCGATACCAGATCATTGTCATCCCAAGATTCCATTCTTCTCTGGTGAAAGATTTCATGGTAATTTTCCATAGGTTCCTCTCCTAATGAAGCCGTGTCAAAACCCCCAAGTCCAGCTCACTTTCAATATAGGCGGAGGTTGAGTAACGCATCGAATCAATTAATGAGGTTCAATAATGATTTTCAAATTAATGTACCTCTAAATTCCCTTTTGTGAAGTTACACAACCTAGTATTCAAGCCATTAATTTTCATGAAAACCCATCAGTCCCACCACCACCACTCAACAAGAGGTAGGATAATAAAATAATAGTTTTTGTGTTATTTTATTATTTCCATAAAATTTGAAAAAAATAACTTTTCACCAAACCAACTACGGTCGATGTTATGCCACACTTAAAAAAATCCCCACGTTGTGGATTCAATAGTGCCCTTATAATTTTAATCCAAGCACCGATTAAAAAGATTGACTATTCCACATGTTCCATTACTGAAGGTACCTTTAAAAAATTCTCAAAAAATATTAACGGTCACCCTCGAACCGTGCCGGTCATGGTAAAGATCTACATAAGAAAAACACGCCCTAACGAGCTCAATTTTACCCTCATATTTCCAATATGAGTCACCATTTAGGAGTTATATAGTTTGAAAATAAAATAATTTTCACTTAAATAATTTATTTACGTCAAAAAACTAACTTCCACTGCTGGCCCATGCTGACCAATGTTATGATCTACCTAATGAAAGCATACCCTCACGAGTTCAGTGGTGGTCATTGATTCTTAGTCTGAGTCTTCATTCATGAGTTATAAACATTTGAAAAATAAAATAATTTTATTTAATTAATTTATTTATGGTTATGAAATTTTATTGTGTTCTCACTGGAGGCCTCTTCTGACTAAACATAAGTCACTCTTAGGGAAAACCCGCTATCTTGAACACAACGGTGCCCTAAGATTTTTGATCAAGGAAGCCTTTTTAGAGTTATTCCACTTTTTTTAAATCCACTCATATGAGCTATTTTAAGATTAATTGTTTTTGACGGATCATTTCGGGCACTCCAGGCCTTAGAATCACGTGGCATCAATTTTCTCAATCTCGTAATAATTCCATATAAATTAAAAAATTATATATAATTTTTGGGACATTACACTCTTATTTTTATTAGTGGAATGATCATTTCTAAAAATCCTTACTGACTACCCATTTTTCAGTTTCATATAATTTTGGGCATGGATTGGATCTTATAATATCATGCTATGATAGAGTGTAGGGCTATTTTTTTCTAGTGATTTCATATAATTGATAACCTACCATGAAGAAGATAAATTTATTAGAAGTGGCAGCAAATGTTACATAGCACATGTCATTGAAATGAATTAAATTGGTCAAATTAATGATGTTCTAGTAGTTAATAAACACACAAATGATTTTCATGATTATTTTACTTGTTTCATTACCTATAAAAATGTTTTTCTTAATATTGATTTTGTTTTTGATGTTAATAGTTTTTTTCAAAACACCATTTTCAAATGAATAAAGTATAAATTGTTGAACTGAAAAGGCAATTACAATAGGTTCTAAATAATGGTTTTATTTGCAAATTTAATTTAGGATGGGGTTATCTTTTTTTGTTTTTAATAAAGAAATATGACTCCATGGTAATTTTTATTGAATATAGAGAATTCAATAACATCAATTTTATGAATACATGTCATTTTTCTCAAATAGATGATTTTTTGGTCAGCTTTAGGGAGCACAGTACTTTTTAAACATTGATCTTAGGTTGGGGATTCATCAGTTTAATGTAAAAGAGGTATATATTACAATTACTACATTTCAATCTAGATATAGGCTTTATGAGTTCTTATTAATTTAGTTTGGGTTGAAAAATTATCATGTTGTAGTATTATATCATTAGAATAGACTTTTCCATGAATTTTTTGTGTTGTTTGTGGATGTTTTTAATGATAGTATTTTTGGTTTTTTCCAAAATTTAAATGAATCATGAAAAATATATAAGGATTGTTCAAATGATCCATATAGAAGATTGGATATATCGAAAATTTATAAAAAATTTATTTTGATTGCCATAAATGTCATTCTTTCGTCACATTTTATGTAAATTATGAATTGTATTTGATCCCACTAAAACAAAAGTATTTGATGATTTGAAAAGTACTACATTTATCATTAGTATTAGTGGTTTTCTAGGATTATTGGGGTACAACTGAATTTTTTCGAAATACATTCTCATTTTTGTATCACTCTAACATTGTTGACATAAAAGGGAGTTAAATTTATCTATATATGAGAATGTGGTGTTTGTTGTTAGGAACTAAAAATAGTATTTATGAATCATCCATTTTCCCATACCTTAGAAAAAGTTCATTTTATTATCTATATTGATGCTTTGTTGATGGTAAATGGTTCTCTATTAATTTATAATGATCACATATTTTCATATACTTCGTGTCTGTAGAAAACTCAGGAGTAAAAATATTTTACTCATGATTTTGAATTACCTGCATTGATTATTGGAGTATAGAATTAGAAGCACTATTTATATAAATCCAAGTATAAAATATTTCTTTATCATAAAAGATTGAAGTATATATTCACTCTGAAAGAGTTCATCATGAGGTTGAGATTATCAGTGGAACTGAATAAGGATTATGATTTCATGGTTCGTTACCCTCCCTTAAAAGAAAATAATTTAGTTCAAGCTTTCATTAAGAAAACTAATTCCATATTATCCATGTTACTTTTTTAACATGACCCTTTGGTTAATGATCCAATTATTTTTGTCCTATAATTTGTTGGTACAATAAATTTATACGTTTTTTTCATGTGTCAGTGTTAACACCTTTACTAGATAGAATTAAGAAAACTTAAAAGGAAGACCATGATTTATAGAAAAATGATGAATTGGTAAAGTATGGTATGTTTCCTAAATATAATTTTGATAAATAATGTGTTCGTTTATTTGGAAGAAATATATTGTGTATATTATGATTCCTCAATAAAAATAATAGTTTTTGAGTGATGCTCATAGTTCTTTGTTTTCAGTTCATCTGAGAAGCGCTATGATGTCCAGACACCTTCGGGAATATTACTGATGGGACAAAATGAAAAGAGTAATTATTAAATTAAAATTAAATGATTGATTTTCCTAAAATTTTAGTTATAATTGTAATTAATAAAGAGAATTCATACACCTTTTCGAGTGATGGAGTCGAAATGGGAAAATATATCAATGGATTTCACAGTGGGATTACCAATGACATCTTGAGAAAATAATGCTAATTGGTTTATTGTTGATCGACTGACTAAATCATTATACATTATTTATATGCAATATACCAAGTCCTGATATCAAATTTTTTTTACCATTCCTCAATGAAATAATTTTGTTGCATGGATTTCCTCTCTCTGTTGTATCAAAATTTGATATGAGTTTTATGTCTAATTTTTGGAATGGTCTTCAGAATTTGCTGGATAATACAAGATATTTTAGTACAACTTTTCATCCTCAATCATATGGATATACATAACAAACAATTATAATCTAGGAATACATGATACATTATTGTTTAATGTATTACCAAGGGTGTTGGGATAAACAACATTCATTAGTAGAGTTTTCTTATAATAAAAATTTTCATTCCAGAATACAGATGTCATTTTTTGAGTAAATATGTAGAAATGTTGTTGAAGTCCTTAATTTCATGATGAAGTAGTTGAAAGGAGGTTTATAGGACTATAATTAGATGAGAAGATGATTGAGAATGTGGAAATGATTATGATCCTTATGATAACATCCCATAGAAGGTAGAAAATTTATATAGATAATAAAAGAAAAGAAATTTTCTTAAAGGTAGGTTGACATGTTCTTCTTAAAATATATCTTGGATAAAGTGATATGTATTTTGGTAAGACGGGAAATTTATATCCATAGTTCATTGGACCATATTAAATCATTGAGAATGTTCTATCAGTTTTGTACTGAGTGTTCATGCCTCTGAGTATATCCTTGGTATACTTTTTTTCATGTTTTAAGGTTATGAATGCCTGTTATGAATTTATCTCATGTTTTCATCCCTCATGAAGTTTATTTGGAAGAGAAAAATTCATATTTAGAGCATCATTTTTAAATTTTTGACTATATATAGAATGTTTAGTTGATGGAAATAATTCACCAGGTTATGGTTTTGTGGAGAAAACATATAGATGAAGACGCAATAAAGGAACCTGGAGATTCTATGAGGAAATGGTATCCCAACTTGTTAAATAAGTGAATAAAATTGTGGGGAAAAATTCCAATATGTGGGGGGATAATGTAACATCCCATGTAATGATCAAATTTTTTTTCTTATTAATTTGTATTCGTCAATTCTATAGTAAAATTCAATAAAAATATTTTAAATACATATTAAAATAAAAAAAGAAAATATTTTAATTATACTAATTTCTTATATGGTTATATTTAAAGGTTAATTTTAATATTATAAAATTTTAATTTGACATAACTAAGTTTATTTTTGAATTTATCTTGTTCAAATTATCATAGGATGAATTTTTTAGAATTTTATAAAAAAATAATATTTTCAATGATAGAGGAATATAAATATTTCTATTGAAAACATTATTTTTTTTAATGTATTTAAAAGGTAAAATTAATTTTTTGATAAGTTTTAATAGGGAATTATTTTATTTTGATTATAATTAATACATCATTTTTAATGGGTTTTATACATGATTTTAGTATAAAAATATTTATATTTTAAAATATCCTTTTTCAAAAAATTATTTTTTCCATGTGGTAAAATTTTTATTTATTTTCTGAATTTTTTTTTGTTATTTTGAAAAATGGTTCTCATATATTGAATAAGTTGTCTCAACTATAGTAAATTATTCCATGTAATATTTTTTTGAAAATATGATTAGTAAAAATAGTAATTTGCGTTAACATAGTAAAGGATAAATCTTGTAATTAAGGGTAAAAATAAAATGTTAAGGATAAGAAATTGACATTAAAACACTCTTTAATTCAATTAGATGAGTGATTTTCGATTATAATAATTCATGGGTCTAATATATGACCATTTGGTGCCACTTGGTTTACATTAAGTCCTTCATAGTATATTATTTAATGAAGAGTCAAACATATCACAATATTATCTTAAATAAATATAATATTTCAAATATGTAGTTATACAAAATATATGTTCAAAAAAATGATTTTTTTAAATAGAAAATATTAATCTTCATCATGGAAATATTTTTTAATTTTTAGTGGTTAAATAATTAACATAAACGATTTTACATAACCGAGGGAGGAATTATATAATTATTAAAAAATAAATGATATTAAAAATATTAAAATAAATATTAATTGATATAATTAGTATTATTGGTGTATTTTATAGATGGACATGATATGTTTAAAATATAATAAAATATTTGGTTATAATATATCAGGTTGTATTGAATTTTTATATTTCAACGTAACGAAGATTATCATATGCGATAATAATGATATTTTATAGAATTAATATTTTATTAAAATATTTAAAAATACAAAAATATTTTATAATTACAAATTAGATAATGTATTTTAAAAAATTTCATCCCCTATTATTTAAGAGTTCATTTAGATGATTTTCCCTCTAGAATAGTTTTTTAATATTTTAATATTTTTTTAAATTTCTAGAGTGCCCCTCCCCCCTCTTATAAAATAAAACCTCTTTTTCTCAATCCTACATGTTCCAAAACTGATTTGGGTTGGGAAATCTCTTCCAAAATCCATTCCTTGAATCCCCACCTAAAATTTCGAGGCCTTATTTTTTTCATAATACCAACCATTATACCCTTTCAGTGTTATGAAAAGGAAGATTTCCAAATAAGAGGTATTGTTTTTAACTTGTAGTATTATTTTTTTCATCTTCAAATTTCCTAAAAATTTATTCAACCATTATGAAATAATAAATCAAGTATCCTAACTATTATAATATTTCATTATGTTAATATCATCACTAAAATATATCTCTTTTTCCATCAAAGGAAATATATAATTCATTATTCTTGTGTGTGGTGGAATACCACCTTGCAACCCGATGCCTTTGGTTTTCCATTGTCACATCCACGAAGCGCTGTGATTCATTTTTCATCACCACAAATCATGGATAATAAATATTAGTATATTTAAATACATTATATGATATATATATATATATGTGATATTATTATTATTATGTAAAAATAATAAAATAATATCCTTCTTTTTGTAATGATCATTAAAACAATAAAATCTACTCTTGCATACATACATCCTACCATTTCAATTATTGTAACATAGTTCATTTTTCCTAACCATGTTTAATAGATGGATTTAAAATAATAAATTATGTATATAAATTATAACTATTTCAGGAATATTATTCTAGAGATTGTTTAATAATGACCTCTTTTTCCAGAGTCAACCTACCGAACTCATTTTGGAAATATGGATTGAATATCATTAAAAAATTTGATATAAATGTAATTATTTATGAAATTGTTATAACATGGTGATAAGTGATATAAATGGGATGATAAATAAGAAAAATGTTCTTAAAAAATTAAAAATTGACATAATATTGTTATTTTGGAATATAAAGAACACACATGGAATGTCAATTGTGAGGTAAGAGACCTTCATTTAAAATTTAACTTCAAAAATTACTCTTAAATTTTTACAAAGGTCAAATGAATGTTTTTTTAATTATATGGAGTAAATTTATTTTTCATCATTCATGATACATTAGTTATTTAAATATTCCTTTATATTTTTTCACATTTTTTTCAAATAAAATGTGATCATTATTAATCACGTGATTTTTTTGTTTTAAAATTACAATTTACAAGAAAATTGAAATTTGATATCCTATAGTGTTTTTCAAATGGTTTTAAAGAGTTTTTAATGTTTTTAGTCATGATATATTCCTTATAAATTATTTATGATGGGTGACTAAAAATATCACTGGGTGGGCCTATTACAGATTATGAGATCGGTGTGCCTAGATAATACTTGGTGATCCCGATATAGCTTATATGATGGGTGTCCCCAAATAGAAATCTAATACATTGTGTAATGAATTTATTATCATGACAATTATATTGGAAGTCATTATTATGATTATTTCAATTTTTGTGGGTTATATTTAAAATTCTTTAAGTGTTCTATGATGATGATTTCTTAATGCACATTCCTTTCATTTATATTCTTGCGACTGAGTTTTCATGGAAATCATTTGTTTTTAAAAATGTAATATAATGATATTTTTGAAAGGATGATTATTTTTTTCGTGTAAAAATTTACATTTTTATGAAAATGTTTTATTTTATTTTCTATGGAGAAATGGTTTCATTTCTATTATTTCCCTTCATGATATTTTTGAGCTTATCTAATGTTTTTAAATGTTTTTAATATGGTTTAATAATGGTTATGTAAAAATAATAATTCATGTTGAATGTTGTCTAGATTTTTTTGAAAAGATAACATGTTTTATTTTAAAATAGTTTTGTTTCTAGAAAAATGGATACTGTTTATTTGTGTCATCATTTAATGTATGGGTTTACTTTATAATATTTTTTTTGAATCCTAAAGAACACTAAACTCAAAATATCCTTAGAATTTTAATGTGAATTCTAGTTTAAAAAATAGGAATATGTAATTTTTAATTCTAGGACAATAGAGTTATTATCAAAGTATGGAATAGATAACATTAGGAGGTAAGATAATACTGATGGAATACTCTTAAATAATTTTACCTAATGGTTAATTTAAAATGACATTTCATTTTAATATTACCATAATGTATCATATAAACTATGTTTGTTCATAATGGTTTTCCATTGAGGAAACATGGAAGATGTTGTGGGAAGGCATCGAGAGGAAAATATCATCCGAAATTTTCATCCTGAGATGGTTGGAATTGGAATTTAACATTTTTTGTGATAGATATATTGACCCAAGATATAAATATCAAAGGTATCCATATTAGGGAGCAGTTAGTTCTACCACATGGGAACATGAAGATAGTGGATCATTCCATGAGATAGCATCTTCCATCATTCAATGGAATATTTATCCTTATGGTCTCTCAAGGAAGGATTAACAACCTATTAATTATATTTGAATTCATGGGATTTTTGTAATTCCAAATTGTAACCTTATTCTTTTATAGTTTTCAAGGTGAAGTCGATTGATATTGGTATCTAGTAAAGAATACCAGGGGAAATATGATTTTGGTGTTATTAAATTAGATTATTTTAGAGACTTGTTCTGGAAAAATATTTCCCTAATACATTTAAACACATATTTGAGAAGAAATTCCTAGAACTAATATAGAATGATGATGATTTTGGGGCTTCATATTGAGAAAAATTTACATGACTGATCAAGTACATACTATATTTTTTTAGTGTAATTTATAGTACAATTAATATATTTTAAACCAGTTTGAAACCAATTTTATGAAGGTAATTAGATTATTAATAATTTAAAATCTCATAGAAACATATTCATTGTGATGAAAATGTTGATATGGAGTTTTATGAAACATTTATACCTCGTGATGAAAAGAGTAGTAAGTGGTTATGTTTTCAGGTGAATCATTCATCAAAGAAATTGAGAAAAATGAAAATAAAATTATCATCATGTTATTAGTGTGTTAATAATAACCATTGAGAATTTCTTATGAAGTAAGGAAGGTGTTATAGGAGTTTTTATCATGTTAATATGGATCGTGACCATAAAGAAATGACTCATGAACCAAAAAATAAAGGGGTAATAGATATTCATAAAACAATGAGGTGATTTATTAGAAATGTGTTGGGACATTATAGAGAAATGTTTTTTATGTTTGTTTAATAGGATAGATATCATCATTATGGGAACAAAATGGAATAGAAAAGTAATTTAATACTACTATGATAGACGTGGTACCATAAAATGAATGGGTGATAGGTATGTTACATGATCGTTCAAATTATATCAATGGCCTATTTGATTTTGGATCACAACATTATTTTATTTCTCAAAAATTTGAAAAAATACTAAGAATATCAAATCATGATAGTATGATATAAATTATGGTGAAAACTCCATATGTGAATATTAACAAAACCATGATATATATTAATTTTCCTTTTTTTATTTTTGAAATGGTCCTTCCTAAAAAACACATTATACTACCCACAGTTTAGATGGATATTACTTCGGTTATGGATTGGATTGGAGTTTATCATTCTATGATAGGTTACAAAGATAAGAATGTTTTTCTCAATGATTTTTATACCTTTAAAAACCTACCAAGAGGCATGGAAAATTATTAGAAGTGGGGGTGAAAGTTACCTATTATATTTAATGGAAAATAATGAATTTGTTTTAATATTTATGTGTAATAGTTAATAAAAACATTAATCTTTTTCCTGATGATTATCTTGGTTTCATTCCTGATTAATAGGTTGACATTACCATTGATCTAGTCCCTGATTCAGAGACTAATTGAGAACCCCATTATCAAATGGATGAACTAGAATATTTTTAACTGAAAATGAAATTACAAAAGTTTCTTGATAATGATTTTATTCAACCACTCACATCACCATAGGGATCTCCTATTCTATTAGTTAAAAAAATATGGTTCTATGAGGATTTAAATTGATTATGTAGAATTGAATAACATCATTGTAATGAATAATAATCCTTTTCCTTATATCGATAACATGTTTGATTAACTCTACGAATCACATCACATTTCAAATATTGAAATCTGGTTGGGGTGTCATTAGTTAAAAGTGATGAAAAATTATGTTCTGATGATTTCATTTTGGACATGATATGGGCATTATGAGTTTGTAGTTATTTTTTTAGGATGAAAAATGCTCCTGCTATTTTTATGGATATTATGAATATATTTTTATATAAATATTTGGATAATATTGTCATTGTTTAATTGATGATAATTTTTTTGTTGAAAGGTAAGTCAAATCATGAAAAATAGCTAAGGATTTTTCTTCAAATCCATAAGGAAAAATAAAGAATATGGAATTTTATATAATGTAAATTTTTATTAAAGCATATTTTTTCCATAGGAACGTTGTATTTAAATGTTGAATTATTATTGATAACATTACAAATAATATGGGTAAAAAATATCCAAGACATACCGATGAAATATAAATTTTTAGATTTTTTGGATTTTTGGGTTACTACCGACCATTTGTTAAAAAATTTGATCGGTTTTCTAGACCCCTAACTAAGTTAACCCAAAGGGTGTATATTTATTCGGATATAATAATGTGATTTTTCTTTTTAAGAATTGAAAAATATTTTGGTGAATACTTTAGATCTGTCCTTACCTTCAGAATATTGTGAGTTTTTCATCTATAGTGAAGCTTTATTGAAGGGTATATTTTGTGTGTTAATGTAGAATGATAATGTTGTTTCTCATACATAATTTAAAATGAAACATCATTAGTTAAATTATGTTACACAGGATATGTAAATAACTTCTGTTGTTTTTTCTTGGAAAATTTATTGGAATCGTTTATATGGAGTCAACTGTGAAATCTATAATGATAATAAATGTTTAAAGAATATATTCAATTAGAAGCGATCAATATAATGAAATCAAGATGAATATAACTGATTAAAGATTATGAATTCATGTTTCATTACCATCCTTGAAAAGAAAATACATTTCATATTTCATTGAGTCATAAAAATAATGTTATATTATCATTGCTACATTAATAACAAGAACCTTTGGTTAATGATTTGATGAATTTGGGACTTAATGTTTTGGGTGCGGGGAATTAATTTGATTTCTTAAAGGTTTCTATGAAATTATATCTATTAGATGTAATCTATAATTTTTTGATGGAATACAATGAGTTATAGAAAAATATAGATTTGGTAATGAAGGTTAATTTTTCTAAATTTAATTTTGATTTAAGAATGTGTTTCAAGAAAAGGATAAATGATATGTATACATTATGATTATGTGTTGAAGAAAAAAAATTGATGAAGCTCATAGTTCTCTATTTTACGTTCATATGTGTAACTCTAAGATGTACAAATACCATTTGGAATATTACTCGTGTGATGAATTAAAAAGAGATATTTCTTAATTTTTTATGAAATGTTTGACTTGTTAGAAGGTTGTAGAAGAACATAAACTACTGAGTGAGATGTTTTATCAATATCATGTAATTAAGTGGAAATTTGAAAATATATTAATGGATTTTTTGGTTCCTTTACCAAATACTCCTTGAGGAATCAGTAATATTTGGGTTATTATTAATCAATTGAGTAAATATGAACCTTTCCTTCATATAATATATTTAATGTCATTTGATCATCTTAATTGAATATACCTCAAAGAGATAATTTGGCTACATGGAGTTCCTCTCTTTATTGTATCATACTCTAATCCACTGTTTCCTTCTAATTTTTGTGAAGGACTCCAAAATTCATTTGGTACTAAATTAGATTACAAGACATATTTTCATCGTCAATTAGATAGAAATTTATAATGAACAATTTAGACATTGTAATACTTGATACATGATTATTCAATGAATTACACAGTAATTTGGGATCAACATGTTTCTTTAGTTGATTTTTCTTGTAATAATAGTTTTCATTACAGTATAAAGATGACATTTTGGAGGAATTATATAGAAATTGATGTAGAACAACCATATTTTGTGATGAAGTAGGTGAAAGGAAGATTATGGGATATTAATTGGTAGGTGGTGTCTTTAGGAAATTGAAAATTATTCAAAAACATATGAGATAAACTCATATCAGGCATAAGAGTAATGCATATAACATGAGGGAAGACCTTTTCTTCGAGGTAGGTAATATTTTTTTTCTTAAAATATTTCCATTTAAAGTGTTATTAAATTTGGTAAGAAGGGAAAGTTAATTCCATGGATCATTATGAGATCATAGTTTTTCTATCGACTCTGAAAGGAATTTCCTTGGAGTTTTTATCAGGTACACGGTGTTTTTTCATGTTTCGGTATTCCAAAAGTATGTGCTAGATTCATCTAATGTTTTAATCCATAATGTAGTTCAGTTGAAAGATAGTACATCATATATAGGGAAGAATGTTTAGATTCTTGACCATAGATAGGATTTATTAAGAAACAATATAATTCACTATGTTATGGTTTTTTTGGGGGGAACCATATGATTGAAGAAGAAACGTGGGAATCTTAAATTGCTATGAGGTAAAGGTTAACTCACTTGTTTAAAAAGTAAACAAAATTGTGAGGATATAATTAGTAAATTAGTGAAGGATGTAACAACTTAGTTTGCTGGTAAAATAATTTTTTTTTCATATTTATTAGTATTCCTAAATTAAATAGTTAAATTATTCTTAAATATTTTTGGTAATTCCTAATATCTAAAAAATAAATTATTTTATTCATCTAATTTCATATATATTTATACTTAAAATAATAATTTTCTAAGAATAGAATTTAATTTCAATAAAGTAATTTTCTTTTTTAATTAATCCTGGGAAATTTATCCTAGGACAATTTTTTAGAATTTTCAAAAAAAGATTTATTTTCTGATGAATAGTAACAAATAATGATTTTTGCATAAAATTATATTTTATATTAAATTATTTTTAAGGTAATGTTTTTTTAGGTTAGTATTAATTTTTAATTTGTTAATCATTATTTAAATTAATAAAAAAAATTAAATCTGTCTACTAATTGAATTTAGTGTAAAAACATTTTATATTTTAAATTTTCATTTTTATGAAAAATTGTTTTTCGTTGCGGTTAACTTTTAAATTTAATTCCAAATATTTATTTTTTTTTATTTTGGAAAATAGATTTAATATATACATTAATTGGGTTCAAATTTTTTAAATACATCATTTTTTTATTTTTCAATGTGAATATTAATAATAGTTACTGTTTTACCACGATAAAGGGTAAATCGGGTAATTAAGGGTAAAAATAAAATGATAAGGACTAAAAAATGCTCCCAACACATGTCTCAACTATATTGTATTATTAATATTTTCCCATATTCATTTTTGTGTCTAATTTAATACCATTAGTATCCACATGATTGATATTATGTCATTTAAATTATTTTATTTAAAAAAAATTCAAACTTGAAATGATATTATTGTTAGTAAGTATAACATTTATAATATATGGTTATCTAGAAGATATGTTTGACCAAAAATAGTATTTTAGAATTTACCACATTTATATCCACCACGAAAATATATTTTAGTTATTATGGAATAAATAATTACTTTAAAATAATGCACAACTCTAAGACAATAATAATTTAATTAATGGGATAATAAAAAATTTATATTAAAATTTTAAAAATATATATATATTTCAATAATTAATATGATAAATAAATACTATATATGAACTTGAAATTTTTATGATATAATAATTTATTTTGAATTTTACATGTTGGCTTGATGTATTTAAAGTTAAATTAATGAATAGATTTGAATTTACCAATAATAAAATTTTATGGAATTAATATTTCTATAAATTATTTAAAAATATTAAAAATATTATTTATTTCCAAAGGTTATAATATGTGGAAAAAAATTATCCCCTATTCATTTATTTCCAATTTTTATGTTATTTATCTCTCGAATAGTCTTATTATGTTTTAATATTTCAAAAACTCAAAGGGGACCCCTCCCCTCTCTTATTGAAGGCCACAATTTTTCGTAAATACTAAAAATATAAAAAAAAAATTTATTCACAATATAGGTTACAAATAATTTACTATAATCCCTACCCACATTATAGATGGATTTTTTAAGTATAATACAAACCAAATTAGCATTAAGGTGTTTAGGAATAGAAGACTTCCAAATAAGATGTATAGATTTTATCTCCATGTCATACTTTCTTATTTATTAAGAATCCAAATAAATTATTCAACTATAATGAAATATTATATCAAGTATCTTCTATATACTGAGATGTTATTTTTTTTAATATCATCACTAAATCTTATCTCCTCTTCCATAAAATGGGTTACAAATTCATCCTTCATTTATACGTTGGACTACCACCTCACGAACCGATGTCATTCATATTCCATTATCACCTATCATTGATTGATATAAGGATGGAATAAATTATTATATATTATATTAATAACAGATCCATGATTCTTGAATGATAATATATTTTTTATGTTCTTACCATTCAACGCACAGAAAAATGATAAAGGCATTAGTGCGTTCGTGTGGAATACCACCCCTATGAAGTGACGTGATGACTTTTTTATCAAAAAATCACAAGGATAATATATATAAGATTTTTTAAATAATTAATATGATCGATATGATATTATCATCCTTCTACAAATATAATATAATATTTTTTTTACTGATCGTTGAAAAATTGAATCCAAACCCATGTGTGCGTACAACCTACAATATCCCTGATTGTAAGGTAGTTCATTTTTTATAACCAAATTTTTTGGATTAATTTAAAATTATATTTTTGTATAAAAACATGAAATTATTTCATTATTATTATTTAGTAGTTTTTTAATAATGACCACTTTGTTCCTAGATAACCAAACCCAGTCATTTTGGATATATGAATAGAATATCCTCAAAACATCTGACGTAAAAATAAATAATTATATAATTGTCATAACATTGCAATTAGTGATATAAAAGGTGTGATAATCAATAAAAAATTTCTTAATTAAGTTGAAAATTAACATATGTTTATTATCAAGAAAGGAAAATAACATAAATGATGTGTGAGAATTGAGGTAAGGGAAATTATTTTAAAAACCCTATTTTAAAATTCAACTACAATTTTTACAAGTGTAAAAACAAATTATTTTTAACTTTTAAGAAATGATTTTCTTTAAAATCATTCATTATGATTGAACTAATTAAAGACTAATTTTTATTTTTTCACAATTCTTTTAAAATAATTTGGATTCTCTATTATTTGTGCAGTTTTTATATTTTCAAATTGTGTCTACCATAAAATGGTTTTTTGATATTAAAAAGTGTTTTAAAAATTGGTTGAAAATAGTTTTAAATTGTTTTATTTAGGATATGGTACTTATATATTATTTATGATGGGTTGTCCCAGATAAAACTAGGTGAGACTGTAATAGATAGTATGATGTTTGTGCCCAGATAGTTCTGGAGGAGCTCATTACAATTTATAGGATTGGTGCGCTCAAATAGTGATCCAATGCATTGGGTAATGATTTTTTTCTCCATATAATTATATGGGATGTCATCCATATGGTTATTTTAGTTTGTAAGGTTTATATTAAGGGGTTTTCTAGGGCACTATGATGATGATTTTTCACGGCATATACATGAATATTATATACTTTCTAATTAGTTTTCATGGAGGTAATTTGATTTTTAATAGGTTGGATTATGATCTTTTGGAGTAGATTTCTCCAATTTCAGGGTAAAAAAGTTTTTTTTATGAAATTATTTTATATTTTTATCAATGAACAAATGTTTTACATTATTTTATGTAACTTACTAATCTTTTTGTGGTTATCCCAATTTTTAAATGTTTTTCACAAGGTTTACGGATGGGTAATAAAAAAGAAGAATCAATGTTGAAAGTTGAGATTATTTTTTATGAAATGATAACATGTATTATTTTTAAAGTGGTTTAATTAGTTAAAAAAATTTATACTGAGTATACATGTTACCATATAATTTATGCATTTACATTTTAAGAGTTTTTTATAATCCTTAAAACTGTAAAATGAATAGATCCTCTGAATATTAATGTGAATTCACTACTGGAAAAGGGACATATACCAATGGTTTTTGCCAAACCGTTGGTATATGTAATATCTATACCAACGGTATAGATAAAAACGTTGGGATAGCCTCCATTAAATGACCCTATACCAATGTTTATTCAAAAACCCTTGGTATAGGTCCCAAAATTTTGAAATCTAAATACCAACAGTTTGGAAAACAGTTTGTATAGGAATTTTGATTTTTGAGGAATTATTTTTTTAAATAATGATGAATAATTTTTTTTTACTAATAAATATACATATACATATTTATCAAATTTAGTTTTGAAAAAAAGTTTATCATCGTGATAAGGTCATTGGGTTATGAGTCAGAGGTGCATGGATCAAAACCTGATGATTTTTTTTGAATTTCCTATACAAACAGTTTTAAAAATTGATGGTATAGGAAATTCATACACATGTACCAAAATTTGGAAAAGTGTTTTTATATACAAAATTTCCAATGATTTACAGAAACAATTCTCATATGTCTATACAGATTCCATGGTGGCCAAAGATCACCCAAATCGTTATTATAGCCGATACCAACAATTTTGGGACTTATACCAAAGGTTCTAAACCATCGTTATAGGTCTAGTTTCTTGTAGTGATTATTGTTCCAAAACACTTGAATATGTATTTATTAAAACATGGACCTTAGATATATAATTATGAGATTACATGTCATATCATATAGGGATCATAATCATGCAAGCCACATAGAAGGACAAAAATCGCTATCACGAAATAACCCATGGATACAAATGTGATTCAAAAAATATTTCAAATATCATAATTCAAGAAATGAAATATTGGATTTCTAAATGAATAAGATAGATCACACATTGAAATAAAAGATCATTTAATTTTTGAAAGTACAAACAAATGAAGAGGATTTGAAAGATTATTTGGAATGTGAATCCTTTTTCTAAAAGTATTGAATATATCTTCGAAAGAATTTTCTAAGGGTAAAAACATATATATTCAAAAGGGAAAATTTAGATAATATTAAATGGAAATCGTATGTTTATTATAGTAACATACTAACTGGAAACAATATGAAATTTGTGAATATCCAATGAAAAGAGTTTCGGTATCAAATTCCCCTTACCGCCATAAATCCCCCTTTATCATATAACTTATTTGCCACCTGAATAATAAAATTAGGTTTATTAAAACCTAAAATTTTTGAATTATTGTCATTTTTTCAATATTTATAAATTATAATCATTTTATTATATTTATTAATTCTCTTAGTTAATGGGAAAACGTTATGATATCATGTTTTCCTTAAATATTTACAATTGTTATTTTATTTCATATTTTCAATTCACATTCATTTATACATTAGTAGAATTAATTATATAAAATGTAAATATATATATTTACACACTTATTTATCTTAAATTTTTTAATATAACAAGAAATGAGGCTTGATATAATGACAAAATTGGCAACATCTTCATTGGCAGTTAACTGACCGTTAACGACACCTTGTCTAAAGAGGAGGTGTTTAATGTATAATGTATTTTTATTTTAAATATAAAATTTCTATAGTATATTAAAATTATAATTATCATGTTAACAAAATTTATTATTCATCTGAGAAATTTTCAACTCTAAAATAAGAGGTTATGAAATTATTAAATGAAAATGGATGAAATGGATGAAAGGACAGTGCCGATTTCTTGAATTGGTTCCTTCCCTATAACCATTAATTTATTAAAATAATAGAGTTTTATTATTTTATAACATCCCAATAGATTATAATTGGATTAAGACAGAGTATATAAGTATATTCTTGTATTTTTTAATAGAGGGAGGAGTTTTTTTCTATGGGGAGGGAGAGGGGTAATTTATACATGAGGAGAGCGGTAGTTTAAGAATAAAATATTCAATAAAAAAATATCCAAGGTATGCCCTATAATAGTGTAATTAGTGATATTATGAATAATATATCAATAAAATATATTTATTTTATACCTTTATAAAATTTATAAATTTATTTCAATAATTTATTCAAAATAAATGTCAAAAAAATTAAAAAAATTATTTTAAATAAATACTTAAGATTATATAATTTGGAGAATAATTTTACAGTTTTGAAAATATGTTTATTTTATCTAAATGAATCATTTAAATAATTTAATATGTTTTTGGTAGAGAAATTTTTTCTATAATTGATTTGGTGTTAATTACATGATGAATGATATAATTTAAAGTAAACTGGTTTTGAAAAGAAAATTATCTATTCACTTAAAAATTGAAGTATTTTAAAAAAATTACATAAAAAATAATGCTTGTACACTTTTTACAGGATGATTTCAAACTTGTAATTAATTATATCAAAATATTTTTTTTATCATATGATACATTTTTTAATATAAAAATTATAATTTTAATAAAAAACATTAAAACACAATTTATTACAAATGTACATATATCTTCATATAGTTTTTTAATCAGGATATTTACTTAATGATATTATATTTTTTATATTTACATAAATTTCTCATGAAAATTATTGTTTCTATTACATTTAATTTTTTAAGGTCTAATTACTATTCTAATTTTCAATTACTAATCTCAATGGTTATGTTGCAATTCCCAATAGTCAAACTACTGTACTAATGATCAAATTACAATTCCAATGGTCTCATTTCCTCCTAGAAATACTACTTAATTTATTTATTCATTATTAACCTAAATATTTCCCAAGTTTCTATATTTCCATTTTCTATAATATCAATTTTTTAACAATTATTTTTTGTCTAAAGTGTTGGTTGGGGGTAAGGATTCTAGCAGATTGGACATATCCAAATAAATTCTATTATATTATTCTTAATTTATATTTACTTCCAATAATAATTTTTTTTATTTTCATGGGTTTAGTTGCTGACTTATGTAATGGCCGTTATTTTTTAATGAAAACCATTAATGGATAATTTATGAATTGTATGTTTATAATTCTATATAATATTATATAAAAAACATTTATTTCATGAAAAAATCATCTTCATACTCTGGGATGTTACATTATTCACCCCTTTTAAATATCATCATTGAAATTTTTACTCATGTTTTCTATTTTCAATAGGTGATATTACATTTTTTTTATTGTTTCCTCTGATTCCCAAATTGCCTCTTCATATTTATTATTCCATCATTTTTATTTGATAAGATTAGTTGCGTTGTTATGAAGAACATTTTCTATACAACTTAATATCTTCACCGGATTCTCCTAATATGAGAGGTAATTATCTAATTTATAGTAACTCTAGATTCATTACATCTGAAGGATCTCATATTTAATTCCTCAAGAGAGATAATTAGAACACATCATCAACATTATTAAAAGTTGGTATAAGTTAAATATAATAATATAATTCTCCTACATGATCAAGGATCTCAAAGGTGTTGATGTACCTAAGGCTAAGCTTCAATTTCCTTCTAAATCGAATGACACTCTTCCATGGTTATATTGGAAGGAAAACATTGCCTCTAGCTTAAAACTCGAGGCCCCTTCGACTATTTTCATCACAAAACTTATTATGAATGTAAATTTTTTTTATATGATGGTTTATGGATTTAACATTCTATATTATCTTGTGAAAAATATATTTACCACGTAGAATTAATTCCTCTACATCATCCCAACAAGTTGGATTTCTACATCACTTATTATATAGATCATAATCTGGAGAAATTTAAATACAGGAGTGGAATTTGTTATTGTATTAGAACTAAAATAATGGGATATTTGGATCCCATCATCGTTTATATTACATTGAGAAGTATCTTAATATGTCTTCGAGTATCCAAATGGTATATTTAGATTCACCATCAGTTTTTGGATGATAGGTCATAATAGTATTCAATTCAGTATCCAGAACATGTTGATGACTTCTCTAGAATTTATAAGTGAACCATGGATTAACACCATAGATTATTGAAAGAGTTAGTTCATGTATCCTTGCCACTTCCTTTTATATATTTCATGGTAAGTTGCTATAATGAGGAATTTTCCTATGTAATAATGAAGTATAATCTATTGGCGATCCAATCCACCATAACCCTTGTCAAATTTTTTTCATTTCGATTTCTTTGGGAGAACAATGAAAAATTCCATGGTGATGTTCTCCAATTTCCTTATTGGAACAAGAAATGGTTTTTTAGTCCACTATGACTTATTCCACTCTTCATTAACATGCTGACATACCATGAACATTGAGGTTTACTCAACTATCTCCTTCTACATGATTCCCCACCAGACATGATTAAAGCGATCGTGATACATACTAGTTTTTTATGTGGATATATAATGATTATTAATTCACATTATCTAATAGATCCTTATTTATTTCAGTTGATGAAGGCACACAATATATTTTTTAGACATAATTACACAATCATCATTCTAAATATGATATTCCTCAAGCCTCCCTTCCCTTACTAATTTTACCATTTGTTGATGACTCATATCATCCCTTTGTGCCTCCTTGATCTTCTCTTGGATAGATGGTTAGAAAGTTAATTGGGAAAAGTAAGATGGAATTCCTTCTATTATGATTTACTGATCCCTACTATTCTTTTCAATAAAGATAGGGTATTTTTAAATAATTTTCATTGATAGAGTAAATTTATATTTTCTTCTAATAGAATCTTCTACCTTGTTCACTTATCCAGGATGGTAGTGAATAAATAAATCATAATCGTTGATCAGGTCGAACCAACTTTGCTAACTCATGTTGAACTCATAATGTGTGAATATATAATTTAGAATCATATGGGTAGTATATATTTAACACTTCTCCCAATAGATTTTGGAACACATCAAGAAATTACAATATATTTATTTTTAAATAAATTCCATATTTTTGGTAGATTGAAATACACACATCATCAAATTTACAGGAAACAAAATAATATATTAAAATATTATTTTTTAAACATGATCATTATAACCATTCCATTAAGATAGGGATTATGAATACGAATTACTAATTTTTAAAAAATTATATGGTTTAAACATGTACAAAATATATTCAATGGTTATCTAATGACTATAAATAAAGTATTAACCATTTGAATAATAATTAAATGTTTTATGAAAAAACAATATTTTTCTAAAAGGTGGTTTATTCTCTATTTGAACACTAAATTTAAAATTAATTTTCTCTAATTCAAAAAAAATATGGGAAAAACTTAAATTCCTTTTATGTAATCATACTAATAAGTATATTTAGTGAAATAGTTTTAATTTTTAAAAAAATATTACATTTTCAATGAATAGTGAAAATAATGATTTTTATGAATAGATTTTTTTAATAAATTATGTCCCTTTATTTTATTTATTTTATTTAAAATTATCATAAATATTTTTTTTTATATTTAATCCAACTAATTAAATTTATATTATCTTTATAATATATTTTAGTATATGTTTATTTCTATGATTTAAAACACAGGTTTTTGGGAATCTGTTTTCAAGTGTATATAATTTTTCCATTTTAAATTATTAAAAAAACTCCAAATCGAGAATAATTTAAATGAAATTTATAGATTATATATATATATATTAAGTTAAATTCATCTAATTATTACTACTTTTTATATAGTTAATATTAAATCATATTTCCCTTAAAAATGAATAACTTGAAAAAAATTTTGTTTCACGCATTTGTGGGATAAATTATAAATTAAATTCTTCCACTTCAATATGATAAATTAGAAAATGTTTTAAATATTTTAATTATGAGTTATTTATATTATATTATAAAATAAAATTATTTTATATCCTAATTAATAGTGAAAATGGTAAAAATTATTTCCCGCGGTTAAGGAAAAAATGGTTTATCGAGGATTAAACTAAAATGATAAATGCTAAATATGACCTAAAACTTTTCTAATTAATATTTTATGCTAATATATAAACCTTATATATTATTATTTTTTATTTTTCCATTTTTATGCATCTAGAATCCTAATAAAATGGTGGAATTCATTCTTTATAAAAATTCCAATTCTGTCTTCTCCCGACTTTTAAAGGGCCACCTCTATTAATTATATTCCACACTTCCAAAACACCTCAATTCCTAAAATTAATATCCAATTAAATTACATAATTTACTTCCCATTTTATATAAGCCTTTTTATGATAAAAAACCCAACCTATAAAGTCTTTTGAATAAAATAATAAGAACTTGTTTGGAGAAGTGTTAATATCCTTAATCGAGTGTTTTTTATTTATTCCTAAAACTAGATTAAATATTATTAAACCATTATTATATAATAAAAACATAATATTCCACATAATTACACCTTTTAATGTTATGTTCATAACCTGATACCATCTCCCCCTTGGTCAATAGATAAACAAAACCATTTATCATTTGTATATAGGACCAACACCTCGCAAACTAATGTAATTCATTTACCATCACCACTTCTCACTGTTGAATATAATTATTTATTTAATGTTTATATATGATATTTATGATATAATTATTATTATAACATTATAATATCATATAAAGTACTACTTTAAATTTTTTATAGAAGATGATAACCTCGCTCGTGCATACAGAAGACTACAACCTCGTGAAGTGATGTGATTTTTTTTCACAAACCCATTGAATAGAAGGAAATGAAGATCAATAAATTTTTACATAGGATATTAATTAAATGGTAACAATTATTATAATTAAATAATTTATATACTTTTTTACCCTATTATTACTTGAATAAATGATAACATCGTTCATTTTTACGGTGGACTACTGCCTCGTGACGTGAAGTGATTCATTTTTATTAACTAAATACATGATTATTACCTAAAAACATGATTATTATGTGTAAGAGTATTTTAAAAAATAATATAATATTTTTGATAAAAATATCATCCTGTAATGATAAAATAACACTTACTATCCTTCTATTAAGATATTTGAATGATAAAAATGTTACTCTTGCATATGTAGGGCCTAAAATCTTTATGATTGTAACGTAGTTCATTTTTCATAACCATATTTATGGTTGGTTAAAATATTGAAATTAATGTAACAAATATAGGAATTTAAATGTTACCATTTAATAAATTTTTAATTATTCTTATTTATTAACTTATTTAACATACCAAGGTAATTTTGGACATATGATTCGTTTATCATTAAAACATCCGTAATGAAATTAGTTTGTTTAGTAATTTAATTTAACATGGTAATCAATAATATAAAATGAATATTAATCCTAAAAATAGTTCACATATAGGTAAATAAATAACTGAATTTTATTATTTAGGGAGATTAATAATGGAAGTAATGAATCAGGAATGATTTGATGTATCTTTCTAAACCACCCATTTCTTTGAGTTATGACCATTTTCACTCTAACACGCATTTTTTATAATTAATGTTGTGGATGTTTTTTAATATATATATGTGTGTGTGTGTGTGTGTCACATGTATACCCTTCATATCCCACCGTCCTTTGATGAGTTGATAAATTTTTTATGACCACCTTTTCAAATTCATTCTCCAATGAATCTATTTCAATTATGTTATGAGAAAATATTATTTGACTCATTTCTTTATATGGGTAATTATTATGTTTATGACTTATGATTGATTTCTTTTTTGGGAATGTATATGTACTTACATGAAATGTATGTGATTAGTGGGTCCAGATATACATATCACTCCAATTTTTTTGTTAATCCTTCATTCTAATAGGATTTCATGTGTGGGATTAAAGAGTGAACCAATTACATAATGGTACTCTATCCACCATGTGATTTTTTCTGGGAAGTTGTATATTGACTAATGTTTATGTCTTACTTTATATAGAACCTTTTCACATTCCGATGTTTCCATGATATTTTGATACCATTATATTTTTATCATTATTTCACTTTATTACTCATGTACCTTCTCTTTTACGATATCATGTTATACCTTAAACTATTGTGTTATGATTCCTTATCAGGTTTATTCCCTTGCTGGTTATTTTAGCTCAACATATTCCTTAATTTATTCCTCAGGATGTCCCATGATGATTTAGGTGCTTCAATTGATTTGAGGACTTCAATATAGACAATAAAATGAGGATTCCATATTTAATTTTCCATCTATGTTTTATTAACATATTATTTTAAAGAAACTAGTCCTTTATAATCCCAGTGTTGTAATTATTGGATATTTATGCTTAATAATCATGTAATGATATGTATAAATGGATTGGGCCATTATAGTTGGTATCATATGAATGGTTTAGTTAAAAATTGTAAACTAGGATATGAAACGTTTAGTGAAACTGTCGACATAAGTTAGAGGATATATATAAGGACAAGCCTTTGTATAGGAAAATATTGAGGAATTTTGGTGAAGTATTGAGTGAGTTGTTTCAATGATATTACATTACTGTTAGGATAATACATGTGGAGATGGATCAAGAATGGATTTTCCTAGGGGTAATAACTCAAAAAAAAATTGGTCACATCATAGGTGTAACCTAGTATATGACAATGGGCTTTATTGCACACCTATTTGGAAGATCCATATGGAAATATTTTATAAATTCAAAAACAATTTATGAAACAATAGGAATGGAACAAAAATTCCATTAATATATTATATTAGTAAATAGATAATGGATTACAATAGTTGAAACCCATAAATTCTATAGTTAAGGAATATGTGTCATATATGTGTTATATGATTATTGTTCATCGTTTCCTGTATATGTTTTCAATATATTAAAAATAATAATCCCTAATTATATTTTTATTTTTTTCAAATGACTGTAAAAGGGTGAAATTGAGTCAAAAAACATTGTGGGGGGTGTAATAATAACCCCACTGATATACTGAAACCAAAGGGAGAATAATTTGGGATCCACATGAATATACATTCTCATCTAACCTGAGTTTTGAACCCAAAAGTGAATTAATAAAAATGTATGAATAAATCAAATAAATATAATGTTGTAATTGAATCCTTTAAGCGTTAATTTCCTTCAACATTAATTGTATCTTCTTATCATTTAGCTGTAGAACAATTTATCAAATCTACTCTGTTTTCTTCTATTTCATTTAATGAATTTAGAAAGATATGGCTGTGATGACTATTTATCATATGGAATGAGAGGAAGATCAATGGTATATGTTAATGAAAAATCAAAATCCAAAGGAATATATCAATGATATGGAGTGGAAGGAGTTGAGGAAGAATGTTTTTTGATAAATATTTTCATCACACTCTCTGACGTAGAATAAAGAGAAATTTACATAACCTCGAGAAAAAGGATGATGAATATGTTAGGGAATACAAATAAAACCTCACAATAATTTTAATAGAAACCTATAATATTTTGTAATCCCCCAAATAAAATGTTTATCCTTATGTTGGTGGGATAAATCCATGCTTTTGAAAAGATTAAGAAATTAGAGACTTCAATAGCTTTGAGTGAATTGTATAAAATTCCCTCAAATTTGGTATGGTGATAAAGGAATCTCAAGGCTCTCATGGGGATAAGAAGTGTATATTGTATTTTTACACTAGTTTTATGATGAATAAATATAATGGTATAAATAATGTTCGACATATCTCCTATAAAATTTGTGAAAAAATCATTCTAAATGTTTTGTATATGGGAGAAGGAAGTGATCTAGGAGTGGGAAGAAAGGAAACCTAGCCAGTGATTGATAATAGGGGAAAACCACCAATGTGATGGAAAAAAGTAATTCACTAACCAACCACCATCCTAATGTTTACAACAAAAAATGATTAAAGACACTATGTGAACAAATTAATTAATCTAAGGGTTGCTGATGAAAATCGAAAATAACAACCTCTATTGATTCGAGAACATGGGTGAACTTATGCCATCACAACTATTGAAGTGGATCCTAAAAATGAAGTGGTGATATTTATGGTAGTTATTCATTCATGAATAGTGAATATAATGTTTTATTTTTTTTTATTTTCAATTCTCATATCACAGATGTTTAGAATAAAAAATCATGAACCACCTAAAAATGAAAGTTTAGTTATTATTGAATATGAAAAGTGGGTAAATAATTGCATTCCAAGCATATAACTTAACCCCTATCTATATTTTCATTCTCAACTACCAAGTCAACCTTTTAATACTTTCTTTAGTTTGATGTGATTTAATCATGGAAAAAGAATTTTTTTATTTATATATTGACAATATTAAATCATGAGAGAAGGAAATGACCCTATGAAGTGTGAATCTCCCCTTGATTCTATAAAAGTGAAAGGAAGAAGATGAATATCCTTTGGTAACATTATCTGATGAAAGGATATTTTTACCTTCTATGTAATAATATATTTCCCAAATGGTTCAAACTAATTAAATAATCATTCTTGTAAATAAACCCATTGGTAGGGATTATACCGATGTTTATCTTGATGAGTTTCCAAGACTTCCTCCCAAATGATTGGTTGAATTCTTGTTTGAGATTATAGCAAGAACCTTTGAATAAATATTACTCTATATATAATGTCCAGTCGTAAACATGAGAACATGAAGAAGGAACTACATGATAATATGGATAATGGATTTGTATGCCCATGTGCTTCACCATGGGGTACACTAGTTCTCTTCATCATGGAGAAAAATTGTTCAATCCAGCTCAACATTGATTATCATAAGTATAAATAAATTATGATAAAGAAAATACATCCCCTACCACAGATAGAATTATTTTGATCATCTATGTGTCGATCAATATTTTTTAAGGTGTACCTTCGGTTAGGATATCACTAATTAAGGGTGATGAAGGAAAATATTCATAAAATATCATTCCAAATAAGGCGAGGACACTATGAGTTCATAATAAAGCCATTAAAACTCCGTAATTAACCATAAATATTTATGTACATAATGAATAGAGTATTTAGATATTACATTGACAAATTTGTAGTAGTCTTTGAAGATGATATTTTCATTTACTCAAAATGTGAGGAGGAATGTGAGGAGATTTTAAATAATGTAACACCACAACCCTAGAATTCGTGATCCAATACATTATTTTAATACATTGGAATGATTACAAGGAATTAGATCACGAAGAACCATTCTGTTTAGCAGACTTGGAAATATATCACATTCATAAACATTACATTACAATTAAAAAAAATTAACATATATGTAATTATTTGAGTACTCCATTATTCTCATAGCCCAACCCTACATATCAATCATAAGACACTACTTCTCATCATGTTAAGATAAATCATAGGAAATGGGTGAGCTTAGATGCTCAGTATGGTTAATCAATATAGCGTAAGCTATCACAAATTTGAATATTCATTTAAGTAAAGGTATAAAAACAAAACACAACCATTTTAAAACATAATATTTCGAATAATATGGAAAAAATAAATCAAATAATTCCATTTAAACATTCACATGGATATTCTACTAGTCGAATAATTATATGCAATATCAATAACTAAACTCATAATGAGGGAATGCATAATGCCGGATATCATAACCATGTCACCAATGCCTTAGGACAAGACCATAAATAACCATACCATCAAGGCCCTTTTCTAAGGCACTAGTCTCTCTCATGAGACCTACCGATGCATCAAAGTCATGTAGCGGAACCCACCCATCACTTACTAATCCCACTTCATTCCTATTATGAATGTGGTAAAACATAACACAAACATTTGTTTTAGAACTAGCATAAAAAAATGCTTAATATTTCAACCATAAACCAGGAATGGTACCAAAATAGTACATCCATAGTCAAATATATCATAATGTAGTAAATACAATATGGAATATTGTATCATATTAAATCAACATCAATAAAACATAAAATACTACAAATGATTTTGAAATGGATGAAAATAATCTAATAAATTAATTAAAACTATTTGAGAGAAATATACATTTTTACATTGAAATCATTTAGATGCCATGCAATTAAAAATGAAAAGAATTATTTTGAAAATAACCATTTATGATTTGAAGGAATGACTCACAATTTTGTGGCATCATAATGGCATAAAATAGAAACTTGTTTTCTATGAGATAAAAGAAACATTCTTTCATTAATTTTCCAAAATGTTTTAAAGTACCTCATTGGGAAAATGACTGAAAGATTCCTTTAAAAACATTATGTAAAAATTAAAATATGTGTAAAACTGACTTTAAATAATCTATTATAATATTTTTTATTACATTTTAAGAAAAATTTACATGGATGATAATTTTGTTCCAAAAAATACTTAAATATAAACAACCTCGAATAATAATAAGATTGTGAAATTAACCCTTACGTTGTACTTTTTTTAGTTTAGGGTGAGTTAACCTCAGTTAGAATGGTTATATAATGTTATTAAATTTTTACATGACCTTATATATATTAATGATATCATATATTATCCTCTTATATAATTTTTTTAACAAAATGTTAGTATTACCATTGATTCTAGTGTTAACTGCGTCATTTTCCTATGCATGTTTTGTTGTGTAAGTAATTTTTTTATTCAAATGATGTATTTTATTCATATCTCGAATGATATAAGGTTCATAATTGTTATTTTTACTCATTATATATATTTTATAATCATTCTTTAATGGTTAACATGGAAAATGAATCTCACCACGTTGTGGAGATGGTAGGCATTACGTACGCACGAGCAACGGTATCAACCCCACGATGGTTAAAGCATAGATTTCGATGGTAAATTAATTATACATAATAATTATAATTTTTTATTCATTATTTATATACATTATACTCATCCTTATACCCATCTAAATAAATTAGTGTTGAATAAAAAATTACACGATGATTTAGAGACTGTAAGTCATATGCACACATGTATAGTGGTATTCTTATTCATATGATGGATAAAATGAGGAATTTTTTTCCCCATGATTATAATAACCTCTCAGTATATGGATACTACTAGATTTTTTTCTTTTTTATGTAAAACACATATAAATAGGTTGTAGAAGAAGAAAATAACTTTTAAATATGAGAAAAAACAATTACTTCTTTTTCGGGCATCTCCTTTTGATTTTCACAAAAGTACTCCATATGTTTTCATTCTGCCCAATGTATGGCCTATATGATTTTGTTAGGGAAGCTATGATAGTAAATGAGTAGGTTTTGTCTTAGAAAAATTTATTTAGTTTCATGAATAAAAGATAAGGATAGGTTCCCATTTATAAGAGAGGTAAGGGGGTCTTTTGGAAATTATCAAAATAATATATTAATATAAATAAATTTTAAACTCTAAATGGCTCCAATGTGATTTATTTCTTTGATAATAAGAGAGTGATTTAGAAGGATTTTAACCAAAACAATTTAGACATGTTTTTATTTTATGTTAAACATTATCACTTTGATTTGGCCTTTTTTAATCTATTTAATTTTAATTAATGTAAAAATATTCTAAATATTAAATTGTTATAAATATTAACTTATGTGGTGTCAATTGACCCTAAATAAAAATTTTAAGATATTTTAGAACTTATAATTATTACTCTGTAATTTTAAAATATTTTCATGTTTTATAAATAATTTCATAAAATATTATTTTCATAAAATATCAATTTTGTCAATTTTGATACTATTCAATAATTAGACATTAAATAAAATATAGATAAAAAGATAACATAAAAAAACAATTTGATACATTCCAATTATTTTATAGTCACCTCTAAAATTCATGGATAACATAAATTATGTCATTTTATATTTATTTTAATATTTTCAAAATTATTTATTTGATATTTCTATTAATAAAATAATTTATTCATTAGTATTTTGTCCATATATATGGATATCATTTAGTATCTAAAAATTATAAATAAATTACTATAAAGAATATAATTCTTTTATATTTATAAATAATATTCATTCTTTAATTTAAATTTTGGTTATCCCTACAGTAAAATTATTTAACTTATATTAATGGAAAGTGTGAAACTTTTCCACATTCTATAATTTTAATAATATTTATGTCCTTTTTTGGGAAAGTGTCCATTAAATGATTCAAAATGGATTCTTGTAATATCTATATAATTATCCTAGTAATTTGGGAAAATAATTTATTTTTATGAATTTTATATCATTTAATGAATTATTATTTCTTTTAAAATGTCATTTATATCAATTTTGACACCATTTATAATCTTAAATTTTATAAAATCCTTAAAACTTGATTACAATAAAAAATAAATTAACTCATCCTTAATATGCCTATAACGTCCAAAAAATTCAAGGATCGCATAAAATGTTTCAAATTATATTTATTTTTATATTATTAATGTCATTTAAATGATCCATCCTTTTATAAATCAATTACTATCTACATAATCATTGTTTCGCCCTTTAAATTATTAATTTATCATCTAAAATTATAAATAAATTATGATAATGTATATAAACACTTTTTATTTCTAATTAAAATACATAGTTTACTATTGGACTCAAATGAACTAATTTTAAAATTTTTTACTTATTAAAAAAGTATAACAAAATTGCATTTTCATTAAGTATAATATACTAAATATTTTAAATTCATACAAGTGGCTCTATGTGGTTTTTAAATTGAACCAAGGATGATTTTATTCGAAACAAACTTACTTAATAAAATGAGGCCATGTTTATGGGAGATTATAATATTATTCTTACCTTTAATTACTCGATTTACCGTTAACCATGGTAATAAATAAAATTACTAAAGTTACTATTCATAATTCCTAGTAATAAAGGATCATATTTACGTTATTTGGACCTACGTATTAAATATATGGAATCCATTTTTCAAAATTCAACACATATAATTTTTAGAAATTAATTTAAAATTAATCCTGATTTCGGAAACAAAAATGGATTTTAAAATGTTAAAAAATTGTAAAATATAAAAATGATTTTATATTAAAATTCAATGTAAAATTAATTACATTGAACAAAATTATATTAAATTATAAAAGTATATTCTTTTTAAAAAAAATTATTCAGTAATATAATTTATCAACAAAAATTATTTCACTGATAATGTTATTTTCAATTAAAATTTAGTGTATTTTTATTATTAAAAAAATTTAAATCTTATCAAACAAATTTTAAAAATCCCTGCAAAGTAAATTTATATATCTGATTTCAAATAAGTATTTTTATTTTATGAAATATTTTTATATAAAACCTTAAAAAAATATTTGAAATGGGTGTGCCATTAAAAGGCAACAAAACTGTACTTTTTGAAAAATATATGTTTTTCCAAAAAATAAAATCCTTTGTTATATCATGTCAGTAAAATAAATAATACGAATTCTAAATTTATATAGAATTTATAAAATTAAAAATGTGTTTAATACTATTTATAACTGAAAATTTAATGTCTATCTTATATATTACATTACATAATAATATTTTGTTAATATATTTTTGTTCGGTATAACTGAGCATTGCATGTATCACAAAACAAATCATTATTATATATAGTGTAAGATTAACAAGTAGTTGCATAATAATTAAGAAAGCAACCAAATAAAATTTATTATGAAAGTAAAATATTATAAATTCATGGGGTGTTACATTCTCCCCTTCTTCAATAAATAACTTCCTCATAATTTTTTAAATTGAGTTTGGTAACTAATGTTTTCTTATTCCAAATTACTTTACTGAAATCTCACAAAGGAAAATAAGTTGAAAAAACATCCATGATAAAATAAATAAAGGTAAGTAAGAAGGTTACTAAAGATAACACATATTTGGGTTCCTTGTAGGAAAACATGGATATTAATGAAAAGTCCGACCATCATGTTCTGATGGAAAGTGATAGAGAATATAGTTATAAGAATGTGAACAATCACAAAGCTAGGAATTGCTGATGATCTGAGGGACCATTTGATTCATTGTAAAATTACTAGTATTTAATTTCTATTATCAAGGTCCATTACCTAAGAGTTGAATTGTTAATTTACTTCATAGACTAATAACACCATTAAGCATACTAATTTGACATGTAGAGTTTTATCCTTTAAATAATTCTTACCACAAACTATTCTTTCCCATCCGAAGATAAAAAATATATTCAATTTATATTAATAAGATAATGTTATGAAAATGAAAGTATACAATTTAAATAACGAAAAATATGTTATACTAAATAGTGACTTCCCATACCCTAGTTGTAGGAGATAAAGAATTGTCACACTTCGGTTGTGAGTTCGATTCCCAAAACCTTGTCCGAGGTGATGGGTGGTCACTTAATCTATGGGTTTTCCTTTTCTTAAAATTATATTGTTAAAGCATTCCAAAAATTCCCTTAATAATTATTTTATCCTTAAATAATACTATCTAATTCTCTACTTATTCCATTACATCCTTCAGACTTATCCAAAATACTTTTATCCAAATTCACAGTCCAAAATAATTTATTAGGAATGTCACAAAATTTCTAAAATCAGTATTACATAATAAAAATACTTTTTTTTCACATACTAAACATGTGAATACCTTTATCATGTATTCTCTTAAAATATGGTAACAACCAGAATTCATATAAAACCTTATTGAATACATTCATTATTCTCAATTACTTAAATAAAACATAGGATATTGTATATACCCCTTAAATCCAAAAAATTTGTAAACTCTAACAATTATGAAATAAATAACCCCTTAATCAGTTCCAAGGTAGCCAATAATATCCAATTTACTTTATTCAAATCATTATCATCACTATATTAGAAACATAATAAGGGTTATCTTTCCCTCTAACATATATTTTCTAAAATAATTTAACTTGTAACTGTGTCATTTAAATGGTACCTTAAAATCAGAAATCCTTAGGATAATAATACTATTTTAAAATATATATATACTTAATAATTCTTATTACTATTAAATTTATAATAAAATATTCAAATAAAATAATTCTTCAAAAGGAATATTAATCATTCATCTTCATCCGTGAGAGTATAATAACATGATCATTATCAAATAACATTATCTTTGGTATATTAATTTGATGATTAGGACATTGATTCACATAGTGTCTTATATTCATGAAGTTGAAACATTGTAAAATGCAAAAAAAATCATAACCATGAAATCATGAACTCAGTGTCGTTTTTCTATAGAATTATAACAATCACTCATTCCCTTAATTCATTGAGAAGGATAATTCTTTCTACAGTTATCAAATTGGACAAAATCCTTCATTCCCTTCTTCTTGTTATCCATATATTTCTATGACATTCTCTTATTTTATTGCATCTCTTCAAATCCATTGGACTCAGATAATTCATTACCCATCTTATTAACACATGATATTATTTCCTCATATGATGAGAATACATTGAGGACTACATACATTTGGAATGTAGGATTATGTCCATGAAAAATATGAACCTTAATAATATTTAGATCTTGTGTATTGTCAGAGTTCTCATTCTTTATTCTAAGCACCATTTCAATAAGATGTGATATAGTGGATTCGATTATAATTTTATGTAAATTGCATAACTCAAAATATGGTATCACACATAACATAAATTTATGCATCTTATGTCATTGAATAATAAAAATTGGTTACTTTGTGGGAATCATTATTTTTATATTTTTAATAATGGTAGGAAAATAAAATGTGAAAAATCCTAATAATATCCCCTAAGTGTGTAAAATCAGGTGTGCAGTAAGGCTTATTACCATGTACCAGGTTACCCCAAGTCATGCCCGAGACACCTTATCAGAGTCTTCACCCCAAGGTATATCTGTTCTAGAACCACATCCATATACAGTATCCAGAAAAGGATGTATCTCTGGGAATACAAAAATAAACTCTACATTACAAAAAATTCTAGGAGGATCTTCTATAATTTTCCTCTATGTCTATCATAGGGTAGTGTTCTCAAATCTATTTTTTATAAATCTAAATTTCAATGTTATTTTAAAATATTATACCATAACAACTATAGAAACCCAACCTAGAAGCCCGAATCCAATGCATTTCTTTAATACATTAGAATGATTATAAAGAATCAAATCCTAAAGGTTTGGTTTTTTTAAAAGTCATGGAAAATATATTACATTGATCAACCATACATTAAATTTCAAAAAATAAACTAAAACATGTTAATTCTTGGATAAATAAATTATTCTACTTGATTAACCCTTCATACCAATCATAAAACACTTCTTAGAATCCTGGGAAAATAAAACATAATAAAAGGGTTATTTTAAATGCTCTGTAAGGGTAAAAAATATAGTAGATGCTGTCATAAATAAGAATAAACTTTTATGGAAAGGTGTAAAAATAAAACCAAAACCTTTATTTAACATAATATTTAGCATAATATGGATTAATTAATCAAATAATTCTATTTAATCATTCAAATGGATATTATACTAGTCGAATAATCACATTAAATATAAGTAACTAAATTCATAATGACTGAATACATAATGTCGAATATCATAACCATACCATCAAGGACTCGTTCCAAGAAATAAATAACCATACTATCAATGACATGTGCCAAGAAACTTGTTTTTCTCATGAGACCTAATAATCAAAATAGGGGATATAGCGGGTCCCACCAGTCATATATTGTTCCAATTCATCCCTCTTATGAAAGGGGTAATCCATAACATATACATTTGTATTAAGACTAGCATAAAAAATGTTTAATACTTTTACCATAATCCCTGAAGAGTATAAAAATAGAAAATCCATAGTAGAATATATAATAAACACTTCAATATAATATGTAATATTGTATCATAATAAATCATCCTCAGTTAAGAATAAAATCCAATAATGGATGATTACAAAATGAAAATAATATATTAAATTCATTAAAACTTTTTGAGAGAAATATCCATTTTTTACTCTAAAATCATTTAGCATTCATGTAATTATATAACAAAAAAAAATTTAAAATGAAATTATAATATTATAATTAAATCTTTAAATTGATAAGGCTTTAAAATGATGTAAAACAACTACTTCTGCCATATATGTAAAAAATAAAAATTCATTCCTTAATTTGTCAAAAAGATTATAATGTAAATCCTTTGGAAAATGACAGAAATATTCATTTCAAAATGGTTTACAAAAATTCAAACAATGGTAAAAATTAATTTAGTCAATTTTTTATAAAATTATGAGTTTCATTTTAGGAAACATGGACATGAATGATACAGATTCCCCAGTAGATACTTACGTATAAACAACTTCAAAAATAACGAGATTGTAAAATTAATCTTTACATTGTACTTTCATTAGTAGAGGGTTTTTATACTCTTTTATAATAGTTAAATCATGTTATTATATAATAATATGAACCTTTCTATATTTATAATATCATATATAATCCTATTATATCATTTTATTAATAACAGTTCATTATTCCCATTTTTTAGTGTGTTAACTTCATCATTTTCCCATGCATGTTTTGATGTGTAAGTCATGTTTGTTATTAATAGTATGTATTTTATTAATATCTATAATTAAATAATATTCATAATTATTATTTTTACTCATCATATGAATTTTACAGTCAATCTTTAATGGTTGACATGGAGAATGAATCGAACCGTGTCGTGGAGACGGTTGGTCGTACGTATGTACGAGCAACGATAGCATTCCATTGATGGTTAAATGTTATGGAATAGGATGGTATATTAGTTATAAAGAATAATTACCATTTTATATTCATTATTTATGTCTATTATAATCATCATTATACCCATCTAAATAAATTTGTGTTGAATAAAAAATTACACCACAATGTGGAGACAGTAAGTCATACGTACACACCCATGGTGATATTGTTATTCGTATGATGGATAAAATTAAAAATATGGTTGTCCCGCGATTATAATAACATCATAGTTTTTGGATGAAACTTTATATTTTTACTTTCATATGGAATAAACATAGAAATTGGTTGTAGAATAAGAAAAGAACATTGAATGATATGATAACACAATTATCTCTTTTTCAAATATCTCCTTTTGATTTTCACAAAATGAATCCATAATATGTCTTTATGGACAATGAATAGAATATATTATGTAGTGAGAGAAAATTGGAGAGGAAATTGGTTGGTTATAGCAAATCCAAAGGGCATTAGAGGTGTGAATAAAAGTGAACTATATATGCCATTTTATAAGAGAGGTAAGGGGAACATTATGAAATTATCAAAATATTAAATTAATATAAATTAATATTCAACTCTGAATGTCCCAAAAGAAAATTAGTTTTAATCTAATATGTCTATGGGTAGAAATAATTTCAACCAGTAAAATTTACAATTGTTTTTATTTTATTCTAAAACATATCATGTTGATTTGTCATTATTTAGTGTATTAAATTTTAATTGTGATAACAATATTCAAAATAATAAATAGAAATAAATATATAATTATGTGGTATAAATTGAATATAAATTTAAACTTTATGATATTTAGAACTTGTAATTATAACTTAGTAATTTTATTTTATTTTTGATTTTAAAAAAATTTAATAATTGTTTTTATAAAATATCAATTGTGTCAATTTTAAAACAATTAATTAATTAGAATTTAAATAAAATATAAACAAAAATATAACATCAAAAATACCATTTAATACACTATTATAATGCCACAGTCACATATAAAATTCATGCATCACTTCAGTTATGTTGAACTATGTTTATTTTAAATTTTTTAATATCCTTCATTTGATATTTCTATTAATAAAATAATTACTTCTTTACTATTGCATCATTGTTTATGGTTATTATTTATCCTCCGAAAATTATAAATAAATAAATTTATGGAAGGTAATGATTTTATATTTCCATATACTATTCATGATATAATTTAGCTGAAGGTTATCCCAATATTAAAATTTTTGATCCTATAATAAATGTGAGTGTTACACTTTTTCTTATTCTTTAATTTTAATAATATCTACATAATGTCATTGGAAAAGTGTCCATTAAATTATTAAAAATAGATTATAATTATTTGATTTAAATTATCATATTAGGTTTTCTAAATTTTATATTTTTATGAATTTTATATCATTTAATATATAATAATTTATTTTAAAATTACATTTATGTCAATTTTGACACTATTTATTATTTTACTTTTTATAAAATTATAAAAACATTATTACATTATAAAACTACATTAACTCATCCATAATATGCCCATGTCATCCAAAAAATTAGTACATGGCATAAAATGTTTCAAATTATATATTTTTTTATATTATTAATATCAATTAATTAATTCCCCCTTAATAAATCAATTAAAACATAATCATTATGTCACCACTTAATTTCATTATATACTTTTTAAAATTATAAATAAATTACGATAATGTAGATAAATACTTTATATTTATATTTAATATTTATATATGAATGTATCTCTCATATAACCTCATATTAAAAATATTATACTAGTTAAAAACAAAAGTATAACAAAATTAGTATTTCATTCAATATAATATTATAAATATATTAATGACATTCAAGTGGATCCATGTGGTCTCAAAATAGACTATAATATGACTTTGGTCGTAAAAAACATACCAAATGAAATTAGGATAAGTTTTAGGGAAACTATAATATTATTATTACCTTTAATTAACTGATTTACCCTTAACCGTGTGAATTAAAAAAGCTAACACCATTACTATTCATAATTCCCAAAATTAAAAAGAATATATTTACATAACATGGACACAAAAATTCACAATATGGAACCTATTTTTCGATATTCAAGACATGAAAGTTCCAGTAATTAATTTAAAATTAATCCTGTTGTTGGAATGAAAAACGAGTTTTGAAAAGTTAAGATATTACTAAAGATTGAAACGTTTTTACATAAAAACTCACAGAAACTTTAATTCCAATGCCAAAAATAGAGTAACTGATTAATATATATTCTAATTTTACATTAAACCAATTACATAAAATAATTTATCAATATAAAATATTTCATTTAATAAAATCAATTAAAATTTATTATATTTTGACTAATCATCAATATTTAAAACATATCAGAAAAATATAAAAAATCCTACAAAGTAAATTTTAATATCACAATTGAAAATATAAATTTTACATTGTTAAATATAGTATATAAAATAGTCACAAAACTTGATTTAAAATGGGTATTCCATTAAAAGGCATCAAAACTACCCTTTTTCAAAAATATTTGTTTTCTCTGAAAAATGTAATCCTTTATTTTATCATGTCTAGAAAATACATAAGATGAATGTTAAATTTAAATGGAATATATAAAATTTAAAATGTGGTTGTTACGATTCATAACAACTAATTTAATGTCAGGTTATATATTATATTAAATAATATTATTTTATTAATATATTATTGTTCGGTAAAATAGGGCCTTTCCTATAATGCAAGCTAAATAAATATTGTGTGTAAGGTTTGATTAAAATTATGTTTCACAAAAAGAAAGAAAGAAAAAAGATTCAATTTATTCAGAAATGAATATGTTGAAATGTCTTGGGGTGTTATAAATATTTTTCTTTGTGATTTTTTAATGGATATGCTATATGAAAAGTACAGTAACTGTTAATACTGGATGAATGAAGTATCATTATTGGGGAATATTATAACTATTTAGGGGATATCTATGGACCCTTATAACATATAGGAAATCCATTGAATGCCCTAGACCATCATCTTTAATTGTGATTTGTACTTTTATTAGACAATTTGGGTATTGCTAAAAACATGTGAAAAATTTTAGGGATTTTAAAACCCCCTAACCAAGCTAACAAAGAAGGAAGTAATGTATTTCAAGAATATTGAGTATGAAGACTGCTTTAAAGATTTAAAAATAGGCTTATCACTACACCAGTACATACTCTGTAATCATGAGGGGAACTTTTGTGGTATACAATGATGCTTAAAATAATGTTTTAGGTTATTTTCTAATGAAAATTGATAACTATGATATACTACGCCTCAAGGCTATTTAAATTTCAAGATAAGGACTATCCAACAGACAATCTAGAGTTGGTTGTAGTGATATTTGTGTTAAATATGATGATAAATTATTTATATGGGGAAAATTATGAAATATATGTAGATCAGAAGATCCTAAAATATATATTCAAATAGGTGGAACATACCATGCACTAGTGAATATGCTTAGAGGTGATAAAGGACAATGGATGCTCAATCCATTACCATCCTTAGAAAGAGAAAAAAGTATAAGATTAACTATGTTGAAAGGATCAATTAATTTTATCAATGATAAAAGTTGAGAAGGATCTGATACTCGTATATTTGAGAATAATGGATATGGGAATAGTAGAAGTATCTTAATCCCACTTTAATAAAATAAATTCTCAAGCATTCATTCTTGAGAGGATCAGTAATGCACATAATAGGGGATATGGTGCTATAAAAAATGTAGTCAATATTATGGTAGTCAACTATTCTAAAAATAAGGCTATAATATTTTGGAACCCAAAATTGTATCCCTTCAAAACTAGAGATGAAGGGGAAGATTATGGATGATGTGAATAGATCATTCTTACCTATTCATTCAGGAATAAATAAGATGTATAGAGATCTAAAGAAAAACATTGGTTGGTATAACGTGAAGAGTTATATTACATAATTTTTAACTTGATATAAGGTATGCCAATAAGGGAAGCCTAAATGACATAAGTATTAGGGTATGATGAAACTATATCCCATAAAATTATGAAAATAGTAAAACGACACCATTGTTTTCATCTTAGGACTCCCCATGAAACCTAAAGGCAATAACACTATATGGGTGGTAGTTAGTCGTCATAGAAGGATATCAAAATTCTATACTATTAAGGAAAAAATCTCTCTAGAACAAATCAGTATGATCTATATAAGATAATTGGAAAATTTAATAGGGTTCTAATATCTATTATATCTGATAGAGATCTGAGGTATACCACAAGGTTATAGAGAATCCTTCAGCAAGTGTTGGATATACAACTCAGTTTCGATACATCTTATCACCAAAAAAGGATTGTCAGTCTGAGATAACAATCCAAACTCTAGAGGATATGTTGAGGTCTTGTTCAATAAATTTCTAAGGATGTTTTGAATTGAACCTTCTTATAGTATAGTTCACATATAAAAATAGCTTTGATTATTATATTCAAATGGCACATTATGAGGCTCTGTATAGGAAGCGATGTTGGACTCTGATATGCTGTGGTGATGATGAAATGATGAAGGTAAAGGGACCTGGTCCTTCCAAATAGATGATAGAGAAGGTCTAAACCATTCAATGTCACATGTACTATGTGAAAAGTCAACATAAAATCTATTCACACTCTACTTCGTTGATTTATATATTTTGAGGTTAGAGAAAAGGATTTTCTTCATATTTGATCATGGGAGATTGTCATGTGTCTTTGGAATAATGGAAATCATAGTCCAAGATATAATAGAAACATTGAGATCCTGGATAGAATTAGATCGGTGGCATACTGAATTCCACTCCCACCTATCCTATCTCATGTACATGATTTGTTCCAATTATCCCTCTTGGGGAAGTACATAAAAAATTCCTTGGGTGTATTGATTCCATAGGTGGTGTTATTGGGGAATGTATTTTCATACGATGAGAAGCTGGTGATGATCATAGATTAGAGAGACCAAGTACCATGAAATAAGGCAACTCACCTAGTGAAAGTGTTGTGGTAAGATCAAACTTTTCACGAAGAAACTTTTTAATTAGAATTGCCCACGAGTAGAAGTAACATCACTGGTATTAATATTAGTATGTTAAATTAAATTTTAATGGAAAATTTATTTAATGGGGGGAGAATGTAACACCCCAAAACATTATGATATATTTATTTTTAAATAAAGTCAATATTTTTTATAGCTTTTGATTATTGTAACATCGGTTTTAAATAAAACAGAATACTCTTTTAAAGTATTATTATTCAAATATGACCATTATAACCTATCTGTTACATTAGTTTGTATGAATAGGTCAAAATAAATTATGAAAAAAATTTATTGAAAAAATGAATATAAATATAATTAATTGGTTATCAACTAATAATAAATAATATAACAACCATTTAATGAAGGAATTTATTTCTAGGAAATACTATTTTCAAAAAGGCCATTTCATCACATTGTGAATCATAAAGTAAAATATATTTTTACTAATTTTTTAAAATTTATATTAAAAAAATAAATTATTTTTTTAAACCGTGTTATCATTATGAACTATTGGTGAAATTTTTTGGTTTTTTTTAAAATATTATTTTTTCTCATGGAATATTGAAAATTAAGTAGTTTATAAAATACTCATTTATTTTTAATAATTTATGTCCAGTTGGTGTTTAATTTTTTTTTAAATTAACATAAGTATAATATATATATATTAATTACAATTAATTAAATTTAAATCATATTTATACTAAATTTTATTATATATTTATTTCTAGGCTTTAAAATACTGTTTTTTTAACACTATTTAAAGTGTAAAATGTTTATCTATTGTACATAATTTAAATTGGACATTATAAATAATTATTTAAAAGAAATTTAGAGATTATATATCAATAAATATAAATTTAAATTCATCTATTTTTTATTACTCATCACATAGTTAATATGTATTCATCATTTCCATACAAAATGCAATTCCAAAAAAACCTTTATCGATACGCATGTCGATTTAATTTTATATTATATTCATCAACTTATGTGAGTTTAATTTGGATGAATGGATTAAATCATCATCATCATCATCATTATTTTATAAGGTAAAATTTAATTTTGACAATAATAAATAGTGAAAATGGTAATAATTATTTATCACGATTAAGCTAAAAATATTATTACCATGGGGTTAAACTAAAATGATAAGATTTATAAATCAACTAAAATGGGTAAAATTAATATTTAATGGTAATATATTGACCTAATAACTTATATTTTTCTACAATGGAACATTTTATAGCCATTTGGAATGATAAACACATCAGTGTATTTCATTATATTAAAATTTTCCTTGTTTGTCCTCTCCCAAACATATAAAGGGCCACCCACACTGATCTATTATACAACAATCCAAGACTAATTGGATCAGAAAAACCAAACCAAATCTCTTCCTCACTTCACTCCCCTAATCAATTAATCATTTTGTTAATCATAAATCCATCTTAGAAAGGCAATTTCTACAAATTAAAAAGAGTTCTCTAAAAAAAGATATAGCGTCCTTAACCAAGTGTCTTATTTTATTTCTTCCCCTAAATCTTGAAAATATTATTAAAACATGATCACATAATCAAAATAATATTTAAAATATAACAATTTTATTATTTTAGCTATATTACATACAAACATCACCTCCTACCTCAAATGGGAATGGAATCATTGATCAGGTGTATGGCGGGCTACCGCCTCGAGAACCAGCTTAATTAAATTTCCATAACCACTTCTCATGACTTTATATAATGACATATATAATTTTTATATATGATAATTTTTATATAGTTATACTTCATCAATTATAATACCATATATACAATATTAATTTTTGTTCCATAAAGAATATGATAACGTCACTCGTGTCTATGGCGGACCACCTTCTCACAAAGCAATGTTATTTGTTTTTCACTAATAATTTACATAGAAGGGAAAAGATTTATAATTATTTTTATATGAGATATTAATTACATATAAACCATTTTTAAAATTAATATAGTGTATAATCTCTTACTATATCATTAATTGAATAAATGACAATTTTTTCGTGTTTACGGCAGACCACCACCGCGTGAGACGATGTGAATCGTCTTTATTTCCAAATAAAATGAATGATATGTTTAATGGTATTTATATAAGTAATAGGAAATATATCATGTAATTTTAATACTGAAGATATAAAATAAAACATTCATTCATTCTAACATAATCATTAAATAATAGAAACGTTGCTTAAGCATGTATACGGTCTGTCGTCTCCATGTTTGTAAGGTAGTTAATTTTTCATAACCATATTTCATGGATGGTTAAAATGAATAATTTATATATAAAAGGTAACTATTTAATAGTTAAAATTATATATTTGATTAATTAATAATATATTTTTATTAGTCAATATACTAATGTGATTTTTGACATATGAATCGTTTATCATTAAAACATCGAACACAAAATTAATTAAGTAATTAATTTAATATCCAGTGTTAATAAATAAAATAAAATAAAAAATAATATTAATAATATTTGTTTAGTAATTTAAATAATTATCATAATTTTATTATTAAAGTAGATATAGAACACATGTGACAAATCAGGCATGTGGTAAGGGATTTTTTTAAACCAACCATTTCTTCAGGTTATGACAATTAACTCTCTAAATCACATTATCACTATTTAATGGAATAGAATGATTAAAAATTATTTATATGTGTCTCTCACAATGAATAACATTATTATTATCTATTCCATTGAGGGTGTAATACATTCCTTATATCCATTTCTCATATACCTTCTTTAAGGAACCACTTTTGATTATGTTATGAGATAAGATTATGAAACTCATTTCCTTCCAGGGATAAGTATTATATTTATGAATAATGATTAATATCCTTATGTGAAATTGAAATTAATTTAAATTAAATTCATGTAAAATGTGGGCCCTGAATTGTAAATCCCTACAATGAATATTGTAATGTTTTATTCATGTGAGACATCATGTATGGGATTAGGGAGTTAACCTAATCGATTTTGGGACTCCACCCACCATATTGTATTGTCTTGGAAGTTGTACATGATTGTGTTTTTGTAATGTATTTTTTTCATTCCCAATTTCATATGTTTTCATGATCTTATAAGAAAATTCTATTTATGTTATGATTCCACATGATTACTCATGTACCTATTCTTTTATGATATCATGTTATACCATTAACTCACATATTATGCTATCTGAAAATGTTTATTACCTTATTGGGATTTTTAGCTCATTCCATTATTTCATGTAATCCCTAGGTTATTCCATGTAAAATTAAAAGCTAAAATGGATTTTATAAGGTCACTAGAATAATAAATTAATGACTCCATGTTTTAGTTTTGAATGATGTATTAGGAACCATGTCTTCTAAAGACACTAGACCTTTATGATCCTTGTATTTTAATTATTTTATTTTTATATTTACAAAAAATGAAACAGTATGTATAGATGGATGGGGTCACAATAAAGGTGGTTCCACCAAATATTCAGGATAAAGATCATAATTTCTAACTCTAGATCATGAATTAGGTATTTGCACTCATGGATCGTCAATTTTTTTGAGGCATATGCTTTCACATTTTCATTATTCATGAGTAAAAAACCCAATAAATTATTTGAAGCATCAATATATATCCAAAATATTCCTCTACTTGATTTTAGTGTTAGTAAAATAATAGTTTTTAGAATATTATTTAGATCCTTATTATTTTCTAACATATTTTAACCATAAATATTTTACTTCATTTCAATTTAACTAAGTTATAAGGATTGAAAATCGTGATATATTTCTCTGGAAATGTCGGTAATACCCTAATACTGAGAAAAATACATGTTTCTATGACTATAGTGTGTCTCGTACATTTCTACATTTTCATGTTCTATCATGAGTCCACATAAATTCCATAATTTATGATCACATACTGCAATTATTTTACTTACTACATGAAAAAGTCATAATTTCTAAACATAGCATCCAATTTATCCACCCTTAATGTCTCTAGTACAAAACTAATATTATCTTCAAGCTCTTACTTTCACTTAGAGTAAAATAAAATATCATTGATAAATACTACCATTATTTTTTCAATGTATCCTCTAAATCCTCTAATCATCAAATCTGTGAAGATTACAGAGGTATTAATTAGTATAAAGGAAATCTTTATGAGATCATATTATCTATACCTTGTACATAATTTTGTAATATAAATATATTATTTCTTTACCTTCTACTAAAGATATCCAGAATGAAGACCCACATTTGATCGGTTCTATGATAATTATTATCGATCAAACAAGTCATTAATCATGGGTAGGGGATACTTGTTCTTTATAGTGATCTTGTTGAGATCCCACAAATTTGTACATAGCCGTATTGATCCATCCTTTTTCTTTACAATGGGAACTAGGGAAGCCCATGGTGATGCACTAGGGATTATTTAACCTTTGTCTAATTTTTCTATAACTACTTCATTAACCCATCTAGTTTGATCAGGGATATTCGATAGGTGGATTTAGAGGTTGGAGTGGCTCTTTGTGTATGTTTTATAGAGAAATTTACTTACTATTTGATGGATGTTTGGGTAACTCTTTTGTAAGTACAATATTTTCATTCGTAATAATAATAATTTCCTCAAGGTAGGTAATTTCCTTTAACTAAATAATATTTCCATGGTACGCTTCTTCACAAAGTATCATCACCCACACCGTCGAGGGATTCTCCAAATAAAATTCATGATCTACATTACATTGTTACAAGAATAAGGGATGGTTCAGAATATAGAAAGATACTTCCTTTTATATATTATTTATGTGTGACCTATATAATGAGATAAAATCTATGACCATTATAGTATAAAATTACACTAGGGGAAGGATTACAATATTCACTAGAGGAATCATCCAAAATTCGCTAACAAGAAAACAGTCCAACACGTGGGTGGTAATTATCACACCATTGGGTATTATTAATTATATCTATACTTCATGCTTTAATGTATTAAATTTAATAGTTGTAGAAAACATGTCGGATATAAATGAATTAATATAACCTAAATCAAATAAATATATTTCAAATATTGAGAGAATAAGTTGTGTAACTTGTATGAAATAATGTTTAGGCTCAACATTAGTAGTAATAATGGAATTAGATCTCAAATTATCCATTGGCATTGTTGTATTTTTACATTGATTTCCCTCATAGACTAATTGTTTAGTGATCTATCTTTCATAATTCCTTTACTCTTTACAATTGAAGCTTTGAAGAATGGGTGGTTCATTAAGAGGTGTATTCTTTTCCACTTTTATTTTGGAGGAATTATTCATGAATCTTCAAAACTCATCATCATGGTATCCATCTCTCCAATAATTGATTAATTTCCCCATCCCTTTGTGGCAATTCCCATGATTCTTCTTCCCACATTTTTAACATATTGTTTTCCAGATCCTCTTGCAACATTTAATATTTAATCAACCAGCATGAAACTCCATTATTTTATTCTTATCTACATATCCATGGGAACATTTTACAAACTCCATCTATACTTTTAGATCAAATCATTATATTTATTCATTACTCACAAATTCATAGATAGCCACCTCTTTTCTTTTTGGTGGATTTAAACCACTATAGAATATATCTATTTTACTTTCATTTTTTTTAAAACCATCAAGAGATATATCATGAATGTCTTCTAAAGTTTTACCTATGATACATTAAATATTAACTTTCAATTTATTCCATATCTATGAAATCTCTCTTCATATATGTTTAAATAGTTCAAGAGAAATACTGATTACGATATATTTTCATAATGTCTTTCCACTCAATATTTTCTATTCCATCATTTATCTTGGTATTCTTTATTGATTCCTATTATTTATCAGCATCTCAAAAATAAAATTATAAAAATAGTGTCACATTCTCCTTATTATAAAAGTGGATCATAACAAAATATATTCTTAATTTATTTAAATTACATTTATGAAAAAATTGTATTGGATAATCCTATAAATGTTGGAGGTTGTTTATGCATAAATGAAACAATGGTGAATGACTCCTTTATGTGTGAAGACCGATGTTCCACATAGTTTAGGTTATTTTTCATTGTTTCATATAACTTGTTAAGAGTCGCCATGATGTTTTAAACTCAATATCCCATCACATTAGTAATTTCCTTCAGAAACACATTGAATTTTCCCTCAATGGTTTTATGGTCTAGTTTCCCATGGTTCCCACCATTTTCTATAATACAAAATGATTAAAAACAATGTAATTTAAAATATCATGAACAAATAATATATATCTATTTGAAAATAATGTCAAATTTAATATCTTAAAGGATCTATTTATTTATCCTCCTTCGGAAATAATTCTTCTAGGATATTTTTGTATACCAATACATATCCTAGGGGTCATCACTAACATTATCTAATAAATATTACAAAAATAACAAGACTGTGATTTGATGCCAAATATAGTGGCCAGAATTTCTGTTACATGACTCTTGTATCATTTTTAACATAAATAATATAATAATGTTACAATCTAGGATCCATAGGTTTATTATAATAGGAAAATTATCCTTATACATCACTATTAGAAAATAAAACATCAAAATTGTTTAAATTCTTATTCTTTATCCTTATAAATATGAAACTAACTCATTAGTACATGTAGTCACCTAAGAATGTACATCAATGACAAGGGTTAGCTAAAATAATGGTAAGGGGTTGACTAAGGGACGTCATTCAATAATACATGGGTGGGAATAATATAGATCATCATATCATAAACATAGGATAATCATCAACAATATAATAAAATATTTCGAGAAAGTCATGGTATGTTTCGTATACATAATAATGAAACATGAAAACCTAGTTGTCAAATACGAGACATAGTTTTCAACAACTCTCACAACATGTAGATGAAAAACATAAGTTCATAATCATATCATCATATATTCGAAAAAACATAAAATCATGTTAAAACATAATACACATTATCATATGAGATACATCACTTTACTTGATGTATTTGAAGGATATATAATTATGGGCACACCCATCACATCCTAAAATTATCATAATAACCAATTACATAAGGAAAAATATCAATAATAATCATAAAATAACCCCTGGAATGGAATGGGTTTCATAATATATTTCACATATCATACATCATGAAATGTAACGACCATGACCCCAGTAGCCCAGAGAAAGTTCTTACTATATTACATTGGAATAGATATAGGAAATCACATTATGAAAGGCCTAATTGTTTCATATTCATTGTGAAATAGATATATATTTGAGTTTTACATTACATTTCAAAACAAAAATTACTACATAATTTATTTATTTCATGAATATTATTATTCCCTCTAGTCTATCGTTTCATATCATTCATCGTAAAATTAATGGAATGATGATGAAAGGAAAAAAATGGCTGATCCCAAATGATCAGTAAGATTTAGGTATAAGGGATGTTATCATGAATCAATAAGAATAATAAATATATAAAGTAATTATAATAACACACATTCCTTTTAAAAAATGACTATCAAGGTATGATAAGTATGAATCAATATTCAAAGGAAAATATTTGAAAAACTTTCCATTAAATCAATATAATGATATTGAAATATAACCATAGATAATATCATAGTTGAAATATCATAGATAATTATAAATAATTATAAAGTAAGTAAATTATTAATTATTTCATTTCATGTTTCCTAGGAACTTGATACCTTTACTATCCTGATATATTCTCAAGACAGATTTAAATTGATGCATAGAAACCCATTTAACTAATTCTATCAAATTAATTCGTCCCCTGAGACAAATGATTCATTGAGGGGCCATCGTTAACTAGTCCTCACTAGTGTTTGTAGGTCCAAATAATTACTGATATATCAAATAATTTATTTAATTTCTAAAAAATGTGTCTTATCATTGAATATCACTATTGAGTAAAGAATACATATTTATCAATATTTCTCTAGATAAAAAAATAACATTCAATGTAAACAACATATGTCAAAATGGTATACAGTTTATGAAAAAATAAAATCCATGATATTTAATATAGACATTTAGGGGTAATTTTATGATAAGGATCACATGAAAGTGAATATTTCAAGGGGAATCTGATGACTGAAAAATTAAACAAGAAAGTGAATGTTAATAATATCCTCATTAAAAATAATCATAAACCATCCAATGGAAGAATAAAGATGGTATAAACATATACCTTTTTTATTAGTAATAATTTTATATTGAGATTAATGAATATAAATTCTTTAAAAAGATAAATAAAAACATTCTTGTGTAAAATATCATTTTCATTTTAAAAACAAATTAAGATCCATTTTCTATGAAAATTACTTTTAAATAAAATTAATTAAAGCATTAATCGTAAAGGTTATATAGAATCATTAATGAAATGATGGTCAAGATGTAATGTAATTTTTACATGTCATAAAGGAAATAAAATACATTCAATTTTCACTATAAAATGTTTGGGAGGGTTCTTTCTTTAGAACATGAAAAGAAGATTCCTTTAAAATTTTCGAATAAAAGAAATGAGAATTTTTTAAAAAAACATAAGACTACATTGATTATTAAAGATTAATATTAGGGGAAATTTCTAATAAAAATTATTTATAAAAGGTCAAAAAATTTAAATCCTTTTGTGAAAACATGTTTTTGGAAGAAAATAATTTTTGATTGAAGAGAGAAATGATATCGGATTTCCCTAAAAAATCCTGAATTAATTTAAGTAACATAGAGTGGGAAAAGTTATTAATAATTGAAAAAGGTCATGAATGACCATAGGAGGAGAAAATTAAATGGTTTTTCTTATATAATGATCAAATAATTTTCTATAACTGTAGTTCAAGAATAAACAGTCTTGATTAGAATGTGATTGTGAAATAAACCCTTACAATGATCATAACATTGAAGTGAGAATTAATAAATGAATTGTCTATGTTTATACACTATAAATCTATCTAATTTTTTATATATACAACAATAGATAATATAAACTCATTCCACACATAATCTTCTAGTATTAAAGACAATAAAAAATTAATGTACCCCAAAGAAAAGAAATTGAGTTATGAATTTCCTTATAAGTTAGTAATTTTCATTTCAAGTACACATAGATGAAAGAATTATAATTTAAACTTAAATTAAAATTTATTATTAAGTATTCATGACATTAAATTTCAAATGGGAATAATATTCTCTATATGAAATAATCTTGTTGCATAACATTACAATATTCTACAATAAAATGAAATCACGGCGAATTATCTTACCTCAAGCTTTCTTTTGTATTAACATTCAATGATATCAAATATAATGGTTTTAAAAATGTTTTTATCTTGTTTCAAAAACATATTAATATATATAATATAATATATGATCATTTTATAACATCATATTACTTTTTCTTTAATGATCCTTTATTATTTTCATTGTTTTGGGTGCTAATTACCTTGTTTTCTCATTCTTGTTTATCTTGAAAGATCTAGTTATCACATAAATTATATGCTTTTATAATAAACAAACTAATTATAGTAGAATAATTAACAAATTTATAAATAAAATATTCTTTTAAAACCAATCATTAATTATGTTTATGAAAAATAAACTATGATTTGGCCAATGAGATGGTGGGTAATACGTACACATGAGTAACAATTTCTTTTTCCAATTATTAGTATGGAAAGAAGTTAATTAATATATAATCTTTATACTTCTATAAATTATATTTTAAGAAATATATTTTAAACTTATATATATCATCCATGTGGGGTGGTAATTTAAAAAAGTCACATTGCTTCTGGAAGGCAGTAGTCCACATGTACACGAATGACATTATAACCATTACGTGAAAGATAGGGAATTAAATAAATTGGATTATAATATTTTCATAGAATGATAAATATTTATTTTATAGCATAATTATTTCATTTCGGTTATATATAACCACTAAATAAATTCTTATCACCTTCCACGTGAATCATTAGTGAATGGCGAATCACATCACTTCGCGAGGGGATAGTCCTTCATACACACGAGTGACATTATCATGTCTTATATGCAATGGAATGTAATATGTAATTTTTCATATAATAAATAAATATGTATAATTATGTTTTAAATATCATATATATACATTATATCCTCTATTATAGCCATCCTTGAGGTGGAAATTGGAAAATGAATAACATCATTTCATGTGGCGGTAGTATTCCATACACATGGATGATTATTTCATAACCCATTTGAGGTGAATAGAGATAGTTGAAGTCTATTAACTTAACATAAAGAACATATCATTATATGAAGTATACTGATGTTATTCTATCAGCATGATCTAAAGATTATTGGATGAGGTGGATAAAAAAATACTCGTTGAAGAATGTTACCAATTCTTTGGGTATACTTCTTATGATTTCACCAAAGTACTTCCAAGGATGGATTTAAACCCAAATTAAATATTAGAGGATTATGGGAGGGAATTTTGGATGTAATTTTGGAAGGGATTGGTCTGTACAAATTTCATGACCCGAACCATACCGGGCTTGAGCCGCCCCTATCCCAAGCCCACCTTTATAGTCATGGGGTGGAGACTAGCACTGAAGGAAAAACAATTAAAGGGGGAATTTTCTTACGTACCTATACATACAAAAATATCCAAATAAATTCAAAATTGCAGAGGGAAAATAAATGTAAAAGATGAAACCTACTGTAAAATAAAACCATACAAGCACTGACCACTAAAAGTATGTATACAATAAAATAAGATGAAAGAAAAAAAGGGGAAAAATATATTCCCAACTAAAAAGTGTCACCACAGGACTGAAAACTGAAAATAATAACTGTTGAAGAAGCCCTGATCATCAAAAACCAATTGTGACCACCACACATGGTCTATGTTCCTATGTCACTACCGTCCTCTAGTTTCATGATCAAAGCTTTCTATCGTCTTTATAGAGCATGATACGTGCTTGAAAAGCCCATGTAGGGGTTAGTATAAACATACCCATTATGATGTTTATAAAAGAATGGGATGTAAGAGATATAAAAAGAAGTGAAATACAGTAGATATGACATGGTACAGTAAAAGAGTGTAGCTCAACCCATCAGGATAGTGATGTAAACTCATCCAAACACAAGGAGCTGGTGTCGGTAAAGAGATAAACATCCACTCAAGTCATGGATATCAATAGTATGAGGGTGTAATATTTAATCTATGAGAGGTTGTACATGGAAAGAACATGGCCTACCTCACGTGTGTTCACCTCTCGTAGAAGGATAGTAACCAGAACCCAAGGAGCGGGTACTACAATAGAGTGAATATATATATTTATATATTCTAAAACCAAAAATACCCAAATGATAGATTAAGGGGATCTCTATATCAATGATCTACCCTATAAAGGATTCTCCCATGTTCCCTAAGTAACCACCATCGATACTCAGTATCCCCTTGTCTTCCATAAACTGCAAGTCAGAGGGGCTCAAACACTGTACCATGATACTATCTTTTTTTGGCGGTTCTATCTCTCTCACACAGTTTTAGGACACATCTCAGTAGTGAAAACACCCTTATTACTCATGAGTCCAAGGTGACAAAAATGTATGTCTCATCAATCATCTGAAACAAGAAATTTGTCTCAAAGTTGAGGCCCCAGGCCCAGCCAGACAGTCGGGTATCACTCTATGAAGGGTTGAGGACCCCTCCCCATCCTTGTTTGAGGGTTTCACATTATGATGGGATAAGGACACATTTCCATCATGTATGGACGGTTCCACTCTAAGAAGGTTTAAGGACACATGACCATCCCGGCTAGAGTGCTCCACTATAAGAAGTGTTGAGGACCCATGGCCATCATGGAAGGAGGATTCCATTGTGTTTTTATTGAGGAACAATGCCCAACCTAGCTAGTGGTTTCTACTCTAGTGTCATTGAGGACTCAAACACAGCCTAACTGGGGGGGGGTCCACTTGGATTTCACTAATGATGTTGCATATTGCTGGTGTCATCGAACACCCCTTGCAAAAGCATCGGTTTCAGAACACATTTAAAGGATCTTCCACAGATATTCCTTCCATGATTCCACATTTAATTAGATGACGAATAAGGATCCTCACATCCAAATGGGACACGTCATTGTGATCCTTGTGAAAAAAACATGTGTGGTAGACTATTCACTCACCCAAATCTAACATCTAATGGGAATATTGTTTAATGCTGCATTGTGCTCGAATGGAATGTCATGGGGACTATGTCTCAGTCCAGAAAAAAATGGATTGTGAAATTATGATCCTTTTAGAAAATAACATGGGATTGACTACATGATCTTCCAAAGTTGATAGTCAGTGAAAACGTTTCATTTCACTGTGAAGCATGCGAACCAAACCCCGTGATGCCCGAATGTCAACTATAGTTTAAAAAACATAATGTATTCTGAATAAATCCTCCTAAACTAGAGGGTTACATTTCCTCTTATGGAGAATTATTCGGACCGTGGATGCAGTCCCTATGTTTGAATGAATGAACAGTGAATAATAATAATTAATAATAATATTATTAAAGTCAGTGTTACGCACCAGCAGCCTTTGGGTTTGAAAATTCAAATTTTCCAAAACCACCTCAGATGTGTTGGCATGACTGAAGGATTTATTTTTCACAAATGGAATGAGAATTAGATGCCCCCATGAAATAATACATGCATTTAAAGTGAATGGGACAAAACCAGGCTGGACCAGACCCATCTGGCCAGTCCACCCCGCCTGGGCCTTCTCGCACTGGCCGACCCAGGCCACTAGCCCGTGATGTGGTCGCACAGTCCGACCTACCAACCAACACCAACCGGATGAGTGGCCAGTCTCCCTTTATTGTCTCGCGTTAGTGCATGACCTGCTCAATGCAAGTGCTTGCTCCATAATCACTACCTCATAGCCCCTACCTAACCCCACTCTTCCAGAAACTCCAAATGTTGGACTTCTATACCCCAAGTCTGGAACCATGCTCCAGCCATTGATTCCACTTCCTCCCTACTCCTGTGACATGTGGTAACCACGTACCTCCATCCCAATGCTGCTGCATCCTCAGCACCCTGTCATCTTCCGTCTAGCTCCAATCTCCAACAACCCACCCTACCGAAGTTTCTCCTCTGTCTCCTTCAGCAGTATGGCAATGTCGTTCCCGCGGTTGGAATTTCAAAATGAGGTCAGTTTCAAGATCATTGAGTTGAATTATTCAAAACTCCATCATCTTCTCGGTGATTCAGTGGTGTTTTGACATAGCGATAAATTTAGGACAAGGAACTGTGAAGAACTCAACACAATTGGGGATTCGAATGAGGATTGGGTGATGGCCATGTTCATTTGGCCATCACTCAGATGTTCAAAAATTTGATTCCTGAAAAAATTCAATAAATAATTCATGAATTTAAAATGTTTGTGTGAGAAACAACAAAAATGAATACCTTGGGAAAGGGTCAATTTGGAGTTGATGATACTGCTTGGTTTGATCTCGCAAGAGTCCTTTGAGGCCATATAACAAAATTTTCCAATGGTAGAGATCTTATTACTCTTCATTGGTGTATAAATTTGGGGTTAAACCTACTTGAATCACATTAAAAATGTTTATTTAAAAAAATATAAGGATTTTTGACTTTTAGCTAAACTATCCCACCAACGGGTGCAGAATATGAATGTCATGCACCAGTTTCTTTTATGTCATTCCTAAGAAAAACATACCATTATAAAATCATCGGTGGTCTCATATTTTCAATCTGAGTCTCCGTTTAAATGTTATTGGCTTTAGAGTTAGGGTAATATAATTATGTTAATTATTTTTAATTTTGATTTTTCCCCTGGGTGACGTTTTCCATAGTAGTTCCATTCTAGAGAAAGTTATGTCCCGCATAGGGTAAACGGCACATTATTGACACAACTATGGCCTCATATTTTTTATCCTATCTATGGTTTAAGATATTTATCATTTCCGTCACATGGAAAATATAAAATATATGAAATATTTTTATAAAATTAATATTGGGCACACTAGGGCTTATAAATTCACGACGCCTAAAAACCTAACTCTGTAAAAATATATATGAATATTTCAAAGTATTAAAAGGTCAAAAATGAGCCTCCAAATCATTCCCTCCTTCAATATTTTAATCCCTTAAATGGAAAAAATGGGATGAAAACTTGGGATACTAAGCATGCATATCATCTCCAGTTCTCAAGAACTCTTCCACATGTTTCGGTGCCTCCCCAGTATGTAAACTATAAGGATGTCTTGCCAATGTATGGTTTGCTCTTGTTGGTCCTCAATTAGCACCAGGTGATCTGAAATGGTGTCTCCATCCACAATTTCTAGCCCTCCCTAGTCATGGACATGCATAGGATCATGAATGTATCACCATAGTAGTGATAAGTGGAAGACTTCGTGTAATATCTTCAGCTTGGGGGGTATGGTAAGGTAGTAAATAACCGCTCTAACCCTCCACACGGCCTAGAATAGCCCAATGAACCTTTGTGATAGCTTTCCACCCTGACCATACCTTTTCATTTCGCACTGCTGAGAGACTCTAAAGAAGATGTGTTCACCCTGATTGAACTCCAATGGCCTATGATGGTGGTATTTATATGATTTCATTCTACTTTGGACTATCTTCATCCATTTACGGATGTCGTGCACCTTCTCCTTCCTGGATTTCACCGACTCTAGACCCATGAGGTATGATTCTCCAAATTTCTTCTAGCACAACGGTGACCTGCAGGGTATCCCATATAGGGACTCATTTGGTGACATACTGATAGTAGAGTGGTAGCTATCATGGAATGAAAACTCTACTAAAGGTATGTGATCATTCCAGTTTCGGCTGAAATCTTGAACATTGGCCCTCATCATATCCTCAAGTGCATAGATAGTACACTCGGTCTACCCATCTGTCTGGGGGTGAAAGGATGTACTCGTCTGCAACAGTGTCCTGAATGCCTCATATAGGGATCTCAATATTATTGATTTAAACCTTGTGTCACTATCAAACACAATTTTCCATGGTACACCGTAAAGGCATACATCTTCAGCACGTACAACTTCCCCAGACACTCCACTAAACTCTGAACCCTGATGGCAAGGAAGTCCACCGACTTGGAATTTCGGTCCACTATCACCCAAATTGTTTCGTGTCCCTTAATTGTTCAAAAAAACCCTGTGATTAAGTCCATCGATTTTCCATCCCACTTCCTCTCTAGGATGTCAAGGGGTTATAAAAAACCTTCGGAGCATGATGCTCAGCCTTCACCTGCTGAAAAGTATGGAATTAGGAGATTAACATAGCAATGCCTCGTCTCATGAATAACCACAAAAAATAACACTAATGGTCACTATAAATCTTCCCCACAATGGTATGTTTCACTAAGGAAGAATTATTGAACTCCCACATCACTTCCTCCATCATCGCAATTGGAATAAATATTCACCCACTGAACAAGATCAATTGATTACTTTCTTCGGAATAACCATCATGTGCATTGTCCATGGATAGCATATCATGAATAACCTAATAGTTGATGTCTCCCAGCTGGGACACTCTCATCCACTCTTAGAGTGAAGGAGTTGTAACACCCCAAACTTCCACGATACGCTTCTCATTCAATAATGCAATAGCGTGTGTTGTACGCAACCTCGAGCTCTAACACACACCACAACTAGTTAAACTAGCCGTTGTGAATAGTAATACCTACTTTTTGAAATTTTATAAACTTTATTTATCAAAATGGACTTCATTTTTGTATTCAGAATATCGAAATTAGCCTATGTTGAATTTTTGGTATTTTTCTGAGAACTTCTAATTTTTTATGAATAGTGAAAAATACTTAAAAAAAACTTTTTAAATCAAAATAATTTATAGTGAAAAATTATACTATTTAGTGGTTTTAAAGTATAATTAGAATATATTTTTACCATTTTATCCAATGGTGGTCATTAGAATTAATTTAACATTGAAATCAGACATAAACAATTGCCAATCTTTTGATATAAATTGTTTCTTAGAAACACGCCATTTTTTGTAACAACGGGAATTAATTATAAAATTTATTAATGAAACTTATATGTTTGGATTTTTGTAAAATAGATATCATTTTTGAATTCGGAATATCAATTATAGATTAGGGTGAAATTTTGTCTTTGTTCTGAAAAACTTCAATTTTTGATGAATAGTGAAACCACTAAGTGGTAGTTAAATAACTGATTTTTCATTTAAATTAAATATTACCACTTCTGCGATTTGATTTTCAAAAATCCGACATACATGGTTTTCATTATGAAGTAAAATGTGGTTCAATGAGATTAAAATAAATTTTTGGTGAATAGTAACTTTTAAGTTCTTAATCGCGATTAGAGGTAATTAGTGTAGTTTAAGGTACAAATAATGTTTTAATAATATGAGATGAGCATGACACTTGTCCTACTACTATTGGATGAGTCATGGCCGACCAAGACAACCCATGGGTCAACTTGGGGACCCCATGGAGCCACTTTAGTTGGAAAATGACATTAATATATATTTATTTAATGTTAAAATTAAATTGACACAAACATGAGTTGTTTTACTAAAACAGTTTTTAAGTGGGGTTACACAAGTACAAAGTTTGACTATAAATATTCATTAGAAAGCTAAAAAAATTTATTACATCATAGTATTTTTTCTATAATTTTTAGTCATTAAATAAATTAAATTATTTATGACATCATTATGATGCAGTGATGACCTCATTATTTAACGATTTAAATAAAATGAGAAGATAATGCAAAATCCAAGGCCTGCACTTGTCCAAAGCCTATTGGATGAGTAGATTTCGAACCCTTATCATCTTATCCTAGAATTATATAAGTGTGGGACCTCTAAAATCCGAAACTCATTTTATAATAAAGTGACTTTTTTTTACTTTCCAAGAGTGCCCCTCCTCTCCACTTATAAAAGGCCCCCACCTCTCCCACCTTATTCACACCATCAAGCCATTTGGATCGGCCAACCTCTGCCCAAATACTCTCCCAACTTCTCTCCCTTAATCCTAGAAGCATTACTTTAGTCAGAAAGCCATCCTAAGGAGTCCTTTTGATCAAATCAAAAGGAAGAACCCGAAGAAGAGGTTACATTTTCATCACCCTCTTTCATGTTTCTTCCTTCTTCCACACCCTCTATGTTTATTATTTCAATTCTAAAATTATAACTCCAGTATCTTCTATATACTGTGATGTTATTATAAATATGGAACAACCATATTCAGTATTCTACCCATCATTTGAATGACATGTCACCATACGTGCGTACGTACGGCTTACCGTCTCCACGTCGTGGTGTAATTGTTATTCAATATATTATTATTTAGATGGATATAATAATGATATGTAATTCATGTAAATAAAAAATATAACATGGTAATGATTCTTTATATATGATATACTATCCATTTATATATTATTTTAATATCAAAATAATGATATTTTCGCTCGTGCGTACGTACGGACTACCGTCTCCACGAACGCGATGAGATTCATTCTCCGTCGTATCCATTCAAGTATAATTATCATTTGATGATTTAAAAATAATGTTTAAGGACATGATATCATTCTGGATATGAATAAGATACAACCTATCCATGAAAAACATGACTTACGTAACAAAACATATAAGAAAACGAGTAAGTTAACACCCGAAACAACAATAAATCTAAGATATTGTTAACAAAGCAATGTTAAAAGATCATATATGATATCATATGAATGTATATGATTCTTGTATAATTTAATAACAATTATTTCACCATTATACAGGAGGTTAACCTACCCCAACCAGGGAAAAGTACAAGGTAAGGGTTTACTTCACAACCTCTTCATTATCCCAGGTTGTTTATACATAATTATCTATTGGGACCTCGTTATAATCCACATCCATGTTTCTTCAAAATATATTTCAAAACATTTTTATTATTTACAAGAATATGGGTTAAAGTCATTTATACCCTTTTTTACTTTTTATAAGAGGAATCTTTCCGTCGTTTTCAAAACAAGGTCCTTTTTAACCTTTTCGACAGAATTGAGGTAAGAATGTTTTTTTTAACTTATACGGCGGGTGCAGTTATTTTCCGCTGTTATAAAATCTTCAAAGATTTCCTTACAAGCTTATAAGAATATTTTCATGAATTTTTTTTGATTTATATGTCTCTTAAATGATTTCAAAAATAGAAAGAGATATTTCTCTAAAAAGTGTTTTGATTTCATCTATGTCAACATCCTTTGATGGATTTTGTGCTTATTAGAAGTTGATTTATTATAATACAAAACTTCTATATTGTATTGAAGGTTTTGTGATATTTTTGACTGTGGATGTGCTATTTTATACCATTCATAGTTTATGGTGAAATTATTGACATTTCGTATGCTAGTTTTAATACGAATGTTTATGTTATGTTTAAACCTTTTCATATGGGAATGCATTGGACTTAATATGTGACGGGTGGAGCCCGCTATAGCTCCTCGATGCATCGGTAGGTCTCATGAGACAGACTAGTGTCTTGGCACAAGGCCTTGACAAAATCTTATTTGTAGTCTTGGCACGAGGCCTTGGATATGTTGTTATGATAGTCTGGCATTATGCATTCCAACATTATGAAAGTGGTTGGTGATTTTGCATGTGATTTTTCGATTAGTAGAATATCCATGTGAATGAGTAAATGGCATTATTTCATTTTACTTTTTCCATATTATGTTGATGTTCATGTTTAAAAGGCTTTTGTTTTAGTTATACATTGCCTTAAATGTTTATTCTTATTTATGAATGTTTCCGCTATATTGTTATCCTTACTGGGCATTTGAGCTCACCCCTTTTCTATGTTTTATTTTTCCCAGGAAGTGAAGAAGTAAATTATGAATGACCTGCAGGAATATTATGAGGGGATAATAGTGTGGACTATGGAGACATTATGTTGTTGTAGTAGTTTTTCATTTTATGATGTAATGTAAAACTTATGAATATATCTGGTGTTTCCAAGGCTACTAAACCAATCGGTCTTTCGAGATTTGATCTTTCTTGTGATCATGAAAATGTTATGAAGTAATGCACCAGCTCTGGGTAGCTGGGGTCGGGGCGTTACAGTTGGTATCAGAGGAAGTTTAGTACAAACCTTGGAAGCTAGATTTAGATAAACTCTGATTAGAGCACGTAGACCTAAGATGATCTTTGAGGATTAGTATAGAAGAACTTCCTAGAATTTTGGTATTGTAGAGATTTTGTGAGTTTTCTGAGCAATACATCCCTGTCTAGATACGAGCAGGTAGAGGCGGCTATGGCACAGATGTTCCTAGGGGTAAAACCCGAAAACACCGCTTTGAGCTAGACTCGAACGGGAACTGGTGCACGACAACGGGTCTTGCTGCACTCTTGGTTACGACACTCCTAGGGGATATGCTTGGGATAACTCTCATTTTCTTTACAAATCATTATGAAGGGTTTATGAGTAAAAAATTCCTCAAAGAAAACATTTTTATGATTATGGATTATATCCATAAATAGTTCAATTTATGTTAAGTGTTTTATAAGTATGGAATTATGTATTTTGATTCATAAACTGATCTAGTTTATGCCATTGTATAGAAATGGTGCCTAGTAGAAGAAATGGAAACCGTATCAATGCACGCACTCCATGTAGGGATTTCCCTCCTGCTCAAGATAATTATAGTGGGGATGGTGATGCAACTGGTGCCGATCAGCTAATCACCATACTGGGACAACTTACTCAGGTTATGAATAATAACCTTACCCGTACGGAGCACCCTGATCCACAGCGTGTAGGATCAATGTTAGATCGATTCATGAGGCAACAACCACCAACGTTCAATGGGAGTACAAATCCCTTAGTAGCCGATCAATGGATAAATTCCCTAGAGAAAATATTTCAGGCTTTGGGGAGCAGTGAAAGGGAAAAAGTTATCATGGCAGTTTACCGCCTCACTCGAGATGCTGATCAATGGTGGTCATTGATTCAAAACATGAAGGAAGATGATGAAGTATCAAATATGGAATGGAGGGAGTTCAAAGATCTGTTTTTAGAAAAATACTTTCCTCGCGACCATCGAGCAGATATGGAAAGGCAATTTCTGAGTCTGAGACAAAAGGAGGATGAGAATGTCACAAAGTATGAGGCTAACTTTACAAGGTTAGCAAGGTATGCTGGAGATTATATACATAACCCAAGAAGTAAGATTGATCGTTTCTTTGATGGGTTAAAACCATTTCTTCGTCGAGCATTAGTCTCACAATCCTTCTCATCATACGAAGATATTGTCTCGTGTGCTATCAAGACAGAAAAGGAATTCTCTAAGTCTTATGACAACAAAGTAAAGCAAGAGAAGAAGAGAATTGTGGAACAAGAGACAGATAAAGGGAAAAAGGGAAAGAAGGATTTTCCATTATGTGATAATTGTGGGAAGAATCACCCTGGTACTTGTCTAAATGGAATGGGAGTTTGTTATAAATGTGGAGAAAAGGGTCACCAGGCTCGTGATTGCAAGGGAAAGAAAGAGGCTATCAAAGTTGAATGCTACAATTGTAGAGAAATTGGTCATTATGCAAATGAATGTCCTAAGCGTCAGGGAAACTTACCTCAGAAAAGGCCAAGGGATCAAGGACAATCTTATGTTGTTACTACAGTTGAAGCAGAATAACTAATGTATTGGTGATTTTGGACTCATGGATTATATTATGGTTGTTAGAATAATATGATATATATATATATATGTGGATTGTACTGCAGTACTTGTTGATTTCAGTAAGGTTTTAATATGATGAAGGTAATTATATTTTTAGTATGTGACAATAAGAGAAACTTTACTTTGTTTGGGGAATCTGATAAATTGATTTTGGAATTAAGAGACCTTTTATTGAAAGTCTGGACAGAGGTATTTTGGATAACAATAAAGGTTGGAGTTGAATAAGTTGATATTTGGATAGTATTGTTTAAGGTTAAAAAATTTATGAAGATTATTTTTGGAATATTATGATACTATAGTTTTAGGAAAAGGACAACCTGCAGGGTGGGGCATAACCCGTCGCGTCGGACAAAGCTGCAGGAATCGAACCCACAACCATAGTGCGACAGGACTTTATTTCCTACCACTAGCCTACAGGAAGTCCCTGGTTATTACAAAATAATTTTACTAATCTAAATGGTATGTGTTAACATTTGGAACCTTATAAAATTAGGATAAATAGAATATTTTTGAGTTCCGTTACCATTTGGAGTAAAAGTTGGGTTTGTGGTAAAAATTTATTAACGAATGAAAGTATACATAACAAGTATGTATATTCCCTCACGTTCTTAGTAAATCTCCTAAATAAATTCCTCAACATTATAAAATGTAACTTAAAACAAAAATGTTTTCGGTTAACTTTTCCAACTGGAGATTCAATGACCGTTTAACCAATCACAAGTTTGTGATTTTCTTGTGGTTAAACATTCTCTTAATCCTGTTTTCTATAACTCTCCATCAGACCTTGATGGTTTGTTTCTCCTCCATATCCATATTTTCATAGAATCCTATAATGGGCTATATCGGGTGACCTTTGGACTTATCTTGCATTCTTTTAATGTTATATATTTATTAACCTTGTTTCCGATGTGGGTTTTCCTCAAAGGTATTTTCTATTTTCAACCTTTTATTTTCAAAGAAAAATTTCAAATTGCGAGGACGCAATTTATTGAAGGAGGGGAGAATGTAACACCCCGAGCTTCCACGATACGCTTCTCATTCAATAATGTGATAGCATGTGTTGTACGCAACCTCGAGCTCTAACACACACCACAACTAGTTAAACTAGCCGTTGTGAATAGTAATACATACTTTTTGAAATTTTATAAATTTTATTTATCAAAATGGACTTCATTTTTGTATTCGGAATATCGAAATTAGCCTATGTTGAATTTTTGTTATTTTTCTAAGAACTTCTAATTTTTTATGAATAGTGAAAAATACTTAAAAACAACTTTTTAAATCAAAATTATTTATAGTGAAAAATTATACTATTTAGTGGTTTTAAAGAATAATTAAAATATATTTTTACCATTTTATCCAATGGTGGTCATTAGAATTAATTTAACATTGAAATCAGACAGAAACAATTGCCAATCTTTTGATATAAATTGTTTCTTAGAAACACGCCATTTTTTGTAACAGTGGGAATTAATTATAAAATTGATTAATGAAACTTATATGTTTGGAATTTTGTAAAATAGATATCATTTTTGAATTCGGAATATCAATTATTGATTAGGGTGAAATTTTGGCTTTGTTCTGAAAAACTTCAATTTTTGATGAATAGTGAAACCACTAAGTGGTAGTTAAATAACTGATTTTTCATTTAAATGAAATATTACCACTTCTGCGATTTGATTTTCAAAAATCCGACATACATGGTTGTCATTAAGAAGTAAAATGTGGTTCAATGAGATTAAAATAAATTTTTGGTGAATAGTAACTTTTAAGTTCTTAATCGCGATTAGAGGTAATTAGTGTAGTTTAAGTTACAAATAATGTTTTAATAATTTGAGAAGAGCATGAAACTTGTCCTACTTCTATTGGATGAGTCATGTCCGACCAAGAAAACCCATGGGTCAACTTGGGGACTCCATGGAGCCACTTTAGTTGGAAAATGACATTAATATATATTTATTTAATTTTAAAATTAAATTGACACAAACATGAGTTGTTTTACTAAAATAGTTTTTAAGTAGGGTTACACAATATCAAAGTTTGACTATAAATATTAATTAGAAAGATAAAAAGATTTCCTACATCATAGTATTTTTTCTATAATTTTTAGAAATTAAATAAATTAAATTATTTATGACATCATTATGATGCAGTGATGACCTCATTATTTAACGATTTAAATAAAATGAGAAGATAATGCAAAACCCTAGGCTTACACTTGTCCAAAGCCTATTGGATGAGTAGATTTCGAACCCTTATCATCTTATCCTCTAATTATATAAGTGTGGGACCTCTAAAATCCGAAACTCATTTTATAATAAAGTGACTTTTCTTTTCTTTCCAAGAGTGCCCCTCCTCTCCACTTATAAAAGGCCCCCACCTCTCCCACCTTATTCACACCTTCAAGCCATTTGGCTCGGCCAACCTCTGCCCAAATACTCTCCCAACTTCTCTCCCTTCATCCTAGAAGCTTTACTTTAGTCAGAAATCCATTCTATGGAGTCCTTTTGATCAAATCAAAAGGAAGAATCCGAAGAAGAGGTAACATTTTCATCACCCTCTTTCATGTTTCTTCCTTCTTCCACTCCCTCTTTGTTTATTATTTCAATTCTAAAATTATAAATCCAGTATCTTCTATATACTTTGATGTTATTATAAATATGGAAGAACCATATTCAGTATTCTACCCATCATTTGAATGACATGTCACCATACGTGCGTACGTACGGCTTACCGTCTCCACGCCGTGGTATAATTGTTATTCAATATATTATTATTTAGATGGGTATAATAATGGTATTTAATTCATGTAAATAATAAATATAACATGATAATTATTATTTATATATGATATACTATCCAATTATATATTATTTTAATATCAAAATAATGATATTGTCGCTCGTGCGTACGTACGGACTACCGTCTCCACGAACGTGATGAGATTCATTCTCTGTCGTATCCATTCAAGTATAATTATCATTTGATGATTTAAAAATAATTTTTAAGGACATGATATCATTCTGGATATGAATAAGATACAACCTATCCATGAAAAACATGACTTACGAAACAAAACATATAAGAAAACGAGTAAGTTAACACCCAAAACAACGATAAATCTAAGATATTGTTAACAAAGCAATGTTAAAAGATCATATATGATATCATATGAATGTATATGATTCTTGTATAATTTAATAACAATTATTTCACCATTATACAGGAGGTTAACCTACCCCAACCAAGGAAAAGTACAAGGTAAGGGTTTACTTCACAACCTCTTCATTATCCAAGGTTGTTTATACACAATTATCTACTGGGACCTCGTTATAATCCATATCCATGTTTCTTCAAAATATATTTCAAAACATTTTTATTATTTACAAGAATATGGGTTAAAGTCATTTATACCCTTTTTGACTTTTTATAAGAGGAATCTTTCTATCGTTTTCAAAACAAGGTCCTTTTTGACATTTTTGACAGAATTGAGGTAAGAATGTTTTTTTTAACTTATACGGCGGGTGCGGTTATTTTCCGCCGTTATAAAATCATCAAAGCTTTCCTTACAAGCTTATAAGAATATTTTCAAGAAAATGTTTTGTTTTATATGGCTCTTAAATTATTTCAAAAATAGAAAGAGATATTTCTCTAAAAAGTGTTTTGATTTCATCTATGTCAACATCATTTGATGGATTTTACGCTTATTAGAAGTTGATTTATTATAATACAAAACTTCTATATTGTATTGAAGGTTTTGTGATATTTTTGACTGTGGATGTTCTATTTTATACCATTCATAGTTTATGGTGAAATTATTGACATTTTGTATGCTAGTTTTAATACGAATGTTTATGTTATGTTAAAACCTTTTCATATGGGAATTCATTGGACTTAATATGTGACGGGTGGAGCCCGCTATTGCTCCTCGATGCATTGGTAGGTCTCATGAGACAAACTAGTGTCTTGGCATAAGGCCTTGACAAAATCTTATTTGTAGTCTTGGCACGAGGCCTTGGCTATGTGGTTATGATAGTATGGCATTATGCATTCCAACATTATGAAAGTGGTTAGTGATTTTGCATGTGATTTTTCGATTAGTAGAATATCCATGTGAATGAGTAAATGGCATTATTTCATTTTAATTTTTCCATATTATGTTGATGTTCAAGTTTAAAAGGCTTTTTTTTAGTTATACATTGCCTTAAATGTTTATTCTTATTTATGAAAGTTTCCGCTATATTGTTATCCTTACTGGGCATTTGAGCTCACCCCTTTTCTATGTTTTATTTTTCCCAGGAAGTGAAGAAGTAAATTATGAATGACCTGCAGGGATATTATGAGGGGATAATAGTGTGGACTGTGGAGACATTATGTTGTTGTAGTAGTTTTTCATTTTATGATGTAATGTAAAACTTATGAATATATCTGGTGTTTCCAAGGCTACTAAACCAATCGGTCTTTCGAGATTTGATCTTTCTTGTGATCATGCCAATGTTACAAAGTAATTCACCGGCTATGGGTAGCTGGGGTCGGGGCGTTACAGGCGTCGACACCATCGAATGCAGAAAAGTTGTAACCACCCATCCACTAAGGTCTTCCACAGGGAAGCTAACATCTCAGAATCTTCCTACATGAGGAATGATTGGGAATTCATACTAAAGAAATATGATAGCATATTTCCCATACCCGGTGTATAGAGGATATCAATGGTAGTGTCCTATATGAACTCTAACCAGTGTCGCTCCATCTGGTTCAGATCTCTCTGGGTAAAGATATACTTTAGGCTCAGGTGGTCTGCGTAAACCACAATGTGCACTCCCATGAGATAGTTTCTACACATCCTCGGGGAGAAAACTACAGTTTTGATCTCCCAGTCATGAGTCACATAATTCTAATCATGGGGTCTCAACTACCTCGAACTATATGCTATGATTACCCTGTTTCTGCATCTCGATGAAATCGAGCCAAGATCCTAAGGAATCACAGTAGAATATGAACTCAATGCCCTCCGTTTGTAGTCTCAGAACTGAAGTGGTCTTCAAGATCATCCTCAACTAGTTAAATAGATTATGGAACTGCATATATTAGGTAAACAATTGTCCCTACCACGTTAGAGCTGTCAAAGAGGCTACCATCCTAGAGAAGTCCTCCAAAAATCTCTCGTAGTAACCAGCCAAACCAAGAAAGCAACGGACCTCTGACAAATTCATGCGTGGATCCCAAGAAAGAACCACCTCAATTTTTATGGGATCCATGGATAAACCCTCTTCAGATTTGACAGTCCCTATAATGTGAATCTCATTTCTCCAAAACTAACACTTCAAGAGATTTTCGTAAAGCTACCTCTCTTGAAGAAAACTGATGACCATCCATAGATGCTCTACATTTTCCTATGATGGAATTGAGTAAACAAGTATGTCATCTATGAAGAAAACTAAAAACTAGTCCAGATATGGTTGGAAGACATGGTTCATCAATGACATGAAAATGGCGGGGGAATTTGTAACACCAAAGGGTATCACTATGAACTCTTAATGCTCGTAGCGACAATAGGAATCCAGCTTCAGGATATTGGCTTCACATACCTCTAAATAGTGGTATTTGGATCTCAGATCAATCTTGGAGAGTCACTTCACTCCTCACAACTGATTGAAGAGATCTTCAATCCATAGTAAGGGGTGCATGTTATTTATCCTGTCCTGGTTAAAGCAATAATAATCCATATAAATCCAGAAAATCATAACATCCTTCTTCACAAACAGAACTAGCACTGCCCATGGGGACACATTGGGTTTAATGGTTTGATAAAACCCTTCTTGTGATGCACTTCCAACTATAAATGTAGCTCCTCAAGCTCATTGGGTGCCATCTGATAGGCCACAGAAGATATCAGATAAGTCCCTAATTGTAAATCAATGAATAAATCCAACTATCACCTCGAAGGTAGTCTTGAAACATCTTTGAGTAAGATATCCATGTAATCAGCCATGAATGAAATATCATAGGTTCCTGAAGAGTATATTTCACCAAGGTTATCACACACCAACTGATGGGAAAAAGGATTTAGTCTCATCCTCACAAAACATGCATGCCCTGCTATGAGGCCTCATTCACCAAGATGGGTGAACCATGCCTCGTCAGTATGTAGGCATCTCGCAATCATTTGGTGATATTCAATCTAGGATTGAACCATGAAAATACAATCCATGACCAAGATGACGTCCTATGGAACATGTTGGTGCCTAAAATGTCTTCTGGATTGTTCCATGGATTCAACGAAGCGATAAGAGGATGTCTTATCCCCATATCGGTCAAAAAGAACCTCCAAGACCTCTCAAAATGTCCCTTCACGAAGAAATCTATGTAGTGGGTGGATTTTCACATGGAAGCCTCCGCGAGGGGATTTACGGCATCTTGGATTGGGGTGATTCTGACGCTGACAGAGGCCCCTCTATAGAATCACCCCCTTGCCGTGACGTGCTCTGTGGTGGCTACGTCGACGAACCTTTGTGCGGCATCATGCCCTCTGTGAGGCCAACGTGGGCCGACAGAATGACGCCTTTCCCTGGCATTTCCCACCTCAACAGCGAGTTCGGTAGCCCTATAATTGGGGTTTCTTATAAATAGTAGTTTCCCCCTCTTCCAAACCATTCGTACTCTAACCATTCAACTTTCTGGATCTCGTTTTGCATATAATTTTGTGAAATCCTCAATTGGATTGTCAAAGGTCCTTGGTCTTTGTGAATTGTAACCCTTTGTGTGATTTTTATCCTCCACCTATGGTGGGTATTCCCTTTTTAAAGACCTATGTACTTTGTAGAGGAAGGTTTCCCTTCGGGGTACTTGAGATTTTGCTAAGCATAGAGCCTTGGCAAAATTCTATAAAAAAACAAAGAGCTATTCGTTAAGGAAAATCCCTGCTCCCTTAAGGGAAGCTCTACATGAAGCCTTGGCCTTTCACAAAGACCCACTTCTTCCCGCGGCCCCTTGACATCATAGATCCTATCCTTTTTGGGTAGTCATTTACCTTTTTGAATCCCATCCTCTTTGTGATGTTGATCATATTCGCAAAGCTCATCCTCTTCGTGGTGCGCCTCTTTCTAAGGCTAAATGCTTTACACAGCCCTTTCCCATATGACCCTCCAGGTTTGTACGAAGTGATTTCAAGGTCCCTTGGGCGGTTATTTATATTTATTTTCTTAGCCATAGGATTTTTTTCATTGGTACGCTAATGGTTTTGTTTCTTTTCATAGTCACACTAATGTGGGACCCTCAGTGGATCACCCCACAACACCCCTATGCCACGGAATGGCGGGTTACTTCCCTTCACCAAGGGGTAAAGCATTTCAGTTATGTATGTCCTAGGGGTGTGGAGTAAACCCGCATCGTCCATGATCCATGTTGTTAATATTTGAAGAACAACCATCCTTAGAACATTACATTAATTTGTATCCTCTCCCTATGCAATAAATGCAGGGCACCCCATCTCAGTCGTTCTCTATGCCCACACATCTCCACAAAACTGAGATATTCCTAACAAGGAATGAGATCATCTCTATTGGAGTGGCTCTTATCCATGGGAGAGGGAAACCATCTTGGTATAATCCCTTATCATTTCTTATGGGGGGGGGAGTACCACTGCTCCTCCTCTCTTCTTCGGTGCCAAAGACCAGAGGAGACATGGGAACCAAGACCTTTGTTACTATGTCCCTCTCCCTATGGTCTTTATTGCCACTAGGCCTCCATCCTAGAGTAAGTCCCAATCTCCATCTCCCTATGTGGCTAACCATGTGTAAGCCCTTCTTTCTTCTTTGAGACGGTAACCACATGTAATCCCCATTACACTTCCTCCAGAATCACATTTCATGACGTGATCATTAGGTCTTTGACACATCTGGTTTCTCACACCGAGCATGACTCACGTGGGATTAGACTAAGCCTCGAACATGATATCCTCTCTAGGATGACATAGCGTGTAATCCCCAACCCATTCCAAAATGTGTGTACATTGAGCCTTGTCTACTAGGAAAGGTATGTATGAAGCCTTTATGTGGTTCAATCCCAACATCTACATGTTCTGACCCATTCACATCGGTTCACCATCATCCCACATAACGTTAAACAACATCCACCATTCCGAACTACATGGACTTTGATCCTTGTCTCCTATGGAATGGTCATAGTAATCCTCCATGTGGTTCAAGCCCAACACCTACATGTCCAGACCACATCTTGTTGGTTCACCTTCATCCCACATTACGTTATACTATACACCCCTTTTCATCCTACAAGATGTTAAAATGTACCCATTCAAACTACGTGGTTTTTTATCCATGTATCTAAAACACGGTATGTAGGAAGCCTCAATGAGGTCCAACAACAATAAATAATAAGCCGTTGGGTTCCCCAATAGACGTTAAGATGTCATGTTCCCCAATATAGTGGAAATATGTTGTACCCAATCTAGCGGTAAGATGTTGTACCTCATCCAATGGTAATCCATTGGAACCTCGACCATCAGTAATCCATTTTCATCCCCACACGATAGTAATCCACTGTAATATGAACTATGTGGTTTTATCCCTGTCTCGTAGATAGGGTATGTCAGAAGCCTCCCTGAGGCTCAACCCCAAACACTAGTAAACTTTATTGCCCCCCCTGATGGGACCCACATCTCTGGTCCACCCCTCAATAGTCAGACCAACCCAGGATGCTAAAAACACGTAATCCCCACTATTTCTTTGGGGCATTGTCCACTGTCTTCACCTAGATTTCATGCCCCATCTGGAATTACATGGAATTTGATTCCCGACCATGAGGTAATGTATGAAGCCTCCTTGAGCATCAATATAACAACCCATACTTTACATACATTGTTAATACTTCAAAATTGAATCATACTTATTACAACATATAACAAAACCATGAAAGGACTGTATAGGTATAGTGTCTTTAGAAACTATGAAACATAAACAACTGGTTCATAAAGCATCATCTTTGCCTCCCACTTATTTCATCATATCTAGAGTCCCTTTTTGGTATATCCTACTTAATAACCTTCTTCCTGACCTGGGGAAAGAAAACATACAAAAGGGTGATCTCAAATTCTCAGTAAGGGTAAACAAAAGAAATATCAATCACATCGTATACACAAGCACATAACATTTGGAAATCTTAACCTGCAAAAGAGAACATAATTTCATAACATGGGATAAATCATGGCAGTGAAATCTAATCACAATAATCATAACTTAAAACATGAAACTTTGTGTCATACACACATAATCATAGAGAATCATTTCTTGTTATTCAAGACTCATTGCCAAGACTATCTTAGTGGAAAAAGTCCCTTTTTGAACTGAGTCACCCTCGTTTCAGCCCTGTTTCACTGAACCGGTATAACCTACCATTCCAGCCATGTATATCTCATGAGATATAAAATCTTTACCCAATGCATTGGAGGGAGATATAGGTCCCACACATCTCTTAATGAAACCATTCTTATGTGTGCCACAAAAATCATAAATCATACATCATTGCATAACCCATGTAATAAAAATGGGAATCTTAAACATCGTGACATCATAAAACAATTCATATAAGATAAATGAATTCATAAAAATAATTCCATCACAACATAATCAAATCAATTTAATTATAGGGATAGAATCAGAACCCTATATTATCTTAGATGGAAAATAATTTTGATAAAACACTTGAACTTTATTCTTGAGGAAAATATCCTTTCTACTTCCAAAACATTTTCCTTTCTTAACATGTCATACAATTTTAAAATAAAAGAAGTTGATTAAAAATAAACTTGAAAACCTGTAAATGAAGATTATTGATAATAATGTTTTAAAAATCCATTTATTCCGTATAAGTTAAAAAAACATTCTTCATACTTTTTGTCGGAAAAGTCAAAAAGTACCTCGTATGAAAAACGATTAAAGATTCCTTTCATATCTTTTAATAAAAACTCACAGAAGGGTAAAATTGGATTTAAACAATTGTAGGAGGATGTAAATAATATTACATATCTAGGAAACACGGATGTGGATGATAAAATACACCCCAGTAAATTTCAAAGTATAAACAATCTCGGATAAAAATGAGATTGTGATATTTCCCTTACCTTAGGTCCGGTATGCTTTGTACGTGTCCGAACCTACTGTATAATGATTTAAATAATGTTTTTGACTTATTACAGAATCATATTTATTTTTATGATATCATATATGGTCATATTATAAGCTTCTTAGTAGTAATATTTCATTGCTACTTGTTATTCAGGTGTTTATAACTTTTTGTTCTTATGCGTGTCTTGTCGAACAAATTCTTATTATTCTCTTTATGATATAGATACCTCATTTATAGAATGGTATTAGTGTAATATATATATCATATTCATTCATTCAATTCATTTATATAATCATTAGGAAATGAAGATCATGTAGAACGAGTCGCATCACATCGTGGAGACGGTATTCCGTACGTACGCACGAGTGATGATATCATTCCTATGATCGTGGAATTGTATTCGAGTGTATGTATACTATTTAAGAATCAGTATTAGTTTATAATAGTCATATATAGTCATTATTTACACCATTATACCCATCCAAGTAAGGTGGTGGTGGAAAATAGATTACACCACGGCGTGGAGACGGTATTCCGTACGTACGCACGCGCGGTGATTTATTTTTCCGTAGGATGGATAGATGGGGAAATAGGGTTGTTTCATACTTATAATAACATAACATTATATGAGTGATACTGATTTTATTTCTTCATAATGAAAAAACTAAAGAAGAAGAAGTGGAAGAAGAAAGAAAGTTGAAAGAATCGGTAACGGACATTACCTCTTCTTTGAATGCTCCTTTGAGACCTTCTTTTAGGGCGCTAAAATAGGTCTTTGAAGAAGACCAGAACCTCTTTGATGTCTCTAGGGAAGTGCAGAGGAGGATTTGGTAGGGGTTGGCCGAGCGTGAAGGCTCAAAGTGGTGTGAGGAAGAGGGGGATGAGGTGTCCTTTTATAAGGGAGGAGAGGGGCACCTTTGGAATAACTAAAACTATTATTTTATTATAAAGTCAAGTTCGGTTTTAATTAGTTCAAAATTGATATATTTCAAAGATAAGGTGGGTATGGGTCTAAATCATCTCATCCAATTTAATTTACACTAGTTTAGGTTCCTATTTTAACCTTATCATTTAGATTTAACATTAAGTTAAATAATTTTACTTTTACCATGTCTTCTTGTGTTCTTATACTATAATGTTAATAAACTTACTATAAGCAGCCAAAAAAACCCCAAGTTTTTTATTATTAATATATATAACATTATCTAAGTCATTTCGCCGAACCTTAGATTTTTAGTAATAAAATAACAATTACTATTATAATATTTGTTTTAAAAACTATTTTATGTCAATTTTGACACTATTTAGTAATTGATTTTTGTGAAAATCATAACAGAATTATTAGTTCGAACCAAGTTAATTAAATCAATAATAACATGTCATATTAACCTATAAAATTAGTGAAATTCATAAAATGTCCCAATTTACATTTATTTTGGTGTTTATAACATTAATTATGTCAATATTTCATTAATAAGATAATTACTGCATCATCTTTGTGTCATAAATAAATTAAATTATTTAATGTCTAAAAATTACAAATAAAATACCATTATGTAGGAAATATTTTTATCATTCTAATTAATATCTATAGTCGAATTTATCTTATGTATAACCGCATATTAAAAATTATTTACTTATTAAACATTGATTTTAACTATTTTAACCCTTCATTAAATAAATTAATAATAAATGTCTTAATCTAATCCAAGTGGGCCTAAATGGTCATATTTTATTCATAAGTTTGTTTTTGGTCGAATTACACTTGTCCAATAGAATTAGGACATGTGTTAGGGTAATAATAATATCATCTTTACCCTTAATTACCCTATTTACTTTTAACCGTGGAAAAAAAAGTAAAAAGATACTATTCACCAAAAAATATTTTCATCTCATTGAACCACATTTTACTTATTGACATTAGCCATGTCTCTCGGATTTTTGAAATTCCACTCACATAAGCGATAAAATTAAGTTTTATGAAAAATTCAGTTTTTTAACTACCACTTAGTGGTTTCACTATTCATCAAAAATTGAAAGTTTTCAGAAAAATACCAAAATTTCACCCTAGGCTAATTTCGATATTCTGAATCCAAAAATGAAGTCCATTTTGAAAAATAAAATTTATAAAATTTCAAAAAGGGGTTATTACTATTCATAACAGCTAGTTTTAATAATATTTTAATAGCATGTCGTTGTTTACTGGAACTCAGTATTGCGTACGACGCAAGCTATCGAGGAAGGTCGCGATTTCGTGTAAAGCAAGCCAAGCAAGTGTTGTGTAGAAAAATATTCCTTTGATGATTTATATAGCATAAAAGCCTCGGGTGTTACATTCTACCCCCCTTAAAATGAATTTCGCCCTCAAAATTCGTCACTTTGTAACAAACAGATGAGGATACCTCTCCCTCATCATATCCTCAAGTTCCCATGTAGCTTCTTCTAATTGGTGGTTCCTCCATAAAACTTCCACCAATCGAGTGGTCATGTTTCGTAGGACTTTTTCTCTACGATCCAGAATCTCTATCGGTTTTTCTTCATAAGAAAGATCTTGCTCCAGCGGTACAACTTCTGAGTTGAGTACATGTGAAGGATCAGGTATGTACTTTCTTAGGAGAGATACATGGAACACATCATGAAATTGAGAGAGCTTCAGTGGAAGTGCCAATCAGTAATCTACCTTCCCAACATGATCCAGTATTTCGAAAGACCCGATATATCTAGGGCTCATCTTCCCCTTCTTTCCAAATCTCATGACCCTCTTCCGGGGAGTTATTCGTAAGAACACTTTATCACCCACTTAAAACTCTAGGTCTTTTCTTCGGTTGTCGGCATAACTTTTCTGACAACTCTGAGCTGCTCTTATGTGTTGTTGAATAGATCTGACCTTTTCTGCCATTTCATCAACGAGATCAGGTCCTAATAGATTTCTTTCCCCAACTTCATCCCAGTAAGTTGGAATCCTGCATTTCTTTCCATAGAGAGATTCATAAAGAGCCATCTGAATACTGGAGTGAAAGCTATTATTATAAGAAAATTCCACCAAAGGTAGGTGTTGATCCCAACCACATTTGAAATCCATAGAGCAAGCTCTCAACATATCTTCTAGGGTTTGAATTGTTCTCTCAAGCTGACCATCTTTCTGAGGATGATAAGCAGTGATGAAACTCAACTCTGTATCCAGGGTATGCTGAAGACTTCGCCAGACATCGAGGTAAATCTCGGATCCCGATAAGATATATAGAAAGTGGTACTCCATGAAATCTTACCACTTCCTTTACATATATCCTGTCAAGCTGATCCAGAGATAAATCCTCTCTAATATCAATGAAATGTGCAGACTTGGTAAGATGATCAACTATGACCCAGATAGCATTATTGCCTTTGGATGTTTTAGGAAGTCCTGTGACAAAGTCCATAGTGATGTTTTCCCATTTCCATTCGGGTATGGGTAATGGTTGTAACATCCCCTTAGACTTTTGTCTCTCAGCTTTAACTTGCTGACAAACCAAGCATCGAGAGACATATTCAGAAACATCTATTTTCATGCCATCCCACCAGAAGTACTCTTTCAGGTCCCTATACATCTTCGTGCTTTCAGGATGAATAGAGAATGAAGAACTATGAGCCTCATCCCGTAGTTCCTTCTTCAATTAGGGGATGGGAGGAACATGTAGAGACCAGAAACTTGATGTACATTGACATTACATTACATTTGTGGAATACTTAGTACATAACAAAAACACACACACAAGGATCATAATAGTTTAGTGTCTTTGGAAACTCGGAACATAATCTTCTAATCGTGGTGAAAGATCTTCAAAATCTCCATAAAGATCTTTTTTTTTTACCTCAAACCATTCTTTATATCCTGGGGAAAAGAAAACATAAAAGGGTGAGCTCAAATGCTCAGTAAGGGTAAAAAAAAGAAATATCAATCACATCGTATTCATAAGAACATAACATTTTGGAAATCATAACCTGCAAAAGAGAGCATAATTTCATAACATGGGATAAATCATGGTAGTGAAATGTAATCACAATAATCATAACATAAAACATGAAACTTTGTGGCATTCACACATAATCATAGAGAATCATTTCATGTTAGTCAAGACTCATTGCCAAGACAATCTTAGTGGACAAAGTCCCTTTCTGAATCGAGTAACCCTCATTTCAGTCCTGTTTCACTGAACCGGTATAACCTACCATTCCAACCATGTCTATCTCATGAGATATAAAATCTTTACCCAATGCATTGGAGGGAGATATAGTTCCCACCCATCTCATAATGATACCATTCTTATGTGTGCCACAAAATCATAAATCATACATCATTGCATAACCCATGTAATACAAATGGGAATCTTAAACATCATGACATCATAAATGAATTAATATAAGATAAAGGAATTCATAAAAATAATTCCATCACAACATGATCAAATCAATGTAATAATAGGGATAAAAACAGAACCCTTTATTATCTTAGATGGAAAATAATTTTGATAAAACACTTGAACTCCATTCTTGAGGAAAATATTCTTTCTTCATCAAAAACATTTTCCCTTTCATAACATGTCATACGACTTTAAAATAAAAGAAGTTTATTAAAAATAAACTTGAAAACTTGTAAAGGAATCTTCTTGGGAACAATCTTTTAAAAATCCATTCATGCCGTATAAGTTAAAAAACATTCTTTGTACTTTTGTCGGAAAAGTCAAAAAGTACCTCATACGAAAAACGACAAAAGATTCCTTTCATATCTTTTACTAAAAACTCACCGAAGGGTAAAATTGGATTTAAAATATTGTAAGTGGATGGAAACAATATTACATATTGAGGGAACATGGATGTGGATGATAAAATACACCCCAGTAAATACTTACGAATAAACAATCTCGGATAAAAATGAGATTGTGATATTTCCCTTACCTTAGGTCCGATTTGCTTCGTATGTGTCCGAACCTCCTATATAATGATTTAAATAATGTAATTGACTTATTACAGAATCATATTCATTGTTATGATATCATATATGGTTCACTTATGACATTATATTACCCATTCTTTTGTAAATTCCATGTTAAAGAAGCGTTTTGGTTAAAATCGTTTCATTTATCTTAGGTGTTTTGACTTGTTGTTCTTGACATTATTATTATTTATATCATGATTTAATTACTTCCAGAATATAAAATATGATTTATATATCATATATATTCAGTAAATATATATATATATATAATAGATAGAAAAATGAAATGAAAAACACCGTTCATGGAGACGGTAGTCCGTACGTACGCATGAACGTTGTTTTTCTTTCCTTATTGTCTTGAATGGAAGTAAGTAGATGACATACATATATATATATATATATACATAAATCCAGTATCATTATTATGTCATATATTTCATTAGTACTTATTATATATACTTTATAATCATTCTTAAATGTTTAACATGGATAATGAATCTCATCGCGTCGTGGAGACGGTAGTTCGTACGTACGCACGAGCGATGATATCATTTCCATAATTATTGAATTGAATTGGAGTGGACTATACAATATATCAGAATAAATATGATGTTGTAATAACTATGTATAGTTATTCTTCACACCATTATACCCATCCATGTAAGGTGGTGGTGGAAAATAGATTACACCACGGCGTGGAGACGGTATTCCGTACGTACGCACGCGCGGTGATTTATTTTTCCGTAGGATGGATAGATGGTGAAATAGGGTTGTTTCATACTTAAAATAATATATCAGTATATGAGTGATACTGATTTTATTACTTCATAATGAAACAACCTAAGAAGAAGAAGTTGAAGAAGAAATAAAGATGAAAGAATTGGTAACGGTAATTACCTCTTCTTTGAAGCGCCTCTTTGAGACCTCCACTTAGGGCACTAAAATTGGTCTTTGAGGAAGACCAGAACCTCTAGGATGTTTCTAGGGAAGTGGAGAAGAGATTTTGTCAGGGGTTGGCCGATCTTGAGTGCTCAAATTGGTGTGAGGAGGAGGGGGAGGAGGTGTCCTTTTATAAGGGAGGAGAGGGGCACCTTAGGAATACCTCAAAATATTATTTTATATTAAAGTCAAAATAGGTTTATAATGGTTCCAAAGGGTCTTATTTCGGAGCTAAAGTGGGGATGAGTCGAAATACTATCAACCAATAAGATTTAGACAAGTTTAGGGTATTATTTTAACCTTATCAATTAGATTTAACTCTAAGTTAAATAATTTAACTTTTACCGTGTCTTTTTGTTTTCTTTCACTATATGGTTAATACATTTACTATAACATGCCAAACGAACCCCAAATTGTTTATTATTAATACATATATCCTTATCTAAGTCATTTGGCCGAACCCTAGATTTTTAGGAATAAAATAACAATTAATAATATAATATTTGATTTAAAAACTATTTTGTGTCAATTTTGACACTATTTGATATATGATTTTTGTGAAAGTCATAACAGAATTATATGTTCAAACCAAGTTGATTAAATCAACACTAATATATCATAGTAACCTAGAAAATTAGTGGAATTCATAAAAAGTCTTAAATTACAATTATTTTGGTATTTATAATATCAATTATGTCAATATTTCATTAATAAGATAATTACTGCATCATCGTTGTGTCATAAATAAATTAAATTATTTGATGTCTACAAATTCCAAATAAAATACCATTATATTTTAAATCTTTTTATCTTTCTAATGAATATTTATAGTCGAATTTATCTTATGTATAACCCCATATTAAAAATGTTTTAGTAAATAAACATTGATTTTAACTCTTTTAACCCTTTTTTAAATAATATAATAATAAATGTCCTAATCTAATCCAAGTGGGCCTAAATGGTCATATTTTATTACTAAGTTTGTTTTTTATCGAATTTCACTTATCCAATAGACTTAGGACATGTGTTAGGGTAATAATAATATCATTTTTACCCGTAATTACCCTATTTACTTTTAACCGTGGTAAAAAAAAGTAAAAAGTTACTATTCATCAAAAATTATTTTAATCTCATTGAACCACATTTTAGTCCTTGATATTAACCGTGTCTCTCGTATTTTCGAAATTCCATTCACAGAAGCGGTAAAATTAAGTTTTATGAAAAATTCAGTTTTTAACCTACCAGTTAGTGGTTTCACTATTCATCGAAAATTGAAAGTTTTCAGAAAAATACCAAAAATTAGGCCTAAGATATATTTGATATTATGAACTCAAAAATGATGTCTATTTTACCAAATTCAAACATATCAATTTCATTATCTAATTTAAAAATTAATTCTCGTCGTCAAAACAAATAGCGTGTTTTTAAGAGATAATAACTATCAAAAGATTGACACTAGTTTATAACTGGTTTAAATGTGAAATTACATCCAATGACCAACATTGTATTAAATTGTAAAAATACATTCTAAATATACTTTAAAACCACTCAAATTAATAATTTATCACTATTAATTATTTCGATTAAAAAAGTTGTTTTTAATTAAAATTTAGTAATTTTCACTATTCATCGGAATATGAAAGTTATCTGAAAAGTACCAAAATTTCACCCTAAGCTAATTTCGATATTACGAATCCAAAAATGAATTCCATTTTGAAAAATAAAATTCACAAAATTTCAAAAAGTGGTTATTACTATTCATAACGGCTAGTTTTAATAATATCTTAATAGCATATCGTTGTTTAGCGAAACTCGGTGTTGCGTACAACACACGCTATCGTGGAAGGTCGCGATTGCGTATAATTCAAGCCAGGTCAGAGATGTGTATTGTGAAATCTCCTTTTGGTGTAGCGTATAACACAAGACATTAATAAAATTAAAAAGAATATTTTTCATAAAATCTCGGGCTGTTACATTCTACCCCCCTTAAAATGAATTTCGCCCTCGAAATTCTTCGGGGTTATAAATGGTTTACTATTTGAAATTTTCTTTAATAGAAACCCACATTGTAAAAAGGAATACAAAAACTTGGCTTTAAAAACTAATGTATGAAATGTAACGAATTCCCAAATAAACTAATCACTGGGTTTCCACATAGGTGAAAATATGGATATGGAAGAGAAATCTAACCATCATGTTCTGATGAAGAGTGGTATAGAACATGGCTTTGGAAAATCCAGTAATCACAAATCCATAAATTTGTGACGATCTAAGCTACCATCTGATTCATCAGGTATAAGATCACTAGGACAACATTTTTGGTTTTCAAGATCATTTCCCTAAAGTTGAAAATTTGAATTAGAGTAAATACTTTCTTTATTTTGGTACAATCTCACTGTTGTTCATGCCTTGAACAATTTCCACTTCATCTCTTAAATAAATGAAGTTGAATTTGTTATTCGTGAAGTGTTAGCAGATCATGTGATACAATGACGGGTCATTCCATCTATCTCAAACAAAAGGTTAGCAAAAATTATATACATAAGTCGATCTATAGTGAGATTAATCATATATGGTTCCTAAAATGGACTTATAATTCATATATCATACTGGATAATATAATAAAACTAGTTTCTACTAAACAGGGACTTCCCGTAGGCCAGTGGTAGGCGATAAAGGCCAGTCGCACTTCGATTGTGGGTTCGATTCCCACAGCCTTGTCCGAAGCGATGGGCTTTTGCCTGTCCAGCAGGTTGTCCTTTTTCTAAAACTACATTACTATAACATCCCATCAATAATATCGAAAAAAACTTCTATCCTAAAACAATACTCACTTATGTCCAACATAATCCATTTCAATATTTAGGCTTATCCATAATACTGTAGTCCACTCTCATAACATAGTGAAAACGATTACCAGAGATTTAATACCATCGTTGATCCCCATATATCATAAGATATGTTTTGTTGGTCACATTCCAAACATTCAAAGTCCTTAATCATGCATTCTCTTGAATACCTTAGTGAAAACATGAATGCAGTTTAAAGTTAACACTTTCCACATACCAAAATCCTCAAAATTCTATATACTCAAACCATGATATCAATTAGTCCATATATCAATCATGAGCTCATGAATACTATTAAACATTACATTTTCTCGTTTTCCCTTCATTATGCGCATATCATCTTATTTCCAAAAAATATCTCAATCACTTTGAATACCACATCAATAAATATTGCAATACTCAATGATAGAACATTATTTTGGAATCCCATTACATAAACGCTTAATCATTCCAGCACATCATTGTCATATTCAACATTGCCAATAGTGATCGCATGTGACTTCCCTCCTTTGCCTTCAGTGGTTGCTCATGTTGATCATCACTAACCCTTGGATTAGGGCATTTATTAGCATAATGCCCAATTTTCTTGCACTTGAAGCATTGAAGTGTTGGTGGTGCGTTCTCTGCAGTGTTTTATTTATTCACATCATTAGAAACCCTTTTTCCATTACTTCGACACTCAGCTGCTTGATGACCTTCTTTTCCAGACATAAAACATTTTCTAGTCCCATTAAGACAATCTCCACCATGCTTCTTTCCACACTTTGTGCATAAGGAAACATTCATCCTCTTTTCACCATTATTCTGAGATTTCTCCTTGAACTCCATCTTTCGTTTCTTGTCAAAACCATGAGATGGATATGTAACACCAACTTCAATTTCTACCTTGATATCACAACGCACAATTTCATCATAGCTACTGAAGTCTCTTATAGCTAATGCCCTTCGAAGACTTGGTTTTAAGCCACTGAAAAATTGATCAACTTTACTTTCAGGTTGGATGATAATTCCAGATGCATACCTTGCAAGTCTTGTAAAATTCGCTTCGTATATACCGACAGATTCATCATCTTTTTGATTTAGTTCAAGAAACTCCTTCTCCATCTTTGTTCGAAGAATATGAGGGATGTACTTATTGAAAAATAAGTTCTTGAACTCGTCCCATTCCATGGACTCAATTTCATCTCTTTGCCTTGTATTCTTGATAAGATTCTACCATTGATCAGCGTCACCTTCCAAACGATATACTGCTAAGATGACTTTATCATGTTCAGAACATTGTAGAACTGAACATATCTTTTCAGTGGTACTGATCCATTGTTCAGCAACAAGTGGATCAGAAGACCCACTGAAAGAAGGTGGACGTTGCCTCATGAAGGACTCAATAGAATATTGTTCCCTTCTCTGCTAATTTGGAAGTCTAGAATGATTCATAGCTTGTGTAAGTATAGCAATAAGATTTTGCACTCCATCTCCCATAACATTTGTTTGTTCAGGAGGACAATCATTGCATTGTCCATTGCATTGATCAACACGGTTCCTTCGGGTTCCAGCCATCGTCTAAAACCCAAAAAGAATAGTGTGAGAGGCAAAAATCATGCTAGGGAAAACAACATAATAAAGGGGGAGTACCTTCAATATCTAACATCATAGGTTTAATTCTATGATCGTTAGCATAGTTCTAGTACTATAACCTATACGTATACTTAACCTTAGGGACATCCCTAGACATACCGTAGAAATATCTCTAGGGATCTCACTAACATTTTCGCATCCTAGTTTCCAAAGGTTGACTAAACCTTTCCTCTGATACCAACTGTAGAGACCGAAACTTGATGTACATTGACATTACATTACATTTGCGGAATACTTAGTACATAACAAAAACACAAACACAAGGATCGTAATAGTTTAGTGTCTTTGGAAACTCGGAACGTAATCTTCTAATCGTGGTGAAAGATCTTCAACATCTCCATAATGATCTTCTTTTTTTTATACCTAAAACCTTTCTTTATATCCTGGGGAAAAGAAAACATAAAAGGGTGAGCTCAAATGCTCAGTAAGGGTAAACAAAAGAAATATCAATCACATCGTATTCATAAGAACATAACATTTTGGAAATCATAACCTGCAAAAGAGATCATAATTTCATAACATGGGATAAATCATGGTAGTGAAATGTAATCACAATAACCATAACATAAAACATGAAACTTTGTGGCATTCACACATAATCATAGAGAATCATTTCTTGTTAGTCAAGACTCATTGCCAAGACTATCTTAGTGGACAAAGTCCCTTTCTGAATCGAGTAACCCTCATTTCAGTCATGTTTCACTGAACCGGTATAACCTACCATTCCATCCATGTCTATCTCATGAGATATAAAATCTTTACCCAATGCATTGGAGGGAGATATAGGTCCCACCCATCTCATAATGATACCATTCTTATGTGTGCCACAAAATCATAAATCATACATCATTGCATAACCCATGTAATACAAATGGGAATCTTAAACATCATGACATCATAAATGAATTCATATAAGATAAAGGAATTCATAAAAATAATTCCATCACAACATGATCAAATCATTGTAATAATAGGGATAAAAACAGAACCCTTTATTATCTTAGATGGAAAATAATTTTGATAAAACACTTGAACTCCATTCTTGAGGAAAATATTCTTTCTTCTTCAAAAACATTTTTCCTTTCATAACATGTCATACGACTTTAAAATAAAATAAGTTTATTAAAAATAAACTTGAAAACTTGTAAAGGAATATTCTTGGAAATAATGTTTTAAAAATCCATTCATGCCGTATAAGTTAAAAAACATTCTTTGTACTTTTGACGGAAAAGTCAAAAAGTACCTCGTACGAAAAATGACAAAAGATTCCTTTCATATCTTTTACTAAAAACTCACCGAAGGGTAAAATTGGATTTAAAATATTGTAAGTTGATGGAAACAATATTACATATTGAGTGAACATGGATGTGGATGATAAAATACACCCCAGTAAATACTTACGAATAAACAATCTCGGATAAAAATGAGATTGTGATATTTCCCTTACCTTAGGTCCGATTTGCTTCGTATGTGTCCGAACCTCCTATATAATGATTTAAATAATGTCATTGACTTATTAAAGAATCATATTCATTGTTATGATATCCTATATGGTTCACTTATGACATTATATTACCCGTTCTTTTGTAAATTCCATGTTAAAGAAGCGTTTTGGGTAAAATTGTTTCATTTATCGTAGGTGTTTTGACTTGTTGTTCTTGACATTATTATTACTTATATCATGATTTACTTACTTCCAGAATATAAAATATGATTTATATATCATATATATTCAGTATATATATATATAATAGATAGATAAATGAAATGAAAAACACCGTTCATGGAGACGGTAGTCCGTACGTACGCATGAACGCTGTTTTTCTATCCTTATTGTCTTGAATGGAAGTAAGTAGATGACATACATATATATATATATATATATACATAAATCCAGTATCATTATTATGTCATATATTTCATTAGTACTTATTATATATACTTTATAATCATTCTTAAGTGGTTAACATGGAGAATGAATCTCATCGCGTCGTGGAGACCGTAGTCCGTACGTACGCACGAGCGATGATATCATTTCCATAATTATTGAATTGAATTGGAGTGAATTATACAATATATCAGAATCAATATGATGTTGTAATAACTATTTATAGTTATTCTTTACACCATTATACCCATCCATGTATGGTGGTGATGGAAAATAGATTACACCACGGCGTGGAGACGGTATTCCGTACGTACGCACGCGCGGTGATTTCTTTTTCCGTAGGATGGATAGATGGTGAAATAGGGTTGTTTCATACTTAAAATAACATATCAGTATATTAGTGATACTGATTTTATTACTTCATAATGAAACAACCTAATAAGAAGAAGTGGAAGAAGAAATAAAGATGAAAGAATTGGTAACGGTAATTACCATTTCTTTGAAGAGCCTCTTTGAGACCTCCTCTTAGGGCACTAAAATTGGTCTTTGAGGAAGACCAGAACCTCTAGGATGTTTCTAGGGAAGTGGATAAGAGATTTTGGTAGGGTTTGGCCGAGCTTGAGTGCTCAAATTGGTGTGAGGAGGAGGGGGAGGAGGTGTCCTTTTATAAGGGAGGAGAGGGGCACCTTAGGAATACCTCAAAATATTATTTTATATTAAAGTCAAAATCGGATTATAATGGTTCCAAACGGTCTTATTTCGGAGCTAAAGTAGGGATGGGTCGAATTCCTATCAACCAATAAGATTTAGACAAGTTTAGGGTATTATTTAAACCTTATCAATTAGATTTAACTCTAAGTTATATAATTTAACTTTTACCGTGTCTTTTTGTTTTCTTTCACTATATGGTTAATACACTTACTATAACATGACAAACGAACCCCAAATTGTTTATTATTAATACATATATCCTTATCTAAGTAATTTGGCCGAACCTTAGATTTTTAGGAATAAAATAACAATTAATAATATTTTATTTTATTTAAAAACTATTTTGTGTCAATTTTGACACTATTTGATATATGATTTTTGTGAAAGTCATAACAGAATTATATGTTCGAACCAAGTTGATTAAATCAACACTAATATAACATAGTAACCAATAAAATTAGTGGAATTCATAAAAAGTCTTAAATTACATTTATTTTGGTATTTATAATATCAATTATGTCAATATTTCATTAATAAGATAATTACTGCATCATCTTTGTGTCATAAATAAATTAAATTATTTGATGTCTAAAAATTACAAAAAAAAAATACCATTATATAGGAAATCGTTTTATCTTTCTAATTAATATTTATAGTCGAATGTATCTTATGTATAACTCCATATTAAAAATGTTTTAGTAAATAAACTTTGATTTTAACTCTTTTAACCCTTCTTTAAATAATATAATAATAAATGTCCTAATCTAATCCAAGTGGGCCTAAATTGTCATATTTTATTCCTAAGTTTGTTTTTGATCTAATTTAACTTATCCAATAGAATTATGACATGTGTTAGGGTAATAATAATATCATTTTTACCCTTAATTACCCTATTTATTTGTAATCGTGGTAAAAAAAGTAAAAAGTTACTATTCACCAAAAATTATTTTCATCTCATTGAACCACATTATAGTCCTTGATATTAACCATGTCTCTCGGATTTTCGAAATTCCATTCACAGAAGTGGTAAAATTAAGTTTTATGAAAAATTCAGTTTTTAACCTACCACTTAGTGGTTTCACTATTTATCGAAAATTGAAAGTTTTCAGAAAAATACCAAAAATTAGTCCTAAGCTATATTTGATATTATGAACTCAAAAATGATGTCTATTTTACCAAATTCAAAACATATCAGTTGCATTAACTAATTTAAAAATTAATTCTCGTCGTCAAAACAAATAGCGTGTTTTTAAGAGATAATAACTATCAAAAGATTGACACTAGTTTATAACTGGTTTAAATGTGAAATTACATCCAATGACCAACATTGTATTAAATTGTAAAAATATATTCTAAATATACTTTAAAACCACTCAAATTAATAATTTATCACTATTAATTATTTTTATTAAAAAAATTGTTTTTAATTAAAATTTAGTAATTTTCACTATTCATCAGAATATGAAAGTTATCCGAAAAGTAACAAAATTTCACCCTAAGCTAATTTCGATATTAAGAATCCAAAAATGAATTCCATTTTGAAAAATACAATTTACAAAATTTCAAAAAGTGGTTATTACTATTCATAACGGCTAGTTTTAATAATATCTTAATAGCATATCGTTGTTTAGCGAAACTCGCTGTTGCGTACAACACACGCTATCGTGGAAGGTCATGATTGCGTATAATTCAAGCTAGGTCAGAGATGTGTATTGTGAAAGCTCCTTTTGGTGTAGCTTATAACACAAGACATTAATAAAATTAAAAAGAATATTTTTCATAAAATCTCGGGCTGTTACAGAACACAAACCCGATTCCTAAACTTTATTATCCCATCACAATCAAGGTTGAATTCAGGAACATTTCTCACCTTCTTTCGTAACTCAACATCTTCTTTATGTGCCTCTTTAATCTTCACATGTATAGATGGTTGAACATTCATTTGAGAAAGATAAGAATTTTCCCCTTCCATTATAATTCCAAGATCCATCCTTTGTAAATCCATAAATATTGGATCTTTTGTGATCCTCATCATGGATAAACTAGCATGGTCTTGTCGACTTGATGCATCTTCCACCTTGTTTGCTATCCCAGGGTGGTAATGGATTGAGTAGTCTTAATCCTTAATCAGCTTCAACCATCTTCCTTGACGCATATTCATCTCCTTTTGTGTGAAAATATACTTTAAACATTTATGATCAGTATAAATATCACACCTTTCACCATAAAGGTAATGCCTCCAAATCATTAATGAAATGATTACCGCAGCTGACTCCAAATCATGAGTTGGGTAATTTTTCTCATGTATTTTCAACTGTCGTGAGGAATAAGCTATCACCATATCATTTTTCATAAGAACACACCCCAATCCCTTCTTTGATGCATCACTGTAGACCACAAACCTTTCTCCACTACAGGGCAGTGTGAGCAAAGGTGCACTGGATAACCTTCTTTTCAACTCCTTGAAATTCTCTTCACATTCCTCCGTCCAAACAAACTTAACTCCTTTCCGAGTCAACTTGTTGAGTGGATTAGATAATCGTGAACAATCTTTCACAAAACCTCGATAATATCCAGCCAATCCAAGAAAAGTTTGGATCTCAGTTACTGTTGTTGGTCTCGACCATCTTTCGATAACCTCTGTTTTTGTTGGATCAACAGATATCCCCTATTTTGAGATTATGTGACCAAAAAATGAAACTTTTTGAAGCCAAAATTCACACTTGGTAAATTTGGAATAATTCTTCTCCTTTCTCAGGGTCTTCAATATAATTCTCAAGTTATCTTCATGCTCTTCCTTGCTCTTTGAATAGACAAGAATATCGTCTATAAAGACTACCATAAATTGATCAAGATAGTCTTTAAAGACTCTATTCATTAGATCAATGAAGATAGTAGGGGCATTAGTAAGACCAAATGGAATCACTATAAATTCATAGTGTCCATACCTTGTACGGAGAGCCGTCTTTGGTATATCCTCCCTTTTGACCCTTAATTGATGATACCCTGAACGAAGATCAATCTTGGAAAAGTATTGAGCTCCGTGTAGTTGGTCAAATAGGTCATCAATGCGTGGGAGAGGATATTTGTTCTTGATAGTGATCTTGTTAAGTTCTCGATAATCAATGCAGAGTCTCATTGATCCATCTTTCTTCTTAACAAATAGAATAGCTACTCCCTAAGGTGACGCACTAGGGTGTATGAATACCTTATCAAGATTCTCTTGGATTTGCTTCTTCAATTCCTGCAACTCAATTGGCGCCATTCTATAAGGTGTCTTTGAAATAGGGAAAGCACCCGGTACGAGTTCTATTGAAAACTCAACTTCACGATTTGGTGGAAGTCCCAGTAATTTCTACAAAAAGACATGATCAAACTCTCGTAAAATGGGCATATTCTTAATCGTGAGTTTCTCACCAACCATCTGAGATAAATAACCTTTATTTAGTGGAATCAAGACCCATAAGAAGGATGAAATTTCCACTGGAAGGTTATGTTCATCCTTGCATTGATAGACGATCATAGATTGATCTGGAATATGAAATGATACTTCCCTTCTTTGTAAATTGATATGAGATCCATATAAATAAAGCCAATACATGCCAAGAATCACATAAAATTCCACTATAGGAAGGATCACAAGATTTGTAGGAAGCACTTTCCCACAAACTTCGATTGGATAAGAATTATAATCTTTTGATGCGACTGTTGTTCCATTAGGTGTTGTCACAGCTAACTCAACATCTAATTGTTGAGGTAATACAGTGATACCCTTAGAAAATTTTTCAGAAATAAAGGAGTGGGTGGATCTAGAATCAAATAAAACATTTGCTACTTTAGAGTGGATGGTATGTGTACCTTTCACCACATCATTATCGTACTCCACATCGCTGATAGAAATTGCATGTGACTTTCCTTTGTCATTATCCTTAAGAGTTTGTTGACGTCGACCATCATCATCAACCCTTGTATTAGGGCATTTATTGCCATAATGCCCCATCTCCTTGCACTTGAAACATTGAAGTGTAGTAGGTTCATTCTGTGTATCCCTTCCTTTGTTTGCATCATTAGACATCTTCTTCCCATCATCGCGGCATTCAAATGCCCGATGACCTTCCTTTCCACATTGGAAACATTTACTTGTCCCTTTAAAACAACTCCCTCCATGTTTCTTTCCACACTTTGAGCATAAGGGAAAGCTCATCTTCTTTTCAGTGTGCTCTTTATATTTTCCTTTGAATTCCATTTTCCTCTTCTTATCAAACCCATATGACTGATGGGTTACTCCAATCTCCATCTCTACTTTGAGAGCGCATCGAACGATTTCCTCATAGCTATTGAAGTCCCTTATGGCTAACGCCCTTCGAAGACTTGGTTTTAAGCCACTAAAGAATCAATCGATCTTACTCTCAGGTTGGATAATAATACCAGAAGCGTACCTTGCAAGTCTTGTAAAATTTTCTTCATAGGTAACAACAGATTCATCATCCTTTTGCTTCAGTTCAAGAAACTCTTTCTCCATCTTTGTTCGGAGAATACGAGGGAAGTACTTATTGAAAAATAAGTTCTTGAACTCGTCCCATTCCATGGACTCAATTTCATCCCTTTTCCTCATATTCTTAATAAGATTCCACCATTGATTAGCATCTCCTTCCAAACGATACACTTATAGGATGACATTATCATGTTCAGAACATTGAAGAACTGAAAATATCTTTTCAATAGCACTAATCCATTGTTCAGTAACTAATGGATCAGTAGACCCGCAGAAAGAAGGTGGACGCTGCCTCATGAAGGATTCAACAGAATGTTTCTCCTTCCTTTGCTCGTTTGAAAGTCCCGCATGATTCATAGCTTGAGAAAGTTGTGTGAGCATGGCTACAAGATTTTTCATTCCAGCTCCCATAACATTTGGTTTCTCAGGGGGACAATCATTGGATTTCCCGTCGCATTCCGCATTAACATGGTTCCTTCGGGTTCCATCCATTGACTAAAACCAAGAAGAATAGTGTGAGAAACACTAATTATAATAGGAAAACCACATAATCAAGAATAAAATTTCACACATAAGGTCTTATCCTAGGTTATTCATGGTAATTTCTAAAACACTAATATTGTGTTCTATGCTTAGACTTATCCTTAGGGTTCTTACTAAGGCTTTCACATCCTAGTTTCAAAAGGTTGACTATAACCTCCCTCTGATACCAACTATAATGACCCATACTTTACATACATTGTTAATACTACAAAATTGAATCATACTTATTACAACATGTAACAAAACCACGAAAGGACCGTATAGGTATAGTGTCTTTAGAAACTGGGAAACATAAACAACTGGTTCATAAAGAATCAACTTTGCCTCCCACTTATTTCATCATATCTAGAGTCCCTTTTTGGCATATCCTACTTAATAACCTTCTTCCTGAACTGGGGAAAGAAAACATAAAAAAGGGTGAGCTCAAATGCTCAGTAAGGGTAAACAAAAGAAATATCAATCACATCGTATACACAAGCACATAACTTTTTGAAACCTTAACCTGCAAAAGAGATCATAATTTCATAACATGGGATAAATCATGGCAGTGAAATGTAATCACAATAATCAAAACATAAAACATGAAACTTTGTGGCATACACACATAATAATAGAGAATCATTTCTTGTTAGTCAAGACTCATTTCCAAGACTATCTTTGTGTACAAAGTCCCTTTCTGAATCGAGTCACCCTCGTTTCAGTCCTGTTTCACGGAACCGGTATGACCTACCATTCCATCCATGTCTATCTCATGAGATATAAAATCATTACCCAATGCATTGGAGGGAGATATAGGTACCACCAATCTCTTAATGAAACCATTCTTATGTGTGCCACGAAAATCATAAATCATACATCATTGCATAACCCATGTAATAAAAATGGGAATCTTAAACATCGTGACATCATAAAACAATTCATATAAGATAAATTAATTCATAAAAATAATTCCATCACAACATAATCAAATCAATGTAATGATAGGGATAGAATCATAACCCTATATTATCTTATATGGAAAATAATTTTGATAAAACACTTGAACTCCATTCTTGAGGAGAATATCCTTTCTACTTCAAAAACATTTTCCTTTTTTAAAATGTCATACAATTTTAAAATAAAATAAGTTGATTAAAAATAAACATTAAAACTTTTAAAGGAAGCTTCTTGGAAATAATGTTTTAAAAATCAATTTATGCTGTATAAGTCAAAAAAAACATTCTTCGTACTTTTTGTCGAAAAAGTCAAAAAGTACCTCGTACGAAAAACGATTAAAGATTCCTTTCATATATTTTACTAAAAACTCACCAAAGGGTAAAATTGGATTTAAACAATTGTATGAGGATGTAAATAATATTAAATATCTAGGAAACATGGATGTGGATGATAAAATAAACCCCAATAAATTTCAAAGTATAAACAATCTCAGATAAAAATGAGATTGTGATATTTCCCTTACCTTAGGTATGATATGCTTTGTACATGTCCGAACCTACTGTATAATGATTTAAATAATGTTATTGACTTATTCTAGAATCATAATTATATTTATGATATCATATATGGTCATATTCTTAGCTTCTTAGTAGTAATATTTCATTGATACTTGTTATTCAGGTGTTTATAACTTTTTGTTCTTATGTGTGTCTTGTCGAAAAAATTCTTATTCTTATATTTAGGATATAGATACCTAATTTCCAGAATGGTATTAGTGTAATATATATATCATATTCATTCATTAAATTCATTTATATAATCATTATGAAATGATGATCGTGTAGAACGAGTCGCATCACATCGTGGAGACGGTATTCCGTACGTACACGCGAGTGATGATATCATTCCTATGATCATGGAATTGTATTGGAGTGTATGTATACTATTTCAGAATTAGTATTACTTTATAACTGTCATATATAGTCATAATTTACACCATTATACCCATCCAATTAAGGTGGTGGTGGAAAATAGATTACACCACGGCGTGGAGACGGTATTCCGTACGTACACACGCGCGGTGATTTCTTTTTCCGTAGGATGGATACATAGTGAAATAGGGTTGTTTCATACATATAATAACATATCAGTATATGAGTGATACTGATATTATTACTTCATAATGAAACAACTAATGAATAAGAAGTGGAAGAAGAAATAAAGATGAAAGAATCGGTAACGGACATTACCTCTTCTTTGAAGTGCTTCTTTGAGACCTTCTTTTAAGGCACTAAAATGGGTCTTGGAAGAAGACCAGGACCTCTAAGATGTCTCTAGGGAAGTGGAGAGGATAAATTGTCAGGGGTTGGCCGAGCTTTAAAGCTCAAAGTGGTGTGAGGAAGAGGGGGAGGAGGTGTCCTTTTATAAGGGAGGAGAGGGGCACCTTTGGAATAACTAAAACTATTATTTTATTATAAAGTCAAGTTCGGTTTTAAATAGTTCCAAATTGATATATTTAGAATTTAAGGTGGGTATGGGTCGAAATCCTCTCATCCAATATAATTTAGACACGTTTAGGTTCCTATATTAACCTTATCATTTATATTTAACATTAAGTTAAATAATTTTACTTTTACCATGTCTTCTTGTGTTCTTATACTATAATGTAAATAAACTTACTATAAGCAGCCAAACAAACCCCAAGTTGTTTATTATTAATATATATAAACTTATCTAAGTAATTTTGCCGAACCATAGATTTTTAGGAATGAAATAACAATTACTAATATAATATTTATTTTAAAAACTATTTTATGTCAATTTTGACACTATTTAGTAATTGAATTTTGTGAAAATCATAACAGAATTATTAGTTCAAACCAAGTTAATTGAAACCATACTAACATGTCATATTAACCTATAAAATTGTTGTAATCCATAAAAAGTCTCAAATTACATTTATTTTCGTGTGTATAACATTAATTATGTCAATATTTCATTAATAAGATAATTACTGCATCATCATTGTGTCATAAATAAATTAAATTATTTAATGTCTATAAATTACAAATAAAATACCATTATGTAGGAAATATTTTTATATTTATAATGAATATTTAAAGTCGAATTTATCTTATGTATAACCCCATATTAAAAATTATTTACTTATTAAACATTGATTTTAACTATTTTAGCCCTTCTTTAAATAAATTAATAATAAATGTCCTAATCTAATCCAAGTGGGCCTAAATGGTCATATTGTATTACTGAGTTTGTTTTTGGTCGAATTACACTTTTCCAATAAAATTAGGACATGTGTTAGGGTAATAATAATATCATCTTTACCCTTAATTACCCTATTTACTTTTAACCGCGGTAAAAAAAGTAAAAAGTTACTATTCACCAAAAAATTATTTTCACTCATTGAACAACATTTTACTTACTGACATCAACCGTGTCTCTCGGATTTTTGAAATTCCACTCACAGAAGCGGTAAAATTGAGTTTTATGAAAAATTCAGTTTTTAACTACCACTTAGTGGTTTCACTATCCATCAAAAATTGAAAGTTTTCAGAAAAATACCAAAATTTCACCCTAGTCTAATTTCGATATTCCGAATCCAAAAATTAAGTCCATTTTGAAAAATAAAATTTATAAAATTTCAAAAAGGGGTTATTACTATTCATAACGGCTAGTTTTAATAATATTTTAATAGCATATCTCTGTTTAGTGAAACTCGGTATTGCGTACGACGCAAGCTATCAAGGAAGGTCGTGATTTCGTGTAAAGAAAGCCAAGCAAGTATTGTGTAGAAAAAGATTCCTTTGATGATTTATATAACATAAAAGTCTCGGGTGTTACAATCAAGCACATCACTCATGTCCCATTTTATTTTCTCTCCCATGGGACTATGTGTTTTTTGAGATGTCATGCCTCAAACCAGAGGTTCTAATTCCTCTGTATCCCATCCATGTGTCCATTCTCTCGGATCACCTCCTCCAGTGCCCCATTATCCCACCGAATTACATGGAAATTGTTTCCCCACCACAGGGATACATAGGAAGTATATTCAAGGATCAATCCCAACATCATTGTTTCCCTCGCGTCGGCTCCATATCACTCGCTATCCAGTCTCAAAAATCCATATTCATCCTGATTCATAACTGGGCCGCCAGATCCCAAGGAGATCACCTCACCTACTTTCTCACTGTTCCTAGCAGTAATCGAGCAAATAACCATGCGTTATCCCCAACATCAGTATTCCCTCCTAGGGATGAACCTATTTTATCCACTCTTATCAGTGATCTGATATGTTCGATCAATCTCCATCAGATGTTAAAAACACTGCAAACTTTTTGTTAAAGATTGGAAGCTGAGGAAAATCTCAGAGACATGCATACGACAAATAATTCACCACATTCGACGTGGGGTACCTCAAACTCTAGCACCCTCGAGAATCCCTACAATAAGGGGATGAAACCGAGATGCATCAGTGTTCCAATGTCCACACATGCCAGTGATTTCTAATGTGTCTAATCCCCTGACTGAAGGTTTCTGCTCTGATTGGACTCTTTGGAAAGTAATTACATAAATAACCTAATAAACCGGGGTCCATGAAGATATGGAACCGGGAAGTATTTCATGAATAACGCCTTAAGTCTACGAGGGAGACCCAGACTAGGTAATGAGATTCGAGGAGGACTCCAATAAAGCAGGCACTGACATCCCATCATTGCATTTCAATCATGGAGAAAACATCCCTAAAGAAGGGACGGATGTGGCCCACCATTGGAAAGCGGGAATGTGGGGCAACAAACAATGCATCCTCAAAAACAGACGGATGTTTGCCCCTATGAAAGTGTCTGAAACATTAATGATGAACTCAGTGTGAAGTTATTCCCTTAAATGTGGATATTTCTAGTGCTCGAGACATCAGTGGATTAGCATGTCACCAGATCAAGTTATCCAGCACAGGGTCTCTCCAAAAAGATAGTGGGCCTGGAATGAAACTCATTGGAAATTGGGGCAGTTGAACATTATACATCCTGGTCTGCAACACTGGAAGCATCGATCCTTCTTACCAATAATGGGATACGGGATGATGTTGGGACACAAGATTTCACATTCCTTATTTCAGAACTAATGGTTGAATATCACTGCTTTTCAGGACCCAAGCTGTCATGACATGAAACTGATCATCACCCACCCACCGTCGTAGGGGCAAGGGAAACATCCATACAACATTCCAATGTGACCACATATCTTCTGAGACAACTTCCATGTGCATAGATACCGGTCTCCCATGAACCATATCCCAATCTAAATTTTTCTGATGAAGGTTGATTAACGGCCTTGTTCGGTGATATAAGGAGTTGGGGATTGTCCCAACATGAGATATGGCCCGACGAGACCTTGATCCTTCTGAACCTCATTATCACGGCTTCCCCCAAGGGCTGTGTAGGGAGCCACTTCTCCCCAATATGATGTATAATCATTTTCGTACCCTCTCCCCAGAATGCTTCAATGACTACCTCCCCTACGCCAATGAGGTGAGGGATGTTTGGACCAGCCAAGCTGTAATCCCGCTTTAGGGTCTCCCAAGGATGAATCCAACCAAGTCATGTAATCACCGCCACCTGACCCCATGAGCTGAGGAGTAGGTGAGATATGCACCTTCAACACCATCCCTAGTTTGGTTAACCTGATGCTACTGTCCGGTGTAGGCTGAGGATAACGCCCCCTCGAGGGGCATCAGTGTCAATTACTACCTTGGCATCTGCCACTACTGATGCATACAGCCAGTCCCTCATTTATGCTAAGAAAGGGGAAAACCTAAACCTGGCCCGGATCGAGGTCCCATCCACCCCACAGGTTGGTTGGGTCGACACTCTTGGTCTCCGGCCTAGGTGTTTCCCGTCGTGGGCCGACTTATGGTAATGGCACCCAGTATGGAGGTCCTCCTCATACCATCACCAATGAGACTGTAGGTTCATCCCGCTCCCAAGATCAGCGTGGGGGGCCTCCCCATACCACCATCATTCCAAGAGAAGGTCATCCCCACTGCATTGACACGCTGTATGGAAGCCTCTTCCGCACCCATGACCATAGGTATGGAACCCCTTTCTTGTTATTGGTCGCCGGTGTGAAGATTCTATGAATACGGTCCACCATTAAAGTAGGGGTCTTCTCCATGTCCTTACAGCAGCCAATGACGGTTTTCCTTGTCCTAAAAATTAGAGAAGTGAAGGTTTATGTTTCCTCATTAGAACCAAACATGACAGTCCTACCTGTGTTCATCTCGACCAGTATTAGGACCCTCCTTATACCAACACTGCCAATGGTAATATGTATGGAGGCCCTACACATGCTCCTACCATCTCTGGTAGAGGTCCGACGCAATCCAACACTTCCCGCAGAGACTCCCTCCCTGTTTTAGCCAGTGAACACCGAGGTCCTCCCTAGGTTCCATTTGACAGGTTTCTACGTGCTCCTCGCACCCCATATAACCCAAGAGAAAGTAATCTTCACCACTACATCAACTCGGTAGAAGGTCCACCTTGATCCAAAAATCTATACCGTCCCAAAAAACCATCCAAGGGCCAGAGGGTGGGTCTCCGACACCATTAAATGAATGCTAAGAATATTGAGACTGAAATTAAGCCTGTTTGTTTCTCAAATTCTGAGGTAGAATGTGATTCGGCAAAGGAACACTCACCTCAATCCTCTGTGTCAAGGGTAGGGGCAGGAACAAGTTGTATCAGACACATCCTTCAAGAATTTGAGGAACACTGGATTCCCACCCCATCCATAGATACTTCCATGAGGTTGATGATTTGGCCCTTTCCTAGAGCATGGTCGTGCAACCCTCTCTATCATTAAAAGGGTCATTCTCTACATCAAATATAGATCACAAAGAGTTATTCTGGGGACTGGTAGAGGATTAACAATAGGAAATCCCACCATCAGTGACCGTATACCCTACGCCAGAAGCTATGGTCACTAGCCCGTCTTACCAAGATGTAGTGGCTATGTCATTGCATTCGTACCAGGACAACCTGTGAGGTGGTGACTTGTGAGCCTGTTCTCCGTATTCTCCACCGATTAGTCTACCATCTCCGAGGTATGCTTCAGTGCCACTACCAGTACCCTAACCTCTCCCAGTTAATCAGTGGGGAAACCAAGGGCCAGATCTTGAGTCTGAACCAAGATGTTTTTGGGACATCCATGCAGAGGATCATTTCCCAAAGATGTTCTCGACCATTGCAACCAGAAAGTTCAGTGCGCCGAAATCGCTTACCCAGGATGAAGTTGTGTGCTTTCTCCAAAACCTATGGGTGATGCACATACATATCCATTATCAGTGAGTGGATTATTCCAAGACTCATGAACACTTCAATTATACAGACCAACAATGTCGTATGTTTGACTTTGTTGCACTCTCTATGGATCATCGCCCTTAGTAACCCGGTCGCTAATAGACACTCCAGAAACGATGCATTCAGAGATTTAATGTGCTCCATAGAATTATCAAGAAGGATTTCCCACATGTTTAGGTCTGTCGTCGGGGTTAGCATGCTTCCCTCTATTTCATTTCTATCTGGTTCCAGCACAATTTTCCAGGTGATATTGAGGATATGCCTCTAGGTAGATTAACGGATAACATGGATGATTTACCAGGGGAGAGAACTAGTTTGAGCTGTTTGGAGAGGAATTACCCCCATAATGGAGTGGAACACGTATTGGATCCATTGAGAATGATCACTCTACAAAATAAAATTTACTGGGTCTCATCATACCTACTAAGTCATTAGCCAGAGGTCAGAATCTCAATAAAGAAAAGGAGCAACTTGGGGTAGTTAAACCCTCTAACCCATCTGGCTCTGTGCAGAAGATGTAAGATGATCTGAAAAAATAGTGTTGCGCCAAAATCACATGGGGAACAATAATATGTTTGATGTACTCCTTTATGAACATGTTGCAAATTAGCAACCAGACTATGGTGATCCTCGGCTTGGATTGCAGTGGAAGATACAAATTTCCCTCGATGAACTGATTTTGGGTGACCCTGCCCATCCTTCCCACATAGAGAGGATAGATTCTAGAACATATGGAAAGAGGGAATGATATGTGTCACCAAATCCACTTGAGTGGCGTGATAATCCCCAGGACCCATCTCTGGTTCCCTCAGCTACTCCACAGGTCATCCCATCAGCCTCTCCACGAGCCTCTGGGCCTACTTATCATGTTGAAGAACATTCCAGCACACTGGTGGTTTGGGACCCTTGTTAGGATAAGAATACCTACCCATATGATTCGATGGTGATTCTCATTTCTCTCCTCGAGGCATTGGACACTCGACAGGTGAAAATCCCTCCGGATGGAAAGCCATATCCAGCGTGGGTCGATGATATGCCAGCACCCCCCAGTTTCATATATCATAATGTTTCCCCTTTTAATGGTATGAGTGACCCACTACAGCATCTGGCCCACTACATAATGAGGTGTGGAACCATTCTTGGAACTTCAGTGTAGCAAAAATCCTCCAAAATTGGATGTTTCGTATAGACATTGGAAGTGACTGCATTTTTCTGGTATAGCTAGCTACCCATTGGGACAGTTTCCGGCTGGAATGATATCCGTAGGCAGTTTCTCAACTAGTTCAGCTCTACCTATCAGAATACAAGTATGAAAAAACATTTCATGTGTATGTAGAGGCCTGATGAGTGCATTGCAGACTTTGTCGCCTAGTGGAATGGTCTCGCCTACTCTGTGGATATGTCGCTGACCCATGAATAGCTGCAGACAATGTCTGTGGGGAAGGTCAAAACAGAAATGGTCCCCTCTCTCATTATTCATAATTAACCCAAGGGATTGTATTATTTTTCTAATAAGGTCCATCATCTAGATAAATCCTTACAATAGGCCAATCAGTCACGTCCATTGTCTCCTATGATTCCTGTGAGAAGATCCTATAAGGATAATCCCGCTACGATGGCTAAAATAGAGGCCCCCAAGAAACTGGATTTATTACATTTGGATCTACCTCCATAGCCTTGCAGAGTATCGCAACCTCAGGTGCAGACTCCGGCCCAGCAGTGACCACCTCAGAATCGTCAAGCGCCCCACATAAAGAGCCTCCACCAACTAGTCGATATAACTAGGTTCCACCTCCTCTACAGGCTCCTCCAACCCCGCATCAGGTCCGTGATCCTAGACCCCCTTCTCAGACATGTGACTAGACCTACTCATTCAATGAGTCTCAAGTCCCTAGTTATTTCCAAATTTACTTAGAATAGGGAATTATTGGGTTTCTTAAATGCAGGAGGCCCGAAGATGCGGATATCACTAATCGCCCCAACTATTGCACCTGTTATTGGATCATAGGGAACACCCTCAAACAATTATATGTGTTTAGAGATTAGCTTCAAGACTAGTTTGATGACAAAATTTTCATGTTAGGCCCAACACCAGAACATGTGGCTTGTGTATTCGTGAAGCCAGACAGCGACAGTGACAACAAAGGTGAGTGGAACCAGGTTCCGAACCACGGGTCCCTGAAGTATGATGACTGGAAGGATCGTAAGGTAGTTTCTCATTCCCCTGGTATTATATATTCATGACTAAATGGACTTAAGACTTCCAAATACATCACGTCACCTGTAACCAAGACTTCTATGTCAATGACTCAGGCTTCCTCTTTTTAGAAGAGCAAGCATTGGTGGTGCAGGGGAAAAAATGTCCCCCACTGATGCCATCGTCATCCTGTACTATCAGCAACATCATGACCCCTGGAGATTGAAATTCCCCACAGAACCCAACCAATGGTGGAGGATTCATCATGTAATGGTCAAGGGTATGCTTCAGTTGACACCGTGGAGCTGGTAAATCCCTACATGATTCCTAACATTGAGGAGTTCTAGATGGATCCTCAGAATGTCTCCAGCCGTTTCCAGCATCGACTGGGGTCATGGATATATGGGTTTTCAGAGTGACTCAGCCAGTACATCCATCCATGATGTTCATTCCACCAAAACCAGAAAATTGTCCCATCATAGAGCTCAGCATGTGCAGCCTTCTCCTTTGGTATCGTTAGGTCCACCTTCACCATTGTTTATGTTACTAGATTAGGGTGTGCTGTCCTGAACACGTCATGATCAGAAACTTGCTATTACAGACGGCTCTCATCCTTCTAGACCATATCAGGTAGTTACTCCACGATCTTCTACTAGAGAGCAACTAGTCATTCCCAGCACCAGCCAGCCATTGGTTCAGCTGGAAGGGCATGTCATATCACATTCCACGGAACAACCTCCTATTAGAAAAATTTCATTCTTGAAAAAGAAGTATAATATCCTTAATTATCTTTATAGAATTCTTGTGAGTATCTCTATCATTTAGGCCCTTATCCAATTATAGGATATGTGTGAATCCCTTGCCCAGGATTTTAGTATCCCTCTCCAGTTTGAGATAGAGGTTGAATTAGAATAATCCTTCCATGCTGAGGCATCCGATCATGCTGAATGTTAGGACATTATCTATTTATCTGGAGAGGATGAAGGCTCTCCCATATAGGGGAACATCCTCCCACTTTACATCAATTGATAATTCAATGGAGGGGAAGTCCATCAATGTCTTTTTGACAGTGGCTCGGGGATCAATCTAATCCCGACACAATGAATTCAAAAAATGGGGCTATCCAAGGATGATATGAGTCCCTCTAACCTAAATATTCATGGTTATTACAGGACGGAACAGACACTGGTCAGTGACATCCTCTTTAATACGCTGTTTGGTGGCATAACCTCCATCACTGTGTTCATGGTCATCTTGTAGGACACCACTTACAACGCGTTGATAGGATGACCATGCACCTTCACGCATAAGTCCCTTCATTATTTCCCCAGTGCCTTAAGTACTTCATTAACAGTCAAGTGGGTGTACTCCAAGGTGAAACATCTCCCTTTTCATCATGTGTATCCCACTACCTAGATGAAAGTTATTACAATATCAAGCACAAGAAGATCCAGGCCAACGAGGATGAACACTCTATGGCTACGATCAACCCATGGATAGACCTGGATGATGACTATATTATTCTAATCCAGAGACTGGAGTATATGACCCCTGATATAGGTAAATGTTTCATTGTTTCTGGAAAAAGTGGGAAGCACATTCTCAATTCTACATGATGACAGAAGATCAACTTGTATTCCTACACGAATCAGGATTGGGTGATTCAATAGCCCCCTACTCCCATAAGGTATTAGTATGTCCACCACATGGAAAATGATATACGCCGTACTTTCATGTTCTTCCAGGCTATGATAAACCAGATCAAGAAGATGCACCACTATTTATTTGATATCACCAAGTGTGGCCACTTATGCTGAAGGCCATACGGGATAGGATTGACGGCTTTCAATGCTATGGTTTCTGCAACACGGAAGTACCCCAATGCAGTGTCTACCACCACCCAGGCTAGAACCAACATCCCATTAGGATCTTTTGACATAGAGGAATCTTACCTTGCCGAGGATCCCTCCTCCAAAAGGGGATAGGAGGATTTTGAGGATGCCCCTACCACCTTCGAAGAAGGTGTCTCTACCACGGTTGATGAATTGATGCAGGTGAACCTCCATAGAGGGATAAGCCTAAATCCCAAATTGATCAGTGCTGTTATGCATGTCGAAGAGAAACTGTAGTATGTGGACATTATGATGTGGCGCCATGATGTATTTTCCTAGAGATATAATGAGATTATAGGGCTAGATCCTTAGGTATCCATCCACTATCTTTGACTTCCAGCAAATCATCATGCATTCAAAGAGCCTCCCAGAATGATTCACTCTTCTCATAATGCCATGGTAGAGGACAAAGATGAAAAGCTCATCAAATCCAATTTCATCAAAGAGGTCCAGTACCCTCGGTGGTTAGATAAAATTATGCCCGTTATAATAATGAATTCACATATCAGAGCCTGCATTGAATTGTGGGATATCAACTGTCACTATTCGAAAGATGATTTTCCTCTTCCAGGGACAGAACTGTTTATTATTGCCACTATTAGGTTCTAGGCTCTCACATTCATGGATGGGTATTCTGGGAATAACCAAATTTGAATGGCACCCATAGATGAATAGTCCATAGCTTTCACGAAACCACAAGGTACTTTTTTCCACCAGTTAATGCACTTCAGTCAATACAATGAAAGTGCCACCTATTAGAGTTCCATGAACAGAATATTTATGTCGATCCTCAAGACATTGATGAAATGATATGTGGATGATATGGTGATCAAATATCACCAGCATCAGGACCATCTCAAAGACCAAGAGAATGTGTTCGGCTTCCTCCGTTCTTGTTATCTTATGAGTAAACCATTCAAGTGTGCCTTCATTTCCACCTCTGGAATGTTTCTCAACTTCATTGTCAGATATAGAGGCATCAAGTTTGATCTATAGAAGATTAAGTCCATCAGTTGGATGTCTCCCTTGAGTAGTAATTGGGATATTCAAGGCATCCAAGGCCACATGGCTTACATATGTTGATTCATCACGAATTATGCCACAAAGAGTAATACTTTTTCTTGGATCATGAATAAACAAACTGTTTATTAGTGGAATGAGGAATGTCATACTGATTTTGAAGAAATCAATTATTAAATGTTGTAGCATGTAGTCCTGATGCCATCCATTTCCAAAAATCTACTGGTCCATTATGTGACCGCTCTAGAACAATCACTCGACGCCCTTCTTTCCTAGAAGAACAAAGAGGTAACTTAGAAAAATATATACTACCTCAGATGCATGGTCCTTGATATAGAGACAAGATACTCTTCCATCGAGAAGATATTCCATGCACAGGTATTCGCAGTGCAGAAATTACAACATTACTTTTATCACCATGAGATACAACTAGTGTCCCGAGTGGATTATCTAAAGTATATCTTGAAGCTCCCCATGATGATATGCCATCTAGATTGGTTGGAAGTAATCCTCTAGTAGTTTAACATTTGTATTATTCCTCAAAAGGTTATCAAGGGACAATAATTGATAGAATTCCTTTCCTCCCATCTTGCTCCAGTGGACAAGTCCCTAGATCTTGATTTCCCAATGAGGCAATCATATCAGTAGACCAATCCATTCTGTGTTGTAAAATTCACTTTGATGGTGCCTCCCGAAGTCTTACTGGCAGAAGACTAAAAGTCCCCAAACTCAACAGAGTGGTCCAAGGTATTGTCTTTATCACTCCATCACAAGCTGTTCTACCATATTCTTTCCTTCTGTCAGAAGGTTTTAACAATAATGAGGCAGAGTATCAGGCCCTCATTACTGGACTTGAGCTAGCCATCGAGATTGATGTTACCCACATTCATTTGAAACAGGACTGCAAATTAGTCATCAAATAGATCAATGGTGACTACGTCGTCAAAAACCTTGATCTCATACCACTATTGGAACACACCCTCCAACAGATGGCCCAGTTCCCATTTCGGAATGAAGTTGCCCATGTCCCCTAATTACAAAAAGGTAGAGTTGATGCCTTGTTCAGCCTAACTGCATCTCTTATGGGGAATGATCAGGATGATTTTGTTGTTAACATGGAACACCAGATAGTCATCACCTATGTCACTGCCGACAACAATCATAGCCCACAATTAAGCCACCTTACCACCAGAACCTCTATGTCAGGGCCCCAAGGTCCCCCTAATGTAGTGCTAGAAGTGATTCCCAACTGAAGGAACCCCTTTATAGAGTAGCTAAAACATGGTAATCTCTTGGAAGACTGAGAAAAGAATGAATTAATCTGATGTTTCTCATTACAGTTTACCATCTATAGTGGTCCCAGTCTTGAGAAGATCCTCTAAATGAAAGGTTTTTATGGGGTTCTCCTCTGTTGCATTCAAGGAGGTGATATATCGTAGCTCATGCAGGAATTTCATGTCAGTTCCTACGAGGATCATCAGATGTAGCATAAATTATCCCCCCATATTTGGATAGTAGGGTATTTTTAGCCCTCCATGATCTGTGACTGCATCATGATTTCTAATAGGTTCCATGCGTACCAAATCCATGCTAATTTTTTTCATCGGCCACCAGAGCCTCTCCACCCTACCATGTACTCTTTCCCCATCTTGGTCTCGGGAATCGATGTCATGGGACCATATCCACCAGTGATAGCTCGTGAGTTCAGATTCATCCTGACCGCTACAGAATTATTTTCCATCTAGGAAGAATCTATTCCACTCAAGGATTTCAAGGACCATTCTATCAATGACTTTGTGAGTTCCAACATCCTCTACCGATTTGGTGTCCCTCATGCCTTCCTAAATGATAATGACACCCACATCCGAGAATCTATTTTGAAGAAATTATATGAAAAGTACAACATCAATTCTAACAATACCTCCCTCTATCATGCATAAGATAATGGGAAGATCGAGCCCTTAAATAAAACAATCTCTAACATTATGTAGAAGCTATATGGTCAGAAAAAGAAAATTTTTCTAGACAAACTCCCCAATGCCCACTAGGACAACCAGACGACAAATCAAAATTCCAACCAAGTGAACCCATACTTCATGGTATTTGGAATGGAGGTCGTCATACACATCAAGATTCAATTTCCTTCATTAAACACAACTATCTATGACTAGGAAGCACCAGATAAGGTATCTAAAATTTGTATGACTGAATTAGAAGCATTAATGAGAATAGGATTTGTTCCCTACACAGTCTGGAAAGGCATCAGAACAAGATAGCATGAGATTTAAATAAGAAATTTCTCTATCTTTCTTTATTGCGAGGTGACCTGGTTTTGGCCTTGAGAACACCAATGATATCAGGTAGGAAACCTCCAAAGATTGAGCACAAATTGGATGAACCACAATTCATTCATAAGGTTTACCCCAATAGCCTGTATTCTCTGGTTTCTCTGGATAGTGAGCGTATCGCACCTCCCAGAAATTCCAAATTCCCCAAGAAAATCTTTTCCTGAGTAAGCTATGGTCTTACATGACCTTAAACTGTTATTTCATGTATCATATTAAAATGATTTACCATCCCATATGACAATAAACTGCAAAACCGTCTGACATCTATGACCATTATCAAAGATCTATATGGTCCCTCATGACCTTAAACTATTCCGTCATTTCCACATGATGTTAAAATGTTTGATTCATCTAAACTGAACGATGTAAAACTACCCAGCATTGATCCTGCATAATGTTAAACTATGAGTAGAAGATATAATGGTATGGTACGAGTAGTATGACCTTAAACTAAGATCTACCCACCGCCACCACCCCTCAAGACTTTAAACTAAACCTTCAAGAACTACATGTGTCATGAGTCCCATCCTCAAGGGATATATAAGATTGATCAGATGCCTCATCTTGAGCCCATCACACAAACTCTTCTCTTTGACTACCCCCTTGGGTGAAGTTCTCTTGGAGGACCTGGCATGGTGTAGTATAGGCTTCTTTGGCCCCCACTCATTTCAAGATTATGATGATCCCACCATGTTCCCCTCCACGTTCTTCTATCCTCGAATGTCCTCAAAGCACAACACTAAATTGCATGGCCCCTTTCAGAATAATGTATGGCTTGATTCCCATACTCATGGGATACGTAGAAACACCCGGTCATTTCATTTGTAGGCCCAGCCCCAAACATCTGGATCTCCCAGTCGAAACACATGGTGTGAAGCATGATTTTTCCTCATTCGTGACATGTTCATAATTACCACACCATTTATCATTCTCCATGGAGGTATCCACTACGTTCCTCACCCCACATGATGTTAAACTGAACGTGCATACTTATGATTCTCTCATCCCCTTTATTTGGGTCTCCAATAGCATTCACATCCTATAGGACCCCCGATAAGTGTGGATGCTTGGCCTAAGGGCTCTCTTTCCATTTTGGGCCAACGTCCTAGAGGATTTTGAATGAAAATTTTACAAATGTCCCGCATTTCAAATATAGTCAGCAGTTGACACTCATTTTGTGTTCCTATTTCAGGTCACATGATGTGGATACTGCTCTTAAAACACAGTCAACAACCATTGACCATCATTTTCACCATCCCTATACGTCCCAAATTTCTGGTACAAAGATTCATTTCATCCTAATATCCCTTCAAATGTCAATATTCCACAGTCAAGAGCATTAGTCTGGTCAGGGTTGACCCTACCCGATCTCCTTCCCTAATTGTCATACCCTTATATGTCGGGGAGATCCTAATCATATTCCTTATTTCCTACACTGAGCATTTCTTGTGCGGGATTAAGTGTTTTGGTAAGGGAATACCCACATAAAGGGTCATGTATCTATGGTCTGAGCCTCATGACCTAAAACTAAGATCACCATCATCCTCATCGCAAGACGTTAAACTGCGAAATGGTTATGACTTCCCATATTAGCTCCCTCAACCTTTTGGGCCCCCTAGCATATGTTCTCATTTAGGATTGTATGGTGTGATTTGGGCCTATGTCCTCATTCATGTCGGATTACACACCAGGCCATATACATTCCATGTTGAGATACCTTTCCCCTAACTATTTCCATGCCTCATGATGTAATACTACACTCATAGAAGTACGTGTGGCTTGATTCCTATCCTCATGGGATACGTAGGACCACTAGGAAATTTAGTCTTTGGGTCCAGCCCTATTTATTAGAAACCTCCTCAACATTTATCCTACTGGCCTGGGTTCTTCAAGAAGAGGGGCATGCATTGTGATGTGGGCTTATGTCCTCATTGAAATTAGGTATGTAATAACCACGCCTCATAACTATTTCTCATGATATCTCTTTGTCCATTGTTCTACACTCTCTCTTTGATTGAGCTGATCTTGAATTGGGCCCCTCAAGACTATTTGTAAATTCACCATTGTTCCCAGGAGAAATTTGGTTCTACACCTATAGCATTGGATTCTAGATCGACATGTTATCTATCATCCTCAGGCATCATGTTCCCCTTAATTGTGCTTTTGTCATCTTTCACATCCAAAAGGGACTTTGAACGACATGGATGTTATGCCCTAGGGCTCTCCTACCATTTCAGGACAACACCCTCGAGTATATCTAATGAAAAATTGATAAAAGTACAACGTTGTGAATATGATCAGTAGTCGATGCTCATTTTGTGTTCCAAATTTAGGTCACACGATAAGGATATTGATTTTTTAACGTGGCCAACGTGTATCCCCCATTGTTATGCCAAACCCATCAAGACCTAAATTTCCATTTCATGATTCAAATCCTTTTCAACCCTATCATGTGCATGTAAAATTTTGACACTCTTGGTACTATTCCTTATGGTGAATTTGCATGTTATGAGGAAAAATCCATGGGGAGGAATCATTCTAGGCTCCGCACCGATTTCCCCTTTGCATGTATTCCATGTGTTGCAAAGACCTTATCCACAATTGTTTCCAACATAAAGTGTATCTCACATGGGATAATGGATTTTGTCGAGGTATGTGCCCATTTGGAAAAGTCACTTCTTATGGTCTGAGCTCTAAGTCCTTAAACTAAGATATCTCCAAGTCTTTGTTTCATGACCTTTAACTACACAACACTTTCTAAAACTACATATGGCTTGATTCCCATCCTCATGGGGAATGTAGGAACACCTAGACACATCTCCAAGAGGTCCAACCCCATATTCTATGATCTTTTCTAGCTCCTTGTCCCGACATTTCTTCCCCATAATTTCACATGGTGTGGTGTGGAACTCATTCTCATTCACATCGGGTATGCTTTATGATGCAGTGTGCATTCCCCTATAAAACATCGTCTTATCTGTATGTGTCTTTACTGAAAGAAGTTAAAATAAAGGTGGTGGTCCAATCATATGACCCCTAACTGTGACATTATCATCCTGGATGCTCAATGAAAAATGACACTGCTTTGTGATGTCCTTACTCAATGGGACATCATGTTTGGTATCAGTTATCCATAATTCCACTTTTCAAGTCCTATATATGGCTTTATTCTTGTAGAGACACATGGATTCTCCATCCTATGTTTGTCAATTCACAAAACAAACACACACATAAATCCTAAATAACAAACAAGATCTATCAAATGACACTTCTTTTAGTATGTGGTCCAGACCCACAAGACATTATTTCACCTAGCTTCGGTACCCTACCTTGATGCTTCTAGAACTATGTATGGCTGGATCCCCCAAATCATGGGGCATGTAGGAATGCTCGAGAACTTTGCCTCAGGCCCATCCCAACCTTAATTTTTAGTCCCTCAACCTAAAATCTCCCCAGGGATCCCATGGTGTAATAAGAACTCCTAATAACCTCATTCACGTCAGGTTTTGTAATTACAGAACCACAGGTGTCTCCCCCCTGCCTTTCTATCTACTGTCTAATCTGTAATAACTTTAATCTAAGATCCACCCATCCATGACGTAGGAAACTAAACTGTGTGACATTTTATAGAACTATGTGTGGATGGATTACCATCCATATGGGATACATAGGAATGCCCAAATATTCCATCTGCATGTCAAAACCTAAGAATCATAAATCCTATTACTTTTTCTCCCATTTGGCTCAAACTCCTTTGGAAGGATGTGGTGATTCAAGTACCTCTAGGGACCTCATTCGCGTCAGGTTTTGGGGCAACCATAGCATGTTTCTTCCTTGTATATTTTCAGAATGGTACGAGTTCTATGAACCTAAAATAAGATCTCAAAATGAGAATTATCTATCAGGTTTGACTAATTCACCACCCTGCGGGAATTTCATTAAATCGGGCACCCCCTTAATGGTCAACTCTATTATCTTTAGCTAGGAGCAGGTGACCCTAGGACCCTTTTCCTCGGAAAGGGATTTGACTCTCTGTATCTAAAACATCTTTTTTTCAAACATAACATCATCATGAAAAAGATCCAAAATTATTGAATATTTATGTAGACATTCTCTTGTTTTAGGTCCAGGCTTCATGAGCACTTTTCTGGCATCATCAACCTCTTCCATGTCTGATGGTACCCCCTTACGGCTTGGTCTCACACCACATAGGCTCACCTACCGTCTTGGGCCAATGTCCCTGAAGACCTGAAATCACATTTTCGACAGATCCTATATTTCAAACATGGTTATCGGTCAACCCTTATTTTTCTGCCTGCTTTCTAGGCTAATGAAAAATGAATTCTATATATCAAACATGGTCAATAGTTATCCTTTATCATCAAACGAACATCATTTCAGTCCAAATATCGGGTTTCATGATTCACATCTTTCCCCTTCCTTTCATTCCAGTGGTATTCCAACACACCCTATTTTACACGACCACATTTCTATGTGTGTCAAGAAGGTATTTCAATGATTTTGAAGACATCATTCACCTAGAATTTCCCCTGATATGTGCCTCCTTATACCAGGAAAGTCCCACCATTGCTCTTTGTTTCCCACATCAAGCACAACTCACGTGGTCTTAGTGGTTTTGGTAGGATGTGTACAGGTATAGCCATACCACACAAGATTTTCGCCCCGTATGACTTTAAACTATTATCCCATAACTATGTGCGGCTTCATTCCCATCATCATGGGTTATGTAAGAACACCCACACATTAACCTAGTGCCTAGAAAATTTTTTATTTTTGGTCCCTTGATCTAAAAAACATCCCCCGAGGATACGTTGTGTGGTGTTGACTCCTTATTTCCTCATTCACGTCGGGTTTATAGCTACTGCATCACTTACTCCCTTTTAAAGATCTTCCCTTTAACACTCCATCTTACCGTGAGATGTTAAACTACATGATTACACATGTCTATGATGCATGACATTAAACTTCGGTTCTACCCTGAACAAGTTCAGGATTCCCCATGTTAATTATGGGACACATCATCTTCCACGCCAAAGAGGATTCCCCCTACCTACATTGGTCTCTGACCACATTGTGCTCCAGAACAATTTTCTTCTTGGTTCCCATCCTCATGGGATACATAGAGAAGCATGAGTAGTTTTTCTTGGGCCCAACCCTTGGTCCGTTGAACTATGTACAAAATCCTCTCCATAAAACATTTAAACTATGTTTCTATCATCCTTATTAGTATGGCATAAAACTATAGAGCACCCTAGGTCCTTACCAGAGAGGTGTTATTCTCATGTAAGTTTAATCCCTAATTATACTGATTCTTTTACCTAATGTTCTTTCATCACGGTGGCGTAACTTCAAGAGTTCTAAACACCATTCGAGCAACCCATCACTGCACCCTCCATGAATTGTGTTTCCTTTGTTCAAACCCTTGTACTATTTCACATATAATGAAACCCCTTAACATTCCAGATTCTTGGCCTATGGCTCACCTACTGTTCTGGGAAAATGTTATAGAAGATTAATGGGAAACATTTCAAGTTAGTCTCATGTTTCGAACATGGTCAGCGGTCGAACGTCTTTTTTCATCCCCATTTCAGGATAACACAGTAAGGATACTATGTTTCGAAAATAGTCAACAATTATCCTCCATTGTCGCCCACACCTTTGTGTTATGAAATTTGGTTATCATAATTCAAACTTTCCACTCCCTTATGTTCATATTGACTCTACCGCCCCTAGAATTACCCCTCTCATGTACTAAAGAACATTGGGAAAAGGGAAATTCGACTATTATGGGAAATTAATTCTCCTGTAATGCCTCCTTTTTTTCCTACAGTCCCATATTGGTCATTTATGTTCTGCATTATCAGATATTGGCGGTAACTCCCACATTTAGACAAAGTAATGATATAACCATCCCTTTTCTCGTGCATCAGGAATGACCCACATGAACAAAGGGGTTGATCACTAGATATTTCATGGATGTGATGGAGATTTTGCTAACAAAATGGTTAATGAAATTCATGCACAAATTCAGTAGTTTTATGAAAAGTATAAGTATCATTTATAAAGTGCACACCAATCACATCGCCTAGGGGTTGGCCCCTACCATAGATGGGTTTACCTCTTCAACGGTGTGTTTTAGCTCCCCCACATTCTAAATCATGGATTCCAGAACATTATTCCACCATTTGAGCTCCTACTATTCCGTGACGGTGACATGGTGTAGTTTGTCAGCCTCAATCTGGGCCTGGTTCTCTTTGGCTAGGATAAAGAACATATCTTTAGAGGCTCACCTCATCTGTCCTTAGACCTCTTCCAGCCAGGCTTTCAGGAGCGATATGAGCCCCAATTGTGCCTAGAGGAATGCAGATTTCTCATTCTCCAACACCCTCAAATGCTATATCTCATGTTCAGCCTCTTAGATCCTTTGAATATTAACTGACCTTCTCTATTTCTAGCTAACATTGAGATTGTGTGCATCCTCGTGCACCCTCTCATCATGGTTGTCCTAATTAAGTTCATGGGGGAGTTTGGAATTTACTCCTCAAGCACATAGTTCATATAGCCGAGTAAGAAGCCTCCCAATATAATCTATATATTATTCTTCTGGGGTCTCAATGATAATGCACCTGATCAGCATAAATTATTGTCGACGAACAAAACTTTTATCCTCTTCGTCGAAAGTAGTTTCATCTCAATCCCATTGGTTGGCAGGTTAATATACGGGAAACTCCTCCAAGAGATCTGTTGCCAGGTCTTCCTCAGGTTGGTCTTTAGCACTGGATTCCACTTTGATGACATTTACCCAATCAATATTGAACTCTATCCCTGAGAAATATTTCCCACCATTGTTGACCTTTCATAGGAAATAATGGCTTAGTCATATAGGGAACTCGACATGATAGGGAGTGGCACCTAGACTCGAAGTGGTGCCTCGAGTCTTCCATACATTTTCATTATTAACATATGCACCATCCTAGAAACTGTGTAGGCAAAGGTCGTGTTAGCCAGTTCGAATGACCGAATAATGGGTATATCTCTAGAGTGTGACACTTAACCTGTTATGTCGCTTAGTCTTTCCTTGGGTATACCATCCCTAGGAGACCAGGGTGCAGCCCCCCATATATGATTGCGGTGTCCATGAATTCTAAGAAGGCCACCCCTACTCGTCCATCATCGCTAGACTCTAACACCATCATCTCCCTGTTTGGGGGCGCATGTGTTGGGTCCTCTGCAATGGCCACACATTAATCCTCGTTAGCGAGAGTGGCTGAATGAAGGTTCTAATTTATAGGTACATGTCAGTATAGAACAAAGTAAAAGGCAAAAATGGATGTTGTGCCTTGAATAAAATTGGATACTTCTAAGGATGTGGTGAATTCACCCAACCCAAGGATGGTATCTCACCTTCTTTAGGAAAGGCTTCCTAGTTGGTCCCCTCCATTTCTCAATTGAAGTATCCCATGTTAAATTATTCCCACCATGATACATCTACATTATCGAGAATGGGGAAATTCTCTTTCAGATGACCTGTCGTCGATTCTGTAGGAGTAGTCATATTTAGCAGCACCCTTTCCAAGGGCGACATCAGTCGTATGTCTCCACGGTAATGTATTACCTCCTCTAGCTCTATTAAAAATTTTATCCCCTCAATAGGGGTATCATTGATGATGCCTTTCATAAATCTGATATCCCCTAGTGACATCATATTCATGTTCAGGCTTGTCCTTAAACTTTTAATGTTGAGTTATTGTTTTCTCTTTTCCCAGTCTTTCCATGCCTCTGGGAAGATGGTATTGGAGACGATCGATACTGGAAATAGAAATGTCCCAGTATCTTGGGGGGAAATACTAAAAAATCACCAAGATGATTCTCCTCCCTCCAAGGACCTCCTAGATGGGGCCACCATTCCAGGAACTACCTCCTCACCCTTATCATATCCTATCAGCACTGGCTTCAGATTTGCCGGTTCATGGCCGGACACCCCTGCTGTTAAAGCTCCGCTACCTTGGAAAATGCCTGCACTACCATCCTGACATCACCCCATCACCACTACCCATTATAATGGTTTTGGAACCACCTTGTTGGCTTCGATGGTCACTTGCTTCAGCATTTCACTAGGGTAGGCATCCTCCCAACTCTGTGTGTACTCGTGGAACAATCCGAATACAGCATCTGTTGGGGGGGAGCTCCTTCAACATCATCACATACACTCTTTTAAACATCAGATAGATATGTCACATCACACACATGTAGTTCTCATGGCGCACATTAATGTACACTGGGGGAGTCAGTCTCTACAGGGAACGAAATTGTCGGGCGAACAGGTGCAGAGTGTATGGCTCACATATGGGTTCTCAATCTACTCACGCTACCGGCACACGGTCGTTAAAGAATAATAGATACGATCACTTTTCTATTGTATCTATTCCCTCATCGGAATAAGCCCTAGTTGGCATGGGGAATGGAGGAAAGATGAACTGCTCTTCTTGCTAAATCTTACCCAATGTGGTCATAGTATCCAGCTTCAACGGGGCGCTTCCCAAAATGTTCAAAATTATTGGATGAAAATGTATCCCTAGTGGATAAATGGGTTTAAGGTATTCATAACCCCGATGTGTGCCATGATCCAATAGTAGAGAAAGTGGAATGGAATTCCCAATCACATAGACCTATTCCCCTCACTAACATGCCAAAGAATATGGTACAAATTTTCCAGCACTAGTATTCCCCGATTGATGCGGTTCACACCGGCTAGTTGATCCACCATGATAATTGTTCTTGCTATCATCCCCCATGTGGGCATCTCTTTTGGGTATTATCCATCCACAGAATAGTGTTGAGATAAACCCTGCAAGCCTGACTATCAGTCGCTCCTCAATCATGATACTATATCCCCATAACTTCCACTGTCTATCTTCCAGGATCTGCTAGTCCGAACCCCCTTTACCCTACTAACCACCTCACAGACAAATAGGGAGTCTCACGGTTAGTGTTACCTCTTCTGAGGGGAAATTCATGAAGTAACCAATCCAATGCATGAAGTGGATGTCTCAGGTGTTCTGTTCATCCTCATCTATGGTCGACACAGGCCTCAACAATGCCATCACCAAATGCGTCATTTTATCCATTTCTCCACAGGAATTTGTGGCCGGGAGGAACTCATGATACATACCTCCCAGGATGTTTCTGCTAGAAATCTGTTGTAGGTCTGAGAGGCTGCTGCTAACCTCCCCATCATGCAGGTGGAAAGTGATGGAATCTAGAGACCATCGGCTCAACAACTCCATTATAAATTCCATCAGTTGGGAGACACAAAATAGGGAGGCCCAGAACGCTTCATTTAGGCCATCTCACCACCTAACATTCTCAAACTCTTAAAAAGATTTGATGCCCAGTAGGCCCATGCCCAATCATCTGTGAAGTTTCCACCATGGCACAAGTCCCAACTTGTGATCCACCCTTTTTTTGTATTTTTGAGCTCGGCCTTGTTGATCGTCTTATATAGGTGTGGGGATGTCTCCTACTCCATTTCCTTAAAATAAATGTTGTTGACATGATTATAGAGACAATGTGCTATGAATAAGGTATGATCTTTCCTGATGCACCCATTCATGGCCTTATTCCACTGATATTTCTTGGGGGTACTCCAAAACAAGTAGGTTGCCTCATCTTTGCTAGTATTGTGAATTAATACTTCATCCCCCAAGATGAAATCATATAATGGAATGTGCTTAAACAATGGATATTCCCTTTTCACCACTTTTAGTGCTCTGTTAGCGATTTATGATTTGAAGTACTCTAGATGTACACGCCTATTTATAGGTTTTCTTCCAAGGCCTCCCTCTGAGAAGCATCAACATGAACCTCTCACACAACCTCCATAGTGGCCATTGAATATATGGACCTTGAGAAAATTGGGTATGAGATAAGAGATTCGATAAAGAATTGTTCTCAAATACCCTTCATGAAGATTCTTTGCAGAGATGATTGAACCTCCCCAATACTCCACAAAGGAGATGGGGCTTTGGGCTACATCGCAAAGCAAGCAGCGGATCACAATTCCCTAGTTTGCTAAAAAGGATTCGTGAAGCAACATAACAAAGTCTTTGGTTCACTGAATATTTCTTAGAGAGGATCATTCAAGAAGAAAGTGTGAGAACTATCGTTAAAAATATCTAGATGCATAAAAAACACCTATGAGTCCCTATATATATGTTCTAGAGGTGCATGATTCACGGTGATCCCCACACTCTTCACGGAACCCCTGGCATTGTGGCGAGCCCACGCTCTTTGTATTTCCGATGTTCTTCGCGGCGAGCTCCGCGATCAGCACATCACCCCAAAGTACTTCGTGGCGCCCTTCACCCCATGGACCATGCCCACTTTGCAAAAAACCCCTGGTGAGACGGGAAAACATCCTCCCATAGAAAACTAGATTTACCCCATCCTTCATGATCCTTTGCGAGTTCAGTCATCTCATTTTCTTTGGTGTCTTGCCCTCAGAATTCGACCCTCTTCTCCCATCGGCTCCAATTCTGAGTGGGGAGGGCATTTTTTGGCATAGAAAAAGGCATCCACCTCATTCCTCGGATCAACAAAGAAATCAGAGGAAGCATCCTCCCTGAACAGGTCAAAAGGAAGCTCAAAAACCTGTCAAAATGTCCCTGTGCAAAGCACTTTGTGCGGCCGGTGAATTTCTGTATGGATGCCTATGCGAGAGGATTCGTGGCATCCCAACTTTGTGGTAGTCCAACGACAACTAATGTCCCTCTGCGGCATCAGGCCCCTTCCACAACAAACTCTATAGTGGATGCATCGATGAAGCTCTAGGAAACATCACGCCCCTCCATGAGGCCAACGGGGACCGACAGAGTGATGCCTTTCAATGGTGTTGCTCACCTCCATGGTGATTTATGCTCCCCTCTGACCAAGTTTTCCTATATATATAAGGATCCCCCTCTTTCAAACCATTGATACTTCAACCTTTCAAGTTCCCTGCTCTCGTTTCTCATAGAACTTCACCAAACCCTCTAATGGATTATCTTTGGTACTTTTCCATTGCGATCCATACCACTTTGCATTCTTTTCAGAATCCTCATTTGGTGGAAATTCCCATAGTGAAGGCCTATATCCTTCATAGAGTAAGGGGTCCCTTCGAGGTTCTTGAGATTTTTCGAAGCATAGAGCCTTCGCCAAAATCTCCCAAAACAAAGGGGTATGTGTTAAGGTGAACCCTTTCTCCCTTAAGGGAGGATCTTCGTGAAACCTTGGCCTTTCCCGAAGACCCCCATCTCTGCGAAGCCCCTTTCCCTTGGAGATCCCATCCTTTCTGGGTAGCCTATTCCCTCCACAAATCCCATCCTCTTCAAGAAGCTTATCCTCTTCACGAAGCACATACTTTTCACAAGGCACCTGTTTCTAAGACTGAACTCTTTACAAACCCCTTTCTTGTACGACCCTCTAGGATTGTATGATGTGATTTTAAGGTCCCTTTTGCGGTGAATTATGTTGCATTTATTATCCTTATGATTGTTCACTTAGGCACACTAATGGATATTTACTCTTTGCATAGCCAGGCTAATGTGGGCCCCTCATTGGATCACTCCCCAACACCCCAATTCCACAACATTTCCAGTTCGTTGCCTTCAGCAAGGGTTAAATCATTCCAGTTACGTAAGTCCTAGGGGTGCGGAGTGAACCTGCATCATCGTAGCTACAGAACATTAAATTGCCAAGCCCCAGTCCTCATCGCATGACATTAAACTGTATCCTCACCTATTGAAATATACGAGGGGCACCCCATCTCAAACATTCTCTATGCTCACTCATCTCCACAGGAGTGAGATCTTCGCCGCATGGAATGAGATCCTCTCTACTGGAGTAGCGCCTGTCCGTGGGGGGAGGAAAACCATCTTGGTGTATTCCCCTACCTTTCTTATGGGAGGTAGCACCCCTAATCCTCCTCTTTTCTTTAGTTCCAAAGACCAGATGAGAGATGGGCATATGGACATTCATTACCCTGCCCCTCTCCCTCTGGGATTTGTCTCCACCAGGCCTCCATCATGGAGTAAGTACCAAGCTCCATTTCCCTGGGCCGCTAACAACACGTATGCCCATGTTTCCACTTTGGGCCTCTAACCACGTGTAAGCCCCATTCCACTTCCTGTGGTAGTACCTTTCACGACATGATTATTAGTTCTTTTACACCTCGTGTTTCTCAAAACGAGCATGATTCGTGTAGTATTAGAGTAAGCATCGACCATGACATCCTCTTTGGTATTCCTTAGTGCGTAATCCCATCCCATTCCGAACTATGTGGACTCTGATCCTTGTCTCCTAGGAAAGGTACGTAGGTAGCCTCCTTGAGGTTCAAACCCAACATTTACATGTCCCAAAACCTTCACGTCAGTTCACCTTTTCCCCGGATGATGTTAAACTACATCCACCGTTCTGAACTATGTGGACTTTGATCCTTGTATACTAGGAAAGGTTCATAGGAAGCCTCGCTGAGGTTAAATCCCAACATCTACATGTCCTGACCAATTCACATCTATTCACCTTCATCCCGCAAGACATTAAACTGTATGACCCTTTTCATCCTACATGATGTTAAATGGTACCGACTCAAACTACGTGGGTTTTGACCTTTTTCTCACAGACAAGGTATGTAGGAAGCCTCCCTGCGGTCCAACCACAATCGACGTTAAGCCATTGTGTTCCCCAATCGATGGAAAGTAATCATGTTCCCCAATCCATTGCTAAATAAATGTACCCCATCCAGTCATAAGCTGTTGTACCCCATCCGGCGGTAATCTATTGGAACCTCAACCAGTGTTATGTCATTATCAACCCCACATGAAGGTAAAACATTAAAATATGAAATAAATTGGTTTGACCCCAATCTCCTAGATAGGGTATATAACGACCCATACTTTACATACATTGTTAATACGTCAAAATTGAAGCACACTTATTACAACATATTACAAAACCACAAAGGACCGTATAGGTATAGTTTCTTTAGAAACTGGGAAACATAAACAACTAGTTCATAAATCTTCTACAGTGTCTCCCATTTATTTCATCATATCTAGGGTCCCTTTTAGCATATTCTACATAATATCCATCTTCCTGACCTGGGGAAAAGAAAACATAAAAGGGTGAGCTCAAATTCTCAGCAAGGGAAAATAAAAGAAAAAAAAATCATATCATATCTTTTTGAAAATCATAACCTTCAAAAGAGATCATAATATCTTAACATGGAACAAATCATAAAAGTGAAAATGAGATCCCCATAACCATAACATGAATTTTGAAACTTTTTGGCATGCGCACATAATCATGGAAAATCATTTCTTGTTAGTCATGACTCATTTCCATGACTATCTTAGTGGACAAAGTCCCTTTCTGAACCGAGTCACCCTCGTTCCAGTCCTGTTTCACTGAACCGGTATAACCTACCATTCCAGCCATGTCTATCTCATGAGATATAAAATCTTTACCCAATTCATTGAAGTGAGATATAGGTCCCACCCATCTTATAATGAATCCTTTCTTATGTGTGCCACATAATCATAAATCATACATCATCGCATAACACATGTAACAAAAATGGGATTCTTGAAACATCATGACATCATAAAACAAATCATATAAGGTAGATGACTTCATAAAAATAATTCCCTCACAACATAATCAAATCAATGTAATAATAGTGATAAAAACAGAACCCTTTATTATCTTAGATGGAAAATAATTTTGATAAAACATTTGAACTCCATTCTTGAGGAAAATATCCTTTCTTCTTCAAAAACACTTTTCTTTTCTTAACAAGTCATACAATTATAAACTAAAAGAAGTTGATTAAAAATAAACTTGAAAACTTGTAAAGGAAGTTTCTTGGAAATAATTTTTTAAAAATCCATTCATTCCGTATAAGTTAAAAAAACATTCTTCGTACTATTGTCGGAAAAGTTAAAAAGTACCTCGTACGAAAAAACGACAAAAGATTCCTTTCACATTCTTTACTAAAAACTCACCGAAGGGTAAAATTGGATTTAAACTATTGTAAGTGGATGGAAACAATATTATATATTGAGGGAACACGGATGTGGATGATAAAATACACACCAGTAAATAATTACGAATAAACAATCTCGGATAAAAATGAGATTGTGATATTTCCCTTACCTTAGGTCCGATTTTCTTTGTACGTGTCTGAAGCTCCTGTATAATGGTTTAAATAATGTTATTGACTTATTCCAGAATCATACATATTGATATCATATCATATATGGTCATATTCTTAGCTTCTTGTTAGTAATATTTCATTGTTACTTGTTACTCGGGTCATTATTGCCTTTTGTTCTTATGCATGTTTTGCCGAATAAATTCTTATTCTTCTTTTAAGGTTATAGATACCTTATATCCAGAATGGTATTAGTGTAACATATATCATATTTATTCATTCAATTCATTTATATAATTACTATGTAATGATGATCATGTAGAACGAGTCGCATCACATCGTGGAGACGGTATTCCGTACGTACGCACGAGTGATGATATCGTTCCTATGATCTTGGAATTGTATTGGAGTATATATATATTATTTCAGTATCAATATTACTTTATAATAATCATAAATAGTTACTCATTACACCATTATACCCATCCTTGTAATGTGGTGGTGGAAAATAGATTACACCACGGCGTGGAGAAGGTATTCCGTATGTATGCACGCGCGGTGATTTCATTTTTCCGTAGGATGGATAGAAGGTGAATTAGGGTTGTTTAATATTTATAATAACATATCAGTATGTAAGTAATACTGATGTTATTACTTTATCATGAAACAACTAAAGAAGAAGAAGTTGAAGAAGAATGAAATTGAAAAGATCGGTAATGGATATTACCTCTTCTTTGAAACGCCTCATTGAATCCTCCACTTAGGGAACTAATATTGGTCTTTGAAGAAGACCAGGACCTCTAGGATTATTCTAGGGAAGTGGAGAGGAGAAAATGGCAGGGGTTGGCTGAGCTTTAGTGCTCAAATTGGTGTGAGGAGGAGGGGGATGAGGTGCCCTTTTATAAGGGAGGAGAGGGGAACCTTAGGAATATTTCAAAATATTATTTTATATTAAAGTCAAAATCGTTTTATAATGGTTCCAAAGGGTCTTATTTCGAAGCTAAAGTGGGGATGGGTCGAAATCCTATCAACCAATATGATTTTGACAAGTTTAGGGTATTATTTTAACCTTATCAATTAGATTTAACTCTAAGTTAAATACTTTAACTTTTACCATGTCTTTTTGTTTTCTTTCACTATATGGTTAATACACTTACTATAACATGCCAAACGAACGCGAAATTTATCTTTATTAATATATATATCCTTATCTAAGTCATTTGGCCGACCCTTAGATTTTTAGGAATAAAATAACAATTAATAATATAATATTTTATTTAAAAACTATTTTGTGTCAATTTTGACACTATTTGATATATGATTTTTGTGAAAGTCATAACAGAATTATATGTTCGAACCAAGTTGATTAAATCATCACTAATATATCATAGTAACCTATAAAAGTAGTGGAATTCATAAAAAGTCTCAAATTACATTTATTTTGGTGTTTATAACATCAATTATGTCAATCTTTCATAAATAAGATAATTACTGCATAATCATTGTGTCATAAATAAATTAAATTATTTAATATCTAAAATTTATAAATAAAATACCATTATGTAGGAAATCTTTTTAGATTTCTAATGAATATTTATTTTCGAATTTATCTTATGTATAACCCCATATTAAAAATGATTTACGTATTAAACTTTGATTTTAACTATTTTAACCCTTCTTTAAATAAATTAATAATAAATGTCCTAATCTAACTCAAGTAGGCCTAAATGGTCATATTTTATTCATAAGCTTGTTTATGGTCGAATTACACTTATCCAATAGAATTAGGACATGTTTTAGGGTAATAGTAATATCATATTTACCCTTAGTTACCCTATTTACTATTAATCGCAGTAAAAAAAGTAAAAAGTTACTATTCACAAAAAAATTATTTTTATCTCATTGAACCACATTTTACTTACTGATATCAACCGTGTCTGTCGGATTTTCGAAATTCCATTCACAGAACCGGTAAAATTATGTTTTATGCAAAATTCAGTTTTTAACCTACCACTTAGTGGTTTCACTATTCATCAAAAATTGAAAATTTTCAGAAAAATACCAAAATTTCACCCTAGGCTAATTTAGGTATTCCGAATCCAAAAATGAAGTCCATTTTGAAGAATAAAATTTATAAAATTTCAAAAGGTGGTTATTACTATTCATAACGGCTATTTTTAATAATATTTTAATAGCATATCGTTGTTTAGTGAAACTCGGTATTGCGTACGACGCAAGCTATCGAGGAAGGTCGCGATTTCGTGTAAAGTAAGCCAAGAAAGTGTGTAGTGAATGATTCTTTTGATGATATATAAAAAACAAAATATTACTCATAAAAATCTCGGGTGTTACATTCTACCCCCCTTAAAAAGAATTTCGCCCTTGAAATTCGTCACTTTGTAACAAACAGATGAGGATACTTCTCCCTCATCATATCCTCAAGCTCCCATGTAGCTTCTTCTAATTGGTGGTTCCTCAATAAAACTTTCACCAATCTAGTGGTCTTGTTTCGTAGGAATTTTTCGCTACGATCCAGAATCTCTATCGGCTGTTCTACATAAGAAATATCTTTTTCCAGCGGTACAACTTCTGAGCTGAGTACATGTGAAGGATCAGGTATGTACTTTCTCAGGAGAGATACATGGAACACATCGTGAACTTGAGAGAGATTCGGTGGAAGCTCCAATCGGTAAGCTTCCTTTCCAACACGATCCAGTATTTCAAAAGGACCGATATATCTACGGCTGAACTTCCCCTTCTTTCCAAATCTCATAACCCTCTTCCAGGGAGATATTCGTAAGAACACTTTATCACCCACTTCAAACACTAGGTCTTTTCTTTGGTTGTCGGCAAAACTTTTCTGTCGACTCTGAGCTGCTCTTATGTGTTGTTGAATAGATCTGACCTTTTCTGCCATTTCATCAACAAGATCAGGTCCTAATATCTTTCTTTCCCCAACTTCATCCCAGCAAGTTGGAGTCCTTCATTTCTTTCCATAGAGATATTCATAAGGAGCCATCTGAATACTGGAGTGAAAGCTATTATTATTATAAATTTCCACCAAAGGTAGGTGTTGATCCCAACCTCCTTTGGAATCCATAGAGCAAGCTCTCAACATATCTTCTAGGGTTTGAATTGTTCTCTCAGACTGACCGTCTGTCTGAGGATGATAAGCAGTGCTGAAACTCAACTCTGTATCCAGGGTATGCTGGAGACTTCGCCAGAACTTCGAGGTAAATCTCGGATCCCGATCAGATATAATAGAAAGTGGTACTCCATGCAATTTTACCACTTCCTTTACATATATCCTGGCAAGATGATCTAGAGAGAAATCCTCTCTAATAGCAATGAAGTGTGCAGACTTTGTAAGACGATCAACTATGAACCAAATAGCATTATTGCCTTTGGATGTTTTAGGAAGTCCTGTGACAAAGTCCAAAGTGATGTTTTCCCATTTCCATTCGGGTATGGGTAATGGTTGTAACATCCCCTTAGACTTCTGTCTCTCAGCTTTAACTTGTTGACAAACCAAGCATCGAGAGACATATTCATCAACATCTCTTTTCATGTCATCCCACCATAAGTACTCTTTCAGGTCCCTATACATCTTCGTGCTTCCAAGATGAATAGATAATGATGAACTATGAGCCTCATCCAGCAGCTCCTTCTTTAATTCGAGGATGGGAGGAACACAAACCTGATTCCTGAACTTTATTATCCCATCACAATCAAGGTTGAATTCAGGAACATTTCTCACCTTCTTTTGTAACTCAACATCTTCTTTCTGTGCCTCTTTACTCTTCACATGTATAGATGGTTGAACATTAATTTGAGAAAGATAAGATTTTCCCCCTCCATCATAATTCCAAGATCCATACTTTTTAAATCCATAAATATTTGATCTTTTGTGATCCTCATCATGGATAAACTAGCATGGTCTTGTCGACTTAATGCATCTACCACCTTGTTTTCTTTCCCACGGTGGTAATGGATTGAGCAGTCGTAATCCTTAATTAGCTCCAACCATCTTCTTTGACGCATATTCAACTCCTTTTGTGTGAAAATATACTTTAAACTTTTATGATCAGTATAAATATCACACCTTTCACCATAAAGGTAATGCCTCCAAATCTTTAATGCAAAGATTACTGCAGCCAACTCCAAATCATGTGTTGGGTAATTTTGCTCATGGATTTTCATCTATCGTGAGGCATAAGCTATCACCATATCATTTTGCATAAGAACACACACCAATCCCTTCTTGGATGCATCATTGTAGATCACAAACCTTTCTCCACTACAAGGCAATGTGAGCACAGGTGCACTGGATAACCTTCTTTTCAACTCCTTGAAATTCTCTTCAAATTCCTCTGTCCAAACAAACTTAACTCCTTTCCGAGTCAACTTGGTGAGTGGATTAGATAATCGTGAAAAATGTTTTACAAAACGTCGATAATATCCAGCCAAACCAAGAAAACTTCGGATCTCAGTTACTGTTGTTGGTCTTGACCATCTTTCGATAACCTCTGTTTTTGGTGGATCCACAGATATCCCCTCTTTTGAGATTATGTGACCCAAAAATGCAACTTTTTGAAGCCAAAATTCACACTTGGTAAATTTGGTATAAAGCTTCTCCTTTCTCAGGGTCTTCAATATAATTCTCAAGTAACCTTCAAGCTCTTCCTTGCTCTTTGAATAGAAAAGAATATCGTCTATAAAGACTACCACAAATTGATCAAGATAGTCTATAAAGACTCTATTCATTAGATCCATGAAGATAGCAGGGGAATTAGTAAGACCAAATGGCATCACTATAAATTCATTGTGTCCATACCTTGTACGGAAATCCGTCTTTGGTATATCCTCCCTTTTGACCCTTAATTGATGATACCCTGAACGAAGATTCTCTTGGAGTTTCTTCTTCAATTCCTGCAACTCAATTGGGGCCATTCTATAAGGTGTCTTTGAAATAGGCAAAGCACCCGGTACGAGTTCTATTGGAAACTCAACTTCACGATTTGGTGGAAGACACGGTAATTCCTCCGGAAAGACATCATCAAACTCCCTTACAATGGGCATATTCTTAATCGTGAGTTTCTCACCAACCATTTGAGATAAATAACCTTCATTTAGTGGAATCAATACCCATAAGATGGATGAAATTTCCACTGGAAGGTTATGTTCATCCTTGCATTGATAGACGATCGTAGATTGATATGGAATATGAAATGTGACTTCCCTTCTTTGGAAATTGATATGAGCTCCATGTAGAGAAATCCAATCCATGCCAAGAATCACATAAAATTCCACTAAAGGAAGGATCACAAGATTTGCAGGAAGCACTTTCCCACAAATGTCAATTGGAGAAGAATTATAAACTTTTGATGCGATTGATGTGCCATTAGGTGTTGTCACAGCTAACTCAACATCTAATTGTTGAGGTAATACGGTGATACCCTTAGAAAATTTTTCAGAAATAAAAGAGTGGGTGGATCCAGAATCAAATAAAACATTTTCTACTTTAGAGTGGATGGTAATTGTACCTTTCACCACTTCGTTATCGTACTCCACATCGCTGATAGAAATTGCATGTGACTTTCCTTTGTCATTAGCCTTAAGATTTTGATGACGTCGACCATCATCATCAACCCTTGGATTTGGGCATTGATTGGCATAATACCCCATCTCCTTGCACTTGAAACATTGAAGTGTAGTAGGTTCATTCTGTGTATCCCTTTCTTTATTTGCATCATTAGACATCTTCTTCCCAATATCGCGGCATTCAAATGCCCGATGACCTTCCTTTCCAAATTTGAAACATTTACTTGTCCCTTTAAGACAACTCCCTCCATGTTTCATTCCACACTTTGAGCATAAGGGAAAGCTCATCTTCTTCTCAGTGTTCTCTTTAGATTTTCCTTTGAATTTCATCTTCCTCTTCTTATCAAACCCATGTGACTGATGGGTTACTCAAATCTCTATCTCGACTTTGAGAGCACATCGAACGATTTCCTCGTAGCTATTGAAGTCCCTTATGGCTAACTCCCTTCGAATACTTGGTTTTAAGCCACTAAAGAATCGATCGATCTTACTCTCAGGTTGGATAATAATACCAGAAGCATACCTTGAAAGTCTTGTAAAATTTTCTTCATAGGTACCAACAGATTCATCATCCATTTGCTTCAGTTCAAGAAACTCTTTCTCCATCTTTGTTCGGAGAATACGAAGGAAGTACTTATTGAAAAATAAGTTCTTGAACTCGTCCCATTCCATAGACTCAATTTCATCCCTTTTCCTCGTATTCTTAATAATATTCCACCATTGATCAGCATCTCCTTCCAAATGATACACTGCTAGGATGACTTTATCATGTTCAGAACATTGAAGAACTGAAAATATCTTTTCAGTAGTACTAATCCATTGTTCAGCAACTAATGGATCTGTAGACCCACTGAAAGAAGGTGGACGCTGCCTCATGAAGGATTCAACAGAATGTTGCTCCTTCCTTTGCTCGTTTGGATGTCCTGCATGATTCATAGCTTGAGAAAGTTGTGTGAGCATGGCTACAAGATTTTTCATTCCTGCTCCCATGTCGTTTGGTTGCTCAGGGGGACAATCATTGCATTGCCCATCACATTCCGCATTAACACGGTTCCTTCGGGTTCCAGCCATTGACTAAAACCAAGAAGAATAGTGTGAGCAACACTAATTATAATAGGAAAAACACATAATCAAGGACAAAAATTCACACTTAAGGTATTATCCTAGGGTATTCATGGCCATTTCTAAAACAGTAAGATTGTGTTCTATGCTTAGACTTATCCTTAGGGTTCTTACTAAGGCTTTCACATCCTAGTTTCCAAAGGTTGACTATACCTTTCCTCTGATACCAACTATAACGACCCATACTTTACATACATTGTTAATACTTCAAAATTGAAGCACACTTATTACAACATATGACAAAATCACAAAGGACCGTATAGGTATAGTGTCTTTAGAAACTGGGAAACATAAACAACTGGTTCATAAATCTTCTACAGTGTCTCCCATTTATTTCATCATATCTAGGGTCCCTTTTAGCATATTCTACTTAATATCCATCTTCCTGACCTGGGGAAAAGAAAACATAAAAGGGTGATCTCAAATGCTCAGCAAGGGAAAATAAAGGAAATAAAAATCATATCATATCTTTTTGAAAATCATAACCTGCAAAAGAGATCATAATATCTTAACACGGAACAAATCATAGAATTGAAAATGAGATCCCCATAATCATAACATGAAACTTGAAACTTTGTGGCATGCACACATAATCATGGAAAAACATTTCTTGTTAGTCATGACTCATTTCCAAGACTATCTTAGTGGACAAAGTCCCTTTCTGAACCGAGTCACCCTCGTTCCAGTCCTGTTTCACTGAACCGGTATAACCTACCATTCCAGCCATGTCTATCTCATGAGATATAAAATCTTTACCCAATGCATTGGAGGGATATATAGGTCCCACCCATCTTATAATGAATCCTTTCTTATGTGTGCCACATAATCATAAATCATACATCATCGCATAACACATGTAACAAAAATGGGATTCTTGAAACATCATGACATCATAAAACAAATCATATAAGGTAAATGACTTCATAAAAATAATTCCCTCACAACATAATCAAATAAATGTAATAATAGGGACAAAAACAGAACCCTTTATTATCTTAGATGGAAAATAATTTTGATAAAACACTTGAACTCCATTCTTGAGGAAAATATCCTTTCTTCTTCAAAAACACTTTTCTTTTCTTAACATGTCATACAATTATAAACTAATAGAAGTTGATTAAAAATAAACTTGAAAACTTGTAAAGGAAGTTTCTTGGAAATTATGGTTTAAAAATCCATTCATGCCGTATAAGTTAAAAAAAACATTCTTCGTACTTTTGTTGGAAAAGTCAAAAAGTACATCGTACGAAAAAAACGACAAAAGATTCCTTTCATATTCTTTACTAAAAAATCACCGAAGGGTAAAATTGGATTTAAAATATTTTAAGTGGATGGAAACAATATTATATATTGAGGGAACATGGATGTGGATGATAAAATACACACCCTGTAAATACTTACGAATAAACAATCTCGGATAAAAATGAGATTGTGATATTTCCCTTACCTTAGGTCCGATTTTCTTTGTACGTGTCCGAAGCTCCTGTATAATGGTGTAAATAATGTTATTGAATTATTCCAAAATCATAAATAATGATATTATATCATATATGGTCATATTCGTAGCTTCTTGTTAGTAATATTTCATTGTTACTTGTTACTCGGGTCTTTATTGCCTTTTGTTCTTATGCATGTTTTGCCGAATAAATTCTTATTCTTCTTTTAAGGTTATAGATACCTTATATCCAGAATGGTATTAGTGTAACATATATCATATTTATTCATTCAATTCATTTATATAATTACTATGTAATGATGATCATGTAGAACGAGTCGCATCACATCGTGGAGACGGTATTCTGTACGTACGCACGAGTGATGATATCGTTCCTATGATCGTGGAATTTTATTGGAGTATACATATATTATTCCAGTATCAATATTAAATTATAATAATCATAAATAGTTACTCATTACACCATTATACCCATCCTTGTAAGGTGGTGGTGTAAAATAGATTACACCACGACGTGGAGACGGTATTCCGTACGTACGCACGTGCGGTGATTTCATTTTTCCGTAGGATGGATAGAAGGTGAATTAGGGTTGTTTCATATTTATAATAACATATCAGTATTTAAGTAATACTGATGTTATTATTTTATCATGAAACAACTAAAGAAGAATAAGTTGAAGAAGAAAGAAATTGAAAAGATCGGTAATGGATATTACCTCTTCTTTGGAACACCTATATGAATCCTCCACTTAGGGAACTAAGATTGGTCTTTGAAGAAGACCAGGACCTCTAGGATTATTCTAGGGAAGTGGAGAGGATAAAATGGCAGGGGTTGGCCGAGCTTGAGTGCTCAAATTGGTGTGAGGAGGAGGGGGATGAGGTGCCCTTTTATAAGGGAGGAGAGGGGCACCTTAGGAATATCTCAAAATATTATTTTATATTAAAGTCAAAATCAGTTTATAATGGTTCCAAAGGGTCTTATTTCGAAGATAAAGTGGGGATGGGTCGAAATCCTATCAACCAATAGGATTTAGACAAGTTTAGGGTATTATTTTAACCTTATCAATTAGATTTAACTCTAAGTTAAATAATTTAACTTTTACCATGTCTTTTTGTTTTCTTTCACTATATGGTTAATACACTTACTATAACATGCCAAACGAACCCCAAATTTTTTATTATTAATATATATATCCTTATATAAGTCATTTGGCCGAACCTTAGATTTTTAGGAATAAAATAACAATTAATAATATAATATTTTATTTAAAAACTATTTTGTGTCAATTTTAATACTATTTGATATATGATTTTTGTGAAAGTCATAACAGAATTATATGTTCGAACCATGTTGATTAAATCATCACTAATATATCATAGTAACCTAGAAAATTAGTGGAATTCATAAAAAGTCTCAAATTACATTTATTTTGGTGTTTATAACATCAATTATGTCAATATTTCATAAATAAGATAATTACTGCATCATCATTGTGTCATAAATAAATTAAATTATTTAATGTCGAAAAATTATAAATAAAATACCCTTATGTAGGAAATAATTTTATCTTTCTAATGAATATTTATTGTCGAATTTATCTTATGTATAACCCGATATTAAAAATTATTTACTTATTAAACTTTGATTTTAACTATTTTAACCCTTCTTTAAATAAATTAAAAATAAATGTCCTAATCTAACTCAAGTGGGCCTAAATGGTCATATTTTATTCATAAGGTTGTTTTTGGTCGAATTAAACTTATCCAATAGAATTAGGACATGTGTTAGGGTAATAGTAATATCATATTTACCCTTAGTTAGCCTATTTACTATTAACCGCGGTAAAAAAAGTAAAAAGTTACTATTCACCAAAAAAATTATTTTTATCTCATTGAACCACATTTTACATACTGATATCAACCGTGTCTGTCAGATTTTTGAAATTCCATTCACAGAAGTGGTAAAATTAAGTTTTATGCAAAATTCAGTTTTTAACCTACCACTTAGTGGTTTCACTATTCATCAAAATTGAACGTTTTCAGAAAAATACCAAAATTTCACCCTAGGCTAATTTCGACATTCCGAATCCAAAAATGAAGTCCATTTTGAAAAATAAAATTTATAAAATTTCAAAAAGTGGTTATTACTATTCATAACGGCTAGTTTTAATAATATTTTAATAGCATATCGTTGTTTAGTGAAACTCGGTATTACGTACGACGCAAGCTATCGAGGAAGGTCGTGATTTCGTGTAAAGTAAGCCAAGCAAGTGTGTAGTGAAAGATTCTTTTGATGATATATAAAAAACAAAATATTACTCATAAAAATCTCGGGTGTTACAGGGTACGTTTGAATCCTCCTTGAGGTTCAAACGCAAACACTGGTAAACTTCGTTGTCCCCCCTATTAGGACCCCCATCTCTGGTCCTCCCATCAAGCATTAGACCATCTTGGGATTCAAACCACGCGTAATCCTCAGTATGTCTTCGGGTCGCTGACCTCTGTGTACACCCCGATTTCATGCCCCATCTTAAACTACGTGGACTTTGATTCCCTTCCATGTGGATATGTAGGAATTCTCTTTGAGGTTCAATCCAATCACTCATGTCCCATTAAGTCCTATCTCCCACAAGACTATGTGTTTCGGGAAGGTCATGCCCAAACCCAGTGGTTCTACTTCCTCTGGATCCCATCCATGCCTCCATTCTCACGGGTTGCCTCCTTAGGTGCCCCATCATCACCGCCTCCCTCGCATCGGCTCCATCTCACTCTCCATCCACTCTCAACAATCCATATTCGTTAACATTATTAAACGGGCTACCACATCCCGATGGAATCTTGTCACCTACTATCATGTTGTTCCTAGTAGTAATCAGGTAACTAACCACATGTTATCCCCATTATCAGTGGTGTCTCCTAGGGATGTACTCATCTATTCTACTCTTATCAGTGTTCTAATCAGTCTGATCCCTCTCTTCCAAATGTTAATCTGGCAGCATTCTATATCTGAAACATGGGAAGCTGACAAAAACCTGATATACATTCCTATAACATATAATTCCCTGCATTCAACATGGGATGCATCAGTCTTTTGTGCCCTTGAGAAGACCTATAATTAGAGAAGAAACCTAGATGAATCATTATTCTTGCATCCAGAAATTCTAGTGATGGCTAACATGACTACTACCCAGACCGAAGGTTGCTTACCTGACTTGACCCCTTGGAATGTCCTGACAGAATTAGCATAATTAACCGGTGTCCATGATGATATGGCACTAGGAAGAGTTTCATGAACAATGTCTTAAATATATGAGGGATACCCAGACTAGGTGATGAGATATGAGGAGGAATCCACATATAGAGGAACCGACATCCCATCATCCCATTTCAATCAAGGAGAAAACATCCCTAAAAAAGTGATGGATGTCACCCACTGTTGGAAAGTAGGAATGAGGGGAAACAAACAGTGTTTCCTCCAAAACCGATGGATGTGTGCCCCGAAGACAGAATCTAAAACAACACCAGAGTGATGACCAATAAGTCCCACATGAACATTTCTCATCCAAACGAAATCTTGAACTCCTGAAAGAACAAATAAATAGAATACATGCTTCCTATAGGAACCTCGATACAAAGATGTTGTGATTGTCCCTCTTTTATGTACTACAAAACACATATCAGAAGTGACGAGATATTAGAGTAGAAATTACATCAACCTACTAATAAGGATGAAAGTGTAGAATAAATACAGTGTATATATTGAATCATATCGTGTGGTGCAGGATCACAGACATCCATTTCCTGAAGTTGTTTGTGGAATCGACTCCTAAATCCCTAAGCCACTATGGGCCACCCGGTGTTGGTGGTGGGGGAAAATCATAACATCGTCCCTCACCAATGCCTCCTCATGATACTCTGCCAACATTGTTGCCCTGGGGATCACCCGGATCATGGCATTGCCTCTTCTGTGGTGGTCCAACTACTACCTTTATAGGATGATCATATCCCTGAATCAGAAATCCCCAAGACATGTTACCTTTCTCGTCACAAGTCAAAAACTAGACCTCTCAATGATGACCTATATCCTTGAAAAAACTAGGTTCTTCCTGGCCATGTGGCCAAGTCTAACATAGGTAAGATCTTCTATACTGATTCCCTTCCACTTGATGTTTTCCACCCGCTGTGGATGTCTCTTCTCTATAGTGACCACTACAAGTACTAGTTATTTAGAATAACACACCTAGAAAATATATTTCATGAGAAAATAATCATTTACCTCCATATTGGTGGGGATTCAAAGGGGCACAACCCTTGAACATTCATGCCCTGAAGTAATTGTCTTGGATCATATCTAGGGATTAGCATGTAAGAACAGTAAACCTGGATCCATAGGTAACCACTTTCATGGCCCCCTATTTTATCTCCATAATCTCATGTATCATAGAGTAGTGAAACAATGAGGGGAAATAATCTTCAAGAAATAGATTCTCAAACTCATCCCATGAGAGTGATGACTCTTCAAGCATCTGGGTGACAAGACTCCCCCATCACCCTACCGGCTTGAGAAAAATCCTTGCCTCCTTGGCCACTCTCTAGTCCGCTAGTGTCCACACCAGCCTAAATAGGTGAACTAAAAACTCCAACATATCCATCGCAGCCTTGAGATCTGGATATCCTTGAAACTTCAGTGTCCTGGCTATTTGAACCCACCATGCATGCTCCACATACACTCATATTTGGATGTATTGTCAGTAGTAGTTGTTTCCCTACATGTGGAGGTAATGTTGCTGGTCCACCTAGATGAATGGGGTAACATGATAATCCTTGAACTGAGGTTGTATCAATTGCAACATCATCATCATGAGTCAGACCAGGTAACAAGGCAGGCTCTTTGTGTGGAGGAATCCTAAAAATTGATCAATGATAACTATGGTTTGATGAGAATATATATATATTTATATATATGCATATTTATATATATATATATAAATAACAACAAAATGTGGAGCAAAATAAACTAGGAATGTAAAATAATTGATCTTATATGATGCATTTTCCATTTATCCTTACAACATGTGTCTCACCATGCTGAGTCACTAAGCAGGTAATCAAGGTCCTGATGGATGGATACGTCAGCCTCAACAACATCGCTGGACTCCTTGGCCTAAAAGACACTCTCAAGAAACATTGAAAAAATTTCAATAAACCTAGCCAATTCCTTTTTATGGATCATCCAAAAAATTTCCCAAGTAATAGACCATCCTATGATACTACTTTATAACGACCGAACCCATACCGAGCATGAGTTGAAACTACCCCAAACCCACCACCATTGGCCAGAGGGGGGGAAATAGAGACGGAGGAATAAAAAATCAGGGAGGCCTTTTCCTATGTAGATGTACAAACACACATAGCCAACTCAATGCAAAAGTTTATAAGGAAAATAAAAGTAAAAGATGAAACCTACTATAAAGGCAACCCATATATGAATAGACCCCTAAAATTATGGATACAGTAAAGTAAGCTGAATGGAAAAGTGGAAAAAATTCAAACCCAACTGAAAAGTGCCCTATCATGACTAATAAATGAAATTAAAAAATACTAAAGAATCCCTAATCCTAAAAACACATCTGTTACCATTGAATGTGGTCCAAGATCCTATATCACTATGATCCTCTGGTGACACAATCAGATCTGTCCCTCATTTTCATAGATCACGATACTTGTTGCCATATCCCATATAGGGGTGAGTATAAACATACCCATTAGGATTACCCTAAAAGAAGGGGGAGAATTAAGAGATAATAGAAGAAGTAAAATACAGTGTATAGGACAAGGTAGAGTAAAACTATGCATCTCAACCCCACAAGAGAGATATGTAGGCTCATCCAAACACATTTATATAGAGACTATGAGAAGATAAACTTTTTTTCAAGTCTTTAATACATATTTTAGGAGAGTGGAATCATCCATCCCTGAGAATCTAGACATGGAAATAACATATTATACCCAGTATGTCTTCGCCTCTCCTGGAATGAGAGTAATAAGAACCCAAGGAGCAGGTATTGAAATATAGTGAATATATATATATGCTCAATCCAAAGAAACCCAAATGAAAGAGTAAGGGTATCCCCATACCAAAGATCAACCTTGGATAAGTGTTTCCAAGATTCCCAGAAGTAACCACCATCGATACTCAGTATCCCTATATTTTCTCTGAACTGCAAGTTAATGTGGTTCAAACACCACACCTTGATATTATCCACATGGGCAGGTCTATCTTGCCCTTATGTTTTTAGGTTGTATCTCAAGGATGTATCTCGGTTGTAAAATCTACAATCTTACTTTTGAGTCCATGGTCACACCAAATTACATCTAATCACTGATCTGAAGTAAGAAGGTCATATCACTGTTGAGGACTCATGCCCAGCCCTACTGGAGGGTTCTGCTATAATAAAGGATGAGGACCCATGCCCAGCCCGACTGGAGGGTTCCACTCTCTGAAGGGATAAGGACACATGCACAGCCCAAGTGGAGTTTTCCACTCTATAAATGGTTAAGGACCCATGTCAAGCCTAGTTGGCAGGTTCCACTCTATGAAGGGTTGAGGACCCATGCTCATCCCAACTAGAGGGTTCCACTCATGTTTCGTTGAGGACCTAGTCCTATCTCGGCTGGAGGATTCCACTCGAAAGTCACTGATGACGTTGCATGATCATTGCTACCATCGAACACCCCTTGAAGATGCATCAGGATAAAAACCCTCGAAAGGACATTCCACTGATAATCCTTTCATGATTCCACATTTAATTAGATTATGAATAAATCTATGAACATCCAAATGGAACACATTGTTTTGATCCTTTTACAAAAACATGCGAGGTAGACTATTCAATCACCCCAATCGGATGTCTGATGAAAAAGTTGAAAAATGTCGCATTATGCTCCATATGAATCTCATGGGACCCATACCTCGGTCCAGATACAAAATATATAGATCATGTCATTTTTATCCTCCGAAGAGAACATATGGGTTTGATTGCCTAAAATTATGAAATAGAAACCTGTTGAAAATGATTCTTTTCCCAACAAAGCATGTGAACCGGACCCGATGGGGATTTCACATCGACATTAGATTAAATGCCTGAAAGTATTATTAAAGTGACCTCCAAAAAACTAGGGTAATTGTACCTATGTTTGAATGTCAATCAGACATCGAATATAGGTTCAACATCTGAAATAAGGAACCACAAAAAATAACAATTAAAATTATTATTGATAAAGTGAGCGTTTCACCCCACCTTCTATCTGGATTCAAAAATTAAAATTTCTGAAACCACCTAAAATGATATAGAATGACAAAAGAATCACATTTTTTCATATTTAATGTGTATTAGATTTTTTTCATCAAACTATATGGGCATATAAAGTGCCTAGGTCGAAAACAAGTTGGACCTGCCCAATCCCGCCAGCCCACACTGGCCATCTCGGCCCACCGACCCACAACCCACCTGCAGACATTGACAAGATGAGTGGTTGGTCTCCCTCCCCCATATGTGCACAACCCAAAAAATGAGGGGCCGTTTTATATAGTTTCCGTCTTAGAGCCTCTATATAACTCCACTACTTCGTAGGATCCCAACATTGTCCCCCATCCCTCCAATCATGCATCGTGCTCTGGCCACTGACACCACTTCCTACCATATCTGGCAACCTGTTGGCACCATGGACCTCCAGATGATTGTCACCACCACCATGGACCTATATTCAAATGCAACCTTTTACTCTATCTGATCTTCTCTAACACCTCAACACCCTACTACCCTCTAGCCATCCCCGATCGATAGTCATAACTCTTTCCGGAGCCGCTCCGCCGCCTCCTTCCGTGGGTCGCTAGGACTACTCCGGTGGTTGGAATTTCTAAAAATGGTTAGTTTCAAGATGCTCGGGCCAATATATTCATAGTTACATCCTTTTAATGGTGATTCAGTGGTGTTTCAACATAGAGAGAAATTTAAGTCGAAGAATGGTGAAGAACACAACGCAATATCGGATTCAAATGGGGATCAGGTGGTGGTCATATTCATTTACCCATTGCCTAGATGTTCAAAACAAGGGATTTAAGAGAAAAATCAATAAATAAATAAATATTCAAAAATTGGGGTGTGAAAAACAACCAGAACACCTACCTCAAGAGAGGATTGATTTTGCGCTAACGATTGACCTTTGTTTGATATCACTACGGTCCTTAGAGGAATTGTCCCAAGGGGAGATATAATATTCTTCTTAGTTAGAGGAGAAATTGGGGTTTAACCCTAATTGAATCCCATTACCCAATTATTTGAAGAAAAATATATGTTTTTTAGGGTTTTTGGTAAACTAGACCACCATGGGGAACATAATATGAACATCACACATCCCCTTATTTAATGTTGCACCTATGTAAAACATCCCATTACAAACTCAATGGTTGTGTCATATTTTCAATCTGAGCCCTCATTCTAATTTTATTAGATTCTGTGTCATGGTAAAATAATTATGTTATTTATTATTTATTATTATTTTTCCCATGGTTGGTGTTTTCCATAGAAGTCTCACGCTGGCGAATGATATGCCCCACATTGGGTAAACTCTGTGTTATGGACACAATTATGACCTCCGATTACTGATATAAGCTATGGTTTAAGAGATATCCTATTTCCATTGTGTGAAAATTATAAAATATACTAAATATTTTTATAAAATTAATTCCATACCCAATAGACCTTAGAATTTCAGGTATCGTGAATTCCAAACTCTGGAAACCTATATAGAAAATTTTCAAAGTATTATAGGGCAAAAAAACATAAAAAATGCAGATACATTTTTTCGCATACCAAACATGTGAATACCTTCACCATGAATTCTCTTAAAATATGGTGATATACTAAATTTCCATAACAACATATTAAGTACATTAACTATTCCTTATTCCTTACTTAAAACATAGGATAGTGGATATACCCCTTAAATCCAAAAATGTTGTAAATTCCAACAATGATGAAATAAAAAAACCATTAATTAGTTCCATTTTTGTCAATAATATCCAATTTACATTATACAAATCAATATTATACCTATATTAGAAACATTTTATTATGGTTTATCTTTCCCTCCACCATATATTTTCCAAAACATTAAACTTGAAACTATGTCATATTTCATGGTACAATGAAATTTCAAATCCATAAGGAAATAATATTTTAGTACATTCATCATATAATTAATAATTATTATAACCAGTAAATTTATAATAAAATATTAAAATAATATATTTGTTGAATAGGAAAATTTATCATTCATCATAATCCATGGGAGTATCATAACGTGATCATTATCTAGTAGCATTATCTGTGGAATATATTAATTTTATGATTGGGAAATTGATTCACATAGTGTCTCATATTGATGAAGTGGAAACATTATGAAACGAAAATTGTTTTCATTACCTTGAAATCATGAACTTGTTGTCATTTTTCTATACCCTTATAACAAACACCCATTCCCTTCAAACATTTACCCAGGTGAATCTTTCCACAGATATCAAATGTGAGAAAATCCTTCTTTCCCTTTTCCCATTATCCATATTTTTCCACAACTTTCACTTCTTCTATTACTTCCCTTCAAATATGTAGGACTCAGATAATTATTTACTCATCTTATTAACACATGATACTAATTCCTTATACTATGAGAATACATGGGAGACTATTTTCTTTGAAAATGTTGGATTAAGACCCTGAAATAAATTATCCTTATTACTCTTTAGATCATGGGCATTGGAGGAGTCTTCATTCTTTATGAATGGCACAATTTCTATAAGATAGAATATACTATATTAGAATATAATGTTATGTATTTTGTATAACTCTAAATATGGTATAGAACATAACACATATTTATGCATCATAAATCATAGAATAAAAAACTATGGTTACTGTAGGGGAATATTTACTTTTAAAACCATCATAATGGTTTGTATATAAAAGGTGAATTATCCTAAACATATCCCATAGGAGTGTCAAACCAAGATCATAGTAAGGCTCATTGTTGTGTACTTGGTTACCCGAGTTGGACTCGGAACACCTTTTCTGTGTTTTCACCCCTAGGTACATCTATGTCAGAACCACATCAACATGTAGTATCTAAAAATGTATGTATTTCTTAGAATACACACATAATCTCTACCTTGCAACATTTTTAGGATGTTCTTCTATACTCATCCTCTATGTTTTTCTTTTTGTATGGTTCCCTATTATAAGTTTTGTAAATCTAATTTCCAAAGCTGTTTATGAATTTCCACTAATGACAATTATAACAACTTGACCCCATAATCCTAGATCTAATAAATTGTTTTTTAAAATTTTCATGATTATAAATAATCAAATCCCAAAGTGCATATCAGTTTGGCAGTCTTGGAAAATCGATTACATTCACCAACCATACATTAAACATAAAAAAACTACAAAAAAATAATTCTGTGAGATTTGCATTATTATAATAGATTTACCATGATTATAAATCATAGAAAACTTATTAAAATACTAGGAAAATAAAACATTTGAAATGGGTGAGCTCATTTGCTCAGTAAGGCTAAAAAAATATAGCAGATGTTGTCATAAATAAGTATAAACATTTAAGGCAAAGTCTAAAAGTAAAACACATGCCTTTTTAAACATAATAGTTAGCATAATAAGGAAATAATAGTTCAATTAATTCCATTTAAAAATTTACATATATATTATACTGGTCGAATAATCACATTAAATATCAATAACTAAATTCATAATGGGGGAATACCTAATGTCAGGCATCATAACCATTCTTTCAAGTCCTCGTTCCAATACCATAAATAACCATACCATCAATGAATTGTTCCCACACACTTGTTTGTCTCATGATACATGTCGATGCAACGATGGGATATATTAGGACCCATCTATAACTTAGTAGTCCAATGCATTCCTCTTTTTAAAGGGGTAAAACATAACTAAAACATTTTTATTTACACTAGCATAAGAAATGCTTAATAATTTGTCCATAAACCATGAATGGTATTAAAATATCACATCCATAGTCGAATATATCATACACCTTTCAATACAATATAAATGATTGTATCATAATAAATCATCCTTATTTAAAAATAAAATCCAACAAAGGATGTTGACATAGATGAAAATAATCTAAAAAACTCATTAAAATTCTTTGATAGAAATATTCCTCTTTAGATTGAAATCATTTTTAAGTCACATAATTATAAAAGAAAAATTTATTTTGAAAATAACTGTATAATATTATATGGAAATACTCAAAATGATACTTCCTAATGATGGAATAAAGTAGCTATGTGGACATTATAAGTTAAAATAAAAATTCTTTCCTTAATTTGCCAAAAATGTTATAAAGTACCTCATTTGTAAAATGTTGGAAAAATTAATTTGAAAATATTTTATAAATATTGAAACAAATAAAAAAAATTTAAAACCCTTTCAACAATTTTTTTATTAAATTTTAAGAACCATGTATGTTGATGACAAATATGTCCTAGTAGATATTTATGTATAAAAAAATTCGAAAAATAATGACATAGTGAAATTAACCCTTACCATGTAATTTTATTCAGTAGAGTGTATGTTAATATCCTATATAATGGTTAAATCATGTTATTAAATTATTCAAGTACCAAATAAATATTTATAATATCATACATGATCCTCTTATATAATTTTTTAAATAATATTTCTGTATTTCAATTGTTTCAGGTGTTAACCGCAATGTTCTCATATGTATGTTTTGTCGTGTTAGACTAATTTTGTTATGAATAGGATGTATTTTATTTACATCCATAATTATAAAATGTTCATAATTATTATTTTTAATCATCATAAAAATTTTATAATCATTCCTTAATGTTTAACATTGAGAATGAATCTCACCGCATCGTGGATACAGTAGGTTGTATGTACGTACGAGTGACGATATCATTCCCTTTATCATTATATGGCATGTAATTGCAAAGTATATTAATTTTATAGAATAATTATCATGTTATAATAATTTTTTATATCAGTAATACTCATCATTATACACATCCAAATAATGTAGTGTCTAATAACAAATTACCCCATAGAGTGGGAACGATAAGTCATACGTACACACGCACAATGTTATTGTTGATAATATGATGGATAAAATGGTGAATATGGTTTTCCCATGATTATAATAACATATAATTATATGTATTATACTAGAGTTATTACTTTTTTATGGAAACAACATAGAAATAGGAAGTAGAATAAGAAAATAACTTTGAAAGATGTGATAAAAATAATTACTTCTTTTTTGTGTATCTCTTTTTATTTGCAAAAAAATGAAACAATAGAATGGATTTATGCCCAATGTATGGCCTATAAAATGTTGTGAGAGATGTTGGGATAGTAAATGGGATGTTTTTGGATGAGCCTAATGGTTTTATAGGTGTGAATAAAAGAGACAGATATGTCCCTTTTATAAGAGAGGTAAGCGACACTTTAGGAAATTATCAAAATATTAAATTAATAAAAATTAATTTTCAACACTAAATGGAAACAAAGTGAATTATTTTGAAGCCACGATGAATATGGCTCAAAATAATTTTAACGAATAAAATTTAGATATGTTTTTATTTTTTTTTTAAACTCATTATTTGGATTTATCCTTATTTAATCTCTTTAATTTTAATTATTTTAATAATATTCAAAATATTTAATGGTTGTAAATATTTAATTATATGGTGTCAATTGAATGTAAAGGGAAACGTTATAATATTTTAGACATTATAAATAATACTTTGTAATTTCTAAATATTTTAGTGATTTTTAAAAAATTTAATAAATTTTTTTTATAAAATATCAATATTGTCAATTTTGACACTACTCATTAATTTGAAATTAAATAAAATATTAATAGAAAGATAACTTATAAAAAAAATTAATTCACTCTTATCATGTAATAGTCACCTAGTAAATTCTTGGATCACTTCAATTATGTCAAATTATATTTATTTTAATATTTTTAAAATCCTTTTTTGATATTTCTATTAATAAAAAATAACTTCTTTACTATTGTGTCATTATTTATGGTTATTATTCAGTCCTTGAAAATTATAAATAAATTATTATGATTAATATAATGCTATTATATTTCTAGATACTATACATGTAACGACCTAATGTTTTATAAATATAAATTCATCTCATATAAATATATCAAATAATCACATTAATCACAACATAATGAACTACAAAGTGCTTTGTGACCTTTAATCATTATATATTCACTTCTGTATTTGGAATTTTTTAAATCTGACATACATGATTACGATCAGTAAGTTATATGGAGTTCGATAAGAAAAAATTAATTTAGGTGAATAGTAACCTTCTCTTATGAATAGTAACATCCATTATGAATAGTGATATACCCTAATGAATATTAACCTTGCCTATGATAGTATTAAAATAATATTAAAGTGAAATTATGATGTATTGATATTTTAAAATAAATAAATGATAGTTTTAAAAAAAGGTTTTTAATAATAAATTATAAATATAATTAAATATTAAATTAATCATGTATAGAAATATTTATTTGAAAAATGGATTTCATTTTTGGATTCTACATGTCCAAAAATGGTTTGGGTGATTTTTTGGGATTTTTCTGAAATACATGAATTTTTTATGAATAGTAAAATACGATAATTTACGATAAATTCTAAATGTAGGATTTATTGATTCGTTGATGATTATCTGCCGATGTAAGCCCAATTGGTTCGAATTCAAATGCTTTTATTAATTTTTTTTCATTTAATCATCACTACTTCAGGTCATGAGGGAATTTCATAAACTAAGGATTAAAAATTATGAAAACCCTCCTCTCCTCCACTATTAAAACCCCCCTCACTGTCTCTTCTCTTCACTACTCACAAGCCATGTGACTTGCCAATATTCTGCCTAAATCTCTCCAAAAGATCCTACCCCACTTCCATGGCCCCTAGTCTCTTCAAAATACTAAAACCTCTCCCCTTAAGAGGTTCTCAAAGGAGGTAGACTCAAGAGGTAAATTCCTCTTTCCAAATCCTTAATTTCTTTTAAGTTATTTTTTTTCTTTCCTCGCCTCCCTTCAGTGAAATGGAATGAAAAATCCAGTAAAATACATGTACTATAATTCTATTATGCTAATGGTATACTTCATTATCTTATATCCTTTCCCCATCGTTTATTTGAAAGAAATGGATGCACCGTTGTAGATGTGGTAATTTAGTGCAGTCAAGGACAACAATTTATCAATTTCTATTATCAGTTTTAATTATTGTCATGAAACCATTTGTGTTATGGTTGAAACATAATATTTTATATGTAATATATCCTTGTTTGGATTTTGTAATCCTTTTTTACTAATGGTATTATGTTATAAATCAAAACATGTTCATTGTAATCAAACCCACCGATTAACCAAAACTGTTATCACTATGGTTTTATATATAATATTTTGAATTTAGTATAAGTATCCAAATTAAAATTTTAACAATGAAATATTTTTTATTTTCAATAACAACATACAATATCTATTCTAGACAATCACTTTTCTCATAGGTGTTTATCCAAACATGAACCGGTCATTAAAACTAAGGAAGCAAACAAACCTAAATAACGAAATTTAGCATTAAAACCTATCAAAAGGGTCTTGAATGAAATAAAAAGGGTTAAACTAAATCAATTACATATATAATAGTTTCTGTAATTATTATTTAATAAACCTAATTTGTTTATTCCGGTCATTAATAACAAGTAGAGAACACTACATGATTTTAGGTAAGTGATCATCTCCATTTCTCTCTTAATCAAGGTTTTCCTCTATGATATGCCTTTTATACGTAATCCCAAATGATGGGGTATGTTTTTTCACCCCCCACATACTACCCTCATGATGTATAAGTGATGTTAAATCCTGTTCCTCTCTCATAAATCCCTCTTAGTGATACCTGACACCATGCCAATAAACTGTAACGAATTCTACCTGATTTTTTTTGTTCTTTTTGGTTTCCTTATCTTTCTTTATATCAAAATGGAGTTATCTTAACTGTTTATGTACATATTATAAATGTTTTAAAATTTTAAAAAATTCATTTACGAAGACCCATTCGTCACTCGCTTTCGGGGATATACATGTTTTTAAATGATTCCCTCCGTAGAACATTCCGATAAGAAAACCTATTTTAAGGAAAAATCCCTAAAACATTACCCATCATAAAGTGAACCCTATACTAAATTTTAAGATACCATTTTCTTTATAAAATCACACTTTCTATTATGAAAACCTTATTGGTTAAATTATATTTCTATATAAAATATTTTCTTATTTTCTATTTTAAAATCTCTATAGTATTTTCTTTAAAACCACGCAAAAAAATGATTTCGTGCTAATGTTTATCATATTCATTACTTATATGTTGTCACTTATGTTTGAAAATAAAAAATATATAATACCTATTTTACCTTATAATCATCCTTGTATGTTCTAATCCCTTTATTTCATAGACACTTTCATGATACACTCATTGGTTATGCTTTATGTCATGATTGTGGTACCAAATTCTTTCAATGGGTATTCTTATTTTATGTATGGTTGATTATGCATGATTATTTATGAGGAATGAATATTCATGAAAATGTTGATGTTTGTGCGCCCAGATAGCGCTTCAATGCATTTGGTAATGTCAAGTCTCATGAGATGCATTGTGAAACGTGATTGAATGTTACCCTTGGCTCCTACTAAAATGGGAAAAGGGATTGGCGGTTAGCCTTGACTCATACTAAAATGGGAAACGAGATTGGAAGTTAGCCTAGAACTATATTAAATACATGTTTTATGATTCTAACTCATTTATATGATTTCATATTTATATAATACCATGATTATATGATATTATTTCATATATTACATGCCTTAGATATCATTATATCATGCCTCCTAACTCATGTGCTTAAGATATATCCTTATGCTTAATACCTTATTGGGATTTTATCTCATCCCTTTGATCATGTGTTCCCCAAGGTACCCTATGCAGATGTATGGGGTCAAAGGATTTTAGGAGCTCTTTATGGATATTAAATAAAGAAGTGTTTTTTATCCCTATGTTTTATGTTTTATGTACCTTTTGTTCCATGACACTAGAATTAATGATCATTGGCTTGTACACTGAGGTATAATTATGCATAAATCATATAATGTTATATGTAAAAGTTTAGGTTCACTATAGTAGGTATCATAGGATGGTATAGTTACATTTGGAGATTATGAATAACGCACCCTAGTGGGAAACTTAAGGATGAGACTACGTATAAGAAAACATTCCTATATTTTGGTGAGTATTGTGCAAGTGGTTTATTAAGAAAATAAATCCATGTCTGGATACGCATAGGTAGAGGTGGATTTGGCACAAATTTATCTAGGGGTAAAACTTGAAAACACTCCTTTGAGCTATACTCAAATAGGAACTGATGCACAGTAATGGGCCTTGATGCACACTTGTTTCTGACACTCCCGGGAGATATGCATTTTTAGATTCATAATATTACTACGAACCATTATTAAGGGAACATAAAAGATCCTATTAAAATATAAATTAGAATATATATCATTAATAACATCGATTGTGGCATAGAAACACATAAGATAAAGAGATAAGTGTAATTCGTAAATTATCCCTTTAATTTCATTAGTTTCCCCATTATGTCATACTCATTCCAAATTTTTTGTATTCTAGCCAATGGCTGGTAAATTGATGAATTAGGTTAACAACCAATGTGGAGGGAAATGTGATAACTGCCAAAACGAGATCCTCAGACAGATTGGAGCACAAGATGTACATATCAAGATTAGGCCAAAACAACTATCCAAAATGACGATTAATAATTTGTACTTGGTTGAATGAAAAATGGATTCAAGGAAGAGTAAGATGAAATATCATGAAGTTTCATCTGATAAAGTTGATAAGGGAAAGAAGATCTGGTTTTGTTTGTGCAACAATTATGGAAAGAGGCACCAAGTGGAATGTCATAAAGGGACTCGAGTGTGGAAAGAATAGGAAAAAATTATCCAATTTCCATGACAAAATGAATAATGTGATGAATGGAAACAAAGTTCCATATAAGGAATCGTACATAGTTATATGTCATAAATGTTGATAAATTGGATATTATCCAACACGATGCCCTATTGCAATGGAAAAGAAGCATGATGAGCATCAACAATCTCTATAATAAATATAGCACTATATGTTTTATGATATGGTGGATAATGTTGAATAAATTACATGTAACATTAATTCAATATAGTGTATGTCGTAATGTATTTCAATTCATGTCCTATTAGTATATCTTTCATGTTTTCTATATACATTGAGTCCCCACCTAAAATGATATTATATCATTAGGGAAATCTTCTTTGAGTATTTTATAGAATGTTTATGTTTGTAAGAATGTTGTTATTGAAAATATTATAAGTCTCCCTTGGGTTTAATATGAGGGAAAATGAATAATAGATAGACTACACCTCAAGCCAGCTAAAAATCCATGAGCAAAACTATCATATGCATGATCTGGAGTTGGAGGGTGTGATCATTGCATTAAAAAATCTAGCAGCAATATCTCTATGTGGAGAAGTGTGAGATATATACTGACTGTAAGTGTTTCAAATATATATTCACACATAAATATCGTAATACTCAGCAATGAATATGGATATAGCTCATCAAGGATTAAGACTGCTCAATCCACTACTATCCCAGTAAGGAGAATAAGGTGGAAGATGCTCTAAATAGAAAGAATCATGCATCTATATCAATGATGATAATTGAAAAGGATTCAGCCTTATTAGATTTTCAAAGCATGGACATGGGAATTATTAGGGAAGAATATCATCATTCCACTCTCAAATGAATTCTCAACCATCCATGTTGGAGAAAATAATGGATTCTCAAATAAAGGATGTGGAAATTATGAAAAGGGTGGAGGGCATTAAAAATGGGAAATCCTCCAATTTCCAAATTGAGGAGGAAGGAGTAATAATATTTGGGAAAATATTATATGTACCATCCAATACAGAGATAAAGAAGGTTCATTGGAATGACAGACATAGCTAAACATTCTCTATTCACCTAGGGAGCACAAAGATGTATCAAGATCTTCGAGAGAACATTCGCTGGGACAATTTGAAAATAGAGATTGTGGAATATACATCAAAGTGCCTGGTAGTTTAGAAAGTTAAGGCAGAGAGGAAAAATTCTAAGGGGATCATCAAAACACTACCCATAAGAACATGGATGTGGGAGAAAATTACCATGCACTTTTTCACTGGACTTCCAAGGAAATCCAGAGGACAAATTATATATGGGTCATTTTGGATCATCTTAGAAAGACAACTCACTTTATCGCGATTCTAGAGGACTTCTCATTGGATCAACTTTCACAGAGTTACATAAAAATGTGGTAATGATACATGGAGTACCACTATCTATTATATATGATCGTGATCCTAGATTCATCTTAATGTTCTGAAAATGTCTTCAAAATGCTCTAAGTACTGAACTGAACTTCAGTACGAACTATCATCAACAAACTGATGGCCAATCTGAGTGGACTATTTAGACACTGGAAGATATGTTGAGGGAATGTTCTATAGAATTCAAAGGAGGATGGAGGCAACATCTTCCACCGGTTGAATTGTCTTACCACAACAGTTTATACTCAAGAAATTGAATGGAACCATATGAATCCCTTTATGGGAATAGGTGTAGAACACCGACATGTTTGGATGAAGTTAGTGAGAATAAGCTTCTAGGACCTAAAATGGTTGAAGAAATGGTGGAGAATGTAATAACCATTCAGCATCATATCAAGTAGCCCAATGTCGACAGAAACATTATGCAGAAAATCAATGACGAGTCTTTGAGTTTAAATATGGATACATGGTACTTCTACACATATCTCCTTGGAAGTAGGTGACTAGGCTTGGAAAGAAAGGAAAGTTAACCCCCAGGTATATCAGACTCTTCGAGATCCTTGATCAAGTCGGAGTTGTGGCCTATCGACTGGAACTTCCACCTACCTTGTTGAAATTACATGATGACTTTCACAAAGTACATATCTGAACCTTCACATGTAATCTCTTTATATGTGGTGCAATTGTAGGATGATCTATCCTATGTGGAGAATCTAGTGAAGATGTTGGATCATATAGATAAAGTTCTACATAACAAGACTACTCACCTGGTCAAGGTACTATTTTGGAACCATAGGTACGAAGTGGAAACATGGGAACTGGGGGAGGCAATTAAAGAAAAGTACCCACAATTGTTTATTTCTTATAATGTAAAATGAAATTTTCAAGGTGAACATTCATAAGGGGAGAAGAATGTAACGATATAATGTTTTATAAATTGAAATTACTCTCTTATAAGTATTTCATATAATCACATGAAATCAAAACATATAGAAATATTATGTACTATGTGACCCTTAAACATAATTTTTCCACTTCTGTGTTTGGAATTTCGAAAATATGAAATACACAGTTGTGATCAGCAATTTATTTGGAGTCCGATAAGAAAAACATGGTTCTTGGTGAATAGTTACCTACCCTTATGAATAGTAATATACCCTTATGAATAGTGACATACCCTAATGAATATTATCCATACAAATGATAGTATTAAAATAATATTCAAGTGAAATTATGATGTACCTATATTTTAGAATAAGTAAATGAATGTTTTAAAACTGGTTTTTTAATAATAAATTATTAATTTAAGTAAATATTAAATTAATCATTTTTAGAAAATTATTTTTAAAAAATGGATCTCATTTTTGGATTCTACATGTCAAAAAATGTTTTGAGTGATTTTTTGGTATTTTTCTAAAATACATGATCTTTTGATGAATAATAAAATACGATAATTTACGATAAATTCTAAATAAGAGATTTATCGAGTCATTGATGATGATATACCAATGCAAGTTCAACTGGTTATAAATCACATGAATTTATTACTTTTATGGCCTTATATTCATCACAATTTATGATCATGATGGAAATTAATAAACTAACGATTAAAAATTTATTAAATCCCTCCTCTCTTCCATTAGAAAACCCCCCTCACTCCCTTTTCTATTCACTACTCTCAAGCATTATGCCTTGCCAATATTCTGCCCAAATATCTCCCCAATCACCCCCCCATGTCCAAAGGCCCGTATTCTCTTCAAAATTACAATACCTCTCCCCTTAGAAGGTTCTCAAAGGAGGTAGACACAATAGGTAAATTCCTCTTTCCAATTCCTTCATTTCATTTAAGTTCTTTTATTTATGATTCTTTACTAACCTCCCTTAAACCAAATGGTATGATTAATACAATAACATAAATTTACTAGAATGATATTATGCTAATTGGACACTTTATTATCTTCATTCCTTTCCCCATATTTTTTTGGAATGAAATGAAAGCACCGTTTGAGATGTTATAATTTAGCACAATCAAGGCCAATGGTTTATCAATTTCTATTGTCATCTTTAATTCTGACCATGAAACCATTTGTTTTATTGTTAAACCATATTATTATATATTTAATATATCCATGTTTTGGTTATGTAATCCTTTTGTACTAATGGTATTACGATATAAAGCAAAACATGTTCATTATAATCAAACCCACTGATTGAACAAAATAGTTATCACTATGGTTTTACATATAATGTTAGCACTTAAATATAAGTAACCCAATTAAAATTTTAACCATGTAATCTCTTGTATGTTCTATAATAACATACAAATTAAATTCGGGACAATCACTTTCACCATGACTGTTTATCCGAACAAGAACCCATCATTAAATCCAATGAAGAAAACAAACCTAAATACAAAAATTGAACATTATAAAAAATCAAAAGGGTATTGAATGAACTAAAAAGGGTTACACTAAATAAATTACTTGTAGAATAGGATCTGTAATTATTAATAAATAAAACTAATTTTTTTTAAATTCATTAATAACATGTGGAGAACACCACAGAATTTAAGATAAGGGATCCTCTCTATTTCACTCTTAATCAAGATTGTCCTCTATGATATGATTTTTATGCATAATCCCAATTTTTGGGGTATCTTTTAGAATCTCCTCTATACACCCCTCATGATTTATAAGTTATGGGAACCCACTTTTTTCTCTCTTAAATCCCTCTTAGGTATTCCCGACACCATGCTAATAAACTGTAATGAATTCTACCCGAACCTTTTTTGTTCATTCATGTTTCCTTATCATTATTTATATCAAAATGGAGTTATCATATCAGTTTATGTACATATTATAATTTTTTAGTTCTAAAAAATTAATTTATTAATACCCTTTCAGAAATATATTTTTTTTGGATATACATGTTTTTAAATGATTCCCTCCTTAGTACTTTCTGATTAGAAAACCTATTTTAAGGAAACTTCCCAAATATATACTCAATTTAATGTGCACTCTATCACCAATTTTTAGCCACCATTTTATATATAAAATGATAATTTTTATTAGGAAAATCATATTGGGTAAATTCTTTTTTATATATAATATTTTCCACTTTTCTATTTTAAAATCACTATAGATTTTTCTTTAAAACCGCACAAAAAAATGTTTTAATGCTAATGTTTATCAAATACATTTTTTATATGTTGTCACTTTGAAACAGCTTAATATGTTATATTACTATTTTACATCATGAACATCAATATATATTATAATCCCTTTCTTTCATGGACACATTCATGATACGCCCATTGGTTATGCTTTATTTCATGATTGTGGTACCCAATTCTTTCTATGGGTGTTATTATGTTTACATATGGTTCATTATGTATGATTATTTATATTGAAAGAATATTAATGAAAATAGTGATGTGGGTGCACCATTATAGTGATCCAATGCATTGGGTAAAGTTATGTCTAATGAGATACGATGTGAAATGGGATTTACGGTTAGCATTGACCCATACTAAAATGGGAAAAGGGATTGAAGGATAGCCTTGACCCATACTAAAATATGAAACGGGTTTGGTTGTTATCCTTGACACATAATAAATACATGTTTAATGATTCTTCTACATTTATATGTTTCCATATTTATATGATCCCATGGTTATATGATAAGATTTCAGAAGTTCCATGCCTTGGATATCATTATGTCATGCCTCCTAACTCATGTACCTAAGATGTATCCTTATGGTCATTCCCTTAACAGGATTTTAGCTCATCCCTTTGTTCATGTGTTCCCCAGGGTACCCTATCAATATGTAATGGATCAAAGGAATTTAGGATCTCTTTATAATGTTTAAATAAAGACGTGTTTTTTTAGCCCCATTGTTTTATGGTTTATGTACCTTGTCTTCCGAGACACTAGACTTAATGATCCTTGGCATGTAATCTAATGTATAAATATGCATAAAATCTTGTAATGTTATATGTAAAAGGCTAGGGTATCTACAATACATAATCTAATTTAGCTCTAGTTTATCCCAATATTTAAATTATTGAACTTATAAGAAATGAGAGTGTGACACTGTGTCACATTCTTTAATTTTAATAATATTTATGTCCTTTTCATGGAAACGTGTCCATTAAATGATTCAAAATAGAAAATTATGATATATTTAACATTATAATAATAATTTTTTCTGAATTATGGATTTTAAGGAATTATATTCTTTTAAGAATTTTAAATTATTTAATAATTCGTTCTTTATTTTAAAATCTCATTTATGTCAATTTTGACACTTTTTATTATTTTACTTTTTATAAATCATAAAAACATTATTCCAACATAAAAAAACATTAAATCATTCCTAATATGTTAATTTTGACCAAAAAATTCATCTATGGCATAAAATGTTTCAAATGGTATTTCTTTTCATAATATTAATATCATTTAATTGATTATCCCTTTAATAAATCAATTAATACAAAATCATTATGTCACTATTTAATTTTATTATTAATTTTTTTAAATTATACATTAATTACCATATTGTAGAAACACACTTTATATTTCTAATTAATATTTATAGACAGCTATATTACTCATATAACCTCATTTTAAAAATATTTTTCTTGTTATTAGCAAAAGTATAACAGAAGTTGATTTTCATTAAATATAATATTTTAAATATAAAAAATTCATTCAAGTGGCTCCATGTAGTCCCAAAATCTCCCCAAGTATTATTTTGGTCGAAACACACTTAACCAATGAAATTAGGTAATTGTAATTTTATTTTTACCTTTAATTACCTAATTTACCCTTAATCGCTGTAATAAGTTTTTTTACTAAAGTTATTATTCATGTTGCCCAAAAATAAAAGGATTCTATGTACATAATTTGGAACAAATAATTCCAAATATGGATTCCATTTTTCAAAATTCAACACATAGATATTTTAGTAAAAATTTTAAATTAATCTCGTTGTTGGAATGAAAAACATGTTTTTAAAAGATAAAATATTACATATGATTGTAATGTTTTTACATCAAAAATAAATGTAAAATTAATGTAAATGACCAAAATTATACTAAATAATAATGGTCTGATAATTATAGAATAGTATATCCTGTCTTGGGACCAGCTAGATTTTGAGTTTGAAAAGCTGATGACCAAGGTACCGAACACTCAGGTCTCATCTTTGTCATGGAAATTTTATAGGGAAGAAGGCTCTGGTGATCTTAAGTTACTCTTTTATGATTCAATTTATGTTGGTTTGCTGATATTGGTTGGTTTTTCAAATTTTTTGTGTATTGTACTCGAGTAAGGTTCTACTCTCAGGTTGGTTATGTTTAAATTCTTGCGCTTCCAATAATCACTCCATGCAGATTTTCTCTAGATGGGGATTAGAGCACGAAATCTTCACCAGAGATTGCCTTTTGGATTTGGTCATTGAGAGTTTATGGCTTTGACATCGGTTCCATGCCCGTACAATTTTCTATGGTACTGATCTTCTAAGGGTCATTCTCTAATGAAGGCTTCAAAATGGTTCAACTACTGGGTAGGAGTTGGTCCTAAGTTTTTTCTTTTATGTTTTGGTTGTTCTGTCATTGGTGTTGGATCCCATGGTTTCTCACTTATCCTTAAAAGTGTATTGATAATAAGAAAATTACTTTTCAGTCAATCAGCTTCCAAAGTAATTTTTTTATCCCAATTCCAAATAAAAATTTTATTTTGTTAAATATAGTAAATAAAAGCGTCAAAATCTATATTTGAAATTGGTGCCCCATAAGATTAATGTTAAAATTATATGGAATATATAAAATTAAAATTGTCGTCAATTCAATTTATAACCTCTAATTTACCATCAAGGTTTAATATTATATTAAATAATAAAATTTTATTAATATATTTTTGTTTGGTAGAACTGGGCATTGCCTGTAACACAATCCGGATCTTAGTTCTGTGTAGAGTAATATTTACATGGTGTTGCGTAAATAAATATTTTCAATCTTGGGTTGTTATTAATATTGTGCTCAGGGATTTGATAAAGGAAAATCTATATTAAAAGAACAATAAATTTAATTACTAAATTAATTAAGTATCACTCTTAGAGAATATTGTCACCATTTAAGGGGTATCTGAGGACCATTCTATGATAGAGGAAATTCCGGAATGTCCTAGACCATCATCTTTAATTGTGATCTGTAAATTAGTTATACTAGTTTGGTATTACTATTTAATTATGAAAATTTTATAATGAATTTAAAACCCACAAAAAAATCTAGCATGGAATGATGTTAATTTTTTTAGAACCGTGAGTGTGAAGACAACTTTAATGATTTAAAAAATTGTCTTATCACCACACTAGATGTTACACTGCCTTCTTGAGTGGTACTTTTTTTGGTATACACTGATGCTTCAAACAAGGGTTTAGGATATTTTCTAATGGAACGGGATACCATTATAACCTACACATCAAGGTTATTGAAATTTTAAGAGAAGTATTGTCCATGACATTATCTAGATTTGGCTATAGTGATATTTGTGTAAAAAGCTTGATAAATTATCTATATGATGAAAAGTGAGAAATATATAATGATAACAAGATCCTAAATAATATATTCAAATAGAAGGATCTTTACATTAACTAGTTAATATGGTTATAGTTTATCAGAGACAATTAATGCTCAATCCATTACCATCCAAGGAAACAAAATAAAGTAGAAGATGATCCTTGTTAAAAGGATCAAGTAATTTTATTATTGATGACAATTGAGAATGATCCAAAAATTTTATATTTGAGAATGAATGATATGGGAATAGTAAAAGGATATTAATCCCACCTTGATAAAATAAATTCTCAATCATTCATTCTTGATAGGATTATTAGTGCACAAAATGTGGATCATGTGCTACAAATAATGTAGTGAATATTCTGGAAATCATCTTTTTTAAAACAGGGTATTAAATCTTGGAACCCAAAATTGTATCCCTTCAAAACCAAAGTTGAAGAGGAATATTCTGGATGATGTGAATAGTATATCCTTACCTATTCATGTTGGGATGAAATTATATGTATAGAGATCTAATGAAAATCATTGGTGGGAATAACATGAAGAGAGATATTACATTTTTTTTATGTCGATACATGGTATGACAAAAAGTGAAGGCTTAATGACATAAGTTTAAAGGTAAGATGAAAATGTTACCCATAAAATTTTGAAAATGGTAAAACCTAACCATTTACTTCAATGTAGGAATACCCATGACACCTAATGGGAAAACAAAAAATGTGAGGTAGTTGGTCGTCATAGAAATATAGAACAGTCCAATACTATTAATGACTGCATCTATCTTGAAAAACTATATAAGATATAAATTATATAATTGGTATAATTTAATAGACTTCTACTCTATATTATATCTGAACCTGATCTGAGGTTTACCTCAAGGTTATAGAGAATCCTTTGGCGTGTTATGGATATAAAACTCAGCTTTAGTATATATTATCAACAACAAACGATTTGTCATTATGAGATTATAATTAAAACTATACAAGACATGTTGAGGTATTTTTTATTGTATTTCTATGGATTTTAGTAATTTCACCACCCCCTAGTCAGGTTATCATATTCAAATATCTTCTATTTTTGTATTCAAATTGCCCCATATGATGATCTATATGCGAAGTGGTGTTGGACTTTGATATGCTAGGATGGTGTTGCAATGATGAAGTTAAATAGACCTAATTTGTCCCAATAGACAATAGAGAAGGTCTAAACAAATCAGTTTCACATGAAAATTGTGAAAAGTCAATATAAAATATATGAATACAATCATCGATATGGAATATATTTTGAGGTCAGAGATAAGGCGTTTCTTCCTATTTTAACATAGGAGAAAGCCATGAGCTATATGAAAAATAGAAAGCATAGACCAAGATATCGCAAAAACATTGAGATCCTTGAGAGAGTTGGAGCAGTGGCCAAATGACAAGTACTACCACCTAACCTATCTCAAGTAAATGATTTGTTCCGTGTATCCCTCTTAAAGAAGTACATATCAAACTCCTCATACATATTGAATCCATAGGAGGTACTTTTGGAGACAAATTTTTTGTACAATGGGAAGATGGTGAAGATAACGGATTAGTGAGTCATAATTCTATTAAATAAGAAAACACACTTGGTGAAAGTGTTTTGGCATGACCAAAAGTTTCAAGAAGAAACTTATGAATCATAAGGGGCAATGTGCTAAAGTATCCTCACTAGTATTCAACATCGTATGTTAAATTAATTTTTAGGAGAAAACATGGGTAAAAGGGAAGGAATGTTGCACCCAAAGACTTTATTATATATTTATTTCAAAATAAATTCAATCTTTTTATTATATTTTGAAGAACACAATATCAGTTTTAAAAAATACACAATACTCCATTAAAATATTATTATTCAATCATGACCACTATAACCTATCTGTTAAATTATTTGGTATGAATAGGACTAACAGAATTATGAAAAATTATATGGTTTAATATTTATAAAATATAATTATATGGTTATGAAATAATTATAAATAATATAATAACCATTTAAAAAATAAATGTTTTTTAAAAAACATTATTTTTTAAAAAGTTGATTTAGTCACATTTTGATTGCATAAATTTAAATATAATTTTACTAAATTTATAAAATTTATTTTTAAAAAAATAAATTCATTTTTGGAATCATATTATCAGTATTTACAAATGGTGAAATTTTGTTATTTTTTAGAAAATATTAATTTTTCATTGAATAGTGAAAATTTAGTTTTTTATAAAATCTTCATTTATTTTTAATAAACTAAGTCCAAATTGTATTATATTTTTTTTAACATTTGAATAATAATTTTTTAATTATATTGATTCTAATTAATCATGTTTACATCATCTTTATACTATAATTTATTTTGAGTTTATTTCTAGACTTTAAAATACGGTTTTCCTTAAAACTATAAAAAGTGTATAATGTTTATCCATTTTAAATAATTATAATTACAATTATAAATAATTATTTAATGTAAATTAATAGATTATAAATAAATAAATATTAATTTAAATTAATTAATTTATTATTACTCATGATAAAGTTAAAATGAGGTAATCTTTTCCTTACCGAATACATTTCAAGCAAGATCTTTTTTATTGACAGGCATGCTAGTTTGAATTTATATTATATTCATCCACTTATGTGAGTTGAATTTGGATAAATTTATTCCATATTTAGTGTCATAATAATATACATTATATAATGAGGTAAAATTTAATTTTAACCATAATAAATAGTGAAAATTATAATAATTATTTATCTTAGTTAAGGGAAAAAAGGTTTAGCATGTGGTTAAACTAAAATGATAAGGGCTATTAACCAAAAAAGACATGTAAAATTCATATTTTATGGTAATAGTTTTATATTATATTATATATGGTTGTAAAATGGTGCATTTTATATCCTTTTTAATATTGAAAAACTTTGGATTAATTCTTTCATTTAAAACATTCCATGTATATCCTCATCGCCACTTATAAAGGGCCAAACTCATTGATCCCTTTTACACCTTTCTAAGGCTGTATGGTTCATACAATACCAACTCAAATATCTGCCTTACTTCCCTAATCTAATCATTGAATCATTTTCTTAATAAAAAATCCATCATAGGAAGGTATTTTCTACGAATTAAAAAAAGTTTTCTGAAAAAGATATAATGTCATTAACCAAGTGTTTTATTTCATTTCTTCCTCCACCTCCTTAAAATATTATCAAAAATTATGATATAATATAATTACTGTATAAAATATAATAATATAATTTTATTTTAACTAAATTACCTACAAACATCTACTCATAACTCAAATGAGAAATGAAACTATTGATCATATGTTCGGCGGGCTAACACCTCGAGAACCAACTTAATTAATTTTCCATCACCGCTTCTCATGAATTGATATAATGATTTATATAATGTTTATATATGATATTTTTTATATAATTATACAACTGTAATTATAATACCATACATAACATCGTAATTTTTTTTCTGTAGAGAATATGATAACGTTTCTCGTCTGTATAGTGAACTACTGCCACCCAAAGTGTTGTGATTAATTTTTCACTTATTATTTACATGAAAGGTAATAAGGTTTAATTAAATATTATATATGATATTATTTAGATATAATCCATTATTTAAAATTAATATAATCTATAATTTTTACAATAACATTTATTTAATAAATGATACTATTCTTTATGTGTACTACAGAATACCGCCTCATGTGGCGATGTGATTTATTTTTATTACCTCATTAAATGAATTTTATGTATAATTTTTTTTGAAGAAACAATATGATATATATTATATATATTATGTACTTATAATATTGAAAATATAAACTAAGATATAACATCATTACAACATGATCTTTAAAAATGGAAACGTTACTCAAACATGCATACATTATGTCGTCTCCATGTTTGTACCAAAGATCAATTTTCATAACCATATTTCATGGATGGTTTAAAAAGTATAATTTATATATATAAAGTTAATTTTTTCATTTTATCCATTCTATATATTATTAATTAATAATCTATTTTACCTTAGTCAATATACTAATGTAATTTTTGATATTTGAATCATTTATCGTTAAAACATTTGATGTGAAATTAATTAAGTAATTTAACATCACATGTTAATAAATAAAATCAAAGGAATAATAATCTTGATAAATTTATTTGGTAATGTAAATAATTTTTATAACTTTATTATTCAAGGACATAAAGAAAACATGTGACAAATATGGCATGATGTTATAGATCTTTCTAAACTAAACTTTTCTTCAGGGTATGACTATTCTCTCTCTTACTAACATTATCACTATCTAAAGTAAAATAATTCATAAAAATTATTTATATATTTCTATAAAATGAATATTATTCTTATTATATTTCTTTGATGTTGTAGTACATGACTTATGACCATTTCTCATATTCTTTCTTTATGGAGTCTCTTTTAATTCTGTTATGAGACAAGATTAATAAAATCATTTCCTTCCCTAGATTATTGTTATATTTATGAATATTGATTTATAACCTTATGTGAAATGTAAATTAATGTAAATTAAATGAATGTTAATTGTGGGTCTGGAACTGTAAATACCTACAATGCATGGGGTATTGTTTTACTCACATGATATATCATGTATGAGATTAGCGAGTGAACCTAATACATTATCGAACTCTATCCATCATATGGTATTGTCTTTGAAGTGATCCTTGACTTATGTTTAAGTCAATTTTTTATTTACAATTTCCCATCTGTTCACAAACATATAATACCATTTTATTTAGGTTATTATTCCACATGATTACTCATGTACCTTTTATTTTATGATATCATTTTATACCATTAACTCACATATTATTTTTCATTATCATGTTTATTATCTTACTGGGATTTTTGTCTCACCCCATTATTTATTGAATTTCCTAGGGTATTCCATGTAAAATTATGAGTTCAAATGTATTTTAAGAGGTCTTTATAGAGAATAAATTAATTATTCCATGTTTTAGTTCTGATTTATGTATTACGAACCTAGTATTCAAATAAAGCTAGAACTTTATGATCGTTGTGTTTCAAATACTGTATTTCAATGTTTAAAAATAATGTAATAATATGTGTAAAATGATTTGGTCGCGATAGAGGTAGTGCCGCTAAAAATCAAGGAAATGATCCTAAATTCTAAAACTAGATCATGAATCAAGTAGTTATGATAATGGATCCGCAATTTTTGCGAGACATATGATTTCACTTTTTCATTATTCATAAGTAAAAATCACAAGACTTTGTTTAAAGAATAAATATTTATCATAAATCCTCCACCACATAAGGGTAGTGTGAGTAAAATCATAGTTATTAGAGTCTTCTTGAGCTCCTAAACATTTTCCTCAAATCATCTAACCAGATATATATTACCTTTATCTATGTTTACTATGTTATCAGGATAGAAAATCATGAGATATTTCTCACAAAAAATCTGTTGTACCATACTAATACAAAAAAATACATATTTCTATGACTGTAGTTGGTCTATGGAAATCTTAAAAAAATTATTTCATGGATCCACATAATTTCTCTCATTTTTTATCACATTCTCCAATAATAAAACTTATTGCGTCCAAAAGCTACAATTTCTAAATACAACATCCAATTTATCCATCCTTAATATCTATAGTACAAACCTAATATTATCTTCATTTTCATAAATTCCCTTAGATTAAAAGAGAATATCATTGATATGCTGTACCATTATATTTTCAAGGTATCCCCTAAAGCCTCTAATCATCATATCCATAAATATTATAGAGGTATTAATAAGTATGAAGGGAATAATTATGGGACCATACTATCAATAACTTGTATGGAATATTGTTTTCAAAATATATTCTTTCTTTTCCATTAAATAATGATATACATAATGAAGATACACCATTGAGATATACTGAGCTCAATATAGTTGATCAAACAAGTCATTAATCCCGGGTAGGGGAAACTTGTTCATTATAATGATCTTACTGAGCTCTTAGTAATATATAAATAGACGCATTGATACATAATTTTCTATTACAGAGGGAACTAGAGATCCCCTTGGTGATGCACTAGGGAATATTTACCCTTCGTCCAAATTACCTACAACTACTTCATTAACTCCTCTAGTTCTATAAAGGATATCCTAAAGGGGGATTTAGATGTAAGTGTGGTTCCATGTATAATTTGTATTGATAAATATACTCAATATTTGGTAGATTTATGGGTAAATTTTTAGTAAATACAGTACTGTCTTTACTAATATTAGAAAATTTCTCAAGGTTGATAATTTCCATCAACTAAATAATTTTTTCATGGTATGCTTCATCATAGAGAATCATCACCCACACCATCGAGGAATTATCTCAAGTAGATTCATGATATTTATTAAATTTGTAGAGGAACATTGGAAGGATCATAGTATTGAAAGATATTTCCTTTTCTTAATAGTTGATTAGTGACCTATATAATGAGAGAAAATCAATGACCATTATAGTATCAAATTTCACATAGAGAAGGATTACCAGATTCACTAGAAGAATATTTATAAATACGATAACAAAAAAATATTCCAACACATTGTTTATAATGATCACTCAACTGGGTGTTATTATAGATACCTATTATTCATGTTATAAGGGTTTAAATATAATAGTTATAGAAAACAATGTTGGATATAAGTGAATGTATATAACTAAATGAAACAAAAAATTTCCATTCATGAGAAAATAAGATTTGTACCTTTTATGAAATAATGTTTATTCTCAAATTCAGTTTTAATGATGCATTATATATCACATTATCCTTTTTAATTAGTGGTTTCTGACATGTATTACCCTCAAGGACCCATAGTTTAGTGAACTAGCTTTCATAGTTCCCTTACTCTATACAATTGAAGCATTGAACCATGACTAGTTCATTAAGAGGTGTATTCATTTACACTATTATTTTGTTTGGATTCATCATTTATATTTAACATTAATCATAATGGTGGCCCTCTCTCCTATACTTTAATAATTTCCCCATTCATTTAGGCAATTCCCAAGATGATTCTACCAAAATTTTTGACATGTGGGTGGTTAAATCCTCTTCTCTTCTATATCATTTAATACAAAAACATAAAACTCCATTATTTTAATTTTATCAAAATATCCATGGGATCATTTTCCAATATAAATCTATGCTTTTAGAGAACATCAATTTAATAATTCGTACTTATAAAATTATGATATAGCTAGATCTTTTCAAATACATGTATTTAAACCACTATAGAATCTATCTATTTTTCTATCATTATTTTTAAAATATCATGAGGGTTATTTTGAAAGACTTGTGATGTTTTAATTTGAAATACATTAAATATTCAACTTCCTTTTTGGTCATCTCTATAAATTCTCTCTCTATATTGTTTTAAATCATTCAAAATAAATACATAATAAGAAATATTTCTTTAAAGATATCCTAATCCATCTATTCTATTTCATCATTCGTCTTTGTATTCTTTATCGATCCTATCATTGATCAGCCTCTCCATAAAAACAAAAAAAACTAGAGACATATTTTCTTTATTATAATAGTGGAGAATAAAAATATATCTTATACAATTTTTATCCTACTTTTATTCAAAAAAAAATGATTCAGAAAATTAACTGAATATCGGTGGTCATCTCTACAAAAAGGACTCAATGGAGAATTACTCCATATTTGGTGAAATTAGATATTCCACATGATGTTTATAACTAAATATCCCATACCATTATGAACATCCTATGGAATCTCATTGTATTATCCCTTATATGGGTTATTGGGTTAGTTTTTACTGGTACCCAACATTATATATAATAGAAAAGGATTAAACACAATGTATGTCAATGAAAAATTGAAAAAATAATTTATATATATGTGAAATGATTTTATAAATTAATATCTTATGGGATCAGATTGTATTTCCTTATTCTAAAATAATGATTATAGGATAATTTCATAGACCTCTAGTTACCCTATTGGTCATCACTGACAATCTATAATACTAATTCCAAAATTAACAAGACCATGATTTGATAACAAATATAGTGACCTAACTTTTTATTACATGACTATTACATCATATTTAAAATTAACAACATAATAGTGTTACAATCCAGGATCCAGAGGTTTAGTATCAAGGGAGAAATATCCGTATACATCATTATTAAAAAATAAATCAAAACAATTATTTAAATTATTCCTCCGTATCCTTAAAAATACGAAACTTTCTCATTAGTACAAGTAGTGACCTAAGAATATACATCAATAGAAGGGGTGTGATAAAAGCCATGTAAGGGGTGGAATAAGGGACATCAATAAATAATACATGGGTGAGTGTAATCAACATCATCATATCATATCATTGGATCATCATCATCACCATTAGGGGATCATTTGAGAAAGTCATGGAATGTGTCATATGAATAATAATGAAACATCAAAACATAATGGTCAAATACCAAACATATTTTTCAAGAAATCTCACATCGTGTCATGAAAAACATATACTCATAATCATATCATCACAAATATAAACAAATCTAGAATCTTGTTAAAACATGATACATATAATCATATGAAATAAATCACATTACATGATGTATTTTTTGGGATATATAATTATGGACCCACCCATCACAACATAATATTATCTTAATCACCCATTCCATAATGAAAAATTACATTCATGGTCATGAAATAAACCAATTAAAGGAATGGGTTTCATAAAATATTTCACATATCATACTTCATGAAATGTAGTGACCCTTACCCCAATATCCTAGATCCAGTTCATGATTTCTTTCATTTCAATAAATTCATGGAATTACAATATGAAAGATCAAATTGTTTCAAAGTCCAAGTAAAATTGATATATATTTGAGTATTAGAGTACATTTGAATAAAAAAATAACAATACATTTTTTGAGAATATTATTACCCCCACTAGAATATCTTTTCATATCACTCATAATAAACATCATGGAATGTAGGTGAATGGAAATAAAATAGGGGTGAGCATAAATGATCTGTATGGGTTATGTATAATAGGTTCTATCATAAATCAATATGAATAATATAAATTTTATGATAATTATCTAAAAACACATGCCTTTTAAATAACATGACTATCCTGAAATGAAAAGGATGAATAAATAGAGAAATGAAAAATATTCAAAATCACATGCCATTAAATCAATATAATGATAATGAATTGTATGAATGGATAATATCATATTATAAATATCATAGATAATGATAAATAAGTCTAAATGGAGTAAAATATTAATTATCATATGTCTTGTTTCCTACAAACATTATACCATTACCACCATGATATATTCCCAGGACAGTTTAAAATTGATGGGTATAAACTCATTTAACAAATGCTAGCCAACTGATTAATTCGATAAGAAAATTATTAATTTAGTGGAAATCATTAACTAAGCCCCACTTGTGTCAATAGATCAAAATCAGTACTCATATATCAAATCAATGATTTAATTCCAAAACAATGTGTCTTATCATTAAATATCCATATTGAGTAAAAAATATGTATTTATCAATATTTTCCAAGATAAAAAAACATTCAATATAAACACCATATGTCAACATGGTATACTATTTAAGAAACAATCATATCTATGATAAATAATATGGATATTTAAGAGTAATTTATTGACTAAGGATTATATGAAAGTGAATATTTCACAGCGAATCTAATGACAAAAAAATTAAACAAGAAATTGAATTTCAATAATATCCTTGTTAAAAATAATCAGAAACCATTTATAGGAAGGATTAGGATGGTATAAGCATATACATTGTCACACCCCGACACACACGTTTATTTTATTTTATGATTTCATTGACTTTAAATTATATTGTTGTGGTTCGTGTTCAGTATCAGACCAGGTTTTTGAGTTTTTGTTAAAAAGTGCACTTTTTGACGCGACGTCATTGGGCGCGTGAGCGGAGCCTATTCTGGAAACCCCGCTCGTCCCTGCCCAGTGTATATTTGCATCCCGTTGTCTTTGGAAAAATTTTAAATAGAGTCTTTATATTTAACGCGCACATCTATTGTTATCAGTTAATACTTATTTTTATTATTTAAGACGAAATGAATATTTTTTTTATCATTTGTATTTTTATCATTTTGTTTTGTTAACGCTGCGAATAATAGTATAATAATTATTAAATATGGTTTGTCATTAATCTTTATCATTGTTATTATTAATATTGTAATTAATTATTATTCTGATTTTGATTTGTTTTGTTTATTTTATTTTCTTTATTTTTTTTCTTTTTATTTTTTTTCCCCCTCTTTTCCTCTAACCCTAGCGGCTGCCCCCTCTTATTTTTTTTACTCCTCTCTTATCTCTCAGCCGCCACCCCCATCTCCTGCCTTCGGCCCACTGCTTCCAGGTGCCTGACCCCCTGCTTGTGACGCCCCCTGCCAGCGCAGGACCCCCCTCCTCGGCCGACTCCTCTTGTTCAGTGTGTTTTTTTTCTTCTTCCCTTCTTCACGTAGCGCCACCTCCCTCTTCTTCTCCCCCACTGTCCGCCTCGGCCCCCTACCCGGATTCTCCCTGGTGCGCCGTCCACAGCCCACGCCCCCTTCCTGCAGCGCGCCGCTGCACCCTCCTCTCATCCTTTCCGCAAAACAGCCGAGCAGCCGACCCTCCTCTCCTTCTCCCGCATGTAGCAGCAATGCCTCGGCCACCACTACTCGGCCTCTCCCCAGCGCGCCTCCTCCTCAGTCGTGCCTCCTCCTTCAGCACACCGTCGGCGCGCAACGTCGGCCTTCATCCCAAGCTGGTTTCCCTCCTCTCCGGTAACCCGCAGCACCCGCAACACCCGGCGCCCTCCTCAGTAGCCAGCGCGCGACCCCCCTCGGCCGGATCTCCAGCGGCCTTTCACCCTCCTGGTGCGCAACCCCCCCCCCCCCATGCAGCACCCAGCTCCCGATCACTCCCTCTCCCCGCGTCCGCCCATGCTGCCCTTTTTTTTCCAACACCCTCCGCCTCCTTACTCTTCTCCACCCTCTTGCAGCGTGTGAACCAGCCGCCCCGGCTTCTCCTCGTTGCAGCACCCGCCGGCCTCTCGCCTCCCGGCTCCCGCTGTCCCGCGTCGGACCGTCAAGCCGGCGCACCCCACCCCTGCCGGCCAGGTTTCCTTTTCTTTTCCTTTTATTTATTTATTTATTTTGTTTTATCTTATTAGTACTATGATTATTCATGTTAATGTTATTATTATTATTATAATTATTATTGTTGTTCATATTATTATTATTATTATTATTATTAGTGTTAACAATAATAATATTATTTTGTTATTATTATTATTATTTAATTATTATTATTATTATTATTATTATTTTATTACTATTATTCATACTATTCTTATTATTACTAATATTATTATTATTATTGATATTATTATTAAATTTATTATTATTATTATTATTATTATTATTTTTGTTGTTATTATTATTATTATTAATATTGTTATTCTTATTATTATTATTATTATTATTAATATTATTATTTTTATTGATATTATTATTACAATTATTATTATTATTATTATTATTATTATTATTATTATTATCATTATTATTCCTGCTTTGGCCTTTGCTCTATAGAGGGTGATCAATTTATGTTTCTTTTGGTAGGATTATTGTTTGAGGACCTGCGCAGGGCGTTTCCAAGTGAGCGCCACCATCGTGCCTTGTTTCCGAGGTTCCGTCGTCACCGCGCTTTAGTTTCAAGGTGAGCGTTTATTCCCGCCACTTGGTTTCGAATTCTCTAGTGAGTTTTTGTATGTGTCTGAGTCCTCGATATTGTTTATACAAAGTGTTGGACTTATCACGTGGTTTCGGACACACGTTGTGTCATCGCGCCTTGGTTCCGAGGTTGTTTTGTCGATGTGCTTGATCTTGAGGTAGGTTCCCTTTGCACTGCTTTTAAAATTTAAGTTATATTATTTCATGATTTTTGCGCACCCTAATTGTTTAAAATCAACACTTTATTAATTTTAATAAATATGAGATAATATACGTTAATAAATTTTTAATATAAGATGGTTAATTTTTAAATGGTTATTTAATGTCAAAAGGAGCCGTTTATTTTATACACGACACATGAAACATCCTTTTGATGAGCGGACACCCAATAATGAAAGAATGCCCGTTTGGCTTTTAAACATAATTCACGGAATATAAAATAGAGTTCTAGTTTAATGAGAAATGATTTCTTTTGATGTGTGAACAAATACTTTGGTTCGTTTGAGAAATTGCCCGGTTGGCTCTTAAAGATTATTTGGAAAAAGAAAATGGTTTGGTTTGGTTTATAAAAATATTGTTAGCCTGTGACGTAGTGTTTTTTTGGTTCTTTAAATAGTTTTAAACTAGTGTTGGTAGTGATTGTGAACTGTATTAAATGCCCGTTTGGCCCTTTATGGAAAGCGATGAAAATGTTTTTATAAAAACCCTCTTAAGACAACTCTCCTTCCTTGGTTGCGATTGATTGTTTGGGAGGCCACGTTTAGAGGCTCCCGGGTACTTGAGTAGTTAAAGGCAAGAGGTTGTCCGCGGAGTGGCTCGGGGTGATGCCTGTTGTGCTTTATATATATATATGTATATGATTGGATGCTCGGTTGGGATCAGTTGGCTCACCCTTTTTTTAAACACATGAGACATGGGAATTTGGCATATTGAGAGAATATTCTAAGAACGATTACTGCACTGGTAGGTTATGGTACTGACCAGTGGCCCATAGTAGGTGGATATATTGGGTTTATGGATATGGGATTTTCCCTCGACCTTCCCGTGAGTGGATGGTCGAGCGTATTGTGCGTTTTGATTTCATCTGACATGTCGATAAGGATGATTTCTCATGTATCGGTGTCTTCTGGTTTATTCTCGATCTCCTATGTTCACCCATGTCTATTCAGCTTTTGTAGCTTGCAGTAATGATTATGATTCTCACATGTATACCTATATTTCCCTTGCTGTGTGTTTTACTTAGTGCATTCTGGTGTATTGTTTTCTTTGGAAAATGGTAAATTGCTTTTGATTAGGTTTCTAAAAATTGTTTTCAAATGAAAGTGTTTAATCCCTTTTGTAAAAATTTGAAAATTTAAACATCACTTTCCCCCTTTCCTAAAATGTCATTGAAACTAATGAAGTGAACCCTAATTTTGAAATGGCTAAGGGCAATGGTTCCTACTTTGTTTTTAAGTAAAATACTTAGAAAAACATACTTTAATAAATTGTTGTTCAAACTTGAAATGATGTTCTTTTATTTTAAAGGTAGTGAATTGGTAATAGATATCGGGCTACCCTACTGAGTTTTAATACTCACGCCTATAGTTGTTTTCTGTTTTTAGTGTTTGTGCAGGCTATAGCTTGAATGCGCTCGCCTAGGGCGATGCTTGATCGTTGAGTCGGAGAGCGACCCGCGAGGTCGCACAGAGTTGTTCGGACGTCGTGTTTGGTTAGTTTGTTTCCTGTTTTTTCCCGTTTAATACTTTATTTGGTTTATCTTTTCTGCGCTGCTCTGTATTATTTTCGCTGTCTTATTTATTTATATTGGGCGAAATCGTTCCCATAGCCTCTGTTGATGCCCTGGCGCTTGTCGCCAGCACGGGAGGATCGAGAACGCCTCTCGGGCCATGTCGCGGACTGGCTCAGGTGACCGGTTCAGGGTCGACCCGGGTTGATTCGTGAAAAAATGGTATCAGAGGGAGGTTAGCTCTTAGCGACCTCACTTTTCAGAGCGCCCTTTGTTATTTGGGATGTCAAGGTAGATGGAGTAGGATTGTCGGGACTTGAGGGGTAGGTGCGAGAAGAGCGTCGCGAACTCTTTCCCATATCGATCCTCAGGTTTTCATGGGAAGTCCAGTTTAATTTGTTTGTTTGGGTTTTTAGGGTAATGTTTTGCGATTGGGGTACGACAAATGGAGTTGGGCTAATAGTCCTAAGCCGCATGGCCTGGCAAGCCATGTGGATCTAGGGGCATGGTCCAAGAAGGCTCTTTGTGTCAGTGGCGTGTTTGGCATATGGCCGCCAACCATATGGTCGAGTCACCCACTGACACTAGTCCCCTGTTTGAGTTGTTTTGGGTTCCCCTTGATTTCTGAAAGTGGTTTGAATTAGAAAAGTTGGTTTTGAAAAAAAAGGGTTGTTTGAAATGACATGTTTGATTTGTAGATTGTTTTAAAAGAAGTGGTATGAATAAATTGTCTTTGGAAAATGAAGTTTTTTTGTTTTGTCCTTGGTGTTCCGATGAGTACTCACATGCATTTTGGTATGTTGGAAATGTGGATGGATCTCCGGTATGGTGGATGGATGCCCTGGGTGGCACGGATACATACATGTGAGTGAGGCTCTAAAGAATACCAATGGTGAAGGTTTAACCCACTAAGATTGTTCTTAATTAAAGATGTTTTCAATGAGAAAAGTTTTGATGTTATGATAACTTGTTTTCTCAGATTTCGAGCTTTTCGCCTATGCAGTGGTTGAGTTTGAGGTTTTTCTTCATTCGTTGAGTTGGCCTTGATTGGGTTTTTGACTTTTCCTTGTCCAGCGGTTATCCCTTTGAAGCTTTGATGGGTGATCGTAGTGCGGTTGATCAACCTAAGGATTTTATGCTTGAGTTTCGGAAGTTGGATCCACCTCTCTTCTATGGTCAAGTAGAAACTTCCATGGCAGAGGAGTGGATGCAGAAGATTGAAAGGGACTTTAACCTCATTGAGTAGCCCGAGTCGTTGAAGGTCAAGTTTGCGACCTTCATGCTTGAAGGTTCACCGTGGATGTGGTGGAAGTCAGTGTCTCGGAACAAGCCCCGTCAAGAGGTTACTTGGGAGTTTTTCAGGGCCTCATTCATTCGCCAGTATTTCTCTGAGGAAGAAAGGGTGAGGAAGGGGATGGAAATGTGTTGTCTGCAGCAGGGCGATGGATCCGTGTTAGAATATTTCCATCGCTTTGTGGAGCTAGTACCTTATGATTCAGAGTATGCCACAAATGACCCCGTGAAGGCTTGACCCCTTGAGGCGGGTCTCCGCCCTGATCTGCAGTCGAAGGTGTCAGAGTCCAACCTAACTTCTTTTGTCAATGTGGCAAGACAAGATTTTCGTGTCGAAGCTGTGATGGCATGAGTTCTTGAAGTAGTTCTCCCTACATCGATCCCTATGAGCACTGGTGAAGGTTCTGGAAAGGAGATGAGTAAGCAAATGTAAGTGGATGGATCAGGTCATGGAATCAAGAGGCCTCGGGATCATTCATCAACCTCTTCGGTAAGAGAGATTATTGTGTGTTATCATTGTGGCAAGCGGTGTCACAAGAAGTCTTCATGCCCAAGCACTCCGAAGCCCTGCCAGGCATGTGGATGCCTGGGTCACTTGCGACGATTTTGTCGGGGTGTTGCAAGGAAGCGTCACAGAGGAAGTTCTCAGAAGTAATGTGGTGTAGGGTCTTTCTTCAAAGTTTCTAGTGTTAGTTTCCTTTCAGTGTAAGTGATCTATTATCGTGGCCTATGTATGGGTGTTGTTTTGGGTTTGAAATGTATGGGAACATCATGGGTCTTTTGACGAACCTCAGCTTTCAATGGTGGTGTGTTTTAATTTTAAAATCTTGTCCTTCAATCTATCAGATCAAAAGATGTATGTATCTCATTGGGATTATCAGAACCTGACTGCGAGGTAGGAGATGCTTCATCCATCAGAGCTCTAGCCAAAAGGTCTCGGAGTGAAGCCGGCGCGTAGTCAGGAACCCCCCGGGGGAAAATTTTAAAGAGTCTGGTTAACGTCGCGCCTCTATCGTCGTGGTGAGATAGTTTTGGTGTTGTTGCTCTAGTTTCTCTGTCATTGTAGTTTTCCTCTTGTCGCAAAGCACGCGATGGACTTATCCCTCACGTAGTGTCGGGAATCGTGCCTCTTGGATGTAAGTTGCTAAACAGTGACTTTTCATGGGCCACTGATGTAAATCAGTTGTGGCCCTGGTTTGTGTCCATCCTAAAGTGATGGGTTGTGAGTAGTCGTACGTCGTAGTTTTAGTGATTTGATCTTTGGGCCCACCCTCCCCGCCCATGGGGTTAGGGATTGTAGTTCATATGTATTTTTGATTCATTTATTATCCCATTCAGATGGGAGTGGGTTGTTTAAATGGTTTGCTGTGTTTTTTTATAGCTTGGGAAAGGCCCCGATCTGGACTAAGTTGGATTTCTGGTTGGTCCTTAAGAGGTCAGTCCTTTTATGGTGGGGAGACCCACCATGAGTCTCTTTGGGTTTTCTCTTAAATAGTTATCGAATGCCAGTTGAGTTCTTATGGTGGGGATCCCGTTCAGGCCCCCCCTCTGTTGGTGATTTATTTCAGGCAATGAGGTTCAGTCCCACTGGTAGTCCCACTGGTAGTCGTTGTGGAATCCTTAGGTGTTGATTGATCGACTGGTTGGTGTGGTGGCTTTCCGGGGGCGGAAAGCGTTATGGTGGGGAGAATTGTCACACCCCGACACACACGTTTATTTTATTTTATGATTTCTTTGACTTTAAATTATATTGTTGTGGTTCGTGTTCAGTATCAGACCAGGTTTTTGAGTTTTAGTTAAAAAGTGCACTTTTTGACGCGACGTCGTTGGGCGCGTGAGCGGAGCCTGTTCTGGAAACCCCTCTCATCCCTGCCCGGTGTATTTTCGCATCCCGTTTTCTTTGGAAAAATTTTAAATAGAGTCTTTATATTTAACGCGCACATCTATTGTTATCAGTTAATAGTTATTTTTATTATTTAAGACGAAATGAATAATTTTTTTATCATTTTTATTTTTATCATTTTGTTTTGTTAACGCTGCGAATAATAGTATAATCATTATTAAATATGGTTTGTCATTAATCTTTATCATTGTTATTATTAATATTGTAATTAATTATTATTATGATTTTGTTTTGTTTTGTTTATTTTCTTTTATTTATTTATTTTCTTTTTATTTTATTTCCCCCTCTTTTCCTCTAACCCTAGCGGCTGCCCCCTCTTTTGTTGACTCCTCTATTCTCTCTCAACCACCACCCCCATCTCCTACCTTCGGCCCACTGCTTCCAGGTGCCCGACCCCCTGATTGCGATGCCCCCTGCCAGCGCAGGACCCCCCTCCTCGGCCGACTCCTCATGTTCACTGTGTTTTTCTTCTTCTTCCCTTCTTCACGTTGCGCCACCTCCCTCTTCTTCACCCCCACTGTCCGCCTCAGCCCCCCTACCCGGCTTCTCCCTGGTACGCTGTCCACAGCCCGCGCCCCCTTCCTGTAGCACGCCGCTGCACCCTCCTCTCCTCCTTGATGCAAAACAGCCGAGCAGCCGACCCTCCTCTCCTTCTCCCGCATGTAGCAGCAACGCCTCGGCCCCCACTACTCGGCTTCTCCCCAACGTGCCTCCTCCACAGCCGTGCCTCCTCCTTCAGCACACCGCCGGCGCACAACGTCAGCCTTCATCCCTAGCTGGTCGCCCTCCTCTCCTGTAACCCGCAACACCCGGCGCCCTCCTCAGCAGCCAGCGCGCGACCCCCCTCGGCCGGATCTCCAGCGGCCTTCCACCCTCCTGGTGCGCAACCCCCCCCCCCCCCACGCAGCACCCAGCTCTCGATCACTCCCTCTCCCCGCGTCCGCCCGTGCTGCCCTTTTTTTCCCAGCACCCTCCACCTCCTTCCTCTTCTCCACCCTCTTGCAGCGTGCGACCCAGCCGCCCCGGCTTCTCCTCGTTGCAGCACCCACCGGCCTCTCGCCTCCCAGCTCCCGCTGTCCCGCGTTGGACCATCCAGTCGGCGCACCCCACCCCTGCCGGCCAGGTTTCCTTTTCTTTTCCTTTTATTTATTTATTTATTTTGTTTTATCTTATTAGTATTATGATTATTAATGTTAATGTTATTATTATTATAATTATTATTGTTTTTCATATTATTATTATTATTATTATTATTAGTGTTAATAATAATAATATTATTTTGTTATTATTATTATTATTTAATTATTATTATTATTATTATTAATTTATTATTACTATTATTCATACTATTCTTATTATTACTAATATTATTATTATTATTGATATTATTATTAAATTTATTATTATTATTATTTTTATTTTTATTTTTGTTGTTATTATTATTATTAATCTTGTTATTCTTATTATTGTTATTATTATTATTAATATTATTATTTTTATTGATATTATTATTACAATTATTATTATTATTATTATTATTATCATTATTATTCCTGCTTTGGACTTTGCTCTGTAGAGGGTTATCAATTTATGTTTCTTTTGGTAGGATTATTGTTTGAGGACCCGCACAGGGCGTTTCCATGTGAGCGCCACCGCCGCGTCTTGTTTCCGAAGTTCCGTCGTCGCCGCGCTTTAGTTTCAAGGTGATCGTTTATTCCTGTCGCTTGGTTTCAAATGCTCTAGTGAGTTTTTGTATGTGTATGGGTCCTCGATATTCTTTATACAGAGTGTTGGACTTTATCACGTGGTTTCGGACACACGTTGTGTCATCGCGCCTTGGTTCCGAGGTTGTTTTGTCGCTCTGCTTGATCTTGAGGTAGATTCCCTTTTGCATAGCTTTTAAAATTTAAGTTATATTATTTCATGCTGTTTGTGCACCCTAATTGTTTAAAATCAACACTTTATTAATTTTAATAAATATGAGATAATATACGTTAATAAATTTTTAATATAAGATGGTAAATTTTTAAATGGTTATTTAATGTCAAAAGGAGCTGTTTATTTTATACACGACACATGAAACATCCTTTTGATGAGCGGACACCCAATAATGAAAGAATGCTCGTTTGGATTTTAATCATAATTCCCGGAATATAAAATAGAGTTCTGGTTTAATGAGAAATGTTTTCTTTTGATGCGTGAACAAATACTTTGGTTCGTTTGAGAAATTTCCCGGTTGGCTCTTAAAGATTATTTGGAAAAAGAAAATGGTTTGGTATGGTTTATAAAAATATTGTTAGCCTGTGACGTAGTGTTTTTTTTGGGTTCGTTAAATAGTTTTAAACTGGTGTAGGTAGTGATTGTGAACTGTATTAATTGCCTGTTTGGCACTTTATGGAATGCGATGAAAATGTTTTTATAAAAACCCTCTTAAGACCACTCTCCTGCCTTGGTTGCAATTGATTGTTTGGGAGGCCGCGTTTAGAGGCTCCCGGGTACTTGAGTAGTTAAAGGCAAGAGGTTGTTCCATGGAGTGGCTCGGGGTGATGCTTGTTGTTCTTTATATATATATATATATGTATATGATTGGATGCTCGGTAGGCATCAGTTAGCTCACCCTTTTTTTAAACACTTGAGACATGGGAATCTGGCATATTGAGAGAATATTCTAAGAACGATTGCTGCACTTGTAGGTTATGGTACTGACCAGTGGCCCATAGTAGGTGGATATATTGGGTTTATTTCTATGGGATTTTCCCTCAACCTGCCCGTGAGTGGATGGTCGAGCGTATTGTGCGTTTTGATTTCATCGTGACATTTCGATAAGGATGATTTCTCATGTATCGGTGTCTTCTGGTTTATTCTCGATCTCCTAGGTTCACCCATGTCTATTCACCTTTTTTAGCTTGCAGTAATGATTATGATGCTCAGATGTATACCTACATTGCCCTTGCTGTGTGTTTTACTTTGTGCATTCTGGTGTATTGTTTTCTTTGGAAAATGGTAAATTGCTTTTGATTAGGTTTCTAAAAATTGTTTTCAAATGAAAGTGTTTAATCCCTTTGGTACAAATTTGAAAATTTAAACATCACGTTCCCCCTTTCCTGAAATGTAATTGATACTAATGAAGTGAACCCGAATTTTGAAATGGCTAAGGGAAATTGTTCGTACTTTGTTTTTATGTAAAATGCTTAGAAAAACATACTTTAATAAATTGTAGTTCAAACTTGAAATGATGTTCTTTTGTTTTAAAGGTAGTGCATTGGGAATAGATATCAGGCTACCCTACTGAGTTTTAATACTCACGCATATAGTTGTTTTCTGTTTTTAGTGTTTGTGCAGGCTATAGCTTGAATGCGCTCGCCTAGGGCGACGCTTGATCGTTGAGTCGGAGAGTGACCCACGAGGTCGCACGGAGTTGTTCGGACGTCGTGTTTGGTTAGTTTGTTTCGTGTTTGTTCCCGTTTAGTCACTTTATTTGGTTTATCTTTTATGCGCTGATCTATATTATTTTCGCTGTATTATTTATTTATATTGGGCGAAATCGTTCCCATAGCCTCTGTTGATGCCCTGGCGCTTGTCGCCAGCCCGGGAGGATCGGGAACGCCTCTCGGGCCATGTCGCGGACTGGCTCAGGTGACCAGTTCAGGGTCGACTCGGGTTAGTTCGTGACATACCTATTGTATTGGGAGTAAAAGTTTATTTTAATTTTTAATATAACTTCTATAAAAATATCATTACAAGCATTCTTGAGTAAAATATCCTTTTTATTATGAAAAATAATTCGAAAAACATTTTAATGGATTTTCTTTTTAAAATAAAATATTTAAAAATAAAATCAAAATATTTATATAGAATCATAAATGAAATGATGGTCATTATGGTGGGTAAATTTTTTACATATCATAAAAGTAAAAAAAATACCTTCTATTTTCACTGTATAATGTTTTGGAAGGTTCTTTGTCTAGAAAATGAAAAGAAGGCTCCATTCACATATTTGTTTAAAGAAAATGGGTATTGTATTGAAAATGACATAAGAATCCATTAATTTTTTATAAATAGATAAATTACGTTAACATTATTTATAAAAATATTTTTAAAAGTTCAAATCAATTTTGAAATCATTTTTGGAAAAAAAGGTTTTTGAAATAAATAATTCTAATTGACAAGAGAAATGTCGTCAAAATTTCTTAAAACATTTTAATAATTAATTTAAATAACATATATTGTAAAAATTGTAATATTACTTAAGAAAGATCATGAATAACCATAAGTGGAAAAAATTAAAATGGTTTCTCATACAATGATCAAATATATTCCTATAACTGAAATTATATATTAAACAATCTTGATTAGAATGAGATTAGGAAATAAGCCATTACGATGACCATAATGTGGAATTGAGAATTAATAAATGAATTGATTATGATTATCAAATTTTAAATCTATATAAAAAAATTAAATAAAACAATACATAATAGAAATTCATTACAAACATAATCTTAGAGTACCAAAGGCAATGAAGCCATAATATAACCAAATGAAAAGAAATTGAGTTACGAAATTCATTACAACTTAGTAATTTTCATGTCACATACACATAGATGAAATATTTAAAATTGAAACATAAATTACAATTTATAATGATTTAATCATGATATTAAATGTAAAATGTGCTGTATATGCACTAAATTAATGAAACTAGGTTCATAACATTACAAGATGCCTCAATGAAATGAAATTGAGAAGACTTCTCTTACCTCACACATTCTTTTGGATCAAAATTCATTAATATCATATATAGTGTTTTTGAAAATATTATCAACTTGAATATTAATATATATAATATCATATATGATACTTTATAAACATATTATTACATGTTCATTAATGATATTTTTTAATTTTCATTGTTTGGTGCGCCAATTGCCCTATTTTCTCATTCATGATTGTCCTTAATGATCAAGTAATCATATATATTATATATTTTTATAACAAAAAACAAAAAATAATGAAATAATTTTCATATTAATAAAAAAAACTACACTTTTAAAACAAATCATGAATGTCGTTTATGAAAAATTAAGTACGTTATGACCATGAAGACAGTAGGCCATACATACCCAGTAATAACATTTTCATTTTCTTATTTTTATTACGGAAATAAGGTAAGTAAAATATAATTTTTAAAAAATTATAATTAATGCCTATAAGAAATATTATATACTTGTATATATCATCCATGTGGTTTGGGGATTAAAGATAAGTCACATCGTTTCATAAATACCGTAGTCCACACATACACGAACGACGTTAACACCATTACGTGATAAGAAAGGAAAAAAATAAATTGTTATATATTATCATCATATAATGTTAAATATTTAATTTTTATAATAAATAATTAATTATATCACTTATTATCAACAAATAAATCCTTATAACCTTTCCTGTGAATCGTTAGTGAATGGAGAATCACATCGTTTCACGAGGAAGTGGTCCTCCATACACACAAGGGACATTATATTTTCTTATATAAAATTTAAATTAATAAGATAGATTTTATATAATGAATAAATATGTATAATTATGTTATAAATATCATACATAAATTTTATATCTTTTATCATACCCATCCATGAGGTGATAATACGATAATGAACGATATCGGTTCTCGAGGCGGTAGTCTGCGATACCCATGAATGATGATTCCATAACCCATTTGACGGAAATGGAGATGGATTTAGTAAATTAACTTAACATAAACAAAATATAATTATATTTAATATATAGATGTTATTATATTAGTATTATTTAATAACAATTGGATGAGGTGGAGAAAAAATAAAATAAAAACGCTCATTAAAGAATGCTACCTCTTCTTCGGGCATCCTCCTGATGTCTTCACCAAAGAACTTAATATGTTGGAATTAAACCCAAAATAGTTATTATAGGATTATTTTAGGGAATTTTGGAAGTAATATTGGTAGGTATTGGTCGATACAAATGGATTTATAGGTGTTGAATTGTGGGGGGAGTGGGTTGCCCTTTATAATCGAGGGGGTGTGACATTCTTGTAAACTCCAAAAATTATTCACTATTGGGAGGTTTCCCATTACCTCATGTTCCTAGAAAAATATATCAATAAATAGTGGTATGTTATATGTGTTCAATACAATCCTCTAACACAGAAAAAAAAATTCTCATGTTACTCCATAGTTTTTATGTTTACTCAATTTTACACTTAATTTTTACCATGTTTACTTGTATCTTTTTATTTATCTTGGTAATTTAGCCTCTTAGAATAAAATTAATATGATCATTAGTGTATAATATATACCAATTTATTATAAATACAATGTCTTAATTATCAAAAAAAATATGTGTGAGTAAAATATAATTTAATAAAAACACATGTAATTTGAAAAACCTAGTTTTAACCTTAATCACATTAATTATTTTTAGATTTTTTCAATAATATTTATTAGAAAAAACTATTTTTTTACTTATTAGATATTATAAACTATTATTATTCCATATATGGAACACATATTCCCAAATTAGATTCACATAAGTGGAAGAATTTAATTATAAAATTAATACTACAAATGTGATGATAAAGTTGTTTTTTAAAGTGAAAAGTTCAAAAGTATAAAAAAATTATATCTATATTCAATATAAAAATGTTTTCTGTGATATAAATTTGATTAATTGATATAATATAGAACAAATTTTACTTTTAAAAAAATTTGAAATATAATTTATCATTATAAATAATTTAAACGAAATTGTCATTTTCAATAAAAATTCAGTATTTTCACAATTCATAAAAAAATGAAACTTATCATAAAAATCCCAAAAAGACAAAGAAATATAATGTTGATATTATTATCCAAAAAATTAATTATTTTTTTAAAAAATAAATTTTCATAATGTTTTAATAACTTATTATAAATTATGTGTGCAAAGAATGATAAAATGATCTTTTAGAAAAATAATTTTTTTCATAAAATATTTCTTTTCATATTAATGATTTTTTTATTAATAATAAATAGATAAATAATTTAAATATTGAAAATATATATTTTCATAAGATATTTAATCAAATTAATACTCTATAATTTAACATCTAGTTTATTACTATTATATTAAATTATAATATTTTAAAAATATATTATTTGTTTGGTAAAAATCTGCCATACATATAATGAAAGCATTCTAAGAAACTCATTGTTTAATGTAATTAAAGAAAAAATAGTGTCGAATGAATTGAATATATTTTAGAGATTTTTTAGTTAAGAAATCATATATCATAAGGTCTATGGGTATAATATTACCTTCTATGTTGGGTGTTTCATGTTATACACACTATCCAATATAATGTCCTTATTTTATAATTTCAGAGTGCTATGTAAGAAGATTGATCTTCGTTTTCAGGTATGTTTTTCATTTCCTAGAGTTTTTGAGAAAAGTGGGGTTTCTAGAAATTTTTGAAGTACACTCCGGGTACTCCTTTTCCGGTCAAAGCTGTGTGTTGGCCGTGTCTGGGCCACACACACTGTGTGTAGGGGTGATGTGGAGGACGCTTAAAGTGGAGTACGGAAACTAGAGTACACGCCATGTACCCTATAATTACATGCCGTGTATTTTCTTTTTTTCATTAAATGGACCCGGGTCGCGCCTGACGGACAAAACACACTTCTTCATTAGGTTCTTTGTCCGAGAGCGACCCGTACGGACGTGATTCTTCTCTGAGCCCCAGTGCCTCCGTCTGATCTCTGTTTCAGCCTCCGTCGATTGCGTTTGAACCGCAGCGGTGATTTCTTCCTTCTCATAGAGCATTGTTTTCCAATTCCTCCTCTTTCTCAAGATATCATGGGTTGATAATTTTTCATGTTTTCTCAGATCTCCTACGTTCTAAGTAGAATCAATCCTCGTGGTACTAGTATATCGATATCCTAGCATCGAGGTAGGTGGTTTGTGCCTTTCTGATTAATTTTTTTGAGTATTTTGTGAAAATTCCACCAATACCCATGAACAGGGTAATGCATATTTCCCGCTTTTCCCTTGTTGTTGGCTTTCTTTGCTGATATGCCTTTGTAGAGGTCAATTCTTGTAAATAGGGTAAATTTTACTGTACCATGGATGTTTTTCCATACATGTTTTGCATGTTTGGCATTTTTCCAATTGTTATGCCTAGTTATAGGATAGTGGAACTGTTGTACTATTATGTTTTTGTGTGTTAGAATGATAGCCAAGTAGTTATTGAGGTTTACTTGGGCCGATACGCATGTTATGCATGTTTGTTTTACAAGGGCTGTAAGAACCTAATGTAGTGGACCATAGGGAGAATGGACGTAAGGGATTCTCTAGAGTGACATTAATTTACGATGCGAGAACAAAGGGGGAATTGACGTTGAGTGCATCCATAGAGAGTCTGTAGTTCCTCAAAATGGGATACATGGGGAATGAGACATTGGGAGCTTCCCTAGAGAGTCTTTAGTATGATACGAGCCTATAGGAGGAATTGATAGTGAGTGATTCCTCAGAGAGACTATTCTTAGCTGAACCAGAGGGGTGATACTGGGTGTGCCTCCCGGAGGGTTTCTTGTACTTGTAGGCAAAACCTTAGGGGTTAGAATGTGAGAACTACCTAGAGGTTACCATTTTGTTCTACTTTCTTGAGTGGTTGTTTCTTTTTTGTAGATTATATACTAGATACTGTGGATTGTTACTGCTATGTTTTATCCTATTTATTTCTTACTTTTTAATGCTTATTGTACTTTACCTTCCATATATTCATCGAATATTAGGCACATATCTTTGGGTGGTTTCCTATTGGGAATTTGTCTCACACCTTGTTTGGGACATGATTTTGGGCCCAAAGAGATTAAATTGTTGCAGGTATAGATAAGGGCAAGCGCCCTTCTACTTCAGGTTCTTGATTGCACTACAGCTGGAAAGTATGGGACCAAGCTGAGGCTTGCGATGCTGGGGAGTTGCTCATCTATTTTTCTTTTGTACTTTGCCTTAGTATTTTATTCATCATTGTGACTTGATTGGCTGTTTTCCTAGATATATATGTATCAGACATCATTTAATGATTTCTTCTCAAGTTGTTTATTTATCAGTCTTCCACTGTTATTTTTGTTGGATATTTACGATTTCTGTTGTTGTATGTGTTGTTACTTCCGTTGTGTAATCTGCCAATGAGGGCATAGTTTCCCCACTATTACACCCAAGGCCCTAACTGCTTGTCGGCAGCCTCTGGCATTTGGGGAAATGCGCTTGAGACCATTTGACCAACCGGGTACGGGGCGCCTCTGGGTGGCTTCCAGAACCGGGATGTTACAAAGTGGTATCGGAGGGGTTATTTTCCCTTGATTACTATTTGGAGCCATTAGCCAGGGGTAGGATGGATTCGGTACTTGTTATTAAGCTATGCTTGGGAGTAGCTAACCCATGTATAGGGAAAATCCAATCTACCTCGCTTATTATTGTTTTCTGGTTTTGCTATGTTAGAATTAGTCTGATTTAACCTAGAGTGATTCAAATGCCTTGTGTTGTTATTGTATTTGATATTGTGGTTCTATTTCTGTCGCAACCCATTGAGATGAGGGTATGCCATCTATTGAATCATATAGGCACTTGTTAGAAATCACATGCCATTCATTTTTTCCATGCCATCTAGGGTGCATTAGCAATTGCATGTTGTTTTGATAGACATTGTGTAGATTATTCATGTTGTTGTGATAGATTCTTTGAGAGAATCTCTACTTGTTTATAGAGGACTGTTTGTATTGTACTTTTCTTAAATTTACGCCGAATTTTGGTTCTTAAGGTGTTATGGGACCTCTTGAATAGGAAATTGGTAAATCATTGACCTATTTTCCTTATATATGATTGTATTGGATGCCATGATTTGATTCGTGGGGAGTGTAGGCCCTCACGGATCGGAATTTGGAACCTTCATGCTCGTTTTTTTGTGTTTCCTGGTATTTGGTGTAGTTTTAGAGCTACTGCTTCGAAAAACCCAGAATACACATCGTTTACTTTATGTATACACACCGTGTATTTTTGAAACAGTGTCACTGACCATATGAGTAGAAACTCGAGTTGTGAGGAATCTCCAGGAACACGCCGTGTATGGTAGGTACACACCGTGTAGTAGTAAGCTGTGTACCCGTCCGTGTCACTAACCACACGGGTCAGGGAAGCTCGCGTCGTACACACCGTGTTGTGTATGAACACGCCGTGTACCATTGTTCTCAGTACCCGGCTGTGTCACGAACAACACAAGTCGGTGTTCTCTCCTCCTATACACGCCGTGTTTGTTCGTAACACGCCGTGTAAGGGTCAGCCGTGTACTTGGTCGTGTCGCCAACATCACGGGTAGGGAAAAATCTTCATGTACACGCTGTGTTTGTTCGAAACATGCCATGTAGTCTCAGCCATGTAGCCACCCGTGTAACTAACAACACGTGTCGTTGAAACCTTGTCCACTACACGCCGTTTCAACCAGGAACACGTCGTGTAGTCTTAGTTTAAGAAGATCGTGTGGGTTAGCCATGCAAGGAGACACGAGTAGGGAAATATTGTTACGTACACTCTGTGTAGGGTTTATACAGGCCGTGTTGTCATGTTTTGTAAAATTTAATGTTTCCTTCTCCTGTTCCCTTTTTGAAATCCTTGTTCTCTATCCTTTTTTTCGTGATCTAAGGTATGATTTTGATCTTTCAGAGCTATGCCTCCGAGACATCCTCCGGTTGTAGGTTAGTTGGAGGATAGTGATCAGATGCCAGATATGGCTGATCAGGGACTTCTTGCTGATCCTCCAGTCAAGCCAGCCTTGGCACCGGCTGGCATACTAGTTGCAGGTGCTGATACGCAGTTCATGGAAGGTTTTATAAGGATGATGCAGACCTTTCAGGGAGCACCACCTCCTTCCACGACTATGGCAGACTTGACGTGGGTTTTCCAACAGGAACATCCTCCTACTTTCTCAATGGAAGGAGGACCGTAGGCTGCAGAGTCATGGTTGGAAGCCATGATGAATATCTTTGAGTATCTAGAAACACATCCAGAGAGGCAGGTTAATATCCCTACCTGTATGCTACGAGACACTACCAAGAGGTGGTGGGACGTGATCTCACAGGCGGGTCATCAGCAGGTTATGGCTTGGGAGGAGTTTCAACGCCTGTTTTACGACTACTTCTACCCGGAGACCCTGAGGGCCGATCGAGTCTGGGAGTTCATGATTCTAGAGCAGGGTACTCTTTCTATCAATGAGTATTCCTCTCATTTCACCGATCTGCAGCTTTTTACACACCTTCGGGATAGAAATGGGGTGTTCTTAGCAAGGAAGTTTGTGGATGGTCTCAGGAGGGAGATCTACTCGCAAGTGAATATCTTCCATTTTACATCCATCACATCCATCATCAACCAGGCTCTGATTGCAGAGCACAATCTGAGAGACTCCAGAGCTATGAGTCAGGGCGGTTCTGCATGTAGAGCTAGTGTTACTCCAGTTGACAGCAGAGAGCACTGTAGGAAGTCTATGCGCAGTGATCCGAGGAGGTGAGATACATCTTCAGGTAGCCAGGTAGTACGCTACCAGTGTGGAAGGGTAGGGCACATGAGGCCGCAATGCTAGAGAAACCCAGTGGCGTGCCGATCTTGCGGAAATATGGGTCACCTTCAGCGTTTTTTCTAGGTTTTCACATCAGTAGCTGGTGATGGGGGATCTTCCATGACTCCTCATTCAGGAGGAGCACCACTAGTTTCTCACCAGTTGGGGAACTGGAGTTCTTCCAGCCGTTTGGACTGAGGTGGAGGTCGAGGCCATGGCAGCCAGTTACCAGTCCCTCAGCGCCAGTAGGGAGGATCAGCTCAGAGTGGTCAGGTAGGGTCACAGGACCGCGGGACATGCCATGTAACACCCCATGATTTCATAGTGTGTTATTTCTTCAAAATAATTTAATAACTTGCACTACATGCAACACCGTGTTCAACCGCACCATGACTTACTAAACAAGACGTTAAAAGAGGTTATGAATAATATTTACTAAATTTTAAACATTATATAATCCTTATAATTTTAGAATCCATATTATGAGTTTCATATACATAATGTAAGAACAAATTCATTTTCAGTATTGCACTTTTACAAACTTTTAATAGTGAACCCTTTTTGAATCCAATATTTTAAACTTTTATATATTAAATTTGACTAAATAAATTTACTTTTATAATGGGGACATCAAAAATTTACAATGAAACATTCCAACCTTCCATGGTGCACTTTCCATTGAATAATACAGTAGCATGTGTTTTACGCAACTTCGAGTTCTAACACACACCACAACCAATCAAACTAGCAGTTATGAATAGTAATACCTACTTTTTGAAATTTTATAAATTTTATATCTCAAATTGGACTTCATTTTTGTATTCAGAGTATCAAATTTAGCCTGAGGTGGAATTTTGGAACTTTTCGGATAACATTTATATTTTGATTAATAGTGAAAATTACAAAATTTTAATTAAAAACAACTTTTTTAATCAAAATTATTTATATTGATAATTTATGAATTTGAGTGGTTTTAAAGTATATTTAGAATATATTGTTATGATTTAATAAAATTTTGTTCATTGGATGTAATTTCACATTTAAACTAGACATAAACAATTGTCAATCTTTTGATATTTATTATCTCTTAAAAACACGCTATTTGATTTGATGACGGGAATTAATTTCTAACTTAATTAATGATACTGATTTGTTCTTCATTTGGTAAAATAGACATCATTTTTGAATTCATAATATCAAATATAGCTTAGGGATAATTTTTCGTGTTTTTCTGGAAACTTTAATTTTTTTATGAATAGTGAAACCACTAAGTGATAGTTAAAAAAACTGAATTTTTCATAAAACGTAATTTTACCGCTTCTGTGAGGGGAATTTCAAAAATCAGAGAGACACAGTTAATATCAAGGAGTAAAATGTGGTTCAATAAGATGAAAATAATTTTTGGTGAATAATATCTTCTTACATTTATTTACCACGGTAAAAAGTAAATAGGGTAATTAAGGGTAAAAATGATATTAATATTACCCTAACACATGTCTTAATTCTATTGGACATGTTTATCTCATCCAAAAACAATCTTAGGAGTAAAAAATTATCATTTAGGTCCACTTGTATTAGATTAGGACATTTATTATTGTTTAATTCAAAGAAGAGTTAAAAGAGTTAAAATCAATGTTTATTTACTAAATAATTTTTAATATACGGTTATGCATACGATAAATTCGATTGGAAATATTCATTAGAAAGATAAATGTATTTACTACATAATGATATTTTATTTATAATTTTTAGACATTAAATAATATTTGTTTACTTATGACAAAATGAAGATTCAATAATTACAATAATAGTGAAAAATTAAAATAAGAGATATTATAAATACCAAAATAAATATAATTTGAGACTTTTTATGAATTAAACTAATTTCCTAGGTTAATATGACATGTTAGTAATGATATAAGTAACTTTTCTCGAAGTAATTATTCTGTTGTTTTTTTTACAAAAATCAATTATTATATAGTGTCAAAATTGACATAAAAGAGTTTTTAAAACAAATATTATATTATTAATTGATATTTATTTCTTAAAAATATAAGGTTCGGCCAAAAGACTTATATCATGATAGGTGTATCATTAATAGACCACTTGGGGGTCTCTTGGAGGTATATAGTAAGTTTATTAACTATATTATATAAAAATACAAATTGACATGGTAAGTGTAAAACTAATTAACTAAGAGTTAAAACTAAAAGATAAGGTTAATATAATGACCCAAACCTATCTAAATTATATTGGATGGGTGGTTTTCGACCCAACACCACCTTAATCTTTAAATAATACAATTTGGAGACCTTAGAAACCGAATATGAATTTATTATAAAATAATATTTCTAGCTTTTCCAAAGCTTCCCTTCACCCCTCTTATAAAAGGGCACTCCCCCTTCTCATTAATTCACACCTTGAAAGCCATCTGTCTCGGCCAAAATCTTCCCAAATACTCTCTCAAATTCTCTCACTTCGTCTTAGAGGCCTTACATTAGTCATAAATCCATCTTATGGAGCCCTTTTGATCAAATCAAAAGGAAGAACCCGAAGAAGATGTAATGATTTCACCACCCCATTTCAAGTTCCTTTCTTCTTCCACTACTTATTTCTTTTTTATTACCATTATAAAATAATAACTCCAGTATCTTATATATACGGTTATGTTATTATAAATATGGTACAAACATATTCATTATTCTATCCATCCTTTGAATAACATGTCACCATAGGTGCGTACGTACGGCTTACCTTCTCCACGTCGTGGTGTAATTGTTATTCAATAAATTATTATGTGGATGGGTATAATAATGATGTCTAATTCATGTAAATAATAAATATAACATGCTAAATATTATGTATATATGACATACCATCCAATTATATATTATTTTAGTATCAAAAAAATGATATTGTCACTCGTGCGTACGTACGGACTACCATCTACACGAATGCGATGAGATTCATTCTCCATCGTATCCATTCAAGTATAATTATCATTTGATGATTAATAATAGTATCTAAAAACTTGATATCATTCTGGATATGAATTATATAAAACCTATCCATGAAAAACACGGCTTATGTAACAAAACATATAAAAGAAAACGAGTAAGTTAACACCCAAAACAACGATAATTCTAAAATATTATTAACAAAGCAATGTTAAAAGATAATATATGATATAATATTAATATATATGATTCATGTATAATTTAATAACAATTATTTCACCATTATACCGGATTTTATTTTACCCCAACCAAGGAAAAGTACAAGGTAAGGGTTTATTTCACAATCTCTTCATTATCCGATGTTGTTCATACGTGATTATCTACTGGGACCTATTTATCATCAACATCCATGTTTCTTAAAAATGAATTTCAAATAATTCTTAATATTTTAAAGAGTATGGTATAAATTCATTTATACCCATGTTGACTTTTATAAGTGGCTTATAAAGGAATATTTCCGTCATTTTCCAAACAAGGTCCTTTTTAACCTTTTCGACAGAATTAAGCTAAGAATGTTTTTTTTAACATATACGGCAGGTGCGGCTATTTTTCGTAGTTATAAAATCGTCGAATCATCCCTTAAAATCAAATAAGAATACTTTCAAAGAAAATGTTTTATTTTATAAATATATGACTCTTAAATGATTTCAAAATAGAAAGAGATATTTCTCTAAAAAGAGTTTTGATTTCATCTATGTCAACATCCTATGATGGATTTTACGCTTATTTGAAGTGGATTTATTATGATACAAAACTTATATATTTTATTGAATGTTTTGTGATATTTTTTACTGTGGATGTGTTATTTTTATACCATTCATGGTTTATGGATGAAGTATTTACATTTTTTATGCTAGTTTTTATACGAATGTTTATGTTATGTTTAACCCTTTTCATATGGGAATGCATTGGATTTAATATGTGACTGGTGGAGCTCGCTATATCTCCTCGATGCATCAGTAGGTATCTTGAGACAAACTAGTGTCTTGGAACAAGGCCTTGACAAAATCTTATTTGTATTCTTTGCACGAGGCCTTGGCTATGTGGTTATGATAGTCTGGCATTATGCATTCCATCATTATGAAAGTGGTTGTTGATATTGCATTTGACTATTCGATTAGTAGAATATCCATGTGAATAAGTAAATGGCATTATTTCATTTTATTCATTCCATACTATGTTTAAGTTAAAGTATAAAAGGATTTTTTTAGTTATACATTGCCTTAAATGTTTATTCGTATTTATAGAAGTTCCCGCTATATTGTTATCCTTACTGGGCATTTGAGCTCATCCCTTTTCTGTGTTTTATTTTTCCCAGGATGTGAAGAAGTAATTTATGAATGACCTACAGGGATATTATGAGGGGATAAGAGTGTGGAATATGAAGACTATATTGTTTTATTTTTTATTTTATGATGTAATGTAAACATTATTAATGTATATAGTGTTTCCAAGGCTACTAAACTAATTAGTCTTCTGAGACTTGATGTTTCTTTTGATCATGCCAATGTTAAGTAATAATGCACCGACTCTGGGTAACTGGGGTCGGGGCGTTACAGTTGGTATCTAAGGATGTTTAGTACAAACCTGGGAAGATAGATTTAGATAAACTCTGATTAGAGCACATAGATTTAATATGGACTTTGAGGATTAGTATAGAAGAACTTCTTAGAATTTTGGTATTGTAGAGATTTTGTGAGTTTTCTGAGCAATCCATCCCTGTCTGGATACGACCAGGTAGAGGCGGCTCTGGCACATATGTACCTATAGGTAAAACCCAAAAAAACCGCTTTGAGAATGACATGAATGGTAACTGGTGCACGACCACGGGCCTTGCTGCACTCTTGGTTACAACCCTCCCGGGGGATATGCTTAGGATAATTCTCATTTTCTTTACAAACCATTATGAAGGGTTTATGAGTATATACTTCTTCAATGGAGACATTTTTATGATTATGGATTATATCCATAAACTATTTAATTTATTTTATGTGTTTTAAAAGTTTGGGATTAGGTATTTTTATTCATAAACTAATCTAGTGTATGCCATTGTTTAGAAATGGTGCCCAGTAGAAGGAATGAGAACTCCAACAATGCACATGATCCAAAGAGAAAAAAGGATCATATCTTTCATGGTCTTAAGCCAGAATTTATAAGAGAAATAGTCTCCCATGTATTATCATCATATGAAGAAATAATATCATGTGTTGATAAGATAAGTAAAGAGTTTACTGAGTCATATGGCTTTGAAGGGATGCAAGAGAAGAAAAGGGAAAGATGGATAAAGGGAAGAGGAAAAAAGAAGAACTTTACCATATGTGATAATTGTGGGAAGAAACACCCTGGAACTTCCTGAAAGGAATGGGAGTTTGTTATATGTGCGGAGGAAAAGGGCACAAAGTACGTGACTGCAAGGGTAAGAAAATGGTTTCAAATGTACAATGCTTCATTTTCATGGAGTTTGGACACTACGCGAACCTATGTCCCAGTCATCGGACTATGCTGAAAATGATTCTATTAGATAATAATCATGTTATGATACTGCCACAGATAAAGAGGAATGATTAGAGTTCTTATGTGGATTATGTTATTTGAGTTTTTTATCAACAATGTACTTGTTACAATAATTACGGAGTATATAAGGATTGTATTGCAGTACTATTTCATTAAGGACATGAGATTGTGTGGAAAAAAGAAAAGTGACTCAATAGCAGGTTAAATTATTGGAAAATATATGGTTGAGGGAAAGATAAACCATAATATGGTTCTGATACCGAGGTAGTGATTTTAAAATAATACATGATTGATTTGGATAAATTATATTGGATATTCTTGACTATATTGAAACTGATTAATGATTTGTATATTCTATAATTGTTTGGGTTTACAACATTTTTGGAATGAAGGAGTATATCTATTATTCTTTAAGGAATAAGGGATCATGAATGTAATCAATAATGTTTTATTGTAATTCAGGATGTTACAGTGTTTTAAAAGAATACATGATGAAGGTCTTCACATGTTATTACACGGAAAAAAGGATTTTCATTGTGTTTACCTTCCTTATAAATTTTGGACTGAAGTATTTTGGATAGTTCTAGTTTGGATTATTTTGGATTGCTATAAAAGGACAACCCGGAGGTCGGGTGGCAACTCCTCGCGTCTGGCAAGGCCGCTAGACTTGAACTCACAACTGAAAGGCGACAAGGGTGTATCACCTACCACTGACCCACATGATGTCCTGGATTGAATAAAGTCATTTTTTAATGGTTCTGCTGGATGAATTATAAATTCATTTTTTAACCCTATAAAATAGGATAAATAGAATATTATTTTTAACTTCTATTATCTTTTAGAGTGAAAGATGAGTTTGTGGTAGAACTTAGTTAAAGGATGAGACTCTACTTGTCAAGTATATATTTTTCTTCTTATCATATTCAATGAAGAAATTAATTCTTATACTGTAGTGAAGGGATCTTTAAACAAAAAAATGTGTTATCCTAATACCATATGTTTTGCTGAACCGATGGTATTTTAAATCTTCATAGATTGTTGAATTTAAGGCCCTCAATTTTACACTTATTTGTGATTGATGACCTCAATTACTACCTATAAATATTTACATTTTCCCTCCAATTATATGTCTCTAATTTCCACTAATGTTCTCTGAATGGATATCATAATTTGGTGGTGACCCTTTCATTTCTCTTTTCCTCTTATTAAGATTAAATTTTATCAACCCAATTTCCGATGTGGGTTTTCTCACAAAGATATTTTCTATATAAAACCATTGATTTTCAAAGAACAATTTCAAATTACTAGGACACAATTTATTGAAGGAGGGGAGAATGTAACACCCCAAGATTTCATAGTGTGTTATTTCTTCAAAATAATTCAATAACTTTCACTACACACGACACCGAGTTCAAGCGCACCATGACTTACTAAACCAGCCGTTCAAAAGAGGTTATGAATAATATTAACTAAATTTTAATCATTATATAATCCTTATAATTTTAGAATCCATATTATGAGTTTCTTATACATAATGTAAGAACAAATTCATTTTTAGTATTGCACTTTTAGAAACTTTTAATAGTGAACCCTTTTTAAATCCAATATTTTATACTTTTATATATTAAATTTTACTAAATAAATTCACTTTTAGAATGGCGACATCAAAAATTTACAATGAAACATCCCAAGATTCCCTGATACGTGTTCCATTGAATAATACAGTAGCGTGTGTTGTACACAACTTCGAGTTCTAACACACACCACAACCAATCAAACTAGCCATTATGAATAGTAATACCCACTTTTTGAAATTTTATAAATTTTATCTCTCAAAATGGACATTATTTTTTTATTTGGAGTATCAAATTTATCCTAAAATGAAATTTTGGAACTTTTCGGATAACATTTATATTTTGATGAATAGTGAAAATTACTAAATTTTAATTAAAAACAACTTTTTTAATCAAAATAATTTATATTGATAAATTATGAATTTTAGTGGTTTAAAAGTATATTTAGAATATATTTTTACCATTTAATACAATGTTGGTCATTGGATGTAATTTCACATTTAAACCAGACATAAACAAGTGTCAGTCTTTTGATAGTTATTATCTCCTAAAAAACGCTATTTGTTTTGACGGCTGTAATTAATTTTTAAATTAATTAATGCAACTGATATGTTCTGAATTTGGTAAAATATACATAATTTTTTAATTCATAATATCAAATATTTCTTAGGCCTAATTTTTGGAGTTTTTTTTTGGAAACATTCATTTTTTGATGAATAGTGAAACCACTAAGTGGTAGTTAAAAAAACTGAATTTTTCATAAAACATAATTTTACCACTTCTGTGAGTGAGATTTCGAAAATCCGAGAGACACAGTTAATATCAAGGTGTAAAATGTGGTTCAATGAGATGAAAATAATTTTTGTTTAATAGTAACTTTTTACTTTTATTTACCACAGTTAAAAGTAAATTGGGTATTTAAGGGTAAAAATAATATTAATATTACCATAAAACATGTCCTAATTCTATTGGACAAGTGTATCTTGACCAAAAACAATATTAGGAGTAAAATATTATCATTTAGGTCCACTTTTATTAGATTAGGACATTTATTATTATTTAATTCAAAGAAGAGTTAAAAGAGTTAAAATCAATGTTTATTTGCTAAATTATTTTTAATATAGGGTTATACATAATATAAATTCGATTGTAAATATTAATTAGAAAGATAACACAATTTCCTACGTAATGATAATTTATTTATAATTTTTAGACATTAAATGATTTAATTTATATATGACACAATGGTGATGTAGTAATTACCATAATAGTGAAAAATTAAAATAATTGATATTATAAATACCCAAATAAATATAATTTGAGAATTTTTATGAATTACACTACTTTTCTAGGTTAATATGAAATTTTAGGAATGATTTAAGTAACTTTTTTCGAAGTAATCCTTCTGTTGTGACTTTTAAAAAAATCAATTGTTGAATAGTGCCAAAATTGACATAAAATATTTTTTAAAACAAATATTATATTATTAATTGATATTCAATTTCTAAAAATATAACGTTCATCCAAGAGACTTATATAATGATAGATGTATCATTAATGGACCAATTGGGGGTCTTGTGGAGGTATATAGTAAGATTATTAACTATATAATATAAAAATACAAAGTGACATGGTAAGTGTCAAACTAATTAACTAAGAGTTAAAACTAAAAGATAAGGTTAATATAATGACCCAAACCTGTCTAAATTCTATTGTTTGGGTGATTTGCGACCCATCCCCACCTTAAACATTAAATAATCCACTTTGGAGCCATTATAAACCGAATATTAAATTATTATAAAATAATATTTCTAGCTTTTCCAAAGGTGCCCCTCACCCCTCTTATAAAAGGGCACTCACCCTTCTCATTAATTCACACCTTCAAACAATTTGTCTCGGCCATGATCTGCCCAAATACTCTCTCAAATTCCCTAACTTCATCCTATAGGCCTTACTTTAGTCAGAAATCCAACTTATCGAGCCCTTTTGAACAAATCAAAAGGAAGAACCCGAAGAAGAGGTAATGATTTCACCACCCCTTTTCAAGTTCCTTTCTTCTTCCACATCTTCTTTCATTGTTATTACCATTCTAAAATAATAACTCCAGTATCTTATATATAATTGTATTTTTTTATAAATATGGTACAACCATATTATGTATTTTATCCTTCCTTTGAATAACATGTCACCATATGTGTGTACGTACGACTTACCGTCTCCACGTTGTGCTGTAACTGTTATCCAATAAATTATTATTTGGATGGGTATAATAATGATGTGTAATTCATGTAAATAATAAATATAACATGATAATGATTATATATATATGATATACCATCCAATTATATATTATTCTAATATCAAAATAATGATATTGTCACTCGTGCGCACGTATGGACTACCGTCTCCACGAACGCGATGAGATTCATTCTCCATCATATCCATTCAAGTATAATTCTCATTTGATGATTAATAATAGTGTCTAAGGACTTGATATAATTCTGGATATGAATAAAATACAACCTATCCAGGAAAAACACGGCTTATGTAACAAAACATATAAAAGAAAACTAGTAAGTTATCACCCGAAACAACGATAATTCTAAAATATTATTAACAAAGCAATGTTAAAAGATCATATATGATATCATATTAATATATATTATTCTTGTATAATTTAATAACAATTATTTTACCATTATACAAGAGGTTAACCTACCCCAAACAAGTAAAAGTAAAAGGTAAGGGTTTATTTAACAATCTCTTCATTATCCAAGGTTGTTTATACGTGATTATCTACTAGTACCTCTTTATCATCCACATCCATGTTTCTTAAAAATGTATTTAAAATAATTCATACTATTTTAAATACTATGGTATAAATTCATTTATACCCTTGTTGACTTTTATAAGTGGTTTATAAAGGAATCTTTCCGTTGTTTTCCAAACAAGGTCCTTTTTAACCTTTTCGACAGAATTAAGGTAAGAAAGTTTTTTTAACTTATACGGCAGGTGCAGCTATTTTCCACCATTATAAAATCGTCGAAGCTTCTCTTACAAGATTATAAGAATATTTTCAAATAAAATGTTTTATTTTATAAATATAGGACTCTTAAATGATTTCAAAATATAAAGAGATATTTCTCAAAAAAGAGTTTTTATTTAATCTATGTCAACATCCTTTGATGGATTTTATGCTTATTTGAAGTTGATTTATTATGATACAAATCTTATATATTGTATTGAATTTTTTTATATGTTTTACTATGGATGTGTTATTTTTATACCATTCATGGTTTAGGGTTGAAGTATTTACATTTCGTATGCTAGTTTTAATACGAATGTTTATCTTATGTTTAAACATTTCCATATGGGAATGCATTGGACTTAATATGTGATGGGTGGAGCCTGGTATAGCTCCTCAATGCATCGGTATGTCTCATGAGACAAACTAGTGTCTTTGCACAAGGCCTTGCCAAAATCGTATTTGTAGTCTTGGCACGAGGCCTTGGATATGTGGTTATGATAGTCTGGAATTATGCATTCCATCATTATAAAAGTGGTTATTGATATTTCATGTGATTATTCGATTAGTAGAATATCCATGTGAATAAGTAAATGGAATTATTTTATTTTATTTTTGCCATACTACGTTGAAGTTAAAGTTTAAAAGGCTTTTTTTTAGTTATACATTGCCTTAAATGTTTATTCTTATTTATGGATGTTTCCTCTCTATTGTTATCCTTACTAGGCATTTGAGATCCCCGATTTTCTATGTTTTATTTTACCTAGGATGTGAAGAAGTAATTTATAAATGACCTATAGGGATAGTATATGGGGATAAGAGTGTGGACTATGGAGACTATATTGTTATAGTTTTCAATTTATGATGTAATGTAATCTTTATTAATGTATCTAGTGTTTCCAAGGTTACTAAACTAATCTGTCTTCCGAGACATGATCTTTCTTGTGACCATACCAATCTTATGTAACAATGCACCGAATCTGGGTAACTGGGGTCGGGGGGTTACACGCTAGAGTTTTGCGGTGGAGCAGACCTATCAAGAGCAGGATCCCAGACTATCTACCATTCGAGGTACGATTTTAGTAGCCTCAGTTTTATCTTCATATCCTTTCGATACTAGTGTTACGCATAGCTTTATCTCTGTTGATGTTGTGGAGAGCCTTGGGCTCTGTATCCTTTCTTCTATCTACTTTCTGAAACTAGACATAACTTTGGGGATGAGATCATCTAGTGTAAGTTAGTGTAGAGAGTTCCCTCTCGAGGTTGAAGGGTATCGTTTCTTATGAGATCTCTATGTCCTAGAGATGACAAGATATGATTCAACTCTTAGGATAGACTGGTTGGTTCTCTTCCAGACAGTCTTTTACTATTATCACCGCATGGTGAGTTTCATTTCACCAGAGGGTGAATCAATTTTTCATAGAGGCTAGTGGGATGTTCGGGCGAGTCGAACAGGACTCGAGCTTCATGGGCTAGGAGGGGTTACAACCGATATTTATAGTCTTTATCAGGATGATCAGGGGAATTCACTGGTAGATTTTTCTCCAGTAGTGGATCGTTTCAGTGGTGTATTTCTAAAGGACATTTCAGGTTTTACTCCAAAGCGTGAGGTATAATTTTCTATTGATATCATTCTAGGAGTGGCACCGGTGTCCATTCCTCCTTATTGGATTGCCACACCTGAGTTTTAGGAGCTCAATAAGCAGTTGGAGGAGTTGTAGGCAAAGGGTTTCATCCGACCTAGTACTTTTCATTGGGGTTCGCATGTCCTATTTGCGAAGAAGGAAGATGGTACCCTTAGGCTCTATGTGGATTATTGGAAGCTGAACCAGTTGACGGTCAAGAACCGATATCCCTTTCCTATGATTGATGATCTTTTCGATATGATTCGAGGATCCTGTGTGTTCTCGAAGATCTATTTGAGGTCTGGTTATCATCAGTTGCGCGTTAGACCATCAGATATACCTCTAACAGCCTTCAGGGGAAGGTATGGTTTCTACAATTATACAGTTATGCCGTTTCTTCTCACGAACATGCCAGTAGTTTTCATGGCACTGATGAACCGAGTGTTCCATCCATACTTGGACTCCTTTGTTGTGGTCTTCATGGACGATATCTTGGTTTACTATCACACTCCACACGACCATGCTACCCATCTTGAGATCGTTCTCAGTACACTGAGAGAGCATTAGATTTATGCTAAACTCTCGAAGTGACACTTTTGTATGTATAATATTCACTTCTTGGGGCACATCATCTCATAGGCAGAAGCATCTGTGGACCTGGAGAAAGTGAGAGTTGTAGTTTCTTAGTAGTAGCCGAAGAATGTTTTTGAGGTGCAAAGTTTCCTAGGGATATTTGGATACTACAGACGCTTCATTCAGAACTTTTCATGGCTAGCATAACCGTTGAAATATCTAAACAATAAGGGGGCGAAGTTGTTATGGTCAGATTCATGTGAGTCAACCGTTCAGGAGCTGAAGGGAAGGTTTTCGTCAGCACTGATACCAGTCTTTCCAGAGCCAGGAAAGAGCTATACTATTTTTTGTGATGCATCAGGTGTTAGACTAGGCGTTGTGCTTATGCAAGGAGATGGACTCGTTGCATACGGGTCTCGGAAGTTGAGGCCACATGAGAGGAACTACCCGACACACGATCTATAGTTGGAAACTGTTTTTCATGCCTTAAACTATTGGATACATTACCTTCTAGGAGATCACATTGTGGTTTTCACCGACCTAAGAGTCTCAAGTACATATTCACTCAGCATGATCTGAATCTGAGATAGTGCAAGTGGGTCGAGTATCTTCTGTCATTTGATTTTGAGCTTACCTATACGCCGGTAAAGGGCGACGTAGTGGCAGATGCGTTGAGCAGGAGAACTCAGATTCAGGAATTTCAGGAGGCCAACAATGAGTGGAAGCTTATGGATCGGTTCTCTGAGATGCATCTCGAGGTGCACAACAGACAGGGATATACATATATATCTTCTGTAGCTGTGACATCTACACTTCTTGATCGGGTACATATGAGGCAGCTGTCAGACTCAAAAGGCTTAGTCCAGCGGGAGATTTTGTCAGGAGAGGAGCCTCTTCCTGGATGGATAGTGGGAGAGGATGAGATCTTATGTTTCTAGGGACGCGTATGGGTGCCAGCGGACATACGCGAGGAGCTGATGCAGGATTTTCATTCCTCAGATTGGGCAGTTCATCCTAGTGTCACCAAGATGTATCGAGATCTTCATCGCCAGTACTGGTGTCTAGGTATGAAGAGGGGTGTTGCTGGTTTCATCTTGAGGTGTTCTACTTGTTAGCAGGTGAAGGCGGAGCATCAGCGACCAGCAGGCCTTTTACAACAGTTACCCATTCCAGAGTGGAAATGGAATGATGTCGCGATGGACATCGTGACCAGATTGTCGAGATCACCTCGAGGGAACGATGATGTTTGGGTTATCGTCGACAGGCTTACGAAGGTTTCTCACTTATTACCGATAAAGGAGACCTTTAGTGTTGATGATCTGGGATGACTATATATCCGAGTTATTGTATGTCTGCATGGAGTTCCACACTCCATTGTTTCAGAAAGGGATGCACACTATACTTCTCAGTTCTGGCAGGGGCTTCAAAATGCTTTGGGTACACATGTACTTTTGAGTACAACGTACAATCCCCATAAAGATGGCCAGCCCGAGCATACGATCCAGGTGCTTGAGGATATGATTCGATCATGCATTCTAGTCAATGGAGGCTCTTGGAAGAAGCATATCACTCTGGTGGAGTTCGCCTACAACAATAGTTTTCAGGAGACTATTCAGATGGCCCCTTACGAGGCATTGTACGGTAGGCCATGTCGATGACCATTACACTGGCTGGAGGCAAGAGAGGTAGCTTTATTGGGACCTCGTCTTGTTCAGGAGACCCCAGAGTAGATAGAGTTGATTCGATAGATGGTGTCTATAACACAGTCTCGACTGGAGTCTTATGGCGATCAGCAGAGATGACCTCTGGAGTTCAAGGACGGGGATCAGGTTTTCTTGCGTGTCGCACCAAGATTGGGACACCAGAGGATTTGGAGACAGGGTATGCTTTCACCATGGTACATCAGGCCGTCTGAGGTATTGGATAGAGTTGGGCTGGTTTCCTATCGGTTGTAGTTACCTTAGAGGTACCGGGCCATGCACAACGTCTTCCACGTCTCTCAGCTCCGACGTTACTTTTCAGACCTATCTAATGTCTTCATTTGAGGAGCATCCTAATGGGATTGTCAATCGTTGTACGAAGGTTCTCCATGGGCGGTCTATTCCTCTAGTATGGGAGCTATGGAAGCATGATCGAGTACAGGACAAGACCTGGGAATGTGAGGTTGAGGTTCAATCGTAGTGGCTGGAGCTGTTCGCGGTTTCTTCTTCTCCGCCTCGTTGGGGAAATTCCGAGAAGAATTTCTTTAAGAGGGGAAGTTTGTAAGAACGCTGATTTTTTTTTTCAGGTATGTTTTTATTTTCATGGGGTTTTTGAGAAAAGTGGGGTTTCTGTAATTTTTTGATGTACACGTCGTGTACTTTTTGAGTACACGTCATGTACACCTCTGCCGCTCAAGGTCGTGTGTTGGCCATGTCCATGCCACACACACGGTGTGTAGGGGTGATGTGGAGGCTGCATAAAGCAGTGTATGGAAAAACAGAGTACACACCGTCTACCCTAGAAGTACACACCATGTATTTTCTTTTTTTTCATTAAATGGACCGGGGTCATGCCTAACGGACAGAACACTCTTCTTCTTCAGGTTTTTCATCCGAGAGCGATCCGTACGACCTAGATTCTTCTTCGAGCCCTCATGCATCCATCTGACCTTCGTTTCAGCCACCGTTGATTGAGTTGGAACCAAAACAGTGAATTCTTCCTTCTCTCAGAGCTTCGTTTTCCAATTACTCATCTTTCTCAAGATATTATGGGTCGATAATTTTTTACATTTTCTCAGATCATCGACGTTATAAGTAAAATCAATCATCATGGTTCTAGTATATCAATCTCCTAGCATTGAGGTAGGTGGTTTGTTCGTTTCTGTATAATTTCTTTGAGTTTTTTGTGCCAATTCCACCAATACCCTTGAATGTGGTATTTCGTGTTTCCTGTTTTTCCCTTTTTTTGCTTGCATTGCTGATATGCCTTTTTAGAGGTCATTGCTTTTGAATAGGTTAAATTGTACTGTACTCTGGATGTTTTTCCATGCATGTTTTTTTTGTTAGGCGTTTTTCTAATTTCCATGCCTAGTTGTATTATGGTGGAACTATTGTACTGGTATGCTGTTGTGCCTCAGAATGATATCCAAGTAGTTCTTGAGGTTTACTTGGGCTGATTCGCACGCTATGCATGTTTGTTTTAAATAGGGCCGTGAGAACCTAGTGTAGTGGACCGTAGGGAGAATGGACGTAAGGGCATCTCCATAATGTCTTTAATTTAGGATGTGAGACCACATGGGGGATTGATGTTGAGTGCTGGCTCAGAGAGTCTTTAGTTCCTCGATGTGGGCCATATGGATAATGAGACAATGAGTTCCTCCTCAGAGAGCCTTTAGTATAGTAAGTAACTATAGGGGGGATTGATGGTGAGAGATTCTTCTTACATTCTATTCTTTGCTGACCTGGAGGGGTGAGACTGTGTGTGCCTCCCAGAGGGTTGTTAATACTTGTAGTCTGAACCTTATGGGTTAGACAATGAGAACTACCCAGAGGTTACCTTTTTGTTCTACTTGCTTGCGTGGCTATTTCTGGTTTGTAGATTATATGCTAGAAACTGTGGATTGTTACTATTGTGTTTTATCATGTTTACTGCATACTGTAAACTGCATACTGTACTTTACCAGCCATATATTCCCTGACTGTTATGCACAGATCATTAGCTTGGTAATTTTTCTTACACCCTATTTGGGTCATGATTTTGGGCCCAAAAAGATTACATTATTGTATGTATTGATAAGGGCAAGCGCCCTTCTACTTATGGTTCATGATTGCATTGGATTTGGAGAGCATGGGACCAAGCCGAGGCTTGCGATGCTGAGGAGTTGCTCATCTGTTTTTCTTTTGTAATTTGGAATAGAATTGTATTTAGCATTGTGACTTGTTTGACTGTTTTCCTAGACATATATGTATCATGCATCATTTACATATTTCTTCTACAGTTTTTTATTTTTCAGTCTTTCGATGTTATTGTTATTGGATATTTACTGTTTCTTCTATTGTATGTGTTGTTACTTCTACTGTGTACTCTGCCAATGAGGGTATAGTTTCCCCACTATCACACCCAAGGCCCTCTTTGCTAGTCGGCAGCCTCTGAAGTTTGGGGGAATGTGCTTGAGGCCATGTGACCAACCAGGTACGGGGTGCCTCTGGGTGGCTTCCGGAACTAGGACGTTACATGTTACTTTCTCCCCACCATGAAAAAAATTTTCCTTGCAATTTAAACATGATCTCAGTAATATAGGGATTTATTTTTGGATATTAATTTGTTAAAAAAATTGAAAAAGTGTTATAGAAACATCTTCTGAATAATAGGGAATGGAAAGTATTAGGGTATACGAACTAACATGTTATTATGATTCTATGTAAGAGAACATTTATGGAAAGTGAAGATATAGACATCAAATAAATTCATAAATAATTATAGAGAGTAATTGAGGTAATTGATCATAATAAAGTGACTAATCAACCTAATGTTAAAGTTCCTCAAAACTATAACTCTCTGATGATTTATAATACCAATAGATTCATCATATATGAATGTAATAGGATAACATTTTTGTTTCAGGATCCTTCTTCCAAGAGTAGAGGAAATATTTTACCCTCTATGAATATAAAAAAAAATCTTTTATTTATATGTTTATATTCTATAATCACAATTTCATACTTTTGTTTTACTTTTATCTACTTCCAATTCATTAAATTCTCCTAGAAATGAATATTGAAAATGATTTTTTATGAATCATGAAATAAAAGTCACTTTTGAAAGATCATAAGATCCATAAAATAGGGAAATTTCATTAAGTATTTCTATAACTATTTTAAAAAATAAACATTATTATCATAAGTTATCCAATATAATATATTCATCTCTAAAACATAAATATACACCCAATGGGATGTCATTAATATTTTTTTTGAAATATTTTACCAAAAAACAATGACATATTTACCAGGACATCACGTAGGTTAGATGTAGGTGTGAAACCCTTATTGTCTTTTAGTCATTGGTGCAAGACCCCCACCTTTATAGATGTCACGGGTTATCACCCAACCTTTGGGTTGTTTATTCTCTAAAAAAATATTAATATAATTACAAAAATGATCCAAAAAACTATTATGGGAATACTTGTAATAAAATTAATCATTAAATAACCTTTTTACAAAGGTTTTCAATAGTACAATATTTTTACAATTTCTAATAATATTATTTGACTATTATTACCAAGTAACTAATGATCATATTAAACCTAAAAGTTATCAATACCTTTAAAATTGTGTATATAAATTGTAAATGTATTATTCCTCAAATTAAATTTTCACTAAAACGTATACTAAACCAATGGGTTATATTGGAATAAATCTCACCAAAAATATCTTTAATCTTGGTAGACTCCCATGACATTAAAAAAAGGTGTTCTTATGAATTTAAACATATGATCAATGTAAATCATTGTTTTTTCTAGAAATGAGAATGAATTTGTTTGTTTAAGGTTCAAACATTCCAATCAGTTTCTAACGGGTTTATTCATAGAACTAGAAACACACATTGATTTTATATCCATTTGGACCTACATTCCAATGGTAGGTGCTCACTAGTTGTGGACCGATGAGGCTTAGGAGTTCGCATTGGTCAAGAGGACGGGAGTAAATGCTCATCACACCATTTGGGGGGAATTATTTCCTACTCTGGGACTCTCTTATAGATTTAAGTTATGTTCACAAATCTTTATTAATTCACCAAGTATAAAAATGAGTTTTCCTATAGATTTGGAAATCGACGATTGATGTGTATGGGATTTAGAAAAATATTTTATAAGAATTTGAGGCTCTTCATCGATGGAGAATCATTCGTATGAATTAGATATTCTTAGTCAATGGTATCCTTCAATACATTATATAGAAATATCTTGGTCATTATGATGACCATACTGGTTTCAAAGCCACTCAGTGGGGAACTTTAAATTTTATTGTCATTCAGAAAGACATGGATTATTTTGGAGTTGGGATCGTACCCGTAGATGGGATACATATGTATCCTCTTTAATAAGGAATCAGAACCCACATAGTTTGATAAGAAGGATATATTTTAACGTCATATGGGATGGGAAAAGAATTATTGAATGATGGGCTTGAACCGTAGAAAGGATTCCTACGTACTCTAATTTTAAGGAAGAGATCAAAGTCCATGTAGTTTGGGTGAATAAATATAGGGCTTATGCATGGTTAACGGCCCCAAAATAGATGTTGTGATTACTTTTACAGTCTAATCTCATGTGAGTCATGCTCGGAGTGAGAAAGAAGAGGTATCGGTAGAATTGACGTGTGTGCCACAAAAGATGTAGTCAAAAGAAATGATGTGGGGATTACGTATGTATGACTGCACAAGTAGATGAAGACCATTACTTACTTTAGGAAAGAATCCCATGAGTAGGTTCCATAAAGGTATTTGTACATTATGGTGATTTGGAGTTTCAACATTGGGCTTACTCCAAAGGAGGATGCCCAATTTAATGGGGACATATAACTTGGGGATTACTCCTGAGATAGAGGCCCAAATTAAAAGAATTATGATTGGGGACTATTCATAAGAAGGAGGCCCGAACCAAGGGAACTTATGATCGGAGCTTATTCCTTAGAAGTGGACTTGGGTCTTAGTCCTGATGAGGATGCCCTAAATAAAAAGATTTTCACATCCTGAAGGATGAGGATATATGGAGGAAACCTCTAATCAATGTGACATAAAGTTTGTAGGTCATGAGGTTTTGGGAGAGGTTCTCATATAATACTATTCTGATATGGAATCCAAAAAAGAAACCATGCCATAAATGGCTTTGAAAATGGGTTAGAGGGATAATATCTTGAAGAGGATAGGTGAACGGGAGAGAGGCACACAAATGAATTTGGCACACAATTATTGTCTATGAAATTTTACTTGCACGGTATTGGTTCACGTGGGTGATGAAGAATCTGTAGGGTAATACTTGGGCGAGACATAACTCAAGCCTTTAGTATTAAACTAATATATTTCCAAAAGGGCGGCGAACAGGTTTCATCTAAAGGGTAGTGCGGTGTACAAGTGTTTCCATTTTTAAGGAGTTCCGTATACTTAGGCGCACAAGTATTAATGAATTCTAATCACTTAGGCCTTATCCCACTCCTTCAACTCTTCCATTATGGGAAAAAAGTTTTCTTAGAAGCTTTCAGAAGATTTGAGTTGAAGACATGGGTGACCAGAGCTTGAATTTGACTTTTGGAAAATCCATCCTTGAAATGGGGCCCCACATGGGCTATTTATAGGCCACCTTGCATCTTGGGTGAAAAAAAAACTCAAATAGGGCGTGCAAGTGAGCTACGCGACCCACAAGCGGCGCACATGTGAATTGCACGGCACATATGTAACTTTCGTGCCTCTCTTGAAATGGGCTCCTAGTCCTTGCCTTCGTCAAATTTTTTTATGTTCTTCAAAGGGTGTCCATCATTATGCTTAATGTATTCCCCTTTTCAATTCGTTGGACTCTGTGACAGAAAAGAGCTTCAACAGAAGTCCCACTTAGTGTTGGATCTGAAAAGGAAAGAGGATACGGCTCTAGGGTAAAGCCAGTGAAATTCGGCACCCAGATGATGGGGTGCACAGGTATGGCACGCAGATGGTGTGGATCGCCTATATATACAAGATAACTCTCGCGAAATCTCACTCAGCTTCCAAAAACTTGAGCTCTTGTCTCTCAGGTTCTTCTATCTTCGAAAAATCACCCTTCTTGATTTTTTCGTGCTTTTGCAGAAGGTATTTGACTTGTACGCCATGACTAAGGTGAAAAAACATGAGCGATCAGTTTTACTTGCACGCCGAGTTGGGACTTTGCACGCCTTAATTCCATTGGCATTTTCTTTTGATTTCCATCATCAAAATTTCACAAAAAAATCTTACTTAAAAGGTGATTGTTTGATCTTTGGGAAGATTCAATGGATCCTAGAAGAATTAGATCAGTTGATGAGTTGGCCAGTAAGAGAATATATGATATGATGAAAGTTCTCGGCCATGAATATTATGTTATCTGTGATAGAACTCTCCCAGATTTGGCTATGTACTTGAAAATATATCATATCAATTTTACACAGGGCATCTACTGGCCTTTGTATGGCAATTGTCATCTGCAAGGAGCCAATGTTCCAGAGGAAAAGAATTATATCCCTCATTCCTGGTTTGAAACGTACACCAACTTATCTTCAGCAAATGTCTCAGTTTCAGGATCATTTGTCAATGTTGGGACAATGGATAAGGCATAAATAATGCATCATAGCCCATGTGATTCATATATGACACCTCACACACCTAAGCTGTAGCTGCATTTCTATCCCTCTATTTTCCGAAATACTCAAATGGACCAATCTAATAGATGGAAGAAGAGTCGGTATTTCCATCCTGGAGGAGGTGTGAAGAAAACATGGGTGTGGGAATATGGGGTTCGACAAACCTATGCAGATTTTTTCAATGATCTGAAGGGAGCTGCAATATATGAACCTATCTGGGCTGGGAAGACATCGGTCAACTGGAATGACAATTTTGTGCTAGAGTTAGTCAGCCGTTGGAGCCTATAAATGAATTCTATTTATATAACTCATGGAGAAGTAGATATCAGTTTGTGGGATGTCTACAAGATTTTAGGGGCTCCAGTTTTGGGAGATATGTATGAAGAATTCATCCCCCCCAAGGTGACCTGGAATGATTCAGAGAAGTCTTCGTCTTTAGATCGAGATTTTATGAAAATTTTCTACAAGATTAAGAATACCACCACCACAAAAACTGACTCCAGAAAAGAAATCCATCCAGAGGTGTGGATGGACATGTTTCTATTTATGAAGAGAGAGGAGGGACCTTATTGCACTCATCCTACTAGTTTCCCTAGAGCAACAAAGAGGGGTACTCTGGGAACATTTTGTCTAACTCTATAAGTAGAAGAGTTGTATAGGTGGGGGTATGAAGTGAACTAGAAAATTCCAAAAAAGACCCTTCTGGAAGTCTTTTTGGCATTGTGGCTCAGTGTTTAACTTTTACTAGTTCGGGATTCGAAAGGAGGTGTGAGGCCAGGGACCTTTGTCATTAAAGACAAGCTGGCTGAAAGAAATATGGTCAGGTCGGCCACCCTAGTTTTGGAAAAAATTCATAAGAGATTGCTTCATGTTTATATGGGTAAGTCTCCTCTATGAATAGTTGTACCATTCCATGTTTTATGGGGATGGATCACCACCCACTTCAGGACATATGTTGTATAAAGTGGGGTACAGGTTCCTGGAAGTTCATTTCGACCGCCTTTTCAGACCTTTTATGGAATTTCTCCCTTATCCCTCAACAATTATGATAACAAAATAAGGTTGATCATGTTCAAGGAGTTTCACTTCTTTCCGTATGGAAATCTTCAAATAGGGCGATTTGTTGATGATGGAACAGCCAGCCTGGAGTTAAGTTCATATATGATGGAATGTAGAGATAGTACACTGGCTATGATGATTGAAGGGGAAATGATATGCGAGGCCTATGCTCCATACAGATACTCACATCAATTCAAATGTCTGCAAAAAATTACCATATCCCCTCTGGTGCAAGTCTGGTTAGAGAAGCATCTGATGTTTTCTTGTCAACTATGGTTTCTGACATATATGGAAAAGAATGGGGTGGTATTTGATCTACCAGCTATTGAAGCAGCAAGTCAATTGACTACATGGTATGCTGAGAGCTGGGTAGCATCATACCCTGAAGTGGTACTGAATCAACCGGTCCCTCGGGTGGGGATAAAAAAGACAACCATTAGGAAATAAGCTTTTCTTTTCGAAGGTTACTCTTCCTCACCAGGAGTTGATTCACCGGATTCCTTACCCAGATCAGATTCACCGGATTCCCAGGATGGGGATTATGAGGCTTGGAATGAGTCAAAAAGGCCATGTGCCAGATATAATCCACCTGCTAGAGTCAATAAACCCACTTCATTGACTCTTGGTGAGTTACATCATTGAGTAAATTTATTCACCGTTGTTTTAAAGAGAAACAAGTTTCATTTTCATATCCTTTATATGTGATTATAGGAGCTGCGAAGAAGTTGAAATCCCAGATTGTAGGACCCTCGTCGCAGCTATCTGGTGCACATTCTGAATATTTACAACCAGAGGCTATCCAGAAAAGGAGACGTTTATATTGTGATGTTGAAACCGCCTGGATGGACTTATGTGAAGGGATGCATATCCATGGAGTGGGGAATCTTCAGGCTTCCTCTGACATCCATTTTTAGGACAACCCCAATGAAGTGAGGGCTTACATCAAAGAGTTGTAAATGCTCATATATGCAACTGATAAGTCTGTTCTTATCACCAAGAGGGTGAAGTAAATGATAGAATATAGTACCACTAAGGGGATTATTCCTTCACTAGATTAAGAGTGGCGTGATTACGTGGCTCTATGAGATGTATCTTTCCTTTTAATCATATTAATATTTTCTTTTCAATTTGAATTTATTAAAAACATTCTTTTTCAAGGAAATAATCTTCTTCATCTTGTAGCTCGTAAAGGAAAGAATAACTGATATCCCTTCGTCACAATATAACCCTGGTGGCACCACTCTTGGAGCCACTGAATCACCTCTTCAGCCAGGTGAAGTATTTCCAGGCTAGAAAGTCATGGATAAGGAGTTAGAAAGGGCGTTATTGTCTCTGATAACTATTTTCATAGTAGATGAAGCCAGTCCAACCAAAAAGGACAACATGAAAAGTATTCAAAGAATGAATACCATAGTCAAATGCATTATCAGTAGTGGTAAGTATTTCTGGTAGTCATGAATCTTAACTTATGAAAAAGTGATCAAACTTATCGGGATTGGAGGGGCTTCTTCAGTTTACACTTTAAGGGAATGGACTGACCATCCTCAGAGTAAAACAGAGGGTGCTATAGAACAGCTGCATGTTCCTGTTGAAACAGCTGTTCCTGAAGTAATACTGAGAGCAGATGAGTCGGCGTAATTCCGAGAACCACTCCTATTTTTGATTCCAGTAGAGAAAATACTTCTGGTAAATTATCAATACATAACAAAACCTCATATGAGACAATATATGACTTCCATTATATTATATTTTAGGTTCAAAACATGCACTAGAACAATTGGAAACCACCAAAGCTGACCCCACAACTGTCTTTTAAGAAGCTATCCAGGGTCAGAGATTCCTAGATGAAAGTCACAATGAAGAAATGACAAGTGATCCCACTGGTGAGACTAACCTGGGGTCACGTGATTTATAATATTTTTGAGATCTAGTTATAGAATCAACAGGACATGAGTTTCATCATTTGTCCTAGTAATCATCCCATAATCACACTTCTAACCATGTTTGGTTAAAAAATGTACAGTTTCATCTAATGAAACTGATGAACCAACAATGTTTGAAAGGGGCATAATCATTGGTGTCAACCCTATTATTGCAGAAACACCATCTAGGGTGGAACAAAGAATGGTAGACCCTCCTGAAACCCATACTAAAAATCATGTTGAATCTAGGAATTATGGGGAGGAGTATTCACAAGTTTTTGATATACTATTATGTAAAAGATGATTATATTTTTGGAATACTTAACCAACAAGACAATCAATCGACTATTACTATCCTTTGAAACTAACCATACTTTCAATTGACCAAACAAGGTTGTCAACTTCAATGGATAGATCCGGAGGTGATGCTATAGCCTCATCCAAAATAGTAGTAGAAGGTGAAGCAACTAGGGTCAGGGGAAGAGAAAAATAGGGCACTTACATAAGTGCATTAATCCCAGAATATGTTCCTTTGTGTGATAGAAATGCCCAACCAGACCTAGAGGTGAAAAAGGGGATCCAATTCACTCATTTCAAGGAATGGAAAAAATATATGGAAGATTATATCTGAGGTGCCTCTTGAAGAGCTGCCTTTGAAAATTCCAAGACATTCGTGCATGTTCATCATGTTGGGACATGGTGGTTTTGGATATGAAGAAATTCATGTCATAGTGAAACAAGTCATTCGAAAGAGGGATCGATTTCAAAGGTTTCAACATGACCTGATCAGAGCTAGTTTTCTGACCAATATTAGTGATTTTCAGGCTGTAGTGTCCTGAGCTCAGGTTGATCATGCTGCAAAGATGAAGGAACTGAAGCAGAATCTCAAGGAGAAGATTGTCCAGTATTTTCACCCTCAGCAAGAGCTAGATGTTGTTATTGGAGAGCTTGACTAGCTTCGTAATTAGTTGGAATAAGTCCAAGAAGATTGTATAAAAGCCATCATTGATGCCAATGATGTAGTTTGTCGAGTTAAAGAAAGTGAAGCTGGTCAAGTAAATGAACTTCATGTGACTGCTGATGATGCTCGGGATGCTATGAAATAGATGAGAAATCATGTTGAAAGTCTTCTAGAATTTTTGAAAATAGAGAAGACACTCAAATCTGTGGATGTTCTTCTAATATTGTTGATCAATGAAAAACAGTTCATCTTCAATCATTTGTATCTTCATTTTCTTGATAATTTCTCTTCTTGTTACATAATCCAATGGGCTTAGTAAACATAGTTTTATTTTTAATATGGTTATATAAACAGGCCCACAGACATGGCATCTTATAATTGTTCAATAATTTCCAAATCATATAAAATGTACGTTTAGCGAGTTGGGACTCGAATTTTGTTCAGAGTACCCTTTATAGGTTCCCACTTTAATTAGTACCTTGTCTATTTTATTAGCAGTTTAAAGTCATGCATGTTGTACTATGAAAAGTATAATATTTAAGGTCGAATAGATTTGACTGAACGGATTATATTGAGTCAATTCTTGATAATTTGTTTTCAAACACATTACCATATTCAAGTATGGAGGGGAAAAGTTGTAAAATGTGACTTGAGATATTTTGAATCAGAGGAATGACATCGGAGAAGAGTTAAAAGTCATTAGAGGAATTATTTTCTAAGAATGAAGTTACCACTACTTGAAAAACCTGTTATGGGGGCTGAATTATGCAGGGCCAACAAGGGCATAAGCTGCATAGTCAAATAGTAGTATTTTCTGGCTGATTGGTCCGTTATGTAGACAACTTATGCATGGCCACCTAAAGGCACATGTTGCATAGTCGGGCAAAATAACTCTCAGAAAATTGACTTTCTATTGCTAAAATCCAAAGAAAGTTTTTTGGAGATTCACATTTTCCAAATCATAGAGTATTCTTTAAAGAGAAAGGTACTTTATTTTGGAGAGGATGTTTCCAATAGGAATTTTCAAAGAATTGATGGAATGTGACCTCTACAAAGGTCTGACCAAGACAATGGAAAAAATGTATCTGTGGTTTAAAATCATATGAATAAAACCGGAGATCGAAACATTATACGACATATGGACAAGTGGTACAAGGTTATTTCATATTGCTCTGAACATATGGAGAAGGTGGAAAATGTAAACCATATACTTGAATACTTTCAGATCATGAAAAATAATATGGATGAAATATGTTAAGGATGGAAGTTTTTTTTCAGATCCCTATATATCGCCGTTAAGACCAATAGGGAAAAAAGTGTCTTCTCCTAAGAATGATGTTACCATTACTTGACAAACCCATTATGGAGGTTGTGTTATGTAAGGCCAACTGGGGCATAAGCTGTATAGTCAAATAGTAGCATCTATTGGCTGACAAGTCCATTATATAATCAACTTATGTAAGGCCACCAAAGGGGAACATGTTGCATAGTAAGGAAAAATAACTCTCAGGTATAGGAAATTTTGTGGCCAAAAGTCAAGAAAAGGGTTATGATGACCAGGAATATTATTTTTATAATGTTGCGGCTAGGTCCTGAATTGAGATTCTGGATGTCACTACATATCTCATAAGGATGATAATCAAGCCGAACGTAGTTCTTGAAATATAGTTTAACGTCATATAGGATAAGAGCATGGATGTTATTAGTTTGGGGTCGTAGATCTCAGACCATAGTGAGGGAGTCACATCATTCATTCGTTATAAACCTAATGTGAATAAACTCCAGGGTGTTCTATATCACACCATGTGCTCCCAAGGGGACTTTTCATCAAAGGGACCGGAAGTGGATTTTGGGGTTAGGCCCAAAGGCTCGTGGCTGGACATGAGGAATGCTCGAGCGTTCCTACATATCTCATGAGGATGGGAATCAAGATTCACGTAGTTCTAGAAATACCCTTTGTACAGATTTGGTTCATATATATGAGGGGTAAAGAGGACATTATTGTAATTATGGCTAGACCCAAGATTAAAGACTTGGGTGTCACTACGTATTTCATTAGGATGAGAATCAAGCCACACATAGTTCTTGAAATATGACATCGTTGGAGACCATGTCAATGATGATTCCTCTCGAGTGAGGTTATCAGGGATTGTTGCATTTTATTGTCACACAGGACAAAAGTGCAAATAGTTTATGGTCATATGCATGGACCAGTGCCATGCAGTTTAATGTCTTGCAACAAAGAAAATGGGGGACTGTATTGTTTAAACTCATATATCTTGGATGATGGGGAATACATAGTTTAACGTCATGTAGGAATAAAGTGAAGAGATACGAATAAGACGATTGATGGGGGATTCACAGATCAACATCGTATGAGATGGAGGTGAATCGATGTGAAGAAAGTGATTTCAGGCCTTAACCTCAGGAGGTTGCCTAGGTACCCGGCCTAAGAGTCAGGGATCAAAGTCCATGTAGTTCAATTGAGAGGGATTCGGTGATCAGGGTGTACATTAGGACCACAACCCGAAGATGATGTTGGGATTTAAGTGTGGTTAGCGTCCTAGAGAAGATGTCATCGTCGAAGCTTACTCTATGCTCACGTGAGTCATGCTCGGAGTGAGAAACAAGAGGCATCAGCAGACCTAATGATCGTGTCATGAAAGATGTGACCACAAAGGATGGTGTGGGGATTATTCATGGTTAGTTGCTCGAGGAACACATGGAAATAGAGTTTATAAGAAAATTGTGCATGCAACGATCACAGTTTAATGTCATGTGTAATAGAAATATGATTCTTGGAAATTTAATGTCCTTTAGATCGGACGATGCACAGTTTAACATCATGTTGGATGATAGAGGGGGGTATGTAGTTTAATGTCTTCCAGCAAGGAAAATGGGAGTATTTGTGTTTCAAAAAATACTTCTTAATGAATCTTCCATTGGTTGGAGTTGTAATGAGTTCTCCATCCATTGAGATTAATGAATAAGCTACATTGGAGTATACATTATGTATTAAGTAAGGCTCTTCCAACATTGGATCAAGATTTGGAGGCTTCATTCCTAGTATCATTGGGGTTCTGAGGACCAATATCAAATCTCCATGAATGAATGAACAAAGATGAACTTTTTTATTGAAAATCGTTCTATTCAATTTTAATAGACTTCTAAATGGTGCAGTGCGCACGTTCATTTTTCATCTAGTCGTTCCAATTTATCCAATCACTTTTGAGATTGTTCATCTATTGATAACTGATCACAATGGGAGACTATATGAGAAGGTAATTATACTTCAATAGGCACAACTACTTCTGTTCCATATACCAATGAATATGGAGTTGATCGTGTAGTAGTGCAGGTGGTAGTCCGATAATCCCATAGAGCATGAAAAAGTTTATCAGTCCATGACATCTTATCTTTATCCACCATATATTGAATTATGTTTTAAAGAGTCATATTGAAAGCCTCAACTTGACAATTTTCCGTTGAATGACACCAAGATGAATGGTTGGATCTGATATTGTATTCTTGAGACAATTTTCATACCTCGGATGAACAAATGTTGGTGCCAATATCCGTCAATATGGTATGAGGAACACCAAATCTTGTAATGATGTTGGACTTAACAATGCTAAAAATTCTTTTAGCACTGAATTATTTGAGAGGTATTGCCTATGACCGTTTGGAAAAGAAGTCAGTAGTAGTAAGAATATTCTTAAACCACTTAGCTGTACTCAAAGGATAAGGTCCTACAACATTCATTCCCTATGTAGAAAACGACCAAGAGTATTTAATCGTATGAAACAACTCTAGGGGTTGATGAATGAAGTTGGCACATAATTTGAAAGAATGACACTTCTTAGTGAAATCAACACAATCTTGCATCATTGATGGCCAGAAGAATCCAAACCTTCAAATTTTACCTTAAAGTCTATGTCTAGACTGGTGGGCAGCACAAAATCTTTCATTTACTTCATTCATGACAGCCATTGTCTCTTCACTATCAATACATCTGAAGATAATTCCATCAAAACCTCACTTGTAGAGAATTTGTTTGCTGACCTGAGCTATCATAAAGAGTAAAATTGACCACACACCGCCAGAATTGTTCATTCCCTGCTCTATCAGGTTAGAGTTTTCCATTTTCAAGGTATTCCATGATAGGTGTCATTCATCCAATAATATGACCATATTGTTAAAAAATGGGACTGATTTCATTGATTTCCACTATTTTGATTTGAACAAAAGGTGAAACTATACGACGGTGGGCAATACTGATGATTGTTTCATCCTGATTTGGATATTCCAGGGTTGTGGATACATTAGACAGTGCATCAGCTTGGGAATTTTTGATCGCGGTACATAAGAAAATGTTGGTTCCGAGGGAAATTCTGCCACTAACACTTTGACATAATCACACAAAGGGATTAAGTCTTCCTTTCTGATGGAATAATCCCCATTTATTTGTTTGATTATCAAATCTGAATCACCTTTTACCTTCAAGATATTCACCTGTTTTTGAAGTTCCAATTCTAATCTTGCGTTGAGATCTTTATATTCCACTTCATTATTGGTAACTTTTTCCAACAATAAGATGGAATATGTAAGCACTTCCTTTTCTAGGGAAATAAGAACGATTCCTAACCCAACATTGTTTAATTTAGGATCTTCCATTTTATTCCCTTTTGGACTTCTGGAGGCACCATCAAAGTACATTTCCCATTTTTGAGGATTATCTTTAATAGAGAAGACTTCCTCATCAGGAAGATAAATATTTAAAGATGTATCATCTATAGATCGGTGTCCAGCAAGGAAATCGGACAGAGCATGGCCCTTTATTGACTTTTGAGGCATATATTGGATATCAAACTGCTGCGAAATAACCACCCACCTTTCCAGATGTCACGTCAGTATTGGATGACAAAGAATAAATTTGAGCGGATTCTTGTGAGATACCAATTGGAACTCATGATGTTGTAGGTAGTGTCTCAATTTCTTAATTTTAATGACTAATGCTAGGAAGCTCTTTTAAATACTTTAATATTGAGTTTTTTCCTCAAGCATAGTTTGAATGAGATAATAAAGGCTGTTTTCACTCCCAGCATCATTCTTTTGGGCAAGGAAGGGACCCAATGATCGCAGTAAAGCTGTCACATAAAGAATAAGTGGTATTACTTCAACAGGTGTTATTAATAATGGTGTGATCAAGAGATATTTCTTGGGGATATCGAATGCTTCTTGACATTTTCAGTCCACTGGTAGGTGACTCCCTTCTTCATTACTCTGGTGAAGGGTAAACACTTTCTGACAAATTGGCAATGAAATGCTTAATATAGGCCAAGTGGCTTTGAAGTCCTCTTAATTACTTCAAATTTATAAGAGGTGACATGTCAAGGATTGATTTTTTTCTTTTCAGGATCAACATCGATACCACGATGGCGTACAAAAATGCCGAGAAATTTTCCTCAGGTTACCCCAAAATCACATTTCAAGGGGTTCATCTTCAAATTGTGTTGTCGAAGTTTGTTGAATATGATTTCCAGATCATCCAAGTGATCAGAAAGTTGTCTGGATTTTACCACCAAATCATCCACATAACATTTAACAAATTTCCCTAAAAAGGGATTAAAGATATGGTTCATGGCACGTTGATATGTGGAACCTGCATTCTTTATGCTAAAGAGAATTACCTGATAGAAAAACACAACTTGAGGAGATCTGAATTCTATATAATCTTCATCTCCTGGGGACATTCATATTTGATTGTACCTAGAGTAACCTTCCATGAAGGAAAGAGCTTCTTAGCCTGCTTTTTCATCAATTATGTGTTCTATGATCAGAACTGGAATATCAACCTTTGGAAAATGCCGATTAAGATATCTGAAGTCAGTGCAAACTCAAATTTTTCCCTTCCTCATTTTCAAAGGGAAAATATTATCCATCCATTTGGGATATTGAACTTCTCTGACAAAGTGAGCCTTGATAATCTTATCAACTTTAGCTTCAATTTGGGAAGCATATGTTGGGATTGTTCTTCTTGATGCTAGCTGGAATGCTCGATGTTCTTCTAGAAAACCCAAATGATGAGTGGGAACATCAAGATAAAGATCAAGAATTTCTGTATAATTCCAAGAAAATGCATCTCGATTTTTCTTTAGAAATGAAGTATATGTTTCATTCTCTTCAAGAGTCATGGCTGCACTAATTAATGTGGGGCATGGATCTTCTTTTGTACCCAGATTTATTTTCTCTGTTCATACACAATGGTAGATATACCCTCTTCAAATTCTGGAGGAGCATCCCTAAAATCCAATTTTTCTTCTTCAATATGTTTTAATTCTTCTAGTTCTACTTTCATAGTAGATAACAAAGCATAATTTCTATGGTCAAGGTAGAAGTTAAAATTTGATCATCTTGAAGAAGAGGCTGCCATTTCTGACCCTATTAATGATGAAGTGTCTTCCTGGGGTGATAGAGAGAGGATGATGGATTGAGAATCAACATCATTTTCCCCCTGGTATTTCTATACCTTCTTCTAGCCAGGTTGATGAAGTATAGAATTGTTGTATTTCAGTGAATGAAATAAAGAAACCTCCATTTAAGCTTTCATCACTTTTTGGTGAATCAACAATTTCTCCCATGCGGTTTGGCTTGGATGCCACAACTGACATTATGGGAGTTTCCATAAGAGTGTTTGGATTTATGTCTATCCTATCAATTTGAATGATATGAAACACATAATCTGTACTCACATGTATGAATGGGTTTACTAGAATCTTTTCCAAACCATATGGATCATTAATTTTGGTGACCATAATTACTGTGGATTTTAACTTTCCCTCCATGTGATAAAATTTTGCCTCAATGTATGGAGATTCACAAGTTTGGAATGGGTCCTTGTCATTATACAATGTCTCAATTTGAGAAATGAATCAATATTTGAGACATTGATGGTATGACTAAGGTATGTTCTAATGTTGATGTAGCCAAGGTATTCCAAGAAAAATGTTGAAGGCTATGTCTTAACGAACAACCATGAAATCTAAATAAGACATAAGGACTCCAAACTGAATTCTGAGTTTAACCTCGCACAATAGTTCTTTTTCATTTGTATCATGCAACATCAAAGTAGAAGAAGATAATAAAGATTTTGTGTGGCTCAATCGACGAATTGTACGAATAGAAATGAGGTTGACTCCTGATCCATTATCATTGAAAGCTCATCAGATGTCTATTTCATTGAAATTTATAGATAGATAAAAAGGACTGATATATCCATGTACAACATCATCTTCATCTTCATTTGTAAAATATATCATTGCGTGGCATTTTGTAGGATCATTCTTTATATGGTAGACCACAACCGTGTAAATTTCAGTTTTGAATACTTGAGGACTCAAAAAAGCATCAATAAGCACCTCCCAAATATCTTTTGATATATTTAAGGAATCCATAATTGATAACTTGGCCGGTACATGGGGAAAATATTTCAAGACATCATAATTTTGGTTCAAAGTTATGTGTTTCCCAACATGAAAAAGTGGTTTTGCAGGTTCCTTAGAAGTTGATGCTTTGGCAGTATATGCATCCTGTATTGGGCCAGGAATTTGAAACACTCCTGCATTTGGTATATTAGACTTACTAGGTCTATCTATTTGATGAGAGAATGAAAGATTAACCTCTAACTGGTCCTCCAAAATAACTGTGTCAGGACCGAATCTACCATGTGTGGAAGAACATTCTTGTTTCTGTTGAGCCCGCTGAAGGGATTTTCCACGAGTTTATAATGTATATACAGTACTAGCTAGGGTAGGATTGAAATAGTGGCTTCTAAAATATAAACATCTTCCCCTGTATCCTAGACCTTTGTCTCATCCTCTAATTCCTCTGTTAGATACACGAAAATTAGGCTCATCATGATCGAAACTTTCATTGGCATAGGGATCCGTTAAATGAATCATGATAATAGAACCAAAGACCAATTCTTCATCTGATGAAGATTCTGGATGATGAACCAGTTCATGCTATGCTGTTTGGTGGGGCGGTGCCCGTGCTTTTGAAGAAGATGACATAAAATCTGCCAGAGTCAAAGACAACTTAGGCTTTGACACATGCTCATCTTCTTTTGAATTATCTTCATTCTTCATATTATGCCGCTTCTTTGAGGATTATTTTTATGAAGAGGGGGATTTTTTGTGGTAGAAATATCAGAATACACAATTGGTTGATTCAATTGTGTTCGTAAAATGGCATGAGTTCGGTTGAACGTTTTCTTGACCATCCAATCATCATATTTCGGCGCATTTTTTCTTTTGACTTCATGACGCTCACCTTCTTCCTCTGGATCAGTAGTAGTAACACATGCTACATGGGATGAAAACCCTTTCAGTTTTACTTGTCCAGAGTCCACCATTTTTTTACGGAGGTCAGTGATGAAAAAACACTCCGGAATGGGATGCCCCTAAATTTGATGAAACAGGATATAGTTGGGGAGGTCTTCATATCCTTCTTTGTTCGGCCTTTTTGTCTTTGGAAACAGAACAAGATTGTTTTCCAGAGCTGAGATGATGTTACAAGGAACATGTTCATTCCGAAAAGAATAAGCTTTGTTCTTTAAATCCTCGAACTGTTTCCACCTTTGATCTCTTTGATCATATTGACGAGACGACCGTTGTTGTTGATGCTCAGGAGGTGGACCCCTTAGATAAGATAGAGGTTTTGAAGTGGAAGCATGTACAGTTTCTTGTTTATGTGTTACTGTAGTAGTCTCTTATTTCCCTATTCTCCTTCTAAGAGATGGTGGAATTACACGAGTTTTATCACTAGTCTCTATAAGAGAGTCTTCTATCTATAGAGTGATTGAAGGAAGGTCTCAAAACCCTCCACTATATTTCAAAGAGATCAATGGTCTGCGTAATTTATCAGACAGATTTTCCACATAGATTGGCATCAACACTTCTTGAGGGAGTTCTAAACTTAAGAAATATGTAAATCCCTTACCACGAGCAACGAAATCCAAAACACATTCATTTTCTCTTTGATCACAATTGGTAAGTTAAAAAACTAACATCTTTGTTAATTTTGAGCTAAATTGAAGAAGGAATTTTTGACAGAGATCTTCCCACCCAGTAATTGACTGAGATTGAAAACATGTATACTATACAAAGGAAGGTCCTTTTAATTACTTCACAAAACACCAAAGCATAACTACTTTTTGTTGTTGAAGAGTTCCCATAATAAGAGCACAACGAGAAACAATATGTGTTAAGTATTGTTCTGGATCTCCTGCACCATTAAAAATTAAAAATATGGTATTCAAAAAATTTGTTGGGGGAGGAATTACATCCACCCATTCATGGAAAGCTCTCTTTTCTGGTTGAACTGGTGCACATCGTCCTTCTATAGCTCCCAATAGATCTTTTAATGACTCAGTGGTAGTCATTAATGCTTGAGAAACATCTTGTTGATCATGGACCTGAGAAGGTGCAATAACTGGAGTTTGGACAGGTGTGGCAATCGATACTTCCACTAGTGGTAGTATTGTCGGTTTTGGTCACTTTTGGCCCATATGATTATACCTTTTAGGGTGTACTTGTAAAGAGGTGTATTCTTGATTCATCCCAATAGCTGCAACAAATTCCCTTAGTTGATTAACTCCATCATGATTAAGAGGAAGACTACCTTGAAGTAGTTCTGCATTTAACCTCCTTAACTTCTTCATTTCTTCTTCTTGTTGTGAAAACCTTTCCTCTAATGAGAGTGATTGTCCTTCTCTAGAGGTAGGGTTGGATGTAACCTGACATTTACCCTTTTCCGTGGCATGTGCCTTTCTAGAGTATCGAAGCATATTACCCGTAGGAATGTCTTGCCTCTAGGAAACCCTCTGGCTTGTGGTACACACTCCTCCTTCATTTGTTTCTGTGTATACAGCCTCTTGAATATGAAATTCTTCATCTAATTCCTCTGATGGAGCCTCATGTTCTGGGGGGATCGGTAACAATGTCATTGATGACATTTATCGATGCATAATGTATTGCATCCCTTCTGTCAGTGTTTCTACAATATTGTCTTCTTCCATGTACTTTATGAAACATTGCCTTTTGTTTGGTTGATCCATCAGGAACATCTTGATGAACTATAATTTGGAGGGAATTTTCTGATAATTCAGATCTATGTTCCTCTTGTGGCTTCTTCACTAATTGATAGAAGACTGACATTCGCTGAGGAAGAGATTGTGAATTTGAAAAAGTCCGCAGTCTGGTGGACTGGGGCTGTTCCTGTTTTCCCTACTCAACTCCTCGAATCCTGTCTGTTGATATCGAGGGTTTTATTAAAATAATCCCTAGCCTGGAAAGCTGAGGTGGCTCTTGAGGTGCTACATATGAAACTTTCTAAAAATCTCTCCTGATTTTTGCGGATTTTAGTCTGGAAAATGGTTGGATGCATTATCCTACATACACTCAAATCACATGGCATAGATGACCATTGGATTATTTCTAACAACTCTGTCACCTGATGATGCACATACTATAAACGATAAGCCTATTCAATATTCTCATTTTCATGATGAAAGAGTAATTCGACAACTTTTTCTTTAAATACATGACTTTAGGAAGAACTATTTGAGGCATGTTCTAGAGAAAGCCTTTGATCACACAAAAAACCAGTTAACTATGGCCAGCCATGGGTAATAACATTGCATGAGACCACTTTTGGCGGTCTTTGTTGACAGGAGAGCATGGTGAAATGAAATTCTCTATGAACACCCCAACCCCTGATATGAATACCAGATAGGGCATTGGTAATTAACTTGCACAACATTTTTAAAATTCCAGGGAATATACGATGAAAGGATCTCTACTGATTTTCAGCCTTTTGATGTCTAGAAACTGAGAGAGATACCAACTCGATTTGGATTTTCAACCATTCTATTACCTTAACAAGATTTTTATAATCATCATAAGGTAATATTTTCTCTTTTAAGTGACAAAGAGTTTTCCATATGTTAAGACGAATATCGTGAAAACCACTATCTTTCAACATTTCTGAAATATCATACTGAGAGTCATCCAAAGGCCAAAAAATGACTGGTATTTCACCTTTCACCAATTTTTTTCTCATATTTAGCACTACCACTTTGACATTTGATGAAGATTCTCATACCTAATTGGACTAATGTTGGTGCTTCTTGGTTGCATAATCAGATACAAAAAATTGGTAGATAATTATTTTTTCAAATTACAAGATGAATGACCTAGAGGTGGTTCGGAGAATGACCTACACCCTGGGTTATCTTCTGAATGAGAAAGTATTTCACCTACTAGTGGTAAGGCACCAGACATGACTGGCTTTTCATTTTCAAGTTCCTCAAGATAAGAGGGTTTTCTCGTTACAGCATTTCATATTGATGAGATTTGTAGGAAATGTAAAATACTACCGCAGAGAGGGATTTCACAGATAAATTCATCATCATGGGGAGGACCACCATGGTTTGTTACAGCAAAAGATGAAACCTTTTGCTCCTTGGTGTTTTGGCCACACAAAGGGTTATCATGGATCTCATCTGAAGATGATGATTCGAGATTTACCATGTTGTCATGAAGCAAGCCTTCATGAAGAAGTGTTTGACGAACACCTTCTGAATTATTGTTGTTATTTCTAGAATATAGAAATGAGAGAGAAGAGTCTTGAGTTGCAATAGATAATTGTCTAAGGGCTTCAAGAACTCCAGCATTGAGAAATGCCTTATTGCAGATTGCCTCATGATTTTTTAACTATGCTGGATGAGTCTTTCTCTTGAACTACTTCTAAATCACTTTGGAAACCACTTGTTGATGAAAGTGGTTATTATAGGTAGGTTTATGTGCCTGTTCAGGAGAAATGGTCAGGTTAGGATGACTTCTCCATTTGAATTGGGTGTATGTGCCTGACTTGATTGTCTGTATGATATAGGGGAGTATGCCCCACATCCCTCTTGGACTGGAAAAAAGCTGTATATCTGCTCCAGGGTGACATTTTGATGAGACACTCCACATATAGGGATAGATTTACGTTTCTTTCCCTATGATGTTGCTGAAGTTGTTATAATATTCTGATAGGTATCCAGAATATGGGCATGGATTTGCTTGTACTCTTTCACCAATGTCAGAATGTGCTTGGTGACTTCGTCTGCTAGAACGGGAATATATGTACATTCCGTGTTTGGAGTTGGTGTGTGTTTCTGATCCTAGCCTCCTTTTCCTGTCAGTGAATTCTAACATTACTCATGTGTGGGGGCAGAATGTTTTGCTTGCCTCTTGTTTGTCATTGGAGCTTTCCAATTGACAACCCTAGGTGCATCCAAAAAAGAATGTTGGTTAGCTTGATAAATTGTAGTTGTATGTGCATGATGATTGTTCTCCACTGAATATGATTAATGATCTTCCTTCAATACTAGCAGATGAGACTTCTGCCATAATTTATGAATGTAAGTAGGTGTATGTGGCTGTATACAGGTGGTCACCATATTTTGTTGGTGGGCTTCATTGGATGCAGTCAGAGGAGCATGCTGCCTGTCTGATGATTTATAAATAGGTGTATGTGCCTGCCTATAGTACTCCGCTGGAATTTCCTGGTGGGATTGATGTGTTTCTGCATGATGAGTCTACATGGGAGTGAAATTATGACACACGGGTGTATTTTCCCGCACGTTGTTTGCCATCAAGTTAGGTTGATGGACTTCTCCGGAGGTGGCAGAGGTAAGAACATGCTTCATGTTAGCCGAATTTCTCCTCTGATAGTTCATCTTGCATTCTCGGGTCTGATTTACCTGAGAAGAACGCCTAGAAGTGATACCCCCGTCATGTTGAGGGTTCAATACCACTTGAGTCTTGTGGCGATTGTTGGTGGGAGTCCTCAGGAAGGACTATTTTTGTTTTGTTTAACAACAGCCTTGTGTGAACTCTTGATCCACCTCCCTATAATATGAGAAGGACTGGTTATTGTTTTCCAAGGATAAATACCTGAAACCGTTGGAGATGGTGGTTGGAACCACCTACTTTTTGACCATTGGTTGTCGTTGTCCGAACAACCTAGGTGAGTTGTTAACTTGGAGGGCTTGTCATGCTGCCTCTAGAGTCGGGATGGTACCTTGATGACGGTATTCCCTCACCAATGCATTTGATACCCAGTGTTGAAGACGCTGAGTAGGTGATGTCATCCAAAGAGAAGTTGAGGATCCATTAGAAGTAGTGGCCGAGGCATTCACAGGTGTGAACCATAAAGAATCTATTTTGTGTTGCATATAGATCTTGGAAAAGAGTGCTTGTTTGATATAGAAGACATAATCAAGATAAGTTTGGCCAGACTACATCTTTTGGGTGAGCACATATGTTATTGATTACTTTGTTGTCCCTCGTATTGAGTTAAATAGGGGACTAACAAATAAGTAAAACATCATTTAACTTGGTTAAGGATTCACGTCGATTTCACCATTTTTTGTTTCGTCTTGAAATGGGAATGATCTTGTTTGTTTAAGGTTCAAACATTCTAATCATTTTCTAATGGGTTTATTTGTTGAACCAGAAACACCCAATGATTCTATATCCATTTAGACCTACATTACAAATGTAGGTGCTCAGTATTTGTGGACCGATGAGGCATAAGAATTTGCATTGGATGATAGGATGGGAGGTTAGGCACATCAAACCTTTTTGGGGGGAATTATTTCAAACTCTGTAACTCTATTATAAATTTATGTTACGTTCACGAATCCTTATTGATTCCCCAAGCATGAAAATGAGTTTTCCTTTAGATTTGACAGTCGATGACTAATATTTATGGTATTTAGAGAGTCTTTTATATGTATTTTAGGTTCTTTATCTATTGATAATCATCCGTTTGTATTAGAGATTCTTATTCAATGGTATCCTTCAATAAATTTTATAGAAATATCTAGGTCATTGTGATGAGCATACTAGTATTAAAGCCACTCAGTGGGGCACTTGATGTTTATTTTCATTCAGAAAGACATGTATTATTTCAGAGATGAGATCATACCCGTAGATAGGCGACCTACGTATCCTTGTTAAAAAAGAATCAGAACCCATGTAGTTTGATTAGATGGATATAGATTAACGTCATATGGGACAGGGAAAAAATTAATGAATGACGGGATTGAACCTTAGAAAGGCTTCTTATGTACTCTACTATTAAGGGAGAGACCAAACTCCATGTATTTCCAGTGAAGAAATATTTGCCTTATGCATGGTTAATGGCCCAAAAAGAGATGTCATGATTAATTTTACACTCTAAGCTCACATGAGTCGTGCTGAGTGTGAGAATCAAGAGGAATATGTAAACCTGATGATTGTGCCATGAAATATGCAGTCACAAGAAAATATGGGGGGCTTACATATGTATGAATTCCGAAGTAGATGAATACCATGACTTACTTATGGAATGAAGCCTTGGAGGAGGGTCTATAAAGGAATTTTTTCTTTATAGAGATTTGTAGTTTCAACCCAGGGCTTGCTCCTAAAAAGGATGCCCAAATTAAAGGGGACTTATAACTTGGGGCTTACTCCTGAGAAGGAGGCCCAAATTAAAGGAATTATAATTGGGGCGTATTCCTAAGAAGGTGGCTCTAACCAAGGGAACTTATTTTTGCGGATTATTCCTGAGATGCAGGCCCAAATCAATAGAAATTAAGATTGGGGCTTATTCCTAAGAACATCGCCCAAATTAAAGGAATTATTACTGGGGATTAATCCTGAGAAGGAGGCCCAATGTTAAAGGAAACTATGAATAGGGCTTACTCCTGAGAAATAGGCACAGGTTAAGTGAAAATGGGGCTTACTCCTGAGGAGGGTTCCCTAAATAAAAAGATATGATCATCTTAAAGGATGAGGTTATATAGAGGAAACTTCTAATTGTAGTGACATAATGATTTTATGTCATGAGGTTTTGGGAGAGGTTCCCATAGAACTCCTTTCCGATAAGGATTCCAACAAAGGAAACATGCCATAAATGGATTTGAAATGGGGTTCAAGGGATAATAACTTGAAGAGGAGAGGTGAACGGGTGAGAGGCACACAAATGAAGTTGGCGTGAAAGTCTTGGTCGAGCAAGTGTACATGAACGACATGGGTTCACCTGGGAAATGAAGAATCTGTAGAGTAATACTTCGTAGACACTTAACTCAATTCTTTAGTATTACCCAAAGATATTTCGAAAAGGGTGGTGCACAAGTTTCATCGAATGGGTAGGGTGGCATGCAAGTATTTCTCTTTTTAAGGAGGTATGGATACTTCGGCGCACAAGTGTTGATGAATTCTAAACACTTAGTCCCTATCTTACTCCTTAAAGTCTTCCATTCTAGGTAAAAATATACCTTAGAAGATTTTAGAACATTTGAGTTGAAGACTTGGGAAACCAGATCTTGAATTTGACTTTTGGAAAATTCGTCCGTGAAATGGGATCCCACAGGGTCTATTTATATGCAACCTTGCACCTTGGGTGAAAAAATCAAATAGGGCGCACAAGTGAGCTGTGTGACCCATAGGTGGTGCGCGATTGACTTGCACGATGTGCAAGTGACTTTCCCACCTCACTCCCAATGGGATCCTAGTCCATGACATCGTCAATTTTTTTGATGTTCTTCATAGGGTGACCCTCTTTGTGGTTAAGGTATTCCCCATTGTCATTTGATGAACTCTGGGATGGAAAGGAGCGTCAACATCCATATAAACCAATGATAGTAACCATAATTATTATGTTAAGGATGACATGTGTGATTCTGAAAATTAACTTATTTCTTAAAGTTTTATGATTCTTATACAAAAAATACATTTGGTAAAAATACATCCATAATATTATTCTAGAATCTTAATAAATACTTTTACCATTTTAGTTCAACATATTTTCCTCCTAGTCCTATGATTAAACATAGGACATTCATTGTTGTTATCTTTACCAAACCTTCATGATGATTTATAATGAAAAAGTGAATTATACTTCAAATATCCATCAGGAGTGTCATAAAAGGTGCGAAAAAGGCCTATTTTCATTCACGAAGGGATAATGAATTCTATCCAAATGCACACTTTTTAGTGATATTACTCCCAGGTACCTTTGTTCCAGAACCACATCCATTTGCAGTATCCATACATGGATCTATTTTCTTTTCAACAACACATAATATCTAACTTACCCTAACATATGGAAGTTGTTTTATACTTATCCTTAGATTCAATCGTAGGGTTATTTTTCTGAATCTATTTCTTCCCAAATCTAGTTCAAATGGTTTCTACTAATCATCCTTTGATATCAAATCTAGTGCCCCTCATCCTAGAAGATCAGACATAGTGAATGCGTTACTACATTAATGAAGATATAAGGAATCACATATTGAACAACCTAATAGATTAAGAGTCTTTGTCACGACCCGACCTCGGGGCCCATGCCGTGACTACCCCAAGCCCGCCATCCATAGGCCAGGGGCTGGTGACTAGCACCAAGGTGTAAATCCCGGCAAAAGGGATGGAATTGCCTTTGTAAAGTAAACAAGCACTACAGAGTAAGCAAGCGGAAAAAGTAAACACTAAGTAAAAGCTGGTACAATAGAAAGTGTGGAAAAGTAAATGGGGCTGGAAATACAAGCCCAACTGTAAAGTACAACTAAAAGGGGAAAAACAGAAACTGAAAAGTAATTCTGCAAAGTCGAGCCGTCCACTGGAAGTCCCACCTGAAGGGTGGGTACAGATAGCCTCCACTGCTTCTCGAGTCCACCTGACCGCTCCGAGTACGTCCCGCTCATTGGTCCACCTCCAGGTACTGTCCTGCTCCACAAGCCTCCACCACGATCAGCGCTATCCATCGTCTGCAACCAACACAACGTAGTGCGGTCATAGCCCGTGCAGGGGTGAGTATAAGCTACTCAGTAGGGACCTGGAGACCCCCGAAGGTCTCACAGAATCCAAAAAGGATAATCCACAAAGGAAAGATACAATCACGAAGTAACATCTGACACAGCATAGGTATATGCCCATACGTATACCTAGGTCATCAATTCTCGCTCGGCTCCAACATCCGAGCTCAAGTACAACCCAGTCCACACAGGAAAGGAAAACGTAAAATCCACGCAGGATAGCTTAACACAATCCACAAAGGAAAGTAAAATGTAAATCCACACATAATAGCTCAACACAATCCACAAAGTAATGTAAAACGTAAATCCACACAGGATAGCACAACGCAATCCCCAAAGGAAAGTAAAACAGAGTTTCAGCTCACACAGGTATACTTCTTCAAATGATGATAGAGATGATCACTGATCCATCTAAGTCTTCGGACCCACAAAGGATCGATAGGTACTATCCCCCGCAATGAACCACAAAGGATCTGACCCACAATGGATCGATAAGTAACTAACCCCCGCAAAGACCCACACAGGATCGGGCCCACATAGGACCTGTAGGCGCTGGCCCACACAAGACCGCTGAGCGCTGACCCACACAGGATTGGAACCACACAGGATCGGTAGCACTGACCCACAAAGGATCATTAAGTGTTGTAGTCATCGTCATCGAATCTACTGAGGATCTCTGCACAGTCGTCGTCGTCACAGTAGCAGTCGAAGCCAGCTCTAGGGTTCCCGCATACAACAAGCTCGTTCGGGAGGGTCCGCTCCACGAGTCGAGAGACTGATACATCAATTGACACATAGACCAAATTTGATGTATCCAAAAGTTCTGCATCGTCCACAGGAACTCAACGTCGCAGACGGCGCGTCAATCGGACGCCCAGTCTGAGAGTTATTGGCTTTTTTGTCCGAGGGGCCCAGTTGGTTTTTAAGGCAAAACCAACCTGACTAAACTCCAGATGTGTCCAAACCTCAGGCGGAGTATGCCAAAAGATCTGTCTCACTTAGAAGAATTCAACAAAGTCAATGGAACATCGTTCGGACGTCCGAAGCTCAAGATATGAGCGTTTCCGCTCCAAGGGTCCGGTTGGTTTCGTGTACGAACCATCCCGGCCGAACCCAATGTATTCCAAAACATTGAGTGTGATATACCAAAACGACTGTCTCGATCCAAGGATCACATCGCCGCTGACGGCGCGTCGTTCGAAGGCCCGTAGCTCAAGATACGGTTAAAAGACCGAAAACAGTCCGAAGACGGGGGGTCTGGGCCCGGACCGACCCGGCCCGACCCCCCCTGGGTCGGCCCGAACCGGGTCGACCCGACCCAGGTCGGGGTCCGACCCGGTTTGGCGCGGCCTGGCCCGGCCGGTCGGGTCGGCCCGGCTCGGCTCGCCCGAGCGGCCGAGCGAGGGAGCCGCGGGGCACTGCCCCCACGGGATGAAGGTGCCACGGCCCCGCGTGGGGCCGCGCTGGATCGGCGGACGTAGCAAAGCCGTGTCCCGTATGTGCCGGACCCGCGCGGTCGTGGGTCCGCTGGCCACCGCTGACACGGCTTCAGCCGCAGCGGCCCTGTCTGGCGACGCGCCGAGGAGCCGCCGCCTCCGGCCGCAGGCGTCGCCGCTCCGGCGACCCGCGCCGCCGGTGGGTTCTTCGGGCCACTGGAGTTGCTCCGGTGGTCCGATTTTCTTTCCGTCTATGCCGTAGCTCCTCCCGGGTCCCGTACTTCACTGCGGAAACAATGAATCACCTCTGCAACATGTTTTGTCGTCGCCCGCCAATCCGCACATCAACAAAGAACTGCGGAGGGTTGTCGGGCCGTGTTTGTTTGGCCTGTACCCTCCGCGTTAGGTGATAACAATCGGGAATAAAAAAAATTCAAAACATGAATAACAAGCAAGGAACAATTTTAATTGAATTAAAATTGAACTTGATTCGAGTTCTTTGTTTTAAAAGAAACAATCACGGGAATTAAAGATTGTTCTCAAATAAAAATCCCAACCATGTCGTAGTCGTCGAGCGTGCATTCTTCGTGGAATTGATCATCGCAGAAGGAGGTGATCGTCGCGCCGCGGAAGCGCATCACGTCGTCGCGGAACTTGGCATCGCGTCGACGAACTCCGAGGATCAAAAACATATAGATTTAATTAATAATAATTAAATCCATATTGTTGTTATAATCCACAAAGAATTTAAAAGGAGCGCAACCCCCTAACTTGTCATTGTCGATCGAAGGTTGTCGCGGGGTTGGATTGTCGCGGCAGAATGTCGCGGAAGAAGAATCGCCGGCGTTGCGGTACTTGGCGTCCAGTCTTCGATCTCCGAGTGCTCGGCGTTCTTCGTCGCCCTTCGTCGATGGCCAGCGTTCTTCGCGTTCTTCGCGTTCTTCACGTTCTTCGCGAAGGAGGATGAAGAACATGAGGTTTCTGTCAAATCATCTCAATGAACAACACTTATGAAGAATAGCATTGGTCTTATTTTATTAACATGCCAACAAATGAAAAAAGAGATATGTTAAATAACGACCCATTAATTCATAGAATTAATTCAACAAATAAAACCGCCCAATTAATAGGATTGTTTAATTGTTTAAGAAATGGTCCAGTTGACTTTCAATCAATAGGGGTTTTTGCGGGTGCGTTACTTAGCAGAAAAGAAACGGTGGGCTTTTGCAGGACCCACCCCACAAATATCCTACCAAGAGGGTAGGATTTTTTGAATTGTACCCTATCCGCTTTAACATAGCTTAACAAGATTTAAGTGACTTTTAAGTGGCTTAAGTGAAATAAAAATAAAGTTGTCGCACCACTTTATTTTATTTCTTAACTTAAAGCCCAAAAATTAAAAACCACACCCGAGCAAACGCAACTACGGAAGAGGCGTTTCTAAGCAAGCACCGGCGCTGTGATTCCATCAGTGCCCTCAGAATTCGATTCCGAGCACCGGTTCAAAAGTTATAAAAAAATACGCTCGTTCGTTCACTGAATGTACCCAAGCCAAACTTCGGAGAATGATTCCGGGCACACCGGGCCTCGGAATCAGGTGCCATCAGAGACTGTGTTCTTGTAAAATTCCAAAGAAAATTAAGAAAAAAATTTCCTTGAAATTTACGGGTCTTTACATCACTCTCACCTCAAGGATTTACGTCCCCGTAAATATACATCATAAACTAGGGAAACAAATGTGGGTACTGAGCACGCATCTGAGCCTCCCGCTCCCAAGTGCTCTCCTGGAGGTTCACGGGCTGCCATCTGATGCGCACAAGAGGAATCGACTGTCCACGTAGGACCCGCTCCTGTCGATCCTCGATCTCCACCGGGACCTCCACAAAAGTCCCACCATCATCCACGTCTAGCTCCCCATGGTCAATGATGTGTGTTGGGTCGTGCACATATCTCCTCAGCTGGGATATGTGGAAGACGTCGTGCACCCGGTGCAATTGAGGTGGTAGAGCCAGGTGATAAGCCACCTCGCCAATCTTGCTAATGACCTGGAATGGTCCGATGAAGCATGGAGACAACTTGACGCCTCGGCCAAATCTCTGTAATCCACGTCGAGGTGAGACACGCAAGAAGACGTGGTCACCATCCTAAAACTCTAGTTGCATCCGCCTCCTTTCAGCATAAGACTTCTGCCAGCTCTGAGCTATCCTCATCCGCTCCTAGATGACCTGAACCTTCCCTGTCATGGCCTGAACCATCTCTGGTCCCACAAGTGTTGACTCCCCAGGGTCTGTCCAGCACAAAGTAGATCTACATGGTCTTCCGTACAACGCCTCGTATGGTGCCATCCCGATGGTGGAGTGGTAGATGTTGTTGTACGCAAACTCCACCAAGGGTAGGTGGTCCTCCCAGCTGCGACCAAACTCGAGGACACATGCGCGGAGCATGTCCTCGAGAGTCTGAATGGTCCTCTCTATCTCACCATCCGTCTATGGGTGAAAGGCGGTGCTCAGATGTAGCTATTTCCCGAACGCCTCCTGCAACCCCTTACAATGCCGGGAAGTAAAGCGAGCATCTCGATCAGAGAAGATAGATGATGGAACACCGTGAAGCCGTACAATCTCCTGAACGTAGAGACGCCCCAATCTCTCCACTTAGCCCTGCTCTCTGATGGGTAAAAAGTGAGCCCACTTGGTGAGTCGGTCGACAATCACCCAGATGGAGTCGTGACCTTTGAAAGTGCGTGGAAGTCCAGTCACGAAGTCCATAGATATGTCGTCCCACTTCCACTCCGGGAACTCCAAGGGTTGTACCAAGCCTACTGGTACCTGATGCTCTGCCTTCACCTACTGGCAGGTCAGGCATCGAGAAATGAACTCTTCCACAACCTTCTTCATGTCTGGCCACCAGTGCTGTCGTCTGAGGTCCTGGTACATCTTCGCCATTCCAGGATGTACCACTAAAGGAGAAGTGTGAAACTCTCTCAACACCTCCTCTCATAAAGCAACTGGCACCAAGGTACGTCCTCGGAAAAGGATGTCGTGATCTGCTCCAATGGAGAAGCCATCAGGTGCCTGTCCTGAGGATATCTGTGCACGCCGCGTCTCACAGTCAGCGTCCCCATGTTGTCCCTCTCTGACCTGCTGTAGTAGTGGAGGAGTGACTGTGAGAGACTGAAGGAAGGCTTCTCTATCTCTATCCACGAAGGATATCTGCAAAGCTGCTAGCTACTCTGTCGCCTCCTCAAGCAGCTGAATGCCCGTCCTCCTACAGAGAGCATCAGCTACCACGTTCCCCTTCCCAGGAGTATAGACTATCTCAAAGTCAGAGAACTGGAGGAACTCGAGCCATCGCCGCTATCTCAGGTTCAGGTCCTTCTGCGAGAAGATGTACCTTAGACTCTGATGGTCAGAAAAGACTGTAAAGCGCTCTCCCATCAGATAGTGTCACCATGTCTTCCGAGCGAAGACCACTGCTGCTAACTCCAGGTCATGGGTAGCGTAGTTCTGCTCATGTTTCCTCAACTGACGTGATCCATAGGCGATCACTGCCCACTCTTGCATCAGGACACACCCGAGTCCGGTCCCTAATGCACCGTAATAGACTACGTACCCTACTCCCTCCTTAGGAAGCCTCAAAATAGGTGCGCTGGTCAATCTATGTTTCAGCTCTTGGAAGCTCTGCTGACATCTGGGTGACCAGACAAAGAGTTTCCCCTTCTTCGTCAAAGCTGATAGGGGTGCTGCTACTCTAGAGTAGTCTGGTACGAATCTCCGGTAGTATCCAGCTAGTCCCAAGAAACTCCGCACCTCCGTCATGCTCCTGGGTGGCTCCCAAGCTAGCACTGCCTCGATCTTCACAGGATCCACTGCAACTCCCACCTCAGAGATGACGTGTCCCAATAACTGGACCTCACGTATCCAGAACTGACACTTCGAGATCTTTCTATAAATCTAGTGCTCTCAGAGTGTGTCTAGTACAACTCGCAAGTGATAGGCGTGGTCCTCCTCAGTTGTTGAGTATATCAAAATGTTGTCGATGAAGACCACGACAAATCGATCGAGGTATTCCTAAATGATCCTGTTCATGAGGCCCATGAACACCGCTAGAGCATTGGTTACACCGAATTGCATAACCAAGAACTCATAGTGGCCATACCGACATCTGAAGGTCGCCTTCTGCACATCCTCGTCTCGAACTCTGAGCTGATGGTAGCCTGACCTGAGGTCTATCTTTGAGAACCATCGTGCTCCCTTGAGCTGATCGAAGAGGTCATCAATCCACGGTAGTGGATACTTGTTCCTCACTGTCACCTGGTTCAGCCGACGATAATCGACACAAAGTCGCAAGCTCCCGTCCGCCTTCTTGGACAACAATATCGGGGAAGCCCAGGGTAAAACACTGGGTCGGATGAAACCCTTGCCCTGCAAGTCCTCCAACTGTACCCATAGCTCTCGAAGCTCAGCGGGGGCCATACGATATGCTGGAGTGGATATCGGGGCTATCTTGGGGTATAGATCAATATGGAAGTCTAGCTCTCTGCGAGAAGGTAGCCCTGTAACATCATCGAGAAAGACGTCCGCGTACTGATCTACCACTGCCGGAAAAATAGGACTCCACACGTCAAATGCTCCTAGGATGAGGCTAGTCAACTGATGAGTGATGGGATTTCCTCTCCTCTGCAGAAGTCCATCCTGTGCTGTGGAGGGTCCCTTCTCGCCGGTGAAGGTGAACCTACTCCCGTTGGTGCGTACACATCGCACCTTGCGCATAATACAGTCAATCTGTGCATGGACTGTAGATAACCAATCCATGCCCAGGATGACGTCGTAAGGCCTCGATGATGCTACAAGATGATCCCTACCGAAGATCTTGCCTCCTAGAGTAATCTCACACTACTGGCACCAGTGTGTAATCGTCGAGTCTGCTCCCGTAGGAGTCTCTAGCTGTAAGGATCGAGCCAACGGCTCTTTCGGAATCTCCGAGCTCCGAACAAGGGCATCGGCTATGAAAGAGTAACTCGCTCTTGTGTATATAAGAACTGCAGAAAAGGTGGAATAGACACAGATCGTACCTCGAATCATCTCGGGCGCGCCATGGTCATAGGCCTCGCTGCCTGGAGTTGTGCCTGTCTCTGCCCGCCAGCTCCCTGTGGTCGGGGCGGGCCTCCTGGTGGTGGTGGTGGTGGTAGAGCCTCAAAGCGTCGCCCACCACCTGCTACTCGGCTAGCTCCTATGCCTCGTCCACCTCTTCCCTGCGGACCGCCACGGTCAACCCTCTGCCTCTGCTTAGGTGGCCCCTCAACTGTCTGCTGCTCCTCGGCACAATGGGTCGGGCAGTCACGAGCCATGTGACCCTGCCCGCCGCAAGTGTAGCACTGCCTGCCTCTCGAAAGACTGGCTTCGCGCTGTGTGCCCCACACTGCTGAGCCAGTGTCTTGAGGTCGTCTGCATGAGGTTCTGGTCTGCCTGGACCCCTGAGTCATCCGTCGACTGCCTACTACAGAAGACTCTGCTACGTGCCGCCCCACGGTAGGTCTCGCCGCTGGAGAAGTCTCAGCAAGAAAGATCTCGATCAAGAGGGCTCGCTCCAGCACTCCTGCTTGGGTCGGCTTGTTGAGGGAGATACGTGATGCCCTAATCTCGTGTCTCAATCCCTGCTCAAAGGTCCGGGCCCGGAAGAACAATTCCTGTACCATGTCGGTCGAGTAGCGCGAGAGATCGGTGAATCTCGCCGAGTACTGGGCAACCGTCACGCTGCCATGCCGCAGATGAAGAAGCTCTTGGATGCACACTGCATGGAGGGTGGCCGGGAAGAACTCTGAGTGGAAGAGGCTCTCAAAGTCCGTCCATAGAAGAGATGACTCATCGTGCACCTGGAGCATCAAGCTCCACCATCGGCCCGCTGCTGCGTGCAGTAGGCTCGCTGCGAGGATCACCATGGGGTCTGCTGGTGTCCTCACTATCCTGAAAACTCTGACCCCTGCCTCCAGCCAGTCCTCGGATGCCTGGGGGTATGTCTGCCTGTGGATCTTGGGTGGTCACTGGCTCTGGAACTCATGCAGTGCACTGAGGTGACGTGCATCGTCAGCGGCTGGTGCTGGAAGCATCGGTGGATTGGCGGGTAGAGGTACTTCCGGTGCCTCTACTGTCAAAGGGCCCTGTACCGAGGCCTCGTCGTTCGGCAGACTCTCGTCACGTACGACTCTCGGAACCCTAGCTGCCTGCCATCGTGGGGCCATTCTGAAAAGGGAACTGGTGTGCCACGGTCAGAACAGTATACCTGGTGAGCTGACATAATGTAATCATAAAGAAAACTTGAAACACACATGCAATAAATGTTTTTGTGCATTAAGTCGGAAATCAGAAGTCAGGGTCCTGATGTATGGATACGTCGGCCGCCGCACTAACACTGGACTCCCTGGACTGATAACCACACCCAATACGCTAAACACTATTTCTTCACATAGAATAAAGATCAGAGTCTGCGGTAGAGCCGAACCCATCTGATACCAATTTGTCACGACCCGACCTCGGGGCCCGTGCCGCGACTACCCCAAGCCCGCCTTCCATAGGCGAGGGGCTGGGGACTGGCACCAAGGCGTCAATCCCTGTAAAAGGGAAGGAATTTCCTTTGTAAAGTAAACAAGAACTACAGAGTAAGCAAGCGAAAAAAGTAAACACTAAGTAAAAGCTGGTACAACAGTAAGTGCGGAAAAGTAAAGGGGGCTGAAAATACAAGCCCAACTGTAAAGTACAACTGAAAGGGGAAAAACAGCAACTGAAAAGTAAAGCCGCAACGTCGAGCCGTCCACTGGAAGTCCCACCTAAAGGGTGGGTATAGATAGCCTCAACTGCTTCTCGGGTCCACCTGACCGCTCCGAGTACGTCTCGCCCAGTGGTCCACCTCCAGGTACCGTCCTGCTCCGCAAGCCTCCACCACGATTAGCGTTGTCCGTCGTCTGCAACCAAAACAACGTAGTGCGGGCATAGCCCATGTAGGGTTCAGTATAAGCTACTCAGTAGGGACCCAGAGACCCCCGAAGGTCTCCCAAAATCCACAAAGGATAATCCAAAAAGGAAAGATACAATCACGAAGTAACATCCGACACGGCTTAGGTATATTCCCATACATATACCTAAGTTATCAATTCTCTCTCGACTCCAACATCCGAGCTCAAGTACAACCCAGTCCACACAGGAAAGAAAAACGTAAAATCCAAACAGGACAGCTCAACACAATCCACAAATGAATGTAAAATGTAAATCCACACAGGATAGCTCAACACAATCCACAATGGAAAGTAAAGCATTAATCCACACAGGACAGCACACCACAATCCACAAAGGAAAGTAAAACAGAGTTTCAGCTCACACAGGTATACTTCTTCGAATGACGATAGAGATGATCACTGATCCATCTAAGTCGTTGGACCCACAAAGTATCGATAGGTACTAACCCCTACAATGACCCACAGAGGATCTGACCCACAAATGATCGATAGGTAAATAACCCCTGCAAAGACCCACACAGGATCGTGCCCACACAGGACCTGTAGGCGCTGGCCCACATAGGACCGCTGAGCGCTGACACACACAGGATCAGACCCACACAGGTTCAGTAGCACTGACCCACAAAGGATCGCTGTGTGTTGTAGTCGTTGCCGTCGAATCCACTGAGGATCTCTGCATAGTCGTCGTCACAGTAGCAGTCGTAGCCAGCTCTAGGGTTCTTGCATACAACAAGCTCGTTCGGGAGGGTCTGCTCCACGATCCGAGAGGCTGATACATCAATTGTCACATAGTCCAGATTTGATGTATCAAAATGTTACGCATCGTCAATAGGAACTCAACGTCGCAGACGACGCGTCAATCGGACGCCCGGTCTAAGAGTTATTGACTTTTCGTCCCAGGTGCTCGGTAGGTTTTTAAGGCAAAACCAACCCGACCAAACTCCACCTGCGTCCAAACCTCGGGTGGAGTATGCCAAAATATCTGTCTCATTTAGAGGAATTCATAATGTCGACGGTACGTTGCTCAGACGTCCGAAGCTCAAGATATGAGCGTTTCCGCTCCAAGGGCCCGGTTGGTTTCGTGTACGAACCAACCCGGCCGAACCCAAAGTATTCTGAAACCTTGAGTGTGATATGCTGAAACTACCGTCTTGATCCAAGGATCACATCGCCGCTGACAGTGCGTCGTTCGGAGGCCCGTAGCTCAAGATAGGGGTAAAAGACCGAAAACGGTCCGAAGACGGGGGGTCTGGGCTCGGACCGACCCGGCCCGACCCCCCTGGGTCGGCCTGGCGTGGCTCGGTCGAGCGGCCGAGCAAGGGAGCCACGGGGCGCTGCCCCCGCGGGATGAAATTGTCGTGGCCCCGCGTGGGGCCGCGCTGGATCAGCGGACGCGGAAAAGCCGCGTCCCGTGTGTGCCGGACCCGCGTGGTCGTGGTTCTGCTGGCCGCCGCCGCCGCGGCTTCATCTGCGGCGGCCCTGTCTGGCGGCGCGCCGGGGCACCGCCGGTGGGTTTCGCGGGCCACCGGAGTTGCTCCGGTGGTCCAATTTCATTTCCATCTACGCCGTAGCTCGTCCCGGGTCCCGTACTTCACTTCGGAAACAACGAATCACCTCTGCGACATCTTTTGTCATCGCCCGCCAATCCACACATCAACGAAGAACTGCCAAGGGTTATCGGGCCGTGTTTGTTTGGCCCGCACCCTCCGCGTTAGGTGATAACAATCGGGAATAAAAGAAATTCAAAACATGAATAACAAGAAAGGCACAATTTTAATATAATTAAAATTGAACTTGATTCGGGTTCTTTGATTAAAAAGAAACAATCACGGGAATTAATGATTGTTCTCAAATAAAAATCTCTACCTCGCCGTAGTCGTCAAGCATGCGTTCTTCACGGAATTGATCGTCGCAGAAGGAGGTGATCGTTGCGTCGCGGAAGGGCGTCACGTCGTCGCGGAACTTGGCATCGCGTCGATGAACTCCGAGGATCAAAAACATATAGATTTAATTAATAATAATTAAATCCATATTGTTGTTATAATCCACAATGAATTTAAAAGGACGGCAACCCCCTACCTTGTCGTTGTCGATCGAAGGTTGTAGCGGGGTTGGATTGTCGCGGAAGAACGTCGCGGAAGAAGAATCGCCGGCGTCGTGGTACATGGCGTCGCGTCGTCGATCTCCGAGGGCTCGGCGTTCTTCGTCACCCTTCGTCGAAGGCCGGCGTTATTTGCGTTCTTTGCATTCTTCGGGAAGGAGGATGAAGAACTTGAGGTTTTTGTCAAATCCTCTCAACGAACAACACTTAAGAAGAATAGCGTTGGTCTTATTTTATTAACATGCCAACAAACGAAAAAGAGATAAGTTAAATAACGACCCATTAATTCATAGAATTAATTCAACGAATAAAACCGCCCAATTAATAGGAGCGTTTAATTGTTTAAAAAACGCTCCAGTTGACTTTCAATCAATAAGGGTTTTCGCGGGTGCGTTACTTAGGGGAAAATAATCAGTGGGCTTGTGCTGGACCCACCCAACAAATATCCTACCAAGAGGGTAGGATATTTTGAATTAAACCCTATCTGATTTAACTTAGCTTAAGCAGCTTTAAGTGGCTTTTAAGTGGCTTATGTGAAATATAAATAAATTTGTCGCACCACTTTATTTTATTTCTTAACATAATGCCCAAAAATTAAAAAGCACACCCGAGTAAAAGCAACTCCGGAAGAGGCGTTTCTAAGAATGTATCGGCGCTGCGATTCTATCGGTGCCCTCAGAATTCGATTCCGAGCACCGGTTCAAATGTTAGAAAAACCCGCTCGTTCGTTCACTGAACGTACCCGAGCCAAACTTCGGAAAATGATTCCGGGCACATCGGGCCTCGAAATCAGGTGCCGTCAGAAACTGCGTTCTTTTAAAATTCCAAATAAAATTAAGAAAAAAATTTCCTTAAAATTTACGGGTCTTTACAGTCTTGGTAAACTAAATACATATTTGTGTCTTATATTAAATGTGAATAAAAAAATAAAATTAATTTTTTTATTAATATCATTATTCCCCTTGAATATTATTGAATATCAGTCATATTAAACATCAAGGAATCTTAGGGAAAGGAAACCCAATATGTTTGACCTCAAATTAAAGATAATGGTTAAATAAAATTGAAGATATCATTAATAAATAAAAATAAATAACATAGAAAGGTAAATAATTTCACACAATTTCAATTTAAATAAATTTACTATAATGGTAAGATTATAAAGAATATATATGGAATGTTAAATGTCTGAAAACACGTGCTATTTAATCAATAAAATGAGAATGAAATTAATCCTTATAAAATATCATAATGAAAATTACATGGATAATGATAGTTGAATCTGATGGAAGGAAATGATTAATTATTAGATGTTACGTTTCGTAGGAACATGATACCATTACCAACATGGTCTATTCTCAACATAATTTAATGATGATGAGTATAAACACATTTAATTATGTCTTTCCAACTGATTCATCCCATAAAGCCATCAATGCATCGTGGGGTTATCATTTATGGGGCCCCAAAATATCTATTGGTCCAATGAATTAATAATATATTTAATAATCTATTGTATTTTTAAAAATTATTCCTTATTATAAAATATCCATACTGCGTTAAAATATATATTTATCAATATTACCCCAGATAAAAAAATAAATTTCAATTTAAACACCAAATGCCACAATGGTATAATGTTTATGAAATAATCATATCCATGATAAATAATAGGGATCATTAAGGGAAATTTGATGTCTATTGATTATAGGAATGTGATTATCTCAAGGGAAAGACAATGACTAAAAAATGATGTAATAAAGTGAATTTAAATATTATCATTGTTCAAAATAATCATAAACCATCCAAATAAAGAGTACCGATAGTTTCAACATATACATCTTAGATTTAGAATAATGTGATGTTAAATTTTATGAGTAGAAATACTATGAAAACATCCTTAAGAACGTTCTTTAGGAAAATATACTTTTCATTTTGAAAAAAATTTCAAGAAACCCATTCATTGAAAATAACTTCTAAATATATGTTCTTTTAAAAAACTCATAAAATTAATAATTAAGATTCAATGAAATTACATTCATGATGGTGGATAATTTTGGTCACGAATTCTATATAAATAATGAAAACCTTTATCACTATAATCATGTTTGGAATGTTCCTTGTTCAGAAGATGATAAAAAGAGTCCACCAACATTTTTGGTAAAATCCAAATGGTAAATATTTTTAAAATGGCCAATTATTCCTTTGAATACATTTTTTAAGAGATAAAATGGGGAACAATTCATTTGATAAATCATTTTTATAATGTAAAAATATTTAAAACATTTATAGAAAAAAATGATTAGTAAGAAAATGTTTTTTTGATTGAAGTGAAGAATGATAAAAGATTTACTTAAAAAAATTATCAATTAATTTATGTATCAAAGAGTTGGATAATGATACTATTACTAGAAAATATCATGAATAATCATATGAGGGTAATGTTAAAAGGGTTTATAAGAAAATGATAAAATCGTTTCCATTAATCATAAATCAAGTATAACCAATGTCGATTAGAATGATATTATAAAATAAACCCTTACAAATATTATATTTTTAAAGAGATAATTATTCAATGAATAGATTATGTGTATCAAGTGTAAATCCATATAAAAATAGAAATAATATATATATATATATATATTAAAATCAATGACACACATGATCATAGAGTATAAAATTCAATGATGTTGTAATAAAACTCATTTAAAAGAAATTATTTTAGGAAATTATGTACCACTTGACAATTCTCATGTAAAATACGCTTACATGAAATAATAAAAATTGAAACCTAAAATACCATTAATAATGACTTTTTAAAAATATTACAAGTTAAAGGGGATATATATACATCAAATTAAATAAACTAAGTGCCTAACATTATAATATTACATAATGAAATGAAATTGAAACCAACCCATTTACCTCACACTTCTATTTAGGTGAATGTGCTTTAATATCATTTATAGTGGGTTTAAAAATTCTATTAACTTATTTGGGAACTATATTACAATCTATAATTTCATATATTATTCTTTTATAACATCTTATTACTATTTAATTAATGATCTCTCATAATTTTCATTGTTTTAGGAGATAATTACCATGCTTTCTCATTTGTATTTTTATGAATGATCTAGTAATTGAACATTTTATATAGTTTCATCATTACAAAACATATTTTTGATAAAGGTATAGTTAATTTTTTTCAGTTTTAATCTCTTTTTGCTTATTAAAGGTATTCAATGGCCTAGGGAAGGCCCACAGATTCTCTATGGTTTGTTTGGATCCTAGTGTTCTTGAAAAGTGGGTTATAGGGTGGTCTACACAATTAGCAGAAAACACAAAACCCAGGCTATATTTTTTGTTTAAAACATAAGGCTATAGATAGGGGAACCTTCAAGTCCTCAAAGTTTGATTCTAAACATGTGGGACTTGGTGCACAACCATGATACCTTCTATAGATGGGATATAGAGATTTTTATCATGTTTTGCACACAATTTGTAAACCATTCACATAAACCATGCATAGTGGAATTTTGGGTCAAACTAACAATTTCTCCCCTCATAAATTCTAAAACACATCATTGTTTCTCCCTTGTTTACTTTATGTAGAACTAGTGTCTTTCACCTCATGTTGGTTTCTCGATCCCTCTAATCTTGGATGTCATGCTACCCCTCTTTCTAACATCTGTCTCTCAAATTGTCAGAAACATTGTATAGCCCATGGTAATTCTAACCCCATCCACTCGTCCTTCCTCGATTAATCTCTCCTTCTATTGTTCTATTTAGATGAATGCTCATTTTACATATTTTTATGGAATTGGAAAAAAACTCATTTATCTTTCAACCTACTTCAAATAGGAATTCGATGTTGAGAGAGAAATTGTAAACATAAAAAATTTAGGTTGTAATGTAGTTTTCCATTTGAGTTTTGGTTATTTCGTATTTATTCTATCATTATATAAGATGACTTTTGTTGAAATTCTATACTTTGTTTGTTCCTTTATTTCTAAATGAAAATTGTTCTATAATTTAGTAAAATTGGTTCATTTTTATGGGTTTAGGTATCACTCATAACCTATATGGACATCCATAGGGGTGACACTTTGGAATTTTCAATTTTTTCCAAATGGATAAAAATTCATGGAACCCAATTTAGCTTCTGTATTGACATTCAAAAGAATTAACTGTTATCTCATGTGTATTTAATTGCACTGACGACATATAATGGGTTTTTTGACTCCTTGGAATTAGAATTCCCCAAATTAGAATTATATTATTTTACATTGAGACTTTAGACATGACACCTTTCTTTGAAATGAATTTCCCATGTTTTGAAAATTGAATCGGTTGGTTTAATTTTCAGTGTCTCATCCTTGGTAGATTATTTTCCTTGAAATGAACTCTATGGTCTTAACATATATAGGATGGATTAACCCATTCCTTCAGCCTATGTTTTAATAAATTTTTATGTCAATTGAAATGTTTTTAATGGAATTTAATATTGTTAGTGACATGCATGAGATACTTTACCTAATGTCTTGAAAAGAAAATGTGACCATGATATGTCATTGTTTTATTTGAAATGCATGTGATATTTTTTACTTATGTTAGATGTTATCAATGGTTATCCCAATATTTTGTGAATGGTCTATATAAATTTTATGGGGGGTGGTATTTTAACCCATTCTTGTAATATATACAATAGATAATGGTAAGGTCGTCAATATGGCATTGTGACCCAAACTCCCCTTACTTCAGTTATGTCTTATTAAAACATTAGTAGATCCTATTATCTCATCAACTGGGGTTGGGACCCTGCATGTTAGATCCCAACCTAACCTAGTAATATTCATATTTATGTATGTATAAATATATATATAAATATATATGTGGTGACATGATCAGACATACAAGTGATGGGATGCAACAGGTTGACCCACCAGTTGTCCTTTAAGGACTTGAACACGAGGTTAATTATATATTATACATTTAATGACATTAATATTGGTACATGTACACTATTTACTTATGATAACCTAAGAGTATTACACGTAGACAACGTTTGTGGGGGCCTACTGAGATTTATCTTACACCCTACCCAACCTACCCTTTGCTCCCTATAAGATTATGTAGCTACAGGCAGAAGAATGGGTAAAGGAGATTCGATAAGTTATTGAATTACACTACTTAGCTATATATTAGGAGTATATGACCAATCATAAGCTCGAGATGCTCATGGAGATGTTTTTTCATTTTGTTTCCTTGTGTACTACTCTATTGCATCCCTGTATTTGTCTATCATTTCATTATTAACAACATTCCATGCATCATTGTAAAAGACACTGCTATTGATGATTTTTATATGTTATTTTTTATCTACATCTTCAACTAGTTTGTTATTTAGTTAATTGTATGATTTTTCTTTTTAATACATATGTCTGTTATATTACGCTTCCACTGCTATTTACTATCGATTTTTTCTGTTATGCTACTCTGACATGGGGGTATATTATCCATGATTTAAAACCACATAATACCTTGATGCTAGTCAGTAGTCCCAGAAATAAGGGGAGACATGCCAGGGATAATGTTGAGAATCGGTTTTGGGGCATAGGGTAAGTGGCATCCGTGTCTGAGAGGTCACAATGTTATATTAGAGAAGTTCTGTTCTTGATTTACTATTTGGATAAAATAGATTACTGATTGGGAAAACTTGGTAAATGGTCACAAGTCATGCTTGGGAATCGGAAACCCATGTATGGGGTAATATCCATTTTTACATACAATATAATTTTATTGATTTTTCTATTTACTTTTGATATGATTTCACCATTGGGTGGCACACATGAATTGTGATATTTTTTATACTAATTTCATTGTAATTTCGATTTCATTACCATGAACCAATGAATTTAGCATCATCCATTAGGTCATGTATCATCTTCAAAAAAACATGACTTATAGTCCATGCATTTGGCCATTCCATGTTTAAATATTCTATAAACATTTCATGTTACATGTTGACTACTTCTTCTAAGGTATTAAATTTTGCTGACATCTCTTGCAGTATCTAGATCATGAAATGGTGTGAGTTTAGTGGATTCAACTCTTTTATTTATAAAGAGTATGGGACCTTATGGACCAAAAAAATTTCCTTCCTTCTAGAATTTGTTTTAAGAAACAGTATAATTACATGAATAAGCACAATTTAAATGAAAATGATATCCCAGTGAGTTTCATGTTCTTGGACACAAGGTGTATAGACCCTTGTGGGCAGGCAAATGTTAAATCCTTGGATTTGACTTTTTTTAAAATGGTTTAAATGTTAAATTATAATATTTAAATGAAAACGACTTACGATGGAAAAAATCCATATTTCACATACCTAACCTAGAAACCTTCACCCAAACTCTGCCTTAGGAGTGGGTGTGGGGTATCTTCAATTGTTCTTATTGAATATTATGGTATGTTTTATCATCTAGGACTCACATCATAGGTAGAGATAGAGTTTTGGTGTGTTCATATGAATTATTCAGTACATTTTAAAGTTTCTCAAAATTTATATTCTATATCACTTTATTTCATTCTAATATGTTCAGTTGGCATTGTATAATTATTCCCTTAGGACATCTTCATGTCGTGCAACCTAAAGGCAGTGAAAATCAAGTTCCAATGGTAGAGGTCCCTGAGATGAATGTTTTACTTTTTTTTAGAAACTTAGGGATGCTCTTCTTATACCTTATTTGATTCAATGCCTAGATTTGAGAGAGTTTCAATTGTATGATGTAGTCAATGAGAGTTGAAGTACAACTAGCCCTGAGTATGGTAGAGTTGACTTATGAGTTTTAACAGTAGCATCCACCCACATTCTTACTTGATTGTGGACCACTTTCTACAAATAATTGGCATAAAGTAATCCAATATATATTCATGCACCTCAAGACACCTCTATAAAAGAGGGTCAAGAAATATGATTACATTCTTTAGGATTCAACCATGAGGTTGTGGGATTTCATCAGCCTAGAAGAACAACTTAGGGATGTGGTAAATGATGAATTTCAGGACTTCTTCTAGGACTACTTCTTTCCCTTGAAATTGAGGGATGGAAGGCCAAGAGAATTCAGGATTTAATATAATGAGAATATGTCATTTATGAAATACTCTACCCGTTCAACATATATCTAGAATTTTTCTCCTTCTCTGGTCATTGATGATCTGATGACTATTAGTAGATTCAAATATGGGATAGGTTACTTCATTTGATGATAGTTAAATGTATTCATGTTTGAAAACCATTACTAATATCAACAACTAGGACCTAATTACAAAAATATTAATGAGAAAGGTGGGTCGTGAATTCAAGGGTGGTTTTAAACCTATTGATTCAAGTGGATGATCTTCTAGGAAAAAATATCTATTTGATGAATCTCACTGTTGTATTAGTGGTCAGGATCTTTTAACAGGTAGTTCTCTTATCTGTCTATAGTGCATAGTTCCAATAAATTTCAGGAATTAGTGCACATGGAACCCAGTTGTGTGAAGAGGCTATGGTAGTATGGGTCATTCCAATAGTTTCTAAAGGAATTTCCCTCAAGTGACTAGAAAGTTTGGAACTACACCTACTGCTCAGTCTGGAGTTGGGTAAACATGATCATGAAAATCAAGAACCTGGAATACCACTGATCATTAAGGATGAGGTGGAAATAGATGTAGATGAAATCAAGAATATAATTCTCAATGATAGTAGATAATACCTAATCAAGAAAGATAATTAGTGACTCTGGGCTATGGTACATGCTAGTTACATGCAGTCTAGTCTACTCTATAGGAGTAGAGTGTCAGACCATATACTGCATGAGATACCATTCTTGTTGAATCCACTTTAGTGTCAACTTTGTTTGATACAAACACTTCTCAATTTGTTATATATGATGCATTCACTAAGAGTTTGGGTCATAACATTGAGAACTATCATGGTGTTATGACCAAATATATGCCTTTAGGTATCCCTTTAAAATACTTTTTTCATGGTCAGAATTGTCTGCTTGAGACAATCAGTTAACTTTTTGTATGGAACCGATACATCCAATACATGACATGAAATGATGTAATAATTGGGATGGAATGGCTAGTTCCTTACATATCTCATATTGGATAATATCATCAGAGGATGAAATTTAAATCACCAGAGGGAATTATGCACTTGGACAAAGGATAATGGGATGTCGTTGTGACATCAGTAGGACCTGAGAAGTAGAGTATTGGTACTGCCACAACATAGGTTTGTAGTCATTATCTTGATAACCAGGGGTTACAACCAGCTATTTTTTCGCCTCTAGTCTAAATATTAAATGAAATATTTCCTGATGACTTCATTGGTCTAACTCCCATAAAAGTGGAAGAGTTTACTATTGATCTTGTACTAGGGCCTGTTCCTGTGACCATTCCTACTTATAGGAAGGAACCATAGGAGCTTCTAGTGCTCTAGAAGAAGTTAGAGGATCTGGAGAAGAAATGATTTATTCTCCCCAATAAATTTACTTGGGGTTCCCCATTCCTCTTTTCCAGCAAGGTGGACTGAACACTAATGATTATTGTGGATTACCATTGGTTGAATAAACTATCTATAAAGAACCAGTATCCATTTCCTAGAATAGATGACCTCTTTGACCAGTCATGAGGAGAGGTGTTGTTTTCAAATATAGATCTGAGGTCAGTTAATCATTAGGTGCATTCCATGACTTCATTCATACCTCACACAAAATTTAAGAGCAGGTATGATCTTTATGATTACATGGTTATGCCATTCAGACTCATGAATGCACCAACTTTCTTTAGGGATCTTATAACCTGCGCCTTCCACCCATATCTGGATTCATTTTTTATTATCTTTGTTGATGATATCATAGTATAATCATGATCTATACATGAATTTGAAGACCCTCTTGATATTGTGATAAATATGCTAGGAGAGAATAATAACCAAAATCATATCAGAAAAATACACTTCAGGATTTATAAATTCCACTTCCTGGGTCATATCATCTCAGATTTAGGAGTTTCAATAGACCTAAAAAAAGGTAGATATATGGTTTTTTGGGATAATCCCAAGATCATATTTCATATTTGGAGTTTCTTGGGGTTTTCTGAATTTTAAAAATGCTTCATTTAAGATTTATCATTCTTTAATACAATTCTTACGAGAATGATAAAGAACTGTGTGAAATTTGAATTTTCAAATGATTGTGAAGAAGCCTTTCAATAATTTATGGTGGGAATGACTTCAGTACCGATACTAATTATTTTTTATCCATAAAGGGACTATATTGTATAATATTATTCATTAGGTATCAGTCTTGGAGTTTTTATAATGAATGTTGAGTAATTTTTTGTATATTATTAACATTAATTGAGGTCTCAAAAGAAGAATTACCCAATGCATGACCTCAAGCTCGCTTTTGTTGCTCAAGACTTATGGTGTTGGAGATAGTATTTTATTGGAGATCATTTTATGGTGTTCACAGATCATGAAATACTCAAATATATCTTCATTCAGTGGGATATAAATATCAGTTAGTGTACATGGGTAAAGTACCTACAATCATTGGATTTCGAGCTTCCCTACACTATAGGTAAAGAGAATTTTGTAGCTGATGCACTGATTCAGAAGGCTCAGACATAAGTAGTTCAAGAATCTAGTGGTTAATGGATTATTATAGCCTTTTTATTTTAGATGTATATTAAGGTTCAGGACTATGTTTAGATTATTCTCCAAGACTTAATAGTTACATATACTCTTCAGGGACAAGTATGGTTATGGAATTATCAGATACTAAAGGCCTTTTTCTAAGAGAAAGTGCCATAGGTTTCAATACTACTTATGGTTGGATGGTTGATAGGGATGATACTTGTTTTCTTCATGGGCATGTATGGGTATCAATAGACATCATAGAGGATATGATGAGGGATTTCCATGCCCCAGTATGTGAATTTCACCCTTGTGTCCCCAAATTGTATTGAGATATACGATGTTAATATAGGTTGACCAACCAGAAATGTAAGATATTAAGTTTTATCACTCGTTGTTCCTCATCTCTGTAGGTGAATGAGGAACATCAATATCCAGCGAGGATTCTCCTTCAACTATCCATTCCTTAGTGGAAATGGGATGATTTTTCAATTGGATTAATGACTATTTTTCCCAAATCACCTCATAAAAATAATACTATGTGCATTGTCATTGATCATCTGAAAAAGGTCGCACACCTCTTACCTATGTGAGTGTCCTTTTAGGTTGATTAGTTAGGGAGGATTTACATTGAGGAGGTGGTACATTTTCATTGAGCTCATCATTCAATCAATTCTGATAGAGACACTTATTCCATGTCACTGTTCTCGATGGGGTTACAGAAGGCCTTATGTGGCAAGGTACTTCTGAGAACGACCTATAACCTTCATACCAATGGATAGATGGAGAATAAAATTTAGTTTCTAGAGGATATGATCAGTTTGTACATTCTCTACTTTGAGGTTTCCTAGGATAAACATGTTCCCCTCATTGAGTTAACTTATATAAACAAATTTCATGCTATCATTGAGATAGATCCCTGTGAATCCTTGTGTGGAAGGCCTTTATACTCACCTATGTAATACCTATAGGTAGGGTAATTAGTTGTTCATAGACCATGTCTCATGTGGTAGTCTTCAGAGTAGGTCTAACTGTTTTGGAAACATATATTGACAGGTCAGTATAGATAGAAGTCTTTTACAAATAGGTGTTGGTGACCTCTTGAGTTTGAGGTAGGAGACCGAGTATTCTTGAAATTCTAGCTCAGGTTGTGGCATAGACATATTCTAAGAAAAGGTAATCTATCATCAAGATTCGTTGGACCCTTTGATGTTGTGATGTGGATTGGACAAGTGTATTACCAGGATGCGTTTCCTCATATATACTGGTCCATGCATGGTGTCTTTCATGTATCTCATATTCATAGATACAATCTAGACCCATAAAATGTCTATCTGATTGATGTGGTTGAGCTTGATATGGATTCTTATTTCGATGAGTATTTGATGTGTACTGTTGATCAGATTGTGAAGACACTTCGAGGATGGTCTGTTCCTATTGTATGAGTCTTATGACATTATGTTCGGGTGCCAGATGACACTGGGAGAGAGAAGATGATACAGGATCTCAATGGCCATAACTTTATGCTGATAATACCTCTTTACCCTCAAAAATTCAACTCAAGGATGATTTTCTATAAGAAGGGTAGGATTTAAGGGCTACCATTTTTGGGGTATGAATCTTTTTTTCCAATATGAATCTTTTATTTATTCTTGGTAAAGGTTTGGTATGGCCTAGAGAACGCATAAGGAGCATTTAAGGATTTTCCAGAGCCCATAGATCTAGAAAAGTGGGCTATAGGTCGGGCCTCATGATTAGTGGAAGTCATGTGACCATGGTCACGTGGTTTTTTTAAACTATGCCACTTTCGACAAGGGCACTTGAAATTCTGCACGGTTTTCTACAACTTCATGGGACTAATAGCATGTCCATTTGTCCTACTATAGATATGGGAAATATCCATATATCGTGGTCTGAACATAGTTTAAAAAATTTGAACATAAACCATTGGAAAAGAAATTTTGGGCAAAATTACCATTTTCCCCCTCTATAATTCTAAAACTCATCCTTCATTCTCCCTTGTTTCTAGCAGACAGAACTAGTTGCTCTACCCCATTGGTTTCTCAAACCCTCCAGGATTAGATCTCATGCTACTACTTCATCCTAAATCCATTTTTCGAACCATATAAAGAATCAATTATACCAATGTTAGGCTAACCCTATACAACATTCATTACTCGGTCATTCTTTCCTTCTATTTCATTATTTAGATGTAGGCTCATTCACCCTATTTTGATGGATTTGGGCTAAAACTCTGATCCCTTCCAACCTACTTCAAATATGACCCTGATATCACGAGAATATTCATCTACGACCCTAAGGTGGGTGGTCACATATTTTTCCATTTTTGTTTTCGATGTTTCTTATTTATTACATTGTTCCATAAATCAACCTTTGCTGAGATTCAATATTGTGTTGGAACCATCATGTCTAAATGAACCTAATGCCTTGATATAGATGAATTGCATCATGTTTAGGGGTTTAGGTATCACAAAAAACCTATATGGATACCCATATGTGTTCCACAATGGAATCGGTCATTTTATCCAAATGGATCAAAATGTTTAGAAGCTAATTAAGATTCCACCTTGAATTTTAAATTAATTATCTCTTGTATCATGGGTATTTAATTAAACAGAAAACATCTAAAGCGTGTTATGAAATTTTTGGTTTGGAATTAACCAAATGGGAATGTGAGTATTTGACCTTGAGACTCTCTCCTTATGAAATTTCCTTTAAATTAATTTTACATGTTAGGAAATTTGAGTATGTTTTCTTGAGTTAGAGCAGATCAAACTTGATGGCTTGTTTTCCTTGAAATGATCTCCATGGTATTCCCTTATATAAGATGTATTAACCCAAGCCTTGTACCTATGTTTCAATAGATTTCAGATGTAATTTTTTTTAATGGAATAGAATATAGTTAGAGACATTGATGAGGGGATTTTCCTTTTGTTTTGAAAAGAAAATGATACCATTCCTTTGTTAATGTTTGATTTGGAAAGGATATGATGGGTTTTCCTTATGTTACAAGTTATAAATGGTTATTCAAAAACTATATAAATGATCTATACAAACATGTATGGTTGGGAGATAATTTACCCCATGATAGTTTTATATACAATGGATGATGAACATGGCCTTAGCAGGGAATGGTGACCCATGCTCCCCTTATATTAGTTCGGGCTTACTAACCTACGAGTAGAGTTTATTAGCTAATAGTCTTGTGTTGGTCGTCTACGCATTATGTCCAATCATAACCTAGAATATATTTTTTATGTAGATATATATATATATATGTTGAAATGATAAAACATACCATCAAGGTAAAATGTAGTTAGACCTACAATATGTCCATTAAAACCTTGAGTGGGAGGTTAATTGTTTACTAAGCATTTCTTTACTTTCCTATTAATACATTCCCACAGTTTAATTATGGGATCCTACTATAATTACATGTAGATAACATTGGTGGTTCCCTAATCAGATTTATCTCACCCCTACAAGGGCCTCCCTTGGATCCCGAGATGATTATGGTGATACCTGAATTAGAAAGGGTAAAGGCCCTTCTATAGGTTATGGACATGTACTACTTTGTTAGAGCTTAGGAACAGAGGATCTGGCCCAGGCTCGAGATGCTCGTGGAGCTATTCTGTCCTTTTACTTCTTTTTTTACTAATATATAGAATTATTGTATTTTTTTGTTCTTTTAAGTAGTATGATCATTCCCTGGATCATTTTAATAGACACAAAAAATGAGGCTTTTTAGGTTATTCATTTATCTACATCTGCAGCTACTTGGTTATTTAGTTGATTTTTATGCTCCCACTATTTACTATATTTTTTTTGGTGTATTTCACATTCAATAATATGTACTATATTTTTTATATGCTTAAAAATTCTGAAATAGGGGTATATTTTCCCCGATGTACTACCATATTCACCCCTATTGCTAGTTAGTAGCCACTGGCATATATCGAGATACGTCAGGGGTCATGTGGATAACTAATATTGGGGAATTGGTTAATTGGTATCTGGGTACTTGACATAACATTAATAATATCCATAATAATAATAATAATGAAATAATAATATTCATTAAACATCAATTATACATTTTAAACCAATCATGATGGATGATTATGAAAAATAATGTATATTATGTTCATGGAGATGGTAGATCATACGTACACATTAGTAACGTTACCATCTTCCAATGGACATTATGGAAATAATGTAACTGATATATAATATTCCTAAAATGATAATTATATCATACATACTATATTATTATTTACAAATACCGGCCATGTTGTGTGGTGAAGAAAATAGATTCACATCATTTCATGATGGTGGTAGTCCACAGGTACAACATCTACATTATCTACATTACGTGAGAGAAAAGAAAGAGAGAAAATGATTTATATTATATTCAGTGAATGTTTAATATGTCATTAATATCATAATTATATCAATTATATAACACATAATCATTAACAATGTTATTATCACCTTCCATGTAAAGATTAAGTTAAATACGAATCACATCACTTCAGAAAGCTGTAGTACGCCGTACACACGAGTGACATAATTATGTCTCTTATAAAATGGAATTTACTAAGTTATATAATAAATAGTGACTCCAAAGGTATTTTTATTCTACAAATAAAATATATATACTTTATAAATATCATCATACCGAACCATGGGAGTTGGTAACAAAAAAATTGACTTTGGTTCACGAGGTGATATCCCACTATTCACACAAATGATGATTTCATAACCCATATTATTGAACTCGATATGGTTGTATGTAATTACCTTTAACATAAAAAAATATAATTATATGGAATAAAATAATGTTATTATATCGTCATATTGTAAAAATAATTTAAATATTATTTAAAAAAAATCATGTTAAAGAAAGTTAACTCTTCTTTCGTGTATACTACTTTTGTTTCCACAAAAGGCCTTCTTAGGATGACACTGTACACAAAAAATGGAATATAGTATGGGGTTAGGTAATATTTCATTTATTTGGGTTGTGTTTTTTGAGTTAAATGGCTTGATAGGTGTAATGATGTGGGTGGAGTGCATGACCTTTATAATTGAGGTGGAGTGACATTCTTGAAAATACACAAATGAATGCACAATTGCTAGGTCTCCCAATACTCATGTTCTTTAAAATTTGATCAATAAAAGAGGGTAGGGTTTATGAGGTCTATAAAAACCTCCATACCACATAAATAAATACATTTTTGTTGTGTTATTCCCTATATTTTAAGTTTACTAAATTTTTCTCTTTTAGTTTTTACCACGTCATCTTGTATCATTCTATTTACTTATATACATTATCATTTAAGTGTACAAGTAAAATGAGTTTTATTAGATAATTTTGAACTAATTATATTATATATTAAATACACGTTTTTAAAAAAAAATCTTATGTTTGAAGAAAATCAATTTTATTCAAAATGTATGTACTACGCACAATCAGGTTTTAACCTTAACTACTGAAATTAATTTTAACTGTTTTCAGTAGCCATTATAGGAAAAAATAATGTTTAACATATTATATAACATAAATTATAATAATTTTCAATTTGGAATCCATCTAGACAATGTTATCTTATAGAACTGGTATAATAGCATTTAAAATTAATCCTCCAGAGATGATGAGAAACTGAATTTTTAAATTGAATTTTTTTAAAAGTTTACAAAGGTTGTATATCTTAATTCAATATGAAAATTATTCTAATGACCTAAATAGGATTAATTGATATAAAATTTATCTAATGTAATGTTAAAACCGATTAAAAATATAAATTATCATTATAAATAATTTTAACACAAGGTAATTTTCTATTTAAATTTGGTATTTTGCACTATCTATCAAAAAACGAATCATCTTAAAAAAGAAAAAAAATCACTTTAAAATATTTTTGATATTACACTATCAGAAATTATTTTTTCCAAATAAATTTTATAAAATTAGTAAAAATTAGTTATAAAATAAGTTCAAAAATCATAACCTAACCGTCTTTTAGAAAACTGTTGTTTTTCAAAAAATATATCTTTTTCATTTAAATGATTCTCATTTTAATAATAATAAATATATAGTTAATATAAATGTGTAAACTATATATTTCAAAAATTTATTTATTCATATTCATACCATATAATTTAACTGTAACACCCCCAATAAATTTCAATATTTTTATTTTAGAACAAAATTATATTTTTCTCGATTTCATTATACCCAACACCATGTAAAGCTTATTCTACACACAACACTTAGTTAGATTTTGTTACATGAAAAACCATGTGATACTACCTTTTATTTTCAATCCAATGTTACAACTAAATTTTAACAATTTTATAAATTAAATTTTCTATACAAAATTTAATTTTTTAATTTATAGTATCAAAATTGGCTTTGGGTGAATTTTTTGTATTTTTACTAGAAGATTCATATTTTTGATAAATTGTAAAAAAATAACGATTTTTATTTGAAAACATACAATTTTTTAATTACTAATGTTAAATATTATTTTAAATTTGTTTGAAATTTAAAATAGATCAATTTTGTATATTAATCCAAATAAGTTCATTAGAATCATTTTTACATTAAATTCAAATATAAAAACTTAACAAAATATTCAACATATCACATTAACTAACCTCTTTCTCTCCATGTTTGATGGATTGGATTTGAATTTAATTTTCTCTCTTATGTGAATTGAATTTTTAAAATCATACATACACTATTATAATCAGAATTATATTTAAAGTCTAATAAGTTCAATGTAGTTTTTAATAAAAAATATTATTAAATGTGATTAATCACATTTAACGATTAACAAATTCTTTCACATGGATTGTGTAGTTAATAATTAAATAAAATAAATGATGCCAAAAAATAGTTGGAAAGTAAAATTAATTAGTTAATTTGTTCCATTATTTTTATAGATGAATATATCATGTTACACATATGTGAACTTAATAGAGTTGAATTCCAATTTTTTTAACAAATTTATAATTAATATTAATTAAATAATTTAAAAATTGACAATAATGTTATTTCACACTAAATTATAGTTTATTAAATGATTTAAAATTAATAAAAATCCTATCTTCTACCAAGTGAATTATAAGTGTTAACAAATATCAAATATGGTCCACTTATGGAATAAATAATGTTTTATAATTAACATATTGACCCAAAGAAAGTTAAAATATTTTTATATTGGTATAGATTGATGTAGTGTTTTTTCACATCACAAGTGTTTTCTTTAGAAGTAATTTCAAACAAAAAAGGGATTTTTATTTTCTAATTTAAATATAATATTTAAAATTCAATGGGACTAAATTTTCTAATAACTGAGAGATTAAATTAGTCTTAATGGATGAATTTTTTTGGTGTTTAAAACCGGTTACCTAAATTTAAAACCAAAATGAAAAATATAAGGACTCTTAATGACTAAGTCACAAAATTATAAAATTCAATTCCTTTTGTGCGGTGGATATTTTGATTGACCATAATTTAACTTTACACTATTAGTTGTACATTTTGGAAGCGCACGAGGTATGGGATAACACCCAATAGTCATTACCTTTTGTTATGTACATGAATTCTTGTATGGACCACGATTCCCGGGTTCCCATGGGGCATGATGTACTAAAAATTTATTACAATTAGTTACAATGATACATCATGTCCCATAATACATAAGATCGCGAGGCTCAAGATTCATGGAAACCAGCTGCTTCTGAAAAACTTATTTAGTACAAATCCATGTCTGAGAAATTTAAAACATAAACATAGGGTCAGCAAAATATGACCAGTAATGGGTTTTAGAACGTTTAAAGGAAATTCATTCTCCATGAAGTCATTTTGATGATGATAAAACACTTCATTAAGATCAAGGAGTTATATTTTCCATAAAACATGTAAATCTTACGTTTATGAAAACCACTTTCACTGAAAAGAAGTAAGTACTTAAAATAAACATTAAAGAAGACATAAACCAGAGAGCGCAAGCATGTGATGAATATATGATTCCTAACTTACAACCAAAATTAATTCTGTTATATAAGATTGTGGGTAAGAAGGGAAGACATTCATACCATGATAAATGGGCACATAATGTTCTTATAACAACATACCACATGTGTTACAGTTCTTATTTCATAATTTCATTCTCACAGTCAAAGGAAATTCCAACTAGGGGATGTCTTGTTAGTTGAACTAACCCATGGCTGACCATTTATCATCACATGTGGAGGGAATGTATAATTTCGGACATTGTGAAGACCATGTGTCACGACCATAAAACATACTTAATACGGGTCAAGGCTAACCACCCTTCCCGTTTCCATGGTAGTACAAGCCACAGCTAACCGCCAAGACCGGCACAAATAACGTCTCATGAGACTCTTCCTTTACCCAATGCGTTGGAGCGCTGTATAATTACGGGCACACATTTCCATAATTATTTATGTCCAATACATCCCTCACATATCTTGAAGTGGACTTACATTCATAGGGTTCCATTCATACATTCTTAATCAAAACTTCTTTTACATACATATTCATAACATGAAACAGATCATGTCAAAAATGTAAAAGAACTAGAATTTTGGATTCCGATTAAATAGTAATGTATATGAACTAAAACAACATACTCTTGTACATGAATTATAACACTTAAAATAATGGATTTCGATGTAAAATTACCTAATTTCCATTTATGATCCACTTTAATTATTAATGATGACATTAAGACATTATTTTTTTGAACCATACCATGGAATTATTTAAAAACATAAATTAAATAAAACAATATTCATTTCTTGTAGATAATCGAAATTCAAGGAATGGATGAGAATTCAAAGAAACACAAAATCTATGTTATTCTTATAACTGTTGTACACTTCGGATAAAATATGTTTTTTCGAAGTCTTATTTTGAATTACAATTATTCCACAAATATATATATACATGAATCCATGTATGTGTTTATATGTTTCTGTGGTTAAATTAAATAAAAACCCATTTGATTCATCACATGGTTTACGTGTTCGTAAAGACACTAATTTTATTAACATAAAAAAAGTGGCAGATAGGGTTTTATAATTGTACTTGGGATTCAGATTAACACAAAACAAGGTGTCCAACTGTATGTGTATTGTGGACACCAATAAATATCATTTTGAATTCATAAAACTCAAAAAAGTTTGGATTTGGAAATTTTATGAAATCTTATACATGAAAACATATATATAAATTGCATAATCACAACATAGTTGATAAAAATGTAGTTGTCCTTGTATATTTCATAACAATATCTCATCATTAATAAAAATTCCAAGAAACCATAATCAGGTTGGGATTAAAATTTTTATAAATATAAATGTATATATATATTATACACATAGATATAAAAGTGAGTTCAAATAGACACCAACTTGAATATCCATCCCTCTACGGATTTTACGCATCAGAGACATCGTCTAACCCCTGGAAAACATTAAACATATTAAGATTTGAAGTTTTATAAAACCTAACATACACATATAACAGAAATGTATATATATCATCTTATATATATATATATATAATATATATACACAAGGTGTATATAGGTATAAGTAAACACCTGAACCAAAATAGAACAAAGTCCCAGATTTTCACTTACCCCTATTTGGGTTCTCCAAGCAGAAGTGGCTAAGAACGGTTCTCAAGGTCGTACGCTGGTGTATACACAAGATATATATACATATAGGTAAACATAAATATATATATACTGAATCTTAAAAAAATTCAAGGCAATACTCATCCCCTTACCTTCGCTTGGAGAGGAGAAGATGTAGAAGCAGGAGACGATGACGAGGTGGCCAAAGGTCCAAGGAAACACGGTGGAAAAACTCTTTCTTTCTTCGGTGCAAAATTCCTCTCTTCGGTGAAAAACAAGGCTTAAGAACAGGGAGTTCTTCCTTACGTGGTGAGATTGATCGGGTATCTGAGGCCGTGCCGGTGCCTAACTTGTGGAAAAGAGGGGAAGTCGGGTCCACTCGCCAACCTAAGTAAAGAAAACGCAGCCCAACCTACTGGTTCGGCGCGTGCAAGGAAGAAGAAGCAGGACGTGGGAGGTAGATCCATAAACAAACAGATGGCCCAGATCGACTGTGATTGATCGGTTGGCCCAGATGCGTTGTGGTGTAAAAAAACGTGCACAGTTGCGATGTAGGGAGATGGATCGGACGGCTGAGAGGGATACAGTGCGTTAAAAAAACGTGGGCCTCATCGGTTTTAATAAAAGCAATGTCGTTTTATTATTATTATTTTCTATTAACTTATTATAATATCGTTTTTTATTATTAACATGGAATTATTGATCTTAATTTTATTATTTTAAGGAAATTAGATGGTCATTTAATACACATGTGCATTAATAAATTCACCCCTATATATAACATATCTTTATATTCCTTTATTGACTTATATATACTAATTATCATAATTTCTATTGTTAAATATTTATATTAATGTTATTAATACAATTAGACATTTAAAATAACAACATTAATAATTATTTTCAAATTCAAAATTAAGAGTGCATTGATGTAAATATTAACATTATGAAACAAATTTTGTAAATGAAATTATAATTTGACATCATTTCAAAACTGTTAATTAAAAACAGGTTAAATAAACATTTGCTTTATTAGTATTACTTATTTTAAATTTTGGGGTAAGTATAATAAATTTATCTTGAAGTTTGACATAAAATATATATATATATATATATATATATATATATAACCCAACAGTTTTCACACATATTTTCATAGACTAAAAAAATATATCCCCACCAGATTTAATATAATCATTCATGAAATAAATATTTACTTGCTCAAGTTAAAAACATGTATAATAATTAGTTGAAAATAATAATATTAATTCCCACTGTTTTTCATTATATATATAAAATATTGCATTCTCATATGATTCACATTTTGGGAAAACAAATAAAGAATTAGTTATATTATCATTATTATTGTTGTTGTTTAATAAAACATTAAATCAAATAACATAATTAATCGTTTTGAACCATTCGGGGGTATTCAACTCTTAGATTCAACGGTCCAATTGAAAATTAAAACATAAGAGGATAAGTGGATCATGGGGGAGCCAACGGCTATATTTATAGCTTTTAGTGTCTAACGGCCAGATTGGTGTTCTATAAAAAACCTGGTCTCAGGGTATCCCACACTCAAGGAGACTGAAGAAGAAAGAGGAGGATATGGTTCAAGTTATTCCTTTGGTGCTCAGTACGGCTGCGGTGGCTTAGGCAATCCTTATGTTCGTTTTGATGGATTCCAAAGACCCCTATCGCCTTCTCGGGGTTCTTGCAGTTTTAAGCAGTCTTCCTGTAATTTTAATCAGGGTTTTAGTCAGAATCCTTGGTTAGCTAAGATTATTGTTTGATCACTGTGAGTTGTAGTTACCAAAGTGTTCCAAATTTTAATAAAAGGTCCTTTCATTCATTTTGATGTGTTTTCTCTATTTTATTGTTATTTTTTTAGTTTATTTATAAGATGATTGTTTGTTCGATTAATGGATAAACTTTCCATTATTTAAAACATAGTTTCTGGGGTTGTAACATTATTTCCCCCTTCAAATAATTGTGTCCTCACAATTCTATTCATAAAAAGAAAAACAGTAAACCCAGTCATACAACATTACCGCAACAGGAGATCCGGCTCAGTTAATGGAATACCCATGTTGGTACATAGTTATTCTGTTTCTCTAGCCCAGATGCACCTTGAGCAGTAGGTTTTGAATCCCTACTCATGCGTACTACACACACGCTTCCATAGGGAGGCTCGTGCGGTGAAAAGCTCAGAAATGTCCGAGTGGACAAATTCCCTTATAACCCTTCGAACTACATCACGCTCAAGGTATTCGAGGGGGATGATTGTAACACCTGAGACTTTTATGAGAAATATTTTGTTTTTATGATATATAAATCATCAATGGAATCATTCACTACATACAACACTAGCTTGTCTTTCTTTACACGCAATCACGACCTTCCTCGATAGCTTGCGTCATACGCAATACCGAGTTTCACTAAACAACGATATGCTATTAAAATATTAATAAAACTAGCTATTATGAATAGTAATAACCACTTTTTGAAATTTTTTAAATTTTATTTTTCAAAATGTACTTCATTTTTGGATTCGGAATATCGAAATTAGCCTAGGGTGAAATTTCTATATTTTTCAGAAAACATTCCATTTTTTGATGAACAGTGAAAATACTGGGTTACTATTTAAAAACCGAATTTTTATTTAAATAATTATTTATTTTATTTAAATTTATTTCAGGTCCAAATTGATACATAATACCTATATATGTTCAATGTAATTCATTAGATAAATTTTATAATAATTTTAGATATATAAAAATTTTATGGAACTTTTCACCTCTTTTACCCACGTCCTAGGAGAATTTTCAAATTTACATAAAACTTAATTTTACCGCTTATGTGAGTGGAATTTCAAAAATCCGAGAGACACGGTTGATGTCAGAAAGTGAAATGTGGTGCAATGAGATGAAAATAATTTTTGGGGAATAGTAACTTTTTACTTTTATTTACCACGGTTAAAAGTAAATAGGGTAATTAAGGGTAAACATGTTATTATTATTTCCCTAACACATGTCATAATTCTATTGGATAAGTGTAATTCGACCATAAACAACCTTAGGAATAAAATATGACCATTTAGGCCCACTTGGATTAGATTAGGACATTTATTATTAATTTATTTAAATAAGGGTTAAAATAGTTAAAATCAAAGATTAATAAGTAAATAATTTTTAATATTGGGTAATACATAAGATAAATTCGACTATAATTATTCATTACAAAGTTAAAAAGATTTCCTACATAAAGGTATTTTATTTGTAATTTTTAATCATTAAATAATTTAATTTATTTATGACAAAAATATGATGCAGTAATTATCTTATTAACAAAATATTGACATAATTGATTTTATAAATACCCAAATAAATGTAATTTGAGACTTTTTATGAATTACACTAATTTTATAGGTTACTATGACATGTTAGTATTGATTTAATTAACCTTTTTTGAACTAATCATTCTGTTATGATTTTTACAAAAATCAATTACTAAATAGTGTCAAAATTGACATAAAATAGTTTTTAAAAGAAATACTATATTATTAATTGTTATTTTATTCCTGAAAATCTAACTTTCCGCAAAATGACTTAGATAAGGTTATATATATTAATAATAAACAACATGGGGTTCGTTTTTCTTGTTATAGTAAGTTTATTAATGTTACAGTGTAATAATACAAAAAGACACGGTAAAAGTAAAATTATCTAACTTAAAGTTAAATCTAAATGATAAGGTTAAAATAGTAATATAAACTTGTCCAAATTATATTGGATGAGATTATTTCGACCCATCCCCACCTTAGCTTCGAAATAAATCAATTTAGAGATATTTAAAACCGAATATGGCTTTATAATAAAATAATATTTTTAGTTTTTCCAAAGGTGCCTCTCTCCTCCCTTATAAAAGGGCACCTCCTCCCTCTCTTCCTCACACCACTTTGAGCCGTCATTATCGGCCAACCCCAGACAATTTATCTTATCCACTTCCCTAAAAACATCCAAGAGGTCTTGGTCATCTTCAAAGACCAATTTTAGTGCCCTAAAAAGAGGTCTCAAATAAGCGCTGCAAAGAAGAGGTAATGTCCTTTACCGATTCTTTCAACTTTATTTCTGCTTCCACTTCTTCTTCTTTAGTTGTTTCATTATGAATTAATATAATAAGTATAACTAATATACTTATATGTTATTATATGTATGAAACAACCCTATTTCACCATCTATCCATCCTACGGAAAACAAAATCACCGCGCGTGCGTACGTACGGAATACCGTCTCCACGTCATGGTGTAATCTATTTTCCACCACCACCTTACTTGGATGGGTATAATGGTTTAAATAATGAATATATATGATTATTTTAATGTTATATTGATTCTTAAATAGTATACATACACTCCAATACAATTCCACGATCATGGAAATGATATTATCGCTCGTGTGTACGTACGGAATACCGTCTCCACGATGTGATGTGACTCGTTCTACATGATTTTAATTGCATAATGATTACATAAATGAATTGAGTGAATAAATAATATATATATTACAATAATACCATTTTGGAAATTAGTTATCTCTACCTAATAATAAGAATAAGAATTTATTCGACAAAACACACATAAGAACAAAAAATAATAAACACGCGAATAACAAGTAGCAATGAAATATTACTAATAATAAGCTAAGAATATGACCATATATGATATAATAACCATGAGTATGATTCTTGAATAAGTCAATGACATTATTTAAATCATTATACAGGAGGTTAGGATACATATGAAGAAAATGGGACCTAATGTAACAGAAATATCACAATCTCATTTTTATCTGAGATTGTTTATACTTTGGAATTTACTGGGGTGTATTTTATCATCCACATCCATGTTTCTTCCATATTAAATATTATTTCCATACAAGTAAAATTTTTTAAATACAATTTTACCCTTCGGTGAGTTTTTAGTAAAAGATATGGAAGGAATCTTTTTTCATTTTTCGTACGAGGTACATTTTGATTTTTCCGAAAAAAGTACAAGAAGAATGTTTTTTTAACTTATACGGATTGAATGGATTTTTAATACATTATTTCCAAGATGCTTCCTTTAAAAGTTTTCATGTTTATTTTTAATCAACTACTTTTAGATTATAATTGTATGACATGTAAAGAAAGGAAAAGTGTTTTTGAAGTAGAAAGGATATTTTCTTCAAGAATGGAGTTCAAGTGTTTTATCAAAATTATTTTCCATCTAAGATAATAAAGAGTTATGTTTCTATCCCTATTTTTACATTGATTTGATTATGTTTTGATGGAATTATTTTTATGAATTCCTTTATCTTAAATGAATTGTTTTATAATGTCACGATGTTTAAGAATCCCATTTTTATTATATGGGTTATGCTATGATGTATGGTTTTTGATTTTGTGGCCCACATAATAATGGTATCATTATGAGATGGGTGGGACCTATATCTCCCTCCAATGAATTTGGTAAAAATTTTATATCTCATGAGATAGACATGGATGGAACGGCAGGTTAAAGCGGTTTAGTGAAACAGGAATGAAACGCGGAATGAACTCGGTTCAGAAATGGACTTTGTCCACTAAGATATTCTTGGAAATGAGTCTTGACTAATAAGAAATTATTCTCTATGATTATGTGTGTATTCTACAAAGCTTCATGTTTTAATTTATGATTATTGTGATTACGTTTCACAAGCATTATTTATCCAGTTTTATGAAATTATGATCTCTTTTACAGGGTAATATTTCCAAAATGTTATGTTCCTATGAATATGATGTGATTGAAATAAATGGGAGACAGTGTAGATGCTTTATGAAGAAGTTGTTTATGATTCACAGTTTCTAAAGACACTATTCCTATACGGTCCTTTCATGGTTTTGTTATGTGTTGTAATAAGTTTACATAAATTTTGAAGTACTAACAATGTATATAATGTATGATTCATTATAGTTGGTATCAGAGGAAAGGTATAGTCAACATTTTGAAAATAAGATGTGAAAGCCTTAGTAAGAATCCTAAGGATCAGCCTAGGCATAGAACACAATCTTAGTGATTTAGAAATGGCCATGAATAACCTAAGATAAGACCTTAAGTGTGGAATTTTATTCATGATTATGTGGTTTTCTAATTATAATTATTTTTTCTCACACTATTATTCTTGGTTTTAGTCAATGGATGGAACCTGAAGGAACCGTGTTAATACGGAATGCGACGGTCAATGCAATGATTGTACCCCTGATCAACCAAATGTTATGGGAGCTGGAATGAAAAATATTTTAGCCATGATCACACAACTTTGTCAAGCTATGAATCATGCAGGACTTCCAAACGAGAAAAGAGAGGTGCAACATTCAGTTGAATCCTTAATGAGATAGCGTCCACCTTCATTCAGCTGGTCTACTGATCCATTAGTTGCTGAACAATGGATCAGTACTACTGAAAAGATATTATCAGTTCTACAATGTTCTGAACATGATAAATTCATCTTAGAAGTGTATCGTTTTGAAGGTGATGCTGGTCGATGGTGGAATCATGTAACACCCCAGGTTTCCTCGGTTTGTTTCCTTTCGAATAATGCAATGGCGAGCATTGTACGCAACTTCGAGATTTTAACACACCATAACCAATCAAACTAGCCGTTATGAATAGTAATACCTACTTTTTGAAATTTTATAAATTCTATCTCTCAAAATGGACTTCATTTTTGGATTCGTAATATCTAAATTAGCCTAGGGTGAAATTTTGGTACTTTTTGGATAACTTTCATATTTTGATGAATAGTGAAAATTACTAAATTTTAATTAAAAACAACTTTTTTAATAAAAATAATTAATAGTGATAAATTATGAATTTGAGTGGTTTTAAAGTATATTTAGAATATATTTTTACCATGTAATACAATGTGGGTCATTGAACATAATTTCACATTTAATCCAGACATAAACAAGTGACAATCTTTTGATAGTTATTATCTCTAAAAAACACGCTTTTTGTTTTAACAGCGGGAATTAATTTTAAATTAATTTCTGCCACTTCTGTGTTTTGAATTTGGAAAAATGGATTCCATATTTTGAATCAGGATGTTCAAATTGTGTAAATAGGTAGCTTTTATTTTTAAACATTTTGGATAATTACTTCGGTAAATATTTTATTTACCATGGTTAAAGGGTAAATCCGGTAAACAAGGGTTACAAAATAATATTATAATAATACTAAATTACCCTAAAACGTGTCTTAATCCTATTGGTTGATACATGGTCGACGATGGGCATCTTTGGGTCTATTTTGGGACCCCATGGATCTACTTGTAAGTGATAATGACACTTTATTTTAATTAAGTTAAAATAAATACAAAAATGACACAAGCATATATCTTTTAACAAAACAATTGTTACAGAGGGTTATATATGTTGGATTTTAGATTATAAATATACCATATAAATTTAAAAATATTTCCTACATAATGATATTTTATTGATAAATTTTAGACATTAAATAATTTAATTTATTTATGACACAATGATGATGCAGTAATTACTATAGTAGTGAAAAATCAAAATAATTGATATTATAAAAACCCAAATAAATATAATATGAAACTTTTAATGAATTAAAATAATTTTATAGGATAATATGATATATTATTATTGATTTAATTGAATATGTTCTAAGTAATCAATCTGTTATGAGATTCACAAAAATCAACTATTGAATAGTGTCAAAATTGACATAAAAGAGTTTTTAAAACAAATATTATATTAGAAATTGATATTAAATTCCTAAAAATCTAAGTTTCGGCCAAGAGACTTATATCATGATAGGTGTATTATTAATGGACCACTTGGGGGTCTCTTTTATGTATATGGTAAGTTTATTAACCATATAATATAAAAATACAAAGAGACATTGTAAAAGTGAAACTAATTAACTTAGAGTTAATACTTAAAGATAAGGTTAATATAAGTACCCAAACCTGTCTAAATTCTATTTTTTGAGTTTCTTTAGACCCATCCCCACCTTAACCTTTGAATAGTCAAATTTGGAGCCATTGGAAACCGAATATGAATTTATTATAAACTAATATCTCTAGCTTTTCCAAAGGTGCCCCTCAGCCCTCTTATAAAAGGGCACTCCTCCTTCTCATTTCGTCACACCTTAAAAGCCCTTTGGTTCGGCCAAACCCTTCCCAAATACTATCTCAACTTCCCTCAATACATCCTAGAGGCCTTAGTTTGATCTGAAAGACAACCTAAGGAGCCCTTTTGATCAAATCAAAAGGAAGAACCCGAAGAAGAGGTAATGTTTTCACCACCCCTTTTCAAGTTCCTTTCTTCTTCCACTTCCTCTTTCTTTGTCATTTCCATTATAAAATAATAACTCCAGTATCATATATATACTGTGATGTTATTATAAATATGGTACAACCATATTCAGTATTCTATCCATCATTTGAATAACATGTCACCATACGTGCGTACGTACGGCTTACCGTCTCCACGTCGTGGTGTAATTGTTATTCAATATATTATTATTTGGATGGGTATAATAATGATGTGTAACTCATGTAAATAATAAATATAACATGATAATGATTCTGTATATATGATATAAAATCCAATTTTATATTATTTTAATATCAAAAGAATGATATTATCGCTCGTCCGTATGTATGGACTACCGTCTCCACGAACGCGATGAGATTCATTGTCCATCATATCCATTCAAGTATAAATATAATTTGATGATTTAAAAATAGTATCTAAGGACTTGATATCATTCTGGATATGAATAATATACATCCCATTAATAACGAATATGGCTCACATAACAAAGAATATAAAGTAAAATGAACCCGTTAACACCCGAAATGACGATAATTCTAAGATATTATTAACAAATCAATGTTAAAAGATCATATATGATATCATATTAAAGTAAATGATTATTTTATTATTCGATAACAGTTATTTCACCATTATACAGGAGGTAAACCTACCATCGACCAAGGAAAAAGTACAAAGTAAGGGATTTTCTTATCTCACTTTCAATTCCGTGAGATTTCCATTGTTCGCCACTAAATTATTGAAAGTGGTGTATTGTGTACTGCCATTTGACATATATTATCATGATTCTCTTTATATTCATTTTATTCTTTAAATCATTTGGTGGTTATTAACTTTTGGACATACGACTCAGTAGATTAACGTGGTAAGGAGTTTCTTATCTCGCTCTTAATTTCTTGAGAATTCCATTGTTCACCACTTAATTATTACATGTGGTGTATGTGTACTGCCCATGATTGTATTCATTTTTTAATATACTTTAATTTATGGGTATTTACATAGTCATGGTATGATCCTTATTTCATGGTTGTTTATTTTGTAAGTTACCAAATCGATAAGGGAATTTGAGATTTCAATTTCCACTCATTCGGCTTTACGCTTATTTCATTGATTATATTACTCCAAGATTATGTGTGGAATCACTATTCATTTGATTATGTCATAATTTCCACTCCCCTTCCTGTGGATATACTTTTGATACACATAATCACTCTATTGATAATTCTCAAGTCATTAATATGAATTTTATAAGAGTAATTTTAACTCTTTAACCATTTGTTGAGTTAAACATCCAATTCGTTGGTGTTGTTTCTACAAGAATATGTGTGAATATCCTTTTATTGTTTTACACTGAATATTCAATCATATTTAGTGTATTTATATTTTTCACACATAATTATGTCATTGATTTATCCTTAACCTAAGGATATGGTCTTTATAAGAGAATTTATCTCAATTTACATTCCATTGAGACTACTTTGTTGTTATACACCAAATCACTTTTATGTGGTGTATATAATGTACTTTGACATAGTATATCATGAATCCCTTTATTCTCATGATATTACAAAATTTTTATTACCTAAAATTATTTGTATTCAAGTGTCTCTCTTTTGGTTTGAATCACTAACTAAAATACTATTTTTAAATGTTTTAAAGACTTAATCATTTAAATATTTCTCATTCATGTCCATGTTTTAAAAATGGTTTTAAGGATTTATTTATATGGACATTAAAGTTTAGAAATTAAAACTCCTTTTAAAAAAAGTTTCAAAGTGGTATGGGACACTTTGATTCAAAAATCTATTTTTAAATTGCTTCTTGACAAATAGTGTGACTTTTAAATGATTTCAAGAAAAAGGGGGATATTTCTCTCAAATAGTTTTGATGATTATTGTCATCTATGTCAACATACTTTATTATTCATGATTGAGGTTAATGTGATACAATAAAATCTTCCATATTGTATCAAATGAGTTATATTTGACTGTGGATGTTCTATTTTTATACCATTCATGGTTTGTGGTAGAAGTATTGACATTTCGTATGCTATTTTTAATACGAATGTTTATGTTATGTTTAAACCTGTTCATATGAGTAATGCATTGGACTTAATAAGTGATGGGTGGAGCCCGCTATAGCTCCTCGATGCATCTGTAGGTCTCATGAGACAAACTAGTGTCTTGGCACAATGCCTTGGCAAAATCTTATTTGTAGTCTTGGCATGAGGCCTTGGCTATGTGGTTATGATAGTCTGGCATTATGCATTCCATCATTATGAAAGTGGTTATTGATATTTCATGTGATCATTCGACTAGTAGAATATCAATGTGAGTAAGTAAATGGAATTATTTCATCTTACCTTTTCCATTTTATGCTGAAGTTCAAGTTTCAAAGGCTTTTGTTTTAGTTATAAATTGCCATAAGTGTTTATGCTTATTTATGAATGTTTCTGCTATAATGTTATCCTTACTGAGCATCTGAGCTCACCCCTTTCAATGTTTTATTTTTCCCAGGATTATGAAGAAGTAATTTATGAATGACCTGCAGGGATAGTATGAGGGGATATGAAGACAAGATTTTTTTTATGACGTAATGTAAAAATTTATGGATGTGTCTAGTTATTCCAAGGCTACTAAACTAATCGGTCTTTCAAGACTTGATCTTTCTCGTGATCATGCCAATGTTATGTAATAATGCACCGACTCTGGGTAACTAGGGTCGGGGCGTTACAGTTGGTATCAGAGGAAGTTTAGTACAAACCTTGGAAGCTAGATTTAGATAAACTCTGATTAGAGCACGTAGACCTAAGATGAACTTTGAGGATTAGTATAAAAGAACTTTCTAGAATTTTGGTATTGTAGAGATTTTGTGAGTTTTTCGAGCAATACATCCCTGTCTGGATACGAGCAGGTAGAGGTGGCTCTGGCACAGATGTACCTAGGGGTAAAACCCGAAAACACCGCTTTGAGCTAGACTCGAACGGGAACTGGTGCACAACAACGGGCCTTACTGCACTCTTGGTTACGACACTCCTGGGGGATATGCTTGGGATAATTTACATTTTCTTTACAAACCGATTTAAGTAATATATACATAAGATGAGAGTAAATGAACTCAGTTAATCCTAATATGTTTCAAATTGAGAATAGGGTGACATTTTAATCTATAAATGATTTTACGACTACTATTACTCACACAATGCTTTCTGGTTTTAGTCAATGGCTGGATTCCAAGGAAGTCATAGTGACTTTGAGAATGATGTACAAGGTGGGAACGGTGGTGGCAATGAGCAACAAAATGGAATGTTGATAGGCGTAAAAGATATCGTCTTTATGCCAAATCAGTTTTCCAAAAATATGATCAACAACATATATATTAACCAACTCCCAGACTCAACAAGGAAGAGAAAGGTGATAAATGATAAGATCTCCAGCAATGGAGACCATGGAGAAAAGAAACCTCAATTTTTGTCATGCAGGAAATGTGGAAAGAGACACCCAGGAAAGTGTCTCAATGGGACAACGAAATGTTTTACGTGCGGGAAGGAAGGACATAAAGTGAATAATTGCCGAAGAAAAATGAAGAGTACTACGGAAGAAGAAAAAAATGGTCCCAAGAGTCCATTTACAGTCATTTGCCGTAAATGTAGGGGACCTGGCCATTACCCGAGTGAATGTACTATTCTATAGGATATTTTCTTGGTCAAAGAAGAAGCTATGTGGAAATAAATGGTTGGAGAAAAATTTAAAAAGTATTAGCACTCCTTGTTGATGGGTTTACTTTGGAATAATTTTCTCTTGTATTTGTAACCCCGCAGTTTGCCATGTGAGAATGATATTTGAGGAAGAATTGTCTCTTCTCTTGTAAATATAGGTATAAATAACCATTTGGTTTTATATGATCATTGGGGTTTGAGAAAATGATAAGTTATTATAATTTGGGATGAAAATTCAAAGTATGATATAACAATTGTGGTTAAATTATGTTATTTTGAGGAATTTATCCCATTTTGGTAATATTATAAAATATAGTTTTTGAAAAAGGACAACACGTAGACCGTGTGACAACCCGTCGCGTCGAAAAAAGCTGTGGGAATCGAACCCACAACCAAAGTGCGATTGGGATTTATCGCCTACCACTGGACTACGTGAAGTCCCTGGTTAATGTGACTATTTTTTTGTTAAATGATTTTATTGATCAATAATAAGATGATTTGGGTTCTTATGTCTTATCAAATGAATACCCTTGGTATAGGAAAATGATTTGGTGATTAAGTGATAAATTTTATTTTGGATGATGTTCGCTTTGTTGGGAACACTATATGCCCAAGGAAAATAGAATACAATGGGGATTCATTTGTTGAGTAATGGTGGATTTTTATCTACGTTTTTATTGTTGATTTATAGTGATTTGGGTTATTTATGGAAATTATTAACCTATAACAGAGAATATGTGATGATGTTAATTACTTTTAAGTATGTGACTTTAAGAGTATTTGATGTCATTTGAAGATACAATGTAACATGGGAGACTACATAATCAAATTCTTCTATGATTTGGGTTTCAATATTAGTTTGGATTATATTAAAGGATTTTAAGGACAATTGGTTATTGAATGGTATCTATTTAACTTTGGGGTATTGTTGGTTTAATTTTAGAAATTAAGATTAGTGCATATTTATCTCAATGAATATCCTTTTGGGGGATCATTAGATCATTCACTAACCATTATGGTTTTGATTAATCTTCAAAGACAATGTAAATATATGGTTTATCATGCATGGATCATGTGATTCTATAGAAGTTTATTCTAGCTCTTCCAGTGTGACCAAGTCTTCTTGAATACTCATCGTTTAAAAAAAATTGAGTTAGTGGTGGAAATTTATTAAATAATGAAATTACGTAAAATGTAAGTATATCTCATAATGTTCTTATTCAATATCATAAATTAATTCCTCTTCTTTATGTAATGTAACTTTAAAAAAAATGTTGTCCGTTTACTTTCCTACTAGGAGACTAATGGTCGTTTGTCCCAACACAAGTTTGTGGTTTTCTCATTGTTAACTTTCTCCTGATCATGATTTCTATCCCTCTCCATCAGAACAAGACACTTAGTTTATCATCCATATCCATGTTTTCTTACATGGAATCCTAGTATGGTTTATCTTGGATGACCCTTATACCTCACTTTCTTTCTTTTAAAGTGATAGTTTTATTGACTCTTTATCCGATGTGGGACTTTCCATTATATTCCCAAGCAAAATTTTAAAAATTGTGAGGACGCAATTTATTGAAGGAGGGTAGAATGTAACACCCTAAGTTTCCTCGGTATTTTTCCTTTCGAATAATGTAATGGCGTGCATTGTACGCAACTTCGAGATTTTAACACACCATAACCAATCAAACTAGCCGTTATGAATAGTAATACCTACTTTTTGAAATTTTATAAATTCTATCTCTCAAAATTGACTTCATTTTTGGATTCGTAATATCAAAATTAGCCTAGAGTGAAAATTTGGTACTTTTTGGATAACTTTCATATTTTGATGAATAGTGAAAATTACTAAATTTTAATTAAAAACAACTTTTTAATCAAAATAATTAATAGTGATAAATTATGAATTTGAGTGGTTTTAAAGTATATTTAGAATATATTTTTACCATGTAATACAATGTGGGTCATTGAACATAATTTCACATTTAAATTAGACATAAACAAGTGACAATCTTTTGATAGTTATTATCTCTAGAAAACACGCTTTTTGTTTTAACAACGGGAATTAATTTTAAATTAATTTTTGCCACTTCTGTTTTTTGAATTTGGAAAAATGGATTTCATATTTTGAATCAGGATGTGCAAATTGTGTAAATAGGTAACTTTTATTTTTAAACATTTTGGATAATTACTTCGGTAAATATTTTATTTACCATGGTTAAAGGGTAAATCCGATAAACAAGGGTTAAAAAATAATATTATAATAATACTAAATTACCCTAAAACGTGTCTTAACCTTATTGGTTGATACATGGCCGACCATGGGAATCTTTGAGTCTATTTTGGGACCCCATGGATCCACTTGAAAGTGATAATGACACTTTATTTTTATTAAGTTAAAATAAATACAAAAATGACACCAGCATATATCCTTTAACAAAACAATTGTTACAGAGGGTAATATATGTTGGATTTTAGATTATAAATATTAAATATAAAGATAAAAAGATTTCCTACATAATTATATTTTATTTATAATTTTTATACATTAGATAATTTAATTTATTTATGACGTAATGATGATGCAGTAATTACTATAATAGTGAAAAATCAAAATAATTGATATTATAAATACCCAAATAAATATAATATGAAACGTTTAATGAATTAAAATAATTTTCTAGGATAATATGATATATTAGTATTGATTTAATTGACTTTGTTCGATGTAATCAATCTGTTATGAGTTTCACAAAAATCAACTATTGAATAGTGTCAAAATTGACATAAAAGAGTTTTTAAAACAAATATTATATTATTAATTGATATTAAATTCCTAAAAATCTAAGGTTTGGCCAAGAGACTTATATCATGATAGGTGTATCATTAATGGACCACTTGGGGGTCTCTTGTATGTATATGGTAAGTTTATTAACCATATAACATAAAAATACAAAGAGACATTGTAAAAGTGAAACTAATTAACTTAGAGTTAATACTTAAAGATAAGGTTAATATAAGTACCCGAACCTGTCTAAATTCTATTGGTTGAGTTTTTTTCGACCCATCCCCACCTTAAACTTTGAATAGTCAACTTTGGTGCCATTGGAAACCGAATATGAAATTATTATAAACTAATATCTCTAGATTTTCCAAAGGTGCCCCTCACCCCTCTTATAAAAGGGCACTCCTCCGTCTCATTTCTTCACACATTCAAAGCCATTTGGTTCGGCCAAACCATGCCCAAATACTATCTCAAGTTCCCTCACTACAACCTAGAGTCCATAGTTTGATCAGAAAGCCAACCTATGGAGCCCTTTTGATCAAATCAAAAGGAAGAACCCGAAGAAGAGGTAATGTTTTCACCACCCCTTTTCAAGTTCCTTTCTTCTTCCACTTCCTATTTCTTTGTCATTTCCATTATAAAATAATAACTCCAGTATCATATATATACTGTGATGTTATTATAAATATGGTACAACCATATTCAGTATTCTATCCATCCTTTGAATAACATGTCACCATACGTGCGTACGTACGGCTTACCGTCTCCACGTCGTGGTGTAATTGTTATTCAATATATTATTATTTGGATGGGTATAATAATGATGTGTAACTCATGTAAATAATAAATATAACATGATAATTATTCTGTATATATGATATAAAATCCAATTATATATGATTTCAATATCCAAAGAATGATATTGTCGCTCGTGCGTATGTACGGACTACCGTCTCCACGAACGCGATGAGATTCATTGTCCATCATATCCATTCAAGTATAATTATAATTTGATGATTTAAAAATAGTATCTAAGTACTTGATATCATTATGGATATGAATAATATACATCCCATTAATAATGAATATGGCTCACATAACAAAGAATATAAAGTAAAATGAACCCGTTAACACCCGAAATGACGATAATTCTAAGATATTATTAACAAATCAATGTTAAAAGATCATATATGATATCATATTAAAGTAAATGATTCTTGTATTATTCAATAACAATTATTTCACCATTATACAGGAGGTAAACCTACCATCGACCAAGGAAAAAGTACAAAGTAAGGGATTTTCTTATCTCACATTCAATTCCGTGAGATTTCCATTGTTCGCCACTAAATTATTGAATGTGGTGTATTGTGTACTGCCATTTGATATATATTATCATGATTCTCTTTATATTCATTTTATTCTGTAAATCATTTGGTGGTTATTAACTTTTGTCTATACGACTCATTTGATTAACGTGGTAACGCGTTTCTTATCTCGCTCTTAATTTCTTGAGAATTCCATTGTTCACCACTTAATTATTACACGTGGTGTATGTGTACTTCCCATGATTGTATTCATTGTGTAATATACTTTAATTTATGGGTATTTACATAGTCATGGTATGATCCTTATTTCATGGTTGTTTGTTTCGTAAGTTACCAAATCGATAAGGGAATTTGAGATTTCAATTTCCTCTCATTCGGCTTTACGCATATTTCATTGATTATATTACTCCAGGATTATGTGTGGAATCACTATTCATTTGATTATGTCATAATTTACACTCTCCTTCCTGTGGATATACTTTTTATACACATAATCACTCTATTGATAATTCTCAAGTCATTAATATGAATTTGATAAGAGTAATTTTATCTCTTTCACCATTTGTTGAGTTAAACATCCAATTCATTGGTGTTGTTTCTAAATGAATATGTGTGAATATCCTTTGATTGTTTTACACTGAATATTCAATCATATTTAGTGTATTTATATTTGTCACACATAATTATGTCATTGATTTATCCTTAACCTAAGGATATGGTCTTTATAAGAGAATTCATCTCAATTTACATTCCATTGAAACTTCTTTGTTGTTATACACCAAATCACTTTTATGTGGTGTATATAATGTACTTTGACATTGTATATCATGAATCCCTTTATTCTCATGACATTACAAAGTTTTGATTACCTCAAATTTTTGTGTATTCATGTGTCTCTCTTTTGGTTAGAATCTCTAACTAAAATACAATTTTTAAATGTTTTAAAGACCTAATCATTTAAATATTTCTCATTAATGTCCATGTTTTAAAAATGGTTTTATGGCTTTATTTATATGGACATTAATGTTTAGAAATTGAAACTCCTTTTAAAAAAAGTTTCAAAGTGGTATGGGACACTTTGATTCAAAAATCTATTTTTAAATGGCTTCTTGAAAATAGTGTGACTTTTAAATGATTTCAAGAAAAAGGGGGATATTTCTCTCAAATAGTTTTGATGATTATTTTCATCTATGTCAACATCCTTCATTATTCCTGATTGAGGTTAATGTGATACAATACAATCTTACATATTGTATCAAATGAGTTATATTTGACTGTGGATGTTCTATTTTTATACCATTCATGGTTTGTGGTAGAAGTATTGACATTTAGTATGCTATTTTTAATACGAATGTTTATGTTATGTTTAAACCTGTTCATATGAGGAATGCATTGGACTTAATAAGTGATGGGTGGAGCCCGCTATAGCTCCTCGATGCATCGGTAGGTCTCATGAGAGAAACTAGTGTCTTGGCACAAGGCCTTGGCAAAATCTTATTTGTAGTCTTGGCACGAGGCCTTGGATATGTGGTTATGATAGACTGGCATTATGCATTCCATCATTATGAAAGTGGTTATTGATATTTCATGTGATCGTTCGACTAGTAGAATATCCATGTGAGTATGTAAATGGCATTATTTAATTTTACCTTTGCCATTTTATGCTGAAGTTAATGTTTAAAAGGCTTTTGTTTTAGTTATAAATTGCCTTAAGTGTTTATGCTTATTTATGAAAGTTTCTGCTATAATGTTATCCTTACTGAGCATCTGAGCTCACCCCTTTCAATGTTTTATTTTTCCCAGGATTATGAAGAAGTAATTTATGAATGACCTGCAGGGATAGTATGAGGGGATATGAAGACAAGATGTTTTTTTATGATGTAATGTAAAAATTTATGGATGTATCTAGTTATTCCAAGGATACTAAACTAATCGGTCTTTCGAGACTTGATCTTTCTCGTGATCATGCCAATGTTATGTAATAATGCACCGACTCTGGGTAACTAGGGTCGGGGCGTTACAAATCATATCAAGAATACGAGGCCAAGAGATGAAATTGAGTCCATGGAATGGGAAGAGTTCAAGAACATATTTTTCAATGAGTACTTCCCACGTATTCTCCGAAAAAAGATGGAGAAGGATTTTCTTGACCTAAAGAAAAAGGATGATGAATCTGCTAGTACCTATGATGCAAATTTTACAAGACTTGCAAGGTATTCTTCTCGTATTATTATCCAACCTGAGAGTAAGATCGATCGATTCTTTGGTGGCTTAAAACCAAGTCTTCGAAGGGCATTAGCCATAATGGACATCAATAGCTACGATTAAATCATTCGATGTGCTCTCAAAGTTGAGATGGATATTAAAGTAACCCATCAGTCATATGGTTTTGATAAGAAGAGTAAAATGGAATTCAATGGAAAATCTAAAGAGAACACTGAAAAGAAGATGAGTTTTCCCTTATGCTCAAAGTGCAGAAAGAAACATGGAGGGAGTTGTCTTAAAGGGAAAAGTAGATGTTTCAAATGTGGAAAGGAAGGTCATCAGGCATTTGAATGCCGCAATGATGGGAAGAATATGTCTAGTGATGTGAACAATGAAAAGGCTACATAGAGTGCACCTCCTACACTTCAATGTTACAAGTGAAAGGAAATGGGGCATTATAACAATCAATTCTCTAATCCAAGGGTTATTGATGATGATCGATGTCAACAAGCTCTTAAGGCTAAAGACAAAGGAATGTTACATGCAATTTCTATCAGCGATGTGGAGTACGATAACAAAGTGGTGAAAGTTACACTTACCATCAAATCTAAACTAGAAAATATTTTATTTGATTCAAGATCCACCCACTCCTTTATTTATGAAGAATTTTCTAAGGTTATCACCATATTACCTAATCAATTAGATGTTGAGTTAGTTGTGATAACCCCTAATGGCACAACAGTCGCATCAAAAGATTATCATTCCTCTCCGATTGAAGTTTGTGGGAATGTGCTTCCAGAAAATCTTGTGATCCTCCCTATAGTGGAATTTGATGTGATTATTGGCATGGATTGTATTTTTCTATATGGAGCTCATATCAATTTCCAAAGTAGGGAAGTCACATTTCATATTCCAGATCAATATTTGATTTTCTATCAATGCAAGGATGAACATAACCTTCCAGTGGAAATTTCTTCCATCTTATGGGTCTTAATTCCACTAAATGAATGTTATTTATCTCAAATGGTTGGTGAGAAACTCATGATTAAGAATATTCTCATTGTAAGAGAGTTTGATGATGTCTTTCCGAAAGAATTTCTGGGTCTTCCAACAAATCGTGAAGTTGAGTTTTCAATAGAACTCATACCGGGTGCTTTACCTATTTCAAAGACACCTTATAGAATGGCCCCAATTGAGTTGCAGGAATTGAAGAATCAACTCCAAGAGAATCTTAATAAGGGGTTCATACGCCCTAGTTCATCACATTGTGGAGCACCTATTCTATTTGTTAAGAAGAAAGATGGATCAATGTGACTCTACATTGATTATCGAGAACATAACAAGATCACTATCAAGAACAAATATCCTCTCCCTCGCATTGATGACTTATTTGACCTACTACGCAGAGCTCAATACTTTTCCAAGATTGATCTTCATTTAGGGTATCATCAATTAAAGTTCAAAAGGGAGGATATACCAAAGACGGCTTTCCGTAAAAGGTATGGACACTATGAATTTATAGTGATGCCATTTGGTCTTACTAATGCACCTGCTATCTTCATGGATCTGATGAATAGAGTCTTTAGAGACTATCTTGATCAGTTTTTCGTAGTCTTTATAGAAGATATTCTTGTATATTCAATGATCATGGAAGAACATGAAGATCACTTGAGAATTATATTGAAGACCATGAGAAAGGAGAATCTTTATGCCAAATTTACCAAGTGTGAATTTTGGCTTCAAAAAGTTTCATTTTCGGGTTACATAATCTCAAAAGAGGGGACATATGTGGATCTATCAAAATAGAGGTTATCGAAAGATGGTCGAGACCAACAACAGTAACTGAGATCCAAAGTTTTCTTGGTTCAGCTGGAAATTATCGACGTTTTGTGAATCATTTTTCACAATTATCTAATCCACTCACCAGTTTGACTCGGAAAGGAGTTTTGTTTGTTTGGACGGAGAAATTTAAAGATAATTTCAAGGAGTTGAAAAGAAGTTTATCCAGTGCACCTGTGATCACACTGCCTTGTAGTGGAGAAAGGTTTATGATCTACAGTGATGCATCCAAGAAGGGATTGGGGTGTGTTCTTATGGAAAATGATATGTTGATAGCTTATGCCTCACGACAGTTGAAAATCCATTAGATAAATTACCCAACTCATGATTTGGAGTTAGCTTCGGTAATCTTTGAATTAATGATTTAGAGGCATTATCTTTATGGAGAAAGGTGTGACATTTATACTGATCATAAAAGTTTAAAGTATATTTTCACACAAAAGGAGGAGAATATGCGCCAAAGAAGATGGTTGGAGCTTATTAAGGATTATGACTGCTCAATTCATTACCACCCTGGGAAAGAAAACAATGTGGAAGATGAATTAAGTTGACAAGACCATGCCATTTTATCCATGATGAGGATAAAAAAAGATCCAATATTTATGGAATTACAAAGGATGGATCTCAAAATTATAATGAAAGGGGAAAATCGTATCTTTCTCAAATGAATGTTCAACCATCTATACGTGTTAAGATTATAGAGGCATAGAAAGAACATGTAGAGTTACAAAAGAAGGTGGGAAATGTTCCTTAATTCAACCTTGATTGTGATGGGATAATAAGGTTCAGGAATCAGGTTTGTGTTCCTCCCATCCCCGAATTAAAGAAGGAGCTGCTGGATGAGGCTCACAGTTCTTCATTCTCTATTCATCCTGGAATCACGAAGATGTATATGAACTTGAAAGAGTGCTCTTGGTGGGATGGCATGAAATGAGATGTTGCTGAATATGTCTCTCGATTCTTGGTTTGTCAGCATGTTAAAGCTGAGAGACAGAAGTCTAAGGGGATGTTACAACTATTACCCATACCCAATTGAAAATGGGAAAAAATCACTATGGACTTTGTCACGAGACTTCCTAAAAAATCCAAAGGCAATAATGCTATCTGGGTCATAGTTGATCGTCTTAAAAAGTATTCACACTTCATTACTATTAGAGAGGATTTCTCTCTGGATCATCTTGCTAGGATATATGTAAAGGAAGTGGTAAGATTGCATGGAGTACCACTTTCTATTATATCTGATCGGGATCCGAGGTTTACCTCAAAGTTCTGGCGAAGTCTCCAGCATACTCTGGATACAGAGATTAGTTTCAGCACTACTTATCATCCTCAGACAGACGGTTAGTCTGAGAGGATAATTCAAACTCTAGAAGATATGTTGAGAGCTTGATCTATGGATTTCAAAGGTGGTTGGGATCAACACCTACCTTTCGTGGAATTTTCTTATAATAATAGCTTTCACTCCAGTATTCAAATGGTTCCTTATGAAGAACTCTATGGAAAGAAATGTAGGACTCCAACTTGATGTGATGAAGTTGGGGAAGGAAAGCTATTAGGACCTGATCTTGTTGATCAGATGGAATAAAAGGCCCGATCTATTCAAAAACACATAAGAGCAGCTCAGAGTCGACAAAAAAGTTATGCCAAAAACTGAAGAAAATACATGGAGTTTGAAGTGGGTGATAAAGTGTTCTTACTAATATCTCCTTGGAATAGAGTAATGAGATTTGGAAAGAAGGGAAATCTAAGCCATAGGTATATCAGTACTTTGGAAATACTGGATCATGTTGGGAATGTAGCTTACCGATTGGAGCTTCCACGAAATCTCTATCATGTTCACGATGTGTTCCATGTATCTCTCCTGAGAAAGTACATACCTGATCCTTCACATGTACTCAGCTCAGATGTTGTACCACTGGAACAAGATCTTTCTTATGAAGAACAATCGATAGAGATTCTTGATCATAGTGAAAAAGTCCTACGGAACAAGACCACTCACTTGGTGAAAGTTTTATGGAGGAGCCACCAATTAGAAGAAGCTACATGGGAGCTTTAGGATATGATGAGGGAAAGATATTCTCATCTGTTTGTTACAAAGTGATGAATTTCGAGGGAGAAATTCATTTTAAGGGGGGTAGAATGTAACACCCGAGACGTTTATGAGAAATATTTTGTTTTTATGTTATATAAATCATCAAAGAAATCTTTCACTACACACAAAACTAGCTGGGATTTCTTTACACACAATCATGACCTTCCTCGACAGCTTGTGTCGTACGCAATACCGAGTTTCACTAAACAATGATATGCTATTAAAATATTATTAAAACTAGCCATTATGAATAGTAATAACCCCTTTTTGATATTTTGTAAATTCTATTTTTCAAAATGGACTTCATTTTTGGATTCGGAATATCGAAATTAGCCTAGGGTGATATTTTGGTATTTTTCTGGAAACTTTCAACTTTTGATGAATAGTGAAAACACTGGTTTACTATTTAAAACCTGACTTTTTATTTAAATAATTATTTATTTTATTTAAATTTATTTTAGGTCAAAATTGATACATAATACCTATATATTTTCAATGTAATTCATTGGAGTAATTTTATAATAATTTTAGATATATAAAAATTTTATTGAACTTTTCACCGTCTTTTATCCACCTCCTACGAGAATTTACAAATTTATATAAAACATAATTTTACCGCTTATGTGAGTGGAATTTCAAAAATCTGAGAGACAAGGTTGATGTTTGTAAGTAAACTGTGGTTCAATGAGATGAAAATAATTTTTGGTGAATAGTAACTTTTTACTTTTATTTACCACTGTTAAAAATAAATACAGTAATTACGGGTAAAAATGATATTATTATAACCCTAAAACATGTCCTAATTCTATTGGATAAGTGTAATTCTACAAAAAACCACATTAGGAATAAAATATGACCATTTAGGCCCACGTGGATTAGATTAGGACATTTATTATTAATTTATTTAATGAAGGGTTAAAATAGTTAAAATCAAAGTTTAATAAGTAAATAATTTTTAATATAGGGTAATACATAAGATAAATTCGACTATAAATATTCATTATAAAGCTAAAACTATTTCCTAAATAATGGTATTTTATTTGTAATTTATTAGACATCAAATAATTTATTTTATTTATGACACAAAGATGATGCAGTAATTATCTTATTAATGATATATTGACATAATTGATGTTATAAATACCCAAATAAATTTAATTTGAGACTTTTAATGAATTAAACTAATATTATAGGTTAATAGGACATGTTATTATTGATTTAATTAACTTTTTTCGAACTAATCATTCTGTTATGAGTTTTACAAAAATCAATTACTAAATAGTGTCAAAATTGACATAAAATAGTTTTTAAAACAAATATTATGTTATTACCTTTTATTTTATTCCTAAAAATTTTAGGTTCGTCCAAATTACTTAGATAAGGTTATATATATTAATAATAAACAACTTGGGGTTCTTTTGCTTGTTATAGTATGTTTATTATCCTTATAGTGTAAGAACACAAAGAGACATGGTAAAAGTAAAATCATCTAACTTAAAGTTAAATCTAAATGATAATGTTAAAATAGTATACTAAACTTGTCCAAATTATATTGTATGAGAGGATTTAGACCCATCCCTACCTTATATTTGAAATAAATCAATTTGGAGAAATTTAAAACCAAATATGGCTTTATAATAAAATAATATTTTTTGTTTTTTCAAAGGTGCCCCTCTCCTCCCTTATAAAAAGGCACCTTCTCCCTCTCTTCCTCATACCACTTTGAGCCTTCAAGCTCGCCCAAACCCTGAAAATTCCTCCTCTCCACTTCCCTAGAAACATCCTAGAGGTCCTGGTCTTCTTTAAAGACCAATTTTAGTTCCCTAAAAGGAGGTCTCAAAGAAGCGCTTCAAAGAAGAGGTAATGTTCGTTACCAATTCTTTCAACTTTATTTCTTCTTCCACTTCTTCTTCTTTAGTTGTTTCATTATGAATTAATAACATCAGTATAAATATTATACTGATATGTTATTATATGTATTAAACAACCCTATTTCACCATCTATCCATCCTACGGAAAACGAAATCACCGCGCATGCGTACGTACGGAATATCGTCTCCACGTCGTGGTGTAATGTATTTTCCACCACCACCTTACTTGGATGAGTATAATGGTGTAAAGAATGAATATATATGATTATTTTAAAGTGATATTGATTATGAAATAGTATACATAGATTCCAATACAATTCCTCAATCATGGGAGTGATATCATCGCTCGTGCGTACGTACGGAATACCGTCTCCACGATGTGATTTGACTCGTTCTACATGATTTTCATTTCATAATGATTACATAAATGAATTGAGTGAATAAATATGATATATATTACACTAATACCATTATTTAAATGAGGTATCTATAACCTGAAAAGAAGAATATGAATTTATTTGACTGAACACGCATATGAAAAAAAAGTAATAAACACACGAATAACAACTAGCAATGAAATATTACTACTAATAAGCTAAGAATATGACCATATATGATATCATAACAATTAGTATGATTATGGAATAAGTCAATGACATTATTTAAATCATTATACATGAGTTTAAGACACTTATAAAGCAAATCAGACCTAAGGTAAGGGAAATATCACAATCTCATTTTTATCCGAGATTGTTTATACATTGGAATTTCTTGGGGTGTATTTTATCATCCACATACATGTTTCCTCAATATGTAATATTATTTCCATCCACCTACAATTGTATAAATACAATTTTACCCTTCGGTGAGTTATTAGTAAAAGATATGAAAGGAATCTTTTGTCGTTTTTCATACGAGGTACTTTTTGAATTTTCCGACAAAAGTACGAGAAGAATGTTTTTTTAAATTATACAGCATGAATGGATTTTTAAAACATTATTTCCAGGAAGCTTACTTTAAATATTTTCATGTTTATTTTTAATAAACTTCTTTAATTTAGAATTGTATGACATGTTAAGAAAGGAAACGTGTTTTTGAAGTAGAAAGGATATTTTCCTCAAGAAAGGAGATCAAGTGTTTTATCAAAATTAATTTCCGTCTAAGATAATAAAGGGTTCTGTTTGTATCCCTATTATTACATTGACTTGATTATGTTGTAGTGGAATTATTTTTATGAATTCCTTTATTTTATATGAATTTTTTTATAATTTCATGATGTTTAAGAATCCCATTTTTATTTCATGGGTTATTCTATGATGTATGGTTTATGATTTTGTGGAACACATAAGAGTGGTATCATTATGAGATGGGTGGGACCTATATCTCCCTCCAATGCATTGGGTAAAGATTTTATATCTAATGAGATAGACATGGCTGGAACGGAAGGTTAAACCGGTTCAGTGAAACAGGACTGAAACGATGAATGAACTCGGTTCAGAAATGGACTTTGTCCACTAAGTTAGTCTTGGAAATGAGTCTTGACTAATAAGAAATGATTCTCTATGATTATGTTTGTATGCCACAAAGCTTCATGTTTTACGTTACGATTATTGTGATTACATTTCACTACCATGATTTATCCCATGTTATGAAATTATGACCTATTTTGTAGGGTATGATTTCCAAAATGTTATATTCCTATGAATATGATGTGATTGATATTTGTTTTTCACCATTACTGAGCATTTGAGCTCACCCTTTTGTATGTTTTCTTTCCCCAGGTTAGGAATAAGGTTATTAAGTAAGATATTCCAAAAGGGACGATAGATATGATGAAATTAATGGGAGACAGTGTAGATGCTTTTTGAACCAGTTGTTTATATTTTCCCAGTTTCTAAAGACACTATACCTATACGGTCCTTTCATGGTTTTGTTATATGTTTTAATAAGTGTAATTAAATTTTGAAGTACTAACAATGTATGTAATGTATGGGTCGTTATAGTTGGTATCAGAGGAAAGGTATAGGCAACCTTTTGAAACTAGGATGTGAAAGCCTTAGTAAGAATCCTAAGGATAAGTCTAAGCATAGAACACAATCATGGTGTTTTAAAAATTGCCATGAATAACCTAGGAAAAGACATTAAGTGTGAAATTTTATTCTTGATTATGTGGTTTTCCTATTATAATTAGTGTTTCTTACACAATTCTTCTTGGTTTTAGTCAATGGATGGAACCCGAAGGAACCGTATTAATGCGAAATGCGACGGTCAATGCATTGATTGTACCCCTGAGAAACCAAACGTTATGGGAGCTGGAATGAAAAATCTTGTAGCCGTGCTCACACAACTTTCTCATGCTATGAATCATGCAGGACATCCAAAAGACCAAGGAAGGAGAAAAATTCTGTTGAATCCTTCATGAGACAGCGTCCATCTTCGTTCAGCGGGTCTACTGATCCATTAGTTGCTGAACAATGGATCAGTACTACTGAAAAGATATTTTTAGTTCTTCAATGTTCTAAACATGATAAAGTCATATTAGCAGTGTATCGTTTGGAAGGTGATGTTGATCAATGGTGGAATCTTATCAAGAATACGAGGCCAAGAGATTAAATTGAGTCCATGGAATGGGACGAGTTCAAAAACTTGTTTTTCAATAAGTACTTCCCTCGTATTCTCCGAACAAAGATGGAGAAGGAGTTCCTTGAACTACAGTAAAAAGATGATGAATCTGTTGGTACCTATGAAGAAAATTATACAAGACTTTCATGGTACACTTCTGATATTATTATCCAACCTGAGAGTAAGATCGATTGATTCTTTAGTGTCTTAAAACCACGTCTTCGAAGGGAGTTAGCCATAAGGGACTTCAATAGCTACGATCAAATCGTTCGATGTGCTCTCAAAGATGAGATGGATATTAGAGTAACCTAGCTATCATATGGGTTTGATAAGAAGAGGAAAATGGAATTCAAAGGAAAATCAAAAGAGCACACTGAAAAGAAGATGAGTTTTCCCTTATGATCAAAGTGTGGAAAGAAACATGGAGGGAGTTGTCTTAAAGGGACAAGTAAATGTTTCAAATGTGGAATGGAAGGTCATCAGGAATTTGAATGCCGCAATGATGGGAAGAAGATGTCTAGTGATGCGAACAATGAAAAGGCTACATAGTGTACACCTCCTACACTTCAATGTTACAAGTGCAAGGAAATGGGGCATTATGCCAATCAATGCCCTAATCCAAGGGTTGGTGATGATGATAGACTTCAAAAAACTCTTAAGGCTAAAGACAAAGGAATGTCACATGCAGTTTCTATCAGCGATGTGGAGTACGATAACGAAGTGGTGAAAGGTACACTTACCATCTACTCTAAAGTAGAAAATGTTTTATTTGATTCTAGATCCACCCACTCTTTTATTTATGAAGAATTTTCTAAGGGTATCACCATATTACCTCAAGAATTAGATGTTCAGTTAGTTATGACAACCCCTAATGGCACAAAAGTCACATCAAAAGTTTATAATTATTCTCCGATTGAAGTTTGTGGGAAAGTGCTTTCTGCAAATCTTGTGATCCTCTCTATAGTAGAATTTGATTTGATTCTTGGCATGGATGTTATTTCTCTCTATGGATCTCATATCAATTTCCAATGAAAGGAAGTCACATTTCATATTCCAGATCAATCTTTGATCGTCTATTGATGCATGGATGAACATAACCTTCTAGTGGAAATTTCTTCCATCTTGTGGGTCATGATTCCACTAAATGAAGGTTATCTATCTCAAATGGTTGGTGAGAAACTCACGATTGAGAATATGCCCATTGTACGGGAGTTTGATGATGTCTTTCCAGAAGAATTCCTAGGTCTTCCACCAAATCATGAAGTTGAGTTTTCAATAGAACTCGTACCGGGTGCTTTACCTATTTCAAAGACACATTATAGAATAGCCCCAATTGAGTTGCAAGAATTGAAGAAGAAACTCCAAGAGAATCTTGATAAGGGATTCATATGCCCTAGTGCATCACCTTGGGGAGCACCTGTTCTGTTTGTTAAGAAGAAAGATGGATCAATGAGACTCTGCACAGATTATCGAGAACTTAACAAGATCACTATCAAGAACAAATATCCTCTCCCACACATTGATGACTTATTTGACCAACTATGCAGAGTTCAATACTTTTCCAAGATTGATCTTCATTCAGGGTATCATCAATTAAGGGTTAAAAGGGAGGATATACCAAAGACGGCTTTCCGTACAAGGCGTGGACACTATAAATTTATAGCGATGCCATTTGGTCTTACTAATTCCCCTATTGTCTTCATGGATACGATGAATATAGTCTTTAGAGTCTATCTTGATCAGTTTTTTGTAGTCTTTATAGATGATATTATTGTATATTCAAAGAGAAAGGAAGAACATGAAGATCATTTGAGAATTATATTGAAGGCCCTGAGAAAGGAGAAGCTTTATAACAAATTTACCATGAGTGAATTTTGGCTTCAAAAAGTTTCATTTTTGGGTCACATAATCTCAAAAGAGGGGATATCTGTGGATCCAGCAAAAACAGAGGTTATTGAAAGATGGTCGAGACCAACAACAGTAACTGAGGTCCGATGTTTTCTTGGTTTGGCTGAATATTATCAATGTTTTGTGAAATATTTTTCACGATTATCTAATCCACTCACTAGGTTGACTTGGAAAGGAGTTAAGTTTGTTTTGATGGAGGAATATGAAGAGAATTTCAAGGAATTGAAAAGAAGGTTATCCAGTGCACCTGTTCTCACACTGCCATGTAGTGGAGAAAGGTTGGTGATCTACAGTGATGCATCCAAGAAGTGATTGGAGTGTGTTCTTATGAAAAATGATATGGTGATAGCTTATGCCTCACGACAGTTGAAAATCCCTGAGCAAAATTACCCAACTCATGATTTGGAGTTAGCTGCGGTAATCTTTGCATTAATGATTTGGAGGCATTATCTTTATGGAGAAAGGTGTGACATCTATACTGATCATAAAATTATAAAGTATATTTCCACACAAAAGGAGCTGAATATGCGCCAAATAAGATGGTTGGAGCTGATTAAGGATTACGAATGCTCAATTCATTACCACCCTAGGAAACAAACAAGGTGGAAAATGCATTAAGTCGACAAGACCATGCCAGTTTATCCATGATGAGGATCACAAAAGATCCAATATTTATGGATTTACAAAGGATGGATCTTGGAATTATAATTAAAGGGGAAAATCACATATTTCTCAAATGAATGTTCAACCATCTATACATGTTAAGATTAAAGAGGCACAGAAAGTAGATGTAGAGTTACAAAAGAAGGTGAGAAATGTTCCTGAATTCAACATTGATTGTGATGGGATAATAAAGTTCAGGAATCGGGTTTGTGTTCCTCCCATCCCTGAATTAAAGAAGGAGCTGCTGGATGAGGCTCATAGTTCTTCATTCTCTATTCATCATTGAAGCACGAAGATTTATAGGGACCTGAAAGAGTACTTCTGGTGGGATGGAATGAAAAGAGATGTTGCTGAATATGTCTCTCGATGCATGGTTTTCCAGCATGTTAAAGCTGAGAGATAGAAGTCTAAGGGGATGTTACAACCATTACCCATACCCGAATGGAAATGGGAAAAACTCACTATGGACTTTGTCACAGGACATCCTAAAACATCCAAATGCAATAATTCTATCTGGGTCATAGTTGATCTTCTTACAAAGTCTGCACACTTCATTGCTATTAGAGAGGATTTCTCTCTGGATCAGATTTCCAGGATATATGTAAAGGAAGTGGTAAGATTTCATGGAGTACCACTTTCTATTATATCTGATCGGGATCCGAGGTTTACCTCAAGGTTCTGGCAAATTCTTCAGCATACTATAGATACAGAGTTGAGTTTTAGCAATGTTAATCATCCTCAGACAGAAGGTCCGTCTGAGAGGACAATCCAAACACTAGAAGATATGTTGAGAGACTGCTCTATGGATTTAAAAGGTGGTTTGGATAAACACCCACCTTTGGTGGAATTTTCTTATAATAATAGCTTTCACTCCAGTATTCAGATGGCTCCTTATGAAGATCTCTTTGGAAAGAAATGTAGGACTCCAAATTGCTGGGATGAAGTTGGGGAAAGAAAGCTATTAGGACCTGATCTTGTTGATGAGATGGCAGAAAAGGTCCGATCTATTCATCAACACATAAGAGCAGCTCAGAGTCGACAAAAAAGATATGCCGACAACCGAAGAAAAGACTTCGAGTTTGAAGTTGGTGATAAAGTGTTCTTACGAATATCTCCTTGGAAGAGAGTAATGAGATTTGGAAAGGAGGGAAAGCTGAGCCCTAGGTATATCGGTCCTTTCGAAATACTGGATCGTGTTGGGAAGGTAGCTTACCGATTGGAGCTTCCATCGAATATCTCTCAGGTTCACGATGTGTTCCATGTATCTCTCTTGAGAAATTACATACCTGATCCTTCACATGTACTCAGCTCAGAAGTTGTACCGTTTGAACAAGATCTTTCTTATGAAGAATAGCCGATAGAGATTCTCGATCGTAGTGAAAAGCTCCTACGGAACAAGGCCACTCGCTTGGTGAATGTTTTTTGGAGGAACCACCAATTAGAAGAATCTACATGGGAGATTGAGTGTAACACCTAAGACTTTTTTGTTATATAAATCATCAAATGAATCCTTTTCTACACAACACTTTCTTGGCTTGCTTTACACAAAATCACGACCTTCCTCGATAGCTTGCGTCGTACGCAATACTGAGTTTCACTAAACAACGATATTTTATTAAAATATTATTAAAACTAGCAGTTATGAATAGTAATAACCACTTTTTGAAATTTAACAAATTATATTTTTCAAAATGGACTTCATTTTTGGATTTGGAATATCAAAATTAGCCTAGGGTGAAATTTTGGTATTTTTCTGAAAACTATAAATTTTTGATGAATAGTGAAACCACTAAGTGGTAGTTAAAAAACTGAATTTTTCATAAAACTTAATTTTACCGCTTCTGTGAGTGGAATTTCAAAAATCCGAGAGACACGGTTAATATCGAGGACTAAAATTTGGTTCAATGAGATGAAAATAATTTTTGGTGAATAGTAACTTTTTACTTTTTTTTACCACGGTTAAAAGTAAATAGGGTAATTAAGGGTAAAGATGATATTATTATTACCTTAACACATGTCCTATTTCTATTGGATAAGTGTAATTAGACAGAAAACAAACTTAGGAATAAAATAGGACCATTTAGGCCCACTTGGATTAGATTAGGACATTTATTATTAATTTATTTAAAGAAGGGTTAAAATAGTAAAAATCAAAGTTTAATAAGTAAATAATTTTTAATATGGGGTTATACATAAGATAAATTCGACTATAAATATTAATTATAAAGCTAAAAAGATTTCCTACATAATTTTATTTTATTTGTAATTTTTAGACATTAAATAATTTAATTTAATTTTGACACAATGATGATATAGTAATTATTTTATTAATGAAATATTGACATAATTGATGTTATAAGCACCAAAATAAATGTAATTTGAGACTTTTTATGAATTCCACTAATTTTATAGGTTAATATGACATGTTAGTATTCATTTAAGTAACATGGTTCTAACTAATCATTCTGTTATGATTTTCACAAAAATCAATTACAAAATAGTGTCAAAATTGACATAAAATAGTTATTAAAAAAATATTATATTACTAATTGTTATTTTATTACAAAAAATCTAAGGTTCAGACTAATGACTTAGATAAGGTTATATATATTAATAATAAACAAATTGGGGTTCGTTTGGCTGCTTATAATAAGTTTATTAACCTTATAGTATAAGAACACATGAAGACACGGTAAAAGTAAACTTATTTAACTTAATGTTAAATCTAAATGATAAGGTTAAAATAGGAACCTAAACTTGTCTAAATTCTATTGGATGAGATTATTTCGACCCATCACCACCTTAGCTTCTAAATATAACAATTAGGAGCTATTTAAAACCAAACTCAACTTTATAATATAATAATAGTTTTAGTTATTCCAAAGGTGCCCCTCTCCTCCCTTATAAAATGATACCTCCTCCCCCTCTTACTAACACCACTTTGAGCCTTCATGCTCGGACAACCCCTGCCACTTTCTCCTCTCTACTTCCCTAGAGACATCCTAGAGGTCTTGGTCTTCTTCAAAGACCAATTTTAGTTCCCTAAAAAAAGGTCTCAAAGAAGCACTTCAAAGAAGAGGTAATGTCAGTTACCGATTCTTTCATCTTTATTTCTTCTTCCACTTCTTCTTCTTTAGTTGTTTCATTATGAAGTAATAACATAAGTATAACTCATATACTGATATGTTATTATAATTATGAAACAACCCTATTTCACCATCTATCCATCCTACGGAAAAACAAATCACCGCGCGTGCGTACGTACGTAATACCGTCTCCACGCCGTGGTGTAATCTATTTTCCACCACCACCTTACTTGGATGGGTTTAATGGTGTAAATAATGAATATATATGACTATTATAAAGTGATACTGATTCTTAAATAGTATACATACACTCCAATAAAATTCTACGATCATAGGAACGATATCATCACTCGTGCGTACGTACGGAATACCGTCTCCACGATGTGATGCGACTCGTTCTACATGATCTTCATTTCATAATGATTATATAAATGAATTGAATGAATGAATATGATATATATTAAACTAATACCATTCTGGAAATGAGGTATCTATAACCTAAAGAGAATAATAATAATTTATTCAACAAAACACGCATAAGAACAAAAAGTTATAAACACCCGAATAACAAGTAGCAATGAAATATTACTACTAAGAAGCTAAGAATATGACCATATATGATATCATAAAATAATTATGATTCTGGAATAAGTCAATAACATTATTTAAATCATCATACAGGAGGTTCAGACACTTACAAAGCAAGTCGGACCAAAGGTAAGGGAAATATCAAAATCTCATTTTTATCCGAGGTTGATTATACATTTGTATTTACTGGGGTGTATTTTACCATCCACATCCATGTTTCCTCAATATGTAATATTATTTCCATCCACCTACAATTTTTTAAATCAAATTTTACCCTTCGGTGAGTTTTTAGTAAAATATATGAAAGGAATCTTTTGTCGTTTTTCATACGAGGTACTTTTTGACTTTTCCGACAAAAGTACGAGAAGAATGTTTTTTTAACTTATACGGCATGAATGGATTTTTAAAGAATTATTTCCAAGAAGCTTCCTTTACAAGCTTTCAAGTTTATTTTTAATCAACTTCTTTTAGTTTAAAATTGTATGACATGTTAAGAAAGGAATAATGTTTTTGAAGTCGAAAGGATATTTTCCTCAAGAATGGAGTTCAAGTGTTTTATCAAAATTATTTTACATCTATGATAATAAAGGGTTCTGTTTTTTATCACAATTATTACATTGATTTGATTATGTTGTGATGGAATTATTTTTTTTGAATTCCTTTATATTATATGAATTGTTTTATGATGTCACGATGTTTAAGATTTCCATTTTTATTACATGGGTTATGCTATGATGTATGGTTTATGATTTTGTGGCACACATAAGAATGGTATCATTATGAGATGGGTGGGACCTATATCTCTCTCCAATGCATTGGGTAAAGATTTTATATCTCATGAGATAGACATGGATGGAACGGTAGGTTATACCGGTTCTGTGAAACAGAACTAAAACGAGGGTGACTCGGTTCAGAAAGGGACTTTGTCCACTAAGATAGTCTTGAAAATGAGTCTTGACTAACAAGAAATGATTCTCTATGATTATGTGTGTATGCCACAAAGTTTCATGTTTTAAGTTATGATTATTGTGATTACATTTCACTACCATGATTTATCCCATGTTATGAAATTATGATCTCTTTTTCAGGTTAAGATTTCCAAAAGTTATGTGCTTGTGTATACGATGTGATTGATATTTCTTTTTTTACCCTTACTGAGCATTTGAGCTCACCCTTTTGTATGTTTTCTTCCCCAAGGTCAGGAAGATGGTTATTAAGTAGGATATTCCAAAAAGGGACTCTAGATATGATGAAATAAGTGGGATGTAAAGTTGATGCATTATGAACCAGTTGTTTATGTTTCCCAGTTTCTAAAGACGCTATACCTATACGGTCCTTTCGTGGTTTTGTTATATGTTGTAATATGTATGCTTCAATTTTGATGTATTAACAATGTATGTAAAGTATGAGTTGTTATTGTTGGTATCAGAGGGAGGTTTAGTCAACCTTTAGAAACTAGGATGTGAAAGCCTTAGTAAGAACCCTAAGGATAAGTCTAAGCATAGAACACAGTATTAGTGTTTTATAAATGGCCATGAATAACCTAGGATAAGACCTTAAGTGTGAAATTTTATTCTTGATTATGTGGTTTTCCTATTATAATTAGTGTTGCTCACACTATTATTCTTGGTTTTAGTCAATGGTTGGAACCCGAACGAACCGTGTTAATGCGGAATGCGACGGGCAATGCAATGATTGTCCCCCTGAGCAACCAAACGTTATGGGAGCTGGAATGCAAAATCTTGTAGCCATGATCACACAACTTTCTCAAGCTATGCATCATGCAGGACTTCCAAACGAGCAAAGGAAGGAGCAACATTCTGTTGAATCCTTCATGAGGCATCTCCCACCTTCTTTCAGCGGGTCTACTAATCCATTAGTTTCTGAACAATGGATTAGTACTACTGAAAAGATATTTTCAGTTCTTCAATGTTCTAAACATGATAAAGTCATCCAAGTAGTGTATCGTTTGGAAGGAGATGCTGATCAATGGTGGAATCTTATTAAGAATACGAGGCAAAGGGATGAAATTGAGTCCATGGAATGGGACGAGTTCAAGAACTTATTTTTCAATAAGTACTTCCCTCGTATTCTCCGAACAAAGATGGAGAAAGAGTTTCTTGAACTGAAGCTAAAGGATGATGAATCTGTTGGTACCTATGAAGAAAATATTACAAGACTTGCAAGGTACGCTTCTGGTATTATTATCCAACCTGAGAGTAAGATCGATCGATTCTTTAGTGGTTTAAAACCAATTCTTCGAAGGGCATTAGCCATAAGGGACTTTAATAGCTACGAGGAAATCGTTCGATGTGCTCTCAAAGTTGAGATTGAGATTGGAGTAACCCATCAGTCATATGGGTTTGATAAGAAGAGCAAAATGGAATTCAAAGGAAAATCTAAAGAGCCCACTGAAAAGAAGATGAGCTTTCCCTTATACTCAAAGTGTGGAAAGAAACATGGAGGGAGTTGTCTTAAAGGGACAAGTAAATGTTTCAAATATGGAAAGGAAGGTCATCGGGCATTTGAATGCCGCGATGATGGGAAAAAGATGTCTAATGATGCAAACAAAATAAGGGATACACAAGATGAACCTTCTACACTTCAATGTTTCAAGTGCAAGGAGATGGGGCATTATACCAATAAATGCCCTAATCCAAGGGTTGCTGATGAAGGTCTACGTCAACAAACTCTTAAGGATAAAGACAAAGGAAAGTCACATGAAATTTCTATCAGCGATGTGGAGTACAATAATGATGCGGTGAAAGGTACACTTACCATTCACTCTAAAGTAGAAAATGTTTTATTTGATTCTGGATCCACCCACTCCTTTATTTCTGAAAACTTTTCTAAGGGTATCATTGTATTACCTCAACAATTAGATGTTGAGTTAGCTGTGACAGCACCTAATTGCACAACAGTCGCATCAAAAGTTTATAATTCTTCTCCGATCGAAGTTTGTGGGAAAGTGCTTCCTAAAAATCTTGTGATCCTTCCTATAGTGAAATTTGATGTGATTCTTGGCATGGATTGGCTTTCTTTATATGGAGCTCATATCAACTGCCAATGAAGGGAAATCACATTTCATATTCCAGATCAATCTATGATCGTCTATCAATGCAAGGATGAACATAACCTTCCAGTGGAAATTTATTCCATCTTATGGGTCTTGATTCCACTAAATGAAGGTTATTTATCTCAAATGGTTGGTGAGAAACTCACGATTAAGAATATGCCCATTGTACGTGAGTTTGATGATGTCTCTCCGGAGGAATTACCGGGACTTCCACCAAATCGTGTAGTTTAGTTCTCAATAGAACTCGTACCAGGTGCTTTTCCTATTTCAAAGTCACCTTATAGAATGGCCCCAATTGAGTTGTAGGAATTGAAGAAGCAACTCCAAGAGAATCTTGATTAGGGATTCATATGCCCTAGTGCGTCACCTTGGGGAGCACATGTTCTGTTTGTTAAGAAGAAAGATGGATCAATGAGACTCTGCATTGATTATCGAGAACTTAACAAGATCACTAGCAAGAACAAATATCCTCTCCCGTGCATTGATGACCTATTTTACCAACTACGCGGAGCTCAATACTTTTCCAAGATTGATCTTCGTTCAGGGTATCATCAATTAAGGGTCAAAAGGGAGGATATACCAAAGATGGCTTTCTGTACAAGGTATGGACACTATGAATTTATAGTGATTCCATTTGGTCTTACTAATGCCCCTGCTATCTTCATGGATCTGATGAATGGAGTCTTTAGAGACTATCTTGATCAATTTGTGGTCATCTTTATAGACGACATTCTTGTCCATTCAAAGAGCAAGGAAGAACATGAAGATCACTTGAGAATTATATTGAAGACCCTGATAAAGGAGAAGCTTTATGCCAAATTTACCAAGTGTGAATTTTGTCTTCAAAAAGTTGCATTTTTGGGTCACATAATCTCAAAAGAGGGGATATCTGTGGATCCAGCAAAAACAGAGGTTATAGAAAGATGGTCAAGTCCAACAACAGTAACTGAGATTCGAGGTTTTCTTGGTTTGGCTGGATATTATCGATGTTTTGTGAACGATTTTTCATGATTTTCTAATCCACTCACCAAGTTGACTTGGAAAGGAGTTATGTTTGTCTGGATGGAAGAATATGAAGAAAATTTCACGGAGTTGAAAAGAAGGTTATCTAGTGCACCTGTGATCACACTGCCTTGTAGTGGAGAAAGGTTTGTGATCTATAGTGATGCATCCAAGAAGGGATTAGGGTGTGTTCTTATGCAAAATGATATGGTGATAGCTTATGCCTCTCATTTTTATCCGAGATTGTTTATACATTGGTATTTAGTGGGGTGTGTTTTATCATCCACATCCATGTTTCCTCAATATGTAATATTATTTCCATCCACCTACAATTGTTTAAATCCAATTTTACCCTTCGGCGAGTTTTTAGTAAATGATATGAAAGGAATCTTTTGTCGTTTTTCATACGAGGTACTTTTTGACTTTTCCGACAAAAGTACGAGAAGAATGTTTTTTTTAAATTATACGGCATGAATGGATTTTTAAAGCATTATTTCCAAGAATCTTCCTTTATAGGTTTTCAAATTTATTTTTAATCAACTTCTTTTAGTCTAAAATTGTATGACATGTTAAGAAAGGAAAAATGTTTTTGAAGTCGAAAGGATATTTTCCTCAAGAATGGAGTTCAAGTGTTTTATCAAAATTATTTTCCATCTAAGATAATAAAGGGTTCTGTTTTTTATCACTATTATTACATTTATTTGATTATGTTGTGATGGAATTATTTTTATGAATTCCTTTATATTATATGAATTGTTTTATGATGTCACGATGTTTAAGATTCCCATTTTTATTACATGGGTTATGCTATGATGTATGGTTTATGATTTTGTGGCACACATAAGAATAGTATCATTATGAGATGGGTGGGACCTATATCTCCCTCCAATGCATTGGGTGAAGATTTTAAATCTCATGAGATAGACAAGACTGGAACGGTAGGTTATAGCGGTTCAGTGAAACAGGACTGAAACGAGGGTGATTCGGTTCAGAAAGGGACTTTGTCCACTAAGATAGTCTTGCCCCTGAGTCTTGACTAACAAGAAATTATTCTCTATGATTATGTGTGTATTCCAAAAAGTTTCATGTTTTATGTTATGATTATTGTGATTACATTTCACTACGATGATTTATCCCATGTTATGAAATTATGATCTCTTTTGCATGTTAAGATTTCCAAAAGTAATGTGCTTGTGTATACGATGTGATTGATATTTCTTTTGTTTACCCTTACTGAGCATTTGAGCTCACCCTTTTTTATGTTTTCTTTCCCCCAGTCAGGAAGAAGGATATTAAGTAGGATATGCCAAAAAGGGACTCTATATATGATGAAATAAGTGGGAGGCAAAGTTAATGCTTTATGAACCAGTTGTTTATGTTTCCCAGTTTCTAAAGACACTATACCCATACGGTCCTTTCATGGTTTTTTATATGTTGTAATAAGTATGCTTCAATTTTGAAGTATTAACAATGTATGTAAAGTATGGGTCGTTATATTGAGGATATGATGAGGGAAAGGTATCCTCATCTGTTCGTCACAAAGTGACGAATTTCGAGGGCGAAATTCATTTTAAGGGGGGTAGAATGTAACACCCGAGACTTTTATGAGAAATATTTTGTTTTTATGTTATATAAATCATTAAAGAAATATTTCACTACACACAACACGAGCTTGTCTTTCTTTACACATAATCGCGACCTTCCTCGATAGCTTGCGTCGTACGCAATACTGAGTTTCACTAAACAAAGACATGCTATTAAAATATTATTAAAACTAGCCGTTATGAATAGTAACAACCACTTTTTGAAATTTTTTAAATTTTATTTTTCGAAATGGACTTCATTTTTGGATTTGGAATATCGAATTTAGCCTAGGGTGAAATTTTGGTATTTTTCTGGAAACATTCAATTTTTGATGAATAGTGAAAACACTGGGTTACTATTTAAAAACCGACATTTGATTTAAATAATTATTTGTTTTATTTAAATTTATTTTAGGTCAAAATTGATACTTAATAGCTATATATGTTCAATGTAATTCATTAGAGTAATTTTATAATAATTTTTGATATATAAAAATTTTATTGAACTTTTCACCGTCTTTTACCGACCTCATAGGAGAATTTGCAAATTTACATAAAACATAATTTTACCACTTCTGTGAGTTGAATTTCAAAATTCCGAGAGACACGGTTGATGTCATTAATTAAAATTTTGTTCAATGAGATGATTTTTTTTTGTGAATAGTAATGTTTTACTTTTATTTACCATGGTTAAAAGTAAATAGGGTAATTAAGGGTAAAATGATATTATTATTACCCTAAAACATGTCCTAATTATATTGGATAAGTGTAATTCGACCAAAAGCATCCTTAGGAATAAAATATGACCATTTAGGCCCACTTGGATTAGATTAGGACATTTATTATTAATTTATTTTAAAAAGGGTTAAAATAGTTAAAATCAATGTTTAATAAGTAAATAATTTTTAATATAGGGTTATACATAACATAAATTCGAATATAAATATACATTGAAAAGATAAAAAGATTTCCTATATATTGGTATTTTATTTGTAATTTTTTAGAAATTAAATAATTTAATTTATTTATGACACAACAATGATGCAGTAATTATTGTATTAATGAAATATTGACACAATTGATCTTATAAATACGCAAATAAATGTCATTTGAGACTTTTTATGAATTCCCCTAATTTAATAGGTTAATATGACATGTTTTTATTGATTTAATTAATGATTTTCGAACTAATAATTCTCTTATGATTTTTACAAAAATCAATTACTAAATAGTGTCAAAATTGACATAAAATAGTTTTTAAAACTAATATTATATTATTAATTGTTATTTTATTTCTAAAAATCTATGGTTAGGAACAATGACGTAGATAAGGTTATATATATTAATAATAAACAACTTGGGCTTCGTTTGTCTTGTTATAGTATATTTATTAACCTTATAGTGTAAGAACACAAAAAGACACGGTAAAAGTAAATTTATCTAACTTAAAGTTAAATCTAAATGATACGGTTAAAATAGTAAACTAAACTTGTCCAAATTCTATTGGATGAGAGGTTATCAAATCATCCCCACCTTAGCTTCGAAATAAATCAATTTGGAGCTATATAAAACCGAATATGGCATTATAATAAAACAGTATTTTTAGTTTTTCCAAAGGTGCCCCTCTCCTCCCTAATAAAAGGGAACCTCCTCCCTCTCTTCCTCACACCACATTGAGCCTTAAATCTCGGCCAACCCCTGAAAATTTCTCCTCTAAAATTCCCTAGAAACATCCTAGAGGTCCTGGTCTTCTTCAATGTTCAATTTTAGTGCCCTAAAAGGAGGTCTCAAATAAGTGCTTCAATGAAGAGGTAATGTCCATTACCGATTATTTCAACTTTATTTCTTCTTCCACATCTTTTTCTTTATTTGTTTAATTATGAATTAATAACATAAGTATCACTAATATACTGATATGTTATTATAAGTATGAAACAACCATGTTTCACCATCTATAAATCCTACGGAAAACGAAATCACCGCGCGTGCGTACGTACGGAATACCGTCTCCACGCCGTGGTGTAATCTATTTTCCACCACCACCTTACATGGATGGGTATAATGGTGTAAAGAGTGAATATATATGATTATTGTAAAGTGATATTGATTCTGAAAAAGTATAAATACACTCCAATACAATTCCACGACCATGGGAACGATATCATCGCTCGTGCGCACGTACGGAATACCGTCTCCACGATGTGATGCGACTCGTTCTACATGATTTTAATTTCTTAATGATTACATAAATGAATTAAGTGAATAAATATGATATATATTACACTAATACCATTCTGGAAATGAGGGATCTATAACCTAAAAAGAATAATAAGAATTTATTTGACAAAACACGCATAAGAACAAAAAGTAATAAACACCTGAATAACAAGTAGAAATGAAATATTACTAATAATAAGCTAATAATATGACCATATATGATATCATAACAATGAGTATGATTATTTAATAAGTCAATGAGATTATTTAAATCATTATACAAGAGGTTCAGACACTTACGAAGCAAATCAGACCTAAGGTAAGAGAAATATCAAAATCCCATTTTTATCCGAGATTGTTTATACTTTGGAATTTACTAGGGTGTATTTAATCATCCACATACATGTTTCCTCAATATTTAATATTATTTCCATCCACCTACAATTTCTTAAATCCAATTTTACCCTTCGGTGAGTTTTTAGTAAAAGATATGAAATGAATCTTTTGTCATTTTTCGTACGAGGTACTTTTTGACTTTTCCGACAGAAGTACGAGAAGAATGTTTTTTTAACTTATACAGCAGGAATGGATTTTTAAAACATTATTTAAAAGAATATTCCTTTATAAGTTTTCATGTTTATTTTCAATCAACATCTTTTAGTTTAGAATTGTATGGAATGTTAAGAAAGGAAAAGTGTTTTTGAAGTAGAAAGGATATTTTCCTCAAGAATGGAGTTCAAGTGTTTTATCAAAATTATTTTCCATCTAAGATAATAAAGGGTTCTGTTTCTATCCCTATTATTACATTGATTTGATTATGTTGTGATGGAATTATTTTTATGAATTCCTTTATCTTATATGAATTCTTTTATAATGTCATGATGTTTAAGAATCCCATTTTTTTACATCGGTTATGATATGATGTATGGTTTATGATTTTGTGGATCACATAAGAATGGTATCATTATGAGATGGCTGGGACCTATATCTCCCTCTAATTCGTTGGATAAATATTTTTATATCTCATGAGATAGACATGGCTGGAACGGTAGGTTAAACCGGTTCAGTGAAACATGACTGAAACGAGGAATGAAATCGGTTCAAAAATGGACTTTGTCTACTAAGATAGTCTTGGAAATGAGTCTTGACTAATAAGAAATGATTCTCTATGATTATGTGTGTATGTCACAAAGATTAATGTTTTTTGTTTTGATTATTTTGATTACATTTCACTACCATGATTTATCCCATGTTATTTAATTATGATCTCTTTTTTAGGGTAAGATTTCCAAAATGTTATTTTCCTATGAATATGATGTGATTGATATTTATTTTGTTTACCCTTACTGAGCATTTGAGCTCAACTTTTGTGTGTTTTCATTCCCGAGGTCAGGAATAAGTTTATTAAGTAAGATATGTCAAAATGGACTATAGATATGGTGAAATAAATGGAAGACAGTGTAGATTCTTTATGAACCAGTTGTTTATGTTTCCCAGTTTCTAAATACACTATACCAATACGGTCCTTTCATGGTTTTGTTATATGTTTTTATAAGTGTACATCTATTTTGAAGTACTAAAAATGTATGTAATGTATGGGTCGTTATAATGATGTGATTGAGGAGAATGAGGTTTAATACCTGGAACATGAAGGCTGCACTGAGGTGTCCATCTTGAGCAGCAATGAAGTAGCAAGCTCTGGCGGAAATGTTTTGTGCCAGAGTAAAACACTGGAAGAGGCTTTCGTATTATCTTCCCCTTCACCTATAGCAGCGGAGTTGGATAGTGGCAATGAGATGAAAAACACAGCCATCCCCCTGACACGAATGTATAATCTCAGGACAGTTCGCTAAGTCAAGAAGACGTTGACAAGAACCTCGTCGGTGGAGAAAAGATGGATAATCCACCATGCATGTCCCGATCAAAATAATATCTACCAACTCATCAGGTAGAGATGAGAGGTTCGTTTGACCAGCCATCTGAAAAAGAACATTCAAAAGAAAACACTTAGCAAAACTGATCAGGTAGAGATAGGAAAGGAAATAGGAAACTTTAAATTACATAAATGTTTAAATAACAGAGCCTGAGTTTACTAAACTGACACCACAAAGAGAGGAAAAACTCCCTAACTCCTAAAACCACACACAGGATGAACAGACGGTGTTAAACTCATGGGAAAATCTATGACACCTCCTGAGTTTAGCATGAGTGGTATGGAGTTGGGAAACATCATTATACACATGTTTCCAAAGAGAAAATCGGGTGGACTCATCTTCAAAAACCCCTAAGTCCATCAACAAGCCCTAGAAGCCGTAGTAAAAAATCTGGCACAGGTAAGCCGCTCGGAGGTCTCCAGCAGCAGTAGCTTCTTGAAAGGGGTTATCGGGATTCGTGCCAAATTCTTCACCAGTCGTGAACACTCGGAATAGTCCCTCGTGGTACCTTCCCCGACGTGCATACGAGGTGAATTGGGTTTTCATAATTAGAAGGTTATCGATTCCCAACCCCTGGTGTAGACTAAGCACCCTAGGCAAATTTGACACGTTATACAGGAGCTTACATGACATGTGAATTCAGGCGTAATTAAGAATGTTCTCATGGCTAGCTAGAGATATAATGTTCTATAGAGACTCAGGGGGAAGTGACAGTAAATTAGTAGATACATTTCCATCAGCCATATGAATGTTTCAACGTAATTATTTAGTCAATCATAGTTGTATATTCATAATACCTGGTTTTCTAAAGTTTCCTAAACCCATCCTCTGATACCAACTGTAAGGATTCCGATTCCTGGCTGCCCATGGGGCATGATGAACTAAAAATTTATTACAAATAGTTACAATAATACATCATTTCCCATACTATAGAAGTTCGTGAGGCTCAGGATTCTGGGGAACCAGCTGCTTCTGAAAAACTTCTTTAGTACAAATCCTTGCTTGAAAATTTTAAAACAAAAACGTAGGGTGAGCAAAATATGCCTAGTAAGGGGTTTTAAAACATTTAAAATAAATTATTTCTCCAAGCAGTCATTTTGAAGATGATAAAACACTTCATTAAGATCATGGTGTTATCTTTTCCCTAAAACAAGTAAATCCCACGTTTATGAAAACCACTTGCACAGAAAAGAAGTACGTACATAAAATAACCATTAAAGAAGACATAAATCAGAGAGCGCAAGCATGTGAAGAATATATGATGCATAACATACAACCAAAATTACTTCAGTTCTAAAATATTGTGGGTAAGTAGGGAAGACATTCATACTATGATACATTGGCACATAAAGTTCTTATAACAACATACCACATGTGTTATAGTTCTTATTTTATAATTTCATTCTCATAGTCAATGGAAATTCTAACTAAGGGATGTCATGTTAGTTGAACTAACCCCTGCTTGACCATTTATCATCACATGCAGAGGGAATATATAATGCCAGAAATTATCAAGACCTTGCGTCAAGACCATAAAACATACTTAATACGGGTCAAGGCTAACCACCCATCCCGTTTCAATGGTAGCACAAGCCAAGGATAACCTCCAAGACCGTCACACATAACATCTCATGAGACTCTTCCTTTACCCAATGCTTTGGAGTGTTGTATAATTCCGAGCGTACCAGTCTATAATGATTTAAGTCTAATACATTCCTCACATATCTTTATGTGGTCTTACATTAATAGGGTTCCATTCATACATTCTTAATCAAAACTCCTTTTACATACATATTCATAACTTGAAATGGATCATGTCATAAATTTAAAATAACTATACTTTTGGTTTCTGATTAAACAGTGATGTATGTAATCATAAACAACATACTCTTGCACATGAATTAGAACACTTAAAATAATGGATTTCCATGTAAAATTACCTCATTTCCATTTATGATCCACTTTCAGTATTAATGCTGACTTTAAGACATTTTCTTTTTAAACCATACCATGCTAGTAGATAAAAAAATTAAATAAAACAAGAGGCATTTATTGTAGCTAATCTAAATTCTAGGAATGGATGAGAATTCACACAAACACCAAATCGATTTTATTCTTATAACTGTTGTACACTTTAGATAAAATATTTTTTTGAAGTCTTATTTTGAATTACAATTATTCCACAATTTTATATATATACACAAATCCGTGTGTGTTTTTATATGTTTTTGTGGTTCAATTCAATAAAACCCATTTTATTCATCACATGGTTTACGTGTACTTAAGGACACTAATTTTTTTAACATAAAAAAATGGCAGATAAGGTTTTATAATTGTACATGGTAATCAGCTTAACACAAAACAAGGTGTCCTACTATATGGGTATTGTGGACACCAATAAATCTCAATTTTAATTCATAAAACTCAAAATAATTTTGATTTTGAAATTATATGAAATATTATACATGAAAACATATATATAAATTTCATAATCACAACATATTTGATAAAAATGTTACTGGCCTTGTATATTTCATAACTATAACTCATCATTAATAAAAATTACAACAAACCATACTCAGGATAGGATTAAAATTGTTATAAATATATATGTATATATATATATATTTATATACACGTAGATATAAAAGTGAGTTCAAATAAACACCAACTTGAATATCCATCCCTCTAAGGATTTTACGCATCAGAGACATCGTCTAACCCCTGGAAAACATTAAACATATTAAGATTGGAAGTTTTATAAAACCTAACATAAACATATAAAAGAAATGTACATATATCATTCTATATATGTATGTATATAAAAATATATACAAAAGGTTTATATAGGTATATGTAAACACCCGAAATGAAATAGAACAATGTCCCAGATTTTCCCTTACCCTGATTTGGGTTCTCCAAGCAGAAGCGGCTAAGAACGGTTCTCATGGCCATACACAGGTGTATACACAAGATGTATAACATATTGGTAAAAATAAATATATATATACCAAAGCTTAAAAAAATTCAAGGACTGAATCATCCCCTTACCTTCGCTTGGAGAGGAGGAGAGGTAAAAGAAGGAGACGACGACGAGGTGGACGAAGGTCCAATGAAACACGGTGCAAAAACTCCCTCCTTCTTCGGTGCAAAATTCCTCTCTTCGGTGCAAACCAAGGCTTATGAACATGGCATTTTTCCTTGCGTGGTGAGGTTGATCGGGTATCTGAGGCCGTGTCGGTGCCTAACTTGTGGAAAGAAGGGGAAGCTGGGTCCACTCGCTGGCCTAAGTGAAGAAAACACAGCCCAACCTACTGGTTCGGCACGCGCGAGGAAGAAGAAGCGGGATGCGGGAGGTAGATCCGTAAACAAAGGGATGGCCCAGATTTACTGGGATTGATCGGATGGCCCAGACGTGTTGTGGTGTAAAAAAAACCTGGACGGCCGCGATGTGGGGAGATTGATCGAATGGCTGAGAGGGATACAGTGCGTTAAAAAAATGCGGGCCTCATCGGTTTTAATAAAAACAAAGTCGTTTTATTATTATTATTTCCTATTAAATTATTATAATATCGTTTTTTTATTATTAACATGTAATTAGTGATCTAAATTTTATTATTTTAATGAAAGTCGATGGTCATTTAATACACATGTGAATTAATAAATTCACCCCTATCTATAACATATATTTATTTTCTTTTATTGACTTATATATACTAATTATCTTAATTTATATAATTAAAGATTTATATTAATGTTATTAATACAATTAGAAATTTAACATAATAACATTAATAATTATTTTCAAATTCACAATTAAGAGTGCATTGTTGTAAATATTAACATTATAAAACAAATTTCGTAAATGAAATCATAATTTGACATCATTTCAAAACTGTGAATTATAAAAAGTTCAAATAAACATTTCCATAATTAATATTAGTTATTTTAAATTTAGGGGTAAGTATAATACATTTAACTTGTAGTTTGACGTAGAATAAATAAATATATATATATATATATAACCCAAGATTTTGCACAAATATTTTCATAGACTAAAAAAAATATTTCCCCACTAGATTCATTATAATCATTCAATAAATAAATATTTACTTGCTCAAGTTAAAAATGTGTATAATAATTAGTGGAAAATAATAATATTAATTCCCACTATTTTTCATTATATATATAAAAAATATAGCATTCTCATATGATTCACATTTTGGGAAAACAAAAAAAGAATTAGTTATATTATCATTATTATTGTTATTGTTTAATAAAACATTAAATCATATAACATAATTAATCATTTTGAACCTTTCAGGGGTATTCAACTCTTATCTTCAACGGTCCAATTGAAAATTAAAACATTAAAGGATTAGTGGATCATGGGGAATCCAACGAATGTATTTATAGCCGTTAGTGTCTAATGGTCGGATAGGTGTTCTATAAAAAACTTGGTCTCACGGTATCCCACACTCAAGGGAACAGAAGTAGAAAGAGGAGGAGATGGATCAAGTTATTCCTTTGGTGCTCAGTACCGCTGCGATGGCATCAGCCATCCTTATCTTCATTTTGATGGATGCCAAAGACCCCTATCACCTTCTCGAGGTTGTTTTGGTTTTAAGCGGTCTTTAGGTAAATTTAATCCGGTTTTTAGTTGGAATCTTTGGCTAGATAAGCTTCTTGTTTGATCACTGTGAGTTGTAGTTAGAAATGTGTTCCTCATTTGAATAAAAGACCCTTTCATTCATTTTTATGTGCTTTCTCTATTTTATTGTTATTATTGTTATTGTTGTTTTTTATAAGACGATTTTTTGTTCGATTAATGGATAAAATTTCCATTATTCAAAACACAGTTTCTTGGGTCGTTACAATTCCACTCCCCCTCCATTATAAAAATGAATTTATTCTCACCCTTCCTCACACCTCTCAATCACTTTGGTGAAAATCAAAAGGTGTTTCCCTAAAATAGGTATCATTTTTCAAATTATCATTTATGATTTATTTTTTTAACACCCATTAATATCATATTATTCAATTCTTACATAATAAATTCATTATCCTCAATATAATGAAATTTTTTAATGTTAACACTACCATCAAACAAGTAATGAACATGTTGTTCATTTAAGGTGAACTACCACCTCATGAAAGGACGGTGTACTTTTTTAGATTACCACATTTCATGGTTGGGAAATATGATGAAAATATTCTATACATATGATACATATGATACTTTTTATGTATTTATGTTTCTATAATTTTTATATGACATGTACCTTTATGTGTTCTATTAAGTGTAAATATGATAACTTCATTTGTGGAAGTGTGGACTACCCCCTCCACAATGCGTTTTGATACATTCACACTTTACATTTAATACACAAAATATGGATTTAGTTAAACATACGTGACATAAATTACATCTATATAATATTCATGACATAATTTTTTCAAAAAATTAAATATATCATGTTATTTATTACCCTTTACAGACACTAAAAAATGATAATGTCCTTCTTCGATGTTTGAAATATCGCTTCTTCAAAGTGTATTGAATAATTTTACCACAAAATTATTCTATATATAAGTATATATGATAAATAACATTGTATTAGTGAAATAATGATCTTTCTGGAATGATATAATGTTACTTTCCCTCTCTCAATTGTGATCATTGAAAAATGGGAATGTTACTCATACGTACATAAGACCTACTGTCTCCTTGATTGTATCATTGGTTAATTTTTAATAACCATCATTCATAATTTGTTTTCAAAGTATAATTCAGTTATAATTATTATAATTATTTCATGATTAATTTTCTAGATATTTTTATACAATGGAATCTTTGTGCATAATTGACCCACTAATTTAATTTTTGACACACAACCCAAATATAGTCAAAACACCCAATGTAAAGAAAATTGATTAAGTAGTTGTATATAACATTTTAATAAGTGAAATAAAAGTAATGATAAACATGAAAAATGTTCTAAATCAAGTTAATAGTTAACATATGTTTATTAATATGTAATATCAAGAAACACGTGAGAAGTTAGACTCACGGTAATGGATTTTGTCTCAATTTACATTCCATTGAGGGTTATTTTTTATTATACACAAATTCAATTTTATATGGTGTATATAATACCCTTAGACATGTTACATCATGAATATACTTATTTTCATTATATTCTATGTTACATTTTATGTTATTACTTCATGGGGATTATGATTCAAATGTTATAAAGTGGAATGAGAATGTTTAGAATGTTTAAAAATTATTATCCTAAATAATGCTTTAATTATCATTCAATGTTATTTCCATTAATAAATGTTAATAAAATATGTCAATACTTATCCTATATAGGGGAAATTTTCATAAATATACATCTTTTATACCATTTTTATATTTCATGATAAGGGATATTTTTAATTAATTAAATAGATTATTTAATATATATGAAATGATCTGGATTGGAACGATATGGATTGGGGACTAGATAATTTAATCCCCTTGAGGTATCAATAGTTTTTGGGATGAAATAATTTGTTGAAAAACCTTATAATTTTTTTACATGAAAAATATATAGGTTTATACCCATATACTTAAACTATATTTTGAAAGGTCTTCATGGTAGTGGTTCATGTTCCAGATATATTATTCTCACTAATTAATCATTTCATTCATTTAATTTATTATTTATCAATGATTTTTTTTCAATGAAAATATATATGGATTCATTTTATTCTTATTTTATAATTTAAATTTAGTTTCTTTCGGTTATCTACCTTTCTATATTGATTATGAATTATCCAATTGTTTAAATGTAAAGTGTCTTCTATTATTTATCTTTCTATATTGATTAATCTAATTGAATCGTGATTAAATTCATTTTATACTTACCCTTAATGAGAATCTGATATCACTGTTATTTTTCCCCTTTCCCCTGGATCTGAAGAAGAATTATTAGAATAATTTTCTAGGGTGCATTATATTTTAATTTTTTATGTATTATGTTCTTATACCAATGTAAAATGTTTATTATATATATAATTTGTTTTCCATAACTAATGAAATATTAGGTTCATTGGGATTTGATTCCTTGTAATCATAACCATGTAATAATGTATTGCACCAAATTCAGGCTTCTAGAGTCGGGGTGTTACATTTGGAATCAAAAAAATTCTAGCAGAAACCTTGGAAACTAGATTTAGAAAACTAAAAATTGGGAACATAACCCTATGACAGACTTTGAGGATATGTATACAAGAACATTCCAAAGAAAAAATGATTATTATTTTGATATTAGATACACATAAATTATTCAATTTTTGTTTATTGTTCTATAATTATTCAGATTATAAATTTTGTTTAATAATGATATGATCCATCCTAGTGTATTTTGTCATTTAGAAATTTTTCCTAGCAGAAGGAATGTGAACCTCACATATGCATGTGATCAAAAAAGTAAGAACGATCATATCTTTTATAGTCTTAAGGAAATATTTTTAACGGAATTAGTATCATATGAATTATCATCATATGAAGACATAGTATCATGTTCTAAAGAGGAGAATAATGAATTATATATGTATTATGGATTTGGAAGGACGATCGATAATAGGAGGACAATTCGTAGAAATATAGATAAATGGAATGAGATAAAGAAGTATTTTACCACATGTAATAATTTTAAAAATAATAACCCTGGTCCTTTATTAAAAGTAATGGGAGTATGAAACATGTGTGTTGAGAAAGATCACTATTCTTGTGATTTTCAAGGATAATAAAAATGAATCAATTTTAAAATCCTTCAACTATATGGATATGAGACACTAAAAAAATAAAAGTCTAATGTGAAAAACTAATATACCCCGAAGGAGGCTAATGGATCATGGACACGTTTTTCTACTAATGTAGATGAACTGGAGTGATCAATATGATTGTTTTTAGATTGAATAATTATGTCATTTGAGTAAGGTACTCGTCCTTTGAATTGTAACTTATAAAAGAATTTTACTGAAGTAATTTTTCATTATGTATTTTAATGAATATATTGATCAGTATAGATGACCAAGAAAAATGATTTAGTAACATGTTAAATATCTTGGAAAATATATAATTAAGATAAATACAATCCATAAAATTTTCTTATAGTTAAGAAATTATCTTTGGATAAATTAATGATTAAATTAGATAATATATATTGGATAAGCACTGAATACCTTGGAACTGAATAATGATTTATCGACAATGTGGTTTATGCAATCATTGATTGAATGTATACAATTTTTAAATTTAAGAAATATATCTAATAACTTTTGTTGTATATAAGTGATAGGTAAGCATGGATGTTTTCACATTGGTTTTATGGTAATTCAAATTATTATCATATTTAAATATAATTACTGATGAATGTATTCAAATATTTGGAATCTAAAAAATTAGAGCTGATTCATGTTGATAAAAGGGTAATAATAAATAAATTTTGGAAATTCAATGACCATCTTTCTAAAAGTTTTTTCTCCTAACCATTTAAATTTTTTAACATTTATGAAAAAGTTTATGTTGATATTTGAATGATGTTAGATATATTATTTTACTACATCGCTAAATGATGCATATTGTGTTTAGAGATGAAGATGGAATAATTCAATGTGTAATCAAAGGAAAATATTATGTTTATAGAAATATATATTTATTAATGTTATTAGAGTTTGAAAGAATTTAAAAAATCTTGGAAAAGGAAAAAAAACAAATTTTTTTTCCTATAACAATTATTTTTATGATATCACGGAATTTTATATGCACGTATGGTTTATGTATTTCTTGTCAAAAACATTCTCATGAATATGTTCTTTATCACTATCCATCAGAACATGATAGTGAGAATTTTTCGCATCTCCATTTGTTAAATAATGTTATCCTATTATAAGGAATAGTTTTTTGGAGACCATTACATTTTAATTTCCCTCTCATTAAGAATACGTGTTATTAACCGTATTTATTATGTGAGTTTCTTCAACAATATATGTAACGTTCCAGATCAGGGTGTCACCCAAAGGATCCTTGAACCCATTTGGTCACAAACCCTCAAGCACATTTCCCCAAATTCCAGATGAAGCTGACTAATAGCGTGAGAGAATGTGTGATATTGGGGAAACCATGCCCTCATTGGCAGAGTATAGACATTGGAAAACAAATAGTAAATAATATGGAAAGTATAAATACCAACAAACGAAAAAGCATAAGAGTGAATGTAAATCCAATATAAGTCATAAAATTTATATATGATGAAAAGTATGGGTATGTATGAAAATAAAAAATAGGCCACAGTGCTAGAATGAAATATAGAAAACCAAGTACAGAAGAAACAAGTATACTCTAGCAGCATCGTAAGCCTCAACTTGGTCTCATACTCTCCAGCTCCAACTAAAATAAAGTACCTGATGAAGAAGGGTGATTTCCCTTATATATACCAGAAATCATATAATCTGTTTGGGTCTAAAAGCATAACCCAAATAAGGTGTGAGATAAATCTAAGTACATAACCGCCAAAAGATCTATTCCTAATTGTTAGTGAATATATATATATATAGTTTGTAGTTGGAAAAATGAAGAAATAAACTAGGATTTACTCAAAAGTAGGCAATCCTACAGTTTTCAATTACATTAATTTAACATTTATTATTCCTATATTGAATCATGTAATACTTGGATCTAGCTTAAGCTCTATATCCCCTGTCTATGTAACAAAACAGATGTCTTGGAAGACCATCTAAATGATCAAGTAAGACTGAGTCTAAGCTTGTGATTTGTCTTAGAAGACTCGTATCAATCATTCAATTATTCACAAATTTCCCTTTGTAATTCTCTCTCGGTCTAACCCCATTGGTTCTACATAGTATAGATCAACTAGAAATGACCACCTAGGAAGCTCTCGTGTTCAATACCCCTTTCTCAACATAGCATCAGTAAATTATAAACAACCACCTGGGCAGCTCTCATGGTCAATACCCCTTGGTTATAATAGAATCAAAACACTATAAATGAACACCAAGGTAACCCTCATGGTCAATACCCATCGGTCAAAGGTTCATTTAAACAAATATAATCAAACACATGGGAATCTCTCACGGTCTAACCCCTTTGTGAAGCTCTCACATTCCAATCTCTTTGGACGAAATTCACAATGCATATTACATGAATTTCATATAATTAGTAACTCAATCCTAACAAAACAAGTCATGGATAACTAGGAAAGCCTAGTAGGAATCCTAGACCAATCATCAATAATCAATCAATCAAGGGAAACGTGCCCAGGGGTCCCTTAGACAAGGTATCTAACCTTATGCACAATAAACAAACCTATATTAATTAATCAAACCATAGAACATAATAAACAGGGTGAAATTCCAAATCACAAAATACCAAAAATGTGGATATGCATCACTTTTTTCATAAATAATCCAAATAAAAATAACAAAATTCAAAAACAACCAACCTCTATGTTGTCTGATCGATATACATGAACGTCAACCGTAGAATCGGACAAGATCAGTGTTGATCTACAAAAGGTGAAAAACTCCCAACCATGAATAGTTTAAGAGAGTTAATGAATCAAGAATAAAGGCACTTTGTGTTTTGAGAAATCATGAGTGGGATTCAAATGCACCTGATAGTGCCTCAATCAGTGCTCAGACAAAGAATCGGGGGTTTGATCATCATTAATCCTTCCCGAGCACTATTGTACGAAACACGGGAAAGAAAATCTGTTTAAAGACCTGAGATGTGACCCCAATATGATATATCAAATAAAAAGAAAATTTAAAAGCATGTTAATTAAAACAACACGATGTGTAGTATCCTTAACAGGCCCTTGACAAAAGCAGTCTCCCAGGTCAATAAATGACCATGTAATTTTCCATTACATGGACAGTACGCTGTTGTATGTGACAACTGGGTACACTATGTGTACATGTAATTACACGTCATGTACTTATAAAATATCAATTTCAAACTTTTCCTAAAAAAAAGAAGAAATCAAAATCCATACCTGAAAATAAGATCCAGGTTCTTACAAACTTCACCTTAAAGAAATTTGTCCCCGAATTTCCCTTATAATAGTTTGGAAGAAGAATTTGTGAACAACTACATCCATTGTGATCATACATTATCCTTCCTTTCCCATGTCACATCTAGCGCTTAATTGTGCTTCCATAGAACCTATACTAGAGGAACAGACGGGTCATGGATGACCATCCTTCTACGATCCACAATTCAAATAGGGTACTCCTTGAAAGATTCATCCACCTCCAACTCGGCCTCCTCGGGTTGAAAATATTTGATGTGTCTAAAAAGTAATTCCCTAGACGAGAAACATTAAAGATTTCATTCATATCCTAATACCTCTGAGGTAACTACAACTAATAAGAAACCAGAACGACTCTCTCCATCACCTCAAATGGCCCGACACATCACGATGAAAGCTTACCTTATCTCTTAATCCCTGTCTGTATCAATCTCTATTTGACACACAAGAAAACCCAATCTTCGACCTCAAACTCCAAAGGTCTTCTACATCGATCAGCATAAGATTGATGACTAGATAGTGGAGTAGTCATCATTTTTGGAATCAAATCCACTATCTCAATGGTCTCCTAGGAAATATGAGGTCATAGTATAGCTTCCTCTCCAACCTCCAACAATCGTAGGGGTGATCGGCATGGCCTACCATAAAAAGACTAATAAGGTTACATCAGTTTGGGGATGGAGAGTTGTACACAGAAGTACCTATGTACCCAAATCCCAATATAGTTCCTTTTAGAAACAAAAAGTAAAATGGGCATACCTATTTGAAATAATAGTGTACAAAACCTCATATGAACATACTATCTCACAGATGTACAACATTGTATGCACATTGACATTTATGGTATCCTTGATTTGCAGGATATGTGAAACCTTCATGAGTCTATCAACAAAAACCCATACAACATCATTTCCTCGTGCAAACCATGGTAAACCCATCAAGAAATCAATCATGAGAACATTACACTTCCTATTGGGAAGAAGTACGTATTATAACAGCCCTGCCAGCTGTTGATACTCCGTCATCACCTACTGATAGGTGGAACATCTCACAAAAAAACCAACTACATCCTTCTTCATATCTGGCCACCAATATTGACTGTGTAGATCTCGATACATCATGGTGACAGCATGTTAAAATGCCCATACAGATTCAGGAATATATCTTAATATCTCCTCGTGCATGTTTTCTTACACCCATACACGTCCATGAAAATGAAAAACATTGTCCTCGCCTATGGTCCACCTAGGAGTAGGTTCCTCACATGACAGACTCTTCGGTAAGACTAGGCCCTCTGAATCTGAATGATACTTCATTAAAACTCAATCTAGAAGAGTAGGGGTAATAGATATAGAAGAAAGAAACATGTGCCCATGTCTATCATTCACCTCTAGATGCCTCTCATAGAACAAATCCAAAAGCCGCCACTCACTACTGGCCTCCTGAACTACCTCCATCTGAGTCCTACAGATCAACATATCAGCAACTATGATTCCATTTCTAGGCATCTAGGCATGATCAACGTCAATAGACTGAAGGTACTCAAACCACGTCCACTATCTCAAATTTAGATATCGCTGAGTAAATATATACATGCGTATGTTTTGTTCTGTATACACCACAAGACGTTCTCCCAAAAGATAATGTCTCCAACAATGAAAATCATTCACAACTGTAGCTAACTCGAGATTGTTCATCAGGTGATTCATCTCATGTGGTATCAACTACTGGGAAACATATGCAATGACTCCTTCCCCATTCATAAGCACTAATCCCATCCTGATACCGAATACATCATAGTAAATGGTGTAAAAGTTTCTTGACTCTAGAAAAACAAGTCTTGGTGCTGAAGTCATTCTCCCATTCAGCTCTTAAAATCCTTAATCACAAGAATATGTCCACAAGTACTTCAAAACCTTCTTATATAGGCCCATCAGTGGTACTAATGATTGTGGAATGTATTGAATAAAAAAAATTTATAAACTAACCATCCCCAAAAAATGATGTACCTCAAAGACATTCATCGGATGAACCTAGGAATTTACTGATATCACTTTCTCTGGGTCCACTGATACTCATGTCTCTAAGATGACATGACCCAAGAAGTAAATCTAGTCTATTCAAAAGTGTCATTTTGAGAGTTTTTTATATAACTGATGCTCTCTCAATGTAATCAATATGGTCACAAAATGAACTTCACGGTCATGTCGAGTGAGATAGTACACCAAGATATCATTCACAAAAACTACCAAAAAAGAATCCATATAAGGATTGACCACTCGGTTCATTAGTGCAATGAGAACTTCTACCATGTTCATGAGGCCGAACTTCATGACCAAATACTCATATAGACCATACTAGATTCGACTGGTTATAAGAGCTATATCTCATGGTCTAACACACATCTGATGATAACTGGATCCCAATTCAATCTTCAAGAACATCCACACTACTTGAATCTAGTCAAAGAGATCACCAATCCTCAACAAGGGAAAATAGTTCTTGACCATCAACTGGTTCAGGTTCTGATATTCCACACAACGCCTAATGGTATCGTTTAACTTCATTGAAAAAGGAAAGGTGAACCCCAAGGAGAAGTACAGGGTCAAATTAATCCATTTTCCTAAAACTCTTCTAATCTGCTACATGAGCTCCTCTATATCTAATGTATCCATCCTATATAGAGTAATGGACATCAGTGCCAATCCTGGAAGTAGATCAATAATGAAATATACCTCTCTCCCTTGAGGTAAGCATGATAATTCATCTAGAAAGACATCATTGAAATTATCCCCCACTGCATAAATCCATCAGTGAAGTCCCTTAGTCATCTAGATATATACTAGCAATCTGCGATATGATTCTCCCAACCCATGATGATCGTGTCTAGATCTACATTCATAGACAACCCATTATCACTTGTTTAGTAAATATTCACCCTTAGGTGACGTGAAACTCACCCTACGATGATAGTAGTAAAAAAAGGCCTGAAATGAGACCAACTAGTACATTCCAAGAATGACATTGAATATTGGAATCTCTAAGACATAGAGGTACCATAAGAAGTGACCCCAACCAACATCATGAGGAAAGTATTTTCACTGACATACAATAACTATTATAATCCCCAACTCTGCTTCTTGTATCATAACATCATCAGAAGTAAAGATAAAGAGCCCAAGGCTCTCTACCACAGAACTGATATAAAACTATAGGAATCACCTGTATTGAGAATAGAAGAAGATAAAACTGAGGCAATTAAAATCGTACCTCTATCATTAGAGGTTTTGGGATCTTCTTACTACTAGGTCTATCCTGTCACAAATATTTGACATGTACCACATCCTTGTGACCCTACATGGTTACCTTGAGCTGGTCCACAATATTGAAACTGGAAAACAATTAACTCGCTACCACAGCCACGACCACCTCATCGACATGAATGGCCTGACGAACTCCAGTTCCCCAACTGATGTGAAATTGGTGGTCCTGCTGCAGAACATGGAGTCATAACAGATACCCTCCAACTTGATTCTTGTGAGAAAAGCCTACAAAAACACTAAATATGAACCATATTTCCATAAGATCGTCACTCAACTGGGTCTCTTCGGTACTGTAGTCTCATGTGACCACTCCTTCTGCACTTGTATCACACCACATGGATACCTAAAAAACATCCCTACTACCAAAATATTCACCACGTGAAATCTCACTATGGTACTTCCTGTTATTAGTTTAATGAGTACCGACAATGGATGTTGAACCGACCTAGCTCACTATGTTAAACTCCCTCAGATTTCACTCAGCAATCAATGTCTAGTTTATTATATTAGTCAATGAAGTCGGACTGAAAACTATCACCTATGCTCAAAATTTGTACCTGAGACTATCCTTAAATTTCCAATGCATTGATAACTCATCACCTCCAAAAATAGTTGTGAAGCATTGAAGGTTTGTAAATCATGAAGAATAATCCATCAATGAATGTGTTCCTTTCTCCAAATGCATGAACTTCCTGGCACATTCAATGCTCAACGTCTCAAGGTCGAAATAGTCATTTAAGGTCCTCTAATTATCTTCTTAAGACATATCCTGATGAAATCCCACATATGAGATAACACCACACAATATCTTGGTGGAATCACATAGCATGCATGTCACAAGCATTACTCATATCTGGAGGTGTCTCCAGATGCTCAAAGATAGAAATCATGGCCTCCAAACATGAATCTGCAGCCTGTGGTCCTACATCCCCAAGAAAAAGAGGTAGGATGCTTCTGATTGAACATCTGCATGAACTCTCCCGTAGTCTGGGAAGGATGTAGTGCTCTCTGAAAAGTATGCATCATCCTCATAAATCCTTCACAGAACATTGCATCAACACCTGTGTCTGGTATAATAGCTGATGCCAAGATGGGTATGATGGGAGGATCTGCTAGAATTCCATGATCTACTATTTCTGGTGTCAAATAATCGCTTTGTACTTGGAGTACAACTTGAGGACGTCTTGGTGACATGACTGTGCAAACTCAAGTGCACACCTCAGTTCAATATTATAAAGGATTAAAACATATATGTTCTAGAATGGAACATGATAAGTAAAACAATCATGTTTTCAGAAATATGGTTACACAACATGTATAAACACTACACGATGTGTTCTCTTAAGCTTTAACATGTTTGTGTACCTCTTCCATCCTGGTTGTGTAATAACCCATACGTAGGGTGTGTTCTTCATGGGACCTGGCATGTACTTGAATATCCCCTCCTACTTAGGTACTTATACATGTCTAGAACTACACAGTCTTGCTAGTGTAAACATACACAGTGTCTTCCCCTGATACACAATGTGTACTAAAAAGTTCTATCCACCCATTTTGTTATTCACACGGCCAGATACACGATTACTATAACATAGCATGTACTCCTATTACACTACATGTTCACTAAAATTTTATGAACCCCTTTTCTCTGCTCAAATAGTGAGTCACATGGTCAACAACTACATGGAATGTTTATATGGTACACGGAGTGTACCTAAGAAAAGTCATTTCTTTCAGAACAAAATAACACATGGCATGTGTTCATTAACATCACACGCCATGTTTTCGGGTTTTTCCACATCATAATCCTCTAAAACATCTCCAGAATCCCCAAAATCCTAATATTTGGGCCATGGTGTGCCATGTTCTGATCTATGGGAGCCCAAACTCCACGCGAATAATTGTTTTTAATCCTTATTCATGTAATATTTTAATAGAATTCAATAAAAGTTCAAACATGATCCACCAAAGTTTGATCGAAGAGGGGCCAAAGAACCTTATGGACCATAGAATGGCGTACATCCAAATGAAACTTTACATATACTAATACCTTATCAAAATAGTTGGTATTTATATCATGACATATATCACAAGAACATGAATATATAGTACAACATCTATCACAACAACATGCTATAAATAATTCACACTAAATGGCTTGAAAAAAATGCATGACATGTGATCTCTAGTATGTTATTATGTGATGGATGAGATTGCATACCCTCATCTAATTGGGTTCCAACAGATGTAGAACCACAATTATATCATTTATAACAACAAAAAATAAGGGAATCAACCTACAGTGAAACCAAATCAACTATAACAATTTCTGAAACCATAAAAATTGAAAAATTTGTGAAAAATTGGATTTTCCCTATACACGAGATAGATACTCCCAAGAACAACTTATTAAAAAGTACATATTCTTTCCTATCTCAGCCTATTGGCTCCAAATAGTAAGGAAAAGCAGAAAGAAAATGCTTTTGATACCACATTGTAACATCCTAGATCCAAGAACCTCCCAAAGGTTCCCTGAACTCGGTTGGTCACATGACCTCATGCGCATTTCCCCAAACGCCGGAGGCTTCCGACTACTGGTGAGATCCATGGAGTGATATTGGGAAAATTAGTCCCTCATTAGCACAGTATACACAGAAGAAAATAAATAGTAAATAATAGTAGAAGCAGTATTACCAAAAATATTAAATAGTGGAACACTGAAAGTAAATCTAATAGAGGCTACAATATATATATATATATATATATATATATATATATATGAATCATGTCATATGTATCTATGAAAATAGCCAAAAAAGTCACAATGACGGAAAGAAATATTGAAAACAATGTACCAAAGAAACAAGTAAACTCTATCAGCATCACAAGCCTAATCTTGGTCCCATGATCTCCATCTCCAACAACAATCATGTACCTAATGAAGAAGGGGGATTTCCCTTATCTATACAAGCAATCATATAATCTTCTTGGATCCAAAAGCATGAACCAAACAGGGTGTGAGATGAATCCTAGTAGGAAACCACCAAATAATATTTTCCTAATTATTAGTGAATATATATATATAAGTGGTAACAGGAAAAATGAATCAGTAAACTTGGAAGTACACAAAATTAATCAGTCCTACAATTTTTAATTACATTCATTTAACATTTATTATTCATCCATTGAGTCATGTAATACTAATATCAATCCTATGATATATATCCTCTGTCTATGTAACAAAACAGATGTCAGAGAAGACAATCTAAAAAATCTAGTATGATTGAGTCCAAACTTTTGATTTGGATATGAAGACTCATCACAATCATTCAATTATTCAAAAAAACCCTCTAGAAAGCTCTCATGGTCTAAACCCAATGGTTCAACATAGTATAGATCAAATTCTAATGACTGCCTGGGCTACTCTCACAGTCAATACCCCTTGGAAAAATTGAATCAATAAATTATAAATGATCACCTATGAAGCTATCATAGTCAATACCCCTTGGTCAACATAGCATCAATAAATTATAAATGACCAACTGTTTAGCTCTCACAATCAATACCAGTGGGTCAATGGTTCATTTAAACATATATAAACAACAACATGGGTATCTCTCATGGTTTAACCCCTTTGGAAAGATCTCATAGTCCTGTCCCCTTGGTCAACATTCACAATGCATATCACATGCATTTCATATAATATGTAACCCCATCCTAAAAAACAAGGCATGGAAAACAAGGCAAGCCTAGAAGTCATCCTATACCAATCATCCATAAATAATCAATCAAGGTAAATACATTCATGGGGTGTCCTTTAAACAATTTATATAACCTTATGCACAAGAAACAACCAATTATCAATTAATCAAACTATAGCAGGAAATAAACAGGGTTAAACTCCAAATCACATAATACCCAAACAAGGTTATGTGGCACATTAAGCTTATATAATCCAAATAAAAACAATTAAAGTCACAAACTTGCTACCTCTATGCCTTACGATTGATATAAATGAACAAATTCCCTTGAATCGGCCTAGATCGGCGTAGATCTATAAAACGTGAAAAACTCCCAACCTTGTATAACTCACAAGAGAAGTTGAATTAGGAATAAATTCTCTCAGGGTTTTGAGAACTCACTCATGGTATTCTAACACACCTAACGGTGTCTCAATCAGAGGTCAAACGTAGAATCAGGGGATTCAATCTTCATTCATTGTTCCCAAGAACTTGTGTAAAAAATTTGAGAAGATGAAGTTGTTTACAGACATAAGGCATTACCCCACTCTGTTATGTCAAATAAAAATAAAACTACACTGTGTGTTCATTAAATCTAAATGAAATGTAGTAGCCTTAATATTCCCCGGACCAAAGCAGTCTTCCAGGTCACCAGAAAACCATGTACTCGGCTGTTACACGACCAGTATGCGACTATATGTCGCAACCGTGTAGGCGGCATGTACATGGAAGTACAAGACCTATACTCTAGAAAATCACCATTTCTTAATTTTTCCTCAAAACAACACAAAAGCATGATCTATACATTGAATGGAAATTCGGGTTCTTATAGTAGTATTTTCAAATATCAAACCCAATATTACTGGGATTAAGTTTAAATTATTAGGTATCAATTTAATTAAGGTTGTGATAATGTAACTCCTAAGGAATTTAAAATATTATCAATTTAGAATTATTTTTTTGACCCTAGATTTCTTTATACAGAAAAAATAAATTTAAGCTTACCCAATACACACACTATTTCAGATTGGGTTCTGTAAAAGACCAGGTATTAACACATGTTAATCGAAGATTTATTTCAAAACAAAATTTTGAAACCAATAAATACATTTGTTCACAAAATAAAATATATTTTTGAATTTGAAATGTCAAAAATATATTATATTGAATTTTTGGTATATTTCTATAAAGTTTAATTTTTTTTGATGAATAGTGAAAAATGATGCATTTTAGTTGAAAATTTCCTTTTTGTTTAAATATTTATTAATGTTAAATTATATTTATATTTTTGAAGGAAATATATAAAAATTATATATCTACTAATACAGTGTAGTTCATAGGAATCATTTGTATATTTAATTTAGATAAAAAACATAATAATCATTTGAACATCTCAATTAAAAACAAGATTTCTTGCCACATCTGTGGTAATAGATTTAAATTTATTTTTTCCACTTATGTTAATTGAATTTGAAAAAAATATAGATACATGTTTATAATAATTATATTATTTATAAGATAACAATATCAACTTAGTATTTGAAGTAATATATTTGCGAATGTTATTAAAATTTATTAGAAATGTTAAGGTAAAATTAAGCATAACATGAGATTAAACATAAAACATAAGAGCCGTAATGACCTAGAAACTTATCCAAAAGAAAGTGGATGACAATATTTACATAATATCCCATATTGGTTATACTATTTTGATTCATTGTTAAAAATGTTTATGAATTTGACCCATATGAAAAGTATTGTGTGGAAAAAGACAAAAAAGGAACCTTCCTTACCATTACAATTTATGTGCTTTAGAGTGCGCAAGACACTACATAGTTTAGATTATAAAGATTATTTATATATTTAATTTTTTTTACAACATTTCAATTTAGCTTGTATTTTTAGATATGATATAATTACATTTAATGCTTAACAAATGCTAAAATATGGATTATTTTGTTAATAAATAAATAAAAATAATAATGCTAAAAATAATATATGGAAAGTAAAATTAATTAATCATTATGTTAAATTATTTTTTTAAATGAATATATCATGTAAAAAACTTGATAAATTAATATATTTTAATTCCCATATTTTTTTCATATTTTTAATTTAATTTTTAAGAAATAATGTCAAAATCGATAGTAATGTTATTTTACAATAAATGATATTTTAATAAATGATTTAAAATTAATAATAATTGTATCTTATGAAAAGTAAATTTTAAGTGATAATAAATATATACAATTTCTATTAATGGAACAATTTATCTTTAATAATTAAAATATTTACCCATATATTGTAAAAACATTTTTTGCATGGTCAAGATTAAAGCCGCGTTTTTGTGAGTTAAATAATTTTTTTTAAATTTAATTTCATTCACATAGGAGAATTATATTTTGTAAATAATATATAATATTTATATTTAAGTTATATTTTTTTCATAACCCTCACTTTAAATTATTATTTATTTATGGATTATATAGGTCAGAAAACAAGTTACCTAAATGAAAAACCGAAATGAAAAATATATGGAAACATAAAGACTAAGGGAAAAAAATAAAATATGAAATTCTTTTTATTTAGTGTAGATTCATATAAAACATAATTTCACATTAACACATTATTTTTACAGTTTTAAAGAACATTTTATAAGGGAGAATTCCCCATAGTGATTATCTTTTCATATTTAGGAGAGTACCAATCCCCCTCCATTATAAAAAGTTATTCACTCTTCCCCTTCCTCAGACTACTCAATCCTCTTCTTATCATAAAAATTCATCCCAAATAGTCTCCAAAAATCCCTCCCCTAATCCTATATTCCACAAATTTTTCAGAAATCCAACCGAGGAATCCCTTTCGAGCAATCCAAAAGGAGTTACCTCAAAAGAGGTAACATTATTCAAACATGAAATTAGGTTTTTTTTTATTATAAACCCCATAAATTATTATTATAAAATTATTGAATAATGAAATAATTATTCCCAATATACTGATTTTTTCTTAGAGATTGAAAAAAACCTACACACACTTCCATTAAATGGGTAACAATCTTACAATTCATGTACGATGAACTACCGTCTTGGGAAACAATATCATTCATTTTTCCGTTACAACTTTTAATGGTTGGTAATAATGTTTGGAAAATTATTAATATTTGATATTTATGATATTTATTTATTATTTCTTATTCCTGAATATTTATATAACATATAAATTTTTAGGTTCTATTTGGTTTAAATATGATAACTTCGTTTGCGAATGTGTGGACTATCACACCCAAAAAGCGATGTAATACATTCACATAGTACATATAATGTATTAATGATGGTTTTATTTAAAAATATATTAAATAAATGTAATATATATGATATTAATTACATAATTACATTTATATTAATATAATATATCATTTTCCTTATTACCCTTTTCGCACACTAAAAAACTTATAACATTGTTCGTGGACCTCTGGACTATCGCCTCCTCGACTCAATGTGATTCCATATCCAACAAAATAATTATATATATAACTATATATGATTAAACAAAATATTATTTAGTATATAATTATCAATATGGAATATTATTATTTCACTTAACTTATTTCTATATGGGTCATGAAAAAATGGTAACATTACTAATGTGCCCGAATGGCCTAAAATCCCCATGATTGTAACTTTGGTTCATTTTTTATAACCACATTTCATAATTGGGATTAAAAGTATAATTTATGTCAAAATATTATATTAATTTATTTTTTATTATTCTAGATATCTTTAAATAATGACCCATTTGACCATGGTTTACCTACCAAAGTCATTTTTTACATATAAACAGAATATAGTAAAAGAAACGACGTTAAATTAATTGTTTATGTAGTTGTTTAAAAAATTGAAATAAATGAAATAAATTTAATGATAAACATGAAAATTTTTATAAAGAAAGTAAATAATTGGCATAATTTTATTATTCAGTAATATAAGGACACATGTGACAAGTCTGACATAATGTAATGGATTATAACCCAATTTACATTCCTTTGAGATTTATTTTGTGTTATGCACCAATTCACTTATATATGGTGTGTATAATTTCCTTTGACATGTTCTATCATGAATATACTTATTCTCATGATATGATAGGTTATTACTTCATGGGGATTGTGATTAAAATGTTCCAAAGTGGTAAGGGAAAATTTGGAATGTTTAATGATTATTCTCCTCAAGAATGTTTTAATGATCTTTCAATGGTATTTCTATTCCATAGCATCAAACCCTTGTTATTACATATCCTCCACTGGGTAAATATTGATATATACATATATTCATTCAATATAGATATTTTAGGTTAGGTAACATTTTTCATTAGTTAAATCAATTCATAAATATATGATAAATTATTTGGATATGCAATACATTGTTTGGGGACCAGTTAATGTAATCCAATCAATGAATTGGTAGTCTCATTAGATGAAATAAGTTGGAAATCCACTTCATTTTTTTCAAAATATAATTGATGAGTTTCTACCCACATATATAAACCATCTTTTGAATGGAATTGATGGTAGTGGTTTATGTTCCAGATGTGTTATATCCAATAATTAGGCATTGTATTTATTCTAGTTATTATATATATGTGAGATTTTTTATTAGACATTATCTATGGATTCATATCATTATCAGTTTATTGATTAATTGTCCCGTTTTTCTAAATAACATTAAATATTGATTATGTCTTATTGATATATATATATATATGTAATTCATGTTAAGTTATTTACCTTTATATATTAATTACACTCAATAACTCATGATTATTTCCATTGTATGCTTAACCATACTAAAAATTTGAGCTCACCCTTGTTTTGATTACATTCACCGAGATATGAAGATAAATTCTTAGAATGAGTTTCAATGATGTTGTATATTTGAATATTTGTGTATTATGTTCTTCTCCCAAAGTAAAATGTCTACCATACATGTAATATAGTTTTCCAAAACTGGTAAACTATTCGGTCCTTTGGAATTTTATTCCTTATAATCATTCCAATGTAATAAATTAATGCACTAGTTATGGGATTCTGGGTTTTAGGTGTTACATTAATGGCAAGGTTATAACTATTATATTGAATAATAATATTTTAATAACATATTTCTGTTTTGTAAAACATGGTCATTCTTGTAACATATGGTATCAAAAAAAAATCATTATTTTATGTAACCAAAATATATCATAGTTTTGTGTTTAATTAAACATATTAATTATATTGAATTTATTTAACAATAAATATATCATAAGGTATTGGGGTGTTGTATTCCTTTCCATGCTTGGTATTTAGTGTCATATAAGATATCAAATAAAATTTCATTATTTTAGAATTTCAGGGTGTTACTTGAAATTTACATTAGAATTCCAAACATATTAATGGAGATCCAAATTGGAAAATAAAAACATTATAATATTTTTAAGAGAAACAAATGAATATAATTCAATATATTTTAGGAAATTGAAGACTTTTGGACGAAATATTGTAAATGGATAATAAAATATTTTATAAGGGTGGAAACATGTATATCCCTAAATAAAAATATATAGAACATTGAAAGGAAATATTTTTAATTATAAAGTAACATCCGATTTAAAAAATTTTGATATAGGAGAAAAAACAAAGGAAAGAGTTTTGGTTTGAAATTCCACATATAATAAATCCTACATTATTTCATCAATTTTCCACCTCTTGAATTACAAAAAAAATTAAAAATTGAAACAAAGGTAAAACATTAACATTTCTATCACTATATTAAAACTATAAATATTTTATAATATATTAAAATTCCATCCATTAAAGACAAAAAAATTTATATCATGTATTCAGTAATATTTTCCATTTTTCTTCAATTTCACATTTTTTGTTTCATGTCCTTTCTGCATTAGTCTAATTATTTATAAAAGTATAAAATAAATATTTTAACACATTCATATGTAATAACTAATTTATTATGATTATCAATACATTTTATGATAATAATATTATTGTAATTATCTTCATTGCTGTTTAACCTACTGTTTACTAGACATTTTCCAAAGAGGAGGTGTGGGATGTATAATATATTATTACATTTAAAAAAAATTATATCAAAATTATCACGATCATTTAGATGTACATTATAATTTTTTAATAAGTATTTAATTAGTAAATATAATGGGTATATGAGGCTAGAAAATGAAAATGAAATTAAAGGATGAAATGATATTACCCCTTTCTTGAAGTGGTTACTTTTCTACATCCCTCAATTTCATGAAATATGGGAATTTCATTGCTCAAAAATCCATAGGGATTTTTATAGGATTAAGAGATAGGATTTTGGATTAGGTTTTTCTATTGTATGTGAGAGAGGATTTATTATCCAAGGGAATGTAGTGGCTTTATTTATACATGAAGAGATGGGCATTATTAGAATTAAATATTAAATAAAGTACTATATCTGAGTTAAACCTTGTAATAGTGATATTAATGATGTTACAGATCATATATCACAAATGCATAATGATTTTATGTATTTAAATCAATTTATAATTAAAATTAATTTTTTAAAATTGAATGTGAAAAAGTGAAAAACTACCATCTTTATATAATACTTTAGATAATTGAATTTGGAAAATACATATTTGGTCTAGAAGACATGTATATTGTATTTAAATAACTAATTTATCTATTTTAATATGTTTTGGGCCAATCCATATTTTGTATAATTTACTAGGTTATTATTACAACAGGAATGATTTAATTTAAAATTCAACAGTTACAAAAAAAACATGTAATTTAACTATTTACCTAAAATTTGAAATATATTAAAGAATTACAAAAATATAATCTCTTAAAAATTAAAATGTATTGATTTCAAAAATTCCATTATTTTTAAAAAAATAATATTCTAAATTAGTATATTTAATTTTTTTAAAAAAAGTGATTACTTTTATAAAATACATTTAAATATAGTTCATTAAAAATGTGTTTATATCATCTTAGAGTTTTTTATATTGGTATTTACATTATAGAATTATAATATTTGTATTTACCTAAATTATTCATGAAACGTATTATTTATATTAATTTGTTTCCTTATGTAAAATTAAAATTCCAATGGTTAGTTAAATATTCCCAACAGTGAGGTTACAATTCCTAATGGTCAGTTTATTATTCAAATTGTCAAATTACTATTCTGGTGGTTAGACTTCCGCATATAGATAATACTTCATTTATTTATAAAGTATTCACATAAATTATAATCATGGTTCTATATTTCCATTTTCTAAAATGATGATTATTTTATTAATATATATTTTATTTTATAGTGTTGGGCATAACAGTGATGAATCTAACATATTGGAAGGATTTGAATTTTCCCATTATAAAATTTTTTATTTATATTTTTTGTCCTATTTTATCGTTTATAAAATTCAAGGGGTTTTTGGATATTATTTTAATGATAATTATTAATGAAGAAAAAATTTATTTCTTTATGTGTTGTAGGTGTATAACACTACATAATATTATATATTACACATTTATTCCTGGACACAGATTATAAATATAAACTATTTGTTGTTACAGTTTCATTGTCCTTTCCCAAAGATTAAAAGATCCCCTTATTGACCACAACATGGATTCCAAATTTTCTTTTTTCTAGGAATCACTATAGTGTGCCAACTCCCTTGTGTCCTAGTCCTTTCAGTTTTAGGTCACATTATGGCATAACCCTAAGTGTTGTGTTGAAATTCGTGTTTTCCAAGAGTGTCTATAAATATATAACCATCATGACTAATATTTTTTTCTTTGATCTATAGGATCTTTGGAAAATTTTTAGATCTCCCCTTCTTCTCATTAGTGGATCTTTATTCTAGTTAGAATCTTATTAGGGGATCATCATGCTTGTTGGAATATTTGGTCACTATTGATCATAATTTGATGAGTTAGCCTTAGTGTAATATTTTTATTCACTTTTTATCCATGCTTTTGATGCCTTAGGGTACATTACTTCTTTATATTTCATGAAAATGGGTAATTGATGATGTTTTCACTATATTTAGTTTTTTTCTGATCTGATCTCTTCCTCTCCCATCACCAATCTAAAAGGAAATATTGTTTTCATCAATTTTATGGTGGGTTTTTCTATCATATGTTTTATCCCTTAGAAAACATAATATACATAAGAATTATATTTGGATTAGTTTATGAAATTGGGGTTTTTATCCATGATAGGTGATATGAAGATTATGTCTCTTATATTGTTTTTTGAATATAATTATTTGAAAACTTATTTTAATTATTGAAATTAAAATTAATGAAAATCCTCAAAGATTATTTTCAAATTCTATTGGGTTTTCAAGAATGAAATATATATGACATCGCTAAAAAATATTTTTTAAAATTTATGTATGTAAAATGTATAACTTGTCCATGGAAAATTTTATAAAATATTCATATGGTTTATTGAAAAAAAACATCATGTATTAGCACATTGGGAACACCATGGTGTATAAGTAAAACCACATAATAGAAAAACCTTGTTAGAGTAGGACATCAATGGGGTATGTGAAAATCAAATCCATGTATCTAAGGGTTATCCCTTACTATGGAACTAAGGCACACAAAATTAGAATTTTTTATGTCGTTAAGTGTTTCTTTTTATATCCTTGTTCTATGAACACTTCTTCATGGATTTCCCCATTCATGATTGGTGGATACATTATGTACATGTTTTTTTGATACAAATATTACCCAGTTGAAATTATATAGATTCATTAAAACTATTTTATTAATTATGTTATGCCTTAGGGATATATTTTAGGTCATATTTCCTTTCTTATTCTAATATGTCATGTTTTGGGAACAAAAATTGAATAATTATTTTATATGGGAAGATAATTTATTTTGAAATGTATAAAAGTATATTATAGACAAAAATTGATGAATGAATGTGGATATACATTGTATAAATTATCTAGTGGTACCCTAATGACATGAGTTATCAAACCTTACATTTTCCACATGGTGTTTGTAGTCTTGTTCTTATAGGAGTTGAGATAATGGAAAAGAATCATGTAATTGTTGAATATCTTATATCCTTTTACCTTATTATGGGATATGATTATGGTAACCTCTGGTCATGATGAGATGGACTGATGGGATACTTTGGGTACCATTTTATTGGTCCTCTATATTTTTGGCATGTCTTTATAATCAATTTTGTTGGATGATACCTATATGGTTTGGTTATTTTGATATATGATGTATCATTGTATATCTTCCATCACTAATAAAAATATTTCCATTAACAAAATTTAAAAGCCTTTTAATTGTGCTAAAATGCACTGTTGATAAAGGTGTTCCTTTATTCATGCTAAAAAAGAGTTGAAAATGACCCCCCTTTTTCAACACTATTTTGACACTGATAAAGGACACCCTTTACCATTTCTTTAAATAGGATAGATAAGGGGGTATTTTTCATGGCTCTAAATAGTGTTTATAGAGTCCTAGTATGCTTAATTGTGCTGTTAATATAACAGAACAACCAATAGAAACCTAAAGGTATATACAAACTACCATGAAAACAATTATATATACATTTAATGAACATAATAAAATAAAAGAATCCACCTGTGGAATATAAAAAAACACAACTATATAAATTTGAAACAATGTTTTATATAATTACATTTACAATTTCTGAACAAATAGTAAAAACATTAATGTTTCATCTTTTGATGCTTGTTATTCCCTCTCAAAAATTCCTACCCATGGTATTAGTTGTAAAACAAATCATTCCAAAATGAGAGAAATATTACACCTATATAATAAAAAAATATCATGTTGGTAATATTATAAAGAATTAAGTTAAACATTAAATAATAAATTAACAACATGTGAATTTTGAATAAAAAAGTTACATTTAGAGTTTTATTGGTTACAATATGCATTATACTGAAGTGGGGATGATTCTTACACATACCAAATGAGTTACGGATCACTTTTCTAAAATATAAAAATAATCCAAATGTGTTTTCCATGTTTGGAGTATGTCACTTGTTCTCCCAATAAAATTTATATTATGTTTAAATAATGAAACATTTAGATTTATACCGGTCACAGCGTGCACCAGATTCAGGTGAGGTTGATTCCCACCTATCATAAATTACTTATGGATCATTGTCCTAATGTATTAGAACTACATGAATTGTTATTTTTCAATATGTCGGTTTTTTTCTAAAAAAATGTAATTTCAAAATGGAAACACACATATTGTGTCATACTGGTCGCATCATGAATCTGTTTAACGTGAGACTGATTTATACACAACACAAAGGACTTATGAATTGTTTTCTTATATTATGAGGACAATTAGAGCGCCTTTTCATTATTTTAAAGAGTGAGAGGTTCGGAGGTAAAATGTAAATTCATAAAAGATAATGGGAAATTTTAGTCATAATGATCACACAATATGTCGGATTGCAGTGTGGATGATTCATACACATCACAAATGGTTCATGGATCATTTTTCTAATTAATCAAAATAATCCGGATGTTTTATCTAGGTTTTTAGTATGTGTGTTTTGTCTGTTTAAAAAAATATCATTTTAAACTGGAAACCTGCATTTTTAGTCATATCTGTCGCATCATGTGCCAGTTTGACATGATATTTCTTTATACCATTAAAAAATGACATATGAATTGCTGTAACAATTTATGAAGACAATTGAAGAACTTTTACTTCATTTTTTGAGAGTAAAATATTGTGAGCTAAAATATTAATTTAAAACTAATAACGAAAACTTTTAGAGATATCAATCACACCTTGTGACATATTGTGGTGCGTTGTTTTTTTACAAATCAAAAAATATTGATGAAATTTTTTTCTAAAGTATAAAAACAATCCAAATGTGTTTTCTATATTTTTATTATGTTACTTGTTCATTTTACAAAAATTAATGTCAATTTAAAAAAAAAGTACATCCTTGGAGATATACCAGTCACACTGTGCATTTAATTGAGTTGGGATTGATTTCTACATGTCAAAAACGACTCATGTATCATTTTACTAAATTATCAAAACAATCCACATGAATTTTCTCAAATTTCAGTTTGTCACTTGTTCTTTTTACAAAAATTACTGTCAATTTTAAATAAAAAGAGACACATTGAGCTATACCGACCTCACTGTGCATCATATTATTGTGAGGATGATTCCTACATGGCAAAAGTGACTTATAGATTATTTTCCGATTGTATCAAAACAATCCAAATTCATTTTCTTAGTTTCTAGTATACCAAATGTGCTTTTTCAAAAAATGTCATTTCAAACGAGAAACACACATTATGAGTTGTACTGGTCACATAGTTTGTCAGTTTGATTTGAGAAATCATCATAAGTTTTCCGAAGGAGTTAGAAATTCCTTTCCTAAATTATAAAGTAAATCAGAGCATGTTTTCTTGGTTTTTTGTGAGTAAGAAGTAATGAACTAAAATGCCAATCTTAAACTGATAACTAACACTTTTAGTCATAACAGTCACACCATGTGTTTTATTGAGGCGTGGTTCATTCCTAGACATAAAAAATTAATGTTTTATCATTTTCATAATGTATCAAAAAAATCTAAATGTATTATTTATTTTCATTATGCCACCTTTTCTTTTTTAGATAAATTAATGCCAATTTTAAATAAAAATAAACATTTGGAGTTATACTGGTCACACTGTGTGTTGTATTGATTTGGTGTTTACTAATACACATAAAAATTAATCATATATACTTTTACTTAATTATAAAAACAATCTGAATTCATTTTCTCAATTTTTACAATGTCACATTTTCTTTTTACAAAAATTAGTACAAATTTTAAATAAAAAGTTACACTTTGAGTTATACCAGCCACACCATGCTTCATTAATTTGTTATATTGATTTATAAACATAAAAATGACATATAGACAATTTTAATAATATATTAAAATAATATTAATGTGTTTTATATGTTTTCAGTATGCAATTTGTGTTTATTTACTAAAATGTTATTTAAAACTAAAAACATGAATTTTGAGTAATAAAAGTCGCATCATGCATGGAGTTGACATGATAATAATTAATAGATGTCAAAAATAAATTATTAGTCATTTTACTATGTTATTAAGAAAATTGAAGCATGTTTTCATAGTTTTCAGTGAGTGATGCACTTTAAAATAAAATGTCAATTTTAAACTAATAACGGACCTGTTTAGTCATATCGGTAACACCATACGTCTTGTTGAGGTGTGGTTGACTCCTAAAAAAATACTCATGGATCTTTTTTCTATAATATAAATACCATCTTGATGTGGTTTCTTTATTTTCATTACTTCACTTGTTGTTTATACTTAAATTAATGTAAATTTTATATAAAAAGACACACATCGTGTCAAACAAGTCAAAACTAATGTCAAATTAAAGTTTGGATATTTCCTTCACATATCCAATGAATTATATGTCATTTTCCTAATGTATAAATACAATATGAATGCATTTTCTCAGTTTTTAGTATGGAAATTGTGTGTTTTGAACTAAAATGTAAATTTTAAACTGATAACAGTCACTTTTAGTCATACCAGTTACACTGTTCAACATATTGTGGTGTGTTTGATTTATAAATTTCACAAATAACACATGGCTCATTGTACTAAATCATCAAAAAAATATGTATTCTTTTTCTCATTTTTCAGTATGAAACTTGTTCTTTTTGTAGAATTTAATGTCCATTTAATATAAAAATATACACTTAAAGTAACATCAGCCACATTGTTCAGTGGATTGAGGGGCAGTTGATTCCTAAAAATCAGAAATGACATCTAGAACATTTTACTAATTTATAAAAACAATTAGAATACCTTTTATCAATTTTAAGATTGTCACATGTTCTTTTTACTAAATGTAATGTATATTTTAAATCAAAATAGACACTTTGAGTGATACAAGTCAGTTGATATTTTTTATTTTTTTTAAGTAGGTATATTACTCTAATTAAAACAATATTGACCCTTACATTTCATACATGGATATCTCATTATAGTATATTAATGTTTTCTTATATAACATAATGATCCATGCCATAATAGTTTAGGTCTTGTTCTTTTGCAAACATGGGAACATAGAGAACTAGTTCACAAAATACATGCATTAATTTATTCTTTACTATGAACCTTTTTTACATATAATTTGTAAACCCATTCATCATAACCTATGTACTTGAATCATAATAAAGGGTGATCATTGATTCTCAAAAAGTGTAAAAAAGAGAGATATTAATGATCATATAAATATAAGATGTGCGTAAAGATGATTGAAGGTGATATTAATATTATAGATTCACACCCAATATATCATATATCATAATCATGGTTCTTGGATAAAATCATGGTTGTTTATTAGACATGAATAATAGAGGATCAAAGAATATTATACCCTAAAATCATAAACGTCATGTCATACCTAGAACACTATGTATCAGATTGAGATGCGGCTGTTTACTAGACTATTCAGTATATTGTTCCCGATAGATATTTTGCAAAGTCATACGTTTCATTAAACTAATAAGTAATCCCTTTTAAGATGAATCCTTATGATTCACTTCACATTTCAAGAAACATGTAATTTTCTCTTCACCTTAAAGGAACATGTTATCCCTTTTCTAGCTTGTTGTAGATAGTTTAAAGGAAAGTATAGAATCTCAAAAGATCTATAAAAACAAAGTTAGTATTATATAAAAATGATAAGGAAATTAACTTACAAATATTAGATAAAATGATTAAAAAATAAAAAAATTAAATAAAAAGACAAACCTTGAGTCATATTGGACACATCTTGTGTAACAATGATTTATATTTTCTTTCTTTGTCGAAATAGTAACAATGAATTTTTGATGTTTGTCACATTAATTCAATATCCCTACACATAAATTAATAAAAAATGTCAATAATGTTGGGGTGAAAATGTATTGAGGGAGAATAAGTCTAGTGAAGACATTATCTACATGAGTAGTCGAACATGTAATTTATATTATGTCAATGTAGTAGAGTATAGATAATAAAATGTAGAAAAACATAATATATTTAAATAAACATTAGATTCTCATTGAATTTTGAGTTTCATCTTTGAATTGCAATCTCCCATGAGAATGAGCATCTTTGCAAAAACTACCCTCACTCAAACAAATAAATAGACCGGTATATGAAAACAATTATTATGTGAATAATACTAAAAATAAATAAATTAAACATAAATATGAAACAATCCACTACTTATATGTAATCCACATCTTCAAGCTATTTGTTAACATTTTTCGATAAGGTATATTCCCATTAGTTTCTAAGATCATCTATATCGTATCATGATTATGAATCTTTTCAAGATTCATAATAGTACTAGATAAATATAAATACAGAAATGATTAATTAATATTTTAAATTAAAAAGTAGTTATCTTCTAAAATACCTCTTTAACAATGCATGTTTTTTCATGTAATATGATATTTCTCATAAATTTACAAATATAATAACCACTGTAATTTCAATTAGTTTGTTTTAGAAACATTGATGAGAATAAGTAATTTGTCTTCATATGTGAATAGATAGTTAAATCATATTATATATACACTGATACTTGTCTATCCATAGAACATATATTCTTTCTCGTGCTTAGCCCCTAGCTTCATTCCATGTTTTTCACGATATTTATGCACCTCTCTAATATAATAGAATCCTCATTAAAAGATACTATAAATTATATAACAAGATTTTTTGTTATAAAATTTTTGTTGTAGTGTATTATATATTGACAAATTCCATCATGTATGGATGGTTTGTTGGATATCCATGCATTGAATCAATGAAAAAAGACTTTTGAGTATCCAAATTTACCACATTCACCATCCAATACTACCTATGAACACAAAAATGAAAAAGTAATGATATAAATGAAAATATATTTGATATAATTAAGTTATAGAGTTTTATCCCTTCATCATTGTTATAAAACAGAGCTTCTCATCTAAAGGTTTTCTTTCAAATGATTTGATCATATCATCCACAATTTCACCCTTTTTATCTATCTATTTTTTGTTATTCTGTAGAGGATATGTGAGGAAAACGAGTCCTATTTTTTCATAAGAAAATAAATTCAATTGATTTTCAAATATAAACTTGAAAAAAATAGGAAATTTTTTATTCATAATTAACACCACATATCAGCTTTTGGAAAATGAAATTATGAAAACATACATCATGTGTACATTACCATTGATCTGCCAAGCCAATCATAGTCGACGACTTCACTTATAATCTAAACACCAATGAATTGATGATTTTTATATCCTTACATATTTTTATCAAAATAAACTATATGATTATATATATATTTTTCAATTTGTAGGAAAATTAATTATCAATGATAGTAAATATAGATATAAGATGGGCCAGGTAATAGTTCTTTTTGTAGATCCCTTCAATTGGTTGGTCAATCCTTCAGATGGGTTTTAGTATATCTTTCATTTCATCCCCTTACCTTTTTTACTTATGTATAAAATTCATCACCTTATACGTTTTTTCATTAATTTCTAAATGTTTAGTTTGAAAAATAAATTCGAAATGAATGAATCCTCATCGACATTTTTATTTACAATAGGTGACAGTCATGCGATGAATGTTCCAACAATATTTTGAACATTTGAATATCTTACTCATAAATTGGGACATGTATCACAGTGATCGGCTCATGGGATATGCTAATTTACACTAACACATGACCTGTTGGAAGTGGTATACTGTGTAGCATTTTTTTAGGAAATTGAACACCATAGCCCCCGCTATAAGGCAATTGGTGGGTGTTTCTAGATATAAATCACAGTCATTATCATTATATAGAATATAATTACAGGAAACGTATCAGTGTCTATCTGATTTAAATTTCATAGGAAAATTTATTATAATATTTATTAATTTTTCTAGGACTTCTCTTTGTGGGGAATGGCTCGCATCATAGTTGGCGGGGGTTGGGAAGGATCTCTAGGCACTGGTTATCATTAAGCTGATTATTCTCATTACATCCCCCCAAAAATGTTTTCATCACCTCTCTCTTATATTTTAATTATTAGTCATGGTTATCCATTATTTATCTCTTCTATTTAATTAATTTACTTGGATACTACTCTAGTTTTTTTCTCAAAATATGTTCAGGGTGTCACCCCAAAACCAAGACATCTGACAAGGCCATATTATTCTAGAAGCTTCAAGGCCATTGATAGTATGTGTTAATCAAGTATATGTGTTTATAATTCCTATGACTACGTCAGACAGAAAATATTGGAAAATAAGTGATCATTTTTATGTTATAGCTATTTAAAGAAAACCAAATTTTTTATTATGTAATACTTTCACATGTTTCCTGCACATTTTGTGTAATTTCATCAATTAGTATCCCATCCTCATTTACACATGCCTTGTTCCATAACACAAGGAGTGGGATGGAAGTGGAGTTGGATTTGCATTCATTAATCTTCATAAAAATAGAAGCACATAATTGTGGCCATGCTTCATGTTACACAAAAGTATTTAAATAGATTTAAAATACATACCGATTTTTTTTTCAAATTAAGTGTACCCCCATCATCATTTTACTGTAGCAGTATAGTGGTTTTCTGTAACATTCCATACTTACAGAACATTGTTTTTGTTTCATAAATAAAAAATTTCCAATCAAATTGATGAATACACAGATGATTAAAAAATGTATTACTATTTATAATGTACCAGAAAACACACATCTGTAGGATGGCCTATTAAGGCATCCCACGTTTCATGGGTTATCAAGTGTTCAATGATAATGGGTGGGTTCATATTTATTTTACCTTTATCATAATTATTTTATTTTTTAGTAGAATAATAAAATGATATCATAATGTTATTGTAATCTATTCCAATAATAGATTTTGAATCCCAGACACAACATTGTCTAATGAGTCTATATCAATCGACACACATTTTCAAGTGATGATTCCAATGTAACTACTGAACATGGCCTTATTGGGGTTAATATACGGTCACGAAACATTCATTGGGATCCTGTATTTGATGCTTTTATGTTTCACGATAATTATTTTTTCTAACACCATCAAACTACGATGATATTATTTTTTATAGGTCATGAGTACTTCTTCATCTACCATTTCCCCAGTTTCAACATCATCGATAAGTTCCTCGGGAGCGGTAGCCTAAATATGTGCATATGGTACTTGTAACTCTACCCTTGGAGCAACACTAGGATGAAAAAACCAGTTATTAATTGGGAATGGGAGCACCAACACATATAGAAGTTCATTCCTCTACATTTCGAGCATCAATAGTTTGAGAGACCTATTGTGCCTCGAGAGTGGGAGTACCAGAACATATAGAAGTCATTATCTATATAAGAAGTTTAACATTTAATTTAGATTAAATAAATGCAATAGTGTGTGGATAACAATATGAGGTAACATGATATATATTACTAAAAAATATAACCAGATTATTGAACTCACTTTTTTATTTTTTAATGCTCAAAGATATTTGATCCCACAATCTACTATCCAAATCCCTTCATTGTGGTATCCTATAACATATAAAAACTATCAAAATTTGAAATACTTCAAAATGATTGCAGCATCCCAATAAAAGGGCTATCCTTAGTTGAATTTTTATCTGACCCCTCAGTGGTTTTGGCCGATAACAAAATATTTTTACCACTTTCGATTTGTGGGGTTGAAAACATAAAATACATATATGTCATATGAATCCATTATAAATGGTTTTCCCTTTTTCCCTTCCTTATTGAAAAAAACATTCATGAATAAAAAATCATCTATTTTAACATAAATCTTATTATCAACCCACATGCATTGGAAAATAGGCACTTTGAATGTTTTATAATTCAACTATGATATTTGTTTGATGATTCCAACATATGACATATTTGCATAAATTGGATTTTTATTCCATGTACCAGAAATATGCATCACATCAGCCATAAGTGTAACTGCACTATTATTCATGATACTTCCTTCATCATGCCCATTTTTGTAGAATGTATAACCATCAATTACATAGCCACTATAGAAAAATACATACATAAATGGTCCTCTATCTTGACATTGATGTCATTTTTAAATTGAATCAATATTTTCATCTAACTACGTGAAATATTGTCCTATAACCATCATATAAAATCTTGATAATGTGCATTTGATCTCTATCTTTCATCCCGTGAATGATTCAAATTACTATGATTTTTTTGTGTGTTTCAACATATATGTAAACCATCAAACTGTTATAAAAACCATAATTATGGGCCTGCTCCCAGTCTATAAGAATTATTGTGACAACATATCTTCTAGAAATTCCTTCACCCAAAAGCCACCTAGTGGGAATATACTTTGGTATACCATTGATCTCTACAGTATAAAGGTATTCAATATAGAATTAATCTACTTACTCAACAACATATTGCTCCTCAATACAACCATATGGATGACTTAGATTCTTGACATACCCTTTCAAAATCATCATATAGAATTCAATGTGGAATATATTTCTATAGTGTACATGGATACATAGTCAAATTTCTTTCATAAAGATAACCATAAAATGAACCATAATATCAAATAATGTAGGCAGGATGAATATTTCAAATTCAGATAATATGATGGAAATTCTTATTTCCATAGTAGGCAATTCAGCCAGGTTTATATACTTTTTCATATAACTTTGAAGAAGAAATATATATTAGTTAATTTATGATGGAAATTATTGAAAAAATTGAAATGTAAATATATATGGATTAGATCTTACATCAAAACACGGTGGTATTGTGATTTCATACCCTTGATGATTAAATTAGTCATTGACATAATGATCTTGATTTCAATGAATACCCCTATGGAACCATTACGTCATTCAAGAAGTTGCTAAACTGATATCATTCCTACCTAGAAATAGTGTAAGCCAATAGAGGACAAAAAGTTCATTTTTCACCCTTCAATAGAATAAACTTTTCTCATCTTTCCAGGTCAGCCATGTCCAACCTATCCTTAATTACATCCTTTGTTGCTTCATGTGAATTTATCAACATGTCGATGACACTATCAGTTGAATTTTTTTTCAACATGCATAACATAATTAAAATTCCTAACATATATACAATTTCAATATGGAAATTAAAAAAAAAACTAACCACTTTTTAAAATAGGATATGGTTAGGTTTTTTGAAAATGTATTACCAAAAATAGTGTTTATATCTTTTACATTATCAAAAAATTTATCACATGTTACTAGAGATTGTAATCTACATTCTTTTGAACATCTATCGAATGATTTCATCTAACATCTGTACTTATGTTGTTGGGGTAGAAATCTGTGATGTCATTGAAACATGGTTATCAATGAATGTTTCAACATAATTGATTATGTACCTTGTTCAGAAACAGGACACCCTTGAGTTCCTTTAGTGTAATATAATGAAAATTTTAAATAATCAAGGTAGTCATTTATTATCCTATACAACATGGTCCTCTAAATGAAATATTCATTTCTATAAGGATCATATAACATAACACCTAAATACTACAATAATATCAAATATTTGATCAATATATCCTAATAAACATTAATATCCCTGCCCAGTTTTTTGGTCCTGATATATACATATATAAAATTATGTATTTTTGTTTCATGCGCAACAATAGTAACAAGTTGTAATGTACCAACATAATCATCCATGGACTATAAGTGCTTCTTTCAAAACCAAAATAATTCACTCCATCTGTAGATAATTAAATATGAAGGTTTCATGGCTCAATTAAAAATTTAGGATACCCATGATCAATTCACATCCACTTTGGAGACTCTTTTGGGTGACATAGTTTTCCATATTAAATTCTTGTAAATGCGGTCCGCGTTAATTTCTCTAATGTCACCACACTTCCATATGGGCACATAAACCGTGGAATGATTTTAAAATCCCATAAAACATTAATAGGATCATATTAAACTTTCTTGTATTGATTATCACCATAATTTGGGCATTCTATTAGTGATTTTTGGTCCTTAAGAAATTGAATAAAATCATTCGGACATGAGGGTATTCTTTTACATATTATTCCATTCGAGTGTAACATTAATTCATTGTCATATGTTTGGCTTGGGAGCTTATTATCATCTTCGAGCATGTCATCAAAAGAGAAATTATTTCTGTAAAATTTGTGTCACTCCATCCATTACATGATTTCATATTATAGATCTTCAGTATAGCTAAAAATTCTATAAATTTAGTGAAACAAGAATACAATGAAATACTTTTACAACACATCAACTTCTCAAACAGGTTTTCGAAATCATGATGTTCATCTTCAAATATACTTTTAATTTCCTCAATATGATCTTCATAATAATTCACATATATAATAACATCCATGATGTGGTCTTCTTCATTTTCCACACATGTAATCATATTAGATGATCCCAAAAACATATTGTTATCCCAACTACTAACTACATTTGATTTTCCCCATTTTATTCCAAAAATTATAATTTCAGTCTACTCTATGATATTTCAAGAAATCATCAAACTCCTCTAGACTAATTTATCTTCAATAGCAATATTATAAACATAGAAAGAGGATTTCAGAAGGGTCATATATTTGATCTTTTTCAATCATGATGAATTCTTTCGCTTCATCTTCACACTCATTTTTCAGACGATTGGAATCCATCCATTCTTTATTCATATCGATCCTATTTGATTCGGTAATATTTATATTTCAAAAATTAAATAAATAAAATTATGATATAAAAATTAACAAAGGCTAAAAAAAATTTAGACTTCATGTCTCTTTAAATATTTATCCCAAATATCAACTTTCCAAAATCAAGGTCCTTCATTTGGGATCTTCAATTCAATTTTAAATTTTAATGAAACCTTATATTCCATTTAGGATGAAACCTTACAAATGATCTATATAGATCGCTTCCTATAAATCTCTATGAATGAAATATATCATGAAATCCCTTTGTTCTAGAAATTAAGCTTCAATTAAAACCAATGTGAGATCCACTTAAATTATTATATTCATTACAATGGGAGAGGAAATCTATCTGAAATCTAATCCTTCTAAATGTTGAAATACATTTATAAATAGATACACCTTTCACTATTTCCTATAAACCACTTTATCCTTTAGATGATAAATCTAATTGTTATACATATCCCTCTTTCCCATTTCCAATTCTCTTATCTTTAAGGTATCAAAATCAGAGAGGGAATTAAATTATTCTTTTTTTCTACACTCAAACTATGATGAGGCCAATATTCAGCTTATATATTAATTATATATATTTATAATATTATTGATATAATAAATATATTTCAACTAATATTATAATTATTTAAAAGAATATATATTTATAATTATAACTCTAAGAAATAAATATATATTTATTAAAATAATTATAATATTATAAAAATATATTTATTATATTTATAATTTTATTAATATTTTTACTTAATATATTTATTATAATTTTATAATTATTTAAAAATATCTATATATATTTATAATTAAAATTATAAATATTTGTATTTATTTAACAATATTTTTATATATTTATAAAACTATTTATTTAATTATATATAACATTATATAAGAATAATAAATATATTTTTTATAAATTTATAATTATATAAATAAATGCATATTTTTTTTATAATTATTACTATATATAAATATATATTTATTTATAATTAAAAATTATAAAAATTATATATTTATTTATAGTTATAATATATATATATATATATATATATATATTTTTAAATGATTATAAAATTATAACAAATATATTTATAATTATATATATATAATTAATATATTTACTCTAATTTTATAATTATATATATATATATATAGAATTAAAATTATATCTACTTCTATTTATTTATAAAAATTTGTTGATAAATATTTACAACTAATATAGTTATTATAATTTTATAATTATTTAAATATATCTATATTTATTTACAATTATAATTACAACTATTGTCATTTATTTATAAATATTTGTATATATGTATACATATATTAATTCAATTATATATATCTATAACATTATAAGAATAATAAATATATTTATTATAATTTTATAAGTATTTATGTATATATTTTTTATTTATAATTATAATTATTAGTAAATATATTTATAAATATTTATATATAACTATATATATATATATAATTTTAATAGATGAATTTATTGTAATTTTATAAATATATACACATATATAATTATAATTAAAATTAGAAATAAATATATTTAAAAAGTATTAATATATAATTACAATATTATAAATATATATATAATAAGTATTTTTATTATTTAAAGCTATTTTTTAATTTTTTTAATTATTTTTGAGGACACAATAGGTTCGTGGGGATAATATGAATGACTAATACACCTAGTAATGTATATATTACAAAAAACGAGTCATCATATATGGACAACATGAGTAATACAACGGTGTAGTGTATAAATGAAAATTAATGATGAATAGATAACATATATGCACATCAATTATACTCATGCACCAATATATTTATTAACCAAATTATTTGGAAACATATATATATATATATATTTAATATTTTATAATTATAAATATATATATGTTAAAATTATTTATATATAATTAAAAATATAATAAATTTAATAAGTATAATGAATTTAATAAATCATATGTGTATTTATTACTTATTGAAATTTATTATAATCTTCTAATTATTTTAATAAATATTTATTGGATTATAATATTATAAATTCTTTTTTAAAAATATTATATATATTTGAATTATTAAAAAAAATTAATTAGAAAAATCTGTTATTTATTTAAAGTATACAAATTTATATTATTTTTTAATATACGTATAATAATTTTATTGAAAATATTTATATTTATTATTAAAAGCATTTATCAGTGCTAAAAAGAACTCATAAAGGGTATGCCTTTTGAGTGCCATTTTTAACAGTGATAAATGGTAGATTTATCATCACTTTTAGTTGTTGCAGATAAATAGCCCTTTTTATTAGTGCTTTTTGTTTATCACTAATAAAAGTCGGTGCTTCCCTTTCCTAGATCTATGGTAGTTCATAATAATATGATATTTTCTACCATATAATATCTATATTTTTGAGTGAAATCCTTCCCACATTTCATTGTTTGAGAGCCTGGTCATTTTCACCAGCATGTGACGATCGGGAACAGACTTCAGGCTTCATGGAGGGCCTATTTCTGGTACAATATATATTGACATAGTTTAGAATATCACTTTTTTAGTGATATATAAGGGTTATTTAGCTAAATAGAGTGGATATTTTGGAGAGGAATAGGTAAAGGTTATTAGGCCATGCTACAAAATACATATAGTTTACAGCACTAAAACATTGGATAAATAACTAAATATCCTTGGTTGTAGTAGTGAAAATATTGACACATAGTAGTTTCTTTGGTAGAATGATTCATATGTAATTTTCTAATTATAATTTTAAAGTATATGTAAGTGTTATATGAAATTACATATGAGTTACATTGAATGAATGAACGATATGTAAGAGACAGGTGAGTCCAAGATAATATATATAAAGGTAATTTCCTTTGAAATATTTGGAGAATGGTATGTAATAGTGGACATGGAGAAGCTATTTGAAACTAGTGAAAGAAAATCTCTCCCATAATAACATGAGCCCAAATAACCATTACATTTTTTTTCAAATCACTTCAAATGTACTTAGAGTGTTCAAGAGGATTAATTTCACCTCTTGGAATTGATAATGTTTAAAAAATAGAAACTTATTGTGAATTTTGTATAAATAATTAAAATTCTACATATTTTTAATTACAAATAGGATATTTTATAAATTTTGGACTATGAATTAGTAAATAAGATTATTGATATTTGAAAAAGCTAAAACCACTAATTAAGAGAAGGTTTAAGAGACTTCAATGATATAATTATTCAAGGAAGCATGATATATGGAATGATTATAATGCTTGATCCATTCCAATGTGATATTTCTATACCAATTGAATAAATATCAATTATCCCTAATAATGTTTTATAAATATTTTTTCCTCCATTGGAGGGGGTTGTAAGAGGGGTCTATAGAGTTTGAACCTCAACTAATACAATATATTGTTAATATATGGATTTATTTTATAATGTTTTCAACGTTATTTTTAATAAAAATATTTTTTATCCTTCCCAATATCATTTTACTTATGTCCATTCACTTTACCTCCACAAAAATGTATGACATTGGAGTGGATTTCTCAAGTAATTCCTTTGGAGAAGTTTCTCCCGATTTTCCCACATCCCAAATATAAATTTTATAATGTTTATTTTCTATTTAATATCATGAATGGAGTAGTGTTGTGAGTTGGTGTGGAAATTTTCCACCTTTCGATGGAATTATTTTAAATATAATTATATTCCCTATAAAATATTCATTATCATCTTTCTATGATGTATCTACTCAAACAATGGAGTTTAATTTAATTAGAGAGATAAAATCACATACAGTGGAGTCAGGTCTCGGAATGTTTCACATACACAATTGAGGTGTGTTTATCATTATTTATTATTAGCAGATGATGGATCTAGTGCATCATAGAGACCTATAATGCATGGAATCATTCACCCTAAAAATAGGGGATGTTATTTAATTTATGATGGGATAGTCTATCAAGTGGAATTTGAACATAAAAATGGATAATAAATGAACTTCTGTTTCTAACTATAACACCTTTCCACATCCCATTTTCTTTAGAGAGAAGAGGAACACTACTTTTCCTTAAGTGACATTCCCAAAGCACCAAATGATGGTTATAAATTACGAGGGCATTGATAATAAATTGGGGATTTATTTTCCATTAAGATAAAATCAACCGACCAAAAAATCAGTTGTTAACAAACTATATGATGAATGTCAACCAAAAAACCCAACCCATACATTACCAAGAATCAACAAAATAACCAAACACATCCATACCATTACCAAAGACCAATACAACAAAACCACAATAATACAACTATTATTGTACCACACAGAAGGCTAAAAAACATGAATCTAAAAGAAATAGGACACTATCCATAGCTCCACACAAAGCTCCATGCTCCAAGCATCATAAGATCTCTAAATCATCATGCAAAATCACTAGAAAAGTGAGATTATATACCCTTACCAATGTCCTGAAATAAAACATCTGAAAAAGAACTCATATGCCAATGTTGGGGGTGAGTAAAAATACTCAGTAGGTTTTTCCCAATTGAAATCCCTACAGATGCCACTATGATAAAACTATAAGAACATTTAAATAAAACAGTTTATATAAAACATTATATATTTCAACCATTACCACAAGCCAAAAATATGCTTACCAAGCCCTATCAAACAAGGGGAATCCATAACTATGCTACATGCCATTGCACCATCACACATTAACCCATCAAATTCCACTTTGTAAAAAAAACACACAACAACCAAACAACCAGGGTGGAACTTCCCGTACAAAGCTGTTTACTTAATTCTTGAACTACATGTACTTCCTGCCACATATCCTTTGATGGTAGCCCTTCTTTCCATTATCCATTTGTAACATCTCAGAATTTCGATGATTTTTTTTAGTTTTATGGAATTATTTCCAGATCACAAAATTTTACTAAATGTGATTCCAAGGTCCTGAGAGCCCGAAACGGAGTTTTAAACTTTTTTAATGTATGTTCAGTAAACGTGCGACCATGATTTTCAATCTTTTGAACTTTTACTCGGATAAAAAATACGAGGGTGCCATGAATTCATAATGTTGGGATTATCCTAGAAATTATTTAACATCGGCAGGAAAGGGTCGAGCAGAAAATTTATTTCTCTGAAATTTTTGAGAAAAATAATAAAAGAATTTGGAGGAATTATTTTATTTTATTTCCCACTTTTGAGTGGAAGAAAGTGATGCTGCGGGGTAGTGACAAGGTGGAAATTATGTGCATCAATGAGTCTCATTAATTTCTCATTAAACTCGTAGTGTAAAAATGCTTTAATTACGCGTAACAATGAAACTATATCATAAAAAAACTACATAATGAGGCGACGTCACATCATAATGGGAACACTATGACGTTCTCTTATTTATTGTTCGATGCACTGGAAAAATAAGGATTAAAAATTTGGAGAATTTTCTGGCGAACCTCTGACGAACTTCCACCCTTGAAAATAATGAAGAACACCAGAAGAACGTCATCATCTTCTTCACACCTTTTGAAGATCGGAGACGAGAAGTGATGTCGAAATTTTAACCCCTCGAGGAAGAACGTGCAGTGACGAACTTCATAGATGTATGGATTTTTTATTTGTTGTTCTTCACCGTCTATTTATAGAAATGACGAACATGGGTCAACCCATGAATAGGTTGACCCTTGATTCGTGCATTAATGCGGGAGGGTGTTTCATTCTAGGGGTTTTATTTTCATGGTTCAAATCTTGGAATGTTACGATGGAACAGAAACTCCCCAAACCTCCTCCATATTTAAACCTTCTAATGCAGAGGGTGTGGTCCAACATGAAAAAGGACCGGACCCCTCCGTTGGTGCAGTCGTGGTGAGATATTGGACTGAAGAAAAGTCAAGGAGGCATTGATGGATTCACGGTAAATAGGATACTCCCCATAGGCCATAAGAATAGGCAGTGCGAAGAACGAGCCACTGATGCCCATCAGGTGGTCCGCCGAAGGATCTGATACACACCGGTGGTGACAGAGGCAAGATGTGGTGGCAGCGGCAGCACACTCAATCCGCGCGCCGGATGGCAGGAGCAGGCCATCGGCCATGTTGGATGCCAGGTGGAGCGGCACGCCTGTGCAGCAGATGACATGGACGATTGGGCGACGACGCTGGAGAGCCATGGTGCTAGCATGGCACCACATTGATCAGGGTCAACCCACAAACTTAGATCACTAGTGATGTTGGGGACTGATGGTTGTCACCAGCTGTGGGTGCGTGAAATAGCATCATGTTCCTTGTAGGCCGCACTCGGACAGGGAGGGACGCGTTGGTCCACCGTGTCCCAGATGCACCCCACCGGCTGCTAATGCGGTTGGTCTACAGACAAGTGGGTCTCCCCCCTCCCAAGTGGTCCAGAACAATGACGGTGGGCCAGTCCTACAGGGATGGGCCAGACCTGTAATGGTATGTTGGACACGTGCCCCTTCAGGGCGGTCTAGACTAGACCGGGTCACCGGGCGACCCGACGGACTGGAAGCTTGGCCAAATCTGACCAGGTCTAGCAAGGCCTATTGGGAATACCCCACTGGTCATGAAAATTCAGACTAACCTCAACATTTACTATGTTGGGTCGAGTATATCTAAAGGAACAATGTTATTTAGAACCCCATGACCAAGTTCGTCGGGTTGGTCTGACGGGGTCGGACTGAGCCCCGTGGCAACCGGTCCCCCGGTTATTTAAACCCTCATATTTGAAAAACCTCATGTTTGATTGAAGGACCATTTACAGCATTGGGATCCACTCGAGTGCGTGGATCCTTCAGTATGCTTTTTTGGAGACATTCATGGATGTTGAGATGTGAAAAATGGCTTGAGAAGCAGTCCACACAATCACGCTATGTACAGAACCCTACAGTTGATTAAGACCTAAATACTGCTCGGTGATGGACCAATGGGAAACAGATCTATGTGACCCAGTATGACCATAGTTTGAAGTGGATCTATGTGAATCCATAGACCCACGATACTCGATAGGATATGTCCCTCAGTTCGATCAATGTGGGAAGTGGCTATGTGTGACCCGATAGTCCCACGGTGGGGAGCAGCTCTATGTGACCTAGCATACCAATGGTACTAATCAAGGATTAGTACCAAAGTAGTCTAAGATTATTGGGAAGTGAATCTGTGTGACCCGGAAGGCCCACTTTACTCGATAGAGGAGGAGATTTCCAGCGGTCTAGGAGTTCGATGTTTGTGACTAATGATGCTACGGTTATTACCCTAGAACTTACATGGTTTGAACTATCTTGTGTTTCATTATTTACAATGAAGAATTGTTGTGTGGTCTATCCTTTTTGTTTTTGGGTCCTTACTGAGTACTGTGTTACTCACCCCTGCACAGGATTCATGCACACGTGTTGTTTAGGGTGTAGATGACTGATGTTTTGATAGGGGTGATTAGGGAGACCAATCTAACGGACGATTTAATGGTGGACTTGGTGTCCTAGGACTAGGCAGGTCCCAGTAGGACTGGGCGAATAAGAAATACTACTTTGACTTCTAGTTTCTTCACTACTCTTGCGATCAGGTGGGGTTTACTATAGATGGACATCATAGTTTCCTTTTTATATTTTATATTTTTCGTTCCTTTTGGGGTTTGTATTCTAGACCACTTACATTCAATTGTACTTGCACTCAACTTTATTTTTTTTGTACTTTTTCACTTTTAGAGTGTTGGTATGTGGTTGGGTGTGTGCGTATATATACAAGTACATAGTTAAATGCATCTCACTTGTAGGTTGATACCTTTAGTGCTAGTCACAAGTCCTTGGCCTTCGGGAGGCGGGCTTAGGGTCGTCACGTACCAGGCCCTGGGGGATGGGTCTTAACAAAGTGGTATTAAAGGGAGGTTGATTCCCCTTAAATATCGAGAGTATGATGCTTTATTTTAGGGAAACAATGTTAACTATTGTGAGTTCGACTTTCAGATTCGGGGATTCCAGTGTTGTTACGGTGACCGATATATCCATACACAAGGAAATTGAATTCTATATTCAGATTAATACATGAAAAAATAGTTGCATTAGTGTCCCTTTATTTTTTAAGAAGAGTCAGATCACCAGTTATTACCATCTAACCGTGGTATATCTTGATCTATCATAGGATGCCTCCACGCGGTCGACCAACTAGGATCCCGATACGAGGTCATGGGGATAGGACGCCTAGCAACGAGGCATCCGTTCAGGCACCAGGTCAATAGATGGACCCAACATGTGATTTACCAGTGCTACCACCACCTGATTGTCAGCATCTAATAATGGTAGTTATAGAAGAGGAATTTCGTAGGCTCAGTTCCTTACATGAGTTTCAAAGATAGAGACCTCCCAGGTTCAGGGGAGAGACAGATCCACAGGTTGTTGAGGACTGGCTGGAGGCTGTGATGTGGGTCTTCCCCATTTTTAGGAAACCACCTAACCAGATGGAGATATTGGCTACGAGCCTTCTGTAGGGATCGGTAGGGAGATAGTGGTGCTTGACCATCCGACCTCATGATGAGGCGACCGTCACTTTGATTGAATTCAAGAATCTATTCCAGGAAGTCTTTTTTCCTTAGAAGTTTCCCTCTGTGTGCATTCAAGAGCTAATTCACGTATAGCATGGCATCATGACAGTGGAAGAGTACTCGCTAAGGTTCACAAAGAATTTCTTCTACTCCACCGAAATGGTGCGAGTCCCTTTCTTCAGGGATCGAGCCATCGAGCAAGGACTCATATGGGAGATCAGTTCATCAGTTTTGTCTCTCAGCATCCCTACACAGACCATGGTGCTATATTGAGTCCTTCTTGTGGTGATCTTCTTAATGGAGTAAGAACTGACAGATAGAAATGCCAGAAGACCCCAGAAGGCATAGTCTTTGGTGTGTAGGAGACAATAAACACGTGGGCCCAAGTGGGCCATGTCTTTAAGTGGAAGAACCGTGACTCAGGGTTAGTGGTGTGGGGATCCAAATCCGAAGGGACTCGGCAGGGATCTAGCCAGTGCTATGCGTGTGGAAGGAATGAACACATGGCATGTGACTGCCCTATCCTCCGTACAGATGACATGTATATGGTTGAGGAGTATTTTAGGCAGTGTTAATGGTTCAAGTGGGGATGTCTATAGGGTGGTGGATGTGGGAGGGGAGTTGTCCGAGAAGTAGGCGATGGGAAACTATTTGTGTTGTTACCACCACCACCCCTATGTAGTCCACCTTTGACCTCAGGAAGTAGGAAGATAGGGGTGATATCCGCTCCAGGAAGTAGAGGATTATGACCATGGTTCTCTATAGATGATGAAATGCATGATCTATGTCTTCTCCAACCTTGTTCTAGTAAATATATACAGAACTACTAGTCAATCCATCTTTTCCACGACTCTTGTTTAGAAGTCGAAGATTTTGGAGGATCCATTGGCTCGATCCTTACAGATAGAGACTCCTATAGGAGATGATTCGATGATTACACGTTGGTGTTGGAAGTGTGAGCTAACTCTAGGAGGCAAGATCTTTGGTTGGGATCTCCCAGTAGCAGTGTTGAGGCTTTACGATGTCATCTTGGATATGGACCGGTTATCCATAGTCCATGCTCAGATCTACATTTTTAGGCCTACGGTGTTGGGTGTCCACACATATGGGATCATGTTTTCCTTAATTGGTGAAAAGTAAACCCTTGATGTGTTGGAAGGACTCTCTCGAAGGAGGGTTTATCATATCACTCAACAATTGGCTAGCCTCAACCATGGTGAAGTGGAGGAGATGATTCAAAGATTTCCTACAGTGGTGGACATGTACGAGGATGTTTTTCTGGAGGAGGTTCCATGAAAACCTCCTCATAGAGAGGTAGACTTATTTATTGACCTATACATTAATACGACAATGATATCCACACTGGAGTATCGAATGGTTCTCATAGGGATTCTCGAGCTGAGGGTATATCTAGAGGACATCCAGGATAAGGGGTTCATAATTCCTAGCATTTCACAATGGGTAGCCCTGGTGCTTTTTCCAAGAAAGAAGATGAGAGTTTGTGGTTGTACATGGACTTCTAGTGCATGAACTAGGTGAACGTGAAGAACAAGTACTCACTGCCTAGAATTTATGACCTCTTTGACCAACTAAAGGGGGTGAAGTGGTTCTCAAAGATAGACCCCCGATCAGATTACCTCTAGCATTGGGTACGGGATGAGGATGTACCGTTGTTGCCCATTTGGTGCCATTATGGCCACAATGAGTTCTTGGTGATTCCTTTTCGTGTATAAAATCCCCCATTAGTGGTCATTGGCCTCATAAATAAGATCTTCTAGCCCTACCTCGACTGGTTCGTCGTGGTCTTCATCGATGACATCTTGGTGTATTTAGCATCAGAGGAGAATCACACTACACACCTATGGATAGTTTTGGATACACTCTGAGAGAACCTACTTTATTATAAGCTCTTAAAGTGTCTGTCCGGGATACATGAGGTCTACATTCAAGGACATTCCATCTTGGAGGCTGGAGTTGAAGTAGATCTGGCGAAGATAGAGGTAGTGCTTTCTTGGGATCCGCCTAGGAGCATGACTGAGGTGCAAATCTTCTTGGGGATGGATGGTTACTATTGGGGGTACATTCTCAACTTCTCCAAAGTATAAGAACCCTTATTATCTTTAACACATAAGGGGAAAACCTTTGTTTGGATAGAGAAATTCAAACAGAGTTTCTAAGAGGTCAGGTGGGGACTGACTAATTCCCCTACCTTGAGACTATCCGAGGAGGGTGTGGGGAATGTAGCTTACTACGATGCATCAGGGATCAGACTGGGATGTGTCCCGATGCATGAAAAATAGGTGATCTCCTACGGCTCACAAAAATTGAGACATCATGATTAGAACTATGCGACCCATGACATGGAGTTCGTACTAGTGGTATTTTCCTTGAAGACATGTGTGCACTACCTGACTGGTGAGTGGTTCACCATTTACTCCAACCAGAAGAGTCTCTAGTATAAATTGTCCTAGAAGTACCAGAACCTAAGACAACGACGATGGATAGAGTTCCTCGAGGACTATGATTTTGAGATAGTCTATACTCTTATAAAAGGGAATGTGGTAATAGACGCACTCAGCAGGAGGACCAGGTTGCAACTGCTGAGTGAGGTGACAGATTAGTTAGTCGCTATAAAGATATCCATTATAGAGGATTGCGAATCGGTTTAGCACCAGTCCATGGATATCACTCCCCCTCTCCTTTAGTGAGTACGGGATGCACTGCATGGGAATGATGGTTGTGAGGCCCGACATTCTCATATATCCTCAGGAAATGATCCATAATAATTTTTTAAAGGTAGGGAGAACATCATCCATTTCAGAGGGCAGACCTTAGTACCAGTGACGTTTTCAGAGGAGTTATTGAGGGAGTTCCATACATCCCTTCTGGAAGTACATCCTGAAGTGGAAAATATGTATCAAGATCTATGGCTTCAGTAATGGTTTCCACAGATGAAAAATAAGTGGCTGAATTTGTTTCATAATGCCTCACTTGTTTGGAAGTGAAGGCTGAGAACCAGGTTCCGGCAGGCTTGAATCAGCCACTCAATTTACCAGAGTGGAAATGGGATGATATATTGATGGAGTCCATGATGGGCTTACCACGTATGTCTAGAGTTCATGACTCTATTTGGGTGATCGTTGGTCGACACACCATGTCGACTCACATCCATCCCCTTTGGGAGCTTGGAACTGGTAGAGGGTTTGGGAAACCTCTACGTCTTGGAGATAGTGCGGCTTCGTGGGGTGCCTTCGACGATCATAACTGATCGTGACACCCACATTACGTCTTGGTTGTGGAAGGGATTACAATAGGTGTGTGGGATGCAGTTGTATTTGAGCACTGCTTTTCATCCCCAGTCAGACGGTTAGACAGAGCGGACCATACAGACCTTATAGGACATGCTTCTTTCTTGCATCATTAACATTGTCTGTTGTTGGGGGAAAAAACTTCCACTGATGGAGTTTGTATAAAAAAATAAATACCACTCCACCATTGGCATGGATCTATTTGAGGCCTTGTACAAGTGGCCTTGACGATCACCCATATGATGGACAGACCGAGGGGAGTCGGCACTCATGGGACTATAGTTGGTACGGGCTTCCAACGAGAAGATGCAGATCATCCAAAAGTGAATGAGGACTGTACAAAGTAGGCCGAAGTCTTATACCGACAAGAGATAGAGACCCTTGGAGTTTGATGAGGGAGATCATGTGCTCATTCAGGTTTCACCTCTATGAGGATTGGGGAGATTTGGATGGGGTGGTATGTTATCTCTGAGGTTCATCGGTCCTTTTCAGATGTTATATAGAGGTGGTGAGGTGGCGTACCACCTAGATCTTCCCCCACAGATGAACAAGGTGAAAGATTATTTACTTGTGTTGTATCTGAGGAGCTACATGCATGATCCATCACACTTCATCAACTAGGGTGAGCTGGACAATGATGACAAGGAAGAGTTTGTGGAGTTCCTAGTGGAGATACAGGATCAAAAGGATTGGGTCCAACATTGATGGTCAATTCCTCTATTGTGCATCTGATGACATCATGAGAATATCTAGGAGATCACATGGGAGAGAGAGGCTCATATTTGTGCTCAGTACCCCCATATTTTTGTTTATTTATTGTTTTGGATTTTGGGGACGTAAAGACCTAATGTGGGTATAGTGTAACATCTTGGAATTTCCGTTTCAATTTTTTAAATGAGATTATTTCGAGACCATGAAATTCGACGGAACGTGATTATGATGTACTGAGAGCCCAGAAAGTAATTTTGAAATTTTTTTAATGTAAATTCATTAAATGTGCAGGCGAGATTCTCTATCTTTTGAACCATTTCTTCATCGAAAATCCAAGGTCATAGTTGAATTCAAAATGTCGTGATTAGCCTACAAATGACTTAACTTCTGCCAGAAAGGGTTGAACAAGAACAATAGTTTTCAGAATTTTTTGAGAAAAATAATAAAATAATTTAAAAGAATTATTTTACATTATTTCTCACTTTTGAGTGGAGACTGGTGATTCTACAGGGTGGTGACAGGGTGGTGTAGATGCACATTAATTAGGCTCATTAATGGCTTGTTAAACTCACATCGTAATGACGCTTTAACGATGCATAATAACAACATTGTTTCATAAATTAAACACTAGAATGATGATATGTCAGAACCTAATGGGAATGATGTGATGTGTTCCTATTTATAGTTTGACACATTAGAAATATATGAATTAAAAATTTAGAGGATTCCCTGTATAACCTCTGATGGACTTCCACCCTAGTAAATAATGAAGAAAACCGTTGGAACTTCATCTTCTTTGTCATGCCTTACGAAGATCGGATCCGAGAAGAGATGTCAACATCTTAACCCCTCGAGGAAGAACATATGGAAGTTAACTCCCAAGAGGTATAGTTTTTTGATTTTTTGTTATTCCCTGTCCATTTATAGAAATGAAAAACATGGGTCAACCCACAAACAGGTTTACCCTTGATTTGTGTGTTTATGCGGGAGGGTGTTTCATTCTCGGGGTTTTATTGTTGGGGTTCCAATAATGGAATGTAATGATTGAAAATAGACTCCCCAAACCTCCCCCATATTTATACCATATAATGTAGAGGTGGGGGGGGGGGGGGGGGGGGGGTTGACATGAAAGAAAGGCACGAACCCGTCTGTTTGTGTGATCCTAGTGAAGGATTTTTCTGAATTGACAGAAAGAAAATTTTGAAGGCTTCAGGGTAAACATGATGCTCCACGAAGGCTGTAGCTACAGGTGGTGCGAAGAACTGGACATCAGAGCGTGTACGGTGATCTCTGATGGATCTACCGGCGCCCCAGGGCCGACAGCAGGAGCACGTAGCAGTGGTGGTGGCACGCGCCATCTGCGTGCCGACCGGCAGGAACATGCTGCCGACCGTGACAGCTGCCAGGTGGAGTGTTGTGCGAGTGCGGCAGAAGACACACCCGATTGGGACATGATACTAAAGTCCTAAGATGCCAGTGTGGTGCCACATTGACCGGGAGAACCCCACAGATTGAGTCTGCAGGGGATGTGGAGTGAAGCAGGCCGTCACTGGTCACGTTCTCGTGAAGGAGTCACCCACTTTTTGCATGGTGTTCTCAGACAGGGAGGGACGCGACATTCTGCCACGTCCCAGGCACACACCACCACCCTCTAACACATCCAGCCTTCGAACCAGGGGGTTGCGACACCAAGCGGGCCGGAAATGCATCGGCGGGCCGGACCCCCACCAGCAAGCCGGACCCACTCCCCGTCGGGCTGGGCCAGACTAGACCAGGTCGCCAGGTGACCCAGTGGGATGGACCCTCGACCAAATCAGGCCTGTTCTAGTATGACCTGTTTGTCATGGCCCACTATCAAGGCTGAAATAGACCGACCTCGACCCATACCAGGATAGGTCGAGTCCATCTACTTCAACTAGGGTATGTGAAACCCTTGGGCCGGGTTGGTCGGGATGGGCCAATTGGGTCGGACTGGGCCTCGTCACAACCGGTCCCCAAGTTACTAAAATGCTTTTATATTGAAATTTTTTAATCAGATTGATGAGATGTTTACAGTGTTGGGACCTTCTTGAGGATGCATATCTTTTGGAATGCTTTTTAGTGACTTTAATGGACGTCAAGATGCAAAAAATATCTTGACTATCGGTTCTCCCAAGCACTTACGTACGGAACCCTGCGGTTGGTTGACACTGGAAGACTTCTCAACAAAGACCCAATGGGAAGAGGCTCTGTGTGACCCAGAAGGCCAATAGTGGGGAGAGACTCTATGTTACCCGGCAAACCAGTGGTACTTGAAAGCAGGGGTACCTCAGTTCAGCCAAGGTGGGAAGTGACTCTGTGTGACTAGGCATGCCCATGGTGGGTACCGGCTCTGTGTGACCTAGAATACCCATGACACTAATTAGGGATGAGTACCACAACAGACTGAGGCATGTGGGAAGTGGCTCTGTGTGACCTTGTAGTCCCGCTGTACTTGATAGAGGAGGAGTTCTCTAGCAGCCGAGGACTTCGACGTTTGTGACCGACAATTCTACTATTACAACCTTAGAATATACCTAGTGTGAGTTGAATTGTGTTTCATGATTTACATTGAGAAATTATTGTGTGGTCTTTATTTTTTATTTTGGGTCCCTACTTAGTATTGTGTTTCTCACCCTCGAAAGAGATTCACCCACATGTGTGGTGTCCAGTGTTGATGACAGACATTTCGATAGGGGTGCTCAGGGAGACGAGACTGATTCAGGATTCGACAGTGGACTTGGTTGCATAGGATGAGGTTGGACCCAGTAGGATGGGGCAGACATGACATTCTAAATCAGGTTCTAGTAGCTTCACTACTCTTGGGATTAGGTGGGGTTTACTGCTGATGTCCATAAGAGTTTCCCAATTGTATTTTCTGTTTTCATTTCTCTGTTGGGTTTGTATTCTGGCTCACATACATTTAGTTGTACTTTCACCCAAATTTTTTTTAGTAGTACTAGTTTTCCACTTTTCAGTTTGTTGGGATGTGGTAGGGACTGTGCATGCATGTGAAGGTACCTAAGAAAATTCATACCACTTACAGGAAGACGCCATCGATGCTAGTCGTGAGCCCCAGGCCTTCGGGAGGCAGGTTCAGGGTAGTCATAGAATGGGCCCCGGGGGATGGTTCATGAAACCATACCATTTTTATAGTGGTACTTCCCACCCACATCTTATCATTCTAACAAAAAACATAACATGGATAACTCGAATCCAAGCACAAAACACACCAAGGCCACAACAACATGTCATTAACCATTTCTGGATGAAAAGATCTCTTGAAGCATCATCCATGTCAAATCACATTTCATTAAAGAAACCCATTTTTATTTAAAATAATTTTTTCAATCCATTTCCATTAAAAAACCCATGATATCAATTTTAAAATCACCATTTTATAATCCAACAACAAGCCCATTTATCTACAAAATCCCTCTTCCCCCAAAAATCCCCAAAATATTACCAAAAGGATTTCTAACCAATTTCGCACATCAAAATCACAATTAATATCAATCCAGACAAATTATTTGTAACTAAAACAGTAGTTCTAAACTAGTGGAGTTGAGAGAGAAACCACCAACATTTAGGGTTCTTGTAAAATCGACCCACAAAAAACTGCACCCCAAATTCGGGCAAATGCTTCACTAAATCCTCTCTAGATCTCCTTACCAATCATCAAAATGCCTTAAAATGAATACCCAAGGCCATAACAACCGTACATCTGTGAAAAAATGTTGTATATATAGCAAACTAAGAGATATGGAACAATAGATCTAGACAAATGAACAAATAACTAAGTGATATGACATATCAGAGAAGAATCAGCTCAACAAAACCAAGAAAACCCTTTTACTTTCTTCCCTAATGAATGGGAGAGAACATCTAATGATTGAGAATAGAAAAACCTGAGTGATGCTCGAATTGGAAGAAGTTTGGGTGTTTTTAGGGCAATCCTGTCTAATCCCATAATTTTAAAAACCCATTTTTACGAGCCACATGGTTATCTCTCACGATTAGACAAATTGTGCACAAATTGTGTGCCTAATGCTACCTCTAAGGGGAACCTATTATGACCCAAACCACATGATTAGAAAAACCATGCTCAAACCATTTGTATCCCTCTACCTCCATGGTTCCTATCACATAGTTTCTTCTAACCGTGCTCAAGTCATGCTACCTTGGAAAGGCCTCTAATGTTTTCCAAAACCACTCAAAACTCTCCCAAACTCATTGAAACTGACCCCATGAACATTAAATACATAAAAATGCATAAATATGCAACATACCTCAAATTGAGAATGCTACATTCTCCCCACCATTATAATTTCCATCCTCTTCAATATCAACATGATTTCCTCTATAGTATCATGGACAAGGCTCAGTCCAATCATCTAAGTCTCACCCATTTCCACCAATAATATTGGAGAATGACACATATCCCCATACAATGCCTCAAATGGAGCATTATGTATTGAATCCTGATAAATGTTATTATAGGAGAACTCTACCAATGATAATTCTCCCTCCCAAGATCCAAAAAAATCCCAAACACCATCCCTTAACATATCTTCAAATGTTTGTATTGTCCTCTCAGATTGGCCATCTGAATGAGGATGATACGTTGTTCTCATCATCAACTTTGTCCCAATGGATTGTTGCAAGGATTTCCAAAAACATGATGTGAACCTCAGATATCTATATGATACAATCGAAACTGGAACACCATACCTCTTTATCGCCTCCTGAAAATAGATTCTGGAATGATCCTCCACTATATAAGATTCATGAATTGGGATGAAATGGGCCAACATTGTGAGCTGATCCACAATAAGCCATATAGAATTGTGTTTTCTAAACATTCTTGGGACACCCATCAAAAAATACAATGCTATTTGATCCCATTTCCACACTAGAATAATTAAAGGCCACTGCATTCTTTCTAGCCACTAATGCTCTTCCTTGTTCTGCTGACAAGTCAAGCATATCGAAAAAAACTCTTCCACTTTCCTTTTCATAGCAGCGCAAAAAAAAACCTCGCTTTCAACACTTTATATATTTAATGAATTATATGATGAATAGACCCCCTAGAATGATGATAAACCATGAGAAGTTACTCATGATAAGGTACTAGTACCACTATATGATTCTGAAAACACAAGACTAAATTCCCATTAATTTCCCATCTCTCAATGATCTGCACACCATTTAGTTTCATCCTCATCTCTATACATTCGGAATCAGATGGTTGTGCCGCTTCAAAGAAACCAACCAAGTCAGGAACCAATGAAACCGGAAAGAGACCACTCTGTTACCCTGACCCTCATATTCTAACTGCATATCATATATGACCAACATCAACTTCCACTGATCATATGCTTGTTTCCCCAACTGAGAATATGATTTTCTAAATAAGGCATCTACCTCCAAATTTACCTTACCTATTGTGTAAATGAAGTCATAATCCAACATCTGAAGATATTATATCCATCTCCATTTCCTCAAGGTCAAATATCTAGGTGACGAAATATGATTTATGCTCTTGTGATATATAAACACCATGAATTTATCACCAAATAGATAATGAAAAAACATTATTAAAGCATGAACCACTACCGCCAACTCCAAATCATGTGTTGAATAATTATTCTCTTGAAACCAAAAATAATGTGTCATATAAGCAACCACATGACCCACTACATGATAACAAACCCCAAACCTAATTCTAATGAATCATAATACAACACATACCCTTTCCCTGCTTCAATAAAAAACCATGATTGGTGCTGACATAAGGTGACCCTTTAGCTCTTCAATGCATTTATAACACTAATCATACCATTGAAATGAGATATTCTTACTTTTCAAAGCTATCATTGGAGAATCTAGTCAAAATAAATCATGAACAAAATGATGATAATATACTACTAGACCAAGGAATATATGTATCACAAAAATGTTATTTGGTGGATTCCTGGAGATAACAGCCTCTATATTTTTTAGTCAACTGAAACACCTTTATCAGAAATAACATAGCCAAGGAAAATAACCTCCTATACCCCAAAGTCACACTTTGACAATTTGGCGTACAATCGGTGATCCCTCACGATCCCCAACACTATCACCAGGTGTTGCTCATGCTCTACCCTTGTCCTCGAAAACAACAGTATGTCATCAAAAAATACCACCAAAAAATTATCTAGATATCTTTGAAATATCTGATTCATCAATTCCATAAACATCGCTGGTGAATTCGTTAGACCAAAAGGCATAAAACCATTCTCATAATGGCCATATCAATTTATGAAAGCTGTTTTGCGAATATCCTCCTTCTTGACCAGCAATTGATGATATCCTATCCTAAAGTCATTCTTAGAGAACCATTGTGCTCCCCTAAAATAGAAAAACAAATCATCAATGTGTGGAAGTGGATATCATTTCATTATTGTAACCTGATTAAGTCTATGATAAACCACATAGAGCTGTAAGGTTCCATCCCCCATTTTAACAAAAAAAAATGTGATTCCCACGGGGATATTCTAGGCCAAATAAAACATTTGTGTTCTAAATTTATCAAAATCAGCATTAATTACAACAATTATGTTGGTGCCATTTAGTAAGATGGAAGTGGGATATGATTTTTCCCCAAAAGGAGATGAGTCATAAACTTCACTTCTCTCATAGGCGGCATCCCTGATAATTCTTTGGTAAATACATCCATAAACTAATCCACAGTTTTCGGAAGAACACTGTGCTCAACACTTTCCACTGATACCAATGAAAAAACCTGTAACTGATACAAGATCATGACAACAGCTAGTGCCAACAAATCTGTTTTACCCACCGTTTCACTCACCCCCCTTAAAGAGATGTCTAATTCCATCCTCTATCATAAAACCATTGTTTTGTGCATAGAAATCGATGTGGGCCCTAAACATCACCAACTAATCCACTCCCAGGATTATTTCATAAGAATCCATCTCAACAACTGAAAAATCCCACATCAATTAAATGGAATCCACAACTAGGAAACATGCTCTGGAGAGGAAATCCGAACACTATTTTTAACCTAGAAGAGTTTCTAATTTAAAAACATAAGTCTTTATTTCTTCCTAGAGAACAAATAAATCAAAGAAGTTGGAACCAAAAAAAGAATGTGATTCACCCATATCAAATAAATCTTGCATCAACATGGAATTAAAAAGGACCATACCTCGCACCATGGATGGTCCCAACTGATCGTCTATCATAGCCTGTTCAGCCCCCAAAAACTACTTTAATTCCATTCTCTTCTATTTATTACCTTACTGAGGTGTCATGGTATTTCCAGAATCACCATGACCAACTTTACCCTTTTTTCTAAGGGTCATGCTACTGTTCCTGTCCCGTCGAGGCATAAGACCCTATCGACCCCTGAGGAATGTCACAGAAACCCAGCCATAGAGCATTCTGACAATACCATTGCAGATTCACTATCTGATACAATTATGAAATGCTCATGTTTTTTCTATTAAATTCCACATGATGTGGCTCATAGAACCACACTAAAAACATTCTTTCTTACTCAGAGGCCTCAGAAGAATATTCACTGATCCTACCATCAAATTCTGAGCCATACTCCCACCATGGAAATAAGTATCCCTCTTCCTCTTAAACCCAGCATCTGAGTTCCCACAATTCCCCATGGGTACCAAAATTCTTCCCCCACCTGTAACCCTCAAAATATTCCTCTCATCCACTATTTCTCTATTCAGAATTTCTTTGTAACCATTTATAAACCACACATTTATCGTGGAATGTATTTCCTACCTCAATGAAGCTTCAAAAATTCATTCCTTCAACGATGTACTACCTACCACCACATGTGAAAACCACACTAAGTTCATAAAAATATCCAAATATCCCACTAATGAATGTTTTTGCTACCTTAAATGAAGGAATACCATTGTACACTGATTTCTAAACATATAATGGTAGAATTATTTGTTACAAAATTCCAAAAAACCCTCCCATGTCACACCTTGTTCCATCCTTGCTTAGACCACCAGATCCCACCAATAAAGGAAAATATATTCCAACATGTATGTGGATAACTTCACATTCAGCTCTTTCAGAGTTCTAAATAAGTCAAGTATCCCATTCAATCTGTTCAGCCACCCTTCTGCCCTTTCTGGCTCCAAATCACCCATAAACATGGGTGGATTCTGCCATTGAAACTGAACTGCATGATCCAAATTCTTTGGATCATCCTCTTTATCTGTACATTACATATCTTGTAAAGATTAAAATCTATACTTCACTAGCTACTGGTTCCCCTGAGGCTCATGTGAAACCACATTTTCAGCAGCTTCCTCCGGTTGGTCTGTATGATGCCTACCAGATGCCATTTCTATCAACATAGAAACAACCATAAGTCCCTCTACCTTATCAAGATAGGGTATATGATTTTCAAATTTCATTACATAATAACTATCATGAACAGAATTTTCAAAAACCTCACATTTCCCATATAACACTATTTTGAAAAATCCACCCTATTTTGATATTCAACCCATTTTCAAAAAACCACGAGGTTCCATGTTTCAAATCCTTCCGTTATGAACCCGAAATCATTTTTTTCAAAATCCACACATTCATATCACACCATAGATCATTATACCCCAACGAAATATGAATCCTAGTGGGATTTCATTTCTACCATATATTCAAAGATAATCTCATTGTCTACTCCCACAACAATGAGATTTCTATTTTCTATTAGTGTCTCTGAAACACTTATGTACCCAACTCCCTAGTAACTTGGTGTTTATCATAAAAGTGTTATCTAAATCCTTTTATTAGATAAATTCCATGTTTGGAAAATTCTATGACTTTCTAACATCACGAAACAAGGATTAGACCAAGAACGTATGTCAACACCCAGACTAATAGTCAAAACCAAAGGACCGAATAGCTTCTCTCACATGAAAGCCATGGACCGAACACACTGATAAAACTTGTTACATCCCACACCATATCATTGTCTTAAAAAGGATGTGGAATACTACTTGGACTTAAACGATGTTCTCAAGGTGCCAAAGGATTTCAATAAATACCGTGGTCTTCAAGAATAATTGGTGGAATGATTTTCCATTATTAAAAAAATCAAACAACAAAACAATCCACTAACAACAAACTACATGATGCATGTCAACCAAACAACCCAACCCATGCATTACCAATGGTCAAAAAAAAATGACCAAGCACATCCATACAATTACCAATGACCAATAAAACCAAACCAAAATAATACAACTATCAGAGTATTTTTGCGAAATACTAAACTAAATGACTCCAAAATAACTTGGACACCATCCATAGCTCCACACCAAGATCCATGATCCAAGCACCACAACATAACCAAAGCATCATGACAAATCACTAGAAAACTGAGATGATTTACCCTTACCTGTGTCCCAGAATAAAACATCTCTAAAAGCGCCCATGTGACAAAGAAGGGGATGTGTAAAAATACTAAGTAGGGTTTTCCCAAATTATTTCCCCAAACACACTTCTAGGATAAAACAATTAGCACATTTATATAAAATAAATTTTTAAAAAAATTAAAAAATGTAACTATTACCACAGGTCAAACATACCCTTACCAAGATCATTCAAATAAGGGGAATCCACAACTACGGTACAGACCATAGAACCATCACACATTAGCCCAAAAAAATCAATTTGAAAAGAAACACACAATAACCAATCAACTATTGGGTAACTTCCCATACAAACCCATTTACATCATTCCCAAAATAGTAGTACATCCCGCCCACTTATCCTTTGACAGTGGACCTTCCATCCAAAATCCATCCAGTTTTTATAGTGGTACTCCCCACCTATTTTTCATCATTCCAACCATAAACTTAACATGCCCAACCCAAAACCAAGCACATAGCACACCAAAGCAACAAAAACATTCCAATAAACAATTCATGATCTAATGATCTCTTGAAGCATCATCCATGTCATATCACATTACCATAAAGCAATCCCTTTTATTGAAATTCATTTTGTCAAACCATTTCCATTAAACAACCCAAGCAATCAATTTTAAAATCAACATTTTAAAATCCAACAACATGAAAATTTCACCGAAAATCCCATTTTCCACCAAAAGTCCCCATAACATTACAAAAGGGATTTATAGCCAGTTTCAAAAAACAAAATCAGAATTAATATTAAGAAATAAAATTTAATTGTAACCAAACCACCAGTTATAACAAAGTGGAGTCGATAGAGAATCTAACCCCCCGAGATTTTATGAAAATTATTCTTTTTAATTTAATTAATGTCTTGTGTTATACGCTACACCAAAAGGAGATTTCACAACACACATCTGTGACCTGGCTTGACTTACACACAATCGCAACCTTCCACGATTGCGTGTGTTGTACGCAACACCAAGTTTCACTAAACAACAATATGCTATTAAAATATTATTAAAACTAGACGTTATGAATAGTAATAACCACTTTTTGAAATTTTGTAATTTCTATTTTTCAAAATGGACTTCATTTTTGGATTCGGAATATCGAAATTAGCTTAGGGTGAAATTTTGGTGATTTTCGGATAACTTTCATATTTTGATGAATAGTGAAAATTACTAAATTTTAATTAAAAACAACTTTTTCAATCAAAATAATTAATAGTGATAAATTATTAATTTTAGTGGTTTTAAAGTATATTTAGAATATATTTTTACAATTTAATAAAATTTTGGTCATTGGATGTAATTTCACATTTAAACCAGTTATAAACAACTGTCAATCTTTTGATAGTTATTATCTCTAAAAAACACGCCTTTTGTTTTGACGATGGGAATTAATTTTTAAATTAATTAATGCAACTGATATGTTTTGAATTTGGTAAAATATAAATCATTTTTCAGTTCATAATATCAAATATAGCTTAGGCCTAATTTTTGGTATTTTTATGAAAACTTTCAATTTTTGATGAATAGTGAAACCACTAAGTAGTAGTTAAAAAAACTGAATTTTTCATAAAACATAATTTTACTGCTTCTGTGAGTGGAATTTCAAAAATCCGAGAGACACGGTTGATGTCAGTAAGTACAATGTGGTTCAATGAGATGAAAATAATTTTTTGGTGAATAGTAACTTTTTACTTTTTTTACCACGGTTAAAAGTAAATAGGGTAATTAAGGGTAAAAATGATATTATTATTACCCAAACACATGTCGAAATTATATTAGACAAGTGTAATTCGACCAAAAACAAGCTTAGGAATAATATATGACCATTTAGGCCCACTTGGATTAGATTATGACATTTATTATTAATTTATTTAAAGAAGGGTTAAAAGAGTTAAAATCAAAGTTTATTTACTAAAACATTTTTAATATGGGGATATACATAAGATAAATTCTACTATAAATATTAATTAGAAATATAAAACAATTTACTAAATAATTGTATTTTATTTTTAATTTTTAGACATTAAATAATTTAATTTATTTATGACACAACGATGATGCAGTAATTATCTTATTAATGAAATATTGACATAATTGATCTTATAAATACCCAAATAAATATAATATGAGACTTTTTATGAATTCAACTAATTTTCTAGGTTAATATGACATGTTAGTATTGATTTAAGTTACTTTTTTCGAACTTATCATTCTGTAATAATTTTCACAAAAATCAATTACTAAATAGTGTCAAAATTGACATAAAATAGTTTTTAAAAAAAATATTATATTATTAATTGTTATTTTATTACTAAAAATCTAATGTTCGTCCAAAGGACTTAGATAAGGTTATATATATTAATAATAAACATCTTGGGGTTCGTTTGGCTTCTTATAGTATGTTTATTAACCTTATAGTGTAAGAACACAAGAAGACACGGTAAAAGTAAAATTATTTAACTTAATGTTAAATCTAAATGATAAGGTTAAAATAGGGACCTAAACTTGTCTAAATTCTATTGGATGAAAGGCTTTCGACCCATCCCCACCTTAGCCTCAAAATAAATCAATTTGGAGCTATTTAAAACCGAACATGACTTTATAATAAAATAATATTTTTAGTTATTCCAAAGGTGCCCTTCCCCTCCCTTATAAAAGGGCACCTCCTCCCTCTCTTCCTCACACAACTTTGAACCTTCAAGCTCGTCCAACCCCTGCCAAATTATCTTCTCCACTTCCCTAGAAACATCCTAGAGGTTCTGTTCTTCCTCAAAGACCAATTTTAGTTCCCTAAGAGGAGGTCTCAAAGAGGCGCTTCAAAGAAGAGGTAATTTCTGTTACCGATTCTTTCACCTTTATTTCTTCTTCCACTTATTCTTCTTAGTTTGTTTCATTATAAAGTAATAACATCTGTATCACTCATATACTGATATGTTATTATAAGTATTAAACAATCCTATTTCACCATCTATCCATCCTACAGAAAATGAAATCACCGCGCATGCGTACGTACGGAATACCGTCTCCACGCCGTGGTGAAATCTATTTTCCACCACCACCTTACTTGGATGGGTATAATGGTGTAAATAATAACTATATATTATTATTTTAAAGTGATATTGATTCTGAAATAGTATACATAAACTCCAATACAGTCCCACAATCATGAGAACGATATCATCGCTCGTGCGTACGTACGGACTACCGTCTCCACGACGCGATGAGATTCATTCTCCACTTTAACCATTCATGAATGATTATAAAGTATATATAATAAGTAATCATGAAATATATGACATAATAAATATACTGGATTTATGTGTAAATATATTTATGTCATCCACTTAATTCCTCTCAACTCAATAAGGAAACAAAAACAGTGTTCATGCGTACGTACGGCCTACCGTCTCCATGAACGGTGTATTTCTTTACATTTACTGATTTATTATATATATGTATATTCTAAATAAATATATATATATAAATCATGTTTTATATTCTGGAATTAAGTAATCATGATCTAATTAATCATATGAATAATTACAAGTCAAAACACGGACGACAAATGAAACAATTTTACCCAAAACACTCTTTAACATGGAATTTACAAAAGAACAGGTAATATAAAGTCATAAGTGAACCATATATGATATCATAACAATGAATAAGATTCTTTAATAAGTCAATGACATTATTTAAATCATTATACAGGAGGTTCAGACACTTACGAAGAAAATCGGACCTAAGGTAAGGGATATATCACAATCTCATTTTTATCCGAGATTGTTTATACTTTGGTATTTACTGGGGTATATTTTATCATTCACATCCATGTTTTCTCAATATGTAATATTATTTTCATCCACCTAAAATTGTTTAAATCCAATTTTACCCTTCGATGTGTTTTTATTAAAGGATATGAAATGAATCTTTTGTCGTTTTTCGTACGAGGTACTTTTTGACTTTTCCGACAAAAGTACGAAGAATGTTTTTCTTAACTTATACTGAATGAATTGATTTTTAAAACATTATTTCCAAGAAGCATCCTTTACAAGTTTTCAATTTTATTTTTAATCAACTTATTTTAAAATTTTATGACATGTTAAGAAAGGAAAAGTGTTTTTGAAGTATAAAAGATATTTTCCTCAAGAATGGAGTTAAAGTGTTTTATCAAAATCATTTTCCATCTAATATAATAAAAGGGTACTGTTTTTATCCCTATTATTACATTGATTTGATTATGTTGTGATGGAATTATTTTTATGATTTCCTTTATCTTATATGAATTGTTTTATGATGTCATGATGTTTAAGATTCCCATTTTTATTACATGGGTTATGAAATGATGTATGATTTATGATTTGGTGGCACACATAAGAATGGTTTCATTATGAGATGGGTGAGACCTATATCTCCCTCCAATGCATTGGGTAATGATTTTATATCTCATGAGATAGACATGGCTGGAATGGTAGGTTATACCGGTACAGTGAAACATGACTGAAACGAGGGTGACTCGGTTCAGAAAGGGACTTTGTCCACTAAGATAGTCTTGGAAATGAGTCTTAACTAACAAGAAATGATTCTCTATAATTATGTGTGCATGCCACAAAGTTTAATGTTTTAAGTTATGATTATCGTGATTACATTTCACTTCCATGAGTTATCCCCGGTTATGAAATTATGATCTCTTTTACAGGTTAAGATTTCCAAAATTTTTGTGCTTATGTATATTATGTGATTGATATTTCTTTTGTTTACCCTTATTGAGCATTTGAGCTCACCCTTTTATGTTTACTTTTCCCCAGGATATAAAGAAAGGTTTTAGGTATATAAAAAATGAAGATCTTTACGGGAGATGTTGAAGATCATTTACCAGGATTAGAAGATTATATTCCGAGTTTCCAAAGACACTAAACTATTACGATCCATGTGTGTGTGTTTTTGTTATGTACTAAGTATTATGCAAAAGTAATGTAATGTCAATGTACGTCAAGATTTGGGTCTTTACAGTTGGTATTAGAGGAAAGGTTTTGTCAACCTTTGGAAACTAGGATGCGAATACGTTAGTGAGATCCCTAGAGATATTTCTAAGGTATGTCTAGGGATGTCTCTTAGGTTAAGTATACGTATAGGATATAGTCCTAGAATTGCGCTAAGGATCTTATAATTTAACCTAAGATGTTAGATATTGAGGATTCTCCACCATTACTATGTAGTTTTCTCTAGCATGATTTTTCCTCTCACAGAATTTTTTTTGTGTTTTATTTAATGGAGGGAACCAAAAGGAATTCAGTTAATATTGAATCCAATGGACAAATTGGTGACTATGAGAAAAAAAATTGTGTAATTCCTAGAGAGAAAGATATTGTGATTATGCCGAATCAGTCATCGCGATATATGATTAACAAGGTGAAATTCAGTGGTATGCCTAATTCGTCAAAGAAGAGGAAGATAGACTATTATTCATGTTCACATGTTGAGGAGCATAAAGAAAGGAAGATTGAGATTTCTAAAGAAGGGAAGAAGAACCTTGAGGAATACCTCAAATGGAGGGACCGATGTTATCTGTGTGGAGAAAAGGGTCATAGAGTGACAGACTATTATGGAGTTCAATGTCTTATTTGTGGAGAACATGGGCATTACCCAACTCAATGACCTGACCTAAAAAGTTACTTCTAAATCAAGAAAGGGCTTATTCCTGGAAAATCATTAAAGTGGATGGACTGAAGTGTTTATGTATTGGTATTCAAGAATAATGTTGTTGAGGTACTTTTATGGTGTATTGGAATATTTATGTATTGGTCTATTATGGTTTTCAATAATTTTAAGGTACCGGAAACCATGAAAAGTGATTCAAATATTTTTTAAAGTAGATGATATGCGCATAATGAAGGGATAAGGAGAAAATGAAATGTTTGACAGTATTCATTAGCTCATGATTGATATAAGGACTAAGTGATATCATGGTTTGAGTATATAGAATTTTGAGGATTTTGAGATGTGGAAGGTGTTAACTTTTAACTACATTCATGTTTTCACTAAGGTTCAATGGGTATTCAAGAGAATACATGATTAAGGACTTTGAATGATTGGAATGTGACCAACAAGATATATCTTATGATATATGGGGGATAAATGACGGCATTCACATTATTGTTCTGTGACATTTCAAGTAATAATTTTCTTTATACTATGAGCTTGGACCGAAGTATTTTAGATAATCCTAAAGATTAGAATTGATTATGTTGTACATAAGTTAGGATAAAATGATTTTCGATATTATTGATGGGATGTTATAGTAATATAGCTTTAGAAAAAGGACAACCTGCAGGATGGGCGACAACCCATCGCGTCGGACAAGGCTGTGGGAATCGAACCCACAACCGAAGTGCGACTGGCCTTTATCGCCTACCACTGGCCTATAGGAAGTCCCTGTTTAGTAGAAACTAGTTTTATTATATCAAGCAGTATGGTATATGAATTATAAGTTCATTTTTGGAACCATATACGATTAACCATAAGATGGACTTATAACTTTTGCTAACCTTTTTTCTGAAAGAGATGGAGTGACCCATCATTCTATCACATGATCTGATAACACATCATTTATGACAAATTAAACTTCATTTCTTTAAGAGATGAATTGGAAATTGTCCAAATAACGACAAACGGTGAGACTATACCAAAATCACGAACGTATTTCTTCTAATTCCAATTTCATCAACTTTAGGGAAATGATCTTGAAAACCAAAAATGTTTTCTTAGTGATCTTATATCTGATGAATCAGATGGTACCTTAGATCGTCACAAAATTATGGCTTTGTGATTGCTAGCTTTTCCCTAGCCATGTTCTCTACCACTCTCCATCAGAACATGATGGTTAGATTTCTCTTCCATATCCATATTTTCAGCTATGTGGAAACCCAGTGATTAGTTTATTTGGGTAACTGTTACATTTCATACTTTTGTTTTTAAAGATGGGTTTTGGTATTCCTTTTTACGATGTGGGTTTTTATTAAAGAAACATTCGAGTAGTAAACCATTTATAACCCCGATGAATTTCTAGGGTGAAATTCATTTTAAGGGGGGTAGAATGTAACCCCCCGAGATTTTATGAAAAATATTCTTTTTAATTTCATTAATGTCTTGTGTTATACGCTACAAAAAAAGGATCTTTCACAACACACATCAGTGACCTGACTTGAATTACACGCAATTGCGACCTTCCACGATAGCGTGTGTTGTACGTAACACCAAGTTTCGCTAAACAATGATATGCTATTAAAATATTATTAAAACTAGACGTTATGAATAGTAATAACCACTTTTTGAAATTTTGTAATTTCTATTTTTCAAAATGGACTTCATTTTTGGATTTGGAATATCCAAATTAGCTTAGGGTGAAATTTTGGTGATTTTCGGATAACTTTCATATTTTGATGAATAGTGAAAATTACTAAATTTTAATTAAAAACAACTTTTTCAATCGAAATAATTAATAGTGATAAATTAATAATTTGAGCGGTTTTAATGTATATTTAGAATATATTTTTACAATTTAATACAATGTTGGTCATTGGATGTAATTTCACATTTAAACCAGTTATAAACAAGTGTCAATCTTTTGATAGTTATTATCTCTCAAAAACACGCCTTTTGTTTTGACGAAGAGGATTAATTTTTAAATTAATTAATGCAACTAATATTTTTTGAATTTGGTAAAATAGAAATAATTTTTGAGTTCATAATATCAAATATAGCTTAGGCCTAATTTTTGGTATTTTTCTGAAAACTTTCAATTTTTGATGAATAGTGAAACCACTATGTGGTAGTTAAAAAAACTGAATTTTTCATAAAACATAATTTTACCGCTTCTGTGAGTGGAATTTCAAAAATCCGAGAGACACGGATGATGTCAATAAGTACAATGTGGTTCAATGAGATGAAAATAATTTTTTGGTGAATAGTAACTTTTTACTTTTTTTACCACGGTTATAAGTAAATAGGGTAATTAAGGGTAAAAATGATATTATTATTACCCTAACACATGTCCAAATTCTATTGGATAAGTGTAATTCGACCAAAAACAAGCTTAGGAATAATATATGACCATTTAGGCCCACTTGGATTAGATTAGGACATTTATTATTAATTTATTTAAAGAAGGGTTAAAAGAGTTAAAATCGAAGTTTATTTACTAAAACATTTTTAATATTGGGTTATACATAAGATAAATTCGACTATAAATATTAATTAGAAATATAAAAATCTTTCCTACATAATTGTATTTTATTTGTAATTTTTAGACATTGAATAATTTAATTTATTTATGACACAACGATGATGCAGTAATTATCTTATTAATGAAATATTGACATAATTGATGTTATAAATACCCAAATAAATATAATTTGAGACTTTTTATGAATTCAACTAATTATATAGGTTAATATGACATTTTAGTATTGATTTAAGTAACTTTGTTCGAACTTATCATTCTGTTATGATTTTCATAAAAATAAATTACTAAATAGTGTCAAAATTGACATAAAATAGTTTTTAAAACAAATATTATATTATTAATTGTTATTTTATTCCTAAAAATCTAAGGTTCGTCCAAATGACTTAGATAAGGTTATATATATTAATAATAAACAACTTGGGGTTCGTTTGGCTTCTTATAGTAAGTTTATTAACCTTATAGTTTAAGAACACAAGAAGACACGGTAAAAGTAAAATTATTTAACTTAATGTTAAATCTAAATGATAAGGTTAAAATAGGAACCTAAACTTGTCTAAATTATATTGGATGAGAGTATTTAGACCCATCCCCACCATAGCCTCTAAATAAATCAATTTGGAGCTATTTAAAACCGAACTTGACTTTATAATAAAATAATATTTTTAGTTATTCCAAAGGTGCCCCTCTCCTCCCTTATAAAAGGGAACCTCCTCCCTCTCTTCCTCACACAACATTGAGCCTTCAAGCTCGGCCAAACCCTGAAAAATTCTCTTCTCCACTTCCCTAGAAACATCCTAGAGGTTCTGGTATTCCTCGAAGACCAATTTTAGTGCCCTAAGAGGAGGTCTCAAAGAGGCGCTTCAAAGAAGAGGTAATTTCCGTTACCGATTCTTTCACCTTTATTTCTTCTTCCACTTCTTCTTCTTAGGTTGTTTCATTATGAAGTAATAACATCAGAATCAATCATATACTGATATGTTATTATAGGTATGAAACAATCCTATTTCACCATCTATCCATCCTACGGAAAACGAAATCACTGCGCGTGCGTACGTACCGAATACCGTCTCCACGCCGTGGTGGAATCTATTTTCCACCACCAACTTACTTGGATGGGTATAATGGTGTAAATAATAACTATATATAATAATTTTAAATTTATATTTATTCTTAAATAGTATACATAAACTCCAATACAGTCCCACGATAATGAGAACGATATCATCGCTCGTGCGTACGTACGGACTACCGTCTCCACGATGCGATGAGATTCATTCTCCACTTTAACCATTCATGAATGATTATAAATTATATATAATAAGTAATCATGAAATATATGAAATAATAAATATACTGGATATATTTGTATATATATGTATTTCATCTACTTAATTCCGCTCAACTCAATAAGGAAACGAAAACAACGTTCATGCGTACGTACGGCCTACCGTCTCCGTGAACGGTGTATTTCGTTACATTTACTAATTTATTATATATATGTATATTATGAATATATATATATATAAATCATTTTTTATATTATGGAATTATGTAATCATGATCTAAGTAATCATATGAATAATTACAAGTCAAAACACGGACAACAAATGAAACAATTTTACCAAAAACGCTCTTTAACATGGAATTTACAAAAGAACGGGTAATATAAAGTCATATGTGAACCATATATGATATCATAACAATGAATATGATTCTTTAATAAGTCAATGACATTATTTAAATCATTATACAGGAGGTTCAGACACTTACGAAGCAAATCGGACCTAAAGTAAGTGAAATATCACAATCTCATTTTTATCCGAGATTGTTTATACTTTTGTATTTACTGGGGTATATTTTATCATCCACATCCATGTTTTCTCAATATGTAATAATATTTCCATCCATCTAAATTTTTTTAAATCCAATTTTACCCTTCGATGAGTTTTTAGTAAAGGATATGAAAGGAATCTTTTGTCGTTTTTCGTACGAGGTACTTTTTTACTTTTCCAACAAAAGTACGAAAAATGTTTTTTTAACTTATACGGCATGAATGGATTTTTAAAACATTATTTCCAAGAAGCTTACTTTACAAGTTTTCATGTTTATTTTTAATCAACTTATTTTAAAATTTTATGACATGTTAAGAAAGGAAAAGTGTTTTTGAAGTATAAAGGATATTTACCTCAAGAATGCAGTTCAAGTGTATTATCAAAATTATTTTCCATCTAAGATAATAAAAGGGTTCTGTTTTTATCCCTATTATTACATTGATTTGATTATGTTGTAATGGAATTATTTTTATGAATTCCTTTATCTTATATGAATTGTTTTATGATGTCATGATGTTTAAGATTCCCATTTTTATTACATGGGTTATGCAATGATGTATGATTTATGATTTGGTGGCCCACATAAGAATGGTTTCATTATGAGATGGGTGGGACCTATATCTCCCTCCAATGCATTGGGTAATGATTTTATATCTCATGAGATAGACATGGCTGGAATGGTAGGTTATACCGGTTCAGTGAAACATGACTGAAACGAGGGTGACTCGGTTCAGAAAGGGACTTTGTCCACTAAGATAGTCTTGACAATGAGTCTTGACAAACAAGAAATGATTCTCTATGATTATGTGCGCATGCCACAAAGTTTAATGTTTTATGTTATGATTATTGTTATTACATTTCACTGCCATGAGTTATCCCAGGTTATGAAATTATGATCTCTTTTACAGGTTAAGATTTTAAAAATTTATGTGCTTATGTATATGATGTGATTGATATTTCTTTTGTTTACCCTTACTGAGAATTTGAGCTCGCCCTTTTATGTTTACTTTTCCCCAGGATATAAAGAAAAGTTTTAGGTATAAAAAAAGGAAGATATTTATGGGAGATGTTGAAGATCTTTCACCAGAATTTGAAGATTATATTCCGAGTTTCCAAAGACACAAAACTATTACAATCCTTGTGTGTGTGTTTTTTTATATACTAAGTATTCCGCAAAAGTAATGTAATGTCAATGTACGTCAAGCTTCGGGTCTTTACAGAGAAGCCACCTACCATTAGGGTTCCATCAAAATCGACCCACAAGAAATCACACCCCATATCCGGGAATGTGATCCAGTAAAACCACTCTATATATCCTTACCTATCATGAATAACCCTTAAAATCAACACCCAAGGCATAAAAATGCTAGAACTACTCACAATGATTGTATATCTTGAAAACCAAGAGAGTGGGAATAGTAGATGTAGAGAAAACCAGAAAGAACTAAGCGAGGATACTTATCGGAGAAGAATCAGCTCAACCACACTAAGAAAACATTTCGATTTGCTTTCAATACAAGTGGTAGAGACCCTCTTATCCTTTAGAAGAAAAAATTAAAGGTGAGGCTCGAATGGGAGGTATACTAGGTTATTTTAGGTCAATCCCAACTAATCATGGATTTTTTAAAATCCATTTTTATGAGCCACATGTTTAATTAGCAAGGTTAAAAAAACAGCATGCTAACTGTGCTCCTCCTGCTGCCTGGAATGGGAAAATCGCATGACCCACTCTGCATGGTTAGGAAAACTGTGATCAATTCGTTTGTATACCTTTCCCACATGGTTCCTCTCTCACAATTTCTACAAATCATGCTCCAATCGTGCGACCATAGAAATCCATCCAAAGTTTCCCAAAACCATTCAAAACTCCCCCAAACTCATCCAAAATCATGCCAAGATCTTTAAAAAAAGATAAAACGAAAAAAAAAGAAAAAAAGGCAACATACATCAAACAAGGGGTGCTACACCAACCCTATGAGTGAGACCTTTAAAAAAAATATAAAAGTAGGTTTTTGTTAATTTTCCTTATATTTTATTTATTTTACATAAAAACCAAACCACAAATTTTTTTTACTTTATTGTAAATAGTACAAAAAAAGTTAAATAATATGTAGTGATCTAACCATAAATCCTTTATAGATGACCATGTTCTACCATTGTGCAGTACTAGGAGTAAAATAGATATTATTTTGTACCACCCCATGATAGTTGAGTCACTCATATATAGTTGAAACACATTTTTAGGAACACAATGACATATTTTTTCACCATTATGGATCTAAGCATGATATAGTGTCTAGATAACCATGTCATGCTTATATTTAAATGATTTTTTGTATTATTTTATATGATGAAAATTTTAATTTTTAATACAGGGTAGCAATGAGATGGTCACACTATTTTAGAGTAGAACCCATACAGACAATGGTGTAGTGGAGTGACCATGATGTAGTGCCTAGGAAAAATACAATTTAGTGTTTTATAAACTAATATTCATATGATATTTTCATCACTAGATTTTTCTCTGATAGAACTGATGAGATTTATGAGACATCATAATGGATTATTATTATGGACTAATGTATGAAATTTATTGTAATATAGCCCAAGATAAGAATCTAAAATATGAATAAAAAACATAAAATCACATACCTGACTATCTAATTTTTTGATATTCATATTTAGTTATTTGATGAAGTTATCTTAGGAAAAACCAATGAGTTCATTACTAAAATATTATACATTATCCACTAGAATCATTAAATTATTTGATATTAACTAATCCCTATAATAAAATCATAACATATCCACCTTGAGGGAAAATATATCGAACATGATTAGGTATAGTTTCAACCAAAAAATGATCAATATCATGGTAACAAATGAGGTCTACGAAACTCTATTTATAAACCTCTTTCATTGAATTAAAGATATTATAAGATTTTTATTGTTTAAAATTTTATGAATTGAAAAAAAATTTGGTTTTTATTTTATTTATTTATTTTATTATTTTAATTCTTTAATAAAAAAATATTTCATCTATAAATTATCTTGTTATGTGTCAACATGGTGGAAGTAACATGATAATTTGTACAGTAAATTTTATATACTGATATTATATATCAATCTACATGGGATTATTAATGTAGGACCATGAACTATAGAAATAAGCACACCATGGTGTGATGAAATTCCCCTATAATGGTTGGTGATTTAGTGTACAATACTTCAATAATATTGCCACTTAAACTAGGGTTTTAAAATCCACAAACCCACACTACAAAATTAGTTTATAAAACATAACTCCCCATTACTGTCTTTGATACCAATAAAAATGCCTAAATTTAAACTCTTTAAAATATATAACATCAAAATAAAATATAATATCAATTACATACATAGTGATTATTTAGTTTTAGTGATTTATATAATTGGAAGAAAATATTACATAACTACATCGTTATATAAATAAATGGTTCATAAAAATCAACATCATCTCGAACTATATTATTTACATATAGTAATCATCTTAGGAATAAAAAATGCATAACCTTTCTTCCCAACCGATGAAAAATGATACATGATAAGGGTGAAATCGAATTATTAGTAAGGGAAAACATAATCATTAACAATTTAATGTCATCAGCGAGAAAAAGACGAGAATATGGGTGTTATGAAATAATAAAAGTGAATGAGCACAAATTAAGAGAATTAATACTCCATAAAACATGTATATAAATAATGAAACTTGTTATAGACCTTTAACATATAATAAGAGTCGTATAATCCAAAAATCAATATCTATCTGAAAAATTCCTTTAGAAAATGATATAATAGAAATTTATGAAATCATAAATAAAAATATTGGTTAACATTGAACATAATTTTCATATTTCTCTTAGAATCACTCATATAATTGGAATAATATACTAGCTAAATTATAATAATTTATTAGGAGAAACTTATAATTTGTTTACTATGTCATTTTAAATAATGATTTGGGGAGCTATATTGGTCCCACATATCATAGTAATATATGTAAGGCCCAATAATTAATAGAAACAATTGTCACTAACTAAAACATAATCATAACACATGAAATATTAAATTATTAATATTACAACAAACACTATTTTTTTTAAGATTGATTTACCCATGGAAGATTAATAGGTAACATGAATATATCTTTGAAACAATCATAATACATCCAATGAAATAATAATGATGGTATCAATACAATATATCCCAATTTATTCACATGTAATATCAATGGTTTATGTTATCAATGAATATAAAATCCATTAATAGGGCATTAAAAACATTCCTGAGGAAAATATATTTTAAAATTTTAAAATCACAATTAAAAACTAATTTCTTTAAGATATTAGAAAAAAAGTTAATTAAAAATAACATTGGAATCATTCAAAGGAATATTCAATGAAATAATTTTCATTATGGAAAAAAAATATTGTTACACCGTGTGAGATAAAAAACATTCCTTTCAATTGTTGGTAAAGAAAGTCAAAATGTATTGTATAAAAAATGTAAATAGGATTACTTTTTATAAAATGTGTAATTAGATTAAAATATACCTGATATAATCCTGATGAATTAATATATGTGTAAATAAAAAAATTCTAGATATATATTTATAAAAAATTAATTTTGAGTGAATTATTTCATATCCAATATAAGAAACAAGATTATTTTTAATTACAAAAAACATTTTTGATGTCACTTTAATAAAAAATAGAGGAAGTGGAAATTATACATGGAAAGGAAATTCATAAGAATAATTGAATATAATATATATAATAAAATAAAATAAGTTCATATGATTTCCCCAAATTATCCTTGAACATACATAATCTAATAAAGAAATAATATGATAACATAAAGCCTTTACTATTTTGTAAAATTCACATAAAATATAATGAATATAAAAATCATGATTTGGATCTAAAAAATACATCTAATTTCGTGAATGGATATAGAAAATTATCTTCATGATGAATAAAGTTCACCGTATGAATAAATCATGGTTCATGATAAGAATCTTGTCATAGGAAAATGAGATTGAGACAATAAAATCCCTTACAATGGTAATAACTTTGAAGAAATAATTAATATATTAGGTGATTAAGTTTTAAAAAATTAAATACAATAATAAATGTTTAAATACCACATAGAACTATCAATTTCCATTTCACATATAATCGTGGCATAGCATAATCCTTGAATTAGTGGTATAACACATCGAATAAAAATTGTGATAAGTAACATCTTACCACTTGGTAACATTAAAAAAAATACCTATATATTAAGTGAATTGAATTGAAACTATAAGTACCGAAAAGTATTTTTATTCATTATATAACATTTAAAATTTAATTATACAAAAATATAAAATAAATATGTGTATAACATATAAATAATCCTCGATAAAGGGAAATTTAGTCAAAATCACTTACCATGAGACCCAACTTTCTATTTCTGTCCTTTATGACCTATTTAATCAAAATTTATAAATTATTTACTTTATTAAAAAGATTTATTACTTTAAGTCACTTATCATTAAACAATCTATTTAATTTATAAAATGAAAAATTTAATTACTTATTAGGTTAAGTACACTTTGAGAGTTTTGTGGATGCATGATCCGTATATTCAAAATGACTTCTCTAGGTTGACCTTGGTCAAAGTGTCATTATTCCATAATCTAAATAATAATACTAATCATGTAATAATATATTTTATATATTAATTATACTTTAATAAAACATGATATGTAATTATGGAAAATGAATTATGTTACAATCATGGAGATGGTAAGTCGTATGTATATACGAGTAACATTTTCATTTTTCATTTTTTGTGAGTGAAAGAAGTTAAGTATTATTTTATCATTAAAAATTTATTAATATAACATAAATATTTAATTAAATCTATAAATTAAATTATATATACATTCATTTGATTCGGTGTTGAAAAATGAGTCACATTGATTCATAGTGGTAGTAAACTACACGTACACAATAATGAAATTGTTATTTTTCGATGGATAGAATAGTAAAATATTAGATTATATAATGTCTTTATACAATTATAATCATGTAATAAATTATATATATAAATATATAAGTATATATATATTAAGGCTATCATTATAGCATGTTGTGAGAGGGCTGATGGAAAATGAACAACATCAGTATTTGAGGTTGTACTCCACTGTATCAAAAAATTTATATACAACATAAAACAATTAAAGGTATATTTGCACATATTATTTGCATAACATAGTCAGTGTATTAGTGGAATATATCAATGGATAAAAATTGAGTTAAGAAACTCCATACCAATTCGTAACATCGACATAAAATCCCTTTGGATGAAGAAAAATAAATTCTATATTAAAAAAATAATGTTTGAAGTATTCATGATATGCCATTTTATATATATGTATATACATTATATAAATGTAAATAAGTCTACCACTTTACAACAAGACTCAATGAAGGGAAATTAAGATGAGATCCCTTACCTCGAGTCCCAAACTTTTATGTATGTACATCAAAATCTATATAATAAACATATATAAATTATGTTATTTCATATTATGTTTTTACATAATTATTACCTTATCATTAAAACATATATTTATTTTATTTTATTTACATATATAATTGATTAATCAGTTATCTCTACTTCAGGTGTTTTGAGGATTTTTGATTCATAACATCAAAATGAATATGGTATGTTGACTGTGGTTAAAGTGATTCTTGTTACATGATATCAAAAATAATAACAATGGTATAATTAAAAATTTTAAACATTAATTATACTTTGAAATAAACCATGAAATATGGTTTTTAAAATGAAATATTCTTCAATCACATGGGCATAAAGAAATATGTAAACATGTGTAATGCATTCATTTTTTAATGTGGATTTGGGATATAAGGTAAGTATAATTTTATCCTTAAAAATTATTAATATAACATATATATTTTATTATACCATTAAATATAAATATCCATACTATCCATGTTATGTGGTGATGAAATTTAAATCACTTCACTTTATGGAGGTGCTAAATTACACGTATACAAAAATGAAATTATCATTTTAATGGATTGAGAGGTAATAAAATTGATGATATATTACTTTTAAATTATCATAATTATGTAACCAGTATAATATATATAAATTAAATCAATCATCATAACCATGTGTGAGATGCGGTGATGGAAAACAAATTTCATCGGTTCACTAGACTTTCCATTTCCCATTTGAAGGAAGAGGAGATAAGAATCTGTTATTGAATTAATGTAATAAAAAATTAGTATATAGAAGATAATTACATTACTCTTTAATCATTTTAAAAAAATTAAAGTAATTATTATAAGAAGAAAATAAAAACACATTGTTAAGAACTATGACTCTTTTTCAGACAACATCTTTAGGGTTATTCCTCAAAAAATCCTAGGTCGGTTTTATGATAAAATAATGCACTATATGAAGTGTGAAGGGTTGTAATAAACGTATATTCGTAGTTATTCTTCAAAACCAATGTCACATGGTGTTTGGAGAGGATAATACAAGGGGTGTCCTTTAAAAAGTGGGGGAGAAGACAGACTTGGAATTTTTAAAAAGATTAATGTATATTAATTTCTACCTCAACAAAAATATATCCATAATATACAATTTTAGAATATGATAAAATATTTGGTATATGTATTTTGATTAAATTGGTTTTATGAAATTTGTATTTCATTTTAATCCTTATTTATTTAGTTTAACACTCTCGTAAACATGTTATGACCTTAATATTGATAAATTATTATTATAGTTCTTACTATTTATTACAAAAAAGAATTTTGTTAAAATTATTAACTAATATTAATTAAATTAATTTTAAAATTTTAAAATATTTGATAATAATTACACCACTGAAGTGGAAGATTATAATTTAAAATTATACATGAATAATGTAACAGAAAACTGTTTTACTTAAATGTTTTTATTATAAAAATGTTCCTATAAACAATTATGGTATAATTTTGATTCTAATAATGTTTATTGGATTTTTAATGAAAAATTTGTAATTAAATTTTCAAACTATTATAAAAAATTATGTGACTTTTTAAATACGTGAAGTCAATAAAAATATATTCACAAAAATATCATTATTTTTTTTTATTCACTGAAAAAAATATTTTCTAAAAATTCACAAAACATCATCCCACTAAATTTTGATATTCAAATTTCAAAAATGAAATCTTTTTTATGATATAAAATTTCTAAAACCACTATGGATTATTTATAATATTTAGTCACAAAAAAAATCAATTTTCAAGGTAACCTATTTTGAAATCATAAAATGACTTCTAATTACATAATTTTTATTTCCTACGTCTTGATAAATAAATTTAAATTGATAAATATATATATATATATATATATGTATATATTAATTTGTTTAACTCAGTTCATGCCTATGAATTTAACATCTAGGTTATGAAATTAAAAATTAATTAATAATATATTGTTGTTCATTTAATCTCCTTGTTGCATGCCATATATGCTATCAAACATAATCTTTATTTAATTAAAATTCAATGTTCTATATTCCCCAATAAAAAATTACATTCTCACAATGTAAAATTGATGATGGTAATCAAGGGTTTGGAATTTTAAAATACCTTTAATGAAAAACCACATCATAAAAATGGTTAATATAAAATCCAATTGAAAAGAGGGAGTCCTTATAACAAAGGTCATCAAGAATAACACATAACTGGATTTAAAAGTAGGAGAACATCAGTATTAAGTGAAAATATGTACATAAGAAAAAAATTTATTTCTAGATAAGGAAAATGAGTGTAAAATACAATTGATCACAATAAATTTAATTATCATTACAATTACAATAAACACAAAATTAAAAATCCATGAGGTTTGAAAAAAACATATATTTATCAGTAAATGAAGGTAATATGATATCATTTATGTTTGGAGATAATTTTACTATATTTGGGAAATTCATATCCCATACAGACTAAATAACGGACATATACTTACTTGGAAAGTATAATTTCATCCTTTAATAAAATTTCACCACAGTCCCATATTTTTTTCTAACTAATGATTATTCATGAGTTAGTTTTCACATATAAATTTCTAATGTTAACTTCCAATAGATAACACAATCGACATATTGAATATATGATTTTTCTCCTATATTTAGATATTAACCATAATTGAAATGGTTAGCACATGGTATAATAATATATAAAATTCATAATCCTTCATATAAAAAAATACTTTAACTATAAAATTTATATAATAAAACAAAAGGGTCTTCATAGATCATTCAATAAATAAATTACCATATATTCTAAATAACCATAATAAACTCAACATTAAAAAATGTTTTAGCCACAATGGTTATCTCATTCTTTTTAGTTTACATCTCAAAAAATGTAATATTATTATCAAGAAAAATTCATCCCATTAAACCTAAGGGTTACATAAACCTCAACCCAATAAAATATCACCTATGATATTATTAATCACATTAAAATATTGTCACCTAAAATAAAAAAGCGATGTTGATGCCATTTAAATTATGACCAAACATAAACTTATAATTCTACAATAATATCTACAACTTTTATGTTAACCTCACATGGAATTATCAAAACTATCAAAGCAATCTAAAAAATCCTCGAATACAAACTATAAAAACTTTGAAGATGTAATCGTTATCCTAATTCTAAAAAAATAATCATTACATTTTTATCATTCTTATAGATAAACCTGATTAAATTCTAACCCTTGAAAACATATAACATCAAAATGAAATTTTGGATAAATTATATATTAAAAAACCTTTTAGGTTTATAATTATAAATAATTAGATACACACTCTTACATAAAAATTAGATACATAATCAACGATCTCCTAAATATATACATCATCTCTAATTAAGTTTTTCACATCTAGTATCCATCTAAAGAATAACTTATATAAAACCATTCATTACAACTTGGGATAAGTAAACATAATAAGTTTGATCCCAAATAATATTTTAGGGTAAACATAATCATTAATAATTGAATGTCATTAGTAAGAATAAGATAAGAGTAAGGTTGTGACAACATAATAAAAGTTCATGGACACAATATACAAAAATTTATACCCACCCAAACATATATCACAAACCATGAAGCATGGTATAAATATTTAACCAATGAGAAGAGTTATATAAGTAAATATTATTTAGTCATGTGAAAAAAATCATTAAAAAGGATCCATAAGAACTTTATGAAAGGATAAAGAAAATGTTTTGGTAAATTGGAACATCATTTTTATATAACTCTCAAAATAACTCATAGAAATATAATATACTACTTAGTAAATACCAATAATATTTTAGGATAAACTTCTAAATGGATAACTCTATCACTTTACCCAATGTATTGGAGAGCTATATCAAGATAACCCATCATCATGGTCTATATTTTTGTCACCCTTCACTATAAAATATTTCTAAAAACTATAATGAAATCATAACATATGAAAGATTTTATTTTTCAACATATAAATAACCATTATTCTTTCATAGAATGATTTACTAATAGAATTTAAATTGGTTCCATGTAAATCTATTTGAATCAATCATAGTCAATCTAGAGTATGAATAAAGATGGTATAGTTACAACATATCCCTAATCGAGAATAATTAATATCAAGGTATATTTTTATTGATGAATAAAAATACCAATAGTGTTTTATTAAAATCATTATAGATGAAAAAAATTCCACTTTGAGAATCACATTCAAAAAATAAATATTTCTATAATAATAGGATAAATATTTTCCTAAAAAATAATCCTGGAAATATTGGAAGGAAAAATTAATGAAAACCAATTATTAATGTGGAAAAAATGTGATTAATATTTATATGATAAACTAAAACCTTCCTTTAACACATTTCTAAAGAAATAAAAAATGTAACGTATAGAAAATTTTATAAATATTCTATTTAAAAATTTGAAAATAAATAAAAAGATACTTGAAAATAACCATAAATAATAATTTATTTACAAGTAAAAAAATATTAAAAAAATTATAAAAATTGGATATAAAGATAATTAATTAAAATAAAAAAAGATACATGATTAGTGTCAATTATAAACAAATTTCTTCATAATTCCTTAGTAAATAAGGGAGTAAATGTAAATTTAAAATTTAAAATACATTCCTAACCCAAGGATAATAAAATAGATGTTCTTTAAGAAAATAAGAGCATATTTTTTCCTCGAAGAACCTTTAACATAAAATATCTCTAAAATAAATGATATTTTAACATAAATACCTTTAAAATTTTGTAACCATAGAATAAAAATTAATTAAAGGAAATAGTATGAAACAAATCTAAAAATATAGTGAATTTGAGGAATTATTATTCGATAATTATGTAACGAGTTGGTATTTTCACCATAAAAGGAAATCATGGTTCATGACATGAATCATATCTCATCAAAATTTTATTGAGACAAAGATACCCGTTTAAATATCATAATTTTTTAGTTGATAATTAATTCATTAAGTTATTATGCATAACAAATTTATATCTAAAAAAAATTAAATACAACATAAAAAAATTAAATTCTATTTCACACATATTATTTAATAACATAACTATTGAAGTAGTGATATAACACATTGAATAAAAATTTAGTTAAGAAACCCCCTATCACTTAATATCTTTATCTTAAAATCCCTTTTTATAAAATACCATTTATTATAACATAAAATATCTTGAATTTTGAATCATTCTTGTTATAACATGTAAAATTACAATATATAAACCATATAAAATAAATTCGTTGAATAGAATTAAAACATGCCTTAATGAAGGGAAATTGATTTGAAATATTTTTTCTCGAGTCCATACTTGTAATGTATGACCTTTAAAACCTATACAATAAAATTATAAAAATTATTTTAGTTCTTAAAAAAAATATTTGTTTAATACCATTTAATTTAACCATTTATTTCATTTACCTTAATTCCTAATTTAATTACTTAATATATTGAGTCCACTTCAGATTTTTTGAGGATGTCTAGTGAATAACATCAAAATGACTTCTGTATGTTGATTGTGGTAAAAATAATATTCCTTCCATAATATATATAATAATGAAAATTATTTAATTTTGATTTTATACATTATTTATAATTTTAAAACTAACCATTAAATATATTTATGAAATATTAATTATGTTATAGTCATAGAGACTGTAAGTCAAATGTATACAAGAGTAACAAATTCATTTTTAAAAGACGATGAAGGAATGATGGGAAGAATAATTTTAAATTTATTGATTGATTATTATATAATTAATATCATATTATATATTTAAATAAAATTATATATTCAATCCATGTGATGCGATGATGAAAAATGAATCACATCAATTCTTAGAGCTGGTAATCCACACATCCACTTGAATGTCATTGCCATTTTTCAATCGTTTTGAACGTAATAAAATAGATGACATTTTATATTTATGGAATGATAATTAATTACTAAATATCATATATATATATATATTATTTAAATCATTATAACCATCTATGAAAGGTGATGATATAAAATGAATTTCATGAGTTCGTGAGGGAGTAGTCCACTGCAAATAAAAATAATGGTTTCATTTCCCAATTAATGGAAGAAAATGTGTATATAACTATTTAAATTAACATAATAACATATAAGTATATTTTTAATACTTATTTATTATTTAATTTTTGAGTAATAACATTTTATGGACATATAATAACAAATAAAATAACTGTTCTTTGTTATGGGATATTCCTCTTCTTCAGACAACCTCGTTAGGTTTATAACTACACCCTAATTATGCTGGTTTTATAATCAAATTAGGGACTCTATTACATGGTAAAAAATGTTATTAAGTAATTTGGGTATTTATAATCTTAATAAAAATTATTTTTATGTTTTTGGAAGAGATAAGAGGGGATGTCCTTTAATAAGTGGGGTAGCGGACAATGTTGGAATTTTTGTAAATATTTAAATATGTTATTCACTTACTCAATAAAAATGGATCTAAAATGGATCATTTAAGAATATTAGATGATTTATTGTTCTACATATGGACATTAAATAGGTTTATCAAGTATTATTAGGTCATTTTAACCCATTTGAATTTAGTATAACCCTAGATAAATTTATTTTAACCATAATTGTGAAAATATATTTTTACTATTTTTAATATTAATTATGACCAAGAATTATGTTTAACATAATACTTAATATTAATAATTTCAATTTATGAAATCGAATAAATTTTATCAAATTCAACTCAAATTAGTAGAATAATTTAAATTAATATAAATCCTAAAAATTGTGATAAATAAACGATTTTTTGAAAATATGGTATTTTAATTGTACAAATTTTTTATAAAAAACTAAAAATTCATGTTTATTCTAGACAAATTTATTGGATTATTTTTAATCAGAAATATGTATTGAAATTTTAAAACTAACTCAAAATGGAATGTGATTTTAAAAATACATGATATGAAAAGTGTGTTTTCAATTAAATTAATTATTTAGTATTCTTTGAAAAATAGTTCTTTTTAGAATATTTTCAATAATTTTTACTAAGATAATTTCTATATGCTAATATTAAAATTGATATAATTTTTAACAAATTAAATTTCAAATTTTATAATAAATTAATGATACTGTTCACTCACAAAACCCCGCAAAAATCATTTATGATGAAAACCTTCTAGTAAAGCATTAAATGTCTTTACTAAAAATTGAGAGATTATTTAATAAGAATATAACAATAATTTTTTATTATTTATGATATATATATATATCATAATTTTCTTACATATATTCATTCCCATTATTCTAATTATGTAATGATCTCCAGTTATTGGATTTTTAACCACCTGTGGACCATTTCTATTGGATGCCATACCGGAATTGGCCACAGCATGTCTGCTTACGACAAGAGATACGTTTTATCCCATTTCATGTGGGGAATATTAATTAACCTACCACAGAACTCAAACCTATGAAATCGTTCATAATATCCACCTTGGAAGCACTATGATTACCACTATAAAAAGGGCTTAGTGGTACTCAAAATTAATCATGGTAGGCCATTATAACTAATGGGATGGGTGAATTCTATATAGGAGGTGAAATAAGATTCACATAGGGAAAGGGAAAATACATACCATGTGTTTCGTAATGATGACTCATGGATGAAACCATTATAGGTCCCTATATACATGGGGCATATAAAATTAAAAATTTACTCAACTAAGGATCATTATTAAAAAATTATATAAATAATTATTTTTTGTGGTTCTTTTAACTATGATGTTGTGTGCCATATATGCAATTAAGAATAAAAATATCATAATAAAATCATGTGGTGTTACAATGATACTTGAATAAATTCAACATCATCCAGATGATCAATAATGGTTGGAACATTAATACATGTAGCCCTATCATTATCAAAATTTTATTTCACCAAGAATTTCCTACACATAATGATAAAAATTATAAAAATAAACTTATTACATTGTTAAATTTGTATAGTATAATATTTCATTGCTTATAATTAATCATTGGAATTTATTATCTTCTCATCCTATAATATTTTTATAATGATAATAAATTATCTTTATAAATGATGTCCTAAACACTATAGGATTCATGTATTGGACATGATTTACATTTAAAGTAATGATCTAGAGAATGAAGTAATGTTGACTACAATGAAAAATAATTAACAACAATTTATTGGCGACCACATTAAACAATGGTTTATGGTCCATCAACTTGAAGATTAATACCTTTTCATCGTTATTATTCCTAAAACTATAAAAACTCACATGTTCTTATCTTCAAACTCTAACCCAGATCTCAACCAAATTAACTATTATCATAACTTCATAACATGATTCTATAAGAACCCTTATTGGGTCAGTTATAAAACCAATTGTTACACCCCAAATACCACATCTAATAATTCACAGGTTGTTGATTACTGTAATGAGTATATATCTTAATAATTTATGAAATCCGTAATGAAGAATAATAAGAACGATTTTCAAATAAATTAAAAATTATGAAGCCATGTCCAATAAGAAATTCATGACATACTAATATCATAAACATTTTATAATTCTAGAATTTTATAAAACATAAACAAGTGTAAGACCATCAAAACAATGAAAATAACCTCTAAATCCAATAAAATAAAAACGCTTAAAATTTTCTATACCTTAATAGTATATAAAACAATATTCAAGAACTATGATCATATTATCAACATAGTTCATCATGAGATGTCATATAACACTCCACCAAAACATCCTAAAAACCTATATGTAAATGTTACGGTTAAAATATTTTTATATTCATTAGTACATCTTCTATGGACTAATAACCAATCAACTATTTTGGATAGAGATGGAATACCATCATACATGGTTGTATAAATTAAAACCAAAATCAATAAATGGTAAACAAGGTAAAACATCAACAAAATAATTATCCCATCCCCAAGTCATAATGTATACTATGAAGAATTTTGATAAATTATTTAAATATATATCTTAGAGTTCCTAAGCTTAAATTTTAATAGTATTCCATCATCAGGTTCACCAAAAAATTACTCCCGAATTAACTGAGTATGCATAGTATAACACATGTCATCAAAATATTGAAGGGAACACATTAAAAACTCTTACCAACCTAGTCAAAAATAGGCCCAATATATCACATCATATAGGATATCATCCTCATGATATCCTCTTTATAACCAAATTGACAATGTGAATAAATCATAAATGGAATCAAACTCTTGATAATCTCAACCACATGCCCACATCATAAAAATATTTATTATTATGGATGGGATTTTAACATCTATGTCACTATCAGACACTACCTCTCAATCGGTGTATATTATTTTACACCTCATAAAACCACCCTCGTGTGGTGGTTTCATAGAAAATGATACAACCATTATTTAAATAAAATTAAATTTTAAAAAATAAATATCACGTACAATCCCACAACCATAATAAATATACTATCAAAATCAATCCTTATAATATCTATGTAATCATCATGTGTAATCCAAGACATTAATTTCATTGTTGTACAATATGTATCATAATAATTTTATATAAAGAAATAAAATCATAATATCCAGTAAGTATTTATTAATGATAAAAATCCCCTCCAAATATAAAAAATTATAATGATAAAAAATTCCCTAATATGAAATTTTAAATTATAACAAAAATTTTAAGATTAGTTACAATTCCAAAGAAAAAACATCACACTTACGTATCATTAATTAATAATGATTAAAATACTTATTATTCACTATCAATTAAAATCCACAACTATTTTTCATTTATAATATATGGTAAATAAATTTATTACACCAATGATTGTTTATATAGTAATATTTATAATCAAAATTTTCAAGGAGTGATTTCTAAATCAAAAATAACTCACTAGGGTTCATTTTTCCCCACTGGTAGGAATAAAAATTTCAAATAAAAAATTATATTGAATCACCAAACATTATTATTAATAATAAACACAATCAAGTTCATGGGTTCAAATTAATTATTTGCATACCTCACGATCATCGTGGAAGTCTTAATCCCACACACATTCACATTCATGTTCAATTTTTTTATAATTATTTCTTCATATGATTTTAGAATTAAACAACCAAAAAAACCATCTCAGTATAATCATGCATTTTTTTATATTAGGTACTTCCAAAAAAATCATGACATGTTTCTGAAGATCTCAATGTAAAATAGTTTGAAATTCAAAAAACCAGCATAAAAAATTTAATCGTTTTGACAATTTTTTTACTTCGACCTCTGTGGAGAATATTTAAAATATATTATTTACATGATTAATTTTAACACCGATAAAAAAATATTTATATTTCTCAATATTATAATATATACAATACACACATATAAATAATACAATATTAATTTTACTTACCATTAGAGGAATTATTAATCCCCAATTAGATATGTTTTTTGAATAGTCACCCTCGATGTCATGATCATGTCTCCATTGATGAATTTTAATTTTAATTTTGTGAAGATAAAATAATAAGATAAGAAAATTTAAGAAGAGGGAATGATAGAGAATATATCTAGGATAGAGTTGGTGCACTCCCCCCCCCCCCAATTTCCCCATATAAATATAAAATTTATAAAAAACATTTAAAATATATATAATTAAATACATATTTGAACCACAAATAAACATCATTATTTTATTAGAAAGAAATTTTTTTATTTCTATTATGAATAAAACAAAAAATATAGCTTCTTCACTTATAGGTCACCAAACTTATAAAAATATAATTATTTATCTAATTTAAAAGAAGACCATGTTTCTTCTTCAATCCTCACCTTCATGGTTCCTAAAATCGGTGTCACCATACTAAAGCAAATCTAACCATACACTAAGAAATCCAATTACCTAAATAATTGGATTCCCTAAACATCACCTCATCTAGAAAAAGTCATACCACCAAGAAATTTTTTTCTATCCCAGTACCGAATGTTAGGTTGTATATAAGGGGTTAATAAACCTTCTTAAAACATTAAATCAGTTAGTATATTAGTGTTGAATACCAGAGTAAATAATATATGACAAATAAAATTCATTCAAAGATGTCATACATAAGGTGATAATAAATATAAGTTCCCCTGTAGATAATATAGAATAATGAATAATGTAATACATTAGAAAAAAACCATGAATACTATTTTTTATAGTTGTTCAGCTCAACATGATCCTATAACTACACTATATACATATATTCTCTAAGAGCGAAATTAGACCCACTAAAAATAATCTTACCTTTGAAAGGATGCGACAACCTATTACAAATCCTGATTATTTGTGGAATAAGGAAAAACCAGTCTTGATATAACTTTCTATAGAAAAAGTAATGACCAGAAATAACATGACTTTTAACTAGAGTCATAACCTAATATACCCTTCCATTTTTACTGGATCTATAACCATGAATAAACATAATTTTTAATGGGGAGAGAATAATCTAAATAAATAATGTACAAATAAAATAGATACAATAATACACTATAAAAACCATAAAAATCATGAGCATAATGTAAATGAAACTCAAATACTTTGTTAAGATTTTTGATGATAAAAATCATTTTCAATGATAACAAAAGTGAAACAAAAAATCTAAAATGATTATATGACTTTTTTATTTAGAATATAGTTTTCCACACTTGTATCTCTTGTATCACGCTCTATTTCATAATATTATAAATAATAAAAAAATATATGATGATCGTATTATGATATTTATGATCCTCACCTTATAGGTGTTTCTATATTTTGATCCACCCTTTGCAGAATTATACATATTTCCATATTCCAAAGCCACCAATACATGAAAAAATAGTTGAAAATATATAAATATTATAAAATAAAATACTTCACTGTAGAAAAAGAAATAGTCTAAACTCATTTTAATTTTCATAAATATATTTTTTATTTGATAAGGAACATATTTCAATACTTTTAAAGTTGAAATATAAGTTTATAAGGATTATTTTAAAACTACATAAGGTTCATTAACTTTTAACGTTTTATTTTATTTTCATATCCTTTATTTCATTATCATATGGTTCATTTCAATTTCATAATGTTAGTATCTATTTCAAAAATTTATTTTCAAGGTCCAAAGTCCACTACATGTTCTTGAATCATAAACATTATAATGGACATAATATTGTTCATACAGTGCACTCCATGGAAAGGATTTTACATCATAAGATTGAAGCACTTATAAATTATCCTGATCTTAAATACTTATTAGAAAACATAAGAAATAAATCAACCTTATAATGTTCATAAAATAAAAATCAAAATATTATTGGGAATAATAACAAAGTAAAAAAAGGTATGGGAAATTATAATTGTACAATATTAAAATGTCGATGTAGTAGTAGTCAGGGTGGTAGCAGAGTGGTTTGTACACCAAATTAGACATCATAAATTCTAGGATCAAATCTTGGTGGAGAATGATTTATTGGGAACTACATTTGTACATTATAAACCCGAAATATTATTTTATTTGGGACTTAAGGACAATAGATTGGGCCTAGGGGCCACAGGGCCTTCGGGCCACCCAAGGCCTTTGGCCCACAGGGCCTTCGGGCCACAAATACCATAGAGTAGCCCAACAAGATGAAAAAAGAGCAGGTCCAATAAGAGGATTTATAGAATTTAGTGGCAACCGGATCATAGCTAACCAAATTTGAAGAATGAGAGGGTATGTAAATTTCCATTGGTACCAAGCCACGTGCATCATTGCATTGGGATATGCTTGACAACCAGCAATGTGAGGTGGGGAGCTAAGTGACTTCAATGATGCAGATGACGGGGAGTGGATGTTCTGGTGTAGTTTCATTGGGAATTTGGGTCATGTATTGGGGATTGTGCCTATGGAACATTAGTTCATGTAATAGGCCTTTTGTAATTGGGGCTATGGGTCATGTACCGTTTTCCTCTCAACTTAGTTAAAAAGGGGATTATCCAATAATAAATAAAAAATCAAGGCCTTCAGAGCATATTTTTTTAGTCTTATAATATTATTAACATATAAAACACAATAAATATAAGATATCATTATAATAATTCTAGAAAAAATATTTTACACATTATTTAAAATTGAAAAACTGAATAAGGAAAGAATTTTAAAAAAATTCTCCCCATTTTTATATTTCTTCCAAAATATGAAAATTTTACAATTTATTCATAAACCGTCTCTCATAAAAAAAATCTCATTTTAAAATTATAAATGAACTAATAATAATTAATAATCTCAATATGTTTAAATAAATAAATAATATGTTACAATAATAGTGGGTATAAAACAAAAAAAGATAACATTTATAAACTTTACATAAATAAGGGAAATCATAAATACCTCAAACATATGTGTAAAAAAGATAACAAGTCAGAGTATTTAACAAGAAAAGAATATTAAAATTAAATATTTCTAATATTTTCCACTAAAAAAATCCTTATGGAAGATTAGTTAGAAATATTAAACTATAATACAAGAAATTTAAGTAATTCAAAGGAAATATTCATCCTATCAAGTTTAAATTATATTTTCACATACTTCACTACATCAAATGTTTTGGTATAAATTTCATATTATTGAAATCTATTGGGAAAAAACTCTGAAATAGTATCTCTTTTATTAACATGGTCTAAAATAATATAAAATCAAACAATGTTTAGTTCTTGAATGTTGTAATTGATTATTTTAAATTAAATTTTTTAAATAAATATCACAATATATATAATGTTTATCAAAACAAAAGATAATGTTTTCTTAATCCATAAAGACTGATTCCAAATATTAAAAGAAATTTCCTACTCAACTTTAACTATTCATAAATCAATTTATGATTGATTTATTAAAATACATGAAATAAAATTATTTCCTAGGGAATGAAACATTCAGAAAGATATATTTTTATAAATCTAAAAACTCTAAAATTAATAATTAGAATAAAAAATAAATTAAAAAAGTTTTTACTATAGTATAATAAACTAGAATTTATAGTTAATTTAATATTGCTAAGGATTATTTCAAATATTTTTAATAAGTTTCTTTAGGATCATCCTATAATCTAGCATATTAACATAAAACAAATATAATATCAGGTATAAATAATTAAAATAAACTAAAATACAAAAAATTAATTAATAAAATTTAATATATATAGGCTTTCAAGATTAATTAAATCATGTTTAGAATGGGTACTCATAGAGATTCTAAATGTCTTACTAGAGTCAATACCATCTATTTATCTATCACTTTATCACATATAGATTAATTCAAAAATATTCCTAAACTAATTTGAATATTTTTAAGGCAAATAAATGTTTTTTAATTCTCCCATTAAACACAAATCAAATTTCAAAGGCATCAATTGTAAAAATTCTCTATAAAGTAAGGCAATAGAGGATCCAAATAAATATCATCATCATATATTTGAGAAATAAAAATGTCTTTACAAACCTCATCAATAAATAATTTATGATTAACTACTCATTTACTAAAACCATTATTCAATAAAATAAAAATTCTATCATACCAATATCATATATTTTTCATAGTACTATATAGATATTTTGAAAATTTAAAACTAGAATTATGAATCATTTCATGCTCAAATACATGTGGTATATTTGATTAATATTATTAAAAAAATATAACCATATTAAATATTACTTTTATCTTTTATATGAGACAATTTAAATCCTTCAAAATATGAAGATATAATAAAATCATTATAACATCAACACTAGAAAAAATTGTAAATTATTAATGAAATTCTATACCTTATTTATGAAAAATTCCTTGTGAAATAGGTGAAGATTTATTCTTTAAAATTTGACTAGATTAATATATTTTATTAATATATATTTATTTAGTTCTTATATCATATTTATCATTACGTGTTAAATTAAGGACTAAAATGTTTTCATGTAAATTTATCTATTTCAAATTCCCCAAAAATTGAAATTATCCTATTTTAAAGCTGAAATAAATGAATAAGGTAAAAATTCTGAAACAAAACTATAAATATTATATAAATCAATAACTAATTACCTAGATTTAATTTTAAACTAAAAATAAAGAATAAACTTTTGAAATAGATGATATTTATGCTTTTTACAAATCATAGGATCATTTCGATAATATATATTCCCCACATTAACTATTATAATAGTATTTTTATGTTCATTGTTAACAAAGTTAAACTTTATAAATTCTTCTTCAATTTTAACTACAACTAAATTCAAATTCTATTTATGTTTCAAAAATTTAACAGGGTTGCATTATTATATTATCATAATAATATTATTATATATTCTATAAGCCTCACTAAAATTATTTTTACTTTTAAAAATACATTCATTAATATTAATATCAAATTTATTAAAATTACCCTAAAAATTTTAAATAAAATCATTACCTCCCAAAACTGTAAAATATCTAGCCTTGGGTTTCATTTCTTTACAAAATTTACAAAGGGGTTTCACTTATAATGGTCTGATAAAAACTCCATTTAAGTTATAATATGATGTATTTATAGATAAAATGGAAAATATTTAAGGTAAATTAAATTCATTAAACATATTCCCATCCACTTTTTAGATATTCTTTTTTTAATTTGTACAACACTATTCTATTGTGGTGTTCTGGTGTAGAAAAATTGGGAATATAACAATTTTATTTACAAAAATAAAATCAAATTACACATCAATAAAATAAAAAAATATATCACTTCTAATAGAGGTAATTAATTAAACATTTTTAGTAGAAAAATTTTATAAAATGCAATAAATTTATCTATAATACATATTTATAAGACATAAAATAACCCTAAGTAATCCTAATGAAGTCAACAACAATGATAAATATACATTTTATTTTACATATCTTAGTAGTGTTATAAGGCATTGAAAAAAAAGATTAATATGTCATGATATCACACTATTTTCACTTCATTAATAAATTTTCAAACAAACATCACAAACAAAATATTTACGTACTTTAAAAGTAGGTAGTTTCAGAACATATACACAATTTGATAGTTTGTGTAGAAACCATAATTTTTCATGTCTAATACACTTATACCATGAGATATGATCTATTTTAATACCATTATAACACCTAACATTATGATAATTTATCATAAATAAATAAATTTAATATAAATTATATTTTCTAATATTAAAGATTAAAACAAAATTATCATTAAAATTAGACAGTTATTATCTAAATTATAATGCTTTCATAAATACATACTTTATTAAAACCACTAAAATTTCCATTTCAGTTATCTATTAATGTTAGAGAGCCACCATCATTTTGATTTTATGGCCCATGGATCAAAGGCCTTGAATTTTTATTTACTGATTTGGATGAAACCACTTTATAACTATGTTGAGAAGGAACCCTTACATGAAGATAAGTTCCATAGTATCATGATCCTTTTAGGAATACATTTACCAAATGACTGGAGGCACAAAATACCATTATATATAGGCTAGGGTCCTACAGTTGAATTTTCCCACCCTAAACATCCAATCATATGCCTCTCACACTTCACCTTAAAACCTTTTCCATGTTCCACCATCATCACCCCATGCCCGAGGTTTTAATATGTGAAATCTCAAACATTCCAAAACAAATTAGGTTCCATGTCCAAATACTTGTGTCTTTTACTACCCTTCCATTTTCTTCCACTCCACCAATCTTTATATTGTACCCATACAATGCTTAGAGTTCCACAAATAATGCTTCAAAGGCCCAGTGGATCGAAGGACCAATTACACTGATCGAAATCCCAAATCATATTACTATTATTATACCTTAAATACACCACTATAATACATACTATAATACCTCCACTAATATAGTGTTTTAGTAATTCTAGAGTACCATGGAAATTATACCAATTCTAGGGTCTGATGTGGGATTATGGGGATCCCTTACCACCAGATTGAGCCCCGAAATATCCATAAAACAAATTAAAAGCTAAAATGTTTTATGGGTGATTGGTAATTTATAGGGATAATACATTATTATTTCACCATAAATCCATGAGACTCATTAAGAATATTTTATTAATATTCATTTAGTAAATTGTATTAGAAAAAATTCTACCTCAGGTATAACAGGATTAGTCAAAGAATTATTAGGTGTAAAAAATATATTAGAAATTCAGTATTGGGAAATCACAAAGAAAAATTATTTGAATATTAGTATAATGTAATGTTTGCATAAATATCAATTAACATCTATTAGTATCATAATCTTCAATATTAAAAATAAATCATGTAAACCTAGAAATATATTACAAAATTTAATAAATAATGCCTTATATAGTTTTAGTACTTATTATAGCCAAAACCAGTTTTGTATTAATTTTTTTTATTCATTGTAATCATAATATCATAGATCCCCATTTATTTAAAATAATTAAATAATGTTTCTTTTATGTTTCAAATTTATTTCCTAATATTTTTTTCACATTTTTTGATATCAGTATATAATTATAAACCATTTAATTAGAAAAATATGTTGTCTTTCTAACATTATCATTTTTTGGAGTATATTTAATATTTATAATCAAAATATTCTTCTATTTATTCTTTTATCTCTTGAAAAATCTCATATTCTCTATAAAACATATTTCCAAATCTTTCTATTTTCTCCAAAAAACTAATAAAAACATTTTCTCCATAATATAAATCATTACCTCAATAATAAATAGAATTTATACTAACACATTTTAGAGTAATATCCATTAAACAGACTTTTGTATAATAATTTTCACATTTAGGGTCATTGCATGATTCTAATTCTTATACATACCTTCATCTAGTCTTCAATGCACTCTTCTCATTTTTCATATATTTCATTCAATTAATTTGATTAATCAGTTTTGAGAAATATCTCTTAATGTGTCCTATATTTATGAAATCGTAAAATTTCAACTAAAAAACAAAATTTCATTTACTAATATTTTTTTTAATATTTTCTTTTTGATCATCCATATGGTAATATATAATGGGGCGCTTCTTGTATTCTCATTTATTTTTCATTAAAATATATACACCATCAGTGAAGTGTTCTATTTCACCTTTCAAAATTTCTTATGACTCAAAATTAGAAGAGTTATAAGAAATAAATATATTTTTTTAAAATTATATACCATTACACTTTACAGTATCTTTATCCACAATGTTTATTATCTGGAGTTTTGATAATAATAGAAAAATAATAAATTCATAAAATCTATACTCCTTGAAATTTTAACTATCAATGATAATGAAAATTTTCACATTCCACGTCATTAATAGAGATCAAAACACCCTTTTTACCAACACATTATTATATAACACCTCCCTATGTGTACACAAACCATTTATGATGCCCATGAATCTATAAAATGTTTCGTTCTCTTATTATTCTCCTCCCATATTAAAATCTTTGTATTTCATGTGTAATATTCTTAGTTTTATTCACTTGATATTGTAAGTAATTTATGGTCAACCTTTTGGTATCCTCTATTTTTCATGAGCATGATTACATAACAAGAAATAGGTAAACACATTCTAACTAATAAAACAATATAATAAATTCATGAATTTTAATTTTAAAACATAATTTACCACATAATTACCCATAATAATAAATTGGTCATCTTCATATAGTTTTATGGTTTTACCACTATAATCCAATGATATATGTTAGTAATTAAGTTATTCTTCCACCCATTACTTTCTATTATCTATAATGATTCCCATAAATATAAAATGGGTTCTAATAAATCCAACCATCATTATATCTCATTCCTGAAATCTCAACATAAATAATCTCCACCTAAAAATAAGACTTTGATTTGGTTGGAAAACTATAGAGAAATAATAACAACCATACCACTAAAGGTGAACTATCTAATACAAAATTTCATTGAAATATTATATACTAACATGGTATATATTGTTTAACAATTCCATAATGAAAACTTATATACATTAATATAATATTTTTCACTATCAATATTAGTAAAATATTGTGGATACAATTCATTCAAATAAGTAATAGGTGAAATTTTAATAAAATATAAGTGACTCTTCAAATAATGTTGCAGTGGAAATAATTTAATTACAATAAAAAATAAAATAAATAAAAATAGATTTTTATATTATTTTAGATCAATATTATCCTATGACTACACTTCACTCCTCTCTTATATATGGGAGAAATATTACCTACTAAAAAATCACTTATGAAAGTATGTGATAACATTTTTCAATACCTATCTTTAAAAGGAAGAAGAAAAATAGATCATAAAATTATGTAATTTAGAAAAAGGAATAAACAGAAACCCTGTGGCTGTTAATCGACGACCCAAGATAATTAACCCAACCATTTGTGGAGGAGGAATAACCAATATCAAAATTCTTTTTGAAATGAAAAAACATAGAATTAAAATATTAAAAATAAATAAAAAATATAAAAAAGTATACTTTAAAACTGGAAACAACGTTATTAGATTGTAGATGTTTCTTAGACACCCCAATAATTGTTTACATGATGGATACCCATTACTATAAGAAATGAAATAAAACAAAAATCCTAGTTTAATAATTTTATAATTTTCATATGTATAATATAGTTTGGTACAAAAATATCACTTCTATCATACTGCATTTTTATATAGAAATTGATAAATTATTTCTACACTGGTAAACTGATGATCATCATCATGTGAGTACTCCCAAATTTTGATCCTCTCATTATAACATTAAATGAGATTCCACATTTTTCATAAACTAGTGTGAGAAAACTTGAAAACCCATAAAAATATATATATAATAAAATAAAATAAAATACTCCATGTAACAAAAATTAATTGAAAAATATTATTTCCATAACTATAAACATCTTTGAGTTTATAAGGATTATATTTAAAACATTGTAAATATGGAATACATGTCTGTATGGATGATTTTAAAATTAAATAAGGTTATTAAAATTTGTTTGGTTTATTTCAGTTTTGTAATGTTTAATTCAGTTTCATGAAATTCATTTATTTTTCAAAAACCTAATTCATATAGATGAATACTAATCATTATAAGGTTCATATGTTTCTCTAGATACTACTTTCCTTTGAAAAAATTTTACTTCATAAGTATAAAAAATCATTAATTTAAAATTCCATTAATATTAGTTTATAGAAATTATTTCTCATTTTTATATTCCAATTATCTTTTAGGTTTATAGTTTTATATAATTAAGAAAAAAATTACATAAAACATTTGACACTTCCACATTGTGTGATTTTGTTTTATAAAATAGGGACTTTAATTTTTCAACCATGTTTCCTTCATGAAACATTTTCATCTTTTAAGACATGTCCATTGTGGAATTATTTACCTTATTATATTTTATAATTATCATTATAACCTATGAAAAAAATTTTATTGTGTGAGATAAATATAAAGACAAACCATTTCTCTATTGAAAAACAAGAAAACCCATGATAATGTTTACCATTTCAGGAATAAATATCTGTGCACATAAAAAATAAATGCCTATAAATTAAAAAAACAAATCTCAAAGAAAATCATCGAAACATATTAACAAGAATATGAAAATGATAATGGAATATTGATAAAGATAAAAACTGATGAAAAATTCTTTTAAAAGAACACCATATCACCTTTAAACATTCAAAAACACTTATTTCCTCCTAATATCAAAAAATTATATAAAATCCCATATAAATATCGAAATATATATCCTTGAGCATTATATTCACAACCTCTATTCACTCATGTTTAATCTGCGTTGAAATTGTAGAATCCCAGTTAATTCCATAGGTGTAACATACCCAATTGTCTCTATCATTTTTATACTTGAAGACTAAATGATAACCCAATGCATTGGAGAGCTATATCTGGCTCACCCTTGATCGTGAGATATTTCTTCTTCACTCATCATCATATATATTTCTCATGAGATGTATTAAGAACAATAAAAGGTTCACTTTTTCACTTTTTCATCATAAACCCACTGAAATAAATCACATAAAACCATCTATAAAATTAGTTTCCATTTTCACAAAAAAGAAAGATAAATATCCATTTCTTTTGGTAAAATTTTAAAAAATAAAATTAATATAAGAGTGTGAATAAAATATTACTTTAATAAACCATATAAACATATAGAGGAATATTGGTAGAAATAACAACTATGATGGTCAGAAATGGTAGTTAAGATATGTTCCTTAAAAATGAAAAAAATACAATTTCCCACATTGAAAAAAGTATATAATAAACAATAAAAAATTTCGGATTATTAATTTTTAGACATTTACTAACATATTTTAAGATGATAATTAAAACTCTTTTATGTATAAATAAGGAATTTTTTGAAAATTTTAAAATAATATTGATTTTTAAAAGGAAGAGTTTAATACATTTTAAATAACAATTTAAATGAAAATAATTTACCTAAAGCATCTTCTCAGTTCCTGTGATCTCTAAATCATTAATGAAAAAAATATATTTGTTAATTTAATTTTAAATAATCTTTTTCATGTTCATTAAATTTTCACTATTACTTTTATTTCATTTATTACTATGTTTTTTTTAATTACGAAATCAATTAATATTATATTATTAATTTTGAGGTCACTCAGACATTTCTTGTTAAAATAAAAATTATATATTTACTATGGTAAATAGATCATGGTTAAAGAGACATCTTCATTTCAAAATTATTTAATTTTATACTTTAAATACACATTTAAAGCCAACCATATTAGGCGATCACATAAAAAGAATCGCATGGTTTCATGGAGATGGTAGTCTTCACATACGCATGAACAACGTTTTAATTTTTTAGAGAGATGGAATGAAAATAAAATGGATACATTTTTGCCTTTATAGAAAAATATTTATGTCAAAAATATCAAATTTATTCATTAAATCCATCATTATTACCATCCTCATAATGTTGGAATGAAAAAGCATTGACATAACTTTATGGAGATAGTCGTCCTCATTCACCCATGAGTGACATTATCATTTTTCGATATATAGGAGGGTAGAAGGTGGATTATATATTATAATTATAGAATAATAATTAAATAAATATGATTTACATTAATTTATTATATGTTTATAACTATCCATGTGATGCAATGATGAAAAATGTAAATCATTTATTTGTGGAGATGGTAGTCCACACGTACAAATACACATTTTTTTCATTTACCATAATATTGATATGATTTAGAAAACCAGTTTTCCATTAATATAAATAAACATAAATATATAGAATATGTAGATTTAATTATGTTATAAGGGTTATAATTGATTATATTAAGGTAGATTAAGAAATAAACATATCTGAGCTTTGTTAGGGATTATACCTCCACCATGGATAACCTTATTTATGATAGACATTAAGCATTCTATGATGGTACTTTAAAGAAACCATGACTTATAGAACATGGATTGTTAGTTTTAAGTTATACGGGTAGTCATTGGAGAATCTTTAGTACACAATATTTTTTAATAGGTGAGTACAGGAGGTTCCCTTTTTCATGTTAGTTGAGTAGCATACGTATAATTATTCTTAACAATTAAGTAATATAAATTTCTTTATCTTCATGAAGTGGGAAAAAATTAATCCAATTTAAATGATAAGGTGATAAGGATTGAAATATTATTATCAAATACTATTTGATATGATATTTTGTGACCTTATCACAATTTTTTAACAATGATTAACCAAGTTTACCCTTTATTATGGTGATAATAATTGACAACAGTTTCTATTCATCATGAAGAAAAATAAAATTGAACTCATAAGTATATTTGAACATAATAATTACAATTAATGAAAAAAAATTACATATTAAATTTTTATAAGTTTTATAAATTAATATTAATATAAAAACATAAAATGTACTGAAAAAAATTTCTAAGAAAAACATGTTTTATGACATAAAAATAATTTATACCAAAATAAATTATAATGCTGGTTATTATAAAATTAATTGTAATTTTTTTATTCAATTTGGATTAGTGATACATTTGAACAAATTAAAAAAATAAAGGGACTTTTAAAATTCATGAAAAAAATGTATAGTTAAAAAAATTGTTATTTTTCACCATTAACCAAAAAATAATCTACCTTTTAAAAATATAAAAAAAGAAACCTAAATATAATTTATATATGATGAAAAAAATTGATTCAACTTTCATCATATTCAAATTATAAAATATACATATTAAAAAACTATTTAGTAAAATTAAAAGTGATTTTTTTTCAATTAAAAAATCTCAATAAAATTATTTATAAAATTGTGATGAATATAAATCCAAAATATGATTAATTATAAATCATAATAATGATTCCTTAGTAATATATCATTGGTTATAATATTAATGTTTAAAAACTTATGAATTTTATTACTATTCAATACTTATTTTAAAAAATAAAACATAAATAAACCATATACACATTATAAAAATTAATTAATAATTTTTAAGAAAATGAACAAAGTAATCCATGATGTGGAAAATTATAATTATAAAATATTGAAATTATTAGTTAATGTAATATTAAAAACATTAAAAATAAATAAACCTTAAATGAAAACAATTTAAACTTAAATTCTAACACTAAAACCTTTCCCCCAACCTGTAACAACCCGATATTTTATAAGATACATTCGTTTTAATTTCATTCATATCTTCTATTGTATGACACACCAAGATTATCTTGCGCTATACGCAACACCGTATTAGCTTACAGTATACAGAACACTTATCTTGGCTCTTGTTACACACAATTTCAAGTTCGTTTGATAGAAGTTATTCTACGCAACATTGAGTGTATATATATATATATATATATATTCAATGTATAAATAAAATATTGTTGGATTCTATTATACGAAACAACAAAGGAGTCATGCACTACACGCAACCCTGACTTGGCTTGCATTACACGCAATCACGACCTTCCTCGATAGCCTGTGTTGTACGAAATACCAGGATTTACTAAACAACGATTTATTATTATAATATTGTTATGAACTAGCCGTTATAAATAGTGTTAACTAAAATTTGAATTTTATAACATTATTATTTATTTTAAATATTAACTAGAACATGGTATAAAACAAAATAAATTTTACAGGTAAAATGAGTATTTTTCAAAAAAAGGCAGTTTTGCCGCCTTTTGATGGCGCACCCACTTTAAATATAGTTTTTTACATGTTTATAAGTTCAATTTGACAAAATAAAATTATTTTTGGGAATCAAGAAATAAAAATTTACTTTGGATAAATTTTTCATTTTATTCTGATGACTTTCATGTTTTAATGAATAGTAAAAACACGCTATATTTTAATTAAAAACAACTTTTTTCATCATAATATCTTATGTGGTTAAATTATAATATTGAATGGTTTTAAAGTATAAATAGAATATATTTTTACCATTTAATATAATGTATGACATTAGCATTTATTTTACCTTGAATTCATAGGTTAAATCAATTCAATCTTATGCAATGTTTTAAAGAAAAACCCGTTTTCTTTCGACAATGGGATTAATTTTAATTTAATTTCTGCAACTTTTGTGAATTTAATTTGGAGAAATTTATTCCATATTTGGAATCAGTGGATCCAAATTATGATAATATGCTACGTTTTATTTTTGCTTATTATGAAGAGTAACTACGGTAAATTTTATTTACCATAGTTAAAGATAAATCGGGTAATTAAGGGTAAATATAATATTATTAAATTACCCTAACACATGTCAAAATACTATTGGATGACTAAATGTAGACCCATATCACCTAAAGGTCAGATTAGATTCATTTAATGGACTTTTTTCCATGAAAATAATTTAATTATTATTAAAACCATAGAATGTGACAACATGTCACTTTCTTAAATCTTATAAGTATAATAATTTTAATTTAGTAAAAAAATTCATGAAACATCGAACATGAATAGTCTCCAGAAATATAATACAGTTATCTCAATCATAGGAATTTATTTAGAATTTTTAGGGATTAAATAATTATCATTTATTATGACACAAAATGATGCAGTAATTGTCTTATAAATGAAATATTGATATAATTGATGTTATAAATGCCCAAATAAATGTAATTTGAGACTTTTTATGAAATACACTAATTTTCTTGGTTAATATGACATGGTATTTTTTATTTAAGTAACATTTTTCGAACTTATCATTCTGTTATGAATTTCATAAAAATCATGTACCAAATAGTGTCAAAATTGACATAAATTAGTTTTTAAAACAAATATTATATTATTAATTGTTATTTAATTCCTAAAAATTGAAGGTTCGGCCAAATGAATTACGTAAGGATAGATATATTAATTATAAAAAAACTTGGGGTTCGTTTGGCTTGTTATGGTATGTTTATTAACCATATAGTGTAAGAAAACAAAAAGACACGGTAAAAGTTAAATTATTTAACTTAGTGTTAAATCTAATTAATAAGGATAAAATAATAACCTAAACTTGTCTAAATCCTATTGGATGAAAGGATTTAGACCCATACCCACTTTATCATCGAAATAAGACCCTTTGGAACCATTATAAACCGAATTTGACCTTAATATATAGTAATATTTTGAGATTTTCTTAAGGTGCCCCTCTCCTCCATTATAAAAGGGAACCTCCTCCCTCTCCTCCTCACACCAATTTGACCTTAATATAAAATAATATTTTGAGATTATCCATGTTAACCATTCCAGAATTATTATAAAGTATATATAATGAATAATAAAGAAATATATGACATGGTAAATCTACTGGATTTATGTATATATATATTTATGTCATCTACTTACTTCCATTCAAGACAATAAAGAAAGGAAAACAGCATTCATGCGTACGTACGGACTACCGTCTCCATGAACGGTGTGTTTAATTTCATTTATCTATCTATTATATATATATGTACTGAATATATATGATATATAAATCATGTTTAATATTCTGGAAGTACGTAAATCATGATATAAGTAATAATAATGTCAAGAACAACAAGTCCAAACACCTACGATAAATGAAACGATTTTACCCAAAACGCTTCTTTAACATGGAATTTACAAACGAACGGGTAATATAAAGTCATAAGTGAACCATATATGATATCATAACAATGATTATGATTATGGAATAAGTCAATGACATTATTTAAATCATTATACAGGAGGTTCGGACACTGACAAAGCAAATCGGACCTAAGGTAAGGGAAAATATCACAATATCATTTTATCCAAGATTGTTTATACATTGGTATTTACTAGGGTGTATTTTATCATCCACATCCATGTTTCATAAATATGTAATATTGTTTCTATCCACCTACAATTGTGTATATCCAATTTTACCCTTCGGTGAGTTTTTGGTAAAAGATATGAAAGGAATCTTTTGTCGTTTTTCGTACAAGGTACTTCTTTTGACTATTCCGACAAAAGTACGAGAAGAATGTTTTTTTAACTTATAAGGCATGAATTGATTTTTAAAAAATTATTTCCAAGAATCTTCCTTTATGAGTTTTCAAGTTTATTTTTAATAAACTTATTTTAGTTTAAAATTGTAAGACATGTTAAGAAAGGAAAATGTTTTTGAAGTAGAAAGGATATTTTCCTCATGAATGGAGTTCAAGTGTTTTATCAAAATTATTTTCCATATAAGATAATAAAGGGTTATATTTCTATCCCTATTATTACATGGATTTGATTATGTTGTGATAGAAATATTTTTATGAATTCCATTATCTTATATGAATTGTTTTATGATGTCATGTTGTTTAAGAATCCCATTTTTATTACATGGGTTATGCTATGATGTATGGTTTATGATTTTGTGGAACACATAAGAATGGTATCATTATGAGATGGGTGGGACCTATATCTCCCTCCAATGCATTGGGTATAGATTTTATATCTCATGAGATAGACATGGCTGGAACGGTAGGTTATACCAGTTCAGTGAAACAGGACTGAAACAAGGAGTGAAATAAGTTCTGAAAGGGGCTTTTTCCACTAAGATAGTCTAGCAAATGAGTATTGACTAATAAGAAATAATTCTCTATGATTATGATTGTATTCCACAAAGTTTCATTTTTAGGTTATGATTTTTGGGATTTCATATCACTACTATGATTTATCCCATGTTATGAAATTATGCTCTCTTTTGCAGGTTAAGATTTCCAAAATGTTATGTTCTTATGATGCGATTGATATTTCATCTGTTTACCCTTACTGAGCATTTGAGCTCACCCTTTTATTTTTTCTTTTCCCCAGGATATAAAGAAAGGTTTTAGGTAAAAAAAAGGAAGATCTTTAAGGGAGATGTTGAAGATCTTTCACTACTATTAAAAGAGTATATTCCGAGTCTCCAAAGACACTAAACTATTACGATCCTTGTGTGTGTGTTTTTGTTATGTACTAAGTATTCCGCAATAGTAATGTAATGTCCATGTACGTTAGGATTCGGGTCTCTATAGTTGGTATCAGAGGAAAAGTTTAGTCAACCTTTGGAAACTAGGATGTGAAAACGTTAGTGAGATCCCTAGAGATATTTCTAAGGTTAGTCTAGGGTTGTCCCTAAGGATAAATATACGTATAGGATATAGTCCTAGAACTATGATAACGATATTAAATTAAACCAAAGTTGTTAGATATTGAAGTTACTCCGCCTTTATTATGATTTTTTCCTCTCACACTATTCTTTTTGGGTTTTAGAAAATGGCTGGAAACAGGATGATTCACGATAATGGAGGATATGATGGACAATAGAATGATATTCTTCATGAGAAACCAAATGAAATGAGATTTAGAAGTCCAAACATCATTATTATGCCAAATCATCAATATCATAACATGATCAATAAAGTAAAATTTTTTAAGTTTCCTGGCTCCGCTAATAAGAGAATGATTGAGTTTCATGATGATCATAGAGGAATGAAAGTTTAATTTTTCCTATGTAAATCATGTGGGAAGAGGCATCATGGAGAATGTTTCAAAGGAACTGGAAGATGCTTTGGGTGTGGAAAAGAAGGACACAAATCCTGTAAGTGCAAAGGAAAAGGATCAGTTAACAACAGGGATGAGGATAATGGTATTGCTACAACATCAACAATGGTTAAATGTTCTAAATGTGGAATGTACAGGCATTATGCAAACCAATTCCCTAAGGTAAAGTCTCATGAAGAGAATCAGTATAGTCGTATGGGTAGTATTTATGTTGATGATGATGAAGAGACTACAAATGATATGTGAGATGAAAGAATTGTTGAAGCTCGTTCAATGGTTTAAGAATGTAGTGGAATGATTACATGTTTATCATGTGTAATGTTGTATAAGTAATATCATGGTACTATGGAATAAAGAGACATCTAAGGATTGTTACATTGTTTTCATTCATTGAGTTTTGAAAGTGTATGATTAATGGTACCAGTATCCGTGAAAGGTTATTTAGATATTTTTGGAATGTAGATGATATGTGCATAATGAAGGGATAAGGAGAAAATTAAATGTTTGATAGTATTCATGAGCTCATGACTGATATAAGGAGAAGGTTATATCATGGTTTGAGTATATAGAATTCTGAGGATTTTGGTATGTGGAAAGTGTTAACGTTTAACTACATTCATGTTTTCATTATTGTTCAATGGGTATTCAAGAGAATACATGATTAAAGCCTTTGAATGTTTAGAATGTGACCAACAAGACATATATTATGATATATGGCGATCAATGATGGTATTAAATCTCTGGTAATCATTTTCACTATATTATGAGAGCGCACTGAAGTATTATGGATAAGCCTAAATATTGGAATGGATTATGTTGGACATAAGTTAGTATTGTTTAAGGATAGAAGTTTTTTCGATATTATTGATGGGATGTTATAGTAATATTGTTTTATAAAAAGGAAAACCTGCAGAACGAGCGACAACCCATCGCATCGGACAAGGGTGTGGGAATCGAACCCACAACCGAAGTGCGACTGGCCTTTATCGCCTACCACTGGCCTACAAGAAGTCCCCGTTTAGTAGAAACTAGTTTTATAATATTAAGCAGTATGATATATGAAGTATAAGTCCATTTTAGGAACCATATATCATTAATCTCACTATAGATGGAATTATGTATTTTTTTGATAACATTTCTAACCATTTGTTTGAGACAGATGGAATGACCCATCATTCAATCACATGATCCGCTAACACATCACGAATGAAAAATTCAACTTCATTTCATTAAGAGGTGAAGTGGAAATTGTCCAACGGCAAGACTATACCGAAATCACGAAAGTATTTCTTCTAATTTCAATTTCATCAACTTTAAGGAAATGATCTTGAAAACCAAAAATGTTGTCCTAGTGATCTCATATCTGATGAATCAGATGGTACCTTAGATCGTCACAAATTTATTGCTTTGTGATTTCTGGCTTTTCCATAGCCATGTTCTCTACCACTCTCCATCAGAACATGATGGTTAGATTTCTCTTCCATATCCATATTTTCACCTATGTGGAAACCCATTGATTAGTTTATTTGGGTAACCGTTACGTTTCATAATTTTGTATTTAAAGATTGAATTTGGTATTCCTTTTTACGATGTGGGTTTATATTAAAGAAACATTCGAATAGTAAACCATTTATAACCCCGATGAATTTCAAGGGCGAAATTCATTTTAAGGGGGGTAGAATGTAACAACCCGAGATTTTATAAGATACATTCTTTTTAATTTCATTCATATCTTCTATTGTACAACACACCAAGATTATATTGCGCTATAAGCAACACCGTATTAGCTTGCAGTATACGCAACACTTCTCTTGGCTCTTGTTACACACAATTTCAAGTTCGTTTGATAGAAGTTATTCTACGCAACATTGAGTGTGTATATATATATATATATATATATATATATATATATTCAATGTATAAATTAAATATGGTTGGATTCTATTATACGAAAAAAAGGAGTCGTGCACTACACACAACCCTGACTTGGCTTGCATTACACGCAATCGCAGCCTTCTTCGATAGCGTGTGTTGTACGCAATACTGGGATTTACTAAACAACGATATATTATTATAATATTGTTATGAACTAGCCATTATAAATAGTGTTAACTAAATTTTGAATTTTATAACATTATTATTCATCTAACACATTTTCTAGAACAAGGTATATGAACAAAATATATTTTTCGGGTAAAAATAGTATTTTTCAAAAAATGCCATTTCGCCACCTTTTGATGGCGCACCCACATTAAATCTAGTATTTTAAATGTTTATAAGTTCCATTTGACAAAATAAAATTATTCTTTGGAATCAAGAAATAAAAATTTACTTTGGATAAAATTTTCATTTTATTTAGATGACTTTCATATTTTAATGAATAGTAAAAACACGCTATATTTTAATTAAAAACAACTTTTTTCATCGTAATATCTTACGTGGTTAAATTATAATATTGAAGGGTTATAAAGTATAAATAGAATATATTTTTACCATTTAATATAATTTATGTCATTAGCATTGATTTTACCTTAAATTCGTAGGTTAAATCAATTCAATCTTTTGCAATGTTTTAAAGAAAAACCTGTTTTCTTTCGACAACGGGATTAATTTAAATTTAATTTCTGAAACTTTTTTGTATTGAATTTGGAAAAATGGATTCAATATTTGGAATCATTGGATCCAAATTATGTTAATAAGCTACTTTTTATTTTTGGGAATTATGAATAGTAACTACGGTAAATTTTATTTACCATAGTTAAAGGTAAATCGGGTAATTAAGGGTAAATATAATATTACAAAATTACCCTAACACATGTAAAAATCATATTGGATGACTAAAAGACGACTCATATCACCTAAGGGTCGGATTAAATTCATTTAATGGACTTTTGTCCATGAAAATAATTTAATTATTATTAAAACCAAAGAATGTGACAACATGTCACTTTCTTAAATCCTATAAATATAATAATTTTAATTTAGTGAAAAACTTCATGAAACTTCAAAAATGAATAGTCTCCAGAAATCTAATACAATTATCTACATCATAGGAATTTATTTAAAATTTTTAGGGATTAAATAATTATCATTTATTATGACACAAAGATGATGCAGTAATTGTCTTATTAATGAAATATTGACATAATTGATGTTATAAATGCCCAAATAAATGTAATTTGAGACTTTTTATGACTTAAAATAATTTTCAAGGTTAATATGACTTGGTATTGTTTATTTAAGTAACATTTTTTGAACTTATCAATCTGTTATGAATTTCATAAAAATCATGTACCAAATAGTGTCAAAATTGACATAAATTAGTTTTTAAAAAAAATATTATATTATTAATTGTTATTTAATTCCTAAAAATCTAAAGTTCGGAAAAATGACTTATATAAGTATAGATATATTAATAATAAACAACTGGGGGTTCGTTTGGCTAGTTATTGTAACTTTATTAACCATATAGTGTAAGAAAAAAAAGACACGGTAAAAGTTAAATTATTTAACTTAGAGTTAAATCTAATTGATAAGGTTAAAATAATAACCTAAACCTGTCTAAATCCTATTGGATGAGAGGATTTCGACCCATACCCACTTTAGCTTCGAAATAAGACCCCTTGGAACCATTATAAACCGAATTTGACCTTAATATAAAATAATATTTTGAGATTTTCCTAAGGTATCCCTCTCCTCCCTTATAAAAGGGCACCTCCTCCCTCTCCTCCTCACACCAATTTGAGCATTAAATCTGAGACATCCCCTTCCAAAATCTCTTCTCCACTTCCATAGTATCATCCTAGAGGTCCTGGTCTTCTTAAAAGACCATCTTTAGTTCTTTAAGTGGAGGTTAAGTGAAGGCGCGTCAAAAAGAGGTAATATCCATTACCGATCCTTTTCAATTTCTTTCTTCTTAAACTTATTCATCTTTAGTTGTTTCATAGTAAAGTAATAACATCAGTATATATTATATACTGATATGTTATTATAAATATGAAACAACTCTAATTAACCTTCTATCCGTCCTAAGGAAAAAGGAAATCATCGCGCGTGCGTACGTACGGAATACCGTCTCCACGACGCGATGAGATTCATTATCCATGTTAACCATTACAGATTGATTATAAAGTATATAAAATGAATAATAATGAAATATATGACATGGTAAATCTACTTGATGTATGTATATATATATATTTATGTCATCTACTTACTTCCATTCAAGATAATATGGAAAGGAAAACAACATTAATGCGTACGTACGGACTACCGTCTCCATGAACGGTGTGTTTCATTTCATTTATCTATCTATTATATATATATATGTACTGAATATATATTATATATAAATCATGTTTTGTATTCTGGAAGTAATTAAATCATGTTATAAGTAATAATAATGTCAAGAACAACAAGTCCAAACACCTACGATAAATAAAACGATTTTACCCAAAATGTTTCTTTAACATGGAATTTACAAAATAACGGGTAATATAAAGTCATATGTGAACCATATAGGATATCAGAACAATGAGTATGATTCTGAAATAATTCAATGACATTATTTAAATCATTATACAGGAGGTTTGGACACTAACGAATCAAATCGGACCTAAGGTAAGGGAAAATATTACAATCTCATTTTATCCGAGATTGTTTATACGTTGGTATTTACTGGGGTGTATTTTATCATCCACATCCATGTTTCCTCAATATGTAATATTGTTTCCATCCACCTAAAATTGTGTATATTCAATTTTACCCTTCGGTGAGTTTTTGGTAAATGATATGAAAGGAATCTTTTGTCGTTTTTCGTACAAGGTACTTTTTTTGAATTTTCCGACAAAAGTACGAGAAGAATGTTTTTTTAACTTATACGGCATGAATGGATTTTTAAAACATTATTTCCAAGAAGCATCCTTTATATGTTTTCAAGTTTATTTTTAATAAACTTCTTTTACTTTAAAATTGTAAGACATGTTAATAAAGGAAAAATTTTTTGAAGTAGAAAGGAGATTTTCCTCAAGAATGGAGTTCAAGTGTTTCATCAAAATTATTTTCCATGTAAGATAATAAAGGGTTATATTTCTATCCCTATTATTACATGGATTTGATTATGTTTTGATAGAAATATTTTTATGAATTCCTTTATCTTATATGAATTGTTTTATCATGTCTTGTTGTTTAAGAATCCCATTTTTATTACATGGGTTATGCTATATGTATGGTTTATTTTTTTGTGGAACACATAAGAATGGTATCATTATGAGATGTGTGGGACCTATATCTCCCTCCAATTCATTGGGTAAAGATTTTATATCTCATGAGATAGACATGGCTGGAACGTTAAGTTATACCGTTTCAGTGAAACAGGACTGAAATGAGGAGTGAACTCAGTTCCGAAAGGGGCTTTGTCCACTAAGATAGTCTTGGCAATGAGTCTTGACTAATAAGAAATGAATATCTAGGATTATGTGTGTATGCCACAAAGTTTCATGTTTTATGTTATGATTATTGGGATTTCATTTCACTACTATGATTTATCACATGTTATGAAATTATGCACTCTTTTGCAGGTAAGGATTTACAAAATGTTATGTTCTTATGATGCGATTGATATTTCTTTTGTTTATCCTTACTGAGCATTTGAGCTCACCCTTTTATGTTTTCTTTTCCCCTGGATATAAAGAAAGGTTTTAGGTAAAAACAAATGAAGATCTTTATGGGAGATGTTGAAGATCTATCACCATGATTAGAAGATTCTATTCTGAGTTTCCAAAGACACTAAACTATTACGATCCTTGTGTGTGTGTTTTTGTTATGTACTAAGTATTCCGAAAAAGTAATGTAATGTCCATGTACGTCAGGATTCGGGTCTCTACACAACCTCTATAGAAAAATACCAATTAAGACCACCATTTTCAAAACACATAAGAAACACACACTAAGCCTTCTTCCATCCATCTATTACCTGATCCCCTAAGAAATAAAATCCATATATGGTATTTATTTTAAAAATTGGTCTCCATAGAGCTACATTAGTTAGGAAATACCTTAAATCCTGACACCTTATGGTGGAATATTCTATTATTAAATAAAAAATGAACAATCTCGAGCACTTCCCAGTGGAGAAATCCCAAGGGCGGGTGGTTCATGTCGGGAATTCATGTATGACAATGTTAAACCAGATAATAATCCCTAGAAAAAATCATGGAAATTGAAAGTTGTTTCTATAATATGGGACCAAACATCACTTTTTATATGTTTATATGACTATACTTATAATTTTATCATAACCATTTGCAATCAAAAACATAAATATGAAATTACAACTATATAAAAATAACATTACATATCATGAAAAATACACATTAACTATATAAGTAGTGGTTCAAAAAACCATCATCAAAGGGACATCATGTTCCTCCTATAATCATTTGTAATTCATATCCATGAATTATGTGTCATTAATTTTAGTTAGAGAGTCTTTATCAGCTATTTATAAAAAATAATTTAAAGGGGATCAAGTTGGTCTTTTAGCCAAAGTACAAATTGTATTTCAACTAAATAATACCTTGGTCCCAAGGAAATACCATCTAAATAATATTTTAATCTAATTTATTGTCTGAATGAAATTTCAATAATCATTATTAGAGTTATAATATTTATCAGCGTATAGTGGTTTTAATGAAATGGGGATATGATTTCTTTTATAGGAATTTTGTTTTTAGTAGTAAAAAATATTTTTTGGTAAATGAATTTTTTATAAGATCTATTTTTAGTTCCAATAAAATCATTTTATTTTCTATTATAGTTTTAAACTTAACAAAAAATAATTTTATCATTACTTTTTTAGTGGTGGTAAAATCCACAATAGCCATTGTGATATGATTTCACATGATTAGTTCACTTAAGCATCCAATATTAGTCTAGAAAATTATATTACAGAAATTCATATATTTTTATATAGTAAACACTATATTTACAATTCACCTTTTTAATAAATATAAATTTACATTGAAAATTTTAAATAAATTACAATCGCATTTTATGTATACTTATAATTCTTTACAAAAATTAAACTTTATAGGAAATTTGAATGGAATCAAACTCATTGAAGATTTTATCAACGTATTGACCTAGCCTTGTATAAAAGTAGACTCCACCTATAATAAAAAGTAACAATTATTATAGAAATATTAAATATATGAATAAATAAAATAATATTAAATACTTATTCATAAATATAACATTAATAAAAAGGATAACACACATGAAAAACCATACTATGTAAATAAAAAATATAACATAACACTTAAATAAAACACTTTACAAATTATGCGATATGTTTTTTGAACTAAAGTTTCACTTTTAAATTGAAAATGTGTGAATTCAATCATACCTATCACATCATGACTTGAATTGAAATTTTATTTAATCATACTCATACCAAATAAATTTTTGATCATTTTAATCTAATTTCAGAACAATAAAATTACAAATTTATATTTTTTATTTTTTGACATAAGATTTAAAAAACATTCAATTTTAAATTTAAAAAATGTAATTTTAGTCTTAAAATATCTATAGTGAATTAAAATGATTTTAAATTCATTAATTCAAATAAAAAATTAATTTAGGAAAATTATTATAAATTATCACTATAATTCAATCATATATTCTTGTTTTTTAGTGTTTGGCACATTCTTGTTTCTAAATTGATACTTTCAAAGGAATACACATACATTCATTGATCCTAGCAACACCATCTAGAATATTAATTTTTTTCGATTTGTATATCTCATTAATGTGTCCTGAATAACCTTCCAAAATTATCAAGACAATCTATATTTATTCATATATGGAAATCGTTACACATATTTTGAACCCAACTGTCACATTTAAACTAAAAAACATCACTTTATTTAATATTATCAAAAATTTGAGTTATATTGATATGTGGTTAATTAATATATGTCATAAAGGAATTAATGGTAATTTACCTAATGAATCAAAAAAATAGATGTGTATTTTCCAATTTTTTTAGTATGGAATTTTTGTTTTCAACAAAAATACCACATTTAAATAAACAAACACACACATTAAGTCTTACCAACCACACTGTGTGAAAAATGGATGTATAGTTTATTCTTACAAAAACAAATTAATTTGGGATATTTATCATAAATTACAATGACAATAATAGTGCATTAAATCATTTTGGAGTATGTTACATGGGTTTTGTATTGAAATTTGACTTTTAAATTATGATATACACTTTTAGTTGTACCATATACAGAAATGGTAGGATTTACATGAAGCTAATTATTACACATTATAATTGAATTATATATCATTTTATTAAATTATCATGGAAATTCAAGAACATTTTCCAAGTTATGTGTATGTGATTCATTTTTTGAACTAAAATGACTCTTTTAAACAGGAAATGCACAATTCAAGCCGTAATGGAACTGACGGTGTGTCAGATTGACATTTTATTAATTCATATATATCATAATTGAATAACTAGTAATTTTACTAGTGAATTATGATAATAAATAAATGTTTTATAATTTTGTTACTATTTTATGCGTATTATTGCATTAAATGTAACTTTTAAATGGAAAATAAGAAATTGGTGTACCAATTTAGAGTCAAATCTATTCATTTAATTATTCAATATAGATAATATATTGAGTCATATGGCACGATTGAAATCATATGAAAATAATATTAATTTCAGTAATAATTATAAAAATAGTAAGAAAATTTAATATAATAAATTCGATAAAACACCTCATTATAGTCTCTATAAAATATAAACATGATATGAAATCACCACTTTATGATGTCTATAAAAAATATAACATCGTATCGGTTTCCATCTCAAATAATTATAAATATATTTCATATTTTTACTATGCGGATCATACATAGCCTTGAAGTACTAGAGAAGATTGAAAAAATGGTTAAAAAAATTAAAATGATATTATGAATATATTTATAAATACCTATTGGATGATGATAGATTTTGGATAAAATATAATTTCATTCATTAATTTCTAAATTTCATAACCTTAATGGATTTAATTAATTTTTTTCAAGAATTGTAAAAACATTTATAAAAATAACTAAATTATTTATATATGTTTTCATAGTGAAATATGATTCTATATATCATAATACTTAAATTGAAATAGAAATACATTGGTTTCTTTTGTGCATTGATTTCCTTTATACAATGGGTTTTTTGATAAATAATAATATACCTATCCTAAAAATAGTTTCTAAACCATAATATAAGACATATATTTTTTTTATTTGTTAATCACTGAATATATTGTATTATAAATTTACAATGTGCATCATATGTGGTCTATTTGTTGGATATTCTTGCATGGGATCAATAAAAATAAATTTGCAGTATCAAAATTTATCACAATGGGCATTTAATGAGTCCTAAAAAATAAAATGGACATGTATTGTAAATAATTTAAAATATATTTTATATTATTAGATCATAGAGTTTTACCCATACATTATAGGTATTAAAAATACGCAATCATATATTATTTTTTTCAAATACAACTGCTAATTTTTGGGCTCTTAATAAGATTTTATCTTCATCCATTGTTGGGGGTTTTCTATAAAAGTAACATGAGTTCTAAAAAATACAATTTTTTTGGAAGGTCTTTCCATTACATTGGTGTAATATATGTTCCTATTGAAAATATTAACAACATTAAACTATAACAATCATAGTAGATAAATTATAAGAAAAACATTTACAATCATACAACACATGTAAACATTCTCAACCAAGTCTCCCAACCATTCATTATTGATAATTTAATTTACATTATAAACAAAAATAATATCAATAATAAACTCTCCATTACATTTTTCATTATATTCAATATTGTCTATATTTCAAATTTGAAATGTTGTACCTATATGAAATTATAATGTTAATAAATTTATCCATGTAATTGGTGGGGTAATGGTACCATCATTAGGTCCATCCAATTTATTAGTTGATCATTTGGAATGTCTTGAATCAACCTTTTTATAGCCTTATATATCTCCTTTTATATAAAAATACCTATGCTTAGAAATTTTTTCAATAATTATAAATTAATAATAAAAAATGGAATGGGTATACTTCATCATCACCATGTATATATATATGATTAAACCAAAATGATATAAAATTCCATATAAAAAGATAGATCATGTCATCATCATGATCATTAAGGGGAATGGGTAGCCTGAATATTGACATATGTGTTGGAATCATCATGTCTTAAGCATGTTATAATGATCACAAATCCTATAGATTCTGTAAAACTTGTTAATCCTATTTAATCTATCTCAAATCATGTGTACAAATGGTTGGTTTGTTTATGATTTAAATAAACCTATCCAAGATATTAATTGCTATAAATTAAGTTTGATTATTGTGAAAATATATTTAACTTTGGTCTATAATGATTTCTTTTATGAATGTTAAAGTCTAATTAATTTTATGAATACTACTGCTCAAGTCTATATATAGATATTTGGGTAAGTATGAGAAACTGTGACCAGACACCGTGAACAAGACAACGTGACCCATACACTGTGACCATACACCATGACCAAACACCATGACCAGACACCGTGACTAGAAACCGTTACCAGACACTATGACTCAGACACTGTAACCAGTTTATGATCTGTAGAATTATGTGAGACTAGTTCCATGCTAAGACACCCTTCAATGTTCGAAAAAAGATCAGACATTGTTATTCTAACACCACATCTATGCTACTAGTTCCTGATCTTTATAAAACCATTCCAACATAACTGTATCACCGCTCAAAGGAAAAGAAGGAGACATTGTTTCGTGGTGACACCATTTACAAGTGATACCATTTCTAGATAAACTATGACACCATTCTTTAATCTGTTTTTTCATTTTCAATTTAATTTATAATAGTAACATTTCTATCTTTTAAATGAACTAACATAATTAATTTTTTTAGACATGTCACATGACAGTACGAGGTACGAGGTGCAGAATACATGAATTCTGTCATCTCTTACACATGTATTCCAAGAATAAAAAGAAAAGTGTGGCCCATAAACTAAAGGGTGAGATAGAGCAGCAGAAGCATAAGCATTCTTGAGAAAAGAACTAACACGTGAAACTAAATACATCTATAGAACACACAACGAAATCATGAACCATGAAGCTGGGATACCATATATCAGATTCAAGAACATCTTCGCAATACAAACTCCATGAAGAAAACGAGTTGAATCTCACTGGAAACCAGAGGACCAGAATTGTGATACTTAGTTTTTCTCAAGAGGTTTTTCATGTACTTCATCCTAGAAGTCTAAAGATGCATGGAATAACAATCTGAGTACTTATAACCATATCTCATCATATTTTCTCTATTTTGTATTGATTTTAGTGTTCAAGAAGTGTGTTCATGTCTGTATTAAAACACACACTATATTCTACACTAAACTAAAGGATACAAGATATAATTCATCTCTTATATTTTTACACTTCTTTACTCCCACGAATAAGTGTGGAATAGGTCCCTGTGTGACATGTTAGTTTATACCAATGAAGAATTGCGGAAGAGGTCATGTGACCTGGACAATTCTGTGCACATCTGTTTACTATTACCCATTATGTGGATCAAGTTTATTAATATAAACTTCTTGGAGGCAGTAGATCACCAAGTGGGGTGGACTAGGTCTTGGCTTGAGACTTAACCACTTGCTTTATATCTGTTATGTTGTTTAAATTTAGTTTTCTCTATTTTATAGTATAATTCATAAATCACTAGATTCACATTGATAGTTAATCTTGGAATGAATTTATAATTTTTTTTCCATATTATAATAGCTTCAAAAGTAATATCAATAACTAATATTTGGATTATTGTGAATTAATCTATATTTAGAGAAGTTATTCGAACAGTCAAAATTTCATAACCATATTACCTTGATTAACTGGCCTGTATTTATTTTTAATGAGGAACCTTTATGAAAAATTTTCAAAAATAAATTTTTATAGACACTCAACTCACCCCTCCCCCATTTTATTACTCTTCTCCGACCAACATATTATATCAAAGGAATCTATTGATACTCGGTTTTTGAAAATATTCAACTGTGATTTTAGTTACACATTAAAGATCTATAAATTTATATTAATTATAAATTTATTGCTATTTATTTATTTATTATGGATAATATACTAGATGTTTTTACAACAAACAGACCACAATTCTTCAATATAAAAAATTATGCCCAATAGAAAATTAAAAAAAAAATTATTTTAGAAAGTATGGGTTTTGATATTTGGACTTCAATTATAGATTACTATATGATTTTTTATACTGATAGAACCACTTGGGATGACCTAACCAACATGTCCTACAATAACAATTGCAAAGCCCAGCATGCCATATATTGTTCCTTAGGAGATGATTAATTTAACAAAATATCTGCATGTAATACGGCCCATGGAAAATGGGATACTTTGTCTGTTTCACATGAACAAACATCTAGTGTGAAATAAATGAGACTTAATACTAATACTATTAAATATGATAACTTTTAAATTAAAATTGATTAGACTATTTCTGACATGTATCTCAGGTTCAATGAAATTTTCAACACAATGATTTCTCTTTGATGAGAAGTTATTGCCAAAGAAAAAATCATGAGAATTCTAAGTTGCCTTCTTGATAGATGGAGAGGAACCTCTATCTCTTTTAAATAATCATGTGAAATCAACATGATAAATGTAAAAGAACTCGTTGGGAAAATAATTATGTTTGAAGAGGAGTTGAAAGTCAAAAAGGAAGAGGAGGATGAACCTAAAAGGAAATCTGTTGCCTTTAAGACCACCACTTCTAATCACAATGACATAGGGAAACAAGAAGTCTCTGTTGAATGTTCTAGCTATGAAGAATCATCACCAAACTGTGATGAGGAGATGGCTCAATTAGCCATAACGTTTAGGATATTTTATAATAAGAAGAAATTTTTCAAAAAGACTTACTTCAATGGAATATATGATCAAAATAAATTTGGAAGAATGATTGGAAAATAAATGACACGTTTTTTGAGATAAAATTATATGAATGTAGGTGATAGGGGAATGTAAAAGGTGACTTTACCAGGATGAATTATAAAAATAAATATAAGGAAAATATATAAATATAAAAATGAAATGAATGCAACACAGAGTGATTCTGAGGACAGTTCAAGTGACTCAGAATCTTCACATGATGAACAGGATAACAAAGCAATTATGTGTTTTATGGAACATACATCTGAGGTAAAATTGGAATCTCCTATACAAAATTCCTATTATTCTATAGGTGGGAGTGATTATGAAAACATGTCTAATGAATAAATGTTTTAGTACTATAATATACATTAAGAGACATGTAATAAACTAAAAAATAAATACAAGTCATTAAAGAAACATCATTCTCTTACCTCAACTGTTAAATCTAATATTAGTGTAGAAAGGGAGAAAAATGTTCAATTACTCAATGAAAACATTGAACTAAAGCTATATAATGAGAAATTAAAAAAGGACCTAAAAAAGTTTACTTATAGTAAATATACGTTGATACAAATTCTAGGTAAACTTATTGCTCCTATATATACTACCAGTATTGTCTATCAACCTGGTAAAAGAAATTTTTGAAGAACTAATTTTGTTTCTAAATCCAACGCGCACAACTATACTCCTAGTTCGGGAAAACATTTAGCTAGTTCAAGTTATTATACAATATCTACTATTACCTGATTTTCTAGACCAAGTAGTGTTTATTTTTCAAGAACTTTACATAATGATTATAGGAAACCTATGAGGTGGATGTGGGTTCCTAAAGACTAGTCACTAATATCACTGGACATAAACAAATATGGGTACCAAAAACTATTTTTATTTGACAATAGAAAAGTTTCTTCAAGATCTCCTATAAACTCTTATGGTACTCGGACAATGAGTGTTCAAGACACATGACATGAGACTATTAATTCTTCATGAACATAATAAAAATTGATGGTGGACATGTCACCTTTGGTGACAATGGAAAAGGAAAAATCATTGGAGTTGGCCAAATCAAAAACTCTAGTTAAATTTTAATTTCCAATGTTCTTTTAGTTAATGTATTGAAATATAATCTGCTTAGTATCTCACAACTATGTTATGATGGATTTCATGTTAAATTTGAAAATGATGATTGAAATGTTTTTGATTATAAAAATGAATTAGTGTTTTCTGCATTGAGGAATGTAAATGTATACTCTTTTAAGAAAGAATCTTTAGTCTCTCAAAATGCATCATGTTTAAGTGCATTTCACAAATATTCTTGGCTCTAGAAAAGGAGACTAGGACACTGTACCATTTACACCCTTAGAAAGCTAACTAGAAATAGATTAGTCAAATACCTACCCTAACTTCCAAATGATAAAGTGTGTAATCTTTGTTAAAAAGGAAAGAAACCCAAAATTTCCTTCAAACCAATGAAATATATAAGGACCCAGCCTTAAACATTATATAATCATGAATTAGAGGACTAATTCATGTTGAGAATTTTTTCAGGTTTAGAGTTTTATAGAATTAGGTGATAAATATTACATTACATCTCAACAATTACCAGGTAGACACTTCTAATCAGTTCCAAATTTTTTTTATAAAAAATGCACTCATAAAAAGAAGATTCATATCTAGTCCCATGTTTTATATAAAATGAATTTTCATGATCCCATCATTGACCCTATTCATCATTAAGTCTAGTGAAAAACATTTCAAAACATGGGATGAGCATGAAACGTTCAGTAAGGGTTATAAAACAAAGAAAGAAAACATTAGTCTATCCTTTCATACATAAAATAAGCTCTTTAACATACCTCATGAAATCATAATATTAATGAAAAAAACATAAAAAACATAAATCATAAAGAAACATGTGGCATCCATATCATACTTACATTATAGCTATCACAGCTATGTAGGGAGTTACATTTGAAATAACCGTCATAGTATGTTCCCTTAATATCTTAGGAGAAACATTCACATTTACCTCTGTCATCTTACCCAATGCATTGGAGAGCTATCTTAGGCTCACCCACCCTAGGTTTATAATGGAACCACCCGTATACGTAAACAATTCCCAAGGACCATAATATAAACATAATACATAACATAAGCTTAAAGAAAATATTACATTCCCAAATTTCATTCACAATATATATTTTCAAGATATTGAACAAGATAGGTAAATAATGAATCCAAAAACCATTTTCAATACCACAAAACATAAAATATCATATGGTATTTATATTTCCTTTAAAAACATTATGACTTGTTAATGAATCCAAAGATCAAATAATACTCACAGCGGTGGAAAGGTCGTTGTCACCATGTACAGTAAAAGAAACATTCTTTTGTGTCATTTAGTAAAACGATTTTTAGAAAAAGATTCACTTTGACTAAAATAAATATCAAAAGGTTTTTAAATATTTTATAAAAGAAAATCGTGTATTAAAACAAAATATTCCTCAATGAATGTAGATTGAGATGAAGTCCCTTACATCGTGTCCGACTTGACCCGTTCGTTCTTTAATCTCCTGAATAATAAAGTAAAGTTAATTTCTACTATCTTAATAGTCTTTTTCATGTCAATTATTCCTTTTATATCACTTATTACCATGTTATAAACATTATGTAATCATTTATGTTAATAATGGTCATTTTGTTGATATTTGGTACTTGAGTAAAAAATGAGCAACTTATATTTACAAGTTGTCCATGTGGGAAAAAGTTCATTATATTGAAAATGATATTCATTATTTAGATATCATATATATCATATATATATATGGTATATACATGTATTTATAATAGTACAAAAAATTTGGAGTTAAGAAATGAAATGCGACATTCATGGAGACGGTAAGTCGTACATACGTATGAATGCTACTTTCATTTCTATTTATTATTTTAATGGAATCAAATCATAATGATACATAATATTATTATAATTCCAGTATAATATCATATATATATTTTTATCTTTGTCCTTTATACATCCCACATATGGAATTAACGAGTCATGTCACTTTGAGGGGGCGGTAGTCTGCACTTCCTCAAATGAAATTATCACATTTACCAACTATGGAAACCATAAAGGTAGGATAAAAATCTAAAAAACAAATGAATAAAGATAAAATAAACATAATATATATCAAATATACATATAGTTTCATTTTAATGGCCCCCATGAGAGGCGGTAGGAGATAATCAAACAATCATCATTTCGTGAGGCGTTAGTTTCCTATCCACAGAAACAGTACGTTCTTCACCCATTACATGGAGGTGTGTGTAAGTTTAGTTATAATCCTTCCATAAAAATATAATAGTATATTTAGGATACTGGTGTGGTTATAAAATAAAGGAATAATATGATTTTATGGTTTGGAGAAGTAATATAATAGAAAATAAGTAAAGAAAAACTATTACCTTTAATTTGGGTAACTCCCTTTTGTTTGAAACCAAAATGGATTCATGAAGTGCCTTCTACCTAAGGTAAGGCATATAGAAGGAAGAGAGGGATCTTGAGAGATGATTTGGGAAGGGGTTGGACGATCCATGGGGATTTAGTGGTGTGAGGAATGAGTTAAAAGTGAGGGTTTTTATAAGAGAGAAGAGGGGCTCTTTAGGAAAGTGTGAAAATACTATTTTATTATATAATGATTTTCAGGTTCTAAAGGTACAAAACAAATTAAATTATAAGATAAGGTGACTAATTATTGAAATAAAATCATCCAATAAAAATTGGACAGGTTTTGGATATTGTTTTAATATTTATAATCTTACTTATTTAAATTATTTATTAATGAGGTAAATATTGCATCATTATTGTGTCATAAATAATTTAATTTATTTGATGTATAAAATTTATCAAAAAATACCATAATGTAGGAAATATATTTATATTCACAAATAATATTTATATTTGAAAAGATAACTTATATACCCCCATGTAAATATTAATTTACTAAAAGATATTTGTTTATGTAATTTTTGTCGTTACATTAAATTAATTAATCTAAATTGACATTATCACTCCCAAGGGGCTACAAGGAGTCCCAAAATTGAACCAAGGATTCCCCTGGTCAAACATGACTCATATAATAAGTTTAAGACAAGTGTTAAGGTAATTTTGTATTATAATGATATTATTTTTACCTTGAATTACCCTATTTACCTTTAATTATGGTTAATAAAAGTCTAAAGATACTATTCATGAAAAATTATTTTCATCTTATTGAACAAAATTTTACTTACTAATAAAAACCATGTATGTCAGATTTTTGAATTTCAATTTATAGAAGCAGTAAAATTTAATTTAAATGAAAAAGTCAGTTTTTAACTTATACTTAGTGGTTTAACTGTTCATCAAAAATTGAATTTTGTTATAAAAATACCCAAAATTAATTCTTGTCTATATTTGATATTCCGATTTCAAAAATGATGTATATTTTATAAAATTCAAAACACTGAATTTGGATTAATTAATTTAATATTAATTATTATTGTAAAAATCGAAGGTGTGTTTTTAAGAAATATTAAACTATCAAAAGATTGACACTTGTTTATGTCCAATTTCAAAGTGAAATTAATTCAATGACCATAATTGGATTAAATGTTAAAAATATAATATAATTACACATTAAAACCAATTCAAAATATAATCTAAAAATATAAATAAATTAGATTAAAAGGTCGTTTGGAATTAAAATATATTATTTTTCCCTTTTCATTAAAAATTAAATTTTATGAGAAAAATACAAAAAATTTACCCAATGTAAATGTTGATGTACCGATTCTAAAGAATAATTATATTTGGTCAACTAGAACATATAAAAGTGACCAACACTAGATTTAAGGAGGGTTCTCCAATAAAAGGTGGTAAATCAACCTTTTAATGTAAATTAATCTTAAATTTAGATTCATTAACATTTAAACCCACTAAATTTTATTGGATAAATGTAAAAACATTTAACAAATATGTATAATAATATTATAATTAGTTTAGTTCATTCCTTCCAATACAATGGCTAGGCTTAACTACCATTTAAATTAATAATATTATATTATTATTGTGCAACATAAGATTTCAAAAAAACTCATTGTTCCGTATTAGATACACCATCGAGCATATCGATCCCTTTAAAGTAAAATTAATATTTAATTCACAAATATGAATAATTATGAAAATTTATTATTTCTTTTTATTCTTGGGATGTTATAAATAAGTGTTAGCTTCTCTACCTCTCGAACTGTTTCACATGTATTTGTTTGGACCATCTTGAGTTTCTAGTTTAAATGGGAAGAACTACGTTTATGGTCTTGTACATGAATTTTCTAGAAATAAATAGACTTTCTTTTAGGCTCACAAAATTGAATCCTACTCCCATTTCACCAAATATACCATGGATGTAAAAAATATTAGTAGTATTAGTTATAAATACTTAAGAAGTGATCATGGTTGTGATTTTGAAAATCAATAGTTTGAGTCTTTTTTTAACAAAATGGTTGTATTATTAATTTCACTACCCCTAGAACACCTCAATATAATATAGTTGTAGAAAAAAGAAATAGAAAATTTCAAGAGATTTCTAGAACCATGCTTAGTGAATATGATTTACATATTTATTTTTGGGATGAAGCTATAAATACATCATGCTATATTATTAATAAAGTGTTGATTATACATATTCTTAAAATAACACCATATGAACTATGGAACAATTGAAAACTAAAAGAAAGCTACTGCAAAGTATTTGGTTGTGAAGTCTATATCATTAATACTATGTAAAATCATGACAATTTTTCATACAAGAGTGATGAAGGAATCTCTCTACGATATTCAATATCTAGTGAAGCCTGTAACATGTTTAAGAAAAGAAATAAATGTGTGGAAGAATATGTCTATGAAAAATTTGATGAAACAAATCCAAATGATCCTATGACCACTCTAGAGAACCTATAGGATTATATGTCAAATATGGACATCAATTCAAAATATTCTAATCATCCTATAAAGTAGTCTATAAATACTTCCAGTTCTGAAAATTCTTCTGATTCAAATCAAATTGAACTCGAACCTACTGATGAACCCGAAATAACTATTAATTCTTTTTATAGAGCTGTTAGAACCCTTAAGATCCTTCCTTTAGATGCAGATGTAGGAGATATATATAAAAGAACTCAAACTATAGCTTCTATGAGAAATCATGTTGAACATCAACTCTTCTTGTCACAACTTAAACCTAATAACATTAATGATTCTATCAATGATGAATATTTAGTGATGGATATGTAAAAAGATCATAATTAGTTTAAAAGGAACAAATTTTGGAAACTAGGGGATAGACCCAAAGAAACATTTACCATCGGCCCAAAGTGGATGATTAGAAACAAAGTAGATGAATTTGGTAACATAGTTATAAACAAGGCCAGATTGGTTTCACAAGGCTATAGTCAAGAAGAATGAATTGACTATGAGGAATCCTTTTCACAAGTATCAAGACATGATGCCTTCATAATTCTTCATGCTTATATTGCACATCTATATTTAAAACCATATCAAATGAATGTTTAAATTGCATTCTTAAATGGGTATATAGATGAGAATTTATTTTTTGAGAAACCCCTTGGTTTTAAAAATCTTCATTTTCAAAATCATGTCTTAAAATTTTAAAAATATTTGTATGGGTTAAAACAAGCTCCAAGATCTTGGTACGATAGATTAATTATTTTTCTTTTTCTAATGGTTTTAGAAAAAGAATATTTGATCGTACACTTTTTATAAAACGAATTTCCATTGATGTTTTTGTAGTTAAAATTTATGTAGATGATATTATCTTTGGATTTTCAAAAAAATATTTATGTATTAAATTTTCTAAAATGATGAAAAAAAATTTGAAATGAGTTTAATGGGTGTACATAAATTCTCTCTTGGATTTAAAATCTTCAAAATCAGGATGGAATTATTTTAATTCAATGAAAATATACTATATATCTTTTAAAACATTTTGGTTTGGATAGCACCAAAATTGGTGACACTTCAATGATTACTACTTCTATATTGGATCTTGATGAAGATGGAAATTCGGTTGATCAAACCACTTATAGAAGAATGATTTGAAGCTTACTCTACATAACTTCTCGCTGACCTGACATTATGTTTAGTGTGTGCATGTGTTCTCATTTTCACGAAAACCATAAGAAATGTCATTTAAATATCGTTAACAAGATTTTAAAATACCTCAAACATACACCCAATCTAGGATGTTCTATCCTAGAAGACAATATTTTTAGATAGATAGTTATTATCATACTAACTTTAGTGGTTGTATGTTAGATAGAAAAATCACACATAAAACGTGTCACTTTTTAGGAAAGTCACTAGTATCATGTTGTAGTAAGAAACAAAACTTTGTTTCATTATCTACTCCTGAAGCTGAATATATAGCTGCTGGTAGTTGTTGTGCACGAATTTTGTGGATGAAACACACATTAATAGAATATGGATATAAATTCAGGCATGTGCCTATATATTGTGACAATAAAAGTGATATTAACATTTCAAAAAATCATGTTTCACACTGTAGGACAAAACATATTAATGTAAGACATCACTTTTTGAATGATTGTTTTTAAAAAGGTAATATCATTATGGAATTCATTAGAACTGAATATAAGATTTTTGATATATTAACCAAGCCATTAAATTATGAATGAATAGACTACATCATACAAGAATTGGGAATGATAAATCTTAAATAGTAAATGTACTGTATCAAAATTTACTATTTCACAGTTTACGGTTTCACAAGTCACTATCTTAGCATATTTGTGTAACTCATACAATTATAATGTTTGATGTTTTAAAATTTTTTGTTTCATGTTTACGGTCTCTCTCTATTACTATATAACACATGCTGGATCAAACAATACGGTCGAACAGTTTTGAAGTCACATAGTAGAGATCTCACCGTGAAAACCTGGTACGGTCTCGCTGGGAAAACCAGTTGTGGTATCCCCATGAAATTCTATTATGGTCTCACCAAAAATATTATTTATCATTTTATTTACATATTATAAAATGTATCTCAGTAAATGATTATTATATTCTTTTAATTTCCAAAAAAGTTTATTTTGGGACACATGATATCCTTAAATGACAAAAATGAATGAATTTTCAATCTTTTCTTCACCCGAGTTCTCTTCTCTCAAACCATAACTCCTCCTTAAACCATTATCTATCAATCGATCCTTTATTGAATCACGAGAATAAAACATAAGTCCTTATCAAATCCTAAGAAGCGCAGATCATGTAATAAGATAAAAATAGCATCAAAGATCGTGCTCAATGGTATTTTGAATCTAAACCTGGTGAATAGAATAGTGGAACCTGAAAAGAAAATATGCCCCAAGTGGCTATTTTCAAGTAAGGATTTAGTATTGAATGTGATGAAAGACCAATGATGGATATATTGGTTCACATAAGTGGAATTAAAAAAATTTCCAGAGCTATTTGCTCAGTTTTATCAGTTTTCTCGATTCTCTTATGATACAGAAGATGGTTTTGTTGTGAGAAGTTGGATAAATGAACAAAGATGCACTTTTTCATTGAGTTTGTGGTCTATATGCCTAAGGATGCCTCATGAGGGTATTTTCTAGGACTACCATAGTGGTCCTCCTCCTCCAAGTTAGATAATTGTTTTAGAAGAATCATTGGGAAGCTTGACTGGTAATAAAACAAAGAGGAGTGCTATAGCCACTGAGCAAGATTGTCAAACCAGACTATTCTTTAAGTTTTTTCCGAATATGATCATTCCATGAAAAGAATATTTCTGTACAATAAAGTATCAGGATATATTTTTTATACATCTTATAAAGAATGGACACAATATTAACCTATGAATGTTTGTTGTACTTCATATGTGTTAGTTGATAAAGACAACTTCAATGTAAACCTCCTTGTTCTACACAAATTTAATCTTAACTATGCTTCATTCTAAAGGGATGGTTGGACCATATGAAGAATTCATCAAGGACTATGAATTTTTTATCTCAAAGTCTATAGTTAGAAGAATTAAATTTAGTTGTAATCTATGGAGAAAATCATGGGAAGAAGATAATTATAGGATTTATGAAAAGTTCAACCCAGTTGAGCATTCTTCACGACCAAATGACATCTTTCGTCCTAGTATGGATCCAGATTAAATTGATGAATATCCTATTGAGGAAGAAGAAGAAGAAGAGGTTGTTTAACCTAGAGGAAAAATAGTCTTGGATAAAGAAGATAGTGGACAAATTCTTCAAGACATAACTGAGAAAGAAATACCGGTTCCGGATGAAATTGTTGATCTTTCAGAACAACCTGCTTCTAAAAAAGATTTTTTTGATAATATAAATGAAATGTTTTTTCTAGAAGAAGATATTTCTCTTGAGGAAGAATATATTTTTGAGGAATATTAAGAGGAACAAACTCTTCCTGGGATTTTCCCATCTTCTAAAGAAAGAATAGAGCAAGACCTTCAATTTCCTAGAATAGAAATGGGTGAGGCTATTGGGGATGAAATTTTGGAAATAGATAAAGGACCTAAATCTATTATTCGTATGAGAGATGCACTTGTTGAGGGGGAGAAGCACCCTAATCTGGAAGGTGTTGAAGTTCCTAATCTAGTTGACCAATGCACTATGGATACATGGTATAAATTCTCTAGCTATTTTGATGTGAATGATTCCCATGAAGTCTCAATTAAATTTATATAACTTTCTTATAAATTTCAATTGAAATCATTCTCGGATCTTGTCTCTCCAAAGGAACTTTATCCTATCTCAGCTTCTATTACTGAACCTTCAAATGAACCTTCTACCTTAGTTTCTAAATATGATTTGAAATCATTTAGATCTACTTTATTCGCCAATGTTGAAAAGCTAATCAACACTCAACTTTCTCTAGTGACAAACTTTTGTTAAAGAGATGTTTCCCTATTTTTAGAAAATATCATATGGCAGATTCAACCAAAAATGCTTCCTGAAATTCAAGAGGTCATTGTTGAGAACAAAAAACTATGTGATGAAGTGAAGTCTCTCGAAGGTATGGTTAAAGATAGACAATGAGTGTTGAAATTATGACCAGAACCATTTTCACATCCTATTAGTAGTCAGATTCCATAGGAAGTTATCACACTGATTTCACCTTACCTAACATCCTTAGCTAACATGGTGGTTGAAAGAATTAAGTAAATTGTTAAACAAATGTGTGAGCTTGTTATTGTTCTTAACATGTTGGTTGATGAGTATAAAGGCTCTCTATAGAACATTCTGAATAAACTGAACTTACATACATTAGTTGTTATTTCTTGTATTACCTCTAGATAGTCATCTCAGCCTTCCTTTGATAGAGATATTCTCAAAATGTTTGTTAAAGTGGAACACCAATCAGTGCTCAGTGGATTTGACAAAGAGTCTCTATCTTTGGTTGTCAAGAATAGTGACAGAGTTTCTGATTTTGTAAGAATTCATTCTCGGATTTCAAATGATTCATTGAATGAAATTACTATGAATTTTTATTTCTACCTCAGTAGGATTTTCTCTAAGAATGATATGAAAAACCATTTCAGGTACCTCGGTGAGAATCTTATATTTCTTCCTGCCACTCAAGCTTTCAAAACTCGAGTTCAAATGACGAAGGATTTCATTCATTTGTATGAAAAGTTCATGGAGAACAAAGAATACTTTGAGAAATCAATGTATTATGGTGGTGAGATTATTACTGACTTCATAAAGATATTGAGGCCTTATCTTCATGAGAGTATCATTGTTATTTTGGCTCCTACAACTGCACCCTTGCTACTTGGATTGCCTAACTTCACATCCACTTCCCTTTCCTCTTCCACTATGACTATCTGTCAGTCTTTGAGTCAGACCAAACCTATTACCCTTGACCAACAATTGCCTCATTCTTCCACTACACCTACCTTGGACCCCTCTATTTTTTAAGTAATTCCTATCCTTTCTTTTTCAGTTGGTTCACTTACTTCTTCTGCTTCTACCTCTGCTCTTATGGCTTCTCCAGATGTTGCTTCCAAGGGAAAAGAGAAGAAGGCAGTGCTGAAGAAAAGTGACCACTATCTTTTTATAGAGATATTTTTTATATTTTTATTGCTTACTTATTCTAATGACACAAATTTCTCCATCCAATGAATTTTGATCTTTTTTTGTCTACTCTCCTATTTACATTTTTACTTGTTTTGATAACCCCTAAATGGGGAGGGACATAAAATATAAATGCACACTATGGTAGATCCACATCCACTAAGAATAGATATCTCACTCACATGATTTTTGATCATCCTAAAGAGGGATATTTTTGGACTCCTCTAGTATTAGTCATGTTTTAATGTTCAGAAATCCTATAAATCCTATAAAACATGATAATCCTATTTAATCTGTCTCAAATCACGTGTATAGACTGTTGGTTTCATTATGATTTGAAAAAACTTATCCATTGTCTTAATTTCTATAAATAGTGTTTGATTAATGTAAACTATATTTAACTTTGGTCTATAATTATTTATTTTATGAATGATTATTTCTAATTTATTCCGTGAATATTATTACTCATGTCTATACACAAATATTTGGCTTAGTCTAAGAAACCATGACCTGACACCATGACACAAACACCGTGACCCAGACACCATGACCAGACACCATGACCCGACACTAGGACACATACACTGTGACCATACACCGTGACTAGACACCATGACCAAACACCGTGACAAGACACAGTGACCATACATCATGAAAAATCACCGTGACCTAGACACTGTAACCAGTTTTAGATCTGATGAAGTCTGTGACACTGGTTCCTTACTAATACCACGATTGTAGTTTGTCAAAAGTGAAGACACAATGATTCTAATACTGCATCTATGCTATATGTTCTAGATCTATATAAAACCATGCCATCATAAATGTCTCATAGATCAATGTAAAAGAAAGAGACATCATTTTGTGGTGAGACTATTTCTATGTGACACTGTTTCGAGACAGATTGTGACACCAATCTTTAATCTGTTTTTTATTTTTCAATTTAATTTCAAACAGTCATATTTTAGTATTTTAAATGCACTGACATAATTTAAATTTCATTGTAGACATTTCACCTAATAGTATGAGGTATGGGGTGCAAAATACATGCATTCAGTTAGCTCCAACACACACACTCCAAGAAGAAAAATAAAATTGTGGCCCAGAAACTAAAGGGTGAGATAGAGCAGCAAAAGCACGATCATTCTTGAGAAAAGAACCAACACATGAATCAATCACCAATAAAGAAGATGGGATTCCATAGATCAGATTCATGAACATCTTATCAATACAAACTCCATGAATAACATGAGTCGGGTCTAATTGGAAACCAGAGCACCAGACTTGCGATACTCTGTTTTTCTCAAGAGGACTAGATTCTTGCATCTGCTTCATCCTAGAAGTCCAGAGATGCATAGAATAACACTCAGAGCACTACTAACCTTATTTCATCATAATTTCTCTATTTTGTATAGTTTTTAGCTTTTGAGCAATGTGTGTGTGCGTATGTATTAAAAAAACACTTTCTCATGCACTAAAATGAATGATAAAAGATACCATTCCTCTCATATGTTTTTTACCTTTTTTACTCCCACAGATAAGTGTGGAAGAGGTCCATGCGTGACCTCGTAGTTTATACCCATGAAAAAATATAGAAGAGGTAGTGTGACATGGAAAATATTATGCAATATTGTATACCCTGATCGAGGGTGTGGATCAAGTTTATTAATATAAATTTCTTGGTGTCAGGTGATCACCATGTATGGTGGACTAGGTCTCATGTTGAGAATGAACCAGTTGTTTTATAGTTGCTGTGTTGTTTAAATTTAGTTTTCTTTTTTTTACTGTATAATTCAAAAATCACTAGATTCCCTTTGATAATTAATCATGGATAGAAGTTATAATTGTTTTGCCTAATTAGAATATCTTCAAAAGTAATATTAATAACTCATATTGAGATTACTAAGAATTAATCAATATTCCAAGAATTTATTTGAACAACCCAACATTCATAACCATATTAACATGATTAAATGGAATGTATTTATTTTTTTTGGAGAACCATTAAGAAAATATTTCAATTTTTTTTTATAGATACTCAATTCCACCCCCCCCCCTCTTGAGTACTCTACTCCGACCAACAACATGAACTATGTGAATTCCTACTATCACATGAAATTTTATAGGTATCTTATTTTATATAATCTCACCTTTTATATTTTACATTTTACCTTCCAGAAAAAAGACATGAGTGGGTATTGTTATTTGTATATCATAATAGATTTAACCCATTAAAATTTTAGTATAATAAAAGTGTTATTTTTGTTTGATTCATATTTAGCAGAAAATGTGATGAAAAAATAAATTTCATTTGGTAAAGATGGAATTTGAGAGGGACAAATAACCATAAAATCTTATGTGTATTTTTCATGACATTTTGGTTAATAATATATCGATTCTTCATAAAGATACCTCTAAATAAATTATCTTATCGAATCATCCGGCCATCTAACTCTCTCTATTACTGTATTTATTGGTGCATGAAGTTTTTTTAATTTTATCATATATATATATCTATGTCACAAATTTCAAAATGTATTAGTATAGTGACACTCTAAAAAATATTCCTCTAACATGTCCATACTATTATAAACACATTATATGCACTAAATTTAGTCTTTTTTTCTATATTATATATTGGAACATATGTCTAAATTAAATAAAAATATAAAAAATCAAGTATTCATTCTTATATAATAATATTATAATATAGAAACAATTTATGTTCTTTCATAATTACACATAATTTTCAAAACATTTTGGGCATTCAAAAACATTTTATCCTTTTTTATTTACATTATCCTCTATTTATATCAAATGACATAGGATGAAAGTGGATTGAGATTTTGATTATTCACTTTTAATATAAACTAAGGAACATAATAATTTTTCTTATTATTCATATCAAATAATTGATTTAATATAGATTTAAAATACATAGATTTTTTCCAAGTGAATAATACTTCATCCCTACTTTATGGATTTGGTATGGTGGTTTTAATGTATGTTGTTTATTTTCCAAAATTGTATTTCAAAAATTATAAATAATGAATCAATGTGACTCATACACATAATTTCAAACATAAAAATAAAAAATTATAATACAACAAAAATGATTTACCCTCTTAGAAATTAATGAAGGTGTGATATGTTTCTATATTTACAATGTGTTTGTATGTGTGTCTATAGAGTAGGGTTGGGGTTTTAATTTCACCTTAGAATCCCTAAGATTATGTTTCATTAGAAGTATAGAAAACTATCTATGATCCTTTCAAAAAACCATTAGTAAAAATTTATCCAATAATATTAAAAAATATATTTTCTTTTTAAGATATATTGTAGAGTGAATTAGTGTTTCATTGTTTTATATTCAAGTAAAATAGGGAATTATTTTCATTCTGTTACACCAATAATTTCCAAAATTCATTCCATCAATGCAGGAAAAATATTTTTCCATTTATTTAAATCAATAAGCACATTATTTCCAGTATTGTCCCAAATGTTACTAATAAAAATAGACTTATTGGAGCTAATAAGTTTACCACATACATTCTATCCATCCTCAAATTTTAGACCATTAACTCTCACTGTAAATTTTTTTACTAACACATTTTTCTATGATAATCCATCAATTTATAATCTTTAATTTCTCACCATCATATGGTTTCTAACTTATATAATGTTTTTCACCTTATAACATTTGATAAATTCCAAAATTGTAGCTATTTTGTTAAATGATTTTAGTATTATTAGAATTTATTGATGTAAATTTCAACAAAAATAGTTAAACATTTATTTTAGATTATGTAAATACAGTAGTGAACACATAATTTAATGAGGAATCAAATTTTATATAAAAAACTAATTAAATACATTTTACATTTTCCTTGGTCTATTTTTTTGTTGCTCAAATTTTGATGTGATTTTTCCACTGTATCATGTTTCAAAATCACCTCCTTAGTATCCCCAATAAAATATAAAGAAAAATCAATATTGGGGTCATCATAAAATTATTTAAATTCCCAAATGAATGAGATATAATCAATTGAGTTGTCATTAAATCTAGTATTTTTTTAGCTGAACACAGAATATTTGGCCTATTCTTAATTTTAGTATACAAGGAATAAAATACATGTACTTCATATGATTCTATTATGAGTTGTTAATACTTGTAAACATCCTTACTCAAATTTAATTTCATATATACAAATTTATGGAATTTAATAGTACTCTTGTTATCAACTAAATTAAATTAAAAAAATAGGCCATTGGAATGTTTTATAATTAAACTCCCATATTTATTATGGTGAAAAAAGAATTAAAAATTTAGAGAAATTGGATTTCTATATTTGGTACTTCTCTCCACTAAATTATAATTTTATTCATTTCCAAGGAAAAAACAACTTTTAAATGATGATCAGGATCTCCAATAAAAAATGATATTGGGGTTTAAAAATTAAATGAAAACATTGAACCAATATAAAATAATATTAAATTATTAGACTATTGTACTCTCTGGCGAAAAGAATAGAAAGAATGTTTACTCCACTAAATCTTCTAATGAATATGCTCATCAAAGAATGAGTCTATCTTATTCAAGATCCGGATATACTCCTCCATATTTTCATTTCTTTTATTTAGTCCATAAATCATAATCATATCAATATGTTTAATCGTTTTTTATGATTTTCATTGGTGATTAATTTATTCATCTATCATGTATCTTTTGAAATTTTTCATATTAAATATTTATGATGATTTTTTCTAATTATCTCCTCTTTATGTGAATAAGAAGGTCAATTTCAAGAGTGGGTTTGAATTCTTATTCATTAACCCATTCAATACTTTCTCCCAAATATGATTGGGACAGATCCCTCAAACATTGGAATATAACTATAAAAACCTCATTCATAGAGTCTATAAGGTTATTATCAATATCAGGATGTCCAAATACTTTATAAAAACGTGTTACCTATTTTCTAACTCATTAAATTTAACTATATATTCATTCAATAACATATGTTGACCCCTTTACTTATTAAGCTCATCATCCCCGTTATAGAGTGACTTCCCAGATTTCATAGACCTAATACCTTATCCTTCTGATCTAGTGATCATTATTTTAGGTTTTATGTAATAGTCATTAAATTGTACTTATTTCTTGCCTTTATTAATAGGATATCCACCCAAATCAACCCTCCACATTTTCCTATTTTTTAACCTAAATGTTACTAATATTCATTTTTTCATACATTCTTATAGTCATCAAAAGATGAGGATGGAACATTGGTACCTCTCCCTATGTCCCATGAAGAAATAATTCTATTTGTAAGAAAATAACCCTCATGCTCTACCTCAAAAACCATTTCACAACTAAAATACACTTATTTTTTTAGAATTTATAACTTCCATCCCTCAAATTCATTATTTCTTATGAAAACATTACATAATTGTTCGAACAGATTTTTTTAGAAAAAGAAATAAAGTTATAAGGGTCTTTTACAAAGCACAAAATATTTAAATTATACTCCACCACACCTATGTTCTTGTTGAGATAAAGAAAAAAAACCTTATACCTTAAAACTACATTTGGGAATCCGAGTAAAGGGGTAGACTCCTCCATTCAGTTCAAAAATGTACAAGTACCATTCTGGGATTTATCCCCATGTATGAGAGGATTAGTGCGTCTATATAAGCAATTTAGGGACCCAGTAAGTTTTAATGTATTTTAATATGTCAAAAGTGATCCTAAATAATATGTATCCAAACTATGGAGAGACTATCCTCTCAAAAAATATCACCCATAAACATGAATATGAGGCAACCTCAAAAACTACGGTTCCTGACTTGGGGACATATGAAGGTTAGTAGAACGAAATTTTTTAACATCATAATGATAAACATTATAAGAATTATTATATAAAAATGACATTCATATCAACCTTATTAATATTACCAATTTTATAGACCCGATTGGGATGACCCGACCAAATTTATTGAAGCCAAAACGAAAACAGATACTAAAAGTACACCTCCTAGAAGAATTAAAACTCCTAAAAAACATCATTACCAATTGATTTCAATGAGGGATTAGAAACTCAAACTTGATAAAAATATGTTAGGTTATGGATTGGTATAATTCCATAGATCTACAAAAAAACATCAATAATTGACCAACTATGTTGCTAATAATTTAAAAATCATTGTATATGGTAAGGGAAGTTGAAAAAAATATAATATTACACAATGATTCGATGTCAAAATACCTTCAATAATCTTTAAATCATAATACCATGAAAAAATCAAGAATCAAATACCATTTATAAATCATTGATAATTGGAAAATTAAAATAATATGGTATCCTAAATCATGAACCGTATTTGAATATGATGGGAATATAGTAACCATACTGTAGTTCATTCCTCCAATCCCTATGAGGATTTTATGTGTATATCAAAACATTTATCAATAGATAATGTTATCAAAAAATGATACAGAAATTAAATATTAATAAGGGAGAGGCATTGAAGAACTCTTATAGTGATATTAAAAGATTTTTTACTGCATCGGCTACTAAAGGTACCTTAGGTCTAAATGAGATGTTTGAAAAGTTTCAGGGCTATTCAGGGGAAGTGAATATGGTGAATCTCCAAGTAAAATCAATGTAAATACTATTGGAGGGTCTCTATAACCCCAATGGATGAGGATGGATGGAAGGGGTGTCCATTATATTTATTTTTTCATACTAAATTTATCATGTTCCTTCGGGTAGAATATATATCTATAAGTTACATAAAAATTATAAGATAAAACATTTAAACACGGTCTTTTGGATAGACATAAAATTCATTATAAAACTGAATTCATATTTATAGATGATTCCTTAATAATATATTCTCAAAACCATCCTATAAACTATTTAGTATATATATATTATGACTAATTTTGAAAACTTAATGGATTCAAAATCTAAACAATTACTTTATGAGTTTCAACATATTAATTAACTAATATAATTATATGTAAAATTAAAATATGATACTACCTATGCTCTATAATTATAATAGAATCATAATTTATTCAATAAATTGTTTCTCCCACAAGGTTACAATTAAGAAAAATTTTGGGAGACCACTGTTTTCCACATAAGAAAAGTATTTTATGAAAATTTAAATGACTTATTTAATAATATATCACCCAAAAATATGACCTTGTGGACAACTTCAATTTTCCACATACACATTTAAAATGAATAGATACTATTCAATGTGGTACATCCTTCTATCATGCACAAGAATACATGGTCAAATATCTATAACCATGTGAACTATAAATGAACCATTATATCAAATAATTCTTATATAATTAATATCCCCAATTCCAAAAATATGATAGAAATTTCCATTTCCATAGTTAGAAACATCATCTAGTTTATAACATTACTCTAAATAGATTTGAAAAATCATTAAATCCAAGTTAGTGTTCATCATACATTTTTAGGTATAATGTAATGTAAATCCAAATGTATTTAATTGTGCATCAAAACATGATAGTCATTTTACCTTAATCACATTAACATAAAATTATAATTTCACATAATATTTTAAATATATTAGGAATACCAATCATGAACCAATTTTTAATTTTTCAAAATTAAAATCTATCTTTCTTGAAAAGAGTATAGTTTAATGGAGGAAAAAATCAATCATTTTCCCTTAAATGGGGCCAAATATTCCATTATCCTCATATTTATCATGTCCAATCTATCCATAATAACATTTTTTAGGTTCACTTACTAACCTGTAAATGAGACGATTATATATGTTTCTTTCTATATCCATGACATCATGAAAATTTCTCATGTATAAGAAATTTTGTTATTGAGATTAAAAAAATTATCACTTATTAAAATATGTTTTCATTGCGTTTTTAAAAAAATGGATTACCAAAAATAATGACAACATCATTTACATTATAAAATAGTTTGTCACCTATTATTGGAGAAAGTGTTGTGACATCATACAAATTCCCATCGATTGATGTCTTCTGAGATCATTATTAATTTCATTGATGTAAATTTTTTTATATCCTAGAAATGTTGTTTTTAAGGAATGTTACAACTTAACCTAGTGTATGCCTTTATTAAAAAATGGGACATGTTAACATTTATTTAATTCTATATCCAAAAAATTTACATTAATTGGAAACCCATTTGTCATACTAAAAAAAATTTATCTTTCAACGACCCATCCTAATGGGGCCTTTTCCACAACTCCCCAATCCCATATCCAATGGTTCAGGGGATAGAGACTAGCATTGAGTAGGAATATAACTAACATTGGAGGACTTAGCATAAAGTACATGTAGAAATTCACACAACTCCAAGCCCATACAATGATGAAGTATAAAGAATCTAATAAACCATTCTTACATCCATCTAAACCCCAAAACTAGTGTGTGATAACAAGAAGCAAAAAACATAATTTGTCAAATATAATCCCATCACTAAGAGTATGAAAAGAAGAATAACCTAAAAGTATATAAGGGGAATTTTTTCAAGGTAACTGCTAGAATGAACCTTTTTCAGTCTTGATTACTAATCTCCACCTGACTGTGGTATCTCTCTGACTTCCAAAGAAGTATGATTGTCTGTATAAGTCAAAAAACGTGCTGGAAAATACCATTCATGGGTGAGTATACCATTACTTTGTAGGACCCCTATAAATCACTATGCATAAAAAATGAGAATAACAGTATGCAAAACATTAATATATTTCTACAACACATATAGTAAGAATATCTAGATAAAATCGATACAGACTCACTATCTCAATGTATTTTCATAATTGTAATGCTAATCTAGGAATTGTGCTTGTTTGTTCCACATAGAATACATATAGGAGAACACACTCCATGAGTTAGATAAAACTGATGGAGTGTGTCTTAGATGTAATGCTCATCATGTTTAACCATAAGAAGTATACACTGGAATTCTGAAGAAAAAAATACCCAGGTGAGGATCACACTTAATTCCATGGTGGGATACCAACATATAAATTTGAAATAACCCACTAATTATATGATTGGTGCTCGAGTATTGATGGTCATTAAAACACCAAAAAATCTACATAGGGTAAGAGGATTTAAGGGGATCTCACCCTAGACCTCAAACATGGATTCCAACAACACTATCCATGAAGACTGATTGATGGGTTCCCCAACATATGGGTTGGATGTGATTCCATAACAACCCTCGAGGAAAGGATTAGGGTATGAATCATAATGAAACTTTTCCAAAATGAAAATGAAAAGGTCTATAATCATTAATTGTAGGATAACATGGTGTGTACCTTTGTCATTGGGTCATTCCCGTGTATCACAGACTATTCCCAAGTATGTTTCAATGTCTGAGTAAATGATGTGTTTGTTCCCATTTACTTCTCCTTGTGTCTATATATGGCTATCTGTGCATGTGAACACACTTGTGAATCATCTGGAGTACATTATGATAAATCAGGATATATGAAACTTTGTGTAATAGTTTTCACATGTGCTTTGATATTTATCTTCACCTCAGAAAGCCTAGTGCCACACCAGGGGTCCCACACACCATGAAATCCCAGATTACAAACTGTGGGTTACAAATTTTTTTGAATCCTATATCTATATCATGAATATTTGTTCTATCCTCCAGTTATCAATCTAGCAACACATCTCACAAAAAATAGAGAAACAAATCCTGAAGATTCATTACATTTTCGATCACTATGTTCTATCCCTTCGATTCCATTTGGGAATCCTCCACATGCATCCTCTATCATAAAATGCCAAAGAACAGAAATACTGGGAATCTAAAATTCCATCTGATCTGCTTCCACTTTTTTCACATCTCAATATCATCATCGATATAAGCCTGAATATTCTATATCAATCCACTCTTAAATGAAATGGGTGCACAATGGTTTTTTTAAGGTTTTTTGGTTGAACCACTTATCAAATGAACATCAGTGATAAATGCTTGATGAATAGTGATATAAATCCAAGAAACAAGTAAAGAATAAAAAACCTTATCTATGTTCACTTTTCCTCGATAAATTTTTTTATAAAGATTAATGAAGAACCTAAAATAAATAAACAATTTTCTCAATAAACCCCCACATATAATACCTTCCCGAAATATAATTGATCCACGAATCAATACATTGATTGATTAATTTGTGTTCATAATAGAAATAAATTACGGTGAAAGAATCCATGTAAAATAAACATCCTAACTCAAATTTGATAGAATGATAATGAAGAAAAAATATACATCATTGTCATTGGTGAGGTCTACGTGTCTAGTTGGAACACTAATCCTCAATATCGATGGGCTTTTAAATATCCAAAAGAATATTCTCTAATGGATCCTTTAGTAATCCATGTTTATGTGGATAACCCTGAGATTATTCTCACAATAGAATATTTTTAGAAAAGGATTAACTAACTATGTCATTATAAATTAAATAAATGATTTTTTAATTCTTATCCACTCCAATGATGATTTTTCCCCAAAAAATTGCACCGATGACAGTTATGTCATGCCTAGGGTAAAAACCACACTATAAACTTCATGGTGGCTTCGTATTTCTAATATCGATCCCGATTCTTATGTTATTACAATTTTTAATAAAAAATTCACTTGAATTATTTTTAATATATTTTATAATCTTATTTCGGGAACACTAGTACTTGGAATCATGTGTCGTCTCAACAAATGGTCTTGAAAATATTACTAAATATATTATAGGATTTTACATTGAAAAAAAGGATGTTACATTTTCCCAACATTAGGGATTTACATCTTAAAAAATACAAAAAAAGGGTACATGAAGAGATACATGTATTAAGTACTCATACGAGTGTCCCACTCGAAGGTGATCTCCTAAAGATTCTTGTTCAACCATTAGACAAAAACTAGGGAAATCAATCACCAATGAAGGATCCTCTGTTGTAGATCCTCAATCTCTACTAGGTTCTTAGCAAAGTTAGATTCTTATTCGATGTCTAGCTGTCCCCAGTTAGAAATGTGCATCATATCTGGAACATACCTCCTCAACTACAACACTTAGATGACATATTTTACTGAGTATAATTACGGTGAGTTATAAATGTGTTACACTACATCACAAACTCTATGGAGTATATGAAAAGGCCTAGTGAATCTAAGAGATATCTCATCATCAAGGAAAAATCGATGAAATCCTTATCGAGGTGAATCGCATAATAACGCATGGTCTCCCTCCTCAAATCCCAAAGGCCTCCATCATTAGTAAACATAAGAATAATGATGTCTCTATGTAGTCTTAATCCAATATTATATGATTTTCTCCTTATTTGGGTGGCTCACTGAGCCCCTTTCCCATTAAGTGTTTACGGACCTAGGTCAGTCCAACATTGTGGTGATTAATAGGGTCTCCCATAAAAGGCCTAGAACGTTTTCATACTATTGGTGGTATGGTAATTGTTGTTTTACCCAAACTCCTAAAATTTTCGGAGATCCTCCCAACTATATCCAATGTTTAACATGAAATCCCTCTACACATCTTCCATGACATGAACACTCCACAAATTCAGGTGGTGAAAAGTCATGATCAAATGTAGGTGAATCCAAAAATTCTCATGTAATCCATTATATAACCATTATTTAAAATATAAATCATGATCAGAAATGATAATCAAGGGAACTCAATGTACATTCAGTATATCCTATACATATAGAAATCTTATTCCATTTACTGATCATTCCCATTTGATGGATATGATTTTTGCAAACACGGTGAGCCGGTTTGTGATCATTTTTCTCTAATTGTGTATCTTGGACGTACATGGTAACCCCATGAAAATTGCCATGGATATCCCATACCACATATACTATTATACCTCAAGGGTCTGAGCTATACCCATTGGAACATATTTCTCAGCCTTGACGTACTTTAACGTAAGGCATTGAGATAGAAACATTGCAACTCCCTTCATTATTCTTTTAAAAAATATGATATCAGAGGTCCCGATACATTTTTTAAATAGGAATATACCTCAAAAAGATATTTATGAAACTCTTCCATAACATCCAATTTTAACATCATTGTAATGATCATTCTTCCGTTAAAAATAATGAAATATTGCACACCATTAAAATATATTGGGAGCATGTCTAGTGGATATATGAGTTCGTAGGGTGTCACAGTAAGGATCTCTATGTTGTGCCTCCCTAAATTGCTATAAAAGTATTGGGGGTAAATATAATAAACTAGAGGTAAATTAATCCATCCATATCCATAAGTTATACCTGAAATGAGGCCTACTGATCTGATTCTTCATGCAGTAGCTATGAACAACATCTTCTACCAAGAGGATCTCTTACCACGTCCCCTTTTATATTAGTATAGGGTATCTCAAAGTAATAAAATCAGAGGAAATATAACCATATATTATATCTAATGCTTAGATCTATTTGAGAGTTTATATAATTAAGACTCTTATGGTTAGAATATATGATAAAATACCCGCCCATCAAGTAGTGTCACCACATCTTCATTGTGAATACTACCACTACTATTGAAGATCGTGGGTCCTCTAGTTCTACTCATATAGTCTCAAATGACGTGAAACATAAGAAATAAAAAACATCCACTAAATCAGAACACATCCAAGGACAGTATCTAATTCATCATAGAACAATAGATATTCAATACCCCCTTTGGAAATATGAAGACAGAAGTGATCGTAAATCTCTATAGTAAAAACTGAAATGCCTTTTGGAACCAACACAAAACGCTTCCCCTTTTATGTCAAACATTTGATGGGAGATGATATCCTAGGAAAGTTATATTTTAATCTCTGATAATATCATTTCAACGAAAGGATGTTTAGCAAATCCATCACGCTCTTAGGTGGCTCCCAATCTAAGACTACCTAGACCTTTGTGGGTCCACTACTACACCAACTACTAAGATAACGTGTCCCAGAAAGTGGACCTCATAAATCTAGAACTAGAACATTAAGAGATTCTTGTAAATATAGTGGTCTCATTGTTATTCTATAACCATCCTAAGGATTCTCAAATTCCCCCTTGAATGATGAGTACAATAAGATATTGTCGATGAAGACTACCATGAACCGATCCAATAAAGACTAAAAGACCTGGTTCACGAGTCCTGTGAACACTGCAATGTGATTTTCAGACCAAAGGACATGAAAAAATACACATAGTGATCATAGAAAATTTTATTGATTTATTCAGTATGTCCTCAACATGTACTCGTAATTATTGATATCTTGATCTGAGGCCAATCATTTGGAACCATTATACACCTATCAACTAATCAAAGAGGAAATAAATCATTAATAGTGGATACATTTTATTTAAATTATCCTAGCTTATGAGAAGTTAGTATACACATAAACTAAAGCCCATTTCCCCCTTCATGGGGAACAATATTTGGAATTCCTAGGTTGAAACACTAGATCTAACAACCTCATCCTCATAAAGTCCTCAAACTATACCATCCATCATAATTATCTATGAGATCCATTTGGTATACTATCACATATTCCGGGGTTGTCCCAAGTTGTATATCAATTCATTAATCTATCTCTTGGAGGGATGGAAATCCTAGGACATCCTCAAGAAAGGAAACATTGTACTTTACCACTATTGTAGGGAATTGAAATCTCATATAATCCACTACACCAAGGGTTATTCTAGCCAAGTGATGCATAACTAGTTACCCCTCTTATTCTCGAGTCCTTATTACACTACATATTTTTCCTTTTCACTCACATTTTGAAACCATTTCCCATTTTTGAAGACACACTACATTCTCCTCATGAACTATTCTATCTGGGCATGAACTATAGATAACCATTCCATGCCAAATATGATGTCATATGCACTCATTACTTCTAAAAAGTGGACCAATAAGAAACTCTCACCTCCAAGAGTTATGCCACACCTTCGACATAAGTGTTTGATTGATGAGTCATATCTTGTAGGCATCTTCAAGAGCAATGGTATATCAAAAGAGTCAACTAGTATATCTAAATCTCTAACCATGTATGTGTAAATAAGGGAACGTCTTGTACCCATGTCTATCAATTATAGAGCTATGTTAGAAAAGAAACAGATTGACCCTTGTATCATACTTGGAGCCTCTAGGTTATGATCCTTGACTACCTATAGCTAACCATGCCCATTTCCTCCAGATCGATAATCCTGGAATAGACCACATGGTTGTATTGTTGGTAATAATTCAAAACATCAACCACCTTAAGAATCTCTCCAAGAAACTCTATGACACCCACCACCCTAAAGGCCTATCTCTTCCAATTGATATCTCTTCCTAGGTTTCCCTACCACTATCTCCTGATCAGCTAGATGATAAGATGCAAAATCCCCCGCAAGATGTCCCCTTCCTCCCATGAGGGTCACCACATCTCCCTAGGATTACAAAAACCATCTTGTGAGGACTAAACCTATTACCCTTAATCTTGGGATCACCAACTAAAATGTATTTCACTTACATGTCCCTAATACTGATGTTGGACACCTGTTGTTAATGTCCCTACTCTTGTTTCCCCACATCCGACAACAAATCTCTACATTTTCTCAATTTGGAAATTATCAACCCCCATAGCTTCCTCTAGCACCCCAATATAGGTAGGAATGCATAGTGGTATAAATCTAACTCATATGTGTCTAAGAAGTCCCCACTCAAAGTAACAGTCCCAAAAGAACTAATCATGAACTATATCTATTGAGTACCAATGGAGGTTACTGCACATTGAGGAAAACATGGAAACTGTCCTACTTCCCTAATGAAGTTGTAGAAGCTCCTAGATGAATAAAAACCTCAACAAATTTATAAATAACTCGTATATGAAAATTTACTTGAAATATGATAATGATAGAGTCACCACGTCATACAATTGTTTTACTAGATCCCACAATCATCACGTCGAGCCATGGATAATGCTCTCTTTTAGGACCACCATCTAATATGTCGGTGTACCGAAAAGACGAACAACTCACGTCACTACCTCAAAAAATTTCACAGCATCCAATGGGTCAATATCACCTCAAAAGCTAGGGGATAGTGATGTGAAAAATCATGAGGGGAACTCCCCCTATTCACTTCATCTATTGGTACTAAGAGTTTTATATGTTCCTGAATAAGTGGTGATATAATTGGTGAACCTTTTGGAGGTAACCCATTTAGAACAGGTCCATCTATCGATGCCTCATCACTAAGTGGATCATCCTCAGGATCCTAATGGTTAATCCTAGAGAGTATACATCTTGGAGACATATTGAAATAAACAAGATGAACTTTAATCAATTAGTTTATTTAGAGAGTTGACTCTAGAAGAACATGAAAACCCCAAACAATTCATATATGATTCATGTACCAATGTTTTCCATGAAAATAGTTCACACATTTACTGAGTTAAAAGATTGGTGATCATAGTCCGAGTGTATGGATATGTTGGATGCCACACAAACACTTCAGTCCCTATCCTGAAAACTGAACTCAAAACACACAACATTGTTTCACTAATCGAATATAAATAATACCGATCCTAATGTAGAACTGAATCCTTCAAACCACTCTACCACTAACCATTCTAATGGTTTACATGTCGTGACTCCCAAATCACTCCTCCAATAGGAGAGGAGATAATGACCAGTGCCGAGTAGGAATTTCACTAACACGGGACACCTAATCTTTAGAGACCCAAATCTTGACGTAAATGGATATTACATTATATTAGCGGAATATTTAATACATAACAATAACATACACACAAGGATCGTAATAGTTTAGTGTCTTTGGAAACGTGGAACGTAATCTTCTAATCATGGTGAAAGATCTTCAACATCTCCCATAAAGATCTTCCCCCTTTTTTTCTTACCACAAACCTTTCTTTATATCTTGGGGAAAAGAAAACATAAAAAGGGTGAGCTCAAATGCTCAGTAAGGGTAAGCATGGATAAAATAAAACATACCATAAACATTTGAACTTAAAAACATGAACATAATGTTTAAACATCAAAAGCTTGAGCAATGACATAAAACATGGAAGTACGTAAGGCATAGATCATAAAGAAACATTATGAATGATAAAATAGCATGGGAATAAACCATGTAATTTTGGAATCCATAAATCACATGTAACGATTTCCATAGTAGCCAAGGCATTGCTACCAAGACCATCTTAGTGGACAAAGTCCCTTTCTGAATCGAGTTCACTCCTTGTTTCAGTCCTGTTTTACTAAACCGGTTTAACCTTCCATTCCAGCCATGTCTATCTCATGAGATATAAATCTTTACCCAATTCATTGGAGGGAGATATAGGTCCCACCCATCTCATAATGAAATCATTCTTACTTGTGACACAAAATAAACATACATCATTCATAATAACCCAACGAATAAAATGGGTTTCATAAACATCATCCCATCATAACATAATCCATATAAAAGAAATGGAGGTCATTTCATAATAAGAAACATGAAACCATGTAAATCATAGAGACATTACACTTGAAACATACACATATGAACTAATTTCATCTTAGATGGAAAATGGTTGTGATAAAACACTTGAAATGAATTTTTGAGGAAAATATCCTTTCTTCTTCAATATCAATATCATTTCACAAAACAACATTCCATTTTAAAAGAAAGATATATTGTTGAAAATAGACATGAAATATTTTGGAGGAAGAGTCATGAAAATAAGGCTTTATAAAACCGTAAAAATCTGTTTGTTCCGTATAAGTTAAAAAAACATTCTTTTCGTACTTTTGCCCGAAAAGTCAAAAAGTACCTCGTAACGTAAACAAATGAATGATTCCTTACATACCATGTAGTAAAAGTCAAAAATGGGTAAAAATGACTTTAAACATACCTGAAAACACTTTTATAAAACATGGACATGGATGAGTGAAATAACCCCAGTAAATACTTACGAAAATGCAATGTCAGATAAAAATGAGATTTGCAAAATTATCCCTTACCTTAAGTCCGATTTGATTCGTAAGTGTCCGAACCTCCTGCATAATGATTTAAATAATGTCATTGAATTATTATAGAATCATAATCATTGTTATTATATCATATATCGTTCACTTATTGCTTTATATTACTCGTTCGTTTGTAAATTCCATGTTAAAGAGCGTTTTGGGTAAAATCGTTTCATTTGTCGTCCGTGTTTTGACTTGTAATTATTCATATGATTACATAGATCATGATTACTTAATTCCAGAATATAAAACATGATTTATATATTATATATATTCATAATATCTATATATATATATAATAGATCAGTAAATGGAATGAAATACACTGTTCATGGAGACGGTAGACCGTACGTACGCATGAATGCTATTTTTTTTCTTGTTGAGTTGAATAGAATTAAGTAGATGACATACATATATATACACATAAATCCAGTATCATTATTATGTTATATATTTCATTATTACTTATTATATATACTTTATAATCATTCATTAATGGTTAACGTGGATAATGAATCTCATCGTGTCGTGGAGACGGTAGTCCGTACGTACGCACAAGCGATGATATCATTATCATGATCGTGGAATTGTATTAGAGAGTATGTATACTATTTCAGAATCAATATCACTTTATAAAAATCATATATAGTTATTATTTACAGCATTATACCCATCCAATTAAGGTGGTGGTGGAAAATAGATTACACCACGGGGTGGAGACGGTATTCCGTACGTACGCACGCGCAGAGATTTCGTTTTCCATAGGATGGATAGAAGGTGAAATAAGGTTGTTTCATACTTATAATAAAATAACAGTATATTATTTATACTTATGTTATTACTTCATAATGAAAAAACCTAAGGAGAAGATGTGGAAGAAGAAATAAAGATGAAAGAATCGGTAACGGACATTACCTCTTCTTTGAAGCGCCTCTTTGAGTCTTCCCATTGGGGCACTAAAATTGGCCTTTAAAGAAGACCATGACCGCTAGGATATTGCTAGGGAAGTGGAGAAGAAAATTAGTCAGGGGTTGGCCAAGCTTGAAAGCTCAATGTGGTGTGAGGAAGAGAGGGAGGAGGTTCCCTTTTATAAGGGAGGAGAGGGGCACCTTTGGAATAACTAAATATATTATTTTATTATAAAGCAAAATTCGGTTTTAAATAGCTCAAAATTAATTTATTTCTAATATAAGGTGGGGATGGGTAGAAATACTCTCATCCAATAGAATTTAGACAAGTTTAGGTTCCTATTTTTACCTTATCATTTAGATTTAACATTAAGTTAGATAAGTTTACTTTTACCGTGTCTTTTTGTGTTCTTACACTATAAGGTTAATAAACTTACTATAAGAACCCAAACGAACCCCGTGTTGTTTATTATTAATATATATAACATTTTATAAGTCATTTTGACGAACCTTATATTTTTTAGGAATAAAATAACAATTACTAATATAATATTTGTTTTAAAAACTATTTTAGGACAATTTTGACACTATTTAGTAATTGATTTTTGTGAAAATCATAACAGAATTATTAGTTCTAAAAAAACTAATTAAATCAATGCTAACATGTCATATTATCCTATAAAATCATTGTAATTCATAAAAAGTCTCAAATTACATTTATTTGGGGATTTATAACATCGATTATGTCAATATTTCATTGATAAGATAATTACTGCATCATCTTTGTGTCATAAATAAATTAACTTATTTAATGTCTAAAAATTACAAATAAAATATCATTATGTAGAAAATCGTATTATCTTTCTAATTAATATTTACAATCGAATTTATCATATGAATAGACCTATATTAAAAATGTTTTTGTAAATAAACATTAATTTTAACTCTTTTAACTCTTATTTGAATTAAATAAAAATAAATGTCCTAATCTAATACAAGTGAGCATAAATGGTCATATTTTATTTCTAATGTTGTTTTTGGTCGAACTACTCTTATAAAATAGAATTAGGACATGTTTTAGTGTAATAATAATATCATTTTTACCCTTAATTAACCTATTTACTTTTAACCGTGGTAAAAAAAGTAAAAAGTTACTATTCACCAAAAATTATTTTCATCTCACTGAACCACATTTTACGTACTAACATCAACTGTGTCTCTCAGATTTTTGAAAATCCACTCACAGGAGCGGTAAAATTATGTTTTATGAAAAATTTATTTTTTTTAACTACCACTTAGTGGTTTCACTATTCATCAAAAAATGAAAGTTTCCAGAAAAATACCAAAAATTAGGCCTAAGCTATATTTGATATTATGAACTCAAAAATGATGTCTATTTTACCAAATTCAAAACATATCATTTGCATTAATTGATTTAAAAATTAATTCTCGTCGTCAACACAAATAGCGTGTTCTTAAGAGATAATAACTATCAAATGATTGACACTTGTTTATGTCTGGTTTAAATGTTAAATTACATCCAATGACCAACATCGTATTAAATTGTAAAAATACATTCTAAATATACTTTAAAACCGCTAAAATTAAAAATTTATCACAATTAATTATTTCGATTAAAAAATTTGTTTTTAATTAAAATTTAGTAATTTTCAATATTTATCAGAATATGAATGTTATCCGAAAAGTACCAAAATTTCACCCTAATCTAATTTTGATATTCTGAATCCAAAAATAAAGTCCATTTTGAAAAACAAAATTTACAAAATTTCAAATAGTGGTTATTACTATTCATAACGGCTAGTTTTATTAATATTTTAATAGCATATCATTGTTTAGCGAAACTCAGTATTACGTACAACACACACTATCGTGGAAGGTCGCGCTTGCGTGTAATGCAAGACAAGTTAGGGATGTGTGTAGTGAAAGATCCTTTTGGTGTAGCGTATAACACAAGACATTAATGAAATTAAAAACAACATTTTTCGTAAAATTTTGGGGTGTTACATTCTACCCCCCTTAAAATGAATTTCGCCCTCGAAATTCTTCGGGGTTATAAATGGTTTACTACTCGAAAGTTTCTTTAATAGAAACCCACATCGTAAAAAGGAATACCAAAACTTGGCTTTAAAAACTAAAGTATGAAATGTAACGGTTACCCAAATTAACTCATCATTGGTTTTCCACGTAGGAGAACATATGTGAAAATATGGATATGGAAGAAAAATCTAACCATCAAGTTCTAATGGAGAGTGGTAGAGAACATGGCTATGAAAAATCCATCAATCAAAAAGCCATAAATTTTTGATGATCTAAGGTACCATTTGATTCATCGGATATAAGAGCACTAGGACAACATTTTTGGTTTTCAAAATCATTTCCCTAAAGTTGATGAATTTTAATTAGAATAAATACTTACTTTATTTTGGTACAATCTCACTGTTTTTCGTGCATTGAACAATTTCCACTTCATATCTTAAAGAAATGAAGTTGAATTTGTTATTCATGAAGTGTTAATAGATCATGTGATAGAATGATGGGTCATTCCATCAGTTTCAAACAAAAGGTTAGCAAAAGTTATCAAATATACATAAGTGCATCTATGGTGAGATTAATCGTATATGATTCCAAAAATGAAATTATACTTCATATATCATACTGTGTAATAAAATAAATATAGTTTCTACTAACCAGGGACTTTCTGTAGGCCAATGGTAGGCGATAAAGGCCAATCACACTTCAGTTGTGGGTTCGATTCCCAGAGCCCTGTCCGATGCGATGGGTTGTCACCCGTCCTGCATGTTTTCCTTTTTCTAATGCTATATTACTATAACATCCCATCAATAATATCGAAAACATTCTATCATAACTTATGTCCAGCATAATCCATTCCAATCTTTAGGCTTATCTAAAATACTTTGGTCCAAGCTCATAGTATAAAGAAAATGATTACTTGAAATGTCACATAACGATCATGTAAATTCCATCATTTATCCCCCATATATCATAAGATATATCTTGTTGGTCAAATTACAAACATGTTAATACCTTAATCATGTATTCTCTTGAAGAATGAATACCCATTGAACCATAGTGAAAACATGAATGCAGTCAAAAGTTAACTATTTCCAAATACCAAAATCCAAAAATTCTATATAATCAAACCATTATATAACCTTCTCCTTATATCATTCATGAGCTCATGAATACTATCAAACATTTAATTTTCTCCTTATCCCTTCATTATGCGCATATCATCTACATTCCAAAAATATCTGAATAACCTTTCATGGATACTTGTACCATTAATCATACACTTTCAAAACTCAAGGAAATACAATAGTGTAACAATCCTTAGATGTCTATTTATTCCATAGTACCATGAGATTACTTATACAATATTACAAATGATAAACATGTAATCATTCCACTACATTCTTAAACCATTGACCGAGCTTCAACAATTCTTTCATCTCACATATCATTTGTAGTCTCTTCATCATCATCAACATAAATACTACCCATCCGACCATACTGATTCTCTTCATGAGACTTTCCCTTAGGGAATTGGTTTTCATAATGCCCATACATTCCGCATTTAAAACATTTAACCATTTTTGATGTCGTAGTAATACCATTATCCTCATCCCTGGTGTTAACTGAACCTTTTCCTTAGCACTTACTGGCTTTGTGTCCTTCTTTTCCACACCCAAAGCATCTTCCAGTTCCATTGAAACATTCTCCTTGATGCCTATTCCCACATGATTTACATAGGGTAAATTGAACTTTCATTCCTCTATGATCATCATGAAACTCCATCTTTCTCTTTTTAGCCGAGTCCGGAATCTTACCGAATTTTACTTTATTGATCATATAATGGGATTGCTGATTCGGCATAATAATGATGCTTGGACTTCCAAATCCCATTTCATTTGGTTTATCGTGAAGAATAGAATTCCATTGTCCATTAAATCCTCGATTATCGTGAATCATCTGGTTTTCCGCCATTTTCTAAAACCCAAAAAGAATAGTGTGAGAGGTAAAAATCATGCTAGGGAAAACAATTGAATAAAAGGGGAGTAACTTCAATATCTAACATCTTGGGTTACCAAAATTATAGTACTATAACCTATACTTATACTTAACCTTAGGGACATCCCTAGACATACCTTAGAAATATCTCTAGGGATCTCACTAAAGTTCTCGCATCCTAGTTTCCAAAGGTTGACTAAACCTTTCCTCTGATACAAACTGTAGAAGCCCAAAGCTTGACGTACATGGATATTACATTACTTTAGCGGAATACATAATACATAACAATAAGAGAGACACAAGGATCGTAATAGTTTAGTGTCTTTGGAAACATGGAACGTAATCTTCTAATCGTGGTGAAAGATCTTCAAAATCTCCAATAAAGATCTTACCCCCCTTTTTTTCTTACCTAATACCATTCTTTATATCCTGGGGAAAAGAAAACATAAAAAGGTTGATCTCAAATTCTCATTAAGGGTAAGCATGGATAAAATAAAACATACCATATACATTTGAACTTAAAAACATGAACATAATGTTTAAACATCAAAAGCTTGATAAATGAAATAAAACATGGAAGTACGTAAAGCATAGATCATAAAGAAACATTAAGAATGATAAAATAGAATGGGAATGAACCATGTAATTGTGGCATCTATTAAGCACATGTAATGATTTCCATAGTAGCCAAGGCATTTCTGCCAAGACCATCTTAGTGGACAAAGTCCCTTTCTGAATCGAGTTCACTATAAGGCCCCAGCCTTAAACCTTACTTAATCTTGAGTTATTACAAGATTACACATTGAGGATCTTTTCAGGTTTAGAGTTTTAGAGAATTAGATCATGAAACATGCATTACATTCCACATTTACACAAAGTGGTTACATAAAATATAGTATTAATTTTTCCCCTCAACAGAAACATATTTAAAATAAAACATGGATTATTTCTTGACACTTCCTTGACACTATCATCATATCATGTACCCTTCCCTTGACCTGTGAAAAAAATTTCAAAAACATGGGATGAGCATAAAAAGCTCAGTAAGGGATATAAAAAAAATATGGAAAGGAAACATGAGTTCATATGTACATAATAATGAAATCATACATTACCCATAAAACATAGACACTTTAACATACCTCATCAAATCATAGAAATCATAAGACATAAAAGGTAACTTGAGGCATTCATAACATTCTTACGTAGGGAGTGACCCTCTTGGTTACGTTTGGAATACCCACCATAGTATATTCCCTAAATCTCTTCGGAGAAACCTTAACATTTCACACCTTCGCGTTACCCAATGCATTGGAGAGCTATATCGGGCTCACCCGCCCTTAGTTTATCACAGAACCACCCGTCTTCATAATAATTTCCAAGAACCTCAACATAATCATATCACATAAAACATGCACAAAGGAAACATAACATTTACACCTTTCAATAAAAACATATCAATAAAACACATTGATATAAAAACATTATGAAAACCATTTTCAATACCAAAATAAAAGAAAAGTAAAACATGGTATTTATTTTTCTTTTAAAAAAAGGTATGGCTTGTAGAGGAAGTCGAAACTCAAATAATGGTCACGTCTATGGAGAAGTCGTTGTCGCCGTATATGTACGATAGAAACATTCCCTTTTTTCGTTTAGTAAAATCTTCGTATAAAAAATATTCCTTTTGAATAAACGTAAAAGTCAAAGGGGTTTATACACCGTATAAAATAAGGTTGTGTATAAAACAAAATATGCCTTAATGAAAGGAGATTGAGATGAAGTCCCATACCACCTTGAAGATTTTAAAATTTTTGACCATTAATATCCAAAAAATAAATCATTAAAACCATTTTGAAAAAATGGATATTAATAAGAACAAATCATTAAAACATTTAAAGCGATATTTTGGTTAAAGGGTTTTTACCAAAATTAGAGACACTTGAATACCATAATTGAGGAATAACATTTAATCAGAACTTTATAATATCATGAGAATAAATGGATTCATGATATAATATTCCAAAGGATAGTATATACACCATATAATAGTGAATTGGTGCATAACAACAATGAAGTCTCAATAGAGATGTAAAATGTGATGAAATCCCTTATAAAGAAGGTATCCTTAAATTAAGGATAAATTAATCTCATAATTATGTGTGAAAAATATAAATAAACCAAATATAATTGGATATTAAGTGTAAAACAATAAAAGGTCATTCACACATATTCAAATGATGACATATTCAATAACTACATGTTGAACCCAAAGAAATCGAAATTGGGTTAAAAAGATCACATGGTAAAACTCGACAGCCTAACGACGTCACTTAAAAATTTCAAAAAATGAGTTGATGAGAGATAAAAAGGGAATCTCATAACATTGACATAAAATTTACATCAATCAGGATATAGAAGAACATATCCCAACATAATAGCATGTGAATTAAAAGACATAACAAACGAAGTCTTTTAAAATGAGGAGGGTGAAAGGTTCCCTTACCGACTTGGGTAACTTTCGAAAAGTACACCCCATTGAAGAAGTGTCATACAATGAATATGTAAATACCCATAAATGAAATTATATTACAAAAGGAGTGTAATAATGGGTAGTACATAAACCACTCAAAGGAAATTGTGGCAAATGTAGTATAAATCTCACGGGAATAAAAGTGAGATGAAAAATCTCTTACGAAAAATCGGCAGCCTAACGACACCACTTAAAACTTCCAAAATGGATTGATGAGAGGAAATAGGGTCTCTCACCATATCAAAATAAATTTTACATAAATAGTAATACAAAATAACATCCCCCAACATAACAAAAATGAGATTAAAAGAAGTGACATAAAGGAGAGTACTTAAAAAGAAAGAGAGAGGTTAGATCTCTTACGAAAATTCGGCAGCCTAACAACGCCACTCAAAACTTCCAAAATGGATTGATGAGAGAGAATAGGGTCTCTCATAATATGTTCATAAAAATTACAGTACGATTAATATAAAAGAACATCCTAATCGTAAGAAAGATGAGCTTTAGAAGGAATGACATAAAAGAGTGTACTTAAAAAGAAAGAGAGGAGTAAGAACCCTTAACTCGGGTCCGACATGACTCGATCGTTCTTTAATATCCTGAATAATAAACTTGAGTTAATTTCTACTTCCTTAAGAACCTTTTTCAAGTTCATTATTCCTTTTATATCACTTATTACCATGTCATACACATTATGTTATCATTTAAGTTAATAATGTTTTTTTTGTCGATATTTGGTTCTTAAGTCGAAAGTGGAATTATTACAATTACATGTTGTTCGTGTGGTCAAAGGTTCATTATATACAGAATTGTATTCAGGATTTATATATCATATATATCATATATATCCAGTATATTAATGCATTTATAATATTACATAACATTTAGAGTTAAGAAATGAAATGCACCGTTCATGGAGACTGTAAGCCGTACGTACGCATGAACGCTACTTCCATTTCTATTTCATATTTAATGGAATTAAAAAATAATGATATATTATATTATTTTAATTCCAGTATGGTATCATATATCATATCATTAAATATATCCTTTATACATACCACATATGGTATTAACGAATCAAATCACTTTGAGGGGGCGGTAGTCCGCACTTCCTTAAATGAAGATATCGTGTTTACCTATAATGGAAACCATAAAGGTATTCCATAAATGAAAAATACAGAAGCTTAAGTAAAACATAAACATAATAGATATCATATATAAATATAGATTCATATTAATGGCCACCTTTGAAGGTGGTAGAATAATGTTGAACAATCATCGTTTCGGGAGGCAGAAATTCGCCATCCACGGAAATAGTATGTTCTTTAACCATTAGATGTAGGTGTCTGTAAGTGTAGCTCGAATCCTTATTATAAAAACATCCTAGTATATTGAAGATACTGGATTTGTTACCAAATAAATGAATAAAAATAGTTTAGGGGGTTGGAGAGGCAAAATAAAACAAAAGGACTCAAGTGAAGACATTACCTTAAAATCGGGTAACTCCCTTTGGTTTGAGCTCAAAGGATTCCTTGGGAAGAAATCTGACCAAAGTGATGCATCAAGGAGTAATAGAGGGAAGTGGAGAGACAAATTGGGAAGAGGTTGGCCGATCCAAAGGCTTTGAGAGTGTGGGTAAGGAGGTAGAGGTGGGGGCCTTTTATAAGAGGAGAGGAGGGCACTCTTGTAAAGTTACAAAATGTTACTTTATTTTCAAAAGCGTTTCAGATTTTAAAGGTCCCAAATTGATTTATTTCGCGTATAAGGTGATAAGGGTTCACAATAAACTCATCCAATAGATTTTGGACATGTTTAGGTCTTAGATATTACATTATCTTTCCATGTTATTTAAATCGTTAAATAATGAGGTCATCGATGCATCATTATGATGTCATAAATAATTTACTTTATTTAATGTCTAAAAATTAAAAAAAAAATACTATGATGTAAGAAATATTTTTAGGTTTCCAATGACTATTAATAGTAAAAAATATGACTTCTATAACCTCATGTAAATTTTTTTTAGTAAAACATCTCATGTTTGTGTCATTTTTACTTTAACATTAAATAAAAAGATATTTTTGTCATTTTCCAACCAATGTGGCTCCATGGGGTCCCCAAGTTGACCCATGGATTGTCTCGGTCGGAAATGACACATCCAATGAGGGTAGTACATGTGTATAGGTCATTTTATTTTATTAAAACATTATTCTTACCATAAACTACACTAATTACCTCTAATCGCGATTAAAAACTTAATAAGTTACTATTCAACAAAAATTATTTTAATCCCATTGAACCACATTTTAATTCTTATGACAACCATTTATGTCGGATTTTTGAAATTCAAAACACAATTATGGAAAATTTCATTTAAATGGAAAATCAGATTTTATAAGTACCACTTAGTGGTTTCACTATTCATAAAAAATTGATGTTTTTCAGAAAATTACCAAAAGTTCAACCTAAGATATATTTGATATTCCAAATTCAAAAATGATTTCCATTTTACAAAATTAATAAAATATAAGATGAATTAATTAATTTAATAATTAATTCCCGCTGTAAAAACAAATAGCTTGTTTTTATGAAACAAAAAGTATCCAAAGATTGACACTAGTTTAAGTCGGTTTTCAAAGTGAAATTAATACTAACAACCACTATTGGATTAAATGGTAAAAATATATTCTAATTTCACTTTAAAACCAATTCAAAAGATAATCTAATCATATAAATAAATTAGATTAAAAGAGGTTTTGAATTAAAATACAACATTTTTCACTATTCATTAAAAATTGAACTTTTTTGGAAAAATACCAAAAATTTACGCAAAGTAAACTTTGATGTCCCAATTCTAAAGAAGAATTTTATTTTGTCATATATAACACATAAAATTGTCAAAAAGTGGATTTAAAAGAGGTTCGCCATCAAAAGGCGGTTAATCGACCTTTTAAAAAATATTAGTATGTTTACGCTTAAAATTGGATTGATTTGCATTTTTTAATTCTCTAACATTTATTGTAAAAAGTAAAAATATTTGAAAAACATATATAATCATTTTGTAGTTAGTTCTTTTCATTCCCGTCATTACAACGGCTAGGCGTTTACTACTATTTAAAATAATATTATTTTATTATTAGAGTGCAACGTAAGATTCCCAAGAAACTCACTGTTGTGTGTTGGGTACGTCCTCGCACATAGTGTCCCCTTTAAAGTAATATTAATATTATATTCTCAAATATGGATAAATGTGAAAATTTCATACTCTTTATTTACCTGGGGTGTTGCATCCTTCCCCCCTTTTGGGAATTGCGTCCTCGCAATTTTAAAATTGGGCATGGAAACTTCATTGAAAATCCCACATCAGAACAAGAGTCAGTAAAACAATCACTTTAAAAAAAAGAAAGATAAGTACAAAGGTCACCCGATTTAACCCATACTAGGATTCCAAGTATGAAAATATGGACATAGAGGAAGAAACAAAGGGTCATGTTCTGATACAGAGTGATAGAAAACATGTTTAGGAGAATGTTAACCATAAGAAAATCACAAACTTGTGATGGGTTAAACGGTATTCGATTCCCCAGTAGAAAAAGTTAATAGACAACATTTTGGTTTTAAGTTACTTTTTATTGAGGAATTTTTTTCATAAGGAAACATAATCACTTACCATGTTGACATTCAACAAAAACTCATATTTTCTCCAAAAGACGAGTATTTAGGAAGACTTGTTCACATTAAGAGTACTATAATCAACTTATAGAGAATCACCTAATCCATAAAATAGAACTATATACTTCCCATGTATTTAGACTTTAACCAAAACCAAAACCAAAAAGGTTAGTACAAGATCAGATAATCCAGAAAAGGATAACCCTTTATAAAAAGAAAATCTATTCTTAATCTCCAAATTTTTTCCAACAAAATCCGAAGTTCAACGGGGACCATTCGATAAACAATTAGTCCATAAAATTCTTCAAAGTAAACCAAACTAATATTGAAACCAAAATATTTAAAAATTTTGTCACATAATCTTCCAAGTTAAATTGTAACATTTATCTCCAAACAACATCAGTTGCTCTTAAAGTCTCATATTTAAAAGTAATTAACCTAATCACATATCCTCTATGATAGGTTAATAAATTTCCATAGATAACCCAAAATCAACTTACTCTTAATTACTAAAATCATCTATCTAAAAAGAATCAGTCAAACTAACCAGGGACTTCATGTAGTCCAGTGGTAGGCGATAAATACCAGTCGCACATTGATTATGGGTTCGATTCTCGCAACTTTGTCCGACGCGACGGGTTGTCACACGGTCTGCGTGTTGTCCTTTTTTCAAAACTATATAATTTTAAAACATTCCCCAAAATGAGATAAAATCTTCAAAAATGATCATAACATATTTTAACCTCATGTTTATCTCATGCCTTTCATTTTCCAGCATATCATATAATAACCCATAATTACCTCAAAAGTAAGGATCATATAAACTCTAATGGTTTCCTTTATAATTATTACGTGAACTTCCACATCGATTGGTCATCTCGTACATGATGCATTACAGAACATACAAAGGTTCAAGTGGATGATCATGACTCCTTGATAGTTGGTTTAGAACAACCACAAGTTTTCTCTTTGAATCCCCCATTTTATCTAGTATCTTAATTAGAGAACCACCGTAGTTTCCTTCAAACCTGTTGTCTGTTTGGTGCCTGCTAGATCCATCCATTCACTAAAAACAGAAATGTCAGTGTGAGTATATCAACAAAACCATCATGTACTAATGAGGAAGGTAAACACTAAGATATACTTACTCAATCACTTTATCTAAAACTACGACTCTTTCTGAAATCCTAACCATTATGGTAATGTCACTTATGCTTAGAAGATACCCTAACCTCTAATGTTTTCTAAACCGACATTCGATACCAACTATAAGGCCCCAACCATAAACCTTACTTAATCTTGAGTTATTACAAGATTACACATTGAAGATCTTTTTAGGTTTAGAGTTTTAGAGAATTAGATCATGAAACTTGCAATACATTGCACATTTACCCAAAGTGGTTACCTAAAAGATAGTATTCATTTTTCCCCTCAACGGAAACATATTTAAAATAAAACATGGATTCTTTCTTGACACTTCCTTGACACTATCATCATATCATGTACCCTTCCCTTGACCTGTGAAAAACATTTCAAAAAACGTGGGATGAGCATAAAAAGATCAGTAAAGGATATAAAAAAATATGGAAAGGAAACATGAGTTCATATGTACATAAGAATGCAATCATACTTTAGCCATAAAACCTAGGAACTTTAACATACCTCATCAAATCATAGAAATCATAATACATAAAAGGTAACTTGAGGCATTCATAACATTCTTACGTAGGGAGTAACCCTCTTGGTTACGTTTGGAATACCCACCACAGTATATTCCTTAAATCTCTTCGGAGAAACCTTAACGTTTCACTCATTCGCGTTACCCAATGCATTGGAGAGCTATATCGGGCTCACCCGCCCTTAGTTTATCACGGAACCACCCGTCTTCATAATAATGCCCAAGAACCTGAACATAATCGTATCACATAAAACATGCACAAAAGAAACATAACATTTCCACCTTTCAATCACAAGATATCAATACAACACATTAATATAAAAACATTATGAAAACCATTTTCAATACCAAAATAAAAGAAAAGTAAAACAAGGTATTTATTTTTCTTTTAAAAAAGGTATGGCTTGTAGAGGAAGCCGAAACTCAAATAATGGTCACGACGGCGGAGAATTTGTTGTCGCCGCATACGTACGACAAAAACATTCCCTTTTGTCGTTTAGTAAACGCTTTGTATAAAAAAGATTCCTTTTGAATAAACGTAAAATTCAAAGGGGTTTATACACCGTATAAAAGAAAGTTGTGTATAAAACAAAATATGCCTTAATGAAAGGAGATTGAGATGAAGTCCCATAAAACCTTGAAGATTTTAACATTTTAATCCATTAATATCCATATATATAAATCCTCAAAACCATTTTGAAAACATGGATATTAATAGGAACAAATCATTAAAACATTTAAAGCGATATTTTGGTTAAAAGGTTTTTACCAAAATTAGAGACACTTGAATACAATAATTGAGGATTAACATTTAATCAGAACATTATAATATCATGAGAATAAATGGATTCATGATATAATATTCCAAAGGAAAGTATATACACCATATAAGAGTGAATTGGTGCATAACAACAATGAAATCTCAATAGAGATGTAAAATGTGATGAAATCCCTTATAAAGAATGTATCCTTAAATTAAGGATAAATCAATCTCAAAATTATGTGTGACAAATATAAACACACCCAATATAATTGGATATTAAGTGTAAAACAATAAAAGTTCATTCACACATATTCAAAGGATGACATATTCAATAACTACATGTTGAACCCAAAGAAATCGAAATTGGGTTAAAAAGTTCCCTTGGTAAAATTCGACAGCTTAACGGCGTCACTTCAAAAATTCATAAAATGAGATGATGAGAGATAAAAAGGGAATATCATCACTTAGACATAAAATTTACATCAATCAGGATATAGATGAACATATCCCAACATAATATTATGTGAATTAAAAGACATAACAAAAGAAGTCTTTTAAAATGAGGAGGGTGAAAGGTTCCCTTACCGACTTGGGTAACTTTCGAAAAGTACACCCCATTGAAGAAGTGTCATACAATGAATATGTAAATACCCATAAATGGAATTATATTATAAAAGTATTGTAATAATGGGCAGTACATAAACCACTAAAAGGAAATTGTGGAAAATGTAGCATAAATCTCACGGGAATAAAAGTGAGATGAAAAATCTCTTACGAAAACTCGGCAGCCTAACGGGGCCACTTAAAACTTCCAAAATGGATTGATGAGAGGAAATAGGGTATCTCATCATATAAACATAAAGTTTACAGAAAGAGTAATACAAAATAACATCCCCCAACATAACAAAAATGATCTTAAAAGAAGTGACATAAAGGAGAGTACTTAAAAAGAAAGAGAGAGGTTAGATCTCTTACGAAAATTCGGCAGCCTAACGGCGCCACTCAAAACTTCCAAAATGGATTGATGAGAGAGAATAGGGTCTCTCATTATATGTTCATAGAAATTATAGTAATATTTGTAGAGACCCGAAGCCTGACGTACATGGACATTACATTACATTTGCGGAATACTTAGTACATTACAAAAAACACACACACACAAGGATCGTAATAGTTTAGTGTCTTTGGAAACTCAGAACGTAATCTTCTAATCGTGGTGAATGATTTTCAATATCTGCCATAAAGATCATCCCCTTTTTTTTTACCTAAAACCTTTCTTTTTATCCTAGGGAAAAGAAAACATAAAAGGGTGAGCTCAAATCCTCAGTAAAGGTAAATAAAAGAAAAATCAATCACATCATATTCAAAAGAACATAACGTTTAGAAATCTTAACCTGCAAAAGAGAGAATAATTTCATAACATGGGATAAATCATAGTAGTGAAATAAAATCCCAATAATCATAACTTAAAACATGAAACTTTGTGTCATACACACATAATCATAGAGAATAATTTCTTGTTATTCAAGATTCATTGCCAATACTATCTTAGTGAACAAAGTCCCATTCTAAACCGAGTCACACTCATTTCAGTCCTGTTTCACTGAACCGGTATAACCTACCATTCCAGCCATGTCTATCTCATGAGATATAAAATCATTACCCAATGCATTGGAGGGAGATATACGTCCCACCCATCGTATAATGATACCATTCTTATGTGTGCCACAAAATCATAAATCATACATCATTTCATAACCCATGTAATACAAATGGGAATCTTAAACATCATGACATCATAAAAAAATTCATATAAGATAAAGGAATTCATAAAAATAATTCCATCACAACATAATCAAATCAATGTAATAATAGGGATAAAAACAGAACCCTTTATTATCTTAGATGTAAAATAATTTTTATAAAACACTTGAACTCCATTCTTGAGGAAAATATTCTTTCTTCTTCAAAAATATTTTTTCCTTTCTTAACATGTCATACAATTTTAAACTAAAATAAGTTGATTAAAAATAAACTTGAAAACGTTTAAAGGAAGATTCTTGGAAATAATGTATTAAAAATCCATTCATGCCGTATAAGTTAAAAAAAACATTCTTCTCATACTTTTGTCGGAAAAGTCAAAAAGTACCTCGTACGAAAAACGACAAAAGATTCCTTTCATATCTTTTACTAAAAAATCACCGAAGGGTAAAATTGGATTTAAACAATTTTACGTGGATGGAAATAATATTACATATTGAGGAAACATGGATGTGGATGATAAAATACACCCCAGTAAATACTAAAGTATAAAAAATCTCGGATAAAAATGAGATTGTGATATTTCTCTTACCTTAGGTCTGATTTGCTTTGTAAGTGTCCGATCATCCTGTATAATGATTTAAATAATGTCATTTACTTATTACAGAATCATATTCATTGTTATGATTTCATATATGGTTCATTTATGACTTTATATTACCCGTTCTTTTGTAAATTCTATGTTAAAGAGCGTTTTGGGTAAAATTGTTTCATTTATCGTAGGTGTTTGGACTTGTTGTTCTTGACATTATTATTACTTATATCATGATTTACTTACTTCCAGAATATAAAACATGATTTATATATCATATATATTCAGTATATATATATATTTAATAAATATATAAATGAAATGAAACACACCGTTCATGGAGACGGTAGTCCGTACGTACGCATGAACGCTGTTTTCCTTTCCTCATTGTCTTGAATGTAAGTAAGTAGATGACATACATATATACATAAATCCAGTAGCCTTATAATGTCATATATTTCATTATTATTTCATATATATACTTTATAATTATTCTTAAATGGTTAACATAGAGATTGAATCTCATCGCGTCGTGGAGACGGTATTCCGTACGTATGCATGCGCGGTGATTTCCTTTTTCCGTAGGATGGATAGAAGGTTAATTATAGTTGTTTCATATTTATAATAACATATCAGTATATAATAAATACTGATGTTATTAATTTATCATGAAAAAACTAAAGAAGAAGAAGTTGAAGAAGAAAGAAATTGAAAAAGATCGGTAATGGATATTACCTCTTTTTGACGCGCATTTTCTTAACCTCCACTTAAAGAACTAAGGATGGTCTTTGAAGAAGACCAGGACCCCTAGGATGATAATAGGGAAGTGGAGAAGAGATTTAGACAGGGTTTGGCCGAGCTTGAATGCTCAAATTGGTTTGAGGAGGAGAGGGAGGAGGTTCCCTTTTATAAGGGAGGAGAGGGGCACCTTAGGAATATCTCAAAATATTATTTTATATTAAGGTAAAATTCGGTTTATAATGGTTCCAAATGGTATTATTTCGAAGATAAAGTGGGTATCGGTAGAAATAATCTCATACAATAGGATTTAGACAAGTTTAGGTTATTATTTTAACCTTATCAATTAGATTTAACTCTAAGTTAAATAATTTAACTTTTACCGTGTCTTTTTGTTTTCTTACACTATATGGTTAATAAACTTACTATATCAAGCCAAAAAAACCCCAAGTTGTTTATTATTAATATGTATATCCTTATCTAAGTCATTTGGCCTAACCATAGATGTTTAGGAATTAAATAACAATTAATAATATAATAGTTGTTTTAAACCCTAATTTATGTCAATTTTGACACTATTTGGTACATGATTTTTATTAAATTTTTAACAGAATGATAAGTTCGAACCAAGTTACTTAAATCAACAATAACATGTCATATTAACCTAGAGAATTAGTTTAAGTCATAAAAAGTCTCAAATTACATTTATTTGGGAATTTATAACATCAATTATGTTAATATTTTCTTAAAAAGGTAAATACTGCATCATCGTTGTGTCATAAATAAATTAAATTATTTAAAGTATAAAAATTACAAATAAAATACCATTATGTAGAAAATCTTTTTATCTCTCTAATGAATATTTATATTCGAAATTATATTATGTATAACCCTATATTAAAAATGTATTAGTAAATAAACTTTGATATTAACTCTTTTAACTCTTCTTTGAATTAAATAATAATAAATGTCCTAATCTAATCCAAGTGGGCCTAAATGATAATATTTTATACTTAAGGTTGTTTTTGGTCGAGATAAACTTGTCCAATAGGATTAGGACATGTGTTAGGATAATATTAATATAATTTTTACCCTTAATTACCCTATTTACTTTTAACCGTGGTAAATAAAAGAAAAAAGTTATTATTCACCAAAAATTATTTTCGTCTCATTGATCCACATTTTACTTACTGACATCAACCGTGTCTATCGGATTTTTGAAATTCTATTCACAGAAGTGGTAAAATTAAGATTTATGAAAAAATTTATTTTTTAACTACCACTTAGATGTTTCACTATTCATCAAAAATTGACGTTTTTCAGAAAAATGCCAAAATTTCACCCTAAGATATAATTGATATTCCGAATTAAAAAATGATTTCTATTTTAAAAAATTCCCAACATATAAGTTGCATTAATTATTTTTATAATTAATTTCCGCTGACACAACAAATAGCGTGTTTTTAAGAGATAATATCTATCAAAAGATTAGTAGTTGTTTATGTCTGGTGTAAATGTAAAATTACATCCAATGACAAAAATTGTATTGAATTGTAAAAATATATTCTAAATATACTTTAAAACCACTCAAATTAATAATTTATCACTATTAATTATTTTGATTGAAAAAGTTGTTTTTAATTAAAATTTAGTAATTTTCACTATTCATCAAAATATGAAAGTTATCCGAAAATCACCAAAATTTTACTCTAAGATAATTTTGATATTACGAATCCAAAAATGAATTCCATTTTGAAAAATAAAATTTACAAAATTTCAAAAAGTGGTTATTACTATTCATAATGGCTAGATTTAATAATATTTTAATATCATATTGTTGTTTAGTGAAACTCGTTATTGCGTACTACACACGCTATCGAGGAAGGTCGCGATTGCGTGTAATGCATGGAAAGTCAAGGATGCGTGTTGTGCAAGCTCCTTTTGGTGTAGCGTACAACACAAGACATTAGTGAAATTAAAAAGAATATTTTTCATAAAATATTTGGCTGTTACATTCTACCCCCCTTAAAATGAATTTCGCCCTCGAAATTCGTTGGGGTTATAAATGGTTTACTATCCGAAAGTTACTATAATAGAAACCCACATCGTAAAAAGGAATACCAAAACCAATCTTTAAAAAAAAAGTTTGAAACGTAACGGTTACCCAATTAAACTAATCATTGGGTTTCCACATAGGTGAAAATATGGATATGGAAGAGAAATCTAACCATCATGTTCTGATGGAGAGTTGTAGAGAACATGGCTATGGAAAAGCCAGCAATCAAAAAGCCATAAATTTTTGACGATCTGGGGTACCATCTGATTCATCGGATATAAGGGCACTAGGACAACATTTTTGGTTTTCAAGATCGTTTCCCTAAAGTTGAAGAATTTGAATTAGAATAAATACTTACTTTATTTTGGCACAATCTCACCGTTGTTCGTGCCTTGAACAATTTCCACTTCATCTCTTAAATAAATGAAGTTGAATATGTTATTAATAAAATGCTAGTATGAAAGGTCATTCCATCTGTCTCAAACAAAAGGTTAGAAAAAGTTATTAAATATACATAAGTCATTGTTTAGTGAGATTAATCATATATGTTTCCCAAAATGGACTTATACTTCATATATCATACCGCTTAATAAAATAAAACTAGTTTCTACTAAACATGGACTTCTTGTAGGCCAGTGGTAGGCAATAAAGGCCAGTTGCACTTCGGTTGTGGGATCGATTCCCATGGCCTTGTCCGACGCGATGGGCTATCACCCGTCCTACAGGTTGTCCTTTTTCTAAAATTATATTACTATAACATACCATCAATAATATCTAAAAACTTCTATCCTTAAACAATACTATATTATGTCCAACATAATCCATTCCAATCTTTAGGCTTATCCATAATACTGCAGTCCACTCTCATAACATAGTGAAAACGATTACCAGAGATTTAACACCATCTTCAATACCCATATATCATAAGATATGTTTTGTTGGTCACATTCCAAACATTCAAAGTCTTTAATCATGTATTCTCTTGAATACCTTAGTGAAAACATGAATGCAGTTAAAAGTTAACACCTTCCACATACCAAAATCCTCAAAATTCTATATACTCAAACCATGATATCACTTAGTCCTTATATCAATCATGAGCTCATGAATACTGTCAAACATTTCATTTTCTCCTCACCCATTCATTTTGGGCATATTATCTACTTTCCAAAATATTTGAATCACTTTTCATGGTTACCGGTACCTTAAAATTATTGAAGACCACAATAGACCAATACATAAATATTTCAATACACCATAAAAGTACCTCAACAACATTATTCCTGAATACCAATACATAAACACATCAGTCCATCCACTTCAATGATTGTCCTAGAAGAAGTCCTTCCTTGATTTAGAAGTAACATTTTAGGTCAGGGCATTGAGTTGGGTAATGCCCATGTTCTCCACATATAATACATTGAACTCCATAACAGTCTGTCACTCTATGACCCATTTCTCCACACAGATAACATCAGTCCCTCCATTTGAGTTATTCTTCAAGGTTATTCTTCCCTTCTTTAGAAATCTCAATCTTCCTTTCTTTATGCTCCGAAACATGCGAACATGCATAATAGTTTATCTTCCTCTTCTTTGATGAATTATGCATACCACTAAATTTCACCTTGTTAATAATATATCGCGATGACTGATTTGGCATAATCACAAGATCTTTCTCTCTAGGAATTACACAATTTTTTTGCTCATAGTACCCAATTTGTCCATTGGATTCAATGTTAACCGAATTCCTTCTGGTTCCCTCCATTAACTAAAACACAAAAAGAATCTTGTGAGAGGCAAAAATCATGCTAGGGAAAACAACATAGTAAATGGGGAGTACCATTAATATCTAACATCTTAGGTTAAATTATAAGATCGTTACCTTAGATCTAGGACTGTATCTTATACGTATACTTATCCTTAGGTACATCCCTAGACATACCTTAGAAATATCTCTCGGGATCTCACTAACGCTTTTGCATCCTAGTTTCCAAAGGTTGAATAAACCTTTGGTCTGATACCAACTGTAGAGACCCGAATCCTAACGTACATGGACATTACATTACATTTGCGGAATACTTAGTACATAACAAAAAAAATACACACACAAGGATCGTAATAGTTTAGTGTCTTTGGAAACTCGGAACGTAATCTTCTAATCGTGGTGAAAGATCTTCAATATCTCCCATAAAGATCTTCCACTTTTTTTTACCTAAAACCCTTCTTTATATCCTGGGAAAAAGAAAACATAAAAGGGTGAGCTCAAATACTCAGTAAGGTTAAACAAAAGAAAAATCAATCACATCATATTCATAAGAACATAACTTTTGGAAATCTTAACCTGCCAAAGAGAGCATAATTTCATAACATGGGATAAATCATAGTAGTGAAATGAAATCCCAATAATCATAACATAAAACATGAAACATTGTGGCATACACACATAATCATAGAGAATCATTTCTTGTTAGTCAAGACTCATTGCCAAGACTATCTTAGTGGACAAAGTCCCTTTCTGAACCGAGTCACCCTCGTTTCAGTCCTGTTTCACTGAACCGGTATAACCTACCATTCCAGCCATGTATATCTCATGAGATATAAAATCTTTACCCAATTCATTGGAGGGAGATATAGGTCCCACCCATCTCATAATGATACCATTATTATGTGTGCCAGAAAATCATAAATCAAACATCATTGCTTAACCCATGTAATACAAATGGGAATCTTAAAAATCATGACATCATAAAACAATTCATATAAGATAAAGGAATTCATAAAAATAATTCCATCACAACCTAATCAAATCAATGTAATAATAGGGATAAAAACAGAACCCTTTATTATCTTAGATGGAAAATAATTTTGATAAAATACTTGAACTCCATTCTTGAGGAAAATATCCTTTCTTCTTCAAAAACATTTTTTCCTTTCTTAACATGTCATACAATTTTAAACTAAAAGAAGTTGATTAAAATTAAACTTGAAAACTTGTAAAGGAAGCTTCTTGGAAATAATGTTTTAAAAATCCATTCATGCTGTATAAGTTAAAAAACATTCTTCTCGTACTTTTGTCGGAAAAGTCAAAAAGTACCTCGTACGAAAAACGACAAATGATTCCTTTCATATCTTTTACTAAAAAATAACCAAAGGGTAAAATTGGATTTAAAAAATTGTACGTGGATGGAAATAATATTACATATTGAGGAAACATGGATGTGGATGATAAAATACACCCCAGTAAATACTAAAGTATAAACAATCTCAGAAAAAATGAGATTGTGATATTTCCCTTACCTTAGGTCCGATTTGCTTCGTAAGTGTCTGAACCTCCTCTATAATGATTTAAATAATGTCATTTACTTATTACAGAATCATATTCATTGTTATTATATCATATATGGTTCACTTATGACTTTATATTACCCGTTCTTTTGTAAATTCCATGTTAAAGAGCGTTTTGGGTAAAATTGTTTCATTTATCGTAGGTGTTTGGACTTGTTGTTATTGACATTATTTTTACTTATATCCTGATTTACTTACTTCCAGAATATAAAACATGATTTATATATCATATATATTCAGTATATATATATATATATTTAATAAATATATAAATGAAATGAAAAACACCGTTCATGGAGACGGTAGTCCGTACGTACGCATGAACGCTGTTTTCCTTTCCACATTGTCTTGAATGGAAGTAAGTAGATGAAATACATATATACATAAATCCATTAGCCTTATAATGTAATATATTTCATTATTATTTCTTATATATACTTTATAATTATTCTTCAATGGTTAACATGGAGAATGAATCTCATTGCGTCTTGGAGACGGTTTTCCGTACGTACGCACGCGCGGGGATTTCCTTTTTCTGTAGGATGGATAGAAGGTTAATTAGAGTTGTTTCATATTTATAATAACATATAAGTATATAAGAAATACTTATGTTATTAATTTATCATGAAACAACTAAACAAGAAGAATTTGAAGAAGAAAGAAATTGAAAAAGATCGGTAATGGATAGTACCTCTTTTTGACGCGCCTTTTCTTAACCTCCACATAAAGAACTAAGGATGGTCTTTGAAGAAGACCAGGACCTCTAGGATGATAATAGGGAAGTGGAGAAGAGATTTAGGCAGGGTTTGGCCGAGCTTGAATGCTCAAATTGGTGTGAGGAGGAGAGGGAGGAGGTTCCCTTTTATAAGGGAGGAGAGGGGCACCTTAGGAATATCTCAAAATATTATTTTATATTAAGGTCAAATTCGGTTTATAATGGTTAAAAATGGTCTTATTTCGAAGATAAAGTGGGTATGGGTAGAAATAATCTCATACAATAGGATTTAGACAAGTTTAGGTTATTATTTTAACCTTATCAATTAGATTTAACTATAAGTTAAATAATTTAACTTTTACCGTGTCTTTTTGTTTTCTTACACTATATGGTTAATAAACATACTATATCAAGTCAAAAGAACCCCAAGTTGTTTATTATTAATATATATATCCTTATCTATGTCATTTGGCCGGACCTTAGATTTTTAGAAATTAAATAACAATTAATAATATAATATTTGTTTTAAAAACTAATATATGTCAATTTTGACACTATTTGGTACATGATTTTTATGAAATTTTTAACAGAATTATAAGTTAGAACCAAGTTACATAAATCAACAATAATATGTCATATTAACCTAGAAAATTATTTTAAGTCATAAAAAGTCTCAAATTACATTTATTTGGGAATTTATAACATCAATTATGTTAATATTTTCTTAAAAAAGGTAATTACTGCATCATCGTTGTGTCATAAATAAATTAAATTATCTAAAGTATAAAATTTCAAATAAAATACCATTATGTAGGAAAACATTTTAGATCTATAATGAATATTTATAGTCGAAATTATATTATGTATAACCCTATATTAAAAATGTTTTAGTAAATAAACTTTGATTTTAACTCTTTTAACTCTTCTTTAAATTAAATAATAATAAATGTCCTAATCTAATCCAAGTGGGACTAAATGATAATATTTTACACTTAAGGTTGTTTTTGGTCGAGATAAACTTTTCCAATATGATTAGGACATGTGTTAGGGTAATATTAATAACATTTTTACCGTTAATTACCCTATTTACTTTTAACCGTGGTAAATAAAAGTAAAAAGTTATTATTCACCAAAAATTATTTTCATCTCATTGATCCACATTTTACTAACTGACATCAACCGTGTCTCTCGGATTTTTTAAATTCTATTCACACAAGTGATAAAATTATGATTTATGAAGAAATTAATTTTTTAACTACCACTTAGTAGTTTCACTATTCATCAAAAATTGAAGTTTTTCAGAAAAATGCCAAAATTTCACCCTAAGATATAATTGATATTCCGAATTCAAAAATTATTTCTATTTTACAAAATTCCCAAAATATAAGTTGAATTAATTAATTTTATAATTAATTTCCGATGTCACAACAAATAGCGTGTTTTTAAGAGATAATAACTATCAAAAGATTAGCACTTGTTTATGTTTGGTGTAAATGTAAAATTACATCTAATGACCAACATTTAATTGAATTGTAAAAATATATTCTAAATACACTTTAAAACCACTCAAATTAATAATTTATCACTATTAATTATTTCGATTGAAAAAGTTGTTTTTAATTAAAATTTAGCAATTTTCACTATTCATCAAAATATGAAAGTTATCCGAAAATCACCAAAATTTCACCCTAAGCTAATTTCAATCAAACGAATCAAAAAATGATTTCCATTTTGAAAAATAAAATTTACAAAATTTAAAAAGTTGTTATTACTATTCATAATGGCTAGTTTTAATAATATTTTAATAGCATATTGTTGTTTAGTGAAACTCGTTATTGTGTATTACACCCGCTATCGAGGAAGGTCGCGATTGCGTGTAATGCGAGGAAAGTCAAGGATGCGTGTTGTGCAAGCTCCTTTTGGTGTAGCGTACAACACAAGACATTAGTGAAATTAAAAAGAATATTTTTCATAAAATCTTGGGCTGTTACAATATTAATATAAAAGAACATCCCAATCTCAAGAAAGATGAGCCTTAGAAGGAATGACATAAAAGAGTGTACTTAATTAGAAAGAGAGGAGTAAGATCCCTTACCTCAGGTCCAAGTTGACACGATCGTTCTTTAATATCCTGAATAATAAACTTGAGTTAATTTCTACTTCCTTAAGAACCTTTTTCAAGTTCATTATTCCTTTTATATCACTTATTACCATGTCATAAACATTATGTAATCATTTAAGTTAATAATGTTTGTTTTGTCGATATTTGGTTCTTAAGACGAAAGTGGAATTATTACAATTACATGTTGTTTGTGTGGTCAAAGGTTAACTATATCCAGAATTGTATTCATGATGTATATATCATATATATCATATATATATCCAATATATTAACGCATTTATAATATTACATGACATTTAGAGTTAAGAAATGAAATGCACCATTCGTGGAGACGGTAAGCCGTACGTACGCATGAACGCTACTTCCATTTCTATTTCATATTTAATGGAATTAAAACATATGATACATAATAGTATTTTAACACCATTATGGTATAATATATAATATCATTAAATATATCCTTTATACGTACCACATATGGTATTAACGAATCAAATCACTTTGAGGGGGCGGTAGTCCGCACTTCCTTAAATGAAGATATCGCGTTTACCCATAATGGAAACCATAAAGGTATGCCATAAATGAAAAATACAGAAGCTTAAGTAAAACATAAAAATATTAGATATCATATATAAATATAGTGTCATCTTAATGGCCACATTTGAAGGTGTTAGAAGAATGTTGAACAATCATTATTTCGGGAGGCTGAAATTCACCATCCACGGAAACAGCATGTTCTTTAACCATTAGATGTAGGTGTGTGTAAGTGTATCTCGAATACTTCTTATAACAACATCCTAGTATATTTAAGATACTGGATTTGTTATAGAATAAATGAATAAGAAGATTTTAGGGGGTTGGAGAGGCAAAATACAACAAAAGGACTCAAGTGAAGACATTACCTTAAAATCGGGAAACTCCCTTCGGTTTGAGCTCAAAGGCTTCCTTGGGAAGACTTCTGCCCAAAGTCAGGATCCAAAGAGTAAGATAGGGAAGTGGAGAGACAAAATGGGCAGAGGATGGCCGATCCAAAGGCTTTGGGAGTGTGGGTAAAGAGGTAGAGGTGGGGGCCTTTTATAAGAGGAGAGGAGGGCACTCTTGTAAAGTTACAAAATGTTACTTTATTTTCAAAGGAGTTATAGATTTTAAAGGTCCCACATTGATGTATTTCTATGATAAGGTGATAATGGTTCGAAATCCACTCATGAAATAGATTTTGGACATGTTTAGAACTTAGATATTACATTATCTTTCCATTTTATTTAAATCGTTAAATAATGAGGTCATCACTGCATCATTATGATGTCATAAATAATTTACTTTATTTAATGTCTAAAAATTATAAAAAAATACTATGATGTAAGAAATATTTTTAGGTTTCTAATGACTATTTATAGTAAAAAATATGACTTGTATAACCCTATGTAAAAATTGTTTTAGTAAAACATTTCATGTTTGTGTCATTTTTACATTAACATTAAATAAAAAGATATTTATGTAATTTTCCAACCAAAGTGGCTCCATGGGGTCCCGAAGTTGACCCATGGATTTTATTGGTCGTCCATGACACATAAAATGAGGGTAAGACATGTGTCTAGGTCATTTAATTTTATTAAAACATTATTCTTACCTTAAACTACACTAATTACCTCTAATCGCGATTAAAAAATTAATAAGTTACTATTCACCAAAAAATTATCTTAATCCCATTGAACCACATTTTCCTTCTTAATGACAACCATTTATGTCGGATTTTTGAAATTCAAAACACAATGATGGAAAAATTTCATTTAAACGGAAAATCAGTTTGTATAAGTACCCCTTAGAGGTTTTACTATTCATCAAAAATTGAAGTTTTTCAGAAAATTACCAAAAGTTTACCCTAAGCTATATATGATATTCCGAATTCAAAAATGAAGTCTATTTTACAAAATTCAGAACATATAAGTTGCATTAATATATTTAATAATTAATTCCCGCTGTCAAAACCAATAGCGTGTTTTTATGAAACAAAAAGTCTCAAAAGATTGACACTAGTTTAAGTCCGATTTCAAAGTGAAATTAATTCCAACGACCACTATTGGATTAAATGATAAAAATATATTCTAATTTCACTTTAAAACCAATTCAAAAAATAATCTAATCATATAAATAAATTAGATTAAAAGATGTTTTGAATTAAAATACAACATTTTTCACTATTCATTAAAAATTGAACTTTTTTGGAAAAATACCAAAAATTTACGCAAAGTAAACATTGATGTCCCGATTCAAAGGAAGAATTTATTTTTTCAAATATAACACATAAAATTGTCAAAAGTGGATTTAAAAGAGGTTCTCCATCAAAAGGCAGTTAATCGACCTTTTAATGAATATTTGAATGTTTACACTTAAAATTGGATTCATTTGCATTTTTTAATCCTCTAACATTTATTTTAAAAAATAAAAATATTTGACAGACATATATAATCATTTTGTAGTTAGTTCTGTTCATTCCCGTCATTACAATGGCTAGGCGTTAAATACTATTTAAAATAATGTTATTTTATTATTAGAGTGCAATGTAAGATTTCCAAGAAACTCGTTGTTGCGTGTTGGGTACGTCATCGCACATAGTGTCCCATTTAAAGTAATATTAATATTATATTCACAAATATGGATAAATGTGAAAATGTCATACTCTTTATTTACCTGGGGTGTTACATTCACTCCTCGTTTCAGTCCTGTTTTACTAAACCGGTTTAACCTGCCGTTCCAGCCATGTCTATCTCATGAGATATTAATCTTGACCCAATGCATTGGAGGGATATATAGGTACTACCCATCTCATAATGAAATCAGTCTTACTTGTGCCACAAAATAAACATACATCATTCATAATAACCCCACGAATAAAATGGGTTTCATAAACATCATCCCATCATCACATAATCCATATAAAATAAATGGATATAATTTCATAATAAGAAAAGTTAAACCATGTAAATCATAGAGACATTACACTTGAAACATACACATATGAAATAATTTCATATTATATGGAAAATGGTTTTGATAAACCACTTGAAATGAATTCTTGAAGAAAATATCCTTTCTTCTTCAAAATCAATTTCATTTCACAAAACGACATGCAATTTTAAAAGAAAGAGATTTTGTTGAAAATATTCATGAAATATTTTGGAGTAATCTTCATGAAAATAAGTCTTTATAAATAACCGTAAAAATTCGTTTGTGCCGTATAAGTTAAAAAAACATTCTTTTCGTACTTTTGCCCGAAAAATCAAAAAGTACCTCGTAACTTAAACAAAAGAATGATTCCTTACATTCCATGTAGTAAAAGTCAAAAATGGGTAAAAAGGACTTTAAACATACATGAAAACACTTTTATAAAACATGGACATGGATGATAGAAATAACCACATTAAATACTTACGAATATGCTATCTCAGATAAAAATGAGATTTGCCAAATTATCCCTTACCTTAGGTCTGAGTTTCTTCGTAAGTGTCTGAACCGCATGTATAATGATTTAAATAAGGTCATTGAATTATTCCAGATTCATAATCATTGTTATGATATCATATATGGTTCACTTATGTCTTTATATTACCCGTTCTTTTGTAAATTCCATGTAAAAGAGCGTTTTGGGTAAAATCGTTTCATTTGTTGTCATTGTTTTGACTTGTAATTATTCATATGATTACTTAGATCATGATTAATTAATTCCAGAATATAAAACATGATTTATATATAATATATATTCAGAATATCTATATATATATATATAATAGATCAGTAAATGGAAAGAAATACACCGTTCATGGAGATGGTAGACCGTACGTACACATGAACAGTATTTTCTTTTTCTTATTGAGTTGAATGCAATTAAGTAGATGACATACATATATATACACATACATCCAGTATCATTATTATTACATATATTTCATGATTACTTATTATATATACTTTATAATCATTCATGAATGGTTAACGTGGAGAATGAATCTTATCGCATCGTGGAGACGGTAGTTCGTATGTACGCACGAGCGATGATATCGTTCTCATGATCGTAGAATTGTATTGTAGAGTATGTATACTATTTTAGAATCAATATCACATTAAAATAATCATATATAGTTATTACGTACAGCATTATACCCATCCAAGTAAGGTAGTGGTGGAAAATAGATTACACCACGGCGTGGAGACGGTATTCCGTATGTACGCACGCGCGGTGATTTTGTTTTCCGTAGGATGGATAGACGGTGAAATAAGGTTGTTTCATACTTATAATAACATATCAGTATATGATTTATACTGATGTTATTACTTAATAATGAAAGATCCTAATAAAAAGAAGTGGAAGAAGAAATAAAGATGAAAGAATCGGTAATGGTCATTGCCTCTTCTTCGAAGCGCCTCTTTGAGTCTTCCTCTTAGGGCACTAAAATTGGTCTTCGAAGAAGACCAGGACCTCTAGGATGTTGATAGGGAAGTGGATAAGATAATTAGGCAGGGTTTGGCCGAGATTGAAGGCTCAAAGGGGTGTGTGGAAAAGAGGGAGGAGGTGCCCTTTTATAAGGGAGGAGAGGGGCACCTTTGGAATAACTAAATATATTATTTTATTCTAAAGACAAATTCGGTTTTAAATAGCTTCAAATTGATTTATTTTGAATCTAAGGTGGGTTTGGGTCGAAATACTCTCACACAATAGAATTTATACAAGTTTAGGTTCCTATTTTAACCTTATCATTTTGATTTAACATTAAGTTAGATAATTTTACTTTTACCGTGTCTTTTTGTGTTCTTACACTATATGGTTAATAAACATACTATAAGAAGCCAAAAGAACCCCAAGTTGTTTATTATTAATATATATAACCTTATATAAGTCATTTTGATGAACCTTATATTTTTTAGGAATAAAATAACAATTACTAATATAATATTTGTTTTAATAACTATTTTATATCAATTTGACACTATTTAGTAATTGATTTTTGTGAAAATCATAACAGAGTTATTAGTTCTAAAAAAATTAATTAAATCAATACTAACATGTCATATTAACCTAGAAAATTATTGTAATTCATATAAAGTCTCAAATTACATTTATTTGGGTATTTATAACATCAATTATGTAAATATTTCATTAATAAGATAATTACTGCATCATCTTTGTGTCATAAATAAATTAACGTATATAATGTCTAAAAATTACAAATAAAATATATTTATTTAGGAAATATTATTAGATTTCTAATGAATATTTACAATCGAATTTATCTTATGTATAACCCTATATTAAAAATGTATTAGTAAATAAACATTGATTTTAACTCTTTTAAATCTTCTTTGAATTAAATAATATTAAATGTCCTAATCTAATAAAAGTGGGCCTAAATGGTCATATTTTATTCCTAAGGTTGTTTTTGGTCGAATTAATCTTATACAATAGAATTAGGACAAGTGTTAGGGTAATAATAATATCATTTTTACCCTTAATTACCCTATTTACTTTTAACCGTGGTAAAAAAAGTAAAAAGTTACTATTCACCAAAAATTATTTTCATCTCATTGAACCACATTACACTTAATGACATCAACCGTGTCTCTCGGATTTTCGAAATTCCACTCACAGAAGTGGTAAAATTAAGTTTTAGGAAAAATTCATTATTTTTAACTACCACTTAGTGGTTTCACTATTCATGAAAAAAATGAATGTTTTTAGAAAAATACCAAAAATTAGGCCTAAGCTATATTTGATATTATGAACTCAAAAATGATGTCTATTTTACCAAATTCAAAACATATCAGTTACATTAATTAATTTAAAAATTAATTCCCGTCGTCAACACAAATAGCGCGTTCTTAAGAGATAATAACTATCAAAAGATTGACACTTATTTATGTCTGGTTTAAATGTGAAATTACATCCAATGACCAACATCGTATTAATTGGTAAAAATACATTCTAAATATACTTTAAAACCGCTAAAATTAACAATTTATCACTATTAATTATTTCGATTAAAAAAGTTGTTTTTAATTAAAATTTAGTAATTTTCACTATTCATCAGAATATGAAAGATATCCGAAAAGTACCAAAATTTCACCCTAAGCTAATTTCGATATTCTGAATCCAAAAATGAAGTCCATTTTGAAAAACAAAATTTACAAAATTTCAAAAATTGGTTATTACTATTCATAACGGCTAGTTTTAATAATATTTTAATAGTATATCGTTGTTTAGCGAAACTCGATATTGCATACAACACACGCTATCATGGAAGGTCGCGCTTGCGTGTAATGCAAGAAAAGTCAGGGATGTGTGTTTTGCAAGTTCCTTTTGGTGTAGCATACAACACAAGACATTAATGAAATTAAAAAGAATATTTTTCTTAAAATCTTGGGGTGTTACATTATCCTAAAGTACCTATACACACAAACCCATCTCCAAACTCATACAATGATGAAACTTGAAACAACTAATAAAGTAGGAATTCATACCAATAAATCCCATAACTAGAGTATGAAAACAAGAACATGAAAGTAAAAACGTTCCAAATACAATCCCATCGAAATGATTATGAAAACAAGCATAGCTTGAAAGTACAAAAGGGGAATGATGGTTAAGTTAACCACTAGAACACGCCTTAGTCAGTATATATCACAAATCTCCACTTGGTTCTGGTCCCTCTATAACTTTATTAAAATAATTTTATTAGAAAAAAAAATGTGTGGGAAATTTCCATATTGGGGTGAGTTTAATAATACCCCGTAAAATGCCTAGAAAACATAAAGCATACAATAATAAGAATAAGAGTCATCTCAACATAGGTATATTTCTATAGAACATATGCAACAATATACAATTAAAATCAATAAATAAACATAGTATCAAGGTAATTTCACAACCATAATACGAACTTAGGAATCATTATTAAAGGTTCAACATAACACTCATCTAGGAGAACACACTCCACAAGTCTGATATCACTGATTGTGTACATCCAAAATGCCATGCCCCTTAGGACTATCCATAAGAAGTATACACTAAAATTATGAATAGAACAATAAATGGATGAGAATAACATACAAGGCATTTGGCTATGCTAACAACACAATTCTTAATAACCCACTAAGTAGTGGATTTGTGATTGGGTAGTGTTGGTCATGACGATACCAATAACTCCAAATAAAAAATGATAAAGATAGAGGATCACAATTTGGGCCTCACGAATAGATTCCAACAACTCTATCTAGAATGTTTCACTGAAGGTGTCACCATGCAAAGTATAGGACACAATTCCAAGCTAACCCTCGCAAAATGGATTGCGTTTAATCACGCTAATGAAATTTTCCATGTTAAAGGGGAAAATGGTTATATGCCATCATTGAAGGAGTTAATGGAATGTACGGGTAGTACTTGATGTGTCCCTTATGAAATGGTTCTATACCCTTTATCATATACCATTCCAATTTCTACCTGACTTCTTATGTACATGGCGTGTCTCTTCTAGTATACTTCTTGGATGGGTCTGTATACGGCTAGTAATGCCTGTGCATGTGGTTGTGTACCATCCCAGTTACACACCAAGATTCCATGTTTGGTCACATTACATGTGATTTCTTTCACATACCATGTGATATATAAATTCATTGTGAAAAACCTAGCACCACACCATGGTTCCCACACACCCTGTAATCCCCGATTACATGTTTTGTGTTACAGGATTTTACAAAATACAAGATGTGCATCCTATGCCATTACCTGTTCAATCATCTTTTTAATTAGCAACCCATATCGATAAAAAATAGAGAAATACAAATTGAAAATCATTCCATCATGAATCACTAGGTTCCATCCATTCAATTCATTTTAAGAATCTTCTTCACACATCATCTGTCATCGCACGCCAAAGAACACGAAGATCGGTTGTCTCCAAATATGTCTGATCCATTTATGATTCTTCTATAGATCGTTCATGTCATTGATTGAATCCTAGATCTACTTTATCTAACCATTGAACTAAGAAAGGGGTGAAATTCTTATTATTTTGGTTGAAAAACCAGGAAAAACAACATTGATGGACAAGTTATGAACAGTGGGGGAAATAAAAGAAAAACGTAGATTTTAATGAACTTGATTTTTGTATTTTTTGCCTTAATTAATTTCCATTATAATGAATAATGAATAAACTAAAATAAATAAAAATTCCCCTCAATAAATCCCTCTAAATAATCTCGTCCTACAATACATCCAATCCCTGAATCAATCCATTAATCGATTGATTAAAATTAATTATATAAATAATCAATTGGGAATGAAAACAAATAAAAAATTCATAAAATGATTTCGATTATTTTCTGATGAATAATTAATTCACGTTGTTTTCATTGGTGATATCCACACATCAGGTTGGCAAATTGATCCTCAATCCGGATCTAGTTTTCACTCACTAATGATAACTCCCACAACAGGTACTCTAGATCTACAGGGTTATGTGTCTAATTATAAGATTATTCATATATCATTTTATTTATTTAAAATGATTAAGATTCTATGTCATTTAAATTAAATAAATTAATTTTAATAATTTGTTTTTTATACTTCCATGCAGTGAATTTTCCACAAACACCTCACACTAAAAAAGGTTTTGTTGCACGTAGGGTAATACCCATGCTCTCCACTCAAGTATTCCCTCAGATTACAGATCCAAGCCACTATTTTGGAGAAATTCCTATTCTTTAGAAAAAATTAGATGTGTGTGATATTTAATATATTTAATATATTTAAAAAACTAATTCTGAGAACACTGGGCCATAGAATCGTGTGTCGTCTCAGCACATGGTCTAAAAAATATTTATAGTTATATTCCAAGACTTTTCATGGAAAAAACACGGAAATTATATCTATCATTGGGAAATATTAATTTCTATGAGAATCAAAAAATACAATACTTAAATACCACATTAATATCATATCATCGATCAATACATCCAAATAAAAAAAATTCATCAGTAAGTTATTTTAGACAATATATATGTAGAGACAAAAATAATGTACATACACTATATAGATAACCAATATAGATAGTCATAAATTATAAAAATAATTTCCATATAATATAATTGATACATTGTAAATCAATGGAATTCATTCCATTTATAGATAACATAAGACATAGGTTACGCATCTCATTTTTTGATTCAAGATACTCATAATAAATTTTATTTAACCATGGAGAGTCTGGTAAGGGATGATGTTTCCTAGCTTTAATTCTTATATATATGCACCACCTCAATTACCTTATAGTATTATAAATTTCAGTCATCTGAAAATTGAAATATTTGGAAAGTACCGTATAAATTTATAAGGAATTGGTTCAACTTTTTTATATTGATCTATAACAGACTTAGGTAATTTTTATGTGATTTGGGTTCTTTGATAAATAACAAATTAAATAATTTGTATATTCATTTATTCTTGTAGAGATCATACCCATAGAACATACATTTTTCATCATCATATATTTGAAAAATAATATAATTATATTTTGGTAACATATCATTCATTAGAGAAAGTAGTTTTGTAAAGATGGAGCAGCCCATATAATTCTAAATTTAATATTACATTAATTGAGTACTAGTGTGGATATATTTTATACATGTTCTACAGAAACGTTTTTTTACTAAATCTCAAGTTTTTTGTGATTAAATTATTTTTTAATAATGAATACATAATATTTTTCATCTTTGCGTGAAAATGAGATTTTATAGAATAAATTGGCAAAATATGGCTTATTATCTTAAATGATGAAATATACTATATTTCATTTTTATATAATTTTATGAACATTATTTTAAGAGATTTTTCAGAATGAAATTTGGGTCAGGAATTTTTGTTGATGTTATAATGTATTATATATTAAATATATCATTTATGTATAAGTTAAATATATATAATAACATTAAATTTTATTATCTACTTATAAATTATATTATGTTTGCTAAATTTTAAAAAGTTTTCTTATATGCATGTGACATAGAAAAAGACATCCAATGTAATCCAATTATTACATAATGGTATATATTTTCTTTTCCAAAGCCTATAAAAGGGAATTTAGAAAATTAGATGGTAATTAACTAAAAGATAACGAGTTTTTCATAATATTACAATAATTTATATCATTCATGTGTGAGTTAATACAAAAGGTTCTTACCATTTTACAAATATTGGACCTTTACAAATAATTCACAAAGATATAAGTATGATTTAGAAGGTAATATATAGGTATCCCACCATTTTTGAAATAGTGGAAGGGTATTGGGATTTATAAGTTTAATATCCATGTATATAATAGTGTTTGTTGATGTGAAAGAGTACCATAATTATCATAACTTAATGAATATATTAGAGCTTCTAGTACATAATATTTTTTATAATTTTAATCTAGAAAAAATGAAACCAAATTAAATGGAATTTCAGTACAAAAAAGTTGATTACTTTGGAAAATTTTGAATATTATTATAGAATCTTGTAAGAACGAAATAAACCACGATCATGATCAAATATTTCTAAATTTTCTTTAATATAGAATCAAAAGGGGACATATTTGATTGGGCAGTTAGCATTAGTCACATTGAAGATGATGATGACTAGTGAATTATTTCGTATCGGGATCTGAGATGCATATTTAATAGTTTATTATTGTGGTAAAATAATTTTGGGGACTTCTAAATTTCGTAGGAAATCATTTTGGGTATGAAATAATTGATTAATTCAAGAAACAAATTGGGTGAAAATGTAATGTAGAGATCAGTAACAGTATTTACGAGGGGGTGAATGCATTAAAGAGAGGTGATACATTGACTGAGAATGTTCTCATAATTATACTCTGTCTCCCTTGGTCTTTTCTTGTTTGTAGATTAGAATATTATTAATCATTAATGAATCAAACATGTTTTGTTGATAAAATTCATTAGTTAAATTGAATTGAAATTTATTGATTGTATTTTCTATTCTTTAACAATGTTTTCATTAATTTATGTCATTTTTATGGTATATTGTTTCACTATAATTGTTTCTATTTCTTTCTAATGAGAATCCAACAAGTGGAATTGGAGAATAGGGACATTATTTATTGATAAAATGATTCATTTTAAATCAATAGATTGATAGATTGAGTTAGAAAAAAATATTAATACTGATTGTTTCAAATATAAATTTTTTATTTATTCATTAAAAATCATTATGAACATCACATTTCACTACAATAAATCTTGATGGGTGATTGTTAGTGAACACATTACCCTAGAATATTCAGATAAAGTACTTCAGTTCAAAAGTATCTGTACTTTATTTTCTCTATGAATGAATAATATTTTCACACACAGATCATTAGAAAATGATGATAGTTGAGCATCAATGATATGACTCAATGACATTTATTTATAGATTCCTCAAAATTATGGTCATCCTGGATACATTAAAAAAAATTCATTCTATAAAATAAGATTAGTCTGATATTATTTAATTCATTAATTGTTTCCACTGTTTCTTTTGATTTTTAATTTCAAACTCTTCTCTACATGTTCCATCCATTTCATCAATTTGACATTTCATTTCACTTAAACAACACCATTTCACAAAACACATATTTCATGTGTGTTTTTCATCTTTTTAAAGTATTTTGATTTAGTATTTTCTTAATCATATAATATTTCATTCCAAGTAGAGATGAAACTTCACCATTTTTACTTGTATTATATGATAAATTATTATTTTCTTCTACCCTATTATTTTGATTTTTGATCAAAATGTATCATCATATTTAGGTAAGGTGATGTGTGTTTGGATGAAAAAATATAACTAATAATTATATAAAATAAATATGTTGAAAAATCTAAAATTGTATTAGTGTATATTCACTATGTCAAAATATGAAGATTTATATCCATTGATTCTTATGTTTAGAATACAATTTAAATCTTTTATAAAAGAATAGGACACTAGAATAGATGATAATATAGAGAGATGGAGATATATATTAGAAATGTTGAAAAAATAATTCATGAAAACGTAATGATACCTAAAATGACATACATGTAATGAGGGATAATATTTTCCTTGTTATTTTGATTAACCCTTTATGATTTTGATAAACCTGTGGAACTATGAATTTTGAGCTAAAAGAGTCATACATTTAATCACTGTAATTATTTCAAGGTATACCTAATGTGCACACTTTTTCTTTTATAAGAGACTTTTACAATGTGTTGTGATCTCTTCCACCTAAATGTCTGATTGGGGATGTGCTGAAGATAAGAGTGTTTTTATTTTTTGTAATGGTGGATGTTATGAATTGGTTCTTCTAATTGGATGAAAATATTTTTTAGACATGCAGACATGTTTATAACTTTTTTCATGAAATTTTACCCAGAAAGCGTCAAGGTAAAAAAATTATATGGAAATATAGGTGTGGAATTTCATGAATCCTAATATGGGTTTACAGATTGACTTAGGTAGTTTCTTTATCACCATCTTCCTTCCAATCATTAGAAGAAATCATTTTTAATTCATTATTTCCCTCATGTCAATATTTGGTACATCAATACATTGTATGTAACTATTATGATAAAATAGGAGAATAATTGAGGATAATCTACAAAACTATTATACTTAACTATCATCACAAGTCATCAGATATAATAAAGCTCAAAATGGGTGTAAAATATAATGATTTAATAAATAAATTATTTCTCACCGTAATTTTATTAATAATTAATTTCTATATTTTTTAATTCATACAATGAGTCAAAATATAAAAACATTACAAAAAAAATTGGGATAAAACACCTAGAGAATAATGTTCTCATTGTGGGGTGTTTTTGAATTCTAAAAACTTTTGTATGAAATTTCATAATCCTAATCAGTCATCTTAAAATGATATTTTTTTGGATGTACTCCAAGTATTCAGGTTATTAATTCCCCATATTCAAATAACTACAACAAAATATATTGGATCAACCCAAACCTTTCATTGAAAGTGAAACGAATTATCTGGAAACCAACTACCATTGGTTTCCAAAAGTCACTCGAGACCATAATATCAAAATATAAATAAGGATTAAATAACTAATTTTATAGGGAAATTATAAAGAATTATTAAAAAATCATAAACAAATGGGATTCACAAAAGGATAATCATGATCCAAAAAATTCTAAAACAAATTCAAGGATCTATGAATTAGAAATAGAATTTTGATAGATGTAAAAGGACATGATTGTTAGGGAAAATGGTAACATGTAAATTATAACTAAAATTATTATTATGGAAAATTCCATGTTTATTACACAATTATTTGGTTTTAATACAAAAAAATGAGGAATTTACGAGTATAATGTTACAAATTTATTGATCTAATTTGAATGAGAAAATCTAGAAAGAAATTATTTTGTAATTTTGTTCAGTAGGATTCAAACTGAACTGAATACCAATTTTATAGAAAAAATAAATATATAAAATGAAATTGTAGATAGTAAAAGAAGGAAATAATAATGTTAGTTATTTCTAAAAAATGTAACCGAAAAGTTTAACTTCAGTTTTCATGACCAATTACATATCCACATAGGATCAAGCAGAAAAACGATATACAAGACTATCTCATGTTTCATGATATTTTAAAGAAGTTCAATATAAAAATTAAATTTATTATATCCTTGATTAAAATTCCTTCATTTTTAAAATTTTTCCATAATATTCATGGTTAATAAGGGGATCATATATTAATTACCCATAATAAACATGACGGAGAAATATTAATTTTTTATAAAGGAGGATTCCTCAAAAATACTAAATCCATGAATGATTTATCATATCTTATTACATTGGACAGATTTTGGAGTAAAAGTTTTAATGTGACCAATGATAATATTCCAAACTCATAACTTAATCCTTACATTAGCACATAAGTGTTCAAGGTTTGAAATATACTTTAGTATCACATTTGTTTGTTTATAGATCCCACTCTCAACCTATTAGTAAAGTAGATGACTTTCTTATTAATATTTGTAATCTCACATTACCCACCACTTATATATTTATTAATATAATGTGAGAAATGAAGGTCCCAATCATCCTTTTCAAACTATTATTTTTCTTATTTGTGATATTATTGATGTTGATAAAGGTAATGTGATATTCCATGTCAGTGATGTACATATGGAGTTTATTGATATTGGGAAATCCACAATGACGGTAAATTACACACTAGTATATTTGGATGAAGATTTTTTTGCAGTTGAGATTAGAAAATATACTCTTGAGCATTGTAGGAAAATAATTAATTTTTTGGTTGATGAGAATTTTAAGTTAAAATTTATTGAATATTAATCCATTAAAGAACTTGTAATGTAATTGTGTCTTGAGTAAAATATTAGAAAAATATTTGTTATTAAACATGAATTGGATCAAAATGAAGAATTATTCTCCACTCAAATTGTTTCATATGATGATAGTCTACAATAAAAGCCCTATATTTATGAAAAAATTATTATATTGCAAACAATTTATATATAAAGACACATATATTCCATCCTGAGTTTTGTAAACATGATATAGTTGGTATCTCACATGAACTAGTGTATTTAAAATTTTATATATGGGGAAAATATGAGGATAATCTTGATCATTTTGTGGTCATAAACATGTTTCCTCCACCTTTATAGAATTTTATAATGCGGAATCTATATTGAACATTAAAAGTGTATTTTAGATATATTTATTCATTTACTAGATATTTATATGTAAAGCTTCCAGACAATGATCTTAGTGAATTCTTGGGAGATATTAAGGATTTATGTTCTTCTTATAATAAGGAAAAATCAATAATGGTAACTCTTCTGTATTTTATAACTTGATGTTGAGTTTTTGAGATATTGAACTGGTTGAATTTTTTTACATATTTCTCAGAGTTTGGAAGTAATTAAGAAGGGTAAATACATTGTGGATGTTTATTTTCATCTAGTAGATTTTCTAGGCTAATGTCGTCTCATTTTGGAAGTTTTCTGAAGTCATTGAAATAAAAATAGAGGTTAATTAGAAAACTACAATTAATTTTATGGATGATTCCTAATTTTTTTTAACAATATACTAGTTGTTGGGAACTTTTATCTAATCATAGTGGTTTTTTATAACAAAATACTTCAATAAATTCAAACCAGAAAAGTATCCCAAATTTTTCATGGTTATAATTATAAGGAAGAAGTATAGATATTCAATTTAAATATATCACTACATGGGAGGAAAATAATTTTTCAATTAATCAATTATTATATTATTATTATTATTGAAATAAAATCCCCTCTCACTTTTGTTTCATACTAGATCAATTTCGGCAAAAATAAAAAATCACTGCTTACTCACATTTTTCACTAATTTGATTTAAATAATAGTTGGCCCACTAGAATTCTTAATAATCCATACAACAATTCCATATGAGATTCACTCCAATATGTTATTAATTTTAAAATGTAATCAATGAATATATTTTTAGTGATTGTATTTAATTGTTTATTTATTATACTCTTATAGGTTCGTCAATTGAAGAAAATAAGTGGATATTTATGAGTTAAAAAAGAAAATTGATCATTTGTCTACGTACCAATGGGGGAAATACTATAAAAGGGGTTACCATTAATATTTTATAAAAATTTCAATGTAATATATTATTCCATTTTTTCAATAATTTTTGGAAAAAACTTTTTTTAAATATAATATTTTGGATGGATTTGATATGTTTCGTTTGATAAATATTTTCACCAATACGTTTTTTGGTTTGTAATGAATATCTATGTGATCATTCACTATGAATATTCATTTAAACTGTGAATCATATTTTGATTTAGTATTGGAATTGTGAAATTCATTTTTTTAGATTTCTCCTATAACCATAGTACAATATTTTAAACTATTTAATTGTTAAATATTTGTAAAGTTATGTTTTCTTAATCATTACTCCCACCTGGAAGTTCAATATTGGTGATAATGATGAATTTTAATTGTGGGTATGGATATTTATATATTATAAATTGTGTTTATTAGATTACATAATAAATTTAAATATTTCTATTTCAAAACAAACTATTATTGAGCATTAGTTTTTATATCTAATGAGTATAATTTTATCTAAAATTTAGATATTTTCTAGCAACATTTAAGGACTAATAATTTTTATTTCCATATAGAATCAATAAAAAACATATTTTGTTTTTATTTCTTGAATATAATTTCCTTGTAAAAATTTGGAAGTACAGTTTCAATAATATATGATTTTATTGATTGTATTTGAACTAATGATGTTTTAAATTAGATGGTTTTAGAAATAAACTCGTAATATTATTTGATCTATTTCTGTTGAAACTCAAGGTTTAGTTTGATTATGTTGAGTTATTAATTATTGATTAAAATAACTTTTTTGTCATTTTAAGTTATTAAATATTGTATTATTCAAATTTTAGGGCTATATTTGGGTATATTTTTGTGTTAAATATAGAAAATATGATATGTTTGTAAGGTAATTTGAATGAAAAATGAGTTTGTATAATTCTGTTCTACTTATTCGAATTTTATCATACTTTACCAAAATGGAAACCCTAATTTTTTTTAATCCTATAATATTCATAGATAAATAAAATATTTTTTCTATAATTATTTCTTATTAGAAAAGTTTTTTTCAACATCCTATTTTTTGGGAATTATAATTCTTAATTTTTTAGTTGAATTGGTACTTGTTAGTATATTATAAATTAATTTCTAGAGGAAACTAATAGATTATGTGTGGGGGGATTTTATTTAGTTATAATTTAAACAAGATTACCATAACCTTTTTAATATACATCTAGTGTTTTTTGTGATAAAGTGATATTTCATTAATGAATTCATAATATGTTTTATATTTGGTTGAAAATATGATTCTATTTAATAATTAGGTGCAATCATTGAATTTTTGGGTTTTAATGATAATATTGAATGTGTTTCATTGCTTATTTTAATTTTTTAATAATATTTTTAGTGTTTATATTGAATTTAATTATATTGGATGACTTTTTTATTCAATTCATGAGTTATACCTTTTTTGTACTATTTTTCATGGGATATGAAAATTCATTTTCTGTTGCTAAATATTTATTTCATAATGCAAAGTTTTGATTTTAAATATAATTAACTATAGCTTGTTTGTAAAATAAGATTTGTTTCATATAGTATTTTTAAATAGTTAATTCCATTTCAAATTAGGGGAACGTTTTAAGTTTTGTTTATTTTTATAGGAAAGTGTGAAATTTTTTGAGGGATGGGTTTCCTATTATAATGGATTCCCCTGTTTTCCAAATTTATCTTTTACCCATAGTGAATGTATTTAAAAATGGTATTTAATTTGAAAAAAAAATTAAATTTGAATTGAATGTGTTCCATTGAGACCAAAAATAATTTTTGGGTTTTGAAATCATTTGGTGTTTAATTGATGTCGATTTTGGAATAATTTTTAATTGAACCAAGTCATATGAGGGATTGGGGTATGATTTTGAAAATGGTTTCGATTTGTTTTTTAATGAAATATGGAAAAAATTTAATAGTTCCATAGTTTCTAAAATTGTATTCTAAAAATAAATTTCATCATTCAGTAAAGCCTGTGTATTTCCTTGTCTCCTATGTGTTTTGGGACAATGTCATGTGACTTTGTGGACATGACTATTTGAGAGTCTATGTCTCATTTAATTTGATGTAAGCCTTCAATGATGGTATATTTTAAATATATAATATTTTTTATAAGAGGTTATTAATCATTTTTTAAAACTTCATAGGATCTGAATAGAGTGAATAGTGTTGTTTTCATTTTTGGGGAGTTCTGCTATTGGATTATCTATGGTGGTGTTTCTATAGAGGCTCTTTTGGAGATTTTTTGGTGATGTGCTTTGGCCCCATTTACATTCGTTTTATGGTTAGATAAGTGAGGATAAGTTATTCTTGAAATTTCTATTGTGAGATTAGATTATGAATGTTTCCATTTTCATGTTTTTAAGTGTTTTAGGATTTATGGTTAAATGAAACTCATTTTGTGTATCCATAGGTCGTTTGGTTGTGTCGTTTTTGAGTGACATACCATTTTGGGTTTTTTTGCTATTATTTTAGAGCAGTCTTGTTGTTGGGAAGCATTGGCCTAGTGTTTTATAATGTTGTTATTTGGTTTCACAATATAGGAATTACTCATTTGGGTAATTGTTTGTGGCTTATTTCTTGTTGATATTTATTTTTAAAATTGTATAGGGTGATCTTTGGGTAGTTTTTTAATTTCATATTTAGAAATGGGAAGGAAATATACAGAATTCTAATAAATATGATATTTTGTTTTGTTTTTAGTTTGGATATGTATAACATTGAGATTTTTTGTATATCAAAATTACTATGGGATTATATTATAGGTATATGGATTTAAACACAATTATATGTTGGTTGTGACCCTTATGTTAAACTACTTGTGATTCTTAATGAGTCATGTCTTTTATTCATGTGCTTATTGGGTTTCAAACACCATAGGTTTTATAATCTTGTTTTTTATCTGGGGATATATCTTTGAGTATTTATCTACATAAGGTTTCATATTTATTATATTTAGATACTAGGGATTCATGAATCCACTTGGGAGATTTCATGAACTTGTTAGATCATTGACTTCACCTAATTGTGGAAATATGACTCTGATTGTTCTACTATATTAGATTAATTCTAAATGGTTGTGAGGTTGATTTTTAGTCTCTTTTTAATTAGTTATTCTATTTAATTTGGTTATAGAATCGTTTTTTTGTTAGGATTCACTTTATCATTTGTGGAATTATAGTTTTCTTATGAGTTTTCTTAGAATTCAATACTTTTTGACATATACATTAACCTGAGGCTTTCCAAGGGTTCAAGGGTACATTGTGGAGAGTTTTTGAGTCCCTACATGTAACATGAAATTAATTAATCATGTAATTTAAATAATATAATTCCATTTATGTTTCCCAAGAGTTTCAATCAGAAATTTATATTTTATAAGGATTTGATGTTGTATATGTTTGATGCATGGTTAGGAGTAATCGTTAATGGATTGTGCATGTGGGGTCTACAATTTATAGTTTCATTCTACATGGTTTGAGAAAGATTTTTTCAACAGTTTGACTTTCTATGGAGTCAAATTATAGGATCCTCAATCCATTTAGTGGGGATAGCATAGATGGCAAAATGTTTAGTAAATGGTTCGCCTAAACCATGTTCTACATCATTGATTATTTTTGTCCACTTTTACCCTTTAGTGTATTGGGATTATCTCTCTTTTCCTCCCTACTCCATTTCACGACCCCCCTTGAAACCGAACCCCCCCAAATGAAGCACCTTTCCCACTTGAGGACTTATAATCTTCTGTGTTTTTCACTTGATTTCTTCCTAATTCATGGTCAATTTTTAAAGAAAGTTCTCGTATCCTTCATACATTCGATTTATACAGCTTTTTCCCTCACATGATCACTCCTCCTACTCAATTGAACAGTAGATAACTTGTTTTAACCCTATTTGTGGGATTTTTTCCTTATTATTCTATTACATGGTTCTTATGTGTCACTAACTTGTGCATTTTAGCATTTTAGACTAAAGGAAAATCATTTTAGACCATTTCAACTCCGTCATTGTAGTTTTGAGGTAGGTGTATCTTTGGAACTCCCATGTAATACTTGTTATAAATTTTCTAGTTTATTTTAAATACATTCTTGTGAAATTATATTTATGTTTTTATGTACTAGTAGGATAATGTTAGGTTAAATTGGATTTCAATATTGGTATATGATAAAACTACATATGAAGTATTTGAGAAATTGAATTGGTGGCCCATTAAAATTGATTAATGTGGTTTAATATTTTTTTAATTATTTTTTATGTTCTAAAACATATATAATTTTCATTTAAATGGGATGTAAATAATTTCTACTGACCCGGTATAGACTTGGGTTCCATATAGAGTGTTTTTTGTTACCCATTTGGATTTACTAAATGAAATTAAAAAAAGTTTATTTTTTTAAAATTTTATTTCTTTTTTAAAATGGTTGTTTAATTTTTTAAGGTATCATTTTGTAAAACTAAGGGAGTTGATATTCAGTTAGTTAATGTATTTTAGGTAGTTTTATTTATTTCCATTTGTTTTTGGTAGGTCGGTTTTCACTACATGTATTAGGGGTTTGAATGTTTTAAAATGGGTGGTGTTGTCTTATGAAATTAAACGGAGATTATTTTGAGTGTTTTTGGATATGATTTATTGTTTATATTGATTTACCTTGTATTTTTATTTTCCTTTCAAATATTTTTGTAAATGGATTTCAAAATGTATTTACTATACGTGATAAATGAAAGGATTGTGTTTTACTTTGTAAAGTGATGTTTGATATATTGATTGGATGTGAACTTGTTAATTCCCATTTTATTTTTTGATTGTTTTTATGTATATACTTGTGACAGATGTTTGAATTATGATTCATGATGTAATTTTTTTGTTAAGGATCTTGCTACAGGAAACATGGGAGGTGGGAGGGATGTTATTATGATGTATGCCATTAGGTTTTTGTTAATAACATGGGATGACATTGTTTTTATTGTTTATTACCTAATTTAGTTATTCAATGAGGGAACCTAGGATACTAATTTGAATGTTAGGGAAAATCAATAATCTAGTTGAGATAATGAAGTATCTAGTGGACCCTAATTATAGGCAATACCTCACTAGGGGGTGTTAATGATGAGACTAGGATAGAGTGATTCAGATGAGGGGATGTGTTACCATTAACTTGTTGATAGTTGTTTTATATTTATGTGTATTCTATATATCCTATTAGTACCTGTGATTTTTTCTCATGATATGTATGGTATGGTATGCCTTCATTATTGTAAATTGAGCATTTTAGTTACTTAAATGCTAAATTATGCACGTTTTGACTAGTGGGTTCTCTTATGACTTAGATTTGACCTTATATGGTTTTCATTATGATAGTATTGTTGTTTCTTAAGAACTGTATGGAATTAATTTCTTTATACATTTTATATTTCATTTTGTAGACAAATTTAGTGTGAAGGGTATTTACTGATTAAACGGGATGTTGTTTTATAGTTCTAGTATTTATTTCAAATTCATTTGAAATGTTTTAAACCACGTGGGAATTTGTTTTCAATAGTGGGGTTTTAAACAGAAATGAATGGATAAGGGGAAGTGGTTGTTTATTTTATACTCACATAAATTGTTTTTTTAATGTCTAATTATCCTTGTTTTTTAAAAGGGTTGTTTTATAAAATTTTCCAGGTGATTTTGTTTTATAAAGATTCTAAAAACATAATTTATACTTTATGAAAACACATGAATTTAATGAACTACTTTACTAATGGATTTCCATATATTTGGTGGGTTTTTGTGGCCTAGTGACTACTTGTTTTATCATGTTTATTTTATCGTGGTTTCTAGTTTCAGGTTCATTTTCTTTGATACTCTTGAGAGCATTTATTTTTCTATGGTTAGTTTTTATTTTATTGTATTCGGTCAGTTGTGCCTATTCCTTGATTTTAGGAATTTCTTTTATTTATCATATATTTCCTGCTAGTTATAACATTTATATGATTATTTTAGAAAAATATGATTTTACTAATTTCTATGAATGAAGAGTATCTATAGCTTAGGGTGGTCAATGAAAAGGTATCTAGTGGGCATATTTTCCATGTAGTAGAGAGAGAACTTGAGGTGATGGAGGTTATTTTTTTATCATCATGTTTATTAATTTTATATATGTTTTGGTTTATTCAATTGTACTATTTTTTTATGGAATTCCAATAAACATATGCATCATGTGATATTTTTTCATATTCTTTCTATCATCTTAATTATAATAATTGGGTGAATCCACTCCCACGTCAATTCCTGTGATTCCCGGGAACTAGCATTCAACGCTTCAAGATCGGGTATACCATTCAAGCTAGTGGAAAGCTAGTTCGGGAATCCATTGGATGGATGGAATGGTATAGTTCATTAAAAGATACATAAGGTTATGATGTAAATATGTTAGGGTCTCATACTATACAAGATCATGGATTTGCATTGTGATGTGTATGAGTAGTAGACTAGTATCTAAGACTATATTTGATTCATAAGAGTCGTATTGTCATAATTATGGAATCTACTAAATTTTCCAATAGAGAATATTTTCTTTATTATTCTAAAAACATGAAATAAAAGTATAATGGATCTGAGATTTACAAAGTTGAGTTCATCAGAAACTGAAGATAACTATTAGTGAAGATAGGAATATTGAATCATGTCTGGATAATGAATAGATTCTTTTGAATTGGTTATTACATTCAACCATATGGGGGTCATCATCTATTTTTTGACTCACATTGTGTTACATTGAAAAGAAAATTAAATTTAAAAGATATTACATTAAGCTCTAGGGTTATATGTGATGAGTCAATGGTTTCAAAAATGACATTAGGGAACCATATAATTAGCTTGTGACTTCATTTTCAAAATTCATTGATTTCTTGATTCATTGAACAGATAAGGAGAATATATAGGGTAGTGAATAAATGTTGGGTTTTGTAAGGATATAGAGCTATAGAGGGAGGGAATATCTCGAAAAGGCTGATTCATTTACTTTTATTCTTTATATTTTTATTTCTTTTTTTAAATGAATGTTTTTTTAATCTATACTAAATAGAACATGTTTTTTTAAAATATTTATTTAGAGAAATTATTTTGATGTTAATTTATTGTCTTTACAATTCGTTCCACCTTTTCTCTGGATTATCTATCATTATTCATTGATATTTCCTCTGTATCATTATTTTATTTATTTTTTAAAGCTAAAATGATTGGTGAAATTATATAATAGAAATATGTTGTTAGAGGAAACAATTAATTTTACTACAATATATTAACATATTAAGGTGAAAAAAACAAGAATAATAAAAACATTAAATCTATTCATTATGTTACACTTTTAAAATTCATCATGTGAAATGATTTCCTATTCCCTATGTGCTAATGTGTGGAAGTTAGTAAAACCTTTAGAATATAAGATTATATTGATGTAATTCAATTTGAAATGGTTGATAAATCATTTTCTCATTGAATGAATATTATTTTCATCTAAAGTTGATAAAACAACATTGATAGTCAACCAACAGTGAGGTTATTTATATTTATTTCTATAATGATTCAATACAATTATTATTATCCTTGATAAAACAATAGAAATTTATTTTATCAATTCATATTAATTGAATATTGCCTAATTTATTATTTATTCACCTTTTATATTACATTTTGTTGTTTCATACTCTTCCATGTGTTTTTTATCCATTTCATCATTTGTACACTTTATTTAAATTCTATAACACAATTTCAAAAACTATATGTTGTCTGTTATATAGTTGTATGATTTATCTATATTTGATATTTTTTTAATCACAATATATTACTTTTTCCATAGAGATGATCCTTCCCCATAAACTAGGTAGTGTCCATTAAACCTTTATTTGTATCGACTTGTTATAATGGGGTTAAGACAAGTATGAATGAAAGCACTCTATATTTAGTAAAACCAACCTATAGTGGCATATTTTCATAGAACTATTAAATCTCAAATAGCATTGTTAAGTCATGAATGTTTTCTTATATTACCATTATCATTTCTTCAATGTAATCTCGTTCATCATTTACATTTATAATCATATCAAATATTTCATATAACATATAGTTATCTTAGTCACAAGCTTCATGTAGTTCTTCATTGTTATTAGAGTGACATTTTTTATCATCAATATATTTCATGATAGATCAAGGGTTCTTAAAACACTTGTTGATCATATAATCTTGAATAACAACACTATAAACATGAAAAAATATTTTTTCAAGGTCCATTTCCATACTCTTTTTCTATCATGGTGAACTTTTTAACCAAATCTTAATACTCTTTTGACATATAAATGGAATTGATCCACATGTAATACATATTCATCCTGTTTAGTTAAAAAATATTCATATATATCAAAAATATATATAAATACATATATGGTATGTATATAATTTATCATTTTATATATTCCTAAATTATACAATGTATATGAAACAATAAACATAAAATATGAATCAGATATTTAATTTCTAAGTACATACATATCATAAAATTGGAGTATTTATATAAATGTAATTATATATACTATATATATAGATAAATATGCAAAAAAATAGTTATTTATTCTTAAATATATAATTATTTTGTGTGTGAACACATGTAAATATACATATATATATAATGAAAAAACATCAAATTATATTATAAAAATTGAAATTATATGCTTAAAAATTACAATACATATATAAATGAAGTATATAAAAAATAAATATAGATTTAATGAACATACTTACTATTATATGTATAATTTTTTATTTATATTGAAATGTATAAGTTTAAAAACAGACACACATGCACCCACATGAAATAAAACATATAAATTTTGTTTATATATCAAAAATAATGAATCAAAAACATTTATATATATTTTTATGTACATATGTGTGTAATGATATATATATATATAAAGAAAAATATACGTAGAACAAAAAAATAATTGAATACAGGATCAAATTTATAGATCATTATGGAAATTACAACCACAAAATCATTTCATAACAAATGTACAGTCAGTTGGGAAATTAGAAAATTCGACACCCATAGTTGAATACCTAAAAAATGTTGTTTTAAATTCCTATGAAAAAGTACATTAACTATATTAAAAAAATTATGAATAAAAATCTATTGAAGCGGGAATGTTTTTATAAAAATATAACATAAATAATATTAATGCAACTATAATCACTTCAAAAAGCATTCAAATCACATAACTAACGTTTTTGAACTCAAATATTTTAAATTATTACAAAAAATTTTCATTGTATGTCATATTTTACAAGTAATTAATAAATAGGGATATGTGGCTATATAGGTGCGGTTATTTTAAAAAAAATACCAAAACATTATCTATTCATTTTAAAAAACATGAATTAAAGTTGTTTTTATGAGTGATAAAAAGATAAGCATTGATAATGTGTCATTTAGTAATTGATAATTTTAGAACTGATGAAATATACAGTTTAATATTATTTATTTTCCTAAAGTGACATTTTATTTTATATATGCTTCCCAAAGATCCATTTAATCTTTTGTGAGAATTTAACAACACGAATATTTGGTGGTAAATTGTTTCTATTTTATTGTACCAATCATGATAGAAAAAATGGCATAGGTTCAGTAATATTTCAAATTTTCTAATTGTTGTTAGGATTAGATCACCACTTCTCAAAAAATAATATTTATTGATGATGATTACGAATTTTATTTCTTAATTGAAAATGAAAAGGTTCTCATTTTGTGGTTGGGATGCTACAATATTATTCATTATCTTGAAAAAAATAGATGGAAAATGGATTAAGTAAAATTTGGTCTAAGCATCCATATAATGTAATTATGAATGACTAAAATATAATCAAATAATACCAATTAATATGGATTTAATCTAGATACACAATGATTTTTCTCAACCGATGAGGATATACTTAATCAATATGATGAAGGTGATAGTGCTAATATTTTAATTGTTATTAACGTTGATCAAAATTATTCTCATTAAGATTCATATGTAACTATTAATCTCTCTCATGTAGACCCGATCAACCAGGTTCAGGAATTAGGTAATATAAATATGTAGGAAAATTGGGTAGCCGAAATGGTTTATTCAAGAAATGAAGAGTTGTGTCTTCCTTAGAAGGACCATAATTTGTAGTTACATGAATCTGATTACTCTTCACTTTACATATAACTAGATTATGTGGATAACTATCATATATCAGGAAAAAATTGGAAAAAATCACTTGAAGTGATATCTATTTCATTTTTATATATCAAGAAACTAAAACGTAGAAAATTTAATGGTATATTTTAGGGATCAATTATTGAAAAGAATATAGTATATATTATAAATGTAAAACTGGGATAAAAACCCGATCAATTATTCTGATCATAAATAAATGGGTAAAAACACTTGTACTTGTAAATCATGGGTGATGGGGAGTAATATGATAATGGTTAAGTATGGTAAAAAATTGATGGTTTAGTAGTTTGTGAACAACCAAAATTTTATCCATGAATGTTAAGTCATGTAAAAGTAGTGATGATATCAATAGAGAACCACTAGAAGAATCATTTGGTGATAGACACACTAATTAGTCTAAAATGATCTAAGGAGGGAATACACTTATATATTAACCATTCAATTGTGCGGGTGAAGGAGAAAGCGACCGGGAGATGGTTTGATAAGCTTTTGGAAAACATTGGGGATAATTTGTGGGGAATCAAAGTGAAGATAACCCCATGATAACAACCAGCTGTGGATGAGAAAACATGGGTAAATCCACTAAAATGAGTGGTAAAGTGAAAACACCAATGAAACTAGAATAGAAAATTGTGGCGGCTATAGTTGATTGTGGACATAAATATAATGGAAAATCATTGATCTAGAAATGTGGTGTCCCGATTTACCTCACATAATACTATTGGAACTAAAGCAGTCTAATACAAGGACATTGTTACCCCTACTCAAGGTAGGACAGTTATTTCCATTAAATTTTTGATGAATTATATTACCATTATTATAGAACATCTTATCCAATGGATGAATATTGCTAGTTATTCAGACCTAAATGCCAAGAATCTAGAATTAACATCTGATATTAAAGAGGAATGTGTTTAGTGGCTGTTTTGGAGGAGGATTCACTTCTTATCACGAATGATACAGAAAGTGACTATGGGAGTCAAGATAACACTTGGAATGGGGTGAAGAATTAGGAATGAGGCCATCATCCCCATGGTCACGGATATCAGGGGGGGGGGGGCATTACAATATGATACACTCATGTGAGGCTATGTTTTTATAGAATATCCATCGCAAGCAATTTTTTGATTTACTCTTTGGATTTTGGAATTATGGAGGGTTTTCTCTATCTGGTCCTATTCTCCCTCAATCATTATTTAGGATTTTATTTAACAAAGGTGCTTAGGCCTCATCTTTGTTCAATAAAATGCATTATTTAGTGTTATGTGGATTCCCAAATAGAAATTTTAATATTACATCAGCTTTCCAAAGATTCATTTTTTCCTACATGAGCCTTTAACAATGGTATTATAAGTGCTGATAAAGCCAAAATAAATATAAAATTAAAATTGTATATATAATTAATTATATAAAATTATTTACAATTAAAAATTATATTTTGAGATGGATAATTTTAATTAAAATATATTAATAATTTTGTAAATGTGTAGATATTTTTTACTATATCTTATTAATTCAATAAAAGTATAAAAGTATTTAAAATTTTAAAAAGACAATTAATATAATGAATTTATAATATATTATTAATATTATATATTTATATAATATTAGTTATTTAATAAATATGGAGGGGATTAAATTTATAAAAATAAATAAATATTCAATAGTAAAAGTATTTTAATTTATAGATGATTGTTTTCAACATATTACTAATTAGATATAAAAATTAAAATTAATATCAACTATGAAAAAAAATATAAATTATTTTAAGAAATCATATTTAGTAAAATAATATTTTATAAAAATTTAGAGAAAAAATATAATTGTATAAATGATTTTCAAAATATAATATTAATTTGGAAAAAAATAACACTCAATTTTAAAATTTAAATAATTATATTTAAGCATATTTATTGAGGAGAATTTATAGTTGTATATATATTGTTATAATTTATATTGATTTTATATTTTAAAAAATATTATTATATATCCATGAAAATAAATATTTTTTGGGATATATATATATATTTAATTAATTTTTTTGGTATTATTAAATATAAAAAAATTAAAAATACATTAAAAATATTTACAATAATTAAAAAATATATTATTTCATATAATATTAAATATATATTATAAATAAAAAATTATTATTTATATTAAAAAAATATACATTATAATAGAAAATATTATTTTTTAAATAATTGAATTAATATTTATTAAAATATATCATTAATTATATAAGTCTATAACATTATAATAAATAATTATACATATGGAAAAATAATTAAAATATATATTTTAATTACATATATATAATTGTTAATTAAATTTATAATCATTTTCATTAAATATATATATATATATATATATATAATTATAATTTATATTTAATTTCATATTTATATTTAAGAAAAATATACATAAAAAATAATAATAAATTTATCTAAATAATATTTTATATTTAAAAAATTCTATTCTAATAATTTTTACATATGTAATATTTATATCATAATTTTTATTTAAAATAATATTATTGACATTTTAATAATATATATACAACATTTTTTGGGGGTAAAATATAATGAAACGCACACAAATTCACACCAACTAGCTGGGGAGGATTGGTCACACCCCCCCCCCCCCCCCCCGAAGTGATAACTCATCCACCTAGCAATTTATAAATTATTAAAATAAATTTGTTAAATAAATTATTATTTAAATATATATAAATGATTGAGTTTCTATATTAATAAATATATGTTTGTGTGTGTTTAAAGGATATATATGTGTTTAGGTGAAACAAATGCACAAATATGTATATCCAACTACATAAAATATGAAAATAATAATTATTGTATTATTCTTTATATCTATGATAATTTTAAATAAATTTAACTAAAAAAATTAATATATATATAATAATACCAAAAATATATATAAAATCATATGAAATTTTCTATAATATTAAATGATTATTTTATTCATAATAAAAATTAAATTAAACTCTACCTGTGTGGATTTTTATCAAAAAGTATCAGTCCCTAACCTATACAAAGGAGGCGGGATGCATTATGTAGTAGAAAACAAACATAAAAAATCATTGGCTATTTTCATGTCATGAATCAAAGGTATCAATATTCTAATACTAGTTCATTTCCTATATGAAATATATTTCATTACACAAGTGTTGAATCAAATGAGATAGAGTTGCTACATTAACGCCTTGGTGTAATGTTAAAAGAGGAAGGGTATTTACACCTTTCAAGGAAGATGTGTGGGTTTTTGAATGCTGATCTAAAATCATTAGAAGTGAATAACTTGTTGTAATATTATAAAATTAACAGGTAAATCCATGGAATTAGTAAATGTTGTGATGAGATTGTAGATTAGATAATTGTGTTTGCATGAAACTAAATAGGTGGGATAGAAAGAAATATAATCAGATAGCAATGATTTTGAATTTTGGTAATCAGCTATAACTAAAACTAAAAATGGTGTTTGTGTTATGTTTGATGAGATTTTAAGAGATAAAGTGGTCAACATCACGAGATTAAAGGCCATAATCATACATGTTAGGATAAGTATATAAAATGAGGATTTCAACATTAGTAGTATTCCACCACTCATGTAGTTCTAGATATACAATACAAATCAATATTTTTTGTTAATTTAGGAACATTATTTCATTTTTCCTTTTTTTGAGATGATTTTTTCTAGTGGTGGCATAAATAGGAGTTTATGAAAGGATTATATAGATCACATAAATTTTCATAGATGGTCTGGTTTGGTTTTATTAAATAGTGAAGGATCATCAATCTTATACTTTTCATATATTTGTTATTTTTTGTTAAAAAATAAAGTTGTTAAGAAACTATATGAACATATTTTACATATAAAAATAGAGTCATAAGATCACAAAATGATAATTTTTTGGTAAAAATGAATGATATAGTATTATTAAGGATTTTAAGGTTATAACAGATATTACCACCAAACATCGTTTATTAGTTATATACCTAAATGATAAGAATTATAAATGGAATATGAAAAAATTAGGGAATATGGGAAATAGATGGTGGAGCCCAAAAAATTACCTTATAATTGAATTTAAGAGAAAAATTTTAAAATATTAATGTTGGGATGTTCATTGAACCATGGATCACATATGTGATGAGGTGGATAAAATTGTTCACAGTATATCTACATCTATTATAAGAGTATCAAAATGTATGTTTACATATAGAAATGAATCATTGTAAAATAATTAGAATGATTAATTGAATTTTGATGTGTATAAACACCTTTTTAGGGTTTTATACCTTTTGGTAAATCATGATAATTTGTCTTGATATCATATTGCTCATAGAGAGGCTAAGAAAGCTGTTAGTGAGGATAAACGTCATGTTTTTGAGGTTTCATACCATTCATTCCATACTAATAATTGTGAATGAAAAATATATTTATAACCTACCAATATAAATTAAAAATCACTAGATTTAGATAATGTTTCATGCATAAAAGGTTTAGAAGTGCATGCCCTTTTATGAATGATGGTATTAATAAAATATGGGGATGAAACATTAATAATACCTTAAATGAAGAGAATATGTGTTTATTGGACTTACATATTCTATGTATCAGTAGAGAAGAATTCAATTATATCTATTATTATAAATTTCATGATATTGTGTTTATATATTTTTTATTAAGAATGGAGAATGGAAAAGCATTTTGGATTGATAAAATTTTCATTGAAGTGTGGAGATATTCTGGAAATTTGGGTACTAATTGATTCACTCGGTTATTTCATGAGATTAAAAAATCAATGAAATTTTTTGATAAATTGTGTAATAGTTCTCTAATACCTTTATATAAAAATAAAGTAAAATTTTTAAGATTTTGTAATTATATAATAATTAATCTTATAATTCATACCATGAATATTTGGTAGAGAGTAATTGAAAAAAGGATACAAAATGTAAATAATGTTATAGACGATCAATTTGGTTTTATTATAGGGTTTATAACTACAAAATAAATTTATTTGAATACAGGTTTGATGATGTATTTTTGAAAACCCAAATTTATCATATAGTTTACATTGATTTGGAAAATCCATAAGATAATGTCCCTACTAATGTTTTATAGAAATATATTGAATGGAAAGGGGTGCATGTGGAATATGTCAATCTCATACAATACATGTATGAAAGGTGTTTGGATCAATTTTTAACTATAGTAGATGATTTATTAATAGAACTACGATATGGTTTAGCATTAAGACCATACCTTCTTTTTTGTCTTACATAAACATCCTAACCATATTCAAAATGAAATACATAAATAAATTCTTCTTAAATAATTTATAGTCCTCTTTAATGAATGCAATGATACTATCATTTTAATGTCATTGATTTGGGGAGATAATTTTTAATCAAAATTTTTTCATCTTAAGAAGAACATTAAAGAATATTTCAAGTTTTTTTGAAAATAATTTTTTAGTAAGGTTATGGATATGAGATTAAGAAACTATATTATTTAAAAAGAATATTATTTTCAATATTTTGTCGCATTTATTTAATGTAATTGATATATTTATGTAAATTTCTTTCATTGGATTCAAATTTGATGGATAAAATAAATAAAGACTTCTAGTGGGAATGTTATTGTAAATTTCTATTGAAATTAAAGGATAATGTGACGACAAAAACTGTCACGGGCCACCTTACCAGCGATAAAACAAGTGTAACTATGCCAATTCCATATACAATAAACTAGGGGATGGTCAGTAGTGCAGAGTAGGAATAACACTCACACGGGATTCCTTACCCTAAGGTACCCATACTCATACACATGTATCCAAACCCATGTAGTGATTAAATTAAAGCACAACTGATAATAATGAATGCATAAATATAAAATCCATAATCTGAGTATGATTAATAAAAATGGAAGGCATAAATGGAGAAATAAAATCCCTTGAAAACTGTAAAGAGGTACAACCTGCTAGAAATAGGGAACTGTAATCAAACGTGACTCTGGATATGAACCACAATTCATCTAGTAATAAATCCTCCAGGTCCACCTTGAAACCCATTGAATAGCTGGTCTTCAACATATGATGTGATATGTGTTAGAGGGTCTCATATATGGGTGATTATAACCACACCTAGTAGGACACCATGAAATAACATAACAAAAGAATCAATATAGTAGATAGGTCATCACAGTGATTGTCAATAAAAAATATGATACATAAAAAATACATATTCAGAAATACTCAATGTATATAGTAATTTTGAAGATATAGTCACACCTACAATTCCAGCATATGATTATACTCGAGAATTCATAGTAACACCCTCTTGGGAGAACACACTCAGCTTGTATGATACCACTATTGGTGTCTATCTGAGATATCATGTTCATATGGTCTCAAGATAATTAAGTATATGTTATAATTCTAATGAAATAAATACTCATATGTGGGATCCCGAATAGTTCCATTGGGTATACCAAAATCCTAGTCTACAAAAACATAATATGTGGGAAATTGGTGGCTAGGTAATGTTTTTAAAACAAATTATAGGAACCCCAATCAGGGTAAAAGACAATTGGTGATTCCACCCCAACATCATGGAGGAATTATAATAAGTTTATCTGAAAATAAACCCTTACATAGGATCACTATCAAATTTTTAGTGCTTTATTTAAAATTGAACCCTCATAGGGATTGATCGAGGTAACATATCCTAAGGAAACTACTCCATGCTGAGGAGAACAAGGATTTAGAGCCATCCGAGAGATAGTGAACAACCTTTATTGGTAGTAAACAGTGTTTCTTGACATCCTTAACCTTCCTTTATGCTCCAACCAATGACCATGAACCCTAGTTCATGACTGTTTTCACCTGGTCATGCCTATGTTCCAATGAGTGTTTATGTCTACTTGGTCATGTCTGAATACCCAGTCATGCCCATGTTCCTAGTTGTGTTTGTGGTTGTGTATCATCCTAGGAACACACTGAGCTACATGGAAGTATCACATAATGTGGTACACATGTCACATTGTGGGTGATGTTTAATATTTTAACAAAAATGCTAGAGTCACATCATGGGGTCCCATACGTTAGGAAACTATTGAATACATCGTTTTTACCCCAGTCTTTTCAGAAACACACATTTCTTACTCCATGAATGCCTACACCACCATGACCTGTTGAACTACCACCAATGTCACCCAAATATTGCACATCTTTTCTAGCCAGTCCATTCCATCTTCAAATATCCAATTCCTATAATCCAAATCAATCATAAAAACATCGTCATCTCCCATGCTATCACTGAACACAAATCCAGGGAACAAAAAATCTATGAACTAATCATTTCTACTATCATTCATCCTCCAAAATTTTTAAAACTCCATAATGAACCACACCTCTATTATTGATCTATTACAAAGAGTAATAGTCACACAATGATCAAATGTTTGGTATTCATCAAACCAAGAGAATTTTTTTTCCCGTGATGAATGTTAAAATAAAGGTGGAATAATTCTATAAAAACTAAACAAGATTGAGCATCATATATGTTTTGGTCAATATTGATATGATTCCATTACAATGATAAATGAATTAATCCAATAAATAATCAAATTAACTATAACGAAAATCAACCATCAATGTGTGAATCAATTATTGTTGGTAGAAATGATATGTGTTCAACACTAGATAAATGAAAAAGATAAATTCAAAATATAGAAATGTTTTATCTTGGATTGGATCAGTATTTGATGAAGAAAACATTTTTTTCATTTCTACTAGAGAGTTCTAAAAACATTTTTGGTTTACTGATTTACATAAATAGATTATATTTCATTAATCCATGAAAAATGCTCCACCATCTCCCCTGTCAAATTCCAATATTATGCATCCATCCAAAAAAAGACTGTTATAACCATGATTTTATAGAGATTTATTAGTATAGTATTATCAAATTTTGTAATTAAATAAATATTTAATTTATTTAATTATATCTTCCATGGTGGCACAATACTCAAACATCTAATGTTCATAATGATTTTCTCATCTATATGATAAATCGCACATTTCATACTTAGTGATGGTAATGACTTTATTATCGGAGACTCTATTAAAGAGTTACTCAACATTTTCCTAATAAGTACGAACACGTGATATTAACATTTTTTTTATTTTTTAATATATCAATTCCAAGATCATCGGGGCTCATAATATCATGAAGGATCTGTTCCTGGCTTTGAAAATATTACCAGATATATTGTATAACATTAAATGGAGAAAATAATGATGTTACATTCTCCCCACCATTGTACATTTTTTTCTTAAAAATAGATAAAGAATACTTAAAAAGGTTTGGGTATAAATATTTCATCTGGGTATCCCAATCCCTGGTCCTCTTCTAAATATTTTATTGTTTTCACAGGACACTCTAAAAAAAATTCTCACCCACAAATGATCTCCTCCTATTAATCATAGATCTCTACCAGATACTCTATAAAAGGCAGTTCAATCCTCAATGTTTATATCACCCCATTAGATTGAATAAAATAGGTTGCAAACGTACCTCCTCATCAGTGATATATGGAAGACATCATGTACCCGGTATAACTATGGTAGTAGATCCAAGAGTTATGCCACCTCAATGACTATATACAACATTTGGAATGGGATAATGAATCAAAAAGATAACTTCTTTCCTTGACCAAAAATTCATAATCTATGTTGATGTTATACCTTCAAGAAGACATTTTCTCCCTCCTTAAACTCATAGGATCTGTATCATTGGTCTGATTGAGATATATGGTAGCAAAGAGAACTCTCTATCCACTCTTGGATGTTCGGAAATTTTCATGTCACACCTCACACCAATTCTGGGCCCATTACTACTGACTCTCATAGGTCAGTAAAAAATAGTGGTGACCCATAGGGTAGCCTATACATATGATGTAATTTCAATATACTAAGGATGGAATGGTAGTAATTGATTAATCTAAACTCCACCATGTGTATGTGATCCTCCCAATTATTGATAGGGTCTTATATTCATGATTGAAACATGTCCTCTAGAATGTAAAAGGTCTTCTCAAACTAGTCATCTCTCTAGGGTTCAAAAACATTTCACTAGAATAATTGAGTCCTAAAAGATTCCATTAATCACATACATAATCATTATGTGAAGAGGGCATCATAGTTTGAAATGATCATTGAGGTAACTATATGAATTTTGTGTTTTGTCCATACATAAAGACATCCCAAGCTATGTACTAGAATTTTATTTTGTATATCTAGGAAGTGGTCTGATATAGGGATTTGTTCTATGATTACCTAGGTGGAATAATTAATTCAAGAAAATTGTGCATTTCCACATAATGAATCATGTATATATATCACCAAATTTCAACTCTGGAATATCAAGAGGATGATCTAAACCCACCAGAACACGGTGCTCATCCTTCAACTACTGAAAAGTTATACATCGTGAGACAAACTCTGTTACTGGCATCTACATTACTGGCCACAAGAACTGACATCGTTCCTAGAGCATCTTTTCCTCACCAAGATTTACCACCAATAGTGGTGTATGAAACTCCCTCAATAGCTTCTCCTTCAACATCAATTGTACCACTATCTATCCTTTGAAAAGGAAAATAGGCTCCCCATATTAAGATTATCTATCAGAAGAACATCCAATGGATATCTATATATGCCTAGTCTCGCAGTCAATATCCGAATTCCGGGATTCCCTAACAAGTTGTAGAAGCGGTGAGGTGATAACCATTAATTGTAGAGAAGATACATCATTATATTCCACATATGGAAACTGTATTAAGGACAATGACTATAAATCCTCATCAAACAACTACAATCATGATCTCTCATTGAGAAATTCTACCACAATGTTCCCATTTCATAGAATATAGACTATCTCAACGTTAATATCCAGGAGTAAATCCTTCAATCTCCTCTATTTCATGTTTATATATTTATGAGAGAAGATTTACTTGAGACTCTTGTGGTTAGATTATATGATAAAATATGCATCCACAAGCTAGTTTCTCTATATGATTAGTGAAATTACTAACACTTCCAACTATAGATCATGTGCATCATAGTTCTTCACTTGTGGTCTCAACTTCCTAGAACCATAGGCAAACTCTTACATCCTTTTCATCAATACACACCCATTTTTTTACCTGATGTACTGATGAAAACCAATTACTTGATACCCTCCACTTGAAATATTAGGATAGGGGAGCTCACAGATATCTTCCATAAAATCTAAAAATATTATTGGAACCCCTTCATCCAAATATGTTTTTCCCATTCCAAGTAAAGGAAGTCATTGGATTAGATATCCTAGTGAACTCAAACATTAATCTCATATTGTAGGTTTCCAACCCAAGGAATCACTGAATCTCTATCATGATCTTTGATTTCTCCCCAGCTAACACTTCCTCAACCTTCCCTAGGTATGTCTATACTCGCTCTACTGAGATGGAATTCCCCAAAAGTGGACCTCCTGGATCTATAACTGACACGTTAGGAGCTTCCCATTAATATAGGATTCTCTATGTATGTCAAGGATAGCTCTCAATTGTCATTCATAATCCTCCTATAATATTGGGTATTCTAGGTTGTTGTTAATGAAGTCAACTACAATCCAGTTCAAGAATTGTTGACATATCTTCTTCATGATTCAAAAAAAAATATTCATGGGGAGATCATCACACTGAATGGCATCACCATGTACTCACATTGACCATAGATACTTCAAATCTTATTATTCGTTATGTCATTATCTTTTACTCGCACGTGGGGATAACCTGATTTGAGTTCACTCTATGAGAAACATCATAGTCCTCTCAATTAATTGAAGTGGAATTCAATCCTCAGTTTTGGATTCATATTCTTCACATTCTCCTAATTTAGGAGTTGATAATACACACATAAGATCAATCTATCAACCACCTTCTTTGTGAACAATATTAGGGATTACCTAGGTGAGACATTATGTCTAACAAATCCCTTCCTCTATAAGTCCTTTAACTACACCCTTAACTCAGAATTCCCTATGTGAGTAATCTGTTTTACTAGATTAGATTTTGGGGCCATCTCAAGGTTTAAATTGATGAAAAATAAATCTATTTTTGTGGAGGTATTAATGGAACATCCTTAAGAAAGACTTATTTATAATAAACCACCACTATAAGAAATTTTTGGCCCTAAACATATACTTCTATAACAAACATGATATTGAAATAGTGTGTAATCCGTAGAAATAACTGTTATATGAGACCCGAATTCTCTTTCGGGGTTTTATTCTATCACACAAAGGAAAAACAAAATCCAATATTTTCTAAAATAATTCATCCTCTGCCTAAAATACATGATCTAGGAATCTACTATGTATATCCAGTCTATAATTTAGATGACATCATATGGACTCATCACTACATCAGTGATATCCCAAGAGAAGTATTCATTTCAAAGAATTATATCACACTATCATCAAAAGTGTGTGATCACTGAGTCATCTTTTGTAGGAGCCCCCATGCATAAGGGTCGATCCAAGGTCTCAATCAAAATCTTTTGGTCTAAAACTATGGATGTAGTAAGAAAATAATTGCTCATACCTTTGTATATCAAAACTAACACTGATGTGTAAAATTAAAAATTCACCACTCTAATCATTCTTGGAGTATATGGTCCAATGTACTCTACAACATGAAACTTCCCCCTATCCATATCTGTGAGCCCCCTAAGCCCAGTGAGGACCAACTAAGGGTGGTGGTGGAAACAAGCTAGATAGTCTGCTAGCTCCTACTTCTCTCTCTGCACCTTTTCCATATATTACACCAAATATACATCCATGATAATACTGCTACCTCTTCCTATAATTTCAATCCACTTTCTCTTGGCTAGCTATATGATGGGTCATTAAAAATCTCAAAATATATCCAGGACCATCACAAAAATAGTACCATCTCTTTAATGGATGACTTCAATCGTCCCAAGACACCTGAACCTCAAAACCCTTATCCTTATATAACCTCCAATAAAATCTCATTTGTCTTTATCGAGGTGTATATCATTAGCTACCCACTTCTAAAGTCACATCCCTTATATTCCCACCAATATCACATAATTTTATTGTCTTATATCCTAGAGAGATATATACCTCCAAATAATGCTCCATCACACCAACATAGGTTGAAATGAAAAAAGGTATCACATTTTTCTAGAAGGTATGATCTTGAATTAATGGATCCCAAACCATATCCATCAATTATTGTGAGTAGTTAGTAAACCTTGGTGAATAATCCTCCACAGTCATGATCCCCTGGTGAAGCTATAGGATCTCATTGATGCACATAAATCGAATCGTAGTTGGGGACTACTCCTCTCTAAAAGTTTCTCAAAACTCAATCCATGAATTATTTGCTCCATCATACAGTTGAACCACTAGAATCTACTAAAATCATGATGATCCATGAATAAGGACTACCACCGAGACCACCAACTTATTTAAAGGTGTCTTAATGAGGAAAACGATTCACATAACTACCATGAGCCAATAATCACTTACATGGTCATCTGGATCACCTCAGATCCAGAGGGGTCATTGATGCTGAAACACATGAGTTAAGCTCAACATTGACAAATCATATATAGGTATAGCTAGTACCATTTGTAGCTCAATGGGTGGGGGTATGGCTGGAAGATCACTTGGAGTTATCAGGCCCTGAACAGCTCCCAATATCAAAGTCTCATCCATAAATGAATCATGCTCAAAATCTTGAAGATAAATCCTAGATTGAAATCATCATGGAAGAATTTTGAAATATAAAGTATATACAGTGGTTAATGAGTATATCTAGGGATTTGACTGAAGAAGCACATGGAAACCCAACCCATTCTTTTATAATTCATATACCAATGTTTTACCCACAACAAATTTATATAAGTAAAAAATATTAAGGCAGGTAGTTAGGGTCCAAGTGTATGGATTCATCAATCGATGCATCAACTCTAAATTCATTGGCCTAAAATTCACACTCAAAACACCTAAAACTATTTACATAAAACCCAATCCTATCTCAAAGAAAGATAAAACTAAAAAATATGTACCAAGGATGAACTCATTTCATACTAAACTGTCATGACCCAACCCATAGGGGGCCACCTAACTAGTGATATGATGAGGCTGACAACCCCCGTCCTGCCACCAATCAACCAGGAGCTAGAGACAATTGTTGAGGTGGAATGAAAATCACATGAGGGGCCTTATCTGAATGTACCTATAAGCATGCACACCTCTCTTAGCCTATAAAAAGTTGAAGTTAAAGAAAAAATGATATAAATTCATGCATACATCTAAAGAAAGTAATCGGTTTTTGATGAATAATAATAGAAAACATATAGAGAAAAAATACAATATGGGAAAAAACTATTAATATGCCCAATATTCTAAGAAGTGTGGACTACATTAAATTATGACTCATGGTATGATCCAAGGTCTATCTAACAAAAAATAAAATTTTATGCTTATTCTTCACCAAGAACCAGATCAAATGGACAATAATTTATGTAAGACATAACTTGTGTGGGAGGATCCCATGAATGTGTTAGTATAAAATTTCCAAATAGGACACCCCGAAATAACTAAACAAAAGAATCAAGATAGTAGTCATATCACCATAGTGAATGTTAATTAAAAATATAATTCATATAAAAATAAATATTTAGAAATACTCATGGAAGGAACTAAGTGTCAAGGTAAGGTAAAAAATACATTCTCAGCTTAAGATTCTTCTTATGAGTTTATAGTAACAATCGGTTGGGATAACTCACTATGTGAGTCTGATAATGTTAATGGTGTTCATCCAAGATTTCATGATCATCAAATCTTGATATGATGATGTTCAGTCTAGAAGAATGAAGGGATCAATACATAGATAGTGGATCACACCTAAGTAATTGGACTATTCCAACAAGATAATATCGAATAACACACTAAGTATGTGGTTGATGCCCGAGTAAATATGGTCATGAAGATTCTAGGAACCCCATTTAGGGAAGAAGATGATATAGAATTCCTATCCAACCCCATGAAGGGATCTTTTAACTCTCTATGAAATTAATCACTTAGAGAGGTTTAAAATAAAATTATCATGATGTAATTCCAATTTATACTCTCATAGGAATTCAAATAGGGAATACATCTTAAGGAAGATAGTTTGTTTTAAAGAGAACAAGGGTCTCAAGACCTCCTTGATAATGTACATAGTGTGTCATGGTGGTATATGATGTTTCAGGTTTTCCCAAGGTCTACCATTCTTCTCTTGATAATGCTAGTGTACTCTAGAAAAATCATGTGTTCATCTAGTCATTCTCAATTATTGTTCTCCATGTCTGGATAATTAGCCATTTCTATGTGCCAGTTCATGCGTGTGTACTCTACTTATACTCAAGTGTGTGCCCATGAATTTGTCAGTGAATTATCCGAGACACACACCAAGCCATAAGGGAAGTGTAAAATGGCATGTGACACATTTCTAATGATGTGTGATATTTAATTTCTACCAAATAAACCCTATAACCACACCCATGGACTCCACATAGCATGTATCTCCGGATTACACGCCGTGTAACTCAAGTTTTCTAGAAACTCGTGGTTTGTTCTCTCTAAATTCCCACACTAACACCACCAATGGATCCACCACCAATATACCTAGGGATAATAGATCTCATTTGGCCATGAATTTTAATCATTTTAGATAGGATTCTTGTCTTCCAAGTCGATCGAGGAACCATTATCATCACTCATTCCATCAGTATACTAAAATATGAGGAACATAGAACCTCCCTACAAATTGTGTCTATCATCATTCATCCTCTACTAGTTTTTCACCTCGATCACAAACCCGACTGTGAACCGCACTAGCGGTATTGATCTGTTCTGTTGAAGAATGGTCGCACTACCATCATATACAAGGTATCAATCGAACAATGGGGAAAAAGGATTTTATGTAATTAATGTGTGAAGAAATGGGTGAGAAATATTAAAAATAAAAAATTAGAATGAACCTCATCCTTTTTACCATGACTTCAATATGTTTCCTTTAGAATAATAAATGAATTAATAAAAAAATTAATTAAGTCAATCATAACATAAATCATTCCTTGATGCACGATTCAATTATTTTTAGTGAAATGAACAACATTAGACACCAGATAAATGAAAGGTTTGAATCAAAAAAACAAACATTATACCACATTTTGGATCTTTCATAAATGAATAACGAGTTCATGTACTCATTGTTTTCAAGATCCACAAAACTCTACTATTTCACCCATTTCCAAATCTAGATCCAATAGTGTTTGTCCTTTTCATTTCCATGATCCACAATCTGTGAATATATTACTATATATATTTAAAATATTTACAGGGAAAAAATAATTTATATATAAATAATATTGTATTTTCATAACACCAACTATTCTATATGATTGTGACTATTATCCATTGATGAGACATCTTAACCAAAAAATATGTGTAAAAGAAATTAAAATTTTAAGATAGACATAATGACATATTAAGATGTAGAAGATTAGAGATGAATGTGTTTGACATAAAATTGTTCTGGTTTTGACTGATGAGATGAATTATAAAACTAGATTAAGTTGGTTTGTACATGTTAGAAGAATACTTAGGGATACACCTATTAAATGGGTAAACTTAATAAAAAATTCTTTTTTCAAAGAGAAAGAGGAATGTGTAAAAGGACCCTTAAATAAATAATTCAAGATGATCTTATTCTAATTGGATACCATGAAAATATGTTGTTCAATAAAGCTAAATAGTGAAATTTTAACCATGTATCCGACCCCATTTAATTTGTTTTAAGGATTATTTATTGTAGTTGTAATTTTTTTATTTTAAATATTATGTGAATCAGCATTCATTACAATAAAAATATATAAATATTTAAAAAATAAATAGAGAAATATCTTATCAGTGCTAAATAGGACACACCTAATAACTGGCTTATATAATCACTTATTTTTATTGTAGATAAATTTAATGTTTTATAAGTAATTATAAAAGTCATTTCCTATTTTATGAGATTTTTTACTAGTCAAACGTGACTCTTGGAAATTAATTTAATAAATTTAAAATTTTATGATGGTTCATGGTCACTTAAATCGCAGAAAAAATACACACTAAGGTATACATAGTGTTATAGTGTTGATATTGTGGTTAAATAAATTTTAAGGTGTTTTATTCTACGATAATACCCATTTTTCGTTAGAATTAAAATAATGGCACATATTACATATTAAATAATAAGATAATTATTTTTTGAAGCATCATATTTTAAAACACTACAATTTTCAAAGAATTATTTATCAACATGGTAAACACTCTATTTTGAGATCATCAAAACCATACAAAATTATTGCAACATTTTTCTTGTAGGTTAAATAACCATTTTGAGCTTGTTTGTAAAATTACTAAAATTCACTTTAAAATTTCATGACAGGTAGAACTAACATTTCAGGACATTTACAAAAATGTTCTTTAAGTTCATAAATAATAAGAAATAAAATAATTGTTTTAAAAAAACCATATCTTTATAAAAAACAAATACTAATTTATTTTCATTTATTTTAGATATAACCTTAGTAAAATTTACATAGATTAAACTGGTATCTTAAAAACATATTTTTATAATATTTGTTTGTTTATTTAAATTTCAACTTCATTACATTTATAAAAAACTCTCACTAGTCTCTTATGAAATATTTTAATAGAATATATTATTTCTAGGACACATTTTGACTTTTTAAACCAACAATATTTGAATATCAAGTATTTGGGTTGAAACATCCAGGGTAGATATCATATTAATTAAAATAAAAATACACATTTTTATCATATAATAAGTATATTGGATTCCATATCCATCCTAGATGACTAACATTAACATATATGTGTCAGATACTCATGTATGAATTTTATTCCATCCAATATAAGTTAGTGAAAGTGCACAAAAAGTTTTATTTGGTATGAATACAAGTCTGTCCAATATAATTAGTCCCAAATAACTAGATGTTTTTGGATGGATTATAAATTCATCCAAATTTAGTTTGTTGTACACACTGATATGGGACATATTTCGAATGTATCAATAAAAAATTAATATTATACATTTATTCTATAAATAAAAAATGTGTGGTTGTGTTAGCAAATAATTTTTCATATATATATTTTGAGTATTCCGAGATGCTTCAAGAGGCGTATCTTATGTAGACTCGGTTTCTTCCTTTGGATTATCGTTGATGTTTTAATTCCCACTACTACAAAATCTATTTTTTGTGATGGGTTATTTGTGAAAGGGAGAAATTTTGTCACAAAATATTATTTGTGGAGAAAATACAAGGCATAAGAAATTCCATCACAAAAAATATTTTTTGTTATATTTTATTATGCCAGAATACTTATTACATTGTACAATTCATCGGCAGGCCTGGATGATTTATAAAGGGAATTAGTCAGTTATGATTGATTCAAAATGATATTGAAAATAGTTTCCCTGGAGAAATAATTTGTGACTTTTATGCAAGATTATTTATGTTGGAGTGTCTGTCACAAATATTTTTTGATATTAATGTATTTTTAAAGGGTTTTTTTAGATGGATCTTTATTCCATTGTAAAAAAAAGGAAAATACGGAGCCTATCATTTAAATTCATCACAAGAGTAAATTCTTACGATGGGTATTCAATCACAAAAGATGAACCATTAAATTTTCCTCATCCAATCTAATTCTCTCATTCTATTCATCATTCTCTTATTGATTTTGTCTCTCCAAACATCTTCTAGTGTTCATATTTTCAACACAATAATATTGAAGTAATGTTTTTACTCTATATTTTTATATTATTTTTTTGTGATTAATTATTTTTAGATTTTTATGTTAATTTTTCTATTTATTTTTTAAAATTGTTAACTAGTTTAATATGGTAACATATAGTCTAAATTAATAGAAATTCTTATATCTAATTAAAAATTAATATATATAATTAAAAATAAATATTTATTTAATACTAGTTAGTTGAATGTAAAAATTAGTTCAAATGTGTATAAATTATTCAAAATATATTATTTTATTTATAATTAGTTTAAAAAATAAAAATAAAAATAAAATAAATAACATTTGTTCAAATAAAAAACGATTCTCTAAAAATAATAGTAAAATCACTAAATTTATTATAAATTTTGATATTTTAACAAATATTAATATCAATTAGTAAAAATTCATAATAATAAGTATATGTTAATATAAAATTAAAAAATATAGTTTAAAAAAATTAATAATCCTATAAATTAATTAAAATTTCTTGAATTATTATAAATTATCATAATTTGGTAAATATTACAAAACACTAGTATAAATTCATAATAATTAGTATAAATTAATAAATATTATAAAAATTATAAAAACTAGTATAAATCAATGCAACATTGGAACAATTAAAAGAGTTATTTTAAATCATTATAAATTATTTAAAATAATTTATATTTGAAAAATTAGTTTAAATTAATAAAAATTAATATAAATTCATTAAAATTAATTTAAATTTATAAAAAGTTGAATAATATAGTGAAGAATTATCTAAATTAAATTTATTTTGATAATTTAATAAATATAATCCAAAATTTGTATAAAATAAAAAATATTCAGTTAATTAAAAAAATTGGTTTAAATATTAAAAATTTATATTAAATATATAATAAATAAAAAATCCATAAAAACTAGATTATATTAACAAAAAATTGATTAATTATTAATAGTATGTTTAATTGTTATTAATTCATTAAATTTGTATAAATTTTTGAAAATTAGTACAAAACTAATATATATTAATAATTATAAATAAAAATATATAAATATGTCTCTAATATGTACAATTAAATAAAATTTAAAAGTGACAAAACTCCAAAAGATCTCTAAGGCATTTAGTTAAAATATAGAGACTCTTCATTACCTCAAATTACTTTTTAAGAAAATATAAATTAAAAAATATAGTCTTTGGAAGATATCACAACTCGATAAAACAAATTTTTTTAGGAGTGGTAATATTGGACTAATTTTGTTATTTGTCATATGTTAGAAGTAATTCTTATGAAAGTAATTTTTCTAATAACATATTTTGTACCATATTGGACACACATAAAATGGGTAAAGATAATGTAATGGTATGGTTAGATCTTTCCCAAATTTAATGGTGCCAGTAACTTAGGACATTAGAAGATGAATGATTAAAACATTTAACGAATCCAAAATAAGGTTTTCAATTTTTAAAGAAATTAATTTATTATTTCGATAATATATTGGATATTTGAGGTTACCATGTGGTCATCCATATAATATGTATTTTTACATCCAAAATAGACATATTAATCTATTAAAAAGACAAGATTTTTGTATCATAATGGAAGGATTACTACATATTATTCTAATAGGGTATTTGAATTCTTAGATATATATCTTTTTTACAAAAATATATTATATCTCTCAACAATTTTCTATAGAAAAAATATATTATGGTGAACTAGATACATTACATAATATATTGTTCCAATTTTATGAAAATTGGAATAAATATTTCCATTGGCCTTTTTTTACTTAATGGAATACATAATATTTCATTTTTCATATGAAGATAAATGTGGTGGGGGAAATATACTACTAAATTATATACCCATTCAACAACTATATGAAAATGTTGATGAAGAAATTACATAATAATGAATTTATTTAAGAGTCAGTTAATGAAGCAATCTTATAAGAGGAAATTACTTCTTTTTTTTAATGTTATTTTCAAACTAGATATCCTTCACAACATAATTGAATGGGTCACAATAAAGAAAATGTTAGTGATTATAGGGAATGTTGATTATCATTTTCTAATAAGCCTAAATAGTATTTTTTTGGTCTCCATTGATGATTTATTTTAGATGATTCATTATATAGATATCATTCATATGTTATCCTCAATTAGCAATAAAAGACATTATTTGTGCAGCAAGTAATGTTTTTTACTTATATGTTCTAAATAATTGTTAAAGGAAAACTTATATCATTTTTTGTAGATTACATGATGGTGATATTAAAAAATATTTTACACATATTACATTGAATTATCTTTTAAAAACCTCAATAGTGTAATTTTTCCTTTTGGACTCAAAGACCTATAAGATAACATGTTTATGGTTGAAAATTAGAATTCAAATTTTATTTTTTTAAATAATTAGTCATTTTTTTATTTATTCACGTATCAAAACAATGTGATAAATTTGAGAGAAAATTATATTCCCGAAGTAATCCGCTGTCCCTAGTAATCAAATCATATATTTCTTATAGGATTATTAGTTTTTTCTTCCATACATAGTAATATAGTGATCCAAAAAAAATGAACATTGACGTTTGTTTAATATAATATCTTCATAAAGAATGTAATGTTTACTTTAATGAAATATTTTATGATGTAATTAAGTTATCATATCTAGGTTAAATTTAAAATTATAATGATTAAATTTATTTGGTTGGATACTAATCAAGGGTATTTTGTCCATCCATGACAATGAATCATTGATATTATATTTAATATTTAACATGTAAAAAATAAATCATTTATATTGGAATATAAGGGATATCAGGTTTTTTATGAAAATTATTATACTAATATGAGATATTTAAATTATTGGTGGATTGAAATTAAAATAAAATCCTAACAAAATCTATTTATGGACCTGAAATTGTTTCCATATATGTGAATGATATTGAAATTTTTCATGATTAACTAATAAATGTATCTCATAATCGAAGAAATACAAATGTTAATGATCAAACCCGCTAGATAAGAGGTGATGGTGTTGATAATGTTGATGATGTTACCAATGACATCAATATTACAAAATATGATGAAATCCAGGTTCACATTGACATCGGTAATAATGAGAAAGAAGGTGATGATATTGAACCGGATGAAACTAAAGCTGAAGTTGAAGTTAAAGATGAATAATTTGAATAATTTGTTGTATTTTTTATTAAATATTGATTAGTTTATTGAAATTTAATATATGTATCAATAATTATATAATGATTCTACCATAAAAATGTTTGATAATTTTTAATTTCTCATGTGTTTCAGAATAAAGAAAATGTTATAAATTCATTTAAATGTTTCATTTTCCAGACAATTATGATGACATTATTTATTCATTGTCTGCGGATCTATTACTTGATAACGAGTATCTTACTTCAAATATCCAAGGAATTTGATGCGAAATAACTTTCTAATAGGGGTGGGCACCACTGTGATTGATTATTTTAGATCTTGTTATTGGGTGATGTCTATCTCTTGGCATTGATCCTCTTTGAAAAATGTAAATTAAAAAAATAATTTCATTTGGTTTCATATTAAATTAATTTATTAATTATTTATGTTAAAAGTCATTATTATCATCTTATTTTCCATATATAGTTGTTTTCTAGGAGAGAAATATTTTGAGAAACTATTTTTCAGCTTTATGTTAGTAATGGGATCACATTCTAATAGAGTTATGTCTCTCTATGTTTTATCACTAGTTTTTTTTTAAAATTATATATTTTGAAATAAGTGTATAAATATTATAGTTGACTATATTTGTAAATATTTACAGGGTGGATGGTATCTTATTGTTGAGAGAATGAGAGACTATATTTAGGTTCCATGGGAATCATTCTTTTGCGATTATTTCAATCAGTTTTAATATAGTCTTAATTAAAGAGTTATGTAGAGTGAATATGTGACTAAAGTTGGTGAGTCTGGTAGGCCTCATAATCTTGATTATGTACTTTCTATATCTTGGGATTGACTATGCACATACTGTATTGGAGATACATTCAATTATAGATCCAGTTTTAGTCACCAGAATATGGAGAGATACGATGTCACATATATAGATGGGAGTTTTACGTTCAATATAAATCACCGTCTATTATTATGTAATATTATGTCAAAAAATTATATATTCAAATTAATATTAATATATAACACTAATTGTATTTTATAAATATATGAATTTTTTATTTTATCCAAGCATTACTGAGGTTGATGTGTGTATGATGATTTTTAGTGATATCATTGTACAGGTTATTGGTGAGAGGAAGAGGCATATTGTGGTCAGTATTTTTTCAATTTTTTCCCAATTATCATAATTTTACTATCTACATAGTTTATATTCATATTATTGTAGGATACATATTAAAAACCCATTTCTCACATGTGTGAGGGTTAGGTTGAGACTTATTTATGTGATGAGGGCTCTTTCGTGTCATGTTTCAATGAGGTTACATGGATATGTGTGATGAAGAGAGGCCTTCAAGAAAGATAGGTGATCAATATTGGTTCACAATAAACCCAGACTGATTTTTATGGAACTAAAGTGATGCTATAAAATAACTGAAATGAAGTATCATCATTGACATTATTGGTTAGTGTAGAGTATAGGGTGAGGCTTTGATCTTGGGATAAGTGCATACAAAGATTGACCTGAGAGAATTAAGAGAAGAAAAAAATATATATTAAAAACATGAGAATATAATGAATTATATGTGACCTCTAACACATGGTTTAGGGATGCATTACCCACTTCCACCTGGACCGGATTTCTCACCCCCGTAAGACAAAATTTTCCACCCCTATTGGACCGGATTTCCCACCCCTCAGTGAAATTTTATGATTTATTTTATATGAAATTATTTTTAAATTATATTTTTTTATTTCAAAAATTATTTTATTTTATTTTTGTTTTAAATATATATATTTTTTCTCATTATTTTAGATTCATAAATATTTCAGTCTCAATTAGTATTGCCCCAAAATTATTTTTAGTACAAATCAAAATCTATCTCAAGTAATTTTGGCCTGACAATATTTGTGATGGTTCATCACAAATATTAATATTTTTGAAGAAATTAACAGCTATGATATATTTGGGATGATTTTCCATTTTATATATTTTGTTCTTATAGTAATCCATCACAGATTGTCAATAAAAACATATTTTTCTAGTGTCATGGGGTTTGTGATGGTTTTGAAATAAAAAATTCAAAAAAAATTAATTTTCTAGAGACAATGATGATGGTGTTAATGTGATTTTTCCAATGGTGATGAGTGATGTGTTCTACTATTTCATGCATAAGTAGTGTGATCGTGTGATTTAAAGGGTCCATTTCATTTTGATGGTTTCAGATGATCATTAGTGAGGTGTAATGAAGTGGCATTGAGTCAGTGGTCTAGGTGTATTCAGATTGTGATGACTCACAGTTCAGTATCTCACGACCTGAGGAGGCGATGATGCTTTGGGTTTTAATCTCACTTGGTACATTATGGGGGATTATTTTTTGTATTTTGGACATTTTTATCATTGTGTTTGAAATATATTCATTTCAATTTGGGGTGGATTTCGTATAGTGGATTTGATATTTGTATCTCAAGTAATTTGTACGGTTCCCACTCAACCTAAAATCATTTTTTCATATAATACAAAAATATTGATTTGGAAGTGAGTGTGTGTGTACAAATAGATATAGAGATAAAATATGTGTATATGTGTGTTCATGTACATACATAAACAGATATACACATACATGAAATTTCATTTGTTTTTATAATTATATTTTATAATCATCAATATGAGTATTTATAAATAAATATATTAATATATAATTATTTTAGTGACTATATATATATAATAATTATATTGGTAATTATTTAAAATCATAATGCCTATATTTATGCAGACATGTGCATCTGCATCTGTGTGTATGTTATTGGAAATAAATAATTATATTTTTGTTAGACTAAATTAACACACAGAGAGAGACAAATGTATGTATGTATGTATGTATGTAGGTATGTATGTATGTATGTATGTTTTTATCTATGAATGTATGTATATATGTATATCTCATTTTGTGTGAGTGGGTTTAAATTTACAAATATATTAATAACTAGTTATTTCTATAAATATACATTGTAATCATATTTAGTTACTAAATATATATTTACACAAATGTGTCTATGTGTGTTTAAAAGTATGTTGTTATTATATAGAAATATAACAATATATGACCATATTTTTTATGATTATATATATTTAGTAATATATAATTTATAATAGTTATATTATAAGTATGTGTGTGTGAGGGAGAGAGAGGGGGGTTATAGTTATATGGGATGGGTTTAAGTCCATCTAAAATGTGTATGATTGTTCCCATATATCTAGGATAAATTTTTAATTTTTCCCATATAAGTATGTATATTATAATATATTTGGGATGGATTTTAAATCCATCCAAAAATGGTTTATTGCTGAAAAATATTAAATTTTCTTATATATATTGTTCGACACATGTTTAACTTGAAAAAAATTGAATATATCTAAAATAACTATATTAATACAATTCTATAAATTTTTATATAATTATTATCTAAATATATATTAATAAAATATACTTGTATACATTTATATATAATTAATGATATATAAATATATAATATATATTAATTGTTCATTATAACATACGATCTTGAATGTATGGAAGATGCGTGATTTTTGGATTGGTGCTCCAGCGGCGCTTCATGTTCTTGGTTTTAGGGTTTTCTCATGATGTTTCCTCACTTCCTTGAGTTCATTATCTTGTCTAGAGGTGAAGAAGATGGTGATCCATGTTGATCTGTGATGGATGGATTGTTGCTGAATAGAGTAGGTAGGGTATTGCGATGATGATTGGTGCGGGTGTCGTGCATCACTCTATATTGGTTACTGATGATGTGATGGTGAATCATGAGGTTTATGTACATAGATCGGAGGATGGAGAGTGTTTATTTTCAGATGTATGTGGTTGAGAATAGTGAGGATTATTGTGGTTCTAATCTTCTTATGATCAGAGTGGACTATACCCTTCATCCTTTAGCATTATCAGGTACGACGTTGGTCAATGGTGTGGATTCTATGTGTATACCTATGATATAATATGTGTTTTCTTTGATTCTTAATTCTAGATTCCGGATTTTTGGGGTCCCATATGTAGTAGTAATTTCATGTGATTTCCTTAATCCAAGGGATGATCATGTTCAGCGTCCGCTGGTAGTGTTTAAGGATTCCTATAATGGCAGGATCCTCAGGGAAGGAACATCATCTCATATTAAAGCTAATTGTGAATCATTCTCATAAAATCTATTTTTGGTAAAAAAACAAAATAATTTGTAAGGTTTTTCTTTCCTTTGGTTAGAACCCATGGTGAAATGGAGATCTTGATCATAGGATCTCATTTCTATGGGTATTTTTGAAGTGTAATTGTATTTCATTAGGAATTGGTTTATTTCACTTCTTGTTTCAATCAAACGAAGTCAAAATCCATACCTAGTCCTATGGATCATCACTATTAAGGTATGGTATGCATCATCTCCATGAATGGATGATGAATTTTAATGTTTTGTGTGTCTAGAATGAGTTTTCATTTGTATGGATCAAGTTTTATGGCTTGAACTGGATTTTATGGAATCCAAAAAATCTTGATTGATGTTGCTACTACCATTAGAGTTCTGATCTGGCTGGAAAATGAGATAGATAATTTCCTGTAGGATCACATTGTGTGAATGGTGGTACAGATTGTTTTGATTTCAATTATTATTAGTAATGTGATTCTCACAAATCCCACTGATGATATGTACATTAATGTTGAGTATGAAAATTCTCTGGAATTTTTTCAGAATTGAAAATGTGTTGGTCATCTAGATGGGAATTGTATGAGGAATGTTTTTGATTTTTGCATTCTCAAGTGGGATAATTTAAAGGGTTGTGATGGAAATGGAAAAAATTAAATTTATCTAGGAAAATTGGGCGGTCAGTTATGAGGAAGTCTAAGAAGAAACTAGTTGATTATCTGGATAATTAGGATCATAATCAGGGGACTTCAGTGTATAGGAATAAATATCTGAAGGTAAATTAAGTCCAAGAAGGAACATAATTGGGTGGTAATACTTCATTTTTCATTCCTGAATTGAAGTATGGGAATATGTATGAGTTATCAATTTCAATTTCAGGAAATGGGATGGAGAAATATCTGGATGAAAATGTAATTTGTGGGACTACTACTAGAAATAATAATCTATATTGTATGGATAATATATATGTAGGTGGAATTGGAAAATCAGCAGTTGAAGATGTTGGTGTTGTGTATGTTTTTCTTTGGTGTTCTCTTTCACTATATGATTAGAAAGGGGGAATCATACATCCGCTGGATGCCTACATTTTTGGGAATTTATTACTGAGTGAAAACAGTGGCCAATCAAAAATTTAGACAAGCATGTATTTCCTTCATGTTATTTAGAATGTCTTCATTTCTTCAATAATTACTTATAAATGGGGTAATATTTTAGATGATGGAAGTTATAAGGAAAAGTGGATGGTTCAGTTTGACAACAATTTTATTCAATCTTGGGGATGTATTGATCTTATCTCATTGAAGGATTCTCTTTTAAATTGAATGGTTAAATTGGTCATTAGTGAAGGTCCTTCTTCGGTTCCACAAAAAATAATGTCATCAAAGGATTATTCCATTATTCCCATGAATGTTTCTACCAATTCATCTTCAATGGTATCAAATATCTGAATCACATTGGAGTTGGAAAGATCAAAGGAGATAATTTTTTGAATCCTAAATCAAGGAAATTCATAGTCAGAGAGAAAAACTACTGATAATAATGATGATTATTATGATTATAGAAATGATCATTCTTTAATTGATATGTATTTTTCATTATGGTTGAGGGAATGTCTTTTTTTATGACCCCGTCTGTTTTTTTTCAGATATCTTTTTATTTTATATTTTATTAATGGTTATGAGATTTGGATTCTCGGAATACCTTTTTCAACTAACATACATCCCCACAAAAATATATGACAATATTAAACATATATTGTATTTGTTATAAAATATTAATTAATTTATAATAATGTTATGCCAAACTTCTTTACATATATCATAATATATTTATTGTAATATAAATTATATTATAATACAGATTATAAATATTATATATATTTTATTATAATATATATTATTATAAAATATATAATAATTTGAAATTAAAATATTTTTATATATCATTATAATATTATTAATATTATAAATGTTATATTGTTATTGTATAGATGTTGATATAAATATACAATTATTAATTTTTATAATTATATATATAGTTATTTATGTGGATTTGGTTAATACAATGTGATCCTAGTTATTGGTTGATGTTGTGTTTGTTGTTAATACCATTTCAATAAAGGGGGTTGTAAATTTTATTTCTTATATTTTTATTTGGTAAGGGGACAAATATATTAGAGGAGTATTATTTGTTGATTCTTTTGGGTTTATGGAGTAAATGATAAAGGTTACTGTAATTTTATAGTCTTTAAAAATGGTTTCCACAGTTTTCGGCATAATGTAAGGGTTTATCGCATTTCCCATGCACAACCATGTTGTAGGTAAACGGAAAATGGTCCACATAGATGGTAAAATGGAGATTTCTCATAAAGTTGGTGTCACATAGGATGTTCATGGTATGTTTTTTGTGAATAATTTATACATGTACATAAATAAACTACGTGATGGTTGGAATATTTTGAGATGTTGTGGTGGTAATAGTATACAAACTATGTAAGATTATCATATGCATAACTATGTTATGAAAATGTTTATACTGTAATAATATGAAAAAAAATATTTTTTTGGAGACTTTTCATATATATACCTCATTAGTTTGATCATTTCAATCGATGGAAAGTTCAAAGATGAACTAGAAATTAATTTCATCATTTATATTTGTATGTGATAATGACTATTTTGTGAAGTAGACTTATTCAAAAAGCACATCAAGCATGAGCGCATTAATTATATTGATTTACTGTGAATCTGTTTATGGGTGTGTTTTAGGAATTTGTTTAGGATTTGAGTAGCACATGGAAGACCATGATGAGGAAGTACTTAAGGTTTCATATAAAAAATGATCCATATGAAATATCATCTTCCAAATTAATAGCGTACTACGGGTCTATTTTAATTGGGTCAATATAGGTTTTTTGTAGATTGAATTATGCAGATAAATATGTGTAAAAATAGTATGTGGTGAAAATATTTAAGGGAATGATTTTATGCGGTGAATAGTGTACCACTTTGATCGTAGATGAATGTTTTTAGTGATTTTAACTTGGATGTTTGAATGATTACAGAATCTTAATCTAGCTTCCATGATCTAATTCAATGCATATTTTCCAAAAAACATGGAAGTGACCTTCTTGTTGATTTAATGAGTATACTTCCATCCAATGTATTGAACATAATAAGACTATGTAAAAGTAGATTTAGTTAATCCTTAAACTATTACCTAAATCAAATTTCAAATACAATATGTCTAGCAAGGACTAACCATGGAGAAAATTTTTAATCCATCAAGACTAGTGAAGAATAATGGAGTCTCGTACATATAAACAATGCCATTTTTTACTTCATTTAGTTAGACCTTATCAGTGAACCATGTAAAATTATTCTATATTGATTTATTTTTTTTCATTTGAAAATATGTTTTATGTGAACATAGATATGATAGGTTTAACTTGTTCCTAATAACGTAGGAGAAATATTAATTGTATCAAAAATAAAAATTTGAGACCCTCATTCACTCCACCCCTCCCAATGATATTAGGTTGCAACATGTGGTGTCAGATTAGAGAATATAGGTTTTAAAAAATTCATAATAATCTCGTTTTGGATGACATGGTGAATTATAGACGTTTTCTCTTTTACAATACATGGGGTTTAGGTTACTGATTCCCCAAAACATTCCATGGGTGAAGGGATCAAAAAAATATCAATTCTGATGTCAAATATCAAAATGATATATATAGATCTCTATAAAATCATATATATATAAATATTATAGTATATTTAAACTATAAGACCGTGTGGGTTAAACTAGATAACATGTACGAAGGTGATATTAAATTAATGGAGAAAAATTGCTATATAATAAATATATTGATATAAAAATGAACAATGATGAAAATTTTGAAGGATTAATCAACCATATCATTGATATTGTTGAATATATATGGGGACAATGTGAGTATATAAAATTCACTAATACTATGAATAAGATCATACAAATACACTTAGATCTATACAATCAAATTCTTTCATCTCTTGAAGGATGTATTGTAGCTAATATATCATCGATTGATCTATATAGTAGTTTAATTTCTTATGAAATTAATGTAAGTCATGATAGAGCATCTAGTCACACAAATAAGTGGATTTATTTTAATTTTATGGAGAAAAACAACATTGATAAAATTGATGACAATAAAGAGTATGTGGATGATAAATTTATGTCTCTTATCGACAAAAAATTCAAGACTGTAAAGGGAAAGATCAAAGGATGGAAACCCCAAGTGAGATTTTGATAATGAAAATTCAGACAAATTTGAAAAATGTTCCCATGAAACATTTATGATAAAAAATTAATACTGCAGACATAAGAAATATTTGGAGGACATTACCTCTCTTAAAGTAATAGAAAACAAGAAATTATATATGAAATATGATTCAAAAAGATTATTTTTTTGGAATAAAATAAGAAGATTATGGCGAATATTACCAAGAGGAAGTGGAAGGAAACTTTAAGGCTAATATAGAGGTTTCTAAGATTGATATAGTTGAAAAAGATGAATCTAAAAAGGTGTAAGGAAATAAACCAGAAGGAGTTTTTTATTTTAAGTTAGAACTCGAGGGGTCTCTTGAAGTGATCAGAATTCAAGGTAAGAGAAATTTAAATATTGGAGTCCTACTAAATTAATCTTCCTCATATGTGGATAAAATTGAAGACGTGATTGACTGAAAGTATCAATAATTAAGAGATCAATTATTCTATTTATTGAACTTGAATGATATAATCAACATGAAGATAAAATCTAAAGAACAATATAAAGTGATTAATAACCCTAATACTTATTCCAAAGAGATAAAAAAGAATTTTTAATCCCTCAAAAAAGATGTAGTGATGCCCATAATTATTCATGTAATATATTTTAATTAAATGTATTAATTCTTAATGATTCACACACATATATTAATTAACTTATCATTTTATGGTAATTACTTATTATTGATATTAGCTCTTTAAAAAGTAAATAAAAACATGTTTTAAAAATACTTTTAGTGGATTGAATTTTTTATAGGTGTTTATTTTTTATTTTAGAGAAACAATTTGAGGTATTTTATACACATTAAAAGATTGTATCAATGCCAATGACGAGTCATTATACACAAGCTAAATATGAAAATAAAGAAACATGTTGAATGGGAATCATGAGGGCTAAGGCCTGCTGGGCCCATGCAGTTTCACGTGGGTCTATGAAGGGCAGTGTATGGGTTTATTCTAGAGCCCATCACTATAGTAGACTTATGATCTGAGTAGAATGAATCGAATAATATTGTAATCCCTTTAATTATAACTATTCATAATTTAACATAATGATGGTGTCTCTTTCTCAGGCACACGACTCCCCACTTTTACATGATCCTTCCCCACCTTCCACCAATGATTCTTGTTGAACATCCACTACAAGTGATTGGAAACACATTATAAATCACTTATGGATCTTAAGATCAACGTTGGAGTACACTACTGAATCACAAAGCACCGTGGAGGGAATCTAAAATCATGGATGAATCACTATATACTTTTTTCATGAAGAAGAATAATAAAAAATGTATTATTTTTATTTCTCAGTTGGCACCATTTGAAAATACTTTTATTTGACCTTAAACTTCTAGATGATTCCATCACCTAAATCCACTACTTTCATGATTTACTGATTCTATTCAACAAAATCTGCTACTATTGCTATACTACCATGGTCATTTCCTATGTATACTAGTTACATCTATTTGGTCATGATTTCATCATGATACTTCTATCTTAAGCTAAAATAATTAGAATAAAATGAAATTTTACCCATTATACATACATTCACCACTAGATACTATGATATTATTCTTCCATTGGATTTTTTACCACTACAGCCACTAGTATTCATTCCACTGGTGTTCTTCTTTAGTCAACATGCTTCCTCAACCATATGTGTTTCAATTATATTGAAATGATCTACTAATGTAAACAATATCTTATCATCCTTCTATCATTTCATGGTTATTATATAGTCATATTTATTCTATTTACATGATATTAGTTCTCCTTCTACTATTGTTATCTCTCTTATAATGGTGTCCTTCAACCTTTTGAGTGCCAAAATTCTTTTTTATACTATTCAGGTTACCCCTCCCATTTATTTAGTCACATGTTACCACTGAGTTCCACCATGCACTAATCCTACTTTTTTACTGGTTTAATTAGTAGATGTGATTTCCCAAATTATTACTAAATATGACGACTACACATGAAAAATTATTTTTAGTTGAATATCCTAACCTTTTTTGGTTTGAGGATGGATAGTCGAAACAGAATAATGGGTTACAATAAATGAATGAGATCAAGGAAATTTAAATGGATTCTCGATGTAGGAAAAAGTGGAGGAAAATAATAAATAGTATCCATATCCAATGAAAATACTAATCAATTATGGATATTATCATAGAGAAAATTTTGGGACCACAAGGAGGATATTTTAATAACATGAAATGGGGACATAATATTATCATGATAACATTCATGAATTAGTAAGAAATATACAACAAAACTATGAAACAAAACTTTTCTCTGTAAAAATGAATTCTATTCATGAGTTCCACATCAATGAAATCCCTTAGATAATTTCAATAAATCCATACTTGTCAGACAATCTTGCAATATGAAAGAGATAATTTTAATATATATAAATTCACTGAAAATGAATAATTTCCATGATGAACATAAAGATATCATGTTAACTAAATTCTCATAATAAAGTAAATTCTATGGAAAATATATCCCATGGTTCAATTCCATGATTGATTAAAATTTTTTATATTGTGAGTCATATGTATTTTTATGATATACCATGGACTTAAGAATAAATTTTATGAATTTTTACCCTAGGTACAATTTGAATGAAAATATTTTCAGAGTTGATGGGACACATTTTGGTCCTATAAATGGAATAATAATTTCTTATGGAACAAACCATAAATATATAGAAGGATCGTGGAAGACTCATATAGATAAGATCAATATACATCTTTATATTGTTACTATATTATTTCTTCTATTTTACTATTATTATTTCATCTATTACTATTGTTATTACTTCATTTTTAATGGAGGGGTAAATATTTCAGAGGATTGGTAAAGGGATGGTGAACCTCTTGTGATGCTTGAGTCAACAATATTTGAATGAAAACAATTTTTATTAAGTAGTTTCGATATTTAGGTGAAGATTTATTATTTCCCGAAATTATGTTTTAATGAAATCAATACATTTTTATCACCCTGGTGAATGATTTATAATCTCCCAATTCATGGTTTTAGAACAAATAAATTGAATGATATGAGGTTAAGTGGCAAGTTTTTAGATATTTATGATGCATGAGAATGTCAAAGTGGATAAGCATGGTTTACATGGGAATCATAAAACCCAATTGTGTATTTCCTAAGTAATTTGAGGTTGATTAATTGTATAATTTATACATTGTAAGGGGGTAGACTAATGAACGATATTTTATAGGCTATTCACAACATAATCATTCAATCAACAGTGAATAACGATGTAATTATGTATCTTCTTGTTTTTAATTGAAAAATATAAGGAATATATTTTTAAATAATGTGATATAATTATATGTGTGAATCAAAACATGAGATGATCAATTTATTCATGATTTAAATTTTAATCTTTTTTTTTGTTTTTGAGTTCTAAAAATCAAAATATCATCATTCCTATCATCGCATATGATAATATATTTAGATCACTCCTCTCTAAAGGAAACTTACATTACCACTGCAACTAAATTCCCTAAGAAAGTAATAAGTTTTTTCCACACACTATTACATGTTTGTGCCAACATATAGATCCATTTTTTGTGACTGAGTTTCAATATTTTTTAGATTTTTCAAGAATATTCCCACAAACATAGAATTGTTTTATTTTGAACCTAAAATATAAATAAATTTCTTAAATAGAGTTTATAACATTAATTTAGATAATAAACGTGAATAAACTAGACGTGAAGACACTTGTAAAACTTCTTAGTATTCAATCCAAACACAAACTCATGAAAATAAACCCAAATCAAACATTATGTCACTTTTGTTCCCTAAAATTTTCTAGTCAACCAAAAGCACAATTTTTCTTATTTACAAAATGATTTTTAATTATGAATAAATAAGATTCATAAAATACTAAAAATTAATGTATTGTAAGAGATGATCTAAATAGAAATATTCGATAGTTCACATATTCTTCAAGAGTTTCCGGCCTCAGAGACTCTTTGAAGTCAAAAAAGTGAAGGGAATTCCCTTTTTCACTTGAAGGGAATGTTAAGTAGTGGTCGGAAAAAATAAAACAAGGAGAGATCCTTTACTGTGAAAAAACCAAATAATACTTATGAAAATATTGTTCCAAATCTCTATGTAAACATCGATATTTAAATATCTTTATTCAAAAGGAAAATAATTCGTAGAAACACTGTATGATTATTGGGAAAGATTCTTGAAACATTGTTCAAGATGTCCTTATGTAGATGTAGACGTGAATCACTATTTAGTGTCATTTTGTAAATTTCTATTAGATAATGATAGGAAAATCTTAGATTCATATAAATAAGGATATTTTATTCATAATTCACTATCATAATTTATGATCTTAATAGTTAAAATTGGACAAAATTCCCATAAAATGGAATAAGAGTTATTTGTACAATAGGTATTCATAAGGTAGATACATCTATTCAATAAAATTTTTTAAAAACTAATATTAAATATCAATCAATACTTGTGAGATATATGACCATGAAGCATATGATTTAAAAATATGAACAACTGTAATTATGTGTTTTATACTCTTTAACAAATTAGTAAACTATCCATTGAGTAGAATTATAGGCCATAGAGAGTAGGGAAGTGGCATTCAAACATAGAAAATTCAATCAAAATAATCCATAGAAAGAAAATTCAAAATCCCATCCATTTAACAAATTAGTAAACTATCCATTGCGTACGGGTTTCAAAAGACATGTGTAAGGATTTGATGAGATACATTCATTACTATGGTTGGGTAGTGACCTCGGGAATAAACAAAAAATTTATTGGTATTTTTATCATCAAAATTGGTGCATTGATAGAAGCGGAGATATAGCTGGTTTTCTCATGAGATAATCCTTCTACTAGTAGGTGAATACGAAACACCAGCGACCAGCTAATGTTTTACATGAACTACGTATTCCTGAGTGGAAATATAATGATGTTGAGATATATTTTGAGACTGTATTATTAGAGTCACCATGAAGAACATATTCTATATGGATTTTTGATTACCTGAAAAAAAAATTCATCATCTCTAACATATCAAAGATTCCTGTTTAGTAGATGATCTAGGGGTTGTTTATTTTTGAGATAGTATGACTTCATAGGGTCCCCATATTATTATTTTGGATCGGGAATCCCAGTTTATTTCATGGTTTTGGAAAGGGTTAAAGAGGGAACATGGTACACAGCTGCTTCTAAGTACAATATTACACCACCTGACTAATGGTCAGTCCAAGAACACGATATAGGTTCTTGAGGACATGTTGTGATCATGAATCCTATATTTTGGGGGATTTTATGGGAGGAACATACCCCTAGCCGAATTCACATCTAACAATAGCTTAAAGTATACAATTATTATTTATCCTTATGAGGCATTGTATTGTAGACCATGGAAATCATGCCTATTCTAGTTAGATATGGGATAAGAAACTATGTTGGACATAATCTCATAGTAGATAATACAGAGTATATTTAGTAGAATTGGAAATAGAAGGAAACTTGACATTCCCAACAAAAAATAATACACTAATCATCATTGAAGAACAATAGATTTTGATGTTTGGGATCAGGTCTTTTTATGTGTCTCACTTAGTCAATGACATAGGATGATCAAGAGACAGGGAAGACATTTCCCATGAAATTCTTGGACATTCTATACTTTGGATAGAGTCTAACCGGTATCTTATAGGTTGTAGTTACCCTAGAGGTTTCGGGGAATGTATGAAGTCTTCCATGTATCTCAGATGCACCATTATCATTCATACCCATATCATGGTTCTCTACCCGAGGAAGTTGAGTTACAGGTAGATGCGAGTTTTTAGGATCATCATGCCAATATTTTGGATCGTAGCATAAAGGTTCTACGAGGTTGGTCATTTCCTCCAGAACTAGTGCTTTGGTATCACATATGTGTACTGAACAAGTCCAGGGAGTAGGAGGATGATGTATAAGAAAATATTCTAGAGTTTTTCATAGATTATGCTTCAACACCCTTGGAAGTAAAATTCAGGCACAAATTTATTTAAGGGTAAAATTTTTAAGAACCTAGTTCTACCTTATAGTACATGTCCTTTAAATTTAATTTTAAATTATTATTTATATCCTATTGTGAATTCCCTTTTAATTAACAGGTGTTTGGGGTGTGTTCAGGTCATGTTCGAAGTCGGAACCCATATTTTTTGAAAATTAAGGGAGACCCCACAGTTAGTAGAAACCATAGGGGTGAGGCTGTAATGATACTCCTAACTATCCAAGGCTAGATAGTGGGGTGCTAAAGGTTGCATAGTTCGGGGAATCCATGATAATGGAGGCTCATGCCCATATAATAGTTCTGAAATTTTTCATAGTTCATAGAGACATGGTTTACTAACGATTACAAAAATCATCAATGAAAACTATGTGACATGCACCTCTATACAGTTGTTGGTGTAGGGTTGGCACAAGGATTGTTCAACTGTGTGAAAAAACTATGCATCCCAAGTGTTTTTGTGAAATTAACTTTTTTTCATTTGTTAAATCTTATAACATAAACCTATTAATCATTTCTCCTACCAAACAGTAACTATGCCCTTTGAGAGCACCTCATGAATCCTAATCTATGAAGTGGGAGTATTTATCCATCCGAGAACAGAATCAAGATCTATTGGAAGTATCATATCTTTCTCAGTTGGATATGCATTCCTTTCACGTCATTATTCATTTGTTTTTCTATTAACTGTGCTATTTATGTGCAATCTAATATTTCATATTTCCATGTTCTATTTCAGTTCTTCATTTCCTCCCGAGATGAGGTGAATCTTGAGGTGATAGTGGATGAGCTCTATACGATTGACCTATAGAAGGAGGTCACATGAGTTTCCCTCAAATTAGTGGGTTTTATATATTTTATATTGTGCAATGAACCCATTTTGCTTAGATAATCCCTTGAAATGGAGTTTAATTCTTGATTAAAATTGATAGATATGACATACATAATTGATGAGACACATTAATCATTGATTAAAGTTTATGGACATTGAATTGTAACCACCCATCAGGTGTGTTGTATAATTTATTGGAAAACAGTGGTATCTATATGAATTGGTTCACCCTTGAGGTGTGACGTTTAACCTTATTACGGGATTTCAGTTAATGAATTGAATTTTAATTTTATTTGGAACATGAATTTATTAAATAAAAGGAATTGATGACCATGCCCCTCATCTTTGGACATGTAATGGATTGTCTAATAATTATTCTCTCTTATAATTAAATGCTTATATGAATAGATCCAGAGGCAGGCCTTATAAGCATAGCCATTCATTGATACACCTTTTAAGGGAAGGTATATATGAGTTGGTCATGGTGTTGACCATGAAATAATTAAATTATTCTAAATTCAAGTTTTTATAATCCATTGGTGACACATGGGTTCATAAATTATTGGAATAGAATAATTTATTAGGACACAACCTTTCTTGTGCCTGAGTGACACTTAGAATCTCTTGTGGATTTCCATGGATGTACTCATTATGGGAAAAATATTATATCCCTGAGTTATAATAAGACTCCCTGGTGGACTGGTATGGATGGACTCGGAGGGAAGTTGATCTTTCAATGCATGGGTTATACATAGAATCCCTTGGTGGAAAACCAAGGACTAAATTGAGTAGAAATGTTGTTATACCATACCAAGAGAAATACCAGGATTCCCATCTATAATTCATAGTACAATATTTTAAGGGGATTGGTTAATTGTATTCCTGGAGTGGTACCAAGATTCTAGATGAGTAATTCCAAGGATGATATGAGGTTCTAAATAGATTAATTAATGAAATTATTTATACAACGTGAATTTCATGCAAAACCATAATCTAGGATTCAGTCCTTGAGATAAACATTATATATGTCCTATTCATGAATATATTGATCAAATCTATAGGGGAAAATTGTAATTATTGATAGGACTCATGAAATATTTACTAAATAAGGCTAAATGATTAAATGAACGTAATTATTAAATGAGATAAGACTATCTATATACTCAGAATGATTTTGGAAAATCCCAAAGCATGTGGCCAATGACATTTATAGGCTTTGTACTTTCAATGAATCCATTAAATATTATATTATAACCTATACACTTTTATTGTTATATATAATCACAAACTAGTTAGTATTAGACTGTTTTGTTTATGGCTTCTAGAACGATATCTCACACCCTATTTGGGGCATCGATGGGAACCATGACAAACTATATGATTGTAGGTATAGAAAACGGCACACACTATGTCATAATTTCTTTATTTTTTCTTATTGGTATGGTAACATAGGATCTAAATGTGGATCATTATGCAAGATGGATAGTTTTATACTTTTTTATTATATTTTAACATGTATTATAACATTGTATGGATACCTATTTTTCATCCTTTTTAGACATATGACTTCTATCATCATCATCTCTATATGAGATTCCATCTGGTAGTGTTTATATATTCCTACCATTTCTCTATTTTCTTCTTGATTTACTACTGCCACTACTTATTTTTTATTTTTTTATTACGTTTTCTACACTCTGGTGATGAGGTCATAGTCTCCACACAGGCACACCCAAGGCCCTTGATCATTGTCGGTAGCCTCTGGATTTGGGGGAGATGTACATGAGGCCATGTGGCTAGATGAGCCCATGGATACTTTTCAGTTTCATCTTGGTCCAGGATGATATAGGCATCAATGTATTACCCATTGAAAAATACCTTTCTCGAGTTTATTTGTATTTGATTGAGGTAGGTACTCATTCTTCTCCAATATTTCTTTAAACACCACTACTTTAGTGGTTTGTTTTCTTCTAATGAAAGAGATAGATACAAAGGAACTGATTCATCAACATTAATGATGTGGGAGTCTTATTTTATTTCATATTCACTCCAAAATTAATCCAAATACTTTTTATATATCAAATAGACATCAATGGGAAAATATTATTCCTGAATATCTTCTATAAATGGTTGAAAAAGGTTGAATAGATATTGATGTAATTCTTTTTTGGCCACCTAAACTTCTTTGATTTAGAAAATTCTTAGGAGAATATCTTCCACCACATCTTATAGTTTTTTCTCCAATCACCTCTCATGATATATTTTATCCATATTACTCTTTATCTCTTATATATTCTCATCATTACATTTCAATTATTCTTTTATTTTATTTATTATCATTGTTTATTGATATTGTTCCATGATAATGTCATTAGGAGAGTTAGGGAAAACAAGGATGTCTCAATATTTTTATCATCCATTTATTGATAATTTTTTCATAAGTAATATGAGAGGTTATTTAATTCTATGGATAATCCTTCCACTGATGGATATTTATGGTTATCTTTAAGGTCTTATACATGCTCAATGAATTACTCCACACACACAATTTGGAATTCAGCTTCCCTGATCCATTTAGAAAATAAAGAAACACAATATTCCATTGAATATGGTGAGTATGAAATTTTTAGTTTAACAAAAATGGAAACTATTTGAAAAAAATTTAAAGAAAAAGTATTTCAATAACCTTCTTAGACCATTGGAATTGGAACCCTGTTTTGATGTGCATCAGTATTAAGGTGGTCTAAATGATACAATATCTTTATAGTTCCACATTGTGACTGGGCATCTTATATGAGGTTCTTTTTAGTCAGTCTCACACTATACCTAATTCACTATAATTTATTTTTGAGATTTTAATATTTTAGAAAAAACAGTGAATATGTTTGAATGTGAATGAAAAAACTAAACAAAACATGTAGAAGTAATAAAATAGAATGAAAACATGTAAGATAATAAAGTAAATTCACCTACAATTTTCATCCATAGAAAACCTTAAATATTCTTTTTTTTATTTATACATTTTATACACACTCTATCATGTGTGTGGATTTCTTTTTCTACACCATTTTCAGAATATAAATTTCCATTTACAATTTCCTAGTACACCATATATCCACCTCCTAAATAAAGGGAGAATGGTTGTAGAATATATTGAAAACCCTTAGATAATAGCCTTGAATATTAAAATAACCAAAAATCATCCTTAGATTAACCAAAAGTAGATATTAAAAATGGACTTGGGTTAACACTGGATTACTCATAATGGATATTCCTCTGGTTAGTTACTCATCCTCTTATGTACAAAAGAACAACGTGGAGAAAGTGTGTGGGAGATATATAGAGGTAAATGAATGGAAATTTTAAAAAAAAAATATATGTTACATGAAAATTAAATCAAACTAAAATCTCATCATAATACTAAAGTAATAGTAGTCTCCTCTTGGGTTTCTAGGTCAATCATCTGATCCCCCTCAGAGAATCATTATCTCTCTATTTTTGGTCATAAGAAATAAAAGGTTCTAACTTTTGAATATCAAATTATTTTCTTCTAATATTTCAATTTTCGTCTTTTTGAATCATTCTATGTCTTTTTTCTTTTAAAAGTCAAGATGACATATATATTTATATATCCAATAGTATGAATATGTATTTGGCTTGCCAATATTTATGTATCATCACCATTATCTATATTTAGATTCAATATCCTTTCATCATTTTAGTTAAAGTACACTTTCACCTTTGAATTAAAAATGAAAATTATATTGATCTTATTTGAACACACATGAATGAAGGAGACCCGACATAATATCAATCTATAATGTGTAAATCTTATCTTTTGTGTCCCCAATTTCAAAATAGATTAATAATGTTTTCAAAAGTCATAGGAATAGTTTATATTCTTTGTATTTTTCATGCACACACATCGACCATGGAATAAAACATGAGCTATAGGCCTTTTCAAAATTCTTATAGGAGGCATCCAAGAATTCATTGGAGAAATATAGTTGATCTCAAGGGGTTATAGTTGCAAAAATGGAGTTCTCTTATGGGTTTACAAGTGGATATACAAGGTGATAGAAGTAGGGTGCTAGAAGAGGCTTAAAATTTTAGGAATGTTTGATGAAAGTATACCAACCATAGTATGTATAGGGATATAGGAAACATATTTTCTTCACAAAAATATATGGAGTTAAATGTTAATGATTATAGTAGTGAAATATCTTATTAATGAAGATATAGTCTTCTTCTTTCTTTCGAACCATTCTTCTTGGACTCTTTGTGCCATTATCAGCCAATAAATTAAAAAAAATTCTCATCAAAGCATCAGGACCATTGATAATTAATATTTGGATGACCGAGGGATATTAAAATACATACTAATATATTAATAAAAATAATTGCTAAGATATAATTTTAAAAATTAATTCATTGAAAACAATTAAAAGAAAAAGTAAATGGGGATAAATATTGGTTTGAACCCCAAACTGGTTTCAATATTTTGAATGCCACCAAATGGGTAGTACCTTTTGTTATAAAAAATCTTATATATGGTGTTGTTTCATTTATTTCAACAAACCCCACCTCTTCCATCGAACATTAATTCTTTAATTATTTTTTTGAGGAATCCATGGACAGATTACATAAAATCCACACCATAGAAATGAGAATCATCTATCATGGTAGTGGTATTATATAAGATGGGTCCTCCTTCCTTCTGGTTTCCAATTTTTCAAACACTTCCTCATTTTCTAATTCTTAATCAATATATAATGAAACTAAGGAATAATAAAATGAAACATTCAGAGTTTACTTTAATTTGATTAAATATTTAAAAAACATGAATTAATATTATTTTCTTACACTTTAATGTGTGAAATTTCTATTTTAGTTTTCTCATGACATGCCACTATGATATGTATATGTGGCCCCTCTAATAAATGGTCACCATGTTTTGGTAGCTCTAAATATTCATCTTTTTTAATCATTTTCGCCAATTCAATAAATGTGTCATCAAATTATAAAAAATTAATGCACTGAGAGGTGGTAATAAATTTAGTTTAAGTAAATTTAAATTTGGAAAAAGAAATAGATAAGATCATCAAGATATGTTGGTTTGGATTTAAAAGATACCAGTTCATTTATGTGGTATGTATCTTTCCAATTTAAATTTAAATAGTTATTTATTACCCAATGTAAATTCTATTTTAGTTCAATGTTTTTATGGTGGTCCCCATGGTTTTTTTGAATCCCAGAACAAATATTTTAGGAAAATTATGGCAGGTCACACTGTTAGTATAAATCATGCAGGGTATGTCACATGGTTACTCCTAACCATGAATAGTTGAATTTTGGGATGCTATAGGTTTCCCAGTTTGAGGAAACCATGAAAATGGAAGTGAAAGCTCATGTGGGAGATCTGTAGATTTTTTATAGTTGGATAAGGTACAGTTAGTTCACAATTAGTCAAATTATGCAAGAAAAAAAGGTGATGTTTTCCTCTTAATAGAAGCAGGAACACGATTTTTTCATGATTTAGACTATTTCCATGTTCATCATACATTCATTATTTTCTCCTAATATGAGTCAAATCAAGAGTTGATACAGGATGATCACTTTGATTTTATCCTACTATGAGTGGTCTCATTCCTTTCCCCCTCGGTCAAGGTTTTTATATATATTTCATTGTGTAAGACATCCATTAATCATAGGGACTCACATGATATGGACTTTAAAAATTGATTTATATTGATAAGAATTACCTATGTAATTGATGAGACCCATTGATAATTGATTAAAGGATAAAGACCTTGAATTGAAACCACCCCACCAGTGTGTTTTTTAATTAAATGGACTTCCATGGGTGGAATATGAATTGTGTCACCCTTGAGGTGTGTTGTTTACCATTTCTATGGGATTTTTGTTAATGAATTGAATTGTAGTTTTATTTGAAACATTAATTGATTAAATAAAGGAAATGGATGATCATGACCTTAGGCATTGTCCTTGTAAAGGCTTAATTAATCATGATTTCCCCTTATAATGAAGTTCCCACATGAATAAATTTAAGGGTAATCCTTCTATGCATAGAAATTACTTGATCCACCTTCAAATGAGAGGATAAAATGATTTTATCATTTTGATGACCTTTGAATAATTACATTATATTTAATGAAATATTGTTATATTCCTTGGGTGACACATTAATCAATATATGAATTCCATTGACAGAATCATTTGGACACTTCCTTGCTTATGCTCGAGTGACACATAGGCTCCCTAGTGGATTTCCAAAGATGTGCTCTTGGTGGATGAATATTATATGACAGAGTGATACATGGAATCCCTAGTGGACTTCTAAGGATGGACTCAAAGTATTTTGATCATATACTCCATGGACGATACTTGGATTCCCTTTTTGGACCACTAAGGATGAACTTGAGTTCAAATGATGTTATAAAACTCTAAGAGCGATACCAGAATAGACATTAAGAATGCATAAGATGATCTTGTAAGGTTTTTTGATCATGTTATGCATAGAGAGATACCTAGTTTCTAGATGTTGAATTCTAAGGAAAGAATCATGTTATAAATTGATTGATTAATGAAAAATTTACAGGATTTTTATTTAAATTCAATGAACAGTCATGGATTCAGTCAATGACTTACACCTAATAGATTTCTTGATTAGCCATCTGTTTATCACATCTTATGTGGATGTTGGGTTTGTTTCCATGCATCAAAACTTCTTTACTAAATCAAGATGAATGATTAAATGAACCTAATTATTTAATAGGATAAGAATAAATGTTTATTAAGGGACATTTTGGTTAAGGACAAAGTAGGTGGCATTAGACCTTTATGGGATGTTTACCTTAAGTAATTCCTTTAAATATTTTATTACTGTACATAGACTAATATAATTATATATTTTTACTTACTTGATGGAATTAGTCCTTTTAATTATTTTCCACTAGGAATGTATCTCACACCATCTTAGGCCCTCTGATGGGTACTTGAAAAAACTATATGATTACATGTATGGATAAGGGAATTCACAATGCTAAAGTTTCTTGAATGCTGCATAGGATTATGGGACCACATGAATTAGCTGAGGGTTTTAATGCTATCTAGATTATTTTGTCCTTTTTGGTATTTTTCTTCATATATTATACTATTGTATGGATACATATTTTAGATTCTTTGTTGACATATGACATGTATTATCATCATAATCATTATCTGTGTATGATACATCTTCTTATATTATTTCTTTATTCTAGCAATTTCTCTATTGTGTGGTTGATTTACTACTTCTGATACATATATGTTAGTTTATATCAAATTTAATACACTATGGAGATGAAGTAATAGTCTATCAAATACAAACCCTTTTCTATCTCTACTAGTCAACAACTTCTGATGTTTGGGGAAATGTGCATGAGGATATGTGGCCTACCAGGATCGGGGAACATTTCAGTGGAATCTAGATCTAGGACATTAAAAAAATGGAATGATAGTTTTTTTGGTTTATTATTTTGATAATATAGAGAGGGATAGAAAGGAATGTCAATTTAGTAATTATTTGTTCTGGGGCATAGATTACCCATGTATAGGAAAAACCAAAGTGGCTAGAATGAAATTGATGAATTCTTGATTTTTCCAATCGTAATTGATTTGGTTCTACCATTGGGTGATTCACTTGAATTGTGATCTTTTAATTGATATGAATTTGTTTTCTATTTTGTTTCAACCTAATTATTTGAGGGTATTCAAACTCATGCAACATTTTAGACACATGGTAGAATTAAAATTCAATGAATTATTCAATGCCATTTAGGTTGAATTGATCAATTTCATGCTATTGTGATATGTTACATTGTAGATATACTTATAGATTTGATAGATGATATGTGAATGGAGTTGAGAAACATGGTTGGTACTTATAGTGCATGTCTCTACTAAAGTAGTGTTTTCTGATTAGGCGATAACAGACACCCTAAGCAATCAATTGTGGAATGTTGAGTCACGGTCCATGAATCTCATGGAACAGAACATTTTATGGTGTTGATGAGGTGGACGCCATATTTTGGTTCATGAACTGTATGGTCCCTTATGGATCAATGTTTGGTGACCCATTTTGTTCAATTATATCAAATTAATTGTGATATAATGGAAACGAAAACGATAATATAATGGAAGATTGAGTTGTTATACTAAATAACCTAACCGTGTCTTGACCTTATTAATGGATAGTATGAAAAAACTATGTATTTCCTATGAGTTGTATGACTCCCAGACCTTGGTCAAGAAGTAGGAAAATTTGTTTGTTTCTTATAGAGGAAGTCTTGTACGTAACCTATTTTAGTATTTATGATTTTAGTTGTGAACATTGATAATATTCTTTTGTGATGCATGTGTTGAGTATTTTAGAGACATGACACCATGGATACCCCTAGTCATATGTTAGGAGGGTGTTGATAAACACACATTGGAGGTAGTGGGCTATGGGATACTAGTCAATCCTATAGTAATTCTATTTGAGTCACCAATGGATATACCAGACATAGCTGTTGAGGCAAAGTTCCTTGAAAACTATTTTCATTTTATATAGACCATTCATGGAGCTTTGAGACCTACCCCAACTATGGAAGAGTTGACACATGAGTTCCAACAGAATATGCCCAGGTTTTCAGAGCACAGCAGGGCATATGCTATGGGGCCTTGGCTATAGGCCATGTTATATATCATCAATCATTTAGAGACTCTTACCCATAGCATAATTATTGCTATGTATATTCTTTGTGATTCCACCAAGTGATGGTTGGATTTTATTACTCAGACAGATCATCATCTGGAGATATCCTAGATGGATCTTCATATGAACTTCTATGATTTGTTCCGTCCCAAGACATTGAGGGCTGATACAACATGAGAGTTCATGAAAATATAGCAGGGACTATTATCAGTTATCTATTATTCATAAGATTTTAGAGAACTCCAGTACATCACACCAATTATGATGGATGACAAGTTACCTACATCTATGATATTTTAGGATGGTCTTAGAAATGTCATCTGATTACGAGTGAATTTATTTTACCTTACTAAAATTTAAAGAATAATGAATTTGGACATTATCACATCGCATAACCTTAGAGAGGATAGGTGATGAAGCTAGGGATCTTTAGAACCTATATCTAGTAATAAATCGATTATTAGTAGGAAGTGTCATTTGTAACTTCCTTGTTGTGATATTAGTAGCTAGAGCACATTCTAATGTAGCCAGGAGAGGTTCCACCATTGATGTTGACTATAATATATGATACCATAGTGTATGAGAGACCCAATTGAGTTCCAATCATGTAGTGAGATGAGTGATCTACAAAATTTTGTAGAACATTCCCCCTTGTATCCAGTGAGTGAGGGTCTACGCTGACTCCATGTATATGAGTGGGGTCAATAGCTTCTCCTCAGGAAGGGTTTCAGAGTAGATCCACCCGATTAGGCTGAGGTGGTGGTCATGGTCATGGTAGTCAGACCCCATATTTTCACCTATAGTAGATAAGTTCTTCAATAGGTAGACAGGTAGTATCACAGAGTTGTAGATCAGGCCATATATACACATTACAACCAACACATTAGGAGATGAATACCAGACCGTCTATTCTGAGATTTACTATTCTAGATTCCTCTACTTTATAACCTATTCATTCCAATAGATGAATGTCTCATGGATATTGATATGTGCCCGTTAATGCCTTCCATGGGTTCATTGTTTAGTGTATTGATGGTGTTATGATGCATGATAATTCTTTAGGGGCTTAAAAAAATAGCGTACGTCAGTTCCGGGAGTTCCCCCTTGAGATTTGTGGTTTTCACATTGTATGGGACCTCTTTTCTCATGAGATTATTTTTTTAATATCATTCTCATAGTGGAATGGTTGTCTCCCTTCCATGACATTATTTCTTACTATTGATGTAGGGTGAATTTCACAATTCAAGAGGGTGGAGAGTTTATTCACAAGGGTGTATTGGATGTCCAGTTGAGCTGAGTTGGACAGAAGCATCATGGAATTGGCAGGAAGAATACCCAAATTTTGATTTTATATTTGGATTATCAGTGGATATATAAAGATAATTTCCCTCCATTGGTTGATCATTTTAGGGAAATTTTCCCGAATGACATTTCATGATTACCTATAATAAGAGAGGTAGATTTCTCTATCGATCTAGTTCTAGGATTTACACCGGTATCCATTAATACTTAATGCATGGATACTGCTGATATTAAGAAGGTCAAGTTTTAGTTAGATGATTTATAGGTAATGGGTTTTATTCGATCCATTACTTCTACATGGGGTTCTCCGGTCCTCTTTGTGGAAAAATGGATGTAAATATTAGGCTATATTTGGATTTATAGAAATTTAACCAATTTATGATCAATAACTGATATCCTATTCTTTTTAAATATGACTTTTTGATTAAATTTGATGATCTCGGGTATTATAAAAAATGAATTGAGATCGGGTTATCCTCAGGTGCTTGTTAGACCATCAGACATACCTCACACAACCTTTTGTTGTAGCCATGGTAAATATGAGTATTTTGTTACATAATTTAGTCTCATGAATGCCCCAAATAATTTCATGTAACTAATGAACCACTTTTTCCACCCTTATTTGCATTATTTTTTCATCATATTCATGGATGGTATCTTTTCATATTTTTAAAATCACTACAACCCTGACAAACTTCTCAATATCATGTTGAATACATTATGAGAAAGTTAATTATATACTAATATCACAATATGCCACTTTTTAATGTATAATATTTACTTCTTGGGTCACATTTTATCAAACACAGGAGTAGAATTTGACCCAAAGAAGGTGAGAGTTTCAGTTTCATGGGAACAGTCCGAGAACATATTTGAGATATGATGTAACAGCCCGAGATTTTATGAAAAATAATCTTTTTAATTTTATTAATGTCTTGCATTGTACGCTACACCAAAAGGAGATTTCACAACACGCATCCTTGACTTGCCTTGCATTACACGCAATCGCAACCTTCCTCGATAGCGTGTGTAGTACGCAATACTGAGTTTCACGAAACAACGATATGCTATTAAAATATTATTAAAACTAGCCGTTATGAATAGTAATAACCACTTTTTAAATTTTAGAAATTTTAGCTCTCAAAATGTAATTCATTTTTGGATTAGGAGTATCGAATTTAGCCTAAGGTGAAATTTTGGTACTTTTCGGATAACTTTCATATTCTGATGAATAGTGAAAATTACTAAATTATAATTAAAAACAAATTTTTTAATCGAAATAATTAATAGTGATAAATTATTAATTTGAGTGGTTTTAAAGTATATTTAGAATATATTTTTACAATTTAATACAATGATGGACATTTGATGTAATTTCACATTTAAACCAGTTATAAACAAGTGTCAATCTTTTGATAGTTATTATCTCTTAAAAACACGCTATTTGTTGTGACAGCGGTAATTAATTATAAAATTAATTCATGCAACTTATATGTTGGGAATTTTGTAAAATATAAATCATTTTTGAATTCGGAATATCAATTATAGCCTAGGGTGAAATTTTGGTACTTTTCTGAAAACTTTCAATTTTTGATGAATGTGAAACCACTAAGTGGTAGGTTAAGAACTGAATTTTGATGAATAGTAACTTTTTTACTTTTTTTAACCACGGTTAATAGTAAATAGGGTAACTAAGGGTAAATATGATATTACTATTACCCTAACACATGTCCTAATTCTATTGGATAAGTGTAATTCGACCAAAAACTACCTTATGAATATAATATGACCATTTAGGTCCACTTGGATTAGATTATGACATTTAATATTATTTTATTTAATGAATAGTTAAAATAGTTAAAATCAAAGTTTAATAACTAAAACATTTTTAATATGGGGTTATACATAAGATAAATTCGACTATAAATATTCATTAGAAATCTAAAAAGATTTCCAACATAAAGATATTTTATTTATAATTTTTAGACTTTATATAAATTAATTTATTTATGACACAACAATGATGCAGTAATTACCCTTTTAAGGAAATATTAACATAATTGATGCTATAAATGCTCAAATGAATGTAATTTGAGACTTTTTATGAATTCAACTAATTTTCTAGGTTACTATGATATATTAGTGTTGATTTAATAAACTTGGATCGAACATACAATTCTGTTATGACTTTCACAAAAATCATATATCAAATAGTGTCAAAATTGACACAAAATAGTTTTTAAATCAAATATTATATTATTAATTGTTATTTTATTCCTAAAAATATAAGGATCGTCCAAATTACTTAGATAAGGATATATATATTAATAATAAACAATTTGTGGTTCGTTTGGCATGTTATAGTAAGTGTATTAACCATATAGTGAAAGAAAACAAAAAGACACCGTAAAAGTTAAATTATTTAACTTAGAGTTAAATCTAATTGATAAGGTTAAAATAATACCCTAAACTTGTCTAAATCCTATTGGTTGATAGTATTTCGACCCATCCCCACTTTATCTTCGAAATAAGACCCTTTGGAACCGTTATAAACCGATTTTGACATTAATATAAAATAATATTTTGAGGTATTCCTAAGGTGCCCCTCTCCTCCGTTATAAAAGGACACCTCCTCCCACTCCTCCTCACACCTATTTGAGCACTCAAGCTCGGCCAAAACCTGCCAAAATCTCTTCTACACTTCCCTAGAAACATCCTAGAGGTTCTGGTATTCCTCAAAGACCAATTTTAGTGCCCTAAGAGGAGGTCTCAATGAGGCGCTTCAAAGAAGAGGTAATTACCATTACCAATTCGTTCATCTTTATTTCTTCTTCCACTTCTTCTTATTAGGTTGTTTCATTATGAAGTAATAACATAAGTATCACTCATATACTGATATGTTATTATAAGTATGAAACAACCCTATATCACCATCTTTCCATCCTACGGAAAAAGAAATCACCGCGCGTGCGTACGTACGGAATACCGTCTCCACGCCGTGGTGTAATCTATTTTCCACCACCACCTTACATGGATGGGTATAATGGTGTAAATAATAACTATACATAGTTATTACAACATCATATTGATTCTGATATATTTTATAATCCACTCCAATTCAATTCAATATTTATGGAAATGATATCATCGCTCGTGCATACGTACGGACTACCGTCTCCACGACGCGATGAGATTCATTCTCCATGTTAACCATTTAAGAATGATTATAAAGTATATATAAGAAATAATTATGAAATATATGACATTATAAATCTACTGGATTTATGTGTGTATATATATATGTATGCCATCTACTTACTTCCATTTCAAGACAATAAGGAAAGGAAAACAGTGTTCATGCGTACGTACGGACTACCGTCTCCATGAACGGTGTTTTTCATTTCATTTATCTATCTATTATATATATATATATATATACTGAATATATATGATATATAAATCATATTTTATATTCTGTAAGTAAGTAAATCATGATATAAGTAATAATAATGTCAAGAACAACAAGTCAAAACACCTACGATAAATGAAACGATTTTACCCAAAACGCTTCTTTAACATAGAATTTACAAAAGAACGGGTAATATAATGCCATAAGTGAACCATATATGATATCATAACAATGAATATGATTCTGTAATAAGTCAATGAAATTATTTAAATCATTATACAGGAGGTTCGGACACATACGAAGCAAATCGGACCTAAAGTAAGGGAAATATCACAATCTCATTTTTATCTGAGATTGTTTATTCCTAAGTATTTACTGGGGTGTATTTTATCATCCACATCCATGTTTAATCAATATGTAATATTATTTCCATCCACCTAAAATTGTTTAAATCCATTTTTACCCTTCGGTGAGTTTTTAGTAAAAGAAATGAAAGGAATCTTTTGTCATTTTTCGTACGAGGTACTTTTTGACTTTTCCGAAAAAAGTGCGAAAAATGTTTTTTTAACTTATATGGCATGAATGGCTTTTTAAAACATTATTTCCAAGAAGATTCTTTTACAAGTTTTCAAGTTTATTTTTAATCAACTTCTTTTAGTTTAAAGTTTTATGACATTTTAAGAAAGGAAAAATGTTTTTGAAGAAGAAAGGATATTTTCCTCAAGAATGGAGTTCAAGTGTTTTATCAAAATTATTTTCCATCTAAGATAATAAAGGGTTCTGTTTTTATCCCTATTATTAAAATGATTTGATTATGTTTTGAGGGATTTATTTTTATGAATTCATTTACCTTATATGATTTGTTTTATGATGTCATGATGTTTCAAGAATCCCATTTTTATTACATGGGTTACGCTATGATGTATGGTTTATGATTATGTGGCACACATAAGAAAGGATTCATTATAAGATGGGTGGGACCTATATCTCCCTCCAATGCATTGGGTAAATATTTTATATCTCATGAGATAGACATGGCTGGAACGGTAGGTTATACCGGTTCAGTGAAACAAGACTGAAACGAGGGTTACTCGATTCAGAAAGGGACTTTTTCCACTAAGATAGTCTTGGCAATGAGTCTTGAATAACAAGAAATGATTCTCTATGATAATGTGTGAATGCCACAATGTTTCATGTTTTAAGTTATGATTATTGTGATTACATTTCACTGCCATGATTTAACCCATGTTATGAAATTATGATCTCTTTTGCAGGTTAAGATTTCCAAAAGTTATGGGCTTATGTATATGGTGTGATTGATATTTCTTTTGTTTACCCTTACTGAGCATTTGAGCTCACCGTTTTATGTTTTCTTTTCGCCAGATATAAAGAAAGGTTTTAGGTAAAAAAAAGAAGATCTTTATGGGATATTTTGAAGATCTTTCACCACGATTAGAAGATTATATTCCAAGTTTCCAAAGACACTAAACTATTACGATCCTTGTGTGTGTGTGTTTTGTTATGTACTAAGTATTCCGCAAATGTAATGTAATTGTCCATATACGTTAAGCTTCGGGCCTCAACAGTTGGTATTAGAGGAAAGGTTTAGTCAACCTTTGGAATCTAGGATGCGAGAACTTTAGTGAGATCCCTAGAGATATTTATAAGGTATGTCTAGGGATGTCCCTAAGGATAAGTATACGTATAGGATACAGTCCTAGAACTATGGTAACGATCATAGAATTTAGCCTAAGATGTTAGATATCGAGGATACTCCACCTTTATTTTGATGTTTTACCTAGCATGATTTTTGCCTCTCACACTATTCTTTTTTTGGGTTTTAGAAAATGGCTGGAAACAAGATGTTTCACGATAATGGAGGATATGATGGACAATGGAATGATATTCTTCATAATGAAATGGGATTTTGAAGTCCAATCATCATTAATATGCCGAATCAGCAATATCATAATATGATCTACAAAGTAAAATTTGGTATGTTTCCTGACTCGGTTAATAAGAGAAAGATGGAGTTTCATGATGATCATAGAGAAAAGAAAGTTCAATTTCCCCTATGTAAATCATGTGGAAAGAGGCATCAAGGAGAATGTTTCAAAGGAACTGGAAGATGCTTTGGGTGTGGAAAAGAAGGACACAAAGCTAGTAAGTTCAAAGGAAAAGGACCAGTTAACACCATGGATGAGGATAATGGTATTTCTACGACATCAACAATGGTTAAATGTTTTAAATGTGGAATGTACGGGCATTATGAAAACCAATGCCCTAAGGGAAAGTCTAATGAAGATAATCAGTATGGTCGTATGGGAAGTATTTATGTTGATGATGATGAAGAGACTACAAATGATATGTGAGATGAAAGAATTTTTGAAGCTCGGTCAATGGTTTAAGAATGTAGTGGAATGATTACATGTTTATCATGTGTAATGTTGTATAAGAAATATCATGGTACTATGGAATAAAGAGACATCTAAGGATTGTTATACTGTTGTCTTTCCTTGAGTTATGAAAGTGTATGATTAATGGTACCACTATCCATGAAAGGTTATTCAGATATTTTTGGAATTTAGATGATATGCGCATAATGAAGGAATAATAAGATAATGAGGTGTTTGATTGTATTCATGAGCTCAAGACTGATATAAGGAGAAGGTTATATAATGGTTTGAGTTTATAGAATTTTTGGATTTTGGTATGTGGAAAGAGTTAACTTTTAACTGCATTCATGTTTTCACTAAGGTTCAATGGGTATTCAAGAGAATACATGATTAAGGCCTTTGAATGTTTGGAATGTGACCAACAAGACATATCTTATGATATATGGGGATTAACGACAGTATTAAATCTCTGGTAATCGTTTTCACTATATTATGAGAGTGGACTGTAGTATTATGGATAATCCTAAAGATTAGAATGGATTATGTTGGACATAAGTTAGATTAAGGATAGAATATTTTCGATATTATTGATGGGATGTTATAGTAATGTAGTTTTAGAAAAAGGACAACCTGTAGGACGGGCGACATCCCATCGCTTCGGACAACGCTGTGGGAATCGAACCCACAACCAAAGTGCGACTGGCCTTTATCGCCTACCACTGGCCTACAAGAAGTCCCTGTTTAGTATAAACTAGTTTTCTTATATTAAGAACTATGATATATGAAGTATAAGTCCATTTTAGGAACCATATATGATTAATCTCACTATAGATCGACTTATGTATATAATATTTTCTAACCTTTTGTTTGAGACATGATTTGCTAACACGAATAACAAATTCAACTTCATTTATTTAAAGTGGAAATTGTTCAAGGCACAAACAATAGTGCGACTGTACCAAAATAATGTAAGTATTTATTCTAATTCAAATTCTTCAACTTTAGGGAAACGATCTTGAAAACCAAAAAAATGTTGTCCTAGTGATCTTATATCTGATTAATCGGATGGTACCTTATATCGTCACAAATTTATGGATTTGTGATTGTTGGCTTTTCCATAGCCATGTTCTCTACCACTCTCCATCAGAACATGATGGTTAGATTTCTCTTTCATATCCATATTTTCACCTATGTGGAAACCCAGTGATTAGTTTATTTGGGTAACCGTTACGTTTCATACTTTTGTTTTTAAAGATTGGTTTTGATATTCCTTTTTACGATGTGGGTTTCTATTAAAGAAACTTTCGAATAGTAAAGCATTTATAACCCCGACGAATTTCGAGGGCGAAATTCATTTTAAGGGGGGTAGAATGTAACAGCCCGAGATTTTATGAAAAATAATCTTTTTACTTTTATTAATCTCATGCGTTGTACGCTACACCAAAAGGAGCTTTCACAACATGCATCCTTGACTTGCCTTGCATTACAAGCAATCGCAACCTTCCTCGATAGCGTGTGTAGTACGCAATACTGAGTTTCACGAAACAACGATATGCTATTAAAATATTATTAAAACTAAGCGTTATGAATAGTAATAACCACTTTTTAAATTTTAGAAATTTTAGCTCTCAAAATGGAATTCATTTTTGGATTAGGAGTATCGAATTTAGCCTAAGGTGAAATTTTGGTACTTTTCGGATAACTTTCATATTCTGATGAATAGTGAAAATTAGTAAATTATAATTAAAAACAACTTTTTTAATCGAAATAATTAATAGTGATAAATTATTAATTTTAGTGGTTTTAAAGTATATTTAGAATATATTTTTACAATTTAATACAATGTTGGACATTGGATGTAATTTCACATTTAAACCAGTTATAAACAAGTGTCAATCTTTTGATAGTTATTATCTCTTAAAAACACGCTATTTGTTGTGACAGCAGAAATTAATTATAAAATTAATTAATGCAACTTATATGTTGGGAATTTTGTAAAATAGAAATCATTTTTGAATTCAGAATATCAATTATAGCCTAGGGTGAAATTTTGGTACTTTTCTGAAAACTTTCAATTTATGATGAATAGTGAAACCACTAAGTGGTAGGTTAAAAACTGAATTTTGCATAAAACTTAATTTTACCACTTCTATGAATGGAATTTTGAAAATCCGACAGACACGGTTAATATCAAGGACTAAAATGTAGTTCAATGAGATGAAACTAATTTTTGGTGAATAGTAACTTTTTTACTTTTTTTAACACAATTAATAGTAAATAGGGTAACTAAGGGTAAATAAGATATTACTATTACCCTAACACATGTCCTAATTATATTGGATAAGTGTAATTCGACCAAAAACTACCTTATGAATATAATATGACCATTTAGGTCCACATGGATTAGATTATGACATTTAATATTATTTTATTTAATGAATAGTTAAAATGGTTAAAATCAAAGTTTAATAACTAAAACATTTTTAATATGGGTTTATACATAAGATAAATTCGACTATAAATATTCATTAGAAAGATAAAAATATTTCCTACATAAGTATATTTTATTTATAATTTTTAGACTTTAAATAAATTAATTTATTTATTACACAACGATGATGCAGTAATTACCCTTTTAAGGAAATATTAACATAATTGATGTTATAAATGCTCAAATAAATGGTATTTGAGACTTTTTATGAATTACACTAATTTTCTAGGTTACTATGATATATTAGTGTTGATTTAATCAACTTGGATAGAACATATAATTCTGGTATGACTTTCACAAAAATCATATATCAAATAGTGTCAAAATTGACACAAAATAGTTTTTAAATCAAATATTATATTATTAGTTGTTATTTTATTCCTAAAAATCTAAGGTTCGGCCAAATGACTTAGATAAGGATATATATATTAATAATAAACAATTTGGGGTTCGTTTTCCATGTTATAGTAAGTGTATTAACCATATAGTGAAAGAAAACAAAAAGACACGGTAAAAGTTTAATTATTTAACTTAGAGTTAAATCTAATTGATAAGGTTACAATAATACCCTAAACTTGTCTAAATCCTATTGGTTGATAGGATTTAGACCCATACCCACTTTATCTTCTAAATAAGACCCTTTGGAACCATTATAAACCGATTTTGACATTAATATAAAATAATATTTTGAGGTATTCCTAAGCTGCCCCTCTCCTCCCTTATAAAAGGACACATCCTCCCCCTCCTCCTCACACCAATTTGAGCACTCAAGCTCGGCCAAAACCTGCCAAAATCTCTTCTCCACTTCCCTAGCAACATCCTAGAGGTTATGGTCTTCCTCAAAGACCAATTTTAGTGCCCTAAGAGGAGGTCTCAAAGAGGCGCTTCAAAGAAGAGGTAATTACCTTTACCAATTCTTTCATCTTTATTTCTTCTTCCACTTCTTCTTCGTAGGTTGTTTCATTATGAAGTAATAACATCAGTATAACTCATATACTGATATGTTATTATAAGTATGAAACAACCCTATTTCACCATCTATCCATCCTACGGAAAAAGAAATCACCGCGCGTGCGTACGTACGAAATACCGTCTCCACGCCGTGGTGTAATCTATTTTCCACCACCACCTTACATGGATGGGTATAATGGCGTAATGAATAAGTATACATAGTTATTAAAACATCATATTGATTCTTATATATTTTATAATCCACTCCAATTCAATTCAATATTTATGGAAATGATATCATCGCTCGTGCGTACGTACGGACTACCGTCTCCACGATTCGATGAGATTCATTCTCCATGTTAACCATTTAAGAATGATTATAAAGTATATATAATAAATAATAATGAAATATATGACATTATAAAGCTACTGGATTTATGTATATATATATATGTATGTCATCTACTTACTTCCATTTCAAGACAATAAGGAAAGGAAAACAGCGTTCATGCGTACGTACGGACTACCGTCTCCATGAACGGTGTTTTTCATTTCATTTATCTATCTATTATATATATATATATACTGAATATATATGATATATAAATCATATTTTATATTCTGGAAGTAAGTAAATCATGATATAAGTAATAATAATGTCAAGATCAACAAGTCAAAACACCTACGGTAAATGAAACGATTTTACCCAAAACGCTTCTTTAACATGGAATTTACAAAAGAACGGGTAATATAATGTCATAAGTGAACCATATATGATATAATAACAATTAATATGATTCTTTAATAAGTCAATGACATTATTTAAATCATTATACAGGAGGTTCGGACACATACGAAGCAAATCAAACCTAAGGTAAGGGAAATATCACAATCTCATTTTTATCCGAGATTGTTTATTCGTAAGTATTTACTGGGGTGTATTTTATCATCCACATCCATGTTTCATCAATATGTAATATTATTTCCATCCACCTACACTTGTTTAAATCCATTTTTACCTTTCGGTGAGTTTTTAGTAAAGAAATGATAGAAATCTTTTGTCATTTTTCGTACGACGTACTTTTTGACATTTTCGACAAAAGTGCGAAGAATGTTTTTTTAACTTATATGCCATGAATGGATTTTTAAAAAATTATTTCCAAGAAGATTCTTTTACAAGTTTTCAAGTTTATTTTTAATCAACTTCTTTTATTTTAAAGTTTTATGACATGTTAAGAAAGTAAAAATGTTTTTAAAGAAGAAATCATATTTTCCTCAAGAATGGAGTTCAAGTGTTTTATCAAAATTATTTTCCATCTATGATAATAAAGGGTTCTGTTTTTATCCCTATTATTAAATTGATTTGATTATGTTTTGAGGGATTTATTTTTATGAATTCATTTACCTTATATGATTTGTTTTATAATGTCATGATGTTTCAAGAATCCCATTTTTATTACATGGGTTACGCTATGATGTATGGTTTATGATTATGTGGCACACATAAGAAAGGATTAATTATAAGATGGGTGGGACCTATATCTCCCTACAATGCATTGGGTAAAGATTTTATATCTCATGAGATAGACATGGCTGGAATGGTAGGTTATACCGGTTCAGTGAAACATGACATAAACGAGGGTTACTCGATTCAGAAAGGGACTTTGTCCACTAAGATAGTCTTGGCAATGAGTCTTGACTAACAAGAAATGATTCTCTATGATTATGTGTGAATGCCACAAAGTTTCATGTTTTAAGTTATTATTATTGTGATTACATTTCACTTCCATGATTTACCCCAAGTTATGAAATTATGATCTCTTTTGCAGGTTAAGATTTCCAAAAGTTATGTGCTTATGTATATGATGAGATTGATATTTCTTTTGTTTACCCTTACTGAGCATTTGAGCTCACCCTTTTATGTTTTCTTTTCCCCAGGATATAAAGAAAGGTTTTAGGTAAAAAAAATAAGATCTTTATGGGACATTTTGAAGATCTTTCACCACGATTAGAAGATTATATTCCGAGTTTCCAAAGACACTAAACTATTATGATCCTTGTGTGTGTGTTTTTTGTTATGTACTAAGTATTCCGCAAATGTAATGTAATTGTCCATGTATGTTAAGCTTCGGGCCTCTACATATTATTTCTCTTGGGGATGACTGGTAATTATAGGCATTTAAAATAGGACTTTTCACACCATGTAGAACCACTCAGGAGTTTTACTAAGAGGGGTGTAACATTTATATCGTCGGATGCGTGTGATTCATCCTTTTAGGTGCTGAAACAGATTCACTTTAGTGTTGATATGGATTTTTCTAGAGTTAGGATGGATTTACACTATTTACTGTGATTCATCTGGTATCAGACTATGAGCAGTTCCAATGTAGGGAGATATATTTTTAGCATAAGAGTCTTAGAATTTGAGGCCACATGAGGTGAATTACAAGACAAACAACATTGATTTAGATGTGTTTGTTTGTTCTATGCGCTATTCAAGACATTACTTACATGGAGAAAATTTTGTGGTGTACGAGGACCAAAACATCCTCAAGTAATTATTTAGATAGCGTGATTTGAATCTGAGGCAGTAATGTTTGCTAGAGTACATATATAATTTTTTACTTAGAGCTTGCCTACAGGACAATAAAAGGAATTGTAGAGACCAATGCACTAAGAATTAGGACTCGGATACAGGAGGATCAATAGACCAGTATTGACTAGAATCTTATGGATATTTTCAACAAGATACACATGGATGTGAAGAAAAGTGATGGAAAAACATTAACATCATTTCTATCTCTTACATGTACTATTCTAGATAGAGTGAGGACAAAGAAGCTATCAGATTTGGATGTCCTAGTCCTTTGTGAGATTGTGGAAGGTGACGACCCTCCTCCTAGTTGGACCTTATGTGATGATGAAATTCACCAAATTCATGGTTGCGTATGGGTTTTAGTAGACATGTGTAAGGATTTGATGAGATACATTCATGACTTAGGTTGGGCAGTGACCTCGGGAATAACCAAAAATATATTGGGATTTTTATATTCAAAATTGGTGCATTGATAGAAAAGGAGATATTGTTGGTTTTCTCATGAGATATTCCTCCTACTAGAAGGTGAATACGTTACACCAGTGACCAGATAAAGTTTACAGGAACTTCATATTTTTGATTTGAAATAGAATGATGTTGACGTATATTTTGTGACCGTATTATTAGGGTTATCATGAAGAAAAGATTCTACATGGTTTTTTACATGAAAAAACTGGTTTCTCATCTATAACATATCAAAGGGACATGTTTAGAAGATGATCTCGGGGGTTGTATATTTTTGAGATAGTAGGACTCCATGGGATCCCCATATTATTTTTTTATATAGGGAAACCCAGTTTATTTCATGGTTTTGGAAAGGGATGTAGAGGGTAGATGGTACACAGCTTATTTTGAGTACAAGATTACACCACTAGACTAATGGTTAGACTAAGAACAAGATATAGGTTCTTAAGGTCATGTTGTAATCACGAATCCTATATTTTGGGGGCTTTTATGGGAAGAACATACACCTAGCTAAATTTACATATCACAATAGCTTAAAGGATACAATTATTATGAATCCTTACAAGGCATTGTATAGTAGACCATGGAAATCATGCCAATTCTAGTAGATGTGGGAGAGGAAACTATGTGGGATATAATCTCATACCAGAGACTAAAGAGTATGATTAGTAGAATTGGAAACAGATTGAAACATGAGATTCTCAAATAAAATATTACACCAATCGTCATTAAAGCACACTATATTTTAAAGTCTGGGATTTGGTCTTTTTGTGTTCCTCACTAAGTCTAGGACATAGGATGATCAAGAGATAGGGAAGACATTTACCATGACATTCTAGGACATTCTATATTTTGGAGAGAGTCTAACTGGTGGCTTATATGTTTTATTTACCCTAGAGGTACCAAGGAATGTATCAAGTCTTCCATGTATCTTAGATGCACCATTATCATTCAGACCCATATCATAGTTCGCTACCCCATGAAGTTGAGTTTCAGGTAGATGCAAACTTTGAGGATCACCCTAGTAATATTGTGGATCGTAGCATGATGGTTCCCTGGGGATGGTCATTTCATCTAGTACCAGTGCTTTGGTATCACATATGTGTACTGATCAAGGACAGGGAGTTGGAGGATGATCTATAAGAAAATATTTCTAGAGCTATTCATAGATTATGCTTCTACACCCTTGGAAGTAAAATTCAGGGACTAATTTATTTAAGGGTAAATTTTAACGAACCTGGTTCTTTCTTATAGTAAATGTACTTTATATTTAATTTTAAATTATTATTTAAATCTAATGTGAATACCCTTTTAGGTCACAAGTGTTTTGGGTGTGTCTGGGTCCTGTTCAAAGTCAGAACCCATATTTTTTGAAAATTAATGAAGAGCCCACAGTTATTAAAAACCATACATGTGAGGCTACAATGATACTCCTAACAATCCAAGGATAGATAGTGGGGTGCTACCGGTCACACAGTTTTGGGAATCCATGATAATAGAGGCTCATTCCTGTATGGTAGTTCTGAAATTTTTCATAGTTCACTGAGACATGGTTTACTCATAGTTACTAAAATCTTCAATGAAAATAATGTGACATGAACATCTATATAGTAGTTGGTGTAGGGTTGGCACAAGGATTGTTCAAATATGTGTAAAAACTATGCATCCCATGTTTATTTGTGAAATTAACTTTTTTCATATGTTAAATCTTATAACATAAACCTATTAATCATTTCTCCTACCATACAGTAACCCCACCATTTTAGAGCCCCTCATGAATCCTAATCTAGGAAATGAGAGTCTGACTCCATCCAAGATCAGAATCAAGAACTATTTGAAGTATCATTTCTTTCATAGTAGTATATACATTCTTTTCATTTCGTTATTTATTTTGTTTTCTATCAACTGCGTTATTTATGTGCAATCTAATTTTTAATATTTCTATGTTCTATTTCAGTTCTTCATTTTCTCCCGAGATGAGGTGAATCTTGATGTGATACTGGATGAGCACCATACTATAGACCTAAAGAAGGAATTCACATGTGTTTCTCTAAAATTCAAGGTTGTTATATATTTTTTATTATGAAATGAACCCATTTTTTAGAGATAATCCCTTGAAATGAAGATTAATCCATGATTAAAATTGATAACTATGACATAAATAATTGATGAGACCCATTGATAATTGATTACAGTTTATGGACATTGAATTGGAACAACCCATCATGTATGTTGTATAATTGAATGGACAACAATAGGATCCATATGAATTGGTTCACCCTTGAGGTGTGACATTTACCCTTACTACGAGATTTCAGTTAATGAATTGAATGGTAATTTTAGTTGTAACATGAATTTATTAAATAATGGGAATGGATGACCATGTCCCTCATCTCTGGAAATGTAATGTATTATCTAATAATTATTTTCCCTTGTAATTAAATGATCAAATGAGGATATCCAAAGGCTTGCCTTATAAGTATAGTCATTTATTGATACACCTTTTGAGGTGAGGTATATATGAATTGGGCATGGTGTTGACTATGAAATATTTAAATTATACTAAATTCATGTTTTTTATATTCCTTTGGTGACACATGGGTTCATATATGATTAGAATAGACTGATTTATTAGGACAAAACCTTTCTTGTTCCTGAGTGACACTTAGACTCCCTAGTGGATTTCCATGGATGTATACATTGGGGGAAAAATATTATATCCCCAAGTGATAATTAGACTCCCTGGTGGACTGGAATGGATGGAATCAGAGGGAAGTTGATCATACATATCTTGGGTTATACATTGAATCCATTGGTGGACCACCAAGAACTAAATTGAGCAGAAATGATGTTATACCATACCAAGAGAAATACCAGGATTCCCATCAGTAATTCATAGTACAATATTCTAAGGGGATTGGTTATTGTATTCCTGGAGATGTACCAAGATTCCAGATGAGTAATTCCAAGGATTATATGAGGATATAAATATATTATTTAATGAAATTATTTATATGACATGAATTTCATGCCAAAGCATATTCTAGGATCCAGTTCGTGAGTTAAATATTATATATGTCTAATGAATGAATCTATTGATCAAATATATTGGGGAACATTTTAATTATTGATAGGACTCAAGAAATATTTACTAAATGAGGGTAAATGATTAAATGAACTTAATTATTAAATGAGATAAGACTAACTATATATTCAGAATGATTCTGGAAAATCTCAAAGCATGTGTCCAAGTAAATTTATAAGTTTTGTACTTTCAATGCATCCATTAAATATTATAATACAACCTACACATTTCTATTGTTATATATAATAACTAACTAGTTAGTATTATATTGTTTGGTTTATGGCTGCTGGGACTGTATCTCACACCCTATTTGGGCCATCGAAGGGCACCCTGACAAACTATATGATCGTAGGTATAGATAATGGCACACACCATCTCATAATTTCATTATTTTTTCATAGTGGTAGGGGAACATAGGATCTAAATGTGTCTCATTATTAAAGATGGATAGTTTTTTACTTTTTAGTATTTTTCTAACATGTATTATACCATTGTATTGATACCTATTTTGGATCCTTTTTAGAAAAATGAAATCTATCATCATCATCTCTATATGAGATTCCATCTGGTATTGTTTATCCATTTCTACCCTTTCTCTATGTTCTTATTGATTTACTACTTCCTCTACCTTTTTTTATTAATTGTTCTACACCTTGGTGATGAGGACATAGTCTCCCCACAAGCACGCCCAAGGCCTTTGCTCTATGTCGGTAGCCTCGATAATTTGGGTAGATGCACACGAGGCCATGTGGATAACTGAGCCCAAGGATACTTTTTAGTTGCATCTAGGTATAGGATGCTATAGGCATCAATTTATTTCCCATTGAAATATACCACTCTGGAGTTTATGTGTATTTGGTTTAGGTAGGTAGTCATTCTTCTCCAATATTTCTTTAAACTTAACTACTTTAGTGGTTTCATTTTCTTCCAATGAAAGAGATAGATACAAAGGCACTGATTCATCAACATTAAAGATGTGGGAGTCTCATTTTATTTCATATTCACTCCAAAATTAATCCAAATAATGATGATATATCAAATGGACATCAATGAAAAAATATTATTCATTAATCTCTTATAGAAATGGTTAAAAAAGGTCGAATAGATGTTAAAGTAATTCTTTTTTGGCCACCTCAACTTCTTTGATTTAGTAAATTCTTAGAAGAATCTCTTCCACCACTTCTTCTGGTTTTTTTATCCAATTACCTCTCGTGATATATTTTATCTGTTTTACTATTCATCTTTTATATCTTCTCATCATTCCATTTCAATTATTCTTGTATTTAGATTACTATCATCGTTTCATTATATTGTTCAATTATAATGTATTTAGAAGAGATAGAGAAAAATAGGATGTCTCAATATTTGTATCATCCATTTATTGATATATTTTTCAGATGTAATATTAGAGTTTATTTAATTCTATGGAAATTCATTCCACTGATGTTTATTTATGGTTATATTTAAGGTCCTATATGAGCTCAATAACTTCCTCCACACACAAAATTTGGCTTCGAGCTCCCCGAGTCAATTTAGAATACAAAGAAACACAATATTCCTCAGAACAGGGTGAGAATGACAATTTTAATATTACAAAAATGGAAACTATTTAAGAAATTCAAAAAAAGAGTGTTTATATGATCTCAAGGACCATTGTAATTGCAACCATGTTTTTATGTGCATCGATATTAATTTGGTTAAAATGATACAATATATTTATACTGCCACATAGTTACCAGACATCTTGCATGGGATGATTTATAGTCAGTCTCACACTACACATAATTCACTATAATTTATTTTTTTTTGCTTTTAATATTTTAGAAAAAAACAATGAATATATTTGAATGTGAATTAAAAACAAAAAAAACATGTAGAAGTATTAAAATAGAATTAAAACATGTAATATAATAAAGTAAATTCACCTACGGTATTGATCCATATAAAACATTAATTTTCTTTTTTTATTTATACATGTTATACACACTCCATCATGTGTGTGGGTTTCTTTTTCTACCCTATTTTCTGAATATACAGTTCCACATACAATTTCCTAGTACACCATATATCCACCTCCTAAATAAAGGGAGAATGGTTGTAGAATATAATGAAAAACATTATATAATACCATTGATGAATACACTAACCAAAAATCATCCTCTGATTAACCAAAAGTAGATATTAAACATGGAATTGGGTTCAACACTGGATTACTCCCAATGGATATTCCTCTGGTTAGTTACTCATCCTCTTAAGTACAAAATATCATGGTGGAGAAAGTTTGTATGATATATATAGAGATAAATGATAGAAACTTTTTAAAAGAATAATAAATGTTACATTAAAATTAAATTAAACTAAAATTTCATCATAATACTACAGTAATAGTAGTCTCCTCTTGGGTTTCTAGGTCAATTGTCTGATCCCCCTCAGAGAATCCTTGTCTCTGTATTTATGGGAATAATAAATAAAAGGTTCGAACTTTTTAATATCAAATTATTTTCTTCTAATATTTCAATTTTTGTCTTTTTGAATCATTCTAAGTCTTATTTTTTTTTATTACAAGTGAAGATAACATTTAAATTTTTACATCGAATAGATTGAAAATGTATTTGACTTGCCAATATTTCTATATCATCAACATTATCAATATTTAGATTCAATATCCTTTCATAATTTTAGTTAAATTACACATTAATCATGGAATAAAAAATGGAACTTCTATTGATTTTATTTGAACACACTTGAATGAAGGCAACCCAACATAAAATCTAACAAAAATGAGTTAACCTTATCTTTTCTGTCTCTAATTTCAAAATAGATTAATAATTTTTTCAAAAGTCATAGGTATAGTTTTTATTCATTTTATTGTTCATGAATTCACATCAACCATGGAATGAAACATGGGTTATAATCCTTTTCAAAATTCTTACTGCAGGCATCCAAGCATGCAGTGGAGAAATAGATTTGAGCTTAAGTGGTCATAGTTTCAAAAATGGAGTTCTTCTGTGGGTTTCCAAGCGGATATACAAGGTGACAGAAGTAGGGAGCTAGAAGAGGCTTCAAATTTGAGGAATGTTTGATGGAATTATACTGACATAAGTATGTATAGGGATATAAGATCTTGGTAATCTAAGTAGCCAAATGGTGGTAGTTCTAGTGGTGGAACATAGTTAAATAAAAGTAAAAAATAACATAATATAGAAGAATGACAATATTATGAGGTTAATGAAATCATAATGGAGTCATAGAGCTTGGAGGTAATTGATTTTTGTAGTATAAAGTGAGACTAAGTACTAGATATATGAGTCTGGCCATGGTGTTGACCATTTTTTACCAAAAACATAGCAAAATTTTCATCAAAAAAAAATTCCAAAATTAAATTAAAATTTAACATTCTTATTCTATTTTACCTAAATTAAATCTTCAAATATAATTCACCCACATTTCTATAAAAAATTAATTATTTAGAAAAATAATCAAAAACTATTAAAACATATTATATAAATGTTATAATTTTCACATAAAAAATAGTGGAATCAAATACCACCATACTTGAACTCATTCTTAACCTCAATTGTTGAATCAAAATATAAATTATAAAGGAATGCAATTCTTACCAATATTAAAACTTTAATTTTGTAACATCAAACAATTTTCAATGATCTAAGGATCAGTAGATGGAATATTAATTGTAAAACAAAATTGATGAAATGAAAGCATGATGATATCAGTTAAGGTTAAAAACTCCCAATAAATGACACTATGTTTTGAAATAAATATATCTGGGGGTGAATCAGTATGTAACCAAGTGGTAGAGGCTCCGACATGGAAAACAAAAGACCTTGGATCAAATCCCAGAAGGGGGTGAATTATTGAGTTATTGTAGTAGGTGTTGTAGCAGTTACTGTTGTAATATTGTATATGTTGTGGAACTATAGTAGTGTTTGTACTATAACAGGTACTATATCAGTTTGGGTACTATAGAATTATTATTCATCGAGGGGCTCTTTGGTCCAAAGAATTTCCTTTTAATCCTTGTATTCAGTTCACTTAGTCTTGGCCCTTCAGGCTATGTAATGGGTGTCCCTCTACCACGAAAATAAAAGAGGTCTTTGATTTAATAATAAAATGAGGCTTTGGCCCCCACATTTAAAAAACATTCAACTACCTTGGGGTATGGAAAAAAACATATTATTTTCCTATGTCATATAATAGTACTGGAAACCATGGTTTTTTTAGAAAGAAGTACTATAAATCCAATTTAAATGGGTGAGATAATTGTTCGATATATTTTCTTTTATATGAAAATGAGAAAAACATGAAATTTATATGAAAAAAAATTGATCTGGTTAGGTATTTTTTTCCCATAGGTAATGTTATCACAATATCTAAAAAATGATTTTTTTCCTTGTTAGTTGATAAATTATAGGTTTCATGGTCACTTACTTTCATCACCAATGATTGAATGGTTACAGGTATACTTGTCCCAAAAATTCTTTTTTAGGTCTACTAACATTCCAATGTATGAAAGATATAGAGAGTCACCCTCAACTAACTTAGGAAATACCTAATTTTGTATTGTAATTCCCATGAATACTAGGTTGAACCATTCCAAATTCCTCACATTTCATCATTCACTAAACACTCACTACATATCCTCATGATATTTAGTTTCTATGATATATGAATAAAGATGTGGAGATAATATATCCTTTACATTGGAAATAAAAAAAACTGCAGAATCAATTCAAACAGATTCACATTGAAGATTAATTATGTAAAAATTTATTTAAACAAATTTACAATAAAAACAATGTTTTAATTAAAATCGTGGAGACTCATGCATTAAATTTGGATCTCTATGCATTCCCAAATCACTATAATTTTCTACCCAAATACTATATAAAAAATAAATATTAGAAAGGAATATGACATATAAATAGTAAAACATAATAGAAGAATGTAGTAGAAATATAGAGAAGATGATTGATATTCTCCAGCCAAGTACTCCTTGATCCGTTACTCTATTTCAATGTGTGTGTTACATAATAAATTATTTTACCCTTTATAAGCATAAAATTTATTCATTGGAGTCTATAAATATTATCATTCATATCGTAATTTATAGAAAAACATCATAAAATCCATTCTAAATTCTTCAAAAGATCTTTAAAATCCTTATGATCTGAAGATTCAAAAATATTAATCCAACATGGAATAAAATCTCATGTTATATTCTTTAGAGAATTTCAATTCATACATGCATGCAGTGCACATGTATAGATCACACTTATCATGGATGCATGTCTTTATTGATATTATTTATGGGCTTACATTCATGTGAAACTAATTCTTGGCCTTCATATTAACTGAGAACATCATTGTTGTGACATTTTTTCAATATTATTTTTATACTAATTTGTGATAGTTATTATGAACACAATATTTCTTTATTTCAAGATCTTAAAATGTCTTCCTTCAGGTCCCATCATTTTTTAAAAGTGATTATCTATCATTGTTTATTATTAAAATCAGTTATGTATTTAATCATTATTTTATTCCACTTGGTTTTTGATATATCTTATACTTGATTTGTCACATATTTTTTCATTCATTGTGACCTAGCTTTGATTCGGGATTCTAAATCCTCAAACATAACATGTTTTGGTTATGTAACTACAAAAAACTTTTTTGAATGTCACAAACATATTTATTGAGAATATGAAGAACTCCATCTCCAAATTCAATATTAATTTATGAAGGATAGGTGAATGATGGAATGCAGTGGTATGGTCAGACTAAAGCATTGAGTGGTGGTAGGAGGATTGGAAGTATCATATCCTGGAATGGTAATGGTGGATCCAACGACAAAAGTTTATCAACATAATCAGGCCCAAATGAATGAAAATGGAGGACTATGGAAAGACTGATCGTATAGGATAATATATAGAAGATAATCATTCTAGGAACCATTAGAATCCTGATGGTTGAAAATTTTGATAATGGAAGATGATGGCAGTAGAAAGCTCATTAGGAGTAAGGTCAAAATATAGAAACTAGAAGAAGAAACCCCTCCTTGTAGAGACTTCATACTCTTCAATGAACCATATATAGTTCATATTACAATCTTCCACATGACATCCATAGAGATTATGAGACACATTAGGGTCCTTTTATGGTGAGATCCAGATTTGATTATAGTGCCCATAGTGATTCTGGTCAATTTTTTTGGCGATCTAGCGAGCTTCGATGGTGGGAATCAATGGTGGATTGTATATAAGTGGGGAGTCACATGTCTAAGCTTGAGATCACATATTTATGTTAAATGATAAATAAATTCTTATGGAAGGAGCCACACATCAAATTTTTTCTCATGAGTCCAAACCCTTATCTTATTCAATGGTACTTATTCAAATCTAAATTCTGCTATCAGGATGGTCACCCACGTACACTTGCACACTCCCCTTGATAGACCCTTACTGACCCATATAGGGAAAGTCATCCTTGACCCACCCTATACATTCCCCACATATGAGATTCTTGTCCTGGTTATCCCTTGAATACTGCTTCAGTCTTACCTTTATTATTCCCTTTGGATGTCTAGAAAATAACTACAATTGTTTCATGAGAAAAAAAATTAACCCTTATTAAAAATTCAATACATTAAATTTAATTTGAAATTTTTTTTTTCAATTATGAAAAATTAATATTTAGAATCAATAGTTCCCATAAAATCATAATTAAATTAATATATGGTAATTAATCATAAAAAATATATAAATTTTCATGTTATATTTTACATGAAATATTATGGGCATTAAGTGGTTAGCTTGAGATAAAATTTGAATTGAAAATGAAATTAAAAGAGTAAAAAATGGAAAATTAATAGGTTCTCTAATGAAGAACATTTTGAAAGTTCCATCATTAGTCCAAATTTTTTTGAGAAAATTATGAATCAACAAATACCTAGATTCATAGGAAAAATCTTAGTCAGTTATAATGAATATCCATAAAAAATAGTGATTGATCCTAAGAATATATAAATGAAAGATGTTGGTTCTGGAATTGTTAGTAGGACACCAGTTTCATGGATAAATATCTATATAATTAAAGGAAATGTGAGAGCTAGAAACAATCATCATTCCTCAAAAAATAAAAATAACCAAGTAAATATATGAATGTTTGGGGAATTTGAAGGAATGAAGGGAATAATATTTTATCCACGTTTAAAGTGTCTATTTTTTTTTTGATTTCATGGCCACACCATATCCATTAATTAATAGGTAAGGATCTATATAATGGGAAAACACCGTGATGTCGACAAAGAATAATGAAATCAAATATTTCACCACAAAGAATAAATACTTTATTATGACATTGTTTTCATTAATATAATGTTGATTATAAAGCTATAGACTGTAAGCAGAGAAGATGTGGTTATTGGAATCATACAAGAAAATTATAATTGAATGAAAGGAGACATAAAACTATTGTATTTAATAATAAGTTACCATATTAGTAAAAATATTTGAGTATGAATAATCCACCATTGCTAAAAATAATGTTGAGAGGATAACTTCTACCTCAAATAAACTATGCATCTCTAATAAAGGAAAAAATAAGAGAGAAGGATAACATAACATAAATTTCTCTAAAGGATATGAAAAAATTAGATTTTGTATCGTTTATAGTGGTTGTTGAAATAATATTACTATTATAATTGTGAAGGAAAGAGTGTATGGAAGGGTGTGTTTTTAAAATTATGGAGAATTTAATATCAATGGAAGTGAAAATACTAGGATAGAATAATATGAGATGTTGAGACTAGAAGTTATTTTGAGTGTGAGTAAAATTTGTGACGTTGGTCTTAAGGTTTAATTTAACCAAAATGTGTGCATAATCAATGTAGAAATTGGGAACATATATATGAAATTACTGATGAAGAAAATAAAGGGCATCCAATATCACTGATTTGTAACATGATGATGTTTTTGGGCCAATGAAATACCCAAGAACCCATGGAGAAAAGTATTTTATCCTCTTTGTGGATGAAAATTGAATAATGAATGTTTTTATATTTATACATATAATAATATAATCCATTGAGTGTATGAAGAGGTATCAATGGAGAGCCAAAAATTAGACTAGGCATGCAATAATGATATTGAGATCTAATAATGAATATGAATACACATCCATTGAGTTCGAAAACAACCGTGAGAAACATGACATTATACACATTGTATCTTAAGTAATATCATCATAACATAATAGAGTCATTGAAATTGGAATATCATAACACTACTAGAAGGAGGCATTTTACGTTATGATGTGTACCCAAAACTATTTGCTTCTTATCCCAAGGGAGGATAGTACATGATATGAAATGTTCCTTGGATGGAAGATCTCAGTAAAATATTTTTTTTATGGAAGAAGAAGCTATATTTAAAAAAATAAGAATACAAGAGAAAGTATGGAAATATAATGGAATAAGATGTGTTTTTAGGACACTCAATGAAGAGTAAAACCAATTCATTATTTAAAAATGTATGAATAAAATTTTAAACATTAATGATGTCAAATTCATTATAGAGTAGTATGTGAATAATTTTAAAAGTTTAAACATGGATAAACTATAAGGTGAATATGATTAATTTTATGCAATTATTGAAGTTTTAAAAAGGTCTCTTAATGATGAGGACTTTTAGGATGAATTGGAATAGGTGTCAATTGATGAAAAAAAATCATATTTCACATGAGGGGACATATAAGTGAGTGGGAGTTGGTCCATCCAATATAACTTAAGATACAACTACTCCGAACTAGACATTAAAGATGAAGAATATAGAATATGATCCTCTAATGTTAATGGTTGAACCAACATCATTTGAAGAATCAGTGAAGGATGAATCATGGGTTAGATCTATGAATATGGAATTAGATAAAATATATAAAAACATAAAAATATGTGAAGAATCTTGAACATACAAATGTGATCAAAATGAAGTGGATACTCAAAAATTATTTTGACTAATATGGAAATGATATCTAAAATAAGGTATTAATATTATGTAAAGGCTATCTATAGTTTCAATCCATCAATTTTGAAAAAAATATACAACAGTGGCTCATCCCGAGTTTATCTATATCTGTATGGTGATAGTGATTCAAATAGGTTTTAAAATTTATCAAATGGATGTTAAAACATCATTTTTGAATGGTGTGATTAAAAATGAGTTTATATATAATAGCTAGTTGGATTCCTGGTTTAAATGATGAAACTATGGTGCATAGGTAAAAGTAGTACATGTATGGTGTCAAATAGGCACCAAGAGCATGGTATACATTGTTGGATTCATATTTAAAGAAGATTGAATATAAAATGGTTGGTTTATATTATAATATTTATGTGAAATTATCCATGTATAAAAAATTCATGGTTTTGTTCTATGTATATTTCTTCATTTCCAGGGGATGTTGGCAAAAATATATGAATGAGTTTTCTAATATGATGTGTCCTGAATTTGAAATATCTTTGATTTGAATTTTTTTTATAGGAATACATTTGGTTCAACAAGTGGAATAAAAATGTATGTTATAAGATAATTATTTTTGTGAATCGTTGAATGAATATTAAAAAAATAATTACAAGCCAATGTCATCGTTGATTATGGTTATAAATATACTTGGGAAGTGTAAGGATGAAAAATATATGGATCACACCTTATATTGGAGGATAGATTGAAGAATAATAAATTTCACTGTAACACCACCAAATAATGTTTTCTTTATCTTTTTCGGTAGATAGTTTCCAAATTAATTTTAAATATGATCATCTCATACATGTTAAAAGAATCATAAGATACCCCTAAGGTACTATCATTTCCGGATTCTACTTTGATATAGGAAAAGATTATGATTTAACTATATTTTAAGAAACATACTCAGTTGGGGATGTGGTGGACCATAAATCCATATGTGGTTGTTGTCACGACCCGTCCTCGGGGCCCGTGCCGTGACTACCCCAAGCCCGCCTTCCATAGGCCAGGGGCTGGCGACTAGCCCCAAAGGCGTAAATCCTGATAACTGGGAAGGCATTGCCTTTATAAAAGTAACAAAACACCCCAGAGTACAAGCAGAAGTAACCACTAAGTAAACTGAGTACAACAGAAGTGTTGAAAGTAAAAGGGGCTGGAAATACAAGCCCAACTGTTAAGTACAAGAAACAGACAAAATGGCAGGAATGTGTCAAGCTTCTCCTGGATCATCCTCTGGAGTCCCTACCTGAAGGGTAGGTACAGATGGCCACCTCAGCTCCGGGTACCGTCTCGTCATAACGTCCACCTCCGGGTACCGTCTCGTTTTCACGTCCACCTCCGGGTATCATCTCGTCGTGAGGTCCACCTCCGGGTGTCATCTCGTCGTGAGGTCCACCTCCGGGTATCATCTCGTCTTGAGGTCCACCTCCGGGAACCGTCTCGCTTAGTGAGCCTTAGCCTCGACCAGCGCTGTCCGTCATCTGCAACCAACACAATGATGTGCGGGCATAGCCCGTGCAGGGCTGAGTATAAGCTACTCAGTAGGGACCCCGAGATGCGCAAAGGTCTCCTGAAATCCAAAAAGGATCAACCACAGATGAATGATGCAATCACGTAGTAACATCTGACACAACTTAGGTATATGCCCATACATATACCTAAGTCATCCATTCACATTCGGCTCCAACATCCGAGCCCAAGCACAACCCAGCCCACACAGGAAAGCAAACGTATACCCACACAGGATAGCACAACACAATCCACAAAGGAGAGTAAACAGTAAATCCACATAGGATAGTTCAACACAATCCACGAAGGAGAGTAAACAGTAAATCCACACAGGAAAACTCAACAGATAATTCTCATAGGTATATGCCCATATATATACCGAAATTATCAGTCAAACCATCTCAATCAAGAGGAAATACAAGGATCAATGACTCAGCTCAAACCAGGATTTTCATTATCGAAACCGTAACTGCTGAAGAGCCCCGTCTCGGAAGTGTATAGTGCTCCTGTCACGACTCCGAGGTACTGCTCACTAACCAAAGACTACTGAGTTACTCCTCCTGTCGAGTACCGCGGGTCTGCTACCAACTACCGGGCGCTCCGTCCGCTGAGGGTCTACTGCCAAATACCGGGCGCTCACCCAAATAACCTGCACAGGTACTCCTCCAGTCGAGTACTGCGGGTCTGCGGCCAACTACCAGGCGCTACGTCCATCGTGGGTCTGCCGCTGAATACCGGGTGCTCTGTCCACTGGGCTAGTCGACTCACTCCATGTCGAGTCAGTCGAGTAGTCTTCAGGTCTCAGCCGACTACACGGTCTTCGTACTCCGTACGCTCTTCTCCAGTATCGCGGGTCTGCCGCTACAACCAAGCGCACCACCTCTATCGAGTACCGCGGGTCTGCCGCTACAACCGAGCACTCCACCGCCAAGGATATGCTGCTACAACCAAGCGCTCCACCGCCAAGGGCATGCTGTTACAACCAAGCGCTCCACCGCCAAGGGTATGCTGCTATAACCAAGCGCTCCACCGCCAAGGGTATGCTGCTACAACCAAGTGCTCCTCTGCCGAGGATCTGCTGCTACTCCGCTAGCTCGTCACTGGGAGGGTCCGCTCCACGAGCTACAGGTTGATACTCCAAGTATCACTAAGTCCCACTAAGAAGTATCTCAAAGGACCTCCTCATCATAGGGGTCTCAACGCAACAGACGACACGTCAAACAGAGGTCATGTCTGAAAGATATCACCTTTTCCGTTCCAGGGGCCCGGTTGGATTTCTGGTACGATCCAACCCGGCCAAAATCCAACTGCGTCCAAAACTCGGGCGGAGTATGCCAAAAGTTCCGTATCGTCAAGAGGAACTCAATGCAACAGACGGCGCGTCAATCAGACGCCTAGTCTGGAAGTTATTAGCCTTTTTGTCCCAGGGGCCCAGTCGGTTTCGGGAGCGAACCAATGCCGGCCATTAATCAACTGTACCCCGAACTCTCATAGGGTATACTCATAGGGACCGTTTCCCAACGAGATCACCAGCACCACCGACGGTTCGTCAAACGGAGGCTCGTAGCTCAAGTTACGTGCATTTGACCGAAAGTGGTCCGAAAAACGGGGGGTTCCGGGTCTGGGCCGACCCGGCCCGACCCCCCTGGTCGACCCGACCTGGGTCCGACCCAGTTGGCCCGGCCCGGTCCGACCCGGTTGGCCCGGTCTGACCTGGTTGGCCCGGTCCGAACCGGTTGGCCCGGCCAGGGCCGGTCCGGCTCGGCTCGGCCGAGCGGCTGAGCGGCCGACGCAGGGGGAGCCGCCGCCCTGCGTGACACCCCTGCGGCACCCGCGGGGTGTCGGCCAGATAGCCAGACGCGCCGCGTGACAACCCCGCGGCACCCGCGGGGTGCCGCCCTGGACACCCGGGTGGGCCGCGTGACAACCCCGCGGCACCCGCGGGGTGCGGCCCTGGACACCCGGGGTGCGCCGCGTGACAACCCCGCGGCACCCGTGGGGTGCCGCCCTGGACTCCCGGGGGCGCCGCGTGACAACCCCGCGGCACCCGCGGGGTGCCGCCCTGGACACCCGGGGGCTCCGCGTGACAACCCCGCGGCACCCGCGGGGTGCTGCCCTGGACACCCGGGGGCGCCGCGTGACAACCCCGCGGCACCCGCGGGGTGCCGCCCTGAACACCCGGGGGCGCCGGACCAGCGCGACCGCGGGTCCATGGGCGTCACCGCCTCCGGCCGCCGGCACCGCCGCGCCGGCGACCCGCTCCGCCGCCCGCTTCCGCGGGCTGCCAGAGTCGCTCTGGTGGCCCGTTTTCCTTCCTGTCTGCGCCGTTGCTCCTCCCGGGACTCGTCCTTCACTGCGGAAACATCAAAAATCCATTGCGGCACATTCCGTCGTCGCCTATCAAATCCGCACAAAACGAAGAACGACGGAGGGTCGTCGGGCCGTGTTCGTTTGGGCAGCACCCTCCACGTTAGAGATAATCAACGAGAGAAAATAAAATGTTCAACACATGAACCATCAATTTTAAAAAAATAAAATTGTTTCTTTGATTCCGGTTCTTTGATTTTTAAAGAATGTTCATGGGAATATACGGAGGGTTATTTCCAAAATATAAAATCCCTACCTCACTGGATGTCGCGCATGAGCGTTCTTCGCGGAATTTTCTCATCGTGGAAGGTGGAGATCGTCGCGTCGTCGTGGAAGGGCGTCGCATCGTCGCGGAACACGACGTTGAGTCGGCGAACTCAACGCACCCTGAAAAAACAGATTTAATTTAATTAATTAAATCCGTGTTTTGGTTAAGAACCACGAAGGAGATAAAAAGGAAGGTCTGAGACTCTTACCTCAAGCAGCCGATCGAAGATCCGTCGCGGAGGAAGAGACTTCACAGAAGAACGTTGTCGGCGTTACGGATCACGGCATCGCGTCGTCGATTTCCGGGTTCAGCGTTCTTCACGTTCTTCACGTTCTTCACATTCTTCGCGTTCTTCGTGTTCTTCGCGTTCTTCGCAAAGGAGGCTGAAGGTTCAAGGATCCTCTCTCAACGAGTAATCCTCCAAAAGAAATTGGTTGGTCTTATTTTATTATTATGCCAACACAGGAAAAGGGGTAAGTAACGACCCATCAATTCATTGAATTAATTCAACGAAAGAAACAACTCATTTAATTTACGAAATAAACCGCCCAATTAAATGGTCTGTTAAGAATTTAGAAAACGTGTTAGTTGACATTCAAAATTATGGGTTTTCGCGGGTGCGTTACTTAGCGGAAAGAAACGGCGGGGCTCGTGCGGGCCCCACCTCACAAATATCCTACCGAGGGGGTAGGATATTTTCTGGATAGCATCCTATCCGAATCAACTCAGTTTAAGCCGCTTTTAAGTGGCTTCAAGTGGCTTCCAAGTGGCTTAAGTGAAATTAAATAAAGTTGTCGAAAAAATTATTTTATTTCTTAACTTTAAGCCCGAAAATTAAAAACCACACTCGAGAAAACGGAAATCCGGAAGAGGCTTTTCTAAGTGAATACCGGCGCTGCGATTTCATCGGTGCCCTCAGAATTCGATTCTGGGCACCGGTTCAAATGTTTGAAAAACTCTCTCATCGGTTCACTGAACGTACCCGAGCCAAATTTCAGAAAATGATTCCAGGCACACCGGGCCTCGGCATCAGGCGCCGTCAGAAACTGCGTTCTTGTAAAATTCCAAAGAGAATTAAGAAAAAAAATTTCCTTGAAATTTACGGGTCTTTACATTACTCCCACCACAGAGATTTACGTCCCCATAAAGCTTCAACACAAATTAGGGATACAAAGGCGGTACTGAGGACGCATCTGAGCCTCCCGCTCCCATATGCTCCCTGGAGGTTCCCGTGCTGCCATCTGATGCGCACAAGAGGAATCGATTCGTCCACGTAGGACCCGCTCCTGTCGATCCTCTATCCCCACCGGGACCTCCGTAAAAGTCGCCCTATCATCCACGTCTAGCTCCCCATGGTCAAAGATGTGCGTCGGGTCGTGCACGTATCTTCTCAGCTGAGATACGTGGAAGACGTCATGCACCCAGTGCAACTGAGGTGGCAGATCCAGGAGATAAGACACCTCGCCAATCCTGCTGAGGACCTGGAAAGGCCCGATGAAGAGTGGAGACAACTTGCCGCCTCGGCCAAATCTTTGAAAACCACGTCGAGGTGAGACCCACAAGAAGACGTGGTCGTCATCCTAGAACTCTAGTGGTCTCCTCCTCCTATCAGCATAAGGCTTCTTCCGGCTCTGAGTTGTACTCATCCGCCAATGGATGACCTGGACCATCTCAGGTCCCACAGGAGCTGCAAGATTTCTTCTTTGCCGATAAGAGAAATATGGTCCCATCCCTTGGATGAAACACATTCTTTTCCCTAATACAGTCAATCCCTACATGGATGGTACTAATCCATACCAAGGATGACGTCGTCAGGCCTCGACGCTACTACCAAGAGATCCAACCGTTACTCTCGCCTCAAGGGTTGAGTCACACTGTCGGCATCAGTGTGTGGTAACTGGGTCTCCTTCAGTAGATGTACCACAAGTGAGGGTCAAGTCAACAGTCTAAACCAGAACCTCTTAGTAACAACGAAAAAGCGGATAGGAAGGAAAACATCACAAAGGTAAGCGTCTTTTATTATTGCAGCTCGTATTACAAGGATGCTACAAAACAGCAACAAGGAACTAGAAGTACAAAAGACGTATCCACTAGTTCCGCTCCTATCCAACTGCTCCCAGAGCTCCACGATCGAAGGCCTCAGGTGCCTGAAGCTGAGATCTCCCATGTCCATCAACTCCCTGCGGTCAGGGTGGACCTCCTGGTGGTGGTGGTGGCAACACCTCGAAGTGTCTCCCACCACCGGCTTCTCGGCCAGCTCCACTGCCTCGTCCACCTATACCATGCGGACCACCGTGGCCGAATCTCTGTCTGGGAGGTCCCTCTACCGCCTGCTGCTCATCTGTAAAACGAGTCGGGCAGTCTCGAGCCATGTGACCAATCCCGCCACAGGAGTAACACGACCCACTCCCGGCACGCCTGGCTCTGACTCCACCCCGGCTCCCCCGCACAACTGAGCCTGAGTCGTGCAGTCGGCCACCGGTAGGTCTGTCCCTCTTGGACCTCTGCGTCATCTGTCTACTGCCTGATGTAGAAGACTCTGCCTTATTCTGGCTAGTAGTGGGTCCTGCTGCTGGAGACTGCTCAGCAAGGAAACATTCTACTAAGAGGGCTCGCTCTAGCACCCCTGTTTGCATCGGAATGATGAGTGGAACTACAGAAGCTCTAATCTCTCTCCTGAGTCCCTGCTCGAAGGTTCGGGTCCTGAAGAACGAGTCACGTACCATATCTGTAGAGTAGTGCGAGAGGTCCGCAAATCTCGTCGAGTACTGGGCCACTGTCATGCTTCCCTACCGCAGCTGGAGTAGCTCCTGTATACACACCGCTCGAAGGGTGGCTAATACAAACTCTGCCAGGAACAGGCTCTCGAAGACTGCCCATAGAAGTGATACCACTTCGTGCACCTGGAGCATCAAGCTCCACGATCGGCCTGCTGATGCGTACAGTAGGCTCGCTGCGAGGATTACCATGAGGTCTGCTGGTATCCTCACTAGCCTGAAAACTCCCACCACAGCCTCCAGCCAATCCTCAGCCGCCTGTGGGTCCGTCTCTCCCCGGAACCTGGGTGGCATATGGCACTGGAACTCGTGCAGTGCGCTCAAGCGACGTGCATCGTCAGCAGCTGGAAGCATCGGTGGCTTGGCGGGTAGAGGTAATGTCGGTGCCTCAGCTATCAAGGGGCCCTGCACCGAGGCCTCGTCGTTGGGCGGGCTGTCACCACGCTCAACCCTCAGAACCCTAGCTGGTCGTCCGCGGGGAGGCATCCTGAAAGAAACAACGTGATACAGTCAAACGATAAGAACCTGGTGAGCTGACCAGGTTTGAGCTGTCTTTTAAAAACTGCTGGTAACACACACGCAATCAGTGTCTTCTTCCATTAAGTCGAATATCGGAAGTCAGGGTCCTGGTGTACGGATACGTCGACCGCCGCACCAACACTGGACTCCTTGGACCGATAATCACACTCATTACGCTAAACACTATTGCTTCACATAGAAGAAAGATCAGAGTTTGTGGTAGAACCGACCACCTCTGATACCAATCTGTCACGACCCGTCCTCGGGGCCCGTGCGGTGACTACCCCAAGCCCGACTTCCATAGGCCAGGGGCTGGCGACTAGAACCAAAGGCGTGAATCCCGATAACTGGGAAGGAATTTCCTTTATAAAAGTAACAAAACACCACAGAGTACAAGCGGATGTAAAAACTAAGTAAACTGAGTACAACAGAAGTGCTGAAAGTAAAAGGGGCCGGAAATACAAGCCCATATGTAATGTACAAGAAAAAGACAAAATGGAAGGAAGGTGTCAAGATTCTCCTAGATCGTCCTCTGGAGTCCCTACCTGAAGGGTAGGTACAGATGGCCACCTCAGCTCTGGGTACCGTCTCGTCGTAACGTCCACCTCCGGGTACCGTCTCGTCGTCACGTCCACCTCCGGGTATCATCTCGCCGTGAGGTCCACCTTCGGGTATCATCTCGTCGTGAGGTCCACCTCTGGGTACCGTCTGGCTCAGCAAGCCTCAGCCTCGACCAGCGCTGTCCGTCATCTGCAACCAACACAACGAAGTTCGGGCATATCCCGTGCAGGGGTGAGTATAAGCTACTTAGTAGGGACCCCAAGACCCCCAAAGGTCTCCCGAAATCCACAAAGGATCAACCACAGATGAATGATGCAATCACGTAGTAACATCTGACATGGCTTAGGTATATGCCCATACATATACCTAAGTCATCCATTCCCGTTCGGCACCAACGTCCGAGCCCAAGCACAACCCAGTCCACACAGGAAAGAAAACGTATACCCACACAAGATAGCACAACACAATCCACAAAGGAGAGTAAATAGTAAATCCACACAGGATAGATCAACACAATCCACGAAGGAGAGTAAACAGTAAATCCACACAGGAAAACTCAACAGATAACTCTCATAGGTATATTCCCATACATATACCGAAATTATCAGTCAACCCATCTCAATCAAGAGGAAACACAAGGATCAATGACTCAGCTCAAACCAGGATTTTCATTATCAAAACCGTAACTGCTGAAGAGCCCCATCTCTGAAGTGTACTGTGGTCATGTCACGACTCCGAGGTACTGCTCACTAACCTAAGACTGCTGAGGTACTCCTCCTGTCGAGTACCGCGGGTCTGCTGCCAACTACCGGGCGCTCCGTCCGCTGAGCGTCTGCTTCCAAATACCGGGCGCTCACCCAAATAGCCTACAGAGGTACTCCTCCAGTCGAGTATCGCGGGTCTGCTGCCAACTACCAGGCACTCCGTCCGTCGTGGGTCTGCCGCCGAATACCGGGCGCTCCGTCCACTGGGCTAGTCGACTCACTCCAAGTCAAGTCGGTCGAGCAGTCTTCAGGTCTCAGCCGGCTACACGGTCTCCATACTCCGTACGCTAGTCTCCAGTATCGCGGGTCTGCCGCTACAACCAAGCGCACCACCTCTATCGAGTACCGCGGGTCTGCCGCTACAACTGAGCGCTCCACCGCCAAGGATATGCTGCTACAACCGAGCGCTCCACCGCCTAGGGCATGCTGTTACAACCAAGCGATCCACCGCCATGGGTCTGCGGCTACAACCAAGCGCTCCACCGCTAAGGGTATGCTGCTCCAACCAAGCGCTCCTCTGCCGAGGATCTACTGCTACTCCGCTAGCTCGTCACTGGGAGTGTCCACTCCACGAGCTACGGGTTGATACTCCAAGTATCACGAAATCCCACTAAGAAGTATCTCAAAGGACCGACTCGTCATAGGGGTCTCAACGCAATAGGCGACACGTCAAACGGAGGTCATGTCTGAAAGATATCAGCTTTTCCGTTCCAGGGGCCCGGTTGGATTTCTGGTACGATCCAACCCGGCTAAAATCCAACTGCATCCAAAACTCGGGCGGAGTATTCCAAAAGTTTAGTATCGTCAAGAGGAACTCAACGCAACAGACGGCGCGTCAATCGGACGCCTGGTCTGGAGGTTATTAGCCTTTTCATCCCAGGGGACCGATTGATTTCGGGAGCGAACCAATCCCTTCCATAAATCAACTGTACCCCGAACTCTCATAAGGTATACTCATAGGGACCGTTTCCCAACGATATCACCAGTGCCGCCGACGGTTCGTCAAACGGAGGCTCGTAGATCATGTTACGGGCATTTGACCGAAAGCGGTCCGAAAAACGGGGGGGTCTGGGTCCCGGCTGACCCGGCCCGACCCCCCCGGGGCGGCCCGAACCGGGTCGTCCGGAACCGGGTCAACCCGACTCGGGTCCGACCCGGTTGGCCCGGCTCGGCCCGACCGGGGCCAGTCCGGCTCGGCTCGGCCGAGCAGCCGAGCGGCCGACGCGGGGGGAGCCGCCGCCCCGCGTGACACCCCTGCGGCACCCGCGGGGTGTCGGCCAGACAGCCGGACGCGCCGTGTGACAACGCCGCGGCACCCGCGGGGTGCCGCCCTGGACACCCGGGCGGGCCGCGTGACAACCCCGCGGCACCCGCGGGGTGCCGCCCTGGACACCCGGGGGGGTGCCGCGTGACAACCCCATGACACCCGCGGGGTGCCGCCCTGGACACCCAGGGGCGCCGCGTGACAACCCCGCGGCACCCGCGGGGTGCCGCCCTGGACACCCGGGGGCGCCGCGTGACAACCCCGCGACACCCGCGGGGTGCCTCCCTAGACACCCGGGGGCGCCAGACCCGCCCGGCCACGGGTCCACGGGCACCGCCGCCTCCGGCCGCTGGCGCCGCCGCCGGAGTCGCTCCGGTGGCCCGTTTTCCTTCCCGTCTGCGTCGTTGCTCCTCCCGAGACACATCCTTCACTGCGGAAACATCAAACATCTGTTGCGGCACGTTCCATCATCGCCCGTCAAATCCGCACAAAAAGAAGAACGGCGTAGGGTCGTCGGGCCGTGTTCGTTTGGCCCGCACCCTCTGCGTTATAGATAATCAACAGGAGAAAATAAAATGTTCAACACAAGAACCAACAATTTTAATAAAATAAAATTGTTTCATTGATTCCGGTTCTTTAATTTTTAAAGAATGTTCACGGAAATATAAGGAGGGGTATTTCCAAAATATAAAATCCCTACCTCGCTGGACGTCGCGCGTGAGCGTTCTTCGCGGAATTTTCTCATCGCGGAAGGTGGAGATCATCGCATCGTCGTGGAAGGGGGTCGCGTCGTCGCGGAACACGGCGTTGAGTCGGTGAACTCAACGCACCATGTAACAACAGATTTAATTTAATTAATTAAATCCGTGTTTTGGTTAAAAACCATGAAGGAGATAAAAAGGAAGGTCCGAGACTCTTACCTCAAGCAGCCGATCGAAGATCCGTCGCAGAGGAAGAGACGTCGCAGAAGAACGTTGTCGGCGTCGCGGATCACGGCGTCGTGTCATCGATTTCCGGGTTCGGCGTTCTTCGCGTTCTTCACGTTCTTCGCGTTCTTCGCGAAGGAGGCTGAAGGTTCAAGGATCCTCTCTCAACGAGTAATCCTCCAAAAGAAATTGGTTGGTCTTATTTTATTATTATGCCAACACACGAAAAGGGGTAAGTAATGACCCATCAATTCATTGAGTTAATTCAACAAAAGAAACAGCTCATTTAATTTACGAAATAAACCGCCCAATTAAATGGTCTGTTAAGAATTTAGAAAACGCATCTGTTGACTTTCAAAATGACGGGTTTTCGCAGGTGTGTTACATAGAGGAAAGAAACGGCGGGGCTCGTACGGGCCCCACCTCACAAATATCCTACCGAGGGGGTAGGATATTTTCTGGATAGCATCCTATCCGAATCAACTCAGTTTAAGCCGCTTTTAAGTGGCTTCAAGTGGCTTCCAAGTGGCTTAAGTGAAATAAAATAAAGTTGTCGAAAAAATTATTTTATTTCTTAACTTTAAGCCCAAAAATTAAAAACCAAACCCGAGAAAACGCAACTCCGAAAGAGGTGTTTCTAAGAGAATACTGGCGCTGCGATTTTATCGGTGCCCTCAGAATTCAATTCTGGGCACCGGTTCAAAAAGTTAGAAATACTCGCTCGTCCGTTCACTGAACATACCCGTGCCAAACTTCAGAAAATGATTCCGGGCACACCGGGCCTCGGAATCAGGCGCCGTTAGAAACTGCATTCTTGTAAAATTCCAAAGAAAATTAAGAAAAAAAATTTCCTTGAAATTTACTGGTCTTTACAGTTGTGTATCGTTCATCAACATTAAATTTGAAAGGTGGTTAATTAAAAAACACAGAATCACTTCAACGAGGACAAATTAAGAAAAATATATCTTAGTTACAATATAAGGAACTCAAATTATATAGATGAAAAAATAGTTTTAGGATATTATTGAAGAGGTGAAGTGGCTAATGGTAGTATTCTGTGATAACACGTGTGAAATCAAGATCATTAATAATCCCATTACACACCCTCATTCAAAGCATATTGAAATGACATATCACGTTATAATAGAGAATGTGTAGCAAGGAATTTCCAATGTACAAAATTTTGGGACTAGTAATTAATTGGTAGACAACATATGTATGACATTGGCCACTCCGAAATTTTAAAAACATATTCTAAACCATGTTGTCTAAGAGTCACCCACCACTTAAGTTTGTCTATAAATCCCCCTATCCATTTATATCTTATTCTTTATATTATTTTCTTCATGATTGGATAATTATGTATCCTTAGGTTTATTATAAAAGGGGTAGATTGATTATGTTTCTAATGAAATTAAATTGATAAAAATAAAGATTGGATATATATATATATATATATATATATCCTATCAAATGGGTTCAATAATCAATGTAAATTGGTGACAATGTTGAGATCCTCCCATCAATTAGGAGTACATGGTATGAATTTAATGGGTTGGTTTGATCCATAAGTAATTTCATTTGAATTTAATTTTAATTAGCTCTGAAATAGGGGAGATATAGAATGCATATTATCATAAGTCATGGGATACTCTTTTTAACTCTTGTTCTGTACTCAAAGTATTTCACATATAGAATGAGTTTGTTGGATAAGACATTTTTTGTCTTCTAGGAGAGCTTAACTATGTATAGAGTAAAATTTAACTTTGTATTTCCAAAAAACCAAAAGGGTGAGAATTTGGGAAAAAAATGTCATTCTAGGTCGATGTTAATGATTTTTTTTATTAACAAACCATTTTTAATAAAAAAATGTAGATTTTATTTATGACACTGATTTTTAAGGAATAATGATTTATTGTACGATAATTTTTTATTGGAATTATTTGATATTTAGATCTAATGATACCATTTAGAATACTTTTGGCAGATTTGGTGAAGTTGTTCATAGTATTTGGCATAATGGATGGTTTTTTACATTGCACATATGCGTCTATATAGGAGATACATGGTACATGAATTTCATAGATAGTACACATAATATTTATTATGACGGTGGAACCACATAGATATTTTAAGCAATTTTTTAAAAACTAATAAATCTGAAGACACAATGGTAATAGGAAATGGATAATGTTAGTATTGATGTTCTAGTGGTAATGGTATGAAAACCATGTAGTGACCCAATTCCAATAACTCATAGTGAGGGTCTAATTTATTACATTAACATACAATACATGGGATCACATCACAAAGTGTCGATCAGTTTATCCGTCTTGAAGAACCAGATATATACATAAATCTCATATTACATTGAATATATGTACATAAATATATAATATGAAAGACTCTTACATCCTTGAAATCAATCATAATATCTGTCTTTATATCCTTGTGAAAGTAAAATAAATAAACGGAAAACTCTATTGCTTAGTAAGGGTTGTATAAAGAAGAAGCTATCATTTGTAAATAGGGAATAATCAATTATTTAGAGAGAATAATCAATTTATATGTAACTTAATAATGTATATGTGTTCAATGAGCATCCATTGCTAATAAGAACATAGAAAAAATTGATAATTAATACTGAGTTCTTAATAAAGGAAATTCATAATTCCAAACATCATGATCAAGGAATCTCAACCAAGATATCATGAATATTACCATCAAGAACTCTCAACCAAGTCATCATTCCTAATAAATGGGTAGGTGTAATCCAAATACCCATCTCATGTGTCAACCTATTTTGTCTCATGAGACCTGTAAATACATTGAGGGGTGATTTATAACCAAAACCCACCCAACACTTCTACATAATTTTCATTCCTCATATTATGGATGATCAATACAAGTCATTCTCAAAATTTGTTATATATATAAAATTATCCATATTAAATAAAAAATGTGGAACATCGATATTTAAACATCATAAATGATACAGAGAAAAAATTTATATGGTATCGTTTGATTATATTCCAAGTAAAATTAATGGGTGTTTTCATAAATTAATATACCGTTAAAATATCATTATAACATTCAATGATGAAAATACCCTTTCCATTTTGAAAATAATTATTAAAATAATAAAAGTTTCAAAAAATTATGAAATAAAAGGTTTTCCATGAAGATAACAATAGATTATTATAATGGAATTTTAAAAGAAAAGTGTATCCTTGATGGTGGGAAAATTTAATTCTATGTTGTGCATTGAAATAAATACTCTTTTTGAACTTTTGATAAAAATTACGTCATCTAGAAAGTAATAGAAATAATACTCTATAAAACTTTTTATAGAAAACATATTATGGATAAAAAATTATTTACATAATCATAGGATAATTGAAAAAACATCTTTGATATCATTTTACTGAAAAAGGGTGTTTAAGGAAAATTGTACCAATCAAAGATGAAATTAATTCTATTTTTATTAAAAACAATTTCCCAATCATTTTACAAACCAAAATATGGGAATAAAAATATTAGTTGAAAATTACATGAATAAACAGATGATAATAAAATGAAATGGGTTTCTTTTATACGGATCATATGATTTACCTTAATGAAAATTAAAGAATAAATTATATTGGAATAAAATGAGATAATAAGAGAAAAACATTACAAAATCATATCATTAAATTTGGAATTAATAAATGAAGAGATTATGTGTAACAATTGAATGCCCACAGTAAACAAGATTAAATGAAACATAAATCAAAAAAGGTCACTTCACATATACTCTTAGAATAATATAATCAATAAAGAAGTGATAAAAAAATGAAAGGAAACAATTTTTGGAAACCCCATACATTAGGTACCACATCCCTTGTAAATGATCATAGACTCATGTATTGTAATGGAAAAAAATTATTTTTAAAATTCCCTTTCAAATTGATTTAAATTCCAAATTATATATTGAAAAAAAACTCACTTACCTATTTGTATATAATAATATATTTTATTAAATTAAATATACCATTATATATCATAACCATTCATAAAATAGTATTTGAACCGTGGTTATATGATTAATATAATAAGGTTATGATAAATCCATTTGACATAGATAAAATAAGAAATGAACTCAACTATAATTATCATACCCTATGAGGCATATTTATCAGCGCTTCCATGGGATATAGCATCACAAGGAGTTTTCCTTGACTAATCCGAAGCTGATATCCAAAAACTAAATCAGGTGAAAAACTATTTACATGAGATGTTCAAGAACATAGAGATCTTGACTCAAACCATGTACACTTAACCACCACATGAAAATATCACAATCACACACCATTCCTTTAAGGCGTTTGATAATGTAATAATGTTTTATGTATCAATACCCCAATAATATGAATATATAAATTTTATTTTCAATATAATAATATTATATTTACTTCTTATTGTTGTTACTTTATCAATGATTTTAATTTTTAAATAAAAAACAAAAATTTTACTTTTGTGTAATATGAAATTTCACATAAGACTATAATATTTTATGAATTAATGAATTTTAAAAATAAATAATATTTTAACAATATAATAATAATAAATAATATTTATGGAACATAAATTATAATATAATTTTAAAGCGGTTGAATTTAATTTCTATATGGTTTTGAAAACTCTTTTTGACAACATGCCTATAATTTCTCTGTAAATGTATATTCTTGGTTGAATAGAATAAATTGAAAAACATAGATAATTATTTCAATATTTTTTTTTATTTTTTGAATCATAATGTAAAAATTATCCAATGGTGAATTTTTCATAATTTTATTAGGCAATCTAATTAAAGGGTGAAAATTAAATACAATATAAAATACAATTTGTATTATGACATCCTAGAATCCAGAAAAAAGATTTACTAAATTATAAAAAATAAATCTATTAAAAAAATAGTTTTCCCTAAAATAATATGTTTTTTAGTTTATTTTTCTAATATTATAAACCCTATATTAATCCTCCAATACCTATATTATATTATATGGTTTTAAAATTATTTATATATAAACATGAATCACTTCAACATCACCAAAGGTAATATTTTACTATGATTAGATCATGGACATATAAAGTAGAGAAAACAACTCAAATTCTAAAGAAGCCATAGGAAAACCCATAGTAATATTTTTGGTAATGGTTATTTTGTTATACAATGTCAAAAAATTATTATTTCAAAAATAATAAATAACTAACCTATAATTTACTATATAATCCCACCCAAGATCTCATTCCTCTTCACTAAAAACCTTGGAGCACATCGTTAATCTTACCTCATATATCTAGAATTCTCTTGGGATGCCCCAATCTCTAAAGATGCTCCTCCCAAGCTTTTGGAATCACCTTCTCAGGGTAAGGGACCAATATCTCTTATTTTACATTCAAGCCCCATCTTTGTAACTATATTTTGAATCTCAATTGTTTATGTTGTCGTGAATTTATAAGTTTACCTTTAACATGAAATTCATATTGACCGAATGGTCTGAAGGCTGAAATTTTTATTGAATTTAGATAATCCCCTTTTGAAGGGTTAAGGGGGAGAAAACCAAGAATTCAAGGATATCAAGACACTAACAGAATCCAGAAGCAAGGGTGTTGCAACCCAGAACAAAAAAACATGGAAATGATTCCACCAAGCATCAACATCATTAAGGAACTCCTTCACCAATGCATGACTGCTCAACAAGTAGTCCCATGCAAGATTACACAGGCATGGTACAGATGGTTGCGCCATACCCTCTCAATCATCAAAATCAGAAAACTCATGCATGGTGAAGACAATTTGCTCTATCCTCATTTGAATCAAAACCTTGAATAATGTCTGGGATCTGCAATAGAGCATCCAATTCACCTCGAGTAACTCAACCAAATATCTTCCAATACCACAAATAACATAAAATTTCAACGGCAAGAAAATTTTCCAGTAGATCCAGAAGACAAACTAATGGGTACAAAAAAGGTGAACTCTCCCTAAAAAATCATCATTGGAACCGAAACAAGAAGAGACTCATCTTGACTATAGGACACCCTTCGAACACATCTGCAAAAAGCCCAAAAATCAGGACAAACCATGGAGTCAAAATCTAAATATTCATCACCCTAGACTAGAAGATCAAACAACACGTCGATGGAGCATTGTCGTTTAGGGGATCCGAGCAGGTCTGAGTAGACAACGCCACTCTAGGCTGGAGCCGAACATGACCAAGTCGCTGAAGAACCCACACTGACTTCCAATTTGGTAGAACCAGATGGAGAAGAAGGAACCAGCTGGATGAAAGGGGGCCCTCTAGTGTCGACACAGGATATTCCATGTATCTGATTAGGGAGTGAACCCATTCCATTATGGAACCTTTTCCACCATGATATGATGACTTTTCAGTTATCCTTGACATATGTTTATGATGTCTTGTTTAATGTGGTTTTCATATTGTCATATTGTCTTTATGTTATCATGTAATATCATGAATCAATGTTTTTATTTATGTTTCTTAATTATTTTATGAAAAATTTTAAATTCATGTTTTCTAATAATTAATATATTCTTCTTCTTATGGGTTATTTATTATGATACTAGACTTTATAGCTCACCTCTTTCTAATGTATGTCCCTAGGGTAACTAATTTAGTTTTTGGAATGAAGGAATATTATCATAATGTTGAGGAATTTTTCAATAATTGTGACGTGCCACCTATTTTTAATTTGTTTTGTAATGTACCTAATTACCCAAATACATTATTTTTCTCAATTGTATGTGTTGTATTATGAGTATTATAAAGTAATAAATCACGAATCGATGTTTTAAAAAGAAAATATTTATTATATTTATAATAAATTTAAATTTAATATATTTATATAACAGAAACAAATAAAAATTTATAATAGCCTTTGTGATCCATTTATAATATTTTGACATTCATTTACAATAATTCATTATTAAAATCCTGGTTTTTTAGTGTTAGCGATTTAATTTTTTATGTAAGTTTCAATTTAGCAGTTTTAGTCATTTCATATTTTGTATAATTCCATTATCTAAAAAATTATAATAATGACATAAATATAAACTATATTAATTATTGACATATTATAATCATCTATCAAGGGAATATATGAATAATTAATCACACCACTTAATGGCGGTAGTAGTCAACACATGCACACAAAGGTCATTATAATTTTAAATTAATGGATGGGTAAGATGTTAAATGATTAATTATAATCCATAAATAGTAATTAGGTCATAAAAATATTTTATATTCATTAGTTTCAAATTTATAACCATCCAAGTAAAATTTTAATTGAAAATTATTTACACCACATAGTAGATATGGTAAGTCGTATGTATACAAGAGTGATATTGTCACATTCCATAGGATGATGAAATCAAAAAAATTATAAAACAATAATAATAACATCACAATATAATTATGACACTACAATAATTATTTTAGGATGTTTAATATAGATTTATACAAATTAAGAGAAGAAATATTTTTTAAAGATACATAAAAATGATTACCAATTCTTTGATAAAACTAATTTAGAACCAATCTTAATAAACCTTACAATGATATTTTAGTAAGAAGAAAAACTATAAATGGTGGATATATAATTTTATTAGATAATTGAATATGTTTTTATTGATCTAGATTGCTCAAGGTGGTGTAATAAAGAGAGGAGAGGGGTTTTCTTTTTTATGTAGAGGACAAAAACACATGGAATTAATAAAAAGATTTTAATATAGAAAAATTAATTTTTCTGTGAAATTAGAACAATGTAACCATAATTTAGAATAATATATATGATATTATTTTTAAACTATCAAAAAAATAAAATTTTTATAGGTTTAAGTTGTATTTGAGAACTTATCTATTGGTTTAACCTCTCTTTCAACAAATTTTACCCTTAACTATGGTAACTACTTTTTCAATAATAATGAGTTATAATAAAAAGTATAGTTTAAAAATTAGATTCTAAATATTAAACAGATTGAATTTTAAACCATTTATTTTAGCTGTGGTCATATTTTCTAATTTTTATGATTAAAAACATTTAGTAAAATATTATTTAATTTAATATTTTATTAAATAAATTTTATGAAATATTCACATAATTTGATGTCAAAGGCATCAATAAAATAATGGAATTCGAATTTAATACATTTAAACAAAAATAATTTAATATTAGTAACTATAAAATATATTTGAACCATAGGACGTCCTAAATAAATTAATTTTATGGCTTTTAAAACTATTTACATTGATTGTTTCCACTACTTGCACAAGGTTATTTTCAACATTGTGAAATCATTTAAGATAATTTTATAATAACAAAAAATTATAAATAAATTATCAGCATGAAAATATTTTAACCATTCTCAATAAAACAATTATGATTCATTCATACCATATTGTTATCTATATATTAACCTAAAAGATAAATTTAGAATCAATAGACATACATTTTTTATAGATGATTAATTGAATACTTTTATAGGTCACTACCAATGAAAATAAATTTATGTTACCATAAATACAAAAAATATATGTAGATGGATGAAATACACTCATAAAATATGTTAATTTTATGTATAATGTGTATTTTAGATCCCTTTTAGAAATTGTTTTAAACTTAATTTACCCATTTCATAATGCTTACTATGGTCGTAATATTATTACCATAGTTACTATTCCTAATGACCAATAATATAACTATACACATTATTAAATTTAAACATTATTATTAAATATATTTATTCCATTTATGAAGAAAAAGTCTCAATATATGGTTGAATATAATTAAATATAAAAATGAAAAATGTAATAAAATTTGGTTTTATGAATAAATTCCTTTCATGTTTAAAAGAATTTTTTACCATGATCAAGTATAATACTGATCCAAAATTTTTAATTTAAAATATTTTTAACAAAAATAAAAAATTAAATATTTAAACCAATACTACAGAAAATTTTATTTTAAAATACTAGAAAATAAATAACTATTTTCTTAAAATTCACCCAAAATCAACTTTTTAAAAATATCCCAAAATTCAGCCTAAGCTGATTTCGATCTTCAATTGTCATAAATGATATGTTTTTCCTTAAATTAAAGATCTAAATATTTCATAAATTAATAATAATATCACCTAATATATTACAATAAAACGATTTTTGATGAAAACATATTTTCGAATCATAAAATGACATCACTAAAAATTGAGCCCTTATTTTCAAAGAATTAATGAATACATTTATTTAGAGTATGGACATTATAAATATATTTGATAATATGTTTACTCATATTCATTCAATCCAATTGAAATGATTTTTTATAATGGTCTCATTTATATAATAATATGTTTATAGTATATCAAAATACTCTAAAATATTGTTGTTACATGTTAAGAAAGATATCGGTAACAATATTATTTTAATCTAAATTTAAAATGTTTTACATTCATTCCCCTTGAATCCATGAAATTTTCTCTTTATAAAGGCTCAATATTTGAAAATAATTTTCATCAAAACCCACATAATTCAATGGATAACAAAATTTCGTCAGAAATGGGATGTGGGATTCATAAAGCTTTCTAGAAATAATATATAATCAGTTTCTTAGATAAATAGAATAATATAGGGAAGTTAAAATATATACATGAACATGAAAAACCATGTTCAAGGACTAATAGAGGGTGATATAGAACATAGTAATGAGAATGTTAATGAACCCTTAACTATAAACTAGTATGTGATGAAAAGGCCAACAATTCATTAGAACTAAAGGTAAAATAAAAACAATTTAATTTCAAGATATTTTTCTTAAAGGTGAAATATTGCTTTATTATCAAGATAAAAAACTGGATAATATATATATATATACATATATATATATATATATATGATTTATTTATATTTAATAAGGGCACTTTCATTCTTTGGTTATCCTTCAATCAATTTAATTTTCATATATTACAATATGAAATGAATATTCAAGTGAAGTTTCATTCCAAAAGAATTAAAATCATATTTTAATGGATGATAGGATCTCTAAAAGTACGAAATTTATTTACTTCTATCTAATATTATTTACAAAAACCAACATTGTATGAAATATATATCTAATATGGATAATATAACACACTAATCTCTAAAACCTCAATAATAATAACAAAAGATCAACTTAATCCACTCCACAATTACTTAAATTTTTGACTCCTGTAATAAAGTCTGAAAAAACTCAAATCCCAAAAAATGGAATGATTTGATCAAATATTTTTCCAAGATATATTTTCAATATTTTGACAATGAAACACAAAGTATCTCATCATTTAACATACCAAAAATTTCAATACCTTGATTGTCAATTACCCTAAAACATGTTGATAACCTCATTTACTATTAAACCTAAATAAAAACAGAAATGACTCAAACATTTCACTCCATACTCTTTCCATATTAATTTAACATTCAAAAATATAAATTCCATAAATCCAAATATGAGATAAATTTTACCATAAATAAATTTTCTACTCAATAATTACCATTAAACATATGCTTTAAAATCATTATGAAAATATATTGTAGAATAATCATTAAAGGATTAATGATTCTTATAAAAAAATATCATTGACATTACACATATTCTATTTAATTCATGTATACCAATACATAAAACACAAATACTTATACTTAAATGATTATCCTATAATAGATCATTTATTATTCTTCTCTTTAACCCTTGGTTTTGGGTATTGAATTGGATAATTCTGATGTTTTGTACAAATAATATCTCAAATTATTTAGAAATTTATTTCTCTATTCCCTCTATCTCCATACATAAATCATCTTCCCGTTTCTTTGAGACCTTATCCTTAGTGATTCTTCTTATATTCTTAGCATGGATAAAATTGAAATTTCTTTCCTCTATGATCACTAACAATTGAACATCCATAATAGTTCATTTTATTCTTAGACGACATGTTCAAAAACATACATATTTTTGAATTGTAAATAATATATCATGATAGCTTATTAGGCATAAACACAAGGTTTGTAGTTAAAACTCTTTTATCATTTAGTTTCATAGGAGTACAATCATTATAGTTTCTGTCATAATATTTTTCAACTCAATTCATTATATTTGAATCCATTGAATAAAAACCCAAGGTATTATTTGATAAATAAGAATCATAGTGAAAACTATATAACCACAAAAAATAATTATTAGGTTTTCGATATCGTGTTCCATTATTTTCAATATATGAAACTTTTTGTTTAACCAATGTAATCTATGGTAAAATTATTTATGAAAATACAGTATAATTTTAATAATAAAATGTGAAATAACTCGAGACTATACCTCATGAGTGTTTATCTACTTATGCAATATTAGTCCTACTAATCATGAACTGGTAATGTTTGATTTAACAAACAATATTACAATTTTAGATTTATTACCCCTTGGTGTATTTTTTTCAATTACTGTATCCACTTACTTCTATCCAGACATGGATAAATTTTATATAAAACCTAATTCATTTAGTTACTAGAGAATATAATGTTATCTTATTCTTATACTTATCTGCAATGTTTTTCCTGGGGTTTTGATCTCTAATCTATATATTCCAAAATCCATTTCTGAAGGTCTATAATATGATTTCTCAAATAACAACTATAGAGACCTCAATCCTATAACCCAGTGTCACATCCATGTTTTTATATAATTTATTTGACCCATTTAATCTATGGGTCTTATGTTTTACCTTGATAAAAAAGTGTGGAAGGTCTAAATTTTTGAAGTCATTATCTATTTATTTTTTGTCTAGCTTTTTCTTATTGGGTTTTCTTTGAGTTATTGCTGAATAATGAGAAATTTTGCTTAGCACAAGTGATGCATGGTCTATGTATGGTTAAAGGAAACCATGCACCTTTCCTGGAAAACCATGTGGCTAAGTGTCATTAGGGGACATAGGAAAACCTCACGGTTTGTGAAAGGTTTGGATATCTTGTGAGCTAACTATGTGGTATGTACCTCTTTTATAGATAGAGGTTCATCGTCTTTGAACAATTTGTCAAACCTTATGGGAAAACTGTGTGTGATTTCCATGTCTTTAAAAATTCAAAAACTACCTTTGTACCCTCTAGGGATTTATCCCCAAAACCCCCTTTCTAAACATATTCAGCCTCTCTATACCTAGGAACCTCAATCACATCTTCTTATCCCCATTGGGCTAAATTATTTTTGTGTATTTGATGTGTTTTATTAAAATAATATCCATGTAAGTGGTTTATCTCTTTGTTGGTCCCTCTTTTCTATGGTTTCTCATCTTCTTTCTTGGGATTTCAAATGTCCAGTTGGTTGGGTGGTCTTTTCCGGGATGAATCTTGTGATTTAGGGTTCAATATTGACATTTAGTGTTTGATATTTATTTTCTAGAGTATTTTGGTGGTGCGCTTGGAGTTTAACACAAATTTCAAGATATTTCTACACTTAAGGTAGTTGGTTCCGTGACCTAACATTGTTAGATGATTTACATGCATTTTTTTTGTATTTAAATAAGTTCTATCATTCAATTTTATGGTGAAAATTATATTTTTGAACTATTTTGGCATGTGTTCATGATTAATGTGGATTTTATTAGGAAATGGTTCTGTTTGTGTATATAATTCTAAATAAATGGGTTTTATGCTTTCATTACAATGTTATAAATGGTATTTCGAAATTATTTAATGGTGATAAAGAGTTTTCTAAACAAACTGATAATTTTAACATATTTTTCATTTTTTACACCTTATTATGATGTATAATTTCCTCAGATGAATGGAAACATGTTCTAAAAATGAACTTGTATTATGTATAGATTAGAAAGTGGATAGGCCCATGGAAATGGGTGATTAATCATTTGATTTTATTGTGTTTTTTAAATGAGGATTTTTGAGTTTCATAAGTGTTGGTAAAATTAAATTAAAGTTCTTTTGGTGTGTGTAAAATAGAATACGGTTTGGATTATAAAAAATAATGATTTAATTGTGTGATTATTTTTCTTTGTAGGTGTTTGTAAAAGTGATGATTATAAGTCAGGTGAAATGATAATTTTAGAACATGGTAATCTCATGTATCCAAGTAGGATGAATAGTTCTAGTGTATTAGTGAGTTAGAAGAGGTTTGTCCTGGTTTGACTTAGGTGGATTAAAGATTATAACACTAACTACACTATTATAGTGACTGGATACTACCATGACATTTGGGTTTTCTCTCCTAGTGTATTGTACATGATAAAGATGTTATTTGTGGTTACTATACCACCATTCATCAAGGTATGAGGTTCTAGTGTCTCACTCGAGCTATATTACCACTATGGATTTACCCATGGTGTTATAATTTTACATGATGATTGTGTAATGTGGTTTCATTCATCGGTATATAGTGTAAATTGAGTGTATTATATTGTTAATAAATTCTTATCTTTATAAATGGGTTCCCTTTAAGTGTTTCCTCTAAAAGAGAATTTATGAAAATGGTTCTTGAAAATGGGTTTCCTTAAAATGATTTCATAAAATGTTTCAATGGATTGGTATGAATGTTCAGGTTACTTGTTCTTTTAATATTATGGATTCAAATCTTTTTTTGGGGGAATCCTAATAGGAATTAGATAACACCCTACATATATCATTGGGTGTATTTAGACATTGTTTTTAGGAGTCAGTTTATGGATATGTATGTTTTGAAGATGTTTCAATTTGATAGTATTCTATCTCTAGCTACTGTTGTTTATAGTGGTGGCTTTAAGGTGCTTCCCATCTTATTTCACAGAGTCTTGGGTTGGGGTAGTCATTTTATTTTCTATTTTTAAACATTGGTTTTATTTGATGTTTTAAATCTTTGAGTCAAAAAATAGTTGTACCGTGTTTGGTTTTTCTTATTCAGGTATTCCTTGTTTATTTTTTTGGAAACATATTCATATATAAAAGGGTGAAATCATTCTGAAACCATAATTTTGATTCACATTGAATAGCTTCCAGCCCATGGGGATCAAGAATGCCCATCAGGTCATGCCATGAGCCAGGTTGGGTGTCGGGTTGGATGGAAACCCAGATTGGTTCATGACAAAATTGTATTAAAGAAGATCACACTCTTTTTTTGTCAAGTTATTTTGGGGAAGAATATATGTATACCAGAGCTATGATTTTCAATACCTGATGTTAAGGTTATGAGTATAATTATTGACCATCACACCTTAGGAAAAACCATGATTTTGCATGTGAATTAGGGTTACTTTTGGTCTCATTGGTTATCGAAAGATCTTTTTTGTTTGTGAAATGAAAAGAGGGTTGTTTAAATGGTCTGAACAATCTTGCAGGACCTAGAAAGCCAAGTGGAGTCTGTGACATGGTCTAGGAATACTCTTCGTGATGGTGGTGTGATTGGAGTATGGACACCAACCATATATCCATGTGACCAATAAACACCAGTTTCCTCCTTTCAATTGTTTGTGTCCTCTTGGGTTCTGAAAATTGTATTGAAATCCATTGTTTTGAGGTTTTTAAAAATGGATTTGAGGTGAAAAATGGTATTATTTTGGGAATGATGAACTTTTTTTAGAAATCATTTTGAGGAAGAACTAGAAAAACTATGTTTTTACTAAATGAATTTTTGGGAAATGTGGGAATAAGATTATTGAAATTATGTTTTTGTATTCAAACTAGTTATTTTTCAATATTATTTTTTTTGGAAAATTTAATTTTATTGAAAGGATTTTTTTGGTATCTTGTTTTAATTAAGAATATGTCACTTTTTATTAGAGTTTTATGGATTAAATGATATTTTTTTGCTATTGAAAATATTATGAAATTTTGTTTTATTTTGAGAAAGATTAAATAGATAGGGGTGTGGTGTCTAAAAACTATTTTTTGAATAAGTGGTTACGGTATTTTTTAATTCTTTTAGGAATTTTGAAATGAGATGTAAATTTAGATGTTGAATGAATGGGTTAAATTTATTTTTGTGAGAAGTGTTTTGATAGTGTGAAAGACCTTGGGTGGAATGTTTTTTTTGGAAAATGGAAAATTATTAATTTGACCATTGGTATTTCCATGAATGATCGTGTGGAAAGATATATGGGAAATGTTGATGGATAATAGAACAAGTGGGTGACTATCCAGGTTGGTATAAACTGATGAATTCTAGGTATTGCATGATATTATGCATCTATGAGACACAAAGAAATTCCATTGGTGAATGTGAAACCCACAAAGAATATTTTATTTTGAAAAGTGATTTTAAGAAAGGCCTTGATGTTTCTATAACTCATAGTTGTGTGGTGTGTCTCCTTGGGCTTGAAATTTTTTCTTACGATGGATTTTTATTTTGAGACGATTTTTTATAAATGGTTCTTCATAATTGATTTTTGATGATGATTTTGGTTTGAAGTAAGGGTTAGTGGGTTCTTTTGTGGTGAATTTAGATAGATTTTGGGTTGGCCTTGTTTTTTTCTTTTCTTTTTCTATATATTTTTTACTGTTTAATGTTTTAAAACATTATGTCTGGGAAATGGATACAATGTTTGGTTTTTGTTACTCATACATTTCTTCTTTATTATTTTTGGTTATTTATGCTTATCTAAATGGGTGAAATCATTACCTAAGAATAATTTTGATATCCATGCACCAGTTTCCAACCCATGAGTATCGTGAACGCCCATCAGGTCAAGCCATGGGCTGGGTCATGTGTCGGGTTCGAACCCCAATGTGGTTCGTGACACCCAGTGTTGGTGTCTACTTTATTACATTGGTATAAGATAGAAGGGACCACATCAACAATAATCAATCATTTTAATAGTACTGAAGTACTAGATACATACATGATATCCATATTATATTAGAAATATATAAAAAATAGCATAAATATTCGTTCAACCATTATATAATTAAAAATATCCTTCTTTATGTCTTGGGTAAGGGAAAACAAATAAATGGTGAGGTCATTTTATCTGTAATGGTTGTGTATAATGGATGTTATCATGAGTAAATAACACATAATCAACATGGAAGAGTGGATAATAAAAACAAATGAAATTCAATAAAAAAACATGACTTTAATAGGAATCTATGTATAATATTAACATTTAAAAAATGGATAATGAAAAAAAATTCTTAAAAAATGAAATTCAAAATTATGAAATTAATGATCAGGGCATATCAAACAATATATCCGGAATCTTACTATAAAGTCCTCTTAAACAATACATTATTATAAATAAATGGTTATGTTTTAAGAAATTAACCATATATTGTGGCCAACAATTTTCTCATGATACCTATCGATGCATCGATCGGTATCAATAATTGGACACCATCCATCTATTTTAATTATTATTTATTCCTCATATTTTTGCAAATCAATACAAATTATTATAAAAAATCCTTACAAGTCAACAATTATCCATATTGAATCAAGAATTTTAAACAACAGTATTTCATCATCAAAAAAAATATAGACAAATAATAACTATGATATCATTAGACCATGTCACTATTGACAAAAATTTATGTCATCATTGTTGGGACCATGTTGGATGGAGAAGGATGTTTGAAGAGTTATATTTTGCAGAGTGTTGTCTTTTGTTTTCGAAGAATATAAATCTATTCACTTTGTAATGGACTTTTAAACCAGACGATGCTTGGCTAATATGTATTTAAAAAATATCATAAGTTAGGAAACCTGTGATGAAATCCATATTAAGGAAAGGGGGATAAATGATGAGGCCAGCCATATACAGTGTTGATTGGAAGGAATGATGCTGCTAGAAGATATGGATGTTTCAGTACATTCCATTGTAATTCTAAGGATACTAAATCTGGTCTATCAAAGGATATATATCACGATAGTGGAGTTCATGATAAAATCTGAAGATTGGTTATGATAAGCATTGACGAGAGAAATGACAAAGAATCATAAAATTGGGAGATGAACAAATTTGTTTTTGACAATGAATGATGCGCACAAGATTGAATATGGCATAGATTTTTGTGAGCAAGGCATTATTCAAGGTCAGAACATTGAAAAATGGAAAAGGAAAGGAGTGTGTGGGAAATTAGGAAAGTTGCGCAAAAAAATAATGTGGTCTGTGAAATAGTAGAGGGATATGAAAAATATCTACGGGATGCACGAAATAACAGCGGGATGCGCTAAATAGTAGTTGGATGCACGAAATATCAGGGGGATGCGCGAAAAATATAGGTTGCCCGAAATATTAGTGTGTTGCACGAAATAGAGGAATTAGGTTTTTCGCACAAGATGTGTTTCGATATCAGAAGCTATAAAATTGGAAAATGTATGAGGTACACGAAAAATTGGAGCAATGCACGAAATAAGATGTTGCATGAAAGATTTTTTTTACGCGCATGAAGGGGGTTTTATGCGCGGATTAGTGTTTTTCGTGTAGGGTTAAAAAGTCCTATAAATATGATGTGAACCCCTCTCATTTTTAAAATGCTCAACACGTAGTAGAAATCCCAAACTCTGGTGTGCATAAAATTATACGCTCATTGAGTTGCACAAAAATAAAGATATTTGTGTGTAAAAGGGGAGTTGGATGAAAAGAAAGAGGTCTGCACGTAAAAGGGAAGTTGTGAGAAAAAATGAAAAGCTGTGTGGAAATGGAAGTTGCGCGGAATAAGTTTTCCGTGCCAATAGTGGATTTTTTTCATGCAAGGATTTTTAATTGAGAGAAAAAAACCATAAAGGCTACTCGAAAAATTTGGGGTCTTCGCACATATTCAGTTGTGCATATGGGAGTTTTTACCAGCTTCTGGGTAAGAAAGTGAAGATCTGTACTTCATAGAATACAACAGTTCAATTGTATAGAAGAAATAAATATTGTAATTCCCTATTTGTGCTAAGAGGGTTCACACGCACTTGCATATTGTTTTCCATGTTCTACACGAGTGTAAGGGTATATCCTACTCATTGTATTCCACATCAAAGGATTTATTACTAGTGTATTGTGTGGTACTGCATTATTCCTATACCATACCAAAGACGTAGATACTCTTGTAGAGTAGTGAACCCTGTAAATCTTGTTTTCTCATGGTTGTGTGTGTTCAGCAAAGACGAAACTCTTTAATGTGAGGAGAAATTTCTTTCAATTAGAAGGAAACATAAAAAGCAAAATATATCACTGATTTACCCCCTCCCCCTCTCAGTTATACTTGGATCCTGACTGGGAACTTTAATCATCGATAAAAAATATATGAATATATCACTAGAACATTTTTGGAGAAAATCCCATTTTTATTTCTTAAATAAATATTTAAAATTTCAATAAAATATAAAATATTAAGAAAAAATATTTATTTAAAAATAATCATGGAAACATGTAAATTAAGATTCAAATAAAAGAGTAATTGGGACTATGAAAAAAGTTGTTCATGATGTGTACATTAATAGAAATATTATGTTCACACTTTTTGTAAAAGGTTCCCCATTTTGAAAATGAGAAGAAATTTCTTATTAAATAAATTTATATAAAGTCAATATTGTGTATAAACGAAAAAAATCAAAGGGGAAATTTAAAAACATTCTGGAGAATATTTTAATGAAAACAGGGTCATGGATGAAAAATATTGCTGACCAAATTTGGTCTTTTTTACTTAAAAACATTATCTTGATCATTTAAGTACCAAAAGTAAAAGAATGTGAAAATTACAGGAAAATTAAATGTCTAACACGAGGTTAATAAACTGAAATGATTTTATTATATAATAATCAAATAATTTCAATCAATCAAAAATCAACATAAATAAAAGTAAAATTAAATTATATTATAAAATAAATACATTAAAAATAACATATCATTTAATTTAGAATCAATCAATGGAGATATTATGTCTAATAATTTTAAATAAATAAAATAAAAAATAAAAAATAAACATAAAGAAAGTTCCTTTCACATATAATATTATAATAATATAATCAATGAATAATTTATATAACCCAATTCATGGGACTTGTGTTAAGAAACTACATACAGTAGGTTTGACATTCATTATATGTGATTTCAGACTCTTGTATGATAAATAAAATTTTATAGTGTCTCTAAAACACAACAATAAAAATACTTATAATATTATATATTATCCATTTATAATGTTTTGACACTTATTTATGAATATTTCATTATTAAAATCATCATTTAAGAGGGCTATCTTCTTTATTTTTCATGTAGGTTTTGGTTCGGTATTTTCTATTATTGTATCTTGATCATGGTTGTATATTCTAAAGAATTTTAATAATGAGATAAAATATAAAATATATTTATAATATATATATATATATATATAATATATTTATTTATTTATTTATTTATTTATAATATATATATATATATATATAATTATCTATTAAAGGGAGACATGAAAGAAATTATATTTATAATATATATAATATATATAAATATATATATAAATAATTTTTTTTATGATTTTAAGATAACTATGAAAAAAATTAATTATCATAATACACATTAAAAGTAAATTTATGAACTTTTCACATAATTTGACATTAACAATATAAAGAGAATAATTAGATTTGACTATAATTTATTTCACAGGGAATAATACATTATTATAGAATATAAAATTCTCTTGGAAAATTTTTTCATCACAATAATAGTAATTTTAATTTTTTTAAAATTATTTACATTAATTTCTCACTACTTGCATAGGCATGATGGCAACATTGTATAAGAATTTAAGATAATTATACATATATTTTTTTAAAATAAATTAAAATAATGAAAATAATTTCATTATTATAATAATAACATTTTTTTAAACTTATTTTTATCCCTATGTAAACATATATGAGAAATTTAAAAAGAAAGAAAGTGTCGTGTTTCCCAATTTGGTTCACATAAAAATATTATATAGGTCATTATCAAAGATGTGGAATATAAGTGGACATAAATTGTAAAATTATATTAATATGGTTAAAATATGCTTGTCCAATAGGATAAAGTAATGTGGTTATTAAATATTAAATCGTATTCCCTTTATTTTAAACCTTATTTTTCCTATTTAACCCTTTTTACTAAGATGGTAATATTTTTAACATAATTTGTTTTCATTATAAAAAAATGAAATTGGAATTAATAATAAAATAGAATATGAATAATAAAAATATGGAATCCTTTTTCATAGATTCAATACCTAAAAATTAGATAAATTAATTTAATATTAGAACACGAAAACCAATGAAGAATGATTTTATGAAAAATTACCTTTTAATATTAGGAGGGTTTTTATACTAAAGAAAAGTATAATATTTAAAATAACAGTATAAATTAAATTAATTTTATTATAATGAAACTACTGAAATCGGAAAACCAATAAAAATAAATATTTTTCTTTCATAATACTACAAAATTAAAGAATGTTTTCTTAAAAAATATATTTTCCTAGTTTACCCAAAAATCAAAATTTTCAAAAATATCCCAGAATTCACCCTAAGATAATAATGATATGATGTTTTGAAAAATGATACCATTTCATAAAAATAAATTTTAAAAAATTATAAAAACTAATTACAATATTATCACATAAATGAAATTAAAACCCAATTTTTATAGAAGCATATTTTTTGAATAAATTGACATCACAAAAATGAGTGCTTATTTTCTAAGAATTAGTCAATACATTTGTACTGTGTAGAACTATTATATTAATTTTTTATAATGTGTTTAATTATATTAATTCAATCCAATTCATTGAAAAGATTCTAAAACCACAAGTTAATAATAATATTTCATGATTTTATCACAATTCCCTTAAATCTTATTATTGTGTGTTAAAAAAGTTAACAAGAATAAAAGTTTTTTAAACTAAATTTTATGTGTATTCCAGAACACATAGAAGGATTATATACATAATGATTTTATATGAGGTGGTTTTCTGTAATCATAGAATTAATGATATTTTTAAGGTACGTTTCTTAAAATACCTCTGTATTCTTCACATTTTGGAAGAAAAAGAAGTTAACGAAATATTTGAATAATAATCACATCTGTCAGATCTATATTCAATGTATTCAATTCATGTATATGTGGTGTGCATAAATTATAATTTCTCATATGGAATAATATTAAAGAGAATGTAACACATAGTATTTTATCATGAATTAATTTGTGGAGGGGTGATTTGTGATGTAGTTCCCAAAGTGGGTATTATGATGTTTCTCATGAATAAGAAATTCATGAGATATCATACCGTAAAAAAGTCACATGAATAAGCCATGGGAGAGATCCATTCATGAAGGAGTAGTGCACCAAGGAGCTGTGAGATGTGGGTTATATGTATGAGTTTCATGGAGATTTTTACATGGAACACAACATGAATAGTACTGTATGTAGTATATATATTTGAGAATAGGTTTTTATTTGATGAATAACATAACAAAATAATATTACATGACTATTTCCAAAGAAATTTTATTAGGAACTATTAAAATCATTTTACTATGATATCCACACTACCATATTGAAAATCAGTTAATATTTACCTTACAACATGGAAGCATCTTGATTTCGATAAACTGTGTAAACTTTATCAAAAGGACGGTGCATATAAGAATTTAACGAATTTGATCCAAAGGGGGTTGTACACATACCCAAGAATGAAATTGTAAATGAATTGATCATGAAATAGATTGACCAGGACTAAAAAATGTAATCTACAAAAATTGGTGAAGCATAGTGGATTTTGGTAGATTGAATGATGTTGTGTGATTTTTCCTTCGATTAGCCCTTAGTGGTAACCCAAGTAAAAGTTTTGTTTCTTATTTTAATTTTTTTCATTTCTGATTTCATTGTATGTGTGAATAATTGTTAATGGTTCAATTTGTTTCTATGAATATATGAAAAATATCTATTATAACAAATAGAAAATATGACATCTGAATTCACTCTTCCCCTCCCAGTATGTCTGTAATTAAAAAAATAGTCATATATAATTCCACATGAGTATATTATAACTGTGTTTGTGTGTGTAGTCGTAATTTTCTAAGGCTGACTAATGTTTTACCCAGATAAGTATAATTGTTCCAACATATCTATGAATAATTTTAATTACATCCTAAAAGAGTGTTTTATTTGGGATAGGTATAAAATTCATTAATATAAATTTAGTGTCAAACATGTTCTTCTAGGATGGAATTAAATTCGACATTGATAACTAAGAAAACCAATATGTGTATGTATATATATATAAATTTGTTGTAATTAAATATATACACAACTATATGTGTTTGTTTGTCTATAATTGTGTATATATGTATTCTAAAAATTATACATATGATATATACATAAATACTTATATATCCCTAATTAAATGTAATAATGTAAAAAACTATAAATATTTATTAATTATTAATTATATTATTCATTAATGAATGTGTGTATATATATATGACTATATATTTTTGTCAGTGTTACAGTTTAATTTGTAATATATTAATACATATTAAGGTCAATATTTAATAATACATTTTTAATATTAACATATATACACATATATTATTTTTAATATATATTATATTAATATATATTACTATTAATATATAATTATATATTATAATTTGTATCATAATATAAATAATGTAATTTATATTAACACTATAATATATATATATATTATAAATAAATTGTTGTTATTATTGTAGTTGGGGATTGGCTTAATGGTAAGCACCCCATCATCCTACATGAAAAATGGGGGTTCGAAACCCATTGGGAGCAGGGTATTGTAGCAGTAATGTAGCAGTACAGTAGTAGCACTGAAACTCTAGTAACGGTTGCTACTATAGCGATGGTAGGACACTGTAGTAGCGGCAGGTACTATGTGGGTACTGTAGCATGCTGGTACTATAGAGGTACTATTCACAGAATGTGCCTTTGTACCCACAATCTGGTCCTACGAGCTTTGTAATTGGCTACATGCCCACTGGAACTTCAGGCTATGTAATGCATGTCCCTCTAGCTAGTTAAAAGAGGCATTTTCATTTCTTTAATAATAAAAACGAGGCTTCAGCCCCAACCAATTAAAAAAATAAATAAATTATTATTATATATTCTTTTAATATATATATTTGTATTTTAATATATAAATATATTAATTTGAATATATAATATATCCATTTATACTAATTCTAATATATAAATATATATTATATATAATGTTATAGCATAAGAAATATTATTATTGTATATACATTCGAACAAATATATATATATATATATATACATTTTACTATAATATTATTTATTTCAATATAAATAACATTTTTTATCAATGTTTTATAATTTAAATATATTATATAATGAAATTATTATTACATATATGTGTATTCTAATAACATATATGACACTATAATGTTTTTATATTATAAATAAATTATAAGTGTATTATAATTATATAATTATTATTACAGACATCCACCCTCCTACACACACATATTTCCATGGGAATGATCATGCAACTGAGTTGGATTGATATTCTTGATTGAACAAACAACTCATGTGTTCAAGTACGAGCAGTATCTAATTTATTTGAACATTTTCTTTTTTGGGAAAGAAATTCAGGTCTAGCGGTTGTGAAATGTCCATGGATAGGGAAAACCAAAAAAGTTCCTGCTATTAGATAGTTGAAATAAATTTTTAGGAATAAGGCTTTAATATAATCACAGTATATTAAAGTTAATGAAATTTATAAAATTCAATATATTGATTTTATATTTCCTAATTTAATATTTTGTAAATATTTTAATTTTTTTAAATTTTATATAGTTAATAAATACTTTATAATTTATATTTATTTTATTATTGAATTTATATTTTTAATATGCAAATTTTAATTCAAAATCGTAAGCTTTATACCACAAAAATGAGGTTAGTTAACACTGAAAATTTATTTATTAAACATTTCATAAATATTAAATAAATAATGATAAAAAATTAACAATTTTTGTTTACTAACCCATGAAAAATTAATTATATGTTTTAGAAGTAGTTATATTATAATTTATATTCTTTTTAAAAATTAAAAATTCAATTTGTATTAAAGATTTATATAAAATCTAAAAACACATCATATTAAAACTAGCAATATACATTGTATTTTCGCCTATTATTTAATCATACTTATGTCATTGGCACACTATGTGTAGTGATATATCATATCATTGGTATTACCACGTTCATTATTGCATAGAGCAATATCGCATATCTCTCATCGCAATAATGAGAATGAATTCTATTGCATAGCTAACTGGAGTCATTTTTTGAATAGAATGTACTAATATATAGACAATTCTAATCATATTTATAATGATGATTGAGATATCCTCATATCATTATATGAATTATTCTAAAAACCCTTGTTTTTCACAATAATATAGTCTATCATATCTCCTTTTTTTATTCACTTTTTCTATGTGTATAAATTAATACTACCACAAACAAAAATATCTCATATTATTGCACTCAACATCATAATAAATAGTTGAAAATTAGACACTTCTTCCCATTACATATCACAAACAAAAATTTCTACATATCTATATATGGGATGTATTTTTTCTTTAAATGTTTAAATTTTTCACAAAACTAATAATTATTTATTGAAATTATGGAATTTAATCTATATCCACTAAAGTATTTTTAAATCCTATTTATGCCCATTAATAGTGAATGTTAGAATTTGTAAGCACATGATCAACAATGATATTTCTACAAAAAATAATATAAAATAAGAACATGACATTAATTTTGATTTTTTCCCCTTAAAAAATTATTATGGAAAGTCACACAACAATGAATGAACAACTCATTTCACTGAAGTTACCTATTGGTTGAATGAATCAAAAAATTATTTGTTATAACCACATTTATCTCAAGTTTTGTAATGAAATCCTCTTGAAAATGGGAAAAAATTAAGATGGACTGAACTTTGGAAAAAAAATTCACCCTATAAACCATACAAGAATCAAGTACATTTTTTATAGTTTGATTCTCTATATATTGGCTACCTCGGACACTCCATGGAATAAATTACTTAAGAAGTTCTCAATTTTTCGATATATTAAAAATCTATTCAAAAACTATGATCATTGCTCATTATCAAATAGAATTTAAATATTTAACATTTAAATATTCATTCTTATGTGAATAAAATCCCATAAATTTTATTTAATGATATTTAATCAAATGTTCAATAGAATTATATAAAAGTTATGAAGTGTAAGTGTTAAATAACTCATATAATATGCATATTTATGCAAGCGATATCCCTATATTGATCTTAAACTCATACAATAATGAATTATATCAATACAAATTACATAATTATACAATACACAACATATCACATATTGTGATATACCCATATCACACATTGTGATATGGATTTATTGAAACATTAAGTTCATTAGCACTGTGGAAGTATTAAGCTTGATTCTATGTGAAGTTCTCTAATCAAAATTACAATATTAAAAATTATATTTAAAATAATAACACATGAATCCTAAAACAATATCATTACACATAATTTAAAATTAAATATAAATAACAACTATCTTAAAAAATATTTTCTTATTCCGAAATTGTTGTTTTTTTAAGAAATCAAAATATAGTCTCTCTGGTGATTCCCACATGGTCCCTATGAATCTTGGTAGAATGAACACAATTTCCCATATACTAGCATGAAGAGACTACGTGAATTATGACATCCGTTCTATATTTCATATGAATCTCACTAAAATAATCTCTTTATGTTCAGATAGAGAAAGGGAGGGTCTTTCAAATTCTCTTTATCAAAAATGTTGAAGACAATTATATAATATAAGGATCTATTTTATATTTTTAGATAAAAATTTCTTCATTTTTCTATATCTTTATGTTAATAAAATTGCACAAAATCTCTCATATTACGTATATCAAATAATGAACCTATGTCACACAAAATACATATTTATATATATAATGTTACATTATCTTCTTTTATAACTTATTTATATAAATAATTATTTCAGGTGATATAAAAATACATCTAATGAAATAAATAATTATATTATATTATATTGAAAAATAATAGAATTTCGGCCATCAACTCAGTTTTACCTCCCCTATGATTATTAATCTCCTAACTATAAAATATTTTGGCGTTGTTGAAAAATTATTATATTTAGTTATTTATCTTATGATATACTATCAATAGTGTTACGTATAAATCCTTCTAACTTATTGATATCATCAGTTTATTGTGATTATATTCATTTATTATCAACAAAATTTGAATATATTTCATCCCATATAATTGGATTGATTATATATAAAAACATCCACTCAACTAATTTAATTAACTTGTGGATAAATTTTGTGTATGAACCTATCAGTCCCCTATATCATTTATAGTAGGTAAGACCCATATACCAAGACCAGTATTTTCAAGATGATATATCCTTTATAGAGAAAATTAAAAGTTATAACATCCTTATATTGTTATTAAGTACTAGTGTTTTCACATTATTATATTTCTCCATCCTTTGGTCGGTTTTTTATTTGGTCATCATGTTATTAGATTCTTTTAGTTGGATAGAAGGGTTCATGGGTGAGGTTTTGATTATTTTTTTGAGTATTTTATATTTTTCCAAAGTGATTTACATAGGTGTGGACAAAGACCTATTGATGGAAGGGAAACATTTAGTCCAATAGCTCGATGGTGAGGTCCATCGACCATCCGTTGGAAGGCTGATAGTAAGGAATTCCTATAAGAAAACACCATCCATCTTTTGGAAGTCCCCTAGAGTCATGGTGGGGGGGGGGTCTAATAGTGATTTTGTTTGTGAATTTTCACCACCATCTTGCTAGTTTATTAAGAAGTATCTTCAGCGTGTCTACAGAAGCCACCAGCCAAACAATGCCGCTAATCTAGGCCGGTAAAATATGGGATTTATTGTAATATTCTCAATATATATCCCCCAATATTTTTGTTAATAAGATTCTTTTGTTCCTACTTCAACTCATTCGAATTGGAGGATATATGTGAAATCTATATATCTACGAACTCAATTCATTTGTGTGTGGAAGCGTTGATTGAACCCATAATTCTCCCATGGTATGTTGATATTCATTTTGGTTTTGGATCTCCTTATTCATTAAATTAATATTATTTCTCCCTATAGATCATATGTATCACTGATTGAAATTTGTGGTTGAGTTTTCTAGTATCAATATTATTCTATTTATTGTGGAATTTAGGGGATTTAATTAGATATTCAATCCTCATGGTGTTTTATTCTAGAATTGTGATTGTAAGTGTTCAATATGGTTTTCTTCATTTTTTAGAATTATAATATATTTATTTATGATTGGGAATTATTGATCTTGGATCCCTTCTCAATTATTATAGACTTGGATTTTCATCTCTTTTTTTTACCTGTGGGTGTTGATATTACAACTGTTTCAGGTTAACTGGTTTAATGATTCATAGTTGTATTATAAACCATTCTTTCTTAACATTATAAATTTTATTATAAAATTGTATACATTCATGAAAATTGTTTCGATTAAACATGGTGGTTTTGGATTTGGATTTTAAATAGGATTTTCCCCGTGGTTTTTTTTTAAATAATGTTGTTTTAAAGCATGTTTATTTTGGTTTCAAAGATAAAATTATATAGAATAATATTATTAAGGAAAACATATAAGTAGCGAATGATGAGGTTGGGAACCATCCTCGAGGGTATTCTATTTTCCCCTAGACATGTTATGGTAGGAAAATGTCTTCAAGATATTACTTAAGTTGTTCAAAGTAGTCAAAATTATGAGTGTTGTCTTACCCCCTAATGTATTCTGTTAGGGTAATTTTCACACTAGGTGGTCTATTGATCATGATATTGTTATGGGGTTCCTCTATTACCTAGAATTATTGAATCTCATGGGAATTTTGTTTTACTATTTATCATTGAAACACTTTTTGGTATTTGTGTAAATAATTGGAATACATGTTTGTTAGGGATGATTTATAAATTTGGAATGGAGAAATTTACCCTTGCTTTCTGTTTAACTAAATATCATGCATTGTTTTAAATTAGTAGAACATATTTGGTTTATATAATAAAATTTGAGTATAAAACAAATAGTGGGATCCTACAAGGCTCTTTTTCTAACTCCCAATATATACACATATATTGTTTTATATGATTTAGGTAATGGAAAGGGGATGTAGGGAGGCATTTAGTTTCTTTGTTAGTAGTGTGTGGCATTGTATTGGTGATATCATGTTACATGCTATTGGGACATGGAAATTTTTGAGTACTTATGTATTTTTTATTTATATAGGAACTTTTTTTATTGTTCTTACCTAAAATATTTGTAGCATTTTTTTTGAAGTATTAATATATTATTTATATTTAATCCCCATTTTTAGGTTCTCCATGGTAAAATTATTCACAATTACAGTTCTTCATATACAGGCACTTATCACTAGCCTATGAGGATGAGGAACACCCTCCAGTCCATGTCAAGACCAATTCTGGTTATGGTTGGTTTTGGAAATTCATGTTGGTTCATAAAATATTTATATAAATGGGATTTTTTATAGTTTCAATTTAACCTATTCAATTGGGGATGTCTCAGAAGATAGAAGATATGAATGTGGGGGCTCAATGTGTTGGTTGTGAGTGAGTGTTTGACCATCTCTGATCATGACGAACCCTATGTTACAACTGTTTTTTGGAAATTGAATCTTTTGTTATTTAGAGTGTTATAACTCAATTAATTATTTATTTATTATCAATTTTTAGTTGAAGTTGATTTGTGTAATTCTAAACTGGGATTCACTCATCAATAATGTGTTTTTTTCACTTTGTTTACTGATGTGTAGTACTATGACCCCAATAAAACTAATAAGGATTTCATGCAAGGGTTCTACTGATGAAACATGGTAGGTAAAACCCTCTAGTTATTAATAATTTAATCAAAGTAGTCATAAACATAGTACATGATATGGACCAAGGTGTGGCATGTGCATTTTTTCATGAAATGTTTCTACAGATTCGAAGGGATTAGGACATGAATCAAGCCAATGAATTTATTTGAAATAATCCAATATCCTTCTAAGGGAATAATAATCCACAGTATAAGGAGGATTTTTTGGAAAATCTTGATAGGATTTTAAAACTCTTAAAGACTCCTAATTCATCAAAAAGTGAAGTGAATCATATTTTTCTTTAAGGTCAATCTAGATGGTGGTGAGACTTAATTGTATTTTCAAGGAAGAATGATTTCATGGAGTGGACATACTTAAAGTCCATATTTACTAAGTAGTTATACTAAAAATATATATCAATGGTTAAATCAATGTATTTTATCAAACATGAAAACAGAAATAGATCAGTGATGGTTTAGATATATCATTTCACCAAAATCTATATGTTTTCAATGAAGGTTGTATCTAATGAGATGATAAAGGTTGAGATGTTTCAAATTATGATTTTTACTAATATCTACTCACAATTAATCATGTTAATTATTAGAAACTATATCGATGTTTTAAAAAGGGTTTTTATGACATAGATAGGCCTAGATAGTATGAAGGGATTGGTCAGAGTTTATCGTTCCTATATTAGTGTCTCTAGTGGTCCTTAAGAGGGGGAAGAGGAAGTAGAAAGAGTATTATGGGAGAAACCATAGAGGTTCGTCTCATAGGTATCTTCCTGCCCCATCATTAGTGTCTACTATCCAGAAATGTTATCCATGAGTTTGTTCTAAACATGAGAAACACTTTTTACTCATTCCCCAAAGGTATTCAACTCAGTTGGGCATCGGGGCCAGTTGTAGAATTTTTTCCAGGTCATATCTAATTCTCCATCTAGTATATCATTTTCATCATGTAGATAATATATGGTGCTTTTAGATGATTTCCAAACTATAGGTTTCTAGTCATATTCCTCCAAAATATGAAATTACATTCATATGATGAGTATCTAGAAGTGGTTGATGTGGGTCCTATGTAACACCCCATGTTTCCTCGGTATGTTTTCTTTCGAATAATGCAATGGCGTGCATTGTACGCAACTTCCAGATTTTAACACACCATAACCAATCAAACTAGTCGTTATGAATAGTTATACCTACTTTTTGAAATTTTATAAATTCTATCTCTCAAAATGGACTTCATTTTTGGATTCATAATATTGAAATTAGCCTAGGGTGAAATTTTGGTACTTTTTGGATAACTTCCATATTTTGATGAATAGTGAAAATTACTAAATTTTAATTAAAAACAACTTTTTTAATCAAAATAATTAATAGTGATTAATTATGAATTTGGGTGGCTGTAAAGTATATTTAGAATATATTTTTACCATGTAATACAATGTGGGTCATTGAACATAATTTCACATTTAAACCAGACATAAACAAGTGACAATCTTTTGATAGTTATTATCTCTAAAAAACACACTTTTTGTTTTAACAACGCGAATTAATTTTAAATTAATTTCTGCCACTTCTGTGTTATTAATTTGGTAAAATGGATTCCATATTTTTAATCAGGATGTTCAAATTGTGTAAATAGGTAACGTTTATTTTTAAACATTTTGGATAATTACTTCGGTAAATATTTTATTTACCATGGTTAAAGGGTAAATCCGGTAAACAAGGGTTAAAAAATATTATTATAATAATACTAAATTAACCTAAAACGTGTCTTAACCATATTTGATGATAAATGGTCGACCATGTTTATCTTTGGGTCTATTTTGGGACCCCATAGATCCACTTGTAAGTGATAATGACACTTTATTTTAATTAAATTAAAATAAATACAAAAATGACACAAGCATATATCTTTTAACAAAACAATTGTTACAGAGGGTTATATATGTTGGATTTTAGATTATAAATATTAATTAGAAAGATAAAAAGATTTCCTACATAATTATATTTTATTTATAATTTTTAGACATTAAATAATGTAATTTATTTATGACACAATGATGATGCAGTAATTACTATAATAGTGAAAAATCAAAATAATTGATATTATAAATATCCAAATAAATATAATATGAAACTTTTAATGAATTAAAATAATTTTATAGGATAATATGATATATTAGTATTGATTTAATTGACTTTTTTCGAAGTAATCAATCTGTTATGAGTTTCACAAAAATCAACTATTGAATAGTGTCAAAATTGACATAAAAGATTTTTTAAAACAAATATTATATTATTAATTGATATTAAATTCCTAAAAATCTAAGGTTCGGCCAAGAGACTTATATCATGATAGGTGTATCATTAATGGACCACTTGGGGGTCTTTTGTATGTATATGGTATGTTTATTAACCATATAATATAAAAATACAAAGAGACATTGTAAAAGTGAAACTAATTAACTTAGAGTTAATACTTAAAGATAAGGATAATATAAGTACCCAAACCTATCTAAATTATATTGGTTGAGTTTTTTTCGACCCATCCCCACCTTAAACTTTGAATAGTCAACTTTGGAGCCATTGGAAACCGAATATGAATTTATTATAAACTAATATCTCTAGCTTTTCCAAAGGTGCCCCTCACCCCTCTTATAAAAGGGCACTCGTCCTTATCATTTATTCACACCTTCAAAGCCCTTTGGTTCGGACAAACCCTGACCAAATACTATCTCAACTTCCCTCACTACAACCTAGAGGCCTTAGTTTTATCAGAAAGCCAACCTAAGGATCGCTTTTGATCAAATCAAAAGGAAGAACCCGAAGAAGAGGTAATGTTTTCACCACCCCTTTTTCAAGTTCCTTTCTTCTTCCACTTCCTGTTTCTTTGTCATTTCCATTATAAAATAATAACTCCAGTATCATATATATACTGTGATGTTATTATAAATATGGTACAACCATATTCAGTATTCTATCCATCCTTTGAATAACATGTCACCATACGTGCGTACGTACGGCTTACCGTCTCCACATCGTGGTGTAATTGTTATTCAATATATTATTATTTGGATGGGTATAATAATGATGTGTAACTCATGTAAATAATAAATATAACATGATAATGATTCTGTATATATGATATAAAATCCAGTTATATATTATTTTAATATCAAAATAATGATATTGTCGCTCGTGCGTATGTACGGACTACCGTCTCCAAGAACGCGATGAGATTCATTGTCCATCATATCCATTCAAGTATAATTATAATTTGATGATTTAAAAATCGTATCTAAGGACTTGATATCATTTTGGATATGAATAATATACATCCCATTAATAACGAATACGGCTCACATAACAAAGAATATAATGTAAAATGAACCCGTTAACACCCGAAATGATGATAATTCTAAGATATTATTAATAAATCAATGTTAAAAGATCATATATGATATCATATTAAAGTAAATGATTATTTTAGTATTCAATAACAATTATTTCACCATTATATAGGAGGTAAACCTACCATCGACCAAAGAAAAAGTACAAAGTAAGGGATTTGCTTATCTCATTTTCAATTCCGTGAGATTTCCATTGTTCGCCACTAAATTATTGAAAGTGGTGTATTGTGTACTGCCATTTGATATATATTATCATGATTCTCTTTATATTAATTTTATTCTATAAATCATTTGGTGTTTATTAACTTTTGGCCATACGACTCAGTTGATTAACGTAGTAAGGAGTTTCTTATCTCGCTCTTAATTTCTTGAGAATTCCATTGTTCACCACTTAATTATTACATGTGGAGTATGTGTACTGCCCATGATTGTATTCATTGTGTAATATACATTAATTTATGGGTATTTACATAGTCATGTTATGATCCTTATTTCATGGTTGTTTGTTTCGTAAGTTACCAAATCGAAAAGGGAATTTGAGATTTCAATTTCCACTCATTCGGCTTTACGCATATTTCATTGATTATATTACTCCAAGATTATGTGTGGAATCACTATTCATTTGATTATGTCATAATTTCCACTCCCCTTCCTGTGGATATACTTTTGATACACATAATCACTCTATTGAAAATTCTCAAGTCATTAATATGAATTTAATAAGAGTAATTTTAACTCTTTCACCATTTGTTGAGTTAAAAATCCAATTTGTTGGTGTTGTTTCTACAAGAATATGTGTGAATATCCTTTGATTGTTTTACACTGAATATTCAATCATATTTAGTGTATTTATATTTGTCACACATAATTATGTCATTGATTTATCCTTAACCTAAGGATATGGTCTTTATAAGAGAATTCATCTCAATTTACATTCCATTGAGACTTCTTTGTTGTTATACACCAAATCACTTTTATGTGGTGTATATAATGTACTTTGACATAGTATATCATGAATCACTTTATTCTCATGATATTACAACGTTTTGATTACCTCAAATTATTTGTATTCAAGTGTCTCTCTTTTGGTTAGAATCTCTAACTAAAATACTATTTTTAAATGTTTTAAAGACTTAATCATTTAAATATTTCTCATTAATGTCCATGTTTTAAAAATGGTTTTAAGGATTTATTTATATGGACATTAAAGTTTAGAAATTAAAACTCCTTTTAAAAAAAGTTTCAAAGTGGTATGGGACACTTTGATTCAAAAATCTATTTTTAAATGGCTTCTTGACAAATAGGGTGACTTTTAAATGATTTCAAGAAAAAGGGGGATATTTCTCTCAAATAGTTTTGATGATTATTTTCATCTATGTCAACATCCTTCATTATTCATGATTGAGGTTAATTTGATACAATACAATCTTCCATATTGTATCAAATGAGTTTTATTTGACTGTGGATGTTCTATTTTTATACCATTCATGGTTTGTGGAGGAACTATTGACATTTCGTATGATATTTTTAATACGAATGTTTATGTTATGTTTAAACCTGTTCATATGAGGAATGCATTGGACTTAATAAGTGACGGGTGGAGCCCGCTATAGCTCTTCGATGCATCGGTAGGTCTCATGAGACAAACTAGTGTCTTGGCACAAGGCCTTGGCAAAATCTTATTTGTAGTCTTGGCACGAGGCCTTGGCTATGTGGTTATGATAGTCTGGCATTATGCATTCCATCATTATGAAAGTGATTATTTATATTGCATGTGATCATTCAACTAGTAGAATATCCATGTGAGTAAGTAAATGGAATTATTTCAGATTACCTTTGCCATTTTATGCTGAAGTTCAAGTTTAAAACGCTTTTGTTTTAGTTATAAATTGCCTTAAGTGTTTATGCTTATTTATGAAACTTTCTGCTATAATGTTATCCTTACTGAGCATCTGATCTCACCCCTTTCAATGTTTTAAATTTTCCCAGGATTATGACGAAGTAATTTATGAATGACCTGCAGGGATAGTATGAGGTGATATGAAGACAAGATGTTTTTTTTATGATGTAATGTAAAAATTTATGGATGTATCTAGTTATTCCAAGGCTACTAAACTAATCGGTCTTTTGAGACTTGATCTTTCTCGTGATCATGCCAATGTTATGTAATAATGCACCGACTCTGGGTAACTAGGGTTGGGGCGTTACAGTTGGTATCAGAGGAAGTTTAGTACAAACCTTGGAAGCTATATTTAGATAAACTCTGATTAGAGCACATAGACATAAGATGAACTTTGAGGATTAGTATAAAAGAACATCCTAGAATTTTGGTATTGTAGAGATTTTGTGGGTTTTCCGAGCAATACATCCCTGTCTGGATACGAGCAGGTAGAGGGGGCTCTGGCACAGATGTACCTAGGGGTAAAACCTGAAAACACCGCTTTGAGCTAGACTCGAACGGGAACTGGTGCACGACAACGGGCCTTGCTGCACTCTTGGTTACGACACTCCCGGGGGATATGCTTGGGATAATTTATATTTTCTTTAGAAACCGATTTAAGTAATATATACATATGTTGAGAGTAAATGACCTTGGTTAATCCTAATATGTTTTAAATTGAGAATATGGTGACATTTTCATCTCTAAATGATTTTACGACTACTATTACTCACACAATGCTTTCTGGTTTTAGTCAATGGCTGGATTCCACGGAAGTCATAGTGACTTTGAGAATGATGTACAAGGTGGGAACGATGGTGGCAATGAGAAAAAAAATGGAATGTTGATAGGTGTAAAAGATATCGTCTTTATGCCAAATCAGTTTTCCAAAAATATGATCAACATCATATATATTAACCAACTCCCAGACTCAACAAGGAAGAGACAGGTGATAAATGATAAGATCTCCAGCAATGGAGACCATGGAGAAAAGAAACCTCAATTTTCATCATGCAGGAAATGTGGAAAGAGACACCCAGGAAAGTGTCTCAATGGGACAACGAAATGTTTTACGTGCGGGAAGGAAGGACATAAAGTGAAGAATTGCCGAAGAAAAATGAAGAGTACTATGGAAGAAGATAAAAATGGTCCCAAGAGTCCATTTACAGTCATTTGCCGTAAATGTAGGGGACCTGGCCATTACCCGAGTGAATGTCCTATTCTATAGGATATTTTCTTGGTCAAAGAAGAAGCTATGTGGAAATAAATGGTTGGAGAAAAATTTAAAAAGTATTAGCACTCCTTGTTGATGGGTTTACTTTGGAATAATTTTCTCTTGTAACCCCGCAGTTTCCCATGTGAGAATGATATTTGAGGAAGAATTGTCTCTTCTCTTGTGGATATAGGTATAAATAACCATTTAGTTTTATATGATCATTGGGGTTTGAGAAAATGATAAGTTATTATAATTTGGGATGAAAATGAAAAGTATGATATAACATTTGTGGTTAAATTATGTTATTTTGAGGAATTTATCTCATTTTGGTAATATTATAAAATATAGTTTTTGAAAAAGGACAACACGTAGACCGTGTGACAACCCGTCGCGTTGGACAAAGCTGTGGGAATCGAACCCACAACCAAAGTGAGATTGGGATTTATCGCCTACCACTGGACTACGTGAAGTCCCTGGTTAATGTGACTATTTTTTTTGTTAAATGATTTTATTGATCAATAATAAGATGATTTGGGTTCTTATGTCTTATCAAATGAATACCCTTGGTATAGGAAAATGATTTGGTGATTAAGTGATAAATGTTATTTTGGAAGATGTTCACTTTGTTGGGAACACTATATGCCCAAGGAAAATAGAATACAATGGGGTTTCATTTGTAGAGTAATGGTGGATTTTTATCTACGTTTTTATTGTTGATTTATAGTGATTTGGGTTATTTATGGAAATTATTAACATATAACAGAGAATATGTGATGATGTTAATTACTTTTAAGTATGTGACTTTAAGTGTATTTGATGTCATTTGGATATACAATTTAACATGGGAGACTACATAATCAAATTCTTCTATGATTTGGGTTTCAATATTAGTTTGGATTATATTAAAGGAGTTTAAGGACAATTGGTAATTGAATGGTATCTATTTAACTTTGGGGTATTGTTGGTTTAATTTTAGAAATTAAGATTAGTGCATATTTATCTCAATGAATATCCTTTTGGGGGATCATTAGATCATTCACTAACCATTTTGGTTTTGATTAATCGTCAAATACAATGTAAATATATGGTTTATCCTGCATGGATCATGTGATTTTATAGAAGTTTATTCTAGCTCTTCCAGTGTGACCAAGTCTTCTTGAATACTCATCGTTTAAAAAAAATTGAGTCAGTGGTGGAAATTTATTAAAGAATGAAAATTTACTTAAAATGTAAGTATATCTCATAATGTTCTTAGTCAATATCATAAATGAATTCCTCTTCCTTATGTAATGTAACTTTAAAAAAAATGTTGTCCGTTTACTTTCCTACTAGGAGACTAATGGTCGTTTGTCCCAACACAAGTTTGTGGTTTTCTCATTGTTAACTTTCTCCTGATCATGATTTCTATCCCTCTCCATCAGAACTTGACACTTGGTTTATCATCCATATCCATGTTTTCTTACATGGAATCCTAGTATGGGTTATCTTGGATGACCCTTATACCTCTCTATCTTTCTTTTAAAGTGATAGTTTTATTGACTCTTTTTCCGATGTGGGACTTTCCATTATATTCCCAAGAAAAATTTTAAAAATTGCGAGGACGCAATTTATTAAAGGAGGGGAGAATGTAACACCCCAAGTTTCCTAGGTCTGTTTCCTTTCGAATAATGCAATGGCGTGCATTGTACGCAACTTCGAGATTTTAACACACCATAACCAATCAAACTAGCCATTATGAATAGTAATACCTACTTTATGAAATTTTATAGATTCTATCTCTCAAAATGGACTTCATTTTTGGATTCGTAATATCGAAATTAGCCTAGGGTGAAATTTTGGTACTTTTTGGATAACTTTCATATTTTGATGAATAGTGAAAATTACTAAATTTTAATTAAAAACAACTTTTTTAATCAAAATAATTAATAGTGATAAATTATGAATTTGAGTGGTTTTAAAGTATATTTAGAATATATTTTTACCATGTAATACAATGTGGGTCATTGAACATAATTTCACATTTAAACCAGACATAAACAAGTGACAATCTTTTGATAGTTATTATATCTAAAAAACACGCTTTTTGTTTTAACAACGGGAATTAATTTTAAATTAATTTCTGCCACTTCTGTGTTTTGAATTTGGAAAAATGGATTCCATATTTTGAATCAGGATGTTCAAATTGTGTAAATAGGTAACTTTTATTTTTAAACATTTTGGATAATTATTTCGGTAAATATTTTATTTACCATGGTTAAAGGGTAAATCCGGTAAACAAGGGTTAAAAAATAATATTATAATAATACTAAATTACCCTAAAACGTGTCCTAACCCTATTGGTTGATACATGGTCGAACATGGGCATCTTTGGGTCTATTTTGGGACCCCATGGATCCACTTGTAAGTGATAATGACACTTTATTTTAATTAAGTTAAAATAAATACAAAAATGACACAAGCATATATCTTTTAACAAAACAATTGTTACAGAGGGTTATATATTGTTGGATTTTAGATTATAAATATTACTTAGAAAGATAAAAAAATTTCCTACATAATTATATTTTATTTATAATTTTTAGACATTAAATAATTTAATTTATTTATGACACAATGATGATGCATTAATTACTATAATAGTGAAAAATCAAAACAATTGATATTATAAATACCCAAATAAATATAATATGAAACTTTTAATGAATTAAAATAATTTTCTAGGATAATATGATATATTAGTATTGATTTAATTGAATTTTTTCGAAGTAATCAATCTGTTATGAGTTTCACAAAAATCAACTATTGAATAATGTCAAAATTGACATAAAAGAGTTTTTAAAACAAATATTATATTATTAATTGATATTAAATTCCTAAAAATCTAAGGTTCGGCCAGGAGACTTATATCATGATAGGTGTATCATTAATGGACCACTTGGGGGTCGCTTGTATGTATATGGTACGTTTATTAACCATATAATATAAAAATACAATGAGAGATTGTAAAAGTGAAACTAATTAACTTAGAGTTAATACATAAAGATAAGGTTAATATTAGTACCCAAACCTGTATAAATTCTATTGGTTGAGTTGTTTTCGACCCATACCCACCTTAACCTTTGAATAGTCAACTTTGGAGCCATTGGAAACCGAATATGAATTTATTATAAACTAATATCTCTAGCTTTTCGAAAGGTGCCCCTCACCCCTCTTATAAAAGGGAACTCCTCCTTCTCATTTATTCACACCTTCAAAGCCCTTTTATTCGGCCAAAAACTGCCCAAATACTATCTAAACTTCCCTCACTACAACCTGGAGGCCATAGTTTGATCAGAAAGCCAACCTATGGAGCACTTTTGATCAAATCAAAAGGAAGAACCCGAAGAAGAGGTAATGTTTTCACCACCCCTTTTCAAGTTCCTTTCTTCTTCCACTTCCTCTTTCTTTGTCATTTCCATTATAAAATAATAACTCCAGTATCATATATATATTGTGATGTTATTATAAATATGGTACAACCATATTCAGTATTCTATCAATCCTTTGAATAACATGTCACCATACGTGCGTACGTACGGCTTACCGTCTCCACGTCGTGGTGTAATTGTTATTCAATATATTATTATTTGGATGGGTATAATAATGATGTGTAACTCTTGTAAATAATAAATATAACATGATAATGATTCTGTATATATGATATAAAATCCGATTATATATTATTTTAATATCAAAAGAATGATATTGTCGCTCGTGCGTATGTATGGACTACCGTCTCCACGAACGCAATGAGATTCATTGTCCATCATATCCATTCAAGTATACTTATAATTTGATGATTTAAAAATTGTATCTATGGACTTGATATAATTTTGGATATGAATAATATACGTCCCATTAATAACGAATATGGCTCACATAACAAAGAATATAAAGTAAAATGAACCCGTTAACACCTGAAATGACGATAATTCTAAGATATTATTAACAAATCAATGTTAAAAGATCATATATGATATCATATTAAAGTAAATTATTCTTGTATTATTCAATAACAATTATTTCACCATTATACAGGAGGTAAACCTACCATCGACCAAGGAAAAAGTACAAAGTAAGGGATTTTCTTATCTCACTTTCAATTCCGTGAGATTTCCATTGTTCGCCACTAAATTATTGAAAGTGGTGTATTGTGTACTGCCATTTGATATATATTATCATGATTCTTTTTATATTCATTTTATTCTGTAAATCATTTGGTGGTTATTAACTTTTGTCCATACGACTCAGTTGATTAACGTGGTAAGGAGTTTCTTATCTCGCTCTTAATTTCTTGAGAATTCCATTGTTCACCACTTAATTATTACATGTGGTGTATGTGTACTACCCATGATTGTATTCATTGTGTGATATACTTTAATTTATGGGTATTTAAAAAGTCATGGTATGATCCTTATTTCATGGTTGTTTTTTTCGTAAGTTACCAAATCGATAAGGGAATTTGAGATTTCAATTTCCACTCATTCGGCTTTACGCATATTTCATTGATTATATTACTCCAAGATTATGTGTGGAATCACTATTCATTTTATTATGTCATAATTTCTACTCCCCTTCCTGTGGATATACTTTTGATACACATAATCACTCTATTGATAATTCTGAAGTCATTAATATGAATTTGATAATAGTAATTTTAACTCTTTCACCATTTATTGAGTTAAACATCCAATTCGTTGGTGTTGTTTCTATAAGAATATGTGTGAATATCCTTTGATTGTTTTACACTGAATATTCAATCATATTTAGTGTATTTATATTTGTCACACATAATTATGTCATTGATTTATCCTTAACCTAAGGATATGGTCTTTATAAGAGAATTCATCTCATTTTACATTCCATTGAGACTTCTTTGTTGTTATACACCAAATCACTTTTATGTGGTGTATATAATGTACTTTGACATAGTATATCATGAATCCCTTTATTCTCATGATATTACAAAGTTTTTATTACCTCAAATTATTTTTATTCAAGTTTCTCTCTTTTGGTTAGAATCTCTAACTAAAATACTATTTTTAAATGTTTTAAAGACTTAATCATTTAAATATTTCTCATTAATGTCCATGTTTTAAAAATGGTTTTAAGGATTTATTTATATGGACATTAAAGTTTAGAAATTAAAACTCCTTTTAAAAAATGTTTCAAAGTGGTATGGGACACTTTGATTCAAAAATCTATTTTTAAATGGATTCTTGACAAATAGTGTGACTTTTAAATGATTTCAAGAAAAAGGGGGATATTTCTCTCAAATAGTTTTGATGATTATTTTCATCTATGTCAACATCCTTCATTATTCATGATTGAGGTTAATGTGATACAATACAATCTTCCATATTGTATCAAATGAGTTATATTTGACTGTGGATGTTCTATTTTTATACCATTCATGGTTTGTGGTAGAAGTATTGACATTTCATATGCTATTTTTAATACGAATGTTTATGTTATGTTTAAACCTGTTCATATGAGGAATGCATTGGAGTTAATAAGTGACGGGTGGAGCCCGCTATAGCTCCTCGATGCATCGGTAGGTCTCATGAGACAAACTAGTGTCTTAGCACAAGGCCTTGGCAAAATCTTATTTGTAGTCTTGGCACGAGGCCTTGGCTATGTGGTTATGATAGTCTGGATTATGCATTCCATCATTATGAAAGTGGTTATTGATATTGCATGTTATCATTCTACTAGTAGAATATCCATGTGATTAAGTAAATGGCATTATTTCATTTTACCTTTTCCATTTTATGCTGAAGTTCAAGTTTAAAATGCTTTTGTTTTAGTTATAAATTTCCTTAAGTGTTTATGCTTATTTATGAATGTTTCTGCTATAATGTTCTCCTTACTGAGCATCTGAGCTCACCCCTTTCAATGTTTTATTTTTCCCAGGATTATGAAGAAGTAATTTATGAATGACCTGCAGGGATAGTATGAGGGGATATGAAGACAAGATGTTTTTTTTATGATGTAATGTAAAAATTTATGGATGTATCTAGTTATTCCAAGGCTACTAAACTAATCGGTCGTTCGAGACTTGATCTTTCTCGTGATCATGCCAATGTTATGTAATAATGCACCGACTCTGGGAAACTACGGTCGGGGCGTTACAGTTGGTATCAGAGGAAGTTTAGTACAAACCTTGGAAGCTAGATTTAGATAAACTCTGATTAGAGCACATAGACATAAGATGAACTTTGAGGATTAGTATAAAAGAACATCCTAGAATTTTGGTATTGTAGAGATTTTGTGGGTTTTCCGAGCAATACATCCCTGTCTGGATACGAGCAGGTAGAGGGGGCTCTGGCACAGATGTACCTAGGGGTAAAACCTGAAAACACCGCTTTGAGCTAGACTCGAACGGGAACTGGTGCATGACAACGGGCCTTGCTGCACTCTTGGTTACGACACTCCTGGGGGATATGCTTGGGATAATTTACATTTTCTTTACAAACCGATTTAAGTAATATATACATAAGATGAGAGTAAATGACCTTGGTTAATCATAATATGTTTCAAATTGAGAATATGGTGACATTTTAATCTCTAAATGATTTTATGACTACTATTACTCACACAATGCATTCTAGTTTTAGTCAATGGCTGGATTCCAAGGAAGTCATAGTGACTTTGAGAATGATGTACATGGTGGGAACGGTGGTGGAAATGAGCAACAAAATGGAATGTTGATAGGCGTAAAAGATATCGTCTTTATGCCAAATAAGTTTTCCAAAAATATGATCAACAACATATATATTAACCAACTCCCAGACTCAACAAGGAAGAGAAAGGTGATAAATGATAAGATCTCCAGCAATAGAGACCATGGAGAAAAGAAACCTCAATTTTCATCATGCAGGAAATGTGGAAAGAGACACCCAGGAAAGTGTCTCAATGGGACAACGAAATGTTTTAAGTGCGGGAAGGAAGGACATAAAGTGAATAATTGCCGATAAAAATGAAGAGTACTATGGAAGAAGATAAAAATGGTCCCAAGAGTCCATTTACAGTCATTTGCCGTAAATGTAGGGGACCTGGACATTACCCGAGTGAATGTCCTATTCTATAGGATATTTTCTTGGTCAAAGAAGAAGCTATGTGGAAATAAATGGTTGGAGAAAAATCTAAAAAGTATTATCACTCCTTGTTGATGGGTTTACTTTGGAATAATTTTCTCTTGTATTTGTAACCCCGCAGTTTTCCATGTGAGAATGATATTTGAGGAAGAATTGTCTCTTCTCTTGTGGATATAGGTATAAATAACCATTTGGTTTTATATGATCATTGGGGTTTGAGAAAATGATAAGTTATTATAATTTGGGATGAAAATGAAAAGTATGATATAACATTTGTGGTTAAATTATGTTATTTTGAGGAATTTATCTCATTTTGGTAATATTATAAAATATAGTTTTTGAAAAAGGACAACACATAGACCGTGTGACAACCCGTCGCGTTGGACAATGCTGTGGGAATCGAACCCACAACCAAAGTGCGATTGGGATTTATCGCCAACCAATGGACTACGTGAAGTCCCTGGTTAATGTGACTTTTTTTTGTTAAATGATTTTATTGATCAATAATAAGATTATTTGGGTTCTTATGTCTTATCAAACGAATACCCTTGGTATAGGAAAATGATTTGGTGATTAAGTGATAAATGTTATTTTGGAAGATGTTCGCTTTGTTGGGAACACTATATGCCCAAGGAAAATAGAATACAATGGGGTTTCATTTGTAGAGTAATGGTGGATTTTTATCTACGTTTTTATTGTTGATTTATAGTGATTTGGGTTATTTATGGAAATTATTAACCAATAACAGAGAATATGTGATGATGTTAATTACTTTTAAGTATGCGACTTTAAGAGTATTTGATGTAATTTGGAGATACAATGTAACATGGGAGACTACATAATCAAATTCTTCTATGATTTGGGTTTCAATATTAGTTTGGATTATATTAAATGATTTTAAGGACAATTGGTTATTGAATGGTATCTATTTAACTTTGGGGTATTGTTGGTTTAATTTTAGAAATTAAGATTAGTGCATATTTATCTCAATGAATATCCTTTTGGGGGATCATTAGATCATTCACTAAACATTTTGGTTTTGATTAATCTTCAAAGACAATGTAAATATATGGTTTATCCTGCATGGATCATGTGATTCTATAGAAGTTTATTCTAGCTCTTCCAGTGTGACCAAGTCTTCTTGAATACTCATCGTTTAAAAAACAATTGAGTTAGTGCTGGAAATTTATTAAAGAATGAAAATTTACTTAAAATGTAAGTATATCTCATAATGTTCTTAGTCAATATCATAAATGAATTCCTCTTCCTTATGTAATGTAACTTTAAAAAAAATGTTGTCCGTTTACATTCCTACTAGGAGACTAATGGTCGTTTTTCCCAACACAAGTTTGTGGTTTTCTCATTGTTAACTTTCTCCTGATCATGATTTCTATCCCTCTCCATCAGAACTTGACACTATTTTATCATCCATATCCATGTTTTCTTACATGGACTCCTAGTATGGGTTATCTTGGATGTCCCTTATACCTCTCTTTCTTTCTTTTAAAGTTATAGTTTTATTGACTCTTTTTCCGATGTGGGACTTTCCATTATATTCCCAAGCAAAATTTTAAAAATTGCGAGGACACAATTTATTGAAGGAGGGGACAATGTAACACCCCATGTTTCCTCGGTATGTTTCCTTTCGAATAATGCAATAGCGTGCATTTTACGCAACTTCGAGATTTTAACACACCATAACAAATCAAACTAGCCGTTATGAATAGTAATACCTACTTTTTGAAATTTTATAAATTCTATCTCTCAAAATGCACTTCATTTTTGGATTCGTATTATCGAAATTAGCCTAGGGTGATATTTTGGTACTTTTTGGATAACTTTCATATTTTGATGAATAGTGAAAATTACTAAATTTTAATTAAAAACAACTTTTTTAATCAAAATAATTAATAGTGATAAATTATGAATTTGAGTGGTTTTAAAGTATATTTAGAATATATTTTTACCATGTAATACAATGTGGGTCATTGAACATAATTTCACATTTAAACCAGACATAAACAAGTGACAATCTTTTGATAGTTATTATCTCTAAAAAACACGCTTTTTGTTTTAACAACGGGAATTAATTTTAAATTAATTTCTGCCACTTCTGTGTTTTGAATTTGGAAAAATGGATTACATATTTTGAATCAGGATTTCCAAATTGTGTAAATAGGTATCTTTTATTTTTAAACACTTTGGATTATTACTTCGGTAAATATTTTATTTACCATGGTTAAAGGGTAAATCCGGTAAAAAAGGGTTAAAAAATAATATTATAATAATACTTAATTACCCTAAAACGTGTCTTACCCCTATTGGTTGATACATGGTCGACCATGGGCATCTTTGGGTCTATTTTGGGACCCCATGGATCCACATGTAAGTGATAATGACACTTTATTTTAATTAACTTAAAATAAATACAAAAATGACACAAGCGTATATCTTTTAACAAAACAATTGTTACAGAGGGTTATATATGTTGGATATTAGATTATAAATATTCCTTAGAAAGATAAAAATATTTCATACATAATGATATTTTATTAATAATTTTTAGACATTAAATAATTTAATTTATTTATGACACAATAATGATGCAGTAATTACTATAATAGTGAAAATTCAAAATAATTGATATTATAAATACCCAAATAAATATAATATGAAACTTTTAATGAATTAAAATAATTTTATAGGATAATATAATATATTAGTATTTATTTAATTTACTTTTTTCGAAGTAATCAATCTTTTATGAGTTTCACAAAAATCAACTATTGAATAGTGTCAAAATTGACATTAAAGAGTTTTTAAAACAAATATTAAATTATTAATTGATATTAAATTCATAAAAATCTAAGGTTCGGCCAAGTGACTTATATAATGATATGTGTATCATTAATGGACCACTTGGGGGTCGCTTGTATGTATATGGTAAGTTTATTAACCATATAATATAAAAATACAAAGAGACATTGTAAAAGTGAAACTAATTAACTTAGAGTTAATACTTAAAGATAAGGTTAATATAAGTACCCAAACCTGTCTAAATTCTATTGGTTGAGTTTTTTTCGACCCATCCCCACCTTAACCTTTGAATAGTCAACTTTGGAGCCATTGGAAACCGAATATGAATTTATTATAAACTAATATCTCTAGCTTTTCCAAAGGTTTCCCTCACCCCTCTTATAAAAGGGCTCTCCTCCTTCTCATTTCATCACACATTCAAAGCCCTTTGGATCGGCCAAACCCTGCCCAAATACTATCTCAACTTCCCTCTCTACAACCTAGAGGCCTTAGTTTGATCAGAAAGCCAACCTATGGAGCCCTTTTGATCAAATCAAAATGAAGAACCCGAAGAAGAGGTAATGTTTTCACCACCCCTTTTCAAGTTCCTTTCTTCTTCCACTTCCTCTTTCTTTGTCATTTCCATTATAAAATAATAAATACAGTATCATATATATAATGTGATGTTATTATAAATATCGTACAACCATATTCAGTATTCTATCCATCCTTTGAATAATATGTCACCATACGTGCGTACGTACGGCTTACCATCTCCACGTCGTGGTGTAATTGTTATTCAATATATTATTATTTGGATGGGTATAATAATGATGTGTCACTCATGTAAATAATAAATATAACATGATAATGACTCTGTATATATGATATAAAATCCAATTATATATTATTTTAATATCAAAATAATGATATTGTCGCTCGTGCGTATGTACGGACTACCGTCTACACGAACGCAATGAGATTCATTGTCCATCATATCCATTCAAGTATAATTATAATTTGATGATTTAAAAATAGTATCTAAGGACTTGATATCATTCTGGATATGAATAATATACATCCCATTAATAACGAATATGGCTTACATAACAAAGAATATAAAGTAAAATGAACCCGTTAACACACGAAATGACGATAATTCTAAGATATTATTAACAAATCAATGTTAAAAGATCATATATGATATCATATTAAAGTAAATGATTCTTGTATTATTCAATAAAAATTATTTCACCATTATACAGGAGGTAAACCTACCATCGACCAAGGAAAAAGTACAAAGTAAGGGATTTTCTTATCTCACTTTCAATTCTGTGAGATTTCCATTGTTCGCCACTAAATTATTGAAAGTGGTGTATTGTGTACTGCCATTTGATATATATTATCATGATTCTCTTTATATTCATTTTATTCTGTAAATCATTTGTTGGTTATTAACTTTTGGCCCTACGACTCAGTTGATTAACGTGGTAAGGAGTTTCTTATCTCGCTCTTAATTTTTTGAGAATTCCATTGTTCACCACTTAATTATTACATGTGGTGTATGTGTACTGCCCATGATTGTATTCATTGTGTAATATACTTTAATTTATGGGTATTTACATAGTCATGGTATGATCCTTATTTCATGGTTGTTTGTTTTTTAAGTTACCAAATCGATAAGGGAATTTGAGATTTCAATTTCCACTCATTCGGCTTTACGCATATTTCATTGATTATATTACTCCAAAATTATGTGTAAAATCACAATTCATTTGATTATGTCATAATTTCCACTCCCCTTCCTGTGGATATACTTTTGATACACATAATCACTCTATTGATAATTCCGAAGTCATTAATATGAATTTGATAAGAGTAATTTTAACTCTTTCACCATTTGTTGAGTTAAACATCCAATTCGTTGGTGTTGTTTCTACAAGAATATGTGTGAATATCCTTTGATTGTTTTACACTGAATATTCAATCATATTTAGTGTATTTATATTTGTCACACATAATTATGTCATTGATTTATCCTTAACCTAAGGATATGGTCTTTATAAGAGAATTCATCTCAATTTACATTCCATTGAGACTTCTTTGTTGTTATACACCAAATCACTTTTATGTGGTGTATATAATGTACTTTGACAAAGTATATCATGAATCCCTTTATTCTCATGATATTACAATGTTTTGATTACCTCAAATTATTTGTATTCAAGTGTCTCTCTCTTGGTTAGAATCTCTAACTAAAATACTATTTTTAAATGTTTTAAAGACATAATCATTTAAATATTTCTCATTAATGTCCATGTTTTAAAAATGGTTTTAAGGATTTATTTATATGGAAATTAATGTTTAGAAATTAAAACTCCTTTTAAAAAAAGTTTCAAAGTGGTATGGGGCACTTTGATTCAAAAATCTATTTTTAAATGGCTTCTTGACAAATAGTGTGACTTTTAAATGATTTCAAGAAAAAGGGGGATATTTCTCTCAAATAGTTTTGATGATTATTTTCATCTATGTCAACATCCATCATTATTCATGGTTGAGGTTAATGTGATACAATACAATCTTCCATATTTTATCAAATGAGTTATATTTGACTGTGGATGTTCTATTTTTATACCATTCATGGTTTGTGGTAGAGGTATTGACATTTCGTATGCTATTTTTAATACGAATGTTTATGTTATGTTTAAACCTGTTCATATGAGGAATGAATTGGACTTAATATGTGACAGGTGGAGCCTGCTATAGCTCCTCGATGCATCGGTAGGACTCATGAGACAAACTAGTGCCTTGGCACAAGGCCTTGGCAAAATCTTATTTGTAGTCTTGGCACAAGGCCTTGGCTATGTGGTTATGATAGTCTGGCATTATGAATTCCATCATTATGAAAGTGGTTATTGATATTTCATGTGATCATTCGACTAGTAGAATATCCATGTGAGTAAGTAAATGGCATTATTTCATTTTACCTTTTCCATTTTATGCTGAAGTTCAAGTTTAAAAGGCTTTTGTTTTAGTTATAAATTGCCTTAAGTGTTTATGCTTATTTATGAAAGTTTCTGCTATAATGTTATCCTTACTGAGCATCTGAGCTCACCCCTTTCAATGTTTTATTTTTCCCAGGATTATGAAGAAGTAATTTATGAATGACCTGCAGGGATAGTATGAGGGGATATGAAGACAAGATGTTTTTTTATGATGTAATGTAAAAATTTATGGATGTATCTAGTTATTCCAAGGCTACTAAACTAATCGGTCTTTCGAGACTTGATCTTTCTCGTGATCATGCCAATGTTATGTAATAATGCACGACTCCGGGTAACTAGGGTCGGGGCGTTACATCCTACAACTATGAGTGGTACCATTTCTATTACTTCAATATTATCCGGTGATTTATTTTATATAGGTTCATCTCACATTTCTTTTATCTAATTTCACGGTTGATATTCTAAAACTTCCCAAACAACTCACACAATTCATTATGTAATAGGTGATGCCTCACGAAAAGAAGAGGGAGCATGGTTTTTTTATGTCTGTCAAGATATTTCATTGTGTTATATGTATATATGGTTTGGGATTTCTTGGTTCTCAACCTATCCCTATTTTATGTGAAAATAATGACATATTGGTTGATTTCCCATAAATATTAGATTGATTTTTTTCACCGATAGGTGTTTTCACGAACATGCCCGAGTCAACCCTGAACCTGTCACCTAGGACAGCCCACAACAATTCTCGAGAGGCATTCCCGATCCTCTCGGTATGGTGATAAGAAATTAGGGCATCAGTAGAGTACACAAGAGAAAGATTTATCCCAAATAAAAAAAAATCAAAAAAACAGTGGAAAGAAATGGACTGGCCAAAATACATTTATATAAAAATTGAACTGAACATTATTTGTACAAGAAACTAAAATCCCAAATAAACCAACAACTCAACTAACCAAACCTGATAACCAACTAAATCCATGTGACCCCTCTAGTCACTCTACGACACAATCTTCACAAGTCACCAAAGGTGATTGAACTCAACCTGAAACCTACACAAGGGCTAAAAAAAGAAGAAGGCTACAGGCTTGAGTATTAAAACTCAGTAGGATAACACGATATTCTATTCCCAATGCACATCCACTGAAATAAAGGAAACATAAATTTCATGTTTTAAATACAAGATATAAAGGTATGTTTTCCTAATGAGGTCCCATTCTATAAAAAAATACTGAAGCAAATCTTTCATGTTTTATAAACAAGATTGCTAGTATAAATTTTCATAGAGGTGAAAAATAAAATGAAACTAGTTATCAAGAGGGATGAATTAAAGAATGTACACTTTTAGATATATCACACACACTACTGAATTTACCAACCAAACACACTGTATATTGACGGTGAGTACAAAATAGCCAATGAGAACAATTCTTGGGAACACACCTAGGCACTAGTTAGATGTGAGCCCAAGGTACATCATATATCGGTTAAAGTAACCATAATAAATATCCATTACTGTGAACAAGAGCCATTAGTTGGGAGAAACCCCATATCCTAGTGTTCCTCTAACATCATCATCATCATAGTATAGTTAGTTTTGTCATCGTCAATTATGATACGTGAAACATGGGTAATACCCCATGGGATAAGTAGCATACTAGTACACGTCTGCCCACCAAGATACACAGGACTATCTTTAGTTCTCAATCGGGTTACACATATTATAAAATACAAATTTCACATCAAAATTACATTACCCAACCATATACACACAAAAATCCCACAAACGATCTTCACATTTATTTTAAAAATCAATAAACCATTAAAATATTTATTAAAATAATTTCAATGAGTGTATTGAGGCATCACACATAAAATTAATCCAAAAACACAATTTTATGTATACACACAAACAAAACCATACCCAAACAAAATTTTGATCCCTACAAACATTTAAAAAAACATTTCATAAACCATAATATAATCCAAATTGACACAACATGGTATATACATGTAAAACAAGCATTCTTCATTTTTAGAAAAGGCCAAACGAGCCTTTAAACATTTTATCAAAACTAATAGTTGACAAAGTTATGCATTAAAATTTATTAGGGAGGTTTATAAAAAAAATTTACAGTAGAAAACCACATTCATAAATCCCTTAAAACACTCATGTTAAATATTCAAAACACAACAATTTTCATAAATATGTGAAACATTCCATTTTTCGGAAACTTGGGCCAAAACATGTTGTAAACCAAAAACAATTGGTTTATAAAAACAAATAAAAAATGAAAATCAATAAAAATATACCAAAATAATTTTTTCCCATTATTTAGTATTAATTATAAATCCAAAAAAAACATTTTAAATGGCACTAGACACATAGAGGCCAACCGAGCGATTTACCGAACACATGTCATCCACTCTTTAACAAAACAAAATATTTTAAGCACTTAAAAAGGGATTAAATACCATTTTCATGCCATAAATTTATTCAAGATACTGAAAAATATTAAAAATACCATAAACCATGTTCTTATGCTCATGGAATAATTTATCAAACAAGAGGAGTTCACATTTATACCAAAACAACTATATTTTTAACAAAATAAGGCATAAAACATAATTTTCACATGAAACAATTAAAACCAGGGTTTAAATGTAGAACAAATCATATAACTAAGGTTATAAAACCATGATAATGATAAATCTTAAATGATAAAGTCTTCTGAAAGGGATATCCTACCTCAAATCCATGGCGGAAAGGAAACGCACACCTGAAATCACCTGATGTGGTTCCCAACACTCTAGATCTATGAAGAGACACCCTAAATGAACCAAACCCCCATCAAAAATCATTCCAAAACCGTACCCTAGGTCATGAATGACTAGTGTAGAAGAGGAAACCTAAAAATGGAAGGATAAGGAAGAGGGAGAAGAAGGGAGAGGGAATTTCACCTTGGAAACTAAAGGATGCTTTATCTTCTCGTAGATATGCACTCATAGAGGCAAGTTAATGGCATGGATCTTCTTGGATATTCTTCTTAGTTCTGTAGGAACCCAAGAAATTTTATATGGGTTAAAAAGAGTAAAATATAATGGATTAATGAAAGATATAATTTACCTTAGAAAATTTGGACGATTTTAGGAATCATGAGAAGTTTCTCCCTAATACTCAGCTAAGACGAGGAACAAAGAGTGAAAATAATGAATGGGGGTGCACTTAGGTATCTTGGCCCTTAGTGAGAGGTGTAATCACCAAAAAATTTCAAAAAATGAAAAATATATAAATAAAATAATTTTTTGTAAAAACAGGAAATGGGCCCACGAGTTATTCCAATACCTAAGTAGATAACACAAAATCACCATACATATTAAATAATAATGGGTACAAAAGGATATGTAGGATTGGATGTGTCAGGGATAAAAAATGGAAAGTTTAAAAAGTCAAAAATTTAAATAAAATGAAGGATTTATAAAAGAAACAAAATATGTTTTTAAATCGGGAAATGGGCTCATGGTTTGGCCCAAATCATGAATTAACCACCCTTTCTATGAAAACTGCCAAAAAAAAAGAATAGAAGCACCCAAAGATGGATGATTTGATATATATGAAACATAAACCCTCAACATTAATCTCACCTAATACCCAAGAATAGGATCCTGATTTTCAATTAATCGGATCAATAAAAATGCATGCAAAACTATGTGTGACAATTCTCCCAACCATTAAATCTTTAGGCCCCCAGAAAGACATAACACTTTCTAGTTTAAGGATCAACACCTTAGGATTCCTTATCAATATGATCCAACCTCTCAATCAAGTATATTTCATTGATAATTACAGGAACTTAAGAATCTTTCCTCAAAAAAACCCCAAATCACAACCACTTCTTGAGATTCAACTGATGGATTGATTCCCAACCTCCACAACAAAATTAAGAACCAGATTGTTGGGCCTTCTCCCAATGAACACAAAGACCACCCAAACCAAAGAGCACTCACAAAAAACAAATATTCCATGGGAGTATATAATATACTCCTCACCATTAAGAATCAACTATAACTAGACACGTTCTTAGGATGAAAATCTATGAGACCCATGGTGGGTCTCCCCACCACTAGAAACCAACTAGGTACAAACAAACAAGAATTCAACATGACCTATAATCAGGCCTCACTCACACAAGACCACAAAATCTCTACAACAAAAACCTGCCAACCCATGTATAGAGGAAAACAATATGAATATTTAAGCCACCCTCTCTCGAATAGAGGAGAAAATAAATAGGTCAACACTCTCTGCACAGATCCAAAACCCTGCCAATTTGGCTGGGGAGGGAAGGGTACAAAATCCTTTGTCCATTGAAACCACAAAAGAAAGAAAGGAACTACCTCACAGAAATTGTAGATGTATTAGAATAGAAATACTACCTACAATCCTAGGACTCCTGACCACATGCTAGATTCACTCCGAAACCTATGGCTGGAGCTCTGTTGGATGAACCATCTCTTTCTTCGCAGTTAGACATTGATAATCCCCAACATGTACTTCATCCCTTAGTTCCACATAGTACCACATAACACTCCTAGGAAGAAACAACAGATCAAGAGATACCGTGAAACTCTCTTCCTCAACAACACATTTTTACCCAAACAAGAACATGGTTATACACAACACTATTTTCTCTCACTCCAAACGTGGTGTATAATGAACAAGGCACACAAAAACACCCACTAAATATAACCAAGGACAACTACTACAATTGATAGAATCACCATAATGGGAAGGAAATGTAAATCAAGACAAAATAAACTCTCTATTTCAGCAAACATGCTGAGGTATAATTCTAAGTGGTGGATTTAGAATTTAAAGAAATTTCTTAGGTGGATCAACTGGAAATCTTGCCAATGGAGAACCATTTGTTGCCACATCTCAACATCCAACACATCATTAGAAACCCACAGAACATTAACCCAAAACTGAGCCCCCAACAAGATCCCATATCAAGACACAACAAGACTATGGCTTCTGAATCCTAAGAAAGCATATCGAATAGACAACACTTCTAAGACATAGAATAAAACATCCACATAACCGTTAGTTCATAACAAAGACCACAATTTTTTAGCTGAAAACACTTTTGAAAAAAAACTAACATGGTGGATTTTCACATTCACCATTGGTGTTTCATCAAGTCTCACTCACATGAACATTTACGTGCCACCACGGGAACTCAAAAACCATACCGTACATGCCATTCATCTATATATCCAAAAAAACTTACATGTGAGAATCCATGAAAACACAGAATGGAAAAAAACATCATCATTACAAAACAAATCATGTGTCTTCCAAAGAAACATTAACCACCAAATCAAAAACCATTTTCATATTTCACAAGACAAGACACACTTCATGAAGAAACATTTCATTAAAAAATAATACATTTCATTTAATAAAACTTCCAAAAACAAAAATTCTATTCCAAATATCCCATTTCTATTTTAAAATATTCCGCAAGGTAACTATTTGTAATCCCACTACAAGAAAAGCCGAAATCCCTTTCTAGAAAAACACCAACCGCTGGAAACCAAATTTCCAAAACTAATTCATCAGATTCAAGAAGTTTTAAATAGACGAAAACGACCTATTTGAAACAAATTTTCTGAATTACATTTAAATTATTTAGACTTTCAAAACATTTTATTTCAATAAATCTCATGTTTAGATTAGGGATAATCCAATCCTGTTAAATCATTTCCACTTCCTTCCAAAAATTTGTTTTAAAAAAACAAAACCTTTCCAAAACCATTCTTATATTTTTTTTTACTGAAAACCCCTTTTCAACATTTCAAAATCCAATCATTCATTTAAAAAAATCCCATATTTCTCACATATGTATTTTCAAAATAAAATTCCAGAATTAAAGGAAGGTCCAAGAAACCCACAAAAGGAAACTAGTGTTGGTGTGTGAATTGACTATATGGTTGTCAGTCCTATGTCAAACACAACACCAACATAGAGAGACTTATTAAGACCATTACCCAGATCCACATGGAATTCTAGGCCCTTAAAACTCATGGAAGCCATTAGTCATACTCTTCTTTTCATATTTGAACACCAAACAGTCAACAAGAACAATGTGCACTTACATAACCAGACATCCTGTGGAAACTTGAGGTCAAGAACGAGAAATAGTTTTTAACACTATTCCCACACATACCCCTCATGTCCCAAAAATACTACTCCATATACCTTGGCATCCCCCAAATAACAAGGGAGATCTAAAAAGTATGGTTTACTACGATCCAACCCCCTTGGATACCATTTTGTCACGAACCAGCCCGAGTCGACCCTGAAACTGTCTCCCAGGCCCGCCCGTGACAAGTCCCCGAGAGGCGTTCCTGATCCTCTCGGGATGGAGATAAGAATGAAAGACATTATTAGAGTACACAAGGGTATGATTTTTTCCAAATATAAATAATCAAACAAACAGCAGAAAGAAATGGACATCCCAAAATACATTTACATAAAAAATGAACTAAACATTATTTGTACAAGAAACTAAAATTACATCTAAACGAACAACTCAACTGACAAAACCTGATAATCAACTGACTCCATGTGACCCCTCTAGTCAATCTCCAACAAAATTATCACATGTCACCAAGGCCATCGATCTCAATATGAATCATGTACAAGAGTTAAAATTAAATGAAGACTATATGCATGAGTATTAAAACTCGGTAGGTTATCCTGATATTCTATTTCCTATGAAAATACGTTAAAATATAAGAGTCATAAATTTCAAGTTTTAAATACAATATATGAAGGTATGTCTCCAAAATGAGGTCCCATTTCTATAAAAAATTTACCAGACAAAAACTTTTATGTTTTAGAAAAAAGAATGCTATTAATAATTTTCAAAGAGTTGAAAATTCAAAATGAAATTTGTTTTCAAGAGGGATTCTTTAAAGAATGTAAACTTATAAATAAATCACACACACTGCTTAATTTACCTACCAAATAAATTGTATGATGATGGTGAGTACAAAATATCCAATGAGCAGAAGTCACTAGAACACCCCTAGGAACTAGATAGTTGTGAGCCCCGGGTACCTCGTATCTCGATGTAAGTAACCATAATAAATATTTGTTATTGTAAACATGATCCACTAGTATATAGAATACCCATAACCTGGTGGTCCCCCAACATCATCATCATCATAGTTTAGTTAGTTTTGTCATCGTCAAACTTGCTACATGAAACCGAGGCTAAACACCATGGGATCACTAGAATACTAGTACACGTCCACCCACCTAGATACACGGGATCCCATTTTGTGGATCAATCATGTTACACATGTTACCAAATACACGTTTCATATCAAAATTCCAATATCAAAAAATAAACACACAAACATCCCACAAAATATTTTCACAGTTCATTCAAAAAATAATAAACCTCTAAAATGTTTTGTAAAACAATTGCAATGAGGGTATTGAGGCTTTGCACATAAAGCTACTTCAAAATCACTCTTATAAGTATAAAAACACTACAAAACCATTCACAACCATATTTAGATTCCCTAAAACATTTAATAAATTCATTTCCTGGACCATAAGACAATCCCAATAGACACAATGTGGTATATATATGTAAAACACTCATTCTTCATTTTTAGGAAAGGCCAAATGGGCCTGTACACATTTTCTAAAAACTATGATTTGACAATGTTATGAATTTCAATATTATTAAAGAGTTTTATACACACTATTTATAGAATAAATAAACATTTATAAATTCCTTAAAAATCATGTTAAATATTCAAAACACAACCATTATCATAAGGATGTGAAATGGATCATTTTCTGGAAACTCGGGCAAAAACATGCTGTAAACCAAAAACCAATTTTTTGTAAAAATAAATTCAAAATTTAAACCATAATAGTATGCGGAAATAATTTTTTTCATGCTTACAATGTATTTATAAATCCAATAAAATCATTTTAAATTTCACTAGACATATAAAAGCCAAATGAGAAATATACAGAACACATGGCATGCACTCTTTAACAAAGCAACTTATATTCAGCACTTGAAAAGGGATAAAATTCCATTTTAATTCAACAAATTCATTAAAAATACTGAAAATATTCAAAATACATTAAATAATTGGGTAAGATCATGGAATAATTTTTCAAACAAGACGAGTTCCCATTTATACCAAAACTACTATATTTCTTTACAAAATAAGGCATAAAACATCATTTGCACACACAAAAATTAAAACCATGGTTTCACATCATCAAATATCATATAAATAATATTATAATATCATTATAATGATTAAACATAAATGATAAAATCTTGTGAAAAGGATATCCTACCTCAAATCCATGGTGGAAGGGAAACACATACTCGAAATCACCGGCTCTAGTTCCGAACACTCTAGATCTATGAAGATCCACCCTAAATGAAAAAAAACCCATAAAAACATTCCAAAACCATAACCTAGGTATGGAATTGTAACGCCCCGACCCCAGCTACCCAGAGTCGGTGCATTACTTCGTAACATTGGCATGATCACAAGAAAGATCAAATCTCGAAAGACCGATTAGTTTAGTAGCCTTGGAAACACTAGATATAATCACGAAGTTTTACATTACATTTCAAAGTGAAAAACTACTACAACAACAAAGTCTTCATATCCACACTATTAACCCCTCATAATATCCCTGCAAGTCAATCATAATTTACTTCTTCACTACCTGGGAAAAATAAAACATAAAAAAGGGGTGAGCTCAAATGCCCAGTAAGGATAACAATATAGCGGAACATTCAAAATAAGCGTAAACATTTAAGGCAATGAATTACTAAAACAAAAGCCTTTTAAACTTGAACTTCAACATAGTATGGAAAAAGTAAAATGAAATAATGCCATTTACTTGTTCACATGGATATTCTACTAATCGAATAATCACATGCAAAATCAATAACCACTTTCATAATGTTGGAATGCATAATGCCAGACTATCATAACCACATAGCCAAGGCCTCGTGCCAAGACTACAAATAAGATTTTGTCAAGGCCTTGTGCCAAGACACTAGTTTGTCTCATGAGACATACCGATGCATCGAGGAGCTATAGCGGGCTCCACCCGTCACTTATTAAGTCCAATGCATTCCCATATGAAAAGGTTTAAACATAACATAAACGTTCGTATTAAAACTAGCATACAAAATGTCAATAATTTCACCATAAACTATGAATGGTATAAAAATAGCACATCCACAGTCAAACATATCACAAAACATTCAATACAATATAGAAGTTTTGTATCATAATAAATCAACTTCAAATAATCTTAAAATCCATCAAAGGATGTTGACATAGATGAAATCAAAATTCTTTTTAAAGAAGTATCTCCTTTTATTTTGAAATCATTTAAGATCCATATAAAATAAAACATTTTCTTTGAAAATATTCTTATAAGCATGTATGGAAAGCTTCGACGATTTTATAACGACGGAAAATAACTGCACCCGCCGTATAAGTTAAAAAAAACATTCTTACCTCAATTCTGTCGAAAAGGTTAAAAAGGACATTGTTTTGAAAACGACGGAAAAATTCCTTTATAAACCTCTTATAAAAAGGTCAGACAAGGGTATAAATGACTTTAACCCATATTCTTGTAAATAGTAAAAATGTTTTGAAATACATTTTTAAGAAAACATGGATGTGGATGATAAAGAGATCCCAGTAGATTATTACGTATAAACAACCTCGGATAATGAAGAGATTGTGAAATAAACCTTACCTTGTACTTTTCCTTTGTTGGGGTAGGTTAACCTCCTGTATAATGGTGAAATAATTGTTATTAAATTATACAAGAATCATATATATTAATATGATATCATATATGATCTTTTAACATTGATTTGTTAATAATATCTTAGAATTATCGTCGTTTCGGGTGTTAACTTACTCATTTTCTTTTATATGTTTTGTTACATAAGTCATGTTTTTTGTATCTTATTCATATCCAGAATGATATCAAGTCCTTAAACATCATTTTTAAATCATTAAATGATAATTATACTTGAATGGATACGATGGATAATGAATCTCATCGCGTTCGTGGAGACGGTAGTCCGTACGTACGCACGAACGCTACTTCCATTTAATTTTTATTTTAAAAGAATCGAATCCAAATGATACATAGGTATATTACTATTCCAGTATAATATAATATTTTATATATGTTACTTAAGTTCATTAACACCATCCTTTATACGTTCCATGTGTGGTATGAACGAGTCATATCATTTTAAGGGGGCGGTAGTCCGCACTTTCTCAAATGAAATTATCGTATGTATATACAACATGAAACGAATAATGGTATGAAATAAAATAGAATTACAGAAGCTTATATATAAAATATATATCATTAATATCATATTTAATTACAGTGCCATCATAATGGCCACCATGAGAGGCGGTAAGATGTTTTTGAACAATCATCGTTTCGTGAGGCGTTAGTTTGCCATCCACAGAAACATTATGTTCATCATCCATTAGATGGAGTTGTGTGTATGTGTAGTTTGAATCCTTCTTATAAAAACATCCTAGTATATTGTGGATACTGGTTTTGTTACAAAAGAAAGTAAATAAAAAGAGTTTGGGGGCTGAAGAAGCAAAATAAATGAAAATAATTTAAGAGAAATCGTCACCTTTAATTTAGGTAACTCACTTTGGTTGGAACCAAAGGACTTCTTGAAATGCTTTCTGCCTAAGGGGAAGCTTCCAGGTGGAGGATAGGGATGTGGGGAGATTAGTTGGGCAGAGTTTGGACGAGCCAAGTGGATTGAGAGGTGTGAGGAATGAGTAGAAGTGGTCTCCTTTTATAAGGGAGAGGAGGGGCTCTTTAGGAAAGTGTGAAAGTATTACTTTATAATATATTTGTATTCGGTTTATAATGGTCCAAAAATCATTTAGGTCTAAGATAAGATGACTAATATTCTAAATAACATCAACCAATAAGAATTGGACAGGTTTTAGATAATATTTTAATCATTATAATCTTATTTATTTAAATGATTTATTAATGAGGTAAACATTGCATCATTATTGTGTCATTAATAATTTAACTTATTTGATGTCTAAAAATTATAAATAAAATATCATCATGTAGGTAATCTTTTTAGCTTTCTAATGAATATTTATAATCGAAAATCCAACATGTATAACCCTATGTAAAAATTGTTCTTCTAAACGATGTAAGCTTATGCCATTTTTATTTTTATTTTAGCTTTATTAATATAATGTGTCATTATCACTTTCAAGTGGATCCATGGGGTCCCAAAATAGACCCAAAGATTCCCATGGTCGACCATGTATCAACCAATAGGGTTGAGACACGTTTTAGGGTAATTTAGTATTATTATAATATTAATTTTTTAACCCTTATTTACCGGATTTACCCTTAACCATGGTAAATAAAATATTTAGCGCAGTAATTATTCAAAATGTCTAAAAATAAAAGTTACCTATTTACACAATTTGAACATCCTGATTCCAAATATGGAATCCATTTTTCTAAATTCAAAACACAGAAGTGGAAGAAATTAATTTAAAATTAATTCCCGCTGTCAAAACAAAAAGCGTGTTTTTAAGAGATAATAACTATCAAAAGATTGACACTTGTTTATGTTCGGTTTAATTGTAAAATTATGTCCAATGACCAAGATTATATTAAATGGTAAAAATATATTCTAAATATACTTTAAAACCACTCAAATTCACAATTTATCACTATTAATTATTTTGATTAAAAAAGTTGTTTTTAATTAAAATTTAGTAATTTTCACTATTCATCAAAATATGAAAGTTATCCGAAATGTACCAAAATTTCACCCTAGGCTAATTTTGATATTCCGAATCCAAAAATGAATTCCATTTTGAAATATAGAATATATATGATTTCAAAAAGTAGGTATTACTATTCACAACGGCTAGTTTAATTAGTTGTGGTGTGTGTTAGAACTCGAGGTTTCGTACAACACACGCTATCGCATTATTCGAAGGGAAACGTACCATAGAAGATTGGGGTGTTACATTCTCCCCTCCTTCAAATAATTGCGTCCTCGCAATTTCTAGGGTATTACTGCATAAAAAGACTCGGGTGGTTCTTCATCATAAGTTCCTCGGGTTCCCACGTTGCCTCTTCCATCTTATGGTTTCTCCACAAAACTTTTACCAGACGCGTCGTCCGGTTTCTCAGTACTTGTTCTCTTGTATCAAGAATCCTGACGGGCTCTTCGCAATAAGACAGATCGGGTTCCAGTTCTAATTCCTCATAGGTGAGTACATGCGTTGGGTCAGGCATGTATTTTCTCAACAGAGATACGTGGAACACATCGTGAACTTTGGAGAGACTTGGCGGCATTGCCAATCGGTAAGCTACAGCCCCAATTCGTTCTAGAATTTCGAAAGGTCCGATGTACCTGGGACTCAATTTACCTTTCTTACCAAAACGTATGACTCCCTTCCATGGAGATACCTTCAGGAAAACATGATCACCGACTTGAAATTCCAAATCCTTCCTTCGAATATCAGCATAGCTCTTCTGCCTACTTTGAGCTGCTTTGATATGATTTTGGATTACCTTCCCCTTTTCCACCGTTTCCTCCACCAGTTCTGGGCCTACAAGTTTTCTTTCACCAACGTCATCCCAACAGGTTGGTGTACAACATCTATTTCCGTATAACGCTTCATATGGTGCCATCTGAATACTCGTATGGAAGCTATTGTTATAAGAAAATTCTATCAGTGGTAAATATTGATCCCACATACCCTGAAAATCAAGTGAGCAAGATCTCAACATGTCTTCTAAGGTCTGAATAGTCCGTTCTGATTGTCCATCTGTCTGAGGGTGGTAAGCAGTGCTCAAATGAAGTTCAGTATCCAGGGATTTCTGAAGACTTTTCCAAAATATTGAAGTAAAACGGGGATCACGATCTGAAACAATCGATAGGGGTACTCCATGAAGTCTCACAACGTCATTAATGTATAGTCTTGCTAGACGTTCCAGGGGTAGATCTTCTCTTATAGCAAGAAAATGTGCTGACTTGGTAAGACGATCAACAATAACCAATATTGCATCGTTCCTTCTAGGAGTCTTTGGTAGCCCCATGACAAAGTCCATCGTAATATTGTCCCATTTCCACTCCGGTATGGGAAGAGGTTGCATGACTCCTCCAGGCTATTGCCTTCCAGCTTTGACTTGTTGACAAACCATACATCTTGACACAAAATCAGCAATCTCCCTCTTCATGTTGTCCCACCAAAAATGTTCCTTCAAATCTCTATACATTTTGGTGCTCCCAGGGTGTATAGAGAAATTGGAACTATGAGCGTCATCCAGCAATTCCCTTTTTAGATCAGGTATATTGGGAACACAAAGTCTCTTCCCGAATTTCAAAATTCCATCTTCATACACAATGTCTCTCAATCTCCCATCATTCACAGCTTTAATCTTCTTCTGAAATTCTTCATCATCGGTCTGAGAACTCTTAATCCTTTCTAGTAAAGATGGTTTGGCAACCATTTGAAAAATCATTGATGTTTCACCTTCCCTGGTTATTCCCATGTCCATCTTCTCTAGATCCATGAAAATTGGATCCCTTTCAATTCTCATCATGTTCAGAACTCCATGGTCTTTTCTGCTCAAAGCATCTGCTACTTTGTTTGCTTTCCCTGAGTGTTAGTGTATCGTGCAATCATAATCCTTGAGTAATTCAAGCCATCTCCTTTGCCTCATGTTGAGTTATTTTTGTGAGAAAATATACTTCAAACTCTTGTGATCAGTATAAATCTCACATTTTTCACCATAGAGGTAGTGCCTCCATATCTTCAAAGCAAAGATCACAGCTGCTAACTCAAGATCATGAGTAGGATAGTTTTGTTCATGAATTTTCAACTGTCGTGATGCATAGGCAATAACTCTATCATTCTGCATAAGGACACAACCAAGTCCTTTCTTTGATGCATCACTATAAATAACGAACCCATCATTCCCCGATGGTAGAGTCAATATAGGAGCATTGACTAATCTTTTCTTCAGTTCTTCGAAACATTCTTCACACTCTTTTTTCCAAACAAATTTAACCCCTTTACTTGTGAGCTTCGTTAATGGGTTAGCCAATCGGGCAAAATTCTGGACGAAACGTCGATAATAACCTGCCAAGCCAATAAAACTACGTACCTCAGTTATACTCGTAGGTGCTGGCCATTCTTGGATTGCCTTGGTCTTAGAAGGATCAACAGAGATTCCATCATTAGAGACAATATGGCCAAGAAAAGAAATCTCCTGAAGCCAGAATTCACACTTGCTAAACTTTCCATATAATTCATGCCTCCTCAGAGTCTTCAAGATAATGCGCAAGTGATTTTCATGATCTTCATAGGTTTTGGAGTATACCAAGATATCATCAATAAATACCACCACAAATTCATCGAGATACTCCTTGAAAACTCTATTCATCAGATCCATGAATACAGAGGGTGCATTAGTCAATCCAAATGGCATTACAGTAAACTCGTAATGCCCGTACCTGGTTCGAAATGCTGTCTTCGGAATGTCTTCCTTCTTTACACACAACTGATGGTATCCAGATCGAAGGTCAATCTTTGAAAAGTATTGAGCTCCATGCAGTTGGTCAAATAAATCATCAATACGAGGTAGGGGATACTTGTTCTTTATCGTTATAGCATTGATCTCCTTGTAGTCGATACATAACCTCATAGATCCATCTTTCTTTTTAACAAAAAGAACAGGGGCTCCCCATGGAGAAACACTAGGGAGAATAAATCCCTTATTACTTAATTCCTCTAGTTGTTTCTTTAGTTCGACTAACTCTACAGTGGCCATTCTATAAGGGGTCTTCGATATAGGCCTTGATCCAGGAATCAAATCAATAGAAAACTCAACTTCTCGTTCTGGAGGATGTCCAGGTAAATCTTCCGGAAATACATCTACAAATTCTTTCACAATAGGTACATCCTCTATTTGAACATTCCTTTCCTCACCGATAGTTACTTCATTCTCTTCCTCCCCAATAATTGAATTAAGTTGAGCTACTGGGGGTGGATCTAAATAAGAATTAGGTGGTGACGATTTTGCTCTAAAAATAAGGTGCTCCTTATAATTATCATCAAGAATCGTAACCTCTTTCTTCTTACAATAAATCTTTGCATCATAGTCCGAAAGCCAGTCCATACCGAGGATTATATCAAACTCAATCATAGGTATGACGATGAGGTCAGCAGATAAAGAAAATTTATGTGCTCTAATGGGGACCGATTCACAAAACATTGTTGCAATGATACTTCCCTTAGGAGTTTTAACTGACAACTCCCTTATTAAATCAAATTGGAAATATCTAATTTTCTTAGCAAACTGGGAAAATATGAAACAATGCGATGATCCAGAATCAAATAATGCATTTGCTAAACTTGAGGAAACCATTAAATTACCTGCCACCACGTCTTTCGGAGTTTCTACCTCAGCAGTAGTGATAGCATAAGCCTGGCCTTGATCCCTTGGCCTTTTCTGAGGTAAGTTCTCCTGACGCTTAGGACATGCATTTGCATAATGCCTCATCTCCCTGCAATTGTAGCACTGAACGTTGGTAGCTTCCTTCTTCCCCTTGCAATTTTGAGCTTGGTGGCCTTTTTCACCACACTTGTAACAGACTCCCATTCCCTTCAGGCAAGCACCAGGGTGTTTCTTCCCGCACTTACCACAAGATGGATATTCAACCTTTCCCTTATCCCCCTTATTTCCATTCCCAGATTGATCAGCAGGTCTCTTCTTCTCTTGCTTTGCTTTAAAGTCATAAGACTTAGAGAATTCCTTTTCGGTCTTGATAGCACATGAGACAATGTCTTCGTACGATGAAAAGGATTGTGAGACTAATGCTCGACGGAGAAATGGTTTTAACCCATCAAAGAAACGATCAATCTTACTTCTTGGGTTGCGAATATAATCACCAGCGTACCTCGCTAACCTTGTAAAGTTAGCCTCATACTTTGTGACATTATCATCCTCCTTTTGTCTCAGACTCAGAAATTGTCTTTCCATATCTGCTCGATGGTCGCGAGGAAAGTATTTTTCTAAAAACAGATCTTTGAACTCCCTCCATTCCATATTTGATACTTCATCATCTTCCTTCGTATTTTGAATCAATGACCACCATTGATCAGCATCTCCAGTGAGGCGGTAAACTGCCATGATAACTTTTTCCCTTTCACTGCTCCCCAAAGCCTGAAATATTTTCTCTAGGGAAAATATCCATTGCTCAGCTACTAAGGGATTTGTATTCCCATTGAACGTTGGTGGTTGTTGTCTCATGAATCGATCTAACATTGATCCTCCATGCTGCGGATCAGGGTGCTCCATACGGGTATGGTTATTATTCATAACCTGAGTAAGTTGTCCCAGTATGGTGATTAGCTGATCGGCACCAGTTGCATCACCAACCCCACTATAATTATCTTGAGTAGGAGGGAAATCCCTACATGGAGTGCGTGCATTGATACGATTTCCATTTCTTCCACTAGGCGCCATTTCTAAACAATGGCATAAACTAGATCAGTTTATGAATCAAAATACATAATCCCATACTTATAAAACACTTAACATAAATTGAACTATTTATGGATATAATCCATAATCATAAAAATGTTTTCTTTGAGGAAGTATATACTCATAAACCCTTCATAATGATTTGTAAAGAAAATGAGAGTTATCCTAAGCATATCCCCCGGGAGTGTCGTAACCAAGAGTGCAGCAAGGCCCGTTGTCGTGCACCAGTTCCCGTTCGAGTCTAGCTCAAAGCGGTGTTTTCGGGTTTTACCCCTAGGTACATCTGTAACAGATCCGCCTCTACCTGCTCGTATCCAGACAGGGATTTATTGCTCGGAAAACTCACAAAATCTCTACAATACCAAAATTTTAGGAAATTCTTCTATACTAATCCTCAAAGTTCATCTTAGGTCTACGTGCTCTAATCAGAGTTTATCTAAATCTAGCTTCCAAGGTTTGTACTAAACTTCCTCTGATACCAACTGTAACGCCCCGACCCCAGCTACCCAGAGTCGGTGCATTACTTCGTAACATTGGCATGATCACAAGAAAGATCAAATCTCGAAAGACCGATTAGTTTAGTAGCCTTGGAAACACTAGATATAATCATAAAGTTTTACATTACATTTCAAAGTGAAAAACTACTACAAAAACAATGTCTTCATATCCACACTATTAACCCCTCATAATATCCCTGCAAGTCAATCATAATTTACTTCTTCACTACCTGGGAAAAATAAAACATAGAAAAGGGGTGAGCTCAAATGCCCAGTAAGGATAACAATATAGCGGAACATTCAAAATAAGCGTAAACATTTAAGGCAATGAATTACTAAAACAAAAGCCTTTTAAACTTGAACTTCAACATAGTATGGCAAAAGTAAAATGAAATAATGCCATTTACTTGTTCACATGGATATTCTACTAATCGAATAATCACATGCAAAATCAATAACCACTTTCATAATGTTGGAATGCATAATGCCAGACTATCATAACCACATAGCCAAGGCCTCGTGCCAAGACTACAAATAAGATTTTGTCAAGGCCTTGTGCCAAGACACTAGTTTGTCTCATGAGACCTACCGATGCATCGAGGAGCTATAGCGGGCTCCACCCGTCACTTATTAAGTCCAATGCATTCCCATATGAAAAGGATTAAACATAACATAAACGTTCGTATTAAAACTAGCATACGAAATGTCAATAATTTCACCATAAACTATAAATGGTATAAAAATACCACATCCATAGTCAAACATATCACAAAACCTTCAATACAATATAGAAGTTTTGTATCATAATAAATCAACTTCAAATAATCTTAAAATCCATCAATGGATGTTGACATAGATGAAATCAAAATTCTTTTTAAAGAAGTATCTCCTTTTATTTTGAAATCATTTAAGATCCATATAAAATAAAACATTTTCCTTGAAAATATTCTTATGAGCTTGTATGGAAAGCTTCGACGATTTTATAACGGCGGAAAATAACCGCACCCGCCGTATAAGTTAAAAAAAACATTCTTACCTCAATTCTGTCGAAAAGGTTAAAAAGGACATTGTTTTGAAAATGACGGAAAAATTCCTTTATAAACCTCTTATAAAAAGGTCAAACAAGGGTATAGATTACTTTAACCCATATTCTTGTAAATAGTAAAAATGTTTTGAAATACATTTTTAAGAAAACATGGATGTGGATGATAAAGAGATCCCAGTAGATTATTACGTATAAACAACCTCGGATAATGAAGAGATTGTGAAATAACCCTTACCTTGTACTTTTCCTTTGTTGGGGTAGGTTAACCTCCTGTATAATGGTGAAATAATTGTTATTAAATTATACAATAATCATATATATTAATATGATATCATATCTGATCTTTTAACATTGATTTGTTAATAATATCTTAGAATTATCGTCGTTTCGGGTGTTAACTTACTCATTTTCTTTTATATGTTTTGTTACATAAGTCATGTTTGTTGTATCTTATTCATATCCAGAATGATATCAAGTCCTTAAACATAATTTTTAAATCATTAAATGATAATTATACTTGAATGGATACGATGGAGAATGAATCTCATCGCGTTCGTGGAGACGGTAGTCCGTACGTACGCACGAACGCTACTTCCATTTAATTTTTATTTTAAAAGAATCGAATCCAAATGATACATAGGTATATTACTATTCCAGTATAATATAATATTTTATATATGTTACTTAAGTTCATTAACACCATCCTTTATACGTTCCATGTGTGGTATGAACGAGTCATATCATTTTAAGGGGGCGGTAGTCCGCACTTCCTCAAATGAAATTATCGTATGTATATAAAACATGAAACGAATAATGATATGAAATAAAATGGAATTACAGAAGCTTATATATAAAATATATATCATTAATATCATATTTAATTACAGTGCCATCATAATGGCCACCATGAGAGGCGGTAAGATGTTTTTGAACAATCATCGTTTCGTGAGGCGTTAGTTTGCCATCCACAGAAACATTATGTTCATCATCCATTAGATGGAGTTGTGTGTATGTGTAGTTTGAATCCATCTTATAACAACATCCTAGTATATTGTGGATACTGGTGTTGTTACAAAAGAAAGGAAATAAAAAGAGTTTGGGGGTTGAAGAAGCAAAATAAATGAAAATAATTTAAGAGATATCGTTACCTTTAATTTAGGTAACTCACTTTGGTTGGAACCAAATGACTTCTTGAAATGCTTTCTGCCTAAGGGGAAGCTTCAAGGAGGAGGAGAGGGATGTGGGGAGCTTAGTTGGGCAGATTTTGGACGAGCCAAGTGGCTTGAGAGGTGTGAGGAATGAGTAGAAGTGGTCTCCTTTTATAAGGGAGAGGAGGGGATCTTTAGGAAAGTGTGAAAGTATTACTTTATAATATATTTGTATTCGGTTTATAATGGTCCAAAAATCATTGAGGTCGAAGATAAGATGACTCATATTCTAAATAACATCAACCAATAAGAATTGGACAGGTTTTAGATAATATTTTAATCATTATAATCTTATTTATTTAAATGATTTATTAATGAGGTAAACATTGCATCATTATTGTGTCATTAATAATTTAACTTATTTGATGTCTAAAAATTATAAATAAAATATCATCATGTAGGTAATTTGTTTAGCTTTCTAATGAATATTTATAATCGGAAATCCAACATGTATAACCCTATGTAAAAATTGTTCTTCTAAAAGATGTAAGCTTATGCCATTTTTATTTTTATTTTAGCTTTATTAATATAATGTGTCATTATCACTTACAAGTGGATCCATGGGGTCCCAAAATAGACCCAAAGATGCCCATGGTCGACCATGAATCAACCAATAGGGTTGAGACTCGTTTTAGGATAATTTAGTATTATAATAATATTATTTTTTTAACCCTTATTTACCGGATTTACCCTTAACCATGGTAAATAAAATATTTACCGCAGTAATTATTCAAAATGTCTAAAAATAAAAGTTACCTATTTACACAATTTGAACATCCTGATTCCAAATATGGAATCCATTTTTCTAAATTCAAAACACAGAAGTGGCAGAAATTAATTTAAAATTAATTCCCGCTGTCAAAACAAAAAGCGTGTTTTTAAGAGATAATAACTATCAAAAGATTGACACTTGTTTATGTTCGGTTTAATTGTAAAATTATGTCCAATGACCAAGATTATATTAAATGGTAAAAATATATTCTAAATATACTTTAAAACCACTCAAATTCACAATTTATCACTATTAATTATTTTGATTAAAAAAGTGGTTTTTAATTAAAATTTAGTAATTTTCACTATTCATCAAAATATGAAAGTTATCCGAAATGTACCAAAATTTCACCCTAGGCTAATTTTGATATTCCGAATCCAAAAATGAAGTCCATTTTGAAATATAGAATATATATGATTTCAAAAAGTAGGTATTACTATTCACAACGGCTAGTTTAATTAGTTGTGGTGTGTGTTAGAACTCGAGGTTGCGTACAACACACGCTATCGCATTATTCGAAGAGAAACGTACCATAGAAGCTTGGGGTGTTACATTCTCCCCTCCTTCAAATAATTGCGTCCTCGCAATTTCTAGGGTATTACTGCATAAAAAGACTCGGGTGGTTCTTCATCATAAGTTCCTCGGGTTCCCACGTTGCCTCTTCCATCTTATGGTTTCTCCACAAAACTTTTACCAGACGCGTCGTCCGGTTTCTCAGTACTTGTTCTCTTGTATCAAGAATCCTGATGGGCTCTTCGCAATAAGACAGATCGGGTTCCAGTTCTAATTCCTCATAGGTGAGTACATGCGTTGGGTCAGGCATGTATTTTCTCAACAGAGATACGTGGAACACATCGTGAACTTTGGAGAGACTTGGCGGCATTGCCAATCGGTAAGCTACAGCCCCAATTCGTTCTAGAATTTCGAAAGGTCCGATGTACCTGAGACTCAATTTACCTTTCTTACCAAAACGTATGGCTCCCTTCCATGGAGATACCTTCAGGAAAACATGATCACCGACTTGAAATTCCAAATCCTTCCTTCGAATATCAGCATAGCTCTTCTGCCTACTTTGAGCTGCTTTGATGTGATTTTGGATTACCTTCACCTTTTCCACCGTTTCCTCCACCAGTTCTGGGCCTACAAGTTTTCTTTCACCAACGTCATCCCAACAGGTTGGTGTACGACATCTCTTTCCGTATAACGCTTCATATGGTGCCATCTGAATACCCGTATGGAAGCTATTGTTATAAGAAAATTCTATCAGTGGTAAATATTGATCCCAAATACCCCGAAAATCAAGTGAGAAAGATCTCAACATGTCTTCTAAGGTCTGAATAGTCCGTTCTGATTGTCCATCTATCTGAGGGTGGTAAGCAGTGCTCAAATGAAGTTCAGTATCCAGGGATTTCTGAAGACTTTTCCAAAATCATGAAGTAAAACGGGGATCACGATCTGAAACAATCGATAGGGGTACTCCATGAAGTCTCACAACGTCATTAATGTATAGTCTTGCTAGACGTTCCAGGGGTAGATCTTCTCTTATAGCAAGAAAATGTGCTGACTTGGTAAGACGATCAACAATAACCCATATTGCATCGTTCCTTCTAGGAGTCTTTGGTAGCCCCATGACAAAGTCCATCGTAATATTGTCCCATTTCCACTCCGGTATGGGAAGAGGTTGCATGACTCCTCCAGGCTGTTGCCTTCCAGCTTTGACTTGTTGACAAACCATACATCTTGACACAAAATCAGCAATCTCCCTCTTCATGTTGTCCCACCAAAAATGTTCCTTCAAATCTCTATACATTTTGGTGCTCCCAGGGTGTATAGAGAAATTGGAACTATGAGCGTCATCCAGCAATTCCCTTTTTAGATCAGGTATATTGGGAACACAAAGTCTCTTCCCGAATTTCAAAATTCCATCTTCATACACAAAGTCTCTCAATCTCCCATCATTCACAGCTTTAATCTTCTTCTGAAATTCTTCATCATCGGTCTGAGAACTCTTAATCCTTTCTAGTAAAGATGGTTTGGCAACCATTTGAAAAAGCATTGATGTTTCACCTTCCCTGGTTATTCCCATGTCCATCTTCTCTAGATCCATGAAAATTGGATCCCTTTCAATTCTCATCATGTTCATAACTCCATGATCTTTTCTGCTCAAAGCATCTGCTACTTTGTTTTCATTCCCTGGGTGGTAGTGTATCGTGCAATCATAATCCTTGAGTAATTTAAGCCATCTCCTTTGCCTCATGTTGAGTTCTTTTTGTGAGAAAATATACTTCAAACTCTTGTGATCAGTATAAATCTCACATTTTTCACCATAGAGGTAGTGCCTCCATATCTTCAAAGCAAAGATCACAGCTGCTAACTCAAGATCATGAGTAGGATAGTTTTGTTCATGAATTTTCAATTGTCGTGATGCATAGGCAATAACTCTATCATTCTGCATAAGGACACAACCAAGTCCTTTCTTTGATGCATCACTATAAATAACGAACCCATAATTCCCCGATGGTAGAGTAAATATAGGAGCATTGACTAATCTTTTCTTCAGTTCTTCGAAACATTCTTCACACTCTTTTGTCCAAACAAATTTAACCCCTTTACGTGTGAGCTTCGTTAATGGGTTAGCCAATCGGGCAAAATTCTGGACGAAACGTCGATAATAACCTGCCAAGCCAATAAAACTACGTACCTCAGTTATACTCGTAGGTGCTGGCCATTCATGGATTGCCTTGGTCTTCGAAGGATCAACAGAGATTCCATCTTTAGAGACAATATGGCCAAGAAAAGAAATCTCCTGAAGCCAGAATTCACACTTGCTAAACTTTCCATATAATTCATGCCTCCTCAGAGTCTTCAAGATAATGCGCAAGTGATTTTCATGATCTTCATAGGTTTTGGAGTATACCAAGATATCATCAATAAATACCACCACAAATTCATCGAGATACTCCTTGAAAACTCTATTCATCAGATCCATGAATACAGAGGGTGCATTAGTCAATCCAAATGGCATTACAGTAAACTCGTAATGCCCGTACCTGGTTCGAAATGCTGTCTTCAGAATGTATTCCTTCTTTACACACAACTGATGGTATCCAGATCGAATGTCAATCTTTGAAAAGTATTGAGCTCCATGCAGTTGGTCAAATAAATCATCAATACGAGGTAGGGGATACTTGTTCTTTATCGTTATAGCATTGATCTCCTTGTAGTCGATACATAACCTCATAGATCCATCTTTCTTTTTAACAAAAAGAACAGGGGCTCCCCATGGAGAAACACTAGGGCGAATAAATCCCTTATTACTTAATTCCTCTAGTTGTTTCTTTAGTTCGACTAACTCTACAGTGGCCATTCTATAAGGGGTCTTCGATATAGGCCTTGATCCAGGAATCAAATCAATGGAAAACTCAACTTCTCGTTCTGGAGGATGTCCAGGTAAATCTTCCGGAAATACATCTACAAATTCTTTCACAATAGGTACATCCTCTATTTGAACATTCCTTTCCTCACCGATAGTTACTTCATTCTCTTCCTCCCCAATAATTGAATTAAGTTGAGCTACTGGGGGTGGATCTAAATAAGAATTAGGTGGTGACGATTCTGCTCTAAAAATAAGGTGCTCCTTATCATTATCATCAAGAATCGTAACCTCTTTCTTCTTACAATAAATCTTCGCATCATAGTCCGAAAGCCAGTCCATACCGAGGATTATATCAAACTCAATCATAGGTATGACGATGAGGTCAGCAGATAAAGAAAATTTATGTGCTCTAATGGGGACCGATTCACAAAACATTGTTGCAATGATACTTCCCTTAGGAGTTTTAACTGACAACTCCCTTATTAAATCAAATTGGAAATATCTAATTTTCTTAGAAAACTGGGAAGATATGAAACAATGCGATGATCCAGAATCAAATAATGCATTTGCTAAACTTGAGGAAACCATTAAATTACCTGCCACCACATCTTTCGGAGTTTCTACCTCAGCAGTAGTGATAGCATAAGCCTGGCCTTGATCCCTTGGCCTTTTCTGAGGTAAGTTCTCCTGACGCTTAGGACATGCATTTGAATAATGCCACATCTCCCTGCAATTGTAGCACTGAACGTTGGTAGCTTCCTTCTTCCCCTTGCAATTATGAGCTTGGTGGCCTTTTTCACCACACTTGTAACAGACTCCCATTCCCTTCAGGCAAGCACCGGGGTGTTTCTTCCCGCACTTACCACAAGATGGATATTCAACCTTTCCCTTATCCCCCTTATTTCCATTCCCAGATTGATCAGCAGGTCTCTTCTTCTCTTTCTTTGCTTTAAAGTCATAAGACTTAGAGAATTCCTTTTCGGTCTTGATAGCACATGAGACAATGTCTTCGTACGATGAAAAGGATTGTGAGACTAATGCTCGACGGAGAAATGGTTTTAACCCATCAAAGAAACGATCAATCTTACTTCTTGGGTTGCGAAAATAATTACCAGCGTACCTCGCTAACCTTGTAAAGTTAGCCTCTTACTTTGTGACATTCTCATCCTCCTTTTGTCTCAGACTCAGAAATTGTCTTTCCATATCTGCTCGATGGTCGCGAGGAAAGTATTTTTCTAAAAACAGATCTTTGAACTCCCTCCATTCCATATTTGATACTTCATCATCTTCCTTCGTATTTTGAATCAATGACCACCATTGATCAGCATCCCCAGTGAGGCGGTAAACTGCCATGATAACTTTTTCCCTTTCACTGCTCCCCAAAGCCTGAAATATTTTCTCTAGGGAAAATATCCATTTCTCAGCTACTAAGGGATTTGTATTCCCATTGAATGTTGGTGGTTGTTGTCTCATGAATCGATCTAACATTGATCCTCCACGCGGCGGATCAGGGTGCTCCATACGGGTATGGTTATTATTCATAACCTGAGTAAGTTGTCCCAGTATGGTGATTAGCTGGTCGGCACCAGTTGCATCACCAGCCCCACTATAATTATCTTGAGCAGGAGGGCAATCCCTACATGGAGTGCGTGCATTGATACGGTTTCCATTTCTTCCACTAGGCGCCATTTCTAAACAATGGCATAAACTAGATCAGTTTATGAATCAAAATACATAATCCCATACTTATAAAACACTTAACATAAATTGAACTATTTATGGATATAATCCATAATCATAAAAATGTTTTCTTTGAGGAAGTATATACTCATAAACCCTTCATAATGATTTGTAAATAAAATGAGAGTTATCCTAAGCATATCCCCCGGGAGTGTCGTAACCAAGAGTGCAGCAAGGCCCGTTGTCATGCACCAGTTCCCGTTCGAGTCTAGCTCAAAGCGGTGTTTTCGGGTTTTACCCCTAGGTACATCTGTGCCAGAGCCGCCTCTACCTGCTCGTATCCAGACAGGGATGTATTGCTCGGAAAACTCACAAAATCTCTACAATACCAAAATTTTAGGAAATTCTTCTATACTAATCCTCAAAGTTCATCTTAGGTCTATGTGCTCTAATCAGAGTTTATCTAAATCTAGCTTCCAAGGTTTGTACTAAACTTCCTCTATTACCAACTATAACGCCCTGACCCCAGCTACCCAGAGTCGGTGCATTACTTCGTAACATTGGCATGATCACAAGAAAGATCAAATCTCGAAAGACCGATTAGTTTAGTAGCCTTGGAAACACTAGATATAATCATAAAGTTTTACATTACATTTCAAAGTGAAAAACTACTACAACAACAAAGTCTTCATATCCACACTATTAACCCCTCATAATATCCCTGAAAGTCAATCATAATTTACTTCTTCACTAGCTGGGAAAAATAAAACATAGAAAAGGGGTGAGCTCAAATGCCCAGTAAGGATAACAATATAGCGGAACATTCAAAATAAGCGTAAACATTTAAGGCAATGAATTACTAAAACAAAAGCCTTTTAAACTTGAACTTCAACATAGTATGGCAAAAGTAAAATGAAATAATGCCATTTACTTGTTCACATGGATATTCTACTAATCGAATAATCACATGCAAAATCAATAACCACTTTCATAATGTTGGAATGCATAATGCCAGACTATCATAACCACATATCCAAGGCCTCGTGCCAAGACTACAAATAAGATTTTGTCAAGGCCTTGTGCCAAGACACTAGTTTGTCTCATGAGACCTACCGTTGCATCGAGGAGCTATAGCGGACTCCACCCGTCACTTATTAAGTCCAATGCATTCCCATATGAAAAGCTTTAAACATAACATAAACGTTCGTATTAAAACTAGCATACGAAATGTCAATAATTTCACCATAAACTATGAATGGTATAAAAATAGCACATCCACAGTCAAACATATCACAAAACCTTCAATACAATATAGAAGTTTTGTATCATAATAAATCAACTTCAAATAATCTTAAAATCCATCAAAGGATGTTGACATAGATGAAATCAAAATTCTTTTTAAAGAAGTATCTCCTTTTATTTTGAAATCATTTAAGATCCATATAAAATAAAACATTTTCCTTGAAAATATACTTATAAGATTGTATGGAAAGCTTCGACGATTTTATAACGGCGGAAAATAACCGCACCCGCCGTATAAGTTAAAAAAAACATTCTTACCTCAATTCTGTCGAAAAGGTTAAAAAGGACATTGTTTTGAAAACGACGGAAAAATTCCTTTATAAACCTCTTATAAAAAGGTCAAACAAGGGTATAAATGACTTTAACCCATATTATTGTAAATAGTAAAAATGTTTTGAAATACATTTTTAAGAAAACATGGATGTGGATGATAAAGAGATCCCAGTAGATTATTACGTATAAACAACCTCGGATAATGAAGAGATTGTGAAATAACCCTTACCTTGTACTTTTCCTTTGTTGGGGTAGGTTAACCTCCTGTATAATGGTGAAATAATTGTTATTAAATTATACAAGAATCATATATATTAATATGATATCATATATTATCTTTTAACATTGATTTGTTAATAATATCTTAGAATTATCGTCGTTTCGGGTGTTAACTTACTCATTTTCTTTTATATGTTTTGTTACATAAGTCATGTTTTTTGTATCTTATTCATATCCAGAATGATATCAAGTCCTTAAACATCATTTTTAAATCATTAAATGATAATTATACTTGAATGGATACGATGGAGAATGAATCTCATCGCGTTCATGGAGACGGTAGTCCGTACGTACGCACGAACGGTACTTCCATTTAATTTTTATTTTAAAAGAATCGAATCCAAATGATAAATAGGTATATTACTATTCCAGTATAATATAATATTTTATATATGTTACTTAAGTTCATTAACACCATCCTTTATACGTTCCATGTGTGGTATGAACGAGTTATATCATTTTAAGGGGGCGGTAGTCCGCACTTCCTCAAATGAAATTATCGTATGTATATACAACATGAAACGAATAATGGTATGAAATAAAATTGAATTACAGAAGCTTATATATAAAATATATATCATTAATATCATATTTAGTTACAGTGCCATCATAATGGCCACCATGAGAGGCGGTAAGATGTTTTTGAACAATCATCGTTTCGTGAGGCGTTAGTTTTCCATCCACAGAAACATTATGTTCATCATCCATTAGATGGAGTTGTGTGTATGTGTAGTTTGAATCCTTCTTATAACAACATCCTAGTATATTGTGGATACTGGTGTTGTTACAAAAGAAAGGAAATAAAAAGAGTTTGGGGGTTGAAGAAGCAAAATAAATGAAAATAATTTAAGAGAAATCGTTACCTTTAATTTAGGTAACTCACTTTGGTTGGAACCAAAGGACTTCTTGAAATGCTTTCTGCCTATGGGGAAGCTTCAAGGAGGAGGAGAGGGATGTGGGGAGCTTAGTTGGGAAGAGTTTGGACGAGCCAAGTGGCTTGAGAGGTGTGAGGAATGAGTAGAAGTGGTCTCCTTTTATAAGGGAGAGGAGGGGCTCTTTAGGAAAGTGTGAAAGTATTACTTTATAATATATTTGTATTCGGTTTATAATGGTCCAAAAATCATTGAGGTCGAAGATAAGATGACTCATATTCTAAATAACATCAAGCAATAAGAATTGGACAGGTTTTAGATAATATTTTAATCATTATAATCTTATTTATTTAAATGATTTATTAATGAGGTAAACATTGCATCATTATTGTGTCATTGATAATTTAACTTATTTGATGTCTAAAAATTATAAATAAAATATCATCATGTAGGTAATTTTTTTAGATTTCTAATGAAAATTTATAATCGAAAATCTAACATGTATAACCCTATGTAAAAATTGTTCTTCTAAAAGATGTAAGCTTGTGCCATTTTTATTTTTATTTTAGCTTTATTAATAGAATGTGTCATTATCACTTACAAGTGGATCCATGGGGTCCCAAAATAGACCCAAAGATTCCCATGGTCGACCATGTATCAACCAATAGGGTTGAGACACGTTTTTGGGTAATTTAGTATTATTATAATATTATTTTTTTAACCCTTATTTACCGGATTTACCCTTAACCATGGTAAATAAAATATTTACCGCAGTAATTATTCAAAATGTCTAAAAATAAAAGTTTCCTATTTACACAATTTGAATATCATGATTCCAAATATGGAATCCATTTTTCTAAATTCAAAACACAGAAGTGTCAGAAATTAATTTAAAATTAATTCCCGTTGTCAAAACAAAAAGCGTGTTTTTAAGAGATAATAACTATCAAAAGATTGACACTTGTTTATGTTCGGTTTAATTGTAAAATTATGTCCAATGAACAAGATTATATTAAATGGTAAAAATATATTCTAAATATACTTTAAAACCACTCAAATTCACAATTTATCACTATTAATTATTTTGATTAAAAAAGTTGTTTTTAATTAAAATTTAGTAATTTTCACTATTCATCAAAATATGAAAGTTATCCGAAATGTACCAAAACTTCACCCTAGGCTAATTTTGATATTCCGAATCCAAAAATGAAGTCCATTTTGAAATATAGAATATATATGATTTCAAAAAGTAGGTATTACTATTCACAACGGCTAGTTTAATTAGTTGTGGTGTGTGTTAGAACTCGAGGTTGCGTACAACACACGCTACCGCATTATTCGAAGGGAAACGTACCATAGAAGCTTGGGGTGTTACAGGAATTATAGGGGAAGAAGAGTAAAATAAAATTAAATTGAAGGATAAGGAAGAGGTAGGAGAAGGAAGATGAAATCTCACCTTGGAAACTTAAAGGAATGTGCATCTTCCCTTAGATCGGCACCAGTAGAGGAACGTTAATGGTGTGGAACTTCTTGAGGATTCTTCATTAGTAAGGAAGAAACATAGAAATTTTATTTTGGGTAAAAAGAGTGATATATAATGGATTTATGAATGATACAATTTACAATTGAAAATCTAAACGATTTCAAGAATCTTAAGAAGTTTCACCCTAATACTCGACTAAGATAGCTTCAAAGAGTGAACGTAGACAATGGGGTTGTGCCTAGGTATCTTGGGATCAAGTGCGAGGTGTAATCATCAAAAAATTGTAAAAAATAGAAGATATATAAAAGAAACACATTCTTTTTTTAAAACTGGAATATAGGAAGTGGAATGAGTCAAAAATGGGTGTAAAAGGAGTTATAAAAGAAACAAAATATACTTTTACATAAGGAAATGGGCTCACGGTTTGGACAAATTCATAAAGTAACCACCCATTCTACAAAAACTCCCAAAAAAAGAATTGAGGCACCCAAAGATGGATGATTTGTTATAGATGACACATCAAAACTCAACATTCATCTTACCTAGGACCAGGAAAAGGATCAAGATTTCCAATTAACTGGATCAATACAAAGACATGAAAAACCAGGTGTGACAATTATTCCCACCATTAAGCCATTCCGCCTCTGGAAAATCATTTCACTTTCCAGCTTAAAGATCAACACCTTAGGATTCTTTATTAATATGGTCCAACCTCTCTAGCCAAGGAAATATAATTCACAATTAAAGGATCTCAATACTATTTCCTCAAACAAAACAACAACGCACAAAAACTTCTTATGAATCAAAAGATGGATCTAGTCACAACCTCCATAACCAAATTAAGTACCTGATTTTTGGGCCTTCTCCCAATAAACACAACAATCTCCCAAACCAAAATGCACTCATAAAAACAAAATATTCTATTGGAGTCAAGAATGGAATCCCCACCATTAAGAAACAAATAAAACTAGAAATGTTCTTACGATGAAAATCCATGATACCCATGGTGGGTATCCACACTATTCGAAACAAACTTGGAAAAAATAAGAATTCAACATGAGATAGAGTCGGGCCTCACTGAAACAAGCCCAACAAAACTCTCTTGCAGCAACCTGCCAACCGATGTTGAGAGGAACACAACATGAACATTTAATCTACACACTCACGAATGTAGGTGGATATAACTGGGTCAACACTCCTTGCACAGATCCGAACCCCCACCAATTAAGGAGGGGAGGGGAGGGGACCCAATCATTGGGTCATTGAAACCACAAACTAAATAAATGAACTACCTCATTGAAATGGTAGAGGTATGAGCCTAGAAATACTACCCATAGTCCTATGACTCCTGACTATGCACCAGCTACACTTCGAAACCTAGGGGTGGATCTCTGATGGATGAAGCATCTCTTGCCTCGCTATCAGGCTTTGACAATCCTTAACATGTACTCCGTCCATTAGTTCCACACAGTATGACATAAAAATCCCAGGATGAAACAACAGATCAAGAGACACCATGAAACTCTCTTCCTCAACAACACATTTTACCCAGAAAATAAAATGGAGATACAAAACACTATTTTCTCCCACTCCAAACGAGGAGCAGAATGAACAAGGCACAAAAAAACACCCACTAAATATCATTGTGCACAAATACTAAAATCAAGAGAATCCACATAAAGGCAATGAACTTTAAATCGATACCAAACACCTCGCTATTTCAATAAATAGGATGAGGTTTCATTTTAAGTGGTGGATTTAGCATTTTAAACTATTATTTAGGTGGATCAACTATATATATTGATAATGGACAATCATTCGTGGTGAAATCACAACATCTAACACATCTTTAGAAACCCACTGAACATTACCCCAAACCCGACCAACCGAAAATATCCCATGTCAAGACGCAACAAGAGTTTGAATTATAGATCATAAGGAAGCATTCCAAATTGACAACACTTATAATACATTGGATAAACCATCGACATAATCATCGGTTCATAAAAAATACCACAATTTTTCAGCTCAAAATGATTTTGAAAAAACAACTTGGTGGATTTTTACATTCACCAATTGTGTTTCATCAAGTCACACTCACATTAACATTTAAATGCCATATCAGGAACTCAAATACCATTACATATCATCCATTCATCCATATATCCATAAAAACATGCATGTGAGAACCCAAGAAAACACCGAATTCAATAACAAAACATCATTATTACAAAAATAATTGTGTACCTTCCAAAGGTACATTAACCACTAAATCAAAAACCATTTTCAGATTTCACAAGACAAGCCACACTTCATCAAGAACAATTTGATTAAAAAAACAATCCATTTAATTTAACAGAATTTCCAAAAACAACCATTATTTTATAGATATCCCTTTACCATTTTAAAAAAATCAGCAAGGTCTTTTTTCCTAATCCGACAACCACAAAGGCCAAAACCCCTTTCCAAAAAAACACCAACTATTCAAAACCAAATTTCCATAACCCATTCCTTAGATTAGACCACTTTTCAATAGCCCAAAATACCCCATTTAAAATAAATATTCAGATTTAGTTTAAATTGATTCAAACTTTCAAAACATTTTATTTCAACCAACCACAAGTTTATATTAGGGACAACCCAATCCCATTAAATCATTTCCACTTCCTACCGAAAATATCTTTAAAAATAAAAAACTTCCCAAAACCGTTCTTATATTTAATTGTTGAAAACCCCGAATCCACTTTTCAAAATCCAACCCTTCCTTTAAAACTCATTTCCTTACTTCTCACATAAGTATTTTCAAAACAAAAATTCAGAATTCAAGAAAGTTCCAAGAAACCCACAAAAGGGAAATTGTGTCGGTGGGTGACTTGATGATATGGTTGGCGGCCATATGTCAAACACAAAAACAACAAAAATAGACTTATTAGGACCATTACCCAACTCTAAATGGCTTTTCAGGAACTATGAACTCAAAGAGGCCATTAGTCAGACTCCCCTTGTCATATCCCAACACCAAACAATCAACAAGAAAAATGGACACTTACAAAATCGGACATCCCGTGGAAACTCGAGGATCACATTGAGCAAGAGTTCACAACGCTCTTTTTGCACTTACCCCTCAAGTCCCAAAAATCATACTCTATATACCTCGACATCCCCCAAAAAATTAGGGTGCTCTAAAAAGTATGGTCCACTAAGAGACGACCCCCACTAATACCATTTTTTCATGAACCAGCCAGAGTCGACCCTGAACCGGTCACCCAGGCCCGCCCGCGACAAGTCTTGAGAGGCGTTCCTGATACTCTCGAGATGGAGAAAAGCACAGATGGCATCAATAGAGATCAAAAGGGAATGATTTATCCCAAATATATAGAAACAACAAAATGAAATTGTCTTCCCAAAATGCATTTACATAAAAATTGAAATGAACATTATTTGTTCAAGAAACTGAAATTACAACTAAACCAGCAACTGAAATAATAAAACCTAATAACCAAATAACTCCCTGAGACCCCTCTGTTCACTATGCAACACAATTATCACATGTTTCCCAATGCGATCAAACTCAATATTAAACCATCACAAGGGCTAAAAAGAGAATAAAACTATACGCATGAGTATTAAAACTCTGTAGGTTAGCCAGATATTATATTCCCAATGGAAATCCTTTAAAATAAAATAAACATCAATTTCAAGTTTTAAATACATGATATAAAGTTATATTTTCTAAATGAGGTCCCATTCTGTAAATATTTACCAGACCAAATCTTTCATGTTTTATAAACAAGAATGCTAGTAATAATTTTCAGAGAGGAGCAACTTGAAAATGAAACCAGGTTTCAAGATGGATTGTTTAAAGAATTTAAACTTTTAAATAAATCACTAAAACTACTGAAATTTCCATCCCAAAACACCATATTCCGACAGTGAGTACAAAATATCCAATGACAACATGTCATAAGAACACCCCTAGGCCGTAGTTAGCATTGAGCCCCAGGTACCTCATATCTCGGTGAAAGTAACCATAATAAATATCCATTATTGTGCACACACGACACTAGTGGAGGGAATAACAATAATATAGTGGTTCCCTGACATCATCATCATCATATTTTAGTTATTTCTGTCATCCTAAAACATGCTACATGAAACCGGGGCCAGCCCCCTTGGGATATCTAGCATATTTGTACGCATCCACCCACCTAGATTCCCGGGAATCCCTTTAGTGATCAATCTAGTAACACATATTATCAAATTCACATTTCACATAAATATTACATTACCAAACCGTAAAAACAAATACATCAAACAAAAAATCTTCACATTTCTTTCACAAATCAATAAACTATTAAAAATTTTCATAAAACAATTTCTAGGAGTGTATTGAGGCTTTCCACATAAACTCATTAAAAATCGCTATTTTAAGTATAAACACACAAAAAACCCATACCCAACCATATTTGGAAGCCCTAAAAACATTTAATAAATTCATTTCATGGACCTTAAAAAATACCAATTGACACAACAAGGTATATACATGTAAAACACCCATTAATAATTTTTAGGAAACACCAAATGGGCCTTTAAAAAATTTCTCAAAACTAACATTTAACAAAGTTATGCATTTATATTTTATTAAGGAGGTGTATACAAACCATTTACAGTACAAACCCACATTCACAAATCCCATAAAACACTCATGATACATATTTAAAATACATCCATTTTCATAATGCTGTGAAATGGGTCATTTTCTCGCAACTCAGGCCAAAAATGTTGTAAACAAAAACCCATTTGTTTAAAAAAAACCAAATTTGACCTCCATAAAAGGATCCCAAAATAATTTTTTTCATTCTTACAATGTATTTATAAATACTAGAAAATCATTTTAAATTGCACTAGACACATAAAATCCAACCGAGCAATTTACCGAACACATGGCATGCACTCTTTAACAGACCAACTTATTTTATCCACTTAAAAAGGGGGAAAATACCATTTTCATTCCATAAATTTATTCAAGCTACTGAAAAATATTCAAAATACCATAAACCATGTGGTTAATCTCAAGGAATAATTTATCAAACAAGAGGAGTGAACATTTATAACAAAAAACTATATTTTTTAAAAAATAAGGCATAAAACATCATTTACAAACCCAAAAATTAAAAAAAATGTTTCATAGCAGCACATATCATAAAATAAGGTTATAACAGAATGATAATGATGAAACATAAATGATAAATGATTGTTCAAGGGATATCCTACCTCAACTCTATGGCGGAAGGGAAACACACACCCAAAATCACCCGCTGCGGTTCCCAACACTCTAGATCTATAAAGAACCACTCTAAATGAACCAAAAACCCATAAAAACATTCCAAAATCATACCCTATGACTTTAATGTCCAGGTGAGAAGAGGAAACCAAAATAGATTGGAAGGAGAAGGAAGTGGGAGAACAAGGGAGGGGGAATCTCACCATGGAAACTAAAAGAATTTGTATCTTCCCTTATATCGACACCCTTAGAGTAAAGTTAATGGAATTAAACTTCTTGAAGATTCTACATAGGTCTATAATAAGAAGATAAATTTTATTTGCCGTAAAAATAATGAAATATAAAGTTTTTATGAAAGAGAAAATTTACCATAGAATATCTGGATGATTTCAGGAATCTTGAGACATTTCTCCCTAACACTCAGTTATGATGAGCTCCGAAGAGTGAAAATTGACAATGGGTTTTAACCTAGGTATCTTAGGCTCGATTGGGAAGTCGAATCACCTCAAAATGTCAAATAAAAAGATATAGAAGAAACAAATTATTTAGTTAAAACTCGAAATGGGCCCAAGGGATGGCCCAATACCTGAATAGATAACTTAATTCACCATGCATATTAAATCGTAAAGGGTCCAAAAGGATATGTAGGATTCAATATGTCATGTTAGAAAAAAATAAGAAGTGTAACGAGTAAAAAATGGTAAAAAATTAAAGAGTTATAAAAGAATAAAAATGTGTTCTTAAATTAGGAAATGGGGTCACGGTTTTTCCAAATGATGTAGTAAACACCCTTTCTACAAAAACTCCAAAAAAATTGAGGAACCCAAATTAAGATAATCTGATATAGATGAAACTTATAAAATCAACATTAATCTCACCTATGACCCGGGATAAGGATCAGGATTTCCAATGAACCAGATCAATATAAAGGCATGAAAAACCAAGTGTGACATGTTTTTAACCACAACCTAGGGGATCTACCATGTGTTTTAGGGAGAATGGGATCCAGAATCTAGTCGGGTAGTGTAATATCATCAAGAGTTTTTTTGTCGATGATTCTATCTAAAGATGAATTCGAATAGGATTCTAGTTTTTTTTATCCTTCCCTTTACATTCAACAGGCCACAAAAGGTGTTTATAAGTGATATTTAAAGTTTTCCTCTAGAGTATTGGTGGAGTTCTCGATTGAATACGTGATAAGAAATCAATAAATATTGATATATTATTACTATATGGTTTGAGAGGAATTCAAAGTGATGAAAATTAAATTTTATTTCATCTGGAAAAATTTATTTATATTCCTATGTGTGACAACTTGGGAATCCCTCGTGCTTTTTAAAGAAGTTTAATAGAACTTTTCACATATTTATATATTATTGGAATATCAATTTAGTAATAGTCTAGAAAAAATATACCATACCTTTGATTGACTATTTGTTCATCCAATTTAAAGGGTAATAGTGGTTACTTAAAACGTATCTTTATTCATGTTACCACAACTTCATAATTAAGGATTTATATACTCTAGATACTTCCTTCAAGAATAGGTCTGGCCATTTCGAGTGCCTTATGATGAAATTTTTCCTATCCAATGCTCTTATATTATTTTTTCCACTAATTAAAATAATATTAATCAATAATCATGATAGTTGTTTTCATTGTTTCCATGGATAAATCTTTGAATATTCTAAGACATAAGAATACCATGTCTGTCACAGAAGTAATGTTTTGTGAATTTTTTGGGGTCACACTCTTTATAAAGAATTTTAATGGTTAGAATTATGTATTTGAAAAGTATATTTATTGGGAAACATGATCAAATAACACATTATATCAATGTATGTTAAAAAAGTTATGAATTTTTTGTAATGGATTGAACCAATAAATGACTTTGAGATATGATTATTCCTAGCTTTGGTAGGTTAATTTTAGTGGCTTGTAAAGCTAATCTCAAAGATTATTTCTCCTTTGACTGATCTCATCTAGTAGGGGTTTATGTTTATATGTAATTTGAAGTTACAAGAACCCTTGGAAGAGTGAAATTAAATTTTGACCTCAACTTAATGTCTTTATTTACTAGATGTTTTTCAATGCTATTAGTTTTTCTTTGACACGTCAAGTTCAGGTTTGGATTTTGTCTATATTTAGGAAGATCATGTGCTGGTTTATGGATATTTTCAAACTCTACCATACAAGAGGAATTATCATAATCATGATTTGTGACTTGTTTCTATTTCAAATTCCCCAAAAAATATGGTATCACAATCTTTTCAGGAAAGGATTTTCTACCTAATCTAACCATAATTTTTTAGGGTGTATCTCATCTAAAAAATATTTTAACATTTAATAGAGATGTTGGATTGAATAGCTATAGTCATATAACTTTTAAATATACTATACACATGACAATGGTAACAGAGTTACATATGAATTTATTCAAAAGTTACCCACATTGGATTTAAAGGAGGAAAAAAGAAGAGTAAAACTTAATTATTACATCTTCTAAAATGTACTTTGGAATTTGAGAAGAGGGCCAGGTAAATTTTTGTTGTGTTTTCCTATGAATTACACACTCCTTAAGATGATTCTTCATTAGAAACAAATAGGTGAAGAGTTCTATAATATCAATAGTTATCTATATACTATTGAGACTTTCAGTGAGTGGTCACTTTTCAAAGTGGGTATTATTTTACATCAGAGTTACTAGGTTGTAACACCCCAAGATTTCATAGTGTGTTATTTCTTCAAAATAATTTAATAACTTGCACTACACGCAACACCGAGTTCAATCACACCATGACATACAAAAAAAACCATTCAAAAGAGGTTATGAATAGTATTATCTAAATTTTAAACTTTATATAATCCTTATAATTTTAGAATCCATATTATGAGTTTCTTAGATATAATGCAAGAACAAATTCATTTTTAGTATTGCACTTTTATCAACTTTTAATAGTGAACCCTTTTTAAATACAATATTTTAAACTTTTTGACTAAATGGGGACATCAAAAATTTAAAATGAAACATCCCAAGCTTCCACGGTACGCTTTCATTGAATAATACAGTAGCGTGTGTTGTACGCAACCTTGAGTTCTAACACACACCATAACTAATCAAACTAGCCGTTATGAATAGTAATACCTACTTTTTGAAATTATATATATTTTATATTTGAAAATGGACTTCATTTTTGGATTCGGAATATCGAATTTAGCCTAAGGTGAAATTTTGGTACATTTCGGATAACTTTCATATTTTGATGAATAGTGAAAATTACTAAATTTTAATTAAAAACATCTTTTTTAATCAAAATAATTAATAGTGATAAATTATGAATTTGAGTGGTTTTAAAGTATATTTAGAATATATTTTTACCATTTAATATAATGTTGGTCATTGGACATAATTTTACAATTAAACCGAACATAAACGAGTGTCAATCTTTTGATAGTTATTATCTCTTAAAAACACGCTTTTTGTTTTGACAGCGGGAATTAATTTTAAATTAATTTCTGCCACTTCTGTGTTTTGAATTTAGGAAAATGGATTCCATATTTGGAATCAGGATGATCAAATTGTGTAAATAGGTAACTTTTATTTTTAGACATTTTGAATAATTACTGCGGTAAATATTTTATTTACCATGGTTAAGGGTAAATCCGGTAAATAAGGGTTAAAAATAATATTATAATAATACTAAATTAACCTAAAACGTGTCTTAACACTATTGGTTGATACATGGTCGACCATGGGAATATTTGGGTCTATTTTGGGACCCCATGGATCCACTTGTAAGTGATAATGACACATTATATTAATAAAGCTAAAATAAAAATAAAAATGGCATAAGCTTACATCTTTTAGAAGAACAATTTTTACATAGGGTTATACCTGTTGGATTTTCGATTATAAATAATCATTAGAAAGCTAAAAAGAGTTCCTACATAATGATGTTTTATTTATAATTTTTAGACATTAAATAATTTATTTTATTTATGACACAATGATGATGCAGTAATTACTAAAATAGTAAAAAATTAACATAATTAATATTATAAATACCCAAATAAATATAATATGAAACTTTTAATGAATTAAACTAATTTTCTATGCTAATATGATATATTAGGATTGATTTAATGGACTTTTTTCGAAGTAATCAATCTGTTATTAGTTTCACAAAAATCAACTATTGAATAGTGTCAAAATTGACATAAAAGAGTTCTTAAAAAAATATTATATTATTAATTGATATTAAATTCCTAAAAATCTAAGGTTCGGCCAAGAGACTTATATTATGATAGGTTAATCATTAATGGAACACTTGGGGGTCTCTTGGATGTATATAGTAAGTTTATTAACCATATTATATAAAAATACAAAGAGACATTGTAAAAGTGAAACTAATTAACTTAGAGTTAATACTTAAAGATAAGGTTAATATAAGTACCCAAACCTGTCTAAATTCCATTGGATGAGTTGTTTTCGACCTATCCCTACCTCATCCTTTGAATAGTAAACTTTGGAGCCTTTGGAAACCGAATATGAATTTATTATAAATTAATATTTCTAGCTTTTCCAAAGGTGCCCCTCACCCCTCTTATAAAAGGGCACTCCTCCTTCTCTTTTCCTCACACCTCTCAAGCTTTTTGGTTCGGCCAAACTCTGCCCAAATACTCTCCCAACATCCCTCACTACAACCTAGAGGCCTTAGTTTGATCAGAAAGCCAACCTAAGGAGCCCTTTTTATCAAATCAAAAGGAAGAACCCGAAGAAGAGGTAATGATTTCACCACCCTTTTCTAAGTTCATTTCTTCTTCCACTTCTTCTTCCTTTGTTCTTACCATTCTAAAATAATAACTCCAGTATCTCACATATACTGTGATGTTATTATAAGTATGGTAAAACCATATTCAGTATTCTATCCACCCTTTGAATAACATGTCACCATACGTGCGTACGTACGGCTTACCCTCTCCACGTCGTGGTGTTATTGTTATTCAATATAATATTATTTGGATGGGTATAATAATGATGTGTAACTCATGTAAATAATAAATATAACATGTTAATGATTCTGTATATATGATATACCATTCATTTATATATTATTTTAATATCAAAAGAATGATATTGTCGCTCGTGCGTACGTACGGACTACCGTCTCCACGAACGCGATGCGATTCATTCTCCATCGTATCCATTCAAGTATAATTATCATTTTATGATTTAAAAATGATGTTTAAGGACTTGATATAATTCTGGATATGAATAAGATACAACAAACATGGCTTATGTAACAAAACATATAAAAGAAAATGAGTAAGTTAACACCCAAAACGATGATAATTCTAAGATATTATTAATAAATCAATGTTAAAAGATCATATATGATATCATATTAATATATATGATTCTTGTATAATTTAATAACAATTATTTCACCATTATACAGGAGGTTAACCTACCCCAACCAAGGAAAAGTACAAGGTAAGGGTTTACTTTACAACCTCTTCATTATCCAAGGTTGTTTATACGTAATAATCTACTGGGATATCTTTATCATCCACATCCATGTTTCTTAAAAATGTATTTCAAAACATTTTTACTATTTACAAGAATATGGGTTAAAGTCATTTATACCCTTTTTTGACTTTTTATAAGAGGTTTATAAAGGAATCTTTCCGTCGTTTTCAAAACAAGGTCCTTTTTAACCTTTTCGACAGAATTGAGGTAAGAATGTTTTTTTTAACTTATACGGCGGGTGCGGTTATTTTACGCCGTTATAAAATCTTCAAATCTTTCCATACAAGCTTATAAGAATATTTTCAAAGAAAATGTTTTATTTTATATGGATCTTAAATGATTTCAAAATAAAAGGAGATATTTCTTTAAAAAGAATTTTGATTTCATCTATGTCAACATCCTTTGATGAATTTTAAGATTATTTGAAGTTGATTTATTATGATACAAAACTTCTATATTGTATTGAAGGTTTTGTGATATGTTTGACTATGGATGTGCTATTTTTATACCATTCATAGTTTATGGTGAAATTATTGACATTTCGTATGCTAGTTTTAATACGAATGTTTGTGTTATGTTTAAACCTTTTCATATAAGAATGAATTGGACTTAATAAGTGACGGGTGGAGCCCGCTATAGCTCCTCGATGCATCAGTAGGTCTCATGAGACAAACTAGTGTCTTGGCACAAGGCCATTACAAAATCTTATTTGTAGTCTTGGCACGAGGCCTTGGCTATGTGGTTATGATAGTCTGGCATTATGCATTCCAAGATTATGAAAGTGGTTATTGATTTTTGCATGTGATTATTCGATTAGTAGAATATCCATGTGAATAAGTAAATGGAATTATTTCATTTTATTTATGCCATACCATGTTGAAAGTTCATGTTTGAAAGGCTTTTGTTTTAGTTATACATTGCCTTAAAAGTTTATTCTTATTTATGAAAGTTTCCGCTATTTTGTTATCCTTACTGGGCATTTGAGCTCACCCCTTTTATTTGTTTTATTTTTCCCAAGAAGTGAAGAAGTAAATTATGAATGACCTGCAGGGATATTATGTGGGGATATGAGTGTGGATTATGGAGACATTATGTTGTTGTAGTAGTTTTTCATTTTATGATGTAATGTAAAACCTATGAATATATCTAGTGTTTCCAAGGCTACTAAACCAATCGGTCTTTCAAGATTTGATCTTTCTTGTGATCATGCCAATGTTATGTAATAATGCACCGACTCTGGGTAACTGGGGTCGAGGCGTTACAGTTGGTATCAGAGGAAGTTTAGTACAAACCTTGGAAGCTAGATTTAGATAAACTCTGATTAGAGCACGTAGACCTAAGATGAACTTTGACGATTAGTATAGAAGAACTTCCTAGAATTTTGGTATTGTAGAGATTTTGTGAGTTTTCCGAGCAATACATCCCTGTCTGGATACGAGCAGGTAGAGGCGGCTCTGGCACAGATGTACCTAGGGGTAAAACCCGAAAACACCGCTTTGAGCTAGACTCGAACGGGAACTGGTGCACGGCAACGGGCCTTGCTGCACTCTTGGTTACGACACTCCCGGGGGATATGCTTAGGATAACTCTCATTTTCTTTACAAATCATTATGAAGGGTTTATGAGTATATACTTCCTCAAAGAAAACATTTTTATGATTATGGATTATATCCATAAATAGTTCAATTTATGTTAAGTGTTTTATAAGTATGGGATTATGTGTTTTGATTCATAAACTGATCTAGTTTATGCCATGGTAGAAGGAATGAGAACTCCAGAAATACACATGATTCAAAGAGAAGGAAGGATCATATCTTTCATGGTCTTAAGCTAGAATTTATAAGAGAAATAGTCTCCCATGTATTATCATCATATGAAGAAATAATATCATGTATTGATAAGATAAGTAAAGAGATAACTGAGTCCTCTGGCTTTGAAGGGAAGCAAGAGAAGAAAAGGATAGAAGAGAGAAAGATGGATAAAGGGAAGAGGGAAAAGAAGAATTTTCCCATATGTGGTAACTGTGGAAAGAAACACCCTGGAACTTGCCTGAAAGGAATGGGAGTTTGTTATAAGTGTGGAGGAAAAGGGCACAAAGTACGTGACTGCAAGGGTAAGAAAATGGTTTTAAATGTACAATGCTTCATTTGCAAGAAGTTTGGACACTACGCGAACCTATGTCCCAGTCATCAGACTATGCCGCAAATGATGTTATTGGATAATAACCACGTTATGATACTACAACAGATGAAGAGGAATGATTAGAGTTCTTATGTTAATTATGTCAATTGAGTGTTGTATCAACAATGTACTTGTTATAATAATTATGGAGTATATAAGGATTGTACTGCAGTACTATTTCATTAAGGACTTTAGATTGTGTGGAACAAAGAAAAGTGACTCAATAGAAGGATAAATTTTTGGAAAATATATGATTGAGAGAGTGATAAATCATAATATAGTTCTGATACTGAGGTAGTGATTTTGGAATAATATGTGATTGTTTTGGATAAATTATATTGGATATTCTTGACTACCTTGGAACTGATTAATGATTTGTATATTCCATCATTGTTGGGGTTTAAAACATTTTTGGATGAATGAAGTATATCCAGCATTCTATATGGAATAAGGGAGCATGAATGTAATCAATAAGGAATATGGTAATACATGATGAAGGTATTCATATTCTATTACGGGGTAAAAAGGATCTATATTATGTTTACCTTCCTTATAAATGTTGGACTGTGAGTTTGGACAGAAGTATTTTGGATAGTTCTAGTTTGGATTATTTTGGATTACCATAAAAGGAAAACCCGGATGTTGGGCGGTAACCCGTCGCGTCCGGCAAGGCTGCGAGACTTGAACCCGCAACTGAAGGGCGAAAAGGGTGTATCACCTACCACTGGCCCATGAGATGTCCTGGATTAAATAATGTTGTTTTTTTAAGATCTGGTAGATGAATTATAAATTCATTTATTTTGGAACCCTGTACGAATAGTATAAATAAATAAAAAATTACATTCTATTATCTTTTAGAGTGAAAGATGAGTTGGTGGTAGAAACATATTAATGGATAAAACTCTGATTATAAAGTAAGTATATCTCCTTATGATCTTAGCCAATCTCATAAATAAATTCCTCAACATTAATAAAAGGAACTTAGAACAAAAATGTTTCCCTAGATGGTACCTTAAATCATCACTAATTTATGGCTTTGGGATTGTTGGCCTTTTCATAGCCATGTTCTCTACCACTCTCCATCAGATAATTGATGGTTAGATTTCTCCTCCATATCCATATTTTCCTACATGGAACCCTAGTATGTGTTATTTTCGGTAATCTTCATACTTTCCACTCTTTATTTTAAATAGAGGCCTCATTAATTCATTTTTCGATGTGGGATTTCAACTAAGATATTTTGAAACGTCAAAAATGTGTTGTCCCAATACCCTATATTTTGTTGAACCGATGGTATTTCAAATCATCATAGATTGATGAATTTAAGGACCTCAATTTTATACTTTTTGTGATTGATGACCTCAATCACTACCTATAAATATTTACGTTTTCCCTCCAATTATATGTCTCTAAATGCCACCAATGTTCTCCTAATCGAGATCATAATTTGGTGGTGACCCTTTAATTTCTCTTTTACTCATATTAAGACTAAATTTTAGTAACCCAATTTCCGATGTGGGTTTTCCCACAAATATATTTTCCATTTTAAACCTTTTATTTTCGAAGAACAATTTCAAATTGCGAGGACGCAATTTATTGAAGGAGGGGAGAATGTAACACCCCAAGATTTCATAGTGTGTTATTTCTTCAAAATAATTTAATAACTTGCACTACACGCAACACCGAGTTCAATCACACCATGACATACAAAAAAAAACCATTCAAAAGAGGTTATGAATAGTATTATCTAAATTTTAAACTTTATATAATCCTTATAATTTTAGAATCCATATTATGAGTTTCTTAGATATAATGCAAGAACAAATTCATTTTTAGTATTGCACTTTTTTCAACTTTTAATAGTGAACCCTTTTTAAATAAAATATTTTAAACTTTTTGACTAAATGGGGACATCAAAAATTTAAAATGAAACATCCCAAGCTTCCACGGTACGCTTTCATTGAATAATACAGTAGCGTGTGTTGTATGCAACCTTGAGTTCTAACACACACCATAACTAATCAAACTAGCCGTTATGAATAGTAATACCTACTTTTTGAAATTATATATATTTTATATTTGAAAATGGACTTCATTTTTGGATTCGGAATATCGAATTTAGCCTAAGGTGAAATTTTGGTACATTTCGGATAACTTTCATATTTTGATGAATAGTGAAAATTACTAAATTTTAATTAAAAACAACTTTTTTAATCAAAATAATTAATAGTGATAAATTATGAATTTGAGTGGTTGTAAAGTATATTTAGAATATATTTTTACCATTTAATATAATGTTGGTCATTGGACATAATTTTACAATTAAACCGAACATAAACGAGTGTCAATCTTTTGATAGTTATTATCTCTTAAAAACACGCTTTTTGTTTTGACAGCGGGAATTAATTTTAAATTAATTTCTGTCACTTCTGTGTTTTGAATTTAGGAAAATGGATTCCATATTTGGAATCAGGATGCTCAAATTGTGTAAATAGGTAACTTTTATTTTTAGACATTTTGAATAATTACTGCGGTAAATATTTTATATACCATGGTTAAGGGTAAATCCGGTAAATAAGGGTTAAAAAATAATATTATAATAATACTAAATTACCCTAAAACGTGTCTTAACCCTATTGGTTGATACATGGTCGACCATGGGAATATTTGGGTCTATTTTGGGACCCCATGGATCCACTTGTAAGTGATAATGACACATTATATTAATAAAGCTAAAATAAAAATAAAAATGGCATAAGCTTATATCCTTTAGAAGAACAATTTTTACATAGGGTTATACCTGTTGTATTTTCGATTATAAATATTCATTAGAAATCTAAAAAGATTTCCTACATAATGATGTTTTATTTATAATTTTTAGACATTAAATAATTTATTTTATTTATGACACAATGATGATGCAGTAATTACTAAAATAGTAAAAAATTAACATAATTGATATTATAAATACCCAAATAAATATAATATGAAACTTTTAATGAATTAAACTAATTTTCTAGGCTAATATGATATATTAGGATTGATTTAATGGACTTTTTTCGAAGTAATCAATCTGTTATGAGTTTCACAAAAATCAACTGTTGAATAGTGTCAAAATTGACATAAAAGAGTTCTTAAAACAAATATTATATTATTAATTGATATTAAATTCCTAAAAATCTAAGGTTCGGCCAAGAGACTTATATTATGATAGGTTAATCATTAATGGACCACTTGGGGGTCGCTTGGATGTATATAGTAAGTTTATTAACAATATTATATAAAAATACAAAGAGACATTGTAAAAGTGAAACTAATTAACTTAGAGTTAATACTTAAAGATAAGGTTAATATAAGTACCCAAACCTGTCTAAATTCCATTGGATGAGTTGTTTTCGACCTATCCCTACCCCATCCTTTGAATAGTCAACTTTGGAGCCTTTGGAAACCGAATATGAATTTATTATAAATTAATATTTCTAGCTTTTCCAAAGGTGCCCCTCACCCCTCTTATAAAAGGGCACTCCTCCTTCTCTTTTCCTCACACCTCTCAAGCCTTTTGGTTCGGCCAAACTCTGCCCAAATACTCTCCCAACATCCCTCACTACAACCTAGAGGCCTTAGTTTGATCAGAAAGCCAACCTAAGGAGCCCTTTTGATCAAATCAAAAGGAAGAACCCGAAGAAGAGGTAATGATTTCACCACCCTTTTCTAAGTTCATTTCTTCTTCCACTTCTTCTTCCTTTGTTCTTACCATTCTAAAATAATAACTCCAGTATCTCACATATACTGTGATGTTATTATAAGTATGGTACAACCATATTCAGTATTCTATCCACCCTTTGAATAACATGTCACCATACGTGCGTACGTACGGCTTACCGTCTCCACGTCGTGGTGTAATTGTTATTCAATATAATATTATTTGGATGGGTATAATAATGATGTGTAACTCATGTAAATAATAAATATAACATGTTAATGATTCTGTATATATGATATACCATTCATTTATATATTATTTTAATATCAAAAGAATGATATTGTCGCTCGTGCGTACGTACGGACTACCGTCTCCACGAACGCGATGAGATTCATTCTCCATCGTATCCATTCAAGTATAATTATCATTTTATGATTTAAAAATGATGTTTATGGACTTGATATCATTCTGGATATGAATAAGATACAACAAACATGGCTTATGTAACAAAACATATAAAAGAAAATGAGTAAATTAACACCCGAAACGATGATAATTCTAAGATATTATTAATAAATCAATGTTAAAAGATCATATATGATATCATATTAATATATATGATTCTTGTATAATTTAATAACAATTATTTCACCATTATACAGGAGGTTAACCTACCCCAACCAAGGAAAAGTACAAGGTAAGGGTTTACTTTACAACCTCTTCATTATCCAAGGTTGTTTATACGTAATAATCTACTGGGATATCTTTATCAACCACATCCATGTTTCTTAAAAATGTATTTCAAAACATTTTTACTATTTACAAGAATATGGGTTAAAGTCATTTATACCCTTGTTTGACTTTTTATAAGAGGTTTATAAAGTAATCTTTCCGTCGTTTTCAAAACAAGGTCCTTTTAACCTTTTCGACAGAATTGAGGTAAGAATGTTTTTTTTAACTTATACGGCGGGTGCGGTTATTTTACGCCGTTATAAAATCTTCAAAGCTTTCCTTACAAGCTTATAAGAATATTTTCAAAGAAAATGTTTTATTTTATATGAATCTTAAATGATTTCAAAATAAAAGGAGATATTTCTTTAAAAAGAATTTTGATTTCATCTATGTCAACATCCTTTGATGGATTTTAAGATTATTTGAAGTTGATTTATTATGATACAAAACTTCTATATTGTATTGAAGGTTTTGTGATATTTTTGACTATGGATGTGCTATTTTTATACCATTCATAGTTTATGGTGAAATTATTGACATTTCGTATGCTAGTTTTAATACGAATGTTTATGTTATGTTTAAACCTTTTCATATAAGAATGCATTGGACTTAATAAGTGACGGGTGGAGCCCGCTATAGCTCCTCGAGGCATCGGTAGGTCTCATGAGACAAACTAGTGTCTTGGCACAAGGCCTTGACAAAATCTTATTTGTAGTCTTGGCACGAGGCCTTGGCTATGTGGTTATGATAGTCTGGCATTATGCATTCCAACATTATGAAAGTGGTTATTGATTTTTTCTTGTGATTATTCGATTAGTAGAATATCCATGTGAATAATTAAATGGAATTATTTCATTTTATTTATGCCATACCATGTTGAAAGTTCATGTTTGAAAGGCTTTTGTTTTAGTTATACATTGCCTTAAAAGTTTATTCTTATTTATGAAAGTTTCCGCTATTTTGTTATCCTTACTGGGCATTTGAGCTCACCCCTTTTATATGTTTTATTTTTCCCAGGAAGTGATGAAGTAAATTATGAATGACCTGCAGGGATATTATGTGGGGATATGAGTGTGGATTATGGAGACATTATGTTGTTGTAGTAGTTTTTCATTTTATGATGTAATGTAAAACCTATGAATATATCTAGTGTTTCCAAGGCTACTAAACCAATCGGTCTTTCAAGATTTGATATTTCTTGTGATCATGCCAATGTTATGTAATAATGCACCGACTCTGGGTAACTGGGGTCGGGGCGTTACATAGGTTGTCCCTCAATCATCATGAATGTTCATTATTAGATATTTTTATCATTCATTGTGGAATTTCCATTGAATAACTATGAAGATGTTTTATGATATGAAGCAATTTTTTGAACAAGAATGAATCATTACATAGCCTACTTTATGTATCAATTAAATATACCAACTTATTAAGGATATGCACCAAATGAAGTTTTTTTTTTCATTTTCCTCTTCCCATGAATGCATGTATGTGGACTGAAATTTCATTGAATTCATTTTTTTAAATCAAACTCTCTGAAGTAATAATACTATTTGGGTGGTGTTTGATTGGATACCAAAATTAGCTCATTTCATATAGATCCATGACACTACTAATTTAAAGGACCTGTGAAAACTATATGAAAAAGATATTGTATGGTTGTATGGGATTCCAATGGCTATTATTTTAGAATAGGACACTCATTTTACCATGTTGTTATTGAAGTGTCCATATGAGGAAATAGGTATTTAGGACAATTAGGGTATAATATATCATCTTAAAATGGATTGGATGATATAAAGGGATTACCATATTCCAGAAGATATGCTTTGTTCTAATGTATATCACATGAATATATATTTTTTTTAATAGTGGATCAAAATGCCGATAGAATCCCTAATCCCCTCTTACTATGTTGATATTCAGTTTTTAGGTATTTCAATACACATTAAATTATTATTTTTTAACTATATGGATTTTATTCATAAAATGTGGTATTATTATTTTTGGGTCTTTAGATTAAATATTTTTAAATTAGTGGAGGAATTTAGAAGCATTAATCATGTCTTCAATAACGTGATTAGTAATTTTTCTAGAAATGTTTTTTTTTGGGTTCTTATCATTTTATAACTTGTCAATTTGATGTTTTATGATTGTTAATTCTTGATCTAGGATCCCTTATCAATTATTATGTTCCTTGTCTTACCTTTGATTATTATTTACCTATGGGTATTGTTGTTAAAAGTATTTCAAGTTAGGTGGTTTCATGACCCATCTTTTTTTTGTGAACCTTTATTTAGTAATTATTTAATTATAATTATAAAATTTGATTGGGAGATGAAAATAGTTTTAATAAAATATAAAGTTTTTAGATTTAATTTCAGAAAATAATTTCTCCACTTGGTTTTTTTAATGAATTGGTTTTTAAATTGTTATTTTTGTGGTTTCAAATATGAAATTCAATTGAATGATATTATTGAGGTAAACCTAGAAGTGATCAGAAATGGGGCATGGGGATATACTTTAGGATGAAGTCTTTTCCCCTAAACCCATTCTACTAGGGTAATGTGTGCACCAATTTTCTTTTGTTTTGAAAGGGATTCACTATCGGTAGTGTAATATTACCCCTAGACCTATTTTTTCTTGGGTAATAGGAACACCAAATGGCCTACTAATAAGGACATAGTTATAAGAATCTTCCTTAAACTGTGATTATAGATACTCATGGGAATTTATCTCTCGTGTTTATATATGAAAATATTGTTGGTATGTTTATTGAAATGACTTGAAAAAATATATATTTGATATTATTTATAAACTATGCAAATTTTGCTTTTTATATTCTCTTTTTTAAACTATATATCAATCTATATTTTAAATTACCACAGAATACATTGTTTATATTGTAAGGTCTTCTTATGAAACACATGGATGGATCCTACTAGGAAATGTTTCTCACACACTATATACACATTTTCAGGTATTTAGATCATCTTTTGTCTAATTTAGGCAAGGGTTAGGGTCCAATGGTAGGTGGTGAGTTTGTTTATTTGTATATTGTGTGGGTATGATGGTTAAATCATGTCACATAGATCTATAGTTTTTAGTTTTTTACTTATTTATTTTATATATCATAGGCAATTTTTCACCTGTTGGTTGTACATATATGTTTCTGTTTTGATTTTGGAATAAAAATATATTATATATATTTATCAATTAGCTATTTTTTATTTGGTTAAAATTAATCCTTAAGGGGATTCTCATTGTCTGGTAATTTTCACTAGCACATGGGGATCGGGAATTCTCTTCAGACTATATCAGGATTGATTTGGATTATAGTTAGTTTAGTGAATCTTGGTTCGTACATTATAAATCATATAACAATTAAAACATTCATACAAACATTATTTTACAATATAATCTCATTTAATCCAATATTAAATCTATAAGGATATGATAAATATGCAATCACACAAATATATTGATATTTCAATCGTTGAGCCATTAATTGGTTTTCTTATAATCATTATTTACAATTATTTTATTCCATAACATTCAAATTATTCATATAGCTGAAAATATATTCTTCCATTAAATGGATGGGAACAATTATTTCATAACCATTTAATTAAAATCATACAACTCAAAGCACACCCAATGCATGAATCATATCCTATATAATACATGTCATGGTTTTCACCATGCATTAATGTTTATGAATAATGGTATACAATAATATTTATTTCAAGTCTATAGAAACATTATCAGAGATAGGAATATAAAATGATATATAAAATATATAATGTTCTTTATATAATTTGAACTATAATAATCTCCTATCTATAAGATCACCATGTGTTGTACTCTTAAGAATAAGTTATAATTCACATGATCCTTTATCATTTAATAGTCATAAAGTTTATGTGTCATATCAAAATTATGTGTATCAAACCGAATAAATGGTTTAGTGATCAAATGTATATATCAATGTTAGTTACAGATCACAAAATTATAGTAATTAAAACTTGTACAACCACATAATCCAACAACTATTACTTGTTGTGTATCATTTTTTAAGAAATATATTTATTCGATGGGATTTAAATATTATCTTATGTAATTTCACTTATAATAATTATGTATCCCTTTTAATTAAAACCCATATAGATATAATATTTATAAATTAAATTTTGTGTCCACTGGTATTACTTGGGAACCCTGAAATGTATTACTACTATATTTTTATCACATTATATTTGATGAGATCTGCACTACTATGTATTATAATCATATATGAGGTAAAAATAAGTATCCACAATACGTAATTAGCTATATCAAACACCTAGATATACTCATAATCATCTATAAAATCAATAAGAATAGGTTTATTTGAGATTTACATAATAAAAATACAACTATTAATGCTAAAAAAATACTAGTTGTGACTTCATATCATTATTATCTTTTTTTGAAGATATCATCTTTATGTATCCTCACTACTATATCCATATCTCCTCTATAAATAAGTAACATACCCATCATATATCTTAAGTGATTTAGGAATGTTTGAATCATTTATTAAATTAAATATCTTGGATTTTCATGATTTAATTCCATCATGATAAAGGTATATGAAATATCAACACACGTAAATAGAATTATAAATATGATGTATTTTAACTATAAAGTGTAAGGGACACTAAACATTATTTCTTTCGCACCCTATTCTTATGGAAATATATTCTTGGTGATATTAATTCCATGTGTCGTTTATAAAAATCCACTCTTCCACTTATTTATATTTAATATTTTCAATATCATTTCAATGTATATAATTTTTGTTACTCCAAAAATCCATTGGTAACCATATATATAAACATTAATACAAAAAGTATAGGTTGCTTCACAAAAGTTGTCTATATATAAACATTTAATCAACCACGTATTTACTTATTAATTTAATGGTATCTATTTTCATTGTTATAGTATACCATTGAAAAATATTACTTAGAATCCCATGGAAATATCAAATACATTTTCATATGCACTTGAATCAATTTCATTTGTAATGACAACATATTATCTTGTGGCCTTATCAAAAGGATTCATCCATGATTCAAAAGCATTATTTAACCAATATACACATATTTGTAGCTTCTATACATTATTGTATTTATTTGGTGTCACTAACCATTTTTATTGCATCATATAGAAATCTCCCATAGTTTTCTATTTAGGAATGCAATTTTGAAATCCATCTACCAGATCAAAATATTATTGAATTTTTTTATGGAATGTGGAATTATAGTGATTTTTATCCTAGAAGCTGGTAAAAATGATTCATCATAGTTTATTCCTTGACGTTCTTGAAACCGTAAACAAGAAATAATTCCTTATAGTTTCTATATTTCCCCACCATGCCCAAAGTTTTCTTGAATTTCTATTTTTATTAAATAATATCAACTTTAGATAGTGGTTCTACCATGTGCTAAACATGATTCTAGAATATGGTATTTATTTCTAAATTCATGAATTATTAATAGTTTTTAATTTTATGTATATTATTGGATTATTATAGGATTGGATTTCATTATCCTCAATGAATAACCTGTCATTATAATAATAGTAAGGAAATTATATATATCAAGTTCTCTAACCTTTCTCATAATCAAATGAAATACTTGTGTCTCTATAAAAAAAATTTCCCATGGGATATTTTTCAATCCATTCAAATGAAAATTATTGTGAATATTAATCATTATACTCAACAAAGTTTATCATACATTGATTATCTCATTTGATGGTGTTCTCCCATTTTTTAAAATATAGACCATCTTTCAATAATAATTTTTCTATTTGGGGGATTAAATTGGATATATCTTGATGTTTCCTATAGGCACCTAAAAAATATTAACTTTTTGAAAATTGATAGATGTATTTTTATTATATTAGTTTTAGAAACACATTAAATACTAATATAATTATATATTATTGTAATGGGTTATTCCTACAATATAAATCATATGTGTTTCCCCAACCAGCTTATTTAAAACATATTTAAGTATGTATATTATTTATTATGATTTATTTCATCAAAATTAAATTAGAATACATACATTACTCATAATCATTATCACCATGTCTAATTGTGTGTGATTCCACCTTTCACTTACACTGTTACCTTAAGGTTTATAATATGTATTGATTCAAGATATAAAAACATATGTTTTTGAATAATTAATGAGTTGTTGGTTAATATATTACTCACCTCAATCTGAAAAGAGTTTCATTATAATTTTACAACATTTATTCTCTACTCCATAGTTATATTCCTTAAATATTTCAAATTAATTTAATTTTTACATCATCATGTAATCATATCCATGCCTAGTCATGTAATCGGTAAATCTGATGATGTATTAGAATGTACCTCAACATTATAATTAATTTGGTTTATATATATTTTCTTCCTATATTTGACATAAATCTAGAATCATTATAGACATTTAACCTTTATGACTAAAATGTGTCAAAACCGTTTTTCCTTTTTAGAAAGTGTAAATAATATCTAATTATTTTAAATATAAAAAAACAAAATATTTTTCATGATGTGAATTTTTCAAACATTTATATTTTACTTGACCAATGTGAAAATTCCACAACTGGTTGTATCATGAGTAATGTAAACTAGATTAAGGATTTATCACTAGCATAAAATATTCGAGTTCAAGTCTATATAAACCATTATTTTTATGTTTCATATTGTAATATATGATATATTTTTAAATGGATCAAATCTTATTCTAAAAAAATAAATAAAATATATTTGTGTCTAAAATTGATATAGAAATAATATTTTTGGATAATCCTAATCTCATAATATTTTTATATAATTAAAGAGTAATTTAATTTTTCATATTATTATGGTAATCTTCATTGGATTATAATGTATAGATTCATTGTCAACATAAAGTACCAATTAACCTCTTATAATGTTTTTAATCATATTTTTCTCATATATATTTATATATGTTTGAGGAGAAAGTTTTATATAATATTTATGATCTGTAAATAGATATATATTTTCAATTATTATATACCTTAATCAATTTTTTCCTATATTATTCTTTATTATATTGTGTTTTGTCTTCCAGATAATATTCCTGACATATACAAAAAAAAACATTCTATTTCTCATTTTAATCCATATGAATCTTTATATTTTTATAGGATATTTAATTTTTTAATTTCTAATTTGAAAGTATACTAGAATTTTTAATTTACCTTGTTATCATTGATCATATGGGATGAAGACATGTTTTTTTATACACTAAACTTATTAAAAAAATTCTAAAATTTTAGAGTTTATTCTCTATATTAATCCAATAAAAATTAATAATTAAAATATATATGATAGGTTTTAATAACAAAATAATGATATCTATTTATAATTCCTCATCTACATCTAATCATAAATTATCTAATGAAACAATGTATGTAATAATTTTGTAAAAAATTGGATTATCCTAGACTCATTGTCCAAGATTTTATGTGAATATCCTAACAGAGGTATCATATATATATTTCCTAACTCCCATCTAATAAATAAAATTTATATTAGAAAATATATTGTAGGAAGAATTTTTCTCATTTGTTTATATAGTACACTGGACATTAAACAAACATTATCCATCAATCATAAAATACATCATCCATGTATCTCCTTTAAAAATAGTTTTCTACATTACGAGATCCGTGATATTTCTCAAAAGATAGAGGATATTTTAAATCCTAAAACGTTATTTACTAGAATAATATTATGCTAAATATTCTATAGCAATCTATGAAAAAATTTCTAATAATGTAATTTCAATTATCTAATATAGATCATAGAAATAATGAATTATTTATGTTAATGTATATTATATATAACAAACCAAAAAATTTGATTTTATGTATAAATCATGGTTATATATTTTAAATAGACATTTTAATTGATATATTGTATATATATGTATCACTATTTTATCAAATTGAAGTGTCCCTTCCATGAGATTTAACATATTCAGTCTCTTAAATATTCTAGTAGGAAAGGATCTATATTTTCTTTCTGGTAGTAAATTTTTTTTGTTATGCTGCTACTCAAAGGTATTCATGTAGGATTTAATTTTTCTATAAATTTTTTTTTCATTGTTAGTAATTAGAACAAGATAGGTTTTGACATTTAGTATACCTTGATCCATATTAAATTTAGGATTTTCTATTTAGATTGAATATTTGGTGATTGATAATTAAATTGAGATTAATATTTTGTGTGTTTATTGGTTTTATAGGATATTTTAAGGATTATTCAAAGGATAAGTTTATGGTGGTATTATTATAAAATGTATAAAATACCACTGAGTACCCATTTATGTGGTATAAAATACCCAATGTTGTCTTCTGGTTCTTTAGGAAACTAAAAGTACCATTAGGGACCTAGTGCTAGAGAACTGTGTACCTGGTGGGTTTTCCCAATGGGAGTGTCTTATAGAAAGGCCACCAGACTTCTATTTATGTTATACAGTGTACGTAGTAGAGGTAAGAACATTTTTTAATAAGGGGTAAACGTGAATCTTCTATTTTAAAATGAAAAATCCCCCTAATGGATCCCGAAATTATAGTACTGAACCAAATGGGATGCTGAAACCCACCCTCCTTTTTATTTCCTCTCTTTTACATTTAAATATTAGTGGAACAATGATTTTTCATCATGGATATTTGAGATAAATCTCCGATATCAAAACACTTTTCTTTCAACTGTTACTTCCCCCAAATATTTATGTGGTGAATTAGGGATTTGGTCTAAGATTCCATACGATTATAGAGGAATCATATTGATTTTTTAGGAATTTTTTCTAGTAGTAGTTAAATGATGTTCGTGGATGAAAAAATCATAAGGATTTAAATTATTTCAATAGTGGTTGATTGTTTCCTTAAATAATTTTAAATTTTTTTCAATTTGAGTATAATTTTGAAGATGAATCGATATAAAAAATTGGATATTTTTATTATGGATCTCAGGGGATTTTTTAGAGTCGTATATCACAAATTTATAGAAATTTTACTAAGGTTATGACTCATGGTGATAATTTCACCAATTATTGCTAATTGTATAAATACATATTATTTATAATAAATTAAAGATTCTATTAGATTGGTTAGGGGTTAATTGAGTTGAGGATGTTCAAAGTATGTTGGTCAATCATGGATAAAATGAAGGTCATGAATAAGGTGGTAATCCTATTTCGCATTTGTTGGAATCTAATTTTACTCCCCATATATGTTTTATTTTTTGGAATGAAATAAATTGTAAGAAGGTGTGTTCCACATGAGAAGAAGCCAACGGATTGTATATGGTTATGGTAGACAAAATTTTTCCTTGTATTATGTTTTTTGGTGATCTCACATGCATTTAAAAATATTTTTAGATTCTCTATTACCCTATTTGTGTGATGTGGTTGAATTATATAGTCAGAGGAAACAAAATGGGAGTTCAATTACAAGTAGATTCTCAAGTGGTAAATAGTGAAATTAAATAGGGTGCGGTGGGGTTCCCGTGATATTTGTGGAAAATTTGTTATCCAAATTAGGGTATCCTAGATGAAAATAATAGGATATTATTTATTCAGAAGGAATAACTTATATGAATGTTTTGAAAATATTGATAATGGTATTATTGGACTACAAAAAATGGAAGAGGTAGTACTACCAAGGGTTAACTAGTGAGGTGACTACTAGGGGTTATTCGCTTTTGGGTTGGTGTTGGATTTAATACCTTATAACCAGGTGAAATTTTTTAACTTTCAATTATTATAGAATATTAATTTTTCCTCTATGTAACATTAATGTCATAATTTACTTAATGTATATGTCTCGTCAAAAGGTTATAATAGTCCCATGTTAGGAACAGAACGTAGTGATTAACAAAATATAATTAAATAGGTTATGTTGTCAAAATAACACCCACCATAAGGGAACATGTGGTTTTTTACTATCATGTGATAGTGGAAAATAAGGCATTTAGCAATTTTCTAATGAATTTCACACATGGTTATTGTAAGAACCTGGGTTTTTAGAACGGTTTAAAATCTAGACCCTGTTAAAATTTTTGAATTATTCCTGAGAAAACTGGGAAAATCTAGAATATTCTGAAAATTTCTAGACTAAAAGCAGTGTACTTTCAAGTACACTCCATGTATTGGTTAGGCGTGTACCGACCATATGCTTTCCAAGTACATATCTTTTGACGACTGTATAGAAATTTCCTACTACATGGAATGTGGTGTTAATCTACACACCATGTTGACTCTCCTCTGCGTACTAGTTGGGTTCAAGCCGTGTGTCATCCCGTGTGGAGTGTCCAAGCCATGTGGCTACCCCTCTTAAGTCGGAGTATGGAAAAGGACACTACACGATGTGTAGTTCTTAAATACACGTCGTGTACTTTTGTTATTCACTTAAGTGAAAGGTCGTCACGTCTTATTCCATAAAACATCTTCCTCTTCCCCAACATTGGGACCTCTTCTTTTTGAAAACCCGAAAACATACCTAGCCCTAGATTCTTCATTTTTCATCCGTTCATCGATCCATCGGTGGCTATTGCATCAAAAAAGCGAGGCTAAAACAAGGCACCCTATCTTGTTCTTGATTCTTTGGCTCACACATCACAGTTTCCATCTGAGTGGAATTGCCAGGTTTGATGAAAATGTATATCTACGAAGATCATCTTCAAATTGGAGCTCGATATTGGACGTTCCTACGTCTACAAATCTCAGGTAAGTGGTGCATACCTATTTTTATGATTTCTTAGACCATTGGGTGGCGCAACATAGAGTGTGTATTTCTGTATTTTGAGATAGACACTAATTTAATTTTATTGCTTATTTAATTGTTCATTGACCTATGGGATACCTTTGGGTATGCCCTGTTACATGTTTCTCTTGAGCGGGGTAGGGAGAGTGGTCGTTGCTCATCAAGAAATTTTTTCTGGGAGCACCAAAATAGTATTAATCGAATTTTATTATTCTAAACTGTTGATTTTATTATATTGAACCTTGATATGACTTGTTAGAGGCTTTAAAGACCTCAGTGTTGTTGTTAGATATCTTTTGGGCTAGTGAAATTCAACTATTTATATTTTTTGCTTGTTATTGTGTTTTGTTTAAATTTGTATATATGGAATTGCGGAATTTTATATAATGGAACCCTTTGGTTGTGTTGGGGATTGACCAGATATTCTTGAGTGATGTTGATCATAGGTTAGGCTTGGCCTTGGTTATATTGGGTGGCTCCAACCATGGGATTGGGCGTCATGAATGTCAGCTTGAGGTAGGGTGACTATCAGGTTGGGCAAGGCCCGAGATACTTTGATTGCGAGGCCTTCAGACATGAGAGGCATGGTCACAGAAACAGTAGGTGTAAGAGGTGTTGTGTCATGTGTACTTTTTTGGTGATTACCACTCTCCCGGATCTTTGAGTAGAGTGCACACAGAGAGACTCCATGATGAGTTGGTATTGACCACTCATGTGGGTAGAGGCCCCCATTAGATGCAGTTTAGGTACACTACTAGTTGGGTGTGCTTTCCGTAGGAAGACACATGGACTTTGAGGAGCCTTTAAAGGATAGCATTGAGGCTATCAAGTTGGGGTAAAGAGGCTCTACATTATTTGAGGGAAGACATCACTGCCCCTCCAGTAATGTTATTTGAGGGAAGACTTTGTTCTCCCTTCATTTACATTATTTGAAGGCAGACATCATTGTCCCTCCGATTACATTATTTGAGGGCAGACGTCGCTGTCCCTCAAGTCATTTATTTGAGGAAAAACATCATTGTTCCTCTGGGTTACTATTTCTTGGGCGTGCCTTCGGGATGTCAGTACTTGAGACACGTGGTGTCAGGGGGGCACATGGTGCCGGGTTACATGACAGAGATTTCGGCGTTGGCAGAAGTTGGTGACACTTCTTAATGGATTCTGAGCATCAGTGGAGTTAACATTCATTACACAACGTACTATTTACCATTTACCTTGAACTTTATTCCTTCTCAAATACTTATATTAGGTACGCACCGTTTGGTGGTATCCTATTGAGATTCTTCTCACACCATACGCGGTCCCTTCGGGATGCTTTCATACATTATGGATTTACATGAAAGAAAGAGGCAAGCTTCAAGAGGTGGGTTGCATTAACTATTTCATGGGTATGGTATGGACCTTGAGGTCTTGACTAGATAGAGTTTACTTTTGTTTTCTTACATCTTGTATCAGCATGCTTACTTGTTATGTAGCTATAGATGGTTATCATTTGGCTCTTTTACATATGGATATGTATGACCTCCATTGGATGAATGTTGGTTTTTTAGTGGTAGTTACAAGTTATCATCATGCTGTTGGGATTACTTTCCACTATAGTTGATTATATTTATTACTTTTTCTATTTATCGATATTGAATGTACTTCTGCTCTGCGGGTTTTGTTTGAGTCTACTGAATCGTTTATTTCACAGATATTTATTATTATACTCAAACCAGTACCTTTTAAATCCTCCAAGAGTACATAGAATCCCCACTATACCTAAAAGACCGTCACTTCTAGTCGGTATCCTTTGGTGTTCGGAGAGGTGTTCCTCAGGTAGTAACACCTGACCTGTTTAGCACTGTTCGGGTGGCTGCTCGGGTCTGGGTCATTACAAAGTTGTATCAGAGGATTTCTCGAAAGGGATTTCATAACAGTGTTTTGTTTTCTACTATCGAGATTGAGACATCTTGTTTTATTTTTTCTGGTTTTACTATTTATGATATGGTAGACTAGAGATAGGTTGTGACTGGAAATGGGTTTCTTACTTGTTCTTGGTTTCCTACATCCCCAGCTATGAGTGATGGGCCATGTTTTCATGGGTGGAAATTATTATTGTCTTTTTGATAAGATTACATTTTATACGATTTCCACCACAGTGGCTCACTTAGTGTGTGATTTTATTGATTGTGAAGTGCAACCCTTGATCTAGTACAGTAACAGAGAATTGGACCGTGGCCTGGTATGGCAAGGCTTAATTGTATGGCTTTTAATAGACACATTTTAGGGTATTTCAATTTGATAATTGCGTGTACACTTTGTGATGTGATAATACCATGTGAAAAAGTCAATTTCCATGCTTTGTGTTCTCTTGAAATGTGAATAGGTGAAATTCGTGATAAAATTGATTGATTATTGCAATGTGTTTTTCCATGCTTTGTATATTTGTAAAATTTCACGTGTTAGTGTATTTGGGTCTGGCTCTTGTACGAGTAGATAGGTATTATTGGTTGAGGTGATTTTGATGACCAATATTGGGAAACACGGTCTTCGGTTTGAAGAAACGTTGGTTGTCGGAATGGGCATGGCTCGAGGTAATTTTGATACTTGGCTCTGTTAAGGGCAGGTAAGGAGGCCATGAGGTCGGGATGTTGTGGGGCATGGTTTCGCTGGGGGAGAGTAAGGGTGGTAGTTGTGTGATTTGTTTTACTGCTTTATGTATTTGTGTTATATATATGTTTATTGTAATGTGTGTGGGTTGTCTAACCATTTATAGTATTAAACGGGTTACATTTAGCTGACTCAGATGGAGCCCCAGGCAAGAGATGGTACAATGTCGTAGGAGCAGGATCAAGTCCAGGATCAAGTGCTAATAGAGTGTGAGACACAGATATAGGCTCAGGTACTGAATCAAGTTCAAGATCCAGTGCTGGAAAGAAAACAACTAGGTTTGAAATAATTCTTACCATGGCTTGATGACCAGCTTCGAGCTAGCCTGGTACGTGTCTTGTAGGGGATTGAAAGAGGTGCGCAGGGTGCATAGCCATTTATGGAATATCTGATGCGTGAGTTCCAACCAAAACACCCACCGCTTTTTCTGTGTGAGTGTGGTCCACAGGTGTTTGAGAACTAGATGGAGAGCATGCAGATGATCTTTGAGGAGCTTGAGATGCCTCCAGGGTGGAGGGTCAAACTGCAGACGTACATGCTGCTGGGACCGGTGAACCATTGGTGGGATGTGTATGTTCAGGCTCGCAGTCATGAGGGACTAGCATGGAGAGACTTCGAGGACAGTTTTTTTGAGCACATTTACCTTGAGACATTGAGGGCAGGGAGAGCATAAGAGTTCATGAGCCTTCAGTAGGGAGACATGCCCTTCATGGACTATGCAACTACTTTCATTGTGTTTTCCAACATTTCACATGGAATAGTAAGAGATGATGCGATAAGGGTGATGTACTTTGAGGATGGATTACGACACGCCATTTGGATCTAGGTGAATATCATCAGGATGGGTTCATTCTAAGATGCGGGGAATCAGGCACTCGCAGTAGAGGGAAACAAGAGGCAATTTCCCCAGTTTGGTCGGGGAACAGTTTCAAGTGACGGTTCAAACAATAGGATGTGAGAATTGGATGAGTTCCAGCAGGGCAGTTAGGCTAAGGACTTAGCTAGATCACCTCATAGCACTTATTCAACGGTTTTCTATCAGTGTGGGAAGCCGGTACATTTTTGGACACAGTGTGATAGGCCTCTAATGGAGTGTCGGACATGTGGACAGGTTGGGAATCTAGAGAGGTTCTGCAGGTAGCCTTCTCAAACAATCGGAAGAAAGGGACTAAGATAGACGATGTAATATGTATTTTGTTTAGGTTTGGTACCAGGTGACGGTAGTCGAGGTTCAACTGCACGGGGAGGGTGTGACAGAGAAAACAAAATCTAGCTGAGGGGTCTGTGGCCAATGACTGGAGTAGCACCGTAGGGAGGTCAAGCATCAGGCAGTCATACTTCAAGCCCTATTCATGTCGTGGTTCTTCTAGAGTCTGAGCAGTCTGGTGAGCCAATGACCGTTATAGGTACACTACGAGTGTGGTAGTGTCTTTTTCATTTTTTTGGCATGATCTGCTGAGGCATGTCCGTTTTTAGTGCATGAGGTGCATAGGATTCTTGTGGACTGACTAGATGCTATTTACGGGGACTAGCACCATATCAGGTGCGTTAAATACTTATATATATATATATGTATGAGATGTGTTGCATCCTGGGAATCGAGGATGCTGGTTACATGAGGTGTCGTGGGCATCGGGGCATCGAGGATGCGAGTTACATGAGATGTATGGCAGTGAGTTTTATTATGAGCGTCCATCGGATGCAGCACCTCGTGGGGGCAGACACCAATGCGGTGTGGGTTACGTTTGGGTGTCGGAAACAACATGGGAGCACCAATGAGGCTCATGAGGGAAGATTCTTCATGAGAAGACTACAAGTTCTAGAACATGTTAGTAAACCTTTTCTTATTTTTTACTTTTGTCAGGTTGAGACCGAGTTAAGAAATTCCAATGGTGGGGATCCCCTTGAGTAATTTAGCAAGAACCTTTGAGACATGGGGAGTCCGGGTTATGCTGATTGGGGCGGTATGTTCAGTGCCATCTCCAGGTTTCGTTTGATAGCATAGGGACGAGCTATATTATGGCAGAGATATTTTAAGAACATGGGTTTTTAGAATGGTTCAAAATCCCAACCCTGTTTAAATATTTGAAATGTTCCTAAGAAACTAGGAAAATTTGGGAGGTTCTTAAAATTTCCAGACTACACGCCATGTACATTCATGTATATGTCGTGTACAGGTTAGGTGAGTACCGACTGTGTGCTCGCCGAGTACATGTCGTGTGATGACTGTGTATAAATTTCCTACTACACGGTGTGTAGTGTTACCCGACACACTATGTATCCTATCATATGCATACCGGATGGGTTCAAACGACGTGTCATCCCTGTGGAGCATCCAAGTCGTTTGGATTCCCCTATTAAGTCAGAGTATGGAAAAGGAAATTACACGGTGTGTAGTTCTTAAATGCATGTCGTGTACGTTTTTTATTCACTTATGGGAAAGGTCATCCAGTCTTATTTCGTAAAACGTCTTCTTCTTCCACAACTTCAGGACCACTCTATTCCGAAAACCCGAATAACATACCTAGACCTATATTGTTCATTTTTCATCCATTCTTTAATCCTTCGGTGGCTATGGGATCAAAAATGCGAGGCTAAACCCAAGCACCCTATTCTGTTCATGATTCTTTGCTTCACGTGTAGTAGTTTCCATCTATGTGAAATTTCCAGGATTTGACGGAAACATAGATCTATGAATATCGACGTTGAATTGGAACTCGATATCGGACATGCCAACATCTACGAGTCTTAGTTAGGTATCACAGACATCTTTTTGTGCTTTCTAAGATCTTTGGATTGAACAGCTTAAGGAGAATATTTGGGTATTTTGAGAGAGACCCTAATTTATCTTTTATTTCCTATTTAATTATTGATTAACCTTTGTGATACCTTTGGGTATTCCTTTTTACCAATGTTTCTTGAGGGGGTCGTCTGAGTGGTCGTTGATCATCAGGTAATTTTATTCAGGGGCACCAAAATGGAATCAATATAATTTTATTGTTCTAAACTGTTGATTTTAGTTTACTGAACCTTGATATGATGTGTTAGAGGCATCAACGACCTCTGTGTTGTTGTTAAATAATTGTTGGGCTTGTGAAATTATAATTTTTAGATTATTTTTCTTGTTATTGGGTTTTTTTAATGTGTATATATGTAATTGCTTAATTTCATATGCTGGACCCCTTTTGGTTGTGTTGGGAAAGACCAAGATATACTTGAGTCTTTCTGATCAAATGTTGGGCTTGGACCGGGTTACATAGGGTGGTTTTGACCACAGGATTGGGCGTCATGGACGTCGGCTTGAGGCAGGGTGGTTGTTAGGTTGGGCAAGGCCCTGGATACATGGACGGTGAGGCCGTCGGACTTGAGGGGCATGGTCGCAGGGACCCGAGGTGTCAGAGGTGTTGTGCCTTGTGTACTATTTTTGTGATTACCACTCACCCAGAACTTTGAGTAGTGTGCACACTGAGAGACTCTGTGATGAGGTGGTATTGACCACGTATGTGGGTAGAGGCCCCCATTATTTACGTTTTAGGTACTATTGGTTGGGGGTTCTTGATGTAGGAAGCCACATTGAAGGTAAAGAGCCTTTAGGCGATAGCATTGAGGCTATCAGCTTGGGGGAAGAGGCTCATCATTATTTGAGGGAAGACATCACTGCCCCTCTAGTTATGTTATTTGAGGGAAGACATCATTGTCCCTACAATTGCGTTATTTGAGGGTAGAAATCATTTTACCTCAGGTTACATTATTTGAAGGAAGATGTTGTTGTCCCTCCAGTCATTTATTTGAGGGCAGACATCGTTGTTCCTTTAGGTTACTATTTCTTGGGTGTGCCTTCAAGACATCGGTACTTGATACACACGGTGGTAGGGAGGCACATGGTGCTAGGTTACTTGATAGAGATTCTGGTGTTGGCCGAAGCAGGAAAAACTTCATGGTGTCTGTTGAGCACCAGTGGATTTTACATTCATTGTTTAACATATATTTTATCGTTTTCCTCGAAATGTATGCCTTCTTAAACACTTATATTAGGTAAGCACCGTTGGGTGGTATCCTACTGAGATTCCTCTCACACCCTAAACGGTCCCTTCGGGACGCGTGTCGACTCTATGGATTTACATGCAGAAAAGTGGCCATCTATAGGAGCTGGGCTGCATTAGTTGTTGCATGGAGATGGTATGGACCTCGAGGACTTTCCTAGATAGAGTTTACTTTTCTTTTCTTACTTCTTGTATAAGAATGTTTACTTGTTTTGTTGCTACTGTTAGTTATCCATTTGAGCCTTTACATATTGATATGTATGACCTTCTTTGGATGAATGTTTGTTGTTCAGTCGTAGTTATAATTTATCAGCATGCTTTTTTGTTTACTTTCCACTACCGTTGATTATATTTATTGCTTCCGGTGTTTATCGAGATTGAATGTACTTCTGCTCTGTCAGTCTGGTTTGTGTCTGGTGAGTCGTTTATTCCACTTCTATATATTATTCTACTCGTACTAGTACCTTTTTCATCATTAGAGAGGGTATATCCTCCCAACTATACCAATAAGACCCTCGCTGCTAGTCGACAACCTTTGGAGTTCTGGGAGGTGTGCCTAAGGTAGAATCTCCTGACTCGTTTTGCACTGTTTGAGTGGTTGCTCAGGTCCGGGTCGTTACAGTGATCTCCAAGAATAGAGGTTATTAATATAACCCCTTCAAAATTAATTCCAAATATTATATGATCCCTTGGATACACCTATATTATAACATGTGTATTGACCCTTATACATGAAATTATTATTAACATATAACATGAATCATGTACTTTGTTGTTTCGATAGAAAACACAGTAACATCTACTCATGGGGAGGAATCTTATATCAGGTGCATCATATGTGATATGAAATTAATGGAATAAGTAAAAAATGGATTTCTACAATTCGGTAGTAATAGAAGAATATTTTTTGTACCTTTTATTTAAATGAATCCTTCTGATAAATCTATATCTATATAAAATACTAGATATGTTTATTTCACAAATTAGAAGAAATTAAATCAACCATCTAGGGTGATGACACATATTTGAATAATGATCGATGATATTTCGATTAAAATATAATATATTACATAATATCATTTGTTAGATTTTTCTTATTATTGAAGAATCAACTTCTTTCTCTATGAATTTCTTGATATGTTTCTACATACAGATCTTCAAAATTAATAATGTTGACTTATTGTAATTATGAAATAGGATTTCAGGGACACACAATATGTGTATCCATAATATCATTATAATCTACTGAATTTAATAATAAAAATAAATATTATTCATGGTGTGTGAAATAATAATTTTTCAATTATTATTTATCACATAATTTCAATCATGAGATATGGGAGTTTAGAATGTGTGGGTTAAAAATTTACCTCTTACTAAATTATTAATTACGTAATAAATAAATAAATATTAATTCACTAGTTCAGTTAATGAATTATTATAAATATTTTTTAGTTATGCCAATATTAAAATAAATGTTTTTGATGAGTTTATTGAATATAATATTTATGTATTTATTTAATTTATAATATTTATTAGATTTAAAATTTTATTATTCAAGAGTCTATACTTTCTATAAAGGATTGATGACCTATGCTAATGGTTGGATAGAAATGGTATATTTTATTAAAATTCTATAAATAAATAAAAAATTATATATTTATTAAATTATATTTATTTAAAAAAATTGTGGAATAGTGAAAATACTATTTTTATTTTACATAAGGATTATATAAAATAAAAAATGATAATGGGAATTTTTAAAATTATCAATTTTTTATCCCCAGTTATAAAATCACAGTTATATCATTTTAGAGGTATACACCCATAATGTAGAAAAGAAATTACTATAGAAATATCTCAATCCTAAGGGATAAAATCCACCCCTTCTCTCTCAAAAATAAAGATATAACAGGATATTGTGATCAATAATTAATGATATGATGTTATTTCTAATAAAAAGATAACACCACGATATTCAATAACATCATTTAAATGTTCATGGAGAACTTGTGGATAAATCTAAAGAAATTCTTATTTTGAATCTCTATCATAATAAAACATTACAAGAGATATAATATAAATTTATCAAGATGATTATTCTAATTAATGTATTTTTTTAAAAAAATTAATTATAAATTAAATTTGAAAGATCCAAATGTAACACCCCGACCCCAGAATCCTAGATCTACAACACTATTTTAATACATTGGCATGATTAAATAGTATCACGTCCTGAAGCACCAATCAGTTTAGTAGTCTTTGATGATAAATTACATATATGAATGTTACATTACACATTCTAACATATATCACAACAAAAATATTCCATTGAAAATTCTATTATTCCCTTAATATAACCCTTCATAAAAATCATAACACACTTCATGGAATCCTTGGAAAATAAAACATATGAAATGGGTGAGCACAGATTCTAAGTAAGGGTAAATAATATAGCAGAAGATATAAACTTTTAAGGAAAGATGTGTAATAAAAACAACATCCTTTTAAACATAAACTTGAACATAATATAGAAAATGTAAATCAAATATTACCATATAATCATACACATGGATATTCTACTATTCTAATAATCCTATTTAATAACTAATTTCATAATGAGGGAATACATAATGTCGGACATCATAACCACATATTCATGGCCTCGTGCTAATAATAGAAATAAATTTTTTTTTCAAGGCCCTATTCCAAGACAATAGATTGTCTCATGAGACCTACCGATGTGTCAAAGAGAAATAGCGAGCTCCACTCATCACTTACTAATTCTAATGCATTCCTCATATGAAAATGTTGAAACATAACATAAAAATTCATATTAAAACTGGCATATGAAATGTCAATACATTAACCATAAACCATGAATGGTATAAAAATATAACATCCACTGTGAAATATATCTTATGTCATTCAATACAATATGAAAGATTGTATTATAATAAAAAAATATCAATCAAGAATAATATCCAGTAAAGGATGTTGATATATTTGAAAATTATTAGTAAAAATCAATGAGAGAAATATCCATTTTTTTGAAATCATTAAAAAGTATGACATTTATAAAGGAAGGTATTTAAAATATGTTTTTGAATCAAAGTGTCTCATACCACTTTTAAACATTTTAAAATAATTATCATTTCAAAACGTTCAAGTCAATATAAATAAATCCATACAATTATTTTGAAAACATGGACATTAATTTAAAATATTTTTAAAATTAACTCATTAAAATATTTAAAATTACGATATTTCTAAATAGTCCCTATAAAATATTCATTATGAAAACATTTTCTTGAATCATGGACATGGATGATAAAAATATCCCAGTAAATACTTCCGCATAAACAATCTCGGATAATAATGAGATTGAGGAATTAACCCATACCTTGTACTTTATTTTTGTTAAGGCTACTTATAGGCTCATGTATAATGACCATAGTATGTTATTAAATAATGACATAACCATATTAATATTTATGATATCATATATGATTCATTTATTACTTTATACTACCCATTTAATAATAATTTCAATGTTAGTATTACATTTCGGGTAAAATTCATTTTCTTTATCGTACGTGTTTTAACTTGTTATTCTTGATCGTATCACATAGATCATGATTTACATACATTGTGAATATAAATAATGATTTATATATCATATATATTCATAATAAAAATATTTATAATACATAGATATATGAAATGGAAACAGAGTTCATGGAGACGATAGTCTGTACCAACGGATGAACGTTGTTTCTATTTTCCTAACTTATAGTATGGAAGTAAGGTAAAGGCATATATTTATCTAAATAAATATATATTATTATATTAGAAATATTATTTCAAATATCTCACACTTAATCAATATATAAATATTTATAAAAATTCTTGAATGGGGATTGTTGAAGATGAATCTCATCCCGTCATGAAGACGGTGAGCCATACGTACCCATGAATGACTATATCATTCTATCGATGGTAAAACGGTGTTTAATTGGATGTTAGGTTATATATAAAAAATTATAACCATGCTATATTAGTTATTTAAATTAATTATACTCATTATTATATCCATCCAAATAATGTTGTGTTGAATAACAAACTACACCATGACGTGGAGACGGTAAGCCGTACGTACGCACCTATAGAGACGTTGTAATTCATAGGAAGGATAGAATAATGAAGATGGTTTTACCAAATTTATAATAACCTCTAATTATGTTTAAGGTACTGTAGATATTTTTTTGTATGGTAAAAACAAATAAAGGTTAAGTGGAAGAAGAAGAAAAGAACATTAAAAGAGGTGATGAAATAATTACCTCTTCTTTGGGTGCTTCCTTTTGATTTGAACAAAAGGTCTCTTTAGGTTGACGTGAGGAAAAATTTAAGGCCTTTTTGACGAATTTATGGTAGTTGGGAGGATATTTGAGTAGGTATTGGTTGATACAAATGGATTTGGATTTGTGAAATTAAGAGAAGGGGAAGTACCCTTTTATAAGAGAGGTGAGGAGAACTTTAGGAAAACTAGGAAATATTAATTCATTATAAATTTATTTGAGGTTTATAATAGATCCAAAATGTTTTATTTAGAGGATAAGGTGGGGATGCGTCTAAAGCATCTCAAAAAATTTGTTTAAGACATTTAATTTTACCATATTAACCTTATCATTTATATTTAACCCTTAGTTAAATATTTTAACTTTAATCACATCTTCTTGTATTAATATAAAACATGGTTAATAAACAAACTATAAAAGGACAAGAGATCATAAAGTTGTTTATTAGTTACATATATAGCATTATATAAGTCTTTTTGTTATTCCTTATATTTTTAGGAATATTATATCATTTAATAATATGGTATTTTATTTGGAAACTCATTTTTGTAAATTTTGAAACTATTTTGTATTTGGTTTTTGTGAAAGTCATAAGAAGTTTATTACTTCGATAAAATTATATTAAATCAACCCTAAAATTTATTATACACTTATAAAATTCTTGTTTGGCCTCAAAAGTGTCAATTTATATTTATTCTAATATTTATATTATTAGTTAGTTTAATCATTCATTAATAAGGTAGTTACTACATCATCATTGTGACATAAATAAATTTAATTATATAATGTCTAAAAATTATTGATAAAATACCATGATTTAGGAAATAGTATTATCTTTATAATTAATTTTTATAGTCAAATTTACCTTCTGTATAAGCACATATTAAAAACGGTTTAGTTATTAAACTTTTAATTTGACACTCTGAACTCTTGTTTAAATAAAATAATAATAAACGTCCTAATCTAATCCAAGTGGGTAAAAGAGGATCATATTTTATTAATAAGGTTCATTCTGGTTGAAATACTCTTATACAATAGGATTAGGGCATGGGTTGGGGTAACTTTGATATTATTTTTTTCATTAATTACCTTATTTACTTTTAATCGTGGTTACTAAAATTTAAAAGTTACTATTTAGCCGAAATTATTTTCATCTTATTGAACCACATTTTACATACTGATGTCAACCGTGTCTTTTTTATTTTTGAAATTCAATTCAAAGTAATGGTAAATTTACATTTTATTCAAATTTTCCGAGAAGATGGGTAAATGTTCTTAGAAGGTGTGTAAAAAGACGTTAAAATGGTTGAATAAAATATTATATATCTAATATTATTATAAAATGACTCCATTTACTTAAATTGTAATAAAACATTAATTATGTATCTATTTTATGATAAAATTTTAATTAAGAATAATTATTTAAATGAAAAATTGGTTTTTTATATATTATGCAGTATTTTTCTTTATTCATTAAAAATTGAAAGTTTTCACAAAAATACCAAAAATTCACCCTAAGAAAATTTTAATATTACGAATTAAAAAATTATTTATATTTTAACAAATTAGAAACATATAAGTTTCATTAATAAATTTAAAATTAATTCATGTGGTCCAAAGCAGAAAGCATTTTTTGGAGAAGTAAAAACTATCAAAAGATTGATATGTGTTTATACCCAATTTAAATTTAAAATTACATTGAATTACCAAAATTGGATTAGATGATAAAAATATTATCTAATTATACTTCAAAAAAATTCAACTTTATAATTTACCAATATAAATTATTTTGATTAAAAAAGATTTCTCTATTAAAATTTAGTATTTTCCACTACTCATTAAAAAATGAAAGTTATACAAAAAACACCAAAAATTTATCCAAAATAAATTTTAATGTCTCTATTCTAAATAAGAAGTTCATTTTGTCAAATTGAGTATATTAAAGTGTCAATTATTGTATTTAAAAAGGGTTCACTATTAAAAGGCGGTAAAATTGCATTTTTTTGTAAACCCCTTATTTTATCTGAAAAATGTATTTATTATTATATTATGTCCAAAATCACATAATATGGATGTTAAAAATATATGGAGTATATAAAATTCAAAATTCAGTTAACACTATTTATAATTTCTTTTTAAATGACTAGTTTGGTATGTTTTAGTGTGCTAGAACTCGGTGTTGCGTGTGGTGCAAGCTATTGAATTACTTTAAAGAGATTCTGCATTATGAAATACTGGGGTGTTAAATTCTCCCCCCCATTAATAAATTACATCCTCACAATTTGAAATTGTTCTTGGAAAATAAATGGTTAGAAAATAGGAAATAACTTTTTGGAAACCCACATCAAAAATAGGGTTAATAAAATTTTGTCTTAATAAGATAGAAAGGGAAATGAAAAAGACACCACCAAATTAGGATTTTGAATAAGTGAACATTGGTGGAAATTATAATTAGAGGAAAATGTAAATATTTATAGGGTGTGATTTAGTTCATTAATCACAAACAAGTAAATGGAAAATTAAGGTCCTCAAAGCCATAAATCTTTGATGATTTAAATATCATTTGTTCAAAAAACCATAAGGTATTATGATAAGAAATTTTTTGTTTTAATATCCTTTCCCAGAAGTTTAAGAATTAAATTATTCATGGAATAAGAGAGAAAAAATACTTTACAAGTATAGTTCTATCCTTCAACAAAATTTTACTACAAACTCATCTTTCACTCCAAAAGAGATTAGAATTCAAAAATATTTTATTTATCGTAATTTTATAGGTTTACAAAATAATAGTGAATTTATAATTCATCTCTTCATAAAAAAGATACATTATAAAAACTGGGACATCATGTAGGCTAGTGGTAGGTGATTCACCCTTGTCGCCCTTCGGTTGTGGGTTCAAGCTTTGCGGCCTATCCGAATGTGATGGGTTGTCGCCCGAAATCAAGGATTTCCTTCTTATAACAATCCAAAAATAATTTTAAGAAATGTTTTAACATTAAAAAATAGTATCCAATGTTCAAATTAATTCATTATAACCTTTAGCCTTATCCAAAATACTTTTTTCCAAACTCACAGTCCAAAATATATAAGGTAAACATAATGATGATTTCTTTTTCCGCATAGAAACATTTGAATACCATTATCATGTATTCTGTTAAAACATGGTAACACATTAAATTACCATAATACCTTTTTGATTGCATTCATACTGCCATATTCCATATAGAATACTAGATATGCTCCTTATATCCAAAACTTTTTTACACTCCAACAATGATGGAACAATCAAACAATTAATTATTTTCATGTTAGTCAAGAATATCCAAAATAATTTATCCAAATAAATCATATATTGTTCCAAAACAACTACCTCAGTATCCGTACCATATTAAGGTCTATCTTTCTCTCAACCATATATTTTCCAAAATGTTTAACTTCAAACTGTGTCACATTAAATTGTAACATAAAATCTCAAATCCTTAATTAAATAATACTACATTACAATCCTTATATAATTTATAATTCTTATAACTTGTACATCATTAATACAATACTCAAGTGACACCAATCTTTAATAAAAAATTAATAACAGTAATCATTCCTCTTCATCTGTGGTATTATCATAACATTATTATTATCCAACAACATCATTTGGGGTATACACTAATGATTGGGACATTGATTTATGTAGTTTCTCAACTCCTTGAAGATGAATCATTGTACATTTGAAATCTTTTTCTTACACTTGTAATCACGAACTTGGTGACCTTTTTCTCTACACTTATAAAAAACTCATATTCCTTTCAATCACTTCCCTGGGTGATTCTTTCCATAGTTATCACATATGGGAAAATCCTTCTTTCCCTTCCCCCTTTATCCATATTTCTCTCTACCATCCTATTCTTCTCTGACATCCCTTTAATGCAATATGACTCAGATAATTCCTTACATATGTTATTGACACATGATATAATTTCTTTATATGATGAGAATACATGGGATACTATTTCCCTTATAAATGTTGGATTAAGGTCATGAAATATATGACCCTTCTTAATCATTGGATCATGCATATTTCAAGAGTTATAATTCATTCTAATGGTCACCAAATATAAATGGAGACATATAATTGGTTGGATCATATCATTATTTATAATAAAAAAACTAGACAAATTTTCAACATTGACTAAATATTTTCACATATCTAGTATCATGATCATAAAAAAAATTTCTAACATATTTACTCATAAATCCATCATAATGGTTTTCAAAGAAAATGTGAATTATCCTAAAATATCTCCCAGGAGGGTAGTGACCAACAGTGCAACAAGGCTCGTTGTCAGGAACCATTTCCCGTTCGAGTCTTGCTCAAAGTGGTGTTTTCGGGTTTTACCCCTAGGTACATATGTGCCAGAGCTGCCTTAACTTGCTCATATCCAGACATGGATGTGTTGCTTGGAAAATTCACAAAATATCTAAATTACCAAAATTCTAGAATGTTCTTCTATACTAATCCTCAATGTCTATCATAGGGTAATATTTCAAAATTGAAGTTTATCTAAAACTATTTCCAAGGTTGTTTCTAAACGTCCACTGATACCAACAATAACACCCCGACCCTGAAGGTTGGAGCCGGTACATTTTTTTAATACATTGGTATGATTACAATGAATCATGTCTTTAAGAACTGATCAGTTTAGTAGTCTTGGAAAATAGATTTCATACATGAATGTTACATTACACTTTCTAACATACGACACATCACAAATTATCTTTGAGAATGCCAATATTACTTTAGCATAAACCTACATTTCAATCATAAAGCATTTCTTGGAATATTGGGAAAATAAAACATAATAAAGGGGTTTGCTCAGATGTTTATTAAGGGTAAATAATTTAGTGGAATCTATAGACTTTTAAGGCAATATGTGTAATAAAAACAACATACCATTAAACAAAAAAACGAACATAATATGACAAAAATAAATCAAACATTACCATATAAACATGCACTTGGATATTCTAATAGTCGAATAATCACATCTAATAACTAATTTCATAATGAAGGAATGCATAATGTCGGACATCATATCCACATAGTCAAGGCCTCGTACCAAGACTAAAAATAAATTATTTTTTCAAAGCCTTATGAGAAGACAATATTTTTTCTCTTGAGACCTACCGATGCATCGAGGATCTATAGTGGGCTCCACCTATCACTTACTAAGTCCAATGCATTCCTCGTATGAAAATATTGAAACATAACACACACATTCATATTAAATCTTGCATACGAAATTTCAATACTTTAACCATAAACCATGAATGGTATAAAAATATCACATCCACAATCAAACATATCATAGATCATTCAATAAAATATGGAATATTGTATTATAATAAATTATCCTCAATCAAGAATAATATCCAATAAAGGATGTTGACATAGTTGAAAATGATCAGAAAAATACTTTGAGAGAAATATCCCTTTTGTGAAATCATTTAAAAGACACACATTTTTAATCGAAGTCATTTGGAAGAAATTTTTGAATAAATGTGTCCCATAACACTTTGAAACTTTTGAAAAGAATTATCATTTCAAAACATTCCTATCCATATAAATAAATCCTTAAAATTATTTTGAAAACATGGAATTTAATTAAAAATATTTTGAAAATTAAATCATTTAATCATTTAAAATGCGGATCATGCTAAAAAGACCATATAAAATATTCAATTTGTAAATATTTTTATAAATTATGGACATGTATCATATAAATGTCAGAGTAAATAATTACACATAAACAATCTCGGATAATAGTGATATTGAAGAATTAACCCTTACCTTGTACATTCCTTTAGTCTATGTGACGTTTAACCCCCTGTTTAATGACCATTGTATGTTCTTAAACTATACCATAACCATTTTAATATTTATGATATCATATATTATTCATTTGTTAATTTATACTACCCATTTAATAATAATTTCCTTGTTAAAGTATCATCCTGGGTAATAATCACTTTTTTATTGTATGTGTTTTAACATTTTATTCTTGATAGTACCACAAAGATCATGACTTACATAATTCCATAATATAAATCATGATTTATATATGATATATATTCAGAATATAAATATTTATAATGTAATGACCCAAACTTTCATTAATGGAAATCCCTCCTGATCTAATTAAATTCCTTTTTATGTAAAATGTTTATATAAAATATCAACTACTTTGGTTTTATGTATTTGGATTTTAAAATACTGTTAATAATTGTGATCATTGCTAATATATCTATTTAATAGTGATCACATTATTAGTATAAATATAGGGATATAAAAAATCCAATTTACTCAGACAAAGGAAGAGATGGCCTCATCCAGTAGAGGTGCCCCATATGAAGCCCATTTGTCAAGGCTCATAAATGAGGTTTCATCTTTGGGCTTCACTCTTAACCATTCCAAATATGAGCTCAAATATGTTAATCTTGAGCGGGACCGCCTTTGAGAGAAGTGGAAGTTGATAGAGATTACCACCCGAGAAATGTTATCCGAGCCACCTCAAGAGTTTGTCATCATGGAACACCTTACTTTTCGGTATTAAGTGGGTTTTATAAGGGGTTATGTAACAAGACCTTAGAACTATGGTTATTTAAATTTTTATGTATATAATAATGAGTATACCTTCATTTTATTATTATTACGTTGTAAATACTTTTTAATGATCAAATAGTATTTTTAGTTAAAGTTAAACTAAGAAATATATTTTGATAAATTAATGGATTTCTGAATTAAATAATATTTAATAAAATATTATTATTATTATAAAATTAATTTTTATTGAATATAAATGATCGTATAATTTTATGAATGAAATGGTTATTTTTAATAATGTTTGAAAGCCTTTTTTGTCAAAACCCATGAATTTTCAATAAATGTCGGTTTTTATTTTAAAGTAAAAAATAAAATATTTAGAAAATTATGTAGATAAAATGAATATTATCTCTGGAATCAAGACGTCGAAATTATCTACTGGTGAATTTTTACTAATTTTCTAAGACAGTCAAATTTTTGGGTAGAAATTTAATACCGTTTAAATATATAATGTGTTTTATGAAATCATAATGACCCAATAGTGATTTAATAAAATACTATAAAATTTATTTTCGTAAAATATAAGTTTTACCATTGAAATAATTTGATTATGGGTTTGTTTGATTTATTTTACAAAGCTTTAGTGGACCCTTGAAGACTTATTAAACATTTTTTCTTTTAAAATTGTTTTACTTGGGATTGTAAGTCACCTCTACCTAATCAACCCCATTATTTTAAGAAGTTTAAACTTTGGACTTATAAATATTTTTTCCAATTTCCTTTTCCAATAACCATGGTCAATAACCATGGTTTGGTTTGTGGTTTGGATAAGTTTAATGTGAGGTGTCCCAAACATAAATAATAAAGAATTCCATCACATTTCCTATATAAACCCACACAAGCTCCTTCTTCCTCCTCAATAAAATCCCTTTGAGTTCTTCCAACCTCTTCCCGCCTCTCTCTATAATCCTTTAGAGGTGCCCCAAGATCCCAATAAGCCTCTATCAAGCCTCTCTCAAGACTTTGGAAGCACACTTCCAAGTAAGGGTTTTTCTTCCTTTCACATTTTTTTCCAATTTTCATAATGTTGTTATGCCCTTTTAATTTCAATTATAAATGTTGGGATATGATTTCTCACATCCCCCATAATTCCCTCTGTATGTTTTAATTATGAGAGACCCCTTCATCTCTCAATAAATGGCTTCCATGTACACCCGTTACAATAATGAAATTCTGGAAAAAAAATTCACTCCTCACTTACATTCAAGCAATTCTTTTGAATCATGAATCTAAATTCCATTAAAATTGTTGGGAAATGTATCTATATGACCACCTTACTGTCCATTTCATGTACATATGATGAGACACTCCTTTATCACACATCAACCATTTTTATAAATTATTATGTCGCCCCGTTACGCTGCTGAAATTGCACCGATTTTCCAAGCCAATGTTATTGGGTAGTGAATCCCATTTTAATTTCTCTATCAAGGGTATTCACCTGTATGCACATTTACTTATTGATTACAAAGTTTCATGTATTAGTTCCACATTACTTTATCGTTTAATAAATGATGATGTTTTGTAAATCAATGTTATATGATCCATGTGGCGCACTTATGCATGACATGAAATGTTTAAGAAGGGAGAACCCTTATAGCACTCCAATGCATTGGGTAAAGTATAGTATCCTCATATGTCATGTGAAATGGGTTCTTACTCAACCTAATTCATGTGAAATGAGGGTTTACTCATGATCCATGTGCAATGAGGGTTTACTTAGGCTCCATGTGCAATGACCCTTGGCTCGTGCTAATTCCATGTTAAGTTTTGTTGCCACATTTCTATGTTATGATTATCATGCTTTATTATGCCTTTATGTTTATGCTTCTCTTGTGCACTATTGTTATGCCTATTGTCTATAATGTATTTTATTCCTCATGTTATTCCACTATTATTCCCTTAATGGGATTTATAACTCATTCTTTTCTTATGCATGTCCTCAGGTTATCCAATGCAATGCTAAGTACGAGGAAATGTAGTGGTCCTGTAAAGGATGTTTTCAATAAATATGTTGTATTTCATGTTTTAGGGTGTTATATAATGATCCTAAGACCCTAATACACAAGACCTCTCAATATTCTATGTTGTATCATGTGAATTTTATGTAATAAATTTTGTATAATTGTGTAATAAAAGATCAGGGTTCTCATATATAATATATAGATATATGAAATGGAAACATCGTTCATGGAGACAGTAGTGCATACGTACGCCTGAACGTTGTTTATATTTTAGTATTATATATTATGGAATAAAGTAAACAATATATATTTATCATTATAAATATATATTATTCCAGTAGAAATATTATTTCATATATCTCATACATTACCAATATATATATATATATATATATATAAATTCATGAATGGGGATCGTTGAAGATGAATCTCATCACGTCATGGAGATGGTAAGCCATATGTATGCACGAGCAACAATATCCTTCTATCAATGGTAAAACGTTGTTTAATTGGATGATATATTATATTTACATAATAATTACCATTATATATTCATTATTTAAATTTATTATGCTCATTATTATTCCCTTCCAAATAATGTAGTGTTGAATAACAAACTACAGCACGACGTAGAGACGGTAAGTCAGACGTACGCACGTGTGGTGACTTTTTCATTCATAAGATAAATCGAATAATGAATATGGTTTTACCATATTTATAATAAACATTCAGTATGTAGAATGTAAGGGAGTTATTATTTTAATACGGAAAAAACAAAGAAAGTTGAAGTGGAAGAAGCAGAAAAGAAATTTAAAATAGGTGATGAAAAAATTACCTCTTCTTCGAGTACATCCTTTTGATTTGAACAAAAGGGGTCATTAGGTTGGCATTCTGATCAATGTACGGCCTCTAGGATGAAGTGAGTGTAGTTGGTAGGATATTTGATCTGGGTTTGGCTGAGCCAAATGGATTTGGAGGAGGGAAATTACAAGAAGGGGAACTAAATTTTATTCATAATGTTGATTTTGGTCTATATAAACTTATACAATAGAATTAGGACATGTTTTAGGGTAACATTAATATTATTTTTACATTTAATTACCTTATTTACTTTTAATCATGTTAAATATAATTCGAAATGTTACTATCCAAGAAAAATTATTTTCATCATATTGAAAAAAAATTTACTTACTGATGTCAACTGTGTCTCTTAGATTTTTGAAATTCAATTCACAGAAGCAGTAAAATAACGTTTTATTCAAATTTGCAAATGTGTCTAGACGGTGGGTAAATATGCCTAGAAGGAGGGTAAAAAGACGTTAAAATGGTTCAATAAAGACTTATATATCTAATATTATTATAAAATGACTCATATTACTTAAATTGTACTAATATATATTTTACGTATCTATTTTAAGATAAATTTGTAATTAAAAATAATTATATAAATAAAAAAGTTGGTTTTTATGTACTACGCATCATTTTTCACTATTCATCAAAAATATAAAATTTTCCAAAAAACACATAAAATTCACCCTAATATAATTTTGATATTCTAAATTCAAAAATTATGTCCATTTTACAATATTCAAAGCATAAAATTTTCATTAATTAATTTAAAATTAATTCCCATTGTCAAAACTAAAAAGCGGGTTTAAAAAAAATAAAAACTATCAAAAGATTGATATGTGTTTATGTCCAATTTAAATGTAAAATTATTTCCAATGACCAAAATTGGATTAAATGATAAAAATATAATCTCTTTATACTGAGAACCCATTCAAATGTATAATTTACCAATAGAAATTATTTTTTATTAGAAAATATGTATTCAATTAAAATTTTGTATATTAATTATTCATTAAAATATGAATGTTCTCATAAAAACAAAAAAATTTTATCCAAACTAAATTTTTAAGTCCCTCTTATAAAGAATAAGTTTATTTTGTCAAATTTAATATATTAAAGTTTCAAGTATTGGATTTTAAAAGGGTTCTTCATTAAAAGGCAGTAAAATTGCATTTTTTTTGAAAAACACTTCTTTTATCTGAAAAATTGGATTTGTTCTTATTTTATGTCCAAAAACGCATATTATGGATATTAAAACATTATAAAGTATATAAAATTAAAAATGTAGTTAATACTATTCATACCCGCTTTTTCAACAGATAGTTTGGTAAGTCGTGGTGTGGTCGAATTCGCTGTTGTGTGTGGTGCAAGCTATTGAATTACATTAAAGATATTACCCATTATAAAATCATTGGGTGGTACGCCAAACTAGTATATTCTTGGGTTTTTTTCATGTTCCTTTTTTATATATATTAATCTGATGAAACCCCAAAATAGAGTGTTGTCTCTCATCTTCCACTACATACGACAAACATCATGTAATTTCATAGTGGGGAAATTGTAATTAATACTTATTTATAATTCATAAGATTGATATATTTCATTGTTTTGTGAGTTTTCAATTATATTTTTTCATTCTTTATCCAATGGAAAAGATAAAATTTTCATCTAAGCATGTTATATAATGAATATTTCAAAACTATAGAGAAATCAATTGAATATCTTATCTTGATGTACTAAGGTCATTGTTCATAGGACATGGATACACAAAATGTTATGATAAATTAAACACAATGTACCCATGTTATACTAACAATGGAGTGAGTCATGTGAATCTTATCTAATTGTATGAATCAACAGATAACTTCATTTCACGATGTGTATTAATCACTAGTGTGATGCATAGTTTTGTTTGTATTATATGGCATATAGTTGGAAAACATGTCATGTAATCCATAAAGGTTTTAACACCCTTAAAATCCTGGTACGCCATGTAGTCTATAAATAAAATCACATCATGTTGTGTGTTGACTACCAGCCAAGGGTCAAAACATTATATAGACTAAAAAACATGTAGCTTTCATTAACATTCCATATAACATGTGCACACCCACAAAAGGTACAGAGCAAGAAATTTTCAGCATTTTGTTTTGGTAAAAATGCAAAATAATAAATTTGAGACACACACTACTCACTATATAAATAGTTTTACATGAAATATAGTAATTTTAATTCCAAGCTAGGTATATACAGAGTGACTTTCAGTGTGTCTTGTTGGTATACATAAATAATAAATAATAACATGTAATTTAAAACTGAAATATGACATGTAATGGTCATCCTATATGCCATGTACTTTGGGTGAATTTATAGCTATGCATGTTGCGTATATCCATGGTGTATCATCTGGTCATACAGGTAAGGAATACTATGTGTCTTAACCTCTATAATTTCATGGAATCTATATTGTCACATTCAATGTGTGATTTAATAGCAGGTAAGTACACATTACATGACACATATAATTCATATAATGTGTCACATGACATGTGGAGTTACAATACACATTGTATACAAATTATATTCCTGAAATTAATTTAATCCGATATAGAATGTATATGATGTGCATAATACTAAGTACATCACATGTAAATAATTATTTTATCACTAATTTCACTTTTTGTATCTAAAATAATATGGGATTGGATTTTTATTATATCTCAAGGTCTGCTAGGAAAAAATATCAAAATAAAGAATTACTCAATTAATTTTTTTAAGTTATTAATTCAAGAGAACTTATCAAAATTAATATGAATTGAGCGTGTGGGAGAATGGTAGGGTTGGTTGTGGTTGTGGGGTCTGTCACCATGGTTTTGGGTTCAATTTATTTCTATGGAAACTCCTGAGATTCGAGAATTAATCGCTCATAGTCATTCTACCTCAATGTAAAACTACAATAAAAGTCCATGTGTCCTTACACTTGGGCCTATGGCTGTGTATGTTCATAAAGGAACATGGTTTTGGGTGATGACCCCCGAATACCTTGTGACACCTTAGGCCTAAAACCCATGTCTATATTCACAGTTGGGGTTTTTCTTTGTTTTAAGCACCCCATAATTATACATCACAGGTTGGGAGTTCAAATACCATGGAGTGTAGGTACTGGAGCACTAAAGTAGCATGGGTGAGTACTATTTCACTATCAGGTATTATATTAGTAGAAAACAATATAATAGTGGAAGGTACTGTAGAAAGTATTGTAGTAGTGGAGACACCATCACAGGTGCTGCTGCAACATGAATAATGTGGTATTACTATTCATTGAATGGTCGTTGGGCCAAAAATTTTGGAATATGGACCATGTGTTGGGATTCATGCCTACTGCGCGTTCATCCCAAAAATATATAATGCAATAAAGCAGCTAGTTGGGTTGGTTAACCCTTGGGGGGATATAACCGACCTTTTAGGCTGGTGAGGTGGTGTGCATATGTTTGAATGTAATTGTACCCCCAAGCACCAAATATAACATAATATGAATTTAAATGAATTATAACTATTCTAAATGTTCGGTAATTCTATGTGGTTATTGATTGTGATTTTGACTGACCTATGGATGAATATGAATTATTTATTTAATTTTAATATTAATTTTATGTTTTTGATATGATTATTAATATTAAATTAAATATACTTATGTGTGTATCATTAATTCATATTTTGTTAATAATTAGAATATATGTTCAAGGTTTATTTTATGTAACCTCAAACACCTAGTTCCCCTACCTTTCATGTGATTAATTTTTTTAAAGGAACGAGATACGGGTAAGGGGAGATGATTCAATGCTTGAGTTGAGGTAAATCCAACCAAGGAGACATATAATATAATTGATAAAAAGTGGAGATTGATCCAAGCATATGCACACTATGTTATTTCTTTTAGGTCCAAGGTTATTTTATAACTATGAAATAATCCAAAGTAAATATTATTGTTCACAATCATATCAAATTTTTATTCTATTCTCCCCATGCATGGTAATTTAGTTATTTATATGATAAATGGTGTATAAATTTATTCAATTAATTAGTAAGAAGAAATAAATTTATAATCATTCAAAAACAAAATAAAAAAAAATCTTATTTGTAAATTATTGTAGCTGACATGGTTAAAGGATTATATAATTTTAATATAACATTATCATGAATTTAGAGAAAAATGTATAGTTCATTAAGTAATATGTTAATAAATATACCTCAATCAAAATATTTCTCTCTAAAATTTCTTTAATTAGTTTAGTAAACTTGAAACGCTAGTTTAATTTATTTTTTCAACCCTAAAATGGAAGCATTAAATTATCTGGTAATTCTAATGATGTTTTTTGGTTTACATAACCAATTTAGCATCAAGATTAGATTCCATGGAAGTAATAGTTTAACCTGGTTCAGGAGTTAATGAATTTATTTTTTATAATTAATTCATTGGGGAGTAAACTCAAAATATAAAAGAGAGTTGAGTTTCTTTAGTTAGTAAGAAAATCCTAGATAAATACATTAGAATCATTTTATAATTCCTCTTTATTAGTTGATTGATGGAAAATATTGATCCATTTCCCCATATTATCTGACTGACATGATATTTATCATTCATCAATGAGGGTTTTTGGTGTTTGATAAATTGGTGGGAAACCTAAGTAATTCATTTATTTATTTATAATTAGTAACCAAGATGAAATAATAAGGTATATTCTATTATTGTTTTTCTGGATAATAAGAAATAAAATCATATTACCATTTTAAACATTCTTTGAAAATGTAAATTTCCTAAATGATGTAAATTTCTAGGTATGGTAAATGTGCTTACTCACTTCACAATCAATGTAAAATTTGTTATATATGTTGGAATACTCAATTCTGGAATGACCACCTCAATGGGAGAGTGATGGTGAGAATGATACCTATAAGAGGCATATGGAGGATGCTTCATCATTTTATTAGCTATGTAAATGGAGATAAATATGAATAATAAATACATATATGCAAACATCATGATAAATCAACTCAATTAACATGAAATGGATAAATATATATGAAATAAAAATGATATTTTCATTTTAATATACAAGTGTAGACTTAAAGATAAAAACCTAGCCTGTGATATTATAATAAATATTGTAAATTATATTGATTAGTTAGAAAATTGATGATTCCATATGGATAATAAATTATCCATTACTCATATATTATCATCTTTATCCCCAATATTCTCAATATTCACTAAGCACTATAAAATCAACTCAGGGGAGAAACTGCTTAGAAGTATTTTGAATATGATTCCCAACAGTAATAATAATTTATGTGAATGGGGTTCTTCACTTCTTATGGTAATAAAAGTTAAATCGATGTTTTAATATGATACTAGGATTATAAATTCAGTTAATCGTTTAAAAAATCATTTAGAGAAAAAAAAATATTTAGAGGGATAGAAAATGAACATGAGGGTATATACAACGCATGTGTAATAAAGATCACTACAAAGGGAATTGCAATGAATTTAAGAACCAACAAGAGTCTAATACCTTGGGTATATTTATCAATTCATTTAATTATTTTGTTTTACTACTTATTTATTGAATACAATATATATCTCACATATTATTACCCAAATAGAGTAACCAGGGTAGATTATAAAGAATATAATAATTAATGTTGATCTTCAAGTTATTGACATGACATGTCTCATAAATTATTTAATTGTGATGACAACTTCCTGATTTTCAAGTGGATTTTTTATCATAATAATATTTTTTTCCATATATTATGAGAAAAACATTTCTCTCAACGTCTATTTCTAGAGATAATCAGACATTCTTTAATATTTTAAATGATTTTTCTATGATATATCATAAATATTTAATAGTTTAATTACTATTGAATAAAAAATCTCTAATATCTATAATAAATGATTCATATAAAATATAATAATTTAATAATTAAATATTATGAAAAGATAATTATTTGAAAATTAAAAATAATTTTTTTTTTCATGGATATACACATAAGGTTGTTTAGACACTTGGGTGAAAAAAAATGTTAAGTATTTGATATAATTACTTATTAATTTTTTGATAAATTAAGTAATATAAATTAGATTTCATAAATAAATAATGCTTATTGAATTTTTTAATAATATAATTGTTAAATATTCAAAGTATAATCTAGTTTCATGTTCATTTTATTTATGAGATTAATGAAACTAAATTTATGGATTTTCAAGGTGATCTTGAGAATATTCTTGGTAAAATATAATATATAATTTAGCTATGTCATTAAAAAAATCTTAACCAAACATTCATTGATCCTTAAAATATAGAGTGGATCTATTCCTAAAATCCCATTACCTAAAACACATGATATTCATGTTTTTAATAAAAGAAGGATCAACAATGAGTCTTACAAGAATTTCAAGTCTTTCATTACTCATTTTGTGGAATGTTTTTGAAAAAATTAATTAACACTAAAAATTATTCCCACTATTAATATGCATAGAAATTCTATGAGTTATAATATAATAGATAACTATTGTTTAAAATATTACAGTTTTTGGATGAAAGCTATTTATTAAGACTTATTATATAAATAAAATTACATCAATTGAATACAAAGTGCATCTCAATTAATGATCTTAAAAGTTAATTATGGTATAAAAATCACTAAGAAAATAATTAATCAATTTTAGGGGATATATTTATATTCAATGGAATCACATATCCTTTAGAGATAGTGGGATGAAGTAAGATATTAATGAATTTTGGACTTTTTATTTCATGAGTTGGTATAAGAATATAAAATCAATTTGTTTTAGTGTGATGATTTATTTTTTAGGATGATACTACATAGGAAAAATAAAATCAAAGAGATGGTTGTATATTTACTAAGTTAAGTGACATATTATTCAGTAATAATAATGAATAATTATCTCACAAGAATGCGATAATTGGAAAAAAAGATAAAATTGTAAATTACATATGATATTTTAAATGGATTCCATGTACAAAATTGAAGTTATGTATTTGGGTGGTTTATCTCATTTATGTAAATCTTTTGACGGTATTTTAAGAAGTAACTGGACATGGATGGTATATTAGTTACAAATATCTCAATGTTGTTTAGAAATTTTTTATGAAACATCAAGAAAATAAATTTGACCAAACATTTTAAAATATTTATATATTAAATCTATTATAATTATACTAACCATAGTATCTAAAAATTATTATGAGATTTGTATGTATAAGTAAATACCTTTTCTCTTAATGGAAAACATTTGTAATTTTTCTATATGAAATAACTAGAATGGTTTCTAATAACAAATGATTCCAATTAGATAATTATTTTGTTGATATCCATTTATTTGTAGAATAAAACATAAGATCATAGAATATTTTTTCTAATGAATCAATAAGATATTTTAGTATTATTAAAAAAATTAATATGAGCCCTATTTCTACAAGTCGTTGTTTTTAGTGATATAGTTTAAAAGATTTTTTTAGTAAAATATTGAAATATATATTAGTAATTATTTAAATTAAGGATAAGTTTGAAAATTTATTTCTCCAAGAATGAATTATAGTAATTTCCTATTATCTAAGGGACCACATCTACTAATGTCAAAATATGGGTTCTTTGAGATAATTGTTTATTACATATATTCAAATTGTTTTGAAAAATACAAAAATTGAAAAAATCATGTGTAAATTGTAACAAATTTTTTATGGATTAAATCTATTTGTTATATTACTGAGAGTAATTATTTGGATATGTATAACTCCATGTGATTATGTGATTGGATCTATGACATGGAACCTCATGTGTACAGATCTTTGATAATTTTTATACAAAATGAGTAGTGTGAAAATGTTAAAAAAACAAGAAAAAATACATTAGGTAGAACTGATAACTATCCAATATTACATGATAAAGTGTAAAGGTTATGATCCTTATAATTAGATAATGATAAATTCTAGTTATCATGGGAGAGGGAAAAACTACTCATCATTCAGGATAATTGGATCTAAGTATCACATTCAAAATTGAAATAAGCAAGAGAAGCTTATTGAAACCAATTGAGGTCGTATCTACATATAATGAGTATGTTATGGTTTGTGATACATTTAAAAAACTATAAAATATTCAATAACATATTCTAGATCATGGAAATAACATAAAATAATAAAATATTATCATAATTTTATTTTTCATAATTTTAGGTTCATTATACTAGAAAAGGAATAAAGTTTCAGTAATATGAATAAATAGTAAATACTCAGGGAAATCATTATTTATGATTTATTCCAAAATTTGTGAATTTGTTGTAAGAAATTTAGATACAAAGGAATATGTGGCAAGTATACTAATTATAGTTATACCATAGTAAAATCATGAATATAATGTGAGAGGTAATGAGTTATAAAATGTTAGTAGCTGGATGCAGAGAAATTGGTAGTATGTCGAAGTTGATTCCCTAGAACCAATTGACTTTATACAATCAAACAAAAATTAAAATAAAAATATTATAACAAAAAAATTATTTCTCTTAATAACATTAATGACGTGATGTCACTTTAGTATTTTTCATGTTAAAATATTATAGTGGTTCCCCACAATAATGTCATGTGAAATATGATATGATGATATTCATAAAAATGAATTATTTTCGAGAAAAATATCTCTAATGTGAGAAAAACGATACATGACTATCAGGAATTGGAGGATAATATGATATTGGGGATTATTCTCATGATGTTCACATTTTATGATCTTCAAGAAAGGAGATCATGATGAATGACCCACCAATAGTAATTATACTTGTTATTTGTGGAATTTAATATTCCCATCTATGAACATATGTATTGATCCTTAGAAATGATATTATTTTTAATATATATCATGAATCATTTACAATTATGTATATATGGAAATCGTAATGAATTTTTTGGTAGTTAATTTGTATATGTTTTGTGAGTTTTAAATGATATGAAATTAATTGTGTGAGTCAATAAATAGTTTTTTCGATATATGTTAATAAAAGAATATATCATTGTCCCTTTAATTGAAATAGAATGTTAGGATAAATCCATTGAGATGGTTGTTCATTGATATGATAATTTTGTAAAGTCAAAGTAAACAATTAAACCATATAGGGTAATGAATGTTGTATGCATATATCTTGGTTATATACTGGGATAAAGGGATAATATTACGTAGAATAATTTATAGGAAGGTTTTTTCCATTATGAAATTATCTTCTTTTACTATGGATTCCTTGATGGGTATTTACACACTAATATTAGACCCTATGATTTCAGATTTTTCCATTGAGAAAGTGTTCTAATGGTTTATACACTAACTATATCGAAAATATCATTAAATTTTAATTCATTTATTATTGATAATAAATATTATTCTCAACTTGTGGAATAATAATTATTCATGTATTTTTCACCGCATTAATTCAATAATGAGATATTTTATTTTAGAATATTTGGGTTCGATATTTGTCATATTTTTAATTATTCACCATATAATAAATAGAAATTTATTTATTCATAATTTGAGTTAATTAACTAATATAAATATTAATTTAGTTTTGTGAATATTAAAATTAGTACATATTCAAGTGCTTGCTAAATATAATGTTTTTCTATTGGATGCATAATAAATATATGATTAAATATGTCATTATATCATATTCAATAACATCCATGGAGGATTGACTGCTTAATTTAATTCTATATGGAAATGATATATATTTTTTAAATTCATTTAAATAAATTTTAATTTATTAATTTATTAAATTTTGTTAAATAAACACATATCGTGTAAATAATAATAATAATATTATTATTATTATTTGGCATAGGGATTAAAAAGAATAAATAAATTGATAAAAGACCTATGGAAAATTAATATTTTCTAAATTATAAGTATAAAATATCTGTAATATATTTTTAGATGTGTAACAACCTGACATGAACCACTAGGTCTATGCTAGAGCGTTTCACGACCTCATGTGTGCCTCCCCATATCTAATAAGTTGGGGACTAACAGGGATAGCTAGAGGAACATCATGGGGACACTATTACCTTGGTACCAAGTGAAAATTATATTAGAATATTGGAAATGATATAAATAATGAAAAAATAATGATTAAGAAAATAATAATCAGAGTATCATCATGATTAAACAATACCAACCCATGTTGTGCGAGTAAGGATTGTTAATTACATAAAATAGAACTAGAAAAAGTAAAAAATATATGAAATAAATCCACTAAAATATTAACAATAGACATCCAGCCCAAATTTTATTTAGTAACACATTCATACTCTTAATAAACATGCTCAACTATCCACCATAGTGGGTTTTCCCTTCACATGACCACAACTTAAGAAATCTAAAAGCACATAAAAATTAACTAATATGGTGTGAGTAGATTACTGAGTATGAAAACACCGTTGGCTCTAAAAATAAGTTCATGATATATATTCTATTACTTTCCCAGAAGGTGATGATAATAGATATAAAGATTAACTAAATCACACAAGTACAAATATTTATGTTAGGCCCATAGAGATAGGCTCTACCTACTTCGACACCATCCAGAAGGAACTACAAGAAGCTTCATGACACATTTACCACTATGGTATAATCCCAAAAATATTTCAAACATCAGCTTTGATGGAATATTCTAATTCATATCAACCTATCATCTAACACATCTATAACGCCGCGACCCCAGTTACCCAGAGTCGGTGCATTATTACATAAATTGGCATGATCACAAGAAAAATCAAGTCATGAAAGACAGATTAGTTTAGTAGCCTTGGAAACACTAGATACATTAATTACATTAAAAAAACATCTTGTCTTCATATCCCCTCATACTATCCCTGTAGGCCATTCATAAATTACTTCTTCATAATCTTGGGAAAAATAAAGAAAAATGAAATCGGTGATCTCAGATGCTCAGTAAGGATAACATTATAGAAGAAGCGTTCATAGATAAGCATAAACACATAAGGGAATTTAAAACTAAAAAAAGCCTTTTAAACTTGAACTTCAACATAAAATGAAAAAGATTAAATGAAATAATTCCATTTACTTATTCACATGGATATTCTACTAGTCTAATGATCACATGAAATATCAATAACCACTTTCATAATGATGGAATGCATAATGCCAGACTATCATAACCACATAGCCAAGGCCTCGTGCCAAGACTACAAATAAGATTTTGCTAAGGTCTTGTGCCAATACACTAGTTTGTCTCATGAGACCTACTGATGCATCGAGGAGCTATATCGGGCTCCACCTGTCACTTATTAGGTCCAATGAATTCCTCATATGAACAGGTTTAAACAATACATAAACATTCGTATTAAAACTAGCATACGAAATGTCAATACTTTTACCACAAACCATGAATGGTATAAAAATAGCACATCCACAGTCAACCATAATTAATTCGATACAATATAGAAGATTGTATTGTATCACATTAACCTTAATCAAGAATAATAAAGTATGTTGACATGGATGAAAATAATCATCAAAACTATTTGAGATAAATATCCCCCTTTTTCTTGAAATCATTTAAAAGTCACACTATTTGTGAAGAAGCCGTTTAAAAATTGATTTTTGAATCAAAGTGTCCCATACCACGTTGAAACTTTCAAAAGGAGTTTTAATTTTAAAACTTTAATGTCCACATAAATAAATCCTTAAAAACATTTTTTTAAACATGGACATTAATGAGCAAGATTTAGAAGAATAAGTCTTTAAAACATTTAAAAATGGTATTTTAGTTAGAGTTTTTAACCAAAAGAGAGACACTTGAATACAACTAATTGAGGTAATAAAAACTTTGTAATATCATGAGAATAAAGGGATTCATGATATACTATGTCAAAGTACATTATATACACCACATAAAAGTGATTTGGTGTATAACAACAAAAGAAGTCTCAATAAAATGTAAATTGAGATGAAATCTCTCATAAAGGTCGTATCCTTAGGTTAAGGATAAATCAACGACATAATTATGTGTGAAAAATATTAATACAGTAAATATGATTCGATATTTAGTGTAAAACAATCAAGGTACATTCACATATATTCTAGAACAACACCAATGAATTGGATGTTTATCTCAACAAATCGAGATTGAGTAAAAATTACTCATATCAAGTTCATACCGATGACATGAGAATTTATCAATTTAGTGATAATGTGTATAAAAAGTATATCCACAGAAAGGGGAGTGGAAATTTTGACATATTCAAATGAATAGTGATTCCACACATAATCTTGTAGTAAAATAATCAATGAAGTATGCGTAAAGCCGAATGAGTGGAAATTGAAATTTCAAATTCCCTTATTGATTTGGTAACATAAAAAACATACACCCATTAAAGAAGTATCATACAATTATGATGTAAATATACATTAATTAATGTATATTACGCAATGAATACAATCATGGGCAGTACACATACACCACATGCAATAATTAAGTGGTGAACAATGGAATTCTCACGAAATTAAGAGTGAGTTAAGAAACCCCTTACCTTGTACTTTTCCTTGGTTGGGGTAGGTTAACCACATGTATAATGTTGAAATAATTGTTATTAAATTATTCATGAATCGTATACATTAATATGATATCATATATGATCTTTTAACATTGCTTTGTTAATAATATCTTAGAATTATCGACGTTTCAGGTGTTAACTAACTCGTTTTCTTTTATATGTTATGTTACGTAAGCCATGTTTGTCATGGATAGGTTGTATATTATTAATATCCAGAATTATATCAAGTCCTTAAACATTATATTTAAATCATAAAATGATAATTATACTTGAATGGATACGATAGGGAATTAATCTCATCGCGTTCGTGGAGACGGTAGTCCGTACGTACGCACGAGCGAAAATATCATTCTTTTGATATTAGAATAATATATAATTGGATGGTATATCATATATACAGAATCATTATCATGTTATATTTTTTATTTTCATGATTTACACATCATTATTATAACCACCCAAATAATAATATATTTAATAACAATTACACCACGACGTGGAGACGGTAAGCCGTACGTACGCACGTATGGTGACATGTTATTCAAAGGGTGGATAGAATACTGAATATGGTTGTACCATATTTATAATAACAACAATGTATATATAATATATGGGATTTGTTATTTTATAATGGTAATAACAAAGAAAGATGAAGTGGAAGAAGAAAGGAACTTGAAAAGGGGTGGTGAAAACATTACCTCTTCTTCGGGTTCTTCTTTTTGATTTGGTCAAAAGGGCCCCTTAGTTTGGCTTTCTGATCAAACTATGGCCTCTAGGTTGTAGTGAGGGATGTTTAGAGAGTATTTGGGCAGGTTTTGTCCGATCCAAAAGGCTTTGAAGGTGTGAATAAATGAGAAGGAGGAGTGCCCTTTTATAAGAGTGGTGAGAGGAACCTTTGGAAAAGGAAAACATATTAATTTTTAATAAATTAATATTCGGTTTCTAATGGCTCAAAAGTTGATTATTAAAAGGATAAGGTGGGTATATGTCGGAAAACATTCAACCAAAAGAATTTAGATAGGTTTGGGTCACTATATTAACCTTATCCTTTAGTTTTAACTCTTAGTTAATTAGTTTGAAATTTACCATGTCACTTTGTATTTTTATATTATATAGTTAATAAACTTACTATATACATCCAAGACACCACCAACTGGTCCATTAATGATATATATATCATGATATAAGTCACTTGTCCGAACCTTAGATTTTTAGGAATTTAATATCAATTAATAATATAATATTTGTTTTAAAAACTCTTTTATGTCAATTTTGACACTATTCAATAGTTGATTTTTGTGAAACTCATAACAGAATGATTACTTAGAAAAAGGTAAATTAAATAAATCTTAATATGTCGAAGCATTCTAGAAAATTAGTTTAATTCATTAAAAATCTTAGATTATATTTATTTGGGTATTTATAATATCAATTATTTTAATTTTTCACTATTATGGTAATTACTGCATCACCATTGTGTCATAAATATATTAAATTATTTAATGTCTAAAAATTATAAATAAAATATCCTTATTTAGGAAATCATATAATATTTCTAATTAATATTTACAATCGAATTTATCTTCTGTATAGCCCTATATTAAAAATGTTTTAGTATATAAACTTTGATTTTAACTCTTTTAACTCTTCTTTGAATTAAATACAAATAAATGTTCTAATCTAATCCAAGTGGACCTAAATGATAATATTTTATTCCTAAGGTTGTTTTTGGTCGATATACCCTTGTCCAATAGGATTTGGACATGTGTTAGGGTAATATTAATATCATTTTTACCCTTAATTACCCTATTTACTTTTAACCGTGGTAAATAAAAGTAAAAAGTTACTATTCACCAAAAATTATTTTCATCTCATTGAACCACATTTTACTTCTTGATTTTAACCATGTCTCTCGGATTTTCAAAATTCCATTCACAGAAGCGGTAAAATTATGTTTTATGAAAAATTCAGTTTTTTTACTACCACTTAGTAGTTTCCCTATTCATCAAAAATTGATGTTTTTCCAGAACAATGCCAAAATTTCACCCTAAGCTATAATTGATATTCCTAATTCAAAAATGATGTCTATTTTACAAAATTCTAAACATATAAGTTTTATTAATTAATTTTATAATTAATTCCTGCTGTCACAAAAAATAGCGTGTTTTTAAGAAACAATATATATCAAAATATTGACAATTGTTTAGGTCCAATTTCAAAGTGAAATTTTTTCTAATGAACACTATTGGATAAAATGGTAAAACTATATTCTAATTATACATTAAAACCAATCAATAATATAATTTATCACTATAAATTATTTTGATTTAAAAAGTTGTTTTTAATTAAAATTTAGTAATTTTCACTATTCATCAAAATATAAGTGTTATCCAAAAAGTTCCAAAATTTCACCCTAGGATAAATTCGATATTCTGAATCCAAAAATGAAGTCCATTTTGAGAGATAGAATTTATAAAATTTCAAAAAGTAGGTATTACTATTCATAACGGCTAGTTTGATTGGTTGTGGTGTGTTAGAATCTCGAAGTTGCGTACAATGCACGCCATTGCATTATTCGAAGGGAAACGTACCGTGGAAGCTTGGGGTGTTACAACATCCCTCTTAGGGGATAGTCTATTGGGCTTAACACCAATGCTCAAATGAAAGAGATAGAAGAACAACACAAATGATTCATGAAAAAAACGATACATCAATCATCATATAAAATAAATAATGTATCATAACTGTCACAAGGCTCATATAAAAAAAAACATAGGTCTTTGTGCTACACACACATAAAATTTAGAAATCATTCTTAGAACTAGTATGATACATTCACTAAAGGAAAAATCTTACAACCTTATGTGAGAAAATGATGAATATTTAGGGTCATATTTAGAGACAAAAAGATCATCCAAATTGTGCGACTAAAAAATATTAAGTATGATTTAGAAATATATAATGATGTTTGATAAGAAACCACACCCTAAAGGTGGGTTATGCTCAAAAATACCCAAATTTATCCACTTCTTATATTGATATATTTCTAATTGATGTGCATATTCCAAATCATTTTATAATAGTAATAATATACCAACAATTAATAAATCCCTTATTAGACCATGTAAAACCCTCTATATATGATGAATCCATTAAATAACTAATTTATTTAAATCTAGGAGAAGAGAAGATTATTCTTCTATAACAAATAATGACACACAATATTTGAAGTGAAGTATCAATCCATTGTTCAAGCATATAACGGATGAGAAGGAATGGAGGAGATGGACCAAACAATTCTTGATAAGGCACCCAGTTTTTTCAAAATAAAAGAGATAATGATATAATATAAGAAACGTGAGAGTTAGTTATTTTTTAAAATACACCACATAAACCATCAGAACGTATTGGGCCCTAAAAGACACCACCTTCAAGAAGATGGCCTCCACTAGTTTGATTGTGGAAGATATGAAGATATGGTGTTACCTAGAAACCCCACTAGTAATACATTGGTATTTGGGTGGAATAACCATTTAATAGAACCTCACGAGAGAGTTTGTGTCTTCTCATCATCCATCTAGTGGGATTATTATAGATTTGAAGGCTACACCATCTCCATCGGCCCTACCTAAACCAATTCCTAAACTCCTGAACACCACTAAACCACCTATAAATAATAAAAATATTGCTCAAAAGATATATACAGGATTGTAATAATAATACATGAAAAATAGAGTCATAATTATTCCCCACTCATGGATTCTCATCACCTGAGATTTACGCCCATAATATTTCACAAGAAACATGGGACACTACACTCGAATATCAATTTCTTACTCCCATATATCTTATAAAATATGCTCATGATGATATTACACACAAAAAATAGGGATGATCATTCCCCGCAACACATTATCACTTTGTTCCATTATCTAAATAATTCACTCCAAAAATTATTTATCATGATCAATTTTTATGTCCTCAAGGATGATTAAATGTGTTGGATTGGGCTCATACTTATGAATATGGGACATAATGAATGTATTGTTCAGTCCATGATATTTTAGTGGAAAAATAAACAGATAAACCACTATCCTGATGCATTTAATGATCTGTAATGGCACAATGTACCATGGTGCCATCTTTTATTTCCTCCTTAAACTCATATGCCCTAATTGAGTGGCACTGACAACTAGACCCTATCACCTACAACAAAATATACTGGTCATATCCATTAGTAATCATAGGGTCGCTTCCTATTTTGATCAATAACTAGCTATTTCTAAATCAACTACAATATATCTAAAGTTCCTAGACCATACTCATCCAAAAAATAGAATATTCATCGTCCATATAGCTAGTAAACAGTGAATAACATGGATACCCAAAGAGATCCTCAAAAAAGACATCTAGATCAAGGACTAGAAAATATTATTGTAAGAAAATAGTACCATACCTAGTGATCATTATAATATCCTCTGAAATCTAGAGTAAATTCTCATGAACATCCTCTAAATCATGGATTGGTCTTTCTAACAACCCATAGATCTAAGGATGAAACATTGTGATCATCTTCAACACAGTACACATAACCTTCAACATATCATTCCAAAAGCATGATGAAAACAGAGCATCTCTATCCAACACCACACTCAAAGGAACTAAATGATGCTACAGAATATATCGAATACTGAGCTATCCAAGCTTTTCAACTAGGATAGTCCCTCAAATTAGTTTGAAATGATCTATTTTGGTCCACTTATCCTCTATCATCGAGAAAATGTCACAACATCTTAGGTTCCTATGAAACTATATCATTAAGTCTATTTTTAATTCACTACGCATCCAAATAAATACTAGAAGTGGTTGGTGTATCCCTCCAGGTCATTAATACTAAGCCTTAATCCTCATACTTTTCAAAAAATGGGTGACAAATCTTTCAATTCCTATCTTTATATCAGGCCACCAGAACTACTACAAGAAATCCTGATACAACATGGTCAATACTAGGTGCACTTCCCACTATAAAGCATCAGATGCTACCATCAAATCATCTCTCAGGGAAGATGGAACTATTAGCCTTCTCGGAACTAGAAGCACTCCACGTATATCTAAACCCAAAATTATAAGATAAATATTTTCTCCCAACCTCTTGAGCGTCATAAAATACACTGAATAAAGATCAAGACTACACTTAACTCCATCCACCTATAAGGATTTGATCACTAAGGGTGCACAAGATTCTACCCCTCGATCCTATTTTATTCCCACCTTTGAGTTTGCTAATAATAAGATGAGATCATGTCCCACTTTTGATATCTATTCTCCCTGTATTGTATCTTCCTACTATGCGTATCTACAAATAAATGTTCTTTCCTAGGAGTATAATCAATCTCAATTTCAAACTTCTGAATGTACTCTACCTAATTCAATTGATGAAGATTCAGTAATTGATGATATAAAATATACCACAAGCTCCTGTGATCTATATTTTTGAATAATACCTAACAAAAGAGTTAGTGTCACCAATATTTCAATGCATAAACCACAAAAGCCAACACGTTTTCATGGGTAGGGTAGTTCCACTTGTTCGGTCATAGCTAATGAGACCCATAAAATCTACCTTATCACTATATATCAGATCATCTTCAAGTAAATAACTACATGCATTGAAAAACAAATGATAACCAACTCAAATATCAGAAAGAATAAGGATCATATCTGACACAAATTTTTTATTCATCTCTAGGATGACTTCATCAAACTTATTTATCCATTAAAACTTTACTCCATTCTTAGTCCCCATGTTCATTGGTGTTACCTAGTGAGAAAAGTTCTTAAATAATGTCATGTATTTCCTAGAAAACACAAGGAAACACTGAATATTAAACACATTTGTGGTCATTCCCAATATATAAAATCCTCTACCATCTCTAGAAAAACTAATATTTACACTTGGGAATCCACATCCCTATGAAAGTAAACCTCATGTATCCAAAAGTGGGACTCTTAATACTCAACATAAAGTTAATGTTCTCTCACTATAAAAAATATGATACCATGGTTTCTGATATATAATTCTCAATTCATGGAAAATATCAAGATTTAATAAACAATAATAATGTTGAAGTAGTCCATGTATGGGTGGAAGGTCTTATTTATAAGATCCATGAACATGGAATGATTATTCTTCAATATAGAGGTCAAAATGAGATATTCATTTAACAAATAATTTCTTCATAAATGTTATTTATGGAATTTCCACATCTGCGACAAATATTTGATAGTATCCAGAATATAGATCAATCATTAAAAACTACTAGGTTCCCATAAATTTGTTATATTTTTTTGATCTTTTGGAAACATGTAACTATTTTTACCAATGATTTGATTCTACTTCATGTAGTTAGGAGAAACTCAAAAAATAATGTGGATTGTCTTGGTCAACAACACAAATGGACCCCCAATGAGAAGTTCTTCTCATAATGAAGACTTTAGATTTATTACAATATAGTTTCACCTTAAGAACATTCATCTCCTTGAGTCCCATGTGATACAATTGAGTCTATATAGTCCTGCACCATCCACAATGTTGATCTCAAACTCATCCCCCAGTTGTGTAGGTAACCTAGATAAATATTTTAGAAAGACATCTTGAAACATGTCTACCACCATAGGAAAGGGGGATGGAATCAACATCTAGTCTACATTGAGGATCATTATGTCTTCCTATGGAGAAAAAATCTATATGATGATGGTATGGTCCCACTTTACCTTCCTCAACATCCCGATGACCAGTTCATATTAATTTATCCCCTTTACGTGACTTACACATCACTTATCCCTAATAGAAATCAATGTGTTGGTGGTATCTAGTAAAATATTACATACCAAGGATCACATCAAAACGTGTCTTCTCTTAAACTATGAAGCTCTGAATAATCTCAATGCCATAAATCATCATGGGACAGTACGAAAAAATGAAATGATTGTCCACTTTTTTAAGGGTGTACCAATAGACAGTAACACATAATGGAATTTAATATGTAACCCCAATCCAAAATATATGTGAGCCGATATGAATGAATGAGGTGAACCTATAACAAAAAAAATATTGTGTAGAATAAATTTGAATTGTACATCTAGCCATTGAGGGTAATTCTTCACAGTTAGCTAAGGCCTGATCAGCCACAAAATACCTACCAAAACCCACTCCATGACACCCCAGAGGATTATATGTCACGTGGTTCATCGAACCATGTGGATTATGAACTTATTTCAATTCTCCCATGCCTAAATTTTATATACACTTCCACGAATTCCTATCATTGAACCATTTAAGATGATTATTTTTTTTTAAAATCGGTGATAAGTATTGTGATTAAAATTATATTCTAGGATAAAGTGACCCCTACTACCATAGTTATATCACTTAGTATATTCATCTCTAATAAAGGGTGTCAGGGAACCTTTTTTCTAATGTGATGTTTTATTTCCACCCTATAACCCATCTACTAGAATCCTCTTCATTCTTCCTAAATAAGATGCTAGAAACATTCTTTAGTAACACCAGTTGGTCATCTGGAAATGGGAGGCCAAAAAATATTTATTCCTTAATTTCCTTCTCTAAAATTACTTCCATGATAAGTAATGCTACATAGTTTTTCATATCGAAGTTCATAACCCGCTACTTCATTTTAGGTTGAAGGTTGTTATCAAACTTTATGGCCTTTACCTCCTTATTTTCCTCTACAATAGGAGAAATGTGAATCAATTATGAAACCATTCTTAATGGGTGGATGATTTAATTTACACATATAGTATTCCATGATCTCTAGAGAATTATCCAGATTTAGTGATTCAAGAAGGAACTATAAGAAGAATAAATCCTTAAAGGTTATCTAAGACAACCCATCACTTATACAAGATAACATAATTATATCCCACTAGATTCCAGCTTCACCAAGAAGAATAACGGTCAAAATATTTACCTTCTAATCATAATGGGTATCTAACAAGTTGAAAGTACTCAAAAAGAATCATAATCAGTCCTACACATCCTATGGAACTTTGGTCTCATAGAAGTTTTTCGGATGTTGATGATGTAAGTCGTGATTATAATCAACCATCCTCAACCCTCCCTCCTGGGATCCTCATCTCCGGCAGGCACTAATAGAAAGATACCCTACATGACCATTTCTATATCATGAACCATTAGAGAAACATAGGGAGAAATCATAGTTTGGTCCAATTGTAGAATAAGCAGCACAACTGGAAACCAAAGACGTCAATGAAGTGGAATTTCATAACATTCTAGATATAAACATAAAGAATCCAAAAACATAAATAAGAAAATTATATTAAATATAGTCACATGTATGGGTTCAAATAAAAGTTAATCAAGGTGGTTACCCATAAGAAAATTCAATACCCCACTAAGCAATATTCATAACCCAATCCATGCCTCCAATAATTTCACATTATTCACAACCACATATAAACACTAAAGAATTTAATAGAAAAGATCAAGTAAAATAATACATGAAATAATACACAAAAGGAAAATATCACAATTTTAACATGCATTTTATTATTTTGGATCTATTTAACATAAGAAACAGGTATGTGGAATGTGCTTCTACCAGACTAAATGTGATGAATAAATGCACACATAATCCCATAAATCAGTATACTAACATCTTGTGCATCACCAAAGTTGAATTTAAATATAGGTAACATTAAACCACAAGAGAAAAGATTCCCACCTTATGAAAACTTATTGGTCCAATATAAAATTTTATCTAGGAATAGGAACAGTTTTCCTACCCAAGTCCCAAACATACTAACTATTATCTATTCTATCCCAAATCAAGGTGGAAAGAAGAAACAAGTTAAAGACCCTGGATTTGAAATTACTTTATTAACTCCTAGACCCAAACAACCATGTCCAAGCTAGAGCGACACATGAACACAAGAATTTAAGATATAAAAAGGGGTTTTTATAATAGAAAAAAGGGCTCTAGGAACATCATGGGGAGATATGACCGTAATACCATATAAAAATTATTGTAAAATATTGGAAATGGTAATAATAATCAGAAAATTATGAATAAATAAATGAAAATTAGAGTTACAACATGAAAAAATAATTCCAACCCATGTTGTATCATATGTTAATTTCAAAAAAAAAAGAAAAAACTAAATAATAGGATCCAATGTACAAGGTAAAGACACTAAACAAATGATGTAGTATAAAAATAGCCTTAACTTTATCCATCAACTCTCGTATACTCATACTAAACCTTATCAACCATTAACCATAGGTCCCTTTTCCCTTCACTGAATCAATATTCATGAAATATATAAGTGTACCAAGATTTTTAGTAGTGTGTAAGTTCAAGACATAGTGGGACACCACTGACAAACCTAAACATAATTTCATTATATATTTTTCTTTCACGAATGTAAAAAACATATAAAAACAACAATTATATCACACAGGAAAAAAACAACATTTCATGTTCTCAAATATAGGCTCTACCTACATCGGAACCATGTTGGAAGGAACATTAGTTGGGTACCTAACACAGCCCCCTTGATGGGATAATCCTATAAAAGTCTGAAACATCCCTTAATGGATTATTTAAATGGATATTGACCTCTTATATAACACATCCCCCTTGGGGGATAGTCAATTTGGCTCAACCTATGAACTTAATGGAAAAATAAAGAACAAAAACATATATGATACATGATACTAACAACATATCTAACATAACATTAAATACAGAATGTTTCATAATCATCACAACCCAATGTTAGAAGCATCAGCACAGATCTTATGGTTATGCACACCCACCAACTATCATTCAAGGAACCCATATAAAATATGAGTTGAACTCAAGGGAATCCTTCCTTATAGGAAACAGTTTTCGATGGCTAGGATCATATTTCAAGTCCAAAAGCATTTATGAATCCTAAAACATATCTGTAACGTCCCAACCTATCTCACCTCTAAGACGCTGTCTAGACCAGTGCATCACAAGACCTCAAGCGTATCTCCTAGAATTCCAAAGGCTACCTACTAACAGCAAGGGCCTTTTTGATTCTGAGGGGGAGAGTATGAACTTATAGGTAATAGGTATTATCATAGCAGAAGTAAAAAACAATTAAATAATAAGTACTAGAAGCATATAAATGAATAAACTATAGCAGAAGAAATATGGATAATCCAACTGAATTAGAATCAAGTGCAGAAAATCAAAAATCAATGTCATGAAAGGATGTATGTCTAAACTGAATGTATAGAAAATAGAACCCATGATATCAAATAAAATGAAAAGAAACAGAGTGTGACAACTGCATCACGAGAATGTATTTGTCCTCTTCTCCAATCATCATCCTAAGAAGCAACAATCAATAAAGAATTAGAAGCATCACACTTCCCTTTTTCAATACCTACATTCATATAATCTACTTGGGATTCAACAATTCCCACATAGAGTGTGAGATAAAATCCCAGTACGCCGACACCCAAGGTGTCTAAACCTTTCCATTTCATGCAATGATAAAATGTATTGTGCCATTATATAACGATTTCATATAATTAATTAAGTGAAATGGAATACATAAGTAGTCCTGGGTTCCAAACAACACTCATGCCTAATCACCTATTTCAGCCTAAGACAGTAGTCTGAAAGGTTATCATTCAGAAAAATGCATGTACACATAAACATATATGTATATAACCCAAAATGAAACAACGTAAACAAGAAAGAGGTATACCCCAATATTGTGCATTAACATAGGGACTAAGTCACGTGTCAACCAGGTTCACTTCCACATATCAAAAGAATTTCTCAATTCTAAAGTTACTCAAATGGAAATAATATAAACCTTAAGTGCATCATTATTAAGGTTCATGATGAAAGTTGAAGTTCGAGCCCTTCCCGAAGGTATTGCTACGGAACATCAGTCAATTTATTAAATACCGCTAAGCCTGTCCAAGGCAATATTTTGAAAGACTAAGTATCGCCCGAGGCATGACATTAACTGGAGTCCTTACCGAACTCACAAAAATGGGTCAAGTGTAATCCCAGGATGGCTTAGGCACATTGCCAACAGATCCGTCCTGATGGGCCCTTTGGGTACGAGTATCACTTCTAAGTATTAGAAAGCCCACGGAAGTCCCAGTCCAGAAAATCCAATGACACCACACCCCGACACATAGAGGAATCCAATCAGAAAAGGAGGGTCTAAGTGTGGCCCTTAATATGGGACCCACCTCTTTTCCCCGCCCTAAATTTAATCAATGTTTTCACAGCAGTAGATATGACATAATCAACCAATAAACTCATAGGTTGAAAACTAACCCGATACACCCGTGCATCACTAGGTACAAATTAAATATTAAAACATAACAATATTGACAAGGAAAGATACTTCATCAATATAAGAAGATAAATACATTTTTAAATAAATAAATAAATTATCACAAGCAACTACCATGAATCCAACAATTCCTGGTTCATAATTAATCTAAATAATTTATTTAAATTCAACACAAAAAATAGGCTCTCTAACACATTCAGTTAATTAAATTAAATACCTGGGCATGAAAATTTAAATAATTTAATAATTCAGCATAAAAAACCAATGATCCAACAATTCAAGTTACATAATTATTCTAAAATAATTATTTAAATTAAACACAATAAAAATAGGTTGCGCAATACATGAAGTTAAATAAATTAAATACTCAGGCTAACAGAATTTATACCAACCACGTCGGCACACCCAATGGGTTGTACAACCACAATGAAGAAATTAAAAAAATTAATTCACAATCAAAATTTCTGCAAAAACATGGCGAAACAAATAAATTAAATAATTTTGCTGAATTTACAGAAAGCCGGAAGGCACTAACTAACAGCACAATGGTGCATTTTTATAAATTGAAACGAAACAGAGGTAAAGAGAGTATACTCCCTACCTTATGGTTCTATATGATCCTATGATCCGGGGTAGACTTTTATTTGGCCTAAAATAGAAGAAAACAAAAGATTTTAGAAAAAACCCAAAATAGGGTAAAATCCTTTCGCGATGAACTGTGCCTATGATTCACAACAAAAACCTATGATTCTATTCGAGCAATATTAGCATTTCTCTAAGGTTTACTGCGCACCAGACGATGAAGAAAATGAATGACAGATGGAGGAGTTTCAGTCTTTCGAAAGAGGAGCAGGGTGTATGCCACCTAGGGGGAGAAGGAGGTGCGACATGAGGGGGAGAAGGAAAGGAGGAGACGAAAAAAATAAAGAATGAAAAGGAAGAAAAAATAAAAAATAAAAATAATAGAAAAATAAAATAAAAAGTACAATTAAAATAAAATAAAATTTAAAAAAATACAAATGAATTGATTTAAAAAGAATAATAATAAATAAAAATGGAAATTCTCCATTTTAATTATTTTTACATTTTTTCATAACCCCCTTCCTATTTTTTTATAATTTATTTGTATCCCTTCATTCTTTATTTTAAATTTATTCAAATCATTTCTTATCTCTTTTCAATCCTTAGTTAATAATTTTAAATCTCAAACATCACGCTAAAGCACGACAAAACATTTTTAAATAAAACATCTACAGTTATTTAAATTAATTAAATAGCCTCCCAAGAACCGCAGTGAGGTCTGCCGATGCGTTCCCTGGGTTTCTTTAAATAATTAAGACAACAGAAACATAAATGGCCCACACCTTGATTTAATTCTATACGTTAAAATTATAAAAATTATAAAAATTTAATATAACTCATCAATTGAACTATAAATATTTTAAAAAAACAACCATTAAAAAAATGATAATGGTTGTTAAATTAATATTGAATGTGGATTTGTATTTAGTTGGAACAATTAATAATATAACATTTACTAAATTGTCCATATATTATTTACACCGCGACACAATTTATTAATAGTGGTACTGTATTTTCATTTTTTATCTTTAACACAAATAATAATAATAATAATAAAAGTATGAGTATTATTTCTAAAGGACAACAAAAAAATTTATAACCTAAATAAATTATCTTCAGGTGCGATATTTCCCAACGTCCGATGCTCGTAATGGTTATATCGTGCCTAGGGTAAACCCCACATCCCAAGACTATTGGTGGTCTCAAATTTCTCATTTGACACGCCATTTTCTAGAATATAATTATTTATTATATAAAAAACACAATAATTAATTAATTTAAAATAAAGATGGAATTATCATGTACGAGGGTGTCAAACACCAGATGCAAATCAAGGTTATACCCTAACTAGGGTAAACCCGGTGTTAGAGACCTAATAGTGGTCTCATATTTCTCGTACAATGCACCTTTTGAGAGTTATATCATTTTTTAAATGAAAAAAAACATGCATATCAATAAAATAATCTTAATATTTTTATTCTATAAATGCCGCAGTGTCGATTATCGGAATAAAAAGTTTTGATGCTCGGTTTTTAAAACTGGCCTACCTCGTTAACGGAAAACATTTATTTCATGCACTTTTTCATCCGGGTCAAAACATGGAATGTTACAACCTTCTCACCTTAGAAAATTTTGTCCCCAAAATGCCTTTGGGAACAACGTAACCCTCACCTGATCTACATGGTTATGTATTCCCATATAAAAGGTCATGTTGTGTATCTAAACTCCCAACGCACGCTCAAGCATTGGATAGGCCAGAGGCACGTAAGCTATTAAGATCTGAGCTAACACTCATTTTACAATTGAAACACTGAGACAATACCCATCCAAACACGTTCAACTATAGCTACAACCATCTCGTCGTCTCATTAATTTCTGTCCAAATTTTCTTCCCACATTAGGTTTTAATGTTAGAAAGATGCAAATTTCGGGTCACAACACCTTCCTCTGTCAGAATTTTGTACAAGACACGCCGTTAAGCATTCTAGCGACGCTCCCTACTTGATTTTTGAAAATGGATAAAATGGTCGATTCCCCATCTCCCTTAAATCCCAAGTCATTCCAGATTTTAATGAAAAGCCATGGTCGACCCCATCCGCACTTGTCTCACCTGATGACATGCCTGAAAAAAGCCCATCGTTGAACGCTTTATTGAACAAGAGAAAGAACTAGTCAAACAACTCCTACATACCATTTCAGAAGGTTCTTGTCTTATATGGCAGGTGTTTTATAGACTAAACTAGGATATCTTCTTCAAAGGTATCTCACATTTACCACGAACACATCCAAATAAATTCATACCTGACATCCAATGACATACCTTGATTTAGGCATCATCGAGCCTGATAACAAGTCCAGGGTAACCTCGGATTGGCACAACAATACGAAAAGAAACTAAAAAAGGTAGTCCATACCTCATGTTTACGAGTGAGACATTGGTACAAGGGCATGATTCCCATATCAAAACATTGACAGATCCTAGAGTGGCATCGACATGGTTGTCAGGTGGGATGAAATTACTGGTGTAAAAGTGTTCTTCCAAGGAATTAATACACAGAAATATGAGGGTCACTAAAAAATAAACAAAGCCTTGATAACAATGACACATCATCATACAACACTAACAAAAACACCAAAAACAAGTCCAACAGATTTTAAAGATTTAGCAAGGCGTAAGACCGATGCTCTCTCTCTACATCAAGGATGAAGGCAAGATTAGGGGCATGCTCTTCACTTAAGGAAGAGTACACTAAGAGGATTAGAATATTACCAAAATGAAAACATTGAAAACAAAGGGCATGAAAACCCATCCAAACTGACCAGTGTGTCAAAACACCCGAGTCTCTGGAAGTCATCTGGGGTATTGGGACAAACTTTATTTATTTAACACAGAATTCATTTCACTATGAAGATGACCCGAAACATATTTTATAGTGCATGACATGATGATTACATTGAACTGAACTGGTTCGTCACAACGTTATGCACTCGACGGCACCGCGTGCGTGAACGTATGCTACCCAGAGGTGATACAGAAGAAAGATGACTTTAAACTCAGATGGTGATGTACCAAGTCATCCATCACTATGGCGAAGAGAGGTCGAACGACCTATGAAGCAACTTAGCATTCATATGGAATTTCTAACCTGATGGAAATGAGCATTACCGATGGTCAAGACTGAAAACAAAAGTCAATGAAAATGTGACCACCCGTCTAAACAAGGGTTTCATTTTAAGAAAGGGGGTCTGAATAGGGACAATGACATGTGAAAGGTTCTATTCGAAAAAAAAATCAAAGAGAAACTCAAACTACTCTTATACCAGGGTCTTAAACAAAGGAAACTACTATAGGTTCTATATCAAAGTCCTTTATATTTAATCACATTTAATCTTGAATTATCCAAATATTTAATCAAAACATAAAGTATCATTTTTCAAAACAAAACACAAGGTACATGATCTTAAAAAATTCCTTAGGGAAAACAACCAAGTTTTATAAAACTATATTTTGAATCATTATACATTAATTGAAATCTCATCATTAATTTGGAAATCAATCACATAAATTCCTTTTAAGCGAAAAAGGAAGCATAAAATGGTCCCACTAAGCTAACCTGGGTTCGTTAGAATGCAACTGAAAAGCAGTTTGTTTAATTATTAAGAGTCACAACACTCAAACTGGATTATATCTTAAGGAACATGCACCAAATAAACTACTTGTTCCTAATTTTTCCATTAGGTAGTCAATAAATTCATTTGAAATAATAACATGCTCAAATAAATATCACCCTAGATATATGGGTGGCTATCAACTTATAAAGAGACTATACACAATAAGTTTTGTAATTTGGTACCCATTCAAAGGAAACTAATATATTTAATTAAAGAAACCAATTGCATAACAAACGGGATAATAGATAACTACAAGAAGAAAATAGAGAGAGACAAGTTGTAATCCCAAAATCAGTACATTTTAATCATAGAGATAGGCTAATAGGCACATAAGCATGATTCAAGGAAATAATGTTATTAAAAAGAAAGAATGACAATAGGATAGCATGCTAAATATATCACCGAAACATGGTTTCTAAAAAGGCATGCTAAATAATTACAATCCATTTCATTCATTCAAGACACACTACTTGAATCAACAGGAAGCCTAAAATGCTACTACATAGCATGGCACTATGCAAGACCTGTGAATTATTATGTGCCTATTATGATGCACGCAATACTTTATACTTACCTTAATAGGACACGGGTAAAATATCATAAATTCCCTAAATTAATAAGCAGTATAAATTAAACCAATCACTCGAGGTGAAATAATATCAATTGTAACATCGAAAAACCTGAACAACAATCCCAACCCTAGCCACTTGAACATTTCCCATACATGGGGTGATCAGTCTGAGGCACAAATATTAACCATGCGTCGATACATTCCTACTATCTTCTCTACCAACCCAAAACTCTAAGACAAAGGAAAAAATACCACATATGATACCACTTTGTAACATTTTGACCCGGCTCAGTTCTATGACGGTGGCCGGACTGGTGTATCACAAGACCAAAAGCGCATTTCCCCAAATTCGAGAGGCTCCCGACTAGGATCGAGGACCTTTTTGTGTTTGAGGGGGAGACTATGCCCTCATAGGTAATAGGTATTATCATAGAAGAAATAAAAAACAATTAAATAATATATAGCTAAAACATATAAATGAATAAACTACAGCTGAAGCAATGTGGATAATCCAACTGAATAAGAATCAAGTGTGGAAGTTCAAATAAACGATGACATGCCATGATGTATGTCTAAACTAAATGTACATAAAACAGAACCAAACATGATATCATCTATAATGAAAGGAAATAATGTGTGACAACTGCATCACGAGCAAGTCTTTATCCTCTACCCAAATATCTATCCTAAGCAGCAACAATCAATCAAGAATCGGAAGCAGCATGCTTCCCTTTTTCAATACCTACATTCATATAATTGGCTCGGGTGTCAACGACGCCCAAGGAGGGTGTGAGATGGAACCCAAAGTGTCTAAACCTTTCCATTTCATTAAATTATAAAATACAGTGTTCCATTATATAACAATTTCATATAATTAATTAAGTGTAATGGAATAAATAATTCGGCTTGGGTTACAGACGGCACCCGTGCCTAATCACCTACTTCAGCCTAATCTGGTAGTATGAAGGGGTAACTATTAGTATAATTCACGTACACACATATATATAAAACCCAAAAAGAACCAAGGTAAAAAATAAGGAGAAATACCCAAAGCTTGTGCTTTAACATGGGGTCTAAGTAAAGTGTCAACCAGGTTCACTTCCACCTATCATAAGAATATATCTCAATTCTTAAGTGACTCGAATGGAAATAATATATACCTTAAGTGAATCATTATTAAAGTTCATGTTGAGAGTTGGAGTCCAATCCTATAAGAACCCAGTTATTATTTTTGAGGTATAGGCTTCTTCATTTCTCTTTTCCTTAAGTGTTTTGAGAAAATATGGAAAATGGGGAAAAATCCTGAATTTTGGAACTACACGTCGTGTACTTTTCCACACGGCATTTACATTTGGTCATGTGGGATGGGTACACAGGGCGTGTAGCCATGTCAGCGACGAGGGGTGTAGGAACTGATTACACGCCCTGTAGTGGTCCTTTAAATGCCGTGTAGTTAATCGACAGGCCTAAAAAGTAAGGCAGTGGTGTAGCTGCCAGCTGGGTGACAGTACACACCATGTACTCAGAAGTACATACTGTGTACTATGTCGACGGATGAATAGTGTGGCAGTGCCGCCACTGTAATAGTTAAATGAAAGAATCACACGCCGTGTACTCAGAAGTACACGTCGTGTACTTTGTTTTTTCGGCTTAAAACAGGCAGTAGCCTCCTCATTTGGCAGAGTAGTCATTTGAACCGTTTTGGAGCCAAAGGAGGAGGCCAAACCTTTGATGATCCGCTGAGTGTTAGTCTAGAATCTGATTCGACATCGGAAAATCTTGTTGGAACCGTACGGGTAAGACCTCTCCTCTCCTAGTATGGTTCTTACCAATTCTTTCCCTAACGGATGTTATTTACATTTTAATGGGTTTTCTTCTTCGTCAGATCTACGTCATCCTTGGTGTTTCTTGGATCGGCATTCGTGTATAACGCTCGTTGGCATATAAGATTGGTGGCATGGTGTAAATATCCACCTATCATGTAATTTTGTGTGTTTTTTGTGCCACGAACCCATGTTGGGGTGTCCTATGGCTGAGGCTGTTGCTATATTTAATGCCTAGAATTGCATAGGTGATTAAATTGTGATAATAAAATGCTGGTTGGGAACGTTGCTTGGATCCGGAACCACCCCGGGGGTGTGTTCCACTATTTAGCCGTTTGCCTAGGATACCCGAGGGTAAGCCATTAAATTAGTAATTATAGAATTTACTTGAGATAAGTTGCTTGTTACTGCTTGTTTACCTATTGGGCATGGCCAAGTTACTTGTTTATCCTGAGGGAGTTCTTGTGATTAGCCTATGGGCACTGCATTAGCCCGAGGGCTATAGTTATTTCGCCTGAGGGAAACCTTTCATGCCTGAGGGCTTGATTTATATGCCTAAGGGAGACACTTCCTACCGCTGAGGGAAATTTCTATTACGCCTGAGGGAAATACCTGCGGGTTGGATTCTGGATAGCCTGAGGGCAAGCCTGATGGCGTGGTTTTACTATATTATCCTGAGGTCAAGCTTCTGGTTGACCTGAGGGCATGGGGCTGTTGAGCACAAAATGTTACTAAGTTAAATGATTAAATGAATAATAAATGGAAATATAACTGGTAGTTAGTTACTTTTGAGTGCTGCTTACTTTATTGCATTTTACTACTGCACACTATTGTTGCATGTTTGCACACAGTTGGGCACGAGCCTTTGGTGGTTGCCTAATGAGATATATTTCTCACACCCTATTTGAGTTATGATTTTCGGCCCAAACAGATTAAGTTTCGGCATGTTCGGATAGGGGCAAGAGTCCCTACACAGGCACTTGACTGTTGCTGTGGAGTAGGATGGCATGGGACCGAGCCCAGGCTCGTGATGCCGCTACCAGGTGTTTTTCTTTGTTTTGTTGTACACTGCTTTTTTTGTACTGTATTGATGTATAACATGTTCTGGCTATTTTATTAGAACTTGAGACATGTAGCATCATTATTTTTTCACAGTTGGTTATATCCACTGTTGTTGATTATTTCAGTTGTATATGGTTTACTGCTTCCGCTGTTTGCTGTATGTTTTATTTCCATTCCGCTGTGCTACACTTTTACATATGAGGGCATAGTTTCCCTACTATCATACATGGGCCCTCTCTGCTAGTTGGTAGCCTCTGGCGTTTGGGGAAATACGCTTGAGGTCACATGGAGAACCAAGCATGGGGCACCTGTGGAGTGGTACCCGGACCCGGGACGTTACAAAGTGGTATCAGAGGGGTTCTTTTCTTTGACCTACTAATTGGAGTCGTAGTCAGGGATAGGAAAAATGGTAGATGGTAATAAGATGTCCCCGGACGTATCGAACCTATGTACAGGGAAAATCCAGTCTACCTCTTATTTTTCAATTCTTTTGATTTTGCAAATTTTACAGTTGATTTGTTTTCACCATTGGGTGACACACTTCAAATTGTGCTATTTATAATTTCTCTGTGGGTCTTATTTAGTTTCAACCCGATGAGATGAGGTTATTCCATCTCATGCATCATATAGGCACATGGTAGAAATCACATGCCATGCATAGTTTCCATGACATGTAGGTGCCATAGAAATTTCATGTTGTTGTGATAGTTGTTGTGCTAATAAATCATGTTGTTGTGATATATTCTTGATAAATACCTTCCTTGTGATATGTTATTTTTGTTTGAGCATGTTTATAGAATGGATTCCAAACTTCAGTTTTTGGGGAGTATGGGCCCCCGGTGACCGGAATTTGGTGGATCAATGACTGTTTATTTATTATAACACAGATAAGATGTCAAACTTTGATTCGTGGGGATTATGGGCCTTCACAGATCATAATTTTACACTTAGGTGTTGGTTTTTAGTATTTTCTAGGTTCCGGGGAAGTTTCTGAGGCATACTGCCAGGAAACCCAAAATACACGCCTTGTAGTATCTTTATACACGCCGTGTATGACCTTATGTTCAGGAATAAAAATGTACTTTTTGAGTACACGTCGTGTGCCCGGAGTACATGTCGTTTAGTCTCTTCCCATGTCACAAACCACATGGGTGGTGACACGGGGTAGGGAAAGTCTTTGGTAAAACATTCCATGTAGCTTTTGTACATGCCGTGTAGTGTTGACCTGGAGTCCGACCGTGTAAATAACAAAACAAGTCAGTGAACTCCTTGACAGAACACGCCGTGTCAAAGATGGACACGTCGTGTAGTGTGACCTGGGGACTCGGCCATGTAACTAGAAACACGGTCCGGTGTGACCTATCCCTGAACATGTTGTGTACCTATGGGACGCGCCATGTAGTCTTGTCCGAGGACAGACCTCGTGGACATAGCCATGTGGCGGGGAAACGGGATGGTGTACACGCAGTGTGCAGGTGTAACACACCATATAGTTTCAAGCCGAGTAGTCATCCATGTCACAAATGACATGGGCAGTATGAAAATAACATCGTACACACCGTGTAGATATTATTCACATCGTGTAGTCTTTGTTCGACAGAAGTTGTGGGTCTTAGCCATGTGTAAGGACCCGTGCAGGGGAAGAGAAGTCAAGTACACACCGTGTAGTCAGTGTACACGCTGTGTAGTCTTGTTTTGCAAATTTTGAATGCCTTCTTCCTCTTATTACCCTTGTGGTTCCTTCACTTTTCGGTCATAATAATCTTGAATCTCAGGCGTTCTTTTGACCTTGTAGTGTCATGCCGCCTAGACGACCGCGAGTTGTTCACCAGGAGAGCGGCGACGATTATACACTGGAGATGGTGGGACATGGGCTACTAGTTGATCCTCCTGTAGAGACAGATATGACCCCACCTACTATATCCGACACAGGCGCGTAGGTGCAGTTCCAGGAAGGCTTTATGTAGTTCATGAAGACCTTTCAGGGAGCATTGCAGGCTGCCACATTTATGGATGAGCTGACACGTATCTTCCAGCAGTAGCATCCGCTGAAGTTTTCATGGGATGGTAGACCATAGGCTACGGAGTCTTGGCTAGGATCGATGTAGAATTTTTTTCGAGCATCTTGAGACGCCTCCAGGGTGGAGGGTCAAGTTTGAGACTTACATGCTACGTGATTCCGCCCATAGGTGGTGGGATGTTACCACCCAGTCAGAGCATCACATAGATATGGCGTGGGAAGATTTTCAGGAAGTCTTCTATGACTTCTTCTTTTTCGAGTTGCTGAGGGAAGATAGATCTTGATAGTTCATGAATTTTCATAAGGGAGGTATGTTAGTTATGGACTATTCTGCTTGGTTCACCGAGCTTCATCATTTTACACACGTGCTGGAGGGTGATGAGACGATGAGAGCCAGACGTTTTGAGGATGGTATTTGGTATGACATCAAAGTGCTGGTGAATGTTTTCATATTGACTTTAGTACACGCTATTGTGAACCAAGCACTGATTACAGAGAGGAACCTGTTGGAATATTGTGGTGTGGGCCAGGGCGGTTCCACGCAATTTACTGTTACTATTTCTACTGGAAAGAAGAAGAGACAGATGGACTTCTCTCAGGGTGGCAGTACCAGCCAGGCAGTGTCTTCAGGTGTCCTGATCAGGTGCTACCAGTGTGGCAGAGAGGGGCACAAGAGACCGCAGTGTCCACGAGACCCAGTGGAGTGCCGAGCTTGCGGCAAGTTGGGTCATCTGTAGCACTTTTGGAGGGAGTTTCCACCAGTGGCTAGTGAGAGGGGTTCTGTGCAGACTCCATGTGAGGGAGCAGGACCAGTGGATTATTACCAGTCAGGGAACTGGAATACGTTAGGGCATGAAGGCAGAGATGGTTGTCGTGGTCGTGGTAGCCAGACACCAGGATCTCAAAGGCAACAGGGCGGAACAACTCAGGGTAGTCAGGCTGTGTCGCAGGGCCATGGCACTGGGCATGCTTATACAGTGCAGCAGACCCAGCACGAGCAGGATCCTGGACCTTCTACAATTAGAGGTAATATTTTAGTAGTTTCTGTCTTATCTGCAGTAATTTTTAATACATGTGCTACGAATAGTTTCATATCTGTACCCGTTGTGGAGAGCCTTGGGCTCTATATTTCTCTTCTTCTGATATCATGACACTAGACACTCCGTTGGGGACAAGAATGGCTGGTGTGCGTCAGTGCAAGGAGTGCCCATTTGAGGATAGAGGGTGTCACTTTCTATGGGACCTCTATTTCTTAGAGATTAAAGCTTATAACATCATTCTTGGGATGGACTGGTTGGTTCCCTTTCGAGCCTTTGTAGACTACTATCGTCGCAGGGTGAGTTTCACGTCACCAGAGGGTGGAGAGTTTCTATACAAGGGTGAGTGGGATGTTCAGGAAAGTCGAGCTGGACCAAAGCATCATGGGCGAGGTGGAGTCACAACCTAGATAGAGAGATTATATCTGGATGATCAGGGGACTTGTCAGACAGATTTCCCTCCTGCTATTGATCGTTTTAGGGATGTCTTCCCGGATGATTTTTAGGGTCTATCTCTAGTGCGAGAGGTGGATTTATCTATTTAGCTAGTTCCAGGGGCAGCATTGGTGTCCATTCCTCCTTATAGGATGGTTACATCTGAGCTGTAAGAGCTCAAGTGGCATTTAGAGAAGTTGCAGGAAAATGGATTTGTCTGACCTCGTACTTCTCCTTGGTGTTCTCTGGTACTTTTTGCGAAGAAGGCAGACAGTACCCTCATACTTTCCATGGATTATCAGAAGCTGAATTAGTTGATGGTTAAGAACCGATATCCCTTTCCGAGGATAGGTTATCTTTTTGATCAGCTTCTTGGAGCACGAGTGTTCTCTAAGATTGACTTGAGATCTGGATATCATCAGTTGCGCGTGAGTCCATCAGATATACTGCTTACAGATTTTTGGAGAAGATATGGTTTGTATGAGTTCAAGGTTATGCCGTTCGGACTGACGAACGCACCAGCAGTTTTCATGGCCATGATGAATCGTGTGTTCAATCTGTATCTTGATTCTTTTGTGGTAGTATTCGTGGATGACATCTTGGTGTAATCTCGCACTCGACACGACCATTCCACCCATCTCGAGATCATATAGAGTACAATGAGATAACATCATCTATATGATAGGCTCTAGAAGTGCCACATTTGGATGGACCAGATTCACTTCCTAGGTCATATCATCCCAGAGGCAGAAGTTGCAGTGGACCCAGAGAGGGTGAGAGCAGTAGTTTCGTGGGAGCATCCTAATAACGTGTTTGAGATACGAAGATTCTTAGGGCTGGCTGGTTACTACAGACTCTTCATAAAGGACTTCTTCCACTTAGCAACACAGTTGATGGGTCTCACTAAGAATGGGGTGATGTTTTTTTAGTCAGAAGCTTGCGAGACAGCCTCTCAGGACCTGAAGGGAAGGTTGACATTAGCACCGATCCTGATACTCCCAGGGCAGGGAAAGATCTATACAGTGTATTTTGATGCATCAGGTATTGGGCTAGGAACAGTTTTAATGTAGGGAGACCGAGTTGTTGTGTACGGGTCTCAGCAGTTGAGGCCACATGAGAGGAATTACTCGACGCATGATCTTGAGTTGGCTGCAGTTGTGCATGTGATGCGCTGTTGGAGACATTATATATTGGGAGAGAATTTTGTGGTTTTCACTGACCAAAAAAACCTCAAGTATATCATTACTCAGCGTGAACTGAATCTGAGGCAGAGGTGGTGGGTCGAGTACCTACAGTCCTTCAATTTTGAGCTTGCCTATACACCTGGTAAAGGTAATGTAGTAGCTGATGCACTGAGAAGGAAGACTCAGATATAGGTGGTGCAGGAGGCCAGCGATGAGTGGGAGCTCATGGCCTTTCTCTCTGAGATGCATCTAGAGGTGCACGACAGTCTGGGGAAGACTTATCATTCATTTTTAGCTGTGACTTCTACCCTCCTGGACAGAGTGAGGATGCGACATCTATCTGATTCAGAAGGCCTATTTCTACGAGAGTCGGTGGCAAGTGGGGACCCTTCTCCTAGATTGAAAATAGGCGATGATGAGGTCCTGTGTTTACATGGGCATGTATGGATTCTAGGGGATATACTCAAGGAAATGGTGCATGAGTTTCATGCTTCAGCTTGGGCAGTTCATCCCCGGGTTACCAAGATGTACCGTGACATAAGGCATCAGTACTGGTGGCCGGGTAAGAAGAAAGAGATAGATGGTTTTGTTATGAGGTGTTCCACCTGTCAGCACATGAAGGAGGAGCACTAGAGGCCAGCTGGGCTATTACAGCAGTTACCCATTCCAGACTAGAAATGGGATGATGCCACGATGGATTTCGTGATGGGATTGTCGAGGTCACCTCGTGGCAATGACGTCATGTGGGTTTTTCTGGATAGACTCAAGAAGATATCTCACTTCATTCCGATCAAGGAGACCTTCGGTGTTGATGAGCTCAGAAGGCTTTATATCCAAGGGATCGTCCATCATCATGGGGTCCCTCGTTCTATCATATCAGATAGGGACGCCCGCTTTACATCTCGTTTCTGGCAGAGTTTTTAGAGGGAACTGGGTACACAAGTGCTTCTGAGCACACCATACCACACTCAGACATATGGCAAGTCAGAGCAGACGATACAGGTGCTTGAGGAATGTCTTCGTGCATGCTTCCAAGACTATGGGGTCTCTTGGGAGAAGCGTATACCCTTAGGCGAGTTTGCCTATAACAATAATTTTTAGGAAACTATTGAGATGGCACAATATGAGGCTTTATATGGTAGCCCATGCCGATCACACTGGTATTGGTTAGAGGCAGGTGAGGCAGCTTTACTGGGACCGCAACTCATGCCAGATATATCTGAGCAGGTCCAGTTGATTCGGAAGCAGATGGCTACCGCACATTCATGACAGAAGTCATATGATGATCGCCACATATGACCCTTATAGTTCGTGGTTTGGGTTCAGGTTCTCTTGCATGTTTCGCCGAGGCTGGGACACAAGAGGATCAGGAAACATAGTAAGATTTCACCGAGGTATGTGGGTCCATTCGAGATTCTGGAGAGAGTCGGGTTGGTTGCTTATCAGTTGTCGTTACTGCAACGATACCAAGCCATGCACGACGTCTTCCATGTGTATCACTTGCATCGCTATCATTCAGAATCGTCTCACGTTTTTCATCCTGATGAGGTTGAGCTGAAGGAAAATACGTCCTTTGAAGAGCATCTAATTCGTATCGTTGACAGGATCACGAAGGTTCTCCGAGGTCGGTCCGTTCCTCTCGTACGGGAGCTATGGCAGCATGGGAGAGTGCAGGATGAGACCTTGGAGAGGGAGGCCGACGTACGTGCTCAGTGGCTAGAGCTGTTCTGGGCTTTATCTTCTCCACCCTAGGAAGGGAAATTAAGGGACAAATTGCTATAAGGGGGGATGTTTGTAAGAACCTGGTTCTTATTTTTGAGGTACGGGCTTCTTCTTTTCTCTTTTCCTTAAGTGTTTTTGAGAAAATATGGAAAATGGGAAAAAATCCTGATTTTTGGAACTACACGCCGTGTACATTTCCACACACCATGTAATTTTGGCCGTGTGGGATGGGTACAGGGGGCGTGTAGCCATGTCGGCGACGAGGGGTGTAGGAATCGACTACACAACGTGTATTTTTCCTTTACATGCTGTGTAGTTAGTCGGCATGCCTAAACAGTAAGGCGGTGGTGTAGCCGCCAGCTGGGCAATAGTACACACTGTGTACTCGGAAGTACATGTCGTGTACTCATGTCAACATATGAACAGTGTGGCGGTGCCGTAAGAGTAATAGTTAAAAGAAGGAATTACACACCGTGTACTCAGAAGTACATGACGTGTACTTTGTTTTTTCGGCTTAAAACATGGAGTAGCCTCCTCATTTGGAAGAGGAGGAATTTGAGCCGTTTTGGAGCCAAAGGAGGTGGACGAACATTTGAGGTTCCGCCGAGTTTTCTTCTGGAATCTGATTTGGCTTTAGACGATCTCATTGGAACATCACGGGTAGGTCCTCTCCTCTCCTGGTATGGTTCTTACCAATTCTTTCCCTAACAGATGTTATTTACGGTTGAATGGGTTTTCTTCTTCACCAGATCTATGTCGTTTTTGGGAATTTCTTGGATCGACGTTCATGTATAACGCTCTTTGGCATATAAGGTAGCTGTCTTGTTGTAAATTTCAAAGTATCGTGCGTTTTTTGTGTGTTTTCATGCCACGAACCCATGTTGGGGTGTTGTGTGGCTCAGGCCATTTCTATATTTAATGCCTAGAATTGAATAGGTGATTAAATTGTGATAATAAAATGCTGTTTGGGATCGTTTCTTGGATCCGGAACCACCCCGGGGGTGTGTTCCACTGTTTAGACTTTTGGCCTGGAAACATGAGGGTATGACTTTAAATTAGTAATTGTAGAATTTCCTTGAGAGGAATTGATTGTTACTTCTTGTTTACCTGTTGGGAATGGCCCGATTACCTGTTTATCCTGAGGGCGTTGTTGTGATTAGCATTTGGGCACTGCACTGTTCAGCCCGAGGGATGTAGTGATTTCTCCTGAAGGAAACCTTCCGTGCCTCAGGGATTGTTTTCTGTGCCTGAGGGAGACACTTCCTATGCCTGAGGGAAATTTTTGTTATGCCTAAGGGAAATACCAGCGGGTTGGATTCTGGATTGCCTAAGGTCTATCCTGAGGGTGTGGTTTTACTATATTAGCCTGAGGGAAAGCTTCTGGTTGGCCTGAGGGCCTGGTTCAATTGATCACAGAATGTTACTAAGTTAAATGATTAAATTAATAATAAATGGCAATATAAATGTTAGTTTGTTACTTTTTAGTACTTCTTTCTTTATTGCAATTTACTACTGCACACTATTGTTGCATGTTTGCACACAGATGGGAACGTGCCTTTGGTGGGTGCATACTGAGATATATTTCTCACACCCTGTTTGGGTCATGATTTTCAGCCCAAACAGATTACGTTTCTACAGGTGTGGATAGGGGAAAGAGTCCCTACATAGGTACTTGACTGTTGCTATGGAGTAGGAGGGCATGGGACCGAGCCTAGGCTCATGATGCCGCTTCCAGATGTTTTGCTTTGTTTTTTTGTACTCTACTTTTTGTTGTACTGTATGGATGTATAACTTGTTCTGGCTGTTTTCTTAGAACTTGAGACATGTAGCATCATTATTTATACACTGTTGGTTATATCCACTTCTGTTGATTATTTCAGTTGTATATGGTTTACTTCTTTCGCTGTTTTGTGTAGGTTTTATTTCCATTCTGCTGCGCTAAAATTTGACAAATGAGGGCACAGATTCCCCACTATCAGACCTGGGCCCTCACTGCTAGTCAGCAGCCTCTGGAGTTTGGGGAAATGAGCTCGAGATCACGTGAATAACCGGGCTCGGGGCACCCGTTGAGTGGCACCCTGACCCAGGACGTTACAGAGCATTTCCTAAAGGTATCACTATGGAACATCCATCAATTTATCCAATAAAACCGATCCCATCCAAGGAAATATTTAGAAAGGCCAAGTATCGACCGAGGCATGGTTTTACCTTGAGTCTGCCCCTATCTAAAAAAAATGCGTCGAGTGTCATCTGAGGAAGGCTTAGGCACATTTCCAACAGATAAGTCCTGATGGGCCCTTTTGGAATCGGTATCACTCATATGTATTATAAATACAGGGAAAGTCTCGGTCCGACAAAGCCAATGACACCACCCCCTGACACATATAGGTAACTAATCTAGAACGGATGGTCTAATTGTGGCCCTTAATACAGGACCCACCTCCTTTCCCCGCCCTGAATTTAATCAATGTTTTCACAACAATAGATATGGCATAATAAGCATATAAACTCACAACATGAAAACTAACCAGATACACCCGTGCATCACCAGGTACAAATTAAATATTGTAGCATAACAATACTAACAAGGAAATATACTGCAACAACATAAGTAGATAAATGAACTTTTAAATAAATAAATAATTCATCCCAACCAACGACCAAGAATCCAACAATTCTCAGTTCATTATTAATCGAATTTTTTTAATTAAATTAAATACAAAAAAATAGGTTGTGCAACACATGCATTTAATTAAATTAAATGCCCGGGCATGAAAATTTAAATAATTAAATAATTCATCATAAACAATAACCGAATATCCAACAATTCAAGGTTCATAATTATTCTATAATAATTATTTAATTTAATCGCAACAAAAAATATGTTGCACAATACAAGCTGTTAAATGAATTAAAAACCCGGGCTAACCGAATTTATACCGACCACATCGTCACTCCCAAAGGGGTGTCCGACCACATTGAAACAAATTAAACAAATTAATTCACGATCAATAGGGCCGCCACAAGTAGGCGAAATAATTAATTAATGAATTTGGGTGAATTTGCACAAAGATGGTAGGCACCGACTAATGGCACAACCGTGCATTTTTATAAATCACAACGAAATAGATGGAATGCGAGTAGATGCAATATCGTATGGTTGTAGATGATCTTATGATCTGTGTTATTCTTTGAGATGGACTAAAATAGAAGAACACAAAATATTTTAGAAAAACCCCAAAATATGGTAAAATCCTTCCACGATAAACTGCGCGTTTGATACACAACAATAACCTACAATTCCACTTGTGCAATTTTATCCTTGCCCTGTGGTTTATTGCACTCCTGATAGTGATGAAAATATGTGACAGATGGAGGAGATGTAGTCGTATAAAGGAGGAGTACAAGGTGTGCCACCTAGGGAGAGAGGGAGGTGCGACCTGAGGGAGAGGAGGAGAAGAGCGTAAAAAAAGAAAGAAATAAAGGGAAAACAGAAATGAAAAATAAGAGAAAAATAAAAGAAAAGGAAAAAGGAAAATAAATGAAAAATAAAATAAAATAAAAAGTATGGTAAGGAAATTAAATAAAAAAGTAAATTTCCCATTTTAATTTCTTTTACAATTTTTCATAACCCCCTTCCTATTTTATTTATAATTTCTTTTTATCCCTTCACGATTTCATATGAATTTCTTTAAATCTTTACTTATCTCTTTTTAATCATTAATTAATTTTTTTAAATCCTGAACATCGTGCTAAAGAACGACATAACATTTTTCAAAAAACTTCGGTAGTTATTTAAATTAATTAAATAGCCTCCTTGGACCCACATCGAGGTGTGCTGACGCGAGCCTTGGATCGCTTTAAAGAAATAAGAAAACAGAAACATAAATGTAATGCACAATGATTTAATTCAGTACGTTAAAATAAGTACAATTTTTATTATTTAATATGACTCATCAACGACACCATAAATATTTTAAAACAACAACCATTAAAAAATTGATAACTGTTATTAAATTAATATTGATTGAGGATATTTATTTTGTTGAAATAATTTATAATATAACATTTATTACACTTCCCAATTATTATTAACACCATGACAAATTTTTTTTAATTTATGTAGTGTATTTTCATTTTTTGTATTCAACACAAATAATAATATTAAATTTAAAAACATTATTATTATTTCTAAATGCCAAAAAAATTATTTATAACCCAAATAAATTATTTTCAGGTGTGATATAACCAAACGTCCGACGATAGTAAAGGTTAATCCCTTCCTAGGGTAAACCCCACGTCTTCAACTATTGGTGGTCTCATATTTCTCATTTGACACACTGCTTTTTGAGAAAATAATTATTTATTATATAAAAAACGTAATAATTAATTAATTAAAAATAAATATTAAATTATCATGTGTGAGGGTTCCAAACACCTGATGCAAATCAAGTTTTTACCCTACCTAGGGGAAACCCGACGTTCTGGACCTAAAGGAGGTCTCATATTTCTGGTATGATGCACCTTTTGAGAGTTATTTCATTTTTATTAAAAGAAAAAAACATGTGTATCGATTAAATAAATTTCATATTTAGATTCTTTCTACACCGTAGTGTCGACTGTTGGAATAAAAAGCTTCTATGATCGGTTTTTATAACTAGCCTTCCTAGTTAACGGGAAAATTTTATTTCCGACATTTTTTCATCCGGTTCAAAACACAGAACGTTACACAATCCAGATACATCATGATTTATAAATATATGATCTATATTGTGAAGAAACCCATACCATATAGGTAGATCATGTTCCGACACACCTAATAATATATTGTTTTGACAACGATCTAATTTCAATTGATGCACGAATTCCTAATCTAAAAAAGAAAATTCTAGAAAAAAATTCGTTTGTTTTTAAATTAATATTCAATAGATAAAATCAGAATCCCCACCAAAATGATAAATGTTTATTGTATTTGAAAATATGGAAACAATTGATTCATAAAATATCTACAATGTCACCCACTTAGTTCTTCATAACTTGCACCCTTCCAATATAAATGATACTTATAACATTTTTTCATATCATGGGGAAAACAAAACATAATAATGGGTGATATAAAATGCTTAGTAAGGGTAATCAAAAAATATATCAGTGATCATTTAACCGTAACATGAGCATAATTGGTATGAGAACAAGTTATTAACTATTGAAAATCATACCTTGAATATCTTTGATCCCAAACACGATTCATGGAATAATTCTTGGTAGTTCAGAAGTCAAGAATCATAAAGGGATAAAAGAACATGAGACATAATACAATAACATTAGCAAAATACCATGTCATAAAAGAGTGTAATTAATTGTATCAAAATCATAATCAAAATTAAAAATTAGGTCAAGGATTCCCACAAAGAAATTAATAAACTATAAAGTTGTGGCTAACTACATGTATACCTACTACCAGAATGTGATAACCTTCAGTTCACGCAATTTTTTGTTTGGGATATCCTCTTGTGTACCCTATTTTTTGGCCATGGTATAATCTCATATGTACCCTCTTTTTTGTTCTTGGGATAACCTCTTATGTAACCATTGATATTATAGAATATTAATCATTACCCAATCCATTATAGAGATCTATAATTAATGTCTCACATTAAATGTATTTATAAATCCATTAAATTATACCCAACAAGATTATGAAATAATTTATTATAACCTAACCGATGGAAACAACCAATTTCATCGATATTTCATTGTTATTACTATAAAACATAGAAAGAAAGAATAACTAGTTTATCAATGGATCATATCCCTAGTAAATCCTATATAACATCAAAGGATTTTATCATATATAAAAATTCCTTTAATATTTCACAAGAATATTTCATTAGGAAAATGAACTTTTCATTTTTTTTAATCACATATTAAAAAAATTATGTAAAATGAAGGAAAAAAAATTTCTGTATAAATAAAATTTTAAAATAATAAAGGGTACCTCAAATAATTTCACGGTTATAACCGTGATAAATTTGGTTGATTTAATTTATGTAAAAAAATTACTTTCGCATTTTGAGTAACAATTCAAATGTAACTTATTCAGAAAATGAAAAGTACATTTATTTTAAATCATTTTTTAAAAAACTAAAACCTGATTATGAATGACTATAAATAATCATAGCTGAATTTTAAAATCATTATTTTATAATAATCTTATAATACATGGATATATAGAAAAATGGATTTTCAAATGATGATGGAAATTAATATTGTGTTCGTTAAAAAATATCTTTCAGAATCTTGAGTACTTCTAGTGTGAAAAATGAATGGAAAACATATGTTCTAATGAAATAACCAGTTAATAATAATATTGAGAGATACATCATGAATATAATTTCTAGAAACATAATAAAAAATAATCTTGATAACAAATTATATTGTATCATTTATCCCTTACATATATTTCAACTTGCTTCAAAATCATTTAAACCTCTTCTTCTCTGGTTGGCTTCCATAAAATCCTTTTTAAGGTCCATTGTAATGGTCTTTCAAGAGGAACAATTTCTATTATTATTGACTCAATAAGTTGGGAAGGGTTTGGTTGATCCATATGTCTCAAATTGTTTTAATGAAAATAGAAAATGGGAGTCCATTAATAAGGTAAATGACAAATATGGAATTATAAAAATTTATTGAACATACCAGGAAGGTTCATAAGAGAATTGTGCTGGGTCAAAAAATATATCTAGGAAAAATGATATATATATATATATATAAAATCGTGACCCAGTGAGGATAAGCTCAAAATATCATCATTAAATTAAATTTAGATAGGTTTTGGTTTCATTTTAAACAATATTTTTTGGTTAAACCCCGAGGATAACAAATTTTCATCTTAACTATGGAAATGAAATTTTTAATACTAAAGGGTTATAATTTTACCGATAAGATAACAATTGGGTCGTAAATTAAAAAGGGATGACATTTCCAACCATTTTTTGTAATTGTTCTCTTATTAGATTTTTATTTTATTTAAAAAATTATAAGAATTTGTTTATCATAAAATACTATTAATGGTCTTTTAAAGAAAATTGATTAAATTTGAATTTGAATACATCATGAGTGAAATTTAATTAAAGTGGGAAGCTTTCACACATCTCAAATAATTTTTATTAATCTATAAAATTCATCGTGCACTACAACTCACCAAAAAATATAATACCTAGTGTTTTATTTAAACAATGACAGGATTTTTCTTCTACTTGCCTAAGCACTCATTCATAGTTATGAAATTATTTATGGTATCTAATTCATCACAAAAAATAAAAAAATAATTTCCATGCTAAAATAAATTAATTCATCTTTCAAATTAACATTTTTATAAAAATACCCCCTTTCTATATTTATGTAAAAATTTAGAGATACTAAATTATATAGAGAGATATTGGAATTTTATTTATAAAAAATAAAATAAAGTCATTGTTAAGGGGGAAAAGGAACAAATGACATATATTATAATCTGAGGTGGTTGGGGTAAAATTACATACTTCTAAGGAAACAAATATTGCTTTTGGGTTGATTTTGAGAAATTATTTCATTGTTTTAAACCTTTTTTACCCATTTTACCCTTACCAACGTGAAAAACATTTACCGTAAATAAAATTCATAATGAAAAAAATCCTTAAAAGAAAATATTTACCAAATTTAAACCTCATGATTAAAAATATGGAATCCAATTCTTGGGATTAAATATCATGATATTTTAGAAATCATTTTTAATATTAATGCATAACATGCAAATAAAAATTGTTTTTAGACGAATGTGTTTTTTGAGCCTAAAAAATAAATTTTATCTAAATAAGTAATATTTATAACTCAAATGGTTATAATTTTATTAATATAAATAAAATGTATTATATATAAATTTAATACTAAATACAAACTAAAATGGGACTTTCAGATTACTTTATTTGATGAATTGAAATGATATTAGTTGAAAAATCTAGATTTTTACTATCCAATGAAAAATAAATCATTTTAGAAAAATCTATAAACTTTGTAGTTATATAATATTGATAGAATTATTTATAAATTGAAGATAATTCTTTGAAATCAATTTTCTAAAAGTAGAAAAAATTAATTATATTATTTTCTCTCAAAAGGAAAAAAACCATTATTAACAAAAAATGTATCTTCGAATAATATTAAAAATTTACTAAAAATTTATTAGTTATTTAAAAATATATTTGATTTATATGAAAATTTAATAAATATTTTATAAATATAGTTATTCTTATTCATACCACCAATTTAATTGTTTGGTTATAATGGTATACTATATTATAGTTTATTAAGAAACTAGGTTGCATATATCATAGGATACTGAAGAAATTAAACATATTTAAAAATATATATATAATAATAAAATTTTGGCCTGTTACATTATACTGAAATAAAATGAACTAGACACTCAAAATCCATTCACACTGATAAAAAAAGGGGTATGTCTCAGTTTCAGCACAACCTCAGGTTCCCAATTTGTTTCTTTGAATTTATTATTCCTCTTGAGAACATTATCCATGTGTGTAATCTTGTTCCCTAGAATATTATACATGTATTATAATATTTCTACTATTAATTATTCATAGGTAATATAATTCTCTAGAAGTATAATATTTGATTTTACTTCATGTGATGGATCAGTTATTTACTTCCTTGTGAGAGAAACATGGACCATATCATTAAATTGGGTGTGATTCAGTGGATGAATCAAGTGATATGTTACCATCCCCACTCAATTAATAAAATGAAGGGGAAAATATACCTAGCGATCACTGTTTATTTTTAAGTCTGATAACATTATTCCATGATGAAATTCATAGGAAATAATTTTCACTGAATTTAAATTTTAGATTTCACTAATTATTGTAAGCACAAAATTTCTATCAACTCTGACCTATATTGATATTTTGTTGAATGGATCTGAATTTTCTATTCCATTTCCTCAACTATGCTAAGTACCAATAATTTTTTTTTGTATCATCATCCTAGAACATCGGAGTTCTAAACATATTTCCATAGAGGGATTCATAAGGATCCATTAAAACTATTGAGTGAAATAGATTGTTGTAAGTTAACTCAATAAGAAGAATTTATTGAACACTACCAACATTGAAATACATAAAAAAATCTCATAATATCCTCTAGAGTTTAAATTGTTCTCTTAGATTGACCATATATCTATGGATGATAAGTACTCATTTCTTTATCTAGATCTTTCAAAACACTTTTCCAGAATATCATGGTACGCCTCAAATTCCAATCAAATATAATAGAATATGGAACACCATAAAACAGTACATAATATTGCATGTATATTATATAATTTTGATCTAGAGGGAAATATTTTCTAATAGAAATTGATTGTATTGACCTTTTATGATGATTATCTAAAACTCAAATAGTTTAATGGAATTTAGGAAATTTGGGGATTTTGACAATAAAATATATGGTTTGGTTATCCCATATCTATTCTGGTATAGATAATGGTTCTAACATCCATATGTACTTATATATCTTTGAATCAAATTTTTGAAATACTAATCAACAAGGTACAAGATCTGTAAAATCTATTTTCCCATTATCCCACCAAAAATACTCTCAAATCTCTATACATCTTCATACATAAAATATGAATAAATTCTGATGAACTTTGAGCTTAATCCAAATGATGCTCTAAATATTCAATGGATGGAACAGATACATGGTTCCAAAACCATTTCATTCCACTACAATTAATGTTTTACTCAAGAAAAGTTTGGTCCCTTTTTGTAGTTCCACATATTCTATATGTTCCTATTTAATGCTGACATGACTGGATTATTGAACTCTCATTAGGGAAATAAAAGATTTATCCCCTTCCATCAATATTTATAAATTTATCCTTTGAAAATATATAAATATTGGATCTTTTATTATCCTCGCCATATATTTGCTATCATGAACCTTTTTAATCAAAACATCAACCACATTTCTTACAATACTAACATGGTAATGTATTCAAAAATCATAATCTTTAATAAACTCCAACAAATTTATCTTGCACATATTTAGATAATTTTGAGTAAATATATACTTCAATATTTAATGATTACTATATATATCACACCTATCTCCGTAAATATAATTAATCCATATCATTAATGTTTTAATTGTTTAATATTACTCCAAATAATGAGTTGGTAAGTTTATCTCCAGAACCTTTATTTGGAATGATATAGCCTCCTATGTTTTTGGACCAAATGAAATTCCAAGGGAATTTGAATTTTTTTATTAGGTGGATATTCTAATATTTAAAATTGAGATTCGTATTGGAATTGTAAGAGTTAGAAAACTTAAAGATGTTTTTCTAGATTTGATTCAAGAATAGTGGGGTCCCTTGGGTGTTCCATTTTGTTTTGGAATTGTAAGACCCCAAAATCATCATAATTAGAGGGGAACTATCAGCGGTGCATCTTTTTTCAGAAACTGTGTGGGCCCTAGAGAGAACTGTGTGGCTAGATCTAGAGGAGTTGGATGTGTTGAACTATTTGGACAATCCATGATAGAGGATCCACATACCTATGACACCAAATATTGGTTTTTTGATAGTGTGTTTTAGGACGTATATCTCATAGTTAGGGAAACTATTTGCATCAATTGTGTGGGGTTTCCCTTGGGTAATGACTTAATGAATGGTCGACACACATTTGGCCAACTGTGTATCCAGACCAGGATCCCATATATTTTGGGTTAATTTATTGATGTACCCTTAATGAACCTTAGATTTAAACCCTCTCTCACTCTCTTCTTTCTTCTCCTCCATGAACCACAACACTCCCACTCGAGCTCCTCCCCCCACATTTTAGGCGTGTAGGTATATCAATCACTAGTTGTATACATAATTCTCTATATGAGGAATCCAAAATTTCGAGGTATTCTCTAAACTCCTCATCCTTCTATTCATTTTTATTCACTATTAAATGCATATATTTTGGTATTACATAATTCTCCCTACTTTTAAGAAGTTTTTATATTTCTTCATTTTATCTCAAACTAGACAAAATTAAGCCTCTATTTTTGATGTGTTGGAAATACTTGTAATAAGGAAGACTTTATAGCTTCATTCCCAATGATTCATTTCATTTTATAGGGTGAGACATTGTTCTGTTTATCAAACTCTTCCATTCATGCCTCCTACGTTTCCAATAAATTAAATTGAACTCATTACCATGTTTATTATGACCTTAGTATGCAGTGAATCAAACCTTGGTTGATTGCATTGTCTTTATACACCTTGATGGTGGATTTTTCACATTTTAGGCCTAATTCCTAGTTACTTAACATGGTTGAACTCCCTTATGGGTGATTTTCACTTGTAATAAATATTTTCAGTAAAATACTAAAGCAAGAAAAATGGTTGTCTATAATTTAATTCCTCGAGATTAATGCCTTATGAAATATGTTTACTTTCTTTTAAATTATTCTTAGGCCTTTATGTTTCATGTCCCACTGTAAAATACGTATTCCTCATATAATGAGGTGAATGCTTGGTTCCTTCAACCTCACGCCTTATGAATTATATTACATTGCATATGTATTGGGTTGCATTACATACACATTATGATGTATGCCTTAGTGGTGGTTTATTTATACTCATGAGTGAAACTAGTTACCTAGGAGAGAAACCATGTATGGGCTTGTAGGAAGGATGGCCACACCATGCCTCAGTTAGAACAAGGTTTCCTATGTGAGATACTTGGTATGGACTAAGAGTTTACTATATTGTGGGTGATATGTGGGATGATATTACGGGTCGCCTCAGAAAGACTCAGTGGTATTGGTTATATCAAGTGAACTTGTAGAAACCTAGGGTATTCCATTACAGATCACTTCATATGGTCACATGTATCCATTATTGTATTATAAGTATGCATGGTATGGTTTACTTTTGGTTCCTTATCATTACTATTGATATGATTACAAAGTGGAATCATAATAATTACATGATTCCCGAGGAGTGTGACCACTAATCCAAAATTCAAGCCTGGGTTCACCCCAATTTTTTTCATTATATACATGTCCTTTTACCTTACCGTATTACTTTAAAAGGTTACCTTGTCTCAAACATCCAGCTTTGGCTGAAGCAAGAAGAATCGATCGAGTATCCATTTTGGAACCAGGAGAAAAGTGTTATTTATTAATTTGTTTATCTTCTTATATTCATCTATTTTTCATATGGTTCATTTAAATGTGCCCAAAATGGATTGATCTAGACACCAATGGCTGTGGACTATTGGGATTATATCTCAAACTATACTTAGGCCACCATTGCACTGGGGAACCTAAGCAGTTCTATATGTTTGGTGGTCATTGGATTTATTTCTTATGTTGTGATGTGTACTTGGGATCTTAGTAGCATAAGACTGCGCTATAACTCAGGATTCTCATGGAATTAGACACTGTGAATTTTATCTCTGTCTTTATAGTTTGGAACTAATTTTTTTTCTTAGCATCATATAGACACACATGCATTAATTTATGTTTTGGTGTTGGAATGTTATTTTTAGAGTCATTATATTCATCTCCCGTGGATTTTTATTTCATTTACTACTCCTTATGTTATAGTTTATTGATTTTATCTTGATAATACTATTATGATACTCTGATCATTAAGGTATTGTGTCACCACCATACCATTATTAGTCCATCACTACTAGTTGGAAGCCTTTGGTGTATGGGGAGGTATGCTTGAGGCAATGTGGTGACCAGTTTGGCTACTTGTTTTGTAGTCAGTCAGGCTGGTACGTTTTAAACTGCAATCAGAGCATATTTTACTTCGTCTTACTATTTTGGGATGGTAGACAGGAGACTAGGAATGTGTCCCACTTGGTAAAGAGTCGTGTCTATGATTGATCAACCCATGTATGCGAAAAATTCCAACTGTCCAATGATGGGATTTATTTTCATGTTTTTTATTGTTATAGTTGGTTATGATTTCACCTGATTGAATAGAGTAAATTATTTGAATTACTAATTTATTATATTATAATATTTATCCTTGTCTTGGTATGGCATGTAGCATTACATGCATCATAAAAGGAACATATGAATTCACATTCAATAAAAATTCCATTCCGCGTAGATTGCATTGTTAGGCTGTTAGAAACATTTTATGTTCCTTGGGTGTTATTTTCTTACTTGATATGTATCATTCGTGATGTTTTAGTAATATTATTAGCTTTCAACTTCATGGTTATTGCATTAAATGATTCGGTATGACCGAATGATGTTTTTAATTAATATTATTTCATTGAGTTTGATGTTATGCTTCCATAATTTTAGTGTTATGATGGGCATGTTTTTGTGCTTCGCTGGTTATATAGTATCATTCCATGGTAAATTGTTTTTTTCACTAATTCCATTACATTTTAATCCATATATATTGGTTTGGTTTATCATTCTTAGTAAAATGTTAAAGTGAGAAATTAATTTTGATGGAAACATATAAAAAATCATTTATGACTTGTTTAATCCATGAACCATTGTTTCTATGGGATAAAGAATTTTTATAATTGCAGGTAAATGGAACCTAGTGTTGGAATTTGTAAAGTGTATGGGTACCTTATGAGTTGGAATAGGGTGTCCCAAATAATCTAACCACATTATATTCACCATATAAATATAAAATCTATTGCATAAATGATATGTCTACTAAATTTTCTTTTATCTACGATAAAATGGTTGTAGTTAGATGGGAACTACCCGCAACATGTAAATTGTACGGGCGCTTTATAATTTGATAGGTTGTATCCCATAAAAATAAATATTATGTGATAATCCTTTTACATTGAACTATTGTGAACATGAGTGTCGCAATTTTCTGACATTAAGTGAAAAGGATACCTTATTGAGTCTTATACCTCTATTTCATGGGTATAATGACTTGTGTGGCTATGTTTCAAATACACAACTAGGCCCATGTAGTTCAGTTGGGTCTTGTGATTATGAGATAAACGCTTTAAGGGTGTTTTAAAACTAAATACATAAATTTTATTACGCTTCTATTTTTTGGACATTGTATGGCTCCAAGGGACCCTCATAGGTCACTTTTTGTTTTGTATGACTTGGTGATTAGACCCATCGTGGAACACATATTCTATGTGTTGAGAGACTTTTAAAGTTCTTGTATCCGTCTAAATGGTTTTTCATGTAAACAAATAGTCATGTTATTTTTTAACTGTTTCACTATAATTAATAGAATATCTTTTATTGGATTTTGAGTTTTAAATTGTGTGAGGCCTTTTAAATAAGTGAATAGTGTTTTAAATGAGGTTCTGTGATAAAATGGATTAATAATAACAGGATGGAAACAAATAATAATGACTAAAAGGGAATTTTAATACAACTACCATGTGTTTCATTGCTTCCTTAACCAGATAATTTTTCATACAACAAGTATTTGTTTTTCTTTTAGACTAATCCTTGAAATGATTAATGAATTAATTTTTTTTGGTTTAATGATTTAAATTGAACCATACGTGGAATTCAGGGTCTGGCCCTCATGTAAGGTTAGTTCGTTGTTCGCTGATCTACCCTTAGAGAGGTAGTTTTAATGTTTTCTATAGGACCCTTCTCTTATATCTCAAATCCAAAAGATTGGCTCGTAATCATAGTAACTTTTTGGGCATGACCATATTTCTGTTAAATGCTTTCCATTTATAAGGGGGCCATCCCGAGGTAGTTTGTTCCCTCAGAACATAAAACCATCCAAATTCTTGTGACCCATTTTTTATGTGTGGTTTTGTTCAGGTTCCATTGTCCAATGTAGGATTCTTAGTTTCCAAAATGACCACCTTTTCATGGGTGTTTGTGTGTTGGTTGAACATTACTATGAGTTGGATAATTACAATATTCTCAGTTCTATGGGGTTGTGCATTTCATGTTTATGGTTGGCCGCATAGTATATCATGTGATACTCCCATTTTTCCTTTTCAGAATTGGATGACTTGGGAGGTTTTCAACTTGTTCTACTGTCACACAGTTTCATGTGACTATGGGTTATTTCTTTCGTAACCCATCATATATTCAAATGTATATGGTTTTATTCCTATTGATAGTATTCAGGGTGTTTCATTCTATAGTTGAACCACTGGGTTGTATGTGTTGATACACGCGGTATGCATTTGGGGATAGAATAGTGTGAAGAACTGTAATGTTTTGGTAGTACCCATTTATTCCATGACCTATGTTGCTCTATTCATAGGTTTCCTTCAGTGTAGGGTTACCTAGATATGAGATAATGAGTTATCCTAGTGCTCAATTGACATCCTATTTAGGATTGGGTGTTGACACACTGATCAGTTCAGTTTGGAATTTATTCTTGATGTATCATTTATTTGAAAAAATGTGTATATCTTGGGTGCAGTTCAACCTTTACACTCAGGGTGAATTCAACCTCACATGATTATAATTGAATATTCTATCTTCATTTTTATTTTAATGCTTACTAAAGTGTGATTGAGATTCCTTTTTTCATTAATGGCGTCCATGAAACTCTTAAGGTGTGATGTGTCATGTCGAAAATGATAAACATATCATTACGGATATAACTAGAAACCAAGGACCATCAGTAAATGGTCTACCTTGTTTGAAATTATCTTTTGGATAGAATATTTTGTTGTAAGTTAGTAATTTTGTGATAGAACAATGATGTCATTGTTGGCAGTGGACACATCATTGAAAACACCATCTCTCAGTGATGGACTCCAATATTTCTGCTTGATAGACCAAGAGATACCTTATGTTGTAAAGTAATTATAGTCATTAAATGGAAATGTATCAATAGGGGATGATGATATTCCTTAAAACAAATTTCATTGAGTGATTCTTTGACTATTCCCATTTTTGTTTGGAATGGTTGGTTTGATATCATATGAAGAAATTATTTCTCTTAGTGGAACGATTGTCTCGTGTTCATTTTGGAGATCGTTTAAATACTTTTTGTGTACTCTTAGATTATAAATTATCACAATCCCTATCTTGGTATTCTATGAGAGAATTATTATTATGCCACACAAGAGTTTAAAAAGATTCTAGACGTTTTTTGGGTGGTTTCTACCAGGCAACACACTAGAAGATGCAGTTTTCATTAGAAGCATAGTTAGTCCTCAGTGATACCTTGGTTCCCATGTAGAAACGCCATGGATAGGCTCGTGGACACCAGGAATTCCTTCATGACTTGATTTCCATGAGGATTCCAATTTGTGGTCATTATTCATTCTTTATGTGTGCATTTTTGTCTTCATACCGTAGTCTCCCTTGTAAATGTCATTTAATGTTTTCCTTGGATGAGATCCTTGAAAACCTGGTTTTGATCCCTAGGATTCCACAAAAGATATTCCTGAAATTAATTGATGTTTAAAATGTTGGTGATCCTAGTGTTTTGGACCAGGTGTCCACCAATGTTCCTCTAGAGACACATCATCATTTAGTGGGCGTTTGTCTATTGATGTCACTAGTAGCCAGTTATAGGATTCAGTGGTTATGCTCCCTGAAAATCTTGATTTAATTATTTTTAAATGATTTGGGTGTAGATTTTGAAGTACATCGCCCATACAGAACTATAATTTCAAGAATGTTCATCCAGTAGTGTATTAACCTATCTTCCCATGGTTTCATTAAATAGGTTCAGCTTAGAATCAACCTTTAGATTGAACCATGTTATGTTTCGTGAGCATGGTGTGAATGTTATGGGCATGTTCGGAAAGATAATTTTAATAGTGGGGATACTATTATATGAAATTTAACCTTAAATTATAGAACCTATGGTGGAAGAACCCTAGTATGGGTGTTAAATATTCGATGTGTAGATCATGTATCTAGTTTGATAGGATCGGGTATGCTACATCACAATAATTCAGTTCGGAGAAGAGAGTGTTGTCTAGAGTTTCTTTGGCTTATGTTACATATGTAATGGTGATACTCGAAGGTGTATTGGGAATTTGGAAAGTAAACATGGCTATGTAAACATGAATTCATGAACCCAGTTGGTTGATTGATATTCTATTCATTTACCAAAGGCTTCTCTGGGATGATAACATTTTATGTTAAGAGATTATAGCACCCTATGTCTTTGGACTGGATGAAATTCCATTGGAATTTAATTTTTATTGTGTGGATGGTGCTTTTGTATACTGATCTTTCGAATGAAATTTCGAGAGTTGTAAAACATCAATGTGTAGTTTTTAGATATGGTTCAAATCAAGATATTTCACTCTATTGTTTCATTAGGTTTCAGGTGTATTGCACCCGAAAAACCACATAATTATAGGGGAACAGTTAGGGGTTCATGGTTTTATTAAAACCATGTGGTCCCAAAGGAAAACCCTATGGCCTGATATTGAGGAGGAAAAAATTTTGCAAGAAAATGTGAACAACTGAAGGTTTTTTATAGTGGTTTTTATCATGGTTTTCGCATGGATAGGAAAATTTTGCACCTCAACTATGTGGGGTTCCCCATGGGTAGTTACCTGGATCACAGTTGGGATAGTGTTTGGACAACTATGTGGCCAAACCATCTTTACTTTTATTTGGGTTGAATTAACAGATGAACCCCTAATAAACCTAAATGTGTAACTCTCTCTTAATCTATCTTTTCATCTCCTCTATACACAGAAACCCCGCTACTTTAGGTCATCGCCCCCAATATATGAATTGAGTTTTCTCCCTCAGCAGTTGTCCAAATCCTTTTCCATAAAAAACATTATAAAGCTTGAGGTGAGATCTACACACCCTATCCTTCCACTATTTGTTGATTCCATCCTCCATTTCTCTATTTTGGTGTCCCCAAATTAACTCTATAATCTAGGTGTTCATCATTTTCGTCATTTTTTCATTAATCAAGTCAAATAAACCCTTGATTTTAGAAATGTAGGACATCCTTTGAATAAGTTAGATGGTACAACTTCTTTCTGGAACTTGCATTTCATTTTATATGGTGCACCATTTTTTCACATCTGAGACTCTTCCAATGATGCCTCTCTTTTATCAAATAATTTAATCTATCTCATTACTATTTCATTGAAAACCCTAGATTGTAATGAATCATCCCTAGGTTGGTCTCATTAGCTTTAGTCACCTTGTGGGAGGGTTTCTTTCCTTTTTAGGCCTAATTCCCAATTAATTATCCAAGATGAACACCCTTTGGGTGAGTTTCACTTGTAATAAATGTGTTAAATAAAATATTGAATAAAGATAAATGGTTTTTCATTAGTTAATCCACTGAGGTTGATGTATCATGATTAATATTTAATTTCATGTACTTTATTCCTTGGAACATATGTTTCATGTCCCAAAACATAGTAATTATTCCTCATATTTTGGGTTTTTTTCTTAGTGGAGCGTGACTCATGCCTTATGCTTTATATTTGTAACGACTCGACCATTTATGAATAAACTTCCAATTATTTTAGTATCTTATGGATATTAAAACACATTAAATTGTTTTTTTATTATATAAAATTAATCTGAAATGAACATTAAGTATCATTACCACTAATGATATATCTATTGAACTATGATTGCAAAACTAATATAAATATAAGGTTTTAACAATTCCATTTGACACAGAAAAAGATGATAATGGCCTCATCCAGTACCCTCGGGCCGTTAAAAACAATTTTTTTGGAGATCATAATGGAGGTAGAATCTATGGGCTTCTCTCATGACCAAGACTAAGCTGAGCTTCAACAGGTTTATCATGAACAAAGAGCCTATGGTATAATTTCAAGTTAAAAGAGAATACCATTGGGTGATGTTGTTTGAGCTACCCCAACATTCTGTCACAATTACACACTTTATCCTTATGTATCATGTGGGTGTTATAATGGGTTATGTAACAATTAATTAATTAATTAATGTTTATTACCTTTTTATAAATAAAATCGGTATTCCAAAAATTCATTTATGGGAGTTTTCATTCTTAAAAAATGATGAAATTGATAAATTTATTTTTTAGGTAAAAATGGTACTTTAAAAAAATATATCCATTAATATGTTATATTATGTTTTTATTAATAATATTTCAAAAAAAATATTCTAATAAATTATGATTATATCAGTTCTTTATCAATAAATGATTAGGTAATTAGTTTTATAAGAGTAATGTTTCTATCTAATAAAACAAAAAGTATATTTTTAATGAATTTCATTTAAGGAATTAATTATATTTTGAAATAATAAATGTTTTAATAAAATATTATTATCAAAATATTTTTATTAATAATAATAGTGTATATAAATTTTATGAAATCAAATGTAATTTTTTATAAAGGTTTAAAATCCGTTTTTGTCAAAACACAACAATTATCAATAAATGTATGTTCTCATTTTAATACTAAAAATAAAATATTTATAAAATCATTTTTATAAAATGAAAAATATTTTTGGAATCAGGATTTTGAAACTATCCAATGGTGTTTTTTAATAATTTTTTGGGAAAGTTGAATTTATGGGTAAAGAATAAATAATACATAAGTATATATTGTGTTTTACAACATCATAATGACACAATAATGATGTAATAAACAACAAAAAAGGGATATTAGACCAAATATATGTTTTTAAATTTAAAATAATGTTACTTTATATTTCTTTGAGTTATTTTATAATGCCTTAGTGAATCTTCAATATTGTATAACATATTTTATGATTTTAATTTCAGTTATTTAATAATGTGACTCATCTCCACATAAGCAAGGAAAATATTTTAATATATTCAGAACATGGACATATAAAATATTATTTTACACTCCAAATTGTCAAAAAAATGGAAAAAAATTATTGGAATGTTTGTAGTTTTGAATATTTAATTATATAGATTACAAAACCTATGTTTGTGAAATATTAGAGAATTCCCCTCTAGTATCTTATATAAAGCCAGAAGATATCCCAATTTTCTTCACTAATAATCAATAGATCACAGCCATACTCTTTTCTCCCCTCCCTATATTCCTCCTTAGGTGCCCCATTCTCTCAAGAAGCTCCTCTTCAAGCTTTTGAAGTCACACACTCAAGTAAGGGTTTCCTCCCTTTCTCATTTTTATCCATGTTTACTTATTTTGTTCATCCTTTTATTTTAAATTAAAAATTATGGGTATGTTTTATTACCTTTCCCATACTTCCCTTATTATTATTTAATGATTATATACCCCTTTCACTCTCATTCATCCCACTCATGTATACCTGTTACCATGTTTAAATTTCATAAGAGTCATTTCATTCATCCTCTATCTTCAAGTTTCTTTATTATGTTACTCCATATTTTTACAAATTATTTATGTTGGAACATGTATTTATATGACCCCATTATTTCCATTTAATGTATATATTATTAGAGACCCTTTCTCTCTCGTCAAATATTTTTATGAATTTTTATGCCACGTCGTTATGCTGCTAAAATTGCATTGTTATTTTTCATACCCAAATCGTCGTGTAGTGAATATAATACCCCTTTTCTATAAAGGGTATCCACCTTTATTAACATATACATTTTTATCTAGGAAATACTTGTATTTGTTCGATAATCCTTGGTCATGGAATGGTTTATTATGCAGATTTAATACATTTTTTATGATCTACGTGGCACACTAAATCATGATATTGAAGGGAATGTGATGGATGCACACGTAATTATATAGCACTCCAATGCATTGGGTAATGTTTAGTATCACGTTACGTCCTGTTGGGACATGGGTTTCACTGATTCCTTTTTGGATATTTTTCCATAATTTTGGGATAGGGGTGTACCTGATTCCATTATTTTTTTGATGTAGTTTTTTAAGTTGTTGCCATATTTCCATGTTAGGATAATCATGATATATCATGCCTTTATGTTAATGTTTCTTTCATGATCCATTGATATTTATATTTACTATCATGTATTTTATTCTTCATTTTATTACTTTTTTACTCCCTTACTGGTATTTATAGATCACCATATTCCTATGTATGTCCTTAGGTTATCCCATGCAATACTTAGTACGAAGGAATGTTGTGGTCATTAAAAGAAGTATTCAACAATGATGTTGTATTTTATGTAGTAAGTTGTAATGTAATGTTCCTAATCCCAAAATAAAAAATTCTTCATTGTCATCTGGGTTGTATTAAGTGCAACTTTATGTAAGAAATCATGTTTAAGTTTGTAATAAATAAAAGGCTTGTTGTAGTTAGTATCAAAGGATATGTTTAGTTATTTTTGGGATTAAGATTAAAAAACCCTAGAGAAATACTTAGAGATAAGACTCAGTATAATAAAAGAATCTATAAAATTTTGTGAGTATGGAGTAAATGGTTTACCATGAAAATACATCCCGGTCTAGATTTGAACAAGAAGAGGTGGGTCTGGCACAGATGTGTCTATGGGTAAAACCCAAAAACACTGCTTTGAGATAGACTTGAATGGGAACTGGTGCATGGCAATGGGACTTATTTCACTCTTTTTTCAACACTCTCAGGGAATATTCTTCATAAACTTCCTATTATTAGAAATAACAATTATTAAGGGAACAAAAAATCCCATAAGAATATATGTGAGGAAATAGATCGTGGATATCTTAGATTGAGGCCTATAAATTCATATGTTACAGAAATAATTGTAATTTTTATTTTGTCAATTTTTATCATTCAATTCCCCTTTTGTGTTTAAAAGTTTAAAATAATTACCCCGATTTTCCTTTTATTTTATAAAATTTCTAGTAATAGGATTACTGAGCTAAAAACCAATGTGAAGATAAATGTGATGACTGTTCTAAAGAGATACATGATCTGATGAGAGACAAAATAGCTAACATTGTCATGTTACTCTCCCAATTAACATAGGTTTTGAATAGAAAAATGGGTCAAGAGGAACTTCCAACAGTCCCCCTTGCCCATGAAAGATGAAGTCACAATCAAGCGTTTCAAGAGAAAAAGACCTCCTAATTTCAATGGATCATCTGATCCGTCAATCACCAAACAGTGGATCAACTCTATTGGGAAGATCTTCTCAATCTTTCAACGTCATAAACAAGAGAAGGTTCTTCTGGATGCATATCATTTGTAGGGTGGATCTGATCAATGGTGGACATTGATCATAAATACAAAGCCTGAGGAAGAGATCTAGGTGATGGGATGGAAGGATTTCTTGAAATGGTTTTTAGGTAAATATTTTCCCTGCACCCTCCATATTAATATGAGAAGAGCATTCCTTGAACTCAAGAAATATGATGACAAATCCATTGGGGTGTATGAGGTAAACATTACAATACTTTCATGATACCCCTCTGGTTTTGTCGTTACCCTTGAATGATTGGTTGACCACTTTTTTGGGGGGTAAAACCTATCCTACAGAAATCCCTTTCAATCCACAACTTTGATAGTTATGTGAAGATTTACCAATGTTCCCTCAATGAAGATATAGAGATTGGTAAATATTAAGGGTATAATGGGGATATAATGTAGCTATTGGATTTTAATTTTGGTTGTTGGGGGATAAATTCAACAATTATATGAAATTCTAGAAGCCCACTCACCAAAGGTGCATAAATAACCACCATGGAAATTGTGTGAAGGGGATGAGGAAATTCTTTAGGTATGGGAAAGAAGGACACCAAGAATGTTATTGTTGTCATGAAAGCCCCACAACTACGATAGAGGAATGGAATGCTCTGTTTGATCCTTGAATCATCTTTCATTGCGACAAATGCAATGAACTAGGTCACTCTGCGAGCCAGTTCCCTAATACAATGGTTTTCAGAGGCAACCAAAAACCTCCAAGGTAGGAAGGGTGATATTTTTACATCACAACCACCGAATCGAATCCTGAAATCTATATAGAGATGTTTGTGAAAATAGAGAACTACTTTATTATTGTATCCCATGAATATAACTCCTTATTTGTCACAATTTGTGGATTGAACATCTTGGTGAATCTCATTGTACTTCCCTTGGTGAAACTTGATGCAATACATGGCATGAATTTTATTTCCCAATACAGATCAAACATAAATAGTCATGGGAGGGAAATCACTCTCCCTATGGTTAATTGACGACCTATTATATACATGTGCAAGAAGTGTGATGAATCATATTTAGAACCATCATCTCAAGAATTAATATTACATCTCTATGAGAACACATATCATTCTAGAATTATTGTGTCTATGAAAGGAACTATAATCGAAGACATGCATATTTTGAGGTAATTTGTTGATGTGTTTCCTGAGGAATTTCATGCTCTTCTACCTAGAAGAGATGTTGAATTCACGATTTCTCTTATACATGGGGTGTTTCCAATATCCAAGACTCCATATAGAATGGCTATTTTGGGGATTAAGGAGATAAATAAAAAAATAGAGGAGAATCTGGATAGAAGATTTATATGCCCATGTTGTTTACTATGGAGTTCACCAATCCTCTTCTTAAAGATGAATTATCGGTTAAAGTGACTTTCAATTGATTATTGTGAGCTCAAAAAAATCACGATAAATAATATGTATTCTTTTCCATGAATTGATGACTTTTTTGATCAGAAATGTGGAGCACAATACATCTACAAGGTTGATTTTCAGTTAAGATATTACTAGTTAAAGGTGAAGAAGGAGGATAGACCCAATAATACATTTTATACAAGCTATGGGAACTATGAATTCATAGTAATGCCTTTCAGACACACTAATGATCCATAAATCTTCGCGGACTTCATGAATAGAGTCCTCAAAGATTACCTCGACAAATTTTTTGAAGTCATTATAGATGATATTCTAATATACTACAAATCTAAGGAGCATGAGGAGAATCTAAGAATTGTACTAGAGATCTTGTGAAATGATAGTTTCTATGAAAATGACAGAATGTGTGAGTTCTAGTTGAAGGAATTATCATCTTTTTGGGAATATCATCATAAGAAATGTGATATCTATGGATACATCCAAAACAAGATCAATTGAGGGATGGTTGAGGCTGACATCTAAGACTGATATTTGAAGCTTCCTGCTATTAGCTATTGACTGTTTCTAATTTCTTAGAAATTTCTCATGATTGTCAAACCCTCTTACCAAGATTACTCAGAGGGGAGTCATGTTTTCCTGGAATGATAAATCTAAATAAAGATTCAAGGAGTTTAAGAAGAGGCATATCACTGCCCAAGTTCTCACACTACCAAATAATGGGGGATTTTTGTAATATTCAGTTATTCTTTGAAGAAATTCATGGGTAGTGTGTTGGTGCAGAATGATAATTTCATAACCTATGAATCAATGAAATTTAATATTCCAAATAAAAACTATCACATGCATGATCTGGAGTTGGAATCTGTGACCTTTGTGTTGACATTATGGTAAAATTATCTCTTTGAAGATAAGTGTGAATAATATATAGATCACAAATGTCTAAAATATATATTCAGAAAAAAATATATATGAACATGCACCAATGAAGATGGTTAGAGCACATTAAGGATTGTGACTACTCAATCCATTAGCACCTTGGGAGAGAGAACAAGGTGGAAGATTCTCTATTTAGAAAAAACCTAGTGATTATATCATTGATGATAATTTAAAGGATCCAATCTTCTTACATTTAATGAAGATGGGCCTGGGAATCCTAGTGAAAGGAACATCATCAATCCCTTTATAAGTGTTTTCTCAATAGTCACTTTTGGAAGGTTTAAAAGATGAAAAAAATTATGGTGTGGTAATTCAGAAGAAAGTGGAAACTATCATAAAAGATAAATCCTTAGAGATAAATGTTAATAGAAAATAAATTGTGAGATTTTCATCAAGACTACGTCTTCCTTAAAATATGGAGTTAAATAATGAACTTTTGAATGATGCATATGGTTCAAATTTATCTATTCACCCAGGAAACACCAATATGTATTGGGATCTTTGAGACAATTATTGGAGGGAAAACACGAATAAGGAGATACCTAAATATACATCAATGTGTTGGGTATGTCAGCAAGTGAATTATAAGAGGAAGAAGTATAAGGGGATGGTGAAACCATTACCCATATCAGCATGGAAATGGGAAAACATCACCAATGACTTTATCACCAGGCTTCTGAAGACATCCAAAGGAAACAATACAATCGTGGTTTTTTTAGATTGTCTTACAAATACATCACACTTAATTTTAATTAGAGAGGATATCTCTTTGGATCAATAGGCATGGGTATACATTAGAGAAGTGGTAAGGCTATGTGGTGTACCACTATCGATTGTATCCAATCTTGATCCAAGATTCACCTCAACGTTTTAAAAGATTCTCCATCATGCTCTGAATACTTAGCGGAACATTATTATGGATTATTATCCTCAAAATAATGGCCAATCTTATAGGATTATCCAAATACATGAGAACATGTTGAGATCATGTTCAATAGACCTCAAAGTAGGATGATATCAACATCTTCCTCTAGTTGATTTCTCTTATAATAACAGTTTCCATTCAAGCATCCAAATGGCTCCTTATGAAGCCCTTTATGGGATGAGATACAGAACACCGGTATGTTTTTATAAATTTGGGTAGAAAAACATATTGGTTATGAAATATTCAATGAAATTATGGAGAAGGGTTAGACCATCCAACATCACATTAAAGATCCTCAGATTGGACAAAAGTGATATGTTATCAATCATCAATGAAAACTAAAGTTTGTTTTGGGGACATGGTATTCCTTTTCATATCACTAGTTAAGAGAGTTATGATATTTGGGAAGAAATAAAAGCTTATTCAAAGGTATATCATCCCTTTTTACATCCATGCTCACATCAGAGTAGTGGCCTATTGACTAGCACTCCCAGCAAACAAGTCTCATTTACATGATGTGTTTCATGTATCAATCTTAAGGAAGTGCATACTAGAACCATCACATGTACTCAATCTAGAGGTTGTACTATTGGAGAAAGACATCTGCAATGAAGAGAATCTAGTGAAGATATTAGATCATAGTTAAATTGTTCTATGAAATAAGACAATTCCCCTCGTCAAAGTGTTGTGGAGAAACCAAAAGATTCAAGAACCAACATGGGAATCATAGGAAGTGATGTGGCATTGATACAGTCATATATTTTTGTGAGGGGAAAAGAAATTTTGAGAGTGAAATTTATTTAAGGGGGAAGGTTCTAATGACTCAAATAGTTATGTATAAAATTCCCATTATTTCAATTTCCTAAGGATATAGAAAACACATGAAATCCCATAGTTATATTATATCCAATTTATTTTAAATTATTTTTAGTTATAATTACCATTGATTATATAACTAATGAATAGTGATCACACAAATAATATAAATTTTGGGTTTTAACAAATCCTTTTGACATAGGAAAAGGAGATAATGGCCTTATCCAGTAGACATGGGCAGTACAAAGATCATTTTCCAGAGCATGAAAACAGTTATCATCCCTAGGAATCGCTATTGACCAAGCCTAAGCTGAGCTTCAACATGTTAATATTGAATGGAATCACCTATGGGAGAAGTTAAAGTTAATAGATATTACCACCAAGGTGATTTTGTACGAGCTGCCCCAAGAGTCTTTTACCATTTCACACCTTACCTGTTGGTCTTATGCGGGTGTTATAAGTTGTTATACAATAAGGTATTAGTAACTTATTGTGTAAACATTTTTTATAAATAAATATATTATTCCGTAAAATCCTTTAGGGAGTAGTGTTTCTTAAAAATTGGTGATGTTGATAAATTGATTTTCCAGGTAAAAATGGTACTTTTGAGAAATATATGCATTATTATATCAAACTACTTACATTTTAATAATATTATACAAAAATTATTATAAATGATGATTATATAAGTTCCTTATCTTTAAATGATTATGTTATCAGTTTGGTAAGAGTAATATTTTTATTCGATAAAATAGAAAGTGTATTTTTAAAGAACTTATATTAAGGAATTAATGAATTTTTGAAATAAATAATATTTTAATAAAGTATTATTATCAATTTAATTTTATTAATAATAAAATAGTATATATTTTTATGATTTCAAATGTAATTTTGATTATGGTTTAAAAACTATTCTTGTTAAAACTAATCAATTTTCTGTAAAATTCGGTTACCATTTTAAAAGTAAAAAATTCACATATTTAGAAAAAAATTATAAAATTAATATTATTTTTGGAATCAGAACGTCAAAATTATCCAACTCTGAATTTTTGTAATTCCCCGACCCCAGTTACCCAAAGTCAGTGCATTATTACATAACATTGGCATTATAACAAGAAAGATCAAGTCTCTAAAGACCGATTAGTTTAGTAGCCTTGGAAACACTAGATATATTCCTAAAGTTTACATTACATCATAACATGAAAACTAAAACAACATAGACTCCATATTCCACACTCATATACCCTCATACTATCCCTACATGTCAATTATAAAATACTTCTTCACATCCTGGGAAAAATAAAACATAGAAAGGGGTGAGCTCAGATACCCAGTAAGGATAACAATATAGCCGAAACATTCATAAATAAGCATAAACATTTAAAAAATGTATAAATAAAACAAAAGAATTTTATACTTGAACTTCAGCATAATATGACAGAAATAAAATGAAATAATTCCATTTACTTATTCACATGGATATTCTACTAATCTAATAATCACATTCAATATCAATAACCACTTTTATAATGATGGAATGCATAATGCCAGACTATCATAACCACGTAGTCAAGGACTCATTCCAAGATTACAAATAAGATTTTTTCAAGGCCTCATGCCAAGACACTAGTTTGTCTCATGAGACCTACCGATGCATCAAGTAGGTATAGCGGTCTTCACCTGTCACTTACTATGTCCAATGCATTTCTCATATGAATAGGTTTAAACATAACATAAACATTCGTACTAAAACTAGCATACGAAATGTCAATACATTCTAAATAAACCATGAATGGTATAAAAAGAACACATCCATAGTCAAACATCTCACAAAACCTTCAACAAAATATGGAAGTTTTGTATCATAATAAATCAACATCAAATAAATTGAAAATCCATAAAAGGATGTTGACATAGATGAAATCAAAACTACCTGAGATAAAAATATCTTTTTTTGAAATCATTTAAAAGTATCATAATTATAAATGAAAATATTTACTTTTTAAATTTTCTTATAATAATATAAGGGAAGCATCGATGATTTTATAATAGCGTAAAATAGCCGCACCCGCAGTATAAGTTTAAAAAATACATTCTTACCTTAATTCTGTCAAAAATGATAAAAAAGACCTTATTTGGAAAATGACGTAAAGATTATTTATAAACATCTTATAAAAATTCAAACAAGGGTATAAAAGACTTTAACCCATATTCTGTAAAATAGTAAGAATGTTTTGAAATACATTTTGAAAAAAATTTGATATGGATGATAAAGAGGTCCCAGTAGATAATTACGTATAAACAACCTCGGATAATGAAGAGATTGTGAAATAAACCCTTACCTTGTAATTTTCCTTATTTGAGGGCTGGTTAACCTCCAGTATAATGGTGAAATAATTTTTATTAAATTATACAAGATTCATATACAATAATATGATATCATATATGATTTTTTTAACATTGATTTGTTAATAATATCTTAGTATTATCATCGTTTCAGGTGTTAACTTACTCATTTTCTTTAATATATTTTGTTACATATGCCGTGTTTGTTATAGATGGGTTGTATCTTATGATATCAAGTCCTTAAACATTATTTCTAATCATCCAATGAGAATTATAATTTCATGGATCCAATGGGGAATGAATCTTATCGTGTTCGTAGAGACGGTAGTCCGTACGTATGCACGAGCGACAATATAATTCTTTTGATATTAAAATAATATATAATTGGATGGTATATCATATATACAGAATCATTATCATGTTATATTTATTATTTACATCAATTACATATCATTATCATACCCATCCAAATAAATATATTTTTGAATAACAATTACACCACGACGTGGAGACGGTAAGCCGTATGTACGTACGTACATATGGTTACATGTCATTAAAAGGATGGATAGAATACTGAATATGGATGTACCATATTTATAATAACATCACATTATATAGAAGATAATTGAGTTATTATTATATAAAACAAAATAACAACGAAATAAGAAGTTGAAGAAGAAAGGAACTTGAAAAAGGGTGGTGAAAACATTACCTCTTCTTAGGGTTCTTCCTTTTGATTTGATCAAAAGGGCTCCATAGGTTGGATTTATGATCAAAATAAGGCCTCTATGTTGAATTGAGGTAAGATGAGAGAGTATCAAGGTAAGGCTTGACCGAACAAAAAGGCTTTGAAGATGTGAATAATTGGTTAGAAGTTCTGTCCTTTTATAAGGGGGAGGAGGGGCTCTTTAGGAAAAACTAGAAGTATTAATTTTAATAAATTCATATTCAGTTTATAATAGCTAAAAAGTGGATTATTAAAAGTATAAGGTGGGTATGGGTCGAAATCCTTTCAGACAATATATTTAAGAAAGGTTTGGGTCATTATATTAACCTTATCTTTTAGTTTTAACTCTTAGTTAATTTGATTTACATTTACCATGTCACTTTGTATTTTTATATTATATAGTTGATAAACATACTATATACATCCAAGGGACCCCCAAGTGGTCCCTTAATGATACACCAATCATTATATAAGTCCTTTGGCGAAACCATAGATTTTTAGGAATAGAATATCAATTAATAATATAATACTTGTTTTAAAAACTCATTACGTCTATTTTGACAATATTTAATAATTGTTTTTTAAAGTCTTAACAACATTATCAATTCGAACCAAATTCATTTAAACAATAATAACATGTCATATTAACCAATAAAAGTTTTTTATGGCATCAAAACTTTAAATTATATTTATTGCAACATTTATAATACTAATTATTTGATTCTTTCATTAATAAGGAAAATACTGCATCATTATTATGTCATAAATAAATTTAATTATTCAATGTTGAAAAATAATAAATAAAATATCATTATGTAGGAAATAATTTTGCATTTCTAATGAATATTTTTAGTAGAAAATAGAACATATATAACCCTATGTAAAAAATTGTTTTTCTAAATGATATATGCTTATGTCATTATTGTATTTACATTAACTTAATTAATATAAAGTGTCATTATCAATTAAAAGTGGATCCATGGGGTCCCAAAATCGACCTAAATATGCCAATGGTCGGAAAGGTATCAACCAATAATTTTAGGACACATTTTAGGGTAATTAATTATTATTATAATATTATTTTTTACACTTTTTTACTGGATTTACCCTTTAACCATGGTAAAAATTTTTTTTACAGAAGTAATTATTTAAAATGTCTAAAAATAAAAGTTACCAATTTACACAATTTGTAAATCCCGATTCTAAATATGGAATCCATTTTTCTAAATTCAAAACATATAAGTGGTAGAAATTAATTTTAAATTTATTCCCACTGTCAAAACAAAAAGCGTGATTTTAAGAAATAATAACTATTAAAAGATTGACACTTGCTTATGTCTGGTTTAATTGTGAAGTTATATGAAATGACAAAAATTGTATTAAATGGTAAAAATATATTATAAATATACTTAATAACCACTTAAATTCATAATTTATCACTATTAATTATATTCATTAAAAATGTTGTTTTTAATTTAAATTTAGTAATTTTCACCATTTATCAAAATATTAAACTTATCCGAAAAGTACCAAAATTTCACCATAGGATAACTTCGATATTCTGAATCCAAAAATGAATTCCATTTATAAAAATTTCAAAGAGTGGGTATTACTATTCATAATTGCTACTTTGATTAGTCATGGTGTGTTAGAATCTCAAAGTTGCGTACAACACACGCTACTGTTTTATTCAAAGAGAATCGTACCGTGGAAGCTTGGGGGGGTTACATTCTCCCCTCCTTCTTATAATTTTGTTCTCGATATTTCTAGAATACTACCACATGAATAGACTTCGGTGGTTCTTCATCATAATTTCCTCAGGTTCCCACATTGCCTCTTCCATATTATGGTTTCTCCATAAAACTTTTACCAGACGAGTCATCCGGTTTCTCAGCACTTGTTCTCTTGTATTAAGAATCCTGATGGTCTCTTCTCAATAAGACAGATCAAGTTCTAGTTTTAATTCCTCATAGGTGAGTACATTCATTGGGTCAGGCATGTATTTTCTCAATAGTGATACGTGGAACACATCGTGAACTTTGGAGAGATTTGGCGGCATTTTCATACCGTATGTTATATCCCCAATTCGTTCTAGAAATTCAAAAGGCCCAATTTACATGGGACTCAATTTTCCTTTCTTAACAAAATGTATAACTCCCTTCCATGGAGATATCTTCAAGAAAACATGATCTCCTACATGAAATTCCAAGTCCTTCCTTCGATTATCAGCATAGATCTTCTGCTTACTTTGAGCTGCTTTGATGTGGTTTTGGATTACCATTAACTTTTCCATCGTTTACTCCACCAGTTCTAGGTCTATAAGTTTTGTTTCACCAATGTCATCCCAACAGGTTGGTGTGCGACATCATTTTCCATAAAAATCTTCATATGGTGCCATCCAAATACTTTAATATAAGCTATTGTTATAGGAAAATTCCACCAAAGGTAAATATTGATCACACAAACCATGAAAGTCAAGTGGGAAAGATCTCAACATGTCTTCTAAGGTTTGAATAGTCCGTTCTAATTGTTCATCAGTTTGGGGGTGGTAGGCACTCCTCAATCAAAGTTCATCATCCAGGACTTTCTAGAGACTTTTCATGAATCTTGAAGTAAAATGGGGATCACGATCAGAAACAATCGATAGGGGTACTCCATGAAGTCTCACAACTTCATTAATATATATTCATTCTAAAAATTCAAGTGGTAAATTTTACCTTATACCAAGAAAATGTGCTGACTTGGTAAGGCGATCAACAATGACCCATATTGAAACGTTCCTTCTATGAGTCTTTGGTAGTCCCATGAAAATGTCCATAGTGATATTTTCCCATTTCCACTCAGGAATGGGAAGGGGTTGCATGACCCCTCCAGGCTGTTCCTTCCATATTTAACTTGTTGAAAAAACATACATCTTAACACAAAATCAACAATCTCCCTCTTCATGTTGTCCCACCAAAAATGCTCCTTCATATCTTTGTACGTTTTGGTTCTCCCGTGGTGTATAGAGAATTTGGAACTATGAGCATCATCCAACAATTCCTTCTTTAGATCATGTATATCAGGAACACAAAGTCTGTTCCCAAATCTCAAAATTCCATCTTCAAACAGAAAGTAACCCAATCTCCCATCATTCACAGCTTTAATATTCTTTTGAAATTCTTTATCATCGGTCTAAGAACTCTTTATAATTTTTAGTAAATATGGTTTGGAAACAATTTTAAAAAGTATTGATGTTTTACCTTCTATGGTAATTCCGATATCTATCTTCACTAGATCCATGAAAATAGGATCCCTTTCAATTCTCATCACGTTACAAACTCCATGATCCTTTTTTCTCAATGAATCTGCCACCTTATTTACCTTCCCTGGGTGGTAGTGTGACATGCAATCATAATCCTTGATTAATTCAATCCATCTCCTGTGCCTCATGTTGATTTCTTTCTGGGAGAAAATATACTTCAAACTCTTATGATCGGTATATATCTCACATTTTTCACCATAGAGGTAATGTCTCCATATCTTCAAAGAAAATATTACAACAACTAACTCAAGATCATGTGTAGGATTGTTTTTCTCATGAATTTTCAGCTGTCGTGATGCATAGGAAATAACTCTGTCATTCTTCATAAGGACAGAACCAAGTCATTTCTTTGATGCATCTCTATAAATAAAGAACCCATCATTCCCCGATGGTAGAGTAAATATAAGAGCATTGACTAATCTTCTGTTTAGTTATTAAATACATTTTTCACACTCTTTTTTCCAAAAAAAAATTAACCCCTTTACGCGTGATCTTTGTTAATGGGTTAGCCAATCGGGAAAAAATCTGGACGAAACGTCGATAATAAACTAATAGTCCAATAAAACTACATACCTCGGTTATACCCATTGGTGCTGGCCATTCTTGGATTTCTCTTGTCTTAGCAGGGTCAACAGAGATTCCATCCTTAGAGACAATATGTCCATGAAAAGAAATCTCTTAAAGCCAGAATTCACACTTGCTAAACATCCCATATAATTCATGTCTTCTAAGATTCTTCAGGATAATACGCAGGAGATTTTCATGATCTTAGTAGCTTTTGGAGTATACAAAGATATCATCAATAAATACCACTACAAAATCATTGATATATTCTTTGAAAACTATTTTCATTAGATCTATGAAAATATGGGGTGCATTAGTCAGCCCAAAAGGCATTACTGTAAACTCATAATGCACGTACCTAGTTCGAAATGTTATCTCCGGAATGTATTCCTTCTTCACACACATCTGATGGTATCCAGATCGAAGTTAAATCTTTGAAAAGTACTGAAATACATTCAGTTGTTAAAATAAATCATCAATGCGAGGTATCAGATACTTGTTCTTTATTTTTATAGCATTGATCTCCCTATAGTCAATACATAACCTCATAGATCCATCTTTCTTTTTAACAAAAAGAACAGGGGTTCCCCATGGAGAAAATCTAGGGAGAATAAATCTCTTATTACACAATTCCTTTAGTTGTTTATTTAGTTCAACTAACTCCACAGTGGACAATCTATAAGGGGACTTCGATATAGGCCTTGACCCAGGAATTAAATCAATAGAAACTCAACTTCTCATTCTGGAGGATGCCCAGGTAAATCTTTCAGAAACACATCTACATATTCTTTCACAATAGGTACATCCTCTATTTGAACATTACATTCCTCGGCCACAGTCATTTCATTCTCTTCCTCCCCAATAATGGAATTTAGTTGAGCTATTGGGGGTGTATCTAGATAAGACTTAGGTGGTGGAAATTCTACTCTAAAGATAAGGTGTTCCTCATTAGCGTCATCAAAAATCATAAACTCCTTCATCTTACAATAAATCTTCTCATCATGGTCTGAAAGCCAATCCATACCGAGGATTATATCAAACTCAATCATAGGAATGACGATGCGATCAGTAGATAAAGATCATTTATGTACTCTAATGGGGACTAATTCGCAAAAATTTGTTACAGTGATACTTCCCTTAGGAGTTTTAACTGACATATCCCTTGTTAAATCAAATTGGATATATCTAATTTTCTTAGGAAACTGGGAAGTTATGGAACAATTCCATGATCCAGAATCAAATAAATCATTTTCTAAACTCGAGGAAACCATTAAATTACCTTCCCCCACGTCTTTTGGAGCTTCTAACTCAGCAGTACTGATAGCATAAGCTTGACCTTGATCCCTTGGCATTTTCTGAGGTATGTTCCCCTGACGCTTAGGACATTCATTTGAATAATGTCCCATTTCTCTACAATTATAGCATTCCACATTGACAACAACTCTCTTTCCCTTGCAATCATGATCTTGGTGGCCTTTTTCACCACACTTGTAACAGACTCACATTATCTTCAAGAAAGTACCAGGGTGTTTCTTCCCACATTTACTGAAATATGGATAATCATATTTTCCCTTATTCCCTTTTTTTATATTTCCAGAGTGGTCAAAAGATCTCTTCTTCTCTTGCTTTGCCATAAAGTTGTAAGACTTAGCAAATTCATTTTCTGTCTTGATAGCACAGGAGACAATATCTTCATATGATGATAAAGATTCTGAGACTAATGAACAATGGAGAAATGGTTTTAACCCAAAAAGAAACAATCAATCATACTTCTTGGGGTACGTATATAATATGATTTATGCCTTGTTAACCATGTAATGTTAGCCTCATACTTTGCGACATTCTCATCCTCCTGTTGCCTCAGACTCAGAAACTGCATTTCCATATCCTCTCGATGGTCATGAGGAAAGTATTTTTCTAAGAAAATATCTTTGAACTCCAACCATTACATATTTGATAATTCATCATCTTCCATCGTGTTTTGTATCAATGAGCACCATTGATCAGAATCTCCAGTGAGGCGATAAACTGCCATGATAACTTTTTCCCTTTCACTACTCCCCAAAGCCTAAAATATTTTCTCTAGGAAACTTATCCATTGCTCAGCTACTAATGGATTTGAACTCCCATTTAATGTTTGTGGTTTCTTCCTCATGAAGAGATATACCATTGATTCTCAACACTGTGGATCGGGGTGCTCCATATGGGTAAGGTTATTATTCATAACCTGAGTGAGTTGTCCTAGTATGGTGATTAGCTGATCAGCACCAGTTGCATCAGCATCTCCACTATAATTATCTTGAGCAGGAGGGAAATCCCTACATGGAGTGCGTGCATTAATATGGTTTCCATTCCTTCCACTAGGCACTATTTCTAAACAATGACATAATCTAGATGAATTTATGAATAAAAATTCATAATTCCATACTTGTAAAACACTTAACATAAATTGAACTATTTATGAATATAATCCGTAATCATAGAAAAAAATGTTTTCTTTGAGAAAGTATATATTCATAAACCCTTCATAATGGATTTTAAAAATAATGAGAAGTATCCTAAGCGTATCCCCTAGGAGTGTCGTAACCAAGAGTACAACAAGGCCCGTTGTCGTGCACCAGTTCCCATTTGATTCTAGATCAAAGTAGGGTTTTTGGGTTTTACCCATAGGTACATTTGTGCCAGAGCCGCCTCTACCTGCTCATATCTAGGCAGGGATGTATTACTCGGAAAACTTACAAAATCTCTATAATACCAAAATTCTAGGAAGTTCTTCTATACTAATCCTCAAAGTCCATCTTAGATATATGTGCTCTAATCAGAGTTTATCAAAATATAGCTTCCAAGGATTATACTAAAACTCCTCTGATACCAACTCTAACACCCCGACCCCAGTTACCCATAGTCGGTGCATTATTATATAACATTTTCATGATCACAATAAAGATAATGTCTTGAAAGACTGATTAGTTTAGTAGCCTTGGAAACACTAGATACATTCATAAAGTTTACATTACATCATAAATTGAAAACTACAACAACATAGTCTCCATAGTCCACACTCATATCCCCTCATACTATCCCTGCAGGTCATACATTAAATTATTCTTCACATCCTAGGAAAAATAAAAAATAGAAAGGGGTGAGCTCCGATTCCCAGTAAGGATAACAATATAGCTTAAAATTTCATAAATAAGCATAAACATTTAAGGAAATGTATAACTAAAACTAAATCCTTTTAAACTTGAACTTCAACATAATATGGAAGAAATAAAACGAAATAATTCCATTTACTTTGTCACATGGGTATTCTAATAATAGAATAATCACATGCAATATCAATAACCATTTTAATAATAATGGAATGCATAAATCCATACTATCATAACCACGTAGTCAAGGCCTCGTGCCAAGAATACAAATAAGATTTTGTCAAGGCCTCTTTCCAAGACACTAGTTTGTCTCATGAGACATACCAATGCATCGAGGAGCTATAGTGGGCTCCACCCGTCACTTACTAAGTCCAATGCATTCCTCATATGAACATGTTTAAACATAACATAAACATTCGTATTAAAACTAGCATATAAAATGTCAATAATTTCTCCATAAACCATTAATGGTATAAAAATAACACATCCACAGTCAAACATATCACAAAAACTTCAACAAAATATGAATGTTTTGTATCATAATAAATCAACTCCAAATAAACATAAAATCCATTATAGGATGTTGACATAGATGAAATCAAAACTATTTGAGAGAAATATCTCTGTTTTTGAAATAATTTAAAAGTAACATAATTATAAAATAAAACATATACTTTAAAAATATTCTTATTATCTTGTAAGGGATGCTTCGATAGTTTTATAACGGTAGAAAATAGCCGCATCAACCGTATAAGTTAAAAAAAGACATTCTTACCTGAATTCTATCTAAAAGGTTAAAAAGGACCTTGTCTGGAAAACAATGGAAAGATTCCATTCCAAACATCTTATAAAAATTCAAACAATGTTATAAATTACTTTAACCCATATTCTATAAAATAGTAAGAATGTTTTGAAAAAACATTTTTAAGAAACATGGATGTGGATGATAAAGATGTCTCAGTAGATAATTACGTATAAACAACCTTGGATAATGAAGATATTGTGAAATAAACCATTAACTTGTAATTTTACTTTGTTGAGGGTAGGTTAAACACCTCTATAATTGTGGAATAATTTTTATTAAATTATATTAGAATCATATAAATTAATATTATATCCTATATGATCTTTTAACATTGATTTTTTAATAATATCTTAGTATTATCATCGTCTCGGGTGTTAATATACTCATTTTAGTTTATATATTTTGTTACATAAGCCGTGTTTGTTATGGATAGGTTGTATCATAGGATATCAAGTCCATAAAAATTATTTTTAATCATCAAATTATAATTATAATTACATGGATATGATGGGGAATGAATCTCATTGCGTTCGTGGAGACGGTAGTCCGTACGTACGCACGAACGACAATATAATTATTTTGATATTAAAATAATATATAATTGGATGGTATATAATATATAAAGTATAATTATCATGTTATATATATTATTTATATCAATTACATATCATTATCATACCCATCCAATAATAATGTTTTTGAATAACAATTACACCACGAAGTGGAGACGGTAAGTTGTACGTACGCACGTATGGTGACATGTCATTCAAAGGATGGATAGAATACTGAATATTGTTGTACCATATTTTTAATAACATCCCAGTATATAGAAGGTACTATATATATTATTATAGAAATGAAATTACAAAGAAAGAAGAAGTTGAAAAAGAAAGGAACATGAAAAATGGTGGTGAAAACATTACCTCTTCTTCGGGTTCTTCCAGTTGATTTGATCAAATGGGCTATTTAGGTTAGCTTTTTGATCAATAAAATGCCTCTAGGTTGAAGTGAGAGATGTTTAGAGAGTATTTGGTCTGGTTTTTTCCAAACCAAAAGGCTTTGAAGGTGTGAAGAATTGGTTAGAATTTGTGTCCTTTTATAAGGGGGAGGAGGGGCTGTTTAGGAAAAACAAAAAGTATTAAATTATAATTCATTCATATTCGGTTTCAAATTGCTCCAAAGATGATTATTCAATGACTAAGGTGGGTATGGGTCTAAATAATTTAAACAAATTTATTTTAGAGAGGTTTGGGTCATTATATTAACCTTATCTTTTATTTTTAACTCATAGTTAATTAGATTGACATTTACCATGTCACTTTGTATTTATATATTATATAGTTAATAAACATACTATATAAACCCAAGAGACCCCCAAGTGGTCCATTAATGATACACCTATCATGATATAAGTCTTTTGGACGAACCTTAGATTTTTAGGAATAGAATATCAATTAATAATATAATACTTGTTTTAAAAACTCATTTATGTCAATTTTGACAATATTTAATAATTAATTTTTGTTAAAGTCTCAAAAACATTATTAATTTGAGCCATGTTCATTTAAGAAATCCTAACATGTCATATTAACCTATAAAATTTTTTTTTTTCATCAAAACCTTCAAATTTTATTTATTGTAAAATTTATAATACTAATTATTTGATTCTTTCATTAATAAGGAAAATACTGCATCATTATTATGTCATAAATAAATTTAATTATTCAATGTCTAAAAATTATAAAAAAAATTCCATTATATAAGAAATATTTTTAGATTTATAATGATAATTTAGTGTAAAAAATATAACATATCTAACCTTATTTAAAAATTGTTTTTCTAAAATATATATGATTATGTCATTTTTGTATTTACTTTAAATTAATTAATATAATGTTTCATTATCAATTACAAGGGGATCCTTGGGGTCCCAAAATCGACCCAAAGATTCCCATGGTCAGACAGGTATCAACCAATAAGGTTAGGACACATTTTAGAATAATTTATTATTATTATTATATTATTTTTACCCTTATTTATCGGATTTACCCTTTGACCATGGTAAATAAAATATTTACCGAAGTAATTATTCAAAATGTCTACAAATAAAAGTTTCCTATTTACAAAATTTGGACCTCCTGATTCTAAATATGGAATCCATTTTTCTAAATTCAAAAAATAGAAGTGGCGGATATTAATTTAAAATTAATTCCCGCTGTCAAAACTAAAAGCGTGTTTTTAAGAAATAATAACTATCAAAAGATTGACACTTGATTATTTCCGAGTTTTTTGTGAAATTATGTCCAATAACCAACATTGTATTAAATGGTAAAAATATATTCTAAATATAATTTAAAACCACTCAAAGTCATAATTTACCAGTATTAATTATTTTGAATAAATATTTTGTTTTTAATTAAAATTTAGTAATTTTCACTATTCATCAAAATATAAATGTTATCCAAAAAGTACCAAAATATCACCCTAGGATAATTTTGATATTATTAATCCAAAAATTAATTCCATTTATAAAAATTTTAAAAACTGTGTATTACTATTCATAATGCCTACTTTGATTGGTTGCGGTGTGTTAGAATCTCAAAGTTGCGTACAACACACACTACTGTATTATTCAAAGAGAATCATACCGTGGAAGATTGGGGTGTTACAATTTTTCATAATTTATTGACACAACTAAATTTTTCAATAAAAATTTGATAATATCTAAATATATAGTCTATTATATGACATCTTAATGACCCAATAGTGGTGTAATAAATAACATAAAATATATATTAGACTAAATATATGCATCAAATTTAAAATAATGTGATTTAAAATTTATTTTTCTTATTTTATAATACCATAGTGGATCCTCTAAAATGTGTGAAATATATTATGATGTTGATTTAATTTCATTAATAACATGACTCACTTATCTAAGAGTTAATTAATTTATTTTAAATCACATGTACACCCATTACCATGCCGAAATTTCCTAAGAGTTATTTCACTCCTCTTTCTTTGAGTGTCTTTGTTATTATTACTCCTCTTATTTTCAAATTCATTATGTTATAAAATATATTTATATCACTCTAATGCTGACCATTTAATTTATATGTTTCTATAGACACTGTTATCTATCATGAATTATTTATATGAATTTTTATGTCGCGCTGTTATGTTGCAGAAATTGTTCCATGATTTTCCATTCAAAAATCATCATGCAGTGAATACCATACTCATTCCTCTATCCTGGGTATTCAAGTTTATGCACATATAATTTTTTTAATGAATGACTTAGCTGAATTTATTCCACAATCCTTGATCATGGACTAATTTATTATGAGGAATTAATCCATGTTTTATGATCTTTGTGGAACACTTAAGCATGAAAATGAATTGAAATTAACAGGTGTGCACAGAATTATATAGATATCCAATAAATTGATGATGTTTAGTGTCATGATATGTCATATTGGGATAGGTTTTCACCATATTCATTTTAGGAAATATTTCCACCATGTTGGGATAGGGGTTTACATAATTATTTTATGTTTATGATATAGTGTTTTAAGTTTTTACCACATTTTCATGTTATGATAATCATGCTATATCATGGCTTTAAGTTAATGTTTCTATTGTGGTCCATTGATATGGATATTCCCTAACATATATTGTATTATTCATTTTATTACTTTTCTACTCCCATACTGGGATTTATAGCTCACCCTTTTATTATGTATGACCTCAAGTTATCGCATGCATTTCTAAGTACGAAAGAATGATGTGGTCATAGAAAATAATTTTTCAATAAAGATGTTGAATTTTATATCTTAAGATTCCATTTAATGTTCCTAATCCCTAAATACACTAGACCTCTCTATCTTATGGGTTGTATCATTTTATGTAATAAAGCAAGTTTAAGGAATGGGGATGTTATAAAATTCCACCTGTTAAGTATTGTTCTGATTTTCTTACACATTATTCCTGATGCCTATCCCCATGATTATGTTCCAACGAAATTTATGATGTGACTTCCTCTTTATTCATGTTTTTAAATGATTATTTTTGCTCCCATGTGTGTATTTCCAAGTATCATTGCACTCATGCTAAGGTAAATGCCTATTTTTCTTTGGTATTATAATGTAGTTTCTTAGAAAATCTAATTTAGAATGTATTATTCTTTGCATAATTGATGATACTTGATTTTGTTTACTATTACATGACTGATGCAGGCTGGGAGAGACAACATGTATGAAATTAAGGATGTGATGGATGGAATCTAAATGATTTTCTTGGTACTAATATACATATTGGGAGTGATCCTTTAGCATGAATTAGATGGGATCTTCGAGTGGTTTATTTATACTGATGAGTGAAACTGGTTCCCTAGGGGAGAAATAATGGTATGAATCATTATAATAATGAATAGTACATGCCTTAGGTGATGTTCGACCTACTATGTGATATACTTGGTATTAACACGGTGTTTACCATACCATTAGTGATGGGAAGGATGTCGTTACGGGTAGCCTCAAATAAACAAGAAGGTACTAGTTATATCAAGGGCGCATGTAATGACCCATGTGTTTCCATTACAGATCACCTTTAATAAGATTATCTGTCCATTTCATTATTTCATGGATACCTTGTGTGGCTTAATTGTGTGCCTTATCATTATTGTCTGTACGATTACAAAGTGGTATCAAAATGCTTGGATGAAGTATTAGGGGTGTGACCAACAAGCAAAATCCCATTTTTCGATTCAACAAAATCATGTTTAATTGTATATTATGCTTTGCACATTACCATATTACCTATAGAGGTTACCTTGGATCATACATCTGTCTTAGGCTGATGTAGTTAAAATTGACCAGGTATCTGTTTAGGAATTCAAACCATCGTATTTTTTATATATCTATTTATCATATTGTAGTAACATATATTGGAAAAAATTCCATTTAATAGTAAAAAACTAGATTGATCTAGACACCATTATTTGTGACCTACTGTGATTGTATCTTACACCCTAATCAGGTCACCATTTCACTAGGGTGCCTGTGTAGTTCTTCATTCTTGTAAGTAAATGGAATTGTTGCTTGTGTGATTTTATTTACTTGTGATCTGGAAAGAAAAAGACTTGAATAATACATAGAATTATCATAGAGTTAGACATTGGAGATTTTTTTCTCTTTATAGTGTTTTACTAATTGTATTTTTTAGCATCGTATGGATATGCATGAATTAATATATTTATTGGAATTGGCCAATAACTGTTTTAGTCATTATATTTATCTTCTGAAACTTTATCTTTAAATTATTAATTCTTAAAATATTTACTATTGATTTACACCAAATTATACCATTGTGATACTCAGATATTAAGGGTATAGTCTCCCCATCTTACCATGATTAGACCCTCTCTTCTAATCGGTAGCCTCTGGCATATGGGAGGACATGTGTTAGGCCATGTGGAGACTCTTCTCACTACTGGTTTAGTAGTAATTCAGGATGGGACATTACACATAATGCATAATAATACACTATATAGTTATGCATGAGTATGTATATATTCCGTTATTTAATGTATCACTATAGATCACAAATCCATATCCACTATATAGAAATTTAAAAAAATGTAAGCTAACTAAAATTCAATTCATTCTATGAAATTTTATTGACGTTGATATTTTAAAAGGAAATTTGGTCCATTCTATGTTAAAATGGTGGTTTGATTAGGTGTCCATGGGAAATTATATAAAATTATTAGATAATATCTAGCCAAATTAAGAAAAATAAAAAACTTAGTCACAGTGGTTGGTTAGGTAAATTGTTTAATAAAATTCAAAATTTATGAATCCACTAATATAACTGATCTTGAGATTATATGACCAAAAAATGAAACTTTTAGATAAAAATTTCACACTTCTAAAACATTACATACAATTTTTCCTTATATTGGTTCTTCTGTACAATCCTCAAGTAACATTCATGCTATTCCATTATATATGTATATATAATAATTTCATTTATGAAGACAACCACAAACTGATAATAGAAATATATTAGGACTCTATTCATTATATCCATGAAGATAACTTGGTAATTAATATGACCAAAAGAAAAATCTATAATCTAATATTGTTCATACCTCATATTTGAGGATTTCATGGGAATTTCTTCACATTTTACCCTCATCTGATAATATACAGATCAACGAAAAATATTGTATAAATATTTTTGTCTCCAAATTGATCCAAAAATACATCAATACATGGAATATAATACTCTTTCTTGATTATGATCTTTTTATGTTCTCAATAATCAGCATAGATTCACACTGGACCTTCCGTGTTCTTAATGAAAATAATAGGTATACCCCATGGTGATTCACCTGGATGAATGAATCCCTTTTCAATATTATCCTTTAGTTGATTCTTCATTTCCTACAGCTCAATTGAGTTGAGTATTTTAAATAATTGTATCATGAATTATGAGTCTGAAAAAAATAACTTTATGATTTTGTGGAATACTGGGAAATTTTTCTAGAAAAATGTAAATAATACAATATAGCCAGCATATTTATGATTTTGAGCCATTACCTAGCCATCTAAGTTAAACACCCCTTTTGAATTGGAATTAAGAACCAAATAATTTATGAAATTACCATTAGAAGATCATGTTTATTGTCTCAAGGATTGAAAATCATAGGTTTGTTGGTAATACCAAATTCAAATTCCCTTCATTATAGATAACATAAAATTTAACTCGATGTATAATAATGATATTCTTTGGAAGTGCATTCCCACAAACATTAATCGATGAATAATCATAGGTTTGATATGTGACCAACATATCATTAGAGGGTTTCCGTCCAAATCTAATGTATAAAATTTGAGGATATGAATTAACATTATTTTATAATTTTCATGATATAAAGGAATTCATATTACTAAACTCAAATAATATAGTTCAATATTTGAGCATGCCTCTCAACAACTAAACTTCATTGTTCTATCTCCATTCCCTTACAAAACCTAAAATGTTTAGCATCATCCTAAACATCATTGAAATCAATCATATAATGATAAAAAACATTAAAAGTATATATAAATCATGAAAAATTATTTTTATTCTATGAAACATTTTGTTTAACCTTGTTCATCCGGGGTGAAAATATTTTAAAATCCTTCATAAAAGATTAAAATGAATAGTCGAATTAACCCATGAATATCAATCAGAAGTGATTATCTCCATGTGTAGTAAGAAAACAATCACCATTCACCATAATAATTGTTGATATATTATCAAACAACCCTTTTTGAATTTATTATCTAGAGATTCAACTATTCCAAAAACATTTCCAATTTTAATATTCATATAGGGATGGTTTTTTAAGAACCCCACACTTATTTATTTAATAAAACACAGGATGTTCTTTTATAAATAGTATTAACCTATGGGTTATCAAAAAATATTTTTCTTCCTATTTTTTAGAGGTGACTAAACAATTATCTGATACCAACTATAGAGACTCATAATTTTTATAAATAAATATGATATCTTATTAGACTAATATTCCATATGTATAGTTATGGACCATGAGAAAACCAAAATGGGGGAGAAACTCTTAAAAATTGTATTCAAAAGCAACTGGTCTATAAAATATATGCATTCTCTCTTACCAAGTCCTTCATAACATGAACCCATATTTGACACTTCATACATAAAATTTTTAATCATATCATGGGAAAAATAAAACGTTATAATGGGGGAAGTTAAGTTCTTAGTAAGGGATAACAAGGGATAAATCTATGATCATTTAATCATAATATGATCATAATCTTTATGAGAACATGAGCTTATCATTTGAAAATAAAACCCAAAAATTCATAGATCATAAACTTGAGTCATCAAATAAATATTGTAAATTATTAAGAGATGAATCATAAAGGTACCAAAGAAATATAATCTATAAGAATATAACATTCCCATAAGATAATTCCATAAAATAGTTTCATAATGTGTGAAATAATCATAATAATAGAAATCTTAAGTCAAGGAAATCCACCAAGAAATTCATAACATGTTAGGAATGGGATAACCACCCATGTACCTGATTTTTTCTTGGAATAACTTATCGTACACCCTCTTTCATGTTTGTGATACCCCCTATGTACCCATGTTTTTCAGCTTTATGGTAGCCTCCTATGTACCCTCTATTTTAGGCTTGGGATGATCTATTGTATACGCATTAAGCTCACATAACACTAGTATTTCACTAATGCATTCGAATGAAATATATTTCTAAGACCACCTATCATATAATAATAAAACCATTCATATATATGATACAAGATCATAAACTAATTCATTGTAACCTAACCCGTGGAAAAGAAAATGGATTTCATCGATAATTCATCATCATATCTATATAAAATCCATAGAAATAATAATGATGGTACCAGTGGATAATATCATCATTAAATCCTATGTAACAATAAAAGATTTTATCATTGACGAAAAATTATATTAATGTATCTCTAAAATATTTCTTGATGAAAATACCCTATTAATTTTTAAATTACTCATTAATATCAAAATATTTTCTAAATATAAAGGGAATAATTTTATTTGAAAATAACATTGGAAACAAAAAATTTCAGCTTCAAACCAATAGGCAGTAATGATAGTGGAAAATTTTGTTCATGTCGTGTATAATAAACCCATATTTGGTTTCACATTTTCTATAAAAAATAAAACGTACATCATTTTGAAATTAGAAATAAGATTTCATTTAAAAAAATTATTGAGAATTCAATCATGTACAGAAATAAATTCTAAAAATCATAGGGTAATAGTAAAAACAGTATTAATATATAATTATAAAACCCTGATATGAAATAAAACAATTTGACTGAAGAGAGACAAAAGTCAGTTTTAATAAAAAAATCATTCGGTCTCCTGAGTACATAAAGTGAGGGAAATGAAAGAAAAACATGTATTCTAATGAAATAACTAGATGAGAAGAAAATTTAAAATATTCATGGGAGATATATTATGATATTTGAATATTGAAAACATATTTATAAACAATCATGACAAATAATGAGATTGTAACATAAAAATCATACCTTTAGTTTTAATTTCAATGAATGACCATTAACATATTCTTCTTTAGTATGCCTCACCTAAATACCTTCTTAAGTACCATAGTAATTTTATTTCAAGTATACCAGAACCTATACCTAGATGATATGGAATTTTAGAAGAGAATCTGGAAGGGGTTTTTCAAGTTATATGGCTCAAATATATGTAAATAAAGGATAGAAAGGTTGTACTTTTATAATGGATAGAAACCACACACATGGAATTACTAAAAATATTCACATATATTAATCTCATTCTACCTAAAAATGATAAATAGTAGATATATATTTTAATATGAATGGAAAATGAATGGAGGATATGTATTGGTGTCATTTTAAACATTATTTTTTAGTTTAACCCCTTGGTTAACCAATTTTAATATTAATTGTGATAAGAATTTTTTAATATTAAATGGTTTTAATTTTACTAATAAGGTAACAATTGGATAATAAATTACCAAGATATGACATTTTAGACCATTTATCATCATAATTTTCCACTTTATATATGTTTATGATAATTAAATAATTCTGGAAAATATTTTTATCCTATATTACTATTAATTTCTTTTTATGAACTATTCACATACTTTTATTTTCAAAACTACAAGACATCATTGGAATTTGAATATAATCATTTAAAAATATCTTATATTGAAAAATAACCTATAAAATTCATGGGGAATTATAACTCACCCCAAAAAATATAACATTGATCTTTTCAAAAACATTCACATGATTTTTCAACTGCTTGCGCATGCACAGTGTCCACATTGTAGAATCATTTAATGATATTATTTTATCTATAAAAATTAAAAATATTTTACCTTGACAAAAAAATTATTTTTTCATTCAAATAACCATTTATAACATATCACATCCACATTTTTCCATTATTTAACTATTTTATTTGAATTAAATTCAAAAGTGTGACATTTTGGAATTTTCCGTACTTATAAGAATATAAATTTCATTATCAAGAGAATGTGGCACAAGAATTATATATATTAAAATTTGGGTTTTATATAGTCAAATTTATTACATACAATGAAATAATGGAAATAGTTTGGTTGATATTGTGACCTTATCGCATGGTTTAAACCCAATATTACATATTTTACCCTTATCGAGATGAAAAACATTTACCACATTTAATATTCATAATGAAAAAAAATAAAATGGAACAATATCAAAAAAATTAAATCATAATTCTAAATATGGTATCTATTTTTATAATTTTCAATATCTCATTGAGGTAGAATTTTTTTAATATAAATACATAAAACATAATGACAATTTTTTTAGAGAAATGTATTTTAAACATTAAAAATTAACTTATAAAAAATGATGACTATTTTAGATTAAATTTTAATTAATTATATTATTATAAATAAAATGGACTATATATAAAAATATAACCAAATAAAATATATAATTGGATCAGTAAATACTTTATTGAATGAAAATAAATTATAAAATTTAAAAAAAATTCTATATTCACAGGAAAATCAATCCTTTCTCCAATCCCAAATTTATACCTAAGTAAAACTTTATATGAATATTTCAAAAATATTGTTAATTTTTTCAAATAAATTTTCTAAAAATTGAAAAACAATTATTTTCTTTTCTAGTGAAAAAAAAATCTTGAGGAAAATTTTATTTTTGAAGAATATATATAATTTACTAAAAATGACTGCTTATTTATCAATATATTTTCAATAACTAAAACCATTATACATATTTCAGTTTTTTTCATATTCATATCTCAAACATAACATCTACATTATATTGAAATATTATATCATATTTCCTTTGAACAAGGGGTTGCGTGTGTCACAAGATGACAAATAAATTAAATTATTTTAGAAAGAATTATATCATACAATCATTGTTTGACACAAAACATGAAAATTTGGGTACCAAATATAAAATTACTAAAAAATTCCTTATTATTCCATTTCAAAACCTCTATATGATCAAGGAATATAATAATTAATTGATTTTCATCGAGTAAAAACGAAGAGGGTCATTCTAGAAAAAATGACTCACTAGATTGAAAACTCATGAACAATCCATTGTTTGGGCATAAAATGGATGATATGAAGATAGGTGTAGTCCCCAAATCATCTTAGAGGGATATTTTATCATTTGTAATCAAAGATACTATTAGATAGTGAGATAAAAAGGAGGGGGTCGATTATAAAATACCACATAAAGTAGGGGGCCTCACTGGCCTCGAATGACGCCACTAACTGGCTAGTGGCCATTCGTATGATTTGATTTTTTTGAGAACCCTCCCCATCTAGACACTGTTTTTTGGGAAGAATCACCTCTACCTTAGATCCTCATCATAATGATTTCACATTTTTTCTAACTATCTGGTGGGATTGTTAGTACTTTGAAAGACACAAAATTTCATCTTTCCCTACGTAAGCCTCGTTCTAACCTCCCAAACACCTCTACCCAACCTATAAACACTTAAAATAAAGAAAAAAAGTAATGTACTCGCTGAAATGATGATTTCTGAAAATAGAGATGTCACAATTTTCCCTCTCTAATAGTTATTCATCCTCGAGATGTACCCCCAAAATTTATTCTTGATGAACGTGGGAAACTGCACCCAAATATTAGATTCCCATCCCCATATATCTTCCTCGCTAAAATTGTTATACCATTTAATCCTATTCAGAGGAAAATAATTTCCTCTAAATATTTATGTCTTCATTCCTCTTTCGGAATAGTTCCTTTCAGAAATGATGCATCCTACTCCTGCACAACATTAACTAAATCGAGCACAAGAACAGGATGATGCTTGTACATTAGAATCTAAAACACATCTACTAAATTATTCATAGCATGAAATAGTTGAGAAAGATATAACTAATATTCCAAAATCCTGATGTATTCAATGATCTCAAATGTCCCAATGTATCTTGAAACAAAATTTCCTTCCTTTCCCAAATTCATATACCCTGACTGATGGGACACCCACAAGAATACCAATTCATCCACATCAAAATATAATGAATATATAGATCATTTTTTAAGATCAATGCCTATTATGAGTCATAACCATCCATTTCTAAATCAACTGTACCTACTCTGAGGTTTTCTATACTATTCCCAACCTAAGAACTAGATATTCACCAGCCTTATTCCAACACGGTGGTGACTGATATAGATACCTTTGAAGAGTCTTAAATAGATCCATCTGAGTTGATGGTTGGATATTATTATTCTATGATAACTCTAATAGATCCAAGTGGTCTTCCCTATATCCTATTAAATCTAGAATAAATTCTCAAATAATACCGTATAAAAAATGGATTGTTTTTTCAAACTTACTATCGATCAATGAATGAAATTCTATAATCATATTGAACATAGTACCCATCACCTTCTCTGGGACCTTAAAAAACTATGAGATAAACTGGGAACCAAAATCATATACCACACATGAAGGAACCACATAAATCTATATGATCTATAGAAAATATTTAATTCATATATCATCAAATAAGATAGATTCTGAGGTCAGTTTAATGTAACCCAACGTGGTCAAGTGATCCAATACCACCTATGTGGTGTCTCAACCACTCGAGGTCTTGATGAATCCTATCATGAAATATTTCTTCACCTCATCCCACTTACATTTAGAAACTAAAAGTGTATGGTGATACCCCCCTTGTATCTAATTCTTAGTATTGATCCTATGAAATCCCAAAAAATATGTGAAAAATATTAAAATGCCTCGCTTTATGACGTCCCATCAAAATTTTCTACTAAAAATTTGATACATATAGGTTGATCCTTGGTTTACTTCCCACTATAATTCATGAGATGGCTCATCAGTTCCCACTCATAAATGATGGAACCACCACCCTATCATGAGCTATAATCACTCCACACTTATCCAAATAAAACAATAAAACTAAACTAGTTAATGTATTATGATACACTCTCGATCAGGCTCCTAACTGGACTTCACTCATTTATCCAATTTGGATGTGATCACTAAGGTTGAAAAAACTATTTCCCCTCGATTCATTGTTATCCCCACACGACATTCTACCAAGAATTCCATGAACTTCCATCCCAATTTTTATATTCACTCTCCCACTTCTTGTACGTTCCTTATAAGCACATAAACAACTACATTTCATTTACCAAGTGTATTATCAAATATAAAATTTGATCATTTTCAACTACTTAACCCAACACCTCTGAAAAATATTCAGTTAATGATGGCATAAATTATATTGTATACTCTTGTGGTGTATATATAGGAAATATATATCATCAAAGATATTTTTTCACTAATAATAAAATTACTAAACCACAAACAGCAAATAATTTTTATATGTAGGGTAGTTTTTATGATAGGGTCATATACCTCAAGACTCATAAGAAATGACCTTATAAATATTTATCAGAACAATTCCCACATGAATGCCAAATGTGCATAAAAACACATCATACCCAACTCCGGACTTGGGAATAATTCTTATTTGATTTGAAATAAATCTATTCTTCATCTGTAGGAAGACTTATTCACATTTCTATTTCCATTAATACTGAACACCTTTCTCAATCATCATGGAAATGGGTGCAGACAAGAGTGAAAATTCCATAATAAATTTATTATAATACCATTCCCACCCATGGAAACTCTGAATCTTGAAAACATTCCACATTTATCACTAAGAAATTATTAACTCTACCTTTTCAAAAATAACTCATATTCTTTCAATAGAAACCACGTACCCAAGAATGAAAAAATAATTTATAAAAAACGGATATTTTAAATACATGGAGTAATGATTATTTCATCAAAGTATGCTCAATATAATATCAATCTATATATAATGTGATTTTTATGTCTTGAAATATATCAATATTTCATTAAAGAAATAAATTATTAAAGAGTACATGTATGGGTGGAAGATCATATTCATGGGATCCATGAACACTTCCCGAGCATTCATCAGTCCAAATGGTGTAAAAAGATAGTCAGGAAACAAGTACATATTCAAAAATGATGTCTTGAGTAAGTATTACTCTATAAATAAAATATGATGGTATCTAGAACATATACGAATATTTTAAAACCACTCATATCTCTTGAATTGTTCAACCAAGTAAAAAAATCATAGAAAAGGGTAATTATTTTATACTGTGATCTAATTGAAAATTTTTTTTCTATAAAAATTAAAATACTTCAATTGGCCTTCAAAGAGAACAACACCGGAGAACACCATGGGGAAGTGCTCAGTGTGATTAAGCCTTTATTATGAAGACCATTTAGTTTCACCTTGTTATCTTTTCACTCATCTGGTTATATGTGATACAGTGGAATCGAAATAGGTTATACACTATACGCAATCTCGATCAAAAAATTCATCCCCCTATGTAGAGGAAACCCCAAGAAATCATCTATAATTTTACCTTTGTATAGGTCTACCCCAATGTAATGGAGGAGGGATTCAGGTTCAACTCTACTATTTGGATCACGCAAGCCACTTGTGCTGGAAAGAATTTCTCTATAATGATGTTAAGGTCATAGTCTTCCATCTTTGACATCCAATGCATAGGTCAATGTGAACTTATCCCTTTATGAATGGTAAAATTCACTCATCTCCGATAAAAATCAATGTATACATAGCTGCTGGTCAACTATTCCATGCAATAGATCACATCAAAACCCAACATCTCCAAAATTGTGAATCTCTAAATATGATCAAAAATAGAAACCACTTTTTCTTATATGTGAAGAAGGTAAAATTTTATTCAAATGTTTGTATCAATTGACATTATCATAGAAGATAATTTAGTCGATAAATCCAAAATTGAAACTTCATGATCCATTATTAATGAATGGAATGCATACGTATTAATAAAATAAACAGATAGTGTACAAGAAATATGGATTGTACCTCTAACCACTGAGGGTCCTTCTCTACTATCATCAGAATCCATATCAACCACATTATCCATACAAAAAACCACTCAATGACTCCCAAGAAAATCATGAGTCTCCAAATTCACTAAATATTATATGGTTTTCACCCTATACTAAGGAATCTTGCCTAAAATTATTGAAAACATCCTGAAAGACCTATCACAAAAATAGTTCATAAGGATGTTTTTTCCATAACAATGAAAATTATTGATAGAAAATGTACAATCCATAAGATCATGTCCCTTACATACACAATACTAACACATATCAATGTCATCTCCCACAGAGGGAGTGGAGGAAACATTACTCTACTTTAACAGTCGCCTACCTCCCTAACATCCTTCCTTTGAAATCCTATTATTGATTTTAGAAAATGTATTTGGTTCTATGATGGAGAGAACTCCATTCAATCAACTTGTATATAGAATAATACCTTGAACATTATCTTCCTGAAAACAATTCTTTCTTCTCATCACCTTGAAAAACGAATACATTATAGGTTGTCTGATCTATGTTCCTAACCCATCAGTTTAGTTTTGGATGAATTAAAATATTAACATTTTTGTCTATTTTCACCTCATTCCCCACCAGAGGAATTGAAAATATAATCTTTTTTAATGAATACATAATAGTAAGAGATTTTCAACATCCATTTCTAGATCTCGATGAACTATTATGCACAATCTAGCTTCAGTGAATCTTAAATTATATCCTCAAAGAAGAGACCATTAATGTTTTATCAGGTAATCCATTCCAAAATACCATCATGTAGCCTGATATACCACCTATTTTGAACTACACCTTGAAGAATAAAGGACACACAAATCACCTTATGATATACTAGGGTCTATATCAGGATGAAAATCCTCTTAATGAATTTTATCCAGGCCTCCATATCCCGAGGGCCTCTAGTACACTTGTAGGATGGCATATTATTGATATAGAAGTCTGGGGAATAATTTATGACAATCTAAATATGCCTATGGGTTATTCCACCCTGAATTAGAAGTAGTCAAAAGAGTCTCAGTTGGAAATTTTCTATATATTAAACCATTGGAGAAACTAAGTGAACATGATCAGTTGTATCCTTCTTATACACCATGTGGTGAAAATGGTTTTGCAAGATGTCCATGGGGATGATTTTCTTCAAATTTAAAACTAAAATATAGAGAATTCAACAAATTAAACAAGGAAATCAACAAAAAACAAAATCACACACAATGGTCCACAATATGGTTCATCCTAAGATACTACCCATAAGAACATGGTATTACTCCATAATAACTACCCATATCCCAATCCAAGCTTCCAACACTTTCATATTAGTCACAACCACATATATATAAATTCAAAAGTAGAATATACATGCTCAAATAAAAAAACATGAATTAATACTCCAAAATCACATATGTCAATTTTCACATGCATTTTACTATTTGGAATTTATCTGATGTATGAAATTGATATATTGAATGAGATCCTACATTCCTAAACATGAATCATGAAAAAAACACCAACTGCTATAAATTAACTTAACAACAATATTTTTATCACCCAAGATTAATTTTCCTCAAGGTAACATTGAACAAAAAGAGCATAAATAACCGCATTATGGAAACTCTTAGGTCCACTCTATTGTATTGGATAGGAACTAACATAGTTCCCCAAAAATAGTCCCAAATAGATTAAATCCTATATAACTTATCAAAAATCCAGGAAAAAATAAGAAAATATTTATTAAACCAAGATCTATGATAACATTTTCCCATGACCATTTCTAAACCATTAGGTATATGCTATAGTACCACATGATCTCATGTGTGACTCGACATATTCAGGAGGTTTCACATTAGTAGATATGGTAAGAATACCATAATACAGATAATATACCATTGGTACATGGTAAAAATAGAGTTAAATAATGAAATAATTAACAAATAATGAATAAATAAATAACCATCTAAGTATAAAAATACACAACAAATTCCAACCCACACATTATTATTATGTAACTTCATATACATAATGTAAAACTAAATAAATAAATCCAATATATATTGAAAATTCACTAAAAAAGAACTAGTAGACATTCAAAACAAATTCTATCTAGTATTTCCCAAATCATCCACGAAATCCTTCTCAACCAAACATCGTATCGATTTTATATTTACCAGATACCAAGTAATTAAATCAACACAAACACTATTATTCTCATGTTGGGTGTGAGAACAATACTTAGTAGAAAACCATAAATGAACTTTAACGAACATTCAATATATATATACTAGTACATTCCAGAAATGTAAAAAAGAAAATATATCAACATTTATTATATATCACAACCACAAATATATATTTTGGGTCATCAAATAATGGATCTGTCTACTTTCACACCATATCGGGATTAATGTCAATCGGCTACCTGATACATCCCTATCAATGGGATAATCCCAAAAATATCTCACACATCCCATTGATGGATAGTCTAGTGCACGATGACCTCTCATCTAACACATCAATCATTGTGGAAAATGTAATTGTCTCAACATCCATGCTCAGCTACAGAAGACATAAGAATAGTACATATGATATAGGATTAAAATGACATATCAAATATCACCTCAAAATAATAAAGTACCATAATCATCACAACCCACATTTAAGGAAAGAATTCATAGGTATTAGGGATATGAAAACACCAACAATCATGTTTTGAACCCGTATAAAAAATTCACTAAAGCCAATGGATTCCTATGTTAGGTAAAATAATAATCGATGTATTGGTCCATTGTTCAAGTTCAAAAACACCACCTAATCTAAGAACCAATATTTATTAAACATGATTGAGAAATAAAGGATAATTTTAGATAAGAGAATACAACATAATTGTATTTCATGATCAATCATACATGATTATATTCACATCTAACAAATAACTTTGACCGATTTATGTGAAAAAACAAAATTATGGAATTTAGATGTTGAATCTACTGGTGATTAACAAATACCTTTTTAAACCATGTCAAAACCACTAAATTAGAACAATAAGTCTATGTTGTAATCATTTTCTATCAACAATAATTGAAAAGGATTATATTTAAAAAAATAATGAGTCCCTAGATTGGAATCAAGGGATCGATCCATTGTTCGAGAATCGAATGGTGGATATGGAATAGAAGTGAGGTCCCCAAATTCACTAGAGATGGATCCTACATCAATTGGAATAAACGATCAAGATATATAGAGAGAGAAGAAGTATTGGATGTTAATTTTTTTAAAAACACCACATAAATATGTGGGACTATTAGGAATCAAACAAATCCATGAGAAAGCTATGGGAAACTATAAAGAACATATTCTACCATAGAACCCCATCAGCTAGTTGGTGCTCTCCACAATCAGTCTACTGGTTTCAAGGTATAACTACCTCTATCTATATATTTTAGTACCGATCAGATGGATTATCATTATTGATAATGATTTAATTTTGTAGCTTTTAAATCTTTATCATGTCTATAAACCCTGAGCAAATCCCAATTCTAATATGTAACATTATAACCTGGGTAAACCAACAACATCACCCAAATTTTCCGACCACCATGAATAGTGAAATTTGTTAACCACCATGGGTTAGAGACACTCATGCAGGTTTAATAAAATTGAATATGGGAATTATTCCACCCCTAAAATACATAAGATATAAAACAAAAAATTATTGTAATATAGTAGAAAACCATACAAGATATTACATTTTATAATTACAACATGAAGACAACATATAATATCATGATAAAAAGGCCCCAGATCACAAAATAAAAACCATAAAAAACATGGAACCTGAAAAATATAATGGTCCCAAATCCATGTGTACATATGTCACTTCCATCCGATCCCAATAATAGGAAACACGAGGAAGGAGATTCATCCTCTACATGACACTCACTTTAACTATATAATGAAAAACCATGTCTATAAATCCCCAAATGAAAGCGTTTGGCCTAATATTTAATTCCCATTAGTATACCACCATGTAATATATAAAATTTCTAAGCACATTCATCCATTTGTTCAAATTTAAACGATATTTCTAAAAAAATTCTTCAGAAACCATTTTGATTTTATAAATAAACAATTGGTTTTATATTCAAAATCATCAAATTACATTCAAATTCATTCCACAATCAGTAATGTAGTGTAGTATGTAATATTATATTTATAAAGGTATATATAGAATAATAAATAGTGTAAAAGAATTAATTTAACATAAAAAAACATGTTTGAAAATAATCATATCCAAATATCATTTATGTAATGTAATCTCGAAGAAACCAAATAGGAAATCCTTATCAAAAGATTGTACACAACTACACCATTAATACAAATAAAGGAACAATATCTAGGATATGTTACTTATAACATTTTGGAACCCTATTCCCTTAAAAAGTGTTCCCCATAGTCATCACGATTTTAGGGGAACCTATCCTAGTGATACATAACACCACTCTGGCTAGTGTTTGTTTATATTTCCCCAGTCCCAAGGACTCCCAAGAGTGCAATTATATTTTCATTATGTTCAATATAAAAAAATGTTTCACTAACATTTTACAAGGAATAATCCAAATACATGTTATATAAACACTTCCCAAATAATAATCCATTGAAAACAAAGCCCAAATATAATAAAAAAATTAAGTAGCGATCCACACTACTTTCAGGCTTCAAAACACATTTCCCATTTTAAAATCCTTTTTTGGGAAATTAGGTAAACATATTATGTATCTAAAAGGGTTTCCATAAAAATCCTCATTTTTGAAAATGTATCAATATCCCACAAAAGAAAAATACATCACCAATAATAAATTTTATATATAAAAATATTGGAAAGAATTAAAAAACGAAATATTTTCTAAGGGTTAAAGCATAACATATAGTCACAAACAATGATATTGATAAAATTATATTTTCAATTTATGACTGGTGATATAAAATAAGTGTATCATATTCTCATGAACCTAAATATGAGAAAAAAATCTAATTCTCTATGTATATACAAGATCAATTTATCTAGTCTCATGGGACTTTAAAAAATGGAGATATGTGCAGAAACCATATTAGAAAAATGTCCCCTAATCAGATTATGAAGAACATACACCCATGATTCAACTATGATGATGTAAAAACATTGGGGAGATTAGTAGAGACAATAATACAACTTTGTAACATCATTATTGAGAAAAAACAAGTTATGGTTGAAGGATTGGATTAATGGAGATTGAGAAAACATTTTAGGCTAAAAAGACAACTATTCCCTTACTAAAATATATAGACATCAATGCCACCTGCTTGAAGATGGGCCCCTTCAGATAACTATTTGGTATAAAAAGAATACATATTCTTATATAGGTGGCTATCAAACTTTTCATTGTGTGTAGAAAAAGTGCATACAAATCATTGAAATCCACAACCTACTTAGAGGAACCTATAAACTATAAGGTGTTCTGCTAGCTAGAACCTAGTAATTGATTCCTTCCACTAGCTATATGTTGAAACATTATTTCCACCAAGAACCAAAAAACCAACTCTCAACATAATAATATCCTATAACATAGAAATTTAAAAACAAAAGAGATATCCATACAAGGTTCCACATACCCAAGTGTAAAAATTCCCTCTACCATAAAGGCTTTCTATTACCATAAATGTGAAAGACCAAGAACTTGAAAAATGATATGGTCCTTATAGAATCATAAAATATGCGTTCTCCCATATCTCATAGAATTCAATACCACATTTTTATTTCACAATAACTAATGGGGGTGTCTTTCTATGTAACACCATATCTTGCGGGTCCACTATATAAATTGGTCTTCCAACCACTGAGGAGTTGGGTTAAATCTCAATATTATGTCACTCAATCATAAGGGATAGGTTTGGAAAATAATTATTTAGTTGAGAAACATAGAATTAATCATGTATATAAGTTAAACAGGTCGGAATGTTAAAACAATAATCTAACTTCTTGATTCAGTCCATAATCTCAAATTGGCCAACATAACAAGTTTCCAACATACCCTGCTTCCCAAAGTTTCTATTTCCTGACTGAGAAAAATTCATCACCATCCTAAAAGTAAAATGGACAATGAAAATAATAAAAATAAGATTTATGGAATTTCAAATTTTATTTTAACCTATCTCTAATCCACGACATGATACATGTCATCTCAAAAAATACACCTCGTTCAATAAAGGCTTGTTCTCCAACCATTTCCCAAAAAAGAGGAAACCAGTAATGCCTCCAATAAAACACCTCAAATGGTAACATATGAAATTAATCCTAATAAATATTTTTATAGAAAACCTCCACTATGTGTATATGTTTCTCCCATAATCCTATAAAGTCAATCAAATATTCCTGGAGCATTTATAATTGAATTTGGATAGCTTTCTTACTCTATACATCTCTCTATTAGTGATAGGTCATTTTAAACTTCAACTAAGTACCCATAAATATCTAAAATTCAATCTATAATTGGGACATAAATCAAGTGTCTCTATCAAAAATGGTCACAAATTTTACACTATGATGTCTCACTACCACCTGTATATACACTCTACCAATTTCATATACCTTTCTAGACTAATTTATTGGTAGTAAATGAGCTGATTTCATGAGTTGATGAATAACCACCCAAATCAAATCATTACCATTCATATGCCAGGGTATCCCAATCATAAATTGTTTGGCTATATCATCCCATTTTGACACTATAATTGGTAAAAATTTAACAAACCTAAGAGGATTATAATTTCCCACAATGATTTTCTCAAATATGATGCATTGAGATTAAAAAAGAATAATCATACACCTTATACCTGACTACCAATGATGAAATCCCATAACATAATACATCTCGGTAGATCCCGGGTACATGGATCAAATTGGTAGGTGTCTATATTCCATCAACACCTACCAAAATTCTAAATGTATAACTATTCTACTTTAAAAGTGTATAATTCTATTAGAATATTGAGACCACTCACCTGAGGTCTCAAAACCACAATGATTCTTGATGAAACAATAACACTCTACATAATCATCTATTGAATGTTGAATATGATCATCCCTAAGTGATCCAAACCATGTAAAACCTAAAAATATATTTATTTGGATTTATTTATCATGGTGAATCTAGATTAACAAGCTCATAAAGTACAACTATTCTACTAATTCCTTCACTACTTATGATAATAATTTTTCACTCAAGGATTCCCCAAACACATTAAAATTAATAGAGGTATAATAAATATCCAAATCAAATGTATAAATATACTATATGAAATGTAATTGTCTAAAGATGAGATTACATTAGGTGAAAAATACCCATATGACTCCTATGATATGAATATACTATAAACCAGTCCATAAAGAGGTATATGCACTAAGTCTTAAGCACATGTGTCACCACCTCCAACTTAAAATCATAAGTGGGATATTTATTCCCATGGGGAAATTACTTATTGGAGCTATAAGCAACCATCTTTCAACCATGAATCATAAAACTACCCAAAACCATACCTATGGCATATAAGTATACATCATAATCAAAACCCACTGAGGAAGAAACAAGGATGGGGATGAATTTAAAATCATATTGAACTAATCATATTCACTCTGGAACATCTCACTACAAAAAAACATTACAACCTTACATATCAAATTTGTCATTAGGGATGAAAACATTGAGATGTCCCAAATTTATGACCTTAAATAACTAGTAAATCACAATAAACTATAGATCCTAAACAAATTTTTATACCACTCTCATGAAATAACCACCTAGATGTTTTAAGGATCCACTAAGACACTCGACCTAGAAATTACATAGACATGAAATTATTAAATCAAGTACTATCATTCGGATATTAATCAATATAAATAGTGTTCTCTAAAAATTCAAATGATTATATTCAGATGATAAAAATGACCCTTATTTGATCTAGATTATATAATAATATCATCCATAAATACAAAAATGGAGTCCAATAGTCGTTGAATATATTTTATCATCAATTCAAAAAACACCGAAGTATAATTAGTATGTCTAAATATAATATTCATGTACTCATAATTCACAAACATATATTAGAAAACCGTCTTTGGAATATATTCCTCTTGATCCCTTAGTTGATAGTAACAGAATCCCAGATCAATTTTCATAAACCAATGAGCCCCATTAAGATGTTAAAAATAGTAATCAATACTAGGAAATAGATATTTGTTCTATATCACCACTGGGTATAGTTTCTAATAATCAATTAAATTGAAACGACTCATGTATTCCATCTTTCCAAAGTAAATTAGTGATTTCCAAGGTGAAACACTATAAATAAATATCCATTTCCCATTTGATCCTCATTGTAATCATTTATTTATTTAAATTCAAATGGTTCCATATAGTATGATGGCACAAAAAGGGGTCTCATTCATAGAAGTATGTATATAAAGTACTCAACATCCCATTGGGATGGTAACCTAGAGAAATCATCTGTAAAAACATCACGACACTGACACCTCAACTCTAGAAGAGGGACACTAATATTTTAATCAGTGGAGTCAAGAAGAAAATTGACAACTTATGGGAGATAAACTCATAACAACGAGAAATGAGACCTATTGTTTAATATTGTAGCTCCTCCTCACCCTAAAATACATTATTGAGTATATTGAGAGACATACATTATCCTTCAAAATAATATAAACTAATTTGATCTTTATGTCACTTCCTCCAATCCATTACAATGATAAGGTCAACGATGTCAATGTTAAGGACCTAAATGTCTGAAATTGTTTTGTCGTTGGTAATACTCATCTAAAAATTGGTGATTCTAAATACATTCTCCATATTCATTCAAAATTTAGTGGAAATATACATCAATAAAGGGATGAGATATATTATAATTCTTACATATAAAAAATAATTGATGATATAAATGAAATTTTTTATGTTTTTTAAACAAAAACATTATCATAGAATATATTATGAACAAATTATCTTTTCCACCAAATGATCTCCCTTAGTACGAGGTTCATATGTCACCCATTCTTGTACATCAGGTCTAAACAGACATCTCTCTGTGTAGGAGGGTATTTATATCCTATCATTGGATTCTCTCTCACTGAATAATTGAAGATGACTATATTTCCCACTAAAGTGACACACCCTAGGGGTAGGCTGACAACTTGGATGGAGGTGTTTATTTTTTCTACCTTGGTAAATAAACACCTTACTTGACATTGATGAATGTTTTTCACTTTTTCTTCAACCTTGTCACTTATCATCCCTGTCCCTTTTCTGACTCGGAAGAAAATTTTGGTTTCCCCTTGCTATCAAGTACACTTTAATGTTTCTTATATTCCTTTCTATTACTGCCTCAGTCATTGCTTCTATATCTAGACGTTCTATATAGTTGTGTAGAAAATAAGTATCATAATATATCATATATCTACCCTTATACCCATTTCAAACCATTGAACCATGAGATAATTATTCAAAAAATCATTAGAGAAAATTTCACTAAATCAACAAACCATCTAGCTTATTTCAAGAATGAATGGTCTCCCTACACTAAAGTAACAAACTAAAATTAATTCTCTACCCTAAGTGTCTCAAGATAGAACTATTAGTTGATGAATTTAAGGAAGGAATTTTTTGTCATATATTCATGAAACATCGCTTTCGTGATATATTCCAATCAATTTCACCTATCCCATTTCAAATTTAAGTCCACCATACAGCCTTGAATTATAATATAATTTTTAAAAATGGGGAAATTCTCTAAATCCTTTTGATTCATCAGATAACCTACTATATATACCACTCAATATAATATATGGGTGGATATTGATTAGTAAATTATATAACATGGTCCACTTTTAATTATAGTACAACATTGTGGAATTTTCAGATAGATTGGATCATATAGAAAATAGTTTCTTCCAGAACTATGTCAACTAGTGGATTCACATTTGGGGTTATCCCCACATCATCATATCTATAAAACCCAAATAAAATTTTTAGAGGTGTACACAAACAAATAATTTCATGAAAGAAATTTATTGTGTAATTTAATTCATTAACATAAACTAAATATAAGGAACTAATAAATGATAAAAAAATAGAAAAAAAAGATGATAACCCTAGACATCCCATGGTATCTTGAGTTTTCTCATGATATTGAGCAAACTAAAAACTATCCTATAGTACCTACTATGTAATAAAAGACCTATATCTGTTATATCAATAACAAAAAGATAAAATAGTGTGATACATAGGAATGAGAATAGAATTTAACACAACATGAGGCTTTGATACCAATATTTAAAAGAAAAGCATATTTAAACGCAAAACATTCCAAAAATTGACCCACCATATGGCCTAAATCACATTCATGATCACCAAAGGATAGAAATATTTAACAGGGTATCATTCAAGGGAATGTGGAAATGATTTAATGCCTAATATAAATATGATATAATATATGAAAACATAATAAAATATAGTATAACTAAAAAAATAACACTTAAAAAAACAATATTGTTTCGATCCATTATCTGGGTTAAAAGGTCTTAATAACCATCTTGAAAACCATAAATAACATGGAACCTGAAACAACCCATGGTTCCATATCCATGTGGCAATAATTCACCTCTATCCTAACCCACCCACAAGAAACATGATATAGGATATTCATTCCCTATATAATGTTATTACATTTACCTATATCTTGTAAAACCAAGGCCATAAATTTCCAAACTAAAATTTATATTGGGAGAAAGGTTTGCCAATATGATAAAATAATGTAATCTATACAATTTATAACAACATTAATCCATTGTTTGAATTCTAAAAAACATTTCTAAAAATATTTTTATTTTTATAAATAATAATTTTTTTTATTTTCAAAATAATTCCATTGTTTTCAAAATAAATATTTAATAAATAAAACATTGAAATATTAAATTTAAAATTTCCAAAGGCATAAATAGATAAAGAAATAGTTTTCAAGAATTGATTTTACATGACAATAAAAATTGGGAAAATAAACTTATCGATGTATCTTGCATGTAATGTAATCTTTAAGCATCTAGGAGGGAAATCCAAGACACGAGGGTGTGCACAACCAGACAGCTTAGTCACACCCAGGAACACTATAAGGAATATGTGACTCTGAATGTCCAGGAAAATCATTCCCATGTTAAGTCATACCGTAGTCAAATGACATCATGGGAACCTCCCCTAGTGAAACCTAACTCCACTATGGCTAGTCTTGAATTAGCTATTCATCATAACTGATGGTCTCCCTAATGTAAAATTACATTTTCACTATATTCATGATAGTCAAAATAATGTTTCATAAACATTTCTAAGGAATAAGACCATGTCATGTTTCAAAAAGACTTCCCAAATCATACACCATTTCAAATCAAAGAAAACATTTCACAACATATTTTCTATAGTTATCCAAAATTAATTCATTATTGATAACCCATTTGTCTTTTTGTAATCATATTTGAGTTAATTAAATACACATATAATGTATCTCAAATAGCATTCATCAAAACACCACCATTTAAAATCACAACAATAGCCCTAAAATATTAAATCCATGTCCAATAATCAATTGTATACTTAAAACTAAATCAAAACATCAATGAATATAAGGCATTACATGGATTATATAACAGGACAGAGACACCTTCCATGAGAATTATGGAATGATATTACCTCTATCAGAATGATGATTTGAAAAAAGGAGATTATATTCTAGAGAACTTAGATCAAATGAAAATAATCTTATTCTATATTTCTTTGTTAGTTCCATTGATATAGTCTCACGAGAGATAAATATCATGAAGGATTATATTAGAATCATATTAAAAGGAGTCCACTTACTATATTATTAGGAACGTTGACCCAAGATTCAATCGAAATAAACAATTAACACCAAAGAAAGAGGAGATCCAATAATTCATCATTGGAGCCTCCAGATTGATAAAAACCATGTTTGAGTAAAAAATTTCATATTAAGTGAGATTAAGAAACCATTTAATGTTAAGAATTAATTTAGGCCCTTACTTACTATATGCCAAGCAGATTCACTGACATGACACATGGCCTCACTAGTTTTCCAATGGGTGCAAGAAGAATGCATGCAGGAACAAGTGGACTGCAAAATAGGTGAGGGGTATATTCCAAATTTCTACACCTATAAGAACTCAAATGGATGGATGAGGAGACTGTTGTATCTTTTAATGTTATAGTATATCCACTATCTCCTATCTCATCCTAATTTTCTCCTCCCAAAACAACTTTATCCCGCATCTAAACAAATAAATGCATTCTAAAAAATTATGTACAAGCTAATAAAAGTTGTCCCAGAAAATGAAAGTTTCACACGAGGTCTGAGTCTTTTTGTTTAAAATATAAATCTATTTATATTTATCTCAATCTGAATAATGAAAATATTTCTCCCTCCCTCTACATAATGTATAATAAATAAGAAAACCTCTTGTTGGGATACATAATGAATAGTTTTAAGCCCTTTCCTTTATAGAACTAGAACCTATAGATTCAAGAACATAATCAATATATTAATGATGAATGTGTGAATATACCTAGAGAAATCTTCAATTTGATTATATATGATAGTGAAAACATAGAAAGTGTGGAAAATAAGTTGTTTAATAATAATATCACATTCAAATAAATTATTATTTTAAATTAACTAGAGATTAAATGTGAAAGATCATCTATAAAGAATTATGGAATTACCAGATCAATATTTTCATATTTATCCACTAAAACAAATAGAAACTAAAATATAATATAATATCTTTTATTTCATTGAACCCCATTACATTTATTTGGGATATGAGATGAGTTACCTATAAAACATTCGATAATTCACCATATGAGAGGTGAAATCTTAGATTAGATGGATAAGGTGTATATACCAAAAGTAGTATGATATGATGATATGTGCTAACCTAAAAATTGAATTGGATCAAGTGGTATGTCAATAATGGGTTTACAACATACCTAGTGAATTAAAATTATGAGTTATAACCTAAATAAGTTATGGGTATTCTGAGAATCCATCTACGTGATTTATTATTGGTTATAATTGAGGGAAATGATATGTGATGAATGATGTTGGGAATGTAATTTCGATTATTCATAAAAATTTATAAAAATATGATTAATTTTTAACCCAAGAGAGTGATGAGAATATCTAGAGAACAATTCAGGAATCAATAGAGTATTGAAATCAATAATTCCACCAATGGTGTATAGAGGATACTCTAGACTCAATGTAATTTGTACCCAAGGTTTCATGTTTTACCCCATTAATTAGATATGTTTCTATATAGTAATTAGATATTTGGGATTACCTATACAAGTATTTTTTTTATTTAGTGCATTGAATAATTTGAGGATGGGTAGGTTTGGATATAAAAGAACCTGATATCCAGTTGGTATATGATTGGATAGGTTAGATGTTATGAAAACATAATTATTATCAATTATAATATGTTTTTTGTGAGATTCAAAAAAAGGACCTTATTTGATTCCAGATTAGGTTAGATTCCAATCCAGATATTGATCCATATGAATTTTTTGGGTGAGATTCCAACTAAATGATTGGTCCTTACCAATGTGTTGGGAGATATTATAAAAGAGATATTTATTCTTATGGTTAATAAAGATAATATCAAAGTGTGATTGATTATTTAAAATAGGTTTGGTATGGTTTCATGTTAATGGTGGATATGTACTAACGGGATGGGTGTCATACAAATCTATTTTTATAAGAAGCTATAAAAATGAAATTAGTGGGGTTTCCTACCAACTAACTTGATGAGGTATGATAGACCATGGATGATTTATCCCATAATATAAAAATTGATAATATAGGTATGAGTTTAAAATCAAGGTTGGTAATTTATGACTTTATGGTATGATTGGTGCTATCAATGAGATGGTTACAGCTTTTATTTAATAAAATTTATGCATACAGACTTATTATGGCTATTATTAGTTGTAAGATTGGTTTTAACCCATTGTTTTTAATACTCAAAACCAATATTTGAACCTCAATGGATATACACATTATGATTTACAGGCATGATATGGTTATGGACATGATGAATGTGAGAGAGATAGAGGAGATCTATTATAATATAGAGAAAGGTTTGAGGCAGGATCAATGAATGGTGAAAATGAATCATTTTTATTTTTTATATTTATTTTTTATGACTGTTCTATTTAGTAATATTCATTTTGTTGTGTGACTGTAGAATATGCAAGAATTCATTTTGTCAGAGCGTGTTGTGTGATTTTATATAGAGTACAGATTGAAAGAAAAATCCATATATTATGGTATTATTTTATTTTATTAAGAATACTTATGATATTTAAATGTTATTTATTATGATGATACAAAGGTTATAGTATCCCCATGTGGTTTTATTCAACCTCACCACTCATAAGATTCCCTTAACTTGTGAGGAAATGTACATAAGGGATATAACACATAAATTAGAGATACAAAAATAGTAGATGGGATTGGAATATTACAATGTGGTTGTAATGAATTGTTTTAATTTTTATTAAAATTTAGATATGGTTTGTAGAGCTTGTAATTCTTAAGATTTGGGTTGAAATTTATACTTGTGATTACCAAACAGAAGTATGATAAAAAATCCTTATTTCTATGGAGTAGGTAGTGTTGTTTTTTACTTTTTAATATTCAAGATGATCTATTTTAATAATACTTGATTCTTATGGTTATGTTTTATTATTTTTCAATCAGATAATGGTGGAAAACGGCATGTATTCTTGCATTATACTAAATATAAAAGATCATATGAAAATTTTATTCATGTAAATGATTCAAAAAATGGTAAATAAATAAATAAATGGGATTTGATTATTTAAAACATCAACTATAATGTATTCATAATTTTCTTGAATAACATGTTAGTGGAACTTTACAAAACCAATCCATTTTATGACAACTTCAACAAAATTATTTGATTGAATGACATATCATTTGGTTTTATATTAATATGATGATGAACCTGAAATGGATAGTATGGGTACGTGGACACATGATATAGATAAATATATTGGATGGGGGAAGGAATATGATATGTGTTGGTTTTATAAGATAGAAACACTAATGATTCTTTATGAGATGTGAACCACATGGTGTTCATGGGTTATATAATTTGTGGTAGATTTTAATGTCAATGAGATATTACTCAAGATAGTGGTGAGTCACCTGATTGACTATAATATCATAGTTTTTTACTTATTTTACTAAGGATAGGATATAATTTGTTAAGATACATGATGAGAGAAGTGTTATCATAGATTAATGTCACTTTTGAGATATAGATCACGACATATGATTAATGAGATAAAAATGTCCCATATCCATTATAGATGGGTGATAAAATATGTTTTCTTATATTTATGTAGGAATAAATTTAAATGAAGGCATAAGAGGTGCTCTATTTAGGGGATGTCACACAAATCAAATATTATTATTATATAGAGATAAAAAATTGGGGTTCCATAGAAACCCACACAAACCACACAAAAATTAGAAAAAAATACAACAAAAATAAACCCACCAAGATACTCACCCAATAACAAGAATCGCTGAATTTATGGCATGAAGGATCTTCTCAATACTTACAATCTATGACCTAGATATAAAACTTTTGATCGAACATGAGTTATCCCTTGATCATGGAGGATGTGAATTTAAATATCACGAGGAAGGAATAATGGGGGATTTTATTGACATACATGGGGTTTGATTGTATCTGGTTAGGTGGGTGAGCATAGAATCAATAGTATGATACTTTTCATGGTAAAAGTCAATATGTATAGAAGATTTTAACAAAATATCATGATTTATCTAGAATAAATCCTTATTGAAAACTCTTATTGTGATGCACCATTAATAGAGTAGTTTTCAAGGACTATCTTCGTATAGAAGAAAGGGAATCAGTTGTAACACTTCGTGGATGGCATGTGCATTGGTATGACCAAAGGAAGACCTAATATAAGAATGATTAATGATTGTATAGGAATAACAGCCTTAGATACATTTTGATCCATGATTATTAGACAATGATAATGAATCTCACATAGTGAAATCTTGGTAGAGTTGAGGAATCATAATTTCCTTAAATTAATTTGATTTATTTGATGGGATTTTGATGAGAGTCAATGAGTGGTCATGATTCTTGTATGATTGGTTACGAGATAATCCATTGAAATACGTGAGTTAACTTGTATTGACTAGTAAATGGATAATGATATTGTCCAACCGATTTTAAATAATATATTATATAAATAAGATGATAATATGAGGATAGAAAAATGTGGATTGACTAATGACAATCAATGGAATAAGGTGTGACCATTGGGAGACATTATTTCTCTATAGTGCTATGGTGAAATGATCCAGAGTTCATAAGAAATTTTATAAAATTGAGACATTCATCTTATGAAATTAATGGCATGTTAGCCCTGGATGAATGCGAAATATAGAGACATAAATACAATGATATTGGAATAATAAGAGTTTGAGTGGATCTATTAAATTATAATGAATTTTAATGTTACTAAATTATATTCAATTCCTCTAGTAACTTTTTTTGAGTTTACAAAAAAACATGTTTAATTTTATCCTTTAAAAAAGTGGAAATTTTCACATTGAAAAAATCCAAACCATAAAACTAGTTAAATTCCATTTTCAATATTCAAATTTAAAAAATCAAATGATGTGGGAAGAAATATTATATTACTGATCTAACTCCACCTCGATCCACAATTCTTTATTAAGCCTAGAAAAACTATCCACAACATTCTATCATCTTGTGATCCAAATAAAACATCAAAGATATTATCGTTGAAAAACCCTTCACTAATGAGTCATCAACTACAACTATAAACTGGAACAACCACACAACAAAAGATATAAACTACAAAAAAATCCACTGAAATAGTAACAATCATCCATTTTCATTGATGAACCTTAGACACAACTATATTGAAACCACTTAATAATGAGACACTAATAGATAAAAAATACCTAAAACACCATCTTTATGATTAATTTTTATGATTAGGAAACCGTAAATAGAAGGGGAAGATTCCAATGAGATATTTTTCTTTATATGATTCTACGAGAATAATCACAAATCCATATAGAGAACCACATTTCTTGACGAAAGAGGGGTCTTGAGTGGTGATTCGGAAAATAAAAGGTAATGAAGGAACATAAGGAAATTGGCACATGCAAGAAGAGTGGAACACTGACGTGGCTCATCACCTCCAAATAAATTTAACAACACAATATCAAATCATTCAAACACTCTATCACACATGGATAGTTTTAGGGTCAAAAAATATAGGTTTATTTAATCGGGTATAAGTGAATGGTGATGAATCCCTTAAATGTGGAAAAAATTATAAGAATCTTAAAAGAGACCTTATGATGGACTGGGAAAAATATGCAAGAAAGAAGAGATGAAGAAAGACACTAAAGCATAAATTCAACCAAATGTTTCCATAAGAGCTCCAAAACATTGGGTAAAGAGATTTGATATTGAGGAGGAAAAACAAACCTTGAGGAATATTCCTCAGACTCATGTATTTTGTTAATGAAATCTGATATAAAAATTTGATAGTATTAGTGTGAAGTATTACAGTGCCTAGTGATCTATACAGTAATATAGGGTGGGGTAAATCAGAGTGAACTAAATTTAGATAATTATTTTCTTTCAATTACCTCTCTTAATATTTAATCCTTCGAACCCATTTTGATGAATTGTTCTAATTATTAACATTATCCTTCTCATAATTCTCTAAATCAATTCTAGAACACTCAAAATGTTTCTCCCATATTCTCAACACATCAATAGTAAATTTTATCCACTGAAACAATTCTCAAAATTCATCAAATACATTTGTAAATTTCATAATAATATTTCCAAAATCACATCAACATAATATTGAAGAATATTAAATAAATATATATCATCTTAAATAAATTAAGATATTTTCACTACCTCAGTAAATTTAATCACATGTGAATAATTATTCTCAAAATTGTTGTGATGATTATTTACTAAAAAATTCATCAACAACCTTATAATTTTTCCTGTAATTTATATATTCATTTAATTTTTTCTTATTATACATGAATTTTTTCCATGACACAAACAGAAGGAAAGATCCACAGTATTGTAGTTAGCTTTATTCATATTCTATCATAACTTCAATCTCAATATCATTAATATAATGAAGTTACTAGTTCTTTCTTCAATCAATAACACCTTTCATTTATGAAGTCTATATAGAGATCAAAAATCATTGCATATAAAATTTTTAAACTCTTCTTTCCAATATGTTTCTTCTTAAAAATCATAAATCGTAATTATTCAATACAAATTTCCATATTTCACTACTAAAAAAATAAAATTATTATAATATATTTTCCCCCTAAATCTCCCCTTTTGGATTTTTTATACCCATCAATAAATCAATGTAAATATGTTTTCTTTACCCCTATATTTCATCACACCCTTATTGAAAATAAACATAAATTATTTTTTATATGAGTGGAAACATGATTCATTTACATAGTGAGTAATAAATTAATCAAATACAAGTCTATATGACCAATCACTCTGTAGAAAATATGATTGATTAGTTAGTGTTAATTTTGATTAATAAAGAGATTATTAGTATTGATTTTTTTTTATTATTTTTTGAATATTAAAAATCAAGATAAATTTTAAAAATACCTCACATGTCTAAATATTATAATTATAATTTAATAAATTATTAGTCCCATATTAATTAAATAATATTTTCATTGATTAATTAAATTATTTAAACATTATATTAAAGGATTTTGTAGAAACAGTATTTAGGTTTTCAATGACATAAAAACTAGTATTTGAATTTTTTATAAACATGTTATTAAAATACGTATATTTAATTATGAATTCATGTGAAATTATAATAAGTCATATATTTGTTAGAAAGGCATATGTTTTCAAATAAATTCATACAATTTTTTTTGGAATGTCATATGAAATGGATCATAATTCATACAAAAATATCAAATTCTTTTGAACAGAGTTATTAAGTCATATGAAATGTTTTAGAGTCTAAAAAAGGTTTTATGAAGTCATTAGAATCTATATTAGAGACTGCAAACATTTATTTACTGAAAAACAAGATAACATTGTCTATAAAGTCATGTTTATGAAAACTGAATTAAAGAATAGACATATATTAAATCATTTTTTAACATGGTGTAGTTCATACTTGTGGATAACTAAATTCATTTATATATTGAATTTTGAATTGATCTTCATCTTAAATTAATGCATATAGAAATCATGCAAACAAGATTACATGACCAAGGAAAATCATTCTTTATGGTTATTTCATGCTTATATAAAATTCATCTTTACTGCAATTTCATTCGTAAAAATATTTTATAGTCATTTAATTTCATACTTATGTGATATTAATTTTTAAACACACTAAAAAAGATACTTAAGCTAAATTTTTTGAAAAACATAATTTATCTTTTTAAATGCGGTTTGTTACTCTATTTTTCTAATGTTTTGATATTTTAATTTATTTTAAATTGTTCTATTTCATTTTTATGTTTTATTAATTTTCAAAATACACATAAAAGTTAAAATACTATATGGTGTGATTTTAAATTGTGTAATGAAGTATTAAGTGTAGGATATTTCAAAATACTGGTAAAAATATTATTCCATGATTATATTATTTGTAATTAAGGCTCTCTATGATTAGTTCTCAAGAAACACCCACATGATCAAGAATATATTTGAGTTAATGAATATGTAATTTTCTTTTGGAATACTATCATAGAAAAATAAAAAACACAACAGATAAATTATATTTTTATTCACTATAAAAAAATGAAATTAATTAATATAAGAGATGAAAAGGAGCTATAAATTTTCTTAAAAAACATATATTACTACTATTTTCACAAGAGAGAAACAGTTTTGAATAGTTTTCAACTGATTTGATCAAAGATATATCATGTTGCATAATCTTCAACATTTTAATCATATTTTTATATTTTTTATATTTTTTTATTAATGTTATAATTTACTTTTATTTTTTAATAGTTATTTGAACTTTTCCCAATCAAAAGGACATGTGTATGTTAGTTATGATGCCTAAACAAAAGTTACATTTGGGGTTTGTGATTCCCAAACAAAATTCAGGATTCCATGGTTGTACCTTGGTCTGTCGAAATGTAGGTATATGTTGGGTTGTTCAATTATGTGAAAAAGGAATTCCTTATAAAAGGATATCACTTCTTTTAAAAATCTAGGTTTTTGGTGTGTATCATTCCCCTGTAAAAGTAGATAATATTGATGATTATATATATGTTCATTTATTATGAAATATTATAAAAAATGTTGTGTTCATTCTTTAATGTTTCTATATCATATAGAAATGTCTTATTATTAATTTTATAAAACACTAAATGAATGTTTATTTTTTTATACCTTCATATTTAACCCAATTATTATAATCCATTTAAACTTTTTAATAAGTTATATTCACCCCAATGTTATTGGAAATCTTACATTGGGTCAATAATTGGTATCATGGAATTTTTCATATAAAAATAGTTTAGATATATTATTTTACATTATTAGAACCTTTTCCTAGACCTAATAGTCTAATAAAATTTATTTTTATAAAATGGTAGGTTTGATATTAAATTATGGTTGTATACTAAAAAATGGTCATTCATTGATGGGGGTGATTATGGTAATTGGTAGGCTTGAATGGAGTTTTGACTAAAGAATTTTAATACTGATCATTATATGATAATGATGAAACCATATAAGCTACTAGATTCTAATCAAGATACTTTTTAAGGTAATGATGTCATTAAAATATTTTAAATTACTATTTAACGAATATATTATATTAAAAAATTAGTATTAATTTATTTATCCATGTCTCAATATGTAATAAAACACAATAAATATGAATAATAATTCATGTAACTCACTGGGGTTTAGAAAATAATAAAGGAACAATGTTGGGAATGATACTTGTGATGCAAAAAGACTTAAAAATTGGAGAAGATAAATCTGTGAGCTACTTGTTTCATATTTTCATAGGTATCATCAGTTGGATGAGTGAATTTCAAGACGCACTTGATGATACAATATTTGATGAAAGGGTGAAGTGGTATCTTAATAAAAATTATCAGATAAATAATGTTTCAATCAATGAGAGTAACAAATTTAAGGAGTGTACATCGGATGAACTTATTGGTCCTTCATTGAAGTATGAAACTGAGTTATAGAACATCATGAGTGAAGAAACTTGTAAGAAGAAAAATATTTCATTAAAAACAAAAATAGTATTTTATTCTAACTCTTTGGAATCTAAATCTAAGAGATGTGAAATTCGACAGATATAAACTTTAATGAATGTAATTTACAGCCTGACAAAAATGATAAATGATTTAATAAGTTGTTCATAAAAATAAACCAAATGAAAAAAATGTCACACTAGTAAGAATAATAATGTTTCAAATCTAACATTATAGGATTGTAGATAGAAGGGAAACATTAATTCATCCTTTCTTAATCTAATTCATTTAATAAAGGAATATAACTATATAGAAACGATAAGTTTACACATTATGAAGGATAGAGTGAGAAAGATGATTCTGACACTAGTAAGGATTCTAGAAGTAGAAATTAGATATGTAACCTTAATTTGATGGCCACATGTTCTAAGTTACTTGATTCCCCTTTAAAAAATATTAAATCATGCTTATTTTACTAATAACATTTAAATGGAATTAATTGTCACACTAAAAATTCAATTGTTAATGAGAAATCTGATAAAAATAAAAAATTAAGACAAGATAAATTTAAATTGTTTGACTTATAAAATTCATTTCAATGAAAAAATAAATAATTAATATAAAATATAAATTTTAATGAAAAAATATATTTAAAGTGCCTAATTTAAGGAATAAAGATTATAAAGATGAATCTAATTATGATGTATTAAAAAATAAAATACATAATTAGATACTTAATGATGATAATGATATAATGAAAGAAAATATTTATAATAATAATAAAGAACAATGAAAATTTAAATTATTACTATATGAAATGACTGAAATTAAAAAAATAATCTTAGATGATCATGATAAATAGTAAAAAACTATGAAATAATGTTTCACATTCAAATAAAAATATGTGATGATTTAATAAGATACTCAAAAACATAATGATAAATTAAAAACTTATTTTTTCTTTAAAATTTTATTTATTTAATTTTTTATTGGTAACTAAAATTATAATAAAATTTTGTCTATGTTGAATCTAAAAAAAAGAACTAGTTCTAGATATAATATCCAAATACCAATATTGAAAAAATATTTATTTGGTAAATGTTCAAATTGATGTGTTTCAAGTATTACATATTTTAAATTTAGAATTTAGGTAAAATTTACCTATTAATACTCATTAATATTAACAAAATATCATGGAATCACAAGAAATTTTTTAATACAAATTTATCTTCTATACTACTAAAAAATAAATGGTTGATATATGTTGGGGTACCTTAGTGGTCTCCATCTAATTACACTAGACCAAAATAGCATGTGCAAAAAAAAAATTTATACATAATAAATATTTTTGGAAATACTCTTTTTATGTATCAAGGATTTATTGAACAAGGATAGTGAACATTCTAGACACATTAACATTGATCATTAGGCCTTTTTTTAATTTATGTGATAGAGGCTCTATTAATTTTGGAGACAACTCTATAGGCAAGATGAATAGATAAGCTAGTGAATGTTTTACAAAATTATTTTCATTTATAATGTTATATAAGTTAATGGTGTAAAAAATTAATTAGTATATCAAAACATTGTGATGAAGGAAGAAAATGATAAATCTTTTTTTTTAATGGTTCTATTTTATTTTTCGAAAAAAATAAAAAACCACATATATTCTATTGATTTTTTAACGAACCAAAACAAATTTTTTGTTTTTTATTGTTTTAGAAATATATTATTTCTACTAGAATGAAAGGCTTGGATATTCTAACTTTGTATTAATGTAAAATTTTCAAATCATTGATATTTTTGGATCCACATGATCAAAAAGTGAGTATATTACTTGTTTGTGATTCATATTTAAATGTAAAGAATCATAAAGAATGTTTTAAATATATTAATAATGTTAAAAAAATGACACCACTTCATCTTTTATATCTTTATTTATGTTTTCCTTTACAAACAACTATTTTAGGTGGAAATAAGTTTGTTTTTATAATTTTTTCCAATTTTAATATATTAACTTGGACTTATTGTATCTCTCATAAATGTGAAACATGAATTAAGTTAGTTTCTTTTTTAAAACTATTTCAAAACCAAAAAATGTTTTTAATATTATCTATTAGTAGTGATAGAGGTGGTGAATTCCAAAATCAGTATTTTAATAATTTTTTATTGATAATTGATATTTTTATAATTTTTATACTCCTAGAATACCATAAAAATGGTATTATTGAATTGAAGAAATGATTTATAATGGAAATTTTTAGGATTATTATTAATGAATTTAATTTCCCTAAATAGTTTTGAGCTGATGATATCGACCCAAATTATTATGTTATAAAACAATTTGATAATTAGGAAACCAAAAATAAAATGCCATTGGAATTGTTTAGACGATTTAGAGATATATTTGATTATTTTATAGTGTTTTGGTTCTTGTTTTTTTATTAAATACTAACGATAGTCAAGATATGTTTGTTTCTAAATAATATGAGGTAATATTTCTAGGATATTATAATTCATGTTTGGATTTTAGAGTTTTAAATAACATAACAATAGTTTTTTAATAATTGGTATAGAATAATAAGGAAGAAAATAATAATTTTAAGTATAATTCATATTTATAAAATGTTGATAATAATATTAGAGTGTTTAAATTTGGTGATGATTAATTTCAATATGATAGTGTATCAACTTAGAGGGGTAAAATTCTTTTCAAATAAAATCCTAAAGGGTGGAAAAGACATAAAGATCACCCTCTTGAAAAAGATATTAGAAAGTTTGATTCATAAATTAATACTATAAAATCTATTTTAAAATTTTATATTTATTCTCATTCAATTTCAACATTGTGCCTAATAAAGTTGTTAAAAATATGAATGATTCAAATATGTTTGTTTATATTCACGTTTAACCAAATTAATTTTCACTAAATAATTTTTGGAACCCTACTAAACTGGAAAATTTTAAACATATCAGAGAATCGTGGTGTATTTTTCGTAATAAAATTTAGGAAACTAGTAATACAGTTTTGAATAATTCAAGGTTAGTTTCCCAGAAATATCATCAGGAAGAAAGAATTAACTTTGATTAATTTTTTACTCATATTTATAGGATTTAATTCATTAGGGATTTATTTTATTTTTTCTTATTTTTCATATTTTAAATTCATTAAAATGGATTTTTAAAGAGAATTTTTAAAGGGATTAATATCTGAAGAGGTGTATGCTAATCAACCCCTTGGATTTGCTAATAAAAAAAATTCCCTAATCATTTATTCAAACTATCTAAAGAATTGTATGTTCTTATAAAATATCCATGACGTTGGTTTGATATAAAATATCTATATTATATTGATGATTATTAAAATAAAAGAACATTATATACAAAAATATTTTTAAATATAGTTTCAAATGATATTTTAATTGTGATGATATATGTTGATGATACTGTGTTTGGTTTTAAAAATGATTTTCATTAAATTAAATTTATAATATTTGGACTTGTAAATTTGATATGATTTTAATGGTTTAATGAAATTATTATTGGTATTCATATTTTTCTAAGAATTTGTTGTACCCCATAGCCAATTAATAACTAATATTTGGTTAATTAGTGATCTTTTTTACCAACTCTCAGTTCAACCTCTTGAACACGTTATGCTTATCAATCCACCCAATGATTTCTCAAAGCCTCACCTCATGTAAAATAAAAATAAGAATGATAGTACCAGATAATATATTCATTTTTTACCTAGAATAACTTATTCATTTCCATGATTGGTTATCCCCACCCCCACAATCAATGATTTGTACACTATCTTCAACAAACGTCTTTAATAAATAACAATCCAGTCTTATAAGAATATATTAATCTATGTTATACCTATTGTAATCCATTACATGAAACTAAATCTTCCTAAAAAATGATACAACAGAGAGAGAAACTATCTTCCTCAACTTATTTTTGATAATAAGATATACTGATTTTTTATCACCCATTTCTTAATCTTTTATAGTTTTCTACTCATCAAGATCACTTATAATCTTATCTTTCTCAGCTTCTCTAAGATTTTACTTCTTTAGCATATCAACATATTCAATCTAAATTCTAACCAAATCTAGTTTTTTAACCATTTTCTCTACCTTAGTTTCTTCCACTTTTCTTTCTTGAGCTATCTAATCATCTTAAGACAATATTTATTCATGCCTTCCAGTTCCTACTCAATATCATTCCTTTGATAGTCATCAAAATCAGAAATTTATGGATCAAATAATTTATTAATATGAACAAAAAATTTTATTTTATCATTTAAATTTATAAATGATTCATCTTTATAATTATTACTCATATGAATTCTTCTTTTTCAATTGTAATTATTATTATTATTCTTACATTTTTTTTGTTTTTTTTCATCCTCCTCATCAGATTTTTATTCTTTAAAATATTCTTTTAGAAATATTTTATAGTATGAGAATATCATCACCATTATAAAAAATAATTAATTGATTAATATTTCTTTTTCATAAGACCTTCTTGAATATTTATGATGTTTGAATTCATCATCACCCCCATTACCATCTAAGCCACATGTTCTGGTAACATCAAATTATTTTACAGTTCTTTTATTATGTATTAAATATTCATCCCATATTTTTATTTCTTATAAAAAGTGGGTTTCATTTTCATCTCATATATAGTTATCATGTTTTATAGATTATCAACTATTATATATTTTCTATATTCAAGTGTTTATATTTTTTTGTCAAACTTATCTATAAAATTCCTCATATGTTTTCTAAAAACAATGGTATCCACTATTTTCTCACCAAAACTCTAGATGTTTCTCATAATATCATTGACCCTTGTAAAATATTCATTAATGATCCCATCATTAGAAATATTTATATCTTTAAACATAATCCTCCAGAAATAAATCTTGAATTCCTTGACAATGATATTTCCTTCATAACAGTTGTATAAGTGGTACCAAATCTCTTTTGAACTCTAAAGTCTCATCATAATTGTGAACACATTTTCTGAAAGAGAGATAAAGATTTAATTTTATTTTTTCTATTATTCTCCATATTTTTCTTTTTTGAATGTTTCATATAATCACCCTCGGTAATGGTTTGAAAACTATATATGGTGTATTATCTCACTTACAGGAGAAGAGATAAGAGGTCGGTTGGTACCTTATTCCTCTATTTATGGTTCTTCTTTCCATTAAACATATGAACCCCTCATATTTTCATAGAGAATTAATTATCTATAATAGAAACTTTATTTCATGGATCCGTTAAAGGGAACATGAACATTTTTTGATACTGCACATTATACCCAATAGCTGATTAACCCCTATGAGTGGGGATCAATCATTAGTATCCTTTTTTGAAATCTCAATTAAACTGATTAAACATTTTAAGGTTTATAATACATGTAATTATTTCTCTCATCATCACCGTTTTTTATAGAAAAACATTGAAAGATAGAAACACATTATTTACAAGGATAGTCTATAATAACCCACTCCTTTTTATGATTTTTTACCTCCCACTCCACCTTCCCCCATATACACAACCATTGATTACTCCACTATTTTCAATGAATCAATACAAGAAATGACTATTAAATCCACTCAACAATGATTAAATTGTTTTCCATCTCCAGAATCCACTGGATGAGATTAAAATCCACTAAAAAAATACAATATAACAATGTAATAGCATTGTATTTCTGTTGGTGATCTATGAACCATTATTTATCGTATACCTATATGACTATATTGATCAATAAATTTACATGTGTACAAATTTTATGAAAATAATATAAACTAATTGTCTTGAATCATGATACATATCTTGAAAGTTTTGGGTTCTTTTCATATTTTTGGATACTTGGGTAGAATTACTTCTTATTCAGAAAGTGATATCCCTAGATTAAAACACTCCTCCTCTCTGAAATATTAAAATTTATAATGATCTCAAAATTCTATCCTACATTGTTTTTGAGCTCTGTCAATTTTTAAAAAAAATTTATTCGGTACCTATGGTTTTTAAATTTATATTATCATCTATATTTGAATATTTTAAATTCCTGGATCTCAAAATATAGACAATATTATCATTTGAATCTATCAAAATATATTATTTAATTTCACTCAAACATATTTGAATCATATTCAAGTGTCCACATTTAAGTCACCTAGATTTGTTATGTATTCGCTTCCTCAAAATCTCAACAGGATTCACTTTTTTTAATCATTTGAATGTCTACATCCATGGAACTATGACATGTCACCTAATTTTATGGTATGTAACTCATATAATTATCATAGGAAATTTTGATATTATAAGGCATTAAAAGATAAATGAATTTATTTTATATTAATAAATTCCTATAAACCAAATACATATCATGCAGACACATATGATCATCAGAGTCATATAAAGAGTAATACTTTATAATCATACTAATGTTATATGATTTAGAAAAATTACTTATGACCCAGAAAAAACCATAATACTTCATGTCCACATCATTATTAACATTTAGACTCATTTATACATAAATAATGGAAATCTTCATAATCATATAATCATTTTGATATGTAATCATGGTGTATCATCTTTAAATTTTCCCCTCTTATTCTCTATTTATTTGAAATAGATATTATCAATTCTCAATTATATAACCCTTATGTATGTCATAAACATTAGTGTAGATTTACATAAGTCACACTTACCTTTACAGAGATCATGTAACCTATAAATAGTTACTCGGATACCTTTACGAAACTCTTGGGTTTTTGTGTTACCTTTAAATAGATTTCTATTTACATTTATGCAGCTCCACTCAATCCCAATTTACCTTTATGTGATGTTAAATATCATATACATAGTAACTAACTTCTAGGGTTACCTTTAGGTATCCAGTGTTATTCCATATAATCCTTACATAGAAATACGAATACGATATTTCCATTATGTGGGAACTAATTTACCTTTTCATAGCTACTCATACTTTCAAACATCACTTATATTGAACCAAAACATCCTAAAACTAACTCTAAACCTTATTTTACACATTAATACTTCAACTGAGTGTATTCAAACACAAAATATAGTTAATTCCATGTGTGGAATACCTTGGATGGTTCTATTTATATTTCATGATAGCCTCTGTCATTTAAACTTAAGTCTATTGAGCTCATAATTCATCAAGACCTTCAATCCGATTCAAATATTGTGGTAGATAGTACTATCCCAATTAGAACATACCTTATTATCTCTTGAATATATGATAATAATTCATCTAAATTAATTTTCAACATTTTTCTTAACCTCTCCACATGATTTATTCACGTTATTGCCCGAAAATTTCTTTTTCCATTGATATTAAAAGCTGCACACTCTACTTATAGACTTCGGTGTATTATTAAGAATGAAATATAATTATAAATCATATATCAATAAATGACCTCCAAGAATCACTATCACATTCCTTCACCAAACCTATATAGACACATCGACAACAAATACAATTTTTACATGGTTGTATCTTAAAAGAAGAAATATTTTTAAATCAATATAAATGATAAAAATATTTTTAATAAAATTAATCAAGATTAATATAATTATTTTAAAACTATAATGAGTTATATTTATAATTTTGATTTATACTAATTTGGAAAATCCATATTAAATAAACTATTTATAGAAATGATTATAGACCTACATTATTTAATAGTATCATGAACTGATATTATGTTTAGTGTATGCATGTGAGATATTTTTCAAAATAATACAATGGAAAATTATTCAAATGAATATTAAAGAAATAAATTGATATTTTAAAGTAAGTATAAATGATAGTCTATTTTACTCTTATCAAAACTATTTCGATTCATTATCCAATTCTATTTCTAATGTTTGATATTGTTGGCATAACTAAAAAAGAACATTGGATATGGGTCATTTATAAAATGTTACAGTTTTTATAATTGTATTATATGGATTATTTGTTTTTAGAAATTACAGGGTTGTCTATATATCACTGTTTTTTATATTATTACTAAATTTGTATACATGAATTGATTGAAAAAAAAATTAAATATTATTGGTATTTTCCTTTCTAAAAATACATTACTTATATTTTCATAATTTAAGAGGGAGCTAAAATGAATCTATATTAATAAAAATTTATACTAATTACTTTAACTTAATTAAACATGGTAACTTTAATAAATTGGAGAATTATTTTAAAAAAAATTATTTAATTTATTCTAAATTTCAAAATTGTGAATTCTTTGAAAGTATTATCCAGTATTATTGTAAGGACCTGAATTTTCCATTTAAGTTTTTTTTAATATATTGGAATTTTACGAGTCCATGAAAATTTATGTCACGTGATTTTGAGGCCCGGAGTTCCTGAAATTAATTTTTGAACTTTGTTATGGGTACATTTAGTAAATGTGTGAGTGGAATTTTCTAATTTTTGAACCGGTGCTTGGAATTGAAATATGAGGGCACCGTTGAACTTGCAGTGCGGTATTCGCCTAAGGAAACATTCACCATGTCCTCTTTAGGTCGAGGTTGGAAGTTAGCTTTTCACATATTCATGAAAGTATAAAATAAAAATAAATTTGTGTAACATTTTTTTTTATTTTTCTTTTGAAACTTCCATGTGGATGATTCATAGGTGGGGACCCCATGAACTAAACCTCCCATGAGAGGTTATGGTGGTGGAGACCACCTGATCTAACCTCCCCTTAGAGGTTATGGTGGTGGGGACCACTCGAAGTTAAATACCCTTTGAACCTCCCAGTAAAATGAGAGGAAGTCTCTTGAACTTACCCAAGATTAATTATGCCACCTCCCTTTTTAATTAATACACCCACTCAATTAATAATTCAAATTTAAATTTATGCCATTATATTTTATTATATTGGATACCCTTTTAATTTTAGTTGGTTGGGTGGAATTAATCGTTGGAAAAAGAAGGAGCATTGGGAGAATGTTCTGCAATGAAAAATGCCAATGAAGAATGCTTCACCTTCAACAAATCCTTCTCCAAACTCAGTCAAACGATAAACAATCAGGAACATATCCACCGAAGAATGAGTATATGTTGATGTCACAGACAACTGTTTATTCGCAATGACATCGTCTCCTTCCCCACGAACAAACTTCAAAAAATCATAAAAACGAGGTTGGGATGGTGTTTGAATTATTTCCCAGACCTATTATTGATATTATTCTGATTCAAGTATTATAGCCACTTGAAACCACTCTAATTTGGAGAGTGTGGGCCAAACAAACATGGCCTGTCCTCTCCGAAATTATTGGGATAATTCTTGTGTTCTTCACAATGGAGAAGGATGACTACCAACCATGACAACGACGATGAAGGTGATGAAGGAAACGAAGCCACCCCACGGCCCCCACCGCCCGCGTCTCCGCGGCCTGTGGCCGCTACATCCCACGACAATCCGCCGCCCGTGGTCTCTGTTCCCTACGGCGCTCCGCCGCACGCGACATATCGCGCCACCCCACAGCCTCGCCGAGTCACACCGCAGCCTAGACATGCCACCCCACGGCTTGGTCGCCCTGCCCTATGGCCTAGTCGTGCCTCTCAGAGCCCTCCGAGGCGCCCTGCACCCCCACGACACCCCTGCAGCCGACCTGCTCTGGTTTTCCCACCCTACGGCCTCCGCCCTCCCGGTCGAACCGCTCCGGCTGGGCCACCCCACCACCTTTTCCCTCCCATCTGAGTTGTCCCGGTCAATTCGCCCTATAGCCTCACGCCCTCATTGTACCCCCATAGTCAACTTGCCCTGCTTCCTCATGCCTCCAGTTGCTGATCCTCCCAATGGCCAAGCCATCCTGCAGCCTCACGTCATCCGTGGTCGAACCCCCGCGGCCCTTCATGGCCCTAGTGGCCTGCCGGCCTGCCCAGCGGGTCGGGGAGCGTTGGTCCGACCGGGTCGGACCGGACTCGGACCCACTTCGACCCATTTTACGGTCTTTTGGTCATTACTTTGGCACCTGACATCCTTTTGATGAACCATTAGTGACATTATAAATCATGGATGTGATATTCTCTTTGAGTATACCCCACTGGTGATTTAGATTACGATGGAGTACATTCAAGTTGGATCGAGCACGAATCCAACCGGGCCCCTCGGACTAAAATGCTAATAACTCACAGACCAGGTGTCTGATTGACGCGCGATGTCTATGGCGTTGTGACCCCTATGACGTGGTGGTCCATTGTGATACTTATCTGTGAGACTTCATGGAAATTGGAGTATCGACCAATGAATTGTGGAGCAGATCCTCCCAAAGACGAGCGAGCGTAGTGTGGGATCCCAGTAGCTTGCATTGACGAGATGACTGACTAGAGATCCTGTGTGGGTCATCCCCAAGCGATCCTCTGTGGGTCAGGTCCTAGCTATCATGTGTGGTTCAGGTCCTAGCGATCCTCTGTGGGTCAGCTCCTAGCGATCCTGTGTGGGTCACCTCCTAGTGATCTTGTGTGGATCAAATCCTAGTGATCCTGTATGGTTCAGCTCTTATATATTCTGTGTTGGTCAATAGCAGAACCTCTTAACGGAGTCAGATGATTTAGTAGCTATAACTAATCATCTCTACTACCTTACATAAGTTATACCTAGTGTAATCTGAGTTCGTACCTGTGTGGTAATTTTCATCATGGTAATACCTTGGTGGTATTCTTCTATGTGGCATACCTATGTGGTACTTGCCTTTGTGGTATTCCTTCTTTTTTGGAATAGTTGAGCATTCATCTTTTTGGCTGGACCCTGTGCTTCATCATGATTGAGATGGGTTTAAATGATAACATAGGTATATGTATTTGTATATACCTAAATTAGGTTGTCACTGGTTTACATGTTTTGTGGTTAATCCATTTTGGATTTTTCTGAGACCTTGAGTTTCTTGGGGTCCCTACCAAGTATCATTATACTCACCCCTGCATGAGTTATGCCTGCACCTTGTTGTGTTGGATGCAGACGACGGATAGCACTGATCGAGGTTGAGAGTACTAGGACTGGATGGTGCTTGGAGGTGGACCATACAGTGTGTCGGTTCGCAGAGGAGATGGGTGGGCGTGGAGTGTTGTAGAGGTGATCTATACCTACCCCTTAGGTAGGAACCTGGAGGACGACCCAGTAGCTTCATTTATTTTTCTTTAATTTTATTGTATTTCAGTTGTACTTTTAATATTACTATTGTGCTTGTATTACGGACCCTTTTACATACTGTACTCACATGGTTTACTATTCCGTTTACTTGTGTATGTATCTTGTTGTGTGCTTGGTTGTGTGTGTTAAAGGTTATAAGGAAGTGCCTTCCATGTTTTATGGATCATGCCTTTCAATGCTAGTCTCAATCCCCTGGTCTATAGAAGGTGAGTTTATGGTAGTCACGACACAAGCCCCGGGGGATGTGTTGTGACAATTTGGTATCAAAAGAGTCGGTTCTACCAAAGAACATAAGACTCTAATCATTCTTTTTAACTAAACTAGTGTTATGTGTAGTGAGTGTGGTTATCAGTTTAGGGAATCCAGTGTTGGTGTGGCGGACGATGTATCCATACACTAGGACCCTAACATCATAATTTCCGACTCAGTTCATAGAAACACTGATTACGTTTTTGTTTTAAAATGTTTTCTTTGTGATATTTCGAGTCAGCTCACCAGTTATAACTTATTGAAAGTGGTGCACCTGCTTATTTTCAGGATGCCTCCATGAAGACTCACAGCTACGGTTCTGAGAGTAGTACACACTAATAGCTCAATGAGTGATGAGGCCTCGGTGTAGGGTCCTCTTCCCATAGAGGCACCAGCAGGGGAACAAGAAATACCATTACACATTGGACCTCTGATTCCAATATCCCCAGTAGCAGAGAGTGCACGCCACTTGATCGCGTTGCATGGGTTTGAGTGCCAGAGTCCACCCAGGTTCAGGGGAGAGATGGACCCACAGATAGCTGATGATTGGCTAGAGGCTATGGTGAGATTATTCCGACTGGTAGGGACAACAACCAATCTCATGGGGATCCTTGACAGCATCCTCCTACAGGTAGTAGATGGTATATGGTGTAGCCTGATGCTCTATTTTCACGATGAAGATAGGTTTCTCTGGGCAGACATCAAGAGCCTATTTCGGGCAGAGTTTGTCCCAGCGACTCTTTGCACAGTGCCCATATAAGAGATACTTCATCTTCAGCAGGAAAGCATGATTGTAGCTTAGTACTCGTTGACGATCACTGACCTCTCAGGCTGCTCCACAGATATGGTGAGGGACCCATTCGACAAGGCCTGGACCTTCGAGTAGGGGATCAGACGAGATATCAAGGCTTTGATGATTTCTCATAGCATCCCGATGCAGGCGGGGGTGTTAGAGAGATCCCTCTTAGTGGAGTTTCCTAGTTGAGAAGTCGACAGCAGCAAGACCCACCACTATTCTTCATGTAGCAGAGTCTTTTGCAGTTGTCATCATAAACATGTCACAGAGGTCCAATAGTACCATACCAACAGTTGGAAGACTGAAGGATTCAGGGCCAGTCGTGTGGGGCACCTGAGACAGAGTTAGTCATGCCAGGAGTAGGAAGTGTTATGCATGCAGCAGGGAGGGTCACATGGCTCATGACTATCCGACCTGCCATACGATTGATCAATACACGGTCGAAGTACCTCCAAGTTAGAGACAGATATTTGACCGATGAGGTCTATAGGGATCATGTGGACGTGGTAGAGGATATGGAAATATAGTTGGTGGGGGCAATGATTCGATATATTACCGCCACCACCACCAGGAGGTCCATCACGACCATAGAGAGCAGGTGCACAGAAAAGATCCCAGCATTAGGCAGTTGAGTCCTACGATCACGACGCTCTGGAGATGATATGATGTATGATTTGTGTCTAGTACATCTTTGTTTTAATACTTATAGACGTGGGTTCCAGTCATTATTTTATTTTCACTACCCTCGTTCATATCTCGGAGATTACGATGGATTTTTTGGCTTGATCCTTAATTATAGAGGCTCCTATAAGAGCAGATTCTATGATTACACACTGCTACCATTAATACGAGCTTACTCTAGGAGGAGAGAGATTCATCTGGGATCTCCTTGTAGCAACGTCGATTCCTTATGACGTCAACTTAGGTATGGACTGGTTATCTAAAGTCCATTCTCATATTGACTGTTTTAGGTGAAAATTGCGCTGTGTCTACACAGATGGGACCAATTTTACCTTCATCAACGAGAAGGAAGCTTTTGAATCATAGGATGGACTTACCCAGAGGAGAGTGAAGCCGATCACTCATCAGTTGGCCAGCCATACCCTCAGAGCAGTTGATGTGGGGAGTCTGATTTATCCTGTAGTGGTTGACTAGTACACTGATGTCTTCCCTGGGGATTTTTCAGGTCTACCTCCTCACAGAGAGGTGGAGTTTTACATTGACTTGTACCCCGAGATGACACCGATATCTAAACCATCATATCGGATGGGTCCCACAGAGGTTTGTGAGCTGCGGGTACAGCTAGAGGACTTGTATGGGAAGGCATTCATTCAGCCCAGTTTTTCCCCTTGGGCAGCCCCTATTTTATTCGCCAAGAAGTCGGATTGGAGCATGAGGCTTTTTGTTGACTATTGGCGCCTGAACCAAGTGACCATAAAGAACTAGTATCCACATCTAAGGATTGACGACCTCTTGGATTAGCTGAAGGGAGCACAATGGTTCTCGAAGATAGACCTCAGATTAGGCTATCACCAGCTCTGAGTACGAGATGAGGATGTGCAGAATACGACTTTTAGATGTTGTTACGACCATCACGATTTCTTGGTTATGCCATTCGGTGTAACCAATGCTCCCGCAATTTTCATGGGACTCATGAATGGGATCATTCAGCCATACCTTGATTGCTTCATGGTGGTCTTCATTGACGACATTCTGATCTACTCAGCTACTAAGGAGGATCATGCCTATCATTTGCACGTAGTATTGAAGACACTCTGAGAGCATCAGCTTTATAGTAATCTCTCGAAGTTCCAGTTCTAGATATGAGAGGTTCACTTTCTAGGACATGTCATATCGGGGGCTCGAGTTGCAGTGGATCCAGCGATGATTGAGGCGGTACATTCTTGGGATCCACCTAGGAGTGTGACGGAGGTACAAAATTTCCTAGGTTTGGATAGATACTACTAGATAATTGTACCACATTTATTCAGTGTTGTGTCACCACTATCATCATTGGAAAATAAGGGGCAACCCTTTGTGTGGTCGGAGAGATGAAAACAGTGTTTTCAGAAGTTGAGGAAGAGGTTGACTAGTGCCCCCAACTTGAGTCTACTTGAAGAGGTCATAGGGTATGTAGTCTACTATGACACATCAGGGACCGGACTCAGATGTGTCCCGATGCAGAAGAAAGCAATGATCTCGTAGGGTTCTCAAAAATTGAGATAGCTGGAGTTGAACTATGCTACCCATGACCTGAAGTTAGCAATAGTGGACTTCATCTTGAAGATGTGGCGACATTACTTGATGCGAGAGTGTTTTATAGTGTACTATGATCACAAGAGTCTAAATTATATCTTCACTCAGAAGGACCTGAACCAGAGAAAGCGACATTGGCTTGAGTTCCTCCAAGGCTTTGACATCGTGATTGTCTGCACTTCTGGGAAGGGGAACGTTTTAGTAGATGTACTCAGCTAGAGATAGGGTATACAACTGCAAGGCGAGGCGATGGAGAAACTATAAGATTTGCAGATTTCCTTTGTAGATAGAGATGGAGTAGCATTCCTTATGTATCCTAGAGTCACTCCCCCACTTTTTTAGGAAGTCAGGGAGCCGCAACATGGGGATGCTGACTACGTGGCTCGACGTGCTCAGATATCCACAGGGCAGCCACCTGATAGATTTTATGAAGGTAGGGAGCAAGTCATCCTCTTTAGAGGCCATAACATGGTACCGATGTCCCTTGGAGAGGAAGTGATGAGTGAGTTCTACACATCCTTTCAAGCGGTACATCCATTAGTGGAAAAGATGTACTAGGATCACTAAAGAATGCACTAGTGGTCGGGAATGAAGAAAGAAGTATTCGAGTTTTTTTCTCAGTACCTCACTTGTCAGCAAGTGAAGGCGAGGGATAAAGTACCCGTAGGCTTGTTTCAGCCTTTAAAGGTACCAGAGTGGAAGTGGGATGGGATATATATGGAATTCGTGACAGGACGTCCAATACATCCCCGGGATATGACTCGATTTGCGTGATTGTCGATCGACTCACCAAGTCGTCCAACATACTACCGATCAGATAGTAGGTTTCAATAGAGAGCTTGGGATGCCTCTTTGCGCAGGAGATTATGAGGATACATTGATTATACTAGAATATTATCTCTGATCATGAAACTTGTTTTACTTCCTAGCTATGGACGGGGTTACATGAGGCTCTCGGGATGCCACTTTTTTGAGCACCGCCTTCCATCCTCAGACGGATAGTCAGACTGAGAGGACCATTCAGAACAATGAGGATATGCTACGTACTTGCGTTCTAGACTTCGGTCGCATTTGGGAGGATCACTTTCCTTTGGTGGAGTTTTCATACAAAATTATTTATCACTCCACCATTGGGATGGCACCTTTTGGGTCATTGTACGGGTGACCCTTCAGATCACATTTCTTCTGGACTGACGCAGGGAGTTAACACTAGTGGGACCAAAGATGGTATGAGCTACCATAGAGATGATGTAGATAATCCAAGAGTGGATGAAGACAGCACAAAGCTAGCAGAAGCCTTATGCTGACAAGAGACAGAGACCTCTGGAGTTTGAGGGTGGATATCACGTTTTTCAAATGGTCTCACCTTGACAAGGTTTTGTGGACATTTGGATGAGGTGTAAAGTTATCTATGAGGTTCATTGGACGTTTTTAGGTCCTCAGTAGAGTTGGCGAGGTGTATTACCGCTTAGCTCTTCCACCTTGTTTGCACCAGGATCATGATGTCTCCCACGTATCCCAGGTGAGGAGATACGTGCATGACACTTCTAACATCATCGACCATGGAGAGCTAGATGTCGATGATGGGGAAAATTTTACAGCGATTCCAGTAGAGAATGAGGATCGACATGAGTGGGTCCTTCATGGACGGTCGAAACCTCTGGTGTGCATTCACTGGTAGGACGGAAACCTCTAGGATAGCACATGGGAGTAGGAAGCTCAGATGCATGCTCAGTACCCCCACATGTTCCCTTAGTTTGATTTATGACATACGGGGATGCAAAGCCCTTAGGTGGGGAGAATGTAAATACCCTTAATTTCAATGTAATTTTTTTTAAAATACGGGAATTTTATGAGTCCGTGTAAAATTGACTGCATGTGATTCTGAGGCCCAGAGTGCCCGGAATGAATTTATGAACATTGTTTCGGGTATGTTCAGTAAAAGTGTGTGTGGGAGTTTCTAACATTTGAACTGGTGCATGTAATTGAAATATGAGGGCATAAATAAATTCGCAGCGGCCGTATTCATTTAAGGAGACCTTCACCTCGACCATAGTAGGTCCATCTTTTCACATATTCATGAAAGAATGAAATAAAAATAAATTTGTGTAACATTTATTTTTATTTTTCTTTTGAAACATCCATGTGGATGTTTCATAGGTGGGGACCACCTGAACTGACCTCCCATGAGAGGTTATGGTGGTGGGGACCACCCAAGGTTAAAACCCCCTTGAACCTCCCAATTAAATTTGGGGAAGTCTCTTGAACTTCCACTTGATTAATGATTCCCCCTCCCTTTTTAATTAATACACCAACTCAATTAATAATTCCAATTTAAATTTATGCCTACATGTTTTATTATATTGGATAACCTATTATTTTTAGAGGGTTGGGGGGAATTAATCTTTGGAAATTGAAGGATCCTTGGGAGAAAGCTCTCCAACGAAGAACGCTTCACCTTCGATGAATTCTTCACCAAAATACATCAAAGGATCTCCAATGAGGAACATATCAACTGATGAATGTAGAGATGTTGACGTCACTAACATCCATTTATTCCCAACAACATCATCTCCTTCCACTTGGAAGAACTTATATAAATCAAACGAACATTGTCGGGAGGGTGTTCGAATTATTTCCCTTTCACATTCTTTATATTCTTGTGATTAATGTATTATAGCCGCTTGTTTCCACTCTAATGCAGAGAGTACGAGCCAAACAAACATGGCCCGTACTCTCTGATTTTTTGTTAGAATTCTTGTGTTCTTCATGATGGATAAGGATGGATATCAACCATGATAAAGGCGACGAAGGCGATGAAGGCAATGGCGCCGCCCCACAGCCACCGCCGCATGTGACTCCGTGGCCCGCGACTCCATTTCCCGCAGCTTTGCTGCCCACGACTCCGCTACCAGTGGCCTCCGCGCTACCTCGCAGCCTCACTGCACTGCCGTGCAGCCCACTGAGCTCCCCATGCACTCGCGGCACCCACGTGGCCGAGCCGCTCTAGCCGAGGTACCCTGCGGCCTCCACCCTCCCGGCAGAGCCAGCCAGTGGCCTCTGCCCTCCCTGCCGAGCTGCCCTGGCCAATCAGCCCTATGGCCTCACGCCATCCCAGTACCCCCGCGGCCTCGTGCCACCCACGGCCGAGCCGCCCCACGGCCGAGCCGCCCCACGACCAAGACATCCCACACCCTCAGACAGTGCGTGACCGAACACCCACGGCCCTTCACGGCCCTCGCGCCCTACCGGCCCACCCAGCGGGACGGGCCGGGCCTAGTAGGTCGTGAGCGGTCGACCCAGGACGAGTCGGCCCCAGCCGGGTTGGCCCAGGCTGGGTCGGACTAGACTCAGACCCACTTCGACCCATTTAATTCTCTTTTGGAAATTACTTTGGCACCGGACGTCCATTTGACGATCCTTCAGTGTCGTTGGAAATCCTGGAGCAATTCTATCCCTTTGAGTATACCCCACTTGGGATTTGGATTATGATGGGGTATGGTCAGGTTGGATCAAGCACGAATCCATCCGGGCCCCAAGACTAAAAGGTTAATAACTCACAGATCGAGCATCTGATTGACGTACCATCTGTTTCATTGAGATCCCTATGATGTGGTGGTCCTTTGAGATACTTCTATGTGAAACTTCGAGGAAGTTAGATTATCAACCTATGACTTGTGGAGCATATCCTCCCGGAGACGAGAAAGCATAGTGTGGGAACCCAGTAGCTGGCTGTGATGAGAAGACTGGCTAGAAATCCTATGTGGTTTAGCTCCTAGAGATCCTATGTCAGTCATCTCCTAGTGATCCTGTGTGGGTCATATCCTAGACATCATGTGTGGGTCAGCTCCTTGCGATTCTCTGTGGGTCATCTCCAAGCAATACTCTGTTGGTCAGCTCCTAGAGATCCTGTGTGGGTCAGCTCCTAGTAATCATGTGTGGGTATGCTCCTAGAGGTCCTTTGTGGGTCAGCTCGTAGAGATTCTGTATAGGTCAGCAGCAGATCCTCTTAACAGAGTAAGATGATTTAGTAGCTATAACTAATCATCAAAACTACCATACCTATGTTATACATGGTTGTTGCTGAGTTCGTACTTGTGTGGTGCTTTTCTCTGTGGTAATACCTTTGTGCTATTATTCTATATGGCGTACATGTGTGGTACTTGACTTTGTGGGTTTCCTTCCATTCTGGAATAGTTGAGATTTGGGCTTTTGGCCTGGACCCTTTGTTTTCACATGATTGAAAAGGGTTTACAAGATAACTTAGGTATATATATGGGCATTTATCTATATCGGGTTGTTACTGGTTTACCTACTTTGTGGTTTGTCCTTTGTAGAATTTTGTGATACCTTGAAGGTATTGGGGTCCTTAATGAGTATCGTTATACTCACCCCTTCATGAGATATGCCCACAACTCATTATGTTGGATGCCGAAAACGGACAATGCTAATCGAGGTTGAGAGTACTAGGACTGGATGGTGCTCGAAGGGGGACTATATAGCGTGTCGGTATGGAGAGGAGACGGTGGACGTGGAGTGCTGTGGAGGTGATCTGTACCAACCCTTCAGGTTAGAACCTGGTGGATGACCCAATTGCAGAATATATTTTTCTTCAGTTGTATTTTATTTCAGTTGTACTTGTACTATTACTATTGGACATGTATTCTGGCCCCTTTTAATTACTGTACTCACTATTTTTACTATTCATTTTACTTGTGTTCGTATCTTGCTATGTCCTTGGTTGTGTGTGTTATAGGTTATAAGGCAATGAATTCCCAGTTTTAGGGATTATACCTTTCGCTGATAGTCACCAGCCCCTGGCTTATGGAAGGCAGGCTTGGAGCAGTCACGACACAAGCCCTAGGGGAAAGGGCATGACATTTATAATTTACAAAATGTGTGAAATTTTTTGTATTGATGTGTGATTACTGGTTTTCTAATATTTAAAATATGTCACATTTTTTAATAATACCACACATATTTAAATTTTGGTAACTATAATTTCTCATAGAATTAATCACTTTTTATTAAAATATTTTTCTATGATTAATAACTTTTTTTAAAAAAATTCTATAGATGATTCTAGAGTAACTATATTTTGGTTTTTAAAGTCATATGAACTATTTTATAAAAATTAAATAAAATGTTTTTCGAATTGATATGTTTTTCTATAATGTTATACAAAAAATTACAATGTAATATGATTTATTAAAAATCATTCATTTTTATGAAAATGTATAAAACATGGTTTTAAAAATTATACCAAAAGAATATAAAGTCATGTGAAATAGATCAGAAGACATATAAAAATATATAACACTGACAAACTTATTTATTAACTTATAATAAATGTTTCAATTTCTAATGAAATTTCTTATAGAGTCATATGAATCTACATTGATGTATTATGATAATTATTTTAAAACTTACACAATTTCATTATATTAACAATTATGTCTACAGAAAATGAATTAATGTTTACAGACAAATAGATTCTTTCCTACATTCCATTCCTCAATTAAAATAAATTCATACTTATGAAAAACTGTGATACAATCATTATAATAAAATGATACTTATTGAATTCATGTATACGATATATCATTCTTTTAGATAATTGATCCTTATAGTTAGTTCATGATTATGGGGAATTTAACCTTTTGGATACTTCATTATTACAGATATTTGATCCTTATATGCTTCTCCTGCTTATATGAGATTCATATTTATTTAGGCTAAAAAATATATATATCTATTCTTATGAAAACACACTTTATGGATTGAGATGAATTTAAATACAAATGTTTTTTTAAAATTATTATTTTCAATTAATTTCTTTTAGTGATGAATTTTTTATCTATATTATTACTTTTGAAAAATAAATATAAATGATAATGGTGTCAAGAAAAGTATTTTTGATTTTTTTATAAATTGATTAAGCATGAGATATTTCCAAATATAGGTAATCATATAATTCTATGATTTTACTATTTCATAATTAATAAATTAGTGACTAGTTTTGAAGACACAACAACATGATCATGATGATCTTGGAGATAATAAGAGAAAATATTATTATAGAATGTGTTCACGAGAAAGTGATAAATACAATAAAAAATCTCTAATCTTCATATACATTATACATGATATGACATAACTCATATGATAAATTTTAAGGAGCTATATATTTTGTATTGTGACATTCTATTCATACTGTGATCATAAGATATCTTTAAAATTTGATCCTTTATTATTGGAGTGGTTGAAGCAACAATGATCTGCAACATCATCAAAAATTTTATAATATTTTTATTTTTTTCATATTTGTATTAGTTTTATATAATCTTTTTTTGTTGAAATAGTCAGCTTATGTATTCTCTACTAAATATAACATCATTTAACTAGTTATACAACATAATCAAAAGGATAATAGTGGGGTTGTGACTCCCAAATTATTGTTATAATTCATTTTTTGTGCACTGGCCTATTGAAATGAAGATATAGTTTCGGTTGTGCCCCTCAATGTTAAAAAATGAATTTCTTGTAAAAGGAGATCACTTCATTAAAAAATTTAGTTTTCTAGGGGGTAACATTACTCTTTCCTGGTATAGATGAGTGAGGATTTGATGTACGATCATTCAACCATAACTTCAATAAAAATCTAATTTTCATTGTATTTATTTTACTTCTATAAGTCTTCATTTCAAATTTTGTATATTATAAACTACTACTAAAATATTAATGTGTTGATAATTGGATATCTAGAACAGTTTTGGTAATATAGTTAAATTTTGAAATATTTTATACTCACCACCTTTAGTTTGATTGAATATCTTACACTGTGACAACATTCCACAAAGTTATCCACAAATACCTCATCATGTGATACCAGATCAGAAAAAATCTTATAGGTGGAGTTAAAATATATTTTTAAATTTATAAAATATACTCAAATCAAATGAAGATTAATGATACTATAGTACATCTAAGATTATCACCCTATCAAGTACTTCTCTTCTAAATTACCTTATCAAAACCTCTTGTTAAAATAAGTATTAACTCAACTCAAAATGAGGATGTGAAAATTTGATAACCATGCATCAACCCCATATTTCCCTAATAACTATTTATATTTTAAAATTTTACTGAAATAATATAATATGGAAGGTTTATCATCTTCTCCACTACACCTTAAGGAAAAACTATAACAATTCTTTATCTTGGTAGGTCTTTTTTAAAATATTCTCTAGAAATATATTTATGATACTAGTTTATTTGTTATAAAGAGGCATCACAAAACATGTTAAATAAATATTTGATATATATCACACCATGTTTTATAGATGTCACAACATTCAGAAAGTTCTCCCCGAACAAACATCACCTTCAATTCCTTGCATATAAAAAACAATCAAATATATGAGAATAAGTTTGATTATCTTTTTCTTATTATTGAGACAATTGAGATTGAGATTTGTTCCTAAACCAAGAAATTATTTCATTTTGACTCCATTATCTTGGGAATTATTTAGGTTTTCTCCTCTATTAATTTTTCCAATATGAGAATTCTGTGAGAACATGGTCATCTTAATATTTGTAATTTACAACTTATTTGGAAATTTCTTTTTTACATTAGTTGTAAAAGAAAATAAAATATTCTTTGGTAATTATCTATCTTCCATTCCATTTCCAGTGGGAATAACTTAATAATCAATAATTCATTAGAATAATTTCAATATTTTCAGGATTTCCCATATACCTCTCAAATGTGATTGAATTACCCTTAATAAATTCATTAATTAAACTTCACAGATGTCTTATCTCTAACCAGTCATTTTCATTATCTTAGGGATTTATTATCATCGTTTTTCCAACATGATTTATTTAATATTTAAATTAATGGCCTTTTTGAAAAAAAAAATTATGTGTCCATTTCTCCCATAGTAAAAGAATTTACATTGTGGGGTAGCATCATTTTTAGTATTCTTCTTGGGTGTGTCTTCCTTAAAACACATATTTCACAAAATCCCCATTGGGGATTCATCTTATATTATTTCGTTATATGTAATTAATTGTGGTTTTAATTATTAATATTTATTTGAATCAAACCTAGAACATTCTATCTCGGAATAATTCTCACAATGACTACTTTTTCAACTTAACATCAAATTAATCCAAGTATTCATCATTTTTATTGAGGCAAAAAATGTATTCCCATATTATTCTAAGAGTTTTTCATCTACTAAAATTTTCTCCCTCAAAATATATTCCATCTATAATATTTCTGAATTTTTATATTATTCTAAATATTAATATCATTATCTCAAAAACTTCTACAAAACTAACAAAGACCAATAAACCTTAGTCTATATCTTTTCAACTCAATATTGTGGGATTTATTTCCATGTTATTTTTAATCAAAACTACCTGTATTTAGAGAACATATTCAAGAGACACCCTTGTCCCACAATGTTACATTAACGCTTGATGTGATGGTGTATTTCAATGCATTTTTTCCATAATATTTTCTCATATATTTAAATGTAACTTTTACTCTCCATGTAAATAGTATTGGTGAAAAAATAATTTTTTGGAGAAAGGAATAATTTTTTTATTGATATTGTAATGGGTATACAACAAAAAATAGACATCCTAGATTAGTAAAGAATCCCTAAGAGATGGGTGAATCAATGGTACTATTTTTTTATGTTCCCTTGATGAAACAACAATTATCACCAGATTGATTGAGAATTGGTAGTTTTCTAAAACAAAAACATCAAATGAAAGACATATTTTCAAGGTTCACATTTCAAAATGTCAATTCTTAGCCTTAGCATGATTAGGATTATATTGAGATCTTATGAACCAATAGTTTAAATTTTAGGTACAATGTAATGGTTTTATCTTTATAATCAATTTATAATATTTATACCATGTATGATAAATATTACCACACAATTATAGTGATAAAGAACTAGATAAACAAAATAATAAATCTATACAAGAATGGTCTTCATTTGTTGATGTAGTGCTTCAATTTTTATCCTTATTTAACATGTAGAAACCATGGTACGAACTCCCCAATCTATATACAATTTCACACCTTCTTATACTTTCACTTTTCATCTTCTTATTTCTTCTTCATATTTGTATAATAATCTTTTTTATTATATTCAACATATCAAAAAATTCTTCTTCTTAATGATCTCTACACTCCTCTTTATCCATAGATTATTCAGACATCCCAAATCAATAAAGTATTCCCATATTAAAGAACATTAAATTTTTTATTATTAATTCCAAAATCAAATCCCCTTCTTGAATAAAATTCCTTGAATCCTCTCTATAATTATCTTGACCATTAAATTATAATTGGTAGTTAGAATTGGACGAAATAACAACCCAATTTCAAATATGTGAAAAAGTCATAAATCATTCCCAAACATCCCAAGTTTACCCAATAGAAATGCATTAATAATGTTTTCTAGAGAATTATGGTGTATCTTATGGAATTATTGTGGTTAACAGTTAACTTAATCAAAATAATATGATTTGGAATAAGAGATATAGTATATATATGACTAAATTTGTAGTTCCACTAAAAAAATCCCAGTCATCTATGTGGAAAGGTGTATTAACTATGGCATTGTCCACTAAACTTTTTCCAAACTATGGTATGAAAAACACGCCATAACATGGAGGTCCAAAACTTTTTAGATCCACTAAAATTGACCTAGCCTCCTCTATTATATGTTAATATTTATATTTCATGGAGAAATATGATTGTTTCACCACTATATATTGAAATTTAAACTCTATAATGATATATTATAATACATTATATATCCCAATACCAATTTTAAAATCTCTAAAAAAATAGGCACCATGGATGTTTCATTTTCTAACTCAATGATAGATTTTTGAGGTGTAGGTATCCATTATGGTAGAAGATGTATTCCTCAATAAATATATATGACACATTACCATGCTTCTTGGTGTAGAGAATCTCCTCCCATTATTTTTGCTTCATCATGAAATCCTTTCATGATAAGTAAGTACTTTAGACCGACAAAGGAATCTTCTTTAATAACCTTAGAATATTATTTATGTATTGAAAACAAAATCCAGCACACTCAATAATATCATATTCAATAATTCATAAAATTTACTTATCACCAATACCATGTTAGTACCTATTGGGAACAACAATCCCCCCTTTGGATTTTTTCTTCAACCAATGGTCATAAATAACTATGAAACTCTGAAAACAAGAAAATAGATCACAATTAAATAAATATTAGTCTATATCAGTGAACTCAAGTTAGGAAACTAGAATATTTTGTAAATATAACCTTGATATCCATAAGATAATTATCTATATATGGATTTATCAACATTAACATCATAATCATAAAACATAATTGTACTAACATTTAAAACATGAAAATATTCTACAAAAACATACTATAAACTATTAAAAAATTTCACACATATAGAAATCATAGAACACACCTTTTGATAACTCTCTTAAAATATATTCTTACATTCAATAGATATTTACCCCAAAGGTAACACATATAAATGGATACTTCCCTTGCATTATGTACACCCCTTTGACAAAAAAAGGAATAAAATCATAAAGGAATGATTCATGTTGTCAATTCCCCCCCCCCTTTATAATAATATCCATATAAAAGATGAGATGTGGGATGAATATACCATACTATTGCCTTGTAAATATTGTGTCTGAAAACCTAATTTCAACCTCATATTAGGAGATTCCTGTTTTGAGAGTGTCTTGGAAAACACATCATCTATCTTATCCAATATATGAACAAATTCTAATTTTAAGACGTTATTTTTTACTATATCTTTGATTGAGTGATAATTAATATCAAATTGTTTGGATCTTTAATGTTTATGTAGAATATTTAATATATTAATCACACTTTGATTATCACTTCCCAAAATAATGGATACATCACCTAAACTATTAAATTTTATAGTTGAGTTTTCATCCACATAAGTTCTGTAGAAAAATGAGTGGTAGCCGCATATTCATCCCTGACTATGCTAAATGTGGTTGAATTTTTATTCTTTTAATTCCATGAAATACAACTCTGACCAGGAAATAATTCTCCACAATATGTAGACTTATTATCATCAACACTTAATTCCTAGTCTATATATTAATAACCAAATAGATCGAGATTCCATTTGCTTTCATATTTAAATCCATAGTCTGAAGTGTCGTTGGTGTATTTAATTATTCTATTTCTATCCATGAAATTAAATTTTTTTGGCACATTGTTACTGATCACAAAGTATAACTGTATACATAATATCATGTCTTGATGTTTTCTTGTATAGTTGAATAAAAATTTGTTTATGGAATTTCCATGGATCCACATCATTACGTCATTCATATTTGCACAATTTAGTTCCTACTAAATTTGGAGTAGAAAAAAGATTTTAATCCTCCATGACAGACATATGAATCATTTAATTATGACACTTCTCTTGAGATAGAAAATTTATTCCATTTCATGAGAAATTTTTATGCCATGAATGTAATTAATATCATGGAGAATAAAAAAAATTCAAATTGCTTCTTCCTTTCTTTAAAAAAATGATAAAAAAATATTAATTATTTCTAGTAAAAATAATTTCATGTAAATAAAATTTAAAATAGAGATATAATTCATTATAAATATTAATGTTTATATTCTTTTCAACACTTCTTTTCTAAAGTTAAAATTTAATCAATAAGGTGTAAATATTTGAAAACCAAGATATTGGTTCTTTATTTAGCCCCTATAAATCATTATTTTACCACCCATCATAATTCTAATCTTCATAATGAAAGATAAAACATAGTTGTTCAATATATAGTTCCTCTTCTATGTAACCATTGAGTAAGGATCACTTGGTGTCCATATGATCGATCTAATATTTCCTTCAAGATTCAATAGTAAGAAAAAACCTTACGCTTTAAATTCTTGTAACAGGTGACAAATTATATACAATTTTAACACCATCAATATACGAATAGAATTATCAAACCACAATTTCATTATTTAATAAAACATTCACCTTTTTAATCCATTGTGTTTTTGAAAAATTACTTTTTTTTTGATAATTTTATCAACTTTGGGCTTGGTTACATACTCCCCAATCTCATTATATTCCATTTAATGAACTCTAAATTCATTTAATTACTACATACTATGTTTCATATCAAATTTCACATATCATGGTTCAACTTGAGAATACTATAATATATGACATGGTTTTTCTTATGTCCATCAATTTTGAATATGATGTCCATTATTTCCTATGATATTTTGAACCTAATCCTACCTTCTCATCATTGGATGATATGAATAATATAGTTATTTATCCCTTGAATTTTATGAATCAACTCCTTCAACATGAACATATTCATAATTTTTACAATTTTTTGAAACATCACCTTACCATTTCGAAAATATATTCATCATCAAAACTTTTGGAATAATGTTTTTTATGTGATTTCACTTTATTTTTATGTTTCTTATCATTGACATAAAGATAATCATTAATATTACTTATTAGTATTTTTTAATAATTATATCCTCTAATAGTTGGTGGAAAACCTTTGAATATGAAATTAACACTCCATTTTTCAAAATTTTACATTAAAATATGTTAATGCAGGTCCCAAAAAACTCATATATACTTATAACATGGTGATTTCTTATAATACGTCTCATATGAGGACATATATGTATTTATCCTATAAAGGAAATGATTTTGGTTATGAACTAAAATTCTAATAGATTTACCCCAGATATAAGGAGTATTTTCATGCTCTAACAACGTAGTTTGATCTATCTCTACATGACTTATATTATTTCATTCAGCCACACAATTTTTTTTCTGTATGGTTAAATGAGTCCATTATAGATATGATGTTTTTCATGATATTATTTAAATATTCCACTAGTATAATAAGAACCATTATCTGTTCTAATCTTCTTCAATGAGTAACCATACTCTTTCTCAGCACATATTTTGAAATTGTTGATCCTTTTTAGAAAATTTTATTTATTCATCATACAAATATTTCATTTAGAGTGAGTAAATTCATAAAATAATGAAATAAAATACTTATCCCCATTTTTTTATTTCTTCCTCATAGACCCATGAATTTCAGAGTTAATTATCGTCAAAGGATGAGTATGTTGCTTTTTTAACTTCCTGTATTGTGTACTCACAATATTTCACTCTTACAAGTAGAAAACACAAATATCTTTCTCTTTTAAAACAGTTTACATTATAGATATTAAATCAATGGATAAGATTACACATATTATTTTTTCCAAGATAACCATGTCTTCTAAGACACAATTGATTTTCTTTTTTCATCATCAAGTAATAAGAATTTCTAGCCTCACCAATTTGAAAAAATTCCACGTATTTATCTTATATATTAAAATACACATCCATATTTTCATATCATTTTTAAATATCCCTCAATAGGAAAATATCACTTCATTTCCATCATCACATAACTGAGACACGCTATGAAGATTATGTTTTAGTCCTTCAACATACAATTTCTCTTGGATTTCTAATGATTTTTTTCAATAAATTCCTTTCAAAAAAATTATTTTGAGTGACCCATCACATCATAAGGTCAAAGACTGTTATTTTTTTATTTTAACATAATTAAGGATATTCAAATATTTTGTCATATGTGAGGAAGAAGCACTATCCAAAATCAAATGACGTTATCCATTGAATAATTTATAAAAACATCATATACCAGAGCATTTTTTCAATTCCTCATTATTTTTATGATATTTTCCAATACTATATATTGGTTACATTTACACTGGTAGAATAAAAAGACACCCTTCATAAAGATGATAAATTTACTCAAATATTTCACAAACAATATCCAATTTTTTTAAACTATTTTCATTTTTCATTTTATTTTTCTCAGGTTATATCTATATTTTTTATTGAATGGGGAAACTCACACTAAATTTCAATCTACTAAATCATAAAAAAGATATATTACATTATGAATTAGATAAATACATCCTTTCCTTGTGAAAATATCCTCTATGATACCAAAAATATCTATAAAAAATATTTTCCCTTTAAAACACCATGTCATCCAATATTATGAATCTATCTTTCATTATTTTTTTCATCATTAATCTTGGATACATTTTTAAAAAAAAATTCTGGAACTCCTAACTAATTCATCTTCACCTAATCCTTCTTTAAACCCCATTTTCATTCAACATTTCTAGTCTATTATAATTAAATTTGATGCACTAAATTTTTTTTGGAATCTGGAAAATTACATTATTTTGAAAAAAATGGTATTATTTATTTGATTCTTCTTATAAAACACATCATAACTTCTATCAGTGTTTTTATATTCCTTTTGTACTGTTATTTTCTAATGTTCATGGGCCGAATATTTACATGATCTTCCCCCAACATCATAAGTAGAGTGATTGAAAATTAACATTTATTTTTCATGTTCATTTTTCACACTCACCAATTTTTATTTTAAAATCAAAATATCATAACATCATTCTCTTTCTCTTTCTCTCGTTCATCCATAATGTTTTTCGAATTACTCAATTCAACAACTAGTTTATTCAATTCATTAACTTATTTATGAAAATTATATTTTTATTTATTAGGGATAATTCCTTTCATTGACGGATTTATTTTCTATGTTATGGTATTTTATCTATGTTTATAAATTATAGAACATTGAGAAAAACAACATAGGTTTTATTTTCCGTAAGAATTACATCTTGTTTTTTTCATTTTACATGATTTTTCTATCATAGTCACTAGTTAATACTTAAAAATTCACTTTATCATTGAGAATTATTTCATCAGAGTCACTTGAAATTTCTATTTCATATTCTTTATCATTGCTAACATTGCACAAAATTTTATAATAAATGTCAATTCCTATATTTTAAGAAATTATTTCTCTTCCCCTTAGAAGAAACATCCAATTTTCCAAATATTGATGATCACTTCTTAAAAAATATTCTTGACACATATTCATCTTCTTCACTTACTCCATAAATATCCCATATATGACAACATATAGAAAACTTTTTAATAACACCGAACATAAATAATTTTAGTGAAATCTTACATTTAAACCCCACATTACTCTTCTCATGTTTCAGGATATTAGTGGTGTTATCTTATTAAACATACAATCCATATTATAATTGGAACCATGATGATAAAATTGTTATTAAAAAACATGTTTATTCTTTAAAATTTCTTTCATTATGTATTTATAAGAGATTTCATTTTCACCCTTCACCTTCTTCTTGATAGAACATCCTTTCCTCTTTTCATAAGATATTAGGAGATGGTGAAAATTATCATGATAAATATGTTATGGATATTTTTTTTCTAAATTAGAGAATTTAGAATCATAATTATATAGTAAGACACAAAAAATATTTTTAACAACATCAGTATCATCCAACATCTTACTAGAGGCTCTGATTATGAACACGACACTATTCACCATTAAAAAGAAACAATTAATAGTTTCTTTTTCAAGAATCCTAATATCATAGCATCGAAGTCTCCAAAACTACAATTTATCTCATATTAATTTGTTCTCCCATTCAATGATATTTCGAATTTCATTCAAAATATATTTATTTTTATTATGTTTTTTGAATTTCAAAAAATAACTTTCTCATATTGGTGAAATAATAACATTATTAGAATAAACATATTCCCCTAAATTCCTCTTATCATATGTTTTCATAGAATCAGTATTGGTCCAAAGAAAAAACCCATAAAAACGAAATTGAAATACTTCATAATTGATATATAATAGGTATAGAATCATAATATCCTTAAATATTTGATAGACTCCCCCATTAAATAAAAGAATAATCTTGTTATTCAATGAATTATGATTGTCCAGGATAATCACTAAAAATTATGTGGAAAATTCTAAATACATTGATAAATGAATTATAAAATATAAAATCACTAATGAGGGGTACCTACCTTTGATACCTCTTTAAATGTAACCTTCTAGACCTTTAAAGACTCACAGGGGTGAATTGTTGGTCCAATTGTTTTTTATGATTCGTTGATGACACGAACCTCACCACTAGTTAGAGTGAGTCAAAATTAATTTCCATCAAAGAAACGTGAAAGGAAAATAATATTTTGAAGGCTAACATCTAAAAATGAGAAGCATAGTCCTTTGAATTATCTAGATTTCACTGAGATCATAAAACCCACTAGTTTAACCAAGTATGTGTAACGAAAAATGTTTATCCTTATACTCATGTTTCAATAAGTACCTATATTTCGATAGTGATTCCTATATAGTTATAAATACAACTAACCTGATATCAACCAGATAAAATCCTTCAAATTATAGACATTATGTTTTGATGTAGTCATATCATTCTTCTTTTTTTCAACCTCTAGAAACCCATGTATGGTCTCTTCAAAATGTTCTAATTTTAGTAGATTCACTTAATTTCAAATTTCCTATTCTTTTTTCTAATAAAATTTGTAAAATCAACATATCTACATTTTCCTATACAATCCATAACTTCTTCTTCATAATCAAATTGCCACTCTTCTTTATTCCCTGATAATCTACAAAACTCACATCTATGTATCATTCCAATCATCAACCACATTATATTTGTAATTTGAATTTAAAATTCAAATTTCATTTTTTGATTCACAACCCGTGTATCATATACATCTTTGTATTGACTATTAAATAATAATTAGTATATAAAATAGGTTTAAAAAACTATAAATTTCTAATATAAATCTGTGTCAACATTCCTTCTTCAATTTCTTGGTATAACCCTTTAAAACAAATTATACAACAATGTATACGAAATTATCTTTTATCCTATTGGTTTCTAGATGTTAACGGTCATCATATACAAAAGAATGCGGAACAGAATAAGTAATACCTCATTGAGGTCCTAAAATTTACAGTGCAACTAATAACTATCTGGATCACCTCAACGAAGAGGTATGTTCACTGTAGCATTGTCCATATTATCCATTTACTAATGCATGGGTAACAAGTTATATTATAGTGGACTAAAAATTTATATATCCACAAAAATAAAATAATCCACTTTTATGAGGTCTTCTTCCTTCAATGGAATAGATAACATTGATTGAGTCTCCTATGTGGTGTGGAAAATTACACTATAGTGTGAGTTCTTGTAAACTATTTTATATTCCCCTACCAACCTCAGCATCATCATACTGTAGTAACTATGGCTATGGAATATCCAAATTTTATGTTATATAGTATTGGAATGGTCATTAGCTGTAGTGTATGAAATATTCTCTAATCCAAATCTACGGTGAAACACTATGCATTGGGCCATGGAACTCTTACTCCCTTTAATTTTCCTGTATCATGAACTCCTTTAATAATATGTAAACATATATAAAACGTTAAATACTCATCTAAATAGACATATAATTCAATTTATATATTTGAAACCAAATCCAACACCCTTAATCATATCAACTTCAACAATTTATCGACTTCAATTGCCCAAATAACCATCTAAGAACCACTTGGGATAAACAACATCCTAGTGATTTTAAGACCTTATTTCCACTATAATGATAATTTTAGAGAAAATTATCTTATGACAAACATCCCTAAAAAACTTATTAAATCAATATTTTGGGAATAATATGAAAATATAAATTCCAGATTTATCACATTGAATTCTAATTCAACACACCTCAGGTTGAGTGCATAACAATCTATAATTTTATGAATGTAATTTTCATTCTTATTATAATATCACATATAGTAATATAGTATAAATATCATGAACCACTTGATGAAACCAAATAAACAATATTATATTAATTTTAACAATATATTTAAAGAAAAATAATGGAAATAAGAACATAAAATATTACAATTAGACAATAAAATTAAAATAAGATAACTAAAATATGAATATTTAGATCTTCTTGAACCATTAAATTAAATAAAATCACAAAAAACACTACCAAAATGAATATGAGTATTGGTAATGAAATATACACCCTGAAATTTAAAACATATATAACCTTGATTTAAAATATAAGTTAATGATGAATTAATTAAAAATGATTTATTTATTGGATGTAGGAACCCATATTACTATTACAAATCACAATGTTGGAACAATAACACAACCATTAGATTATTATCCTCACTTACATAAGTTTAAATTAATATTTAGTTATCTTTAGGATAAAAATATTGAATTTTTATATCATGATAAAATTAAAATTTTTTTTTAATTGATAAAATAAGTTTCCATATTTTTTTAAAACATATAGGAATTATTACCATTTTTATATAAATATACTTATTTAAAAAAATTGTACACATTAAAAGGTTTTATAAATAAATTTCATGTTTTATTATAATGAAAATATAATTTTATGATTCCTTAGGTAATTCTTGGAAGCGTTATAAAATTGATCATAATATTAAATTGGTATTTTTCAAATAAATGAGGAATTTATTAAAAAGTTAATGTTATCATATTTATAAATTTATTTTCAAAACCTGGATTTAATTTTTAGAAAATATGCATTGAAAATTGTTATGATGATCATTTTTTATTTTTAAAAAATGGTTGAGTTTTTGTGAATAATGAAATATGATGAAATATAAAATTTAACATTATTAGATAAATACAAGAATTTTTCAGTCCTGGATGATATAAGAACCCATGAGTTCAAAATAACATGCAAAATTTAATTTATATATTCAGAAGAATAAATATTAATGGTATTAATGAGACAAAATAATAAACGAATGAATATAATATTTAAAAACACCCCTTCAATTCCCATATAAACACCGCCCCTCACAACTGCTTCTCCTAACACATTCTAAACATTGGATCTTATAAAATTTCTACACAAATACCTTCCAAATTCCTATTCCCAATATCCCAATTCAACTGGTCTCTTCTAAAGACTATTCCTAAAACATTTAATGGGTATCCTAAGAGGATACAACTAAAGGAATAGGTAATATTCTTGCTTAATATATTTTAATTTTATTCATTTTCTACCACCCCATATGATATGCATTCATCAAAAAGTAGTAACATCCATATTATAAATATATTTATGTGTTATTATTTTGTTGTAATATCCATCTTATACCTTCATTTATTTCATAATAAAAAGAAATAATTATTTTAAATATTTTTGGTTCACCACCTCTCTAAACAAAATGTTTTGTTTTTCTCTAACGTTACCAGGACAAGCCCTAAACATATTATTAATTTTAAAAAATGATAATAATTATATTATTACTTATTTAATGTTATGTGATGTTTTTATAAAAAAATTTAATTAAACAAAATGAAACTAATTTTTCACAATATTAAAAGGGACTAAACGAACATACCAAAAACGTTATCCTTGTAACAAACAAAATCAAACCTATGTCATAAAATGATAGAATATTTCAGAATATTTAAAATAAATAAGTGAATGAATAAATTTTCATTTCACTTTTGGAGTTTTTGTCCCATTTGATTAGAATGTGAATAATTATACAAGGGATATGTTAGTGGAACTAGGAAACCAGAGCCCTCTTAAAAGAAAACATAAACATTATATCTTAATGAAAAGGTCATAAATAAACATAATAAAATTAAAATAAATAAAATATAGATGTAAAAAGTGTTAAATTTAAAATTTAATTCATTTTATTTAATTATTCCATACATCAAGTGCACATGGATAATGATTCTAGAACATAAGATAAGGGATTTATCTAAACGACCCTTTTCTATTGGGTTATAACTATTCTCTCTCTAACTAAATTTAAATCTCTATTTGATGTTATTTAATAATTATAATATATATATATATGTCACTTATTTATATACTTATCTTATTCTCCCATTCTATAATGAGTTAATAAATGCATTAATTTCATTTTTCAAATGCCTCCATAAAAGAAAACCTGATTAATGAGAAATTTTGTATCAATTAATCCTTTTATGTAATGATAATATATAGTTTTTTTCTAAAGGAACACCATATTTTGGGAAATATTATTCTGTACTCAGATATTAATTTCCATAAAATTTAATTCCATATTCTCTTGGTAATCCTTTAAAATATCTATTGCTTATGATATGCGGTAATATTATAAGACTCATTTCATTCCATAGTAAATTCATATATTTATTCCTTATTATTGATTTCACTTTTGGTTTACATTAGAATGTATATGTATTGATGGGTGTGAACATATAGAACTCTAATGAATTGCATAATGTTTTTCCCTCATGAGATGTTGTGTACGGAATTCGTGAGTCAACCTATTCCCATATGAGACTATGTCCCCCATGGCAATTTGTCTTAGCTATAATACTTGACTTATGAATATGTCTGGTTATATGTTGTTTCCATTTTCCATTGTTTCCATGATCCTATGAAAACATGTTTTGTATATTATTCTTCCACGTTATTATTCATGAGAATTAACTTTTACGGAATCATGTTATTTTCTTTGACTCACATGTTATGCCTCTTGGTAATGTTAATTCCCTTACTAGGTTTTTGAGATTACCCATTTATTTTATTTATTACCCTTGTAATAATATAATGTTTTAGGATATAAAATGGATTTTTTATCTCATTAAGAAAAATAAATTTTTAAATTTTTTTAGTTTATTTCTGATGTATTATGAACCTAGTCATCCAAATACACAGGGCCTCGTGATATTTGGGTTGTTTTTATTGGATTTTTATGTTAAAAATAATTTAATAATATTTCTCAAGGACTTTAATTTCTATAGTTGGTATTAGAGTAATGTCTAGTTATATCTTTGGACTACTACTATAATACATTAGTGATAACAATACGGATAATTCTATGTATAAGGGAATATCCAATATTTTTTGTAATGTATAGAGATTTTGGTTTCAAAGATATTATATCAATATCTAGATAATATATATAGGCATGGAAAAGAAACAATTGTACATAAGGGTAATAACACATAAAATAGTGCCTTAGATATAAAATAATCTCCACCTGGTTCAAAAAAAAAAGAGGCCTAGTTGCACACCTAGTTTCACACTCCCAAGGATATAACTTAAAAAATTCAGAAAACCTATATGAATAATTATGAACGACTTTAATTGTTTATTAGGATAGAAAACCTACTTGTAAACTTACCATTGATAACAAAAATTATAACCTAGAGACGCATAAGTTTGTATTTATGTTTCATTTATAAATAATTATTTTTTTAAAATTATTTGACCATTTTATATGATTTGTAACAATTAGTTACTATTTTTATAGGCATGTTTTAAACCTTGTTGCGGTATTCCTTTTTTATTGAATGGGTAGAAAAATTAAGGAATTTGGAGGATACATATAATGGGGAAGTCGTAGATTTTTTCGAATCTCAGCATAAACACCTACTTGTTCTATAGTCTACTATGGATTTACATGTCATGTCATATGGTTAAATGATGTGTTAATTTTAATGATAATATATCCAATTTTTATCAAAAGTTGATATGTTTTTTTGGAAAATATTGTATTTTTCAATTACAGTTTTTGTAATTGGTTTACACATCATGTAAAGTATTGATAGTTGTTTTTTAACAAGAATCCTAGCTGATTTCTAATTATGACCTCTCTAGTTTTAGTTATTTTCAAACCATGAGCCATTCCCAGGTGACATTGGATCCCTCAAATCCTTCCAGGTTGTTCGATCAGTGATTGATCGTTGTTTTGGTTGCGATATGACTCACTGAGTATAAATTATCCCTTTTTATTCATCTATTTATCTTTCTCTCCATGGGGTTTGATAGATCATCTAAGGATTGATGGATCTAAATTCTATGGTGTACAATCCTTTTCTAGGTTTATTTCCTATATTTTTGGCACCATAGTTCTTGTTGGTAGTTTCCATGGCAGGAATTTTTATTCTCTAAAATGTAGGTGATTCCATTATGATGTCAAATTTTGATTTAACCTGAAATTAAATATTGAATTTCATTTGTTTTATTTAAATTAAGTTTTTTAAATTTATTTCATTTTGCTTATTAAAAACCCAATTCTATTGAATTATATCATTTGGTTTTGGAAATTTGGTCTTTGTATGAAATTAGGGAAAACCCCCCAATTCCATTTAAATGGGGTATGTTTGAGAAATTCATAAAATATTTTGAAATTAAAATTATTGAAATTATATTTTGATTTTTTAATTAAAATTTATGGAAATTGATTTGATGAAATTGATTTCAAATTTTACTAGACTAAATTGTATTAAAATGGTTGGATAGAAACCTCAGGTTTCATCTAGTAAAAGGAATATTATTTTTTAAAAACCCATCATATGGATTTTCAATGTAAATTAGAATATTTGAAATGGATAATGGGATTAATTTTATTTTAAATAGTTTAAAGGAAAATTTACCATCATTTTTTTACTATAGAACATGAAATCCTTATGTAGTTAGTGAATTATTTGGATAAAACATTACGATTTACAATATTCTAAAACATAAATGAATCATGTTGCATCCCTTTGGTGATAGTGAAGAGTCCTCTATAGCCTAAGTTAAAAAAGGAGTTTGTACATATTGTTGTTTCACCTTGAGTGTTGGGTACCAATAGCCTATAACTATCATACCTTCTTAGGAGCATTACCATATTTCTTTCATTTTTGTATTTCAAAATGAGATAATCCATTGTTTTGAAATTATTTACATTCCTTCAAATTTATATAAACTATTTTATATAAAAAGTTATTATTTAGTCCCTTTGTTTAAGGTATTTCCATCATCTGAAATGTATTCCATTTTTTTAAATGTAAATCATGATTTTATTAAATAATCTTTTGAAATTTATAAACAAGTTATTTGAAAATTAAAAGATCATTATTCTTTAATTAAATGTTTTAATCTATTATCTACCCCTTGGTTAGACCCTTCATGGATTTTAACTCATAGCCTACCTAGGCCTTTAGGTGTTTGTAGATTAACTCATTCCAAGTTCAAAAAAGGGAAAAGCACCACTTGCAGGTGGTTCTAGCTATAAATATGTCGAATTGGAGAGTTTCATATATTGGGACTTGGGATATTCATTTAGTTTTTTTGGTACATTATAATAGTAAATTCTGTTGTTTTTTACCAGTTTGAATTTTCTTAAACTACTACCATTGGGTTTTATTTTGTATTCATCTTGTTTTATTAAATTCTTTAAAGATTATGGAAAACATATTCCCACTCCCATTTTGTATGATTCCAGCTGCTTTTCAAGGACACATGGGATCAGAAACGCCCTTTGTGCTACATTAAGATCAGCTTGATTATCATGTTTCTAGGGTATCTGAGTTGGTTTGTGACAAAGTTATATCATAGGTGTAGGTTTTTAATCATTAATTTAAGTTAGTATGAATTTGTGTAATATTATCGATATTTAGGATGTAGTTGTTATTGATTGTCTATCCAGTTCTCAACAAAATGATCCTTAAGTCTCCAATGGTTTTTTGGGAATAAAATCCACAAGATTAGTTCATGTCTTTCCTTATTTATAATTCGAATTGATTGAAATCCAATTTTTTCTATAAATTAATATAAATTTTCCCTTGTTTATCTTTTCGAGTGTGACTGATGTATTCTTTATTGTCTTCTAATGTTTTGTAGCATCATACCTCTGAGTATAAAAACAAATCAGATCCAACGTGAAGCTAATGACGTACCTTAGTGAGTAAAAACTCTCAGGAACCTGAGTTTGTTTGATAAGGTTGTGATTACTATTCATGATATGGGATAGGAGCCCCTACTTGTTCTTATTGACGATTCATCTATGGAACCCCAAAGGGATTATATCTATAATCATTCTCAAGAGTTACATCAACAGAATCAACAATTATTCATTAGATTAAATGACCCTCAAGTGGCTGAGGAATGGTTGAGCAGGATCGAGTGTTTCATTTAGTTTAAGGAGGCACCTGGTGAAATAAGTTTAATTATTCCACATTCATGATGGAAACACAGAGTAGGATATGGTGGGACATAATTTGGATGTGGAGTAAACATGGGGGAATAAAATAAAAATATTTCTAATCTCATTCCACTACCCAATCGAATCCAGAGTCGATGGAATTGGCAAGGCTACATAGTTTTTCAAATATGATCATGCTAAAAGGATCGTGATAGAGTGTGTGAATCATTTTTAGAGATAGTGCAGTTTTTACCTTATATATTATCAAATTAGAATAGGGAGACGTGATGTATTGAGTTGGTACTTCAACTAGATATTAATTCTTAGGTTTTCTGGCTGAAGTTTCTTTCTTATGCTTATTTTCTTGATAGAGACTAATAATCAAAATTGAGCTGGATAGAATTACAGGGTTATCAGTAATTTCCATCTCTCCTAGTGGTAGCATGGGTTCTATTAAAATAATGTGGAAGAGGGATGATTCCCATGGTGGTTCTCGATAGTAATGTTATTCGAAGCCTTGTTCGGTTCCTAGAAGAGTTCCTATTATTTGGTACCAATGTAGAAAACTATGGCATTAGAAGAGGGTTTTCACTAAGGAACCCAATAATTGTTTCTATAGAGAAGGTTTGAGTAACAAACATAGGTTTTTCATTATCATTTACACTTCTTATAGTGGCACAAGATCATCAGATCCTTCTAAGACAACTAGAAAATCAGACTGTTCACATACTAAAGGGTTCCAGCAATAGGAATCCAGAATAAAGCTTCTACACATTGTGGAAGAAACTTTAGAGGATGTAGATATAGGTCTAGATACTGTGAGAGGTACTATTACTATGTATTTATCATTAGTGACTATTTTATTTGATACTACTGCATCTTATTCATTTATTTCAACACATATTGTTAATCTTATAAAAATTCATATAGATATTTTATCTTGTTCAATGGATATTACTACACGACTTGGTATGAAGTGAGAGAAGGGTCTCCATTATGCCAATTTTTTTTCTCTCCATTTGATGTCGAGCATTTTTGGAGTTTTCTGGTCGTCTACATGGAACCACATTATGTCATATTCAAGATGGGTTTTCTAATTTTCAATAAATCTTCGAGTTATTTCTATCTTCGATATGACTTCTTTGATAAAAATAGTGGTGTTTGTTGATTAATCCAAAGAGAATGGGACCCAAGGTCAAGCAGAGATTGAATATCATATCTGGAGGTGGTGAAATTAAAATTTGTGTTTTCCTTTGATCTAGAGTTTGAATATTTGAGAGGTGATCTCCCTCTGGTGTTTATTAAATTTCTCAACATTTTTCTTTTGGACTTATCAAGTGTTTCATCAATACGGGATGTAGATTTTTCTATTGAGTTAGATATGGGTACTCAATCAGTTTCTATTTCCTCTTACCACATGGATCTAGCCAAAATGAAAGAGTTGGACACTCAATTAGTTTAAATTCTATAGAAATACTTTATATTCCCAAGTGTGTCACCTTGTGTGGCGGTGAATCTCTTCGCTATGAAGGATAATGGTTCACTTCGACTTTGTTTTTATTACTGAAATTTTAATCAAGTGATTTTAAAGAAAAAGTATCTATTTCCGATTGATAGATGTTACAATTGATCAGTTGATAAGTTAAAATAGTTTCTTGAATATTTATCATTGATATGGTTACTATCAGTTGAGGATAAAAGTATCTGATAACCTCAAATCTATCTTTTTAAGTACATATGACCATTATTATTACCATGTTATACCCTTTGGTATAACCGATAATCTGGAATTTTTCATGTATTTAAATTATAGTATTATCCATGAGTGTCTTGATACCATCATCATAGTCTTTGTAAATAATATCCTTCTTTACTCTATGTCTGAGGTGGATTTTTTTCATCATCTGAGAATAGTTCTGAGTTTTCTAAGAAATCATGTTCATTATTCCAAATTTTTGAAGTGTGATTTTTGGATTCATGAAGTGTAATTTATGAAACATGTGGTGTTGTAACATGGTTTATCAATTGATCCTGATAATATAAAATATTTTATGTCATAAAAGAAACAATGAAAGGTTATCAAGATTTTGAGCTTCAGAGATTTAGCTGGGTAGTGAAGGACTTTTCAAAAATGGATTCTCCACTGACTATTCCATCATGGAATGAAGTAAATTTATCTTGGGATGAATTATTTTCAAGTTATTTTGTTGAGATGAAACATTTTTTCACCACAAAAAAACCATTAGTTTTTCTCTCACTTTTATAGTTGACAATAGGTCCAGACTCACCACAAGAAACCATTAGTTTTACTTCAGCCACGTCCAATCCATACATGAATGTTTTATGAGATATCTATGGACTTTTTTTGTGTTTCCATGTACCCAAAAAAATAATAATGTTATATTTCTTATGATAAAATGATTGAACAAATAGGAACACATTATACCCATTCAAGAAACAACTAAAGTTGAGGAATTGGGAAATCTATATATGAAAGAGTTTTTTTATTTTCATGGAGTTCCATCTACTATAGTGTCTGATAGAGATCCATGGTTCATTTCACATTTTTTAGAAATGCATTCAAGAGGAACTACGATCTCTGGTTTTTTTTATCATGAAATATTGTCTAAAATTGGATGGTCATAGAGAAAGTGAAGTAAAAAGTATTGAGAATATGATTCTCAATTCTGTTCTGGACTTTTGTGGAGCTTGGGATAACTATTTATGGATGGATGATTATTCTTATAATAATAGTTCCAAGTCTGCAATCAGAATTGATTCTTTTGAGGCATTGTATAACTAGATGTATCGATCCCTACTGTGTTGGTTAGATATTTATGATGGTTCCTTAGTTAGAAATTTTTTTTTAAGAGAAAAAAATATTTAGTTAATTCATCCGATAATTTTAATGGCACATATCCGATATAAGTCTTATGATAATCATCATCGTAGACTATTGTAATTCTTGGTTGGTGATTAGGTATTATTGAAATATTCCCATCGGTTGGTTCACAAATGGTTTCCGGGGAAAGGAAATATTGCTCCTCATTTTGTGGGACCTTTTACGTTGTTTATTGGGTGGGAAATTTTTCTTACCATTTATTACTTTCACCACAGCGGACATTGGTACATAGTGTGTTCCATGTATCTTAGAAATGTAAGTATCCATATGATCCATCCCACTTTCTAATCTAGAGTGATATTGATGATGATACCGATTTATCCATGATTAAATAGTCATCCATGATATTTGATTCTGAAACAAAGGTTCTTCATTGGTGGGTGATACCTTTAGTTTGTGTGATATGGAAGAACGGTTCTAATTCTCATGAGAAGTGGGAGCGTGAGGCACATATAAGGGAGTACTGGACTATCCTTTTTGAAATGGAATATTATTGAAATAAATTCTACGAAAATAAAGGTTTTATGGGGGGAGGGTTTAATATCCTATTACTCTTCAAGTATGTACATTTTAAACCTTTATGTGGTTTTCCTTTTTCATTTTCTGGGTAGGGGAGAGACCGAATTGGGAGGATAAATATATTGGTGAATTCAAAGATTTATTGGTATCATAGAATAAAAACATGTTCATTATTCATTCTACTGTCGATTTACATGTCGTTTAATATGGTCACATAATGTGTGAGTCCTAATGATAATATATCCGATTTTTATCAAGAGGTGATGTGTTTTTTTAGTGAATATGGGATTTTCAATTAGAGGTCATGTGATTGGGTGACACGACATGTAATGTCCTGATGGATATTTTTTAACAATAATCGTAGATGATTTAACTTTAAATACTCAATATTTTTCATTACACTTGATCCAAGAGCCATTACTAGGTGATTTTGGGGATATTAAATTCTTCTTGGTAGTTTCAATCAGTGATTTTTTGTCATTTTGGTTGGTATGTGACATACCAAGTAAGAGTTCTCCCTATCCCATCATCTATTTCTATTTATCTCCTTGGGGTTTGAAAGATCATAAAGGTATTTATGGATCAAAAACATGTGTTGTTGAATTTTTTTCTAGTATGCGTTTCTACATATTCTATGCCTTTTCTCTAGTTAGTGGTTTTTGTTGTGGGCACTGTGTCTTTGTGAAAGGTAGGTGGTTCCCTTATGATGGATAAGTTTTATTTAACCTGAATTTCTTGATTTAATTTTACTGTTTTGATTTAATTTCATTTTCTTGAAACTTATTTCAATTATTTTACAAAAAATGAAATTCCATTGAATTGGGGAATTTAGTATTGGATATTTGTTTTTGGTGTGAAATTTGGAAAACTCCCCAGTTCTATTTCATTCATGTGTGTTTGAGATACGGATAGAAATTGGTGAAATTTTAACTATGGAGTTTAGATTTTGAAATTGGTTTGATAGAAAAATTCGGAATTTTATTTTATAAAATTGATTTCAAATTTTAGTTGAAGAAAATTTAATAAAATTATTTTTATAGAAACCTATGTGTTTCATCATGGAAAAAATCATGTTTTTATTAAGAATTGATGTTTTTGTTTCTTAATGGAAATTGGAATATTTGTAATAGAGAATGGGATGAATTCTATTTTAAATTTTTTTAAAAACAATTCCCACCATGGTTTTTGTACAATTGAACATGCATTACATAGGTAGTTAGTAAGTTATTTTGGAATCACATTACAATTTACAACGTTACAAAACATAAATAAAGCATGTCACATCCATTAGGTGAAGGTGATGAGTCCTATTTATCCAGAGTTAAAAGGTTCATATGTATATATTATTATGTCACATTGAGTGTGGGGTCCCAATAGATGAGAACAATCATACCTTCTTAGGCTCATGACCATTTTACTCAGTTTTTTGTATTTTAAATGGAAATATGACACTATTGTGAACTTCATTACATGCCATAATATTTTTATAAACATTTTTCTATAAATGTTTTTTATTGTATCCATTTGATTAACTTATTTTAATAATTTTAAATGTATTCCATCTTTATAAATTTAAATCATGATTGGTTTAAATATTATTTTTAAATTCCAAACCTATTTAAGTGAAAATTTAAAGATCTTTACTTGGTAAATTAAATGTTGGAATCTATTATGGAATCTGTGGTGAGACCCAACATGGTTTTATGCTCACACCCTACCTGTGACTTGGTAAGTATGCAGACATTCTCCTACCAGGTTCAAGCGGGGGTATATCACCACATGGATGTGGCTCTGGATATTGATCTACAGACTTGGAGTATTTAATCCATTGGGAATTGGGGTTTTCATTCCATTTTTTTGGTTTTTTGTTATATTACATTTGGTTGTTTAATACCTATTTGACTTCTGGTACACTACACCCAATGAAGAATCTTTTTTATTCATATTGTCTTATTTCCTTCACATTCACAATTTTTGTTGAAATTTTTTTCACAATCTCATTTTTTCTGATTCCATGAGCTAGTCGACAACCCATAGGGATCAGGAATTTCCATCATGATATGTTAGGATTATCTTGTCTATGTTTCCAAAAAAAAAAAATGAATAGAAATATTTCATGACAATTAAATTAAACAGATAAAGATGATCAGGAAAAAAGATTCAATTTTATACATGTAAAAAATATGCGAAAAGGCAATATGAAGAATGTCATAATGGAAAGAGAAAATTTTTTATATGTGGAAAATGAGGGAATATAGATGCCAATTGTCAATGAAAAATAAATATTGTAGTTAACATAATATAGGGAAATAATGTTCATCCTAAGTCACCGTTATTAGTTCAATGTCACAGATGTAGGGAACTTTCACTTTATCCAAGTCAATTTCATAATACAATGGCTAATAAGGATAATAAGAACCAGAAATCACCATACTAAGGAAACTAAGAAGGTCCTAGCCTATGACCATTATTTATATTCATAGTGATAATAAATGAAAACATAACCATCAATCATGAGTTTTTTATTATTACTTAATTTAAATTCTTTTCAGTCTAGTATATCACATATTCTTTTAGAGAAGTATCAAATAACTGCCCCAAATTATTGTATTTAATCAGAGAAAAAGTATATGATTACTATATAACAAGTTGATGTGTAAGGGAATGTAATTTTGGAAAATACTATCAAACCTATTGTAAATTTATTCCATATTATCTATAGATTGGTTTCTCCTATATAAATCCAACCTTAATTGTTGGGAGTGGATAAAAAGTCTTCACATATTTATTTTTCTCTGATTCATTTCAATTTTAAGGAGGTTGGTTAATATTATTTGGAAACATCTTCTCAACAGTGGAAATTATTTCATTCTGAGAAAGAATATCCTTCCAAAAGTATTGATACAATGGATAAAATGATGCTTAATGATATTCATATTATAAGTAATTGTACATTGTATTCCATGAAGTATTGTATAGTCTTCCTCTTATCATATAGGTTGATTTCTCAATTGAAAATATACCTACATCCCTACCCATATCCAATACACCCTATGAAATGGACAACCTTGAGTTCAAATAAATCAATAAGTAGTTAATAGAAATTATATAAAATAGAGTTTCATGTGACAAATTTCATCACTTTGGGGTGTTCAAGTCATATTACTCAACAAAAATTATGGGTCAATGTGCCATTATATTGATTATAGTGAACTCAACATAATCACAATAATGAACAAGTACTCAATGTAATAAGTAGATGACTTCTTCAATTTACTATGTGGGGCCCAGTCTTTCTCTTAGTCCGACCTCTGATAAATATTTCACAAACTAAATGTGGAAAAAGAAATATATTACCAAGTCTTCATTTTGACGAAGATATGAACGCTATGAGTTTATTTTTATTCCCATTGGACTCGTTGATACTATATAATTCATTATCGAGCTAATAAATATAGAATTTATATATCAACATGAAACAATTAAAGTATTCTTTAAATATGGATTTCTAATAACCTCAAAACTGATGGAGTATCTTATAAAGCATTTTAATATAATGAAAATTCCATTAATAAAAGAGAATATATATGAAAAGTATAGTAAATGTGAGTCCTCGATGGAGAAAGTATCAATCCTGGGGAATGTTATCACTATATAAACGATATTTGTGGTTCCCTCTTTAAGAAATGGGATATAGGAGTGTCTTATACTATCAAGAGTCATGTATATCTATGGTTTCCATTTATTTAATGGGTATTACAAATAATTTTTTAGGAACTTCTCATGATTTTCAAAACCACAAACCGAGATGACTTTGAAGAGAGTAGAGTTTTTCTAGACTGATGAATGTGAAGAGAGTATTAAGGAATTGAATATTAATCTTATCAATACACCAGTTCTCACAATACCCTAATGTGGGGAAATTTTCATGGTATATAACAATGCTTAAAATAAGATCCCAAGAAGTGTATTGATGTAAAACAAAAAAAGTGACAACATATGCCTCTATGTGGTAGAAAGTCCATGAGTAGAACTACTGAATACATTATTTGGATTTGGCCATAGTTATCATCATGTTCATAAGAGGGCTTAATTATCTCTATGATAAGAAGTGTAAGACATATAAAAATCATAAGATCCTCAAATAACTAATCACATAAAAGAATATTAGTATGAAAAAATGAATATGGTTTGATAAAATTAAATATTATGACATCTAAATCCACTAAAATCCTTGTAAAGTAAATAAATTTGTAGATGATCTAGGTAGAATGGATCATTTGACACTACTAATGATAAGAATTGATAAGTATACAATGTTATTAGACAATAAAATGATGAACATGGGAATCATAAAGCAATGAAGAAAGTCATTCCATTATCAAACGATTACCCAAAAATCCATTCTTGAGAAGATAACATATTTTCTAAGATATGATGTTGAATTTCAAATGGAGGTGGAAGTTATAACTAATGGAAAATCCAAATAGTTAAAAGTTAAAAAAGAATGATTTGTAAGATTTGGATGATGACTATTTATTCTGTAAAATCAAAAAACAAATATGGATTTGGTGCGTGAAGCACCTAGCTCAACCTTCTACATCCACATTGGGAGCATGATTATGTATCAAGATCACCAATATCACAATTTGTGGGAAAATATGAAGAATAATATCACAAAATATACATCAAACTATGAATTATGTAAGAAACTGAATGTGAAGATGCAATAATATATGTGAATGATGTAACCATTACCCATACCTGCAAAGAAATTCGGAAGCATCAACCTATACATGGTTACTAGTCTACTGAATAAATCAAAAATAAATATTTATATATGAATTATGGTTGACAATTTTATAGAAAATACTCATTTACTTTCAATTATAGAGGAATTATTACTTGTGAAACATGAAAATATATACATCAGATAAGTAGTGACGCTGTATTGAGAACCACTATTGATTTAATCTGATTGTGATCCAAGATTTACCTCTATGTTCTAAAAATTGTCCAACAATCTCAAAAACCTTAATTGAATTTTAGTTACAATTATCACCACCAAACTGAGGGCCATTCTATTTGGACTATGTAGACATTAGAAGACATGTTGAGAGTATTCTCGATGGACACAAATGTAGGATGAGATTCAAATATTCATCTAATAAAGTTATCATAAATTAAAAAATCACTCAAGAATACATATTTCTATATATAAATGACTTTATGGGAGAATATGTAAAACACCTTATAATTATTATGAACTTGGAGACCATGATATACTGGATATTTAAATGGTTGAGAAAATGTTGTACAAGGTTAAAACTATTAACCAACACATCAGGGATTCTCAAATATGACCGAAGAGCTATACTAATAAGCATCGATGAGACCTAAATATTGATTTTAGAGTTACATATTCTTATATATATATATATATATATCATTATAATATACTAATTTTATTTGGGAATGAGGAAACACTATGTCCTAGGTAAATCAGCCACATTTATATTCTTCATTGCATCAGATCCATGGCTTATCTAAAGGAACTCCCACTAACCATGTCTCAAGTACACAGCATATTCCATGTATCACGCTTAATGATGTACATACCAAATCCATCACAAGTAGTGCAATATTAATGGTACAAATGAAAATGATCTATCTTAGGAGTATCATATGGTGAAGATCTTGGGACATAGGCACAATCTTCCACACAGCTATATAACTCACCAAGTCAAAGTAATATGGTGAACCCATAAGTATGAGATGGAAAAATGGGAACTAGAGGAAGCCATGAAGCAGAGGTAACATCACTTGTTTTCACCTCAGTATGTAAAATGAAATTTTGGGGATGAAATTTCATAAATGGGAATGAGTGTATCGTCTAAGAATTGTTTCAATTAAATTTTCCTACTTATAATTATGTCATATTTATTAATATTGTATAAATACCATGAACCACGTGATGAAACTGACAACACTTTCTTATAATAATTTAAAAATTATATTTATATAAAAAATTTCCATGAGAATTTAAATTATTACAATGGGATAAAAAATATAAAATAAGATAACTAAAATATGAATATTTGGATCTACTCAATCCACCAAAATAACATCAATCAATAACAACATTATAGAAATTAAGAAAAATATTATAAATGGAATATTCATCTTGAAATTGAATATATAAGTTAACTTAAGAGAAAATGGAAGTGGATGAATAATTTTTGAAATAAGTGATATTAATAGGAAGCAGAAACCCATATGACAATTACAAATCAAACAATGGGAATATTAATCTGATCGTTGGAATTGTAACAAGGACATTCGAATAATATTCAAATTATGGAAGTTTAAAATAATATTTTTGAATCCTGTAAAATGTAAATATGGTATATTTATATCATGATACAGGTAAATGAATGTTTTCAAAATTATACAATAAGTGTTCATATTTTCCAAAACATATACGCTTTATGTATATCTTTATAACAAATATTATAATTTAAAATAATGTTCATTTTCATTAAAATAATTTATATATTAATATTATTGTGTGTTATAATGATAATATAATTTTATGGGACCTTAAGTAATTTTTCAAATGGTTGGAAAAATCATCACAATATTAAAATTGGTATGATTTAAATAAATGAGGTTTTTATTTAAAAATTAAGTTTCTCATATATATATAAACATATTTTCAAAACATATAGTGAACACAAAAAGGCTCATCATTAAGTACCTCCTTGTTCTCCTCTAGAATTTATGGTTCGGGCGTGGTACGTGGTAGTGGAGATGGTGCCTCTCCACATAAGGGGGTGTTCTTGACTTCTTTGAGGGTGTTATTATTTAGCAGGGGATAAGACATCTCAATTCACATATCTCAGCCTCAAGGAACATAGTTTCAATTATTCCCACGTTTTTATGGTCTCAAAATGAAAACCTATGGTAAATTTATCAATGGTAAAATGCATGGGGGTGGGGTTGTTTGTAACCAGGAGGGATATATGATCTTGGATTTAATTTCCTTCTTTTGTCAGGTGATTCACTCTCAGTCGAATCTCTTGCGATTCATTAGGGATTATAGTTTCTCCTCTCATATGGAATCATGAACTATGGGGCTTAAATGTTTTCTTCTATTATATTCCGGTTTACTAGGGATGATTTACAAATTACATGGTCTATCATTTACACCGTGTACAAATGTACAATCCTTATTCATAGTGGTGTAATGCTTACTCAAACATGGGTGGATGGTAATATGGTGGCTGACTTCCTCACCTCTTAGGAAACTCCAAATAGTCCATGTAAAATATTTTTTTCTACTAGATCCCTTCCCCCGACAACCTCATTAAAATTGTCTTACTTTTGGACATGATTTACTAAACAAATACTTCGTGTTGGATGCATATAAATTTTTAAATCTAAAAATCCAAAATCTATTGGTTTTTTTTAAAATTTTTCAGAAATAGTTATATTTTAGTTCAACAGTAAGGTAAAATATGGTATTTAACATTTTATAATAAATACATGAATTTTTGAGCAGTAGTTGATATAATACCCCATTATTTAGAACTCACATGAATCATATAACTTCTTTAGTCATAATATTCATTACTATTGATTGTATTGAACAAAAATAAAATACTAATTAATATATTATTCAAAAAAAAACCCTCCCCTCCCCTTATAAATACCACCCCTTATAACCCCTTCTCCACACACCTTCTTAGAATTGGATCCTTCTAAATTTCTACCTAATTATCTTTCTAATCATCTCTCCCATGTCAAGGTGATAATTTACTCACTAAAATAACATTTCAAGGAGCCTTAATAGGATTCATAAGATGAGACAACCTGTGGAAGAGGTTAGATTCTCAAATATTCTATTTTAGTTTTATTCTTCAGATCCCTCCCTATATGATCTCCATATGAGTTAAACTTTTAACAAAAGTATCATAAATATACTTATATGTTTTTAGTATGGTCTAACATACACCATAAAACTACCCTTATTTAATTTATACAATTAATGTTTTATTTTCAATATGGTTCGGTGGCCCCTCCATGAACAACGAACTTTGTTTCTACCCACCGCCTTCTAAGTATGTCTTAAAATTTTATTAAAGATAAATAAGATGATAATATGTATATTATTACTAATTTAATTTTCTTTAATGTTTTAATAATCATTTTATGTTAGATTGAATCCATTATTTCATGGTCAGTAAAACATTCTAAATGAACTAACTACATAATATTAACATTTTTTATATGTGAATAAAATATATTTTGGAACATGAAAGGATATTTGGGATGATTTAAAATTATATAAGGACATCATTAAAAATTCATTTCACATCATTGTTTTATGAACATTTTATAATAACTTCCATAATTATACTAAAATGATCCGACCATGAAACCATAAAACGAATGCCCACGAAAAATAAAAATTAAACTTTATATCTCATTAAAGAGGTTATAATTGAACACAATACCATTATAATAAATAAAAACATATGGAAGATATTCAAAATTATTAAACAAATAAATTTTACTTGTTTATCCAGGACATTATGTTAAAGTATAAAATAATTTTGGAACATAAGGCAAGGGATCTATTTGAACAACATGTTTTATTGAGTTGTGACATTTCTCTCTCTACCTCACTTTATCTCTCCATTTGATGTTATATAAGTCATATAAATTCAATATATATTTATACCACGTATATACCTATATTATTCTATATTCATTTAATGGGGAAATACATTACTTATGTAAAATTATCAAATTTCTTCTATAAAATAAAATATGATTAAAGGGAAATTTTCAATCCCTTAATACATTATATAATGTTCATTAAATTGTTTTTTATTTCAAAATTGAACGCAATTTTTTTAAAAATATTCTTATGTATTCACATTTTAGAATCCATAACATTTTATTCTTTCTTCTCTTTGGAAAATATATGAAAATATATTTTATTATTAGAAGGGGAAATATTATGAAACCCATTTCCTTCTAAGGGTAATTCTTATGTTTATGAATTATGATCGGTTTCATTTTTTGGAAAATAAAATCATGTACAGTTATGATGGGTGTTCCTAGATAGAACTCTAATAAAATTTTGTAATCTTTTTGTCTCAGAAGATGTTATATATACGATTAGGGATTAAACCTAATCCATGATGGGACTCTATCCAATGACTGATGTTTCCTTGGTATTTAACATTTACTTATGATTATGTAATGGTATATATTGATACCATTTTCCTATGTTTCTAGGATCTTTTGAAACCATATTCTCTATATTATTCTCCCATGTGATTATTCATCATCCTTCTCTCTTATGAAAAAATGTCATGTTGTTTAACACACATGATATAAATCATTATCATGTTTATTTACTCATTGTGCTTTATAGCTCACCGATTTCCTCTATTTATTACCCAAGTTATCCGATTATGTTTTAAAACCAATAATGGTTTTGGTTTCTCATTTTGAAGAATAATATAAATATATTTCATTTTAGATTTTTTTTTATGGATAAAAAAATAATATTCCAGTGACGTTGGGCCTCATAATCTTTTGGTTGTGGTTATTAGATATCTATGTTATTTTTTTCATAATATGTTTAAAATGATTGGGTAACTATTGTTGGAATTAGAGAAATCGCCAGTTATTCTAAGGATTCGTATTTTAATACATTAATGAGAACCCTTTGAATTAGACTACATGTAGGAGGATATCCTAGAGTTATGGTGAGGTATTTAAAGTATGCTTCCCATGAAATTGAATATATGTATAGATACTATAAGTGGATGTGGCTCTATAATAGTACTACTAGGCTGTAATAAAAACAAAAGGGGGGATTGTGTATTTTCAAAATCACCCCTAGTGCAAAAAAAGGCCTCTATACACACTTGTTTCCACTCTCCCAAGTGATATGGTTTCAAAAATTAAAAAAAAAAATTGAACCATCTTGAATTGGGAAAATATATTTTTATTTTTATAAAAATTGACAGGAAAATACCATGGATAAACTAGATTGAATGCTAGATACTCATAATTTTAATTTATTTCTCATTTATAAGTTATTATATTTATGTTCTCAATTTACCTTTTTATATATTTTTTATTTTATTTAATCTTATCCTGAATTTTCATTTATTTTTTGTAGTGGTGAGATGTTGGAGGAATCGTGCTGATTTTCAATGTGATGGGAAAAGTGATGATTTCTCTAACGTGATTCCAAATGTTATGGGATCCAAAGTATCGCATATTGTTATTATTAGAAAATAGTAATCATAAATTAAGGTTAAATATTGAAACATAGTTGACTTTGTCAACATTTCAAAGAAGATAATTATGGAATCTAATTAAATTTTAGTTGATAAATATTATAATGAAATTAATTTTTATTTTCTAACATTTCATAAATATGGGAGGATGTGCTATGGAATATTTAATAAGGTAACATGAATATTTTTTATGTGTGGAAAAGGATGGAATAGAGTTAACCATTTATGAATAAAAATGATTATTCTAGTTAATAAGTAATAGATAAATCATGTTCATCCTAAGGAACCAATAATAGTATTTTTTTTGTAGATGTGTGGTACTTGTTCATTTTCCATGTCAATGATCTAATCTAAAGGATAATAAAAATGATAAACACCAAAAACACCCAAACCAAGGGACCTACTAAGGGAAAATAGTATGATTATTATTGATATATATGGAGATAATAACGATTTACTTATCCCCACTCTAGAGTTTTGAATATATTATTGTATTTTAATACATTATAGGCAAGTATATGTAGGATTCATTCAAGGAATTAATGTGTCACCATCCCAAATTATTTCCTTTCATTAGGAAAAAATTATATGAATATTTCATCACATGTAGATGCTTATGGGAATTTAATTCCATAAAATGATGTCATAATTAGTGAAATTTGATGATATTTTGGGCAAGGATTGGATATACTTATACAAATAAAACATCTACTATCATAAGAGGGAGATCACTCTTCATATCCTATGTAATCTTATCATTTTCAACAAGATTATTAAAGATTTTTAATATTATTTAGAATATTATTGTCTCAAATTTCTATTATTTCCATATGAGTAGGCATATCTATCCCAAATGGTTGGGATAGAGGAGAAAATCATGCTTGAAGAGATTCCCATTAGGAGGGATTATAATGATGTATTCCCTCAAGAATTGCCTATTCATCATCTAGACCAAGAGGTTAAGTTATCAATTGAACTGATACATGGATATATTACCATATAAAATACTCCCTAAATATAGGCCACCATTGAGTATGATTAAATAAAGAACCAATTATTAAAGAATTTGAAAAAAAGTGTTTTTATACCCTAGTGCTTCACCATGGGGTGTTTCAGTCCCCTTCATGAAAGAGAAATATGGGTTAATGTGCCTCATTATTGATTATTTTTAACTCAAAAAAATCATTACAAAGTACATGTATCTGATTTAATAGATATATAACTTTTTCAATCATATAAATTGGGCCCATTATTTCTCTATGGTGGGCCTTCAGTTAATATATCACCAATTATGGTTGAAGAAGGATGATTTTCCCAAGTATACTTTCAGAACAAGGTGTAGATCTTATGACTTGATAGGGATTACCTTTGGACTTACTTATGATATGGTAATCCTTATGAATATATTTAATAGAGCCTTTAGATATTACCTAAAAATTTTTTGGTAGTATTTATAAATGATATTCTGATATACTCCAAAATAAAGGAGGAGCATGACGATAATTTTAATACTATTCTAAAGATAATGTAAAAGGAGTTCCTATATGCAAAAAAAATTTAATGTGAGTTATATATGGAATAAGTATCACTATTGGGGCTTGATATCACTATAAAAGTGAAATATATGGACCCTTCTTAGATAAAGGTAATTGAGGAGTGTCCAAAACCAATATTTGTATTAGAAATCTATAGTTTCCTTGCACAATCTTGGTATTATTGTTGATTAATGAAAAACAACTCCATATTTTAAAACAAAATTACCAAAATAACTTGGAAAAGTTTAAAAATTTCCTAGACTGATGAATGTGAAATGTTATTTAATGAATTTGAAATGGATTCTTATCATTGTACTAATCCTTACTCATTCCATAAGTGGGAAAATTTTAGTGGTATAAAATAATGCTTTAAAACTGTATTAGGATGTTTATTGATGCCAAATGAAAAATTGATAGCATATGATATAATTTATTTTAATTTCCAAGAGAAAAATTCCCCAAATCATGAATGAATATTGATCATAGATGTCATGAGGCATCATGGAACACCACTATGAAGTTTTTATGATTGAAATAAGAGATTTACCTCTAGGTTATAGAAATATACAAAAATGATCTAGATAATGAATTGAAATTTAGTATAAAATATCACACCCAATTTGATTCAAATATTATTAGACTATCCAGACACTATAAGAAATGATGAGATCTCTCTTGATATACATAAAGTGGGATGGGATAAATATCATACCATATTCGAGTTCTCGTACGATAAGAGAATTCAATAAATTATCCAAATAGATCCATATTAATCATTTTATGATAGGAGACATATAAATTCTCAAAATTGGAATGAAGATGGTGAATATAATAATTTGGGTACAAAAATGTTCAAGGAAATGGTCGAAAATGTCAAGACCAATTAACAAAACAACATTAATTCTCAAAGTAGATAGAAGAGATATGTTAACATCCATCGAAGAGACAAGGAGTTCTAGGTTGAATATATTTTTCCCTCTATATATCTCTAATGAATAAAGTCATGTGATAGTTTATGAAGATAATCTTAAGTCTTATGTACATTGGCCTCTCTCAGAATCTTGATCACATTAGAGTCATGGATTATTGACTAGAACTCACCCCTCACATGTACCGAATTCAAAGATGGTTTATCTGAAAATGATATCCCTTATAAGGAGCATCTGGGAAGATCTTGGGCCCTATAGATAAAGTTATCCATTGTAAGAAAACTCACCAAGTTATAGTACTACGGAAAACCCATTTCTATGAGGAGATGACATGGGAACTGGAGGACTCCATGAAGTTGATGCACTCACACATTTGTTTACCTAAATATGTAAAAATAAATTTGTATGGTAAAATTTATTAACTGAGGAAGACTATAACAATCGATAATTTTATCAAAAAAAATTTCCTTCTTTTAATTTTCTCATATTTAGAAATATAATATAAATATCATGCTTCACATGATGATGGGTGTACCTAGATATCACTCCAACACATTGCATAATTTAATTTCCCATGAGATGTTATGAATGGAATTAGGGAGTAAAACTAATCCATGATGGGATTCTATCCACCATGTGACAAATGTTTATGTCCTTTTCCCTATGACATAGATGAAGTGAGCCATTAGTTCAGGTAAAAGATAATATCATTCATTACCGCCTGGAGTTAGACATCCCACCCGTAATCGCAGAAACCCAATTGCAATAGTGGAGCTCTACCAATTGTGTTATAACACCCCCGATAAGTGGAGCATTCATGAAGGAGTCACCAGATTCTTCTTCTTCTTTACCTGGTGCAATTGGGCCATCCTGGATTTGAACCAGAGACCTCGCCCAAGAAGTAAATCATCACACCTATGGTCAAGAATCAATCAATTCATTTTTGGGAGCGATTCCTCCTTCTCGGACGCAACATACAAGTCTATCATTGTGATGTTCTCTCCAAGTGTGATCTCCCTTCTCTTACTCAATTATTTGTAAAAGAAGTTGTATGATGAGAAGAGAAAGAAGTTGTAACCTAGTATTGACATACTCTTGTGACATGTTATATATTATTTCCATTTTCCTTTTTTCCATGATCTTATGAAACCATATTATGTATGTTATTATCCCATGTGATTATTTATTTTAGTTAACTTTTATCACATTAGGTCATTTCATTTGACTGACATGTTATGCCTCATTATCATGTTTATTACAATACTAGGATTTATTACTCACCCATTTCCATTTTAAATTCCCCATGTTATCTGATGATGTTTAAGGATCTATAAGTGTTTGGGGATCTGATAAAGAATAATAAAATGAAGATGTTTTGTTTTAGTTTCCTTTGGAGGTATTATGAACCAATTCTCTAAAAGACCCTAGGAATCATGATATTTGAGTTTCTTTTATTGGTTTTTTATATTATGAATTATGTAATAATATGTTTAAAAACATGGGTATGTTTAGAGGGAATTTTACATAAACTTTACTAATCTCACATTTTCTTCACATTTAATTTTCATCTTCTCAATCTAATATTCGTTATTTTTTCTATTTTACTGCATAGAATATTCAAGCCCTTTTATATTTTATAGTTTATCTCTAATTGATCATCCTTTATATAAATAATATCTTCCAATGCATGCATCTTGTCATAAAATATTTTCTTAATATCATATTTCTAATTAGATGTTTTTTTGAAATTGTTCATCATCCAGAGATCATTTCATTTTATATAACAGTAAAGACTATTTCATGTAATCAACAATTTTGATGAGAATATTGTCTTCTTATTTCTTTTCTACAAAATAATTTTCCATTAAATTAAAATCTAATACTAGTTATTATATTTATTCCTATATACCTTTAAAATTTTCAATATATATGTGCTAACATTAATATTGACATTTTACAAATAATCTTATACTTCGAAGTAATAAAAAATATGTTGTTCAATAGTATTACACTTATTGTATCCTAGTATTGATTATTCAAGAGTATGGTTCTGTTAGTTATAAAAGAAAAATCACTATTTTGATTACCTTTAACTAGTTCCTTATCTTCTTTCTACTTTCTGATCTTTCTCAACTTTTTATCAATGGTCTTTTACCTTTTCTTGAATGATTTGGCTATAACCTCTATGTTTGTATTAACAGAGATGGAAAACAAATTCTAAATTGAATCTAGTATTTAACAATCTAAAAATATTCACTTAATATATACGTATATATATATATATATATATAAATTTTATTAACATATAAATAAAATAATATCACGTTAGAGGTGTAACATTGGTTTCGATACTAGTTATTGTGCACGGTTTATTGTACTATCAAATTTAAAGGGGGTGAATCTATGTGATCTAATTTTAAAAAAAATTATTTCATTACTCCTTGTAATACTTAAATATGTACACCTTGCCACAACCCATCGCCCGGGGCTCGTGTGATGACTACCCTAAGACCGCCTCCCATAGGCCAGGGGTTGGAGACTATCACCGGAAAGGAATATCGCAAAACGAGAAGGTATTGAATCTAAAATTTTACAATAATAATTCTTGGAACACAAAAAGAAGCAACCAAAAAGTAAAAATGCATTAGTAAAAGTGTGTACAAAATGTAGAGGGGGCTAGAATACAAGTCCAACTGAAAATGTACAACTACAACAGAAAACAGAAAACAACTCCATTGATCACCCACCAAGGATCCTACCTGAAGGGTAGGTATAGCTCATCACATAACTCTCCTAATCCACTGGTCACCTCTATCCACATCAAGTCTTATATCCCAAAGTCTCAGTCAAGGCTGCCCATCATCTTTATAACACTCAACAAGGTGCGGGAAAAGACCATGAAAGGAAGAGTATAAAAACAACCATTTGGGATCCCGAGACCATTGAAGGTCCCTCAGAATTCCACAGAGGAAAAACAAAAAACATGATATCGATCACAAGGAAAAAGAAAAAGACTCATCTCAAACCAGGTATAACTGAACTACAGAAGTATAGATTATTAGTTGTAAAGATAGATCATTATATTCTATCAAGAGGCACTACTGCTGACCCAGAGAGGATCGATAGGTACTAACCCCTACAAGTCCCACAAAGGATCGATGGGTGCTGATCCACACATGGTCGTTCGGTATTGATTCACACACGAATATCTTAGTGTTGATTCACACTGAATCACTAGTTTTTGTTTCAAACAGAATCATTGGGTGCTAATTCATAGAGAATCATTGGGTGTTGATCATTGGGTACTGATTCACATAGAGTTGCTAGCTGTTGAATCCCACTGAATAATTGGGTGATGATTCACACATAATCTCTTGAGAGTTGATTCACATAGAATCGCAAACTTCTGTTTCACACATAATCGTTGGGTGTTGATTCACATAGAATCTCTTGGGTGGTGATACACAAAATCGATGGGAGTTGATTCACACATAATTTATAGGGTGTTGATTCACAGAAAATCGATTTGTGGTGATTCACATAGAATTTCTTTCTGGTGATTCAAATAGAATCGTTGGGTGTTGATTCATATAGAATCGATGGGGCGTTGATTCACACAAAACCAATGGATGATGATTCACATAGAATAGTTGGGTGATGATTCACACAAAATCACCGAGTGTTGATTAACACAGAATTGCTCTCCATTCTTTATACCTCATCCAAACACGGGATTCCCGCTCATAGTACACTTGTCTCTATGATAAACTGCTCCACAAGCCATTGGTTGTATTTCATACAGTATGAAGTCCCATGAAGATGTAAACTGATGAACCGCCACATCATAAGGGTTTCAACATAATAGATGGTGCATCAACCGGACGCCCGATCTGTAAGTTATTGGCATTTTAGGGTCGGGGAACCTTTTGGATTCGGGTTCAATCCAACCCTGTTGTAATCCAAAATTTACTAAAAATATTGTGGAGTGTCTCAAAAGGACTGTCTATCTCCAGGTATCCTAGTGTTTCAGACGGTTTTTCAAACAGATTTTTGGTTCACAAGATATGGCCTTTTAGGTGTATCTGGGCCCGAGAGGGGTCCGGGTCCGGATCGACCGAGTCCGACCGACCCAGACTGGTTCTGACCTGGCCTATCCTGAACTAGCCTGGGATTTTTCATTTGGGTAGGGCCATGGTAGGATCAACTATCAGGGTCACGGACCGGCCCGGACCGCACCGACAGTGTTGGGTCGCGGTGGCTCGACCCACCATCTAGCGCGACCTTCACAGGGGTCACGTGGTCCGCCTCCCAAATGGCTGAAAAAGCCTTTCAGTTCATTGAATGGCGATTCCAGGTTGTGCTGCCTCATCACCCATGGGACCCATAAGGGTGGGTCCCTCCTTCGCCAGAGCTTCCTAGCTGGGGCCTGCTCATCACAGCGCACAACAATGCACCACCTCTAGCCTCCATGGCTAGCCGACTGTCGGCTGCCCCTACGAGTCTGTTGCGGCACCAAGTGGCGCCCCCTTAATCTATAGTCGACATGCAATAGACGCTTCCTTCACCGTTTGCGCCGGTTTCCAGTGTCACACTGGAAGACCTTCTGTAGGCCACCAGGTGTGCTCTGATGGTCTGTTCTTCCTTCCAGACGTGCCTATGGCCCTCTTGGGATGTTGTTGTCGTTGTGAGTCTCCCGGTTTTCTCTTTCCATCGAGTTGAAAATAATCCCGTAAATAAATCATCAAGAAACGAAGTGGGAAAGGGTTTGGGCCTTGTTCGTTTGGCATGAACCCTCTGCATTAACATAATAACAAGTAGGAGAAAATTTAATTAGTCAAAGATAAATTTAATAAAAATAAACCCCCTACCTCATGACCCATCATATGTATCGCGGTCGTTGGTTGGAAGAGAGTCCTTGTCAAAGTGAGGTCATCGGTATTTGTTGAAACTGGATCGTTTCCACCCATGCTTCGGTCCTATATCAGTGGAAGTTTTTGCAAGACTTTTCCAGAGGTTCCTCGCTTGATGAATTTGTGTCAAAACCCCACCCCAAACTCCATTTAGATAAAAATGAAACCACCCATGTTACATTTCATTAAAGCACTTCATTTATGAACTGCAATTAATGTTTCAATGTTGAGGTTACAAAGTTGGACGGTCAAGCCATTAATTGTCTTTACAATCCATTGGTCCAACCACCGCTGCTCATCCACTGGATAAAAAAGAAATAAAATAACTTTTTATCTTATTTTATTATTTTTTTTGTAAAGTCCAAAATTTAACATTTTCTCCCAGCCGACTGTGGTCAAAGTGAAGCTTCCCTTAAAAAAATATTGGCACTACGGATTCAATGGTGCCCTCATATTTCAATTACAAGAACTTTTTCAAAAGATACAAAACGATACTCGTACATATACTAAAAGTACATTAAAAAATGTTCAAAAATTATTAACAGTCACGCTCGACCAGCGTTGGTCGAGGTTAGGCTTCTCCTAAGGGAAAAGCGTCCCAAAAAATCTGACGGTTCTCTCAGACATTCAATCTGAGTTAGGGTTTAGAAGTTAGATAATTTAAAAATAAAATAATTGTTAGCTTATTATTTTATTTATGGTCAAAAACTAACTTCCAATGTTGCCCTGTACCGGCCAATATTAGGGTCTGCCTATGGAAAGCATACTGTAATGAGTTTGGAGGTGCTGTTTAATCGGAGTCCCTGTTTTTGATTTATAATCATCAGAAAAATAAAATAACTTTATTTAATTATTTTATTTACTATTATTCCATTTTTAGGTTTTCACAATGGAGGCCTACGAAGACTAAACATAAGTCGCGCCTAGCATAAACCCTCCATCCGGAATGCAATGATGCCCTTAGATTTCTAATCTTCGAACCCTTTTAAGAGTTATTCCCTTTTTTTAGGAAAACCACTCACCTGTGCTATTTTAAACTTAACATTTTTTGAAAGATCATTCTGGGCACTCCAGGACTCATGAATTATGGGTTGTCAGAATTCACAGTCTCAAAATAATTCCATATAATCAAAATAAATAATATATAAATTTAAGTACATTATATTCTCCCCACCTTAGGGATTTATGTCCCCAAAATCCAAAACAAGGAAAACCAAACAAATGAGGGTATTAACCATGAATCTGAGCCTCCTGATTTTATGTCCTCTCCTAGAGATTCACATGCTACCACTAAACTCGCACCAAAGAGATCCACCATCCATGAAGGACTTTCTCTTGTCAATCCTCTATCTACATCAGGAACTCTATAAATTCTCCACATTGTCAAGTCCAACTCACCCTAGTCGATAATGTGCAATGGATCATGTACGCATCTCCTCATCTACGACACATGGAAAAAATTAAGCCCTTGGTGCATATGTGGGGGAAGATCAAGACAGTACACCTCCTCACCCACTCTCCTGAGAATCTGGAGAGGTCTGATGAACATTGGAGATAGCTTGTTTCCCCGGCCAAATAACCGCAATCCCTCCCAGGGTGAGACCCGTATGAAGAAGTGGTCTCCCTCCTCAAACTCAAAGGGTCTATATCTTCTATCGGTATAAGACTTCTTCCAGCTCTGTTCATTATTTACCCCTGGCCACTAATACTGATGTCGAAGGTCCTGGAACATCTTCCCCACACCAGGATGTATTGGCAAAGAGGATGTATGTAAGTTCCTCAACACCTCCTCTTATAATGTAACTGGTATCATGGTGTTCCCTATGAAGAGGATGATGTTCTACCAACCTTTATAAAATCCATAAAGAGCCTATCCTGATGATTTCTGAGCACATTGGGCTTCGTAGTCTACATCCCCTTCTAAACTCTCAGGTCCAAGAACTCTACGGGATCCATCAGATATGCAGTTATAGATATTGGTATCATCGCTGGTTATAAGCTACTATAGAATTCCTTCTACCATCAGGGAGTTAATCCTGGAAACATCATTGGAAATGATGTTTCCACAATCTTCCACTACTATTGGAAAATGAAGGCTCAAAACACCAGTTTCCATGACAGTAAAGGTGGCTGGCATGAAATTTATTGGTCGCACCCTCCTATGCATGAGTTTATCCCGTGATTCCTAGCTTTCCTTTTCCACCGACCAAGGAAAATCTTGGTCCAATGTTGTAGATATAACACAACCTTTTTTCTAAAACAGTCAATTTGAGCATGAACTATGGATGAACAGTCCATACCCAAACTAACATCATATGTCCTTGACACTTCCACCAAGAGGATCCAACAAAAACTCATGCCTCAAGGTTTAGATGACATTATAAGAATAAGTTTGATTATCGAGTCTCCCCCCATAGGTATCTCCATACGTAAGGGTCAAGTCAACATTTTAACCGGAAACTCTAGGTATTGAAAAATATTTGTGATGAGAATAAAATACTAGTACCAATATCTATTAATATGACAGTTGGTAGTAGAAACCAACCTCACTTTTAATCATTACTATAGCCCTTGGGTCACACTCTTTGACCGCATGCAACTACTCCCTTACTCTGTCATCCAACTCCCTAAGCCTGGTGGGGGCCACATTGGGGTGTTGGTTGTAACATATCTAATTGTATACCACCTCTTTCTACTCTCATTTCTCTTCTTCCCTATCTTCTGCCATGAAGATTCATCATTCCCTAACACTTCCTCTTCCTAAAAAATTTTACACATCCAAGTCTCCATGACTAGCATTGGATTCTTCCTACCCCACTAATGACATTCACTGGTTGTATCTGGTCAGCCAAAGAATTTTCAACCACAACTGTTCTCTCTAGCACCCTAACATAAGTAGGAATACACAGAGGAGTAGTGATGGCTTGGAGATCCCTAAACACATCGTTCACAAATGTCGGTGCCCTGAAGCATTGGTTGTATCTTACTCATCGAGCACCAATATTGGTTGTTATTCCTCAATGAATACTTAGTTTCTAACATGTCATACTGACAAAACTGTAAAAGCTCTTGGGAACACATATCCCGTAGCTTTTTATTGGAATGATACCCCCTTCTATAAGGAAGGTTCTCAAGCTCTGTCCATGAAATGTCCCCTCATCATAAGATTCAGTTAATCTAAAATCTCCAATCACCCTGCTAAGCCACATAAAATGCTTCTTGTAAGGACCACGATCTGATCTAATGGTGCCCTGGCTGGATAGAAACTCAGTCACCACCTCATGCTAGTCCTTAGACACATGTGAGTCGAGATGGATTCGGAACCTGAGGGGTATCTTTAACTGAAACTCATGTAAGGTAATGAGCTTATATGTATCCTCTACCGGTATCCCCAGTAGTAATCGTTGGCCAATGGGTAGTAGTATCACAAGGACAACACTCGAAGGTACCATATAGGGAAATGATCATTGTACTGATGCCTCATTATACTGTGGACCATCCTTATGGTCATGCATTAGAAGCCTAGATGGCTGTCTGTATGGAGGAATCTCGAAATTGAATAAATATAAACCATGGCCAATAAGTTATTCCTCGTGATCTGACTCAAAAGAGATCAAAAGTAAAGATTTTCCAAAACCCAAACAATTAGTGTTTTTGTTCTCTGAGTTGGAAATAAGAATTTGGGTACTGATTCCCACAGTACTGTTGGGTGTTGTTTCACACAAAATTGTTGGGTGTTGATTCGCATAGAGTCGTTTGGTGTTAATTCACACAAAATATCTAGGGTGTTGATTCACACAGATTTGCTTGATGGTAATTCCTAGAGAATCACTGGATGCTACTTAAAATAGAATTATTGGGGTGCAGATTCACACAGAATTGATGGATGATGATTCAACATAGAATTTCTAGGTACTGATTCACACAAAATCATTGGGTGCTGATTCACCCAGAATCGGTGGGTGCTAATTCACCCAGAATCTCTCTTCACTCTTTACGTCTCATCCAGACACATGATTTCATCTCATAGTATACTTGTCTCTAGGAGAAACATATCCACAAGTAATTGGTCGTATTTCAACTAGAATCAAGTCCCAGGAAGAGGTAACGCAATGAACTATCATGTCATATGGGTTTCAATGCAATAGACGGCACATCAATCGGATGCCCGATCTGTAAGTTATTAGCATTTTAGTGACAAGGGCATGATTGGATTTGAGGTCGATCCAACCTAGTCATACTCCAATATTCTAAAAATCTATCATGGAGTATCTAAAATTTATTTTCCTGCTCCATTTATCCTAGCTCCACCGACGGTTCAGCAAATGGACATCTGGTTCTCAAGATATGGCTTTTTAAGCGTATCTAGGCCCGAGAGGGGTCTGGGTCGGGTCCAACCATGTAAAACTGACCCGGTCCGGGTCTGACCCAGCACGACCCAAACCGGTTGGGGCCAGCCCTAATGGGCGGGGTTGTGGCTGGCTCAGCCCGATGACCACAGACCGACTCGGCCCACCCCAGGTGGGCTGGGCTACAGCGGCTCGGACCGTCGACTAGCGTGACCCGCATGGCAATCGCGCGGTCTAACTCCGGAATGGCTCAAAGAGACTTTTGGTTCATTGCATGGCAGTGCCATGTGGCACCACATCATCACCTGTGTGACTTGTACGGACGGATTCATCTTACGTCGCGACTTTGTTGTCATGAACTACTCACCGCAGCACGTGGCGATGCGCAGCCTTCCGGGTTAGTGGCCAGCCGAGTGCCAACCACCCCATCGGGTCCGCCGCTATGCAAAGTGGTTCCACCTTCACCAACAGCTGGCGAGTGCTAGTCTCTGCTTTCGCCACCGGCACCGGTCACTGGTGTTGCGCCAACGGACCTTCCACGGGCCATTGGGTGAGATTTGGTGGTCCGTTCTTCCTTCCGGATACTCCTATGTCCCTCTTAGGATGTCATCTTTGTTGCGTGCCTCCTAGTTTCCGCATTCCATTAAGTTGAAAATCATCCCATGAAGAACGTGTCAAGAAATGATGTATAAGAGGTTCCGGGACTACTTCATTTGGCCCGTGCCCTCTGTCTTAACATAATAGCAAGTGAGATAAAACTTCATTCATCAAAGATAACTTTAATAAAAATAATCCCTTTCCTAATAAATAGTCAGAGCTATCACGGCTATTGGCCAGAGGAGAGTCCTAGTCGGAGTGAGGACATCGGCATTCATCGATCCCAGATCGTCGCCACCCAAGATTCCATCCTCCGTCAGTGGAAGTTTCCGCAGGACTTTTCTAGAGGTTCCTCACTTGATGAAGTCATGTCAAAACCACACCCCAAGTACCATTTAAATAGAAGGGAAACCACCTGTGTTTCATGTGATTAATAAGGATAATTTAAGAACAACAATTAATTAAGAAATGTTGAGGTTACAAATTTGGAGGTTCAAGACATTAATTGTCTTCATAACCCATTTGTCCCCCCACTGATGCTCATCTGCTGGAGAAAAAGAAATAATATAACTTGTTAAGTTATTTTATTATTTTTCCTGTAAAGTCCAAAATTTATCATTTTTTCCAGACCTACTACGGTCGTAGTGAAGCTTTCCTTAAGCAAATACTGATGTTGCGGGTTCAACGGTGCCTTCAAATTTCAATTTCAAGGACCAGATCAAATGTAAGAAAACACCGCTCGTATGTTTACTGAACATTAATTAAAAAAAGTTAAAAAAGTATTAACAGTCACCTTCAACCCGTGCTGATCGAGTTGAGGATTTTCCAATGGGAAAACCCTCTACAAAAATCCAACGTCACTCTTGGATTTTCAATCTGATTTATGGTTTAGAAGTTAATGAATTTAACAATAAATTAATTGTTACCTAATTATTCTATTTATGGCCAAAAACAAACTTCCACTATTGGCCCGCTCCAGAAAATGTTTGGGCCTGCCTAAGGAAAGAATACCCTCACGAGTTCAGTGGTAGTCTCAAATTTTTAATATGAGTCACCGTTTGTGTGTTATAAACATTTTAAAAATAAAATTATATTTTTTTATTATTTTATTTACGGTTATTCTATTTTCTATTTTTCTCACTGGAGGCCTGCGCCGACAAAACATAAGTTGTTCCAAGGGTAAATATGCCGTCTTGAATGCAACGGTTCCCTCGTATTTAAGATCTGGGCACCCATTTAAGAGTTATTCAACTTTTTCAGGAAAACCAATCACGTGTGGTATTTTAAACTTACCAATTTTGATGGATCATTCTGGGCACTCCGGGCCTCATAATTACGTGCCATCAGATTTCATAGTCTTGAAATAATTCCATATAATTTTAAAAAAAATTATAAAATATATACAGGTAATTACACACCATTTATAGTTAATGGGTCTACTTTTGAATTACCTTCCAACTACGCTATATGTAAAGAGTTAATAAAAGATAGAGTCAACCAATTGTATTTTTATAAGTTTTATTCCTTGTGTGGATGAATACAACCTTTTTATGTTTGAGTTGAGTCTAATACATAAATATACACTGATATAATGAACTGATTATATGTGGGTAAGGTATTATCCTTTACCCCAAGTATATCTTTTGATAGTTATACAATTTCAAAACTAATTTTTATACCTGGTCCTTCTAGTTTACATGGATTCCTCACAACTAAACTAATAAACAATATCTTCTTATCTACTCACGGATGTCACTACATTGAAAGATATGATCTTCTTCCTCAACAGAGGCCTTAAACTACTAATATTTATTATTTTTCTATTGGATATATGTCTTCATTTTTCTAATAATATCAATATCGAAATGATCAACCAATGAATATCACAAGTACCTTCACATTGTATTCTTTTTAATTTTGATTAAAAATATAAAAATTGGAAGAAATTAGATTATTAAGATCATGTTTGGTTTTTCACTCAATCATATAATTTATTTCCTAAAATACCGACACAAAAATGTAATAATTGTATTAGTGTCATGATTTCACCTCTATCTTATTCATTATGCTTATTCTTCCTTTTCTTCTTCCATAATGATATATGTATTTCACTGGAAAGTCCTATATTCTCCATTGATTCATTCTTATCTATTCTTCTCTTTCATTCTATGATAAACATGATTTTATATATTAGAAAATCATTAGATTCTCTTTGTTTCCTATCACACTAAAACTCCCTTCTTTTTCTCTCTCTTCTTCCACTACACAAAAAATATTCTCATTTAGTTTTGGAGTTGGTTTCAAAATTATCCTTCATTTAATTCATCTTCTTATATTATATCCTTAGAATCATGAATACTAATAGGTAGGAAAAAAATTATACACATAGTATGTGCAATGTTACATTATCCCCCCTTTTAGAAATTGCATCCTCACAATTTTATTCTCTGATTAAAAAAGTGGGGCTACCTTTCCCTTAGAGAATTTTCATATTCATGTATAGCTTCTTCAACCATATGGTTTTCTAAAATAACCATGATAGGGTGAATTAACTTTTTTTAAAATAATTTCTCTCTATAGTCAAGAATATGAATAGGTTGTTACTCTTAATAATTTTTTCTTCAAACTAAACGACACCAAGGCTCAGAACATGACATGAATCATGCACATACTTTCTTAACATCAAAACATGAAAAACATTCTATACCGTGGGTGAAATTTGTGGTAAGGTCACTCGATAGGATAATAAGAAAACATTATCTAGTATTTTATATGGTCTATTGAACCATGTAATTAACTTTACATTTTTAATAAAACACATAACACTTTTACATTTGGATATTAAACGAAAAACAAGATCACCTACCTTGAATGAAAGGTCATTCCTCCTATTATATGCATACATTTTCTCCCAACTCTGATCATTCCTCAAATTTTATTGAATACTTTTTTCCTTCCCATAAAAATCCTATAATAATTATGGTCACATAAAATTCCTTTAACAATATTTGTCACAAAATACTCGGGTTTAACACTGCTTTCAATTAATATCTCTAAAGGTGGCATCTGTATACTGGAATGTAAATTGTTATTTTAATAATGAATAAAAAAAGAGAGATTATAATCTCAAGTTCTCTGTTAATATATTTAACAAGAATATATCACATCTTTCATGGTCTAAATTTTTTTCTCCAACACTCCATCAAACTAAGGATGAAACATTGTGCTGAAATTTAACTATGTTCCCAATGACTTTTGAACACATCTCTAAAAACTAAAAGTGAACCTAGGAACCTGATCAGCTATAATGTAGATAGAAAATACTTATGACATGAATGTATACCTAAGATATTATCAGGAAATCTAATATTAATACATATTATCTCAATTGGGAACTTAATGTAAATATTTACACATTCGAACAATAATAACCCAAATTTTATTATTACCTTGAAATTTGTTTAGTAGTTCCTAAAAAAAATATATGCATATAGTTTCTAATTTCTACTCTTGTACTCTAAAGGGATAAATCAGCACTTATAGTTATTATTATTTTAGTTCAACATATTTCTAAGTCAAATAGTTCATGGTAAATTCTACAATATCTCTTTTCATTTTATCCCACCAGTAATACTCTTGACGATCTTTGGATATCTTAGTGCTACCAGTATGAATGAAAAATGGTGAACTATTATCTTTATAAAACAATTATTTCTTCAACTATAAATCATAGAACACACATAATATTTTCCCATATCTCAAAACACATTCATTGTTTCCATTGAATTTGGGAAAGATAACCTTCTTTACCAACTCTAAATTTTTCTGTAAAACATGATCCTCTTTCTGAGCTTGCATAATTATTTCTGACAGAGAATATTGTACTAACAACTGAAATAAATTATTGAAGGTTCCTACATCCATAACATCTAGACCAAAATTAATAAAATAATTAAACAAAGCACCATCATCCAAATGTAACATGGTTAATTTATCATTATTTTTCTCACTCAAAGCATCATCCACATATTTTTTTCATATAATGGTAATGGATCATGTATTAATAATTCTTAATAAATTCCAACCATCTTATCTACATCATGGTCAAATCTTTTCGAGTGAATATATACTCAGAAAGTTTATGATCATTATATATTTCAAACCGTTATCAATATAATTGATTCCTCAATAATTTTCCAAGAAAAAAATACAGCAGCTAATTCCAAATCATCGGTAATATTATTTCTCTATTGAGGATTAAATTTATTTCAAGCATAAAAAAAATATGATCATTTTTCATCAATAAATGACCAATTCATTTAAATGAAACATCACTATAGATTAAAAATCACAATTTCTTGATATAAGGACCAAAACTGGGACATTTATCAATATTCATTTTATATCATGAAAAAAAAATCACACTGTATTTTCAAGATGAATTTACTACCCATACAAATAAACTTACCCAATAGACTAGTCATGTGAGAAAATATTTCAATAAACAACCAGTAAAAACCTACCATTTGAATAAAACTAAAAATCTTGGTGACCTTTTTTGGCCTTGTTCATTTTTCAAAACAAAATTTAGCATGGTCAATAGGAATTCATCTTCAGAAAAAATATGGCAAAGAAAATAAATCTTTTTAATCCAAAATTTATCCTCACTAAATTTTCACAAAACAATACTTAGGTATCTTTTTTGTTTCTCATTAATTTTATAACATACTAGAATATCATTAATAAAATAAGATAAAATTATCAAAAAACACATGAAAACATTATTAATTAGATCCATAAATACATATGGTGAAATAGACACTCAAAATTAATTACAAGAAACAAATAGAACACATATCTAGTCTAAAAAAATATTTGGAATATATACCACCAATAACATAAAATTTGATTACTCTGACTTGAGATAAATTTTTTATTTGTACAATACTCCCTAGAGCCCATAAAATCAGTTAACAAAATGAGGAAAATGGTATTTGTTCTAATAATGATTTTATTTAATTCTATAAAATCATTGAAATGCCTCATGAAACCACAATAAATTTTAACTAAAAAACCAGAGCACCCAATGGTGATGTGCTCGGTCGATTAAAATCTTTTTATAGTAACTATTGAAATTTATTTTTTGGTTTTAAAATTTCTACATTAAAAATTTGATAATGGATTTTAGAAATAAGATTATCATTAGTCATTAATTCATTAGTAAACTGAACCTTCCAATCAAGAATAACACTAGGAAAATAATCAAGAGAAACATACATGTATTCGTTCACTAATAGAATATCACTAATTTTAATTGTTTGTTTCCTTCCAATGATATGAGAATGGAAACATTCACTTGAACCCCTAATTAATTTCCCATCATAATGATATGGTATAAAAGTTATGAAATCACAGATCAAAATATGCTTGGGTATGAAATCTATATTATCATGATAAAATAAAATCCAATCCATACCAAAACTAATATCAAAATATATTATGGTATGTTCAAAATGATTTTAAGGAAATACCATTCCACATATGACAACATGAATATTACAATAAATCTTGGATTCTTTGATATTTCCACCAACATTGTTTCTATGTGATAATGAAATAAATATTTTTCACATGACAAAAACACACTTTTAGCTCAAATAAAATCATTAAAACCCATATTTTTAAATTCAAAACCCTTTTGGAAAAGTAGATCATCACATTAATAACCAATGTTAAACCCATTTCATAAATGACTGGAGATTAGTTAAATCCATAGGAGAAACCCTTTAGTAATTGTCTCCTTCTTTCCTCCAAAGATAATGTACATTACCCAATTAATTAGAACCCTATATAGTTTCACCCAAATCTATAATCGGCTTATCTGATGCTATATTGGTCCACCTAACATATAATATATATGATTCTCACCCATGAGAAATAATGGGGATAAACCCTTCATATAAGTTTAATCAATCTCAAACATTACACTTATAATTACCATGTACCATATCATGAATAAATATTTTAATATTTCACTTTTCATCCTAAAAACATTGAAAACCTCTTTTAAACCCATTTAAAAAACATATATGTATATAAAAATACTCTTTTCATTTAAAAATAACATTTAAATTCTAAAAGCCTCAGTTGAAATAAATAAATAGTTTTCATTTAAAATAAGAATGAAAAATACAAAGGAAAATTAAAATATTTATGATTCCATGGTGGTTGTAAAATCCACTCATGTCGTTTAAGTCAAAAAATACTCTTTCTATATATTGGTTAGATAAATCAATAAGTAACTCATTTGGAAAATGAAAAAAATATTTCATTAAAATCATTTTGTTAAAAATTAATATATAAGAAGAATTAATTAAATAATCCGATGAGAATAAAAGATAAAAATATTTGCAACATTTTTATAATACAATCATATGGATATGGAAGAAAAGATTGTTTTAGAAGAAATATAGATATATTATTTTTAGAAGATATACCTATAACTCGATTCTGATTTTTAATTTATGTACATTATATTCTTGAACAATAAAATTATGTTAATTTTAGAATTTCTCACTAACCTTTTTTATGTTTTTTATTTCCTTTATATCACTTGTTACCATGTTATAAATAATTACATAATCATTCATGTTCACATTGAAGGTTTGGTGATATTTCGTACTGAAGACAAAAAATTCTTTTGTATGTTGGTTGTGATAAATAATTTAATTATAACATAATAATATCTATAATAATATTAATGAAATAATTATAACTTTTATACATAAATTTTACTTTAAATTTTACCATTAAATATGTTTATAAAAATTAACGGTGTTACAATTATATACATGGTTGGTCATACGTACGCATGAGTAACGTTTCAAAATTTAATTTATCATTATGGAAAGAGGATAAGTATTATTCTTTTTTTTTATAATTATCTTAATATTATAAATATCGTAATACTCATTTATATATAATTATGTATAACATTCTTGGGATGTGGTGATGAAAAATGAATTCCATCGCTTCATAGAGATTATAGTCCACACGTGCGCACAAAAGACTTTATAATTGTATGAGGAATGGAATGTTGGGAAGGTATATGATATATTACCTATTAATAATTATATATATGTCATGAATAAGTTATATTAGAATTAATTTCATCATTATATCTAGTTTCTATATATATTGATGGAAAACGAAGTACATCGGTTCATGAGGCGGTAGTCTTCCAAACACAAGAATAGCGGTTTAATTTCCCATTTGATAGAAGATGATGTGGATATTGGTTGGGAAATTAAAATAAAAACTCATAAGTATATGTAATTTAACCGTTTTATTTTATAATCATGTTTATATAATATTTTAAGGATGTGGAAAAATAAATAATTTTAAAATGCTTTATTAAAAATAGATACATCTTCTTAAGACAATATCCTTACCGTAACACCTTATTACCACTAAGGTTAGTGTTATGCCTAAAAAATACTTCGATAATGAGGTGGGGGATTGTAGGAAATTATTTTTAAAATTTTTTTCCAATACTAATGGGTTTTTAAATGTGAATAAATTATAATAAGATGTTTCTTTTATTATGAAGGGATACACTTGGAATTTCCCAAAATAATAAATTAACATAAATGAATTTTTTTTTAAAATGGATCCAATGTGAGTTATTTAAAACATAATATGAGTATGGGTTAAAATACAATATAAAATATTAATTCTATATGATATGACTATATTCCTACCCTTATCTAATGGTTTTAACCTCTTTTTACCCTCATTAACTTTTACCATAACAACATAAATATTTACACTTTCTATGTCAATATTGCTAATATAAAATTAAAAAATACCCATAAATGAATTATGGTTGGTATTTATAACCTTATCATAATTAGTTGGATGAATTTATTATTTTTTTAATTTCATGTCATTTAATAAAATATTTTTTACTATAAAATATCCATTACGTAAATTTTTAGAATTATTCATTACATTGAAATTAATAATGTCAAATAAACATATACAATTAAAAAATAATACTTTATTATATCTAAAAAAATTAATTGTAATATAGATAATTATTTTATAATGTTAATAATCTCAAATTTAGTTTTTTTTAAATTTTTAACGTCATTTATATAATTTCTTCATTAATTGAATAATTACAGCAACTGTGTTGACAGAGTATTTAAGTAATTATTTCATAACTAAAAATTAAAAATAAATTTCCATTATGAAGATAAATGTTATATATTTCAATATAATATTTATAGTCGAACAAGTCAGGGGGATAACACCATATTGAAAATATTACACTAATTAAAAACAAGAGTGTGACATGTTTGACTCTTTATTATATAGAATGCTATAAAGTTAATAATCTCATCCATTAGAACAAGAAAGGTTATAAATTCAACTATTTGATTTTTATTATTGTGTTAAACACATATAATATGATTTCAGTAATTTTTTGGTTAATTTTACAGTTCCTATCATTTTATTTTCAACCAAAATTACTAGATTTACACTTTCCCATAGCAACAAAATTATTATCTTCACTATTCATATTGGCCAAAAATTAAAGGTACATATTCAGTAAACATGGTTATAGTTTTTCCAAATATTGAATCCATTTTCGAAAATTATTGACACATAAATAAGAAATTTTAATTTAAAATTAAACGAGAAAAACACAATGAAAATGAGTTTTTTTTTTAAATTTTCTTTTTTCAATATAAACTATTTCTATTGTAAATTCAATTATAAAATCACCTTTAAAAAATATAATTTTATTTTTTGGAATAAAAATTATCTTATTAAAATTTTAATACTAATGAAAAATATAATTTTTTTCTTTTATAAATACACTAAAATAAAAAACATTTTTCAACACAAACTATATTTTTCACTATTCATTGAAAATACAATAGTTTCAGAAAAATTATAAAAACATCAATATAATATTGTTTTTTACATGATGAATTCAAAGGAAAAATTATTTTTTCCAAATTTATATTCTATAATTTGAAAATTAATCTTTTACGTCTAACCATATAAGAAATGAGTTTAATAAAAAAATCACATTTGATTTTTATAATTAAATAATATATTTATAATGAATATAAATATTTAATTATATAATAAAAATAAATATGGAAAAAAATCCACTATTTCCTATTTTGGTACACATCTCATTTGTTTTTTATGAGGATGATCATTTCATTAGCTAACATATTTATTATTTACATGATTCCTCCTAGTTCCAACAATTAACTAAGGAAAAAAGGCATAGTGTGAGTATGAAAATTTTTTAATCATAGTGAGAAATCATATAATAATAAAATTAATTCCAAATATTTCTTAAACTATGACACCATCTTATCAACCTATAAAACATTAATTTCTTCTTGTCTGACATTCACTTATTCATAGGTCATATTAATTTGTATCATAATTTTTTGCGTAACCTACTCTGTGAAATTAACTAAACCAATATAGTTGAACCCATCATTTCATACATAAATATTTCATCCATTTAGATGAATATTCAATAAATAATTTTATAATATATTCCCTAGAACTATTATAGTTTTATATATTTTTGAGACTATGTACCCAATAATCGTATTTCATGAAAAATATTAAAAATCTATAGAAAAAATTCTTCTCACATAGTTCCCTAATTAGAAAATCAATATTTAAAACCTTTCATTGCAACTAATGAAAATTGAAACATTACAAATGGTGAGCTTGTATTCTCAGTAATAATAATTGTATGGGAGATCAATAAATGATATAAGTGAGAAAAATATAATTATAATGGTCTGATAGAATAATAAAAAAAATTTAAATTTATACCTAATTTTTCAATGAACATTAATAATGGGTCATGGAATAAATATTTTCCATAAAAAACCTAAATCAAAAGAGTACAGAATCCTTAATAGTCAACCATGGGCCATGAGAACATATCATAAGCACAAGATATATGTTTGTGACATAGAATAACAATAGAAAATTATTTCCAAAGTCAAGACAAAATGATAATACTATCATAGTAGAAAAATTCCCTTAGTGGACTGGTTTTACTTCTCATTCCATCATTTCATTAGTCAAGGGCCACTAATAATACTATCATAGCAGATAGAGTCCCTTACTAAATTGGTTTCGCTCCCCACTCCAATCCATATTATTTCAAGAGATAACAATATTTACCTAATTCATTTTACTTTTATATAAATCTAAGACCACTCAACAAATAATTAAAACCACATATAAGTGTTCCATATGATCATAAAAACATTCATAATTTCATTGTTTCAAAACTCATAATAAAGAAATTATTTTCCTTATAATTTTATAATCAAATAATAATAATCCATATAGAAAAATTACATGGGTGGTATCATTAGTAAATATACTCAGTGGATAAAAAACATTTAATTATTTTAGGATATATTTAAAATACATTTAAAATTGTTATGAAAAAGTTTCTTAAAATCTATAAAAAATATCATTTTTTGGTATCATTAAAAATTAAAAATTTCCACAATATTAAAAACGAATTTTATTTTAAAATAATGATGGAAACCTCTAGAGGAATATTAAAACTAAATATTTATCATAATAGTGGTAAAATCCATTCATTTAATCTAATTTAAAATAAATATTTTTTCATGCTTTATTAAAGAATGTCAAAAAATACTCTTATGAAAAATGATCATAACATTATATGATAAACCAATATAATTAAAGTTGTATATGGAAGAAAAATAACTTCACAAATAATTTAAGTGTAAATAAAAAAATTCATAAAACAATTTGATAAGATTTACTTATAATAAAAAACCATTTATACCAAGTTGAATAAATAATGTAATCTTTTCAAAAAAACATTTTCTCAATCATTTAATGTACCCATGAGAGGATAATAAATAGAAAACATGAAATCTCTATAAATTATTAGTGGTGAAAAAAATATGGGGCTTAAAATATAATAAAAATATAATCCCCGTCAATGGATATTTATCATGGAAAGTACCAAGAATAAATGTTATTATATCATACATTGTTACTTTAAGCAATATATTTATTTTTATGCGATCAAATGTTCTATTATTTTAGAAACCCCCTTCCGATATCTTATTAAAGACCCTTTCATTTGTATTTTAAGAGGTAAATAACAGCTAGAACCTATATAGGTAAGTTTAAAAGAGATTTAGGAAGATTCTGTTGATTCTACGTGGCTCAAGATGGTGTGAATGTGAGAGGATTTGAGGATCCCAATTATCAGTGAGGCGAGCAGCATGATATTAATAATTCTAAACATTAAATTAATATAAGATCAATTTCAGGGTCAACTAGTTATAAATTAGCTAAATTTTAAACATGGGATGTAATAGGGTTAAATCCCATTCAACAAGTATGATTTGGATATGTTTTTATGTATTCTCAACCCATACATCTTTATTTTAACCCCACATTAACCTAGTAAACCCTTATCAAATTCATGACTTTTTACCTTAGGTACTATTAATTATGACCAAAAATCAAATTGATCTATTTGATAAATTTATACATGATGATTTCTAATATGGAAACTATTTTAATAAATTCAATATTTATAAGATACATAAATTAATTTAATAAAAAACCCATAAAACATGATGAAGATTTCTTTTAGAAAATGTTTTTTTAAGAATAAAAGGAAATTAATCTAACTTTTTATCTAGTAACCATAATTATATTAATTATAATTTATTTAATCTAATAAATTATCAACACATTAAAATAATTCAGCAAAAAGTATTATTTTAATTTATAAAAAAGTAAATACATTGTGCACTTGAAAATTAATTTCTAAAAACATTCCCTTTTTTCAAATGATTTTTCCTTTACATTCATTAAATTGATAATCGATTCATGAATTATTATTCATTCATTATAATTTTATTTCCGTAAAATTATATTTTATTAGTGACCATGATATATAATGTTTATAAAAATACAATATCTTAAAAATTTATAATTTACATTATTTGATTTTGGTCCAAATATTTCAAAATGAGTACCCATTTTCATTAGAATTATTCAATAAATTTGTATATAAAACTATTCATTCATAAATTTAAAAATTAGGATTTCACTATTCATAACATCCAATCCAATAAATAAGATATATATAGTATAATATTTCAATCATGGTTTATTTATGTTTAGTGAAACATGTAATGAAAGATGTCTAACACTTTCAAAAACAAGAATATATATTCCAAAATATTCGTGTGTAATAATATCTCCTTGAAATCAATAAATGTCTCCTTTTAAATCATACCATGTTTTAATGAAACATTAATCATTGTGAAGTCATTCAATGGAGTTTTATATTTTCTAAATTCCTTTACAAACAACTTGTATAACATAGAAATAGCATTAAATATTTTTAAAGTTTTTTATTTCGAGGTTATTTCGTCCTAGATGGATTTAACCTTATAATTGTCCACCATTACTCTATCACAAGTAATAAACAAGATAGTAAAATAAATTATATCTTTTAAAAATTCAAAATTTTTAGTATTTCATTACAAATTTTCTTTTCTTGAACCCTCTAAAAACAATTCTTAAATAGTCAAAATATTTTTCAAAAACATTACTATATACTAAAATTTCATCAGAATACTCGAAAACAATGCTTCAAATTTACGAGCATAAGGCATGATTTATCAATATCATGAATGTTCTTGTTTAACTAGTGTTTCAAAAAGATAGTAACAACCACTAAAAAATATCAAGTTTTTATTTAAAAGGGTCCTCAAATTCAATATATTCATTATTTATAATATAATAACCTAAAAGTTTAAAAAAATAGTGAAAATTATATACCCTTTTATGTCATCAAATATATCATCTAATTTGAGGATACAATGAAAATTACAAACTATGATTCTTTAAGGGTCATCAATCAACACACATTCTCTTTATATCATCATTCTTCAGAACATATATTATTGGTATTTTATGTTGTTTGATGCATTCTCTAACATAAACCATGTCGAAAATCTCTTGAAAATGGATATTAATTTATGTGCTAACCTTGGTGTTAGTATTATATAAAATTTTATACGGTATAGATTCCTTCACTATTATTTTATGTTTAATACCATTAATGGGTGGTTATCCAAGTGAATCCTCAACTGGGAAAATATCGTTTTCCTCTTATAGAAAAACACAAATACTTTCTGAAAATTTTATGTTATGTTTTAGTTTTTAGAATCACCACATCATAGATAAATACTATGAAATTTTACAGTAAAAATAAAATATTCCTTATCTAATATATGTTTTCAAATATGAAACTTTTTTACATTGATTTTTTCACTTTTTTCCTCTTTACTAAAAATTAATTTTATTCTCTCATTTTCTCATTTTCTTCTTTCTCTATTTTCTTTTTCTCCCTTTTAATTTTCTATCATATTTTATTTACTAGTCATTAATCTTTTATATAGTGACTTGATATTTTAATAAAATTAGGGGAACTAAAAATCAGGATCATAGGGTACCATTGAATCATAAATCTGTGATGTCTTACGAAAAAATCATGCATAACATGTTGATTATACTACCAGGGTCATCCTAGTAGTAATTGATAGTATTTCATTAGTATAAAAAATAATAATACCGTCTATTTCTATAAATGGATTGTAATTAAAAATAACACTTATTTTTTACCATCAATGCTTCAAAATCATTAAAACATCTAAAGAAGATTGGTATTAGTGTTTCAAAGTTTGAATTCTTAACTTCGCTGCTAACTCGATGCTCTACATGTTATTAAAGCATCATCAATTAATAATGAAACTACATACTATCTCATGGATTTAAAATCATGTATAAAAAATAATTTTTACTTGTTAATTTTATATATTGATTACATATGCACGGAGAACCCTTATAGAGATTAAAAGATAACTATCTTATATAAGTCCACTAGAATTTATTTTTGGTGGATACTATTATTCCTACACAGATATATTTATATCAATATCCCATTCTCAAAAAAATTTCTCATCACCACCAATTAGTTTTGGAATTTAATATCAATTATTCCTTTTCTTTGACATTAAAAAAAGGTGATATCACAATTTCTTAATAATTTATTATTAATTGGTGTTTTCTCTTGAGAACTAAATATCTATTCACACTTATGAATAATTAAATCATATTACTTTGATATTTCCCAAATATATATATCCTAAAATTTTTCCATTGGGTGAATTCTATAGAAGGTTAATAAATATTTTCCTTACATTTCATTTGTTTCCCAATATTTTTGGCATGATGTATCATGTATTATATCTCTATATAAAGTAACATCTCTATCAAATATATTATCTCCTTAATGAGGTAATATAAAAACCATTTCATGTTCATCTTCGATTCCTCCTCTAAATTTACTTTAATTTCATTAATTTTCATATTTTGTAATAATATTTGACACTTTTACTACCTTGAGTAAGTAACTGAATGTTTTTTTTGAGAAAAATATGGAATTATGAGGACATCAATATATTTTTCATATATAACTCACATCGTCCCCGGTATAGTGTGGGAATCCTCTATATTGAGCTCTGCCTTTTTAAATCCAATACCAACTAATCAAGGAATAATCAAAGATATCATGAGAAAAATTTTTAATCATTCTCTCCTCATAATAATTATGATATGAAATCAATTACTTGATCTACAAAATAAAATACATATATATCTTTGGATCATTTCCCCTTTAAAATAAAAGAAATTTTACATTGATTCCACTAAAAAAATTACAATATTGTGATATCATTTATCTTACCGTTGGTTGTTTGGAAAACCTAAATTATTTTGGGACATATTTGAAATCAACATCCATGAACTCCATCATAATTTGGGGATGAATTACTATCAGATCTTATCATTAGTTACTATATTTTTTCTTCATACTTAGCTAATTCTATATGTTTTCAATATACACATGATTATCCTAAAACTTCTTATTAAGAATATTTTCAAAATGGATCTTCATGAGTAGCTATTTGGTTAATGAATATTTTTATAAGGGATATATACTCTATTTTTCTCCGATACTAAAATGATGTATCCGCTTCTTAAGATATTATTCTATGATAAGTGAACAAAATGAAAATTCATATGAGCGAGGAATAAAAAATGATACACACATAGATTATGGTGAACCCTACCTAGATACCATCTAAATACTAGTCCCCAGCATTAAAGTGACACATTCTTTAAGGGAATTCATAATCCCAATGGGATGGTGTCTAGCACCTGGTCACAACCCAAATGATCAAACACTAAAGAGATAAATCTATAATGAGCCAAGGTTTCAAAAATTTCAAGTATGGATCTCTAGGTCAAGATCTAAGAAGCTGAAGTGAGGGAAACAAACAAATCTATTGTATATCACCCTAAAAATACACCCCCATGATAATTACACATTGTATAATCCATTCATATTTCATGTAATCCCTGTGGTCCATTCACATCAAAAAACTCATTGCCTTTTATAAAAATATATCTTTTTTAAATTTCACATCATGTAAACTATTTTCATAGTGTGTAACCATTAACATTGTGTATTTATCTCATTAAATGAGCCAAGGAAACAATACACATCATATATTATTATTACATAGCCTGTAAATTCCTAGTAGACAGTGAAAACTCTAGTTTTCAATAGATAAACTCTAAACTTAACAAGGTATCTCTAAACTCGGGGATAACCCAATTAACCCATTACACGTTTCTACCCTAACTCCGTTAATTTATACAAATATACATCACTAAAAATTAGTTCTTTTTCCCAATAAAAGGATCTTCATCCTTAGGAGTCCCAAAACACAGCCAATTAAATAGGGAAACAAATAAATATATGGGTAATACCGAAAAGATGGTAATGCGATGTCACATACATTTCACCATAAGACTTTCCAACCTAGGGATGTCATGTGGAAGAATGCATTACAGTAAATAGGTGATGCCACTACTCCCTCATCAATTACTCATGATCCCAATTCTCATGAGAATTTAATCAATTTCTCAACAACCCTATAGAAAAGAAAATATACTTCCCATGAGACTCTTTCTCTTGAGATTCAACAATCTCTAATAAATTATCCACTACATAAACATCTTTCTCTAACTCCATATATTCCAAACTCAAAATGTGAGAGCGATTAGGATGGTATTTACTATGATTTTGTATGTGGAAAACATCATGAATGTTCATAAACTAAACAAAAAATTACAACAGATATGTAGCCTTTCCAATCCGTTCAATAACCTCAAATGGTCCAACATATCTCGAATATAACTTTCCCTTCTTTCCAAGATGACGGTGACCCAACCGAGGAGAAAATTTTAAGAATACACGATCACCTATGGAAAACTAAAAAGGATGACACAACATATCCATATAATATTTCTATCGACTCTGATATATAACCAAGAACCTATCTATATCCTGAATCCTCATTGTCATCTCAATAACTAGTCCTTATCATACTAAATATTCATGGCAAACCACTTCCCAAGAAAGAGGTGACCTACATGGGTGACTGTACAAATCCTCAAAAGGATCCATTCTGATCAATGTCTAATAAATATTTTTATTATCATACTCAATAAGGCTCAGATGGAAATCATAATATACACTAAAATACAACACATGTTCAAAAAGAATATCCTCTATGATCTAAATATCATGCTCCGTCTCAACGTTGTTCAGTGGATTGTAAGATATACTCAACCTGAACTGAGTCCCCATCACCTCTTGGAGAATCCTCAAGATAATCAAAGTAAACCATGGATCCCTATTTAAAACAAAGGTAGAAGAAACCCTCTCAAACCTTGTGATTAATGAATTTACAGGTTACCAAGATCTTGAACATTATAGGTGTCCATGATTGGAATGAAATGAGAATGAAATTGACTGATCTATTACCACCAAGATTGTATTCCTCCCTCAAGATGTCCATGGTAATCCAAAAAAAATTCTATGGACACCACAAAACATATTCAAATTAGAACTGGAAGATACTGAAGAAAACTCGAAAATATGAGGTTCTATATCATTATATGTTGGTTGATGTAATAGAAGGATACATAATTAATAATGTCATATTTCATACCCATCCATCGGAACCACCATCTCAATTCATAATACATCGACAAAGTCCCAAATGAATATCCCATGAAAAACTATGATAATCAAACAAAACTGATCGCCTCATTGATGCTGGTATAACAAACTAATATCCAAAACTAAGAATATCTTCTAAAGAGAGAGATCATCAAAAAACTATATCCCCACCATATTGAGTTTTTTCAAAATCCTCTGAACTCATAATCATGATACAGAATCATTATAATAGACTCATGGAGAGATTATGACAACTGAACACCAGTTAGAACCATACCTGACATATCCCCCTGTGAATCCAAGTAAAACTGAGTGAAAATACTCATAAGGCTCTACTATACTTTTGATTATAGAAAATCCTATGATGGTACTTTCATACTCAAAGCATATGTGACAACATTCCCATTCCCTAGGGTGAAGGTAATGTCAAATTTAAGAATCAAAAGGAATTCCACCATCATAACTATTTGAGATTCAAATATTTCTGAGAAAAGATATAGCTCAAACTCTTCTGGTTTTAGAAGATTGTGAACCTATTCCCAAAAAGATACTTCTGTCATCACTTATGCACATTCATAATTATAGAAATCTCTAAATCATGAGTGGGGTAATTTTTATTATGTATTCGATGTTTTATAGATTCATAATTCATGACATGATCATCCTACATAATCATTAAACTCAAAAATATGCCACAATCATTACAAAAAACCACACAACCCTTATATGCATCAGGTAAGATCAGAATATGAGTTGATATCTGAAGTCATTTCAGCTATTCGAATGATTATTGACACTTTGAATCCAATAATAATTTTGACCGTTTCCCAGAAAGAGCAGTCAAAGGATATGAAAATTTTGAGAATTCCTTGATAAAACGAAGATAATATCTAACAATACTAAGGAATACTTGAATCTCAATGACATTTATTGGATCTTACCATGAAAAAAACATTTACAATCTTATAATCAACTAATAATCCTTAAATAGAAAATAAATTCCCCAAGAACATCACTACATGAATATAAAAATGAAACTTCAAAAGATTTACCTATAATCGTTGAATTCTCATGATCTCCCAAACCAAACCCAAATAGTGATCTTGCTCACACTTAGATAATGAATAAACCAAAATAACAACCATGAACACTACCGCCAAAGTGATGAGATACTAAATAAATATCTGATTAATCGAACCTATAAAAAATTTAGAAGTGTTAGTCAGACTAAATGGATTTACTGAATATTCATAATGTCCATACCTAATTCTGAAAGACTTCATCAGTATATCAGACTTTTGATGTCTGGGAAGATGATAACCCAACCAAATATCGACCCTCAAAAATTAATTTTCCCCTTTAACAAATCAAAAAATAATCCATGTGAGGAAAAGTATATTTGTTATTAATCATGACCCAATTCCACATCTTATAGTCCACATAAAATCATATTAAACAATATACCTTCTAGGTAACTGGAATTGGGGCTACCCAAGGGGAAGCACTGGGGAGAAAATAACCTTTCAATATCAGGACATTCATCTGAATATTAGGATATTTTATCTAAGTTTGTTCCATATGATAAGAAGGTATCGAATTCATCTATATACCTAGAACCTGATCAATTATAAACTCTATATACTTATTTAGGGGAAGACTGAATAAATCATCTGGGAAAATGTTAGGAAAATACCAACAATTGCAGGAAGATCAAAAATAGAGAAAACATCATCATAATCAACTAGTATAGCAGACAGAAAACTTATGAACCTTAGGTAGGAAGGTCCTGCACAACCAAACCACATATATCACTCTCCCTGAAACACCCATAATATCCTATAATCCACAAGAAATGAGATATTTTTATGATAAATAACAAAATTAACATGATGATAAATAGATAAATCCATCTCGGTGATGAAGTTAAATAAATCTTGTTCTAAAACAGGAAAATCTGAGACTAACTCCACATTAGATATCAATAGCACATAAGAAGGAAACTAAAACACATAATCATTCATATTTTCAATAGGTGTTGCTAACTCCATAACAAATTATATCTGCACTTTTGGATGTTTAATATTATCAGTGAAATGGATAGATAAAAATGAGTGGGAGTTACTAGTTTCAAATAAGGATTTTGTTACAAAAGATGTAATAAATATGATACATATCATTATCTCAAGACTGAAATATACCTCAACTGAAATTTCATTTACTATGTGAATGTGCTTTACCCAAGAGGCTTATGGTAGGATCTCTGTTATTTTTGAATCATTGGGATACAATATAGTATTCTTTTGAGCTGAAAATACTTGACCATATCAAGCTGTATAAATATACAAAATAAAATTCTCCATATGATCGTAAAATCCATAAATGTTACACATATTCATAGGTACAGGGAAAAAATGCCAATTATGTTCAACCATTCCACATGAATAACAAGTCAAAGGCACACTGCTAACTATAACAAGAGGTACCGAGAAGGCCAACCACTGAGAACCACTTCAACCGCTCCTACAATGATATAAAAACATCCTCTTCTTTATATGTGCACCCCTAAAGTTTTCAATCAGTGGAAGATATGGGGAATAATACCCAGCATTTCCATATATATCCATATATTCCATAATATCCCTTTCCATTATCTTTGAATAGGTCGAAATAATCAACATAAATACTTATTATCTAATTTCTAGTAAAAAACGTATTGGTACTTATGATCCTTTAGCAGGTCATTCTTTGCAACCTATGGTACAAAACAATCCTACCCCATAACCCGATTGTTGTACACCGACACCTATCACTCTCCCTATTGTAAAAAAGAAGAACTCTAGAAAATTATTCATCATATGTTATTCTAGAAAAAACTACTAGATGAAAAGAGTCCTGAAAACCTTCCATTCTAATCTCAAAAGCCTATCATCCTATACAATAGAATTTGAACAACACATGTTGGGACCCTCAATTCAAGATGTTATGTAGTTCACCTTGGTACTCTTAGGTCTATCCATGAATTCAAAGGTCCAATCAATATTTCCTATAAATTCCTCCAAATATTTAGATTTATTAATACATTTAATGGATGATGTATTCCCACATAAGAACTCCCATGGTTATTCCCAATCTTGAACAGCTCATGGCTATACCTCCACAACTATATTCTAAACTTACGGTACATTCTGGTCGATAGCATGACCTGTCTGCAAGATAACCTTGAAAATGTTCTAATATATAAGGGGATTCCAAGGAGGATCATCTGATTCATCCTCCTATGGATCCTAAGGAATACATCTATGAGAAAATCTACTACACATAGAAACAAGAAAAACAATCATAGGAATGTTTCATGATATTATAATATACCTCACTGAAGTTGAATAGAGATGAAGTCCCACTAAAAGGTCATATCATTAATAAAATTAACAGATTATGTATATCCACTATAAATACACATAAAACATGTTGAAATAAAACATAATATACTCAAAATTCATTTTAAACATAATTTTACCATTACATCATCAGTGAAATATAATTTTAATCCAATGAATGAAAATTGAGTTACGAAATCCCTTACCTCACACTTCCTTTTACTACTACATACGTTAACCTCATGTTTCACAGTTTAATGATTTTAATTAATTTATTATAGAACCATATTCATGTTTTTTATTTTATTTATGATACTCTTATATCATTTTATTTCATATTTTTTCATGAATTCCATTATTTTCATTGATTTGGGTGCTAAATGTGTTGTTTTTGCATGTATGTTTTGTCAACAATGTCCTTGTCCTTTTGAATTGGATAGAGATCCATAATTCCAAGAATTTTATTAATGTTATAAATATCATAATTATTAATTTAGTAAATGTTTATAAGAATTATTTAATTTTTAACAGAGAAAATGAATCACATCGTGTCGTGAATATGGTAGGTTGTACGTACGCATGAGCAATGATATCATTCCATTAATGAGATAAATTGTAAGGAAGTGGGTGTTATATAAATTTTATAGAATCAATATAATTTCATAAATACATTATATATTAATTATTTAAATCATTAAATCCATCCTTGTAAATTGGTGGTGGAAAACAAATTACACTGCTCCGTGGAGACGGTAAGTCGTACGTACGCATGGGTGGTGCATTCATTCTTCATGTGATGGATACAAGGTAGAATATGGTTGTATCATAATCATAATAACATATAATAATATATATGATATTTTATTTTCTACTTTATCTTAAAAAAACATGTATTGGAAACAGTAGAAGAAATAAAGATAAAAGTGTGAGTAAAGACGATTACCTATTCTTCGGAATACATCCTTTAGATCTCTTACAGAAAACACTAGGGTTAGTATTTCTGGAATACCAATACCTTTATAACATGTATAAAGAACATTTTTAGAGTTATTGGAAGGTATTAGTTGATCAAGATGGCCTAATGTGGTGTGAATATGTGAATGAGGATGTCCCCTTTTATTACTAAAATGAGGGGAGTTTTGGAATTTCTCAAAATATTAAAATATAATAAGTCTATTATAGAGGAATTGACTTCAAAATTTCCTATAAATTAATAATTGATGACATTTTAGACCATATATTACACCACCTGTTTATATTGAATATTTTTATGATTTTCAATTAATTTAATAAAATATTAATTCCAAATAATATGATTATTGTCAAATTTGATACTATTCATTTAATTTGACAACAAATATAACAAGATAACATTTGAATTCAAATATAATGAATTCAAATATCTTTAATATGTTATATAGATCAAAAAAAATTTGTTTCACACATTTATACGTTCAAATTATATCAAAATAAATATTCTAAAATCATTTGTTTTATTTTTTTTGTTAATAAAATAAATAATTTATTTTCATTTCAAAAGAATTTAAGGTAATTATATAATTTATAAAAATCAAAAATAAATTTCAATAATAAAAATAATTTCATTAATATCAAAATATACATTTATTTTCATTCATATCTTGATTTTTTTCCTATATGGACACATAAAAAAATATTATATTATTATTTCACATTCATTTAAGGTATATATATAATATATAAAAATAAAAAAAATTAGTTTATATAATACAAATGATATAATTCAGAAAAAATAGATATTTATGTTCATTATTATCTTTATTTTTTAACTATGTCAACACATAAAAGATATAAAAAACAAAGAGTGTGACATTTTGTATTTATCTTTAATTTTAATAATATAAAATTTATTTCCAGTGAAAAGTGTCCATTAAATAACTCACATTATGTATTCAGGTGATACGGGTCGAATAATCTTCATCTAATATTTTTTGGACAATTTTATGTCATGGTTAAACCCTTAACCGTTAGTTTTAACAACCTCTAAACACTTTTGACAATGATAGTACAATTAAACTTTTCTAAATATAAGGGTCAATAATGTTAAAAAAATTAAAAAAATACCCATAAATGGACTATGGTAGACATAGTTAATCATATCCATTTCATTTTTCTTAGTTTAATATTTTTATTATTTTTTAATAATTGGATAATTATTATTTAGTGTAAAATATTCATAAGGTCAATTTTAAAGACTATTCATTACTTTGACATTAATAATATCAAGATAATAATATATCTTCAAACCAATACATTAATTACATCACTAAAATGTTATATTATTCTATAAAACTGGTGTATAACATTAATTGTCTCAAATTTTATTTATTTATTATTTTTAATATCATTTATTTTATTTTTTCAATTTAATTAATAATTACGGCAATATTGCTGTATATGAATTTAAGGTAATTATTTGTTCACTACAAATTAAAAAAATTACTGTGATGAAGGTAATTCATTTATTTTTAGAAATAATTTTTTTAGTTAAAGATAAATATAACAACCCAGTGTTAACATTTAGAGACATTACATCATATTTTTTGAATTCTTATAACATTATCAAACCGACGACCAAATTCCGTATTAGTTTGGTGCCTTTGGAACCATGAAAACATAAAATTTATCTTTTAAGTGAGCTAAATTATATCCTAATATATTCTTCAGGACTATAACCTTCTTATACACATCATAAAAAACATATCATGATAACATGGGATGAGGAAACATAAAAATCTTTGAGATCAGTTGCTCGGTAAGGGTAAACAAGGGAGAAATGTAAGAATAACATAAGCATAGGGGCCTGAGAACATGATCGTAACATTGTAAGACCATTTCCAACATATAAATTATCATAAACATGGATCATGAAATTAGGATTAGCAGTTCATAATACATTAATCATAATATATCCCGAAATATAAGCCATAAAAGCATAATAAATGAATAAGATATAGAAATGTGACATACACAACAAGGTCTAACACCATGAACATGTATAAATCTAAATAGGTTCATTCGTTAAGGTAAGGTCATGATAACAATCCCACACATAAACAAATGTACATGAATCAAGGTTCCAGCATAATGTTGTGAACATGAAATTAGGATCACACTTAATATTGTAAACATGCAATCAGGTTCACTCCTAGAATTGGGGACATGAAACCAAGTCATTGGATAAAAATGTGAACATGTAATCAGGTTCACATATAACATTATGAATACATAATAATGTTCAATAATCTCATTTTAAACTTTTAATCGGGTTTATTCATGGACATTTGGTCATGAAACTATGTCCATGCATAACATTAGTACTAATGAGTCATCCATCGTTGCCAAAAGAGTTTGAGGGATATATAGGTCTCACCCATCACATAATTAAATCATACATTTTTGTTACAAAATATGACAAAAAAATTCATCATATCATCACCCATGAAAAGAGATTGATTTTATAAAAATAAAAAAATTACAACTCATGTAATGAAATGGGTATTATTAATATTTCATCACATCAAAACCTATTAAAAATAGATAGTTTTCATAATTATTTCATAAAATCATATCCAATCGAAAGAAGAGGGATTAAAATAATATATCCCTTGGAATATAAATGGTTGTCATAAACATCATTTCATCAAAACATAAACCATTCCAGAATAAATATGAATGGTATTCTTCGATCTTTCCCCTAGTAATTCATAAACTGTAAAAAATTATGTCATTAGAGATGGAAAATAACATGGAAATATCTTTTGAAAACAATTCTCAAGGAAAATATCCTTTATTATTTGAAAAATTATTTTTAAAATACTAAACATTCTGAAAACCATTTTATTTAAATGTAACCTTCAAAACATATAAAGGAAGCTTTAGATCATTTTGAAAAACATTTTCCTTGAAAATTATAAAATATTCATGAAACGTTTTTTAAAAACAATTTAATTTAAAAAATCATAGAAAACATTTAGAAGAATATTTTAAATCATTAAAATTACTTTCTTTTAAAATGTCCTTTTAAAATCACATTAATGACTATTTTAAATTCATTTAAAAACTTCTTAAACATAAAAACATTTTTCAAAACCATTTTTTAAAACCATTTAAGATTCAAAATATTTCAAAAGGAAGGGAAAAATTCATTAAAATAAACATGTAAATTGAAACATTAATCTTCAATGAAATGATGGTCATGATGGTGGGTAAGTCCGTACAAGTGGAACCTTCATTACACACTTAAAATTTTTAAAAGTGTATTTTTTGAAAAATGAAAAGAATATTCCTTTTTATTTTTTTAAAAAAAAAGGTCAAACATGGATAAAAATTTCCTTTAAATATCATAGGAAAATAGTCATAATATGAAAAAATTCTTATAAAACAAGGTATTAATATAACACATATTTCCAGTCGAAGAGAGGGGTAAAGACATACTTTCTTAAAAAATATTTAATCATGTTATATACCAAATAGTAGATAATTGGTTCCAATACATGAATATAACACAGATAAAAATAGGATAAAATTAATTATAATTCTTTAGAGGTAGTTTATAATATTTCATCAATGGAAACATAATATTAAACAATCTCGAAAAATGATGAGATTGTAGCAATAAATTGTTACTACTTTGGTAACAAAGAATCGTAATCCTTTAGAAATAATAACACTAAATGAAGCTTAAAAAATAATTTTAAGAATTAAATTCATTATATAACATGTAATATGGTAGTATGTACTCCTCATAGAAAAATATAGGTGCATAACTATACATGCCTCTCAAAGAAAGGAAATTGAGATAAAACAACTTTATGACTTTGGTAACATTTGAAACATAAACCCCATGAAAGAAATATAATTAAATAAATATGTAAATATCAAGAAATTTAAGTATAATAATCATATAATACATCCCTTGGATGAATATTTGGCACATATAATGAATTGGACGTGAACATGGCTTGTGTATCATGAAAATTGAATGTGATACGAGAAAACACATAATACTTGAGTAACATTAGAATCATGATCCCCAAGAGAGAATAGAAACATTTAAATGTTTCTAATAAAATTAAATGTTTGAAATTAATTATATAATATCTCAAGGGTTAGTGTATACACTACACAAAATAATTGAGTGGTGATTACGGCATGTTTCTCATGGAAATAAAAAGTGAGATGAAATCTATTACCTTATATATTAACTCTCGTTGTACTCATTCAGACTTCCTGTATAATAAATATAAGTTTATTTTCTATATTTTTACCAAAGAAATTATTATTTATATTAACATATGTAGTTTTATTATGACCATACATTACCTTCTTAATAACAATTCAATGTTAAGGTTTCTCTTCGGGTAATATCCGCTTTCTTTTTTACAAGTGTCTTAATTTTTTATATTTTTTACCTCATACAAAAATCAAGATATAAATAAATTAAAACATGATATAAATATCATTTATATTAATTATATTTTTTTATAATAACCTATTAAATATATAAATATGAAATTTAATAAACCATTTATGGATACGGTAGGTCATACGTATGCATGAACTTTAGTTCCGTTTAATAATCATATTAAAAGAATGTCAGTAAATTAATGTAATATATGTATATATATATATATAATATCATTAGAGTATCATTATTATGTCATATATATCATATATGTTTACTAAACCCAACCTTAATAGATTCAATGTGGTGTGTGAACGAATCACATCGCTTTGAGGAGGCGTAGTCAACACTTCCCCAAACGAAATTACCGTATTTACAAAAAAATGAAAATAAAGTATATATGTATTATATAATATATCTACAAGAATAAATATATCATATATATAATATATATCATATAATAATAGTTTTTACATCACAATTCCCATCCATGCGAGGCAGTAATGGAAAATGAGCAATGTCGTTTCGAGAGGTGGTAGTTCACCATACACCAAAATGGTAAGTTCGATACCCATTAGATGTAAGAGTGTTTAAGTTTAGGTATAACCCAAATTCTAACAACATACATGTTTATTAACGATAATTAGGATATTAATAATTTATGTAATAGTAATAATGGATGTAGTGGAGAAAGAAAATGAAGGAAGCGAGCATGAGAAAAGATGTCACCTCTTCTTTGGGTAACTTTTTTTCATTTTCTCCAAAGGGCTTCCTTGGATGGATTTCTATCGAAATGGAGGATTCAAGGAGTAACAGATAGAATTTTTGTAAATTAATTGGTCTTATAGTGGCCAAACATAAATTTATTGATAGGTTTGAGTAATGTGGATATGTAGTGGCCTTTTATAATGGGGGGATGAGATACACTTGGAATTTTTAAAAACAAGTTAGGTATACTCATGTTTTTACCAAAACAAGACATAAAAACCAACTAATTTCAAAAATAGAAGGTTTAGGGATGAAATATTTCCATTAATGGCTTCTTTTATGAGTTTCTAGGTCATTTTTGTTAATTACAATTACGGTTTAGTCGCTTATTTAGCTTAATTTTACCTTAATCACTGTAATTAATCGAAATTACATTAACTAATAATTTTTTGTATAAAATTAAGTTGATATTATTAGACAATAAATATAATAATTATTAATACTATTTAAAATCATTTTTTGAAATTAAATTCATATAAGTGGAAAAATTAAGTCTAATGGTAATCTCACATTAATGGCGAGAAAAGGGGTTTAAAAGTGAGAATGTTCAAATGCTAATTAAGATTTTATAACTAAATTATATATAAAAACGATTCGAATGATATAAATTGGATTAATAGATATATAAATGATATATTTTGATTTTAAAAGAAACTTAAAATATAATTTATCTACAAAAATAAATTATAAAAAATTCATTTTCAAATTAAAATTCAGTATTTGTTTACTATTCATCCAAAATGATGTTTCTCATAAAAATCCTAAAAATTAAGCCTAAGAAAATTTTGAAATTATTAATATAAAAAATAATTTTATTTTATCAAAATAAATTTAAAATATTTTATTAAATTAATTTTATTATTTTTCGTAGAAAAAAAAAATTCTCTTTTAAGAAACTAGTATTTTCAAACATATAATGATTTTACTAACACAACTGTATATCTTTTTATCAATATCATTTATTTATATTAAACCATTATAAATAATATTTAATAATTTGTTATAACTATTCATATTTCGGAGTTTAATGGTTATGTTATAACAATCCCATTTAAATAATTATAATAATAATATGTTGTTTCGTAGAAATTCAATGTTGCGTGTAACTCAAGAAAAGTCAATTTTTCATGTAGCACAAGCCAAGTAAGTGTGTCATGTAGCACAAGATAAATGTTATGTTTCATGTATCATATTATTAACATAGTGTTGAGTATAACTAAAATCAAACATATTTATTTTAATAAAACTATATTAATTTTATTGTGAAAAAAAATAACAAAAAGTATTAAATTAATTTGAAAACAAATTCACAAAATCTAGGGGGGTTACATTATACCCACTTTAATAATAATTTCTCCCTCAAAATTCGTCTGGGTTATTAAATGTTTAATACATGAAACTTCCGTTATTAGAAACTCACATCGTAAAAATGTATAATAAAACATCATTTAAAAAATAATGATGCAAACCTGATGGTTACCCAAATTAATATATAAATCCATTTCCACATAGGAGAACATTGGTAGAATGTGAAAATATGGACTCAGAAGATAAATCTAACCATTACATTCTGATAGAGACTAATAGAGAATATTGATCATCATAAGTGGGTGATCACAATACCATAAATTTTTGATAATCTAAGCGACCATATGACTCATCATAAATAAAGTTCCTAGGATAAATATATTTCATAATCCTTTTCATAGAATCGAGAAATTATTTTACTATCTAGTAACATAAGGAAATATAATTACTTGATTTGATTCAATTTCATATGTACAATATCACCCTTTGGTTTTTCTATCATCAATTCCCCCTTCATCTCTTACTCCAGGGAAATATGCTTAATATTTCATTCATGAAGTACTAATATATTAAGAGATCTATAAATTTTATGATATTTCATTCTGTCTAACTTTACTTGACATTAGATAAAAATGTTTAGCATAGGTTATCGAACATGAATAAATCCTCAAACTTGAGATATTTCATTAATATCACAAACCTCATCAGAAGTTTAACTTAATCCATTACATAAATGGTTAGCCTTGTAACCCTTCCAATAGGTGAAAGTGTAAAAATATAAATTAATTCATGATATTTTCTTAACATTGATCCCACATACCCCAAAGAATCTCTTGTTTTCCCATTCCAAACATTTGAATACCCTCATCATATACTCTCTTGAAACATTGTAAAAACCTTAATAACAATTAATACTTTTAAAAACCATGTTTTCTCACATATTACAAAAATTACTGGATATATTCCATAAATCCAAGAAGTTTTAAACATCCTCCATAATGAAATATACTACATTTTCAACAAATCTGTTATCATTTCTGAGGTAATTAGTTCCATCCAATTTATGAATTAATATCTAACATATCATTATGAAAACATTATATCTCAACATCAGGAATAAATTAAGGGTTATCATACCTTAATCAAAATATCACATTCCATGAAATAACTTTTTAAACTCACCAATAGCATTCATCATATCCATTAAAATCCACAATGAAAAACATATACAGAAAATACTTATATATTTCATTATTCATAATATTTTAATTCTAAAAAATATTCCCTTAAATCGTCCAACATTATTCTTAAAACATTACTAAAGATTAATCATTTTAATAATTAATACCTATTGTCCTAGAATAGGTAATATTCATCATGTCTTGAGGTTCCTCAACCTCAATCTAACTATACTTCTTATATTTAATGAAAAAAATACTGAAAGAACATCCCATACATTCAAATGTCATTCACGCTCTCATTTTGTTTAGAAGTTTGACCAACACTCATGGACCTTGTTAAATCTCTTTATGATATTTCTAGTTGATTTCATCATGACCATAATTTCCACATCTGAAACATTTAATGTTAACATTGTTCTATCTAGTTCCCTATTTTAATTAAAACTAGAAAGCATAGGGAGAGAAACACATATCATAGTAGGAAACCACATAATCATGAAAACAATACTCATAGGATATCTAAATAATGACACATGCTTATTTAACGTATTAAAACTTAGGTTTATACTTGGTAATTTATAGTGATCTTCTATTTAAACCCTTTATTACGTTTCATTAATATTTTTTAATTCCCAATGTATATCCCCTAGGAGTGCCAAAACATGTTCATAGTAAGGCTCATTTTTTGTATCAGGTTACACTCAAGCCAGGCCTAATGCACCTTTTTAGATTTTTGGATCCTAGGTACATCTGTTTTAGAACAACATCCACTTATAGAAACTTGATAGGGATTTATTTTTATGGAACCACTCACATTACCCTTTACCAAAATCTATGGAAATTTTCTTATTCTTTCCATAATCCTTAAACATATCATTAACGACATACCTAGACATATTCTTAGAAATTTTCTTAGGGATATCACTAAAATTTTATCATCCTAGTTTCCAAAGTTTGCCTAAAAATTCACTCTGATACCAACTATAACAATCCAGTCATAATGTTCATCAAAATTAAATTATATTTATGAAATACTTAGAACATTTGTAAATAGACTCCTAATGACAGTATTAGTTAGTGCCTTTGGAAACATGGAAACATAAAAGTTGGTACATAAGTGAGGTACATTATCTCCTACTAGATTCATGATGAATAAGACTCTTTCTAGGAAGATCATACATAAAAAATCTTTATAACCTGGGGGAAAGAAATTTAGAATGTGGTGAGATCAGATTCTTATTAAGGGTAATCATGGTAGATATATAATCATAAAATGATCATAAGGGCATGAGAATATGATTATATAATTATAATATCATTCCATGCATATGAATGATAGTATTCATGAATCATGTAATAAGTATTAACTATTCATAAGACACGAGTCTTATAATAATCAGGAACATAATCCATGAAATAATAACAAATAAATAATACATGGAATTGTGGCATACACATCAATGTATGACATCATGAAAATTTATATATAGAAACAGGTCTAGTAAATAAGTTAAGGACAAGAAATAAGGCATGTTCATAAACATATAGACATGAAACTTGTCCACACATGATGTTGTGAACTTGAAATAAGGATCAAACATAACATTTTGAACATGTAATCAGGTCCATGCATAAACTTATGGACATTGAACCATGTCCAAGAATAACATTGTGATCATTTAATCAGGTTCATGCATAACATTATGAACACAAAATAAGTTTCACTCATATCATTTTAAACATGTAATCAGGTTCATGCATGAACATAGGGACATGAAACCAAGTCCATGCATAAAATTTATACTCATGATTCATCCATAATTACCCAGGGTATTGGTGGGATATATAGTTCCTTTCAGTTACATAATTAAATCATACATGTATGTTCCATAAAATAAAAAACATTTATCATATCATCATCCATTAAAATAGATGGCTTTTATAAACATCAAATCTTAACCCGTGAAATGAAATTAGTATCACTAACATTTTATCACATCATAACCTATAGAAAATAGACTGGTTTTATAATTATTTCATCAAAGAATTTTATTTGCAATGAAGCAAGTTTCAATTCATATAACTTGAGGGAGACAAATGGGTGTTATAAACATTTTTCCATTTAAGAGTGAACCATTTAGTGAAGAATGTGAATGGTAAACTTGGATATTATCCACAATAAGTCATAAACAATAACAAAATTATGTCATCTTAGATAGAAAATAACATGGTATGATATTTTTAATATTTTCCTTGAAGAAAATATCCTTTATTCTTGAAAAATTATTTTTTAAAAACAAAATCTTTTAAAGCCTATTCTAATTGAAAATAACCTGAAAAAATAAAAAGGAATATTTAAAATAAATTGGAGAACCATTTTCCTAAAAAACTTATAAAACAATAATGAAAATATTTTAAAAACCATTTTTATTGAAAATACATTGAAGACTTATAAAAGTATCATTGAAATCATTGAAATCATTTTCTTTGAAATGATTATTTTTAAATAATAAAAAATAATCTTTGAAATTCCATTAAAACACTTCTTAAACATAAAATAGTTTTTGAATACCATTTTCCTTTAAAAACAATTTTAAAATAAAAAAAATTTCTAGAATAATTGGGAAAAAAATTAAACAAATAATCATGTAAATTTACAAAAGAAGCTTCAAGGAAATGACAGTTATGATGGCCAGTAAATCCATACATGTCGAAAATTTATTTAGATTCTTAAAAGCCTATAAAAGTTCTTTCATTGGAAAACAAAAAGAAGAATACTTTTAAAAGAAATCTCTAAAAAATGTAAAACATAGATAAAAATTCCCTTTAATTATCCTATGATAATAGTAAAAAAATTAAAACATTTTTAGAAAATATGATTTTGATATAACACAAATATCAAAAAGAATTGAGGGGTAATGTCAGACATTCATAAAAATGACATTCTTAATCATATTGTGTTCCATAGAGTGAATAATTGGTTCCAATACATTAAGGTATCATTAATAACCATAGGAGAAAAAATTCAAGAGATTTCTTGAGAGATTGTCGTAACATTTTATCAATGGAAGCATAATAATAAAGAGTCTTTATAAATGGTGAAATTGTAGCAATAATATGTTACAACTTTGTGACATTAAATCAAAATCCTATGGAAAGAATAACATTAAATGAAGATTAAACTATCCTGAAAATAAAAATACTCATGATATAAAAGTTCAAATAGAAGTATATAACACCCATTGAAAATAAAGGTGTCTAACATGGAATGTAACATCCCTCTCCTCCTCATTAGCTTGACAAGTCAGAGGAACATTACTTGTCCTTAAGAAACATCCCCAAGAGGAAAAATGCAGAAAATAAATTCCAAAGGGATTCAATACATTTGGGCGACCATTTACCCTTTAAAAATAAAACAACCAACAAAACATTCAATAAACAAATAACCCAATATATGATGCATGATAACAATGAAAGTTAACTCAAGATTTCATTTATCGAAACCAATCTAAAACAAGTACCACATCAAAAGACTACAATATAAAAGCACACAGTATAAGACTATAATACTCAAAGACTCAAATTAAAACTCCATTCTCCCAACATTCTCTATGCTGGAGCTCTAAAAAATAGCCTATGTATCATGAATTACTATTAAAGATGTGTGATACTATACCTTTTCCAATGTATCGATGAACAACATCTGGAGAAGAACCTAATTTCCAAAGAATGGGTGAGTACTAAAAATCAGTATATTTTTCCCAATGACATACCTACTCGTTCCTCTTGGATAGAACAAGCAATAAAATTTATATAAAATTGTTTATATTAAACAATTTCTAAAATCAGTTTATAACTAAATATAGACAAGTGTTATAGTAAAAAAGTTTTCTCAAAACAAAAACAAGTTCCAAGGAATGAAACCAAACAAGGTTATAAAAAATTTAATTATCTCCACTTTTGGATTACCCCATTTCAATCCACATATCCACATATCCTAAAATGGATGCTTCATTGTGATAGTTCCATAGTCCAAAATAGTTTCTCATTAATCTACTATGTTATCACAGGGTAATTAAATCTCATGTTCCATTACACCATTGGAATTATGAAAATGTTTATATTTCAACCAAGCCTCATAATTCAATGTGAAAATACACCACCATGTTTTCCCCAAACCATGCAGATATAATCTTGTCAAAACTATTCCAATGAAAAATACATTTAAATTCCAAAACCATTTCAAACCCAAAAACATTTTAATGCCAAAAGATTTCAATAAAACAAACATTTTATTGAAATCCATTTTCCATAAATTGAACCAAGAAAGAATTTTAAAATCATCATTTTAAAAACATTTATCAAATCACATTGCACAATAATACCACAATTTCACACAAAACCACAATCCATAACAAAATAGGGGTTCTACCATGATTTTTACACCAAATTCACAATAAATTTTAATGGATTTAATTAACATGGTATTAAGCCTTCATGTTATAAATAGAGTAGTAGAGAGTGAATCATCGTACCTCAGGATTTATGGAAAAAACATAGAATGTCATGAAAATACTAATGAAACCGGGCTGAAATTCCAAAAACATGCCTTATATCTCTTCCCCAATTTTGAAAAAGACCAAATGTAATCATATTTCACATACACTATCTTAGATATATCCAATGTGGATGTACATATAAGAAACCAATAGATATAGAGAGGTAGAACCAAGAAAAACCAATAATGGCCACTAACTGTGAGAATTCATCTTCAAATCACCAAGAGAATCCCTTGAATTGCCTCCAGGTTGATGATAGAATCTTCTAAAGATGTTTGGAGGAGATAAAATCTTGTTATGTCCACATATGATGATAAAAGAGGGTCTTAGAGGTCAAAATTTGTGAGATCCACAACTTTAGGATTTCACTTTTAAACTATTCATGGTTAGTCGCATGGTTAGACAAACCTTTCATAAGACATTATCTTAATAATGAACCTCACATGGTTGGATCGCACCGTTTCCAAACTATGTTCCATCCATTCCAAAGTCCACCATATCATACAGACTAGTTTTTCTTATGCTTACACATTGTTTGGAAAGATCATGCACAGTTTATGTGCCTTACCTTTTTCCCATATCTCATTGTGCATGGTTTTCTATTGGTGTTGCATAGTTTTCAACAACCTTGAACCTATAGTATTTCCCAAAAACACTCCAAAAGTTCTCAAATCTCTCCAAAAATCAACTATAAACTTTTTATACATAAAATTCATAAATGATGGGTTACTTACTTGAATCTAGGGTGCTACATTCTCCCCATGATTAGCCTTTCCAACCCCGGAAAGTAGAAAAATATCATTTTCCGGAAAGAGTCTTTTCCATTTTTCCTTCATTTCCTTATCCCATTCCCAAGTATCTTCTTGAATATGAACATATTTCCACAAAACCAACACTAGGCTGATGCTTTTTTCATGAAAAACATTCTATTTCCTATCCACAATCCGCACTGGAATGTGCACAAACGAAGCATCTGGTTCTCTGTCAATTTGATCCCATCTGATTACATGGCAAGGATCAGGTTGATACTTTTCAATTGAAATACATGGAACACATTATTCACCGCACTAAACCGTTGTGGAAATTTCAACTGATATTCCACCTCACCAACCTGATCGAGTGTCTCAAAAGTTAATATGTATTGAGCAGATAACATTCCTTTCTTCCCAAAATGATTATTTCCATGCCTTAAATAGATTCTTAGGAACACATGATCACTCACCATGAATGAAAACGTATATAAAAAATAATCAACAAACGATTTTTGAAAACTCTATGATATCTCCTTCCATTTCCTGGTCAACTAATTCTTCATTATTGTCTCCTAAAAATGACTCAACCCAAGCAGTGAAGTCTCATCTGTTTTCACCCAATATACTTGAGAACAACAAGGATTCCCATAAAAAGATTCAAATGGATACATGCGTATTGAGGCCTGATGGTAGTAGTTATAATAGAACTCCACTGATGGTATGTACTCTTCCCATGAACCACAATAATCTATTACCCAAGCCCGAAACATGACTTCCAATGTTTGTAAAAACTTTTCAGATTAACCATATGTATGAGGATGATATGCCATACTCATGGAAAATTATATCCTAAGGAATTTCTATAATAATTTTCAGAAATGATATGTAAATGTTGAATCTCTATATGACACTATTCAAACTAGTACGCATTTCCTCTTTAACACTTCTCAGATATATATTTTGGAAAATTCATCCACCGTATGAGATTCATGAATAGAGATTAAATGAGCCAACTGGGTATGTTGATCCACTACCAACCATATGACATCTTGTTTCCAAATCATTCTTGAAAGACATCATAAAAAATACAAATTTATCAACTCCAATTTTCAAACAAGATTAGGTAAAGACAACAACATACCTACTGGTAATCGATTCTTCATCTTAACTTGCTAAAAAGTTAATCCAATTAAAACTAACTCAGGCACATTCCAATTCATTTTGACCAACCAAAACATTCTTATCAACTCCTTATGAATCCATTTTATTCCAGGATAAATAGCTCCTCTCAAATAGTGGTAACAATGATGAATTTTTTCCTGACAAGCCATTGGTATGACCATCTGATTTCTAAACCACAACCCTATACTCCCACATAACTTCTATCCCTCAATGGTCTCCCAACCAATGAGTTTTTAACTCATAGACACAAATTCTACATTGGATTTCAGTTTCTATTTAACGATCTTTATTAGATCAGTAACAAATGAAAATGGAAATAAAACCACAACATCACCTTGGTCTTGAAATTCCATGTGCATTTCATCTAGTGCCGACATAAACTCACACTCATCTAAAGCTTTTACTTCTAATAATAATAAGAAATTATAGACAATGGATCTACCACCAAGTTTCCCCTACCCAGTGTATACATCATGTTAAAGTAAAACATTTGGAGATAATCAATCCATAATATTTCTCTAATATTCAAATTCCCTTCTGAGAAAATATTCAGTATGATCTTATGATCTATATACATAGTAAATTTCTTACCAAATAGATAAGGAGACCAAGTCTTCAAATAATATACTATGTCATCTATATCCAAATCATGTGTTGGATAATTTTTATCATGCATTTGTAACTTCTTTGATAAAAAAGAAACGATATAATCTCCTATCATGAGAACGCACCCAAACACAAAACCCAAAGCATCACCGTACACCAAATCCATTGTCTTAATTTCTGAAAAATCATTATTGTTGTTTATGTAAGGAAAAAATTAATCTCATAGAATGATTTATGTCAATCCTCATTCCATTGAAATATTACATTATTCTTTTTTTATGTTTTCATAGGTAAAGCTAGTCATGAGAAGTTAGGAAAAAAGAGTCAGTAAAAACTAGCTAGACCAAGTAAACTCTATATCTCGATGATCTCCTCTGTCCATATCCAAGAGATAACGACCTATATATTTTCTGTATCCAACAAGACACCTCTTTTAGAAATTACATTGTTGAGAAAAGATACATATTGTATCCAAGAAAAACATTTGGAAACTAGTAGACCACTATTGGAAATATTTTAATATCATTCTATTCCTTTTATGCCAGGGAAAAATCTACCAACTAGAATGATATTATTCCAAATACTGGATTAACAATCCCATTTCACCAACCATTAGATTCTGGTATCCTAGAAAAATATGCTCGGTTACATCATCAGTTATAAAACTGACAACTCTGCTATAATATATGATGTGTTCCTTGAATAGTTTCAACCAATAATGTATAGAATTATATGAAAAACATCCATATCTGGTAAATAGAATCCCCATTTCATCTTTGAGTCATCAATAGTTATATAACACACTCTACACATAAAGGATCAACATTCTCTTTGACTAATAATAGTTAGTTGTTTTAACACAAAAGTCATTATCTAAATATTTAATCATAGTTAATCAACAAAAAATAGAAGAAATAAAGGAATGGTATGTACTTTTATATAACAAGTCCGGCCCAAGGGTAGAATTAAAAATAATTTTACCATGATTCGTATATGGTCTAAACTAATAATCCATAATAACCGTCTAATCTTCATATAATTTCTTGCTCACTTCACTTCGTTCTCTATTTCCTAATTGAGATTGCACTGCTGGAGGATTCATTGTTTTTATGGAATCACCATATCTAGTACGTTTCTTCTGAAAAGATTGATTGTGCTTCCCTTTTCTCATCGAATAATATGATGCTTGTGACCCAAGATAAATTTCATGAACACTAGACCTTAGAGAACTATGGTAATACTGCTGAATATGCACCATTTTTTAATTGTGGAATTCACTTGGTGGTGTGGTAAACTCTCTCTTAATGCAGTCGAATGATCCACAATTGAAACACCCATATTTATTTTTTGGTATTGAAGGAAGATTTACCAATATATCCATATGATGTTGATTTACAATCCCACCTTGGAAATAGGTGTCTCACTTCCACTTGTTCCCAGCCTTAGAGTTCCCACCATTTTTTCAGGTTATCATGATGCTTCGTCCTCCCATACCTCATGTGATATCCCTTTTATCCATTGTCACTCTATTGACCATCTCTATATAGTCTGTAATATAGATCATGTTGATCATTGATTGAATATCCTACCACATCATCGATTAAAATATGTGTGCTTCTGGGATGCAATAGCAGCAACCATAGGTGAAAAGTTCAATAAATTCATGAATTTACCTATATACTCATTTATAGAATGATTTTCATATTCAAATTTAGAATTCCGTAATTCATTGAATTGTGAACATGTCAGGATAGAATTTTTTGTTAAAAAATTCTTCAAAGTCTTTTCATGCCAAACTGTGGTTTAATTTGGATTGATAAGCTAAATCTCATCACATTCATGCAATATCCTCCAGTATATATGTTTCCATCTTAACTATTATCTCTATTAGTGTGCCGATTAAATCAAAAATATGATCCATCATGTTCATCCACTCTTCTTCCTTTCATGGTTTAGAATCACCTTGAAATATTTGTGGATTTTACTTCTATAATTAGATGGAATTATCTACTTGCCTTGGATCATCCCTCATGTTCCTGTTATCCATAGCCTAAAACTCCTGGATGATACTCTGAAATAGTTATCGATTCACCCATATCTCATGTTTAACCACATTCTTAGTAGCATATTTTTTTCCTTTCTATTATACATATCATGAGAAAAATATTGGAAACACAAAAAATTCTATAAGTCTCACTCTATATCAAATGAAGTCTTAGAATTTCAAAATCTACAAAATAATTTTATAACATCAATTATTTCAAAATTCAAATTTTACCATCGTCAACAATTTTTTAATAACTAAACATTTTATTGCAAACCAAAAATTTTCAAAACACCAAACCCATGCTCTTTTCAAAGTATGTAATTTATAAACAATTTTAATATTTTTAAAAAATTAAAACATTGTACCAAATCATATATCATTATTCAAACAGAACTAAAATTCCTATTGTTAAGTCATTTTTCAAATTCATGTCATGCTCATCCCATTACCTAAACCCATGAAAATGATACCTCAATTATAATAAGTGTCTCTAAAAAACTTATGAATCCAACACCGTGGTAACTTGATGTTCATCATAAAAATTTTATCTTTGACTTTCAATGCTATAAATTTCATATCTTGACTATCCAACTCATTTTTATGATCTCAAATCAATGAATAGATAAGAATTAATTCAACCCCAAGACTAAAAACCAATACCAAGTAAAAGACCAACCAAGTCTATTACCACATTTGCCAAAAATATTGGAAGGACCAAACTAATAAAACATGTAACATCCCTCTCATCCTCATTGACTAGATAAGTGATAGGAACATTACTTAGCCATAATAGACACCCCAAAGATTCCAAATGATGTAAACAAACACCGAAGGGATTCAATACATATAGGGGTGATTTTCCCATTGAAAATAAAACAACCAACCGAAAATTCCATAAACAAATAAACCACTATATGATTCATGATAACAATGATGGATAACTCCACATTTTATATATAAAAATAAAAACAAAACAAATTCTCACTATTAGAGACTAAAATATCAAAGTACACAGCGGAAGACTAAAAACCTCAAAGACTCCAACGACAACTCCAAGCTCCAAACATAATCCATACTCCAATAAAATAAAACAGCCCATGTATCATGATATGATACTAAAGATTTGTGATACTTTACCTTTTCCCTTATCCTGAAAACAAAGTTTGAAAAAAAAGTTATAAAGAATGGTTGAGTACTAAAACTCAGTAGATTTTCCAAAATAACATCCGAACTCACACCACTACGATATATCATGTTAGTAAATTTATATAAAATAGTTTATATAAAACAATTTCTAAAATCATTTTACAACTAAATAGAAACAAGTTCTAGAGTAAATGTTTTTTCTCACAATAATAACACATTCTGATAAATGAAACCAAACAATTCTGTAAAATCATTTCATTATTTCCACCTTTGGAATACCCCATTCCAATCCATATATCCTCATATGCATGCTTCATTATCACATTTCCATACCCATCAATGATTTATTTTTTGATCTACTAACTCTTCCCAAGGTAACTAAATACCATTTCCCATTACACCTATGGCAACGAGCATAAGGTTATATTTCAACCAAGCCTTGTAAGGCAATATAAACACACACCACCAAGTATTTGTAAAATCATGCCAATATATTCATGTTAAAAGCATTCGAATGCTAAATCTATTTATATAACTAAACCATTTCAATTCCAAAACCATTTCAATTAAAAATAAATCAATAAATTTTTTTTATTGAAAATCTATTTCCATAAATATAACCATGAAACTATTTTAAATTCATCATTTTCAAATCATATATTGAATCAATCTGCAAAACAAGTCCAAAATTTCATACAAACCCATCACTGATCACTAAAGAAGGATTATATAATGATTTGAAAACAAATTTCAAATAAATGTAAATAAATTTGAAACTAATACTTCATATTCTAAATAGATAAGTCAAGAATTAAGCCTCCTACCTCATGATTTATGAAGAAAATGAATAATGGCATGAAAAGGCCAACAAAACTGGGTTGAAATTCCAAATACACCCACCTTATATGTCTTCCCCTATCATCAAAAGAAAAAAATATAATCATATTTGGAATAAACTATCTTAGATCTATCCAAAATAGATGTACATCTATGAAACAAAAAGATTTAGAGTAGTAGATTTAAGGAACACCACCAAGAACAACCTAGAACCGTCACTTACTGCGAGAATCCGTCTTCAAATTACCAATAGAGGTCTTTAAATAACACATAGGTTTATTGGAGAAGATTTATTTTCTTTTGGGATAATTGAAACTATTGTTAAGGTCGCATAATAGGAAAAACAAGGGTCGTAGAGCTCAAAACCTATGAGATCAATCGTTTTATGATCTAACTATTAACTCATGCACGGTTAGTCGCATGGTAAGAGAAACTCTATGCAAACCGTGCGTAAGACAGTTCCATGAAGATGATAATTTCATTGTTAGCTCACATAGTTTCTAAATTATGTGCCAAATATTTCAAATCCCACAGTTTTATGGTGCATATTTTTTCCATAGCTATTGTGCGATTTGGACACACTGTGTGGAGCTCATGCGACTTCTCTTTATCCACTATCTCATTGTGCATAGTTTCATATAGGTGTTGCAAGATTTTCCAAACCATGCACCATTAGAAAATCCCAAAAACACTGAAAAATATCTAAAATCACACAAAATTAACCCATAAACAATACATTGTTAAAAACATAATGAAACGGTTAGTTACATGAAATCATGGGTGCTACATATCATGTTTCTCAGAGAAGTAAAATTGAGACAAATCTACCTCACCAATTTGATATCTTTTGATACATAAACCCCATGAAATTAATTCCTTATAATTGATAAGTAAAGATCAACAAATTTAATTATAAAAATCATAGAATACATCTGTGGCCAACATAGACAGCACATATAATAAATAGAATGTCAACATGGCTTGTGTTTCATGAAAAATGAATGTGAAATGAGAAAACATTTAATACTTGAGTAACTTTAGAATCATGATCATCATGAGATAATTAATTCATTTGAAGCCCATAATATCATTAAATATAGGAAATTAATGGCATAATATGTCATAGGGTAGTATATACACAACATAAAATAAGAGAGTGGTGATTATAGCATGCATCTCATGGAAATAAAAAATGAGATAAAATCCCTGACTTTATGTCTTGACTCTCATCATAATCATTTTAATTACAATAAAATAAATATAATTTTACTATAAATATTTTACATAATAATATTATTTTATGTAATAACATTTATGGTTTTATTATTAATTTAAATTACATGATTTTTGGCAATTCCGTGTTAGGGTTTTACTTTGAGAAATATCCTCTTTGTTTTTCACATGTGCCTTAAATTGTTATATTTTTTGTCCTCATACTTATATCATGATTTCTAGAATGTAAACAATGATATTAATATAATTTATATTCTTTATATATGTATTTATAACACACTATAAGAGATATAAATATGAAATGGAATACACTGTTCATGGCGATGGTAGGCTGTACATATGCATGAATGTGGTTTCCGTTTAATAATCGTATTGAATAAAATAAAGTAAGTAAATGAAAAATATGTATAGATAATATCATTAAGATAAAATTATGATTTCATATATTACAGATAATTCAAATAAACCCATCCTTAATATATTTTATTTGGTGTGTGAATGTATCACATCTCTTCGAGGAGGCAGTAGTCCACACATCCTCAAACGAAATTATCATATTTCCAAAAAAAATGAAAAGAATGAAGGTATTTGTTATATAATATTTAATTAATGATAAATAAATCATATATATCATATAAAAATATATTTTGTTTCTTAATTCCCATAAATGATATGTTGTAAACAAAAAATTAACAACATCATTTCATGAGACGGTAGTTCACCATACACAAAAATGGTAATATTGCTACCCATTTGACGGAAGTGTGTGTAATTTTAGGTGAAAAACATATCATAACAACATATTATTATATTTAGTTCCCTAAGGATATTATTTATGCATGGAATAAGAATAATTGAGGTAGTGGGTAAATAGAATAAAGTAAAGGATCTTGAGGAAAGATATTACCACATCTTTGGGTAACTCCATTTGGTTTGTAGCAATGGGATCCGTTAGTTTGGATTCATTGAAAAATATTTGATTAAAGGAATAATTGACTGATTTTGTGAAGTTAATTGGATAGATCTTTGCTGAAATTAAGTTGTTTTAAATGTCTGAATAAGGGAGAGATGTGGTGGTCTTTTATTAAGGAGGGATGGGACACACATGTCATTTTTAAAAACAATATATGTGTACCCACATTTGTACCTAAAAACAAATTTAAAACCAAAAACTAAATAATTGATGGTTTATGGGTGAAATATGGCAAGAAACTGTGTTTAAGATAAGTTTCAATGTCATTTCAGACCTAAAGATTAAGGTTAAGTCCCTTGTTAAGCTTAATTTTACTTTAATCGTTGTAATAAATCTTAGTCAATTTCACTAATTTTTTGCTCAAAATTTATGTTGATATTATTATAATATAAATATTATACTTATTATAACCATTTATGACCATTTTATGAATTTAGTTCATATAGTTGGAAAAATTAAGTGTAATGTTAATCCCACAAATGTGGCGAGAAATTGGGTTTTTAAAATGAGAATGTTCAAAATTTCATTAAGCTTTTATATCTAAATTCACTATAAAAATGATTTCAATGACCTATATTTGATTAATAGATGTAAAATTTATATATTTTTACCTAAAAAACAACTTAAAATATCATTTATCTTTATAAATAAATTAAATGAAATTTTTTTTGAATTAATATTCAATATTGTTTACTACTCATCCATATATGTAGTTTCTTAGAAAAAACCTAAAATTCACCCTAATTTCATTTTGACATTATAAATTCAAAAATTAAGTTATTTTTATCAAATTTAAATTCTAAAAGTGTCTAAAGTAAATTTTTTTCTTCTTCATAGAAGGACATAAAAAGAATTTTTTTTAAATAAAATTATATTTTCAAATATATAGAGTCTTTACGAACATAATTGTATGTCTTTTTATAAATATGAGTTATCTATATAAACCCATTAAAAATAATACTCTAAAACTTTTCACCACAATTCATATTACTACATTTAATGTCTATGTCATAACTATCCCGTTTTAATAATTATAATAATAAAATGTTGATTCGTAGAAATTCAGTGTTGCGGGTAATGCAAGCCAAATTAGTGTTGCGTGTATCACAAGCTAAAAATTATGTCGCATGTAGTGTCTGATTAAATTATTGTTATAAATAATGAAATCCAAAATTGGTTATATAAAAAACTATATTTAGTGTTGTGGGAAAAAAATATAAATAAGATTAAATTAATTATTAAAATAATAATTCACCAAATCTCAGGGTGCTACAATAACTTATGGATATCACCATATTAAAAATGTTGTGGTTATTAAAAATATGAATGTGACATATTTGAATTTTATTTAAATAAAATATTTTAAATATCATAACCTCATTTAATATCCATAAATGGTCATATAACCGAACCACAATTGATTATGGACCAAATACAGTCATCCAATAATATTTGTTCAGGTGTTCGGGTCATTTTATAGTCCATATCATTTCTAACCTAAATTATCCAATTTACCCTTTTCCATGGTAACTAAAATTACCAAGGTTAGTATTCATGTTTTTCAAGAATAAAATGCACATATTTACTGAATTTTAACCTTATAATTCCAAATAGGAATCCATTTCTCTATATTGGAAACACCTATGTATAATAAATTAATTTAAAATTCAATGGGATAAATATCGTGAAAAATAGTTTTCAAAAACATTCCCTATTAATGACAGAAATAATTATATAAAATTAAAAAAATAAATTGATTCCAATGAATTTATATGGATTATTCATAATATAGTAATTAATTTAATTAATTAGTGTAAAAAAATATGGCGTATAATAAATTTTTTAATAAAAACATATCCCCTATATTCAGTTGGATTTTATATAAATTTTAGTTAAATAGTAATCAATGAATTGAATCATATATTTTCATAAGTTAGTTAATCTAATTCATAACCTCCAATTTAATTTCTTGGGGATAATTTTAATTTTAAATAATAATATTTATAGTATATTAGGGTTTTTAAAGCACGATGTTGCATGCGACATAAGCTATCGAAAAATTTTAATTTAAAGAGAGACATAGCATGAAATATTGGGGTGCTAAAATTTTCATGATAAGGTTGGTCTTCTCTAGATTGTCCTTAGTAAACATGATTCTTGAACTTTCTTTAGGTTTTATGAGTTATGAGGCCCTTAGAATTGGGATACCAGAGTAATATAGTTGCATGAATCCGTATGATAATTATGGATAAGTTGTTATCCACTAAACTATAAAATAGTCACAATTATTTTGAATAGGATTATTCCGTACCTAAATAACTCTATATTAAGATGAAAGATAAAGTAGACTCATTTCTTAGTGAAATTTTGATCTTCACTTTCAAATTGGATATGATGTATATGGTCAATATTTTAGTTTGGATAACTTTTATTTTAATTAATTAATTAAAATTATATATTTCTTGATACTCACCTACTAATATGTCATTTTTTGTAGATTATGGAATACATCACACTAATAATATTGATATCACTAATTTTCATGACCTATAAAACAATTGAAGGTTGGTATATAGGATGAGAAGTGTTCTTATGGAGAAATATTTAAACTACCCAAATGTGAATGTTGTTGAAATAGATTTATACATATCCAACTCAATGGTATTAGATACGAGGTGTGCATAAAACATTTTCACTAACAAACACAAACATAGGGATTGGAGGTAATTAATTAAGGGTATAGTATATCACTGTGTCTGTAATTTTGTCAGGGTTGATGGATTAGACGTTATCACTTATGATCTGATTTTACCAAGTGGATTGATCCTAGAATATTATATATATTATTATGTTCCTACCAAATATATAAATATTATTTATATATGTTTTATGGAAAAGATTATATTTTCATCCATTATTAAGAAAAATTATTGTTCTATATATAATAATAAAATTTTTTATTACATTGGGAATATAATTAACTGTTTATATATTCTGCATATGGATAATTATGTTTATAATATTTATAAGAACAAGTTATGGGATGATTCTAATCCTATATACCACTAGAATTACTAAATTAGATAAATAAACAAGAAACAAATTAAAATATTCAATATTGATGAATTTTTGGACTCACTCTATTAGGTTTCCATTGATATATGTGAATTTTTTTAATTGGGGAAATGAAAAAGTCACCTTTTGGGGGAAAGGTGAGAGGGATATTGGACCATTATATCTTAAGCATAGTGATGTATGTGGACCCATGAGAATATATGAAAATGGTTATTTTAGGTTATTTGTTACTTTAACCAATGACTTTAGTCCATTTTTGTATATGTTTAGGATGAAACATAGTTATAAAAGATTTGAAAATAGTAAAGAGTTTTAGAATGAGTTTGGAATAGACTTTGATAAATTATTAAATTCCACTGATTGTATTTGGTGGTGAACACTTGATCTAGAAATTCATAGCTCATCTAAGACATTTTGGAATTTTATCACTACACACTCATCCTTGAACACTATAGTGTAATAGTGTATATGAAAGGTGTACTCTTAACCTAATAAACATGGGTTGATCGATGATGTGTTTATGCGACCTTCCTGTATCATTTTGGCATTATGAATTGTTTAATAAGTTATTCCTATTAAACCATGTTCCATCTAAATCAGTTATAAGGACACCATATGATTAATTATCTAGAAAATATCCCAAATTTCCATTTATGAAAATTTGGGGAAATTAAGAACATATACAAATATTTTTTCTGATATTCTCTCCCCCAAATTAGAAAATTGATTATTTTTTAATTTTATCGAAGAAACTATGAGTTATTATTTCTCCACCCACTAAAAACAAAGTGTTTGTGGCCCAAAATTTGGTTTTCACTGAGAAGAAGCATATAGATAGAAGATTAAATGAGAGGAAATTTGAATTTGGAGAATTTCAAGACTACAAAGTTGAAAATGTTCTAGAGATGGAACTTGAGCTGGTTCCACTTAAGAGTTATGGAAGAATAACTGAATCAAGTTACACAAGAAACTCAAAGGTCTAATATGATTCATAAGGAACTTGAGTGATATAATTCTTGTGGATAATGATGATGAGGGAAAATTCATACGATATGATAAAACTTCCAATTTAGATTCCATTGAGAGTTTTTATTTTGAGAAATAGTTAATAGACAGTGAATTTGAGATGGACATTATGTACTCCAACCATATTTGGAACATGGTGAATTCACCAGAAGGGGTGAGACCCATATGGTGAAAGTGGTTTTTTCATAATAAAAATGATATGGATTGTAGAGTGTGTACCTAGAAATAACACCTATTGTCAATAGGATTCAAAAAACTATATGGATTTCACTATGAATAGACCCTTTCACCTATTCTGATGATAATGAAGATTCAAATTTTTCTAGACCAAATAGCTCATTATGATTATTATATATATCTAATGGATTTCATAAAAGTGTTTAATTATTGAAATTTATCTATGGAAATGTATATGATAAAACCTAAGGGTTTTTAAGTTCCAAATGAGAATACTATGGATTTCAATTTTCAATAGTCTATTTATGTACTAATTCATGCTTTTTAGAGTTCAAATATCTGGTATGATGATGAAATCAATGAGTTTCATTTCATCAAGAAAAATGGTGATTCTTTTTTATAAAAGAGTCATAGTGGGAGTATAGTACTATTTATAATAATTTATATAGAATAAATACTACTTATTATAAATGGCATCCCAAAACATCCCTCTTTGAATATGAGGCTGGGAAGATGACTCTCAATGAAAGAGATTGGTGAAGTGTCTTGCATAATCCATATAAATATCTATATATATAGATCAAAGAGATTTATTCAACTAATTTAGAACACATATATTAGTAAATTAATAAATTGATTCATCAAGGATAAATCCAAGAATGGTTCTTTACTGGTGTCGTATGGAATGAATCTTAGGAATATTCATGATCCTTCTAATTAGTGAGAAATAATGGATATTATTCCTTATACATATTCCAAAAAATATATCTTATACATAATTTTAGCTACTCATCATGATGTCTCAAATGATTTAGGAATAATAGATAAATACCAATACAATACTCTTGAGTGTCAATTGATTTCCATGAATAACATCCTTTTGTACTTAAAATGACTAAGGACATGTTCCTTGTCTTTGGAGAAGGGGATGAGCTCTATGTGAAGGGTTACATAGAATCTCATTTTTAATCCAATAATATGATATGAAATATAAATCTAGATTCATGTTATGCCTAAATGATAAATCAATTTTCTAGAAGAGTTCCAAACAAGTAACTATATTGAACATGATAATGGAGGAAGAATATGCCATCCTTCCTTTATATTACATAACATTTCATTACATTTTACAAACAGATGATCTTTAATGTCTAGTGTCTTGTAAATTAGGAACATAATACATGAAAACAACATAAAACATTATTATAATCCACTTGTGAGGATTCATCCTAAGTTCATCGTATGTAAAATTTTTTCATCTAATAACCTGGAGACATACATCAAAGGAAAGGGTGAGCAGAAGGCCTAGTAAAGAAATTAAGGGAATCAGTTTACTGGTGATATCAATAAGAACATGATAAAAACCACAAGACCTAATAAATGGAAAAATAAGAATATAATAATAAAAATAACATGAATAAAAATTTTAATATGTGGCTACAACATTTAATTTAGGAATTCAAGAACATATCACCAAGGTTCATTCCCTTGGTGTCATAAAAACATTACCAAGGTTATTCACAATGGTATGGTAAAACATGTCATCTTAAGAGATTGATTATTTACCCAATTAATTAGATTTATATCCTGTATAACCCTTAATATGTATTTATTTTCATGGGATATACATAGATAATAATCAAACATTTCATAAATTACCCAAATAGAATAAAAGAAATGGGTTTCATGTCAAAATTGTGACATTTGAAAAGTACTTAAAAATAATATCATTATGTCATTTATAACCCGTGGAAAGGGAGTGATGATTATGTGTATGTCAATTCTAGAATAAAATAGATAAATTTTATGTATTTATTAATAAACCTAGAAATGAAAATAGATTTGGGTGTCCACATAAATAATAGAAGAGAATTTTTGAGAAAAGAGGGAGATTTTGAGATGAAAATTCTAAAGCATAACGGTTATATAACATCGTTTAAGAAAACATTAAAAAGATAGAGGACAAGGGAAAAACACTAATAAATAATTCATAATACAGTATGGGTACCTAATAAGATCATGGTATGGATATTTCAATTACATAACACATTGAAAATAAAACATGAAAGAAAAGAGAGGACGTTATTTCTTTTACGAAATATTTGGCAGCCTAACGGCGTCGCTAAAAAAATCAGAAAATAAATTGATGGGAGTTGAATGGGTCTCTCATAATTTGGAATAAACAATTATAGTAAATAGAATATATAAAAAACTTCCCCCACATAATATAATGGAAACTAGAAGACATAACATAAAGGAAATCGTGACTAAAAATAGGAAGGTGAAAGGTTCCCTTACCTTGAAGAGTATCTTTTAAAGCTCGAAGGCTGAGAACTTGGGTGGATTAAGGGCACATTGGGAGGAATCTGAGAGAGGTAGAATGACCTGAACATCATTTATGAGGATATTATAATTAAATAAATTATGGAATGGCATGGTATTTATAGGAAAAGTGAGGGATTGATTAATTAATTTCCAAAGGACACCTCATCGATGGTATTTGCAAAACCATGGGCTTTCCTATGGTATTTTCCCATGGTATTGGGCTCCTAGGACACATAATAACATATCTTACTATTCAAAATTCTAGTAGATTTATTACATCATTATTAAATCATCAACTATGTCATTAAACACCCAAAACACAAAACTGTAATTTTACTATTCACCGAAAATTCAACTGTTTCAGAAAAATCCCAAAAATTCACCCTAACCTAGGACAATAAAGTAACAATTTATGATTAAATTTTATGAAAATAAATTTTCATTTTAAATTATTAAATTAATTATAAAATTTTAATTAAAATATTTATGACAAACAGAAATACCAATACTTATATTATGACCATTTCACCTTTTAGATGTCTAAGTTATATTTATATAATCATGGGTGAAGTTTTCTTTTTTTTTGACCGATTTACTATTAATTTCTATTCATAAGGGTATATTAATATTCATACATTACTATTCAACAAAAATTAAGTTGATCTTATTAGAGTTTAAATTTCTTATTGGTCACAATTGTAGAAAACCATTTTCTGATAATCATTTCACATTATTAATTATTTAAAGTGTACAAAAATATTTTTAAATACCCCTTTTTCTGAAATTCATCAATAATATAGTACTTCATCCAAACTTTATCCAAAAAATTTAAATTCACAAATTTAACATAATAAGAAATAAAATTTTTATTTATACAAAATTATTACACAACGTAACAAAGGTCTCGTCACATAGCATCTTATAACACCGATATAGGACCTATGTTTGAGGTCTACTATAGTGATAAAATCTTGGGGAGGCTTGGACAACATTTCTCGGGTGGTGATTTATATCATCTTGAACTTCTCCCTTAGTCGATTCAGGTCAAACTTCCCATGTTGAAGCTCAGCTTCGGCTAGGTCCAGAGAAAAGCCCAGAGATGTTACCTCCTTCCAAAGCTCTGACATATGGGCTTCGTACAACCCAAGTTTACCAAATGAGGCCATCGACTCTTCTTTCTGTATTAATTAACCAATATCACTTGTATTTATAAATTATAACTAAATGTTAAGAGTTTATTTTCTAACGGTCATATTGACCAACTGTCATATAACAGTTGAAAACCAATGGTATCACTTCATTATTTAAAGGATATAGTTTCGTGGAGTTTAAAATGAAATAACACACAAATTTAGGAAGAAACTATTATTAAAAAGTTATGGTCATTACATTCTCCCCCCATTATGAAATTTCGTCCGCAAAATTTTGACTCGTACCCTCAAAATAAAAATGGTTCGGGTACTTCTGCCTCATAGACTGCACTAGTTCCCACATGGCTTCTTCACACTTTTGGTTCCTCCACAACCCCATAACAAGGTGGGTAGTCTTGTTGCATATAACATTGTCTCTATGATCCAAGATATCCACCGGATGTTTCTCATAAGAGAGATCATGTTCTAGTTATACCACCTCTGGATTTAGTACATGTGAAGGGTCAGGTATGTACTTCCTCAAGAGGGATACGTGGAAGAAATCATGAACTTGTGCTATATTTGGAAGAAGTGTAAGCTGATAGCCACTGATCATACACGATCAAGGATTTCATAGGGCCCAATGTACCTAGGGAAAATATTACATTCTTTCCAAAACCTCATGAATATCTTCCAAGGTGAAATTCGAAGAAAAACTTTGTCATCAACATCAAAATCTATGTCCTTTAGAAGTTTGTCGGTATAGATCTTTTGTTGACTCTTAGCAGCCATAATGTGTTTTTGGATGGAATGGACTTTTTATGTCATATCATACACAAGATCAGGCCCAAGAATCGTTCTCTCACTAGATTCATGCCAACAAGTAGTAGTTCTACACCACTTTCCAGATAGAGCTTGATAGGGTTCCATTTGAATGCTTGAGTGGAAGTTGTTATTGTAAAAGAACTCAACTAAAGGGATATGATGATCCCATCCACCTTGGAATTCCATTGAGCATGTTATCATCATATCCTCGATTGTTTGAATAGTCCTTTTAGATTGGCCATCAGTTTGGGGGTGATAGGTAAAAATAAAATTCAATTCAATACTCATAGCATGTTGAAGACTTCTACAAAATTTTAATGTGAACCGTGGATCAAGATAGGATATGATTGAAAGTTTAACTCCATGTAGCCTTACCACTTCCTTCATGTATATACTAGAATGTTTATCAATTGATACATCTTCTCAAATGGGGATAAAATGGGAAGTCTTGGTGGGACAGTCCACAATGACCCATATTGCATCATTTCCCTTTGAAGTTCTCAAGAGACCAGTGACGAAGTCCATAGTGATATTATCCCACTTCCATGCTGGTATGTGTATTGGTTGCAATAACCCTTTAGGAATTGTTTCTCTTACTTTACTTGCTAACATACCAGGAACCTTGAAGGGTAGTTAGAAATTTCCATTTTCAAATTATCCCACCAATAATGATCACGAAGGTCCCTATAAATATTTGTGATTCGAGGATGTATAGAGAATGTAGATCTAAGAACATCATCCATTAGCTTGTTCTTTATTTCTAGAATAGATGGAACACATAGTCATAGATAAAATTTTAGTACACCTTCTTGATCAATATTGAACTTAGGAAACTTTTCATCCTTCATAGCCTCAAACTTTTTCTATAACAAAGGATCTTCTTTCTGAGCATTCTTGATCATCTCTAGTAATGACAGTTGAAAAATCTGTTGGGTTAGGGTTGATGATGTACCTTATATTATAATTCTCATGTCCATATTTACTAGGTCATTGATCAAATAATCTCTTTGAATCCTCATCATGGAAATAACAACTGGGTCTTTCCTGCTTAATTCTTTTGTGACTTTGTTTTCTCATCTGGGATGATAATGAAATTGAACAATCATAGTATTTTAGAAGTTCCAACCATCTCCTCTTCCTCATGTTCAATTCTTTTTGTGTGAAAATATACTTCAAACATTGATGGTCTATGTTTATATAAAATTTCATCCCATAAAGGTAGTGCCTCTATATCTTCAGAGAAAAAATGACCACATCCAGCTCTAGGTCATGCATAAGATAGTTCTTCTCATGAGCCTTCAACTGTTGAGATGCATAAGCAATGACTTTTTCATTTTTCATGAGGACGCACCCAATCCCTTTCAGATATGGAACACTAAAAATAATGAATCCTTCTCCACTTGAGGGAAGAGTTAACACCGGTGAAGTAACCAATCTCTTCTTCAGCTCTTGGAAACTTTCCTCACACTCATTTTTTCAAATGAATTTGACACCTTTTCAATTTAACTTGTTTAATGGATTAGAAAGTTGTCATATGTTCTTGAAAAACCTCCTATAATATTTTTCTAAACCATGAAAACTATGAATCTAACATATTATTATAGGTTGAGGCCACCCCTCTATGACTTTTGTCTTTGCAGGTTCAATTGTGATTCCTTCATTGGTAACAATGTCCCCCAAAAAAGAAACTTGTTGCCGCCAGAATTCACATTTTTTGAACATTCCAAAAAGCCTTTCCTTCTATAGAGTTTTCAAAATACCCCTTAGATGATCCCCATCCTCCTCACGACTTTTTAAATACATCAGAACATCATCAATGAAAACTACAACAATGTTTTCAAGGGAGTCCTTAAAGACACTATTCATCAAATCCCTAAAAATAGCATGTGAATTAGTCATTCTGAAGGGCATAAAAACAACCTCATAATTCTCATATCTTGATCGGAAGGTATTTTTTGGAATATATTATTTCTTCACCCTAAATTGATGATAACCAGATCAAATATCAATCATAGAGAATGATTCATCACCACAAAGTTTGTCAAATAAGTCATCAATTCATGGAAGAGGGTATTTGTTCTTCACCATGATCTCGTTCAGTTCTCTATAATCAATTCATAGCCACATCGATCCATCCTTCTTCTTCACAAAGAGAATAGATTCTCCCCAAGGAAACACACACAGTTGGATAAAACCCTTATACAAAAGATCTTAGAGTTGCTTCTTTAATTTTTCTAGATCCAAATTTTTTATCCTATAGGGGATCTTACATATCAGATGAGACCCAAGTAGGAGATCAAAAGAGAACTCAACCTCTCTTTCAGGGGAGGTCTGGGTAACTCTCCCTGAAATACATCAACGTATTCCTAAACGGTGGGGGAATTTTCTATCCTCAAACAATCATTTCCTTCTTATTCTTCACCGATAAACTCTATAAAGAAGGATATAGAAGGTTCTTTTAAACAAATGTTAGGCTGAGATATCTCTCCTTAGAGGATAACTGTAGGTTTTCCATTCAAGACTACTGATATTTCCTTGTTTCTACATTTGATCTTAGAAATATACATTGAGAGCTAGTCTGTACCTAGTATAATGTCAAATTCCTGCATGGTAATGACTACTAGATTTTGAGATAAGATTGTGCTCACCCCGAATGGCCAGAAGGCCTTCATTTTTACTGATTTTTTGATAACCCCCCTTTCAAGGGTTGAGGGGGAACCCTGAAAAGGCCCGTAGGCTCATAGATTACATGGACCATAGGCTTAGAATATTACATTACCCAAATATCTTAGGGAATTCAACCAGAATATCTACAACAAACTTCCCCACCCTAGCACATTTATCATTATTGTAGCTCTCCACCTTCGCATGGCCATCTTGATAGGCTTCTTGTGCAAGCAAAGGCTGGTCCTGATGGCATACCCATACCCACTAATTATGAAAAATCCATTTAGCTCTGCTTTAGTGAGTGAACCTTCTCTGAATCCTCTTCTGGGGCTGCTCCTTTTTTGTAGAGTCTGTCCGGGGAAACTGCATGTGGCATGAATGCCTTGCGGTGACTCAAAGGCCTTAAAGGTGGCCTGAAATCCCTACTGACCCAAATTCCTTGGTGGCCCAAAAGTCTTAAGGACTCCAAGCCCAAACTGGTGGCCCAAGGTGATTAGTTCTAGCCTATACAGTACCAAAAAGTGCCTGCTACAGTAACTATTATAGTGCCTTCTATAGTAAATGTTATAGTGCCTTCAACAGTAATTGTTATAATGCCTATTGTAGTGTATTGTTATACTACAGTATCTCTACTGTGTACAGTTATATTACAGTACCGCACAGTGTATATTGACATTAGAGTACCTACTACTGTACTGCTGCAGTACCAGAAAAAAGCCTCTACCTAGTTTTGAACCCGGGTCTAATGGATGCACTAAAGGATACCACACCAATTATGATGAGGCTCATGTGCGATAAGATTGTGCTCACTAAAGTAAATACTAGAGTTTATAATCACTGACTATGCTTGGATAATCCCACTCGAAATCTTGACTGATAACTCTACTTTTAGAAAATCGGGCTTTGATTAAAAATTCTTTTAAAACTTGGAGGAAGTAAAGGAATGCGTACAACCAGAATAAAACAAATTACTTGCTAGATTTGAGAGAAAAAAGGTTACCTTCCACCACACCATTTGGAGCTTCAACTTTAGCCATAATGATTGAAAAATCATGACCTCACTCCCTTGGCCTATGCTGAGGCTGATGTTGATTCCCCTTCACTTCCCTCGGATTTGGAAGGTGATTAGAAAAGTGACCAAGTTATCCACACTTATAGCATTGGACATCAGGTAGAAAATGCACCATCTTCCCTTTGTCATTAGTGTTTCGAAGTTGTGTATTCACCTCACTGTGACAATACTATGCGATATGGCCATATCTTCCACACTTGTAGTATTTCCCCCTCCCGAGTAGAGAGTTCCCCGACTGCCTCTTCCCACATTTATTACACATGGGACGTTGCACTTTCATGCCTCATATACCCTGATCAAAGATCCTCCCTAATAATGGATCCATCGATCATTTCTTGTCATTGGATTTCTGAGACCATTTCGTCTCACCAAACTCCAGTTCAACTTTCATCGCACTTCGCACGATCTCCTCATAGCTATCATAATATCGGTTGGCTAGACTCTTCTGCAGATGAGGTATGAGTCCACCGAAGAATATACCAGCCTTACCATTTGGATCCATGAAAAAGCTATAGGTTTAACTTGAATTCCATGTGATGTTCATCTAGTACCTTCCCGCAGATTCTTTCACCTTCTGCTTCAGCTCAAGAAACTCTTTCTCTATTCTTATTCTCATCGATTGAGGGAAATACATGCTAAAGAAGATCCCTCTGAACTCTTCGCACTCCATATCATAATCCTCCACTTTTGGCCTCGTGTCTTTAATCAGTTCCAACCATTGATCAGATTCTTCCTCTAAGAGATAGACATCTTGGGTGACCTTCTCTTGCTCTGAATAACGGAGCACAGAAAATATCTTCTAAATAAATTTGATCCACTTTTCATTAATCAATGGGTCAGTAGATCCACTGAACGTTGGTGGTTGTTGATTAATAAAGTATTCAACATAAAGTTTTTCCCTTCACGGTGGGATCAGTCTCTCATCATGATTCAAGTTATTTCCCATAACTTGAGTCAATTGGTTCAACATTCGCATGAATGTTTCAATTTAGGCTTCAATCGGAGGGTTGTCAGGGCATGGTCCACTACGGTCACCATTTGCATGGTTCCTCCTATTACCCACCATTTTATAAAATAATAAAACCATTGTGAGAAACTTATTTTATTTATTAATATTTTAACCATAAAGGATTTTATGTCTTAAAAATTCATTCTTTAAACAATTACATTTCTCTATAAATACCTCATAATTATTCATAAAAATAAAATCATTAACCCAACATATCTCTCGGGAGTGTCATACCCAATAGTGCATAAATGACCATTGTCATATACCAGGATACCCCAGGTCATGCCCAAAACTCCTTGTCAGAGTTTTCACTCTGAGGTACATCTGTGTCAGAGCCGCCTCTACTTCCTTGTATCTAGATAGGGATGTATTATCTTGAAAAACAACTTACTCAATACTCACCGAAATACCATGAAGTTTTCCTGTTTTTAAACGTTTCTATAGCATCATTCCTAATGTTTTCATAGCCAAATTTACATAAATAACTAAACTATCCTTTGATACTGACTATGGCATCTCACCTTTACATTACATAACTTTTCCATTAATTTTACAAACAAATGATCTTTAAAGTCTAGTGTCTTGGAAATCAGGAACCTAAAACATGAAAACAACATAAAAACTTCTTATAAACTAGTTTTAAGGCTTCATAATAAGTTTTTCCAAAGTACAATTGCTTCATCTCATAACCTGGAGACATACATCTAAGGAAATGGTGAGCAGAAGGCCTAGTATGGAAATCAAGGGAATCAGTGTTCTTGTGATATCAATAAGAACATGATGAAAGAAACCGGACCTGAGAAATGGGGAAAGAGGAATATCATAATAAAAAGAAAATTAGTCACAACTTGAATATGTGGCTACAACATTTTATTTAGACATTTATGAACATATCACCAAGGTTCATTCCCAAGTTGTCATAAAGACATTACATAGTTTATTCACTAAGGTATCATGAAACTTGTCATCTCTAGAGATTTATTCTTTACCCAATGCATTAGAGTGTTATCCTGGTTCACCCATAATATGTATTTATTATCATGTGAGCCACATAAATCATAATAAAAAATTTCATTAATAACCTAAATAGAATTAAGAAATGGGATTCATATCAAAATCGCAATGTTTAAAAAGTACATAAAAATATGATCATTATGTCATTTATAACCCATGGAAAGGGAGTAAGGGTTATATGTATGTCAATTCCAGAATCAAATATATCACTTTAATGTAATGATGAATACCCCTATAAATGAAAATAGATTTGGGTATCTATATAAATAATACAAGAGAATTTCTTGAGAAATAGAGAGAGATTTTAAGACAAAAATTATGCCGCATAATGGCTACATAACATCATTTTATAAAACATTAAAAAGATAGGGAAAAGAGGTAAAACTAACATAAATAACTCATAATATAGTATGGGTACATAAAAATATCTTTTTATGGATATTTTAATGATATACCCCACGAAAAGAAAACATGAAAGAAAAGAGAAGACACTATTTCTTTTATGAAAAATCCGGCAACCTAATGGTGTCGCTAAAAATTTTAGAAAATAAATTGATGAGTGGAAAGGATCTACCATAATTTGGACATGAAATGGAAATTAATAATAATATATGAGAACATACCCCTACATAATATGATGGAAACATGAATACGTAAAATAAAGGAAATCTTGACTAAAAAGTGGAGGGTGAAAGGTTCCCTTAACATAATGAGTGTCTTCAAAAGCTAGAAGGTTGGGACCTTGGAAGGCTTGAGGGAACATTGGGAAGACTCATTGGAGGTAGAAAAACCAGATCTTCATGGAGGACGATTTTGGAATGAAATGAATGAGGTAATGGCATGGTATTTATAGGAAAAGTTAGGAAATACATAATTAATATCCAAGGGACACCTCAACGGTGTATTTGCAAAACCATGGGCATGCCCATGGTATTTTCCCAGGGTATTGGCCACCTGGGACACCTAATAACATATATTACTATTCAAAAGTCTACCAGATTTATTACATCATGATTACATCATCAATGATGTCATTAAACACCCAAAACTCAATACTATATTTTTAATATTCACCGAAAATTCATCTCTTTTAGAAAAATCCCAAAAATTCACCCTAACCTAATATAGTTGCTATGAATTAAAAAATTAACTCCATTTAATGAATATAATTTTGTTGATATTTTTAATTTAATTTTAAATAAAATCATTATTTATTCAAAAAAACAACTCTAAATTTCTTACTGGTCTCAATTATAGAAGACCATTTTTTAAATATCATTTCACATTATTAATTATTTAATGTTTAAAAAAATATTTTAAAATACCCCTTTCCCAAAATTCATCAATAATATGAAACTTCATCCTACAATTATCTGGAAATTTTAAATTCACAGATTTAATATAATAATATATAATAATTTTATTTATAAAAAAGCATTACACAATGTAACTAAGGTCTCATTACATAAACCCTTAAAACCCCTACATAAGACTTAAGTGTAAGGTGTGCTATGGTGATATAATCTTGGGGCGTCTCAAACAACATTTCCCGAGTGGTTATTTCTATCAGCTTGAACTTCTCCCTTAGGGTATTCCGTTCAAGCTTCACATGTTGGAGCTCATCTTGGGCTTGGTCTTGAGAAAATCCTAGAGATGCTACCTCCTTCCCAAGATCCAACAGATGGGCTTCATATGTCTCAAGTCTACTGGATGAGGCCATTGAATCTTCTATCTATATTAATTAACCAAGATCACTTGTATTGATAAAAAGAAATTATAATGTTAAGAGTCTATTTACAAACGATCAATTTAAAAAATGGTCATATAACAGTCGAAACATAATGACATCACTTCATTAATTAAAGGATATAGTTTTGTGGAGTATAAAATGAAATAAGACACAAATTTAGGAAAGAATTATTATTAAAAAGTTTGGGTCATTACAAATAATATATTGCTACATCTAGTGTTTTCATGGATGTTGTTGGGATTATAAATTTCATTTTTAAACAAGGAGGTGTTCCTAGAATCAAGGGAGAAGTCTAGATATATTGCTAGAATAATGGTCTTGTTTCTCATGCTATGGATCCCAAATCTAATAAAAGGACAAAATACATCATTTTTTAACATCTTGTCCCATCGGAGAAAATTGACAGGGGGTGTAAATATCAGTTGGGTGTCTTCATAGAAGAATGTATAAGATCTATTAATGAAACCATTATCACATCAATAACATTTGGGTCATGTAGAATCTCTTGTAGTTATAAAATTAGAGATTGGTTGTAATGGTTTTAAATGTATCATGTTATTATAAAAATGTAAAAAACCAATTATCATTAATTCAGGTGTGCTTTATTTTTAATCTACCTGAATAATCAAATGATAGTATCCCTTCACGGTACATCTTTGAGTTTTTCATAACTAATGAGCCTTACATAGTATTATTGGTTGTAATGATATGATAAGGTTAACATGAATATAATATTATCATTATTTCAAAGATCTCTATATGAGATATTAATAATAGATTCATGAGTAAATAAGTAGAGACTGATTACATGGAGTGATGTACTAATGTATTTCTCACATAATATTATTCAATCGTATATATACTTATGGGTGTATACTTATTATCAATCCTTTTTACTCGAGGTTGGTTAGACACCTATAATTGTAACCTTTTAACTTTCATACCCTTATTATGCAATTCTATATCTTTACTTTGCTAATATGGGGTGGATGGGTTAGTTTCTGATCATGTCATTTGTTGGAGCACAACCAAGATGAAAATTTTCCACATATATGAAAATTTAAATACATCTAGGACATGATTTTATTAGGATTAAAATATTAATTCCATTCTTATTTGTTTCACATATTATGTGTTCAGATGCGTGGATAAGTTTCATGTGGTATACTTATCTGATAAATGAATGACATATTATGTATACATTGACTTGGTCATTATTTTTCATAGAATAATAAAATGGTTAGAGTAAAATACTTAATGGAAATGTTTCATATCAATTAATCACATTATTTTATTGAAAAAGTGATTATATTGGTATATATATGATGTATTTGAAATATATCGGGGTGTAAATGTTTGTATAGATATGTGGGTATGTATGATGGTGATCAAGCCAGCCCCCTGAATAGAATGAGTAGTGTTGATGATTTACTATAAGTCTGTGTTTTCTTGCATATATAAAATATGGATATCAGAGCTTTTCCCAATTCTACTAAGGACCACAGGGTTAGGTAGTTAGTTCTTTAGTTAAGGATAATGTTTTATAAAAATATTTTGTTTAAAATGAAGAGAGTATGATGAAGACTATAACCAAATTAGTTTGGTAAGATTCACAATGTTTCTTTATTTTTTTTATTACATTATTAATAGGATATTAATTCAAGTTGTAGATTTTTGGAAGTGCACAAAAAATGTACATGCATGAGATGTATGTACACATTAATATGATGCCTAAGAAATATATAAATAATATATGGAATTATATATAGTGTAAATTTAATATATGTTTATGATGTATGTATTGATTATGCATGTAATGTAAGAATATATATATATATATATTATTTATTACTCTTATATGGTTTATTCATTATTTATAATAAAATTTTAATGGATTAAAGTCATTTCATTAAGTCCATTTAATTGAATATTTAATTATACACCTACAAAATATTTTTCAAATGATGTGTTAAGTGGAAGCCTTGGGATTCTGCTATAAAATAGGATGAGATCCTCTCATTTTATGTGTGAAATGTTTTTGGTCCTATGTTAAACTCTCTTCCTCATAAAAATCTATTTATCACATTTGAGATGACACTAGTACCCCCATCAGATTTTTGGTATCCTTATGATATGATAATGGATCCATTGGACAGTGTATGACATTGGTGGTAGAGATCTTTCATTCACAGCTCCTCATGAACATCCTTAAACACAGTCAATGGAAGGAAGATAGAAAATATTACTATTAATGAATTCTCAGTATAATGAAACTCGGGATAAAATAATTTTCACCTTAGAAAATTGTATAAAGAGATCATGTGAATTATAATATACTAACACAATATACTTCACCATGGGTATATGTTTCATGGTTTTCATCTTGCATCCAAGAACATGAATTATGATATGCATCAATAATTATTTTATTTTCAATATCCAATATTCATGATCACAAATTAGAATATATTATTATATATAAAACATTAAAATTTTCTATTTATGTGTTCATCTCAATGATCCCCTCACTTGGAGACCACCAAATGAAAACATCATAAGAAGAAATCTTGATTATTATGAGCTCATAACTCTAAAAAGTCAGACATTGATTGTGATATGTTATACATATTTTTCTAGATCATGGGATATAGTTTAAAAAATATTATCTTGAAATCCATAGATTCTTATTATAGTGGATAACTATTATACCCTATTTATCCTACAAATATATTAATGACATTATCATATACAGGCTGCAGAATAAAATAAATAATGTGATAAGTATAAAATATGTTAATGTCAAACTCAATTCATGGAAAATTATCCAAAAGATCATAAAAAATTAATTTTTGGAAACCAAATCAAATAGATAAAATATATGTTAAAAACATCAACCAAATTATGTATTCATGAGGACTATATACAACAAATCTGAATATGAATTTCTAAAAAAACCTTATTATTCCATGACATGAAAACTGATTATAAAAAAAATAAAGTCACAATCATATATCATATTTTCATCAAAATTATTATGATTTGCAAACTAGAAATCATATCCCACAATTTTCATCAATAATATGACATTAATTATAAAATATTTTATGAAAAAAATGTTCAAGAAGGTATAAAAATATATCTTTCCCAAATAAAAATGAAGAAGTTGGTAGAGAATCTGTATCACCACAAAATAACCAGCCTCTTATCATAAAATTAAACAACAAAAAATCACTTTAATGTCATAAATATTGATCCAAAAGAAAAATTAACAGTAAAATGACATCAATTAAAATGATATGATTAAATTTTCAAAATGATTGTCTAGAGTACCCAATCTATTCTTGTAACATCTTGGATTTTTAACATATGCTCTATTCTTTATTTAAGAGTGTATATATTGGGTTATGAGATGTTTTTGGATTTTTGAAGGAGTTACCAACATGATGTTTTTACATCATAAGATTTTATCGTGTGACATAAATTTGGTAGGGAAATCCATAAAAATCATAAAGATGTAGAACCATTTTGGGGAAAAATACATATTTTACATTGATAATAACTTCTTGAAAACATGATGTGATGTGTTTTTTTAAAAGATATGATTCATGGGTATTTTATATGATAAATTGATGGTTTCGATGTAAAAAACCTCAGCCCACTAGAAATTATCCACCGATCATGTAACTCCCTCCCCTATCTCATTGTGCAGTCATAGGTCTCAAACTCGAGGTGATTCTACAGTGATTTTTGGGTACTCTTTGTCTTTCATAAAAATTAATTTAGAATTCAGTCTCTATTTTAGTTATATCACTTCTCTCAATAATGTTTCCATTATTATTCATTATATCATTTTTGTAACATCAATGTTACACTACATTTATGGTTCGGTCGACGCTGTGGTTATATTTGATTGATCCTTTCCAGATCGGTGGTACGATCTACTCCCAAAGGTTGAACCTCATGTTGGTTATGGAGCGTCTAGTTTTTTAATCAAATAATGTTTTATCTAACATCTTCCCATTATCTTTTTTGTTATGGATTTTTATTCTGATAAGTTGGAATCATTTTAAGGGCCTTTTCTATATTCTCTTATTTTATGTCAGTGTTAGAAGTTCTCATTACATGTAGTGTTTAACATAATTTTGAGTTAGGTGGATCTATTTCCTTTATATATTAGATGAACCATATTTCTCTTGTTTTATAAATTGTTTTATAAATGAATTGGAATGATTTATTTTTGTGTGTAAATGGTTTTTTGGTAAAATATTATTTCCCATGGTTATGAGTAAAAGAAAAAGGGTACAATCAAATCATTGTAAATTGTTTGCAGAATAAATTTTCAATCAATGTTCTAGTAGAATAATGGTTTCTATAATTATTTGGGAAACATAAAACCTTTCAAAATAATTTGATAAATGCAGCACATGGGAAGCCTTATGTATTTAGGTGGAAGTTGTAGCTAAGGTACATTATCAATTTTATTTTTTAGAGGTTCACTAATGTGGTGTTATTCTTCTATATATGACTATTATTATATTTTATTGATATTCACATTTGAGGGGGTTCACTTATGAGGTGTTATTTTTATCCTTTGGCCTGTGTTCTAAAGACCCAGGTTCCCACTGGTCATTGATTGTAGTACAATTAGTATGATATTAAAATGAATTTTGATCCATGTCATATTTACCATTGTTCATGGTTTTTACTATTTTATATTTGAAATACATTATTTGGATTTTTGTAAATGGTTTTGAAAATTTATTACTTAAAACTATTTTTACCAAGATTTTTTTAATGTGGAAAAATAAAAGGAAATGTTTACAGTGATTTTTCATAAAACTACTTTACATCTTATCATAATTTGTTCTCATTAAAATGTGCAGACTAAGAATATTTGTACAAAGACATGATATTTAACACCATAGTGGTATTCTTATGGGACTATTTATCTAACACCCTACACACCCCTTAATAGGTGTGTATATCTTGTTATTCCATTTGATGTAGAGAATGGTAAGGTATTGTAGTGAGGCATTGAGGTTTGATTATAATTTTTTAGGTGGTTAGTGGTGAGATGGTGGGATATTTACCATATATCAAAAGAGTAGTTATCATCCATTTTGGGTCACATTTGTATTTTTTTCACCACTATCTTCTCATATTTATATGTTTTTTGAGTTGTTTCACTAGAACCATATTCATTTAGTTATGGATTATATTTCTTATGGTTTTTCTTCAACTATGTTATCATATATTAATATATTCCGTGAATATTTTTTAGGTTAGAATAAATCATTCAAACTAATTTTTTATGACTGGGAGTTTGTTTCCATCCTTTGGGGATTGGAAATTCCCTTCCCAAATTTAGTGGGTCAACTCATGTATCAGTTTCTAAGGTTCATCTGAGTTGGATCATTACAGATTTTTATCGGGGGAATGTTTATCATCATAAGTCTTAAATTTGGGTAATTTATGTTACTATATATTGGATATTTGAGACTATAGAGATAGGATTTGATGACTACCTGACCGGATCTTACCAAGATGACACTAAAGTTACTATGGTATATTGGGATTTGTGTCTCCTATGATGTGTTCCTAATCTTAATCTCGGTTTTGTATTACAGTTTTATGGTTTTATCTAATATATTCCTATTGTTTGATCATTTATTCTATTATTTGTGTTCATTGATATGCCTTTGAGACATCTCTCATGTGTTCAATAGGAGGGTGTTGTGGATTCACCTCAATGGAATCTACCTGTAGACCCGAAACTTATAGTGGATATTTGGCAGGCAGTTCATGCCAAGAACCAAAATTTACTATAAGACTATAACATAATTATTAATGTATAACCAAGATATTGAGAAGAAATGGATAAATTTAGAGAGTTATTATATGAGAATCTGCTATCCTTTAAAGTTATGAATGATCCCTTCGATAGACAAGAACAATCAGATATTTGACTTTCTAGATACACATGAGACCATCATAGTGACATGAATAGAGTTTTGACTTGAGGGTCATAACATCTGATGGATGGATTCAATGCTACATGAGAATAGGCACACGATATTGGGTTGGAAGGGTTTCAACAAACTATTATTTCAGTAGTTCTTCATAGAGTATTTGATGATAGAATAGTCTCAGGAGTTCCTATCCTTATAGTAAAGAGAGTTTTTTGTGACATTCTACACCAATTGGTTTGTTGAGATGGTCCTATTTTCTCCAGAAGTGGTAATGAATGATCATATGAAAGCTCATAAGTACCTTCGAGGTTTTTAATTGGATATCATATTACTAGTATTTATGATAAATCTTTCTATCAATGTAGAGATAGTAGATAGATCTACGATGGAAGAAATGAACATGGTAGACAAGATTAGATATTTTTTCCCATTCCCTTCCACCCAGTGGCTGGTTTAGTGGCACACATAGAAGTAAGAGGAACTTCCATGATCATTACAGGGTTAGTGGAGGTGGTTATTAGTAGTAGTCCTACTATCCAAAATCAATAGGTTCCAGCATTATTCCCCTAAATTCCTACCAATTTGATATGGTTGGGTACTCGCGATATTATTTTCCCACCTATGAAAAGATTTGTAATTGTTGTTGTTCCTATGATCATCTATAAGGGTTCAATCAGGTCTTGTCATTGACTTGATATGTTCTGGTATCTCTGAATCCAATAAAAATTTCTATGCATTCTAGTGATTTAAAGTCCACAATACTCTAGCCACATGCTTTTGGAGTGAAGCACCTTTTTATGGGGGATGATTCTCTAGTGGAGGTTACCATGAGTCCAATTATTGTGATAGTTTCTATATTTGTTGCATCTACTATTATGATATATCTCTTTGGTATAGGTTCCCCACACTCATTATTATATAACTTTTTTATGTTTTGAAACAAAAAACAGAGCTCATTTTCTTTTTCATTGAGTATGTACACCTCCCAGGAAGAAGAGAGAGTAGGGGTTTTGGTGTCCTTCTTACACTCTATCAATAACTGGTGTAGACTCAGTATGGGATTTCCCCATTCTGAATATGGATTTTATTGAAATCTTTATTAGGATTCATTTTATTTCTTACCAATACGATTATTTTTAATATTATCACTAGCGTCTCACATTATTATTGGAAATGGTATCTCTAGAGTGTTTCTCAGGAATTGGGATCTATGGCCTTGTCATGAAGCACCCTAGTACCAAGATCTCAAGCATTCATTTTATGTTCTTTCATTTGATCCCAATTTGGTTTCTTCTCTTATTGATATCTCCATAGTTATTTGATAGTTTACAAATGTTTACCAAGATGAATTCTCTAGTAATATTCTAGAGAGGGTCGTCGAAGTGTTTCTCCATGGGAATCCCCAATGCACTTTCCCAAAAAGTAAGATGGTCCACTTCGGTTGTGAAGGGACTATCAAGAGTTTAAACGGGTGAATGTTAATAATAATTAACCCATTATTTATATGTATAACTTGTTTAATTAGTTAAAGGGTAAATGTGGGTTTAAAAATCGATATTTGGTAAGTTTAACATCATCATAGAGTTTGGAACTTTTATATTCTAAATATATTGATCAATAGAAAGTATGGACATTATGAATATCTTGTGATGACTTTTGATAAAACTAGCGATCCTATAGTTTTTAAGGATTTGATAAACCAGATATTTCATTAGTATATTGAATCATTTTTGGTAGTGTTCATGGATGATATTCTCTATTATTTGAGATCTATGTGTGAGAAAAAGCACGATCTAAATCCGGTTTTGGAAAATTTGAGAAACCACTAACTTTATGGAATGATTTATAAATGTAATTTATGGATCCATGAAGCAAGATTCTTGAGATATGTGATATCTATACTTGAATTATCTATTAATCCCGATATGTGGAAGTTTTTCTTTTCATGATAATAGAAATGGAATTTCATTGAGATTTGAAGTTTCATGGGTCTTACTAGATTCTATCAGCATTTCTTAATGTATTTCTTGTAGTTCGTGTCACCATTGACTGCTCTTACCTGGAAAGCGGTAAACTTTACAAGTGATTCTAAGTGTAAGACTATCTTTTATGAGTTGAAATGACTTCAGACATTACCACCATTTTTTTCCTTACTTGTCCTAGTAAGTGGTATGTGGTGTACTATGATACTTTTGGTATAGGTCCAAGATGTCAATTAATATAGAGTGGTCATGTTGTGGCATGTGCCTCTCTTCATCTTAATCCACAAGATAAAAATTACCCCACTCTTGACTTATATATTGTTGTAGTTATTTATATACTTAAGTGTGGGTGGAATTATTTTTATGGGGGGAGATTCATAATCTTTTCAAGTCATATGATTATAAGCTATATCTTTTCTCAAAAGGACATGAATCTCAGATAGAGGCGGTGGATTGAATATCTTCTGACATTCAACTTTGAAATCACCTACACGCTAGTAAAAGATAATTTCATCACATAACCCTTAGTATGAAAGTTTCATCATATATTTTCTTATAATCGAAGTAAGAGTGTATCCCAATAAACCTCTTTTATCATTTTCATTTGGATACTATGGAGGATGTCTCAGATATGGTTATGAATAGTGCTAATTTATCATTATCTTTTTCCTGAGTCAATTTTATAGATTCTGTATAAGGATGATCAGTTTATAGGAATCAGATAAACCTTTCATGTTGGGGATACCATTTTTAGTTGTCTCTCCCTTATGATTTTACTCTCAATTTTTGGGATCAGTTTGTTTTCCTCATATTTGGGGGATTTGAATTTTGTTTGAATATCATAGATCTTTGTGGTCTGTTCATTCAGACACTATGAAGATGTATTATAACATGATATGATATTTATGGTGTTTGGGTATGAAGCACGACATTGTTGATTTTGTGTCTGTCTATTACACCTGGTAACATATAAATATAGAAAATTTAAAACCTTCTTGTATACTCCAGCCTCTTCTGATGCTATTATGGAAATGGAAGAAGGCATCCATGGATTATATTGTTGGATTTACATGGAATCACTGAGGGAGGAATTTTATCTGGATAGTGGTTTATTTGTTAATGAAATCAACCCATTTTATTCTAGTCAGGTTCACTGATAATGTTAATGATCTATGTAAGATTTATGTATAAGAGATTTTGATGTTACATGGGGTTCCCTATGCCACTATATCATATAGATAACTCTTGATTACCTCTAATTTTTTGTAAGAGTCTCTATGATGGGATAGGATCTCAAATTAGGTTAAGTACAACTCACCACCTCTAGATAGACGGTTAGACGGAGCATGTTATATAGATTCTAGAGGACATAATATATTGTTGTATCTTGAATTATAGGGGATCATGGTATATCCATAGGGAATTTCATGAGTTTTTATATAATAATTGCTAAAAGTAATTGATTAGAATGGAATCCTTTGAGGATTTTTATGGTAACCAGAAAAGATCACATCTTTGTGGGGTAAAGGTGGGCGAGGCCTCTCTTGTTGGACTGAGCCCCATTTTATAGATTTTGGTGAATATTTCAGATATAAATTGGTATCATATCATAGTAAATACTAGATATAAATCACATGTGGATCCTTGATGTCTTCCTTAAGAGTTTTCTACTAGTGACTGATTTTTCATAAAAGTATCTCATGGATTGGTCACTATCATCATGGGATATAGGGAAGTCTAGCGTTGAGATATGGTTTTCCATTTTAGTTCATGAAGTGTATTATTATGATATCTTATTAGTTAGGTTCATTGGAATAGATGATAGTTTTCCATGATGTTTTCCACTTATCTCTTCTCAAGAATTACCATAATGATCTATAATTCCTTGACCACAATTACCTAGAATCGGTGCATTATTACATAACAATGGAATGATATAAGGAAATCATGTCCTGAAAGAGAGATTAGTTTATTAGACTTGAAAATATTTGATACAATCATGAGTTTTACATTACATTATAAATTAAAAAACTAAAACAACATTGTTTCCAAAGTTGACACACATATCCCATCATATTATACCTTCAGGTCAGTTATAAAATTATTCTTCACATCTTGGGAAAAATAAAACATAGAAAGGGGTGAGCTCAGATGCTCAGTAAGGATAAAAATATAGCAGAAACTTTCATAAATAAGAATAAACATTTAAGGAAATGTATAAGACTAAAACAAAAGATTTTTAAACTTGAACTTCATCCTAATATGGAAAATATAACATCAAATAATTCCATTTACTTATTCACATGGATATTATACTAGTCGAATAATCACATGCAATATCAATAGCCACTTTCATAATGATGGAATGCATAATGTCAAACTTCATAACCACGTAGTCAAGGCCTTGTTTCAAGACTAAAAATAAAATATTTTCAAGGCCCTTTTCCAAGAAACTAGTTTGTATCATTAGACCTACCGATGCATCGAGGATCTATAGCGGGATCCACCCATAACATACTAAGTCCAATGCATTCCTCATATGAATAGGTTTAAATATAAAATAAACATTCGTATTAAAACTAGCATATGAAATGTCAATACGTTATCCATAAACCATGAATGGTTTAAAAATGACACATCCAAAGTCAATCATATCACAAAACCTTCAATACAATATGGATGTTTTGTATCATAATAAATCAACATCAAATAAGCTTAAAATCCATCAAAGGATATCGACATGGATGAAATCAAACCATTTTTTTAGTCAAATATCTCTTTCTATTTTGAAATCATTTAAGAGTCACATAATTATAAAGAAAATTTTATTTTTAAAATAATATTATAAGCTTTTAAGGGAAGCTTCGAGGATGTTATAAAGGCATAAAATAGCCGCACCTACTGTATAAGTTAAAAAAATACATTCTTACCTTAATTTTGACGAAAAGGTTATAAATGACCTTGTTTGGAAAAAGACAGAAAGATTCCTTTATAAACATCTTATAATAATTCAAAAAAGTGTTTAAATGACTTGAACCCATATTATATAAAATAGAAAGAATGTTTTGAAATACACTTTTAAGAAACACAGATGTGGATGATAAAGAGGTCTCAATAGATACTCACGTATAAAAAAACCTCGGATGATAAAGAGATTGTAAAATTAACCCTTACCTTGTTATTTTCCTTAGTAGAGGGTAGGTTAAACTCAATTATAATGGTAAAATAATTGTTATTAAATTATACAAGAACCATATACATTAATATGATATCATATATGATCTTCTAAAATTGCGTTGTTAATGATATTTAATGAGTATCATCGTTTCAGGTGTTAACTGATTCATTTTCCTTTATATTCTTTGTTACGTAAGTAATTTATTTTGTGGATATGATGTATCATATTCATATTTAGAATGATATTAAGTCATTTAAAACTATTTTTATTCATCAAATGAAAATTAGTCTTTAATGGATACGATGGGAAATTAATCTCATTGCGTCTATGGATACGGTAATCTGTATGTACGCATGAGTGACAATATCATTATTTTGATATTAAAATAATATATAATTGGATGTTATGTCATATATAATGAATCATTATCATGTTATATTTATTATATACATCAATTATAAATAATTATTATACCCATCAAAATAATAATTAATTGAATAACAACTACACCACGACTTGGAGACGGTAAGCCATACGTACGCACGTATGGTGACATGTCATTAAAAGGTTGGATAGAATAATGAATATGGTTGTAACATATTTATAATAACATTAATTAATATAGAATATACTGGTGTTATTATTTTAAAATGGAAACAACAAAGAAAGAGGAAGTGGAAGAAGAAAGGAACATGAAAGAGGTGATGAAATATTTACCTCTTCTCCAGGTTCTTAATTTTCATTTGATAAAAAGGGATTCTTAAGTTGGATTTCTGACTAATGTAAGGCCTATAGGATGAAGGTAGGATAGTTGATAGGATATATGGGAAGGTTTTGGCAAAGCCAAATGTATTTTATGGTTTGAATTTGAGAGAAGGGGGAGTTCCCTTTTATAAGAGGGGTGAGGGGCACCTTAGGAAAAGATTGAAATATTATTTTATAATAAAATCATTTTCGGTTTCTAATGAATCCAAAATGATTTATTTTTATTATAAGGTGGGTATGGGTCGAAAAAACCTAAAGAAATAGGTTTTAGATAGGTTTGGGTCACTATATTAACCTTATCTTCTAGATTTAACTCTTAGTTTATTAGTTTGGCATTTACCATGTCTCTTTGTATTTTTAAATTATATGGTTAATAAAATTACTATAAACATCCAAGAGAACCTAAAGTGGTTCTTTAATAATATATATAATATTATTTATGACCTTTGGCTTAACCTTAGATTTTTAGGAATATAATATCAATTAATAATACAATACTTGTTTTAAAAACACTTTTATGTCAATTTTGACACTATTTTCTATTTTGTTTTTGTTAAATTACTAAAATCATTATTACTTCAAATAAAATTCATTTAATAAATAAAAACATGTCACATTAACCTATAAAATTATTTTATGGCATCAAAACATTCAAATTATATTTATTTTAACATCTATAATACTATTTATTTGATTCTTTCATTAATAAGGAAAATATTGCATCATCATTGTGTCCTAAGTAAATTTAATTATTAAATGACTAAAAATTATAAATAAAATACCATTATGTATTAAATTGTTTTATCTTTATAATGAATATTTATAGTTGAAGAGATAACGTATATAACCCTATGTTAATTTTTTTTACTAAAATATATATGCTTATGTGATGTTTGTATTTACTTTAACTTAATTAATATAAAGTGTCATTATCACATACATGTGGCTCCATGGGTTCCCGAAATTGACCCATGGATGCCCATTTTCGGACATGTATCATAAAATAGGTTTAGAACATATGTTATGGTAATTTAATAATATTATAATATTATTATTTTTTACCCATATTTACCGGATTTACCCTTTAACCATGGTAAATAAAATATTTTCTGAAGTAATTATTCAAAATTTATAAAAATAAAAGTTACCTATTTACTCAATTTGGACCTCCTGATTTTAAATATGGAATCAATTTTTATAAATTCAAAACACATAAGTGGAAGAAATTAATTTAAAATTAATTCTCGTTGTCAAAACAAAAAGCGTGATTTTAATAAATAATAACTATCAAAAGATTAAACCTTGCTTATGTCCAGTATAAATGTGAAATTACATCCAATTACCAAAATTGGTTTAAATGGTAAAAATTTAAGCTAATAATACTTAAAACCACTCAATAGTATAATTTTTCACTATAATTTGTTTTTATTAAAAAAGTTGTTTTTAATTAAAATTTAGTATTTTCACTATTCATCAAAAAAAGAATGTTTTCAGAAAAATACCCAAAAGTCACCCTAATATAATTCTGAAATTACAAACCCAAAAATGAGGTCCATTTTTAAAATATAAAATTGATAAAATTTCAAAAAGTGGGTGTTAGTATTCATAACGACGAGTTTGATTGGTCGCAATGTGTTAGAATCTCGAAGCTGTGTACAACGCAAGCTGTTGCATTATTCCAAGGGAAACGTATCGTGGAAGCTTGGGGTGTCACATTCTCTCGTCCTTGAAATAATTTTGTCCTCGAAATTTCTAGAATATTACTGCATAAAAATATTTGGGTGGTTCTTCAACATAAGTTCCTCGGGTCCCCACATTGCCTCTTCCATCTTATGGTTTCTCCATAAACATTTACCAGAAGAGTTGTCCGGTTTCTCAACACTTGTTCTCTTGTATCAAAAACCTTGAAAGGCTCATCGTGATAAGACAGATCGGGTTCAAGTTCTAATTCCTCATAGGTAAGTACATGCGTTGGGTCTTGCATGTATTTTCTCAACAGTGATACGTGGAACACATCAGGATCTTTTGAGAGACTTTGCGACATTTCCAAACTCTAACCTACAGCCCTAATTCGTTCAAGGATTTTGAATGTTCCAATGTACTTGGGACTCAATTTACCCTTCTTAAGGAATAGTATAATTCCCTTTTATGGATATACCTTCACGAAAACATGACCTCCTACCTGATATTCCAAATCCATCCTTTGGTTCTCAATATGGATCTTCTACCTACATTGAGCTGCTTTGATGTGGGTTTGGGTTACATTAACATTTTCCATCGTTTCCTCATCAAGTTCTAGTCCTATTAGTTTTCTTTCACCAACATCATCCCAACAAGTTGGTGTGAGACATCTCTTTCTATATAACGTTTCATATGTTGCCATCTGCATACTTGAATGGAAGATATTGTTATAGGAAAATTCTACTATAGGTAAATATTGATCCCATAGAAATTGAAAGTCATGTGAGAAATATCTCAACATGTATTATTATTTTTGAGTAGTCTGTTCTTATTGTCCATCAGTTTGAGGGTGGTAGGTAGTGCTCAAACGAAGTTCAGTATGCAGGGATTTTAGAAGAATTTACCAAAATCTTGATGTAAAACGGGGATCACGATCAGATACAATCGATAGGGGTACTCCAAGAAGTCTTACAACTTTATTAATATAAATTCTTGCTAAATGTTCAAGTGGTAAATCTTCTATTTTAGCAAGAAAATGTGTTGACATGGTAAGACGATCAACAATGAACCCTATTGCATCATTTATTCTAGGAGTCTTTGATAGTCCCCTGACAAAGCCCATTGTAATATTATCCCACTTCCACTCAGGTGTGGGAAGAGGTTCAATGACTCTTCCAGGCTGTTTCCTTCCAGATTTCACTTGTTCGCAAACCATACATCTTGACACAAAATCAGAAATCTTTCTCTTCATGTTGTCCCACCAAATATCTTCCTTCAAATCTCTATACATTTTGGTACTCCCAGGGTGTATAGAGAAATTGGAGCTATGAGCATCATCCAACAATTCCCTTTCTAGATCAGGTATATCGGGAACACAAAGTCTCTTCCAAATTTCAAAATTCCATTTTCATATATGAAGTCACTCAGTCATCTGTTATTCATAGATTTAATCATCTTTTGAAACTCTTCATCATCAGCCTGAAACTTTTTATCCTTTCTAGTAAAGATGGTTTTGAAACCATTTGAAAAAATATTAATATTTCACCTTCCATGGTTATTCCCATATCCATATTTACTAGATCCTGGTATATAAGACACTTTTTAACACTCATCTTGTTCAAAAATCCATGATCCTTTCTACTCAAAGCATCTTCCAACTTATTTTTCTTCCCTGAGTGGTAGTGTATAGTGCAATCATAATCCTTGATTAGTTCAAGCCATCGCCTTTGCCACATGTTGAGTTCTTTTTGTGAGAAAATATACTTCAAACTCTTATGATCAGTATAAATATCACATTTTCACCATATAGATATTATCTCCTTATCTTCAAAGAAAATATTACATATGTTAACTCAAGATCATGTGTAGGATATTTTTGTTCATGAATTTTTCGTGGTCGTGATGCATAGGCAATAACCCTATCATTTTCCATAAGGACAAAACCAAGTCCTTTCTTTAAAGCATCACTATAAATAACAAACTCGTCATTCCCTGATGGTAGATTCAATATAAGAACATTGACTAATATTCCCTTCAATTCTTCTAAACATTCTTCACACTATTTTTTCTAAACAAATTTAACCCCGTTACATGTGATATTGGTTAATGGGTTTGCCGATCGGGAAAAATTCTGAAAGAAACGTTGATAATAACCTGTTAAACCAATAAAAATGTGTACCTCAGTTATACTCATCGGTGTTTTCCATTTTTGGATTGCCTTGTTCTTTGATGGATCAATAGATATTCCATCCATAGAGATGATATGGCCAAGAAAATAAGTCTCTTGAAGCTAGAATTCACACTTGATAAACTTCACATATTATTCACTTCTTCTAAGAGTCTTCAGGATATTGCACAATTGATTTTCCACATCTTCATACATTTTGGAGTTTATCAAGATATTATCAATAAATAACACTACAAAGTCATCAATATATTCGTTGAAAACCCTATTCGTTAGATCCATAAATACAAAGGATGCATTAGTCTATCCAAAAGGCATCACTGTAAACTCGTAATGCCTGTACCTTTTTCGAAATGCTGTCTTCAGAATGTCTTCCTTCTTCATGCACAACTGATGGTATCTAGATTGAAGGTCAATATTTGGAAAACATTGAGCTCTAGGAAGTAGGTCAAATAAATAATCAAGGAGAGGTAGGAGATAAATTTTTTCATTATTATTATATCATTGATCTCCCTGTAGTCAATGCACAGCCTCATAGATCCATATTCCTTATTAACAAAGAGGACAAGGTCTCCCCATGGAGAAACACTATGGAAAATAAATCTCTTGTTACTATATTCTTATATTTGTTTCTTTAGTTCCATTAATTCCACAGTGTCCATTCTATAAGGGGTCTTTGATATGGGCCTTTAACCAAGAATTAAATCAATAGAAAACTCAATTTATCATTTTAGAGGATGTTTAGGTAAACCTTCTGGAAACACATCAACATATTCTTGCACAATAGTTACATATTCTATTTGAACATTCTTTTCCTCACCCATATTAATTTCATTATCTTCCTCCCCAATAATTGAATTTATTTGAGTTACTGGGGGTGGATCTAGATAAGAATCAGTTGGTGATGATTCTGATCTAAAGATAAGGTGTTATTTATCATCATCATCCAAAATAGTATCCTCCTTCTTCTTACAATAAATTTTTTCATCATGGCCCAAAATAAAATCCATACTGAGGATTATATCAAATTCAGTCATGAGTATGATGATGATATCAGTAGATAAAGAACATTTTTATACCATAATGGGGACTGATTCCCAAATATTTGTCGCAATGATACTTCCCTTATGAGTTTTTACTGACAAATACCTTGTTAAATCAAATTAGAAATATCTAATTTTCATAGCAAACTAGGAAGATATGAAAAAATGAGATGATCCTGAATAAAATAAAGCATTTTCTAAACTTGAAGAAACCATTAAATTACTTGCCACCATGTCTTTCGGAGCTTCAACCTCAATATTAGTGATAGCATAATCTTTTCCACGATCCCTTGTTCTTTTTAGAGGTAAGTTTCCTTGGAGCATAATACATTCATTTTCATAATTCCCCCATTCTCTACAATTATAGCAGTCAACATTGACAGCCTCTTTCTTCCCCTTGCATTCACGAGCTTAGTGGCCATTTTCACCACATATGTAACAAAATAAAATTCCCTTCAGGAAGGTAACTGGGTGTTTCTTCACACATTTACTGTAAGATGGATATTATAATTTTCTCGTCTTCCCCTTATTTCCATTTCCAAAGTGTTTAGTAGATCTCTTCTTCTCTTGCATTGCTTTAAAGTCGTAAGAAAAAAAGAATTCCTTTTCTATCTTGATACCCATGAGACAATGTCTCCGTATAACGAGAAGGATTGTGAGACTAATTCTCGATGGAGAGACAGTTTTAACCCATCAAAGAAATGATCAATAATACTTCTTGGGTTGCGTATATAATTTGTAACATGCCTCTCTATCCATGTAATGTTGGCTTAATACTTTGGGACATTCTCATCCTCCTTTTTCCTTAGACTCAAAAATTATCTTTCCATATCTACTCAATGGTCACGAGGAAAGTATTTTTCTAAGAAATGCTCTTTAAAATCTCTTCATTCCATATTTTATACTTCATCATATTCTTTTGTATTTTGATTCAATGACCACCATAGATCAACATCTCCAGTGATGTTATAATCTTCCATGACAACATTTTCCCTTTCACTACTCCCCAGGGTGTGGAATATTTTCTCTAAGTAATTTATCCATCGATCAGCTATTAATGGATTTGTACTCCCATTGAATGTTGGTGGTCATTTCCTCATGAAGAGGTCTAACATTGAGCCTCCATGTCATGGATCAAGGTGCTCCATACGAGTACGGTTATTATTCATAACCTGAGTGAGTTGTCCCAGTATGATGATAAGATGATCAGCACTAGTTTCTTCACCAGATCCACTGTAATTATCTTGAGTAGGAGGGAAATCCCTACATGGATTGTGTGCATTGATACGGTTTCCATTCATTCTACTAGGCACCATTTTTGAACATCTCCATAAACTAGAGTAGTTTATGAATCGAAATACATAATTCCAAACCTGTACAACACTTAACAGAAACTGAATAGTTTATGGATATAATCCTTAACCATAAAAATGTTTCCTTTGAGAAATTATATACTCATAAACCCTTCATAATGATTTGTAATGAAATTGAGAATTTTCCTAAGCATATTCCCCGGGAGTATCGTAACCAAGAGTGCAGTAAGACTTGTTTTCGTGCCCCAGTACCCGTTCGAGTCTAGCTCAAAGTGGTGTTTTCCGGTTTTACCCCTAGGTACATCTATACCCGAGATGAATCTACCTAATCATATCTAGACAGGGATGTATTTCATGGAAAAATCACAAAATCTATATAATACCAAAATTCTAGGAAATTATTCTCTATTAATCCTCAATGTTTATCTTAGGGTAATGTGCTCTAATCAGAGTTTATCTAAATCTTGATCCCACTGTTTTTACTAAACTTCCTTTCATACGAAATGTAACCCTCCGACCCTAGTTACCCAGAGTCGTTGAATTATTACATTACATTGGCATGATACAAGGAAATCTTGTCCCAAAATACTGATCAATTTAGTAGCCTTGAAAATACTAGATACATTCAAAAGTTTAACATTACATTATAAAATAAAAAATTATAACAACATTGTTTCAATAGACCACACTCATATCTCCTCAGACTATCCATATAGGTCAGTCATAAAATACTTCTTCGCATCCTAGAAAAAAAATAAAACATAGAAATGGGTGAGCTCAGATGCTCAGTAAGGATAACAATATACCTGAAACATTCATAAATAAGCATAAAAATTTAAGGTAATGTATAAGAATAAAACAAAAGACTTTTAAACATGAACTTCAGTATAATATGGAAAAGATAAAAATAAATAATGGAATTTTCTTATTCACATGGATATTCTACTAGTCAAATAATCACATGCAATATCAATATACCCTTTCATAATGATGGAATGCATAATGCCAGACTTCATAATCACATAGTCAAGGCATTATTCCAAGACTACAAATAAGATTTTGTCAAGGCCTTGTGCCAAGACACTATTTTTTCTCATGAGACCTAACGATGAATAGAGGATCTATAGAGGGCTCCACCCGTCGCTTACTAAGTACAATGCATTCCTCATACGAAAAGGTTTAAAGATAACATAAACATTCATATTAAAACCAGTATATGAAATGTCAATACTTTATTCATAAACCATTAATGGTGTAAAAATAACACATCCATAGCCAAACATATCACAAAAACTTAAATAAAAAATTTATTTTTTTATCATAATAAATCAACATCAAATAAGCTTAAAATCCATCAATGGGTATTGACATAGATGAAATCAGATCCTTTTTTAGAGAAATATCTCTTTGTATTTTGAATTCATTTAAGAGTCACATAATTATAAATAAAAAATTCATTTTCAAAATAATCTTATAAGCTTGTAAGGAAAGCTTCTATGATGTTATAAAGGTTGAAAATATCCACAACCGCTGTATAAGTGAAAAAAGACATTCTTACCTTAATTTTGTCAAAAAGGTTATAAAGGACTTTGTTTGGAAAACCACGAAAAGATTAATGTATAAACATATTATAATAAGTCAAAAGGGGGTTTAAATGACTTTAAACCATAGTCTATAAAATTGTAAGAATGTTTTGAAATACACATTTAAGAAACACGGATGTGGATGATAAAGAGGTCCCAATAGATACTCACGAACAAAACGACCTCAGATGATAAAGAGATGGTGAAATTTACCCTTACCTTGTTATTTTACTTGGTCGAGGGTAGTTTAACCTCCTATATAATGGTGAAAGAATTGGTATTAAATTATAAAATAACCATATACATTAATATAATATCATATATGATCTTCTAATATTTCTTTGTTAATGATATTTCAGTAGTATCATCATTTCTGTTATTAACTGATTCATTTTCCTTTATATGATTTGTTATGGAAGTAATGTTTGTTGTGAATATGATGATTCTTATTGATATTCAGAATGATATTATGTATTTAAACAATATTTTTAATCATCAAACGAATATTAGTCCTGAATGGATACGATGGGGAGTGAATCTCATCGCGTTCGTGGAGACAGTAATCCATACATACGCACGAGAAAAATATCATTGTTTTGATATTAAAATAATATATAATTGGATGGTAAATCATATATAAAGAATCATTATCATGATATATTTATTATTTATATCAATTATACATCATTATTATATCCAACCAAAAAATAATGTGTTGAATAACAACTACACCACGATGTGGAGACGGTAAGTCGTATGTTTGCACGTATGGTGACATGTCATTCAAGGGATGGATAGAATATTGAATTTGGTTATACAATATTTATAATAACATCATATTATATAGAATATAATGGAGTTATTATTTTAGAATGGAAACAACAAAGAAAAAGTAAGTGGAATAAGAGAAGGCACTTGACAGAGGTGATGAAATATTTACCACTTCTTCGAGTTCTTCTTTTTGATTTTATCCAAAGGACTTTGTTGATTTTCATTATGAATAAATTAAGGCCTCTAGTATTAAGGGAGGATAGTTTATATGATATTTGGGCTGGTTTTGTCCGAGTCAAATGGCTTTGAAGGTGTAGATTTGAGAGAATGTGAAGTGCCATTTTATAAGAGGGGTGGGGGATCCTTAGGAAAAGATTGAAATATTATTTTATAATAAAATCATTTTCTATTTATATTAACTCCAAAATGACTTATTTCTAGGATAATGTGGGTATGGTTTGAAATCCACTCAAGAAATATGTTTGAGAAAGGTTTGTGTCATTGTGTTAACCATATCATCTATATTTAACTCTTAGTTAATTAGTTTGACATTTACCATGTCTCTTTATATTTTTTTATTATATGGTTAATAAACATACTATAAACATAGAAGTGAACCTGAAGTGGTTCTATAATGACATATATAATATTATTTAAGACTTTTGGTTGAACCATAGGTTTTTAGGAAAAGAATATCAATTAATAATACAATATTTGATTTAAAAACTCTTTTATGTCAATTTTGACACTATTTGCTATTTTGTTTTTGTCAAAATCGTAATAGAATTATTACTTTAGATAATCATTTAATAAATCCAAACATGACACATTAAACTATAAAATTATTTCCTGGCATCAAAACATTCATATTATATTTATTTTAACATCTATAATACCATTTATTTGATTCTTTCATTAACAAGGAAAATATTGCATCATCATTGTTTCATAAATAAATTTAATTATTCAATGTCTAAAAATTATAAATAAAATACCATTACATGGGAAATAGTTTTATCTTTCTAATGAATATTTATTGTCTAAGTGATAACATTTATAACTTTATGTAAATTTTTTTAACTAAATGATATATGCTTACGTCATTTTTGTATTTACTTTAACTTAATTAAAATAAGGTGTCATTATCACTTACAAGTGGCTCCATGGGGTACCATAATAGACCCAAGGATTCCCATGGTCATAAATGTATTATCTAATAGAGATAAAACATGTGTTAGGGTAATTGAATAATATTATAATATAATTTTTTTTACCCTTATTTTCCGGATTTTCCCATTAAACATGGTAAATAAAATATTTACCGAAGTAATTATTCAAAATGTACAAAAATATAAGTTACCTATTTACAAAATTTGGACCTCCTTATTATAAATATGGAACCCACTTTTTTAAATTCAAAATACAAAAGTGACAGTAATTAATTTAAAATTAAGTCATGTTGTCAAAACAAAAAAGCGTGTTTTAAAAAAATAATAACTATCAATAGATTGACACTTGCTTATGTCCAGTTTAAATGTGAAATTATGTCTAATGACCAACATTATCTTAAATGGTAATAATATAATATAATTTTACTTAAAAAACACTCAATAGTATAATTTATCACTATACATTATTTTTATTAAAAAAGTTGTTTTTAATTAAAATTTAGTATTATTCACTATTCAGAAAAAATGAATGTTTTCATAAAAATACCAAAAAATCACCCAAAGATAATTTCAATATTCTGAACCAAAAATTGAAGTCAATTTTGAATGATAAATTTGATAAATTTTCAAAAAGTGGGTATTAATATTCATAACGTCTAGTTTGATTGGTCGCGATGTGTTAGAATCTCGAAGTTGCGTACAATGCAAGTTATTGCATTATTAAAAGGGAAACGTACCGTGGAATCTTGGGGTGTTACATTCTCCACTCCTTCAAATAATTTCTTCCTCGAAATTTCTATAATATTACTGCATAAAAAGATTCAAGTGGTTCTTCATCAAAAGTTCCTCGGGTTCGCACGTTGCCTCTTCCATCTTATGGTATCTCCATAGAACTTTTACCAGACGGGTCATCCAGTTTCTCAACACTTGTTCTCTTGTATCCAGAACCTTGACATGATTTTTCCAATAAGATAGATCGGGTTCTAGTTCTAATTTCTCATAGGTAAGTACATATGTTGGGTCAGGCATGTATTTTTTCAACAGTGATACCTGGAACACATCATGAACTTTGGAGAGACTTGGCGGCATTTCCAAACAGTAAGCTACAACCCCAATTTATTTTAGGATTTCAATAGGTCCGACGTACTTGGGACACAATTTACCCTTCTTACTGAATCGTATAATTATCTTCCATAGAGATACGTTCAAGAAAACATGATATCCTACCTGAAATTCCAAATCCTTCCTTCGGTTATCGGCATACCTCTTCTTCCTACATTGATCTTCTTTGATGTGGGTTTGAATTACCTTCACCTTTTCCATAATTTCCTCAAAAAGTTCTTAGCCTACCAGTTTTCACGAACATCATACAAAAGAGTTGGTGTGCAACATCTCTTTCCGTATAATGCTTCATGTGGTTCCATCTGAATACTTTAATGGAACCTATTATTATAGTAAAATTATACTAGAGGAAACTATTTATCCCACATACATTGAAAGTCATGTGAGAAAGATATCAACATGTATTCAAAGGTTTGAATAGTCTGTTCTGATTTTCCATCAGTTTGAGGGTGGTAGGTAATGCTCAAATGAAGTTCAGTATCCAGGAATTTGTGAAGACTTTTCCAGAATCTTAATGTAAAATGGGGATCAAGATGAGAAAAAATCGATAGGGGTACTCTGTGATGTCTTGCAACGTCATTAATATATAGTCTTGCTATACATTCAGGTGGTAAATATTCTCTTTTTTCAAGAAAATGTACTAACTTGGTAAGATGATCAATAATGAACCATATTGCATCATTCCTTCTGTAGGTTCCTGGCGCAACGGAAGCGCGTTGATGGGTTTGTCCAACTTTAATTTTAGCATAAAGAAACGTTCAAAATGACATCCATCACGATATAAAACGCCGAATCTTCGGAATAGAATTAAGAACAAAAACAAAAGAGGGAATCCCTGAACCATGGAGATAGGATCATCATATGTTGGTTATAATTAATTTAATTAATTCACAAGAATTAAGTTGGTGGAATTATTTCTTTGTTGATGTGTCCGGTCACAATTCCGTGATCCAACATTGCATTGTAGAATCCAAGTGTAGGATTCCTCTAGAGGTGATCCACACATGTGCCACATATCTCCGGACGTCACCGAAGGGAACTCCTAGTGCTAGCATGGAAGAACCTTCGCTTGCGATGTCCACCTTCGATCACCTTGATCTCTTGGTCTAGAGAGCATTCTTGGAGGAAGGAGTTCTTTTGGGCTTGAAATAATTCTTCAGAATTGTTGTGCACAACGATTCTCTTGTGGAAAAGTGTTGGGGTTGTGAGGATATTTATAATCAGGTTTGAGATTATAGAGTTATGAAAATAAATAAATGTGTTACGCATTTTATTTAATTAATTAACTCTTATTGAAAACCCCCCATGTCGAAATATTAATTCCTTGACATGTGCCCACATTGATAATAGTAAATATCATTTAATAAAACAGTATTATATCCTCAAAATCCCAACTGGAAAGACTACCCGGCATGTAATCATAAATACACAGAGTATACTTGTTTTCCATAAAACTACACGACGTGTATATTTAATATACACAGCGTGCACTTTTATTTTCCTTTATTTCCTCCACCACATTTATTAGACCTTGAGTAATGGATATTTATTTCTTATATATATGTAACTGCATTACTCGCTAATAAACATACTATTTCGCCCAAAATATATTCTCTCGATTAACTAGTGTGAAAATAAATGTAATCAGGAATCATTAAATAATTATTAAACCATAGTCGTGAATAATCTTTATTTCACTTGTTAAATTAATATTTAACTGAGATACATGAACACACTTAGTGTGTGAGCCTCTAGGACTCTTTCTTAGTGGCATTAGGTGGAGGCTGCCTAAAGTCCAAGGTTAGCATCTAGCAACACGCCAAGGAACCCATAGAGAAAGAAGTTAATGTTGTGATGACGTGTCACCTCATACGAACACATACCGTGTAATATAATCCCTTAGTCTCGATATCTCTAATCAAGCGGGTTGCATGCTAGTGCCATCAACCCATGTGCTCGATTATTCTTTCTTTGACTTCCCATAATTGAACTCGCCCATACCTTACCATGTCCATGGATTTATTGAGGCTATATCAATTCCATCAAAGGGCCTGAGATATCTACTTCTGTTATGGAACAGAAGGGACAAATCCTTTCTCGCATTATATATTAATGCAGTATTACTTGTGACATACCCAGTGTATCCTACCTCGCTGTAAATCGTGTGTCGTCACAGTTTTTGTCAATACATCTATGTGCGTGAGTTGTAATACCAATTAATAATAATCTTAAATTCTAAGGACCAGTACACATGTCTGCCGATAAGAACATCCAATGACACTATGAAATGTGGATTTTCTACTAGTGGGCCTCATTCTCATAATATCCTCCTGGATATTACCAAGGGTGCATAGCATGAGAAGGTGCCTCAAAGTTTTATGAGTCCTCACCCCAAATGACCTGTATTATTTGTGCCCCACAAATTATATCATCCGGATATAGAAAATATATTCAAGAACAGTGTTATGGTACATATGGGTTCTCATCATAGTAGGGATCCGCTATGACCCTTTAATGCAACAGCTGTCCTTAGGACATTATCACATGCATTGTCATGCACGAGAACAATCATGATGTGATAAGGCTTTTATTAATGAATAAAGTACAAAGTAGTTGGTTATAGGCCACCAACTCCAATAGACTCCCACTTGAAATAGATCCAACTTCTAACAACCTTTAACCTTCTAGCCCTCACATGATATTCATGCTTCTCCTGAGATAGGACTTTGATCATGGGGTCCGCCACGTTTTCATCTGTGGACACTCTGCTCACTATAACTTCACCCCTTTGATAGAAATCCCTCAATAGGTGATACTTCTGGATTATGTGCTTTGTTTGTTGGTGTGACCTTGGTTCTTTTAAAAGAGCTGCCACTGTAGTATTATCACAATACAATGTAATGGGATCTTTACTGCTAGGCACCACATCAAGCTCCTAGACAAAGTTCTGAATCCAAACGGATTCCTTGGCGGTATCAGAAGCCTCTATATATTCAGACACCACTGTAGAACTGGCGAAAACTGGCTGGTTTGAACTCTTCCAGCTCACAGCTCCTCTAGTGAGAGAGAAAACATATCCAGATTACGACTTCAGATCGTTCTGATCTGTCTGAAAACCAGCATCAACATACCCTTTGATGACAAGCTCCTCATCTCCTCCATACACCAGAAACATATCCTTAGTTCTTCTCAGATACTTAAGTATAGTCTTAATAGTAGTCCAATGTTGTTATCATGGATCTTCTTGATATCTCCCTACCATGTTCAGTGCATAAGAAACATCATGCTTGGTACATTACATGGCATACATGATGGATCCTATAGCCGAAGTGTATTGGATCTTACTCATTCCATCTTTCTCTTGTTTTGTCTGAGGACAAATTTTCATAGAAAGATGTAGGCCATGTGACACTGGAACTAATCCCCTCTTGGATTATTTCATACTCAATATCTTTAGTATTTGGTCAATGTATGTACCCTGACATAGTCCAAGTAGCCTCTTGGATCTATCACAAATGATCTTGATCCCTAGAATGTAGGATCCTTCTCCAAAGTCCTTCATGGATAAGCACTTTCTCAACCAGTCCTTAACTGACTTTAAGACTGGTACATTTTTCCAATAAGTAATATATTATCAGCATATACTACTTGATAATAATCGCATTCCCATTAAACCGCTTATAAACACATGGCTCACATTCATTCTTAATGAAACCAAATTTCATTATGGCTTCATCAAATCGAATGTTCCATGACCCAGATGCTTGCTTCAATCCATAAATGAATTTTTGTAACTTGAAAATTCGTTTGGCTTCACCTTGGGTCACAAACCCTTCTGTTTGTTTCATATAGACATCTTCCTGAAGGTTCCCATTAAAGAATGTTGTTTTGACATCCATTTGCCAAATCTTGTGGTCATGGTAATCTGCTATGGAATGTATGATTCTTATGTATTTAAACATGGAAACTGGTGAGAAGGTTTCATCATAGTCAATTCCTTGATGTTGTCTGAATCCTTTAGCCACTATCCCCTCTTTATAGGTGCTAACATGACCTTCTGTGCCCAGATTTCTCTTGAATACCCATTTTCATCCAACAGGCTTTACATTAACAGGCTCATCGACCAGAACCCATACTTAGTTCTAATACATGGAATCCATCTCATAATTCATAGCTTCTAGCCATCTTGCAGCTTCTGAGATTTCTACTACTTCCTTGTAGGATATAGGTTCATCATTTTCCCACAATAATGATTCACCATCCTCGGTGACTAGGAAATGAAATCTCTCTGGTTCCCTTACCTCTCTTGAGTTCCTAGACAGTACATGTTTTTCTAGAACCTCTACAATGGGGACCTATAGAACATGTTCATGTACCAAATCTTGTGTATCTTGAGCATTAACTTCATCGAAGTCAATCATGCTCCCACTATCCTTTTGAGTATGTTCTCCGTCTCAAGAAAGACAGCTTGTCAAGTGACAACCACATTCTTTTCTAGAGGGTTATATAGGTAATATCCTTTCGTTTCATTTGGATATCCTATAAAGATACACTTTGTGCCTCGGGGTTCTAGTTTGTTGCCTAAGAAGGCCTTAACAAATGACTTGCATCCCCATAAAAGTGTATGCGACAAAATGGGTTTCTTTCCCTTCCATAACTCAGAGGGAATTCCCTTTTCTGCCATTTTTGGAACTCGGTTTAATGTGTATGCTGCAGTTTGTAATGCTTATCCCCCAAAGGATAATGGAAGATCTGCATGACTCATCATGGACCACACCATGACCAACAAGATGTGGTTCCTCCTTTCACTAACACTATTCCACTATGGAGTAGAAGGAGGAGTGAGCTGATATAGAATCCTAGACTCTCGTAGAAGATCGATTAACTCTTTGTTCAGATATTCTCCACCTCGATCCGATCGATGATTTTTTATCTTCTTACCAAGCTGATTTTCTACTTCATTATTGAATTCCTTAAATTTTATCTAAGTAATATGACTTAATCCTCATTAAGTATACATAGCCATATCTACTCAAATCATCTGTAAAAGTAATGAAGATTGAATATCCACCTCTAGCTTCTACTGGAAATGGTCCACAGACATCCGTGTGTACCAATCCAAGAAGCTTTGTGGCCCTTTCATCTTGTCCACCAAAAGGTGTCTTGTTCATTTTTCCTTGTAAAAAATCAATGCATCTATCATGTGGTTTTAGCTCAGTTGAGTCTAAATAGCCATCTTGGAAGAGCTTTGTCAAGAGCTTCTCATTTACATGATAGAGACAGTGATTCCACAATTGGGTGATGTATGATTCATGTGAGTTTGTTTCATTATCTATTTACAACACTTGGTTTTCATAATTTAATACAAACAAACCACTATTTAAATGTTCTATACCATAACATACGTTGTTCTTATAAAAGAAACACCCCTTATTTCCAAACATGAAAATAAATCCATCCATATCCCAACAACATACATAAATTCTGTTTTTGGTAACACTAGGAACATAATAACAGTTATGCAAAACCAAGATCATCCTAGTCGGCAATGAGAGGTGGTAGTCACCAATAGACAACGCAGCCAACTTTGCGCCATTGGAAGCTCAAAGATCCACCTATCCTCTAGAAATATTTCTCAATATACTTGGTTCGTGCATTTTAATTCAGATGTGAGCCCCACAAGTTGTATCTAATACCCAATGTGTAGAAATAGAAATATTACACTCGATATAGAATTCACCATTAGTGTTCTGATGCTTCTGGATGCAGTTCCTCTTCCAGTCGCCTTGCTTGCCACATGCAAAACACATTGCCTCCCATTCCTTGCCCTGCCTCTGGATCTCCCCCTTCTTGGAGGGACGGTGCTCGGGGGCTTCTAACCATTTATAAGTCTTTAGCCCCTTTTCCTTGTCCTTCCTTTTCTTATTCACCATAGGGATTGCAGGTTTTTCACGCCCCATGTCCCTTTCTACTTGGTGAGTTTAGGGTAGAAGTTCTGATCTAGGCGCAACTGGAACAGGCTCTTCCAGCACATACAATTTCCTCTCAGGGCGATAGATAATGCCTAAATGCCTCTGCCACTCATAGAAATTGGTGCCAGTGAGAAGGTTTTCCTTCTCGAGTATGGTTCGAAATGATATGTTTGAAGTAATGTTTTTCCATTTGTACAAATTAATATGAGCAACATGTTAGTACTTTATTAAAAAATTGAGACAAATAAATAAATTAATACTTACTACTCTCCCCCTATTTTATCAAAATCCAATAGCCCTCACTATTGACTTCAGAATATTCTGTTTCCATAATATTCTAGTGGTAAGGATCCATATTGCACTTCGCATTACCCTATCTAGGGTTGGTCAAGAAACTTGAAGGGTTTTTAGGTCGGAATTCCAAATTCCAAGTTCATTTAACTCGCAGCTGCTTGATCCGTTGAGTGGACTCCCCAATCTTAAAATCCTTTTATTTTGGATTTCCTCATCCTTTGCCTCTTCTCCACACCAAGTCCTTCTGTGGCATTCCACCCTTCATGAGAACCAAGTTAAGTCAACCGAAAACCTTGAATTAGATTTCACAGATAATTGAAAGCACCCCAACTAGGGTTGGTTAAGCACTTTGAACTATGGTTCGATTCAATCCAAGATTATGGAAGGCTATACTAACTTAATATTTATTTTAGGTATTTTATCCTTATACGTAAATTTCATATTTATTGTCGTTGATTACATGATTTTTAATATTAATTGTTATATACGTAATTGATTATCCATGTCTAAGATAATATTTACGCATAATCAGGTTTTATTTTAGTTCTATCTTGCATTATTGTTTAATTCATTAATTGTGTGATAGTGACAACACACCCAAAATAAATAAACCATGAAACTGACAGAAATAAAATTAATGGTATGATAATGATCTTGTTCTATTTGTTAGTTTATATAGCGGTTTATAAACTAACCCAAGACCTAGGAGAGAAACACATTGAACCTTGTGGTTTCATGTTTATATCTTTCCACTTATCCACCTTTGTATCTCTTTGGATTTGTTTCACCTTGGCTATGGAATTGAGTCTCCTCCACTATCTTGGGAGCTCTATCCATTACATATGAATTTATCTCACACACAGGTGAGGGGTAAAAAGGTGTTTTTACATAAAAGAATCCTTGGACGTGCAGGCCGTATATATTAATGAGGAGATGGATCACATGCCAACAAATTTAATTTAAATAAAAAAATTAAAAGAAACCATTCACATACAAAGGTCTCGGTCTAGCTCATGATCATCCATTCATGCAACTATATTTACGCATAAAAAACTAGCATTCAATTCTTTAATCATTCTGGTTTAATATAAATCATGGAAAAATTAATTAATTATATTTAATTAATCAATTCATTTAACTTAAACCCTTTTTCTGAATTTCCATGAGATTATCATCCATCATATTTTAAATAAATAAATTAATTTAAAATTATCCGTGTACATAACTTGTACCTTGGATTAAACCTAGTGAATTCTCGTTCATTGCGTAATTTGAATGAGTACACGGCGTGTAGTTCCGACTACACAGCATGTACTTTTGTTCACCGTCCATCCAAAGTACAAGCCCGAGGACATGTCATGTTAATGTACTTCAGAAATTTTTAGAGTACATGGCGTGTTCAGTGGGACACATGCCTTTTAGTTTCTGTGTTACACGGTTTCCAGTCAGTAAAGTCGTATACGAGGTACACAGTCCAACCCTAACCTGAAGGGACTACACATTGTGTTCATTGGACCACATGGTGTGTAATTCGGAAATCGTGCGCCACCTATTCCTGGTCAACACACGGTGTCATTAATTACTTAGATAGAATCCAATACACGGCCTGATTTGGTGGCTCAGTCCAATTTATGAATCTATACTAAACAGCATGTACTTCCAAATACAAGTTGTGTATTATGGTGTTGTATGGCCAGAAATATTTTTCCCTTCCGGATGAGTTCCTCTATTTTATTTTAATAAAAATTAAAAGCAATTTTTTTTTCTGTGAGGTGAACGAGAAACGATGGGGGAGGAATAGATCTCAAGATTCATATTTCTAAAATGATTAAACTAGAATTGAAACAACTAAATTATTAAATGTGTAAAATATCAAAGAAAAAATAAATAATTATAATTAATGATATGACCAATTTGATACCACTTATATGTTCTAGGAACAGTGGAAGTGCGTTGGTGGGTTTTCCCAACTTTATTTTAGCATTAAAAAACGTTCAAACTATGATCCATCACGATATAAAACGCCAAATATTCGGAATAGAATGAAGAACGAAAAAAAGAGGGAATCCCGGAACCATAGAGATATGATCATCATATGTTGGTTATAATTAATTTAATTAATTCACAAGAATTACCTTGGTGGAATTCATTATTTATTGATGTGTCATGTCACGATTCGGTGATCTGTTGTTGTGTCGTAGAATCCATGTGTACGAATCATCTAGTGGTGATCCACAGGGGTGCCACGTATCTCCGAACATCGCCGAAGGGATCTCCGGGTGCTAGCGCAGAAGAACCTTCGCTTGTGATATCCGCCTTCGATCACCTTGATCTCTCGGTCTTGAGAGCGTTCTTCGAGGATGGAGTTCATTCGGGATTGAAGGAATTCTTCAGAATTGTTGTGCACAATGATTCTCTTGGGGAAAAGTGTTGGGGTTGTGAGGATATTTATAATCGAGTTTGAGGTTATAGAGTTATGATAATAAGTTAACACGTTACATGTTTTATTTATTTCATTAACTCTTATTGAAAACCCTCATGTCGAATTATTAATTCCTTGACATGTGCCCACACTGATTATAATAAATATCATTTAATAAAATAATATTATATCCTCAAAATCTCTACTAAAAAAACTACATGGCATGTAATCATAAATACATGGAGTGTACTCATTTTCCATAAAACTATAAGATGTGTATATTTAATATACATGGCGTGTACTTTTATTTTCCTTTATTTCATCCACCACATTTTTTAGACCTTGAGTAATGTCTATTTATTTCTTAAATAAATGTAACAGCATTAATCTCTGATAAACATATTATTTTTCCCACAATATATTCTCTCGAATAACTAGTGTCAAAATAAATGTGATCTGGAATCTTTAAATAATTATTAAACCACAGTCATGAATAATCTTTATTTAACTTGTTAAATTAATACTTAACTAAGATTCATAGACACACATTGTGTGTGGCCCTCTAGGCCTGTTTCTCAGTGGCATTAGGCGGAGCCTGCCAAAAGTCCAAGGATAGCATCTAGAAATTTCCCAAGGCACCCATAGAGAAAGAAGTTAACTCCAAAATGACGTTTCAGATCATATGAACGCTTACTATGTAATATAATAACATTGTCTCGATATCTCTAATCAAGTGGGTTGCATTCTAGTGCCATCAACCCATGTGCTCGATTATTCTTTCTTTGACTTCCCGGAATTGAACTCGCCCATACCTTACCATGGCCATGGATTTATTTAGGCTATATCAATTCCATAAAAGGGCCTGAGATATATACTTCTGTTATGGAACAGAAGGGACAAATCCTTTCACTCATTATCTATTAATGAAGTATTACTCATGACGCACCCAACATATCCTACCTCGCTGTGAACAGTGTGTCATCACAGTTTTCATCAATACATCTAAGTGTGCGAGTTGTAATACCCATTAATTATAATCTTAAATTATATGGACCCATACACACGTCCGCAGATAGGAACATCCAATGACACTATGAAATGTGGATTTCCTACTGGCGGGCATCGTTCTCGTAATATCATCCTGGATATTACCAAAGGCACACACCATGAGAAGGTGCCTCAAAGTTTTATGAGTCATAACCCCTAATGACCTATATTATTTGTGCCCCTCAAATAATATCATCCACCCATAGAACATATATTCAAGAACAATGTTATGGTACTTCTGGGTTCTTATCATAGAAGGAATCCGCTATGAACCTTTCATGCAACGGTTTTCCTTAGGACATTATCACATGCATTGTCACGCAGAAGGATTATCAAGATGTGATAAGGATCTTATTAATGAATAAAGTACAAAGTAGTTGGTTCTAGGCCACCAACTCCAGCACCTTCTAGGAGTATTTGGTAGTCCCATTACAAATTCCATCGTAATATTATCCCATTTCCACTCAGGTATGGGAAGAGGTTTCATGAATCCTCTAATATGTTGCCTTCCATCTTTCACTTGTTGATAAACCATACATCTTGACACAAAATCATAAATCTCTTTCTTCATGTTGTATCACCCAAAATTTTCCTTCAAATCACTATACATTTTGGTGCTCCCTCGGTGTATAGAGAAATAGGAGCTATGAGAATCATCCAACAATTCTCTTTTTAGATCAGGTATATCGAGAACACAAAGTCTCTTCCCAAATTAAAAAAATCCATCTTCATATACGAAGTCACTCAATCCTCCATTATTCACTTCTTTAATATTCTTTTTAAACTCCTCATCATCATCCTGAGATCATTTTACCATTTCTACTAAAGATGGTTTTTCAACCATTTGAAAAAGCATTGATGTTTCACATTCCATGTTTATTAAAATATCCATCTTTACTATATCCATTTATATATCATCCTTTTTAACTATCATCTTGTTCAAAAATCCATGATCATTTCTACTCAAATCATCTAATACCTTATTTTCCTTCCCCGGGTGGTAGTTTATAGTGAAATAATAATCCTTGAGTATTTCAAACTATCCACTTTGCCTCATGTTGAGTTCTTTTTGTGAGAAAATATACCCCAAACTCCTGTGATCAGTATAAATATCACATTTTTCACCATATAGATAGTGTATCCATATCTTCAAAGAAAATATTATAGCTGCTAACTCAAGATCATGGGTAGGATAGTTTTTTTCATTAATTTTTAGTTGTTGTGATGCATAGGCGATAACCCTATCATTATGCATAGGGACACAACTGAGCCATTTCGTTGAAGAATCCTATAAATAACAAACCCATCATTCCCCAATGGTAGTGTCAATATAAGAGCATTGACTAATCTTCTCTTCAATTCTTCAAAAAAAATTCACACTCTTTTTTCCAAAAAAAATTTAACCTCTTTGCGTGTGAGCTTGGTTAATGGTATTGTCGATTGGGAAAAATTTTGGACGAACCGTCGATAATAACCTACTAACCCAATAAAACTGTGTACCTCATTTATACTCATCGTTGCTGGTCATTCATGGATTGCCTTGGTCTTTGATGGATCAACAGATATTCCATCCTTTGAGACAATATTGCCAAGAAAAGAAATCTCTTGAAGCTAGAATTCACATTTGAAAAACATCCCATATAATTCATTTCTTTTAAGAGTCTTCAAGATACTTCACAAGTGATTTTCATGATCTTTGTTGATTTTAAGAGAATATATACCTGAGACTCTTGTGATCCGAGTAGACTGTAAAATGCTCATGCATCAAGTAATGTCACCACATTCTCATGACAAAGACCACTACTACTATCTCCAGGACATGGGTAGCGCAGTTATGCTCATGTTGTCTCAGCTGTCAAGAACCATATGCGATCACTGTTCACTCTTGAATCAGGATACATCTGAGCCCAGTCCCTGATGGGTCATAGTAGACTACATACCCAAAACGCTCCTCCAAAAGACTGAAGATAGGGGCACTAGTCATCATCTGCCTGAGCTCTTGAATAATCCACTGGCATCTCTCCGACCACACGAAGGGTATCCCCTTCTTCGTCAATTATGATAAAGGTGCTACAACTCTGGGGAAATATGGCACAAATCTCTTGTAGTATCCGAACAGACCCTGGAAACATCGTACCGCCGTCACACTCATAGGTTTCTTCCAAGAATATACCGCCTCAATCTTCGCTGGATCCAACAAAAATCTAGACTCTGAGATGACATTTCCATGAAAGTGAACCTATTGGATCCAAAACTGGCACTTTGAGAGCTTACCATAAAGCTGGTGCTCTTGGAGTGTGTCCAGAACTATCTACAAATGATAGGCATGCTCCTCCTTAGTAGCCGAGTAGATCATAATGTCATTAATGAAGACTACAACAAAGTGATCAAGGAATGTCTGAAAGATCCTGGTCATGAGTCTCGTGAACACTGCTGGAGTGTTTTTTACACCTAACGGCATAACCAAGAACTCATAATGGACATACCGACATATGAAAGTCGTCTTATGCACATCCTCTTCTCGCACTCTGAGCTGGTGATAGCCTGATCTGATGACTATCTTCAAGAACCAATGTGCTCTCTTCAACTGATCAAAGAGTTTGTCAATCCATATAAGTGGGTACATTTTCTTCACAGTCACCTAGTTTATGCACAGATATTCAACACAAATACTTATGCTCCTATCCACCTTCTTGGTGAACAAAATCGGAGCTGCCCAAGGAGAAACACTGGGTTGAATGAACCACTTCCCTTGTACGTCTTCCAGCTGTACCCGCAGCTCATGAATCTTTGCAGGAGCCATCAGATACACTGGAGTAGATATCGTTGTCGTCCTGGGGTAAAAGTCAATGTAAAATTCCACCTCCCTATGAGTAGGAAGATGAGGAACATCATCAAGGAAAACATCAGCGTACTGGTCCACCACTATAGGATTGCTTGGACACACAACATCAACCACTCTGAGGGTAAGGCTATTTAAGTGATGTGTGATCAGTTGCACCCTCCTTTGGGTAGGTTTGTCCTATGCTGAAAAGATTCCCTTCTCATCAGTGAAAGAAAACCTAGTCCCATCCATGTGGACACACCACACATTGTGCATGATACAGTCAATCTGACCATGGACTGTGGATAACCAGTCCATACACAAGATGACGTCGTAAGGCCTCATTGCCTCTACTAAAATATCCTATCCTAATCTTTCACCTCCTAGAGTAAGCTCAGACTACCAGAACCAGTGCATAATCTTCAAATATTCTCTCGTAGGAGTCTCTAGCTATAAGGATCGAGCCAACGGCTCCACCGGAATCTCCGAGCTCCGAACGAGGGTCTTGAAAATAAAAGAGTGACTTGCCCATGTGTCTAAAAGTACATCAGCTAAGGTGGAGAAGACACAGATCATACCTTGTATCATTTAGGGAGTTCCATGGTCGTAGGCCTCAGCTGCCTGGAGTTGAGCGCAGCCCTGTCTACCTGCTCCCTGTGGTCGGGGTGGACCACCTGGTGGTGGTGGTGGTAGAACCTCGAATCGTTGCCCACTGCTTGTTGCATGTCCTACTCATCTACCACGTCTGCCTCCTACCTGCGGACGTCCCTAATCAAATCATCCACTCTACTGAGGCGGTCTTTCGAGCATTTTATGGTCATCCGTATGGTGGTCCGGGCAGTCGCGAGCCATGTGACCCTACCCGCCGCACGTGTAACACTGCATGTCCCTCACCTATCCTACTATGTCTAGAGATCCTCACACAACTGACCATGTATCCTGCAATCATCCACCTTTAGGTGTGGTCCTTTTAGACCTACGTGTCATCTGTCTGCTATTAACTGTCGATGACACTGCTATGTCTCGTCCGGTATTTGGTCTCGCTGTCGTTGACTACTTAGTAAAGAATCTTTCCACTAATATTTCTCTCTCTAACACCCCCACTTATATCAGGATGCTGAGGGAAATCATTGAAGATCTAATTTCTCATCTGAGCCCCTACTCAAAGGTATGTTCCCTGAAGAAAGGTTCCAACACCATGTTAGTGGAGTGATACGTGAGATCGGTGAACCTCGCTGAATACTAATCCACAGTCATGATACCCTACTGTTCGTGGAGAAGATCATGTATAAATAGTGAGTGTAGGGTTGTTGGGACGAACTCTACCTTGAAAGGGCTCTCGAAGTCCTCCTAGATGAGATTCACCTCGTCGTGAACCTAGAGCATCAAAATCCATCATCTTCCCATTGCTGCCTGAAGAAGACTGGTGACAAAGATCACCATGAGATCAGCTGGTGTCCTTACCAGTTGAAAAACTCTAACCACAACCTCCAGCTAGTCCTTAGCCACTTGTGGATCCATCTCACCTCGGAACCTTGGTGGCCTATTGCAATGGAACCCGTGCAACGTGCTCAAGATGTGTGCACCCTCTCATACTGGGGCTAGTAGCATCAGCTGCCAAATAGGTAGTGGTGCTGCTGATACACCACATGATGGTACAACTACAGTAAGGGGGCCCTGCACCGAACCCTCATTTCTCGGTGGGCTGCAATCACGTACTCTACTTGGAACCTTGGCTGGCTGTCTGTGTGGAGGAATCATGAAAAGAAATAGGTGCGCCATTGTGATGATGTTTTGCATTGGGAGATGACTCAAAGTGATCACAAATAAAAAATTTCAAAAACACACATGCAATAAATGTTTACATGTGTTGAGTCAGAAATTATATAATGGGTCCTGGTGTATGGATACGTCAGCCGCCGCACCAACACTTGATTCTTTAAACTGATAACCAAACTGATAAAACATAACACTATAGACGATTAAAAGATTAGAGTCCATGTTATTCTATATAAATGAACTCCATTGATACCAATTTTTCACGAACTGACCCGTGGGGCCCGTTCCATGACTATCCAAAGCTTGCCTTCCATAGGCCAGGGGCTGGTGACTAGCACCGGAAAGGCATATCCCTAAAACCGGGAAGGCATTACCTCTAAACCAGTAAACTCAACCAAATCAAGCACACAACAAGATACAATCACTGGGTAAACTTTATAGTAAACAGGGGTGTATAGTAAGTAAAGGGGCCAGAATACAAGCCCAACTAGAAAGTACAAGTAAAACTGAAAAATAGTGCCTGTGAACACCCATCAGGGATCCTACCTGAAGGTTAGGTATGGATCATGAACTGTCATCTCTACAGTACTTCTTGTCTAAGGTACACCTCCGAACAACCTCCAGTCCTGGCACTCATAGCCTAGATCAATGATGTCTGTCCTTTTCACAAGACACAACAAGGTGCGGGAATCACCCATGTAGGGTTGAGTATAAAGATACTCAGTAGGGACCCTGATACCCCCGAAGGTCTCTCAGAATCCACAAAGGATAAACAAAAATGCAAGACCTCAATCTCAAATCATGAAGCAATAGTCATCAACACTAATTAGGTATATGCCCATACATATACCTATGTTATTAATATATACGCATCTCACACGTGAGGGAAGTATACCACAACGGTAACGCCACGAAGGTAGAATTATCACACATGTAACACCACAAAGATAGAAGTACCACATAGGTAACACCACGAAGGTAAATACTCATCTCACACCAGGTATAAGTGAATTGTAGAAGTACAGATGATCAGTAATGAAGTTATATCATCTTATTATGTCCAGAGGCACTGCTTCCGACCATACAGAGTTTGACACACATAGGATCGATAGGTACTAACCACCGCAATGATCCACATAGGATCTGATCCACCCAGATTCGATAGGTATCTAACCTCCGCTTACCCACATAGGATCTGACCCAAACAGGATTGGTATGCGCTGACCCACACATGATTAGTGAGAACTGACCCACACAGGATATAACCCACACAGGATTGGTATGCACTAACCCACACAAGATCGATGAGAACTAACCCAAATAGGATCTGAAACACACAGGATTGGTATGTGTTGACCCACACAACATTGCGCTGAACTCCGCATGATCTACCTCCAACCTTCGCCTCACCACTAGCCACTGGTTTCATCGCACTTGGTGCTCGTGAGTTCCGTAGAAACTACCCTCGAGATATCGGTCATACCTTGACCATAACTAAGCTCTAAAAAGGATTAACCCAAAGGACCTACATGTTTTAAGGGTTCCAATGTGACAGACTGTGCATCAATCAGTCACTCGGTCTGTGAGTTAATAGCGTTTTAGCCCTGGGGGCCCGGTTGGATTCAAGTTCGATCCAACCCAACTATATTCCAACATTATCCAAATCTCAAGTGGATTATACCAAAAGGACCACCTTGATCCAAGGTTCCAAACACCGTAGACGGTTCATCAAATGGATGTCTGGTTATCATGTTAAGGCCAAAAAGGCGTATCTGGGTCCGGATGGGCCCGGGCGCCGTCCAAAGCGGCCCGACCTGACCCGGTTCGGGTTGACTCGACCTGCTCCAGGTCTGGCCCGGGTGGGCGGGGACCTAGCGGGCCCGGCCCACTCGGCCGTAGTCCAGACCAGCATGCAAAGGGGGCGGCACAGCCCAGCCCGCTGGGCGACCAGTGGTCGGGTGGCCTGCTATGGCAGGGTCCACCCTAATCGAAACTCGGGGGAGGCACCCCTGGTATTCTGAATGGTCCATTGGACCATTCGGCGCAGCCAACACGGCGGCACCATTTGGATCCACCTACTAGAATGCAAGACACTCCAGAGCAGGTCCTGCTCGGTGTGACACGGCTGGTCGGAATAGCCGTCCCTCCCTCCAGTGGCGCAAACGCGGGCTGCTCCTCCCATGGTCAGCCGATTGTCATCCGCCTTAGTGCACTACCACCGTCGACGGTCCACGACTTTCTCCTCTACCAACGGCATGAATTCGTACTTACCTGCCTTCATGCAGCCAACCAGCGGGGACACCCACCACCCCGATTCCACGTAGCCGACCGGCGTGTCGGCCACTACCTTCCTCTACTACGGCCTCCATTGGCGGAGCATTTGCCCTAACACCATCATCGCGGTCATCCAGTGTGTCGGCCGCCTCCCACAAGGAACATGTAAAACAATAAGGATTGCGAAGGTATCTTGCCATTTTTATCTGGCCCGCACCCTCCGTGTTAACCGATAGAAGGCGGTTCATAAGGATAGAAACAACATGAAATCCATGAAGAAAAATTATAAACAAATCCCTACCTTGTTTGCTCATTGGAGATGGCGCGAGGAAGGAGATGAAGATAATGAAGTCACCGATGTCCGTCTCTCCCACAACAGGCTTTAAAGTCAGTTCCTCATTCTTGATCTGAAGAACGTTTTTCATTGGATAGGTTCTTCATTTGGAGGATGTTTCTCCAATGGCTCTCATTTTCCAATCCTTTTCCCCACAAGAGGTGATGTGCCAATCAAATGTTTTGATCAAATATTTTCCTTGGTAAAAACACTGTTACCTGAAAGAAATGTGATGCTTGCAAGTTACAATAAGAGAAAGAGGATAGTTCATAATCTAGGCTTTAGTTAATAGAATATTCATGCATGTCAAAATGATTACATCTTATATTCTGGTAAAATGAGTAATTGGATAGTTGTCCCGCATGTGGACAATCGAGGTATAAAGAAGCAGAACCAGGGAATTCTTGATCGATTCCTATAAATAGTTGAGATATTTCCCCCTTACACTGAGGTTGCATCGTTTATTTATGACTGAGAACACAAGGTCAATGATGTAATGGCACAAAACCAAGATTTCAACAGATAAAATCTTGAATCATCCATCCGATGGTGATTCATGGAGACATTATGACCGTCTGCATCTATCTTTTTCTTTATAATCCTGAATCATTTGATTGGGTCTTTCTACTAACGGTTTCTATCTATTTGGTTCTTATGGTAGTCAGTATTCATGTTGGCCTCTCTTTATAATTCTGTAAAATTTACCTACATGGATGTTGATAAAGGATCCCTATATCCTCTTAACCTTATTAATCCCAGGACATCCAAAAAAATATTGATATTTATTTGAAACCATTGATTGACGAGTTAAATTCATTGGGGATTTATATTGTTAGTACATATGATGATGTTGCAAAAAAAATCATATTAAAAGTTTCATTAATGTGGGCAATTAGTGACTTTCCGGCATATGGAATGTTATCTGACTGGAGTAAACATGGTCCGAAATCATTTCCTTGTTGTATGAAAGACAAAAAAATCCTTTATGATCATCAATGAAAAAAAACATTTCTATTTTGACTGCCATCACAATTTTTATTCAACCGATAATCCTTTTAGGAGGAACAAATATCATTTCAGAAAATGAATAATGGAAAGGGATTAGCCTACAAAAATGATCTCTGGTATAGAGATCAAATCAGTTGTATTTTTATTACCTCTTATCACATTTGAGCCAACAGTAAACCAATAGAAAATTCATGGCTTTGGGGAAGAACTTAATTGGATAAAACAGATCATTTTTTGGGATCTTCCATATTGTTCTGATTCATTGGTCTACCACATGTTGGATGTCATGCATATTGAGAAGACCTATTTTGATAATTTTTTTCATGTTGTTTTGAATACACCGGGTAAGACCAAAGATACTGTAAAGGAACGATTAGATCTTGCCCAAATTTGTAGGTGACCAGAACATGAACTATTTAAAAATGTAAGATCATAGAGGTTAATAAATAAAAAAGAATCTTATACATTGTCCAAAGAGAGTCACTTATTATTTTCTTATTGGATTGCAGATTTGAGACTTCTAAATTTCTAGGCATCCAATTTGGGTAGATGTGTTATGAATGGTCATATTACAGGATTAAAATATCATGATTGTTTTGCTATAAGGGAAAGAATTATGCCGACTGGATTCAATGGTTTGTTGAATTCTACTATTTGGGATTCGATAATAGACATATCATATTTTTTTGAGACATTTGTGCAGCGACAACAGACTATGATGCAATATGCAAACTAGAAGAAGATGTTGTTGTAATTATATGTAAACTAGAAAAAAAATCTTTCTGCCAGCTTTCTTTGACTCAATGAAACATCTGATATTACATTTTCCACATGAAGCTAAATGTGGAGGTCCAGTATAGTTTCGACGGATGTACCCATTTGAGAGATGCATGCTGAAATTGAAGAAAAAACGTGTGTAACAAAGCATCAGTTGAAGGCTCAATTTCTGAAGCTTATTTACAAGAGGAAATTGATATTAGTTCTCATTATTTTGAATCTGAATATCTATCAAAACACAAATGCATGGGAAGAGACGAGGGGAATTTTAATGAAGAAATGGAAAATCAATTATCAGTGTTTAATCAACCAAATCTTGGCATCGGTGGAGTTCATGAATGATGGCTTTTATATGATGAACATCACAGAGCTAATACATATGTTCTACTTAACTATGAAGAAATGATATCACTTATACTATAAGGGTTCTATCACTAATTCTATAAATTATGTTACACTATGTGAACAAATTTCATTTTTAGGTTATATGATAATCTTATCAAGAAACAACTTCCAAAAAATACAGTAGTTTATCTTAAAGAATGCTGAAAAAAAATTTCTCAGTGGTTTAAAAAACTTGTTACATTAATTATTGATGGTTTAATATCAAGTTAGTTTATCAATTATGGTATTTATAATTATTTTACAATATTTCAGGTGACTCAACATGCTGATAAAATTGATAACCGACTGTGTATATTGAGTATCCCACCATCCAAAATGGTTAAATCTTATAATGCATAGTGGTGAATGGTTTCGATTTCATACATGTTCATATGGGGAATCAAAAAAATAACGAACAATGGAGTTTTCATGATTGCATCACATAATAGAGAAATTGATGTTAACTTTTATGGAATTCTCGATGAAATTATTGAGTTGAGTTGTCTTGGAAAGAATTACATAACGATGTTTAAATGTAAGTGGTTGGATACTGAGAGAGGCTTGCATGTTCATCCGACTCATAGAATCATCAATATTAAATGTAAGAGCCTTTTTTTAGTAAATGAACCATATTTATTGGCTCAACATGCACATAAAATTTATTACACAAAGTACTATACTACCTCAAGAGACCTGAGTGATTGGTGGAGCATAATAAAAATGAAATCTGAGGAAAATCTATTTACTCAAATTGAATGTGTTTCCGCTGAAGTGGAAGGAATTGAAATTTTTCAAGAGACTATCAAAATCCATCTTTTTCCCAATGATACGTGAATATAGATGATGACACCCCGCAATTAATGGTCAATGGTGATGAAGATGATAATGATTTTACAAATAAATTTGAAATGACAAGAGATGATGATACTGAAACTTGTATAGATATAGATGATGATGAGGAAGAATATGGTCAGGACCCGTCCCCTGGGGCGCATGTCGTGACTACCCCAATCCCACCTTCCATAGTCCAGAGGCTGGTGACTAGCACTGAAAGGCGTATCCCCTAAAAATAATAAGGCCTTTCCTTTATATCCTGTAAACACACTCAACTAGGCACACAACAAGATACAGACACAAGAAAACAATATAGTAAAAGATATTGTACTGTAAGTAAAAAGGGGCCAGTATACGAGCCCAACTATAAAATACATGAAATTGAAAAGTATAAGTAAACTAGAATAGATCCAGTAAACTCTCACCAAGTATCCTACATGAAGGGTATGTACAGCTCTCGAATGGTTGTCTCTGTGGTACGCCTCGTCTAAGGTCCAGCTCTGAGCTACCTTCGGTCCTGGTACCCTCGTCCTCAGTTAGTGCTATCTGTCATCTACAACAAACACAATAAGGTGTGGGCATAGCCTGTGCTGGGGTGACTATAATGATACTCAGTAGGGACCTCGAGACCCTCAAGATCTCACAAAATTCACAAAGGATAAACCTCAAAACATTAAATCAACTGACAACCCTAATTATGTATATTCCCATACATATAACTAAGTTATAAAAAATACCCATCTCAATCATGAAGAAACATAGGGTCCAACCCCAAAGCCCAAAGCTCAATAGTTCCACAAAGGAAGGAATACCATGATGGTAAGTACCACATAGGTACGCCATAGAGAAGAATACCACCAAGGTATTACTATGAAGTAAGTACCACACAGGTACATACTCAGCTCACACTAGGTATATCTTATATAAAATGGTAGTGATGATTAGATGTTACGACTGAATCATCTTACTCTGTTAAGAGGAAGACCCATGAAGGATCCCAAATTACAGACCCACATAGGATCCTAGTACATCGTTAGACCTGAAAAATATCCTAGTATATCATCAGACCCACACAGGATCCTAGTACATCGTCAGACCCACACAGGATCTTAGTACATCGTCATACCCACACAGAATCCAATTACGGCGTCAAACCTACACAGTATCCTAGTACATCATTATACCCACATAGGATCATAGAACAGTAGACCCACATAGGATCCTAGTACATCATCAGACCCACACATGATCCTAGTACAACAGACCCACATAGGATCCTAGAGTAGTCTCACGTGTATTCCTAGATCGAATCCATGTGGGATTTTCAAATACAGTCCCACGAAGGATCCCTCACTCATGATACAACTAGCTATAGTGTTCCCGCACTAAGCTCGCTTGTCCTCGAGAGGGTCCGCACCTCAATCCACTGGTCGATACTCCACGTTTCATGAAGTCCCATGAAGAAGTATCCCAAAGGACCACCACGTCATAGGTGTATCAATGTAAAAGACCGTGCATCAATCAAACACTTGGTCTATAAGTTATTATGCTTTTATTTCTGAGGGCCCGGTTGGATTCGTGTTTTATCCATCCCGACCACACCCCAACTTTAAAAAATCCTCAAGTGGGGTATGCCAAAATGACCATCTCACTTTCAGTTTTTGGCGTTGTAGACAGTTCGTCAAACAGAATCTCGAAGCTCAGGATATGGTCGGAAGAACATATTGGGTCAAAATTCGTCCGAGTCTAGTCTGACCTAGTCGGCCTGGCCCGTGGTGCCACCTGGCCTGTGGTGAGGCCCGGACCACTAGGCGGCCCGTGGTGCGAGGTGGCCGCAGTGTGGCAGGGCGCCCACAGTGCAGAGGTCCACCGCGGCTCGACGAATGGCCAGTCATCCCCTTTTTGTGGTGCGGTGGAATGTCGCGTCTTCACAGGCGGCCGACTCGGCCGGTCATCCTCCCTTCGTCGGTGTGTAACAAGCTGCAGCCCTTCCTTGCCAGACAGCGTAGACGTGCGCCACCGTCCCCATCGTTCAGTCGGCCGCAGCTCTTGTGTCCCACCAGTGCCCATCGCCGGCACCAGTCGTCTTCCTCCTCCATCATGAAGAGCACAACAAATATTAAACATATATTTGTGGATTATTCAGGCCATGTTCGTTTGGCCCGCACCCTACACATTATAATGGTAGAAAGCGTCTCAAATATTTCAAGAATCAAGAAAAATTGTCTAGAATGGTTAAGGGTAAAATTCACAACAACAACCCTACCTCGGAGGTTCGTTGATGTGTCATGAGTTGAAAAATGGTGAAGGTGAAGAGGGTGACAATGATCACCACCTCCGCAACAAGCTTTTGAAGTTGGGCTCGTGCGTCATCCTCTTACTTGGCTCCAAAGAATTTTCTTTGATGCAAATATCATTCTTCGTTTGGAGGATAAGTTATTCGTTTGATAGGAAGGGTGCATTTCTCGTTGGAGAATATCTTCAAAAAATTATCCCCTTCTCCTTTTCCAACCAATCCTCTCTAAGAAATGAGGTGCCCATATAATTTAAATTAAGTCTATCAATTTAATTGTTGTCACAATTAATTTTTGCCACAATTAATTGTACCACGTTGGTATAATTACTTGGATCAATTAATTGGCTCAATTTAATGGGAGGAAGGAATAAATGGGGGGTTGAGAGGTTTCTCCCCCATTAAGAGGGTTCAGGTGGTCCTCACCATTAAATTCCAAATTAAGGGTTTTAGGATTGATGGTTGCCACCTCCATAAAATTCACAAGGGTGGTTTCAATAAAAATTAAATATAAGTTTATTTTATTTTATTTTAATATCCACAAAATTGTGAAAAACTATCTTTCACCCTCGACCCACTACGGTTGAGGTAAAGGTATCCTTAATAGAATACTGGCGTTGCAAGTTCAACTGTGTTCTTAGATTTCAATTCTGAGCACCGGTTTAAAATTTACAAAAAACCCGCTCGTACATTTACTAAAGATACTCAAAAAGAAGTTAACAAATATATTCTGGGCACTTTGGGCCTCTGAATCACGTGCTGTCAATTTTTGTGGACTCGTAAAATTCCCATATAATTAAAAAAAATTACATGTAATATCCAAGTATTTATATTCTCTCCACCTCAGGGCTTCACGTCCCTGTAAGCCTAAACTCAAACTAAGGGAACAATTGGAGTTACTAAGCATGTATCTGAGCCTCCCACTACCATGTGCTCTCCTAGTGGTTCCTATGCTGCCAGTAAACATGCACCAGATGTATAGACTGCCCACAAAGGACTTGATCCTGTCGATCCTCAATCTCTACTAGAACCTCCGCAAAAGTAACCACATCATTGATGTCTAGCTCGATGTGGTCGATGATGTGGGTAGGATCATGCACATATCTCCTCAGCTGGGATATGTGGACGATGTTGTGCAGCCGATGTAACTAAGGAGGAAGTGTTAGGTGGTAAGGCACCTCACCAACAATACTGAGGACCTGGAAGGGTCCAATGAACCTCATAGATAGATTTCTTCCCTGGCCAAATCTCTGCAAACCTCATCAGGGTGAGACCCATAGAAAGACGTGGTCACCATCCTCAAAATCAAGAGGTCTTTGTCTCTTGCCGGCATAAGACCTTTTCCTGCTCTGTGCAGTCTTCATCCGATCCTGGATGATCTTTTCTTTTTCTGTGGTATCTCGTACCATCTCTGGTCCCACGAGAGCTGACTACCCTGGATTAGTCCACCACAAAGGTGATCTACAAGGTCGCTCGTACAATGCCTCGAAATATTTCATCCCAATGGTGGAGTGATAGCTTTTGTTGTATGAAAACTCCACCAAAGACAATTGATCCTCCAATCTATGACTGAAGTCAAGGAAACAAACATGTATCATTCCCTTATGGGTATAAATAGTCTGCTCAGTATGGTCATCTGTCTGATGATACAAGGCGGTGCTCAAACAAAGTTTCGTCCCAAAATCCTCTTGCAACCCCTTCCATAGTAGGGAAGTAAATCGTGCATCATGGTTGGAGAAAATTGTCAAGGGTACACCATGTAGCCACACAATCTCTTCCACATAGAGGCGTCCCAAGCTCTCTTCTGAACCTTTCTCTCTGATCGGTAGGAAGTTGGCCAACATGGTAAGTCGGTCAATGATCACCAAGATAGAATCATGACCCCTGGATGTACGTGGAATTCCTGTCACTATGTCCATGGATATTCCATCCCACTTCCACTCTAGGACCTCTAAAGGATGAACCAAGCCTACTAGTACCCGATGCTCCGCCTTCACTTGTTGATAAGTGAGACACCGAGAGACAAACTCTGCTACTACTTTCTTCATTCCCATCCACCAGTGTTGTTGTTGGAGATCCTGGTACATCTTTGAAACTCCTGGATGTACCTCTAGATGGGATGTGTGGAACTCCTTCAAAACATCCTCCCGAAGTGACACTGGTACCATGGTACGTCCTCTGAAGAGGATGACGTGCTCCCCACCTTCATAAAATCCATCAGGTGCTTGTCCTATGGATATCTGATAACTCTGGGCCTCACAGTCAATGTCCCCACACTACGCCTCCTTGACTCACTGAAGAAGTTGGGGAGTGACTGTTAGAGACTAACGAAAAGATGCTCCATCTCGATCCACAAAGGATATCTACAAAGCGGCCAGCGGCTCCATCACCTCACCTATCAGCTATATACCAAATCTCATGCTGAGTACATCTGATTCAACATTCCCTTTCATTGGAGTATATAATGTCTAGAAGTCGTAGTCCTAGTGGAACTCAAGGCGACGTTGTTGTCTCAGGTTCAAGTCCTTATGAGAGAAGATATACCTGTGACACTTGTGATCCAAGTAGACTATAAAACGCTTTCCCATCAAGTATTGTCACCACATTTCCAAGTAGAAGACCACTACTGCTAACTTCAGGTCATGGGTAGTGCAGTTATGCTCATGTTGTCTTAGCTGTCAAGGACCACATGTGATCAATGTTCACTCCTGCATTAGGACACATCTGAGCCCGGTCCCTGATGTGTCGTAGTAGATTACGTACCCAACGCCCTCCTCTAGATGCCTCAAGATGGGGGCACTATTCAGACACTTCCCGAGCTCTTGAAAAATCCATTGGCATTTCTATGACCACAAGAAGGGTTTACCCTTCTTCTTCAATGCTGATAAAGGTGCTGCAACTCTGGAGAAATCTGGCACAAATCTCATGTAGTATCCGACCAAACCCAGAAAACTATGTACCTCCGTCACACTCCTGGGTGGCTCCCAAGAATGTACAGCCTCAATCTTCGCTTGATCCACTGCAACTCTAGACTCTAAGAGTACATGTACTAGAAAGTGAACCTCTCAGATCCAGAAATGGAACTTCGAGAGCTTACCATAAAGCTGGTGCTCTCAGAGTGTGTCCAGAACAATCTAAAAATGATAGGCATGCTCCTCCTCAATATCCGAGTAGATAGGAATGTATTCAAGGAAGACTAATACAAATTAATCAAGGTACGGCTGGAAGATCATGTTCATCAGTCCCATGAACACAACTGAAGCATTGGTTATGTCGAACGATATAACCAAGAACATGTAATGGCCATACCGAGATCTGAAAGCCGTCTTCTACACATCCTCATCTCGCACTCTGATGTGGTGATAGCCTAATACAAGGTTTATCTTCGAGAACCACCATGCTCCCTTCGGCTGATCAAAGAGGTCTTCAATCCTCGTGAGTGGGTACTTGTTGTTCATGGTCACCTGGTTCAGGTGCCGATAATAAACAAAAAGCCACATGCTCCCATCCACCTTCTTGGAGAGAAAAATTGGAGCTTCCCAAGGAGAAATACTAGGCCGAATGAACCCCTTACCCTGTAATTCTTAATGTTTTACCCAAAGTTCGTGAAGCTACTCGAGAGAAATGTGATATGCTAGTGTTGTTATCAGTGTCGTCCCATGGTACAAGTCAATGTAAAAGTTTGCCTCTCTATGAGGAGGTAGACCCAGAACATCATCGAGGAAAACATCTGTGTGCAGGTCCACCACTACATGATAGCTCAGAATCTTCACATCAACCACTTCGAGTGTATGAACAGCCAATTGATGAGTGATCTACTGTAATATCCTCTGAGTAATTCAATCATGTTCTATAAAGGCTCCCTTCTCACTGGTGAAGGTAATCCTAGTCCCATATATGTCGACACACCTCACTTTGCACCTAATACAGTCAATCTAATCATGGATTGTAGATAACCAGTCCATACCCAAGATGTCATCGTAAGGCCTCGACACCGCTACTAGGATATACCAGCCGAAGCTCTTGCCTCCTATAGTAAGATGACACTGTCGGAACAAGTGTGTAATCATCCAATCCACTACCGTAGGTGCTTTTAGCCGTATGTATTAAGCCAATGGATCCATAGAAATATTCAAGCTCCAAATGAGGGAAATGGAAATAAAATAATGACTAGAACCTGTGTCTATAAGTACTGTAACTAAGGTGGAGTAGACAAAGATCATACCACATATCATCTCCGGAGCGCCATTATCGTAGGCCTCAACTTCCTGGAGTTGAGCTCTCCCCTATCCACCAGATCCCTGTGGTCGGGGTGGACCACCTGGTGGTGGTGGCGATAACACCTCAAATCGTCACCCACCACCTACTGCATGACCAGCTCCTCTACCACGTCCGCCTCCTCCCTACGAACCTCCTCAATCAAACTTATGTTTATTCATCGGAGGTCCTTCGACTGTCTGATGATCATCTGTATGGTGGGTCGGACAATCATGAGCCATGTGACCCTGACCGATTCATGTGAAACACTACTTGTTCCTCGCATGAAAGGCTATATCTCTGGTACCCCGCACAACTGACCCTGAATCCTATGGTTGTCCACTTGTAGGTCTGGTCCCCTTGGACATCTGTGACATCTGTCTGCTGCCAGCTGTATAAGACTCCACTAAGTGATGACTGGTGGTGGGTCTCGCTGCTAGTTACTGCTCAACAATAAAACTCTCCACTAGGAGGGCTCGCTCTAACTCCCCCTCTCGCGTCGGGATCCTGACTGAGACCATTGAGGACCGGATCTCTGGGCTGAGTCCCTTCGCCAAGGTCGGAGCCCTAAAGAATGGGTCTCGTACCATATTAGTGGAGTAGCATGAGAGGTCAGTGAACCTCCCTGATTACTGATCCACATTCTTGATTCCCTACTGCTGATGAAGAATCTCATGTATGTGTACTGCGCGAAGAGTCATTGGGACAAACTCTGATCGAAACAGGCTCTCAAAGTCTATACAGAGAAGTTTCACCTCTTTGGGAACCTAGAGCATCAACCTCCACCATCTTCTAGATGCTTCCTATAAAATACTGGAGACAAGGATCACCATGGGGTCAGCTGGTGTCCCTACGTGTCTGAAAACTCTCACTAAGTCTTCCAACCAATCCTCAACCTCCTGTGGGTCCGTCTCTCCTCTAAACCTGGGTGGCCTCTGGCGTTGGAACTCGGGAAACGTGCTCAAGTGGCGTGCACCCTCTGTTGCTGGGTCTGGTGGCATAGGTGGCCCAATGGGTAATGGTACTATTGGTGCCTCCACTGGTGCATCTACTGGAAGAGGTCCCTACACCGAGGCCTCATCGCTCGATGGGATATCAATGCATACTATACCTAGAACCCTATCTAGCTATCTATATGGAGGCATCCTGAAATGAAATAGGTGCTCCACAGTCAATAAGTTACACCCAGTGTGCTGACTCAAAGAGTATACAAAGAAAACATTTTCAAACCCACACACAATCAATGTCTTCGTGCACTAAGTTAGAAATCAGAAGTCAGGGTCCTGGTGCATGGATACGTCAACCGCCACACCAACACTAGATTCCCTAAAAAGATAACCACAGTCACTACACATAACACTATTTTCATTAAAAATATTATATTCTTGTGTTCTATAGTAGAACTGACTCATCTGATACCAATTTGACATGACCTGTCCCCCTGGGCTCGTCCCGTGACTACCCCAAGCCCACCTTCCATAGGCCAAGGGCTGGTGACTAGAACCGAAAGGCATATCCCCTAAAAATGGGATGGAATTGCCTTTATATCCTTTAAACACACTCAACCAAGCACACAATAAGATAAGAACACAAGCAAACTGTATAGTAAATATTGTGAGTACAGTAAGTATAAAGGGGCCAGTATAAATCCCAATTAGAAAGTATAAGAAACTGAAAAGTATAAGTAAACTAGAATAGATCCTATGAACTCCCACCAAGGATCCTACCGGATGGGTAGTTATAGCTCTCGAACGGTCATCTCTGCGGTATGCCTCATCTATGTTCCACCTCCGAGCTACCTACAGTCCCGGTACCCTCGTCCTCAGTCACCATTGTCTATCAACTGCACCAAACCCAACAAATTATGGGCATATCCCGTGCACGAGTGAGTATAAAGATTCTCATTAGGGACCTTGAGACCCTCAAGGTCTCACAAAATTCACAAAAGATAAACCTCAAAGAATAAAATGAACTGAAAGCCCTACTTAGGTATATTCCCATACATATACTAAAGTTATCAAGCATACCCATCTCAATCATGAGGAAACACAGGGTCCAACCCCAAATCCCAAAGCTCAACTATTACACAAAGGAAGGAATACAATGATTTTATGTACCACATAGGTACGCCACACAGAATAATACTACCAAGGTATTACCACGAAGGAAGTACCACAGAGGTACAGACTCATATCACACAAGGTATATCTTAGGTACATTAGTATAGATGATTAGATGTAACTAAGGAATCATCTTACTTGGTTAAGAGGAATACCCATGTAGGCTCCCAAATTAAATACCCACATAGGATCCTAGAACATCGTCAGAGCCACATAGGATTCTAGAACATCGTCAGACCCACACAGGATCCTAGTACATCGTCAGACCCATAGAGGATCCTAGTACATCCTTAGACCCACACAGGATCCCAATACATTTTCAGACCCACAAAGGATCCTAGTACATCATCAGACTCACAGAAGATCCTAGTACATCATAAGACACACACAGGATCCTAGTACATCATCAGACCCACACAGGATCCTAATACAGTAGACCCACACAGGATCCTAGTACATCATTTGAACCACACAAGATCCTAGTACAGCAGACCCACACAGGATACTAGAGTATTCCCATATGGATTCCAAGAGCAGATCTATGTGGGATCCTCAAATACAGACCCACGAAGGATCCCTTTCTATTGATACGGCCAATTATAGGGTTCCCGCACTAATCTCGCTTGTATATGTGAGGGTATTCTCCTCAAACCACTGGTCGATACTCCAAATACCATGAAGTTCCATGAAAAAGTATCTCAAAGGACTGCCACATCACAGGGGTCTCAATGCAATAGACGGTGTGTCAATCGGACACCTGGTCTGTATGATATTAGATTTTTAGTCCCGAGGGCCTGGTTGGATTCATGCATGATCCAACCCAACTATACCCCAACTATATCCAAACCTGAAGTGGGGTATACCAAAAGGACCATATCCCTATAAGATTTTCAGCGCCATAGACGGTTCGTCAAAAAGACGCCCAAAGCTCAACATATGGCCAGAAGAATGTATTGGGTCGAAACTGGTCTGAGTCCGGTCCGACATAGTTAGACCGACCCGACCTGACCAGGTCTAGGCCAAACCGGTTTGGGTTACCTAGTCCGACCCGGTGGGTCAGGCCCAGCTCACGGCATGACCTGGCCCGTGGTGCGGTGGGGCGGCCGTGGTGTGGCGGTGCAGTCGGGCGGTCACGGTGCGGCGGGGCACCGTAGTGTGGTTGGGCAGCGGCGGTGTGGTCTGGTGGTGGCGGTGCGTCGGGGTGGCCTCTGCTAGCCAGATGGCCAGCCGTCCTCTCTACACATCAGGGTTGCTCTTCGAGCCTCCTCCGGCAGCCGGATCGGGCACCGGTCCTCTCTTCATCACTACAGCCCAAGGTGTGGCCCTTCCTCACTGGGCATCAGGGACACATGCCACCATCCCGATCTTGCGGTCGGCCGCCGCTCTTGTGTCCCACAGGTGCCCATCACCGGCACCGGTCATCCTACTCCTACATCGTGAAGAGCACAAGAAAAATTACACAAATATTTGAGGAGTGGTCGGGCCCTGTTTGTTTGGCCCAAACCCTTCGTGTTAGAATGGTATCAAGAGGCTCAAATATTTCTTGAATCACGAAGAATTGTCGAGAATGGGTAAGGGGAAAATTCACAACAAGTACACTACCTCGGAGGTTTGTTGATTTGTCGTGAGATGAAAAATGGTGAAGGCGAAGAGGGTGCCAATGATCGACACCTCTGAAATACTCTTCCAAAGTAGTGTAATGTTTCTTCCTCTTACATGGCTCTGAAGAACATTCTTTGATGAGGATCGCATTCTTCGTTTGGAGGAGAAGTTCTTCGTTGGAGAGGAAGGGTGCATTCTTTGTTGGAGAAGATCTTCCACGAATTCTAACCTTCTCCTTTTCCAACCAATCCTCTCAAAGAAATGAGGTGCCCATATAATTTAAATTAAGTCTATCAATTTAATTGTTGGCCCAATTAATTATTAGAACATTTATTTTTCCCACGTTGGCATAATTAATTGGCTCAATTAATTTTCTCAATTTAATGGGTGTAATGAATTAATTGGTAGTTGAGAGGTTCCTCTCCCTTTAAGAGGCTTTGGGTGGTCCCCACCATTAAATTACAAATTGGGGGTTTTAGGCTTGGTGGTCCCCACATCCATAACATTCACATGGGAGGTTTCAACAAAAGTAAAATAGAAGTTTATTTTATTTTAATTTTATTTCCATGAAAAAATGAAAAACTATCTTTCACCCTCGACTTACTACGGTCGAGGTAAAGGTATCCTTAAGAGAACACTGGAATTGAAAGTTCAACCGTTTCCTCGGATTTCAATTCCATGTACCGGTTTAAAAGTTACAAAAAACCTACTCGTATGTTTACTGACTGTACACAATAAAAAGTTCAGAAATTTTTTCTGGGAACTCCCGGCCTCGAAATCACGCGCCACCAATTTTCAAGGACTCATAAAATTCCCATATTGTTTAAAACAAATTACTAGAAATTTAAAAATCCTTACAAATATGAACACATTGGAATTTTCAGATATGAATATGTTGATGAAGGTGAACATTGACATAATTAAATGCGGGTTATAATCATAAATAATATATATCTCTATATAATAGTTATTTTCAACTATCTACTAACAATATACATTTTGTGTTTCTGATGAACCCTATTCTATTTAGTGAGTTGGAGGAGGCTGAGCTACCTTTGGATGATGGGGATTTTTAATCATCTGACCCTTAGCCTACTGGAAGGTCAGGTGGTATGCGGAAGGGGTGCGGTCTTTCACGACTGGTGATTCCTGACACTATCCCCGAGCGATGTCCACGTTTTTTCTTCGATCCATGCACCTGAAGGTATGATAACCTATATATTTTAGTTATATTTTATAAATTTATTTATATATATAATACTTTTTTGATTATTTATTATTTTTCACATTTTTTCAGATATAGATGTTGGATAGGGGAGCGCTATATTGCACAATTATTCTTCTCATCCATGGATCACATGAGAATAGATTATCATTGATGTGCGGCTCGGCATGTTCAATCACTGGATGGTTTGTAAATAAATAATATTTATTTTTAAATTTATTTTATTAATAACTTGATATAAAAATTTACTTGTAGGGTTTATGGTATCCCATTGATGATGTCATGTGTGACGCTATCCACATGACATGGAAAGTGTCTATTTGTGACAGTTTCTGTCAGTTTTTGCACAATATGAGAAGTACGACCATTAAGAAAGTAGAACTGACAGAATTTGATGAGTCATGTAGAGCCCACCAACCAGAGTGTGTTTCATCTCGCATTTGGGATTGATTATGTTTACACCGGTTGGGTGGTGTATTTCAGAGGATATCTTCAGTGAGTCGACGGAACTGGGGGAGACAGGAGGTGACACATTGAGCTGGTAGTTGTACATTCAGTATGCATAGAGAGCATTTGGTAAGTATATTTTTTAAATATTTTATATTACTTAAAATATAAATAGTTGTTTTATATTTTTATAGGCATTCGATCATCCTGATATTACGGAGTATGACATTTATCGGAGGATGTATAGTGATCCCACCATAGGAGAGATTAGAGGTGATCTCCAATGTCAGATTATGGTTAGTATTTTTCTTCAGTTAACAATTAAATGCATATAATATTTCTGTAATTTTAATTTCAAGTTGGAATTGAAGGAGTCATATGAGGTTTTGACCTCTCAGACACAGGCTGAGAGTTAGGATGAGGCGACTGATTTGACTAGTGCCCACCATTTCGATGAGGTGGAATGGATGCAGGCAACTCAGTATGGCTTTGAGAGGGGCCGAGTAGTTGGTATCACCTCTCATTTGACTCCTGGTACTTATTATGGTACTACTGTGATGTCAGCATCCAGATCGAGAAGAGCTCATAGAGATGCATCATCTCCTACCTCATAGTATCAGGGGCAGTTGTGAACTCAGACTGACCTTATAGAGGGTTTGTTGAAGAAGCCTGAAGAGATGCGTCAGTAGTAACATTAGCAGTATGAGGAGGATATGCGTCGATGGCTATAGCAGCATCACCAACAGCATCCCGAACCGATGGAGTACATGCGTCGTCTGACTCATAGTTTAGGGATGGAGTTTCCTCCACCATCTCTTACAGCTCCCCCACCTCCTCCTGAAGACGACCCCCAATGATTTTTTTTCTAATAAAAACATTTGAAATCATGATTTTTTGTAATATGAACTATTTACAATTTTTGTCTTATATATTGATGTGAATATTTCATAATTTATTTATTTTTTTAATATTTTATTATTAATTATTAGTATTATATTTTTTAATTTTTATTTATTTTAATAATAATAATAATAATATTTTATGATTTTTTTAATATTTTTTTGTGAATATTGAGAATTTTAATATTTTTTAATTTTTTAATTATTTTGTTAATATTAATATTATTTTTTCATTAATCATAATATTACTAAATATATATTTTAGTATTATGTTTATGAATGTTTTTTTATTTTACTAATAATTTTATTACAATTATTTTATTATTTTTTATATTTTTTTGAGAATATTGAGAATTTAAATATTTTTAATATTTCTTATTAATTTAATAATATTAATATTATTTTTTCATTAATCATAATTTTATTAAATATATATATTTTTTACTTTGTTTATTATTTTTTATGGCGCCTATTATGATGAGATCCCATCACAAATAGTTTGAAAATATATATTTTTATAGTTGTATTTGTGATGGGCCTGTCACAAAAGGTTTATTTATATATAATGTATATAATCGGATCCTTATTTGCGACCCTAAAGTTCCCCATCGCAATTATTATTTCTGTGAAGATCCCATCACAAATGTTTTATTTATATATAATGTATATAATCAGAGGCTTATTTGCGATGGTGAAGTTCCCCATCGCAAATACTATTTTTGCGATGGGCCCATCACAAAAAAATAGTATTTGCAATGTCTTTTTCTACAATGAGCTATTTGCGACGGGACCCCGTCACTAAAGCCTATTTTCAATGGGATCCTATCCCAATTATCCCATTGCAAATACCTCAAATTATCGTAGTGTATTTGGAGTCTTCGTTATGGTACTTGAACTAGGAATTAAATCAATAGAAAACTCAATTTCTCATTCTTGAGGATGTCCAGATGAATTTTCTAGAAACACAACAACATATTCTTGCACAATAGGTATTTCCTCTATTTGAACATTCTTTTCCTCACCCATTGTTATTTCATTCTCTTCCTCCCCAACAATTAAATTTAATTGAGATATTGGGGTATATCTAGATGAGAATTAGATGGCGATGTTTCTTCTACAAAGATAAGGTATTCCTTCTCATTATCAAAAATTGTAATCTCACTCTTTTTACAATAAATTTTCATATCATGGTCTGAAATCCAATACATACTGAGGATTATATCAAATTCAATCATGGGTAAGATGATGAGATCAGCAGATAAAGCACTTTAATATTCCCTAATGGGAACTGATTCAAAAATCATTGTTGCAATGATACTTCCCTTTTGAGTTTTGACTAAAAACTCCATTATTAAATCAAATTGGAAATATCTAACTTTTGTAACAAACTGGGAAGATATGAAACAATGTTATCATCAAGAATCAAATAAATAATTGTTTAAATTTGAGGAAACCAATAAATTAACTCCCACCACATCATTGGGAGCTTCAACCTTAGCAGTAGTGATCGCATAAGATTGGTTGTTCTCCCTTGTCATTTTCCGAGGTAAGTTTCCTTGTCCCTTAGGACATTCAATTTCATAATGCCCCATTTCATTAAAATCGTAGAATTCAAAATTGATAGTGACTTTCTTTCCCTTGCAATCAGGAGCTTGGTGGCCTTTTCACCACACTTATAACAGACTGCCATTCCCTTCAAGAAAGTACCAGGGTGCTTCTTACAAAATTTACTACAGGATGGAAATTAAACATTCTCTTTCTTCCCATTATTTCCATTTATAGAGTGTTCAAAAGATCTATTCTTATCTTTATTTCCTTTAAAGTCATAACACTTAGAAAATTTCTTTTCTGTCTTGATAGCACATGATATAATATCTTCGTAGGATGAGAAGGACTTTGAGGCTAATTCTCGACAGAGAAATGGTTTTAACCCATCAATGAATCCATCAATATAACTCCTTGGGTTATGTATATAATCTGCTGAATTCATTTCTAACCATGTAAAGATGGCCTCATACTTTGCGACATTCTCATCCTCCTTTTGACTCAGACTCAAAAACTTTTTTTCCATATCTGATCAGTGGTCACAAAGAATGTATTTTTCTAAGAAAATCTGTTTAAATTCCCTCCATTCCTTCATAACAGTATTTAAAGAAAATATTAACTATCCTAAGCATATCACCTCAGAGTGTTGAAACCAATAGTGCAGAAATTCCCATTGTCATGTACCAGGGTACCCCAGGTCAAGCACGAAACTCCTTGTCGGAGTTTTCACTCCTAGGTACATCTGTGGCTGAGTATCCTTTACTTTCTCTTATCTATATAGGTATTTATTTCTTATAAAATTCACAAAATCTCAACTGTACCAATATTCTAGGAAGTTATTCTATACTAATCCTCAATGTATATCTTGTGGTAATGTTCTCAAATCATAGTTTTTTCTAAATTATTTTTCTTAGGTTGGTTCTAAATGTCCTCTGATACCAACTGTAAATCACTGACCCTAGTTACTCAGAGTTGGTGCACTGTTACAAAACTTTGGAATGATCACAAGATATCATGCCTCAAAATACAGATTAGTTTAGTAGTGTTGTAAGTACTATATACATACAGAAGTTTTCCATTACATCATGAAATGGAAAAACAAAAACATTTTGTTCCCATTGAACGCACTCATATCCCTTATCCTATTTCTGCAGGTTAATCATGATATACTTCTACACATACTGGGAAAAAGAAAACATAAGAAAGGTGTGAACTCAGATTCTCAGTAAGGAGAACAATATAGAATAAAATATCATAAATAAGAATAAACATTTAAGGAAATGTGTAAGATTAAAACAAAATCCTTTTAAATTTAAACTTCAATATAATATGGAAAAGATAATTCAAATAATTCCATTTACTTATTCACATGGATATTCTAGTAGTTGAAAAATTACATATAATATTATTAGATAATTTCATAATAATGGAATTCATAATGTCAGACATCATAACAACATAGTCAAGGCCTCATGCCAAGACTATAGATAAGATTTTGTCAAGGCCTTATGCCAAGACACTATTTTGTCTCATGATACATACTGATTCATTGAGGAGCTATGGTAGGCTCCACCTGTCACTTTTCCCAATGCATTCTTCATTTGAAAAGATTGAAACATAACATTAACATTATTATTAAAACTAGCATATGAAATGTTAATACTTTAACCATAAACCATGAATATTAGAAAAATAACACTTCCATAGTCAATATATCACAAAACCTTAAATACCATATGGAATATTGTATCATAATAAATCAACGTCAAACAAGTGTAAAATCTATCAAATGATGTCGTCATGGATGAAATAAAAAGGATTTAAGAGATGTTTTACAGTCATGTAAAAGTCACATAATTAAAAAAGAAAATATTTATTTTTAAAATATTTTTATAAGATTGTAAAGGAAGCATAAAAGGTGATATAATGGAATAGAATATCCACACACATCGTATAAGTTAAAAATAACATTCTTACCTTAATTTTTCGAAAAGGTCATAAAGTACCTTGTTTGGAAAACGACGGAAAGATTACTTTCAAAAAAAATTATTGAAATTAAAACAAGGGTATAATTGAATTTAACCCATATTCTATGAAATAGTAAAAAAATTTGAAACTCATTTTTACAAAACACGAATGTGGATTATTAAGAGGTCCTAGTCTCACGTATAAATAACCTCGGATAATGAAGAGATAGTATAATTAACCATAACCTTGTAATTTTCCTTGGTCATGGGTACGTTAAAATCATTTATAATAGTTAATAATTGTTATTAAATTTTAATATAACCATATACATAAATATGATATCATATATGATCTTCTAATATTTCTTTGTTAATAATATTTTAGTAGTATCATTGTTTCGGGCGTTAACTGATTCGTTTTCCTTTATATGTTTTTTTACGTAATCCATGTTTTTTATGGATAGGATGTATTTTCTTCTTATATAGAATGATATTATGTTCATAAAAATTATTTTTAATCATAAAATAAAAATTATTCTGGAATGGTTACGATGAGGAATGAATCTCATCACGTTCGTGGAGACGGTAATCTGTACGTACGCACGAGCAACAATACCATACTATTGATGGTGAAATCATATGAAATTAGATGTTATATCATATATACAGAATCATTAACATGTTATATTTATTATTTTCATCAATTATACTTATTATTATACCTATCCAAATAATTAAGTGTTGAATAACAAACTACACCATGACGTGGAGACAGTAAGTCGTACATACGCACGTATGGTGACTTTGTCATTCCTAGGATGGATAGAATAATGAATATGATTGTACCATATTTATAATAACATCACAGTATATAGAAGTTACTGTATTTATTATTTTGGTATTGAAACAACAAAGAAATATTAAGTGGAAGAAGAAAAGAACTTTGGAAGAGGTGATGAGATAATTACCTCTTCTTCGGGTGCTTCCTTTTGATTTGATCAAAGGGGCTCCATAGGTTGTCTTTCGGATCACATTAAGGAATCTAAGATGAAGTGAGGGTAGTTGGGATGATATTTTATTCGGGGTTGTCCTAGCCAAATGGCATTGGCGGTGTGATTTTGAGAGAAAGGGAATTTACCTTTTATAAGAGAGGCGAGGGTCACTTTAGGAAAAGCTTGAAATATTATTTTAATATAAAATCATATTCAGTTTATAATGGATCTAAATAAATTTATTTATAGAATAAGGTTGTGATGGGTAGAAATCCTCTCCACCAATAAGTTTTAGACATGTTTGGGTCACCATATTTACCTTACATTTTAGATTTAACTCTTAGTTAAATAGTTTAACTTTTACAATGTATTCTTGTATTTTTATATAACATGGGTAATAAACATACTATAAAATTCCAAAGAACCCCAAGTGGTTAATTAATGAATTATATATAATTATTTACTTCCTTTGGCCTAACCTCATAATTGTAAGAATATTATATTATTTAATAATATTGTATTTGTTTTAAGAACTCATTTATGTCAATTTTGACACTATTTAGTATTTGGTTTTTTTCAAAGTCAATAAAACATTATTACTTAAAAAAACACATTAAATCAATCCTAACATGTCATATTAACCTATAAAATTAGTGTAATGCATCAAAAGTATCAATTTACATTTTTTTATATTTATAATATCAATTATTTTAATATTTTATTAATATGGTAATTACTGCATCAACATTGTGTCATAAATAAATTTAATTATTTAATGTCTAAAAATTATAAATAAAACACAATTATGTAGGAAATATTATTATATTTCTACTGAATATTTATAGTCGAATTTACCTTATGTATAACCCTATATTAAAAATGTTTCAGTTATTAAAATTTGAATTTAACACTTTTAACTCCTCTTTAAATAAAATAATAATAAATATCCTAATCTAATGCAAGTGGATCAAAGAGGATCATATTTTATTCCTAAAGTTTATTTTGGTCCAAATACACTTTTACAATAGAAATTGTACATGTTTCATTGTAATTATAATATCATTTTTCCTTTAATTACCCAATTTACTTTTAATCGTGGTAAATAGAATTCCAAAGTTACTATTCACCAAAAATTATTTTCATCCTATTGAACACAATTTTACTTACTGATGACAACCATGTCCCTAGGATTTTTGAAATTCAATTCATAGAAGTGGTAAAATTATGTTTTATGCAAATTTTCAAATGTGCCTTGAAGGCAGGTAAAAGATGATAAAACGTTTAAAAAAATTATACATATATGTTTATTATAAAATGATGCCAGTGAATTACATTGAACTTATATAGGTATTATGTATCTATTTTGACCTAAAATAAATTTAAACAATATAAATTTAAATAATATAAATAATTATTTAAATAAAAATTAGGTTTTAAAAAATAACACATTGTTTTTCACTATTAATAAAAATTGAATGTTTTAAGAAAAATACCAAAAATTTGCCCTATGCAAATTTTGATATTCCTAATCCCAAAAATAAGTCCATTTTAAAAACAAAATATATAAAATTTTACAAATTGTGTATTAATCTTCATAACTTCTTTTAAAATGGCATGATTGATTTGTCGTGGTGTTCTAGAATTCGAAGTTGCGTATAAGGAAAGCTATTGTATTATTCAAATGTAAACGTACCGTGGAAGCTTGGGGTGTTACAAAACCAATTTTAAATATAGTATTTTATGATTTTATATATTAAATTACACAAAATAAACATTTTATTTGTAATAGATATATAAAAATTTACTTGGGATTAATTTTTTATATTTTTCTAATAACATTTATGTTTTGATGAATAGTATAAATCTGGTAAGTTTTTTAAAAAAAATATTTTCATCAAAATACTTATATGGATAAATTTTAGTATTCAATTATTTTAATGTATAAATATAATAAATTTTTATCATTTAATATAATTTTGGTCATTGTCATTAATTCTACATTGAATATAGATGTAAAAACATTTCAAACTTTTACATTGTTTAAACTTTTTTTTAAATCACTTTTTATTCCGACAATAGGATTCATTTAAAAAAAATACTTAAACTTATGTGCTTTTAATTCAAAAAATGGACTCCATATTAGGAAGAAATAGTTTCAAATTATGTAAATATATTTATTTAATTTTTGGGTATTATGAAGAGTAACTTCGGTAGTTTTTATTAACACGTCAAAAGGGTAAACAGGTAATTAAGGGTAAGAATACGATTATAAAACTACCCTCAAAATTCTAATAATATTATGGGATGAGATATGGTCGAATAATATAACATTTGGGATGAAAATTTGGCCTTTGGAATCCACATGGGTGTGCTTATGACACATATAACTTTTAATTTAAACTAAAAGAAAATATGTTATAAACATGTATCTTCTTTCTAAACCAATTTTAATATGGGTTTATATAAGTGATATATTGGAATATAAATATTAATTATAAATATAAAAAATATTTCCTACATCATGGTATTTTATTTATAATTTTTATATATTATATAATTAAATTAATGTATTACACAATGATGATGCAGTGATTTTTTATTAATGAAAGAATCAAATAAATGATATTATAAATATTAAAATAAATATTATATGACATAAATTATGTCATCTGTGATTTTTATAGATTAATATAACTTGTCATAATATTATTGTAATGCCCTGACCACAGTTACCTAGAGTCGGTGCATTATTACATATCATTGGAATGTTCACAAGAAAGATCATGTCTTGAAAGACCGATTAGTTTAGTAGCCTTGGAAACACTAGATACATTCATTACATCAAAAGAAACATATTGCCTTCATATACCCTCAGACAATCCCTGCAGGTCATTCATAAATTACTTCTTCATAATCCTAGGAAAAATATAAAAATTTGAAAGGGGTGATCTCAGATGCTCAGTAAGGATAACATTATAGCAGAAGCTTTCATAGATAAGCATAAACACTTATGGAAATTTATAACTAAAACAAAAGCCTTTTAAACTTGAACATCAGCATAAAATGGAAAAGATAAAATGAAATAATGTCATTTACTTATTCACATGGATATTATACTAGTTGAATGATCACATGAAATATCAATAACCACTTTCATAATGATGGAATGCATAATCCCAGACTATCATAACCACATAGCCAAGGCCTCGTGCCAAGACTACAAATAAGATTTTGCCAAGGACTTGTACCAAGACACTAGTTTGTCTCATTAGACATACCGATGCATCGAGGAGCTATAGCAGGCTCCACCCGTCACTTATTAATTCCAATGCATTCCTCATATGAACAGTTTTAAACATAATATAAACATTCATATTAAAACTATCATACGAAATGTCAATACATTAACCACAAACCATGAATGGTATAAAAATAGCACATCCACAGTAAAACATAACTCATTTGATACAATATGGAAGATTGTATTGTATCACATTAACCTCAATCAAGAATAATGAAGGATGTTTACATAGATGAAAATAATCATCAAAACTATTTGAGAGAAATATCCTCCTTTTTCTTGAAATCATTTAAAATTCAGACTATTTGTCAAGAAGCCGTTTAAAAATTGATTTTTGAATCAAAGTGTCCAATAACACTTTGAATATTTCAAAAGGAGTTTTAATTTTAAAACTTTAATGTTCATATAAATAAATCCTTAAAAACATTTTTTAAAACATGGACATTAATGAGCAAGATTTAGAAGAATATGTCTTTAAAACATTTAAAAATGGTATTTTATTTAGAGTTTCTAACCAAAAGAGAGACACTTGAATACAAATAATTGAGGTAATCAAAACCTTGTAATATCATGAGAATAAATGGATTCATGATATACTATGTCAAAGTACATTATATACACCACATAAAAGTTATTTGGTGTATACCAACAAAGAAGTCTCAATGGAATGTAAATTGAGATGAAATATCTCATAAAGGTCATATCCTTAGGTTAAGGATAAATCAATGACATAATTATGTGTGAAAAATATAAATAAACTAAATATTATTGGATATTTAGTGTAAAACAATCAAGGGACATTCACACATATTCTAGTAAAAACAACACCAATGAATTGGATGTTTATCTCAACAAATCGAGATTGAGTAACAATTACTCTTACCAAGTTCATACAGATGACATGAGAATTTATCAATGGAGTGATAATTTGTATAAAAAGTATATCCACAGAAAGGGGAGTGGAAATTATGTCATAATCAAATGAATAGTGATTCCACACATAATCTTGGAGTAAAATAATCAATGAAGTATGCGTAAAGCCAAATGAGTGGAAATTGAAATTTCAAATTCCCTTATTGATTTGGTAACATACAAAACATACACACATTAAAGAAGGATCATTCAATGATGATTTAAGTATACATGAATTAAAGTATATTACACAATGAATACAATCATGGGCAGTACACATACACCACATGCAATAATTAAGTGGTGAATAATGGAATTCTCAAGAAATTAAGAGTGAGTTAAGAAACCCCTTACCTTGTAATTTTCCTTGGATGGGGTAGGTTAACCTCCTGTATAATGTTGAAATAATTGTTATTAAATTATTCATGAATCATATATATTAATATGATATCATATATGATCTTTTAACATTGCTTTGTTAATAATATCTTAGAATTATCGTCGTTTCAGGCGTTAACTTACTCATTTTATTTTATATGTTTTGTTACGTAAGCCATGTTTTTCATGGATAGGTTGTATCTTATTCATATACAGAATTATATAAATTCCTTAAACATTGTTTTTAAATCATCAAATGATAATTATACTTGAATGGATATGATAGAGAATGAATCTCATCGTGTTCGTGGAGACGGTAGTACGTACGAACGCACGAGCGACAATATCATTCTTTTGATATTAAATTAATATATAATTGGATGGTATATCATATATACAGAATAATTATCATGTTATATTTTTTATTTTCAGGAGTTACACATCATTATTATACCCACCCAAATAATAATATATTGAATATCAATTACACCACGACGTGGAGACGGTAAGCCGTGCGTACGCACGTATGGTAACATGTTATTCAAAGGGTGGATAGAAAACTTAATATAGTTGTACCATATTTATAATAAAATCACAGTATATATAAGATACTGGAGTTATTATTTTATAATGGTAATAACAATGAAAGAAGAAGTGGAAGAAGAAAGGATTTTGAAAAGGGGTGGAAAACATTACCTCATCTTCGGGTTCTTCCTTTTGATTTGATCAAAATGGCTCATTAGGATGGCTTTCTGATCAAACTAAGGCCTCTAGGTTGTAGTGAGGGAAGTTTAGAGAGTATTTGGGCAGGTGTTGGCCGAACCAAAAGGCTTTAAAGGTGTGAAGAAATGAGAAGGAAGAGTTCCATTTTATAAGAGGGGTGAGGGGCACCTTTGGAAAAGCTAAAAAATATTAATTTATAATAAATTCATATTCGGTTTCTAATGGCTCAAAAGTTTATTTTTCAAAGGTTAAGGTGGGTATAGGTAGGACAACATCCACCCAATAGAAGTTAAACAGGTTTGGGTCACTATATTAACCTTATCTTTTAGTTTTAACTCTTAGTTTATTAGTTTGACATTTACCATGTCACTTTGTATTTTTATATTATATAGTTAATAAACATACTATATACATCCAAGAGACCCCCAAGTGGTACATTAATGACATACCTATAATGATATAAGTCTCTTGGCCGAACCTTATATTTTTACGAATTTAATATCAATTAATAATATAATATTTGTTTTAAAAACTCTTTTATGTCAATTTTGACACTATTCAATAGTTGATTTTTATGAAACTCATAACAGAATGATTACTTAGAAAAAAGTCAATTAAATAAATCCTAATATGTCATATTATCCTATAAAATTAGTTTAATTCATTAAAAGTCTCAAATTATATTTATTTCGGTATTTATAATATCAATTATTTATATTTTTCACTATTATGGTAATTACTGCATCACCATTGTGTCATAAATATATTAAATTATATAATGTCTAAAAATTATAAATAAAATATCCTTATGTAGGAAATCTTATTATATTTCTAATGAATATTTACAATCGAATTTATCTTATGTATAACCTTATATTAAAAATGTTTTAGTAAATAAACCTTGATTTTAACTCTTTTAACTCTTAATTGAATTAAATAATAATAAATGTCCTAATCTAATCCAAGTGGACCTAAATGATAATATTTTATTCCTAAGGTTATTTTTGGTCGAGATACACTCATCCAATAGAATTAGGACATGTGTTAGGGTAATATTAATATCATTTTTACCCTTAATTACCCTATTTACTTTTAACCGTGGTAAATAAAAGTAAAAAGTTACTATTCACCAAAAATTATTTTCATCTCATTGAACCAAATTTTACTACTTGATATTAACCGTGTCTCTCGGATTCTCAAAATTACATTCACAGAAGCGGTAAAATTAAGTTTTATGAAAAAATCAGTTTTTTTAACTACCACTTAGTAGTTTCACTATTCATAAAAAATTGATGTTTTTCAGAACAATGCCAAACTTTCACCCAAAAAAATAATTGATATTCCGAATTCAAAATGGTATATATTTTACAAAATTCTAAACATATAAGTTGTATTTATTAATTTTATAATTAATTCCCCCTGTCACAAAAAATAGCGTGTTTTTAAGAAACAATATATATCAAAAGATTGACAATTGTTTAGGTCCAATTTAAAAGTGAAATTAATTCTAATGAACACCATTGGATAAAATGGTAAAAATATATTCTAATTATAATTTAAAACCACTAAATAATATAATTTATCACTGTAAATAATTTTGATTTAAAAAGTTGTTTTTAAATAAAATTTAGTAATTTTCACTATTCATCAAAATATAAGTGTTATCCGAAAAGTTTCAAAATTTCACCTTAGGATAAATTCGATATTTTGAATCCCAAAATGACGTCCATTTTGAGAGATAGCATTTATAAAATTTCAAAAAGTAGGTATTACTATTCATAACGACTAGTTTGATTGGTTGTGGTGTGTCAGAATCTCGAAGTTGCGTACAATGCACGCCATTTCATTATTGGAAGGGAAACGTACCATGGAAGCTTGGGGTGTTACATTCTCCCCTCCTTAAATAAATTGCGGCCTCGCAATTTTTAAAATTGTTCTTGGGAATATAATGGAAATTCCCACATCGAAAAAGGAGTCAATAATACTATCACTTTAAAAGAAAGAAAATGTGGTATAAAGGTCAACTAAGATAACTCATACTCGGATTACATGTAGGAAAGAATGGATATGGATGATAAACTAACTGTCATGTTCTGATGGAGAGAGATAGAAATCATGATCAAGAGAAAGTTAAAAATAATAAATCCATAAACTTGTGTTGGGACAAATGGTCATTAGTCTCCTAGTAGGAGAGTAAACGGGAAACATTTTTTTGTTTTAAGTTACATTACATAAGGATGAGGAATTAATTTATGATATTGACTAAGAATATAAAGATATATACTTACATTTTAAGTAGATTTTCATTCTTTAATAAATTTCCACCACTAACTCAGTTTTTTTAAACGATGAGTATTCAAGAAGACTTGGTCACACTAGAAGAGGTAGAATAAACTTTTATAGAATCACATGTTCCATGTAGGATGAACTATATATTTACATTGTTATTAGAGATTAATCAAAACCAAAATGGTTAGTACAAGATCTAATGATCCCCCCAAAAGGATATTCCTTGAGAGAAATAAACACTAATCTTAATTTCCAAAATTTAACCAACAATACCCCAAAGTTAAATAAATATCATTCAATAATAAATTGTCCTTAAAATCCTTCAATATAATCAAAACTAATATTGAAAATCAAAACTTATTAATAATGTTGTCTTCCATGTTAAATTGTATCTTCAGATGACATTAATTAATCTTAAAGTCACATACTTAAAAGTAATTAACCTAATCATTTCCATAAATAACCCAAATCATTATAAATCCACAATAAAAACATAGATAAAAATCCACCATTAATCCTCAAATGGAATCCCATACTATTCTATTTTCCTTGGGCATATAGTGTTCACACCAAATCGAACAACTTCCAAAATAACATTTATCACTTAATCACCAAATCATTTTCCTATACTAAGGGTATTCATTTGATAAGACATAAGATCCCAAATCAAATTATTATTGATCAATAAAATCATTTAACTAAAAATAATAGTCACACTAACCAGGCACTTCACGTAGTCCAATGGTAGGCGATTAATCCCAATCGCACTTTGGTTGTGCGTTCGATTCCCACAGCTTTGTCCGAGGTGACGGGTTGTCATAGGGTCTACGTGTTGTCCTTTTTCAAAAACTATATTTTATAACATTACCAAAATGAGATAAATTACATAACATAATTTAACCACAAATGTTATCTCATACCTTTCATTTTCATCCCGAATTATAATAACTTATAATTGCCTCAAACCCAATGATCATATAAAACCAAATGGTTATTTATAACTATATACACAAGAGAAAAGATAATTCTTCCATAAATATCATTTTCACATGGAAAACGTTAGGGTTGCAAATACAAGATAAAATTATTCCAAAGTAAACCGTTCAACAAGGATCACTGATAATTTTTAAACATTAATCCAACCATTTATTTCTACATAGCTTCTTCTCTGACCAAGAAAATATCCTATAGAATAGGACATTCACTCGGTTAATAGCCAGGTCCCCTACATTTACGGCAAATGACTATAAATGGATTCTTGGGACCATTTTAATCTTCTTCCATAGTACTCTTCATTTTTCATCGACAATTCTTCTCTTTATGTCCTTCCTTCCCGCACGTAAAGCATTTCTTTGTCACATTGAGACACTTTCCTGGGTGTATCCTTCCACATTTCCTGCATGATGGAAATTGAGGATTTCTTTCTCCATGGTCTCCACTACTGGTGCTCTTATCATTCATAACCTTTCTCTTCTTTGTTCAGTCCGGTAATTGATTAATATATATATTATTGATCATATTTTTGAAAAATTGATTTGGCATAAAGACGATATCTTTTACGCCTATCAACATTCCATTTTGTTGCTCATTTCCACCACCGTTCCCACCTTGTACATCATTCTCAATGTCACTATGACTTCTTTGGAATCCATGCATTGACTAAAACCAGAAAGAATTGTGTGAGTAAAAGTAGTCATACAATCATTTAGAGATTAACATGTCACCATATTCTCAATTTGAAACACATTAGGATTAACCAAGGTCATTTACTCTCATCTTATATATATATAATACTTTAAATCGGGTTGTAAACAAAATGTAAATTATCCTAATAATATCCCCCGGGAGTGTCGTAACCAAGAGTGCAGCAAGGCCCGTTATCGTGCACCAGTTACGGTTCAAGTCTAGATCAAAGTGGTGTTTTTGGGTTTTACCCCTAGATACATTTATGCCAGAGCTGCCTCTACTTGCTCGTATCCAGACAGGGATGTATTTCTCGGAAAACTCAAAAAATCTCCACAATACCAAAATTCTAGGAAGTTCTTCTAGACTAATCCACAAAGTTCATCTTAGGACTACGTACTCTAATCATAGTTTATCTAAATCTAGCTTTCAAGGTTTGTACTAAACTTCATCTGATACCAACTGTAACGCCCCGACCCCAGTTACCCAGAGTCGGTGCATTATTACATAACATTGGAATGATCACAAGAAAGATCAAGTCTCTAAAAACTGATTAGTTTAGTAGCCTTGGAAACACTAGATACATTCATTACATCAAAAAACATCATGTCTTCATATACCATCATACTATCCCTACAGGTCATTCCTAAATTACTTCTTCAAAATCCTGGGAAAAATATAAAAAATTGAAAGGGGTGATCTCAGATGCTCAGTAAGGATAACATTATAGTAGAAGCTTTCATAGATAAGCATAAACACTTATGGCAATTTATAACTAAAACAAAAGCCTTTTAAACTTGAACATCAGCATAAAATGGCAAAGATAAAATGAAATAATTCCATTTACTTATTCACATGGATATTATACTAGTTGAATGATCACTTGAAATATCAATAACCACTTTCATAATGATGGAATGCATAATCCCAGACTATCATAACCACATAGCCAAGGCCTCGTTCCAAGACTACAAATAAGATTTTTCCAAGGCCTTGTTCCAAGACACTAGTTTGTCTCATGAGACCTACCACTGCATCGATGAGCTATAGTGGGCTACACCCGTCACTTATTAAGTCCAATGCATTCCTCATATGAATAGGTTTAAGCATAACATAAACATTCGTATTAAAACTAGCATACGAAATGTCAATACTTTAACCACAAATCATGAATGGTATAAAAATAGCACATCCACAGTAAAACATAACTCATTAAATACAATATGGAAGATTTTATTGTATCACATTAACCTCAATCAAGAATAATGAAGGATGTTGACATAGATGAAAATAATCATCAAAACTATTTGAGAGAAATATCCCCCTTTTTCTTGAAATCATTTAAAAGTCACACTATTTGTCAAGAAGCCGTTTAAAAATTGATTTTTGAATACAAGTGTCCCATACCACTTTGAAACTTTAAAAAGGGGTTTTAATTTTAAAACTTTAATGTCCATATAAATAAATCCTTAAAAACATTTTTTAAAACATGGAAATTAATGAGCATGATTTAGAAGAATAGGTCTTTAAAACATTTAAAAATGGTATTTTATTTAGAGTTTCTAACCAAAAGAGAGACACTTGAATACAAATAATTTAGGTAATCAAAACATTGTAATATCATGCGAATAAAGGGATTCATGATATACTATGTCAAAGTACATTATATACACCATATAAAAGTGATTTGGTGTATAACAACAAAGAAGTATCAATGGAATGTAAATTGAGGTGAAATCTCTCACAAAGGTCGTATCCTTAGGTTAAGAATAAATCAAAAACATTATTATGTGTGAAAAATATAAATAAACTAAATATTATTGGATATTTAGTGTAAAAAAATCAAGGGACATTCACACATATTCTATTAAAAACAACACCAATGAATTGGATGTTTATCTCAACAAATCGAGATTGAGTAAAAATTACTCTTATCATGTTCATACCGATGACATGAGAATTTATAAATGGAGTGATAATGTGTATAAAAATTATATCCACGGAAAGGGGAGTGGAAATAATGACATAATCAAATGAATAGTGATTCCACACATAATCTTGGAGTAAAATAATCAATGAAGTATGCGTAAAGCAGAATGAGTGGAAATTGAAATTTCAAATTCCCTTATTGATTTGGTAAAATACAAAACATACACCCATGAAAGAAGGATCATTTAATTATGATGTAAATATACATGAATTAAAGTATATTACATAATGAATACAATCATGGGGAGTACACATACACCACATGCAATAATTAAGTGGTGAACAATGGAATTCTCACGAAATTAAGAGTGAGTTAAGAAACCCCTTACCTAGTACTTTTCCTTGGATGGGGTAGGTTATAATCCTGTATAATGTTGAAATAATTGTTATTAAATTATTAATGAATCATATACATTAATATTATATCATATATGATCTTTTAACATTGCTTTGTTAATAATATCTTATAATTATCGCCGTTTCCGGTGTTAACTTACTCATTCTCTTTTATATGTTTTGTTACGTAAGCCATGTTTTTCATGGATAGGTTGTATCTTATTCATATCCATAATGATATAAAGTCCTTAAAAACTATTTTTAAATCATCAAATGATAATTATACTTGAATGGATACGATAGAAAATGAATCTCATCGCGTTCGTGGAGACGGTAGTCCGTACGTACGCACGAGCGACAATATCATTCTTTTAATATTAAAATAATATATAATTGGATGGTATATCATATATACAGAATCATTATCATGTTATATTTTTTATTTTCAGGAGTTACACATCATTATTATACCCACCCAAATACTAATATATTGAATAACAATTACATCACGACGTGGAGATGGTAAGCCGTACGTATGCACGTACGGTGACATGTTATTCAAAGGGTTGATAGAATACTGAATATTGTTGTACCATATTTATAATAACATCACATTATATATAAGATACTGGATTTATTATTTTATAATGGTAATAACAACGAATGAAGAAGTAGAAGAAGAAAGGAACTTGAAAAGGGGTGGTGAAAACATTACCTCTTCTTCGGGTTCTTCCTTTTGATTTGATCAAAAGGGCTCATTAGGTTGGCTTTATGATCAAACTTAGGCCTCTAGGTTGTATTCAGGGACGTTTATAGAGTATTTGGGCAGGTTTTGTCCTTACTAAAAGGCTTTGAAGGTGTGCAGAAATGATAAGGAGGAGTTCCCTTTTATAAGAGGGGTGACAGGGACCTTTGGAAAAGCTAAACATATTAATTTACAATAAATTCATATTCGTTTTCTAATGGCTCCAAAGTTAATTATTCAAAGTTTAAGGTGGGGATAGGTTGGAAAAATTAATCCAATATAATTTTGACAGGTTTGGGTCACTATATTAACCTTATCGTTTAATTTTAACTCTTAGTTAATTAGTTTGACATTTACCATGTCACTTTGTTTTTTATATTTTATAGTTAATAAACATACAATATACATCCAAGAGACCCCCAAGTGGTCCATTAATGATATACCTATCATGATATAAGTATCGTGGCCGAACATTAGATTTTTCTGTATTTAATATCAATTAATAATATAATAATTTTTTTTAAAACTCTTTTATGTCAATTTTGACACTATTCAATAGTTGATTTTTGTGGTACTCATAACAGAATTATTACTTAGAAAAAAGTAAATTAAATAAATCCTAATATTTTATATTATCCTTGAAAATTAGTTTAATTCATTAAAAGTCTTAAATTATATTTATTTGGGTATTTATAATATCAATTATTTTAAATTTTCAATATTATGGTAACTACTACATCATCATAGTGTCATAAATATATTAAATTATTTAATATCTAAAAATTATAAATAAAATATACTTATGTAGGAAATATTATTATCTTTATAATGAATATTTAAAATCTAATTTATCTTATGTATATCCTTATATTAAAAATGATTTAGTAAATGAACTTTGATTTTAACTCTTTTAACTCTTCTTTGAATTAAATAATAATAAATGTCCTAATCTAATCCAAGTAGACCTAAATGATAATATCATATTGCTAAGGTTGTTTCTAGTCGATATAGACTTGTCCAGTAGAATTAGGACATGTGTTAGGGAAATATTAATATCATTTTCCCCCTAATTACCCTATTTACTTTTTACTGTGGTAAATAAAAGTAAAAAGATACTGTTCACCAAAAATTATTTACATCTCATTGAACAACATTTTACTTCTTGATATTAACCGTGTCTCTCGGATTTTCAAAATTCCATTCACAGAAGTGGTAAAATTATGTTTTATGAAAAATTCAGTTTTTTTTAACTACCACTTAGTAGTTTCACTATTCATCAAAAATTGAAGTTTTTCAGAACAATGCCAAAATTTCACCCTAAGCTATAATTGATATTCTGAATTTAAAAATGATGTATATTTTACAAAAATTATAAACATATAAGTTGTATTAATTAATTTTATAACTATTTCCGCTGTCACAAAAAATAGCGTGTTTTTAAGAAACAATATATATCAAAAGATTTACAATTGTTTAGGTCCAATTTCAAAGTGAAATTAATTCTAATGAACACCATTGGATAAAATGGTAAAAATATATTCTAATTATAATTTAAAACCACTCAATAATATAATTTATCACTATAAATTATTTTTATTTAAAAGTTGTTTTTAATTAAAATTTAGTAATTTTCACTATTCATCAAAATATAAGTGTTATACGAAAAGTTCCAAAATTTCACCCTAGCATAAATATGATATTCCGAATCCAAAAATGAAGTCCATTTTTAGAGATAGAATTTATAAAATTTCAAAAAGTAGGTATTACTATTCATAACTTTTAGTTTGATTGGTTGTGGTGTGGCAGAATCTCAAAGTTGCGTACAATGCACGCTATTGCATTATTCGAAGGGAAACGTACTGTGGAAGCTTGGGGTGTTACAATTTTTAAATGGTTTGGTTTGTTGTTATATCTATTTTTACATTTTATTTTAATTCATGAAAATGAATAGTGTTAAAATTGACATAATTGATGTTTTATAAAACTGGTAAATTATTAAATTACATAAAAATACTAAAAAACTTTTAAAATAGATAAGTGACTGTGATAATTTCTAAAATATTATTAAGTGTCCTATTATGTGAAAATTAATTCATATATGTAAAATATATAGCCTCTTAATACTTAAAATGTTGTTACCACAATTAAATTTAAAAGAGAATAATTAATGTTAAATTTAAAAGATAAGGATTAAAATAAAATCAATACTTGTCTAAAAATTATTGTATGAAAGGATTTAGAACTAGAAAAATATTATAATCTACATAATTCAATTGAGAAGCATTTTAGTTAAAAAATTAATTTATATTAAATTAATATTTTAAGAATTTCACAGGGTTCCCCTCACCTCAATTATAAAAGGCAACTACCTCCCTCACCTATTCAATTAAATTTGATAATTCAATCTCTTCCATACACTACAATTTTCCTTTGTAAACTTCCCTAGTCACATTATACAAATTCTGGTCTCCTTAAAAGCCGAACTTTAGTTCTCTAAGGGGAGATTTAGAGGAACCACGTCGAAGAATATGTAATCTCCACTAACGATTCATTCAAACTTCTTTCTTATTTTACACCCTCTTCATGAATTTTTTAATTATAAATTAATAATAACATAATAAATTATATACTAATATGTTATTATAATTATAAAACAATAATATTCCACTTATCCATCCTATGAAAAACAAAATCCCCACGCGTGTGTATGTACAGCTTACCGTCACTATGTCGTGGTGTAATCTCTTTTTCACCACCACTTGACTTGGATGGGTATAATGACAAAAATAATGACTATATATGATTATTATAAAAATTTATTTATTATGGAACAATATATAAACCATCCACTTCGAGACCATCTCATAATTAATAGAATGATACCATCGCTCGTGCGTACGTACGACGTACAGTCTCCACGATGAGATCCAATCATTCAACATGATATTCATTAAAACAAGATTATATAAATGTAAAGAATTAATAAATACGGTATACAATATGTTCATGTTATTTTTTAATGATTTAAATATAACTTAATAAGGAAAACCAAAACATATTCAACAAAAAAATTTTAATAACATAAAGGAGTTAATACCAGAATAACGAGTAACAATTAAATGTTACTAACAAACTAGTGAAAACATGATCATATATTATAACATAAAGAAGAATATGATTTTTTAATAAGTCAATGAAATTATTTAAAATAATATATATGTGTTTTAGATACATACATAGTCTATCAGACCTAAGGTAATTGGAAAATTTTATAATCTTATTATTATCTAAAATAGTTTATTCATAAGTATTTACTGGGGTATATTTATCATCAATTTCTATGGTTCCTAAATATGAAATTAAAAATATTATTTCTGTCATTATATAATTTTTTAGTGTCAATTTTACCCATTTTTTAATTTTAATTAAATGGTATGGAAGGATTCTTTTGTCATTTCTTGTACGAAGTACTTTTTTACATTCACACAAAAGTATGAGAAAAATGTTTATTTTAACTTATACAGAATGAATGGATTTTTACACATTTAAGATACCCTATTTCCATGAATTTTCCCTTATATGTTTTCTTGATTATCTATAGATAAATTATTTTCCTTTAAAATATCATGGACTTTTAAGAAAAGGAAATATTTTTGAAGAGGAAATGATATTTCCCTCAATAATCAATTTCAAGTGTCTTTTCAAAATTATTTTACATCTATTATTAAATTCCTTAATTTGGACATGTTTCAAGTATAGTATCCCAATTATTACTACAGTTTGATTATGTTTATTCTCTATATGAAATTCATTTGTTGTTCCTTGATTATGTTATGATGGAATAATGTTTAAGTAACCCATTTTAATTCCTTGGGTTATGTTATGATGAATAATTTATGTTTTTGTGTCACATGTAAGAATTATTTAATTATTATATTTGTGGGACTTGCATTTCCATACACTTCATTGGGTAAATTTTGATAACTCATGAGGATTGTATGTTATGCGTGTACCTAATTTCATGTTTATAATTTTATTACTCGACCTTTTTTCCATGTCCTTATATTTATACAAGGGCCCGGTTTCATGTCCTTAATTAAATAAGTGAACATATAACTATTTATACATTTTCCCAAAGTTATATGTTTATGTGTTTGTAATAATTTCATATCTTATGTTATAGTTAGGATCTAATGTATTATGATCTTTTATTTTCCTTATGATTCATGTTTTACATTCATATGCAGGGCATAATCTTCTAATGTTTGGATAACAATCAAATAACCTTATGCTATTTTTTATGTTTATATATCTCCCTTGTTTACCCTTACTAAGCATCTGATCTCACCCCTTTTTATTTTTCTTTTCCTTAGGATTTGAAGAAGGGTATTAAGTAAGATGTATCAAAAAAGGTTTTTAGTTATGAAGGATAATGCATAAAATGATGAAGATGTTTTATAAACCATTTGATTATGTTTCACAATTTCCAAATTCACTAAAATAATATGGTCTTTGGGCGTCTATTTGTATAATGTATTAATTATTCCATAAAATTAATGTAATTTTCATTTACATCAATCTTGGGTCCTTGGAGTTGGTATCCTAATGAAGGCTTAGTCAACCTTTTGAAACCAAGTTGCAAAAACATTAGACATATACCTAGATATTCTTCTAAGGATATGTCTTGGGATATCCTAAGGATATGTCCAAATATATGTTACAATCATAAAATTATGGTAACAATCATTAATAACCTAGGATTAACTCTAAGATGTTAGTTTTTGAATGTACTCACCCTTGATTGTGCTATTTTCCTAGTATGGTAATTTCCTCTCACACTATTATTTTTGGATTTTAGACAATGTATGGAACCCAAAGGAACCGTGTTAATGGTAAATACAACTAAAAATGTAATGATTTTATTTTTGAGAAACCAAATGTTATGAGATATGCAATGAAAAAGATTATTACTATACTCGCACAAGCTATAAATCATATTGAACTAACAAATGAGAAGATGAGGGAACAAATTTCTATTGAATGCATAATGAGGAAACATCCACCTTATTTCAGTGGGTCTTCTGGTCCACTTGTTACTAAACAGTGGATCAGTATCACTGAAAAGATATTTTCTAACCTTTATTGTTCTAAACAAGAAAAATTTCTGTTGTGTGTTTATTGTCTATAAGGTGAAGTCGATCAATGGTGGACTCTTATTAAGAACATGAGGGATAAATAAGAAATTGAATCTATTAAATGGGAAGAGTTTAAAGGGATAATTTTTAGTAATTACTCCCCTCATATTCAATGAAAAAAGATAGAGAAGGAATTCTTTGAACATAAGAAACATGATAAAGAATCTATTTGTACCAATAAAGTTAATTTTACAAGACATGAATGGTATGATTCTGGGTTAATCATTATCCTTGAAAGAAAAATTTTCCAATTCATTGGTGTCCTAAAACCGAGTCTCTGAAAGGCTTTAAATATATGGGACTTTGGAAGCTATGAATAATTCATTCGTTATGCACTAAAATTGGAAATGGAAGTTGGTAAAAATCAAGGTTATGGAGATAATAAAATGAAGATGGATCTTAATGAAAACCCCAATGGTTTTCTACAAAGAGATAAGAAAAATTCCCAGACTCCTACTTTCCAAAATGTGGAAAAGAGCACTCAGGGGAATGCCTGAATGGAATAAGAAGAAGCTTCAAGTGTGTTCGACCAATCCATATAGACAAAGAATTCCATAGTGATGTAAAAAGGGCCATTCAATGTAGAGAAATCTCATAAAAATGTACCACCCACACTTCATTGCTACATGTGTAATGAAATGGGGAATTATGTTAACAAATTCCCTAATCAGAGGGTTATCGATGATGATCGAAATAAGAAACCTCTTAAGGATAAAGAAAAATGAAAATTAGATGTGTACATTATTGGTGATGTAGAGTACAACAATGAAGTGGTGTAAGGATTGAGTGTTTATGTGATGGGATTCTTTAATAATGTAGTATAATCACTTTTATGGTATTATGTAATAATAAAACATCTATGTATTGGTCATCTATAGTTTTTATATAAGAATTTATGAGCATATACTAAAATGATCTGGTAAACATAAATATTGATTGAGGTAAAAAGTTGATGTTTTTTTTAAAAGAAATGATTAAGTGAAGGATAAATATTAATATTACCATGATGATGTGATAATGAAATTTTGGATAATTATATTTTGGACATGAATAAGAAAATTGGAAAGAAATTATTTCTTTAAACTGATTAAGGATTGTTGAAAAGTGGTTTATGTTATCATGGATGACGTTTATAGCTTTTTTGATTTAAGCAAATGGATAAATAATTTTTTTTTCAATATGGATGTATGGTAATTAGATTAAATGATTATGGTATTCACATGTTTGGAATATCACAACAATGAAATTCCTTATGAGATATAAGAGATAAATGTTAATATTATTTAGTTCACCACTTTTTAATGTTTTAGTTTTTTCGTTTTTGGAAGGTTTTTTATGGTTATCCATTTGTGTATATTATAAGTTATACCTCGGTTCAATTTTGTTAGATTAATGTATAATCCTACTATAAGTGGTCTTATGAATATTTGATAAATTGATATAACCTTTTTTTTGATGGATGGAATCACATATCATTCTATTTGTGGATCTCATGATCTACTGACACTTTCTGAACGAAAAATTCAACTTTCATTTAATTGAAAAATATATGAAGTGGAAATTGTTTAAGTCACAACCAATGGTGATATCGTACTGAAATCAAGTAAGTATAAATTCTCATGAAAAATTATCAACATTAGGAAAAGGGGTCATGGTGTAAAAGGGTGTGTCACTATCATCATTTTTTAATAATATTAGTGACTTCTTTCATGCTTCTTTAGTTTATGGTTTTTTGATTTTTAACTTTCACTTGATCATTAACTTTCTTATGATCCGTGATTTTTATAAATCTATAAAATTATTTATGTTTCTCCTCCATACTTATTCCTCAAATATGTTCTCTTATATAAAGACCTAGTTATGATTTAATTTGGGTAACAATTATTTTCTGACTATTCTTCTTTTTGGACATTTTGTTTTACTATGTGGGTTTCTGTCCTTTTATAACCCCCAATGAATTTTGAGCATAAAATTCATTTTAAGGGGGATAAAATATAACACCCCAATATTTTATGAGATAGAATATTTTTAATTTCATTGATTTCTTGTGTTTTTTCTTACATCAAGATTATATTGCGCCATACACAACATCATCTTATCTTGTAGTATACGTAACACTATGCATGGCTTGTGTTACAAACAATTTTTAGTTATTTTGGTATGAACAATATTAACATTCTTCTACAAAACAATTTTAATGAAAATAAAATAATGAAATTACTCTTGATGGATTTTATTAATGTAATATATATTTAATATATTAAATATAATAATTAAAAATCCTTTTATTTGTTTTCTAGTCATGATATAGGAACAAATTCGGTTTTTCTAAGAAAAGAAGTATTTTTTTAAAAAAAATGCAGTTTTTACACCTGTTGATGGTGCACACATTTAAATTGTAGTTTTTCAAATTTTTATATAACATATTTAACAAAATAAACATTTTATTTGTAATAGGTATATAAAATGTTACATTGGATATTTTTATGATAAATTTTATGTTTTGATGAATAGTAATAATACACTAAATTTTAATTGAAAACAACTTTTTTCATCGACATAATTTATATTGTAAAATTATAGTATTGAATGGTTTTAATGTATAAATATAAAATATTTTATCTATTAATATAATTCAGGTCATTTATGTTAATTCTACATTGAATTCAATTGAATAAATATCTCAATATTTTGCAATGTTTTAATATTTTTTAAACTCATTTTTTATTCCAACAATGAGATTTATTTTCAATTAATTACTGCAACTGTTGTGTTATAAATTTTGAAAATTGAACTATTTATTTATAATCATTAGGTCCAAATTATGTCCATATATTTATTTTACTTATTGGTATTATGAATAGTAATTTTAGTAATTTTTATTAATACGGTAAAAGGGTAAAATGGGTAATTAAGGGTAAGAATACTCTTTTAAAACTACCATTACACATTTCTTAATATTATTGGATAAGATATATCCTACGTGAATATCTGCTTATGAGGATGGCGGACGAGAGCGAGCAGCGAGAGGCGACCATCAATGGCGGCTTCTAGGGTTTCGGTGCGGCGATGGCGATACCTCACTTCCTTGGCTTCAATCGCGTTGATTTGCGACGGTTTGGTGAACGTGATGCAGTTCGGGGCGGCGTGGTTGCAGCGAGCAACTCGGCGATTCTTCCACCTGGTGTGCGTGCGTCGCCTCACGGTGTACCCTCTCCCGGCGAGGTGGATCCTCAGATATCAAAGGATGGCCGACGGTTTGCGCTTGGGCCGGCCGGGATACCGGCTGGGGATGATCGGGAGCTTTTGTCGGCTGCTCGGGATCCGGTTAGGGTTGTTCGGGAGTTTGGAGCTGCTCGGGATCTGGTTGCTGCTCGGGATCCGATTGGGGCTGCTCGTGATCGGGATGGGGCTGATTGGGTTCAGTCTGGAGCTGCTCGGAATTACCCTCATCCGGCTGGGGTTACTGCGAAGGGTGATTGTGTTACAGGGGTGACCTGCAATCCCTCTGAACAGCGGACGACTTCCACTTTTATGAACTCTGGAAATTTGCAGGATGGATTGTCCACCGTGCGTGGGCAGCGATCCTTTGTGGATGTTATAAAGGATTCTGCAACGGTGAAAAAGAATGAGGATCCAAGGAGGATTCTTCGAAAGGGCTCACTAGCCCATGTTGAGGCCAACCCCAGTGTGATTGCTGAAAGATTGGCATTAGGTGAGAATTCTTTGATTGCTCGCATTGTTCTTCCTAAAGGTGCGCTGCCCTGGAAATGTGAAGATCTATTTCGTAAGATTTCGATGTTATGGGGTTTTGACAACTGGAAATGTGTCTCCATTGGGCGGGGATTCTTCCACTGCTTGTTTCCATCGGCTGACGTGATGCTTAAAGCTTGGAGTTTTGGATCCATGTTTTTAAGGCCAGGATGGATTCATCTGCATGAATGGTCACTTGACTTTAACGTCTCCACTGCTAAGAATGTTTTCGCCCAGGTATGGGTGCGTCTTCATGGGCTTAATTGGGTTCTTTGGCATCCAGAGATCTTGCATGATATTGGAACGGCGATTGGAACACCCATCCGTCTTGATAAGGAGACGACAAATGTCAGGTATGGGCACTTTGCTAGAATGCTGGTGGAAGTCGATCTTAGATCCACTCTCATTGACACGGTAACACTTTCTATTCCCTCTGATCAAATTCTTATTGATGTTGAATATGAAAACAAACCTCTTTTCTGCACTAAGTGCATGGCTGTGGGGCATTCTTTGGAGTTGTGCCGCAAAAACATTACATGTAAGGAGTGTGGGATGCGAGGGAACCCCTCCAATCTATGCCGACATAAGGTGAATATGAAGGATTCGCCCCCGCCTGAGCTTGACACCAGGGACAGTCACCCTCCTCCGGAGTCAGACTCTCGTGATCTGCCAATTCATAGGAATGACAAAGAGTTGATAATTGATGCTTCTCTGCCTCGATCTGTTGCTCCTCCTAAAGCTCATGAGCCTGCTAATGTTGAGATTCCGAGCCCCACTCCCGCCTTAACGGTGAACGTTCTTACACAACAGAATGTCCAGACAGAACCTTCTTCCTCTGCTAAACGGGGGAACATCTCTGATGCACCAAAGGAAAGGGCGGAGGATTCCACTCATGGATTTGGGGAACCAATCCTCTGCAAGTGGGGTGACACTCAGGATGAGGCCAAGGAAAGAGATAGGGACATGAGTATAGTTTCATACAGTGAAATTTTTCGAGGAGAAAAGAAACGGATCTCTAACAGTGAGGGTGTCAGGACTGACCCAGTTAGAAGGAAACCAAGGAAAGACTACTCTGCAGTTCCGAGGACAGTGACCACTAGGTCATCTGCTAAGAAGGATATCGAGAAGTTATCTATGGAGCAAATGGAAAAAAGGAAGGTTTATAAGAAGCTGCTCAAAAAATATGAGACTCAATCAGAATGGGAATCGGCTGATCCTGACGACATGACTAGGTATGGGTGTGATGATTATGACTATTATGACTTGTAAACTCTCTTTTTTCCTATCTGCTTTCTCTGCCATTTTCTTTTTATTAATAAATTTGTTGGTCCAAGCATGCTTGGATCTGACCTTTTCGGTAAAAAAAAATATATCCTACGAAGACAACCCTTGGGATGAAAATTTAGCCTTTGGAAGCCACATTTTTTTCATTATGACACTTATAACATTTAATTTAAAGTAAAGGGAAATATGATATAAACATATATCTTCATACAAACAAAATTAATATGGCGTTATACAAGTGATCTATATAATTATAAGTAGTAATTATAAATATAAAATGATTTAATACATCATGTAATTTTATTTATAATTTTTAGAAATAAAATAATTAAATTAATGTATGACACAATTATGATGTAGTGATAGCTTTATTAATGAAGGAATCAAATAGAGGTTGTTAGAAATATTAAAATAAATATTATTTGAGGCTTAAATCAATTATAAAATTGTACCATCCCCCTCACCTATTCACATCAATTTGATCCTTAAATCTCATCCATTTGATTCCATTTTCACTTTTAAACATCTCTAGTTACATCCTAGATATTATGGTCTTATACAAAGGCCAGATCAAGTGCTCTAAGAGAATATTTAGAGGAAGCACGTAGAAGAAGAGGTCATCTCCTCTACCGATTCTTTCAAAATTATATCTTCTTATACAACTAATTCATGATTTGTTTCATAATAAATTAATAAATCCAATACCAATTATATAAATAGAGGTTATTATAATTATTAAATACCATATTTCAACTTCTATCTATCTCGTGAAAGTATCATGTGTGCGTGCATACAGTTTACTATCTCCACACCGTGGTGTAATCTATTTTTCACTACCACTTGACATTGATGGGTATAATGATGGAAAGAATAACTATATATAATTATTATAAAAAATAATATATTACGTAACTATATATATACCATCAACTTCAATACCATCTCATAATTAAAGGAATGACATCATTGCTCGTGTATACGTATGACCTACCATCTCCACGATGTGATGCGATTCATTTTAAATGATTTACATTAAAAAATATTATATGATTATAAAGAATGAATAAATATGGAATATATTATCTTCATATTTTTTTAATGATATAACTATGACCTAATAAGGATATCCATAACTTATTCAAAAAAACATTTATAAGAACATGAAGCAGTTGATAACCAAATAACTAGTAACAATGAAATGATTCTTACAAATGGATTATAATATGATCATATATGATATCATAAAAATTACTATGATTTTGAAATTAGTAAAAGAAATTATGTAAATCATTATAAAGTATGTTCTTATATATACAAAGGATATCATACTTAAGGTAGGGTATAATTTTACAATCTTGTTATTATCTGAGATTATGTATTCATAAGTATTTACAGGGTTATATTTTTCACCCACGAAAATGTTTCCTAAATTTGTAATTAAAAATACTCTTCATATCATTATACAATTGTTTAATGTCAATTTTACCAATTGGGGAATATTTATTAAACGGTTTAAAATGAGCCTTTTTTCATTTTTGGTATGAGTTACCTTTTGACTTTCTAAAAAAAGTATGAGAAGAATGTTTTCTTTTAATTTATACAGAATAGATGGATTTTTACACTTTCATGATGCCTTATTTACATGAGGCTTCACTTATAATTTTTCATGGTTATATTTAAATAAATTCTTTTCTTTTAATATAGTATGGAATTTTTAAAAAAGGAATCGTTTTTGAAGAATAAAGGATATTACCATCAAGAATAAATTTGATGTGTTTTATCAAAATTATTTTACATATTTGATTACATTCCTTAATATGGATATGTTTCAAATATACTATCCATGTTATTCCTATGGTCTGTTTATGTTTATTCTACTTATGAAATCCATTTTTTCTTCCTAGATTATTTTATTATTGAATGATGTTTAGGAAACCCATTTTAATTCCTCGGGTTATTCTATAATGAAAAATTTATGTTTCTATGGACCATGTAAGAATAATTTAATTATGAGATGGGTGGGACCTATATCTAACTCCAGTTAATTGGTTAAATATAGATAACTCATGAGGTGTGTATGTTATGTATGAACCTGATTTCATGTTCACAATTTTACGAGTGGACCTGATTTCCATGTCCATGTGTTTATGAAAGGGCCTCATTTAATATCCATTATTTAATGAGTGAACCTGTTACTATTTATACTTGTTTATAAAGTTTTATGTTTATGTGTGGGCCATAATTTCATGTCTTATGGTGGTGTTATAATCTTACATATTATCATATATTTTTTCATTCATGTTTTCCATTAATATTTAGGGCATGATCTTCTAATTTTATAATCATGTTCTCATAACCTTTATGCGCAGGTATATGTTTACATATCACCCTTGTTTTCATTTACTAATCATCTGAGATCATCCCTTTTTATGTTCCTTTTCAATAAGATTTTAAGAAGGGTGTTAAGTAACATGGGTCAAAATGGGTTCTATTTAAGAAGGATAAAGCATGAGATTATGTAGATGTTTTATGAACCAGTTGATTATGTTCCCCAGTTTCTAGATACTAAAATAATACGTTCTTGGGGAGTATGTTTACTTAATGTATTATGTATTCTGAAAAATTAACATATTGTCCATATACATCATGTTTTGGTTGTTAGGAAAAGTAAGAAACTAAAACATGTGACATTTAATAAATGATCTGAGAATGAAATGAATCTATAGATATGTAGATGAAAAATCTCATCGATAAATGAATCAAAATAAAGGTAATGATTAATTACTAGATGTCATGTATATAGAACATGAACCATCTTACCATCAAGATCAATCCCCAGTATATTGTATGTATATGGGTATAAATCCATTTATTCTTCTTAGAAACAAACTCTAAGGGTTTGTCACGGCCAAATTTCATTTTATGAGACTGTTGATCCATCTAAGGGCTATATAATGTGCAGGCCCCACCCTTCACTATTTGTCTAAATTATTATTCATATCAAGTAATTGATTTAATTAACAAACAATATTCCTTATCAAATATTCATGTTGAGTAAAGGATACATTATTATCAATATTTTCCCATATAATTAAATAAATTTCTACGTGAGCACTATATGAAAATTGGTATGATTTTTAGGAATTAATCATATCCATGATAAATGATATGGATACCTATGTGAAATTCAATGTCAATTGATCATAAGAAATTGAATAACTCAAGGGGAAAAACAATGGAATGAAGGAAGTAAATGCGAATATTATCCTTGAAAAATCAATTATAAAGCTTTATAAGGTAGAAAATGGATTTTATGAATACAAAATATCCCACGTTGAGTGAAAAGAATGTAGTTTTTTCATTGATCAATAAAAATAATATGAAATTTATTTTAAAATTGTTCCCGAGGAAACTAAGCATTAAACATTTTAAATTGTTCCATACCACTTTGAATCATTTTGTATCATAATACCCATAAAGGAATAACATTAAATTATAGTTTTAATACCTTTAAGATAAAATAATTCATGATATAATATATAAAAATGGGTGGTGGATGCACCATAAAAAATAATTAAGTGTTGAATATGACATTTATCTCATGTTTTTAAAAGGTGAGAGGAAAATCCAATACCTTGAGTATGACTTGTCTCGCGTGTCTTTATATTACTAAATAATAAAATTATATTAATTATATACCATTTTTAGAACATTTTCATGTTTATAATTAATTTTAATTTACTTACACGATGTTTTAAACAACTACTTAAATATTAAAGTTAACTTTGGTTGTTCTAGAAGAATTTGGTTTATGCGTCCAAAACATCATTGGTTGGTCAACTATAGTCAGATTGGTCATTACATAACATCATTAGAAAAATAATAATGAGATATTTATCATATTTATACTTATTTTATACTTTAAAAACCAGTAATTAAATATGGTCGTACGTAAGCATTAGTAATGTTCACATTTTTGAATGATTGTTATAGAAAGATGGTAAGTTACATTAATTGTAACATAACAACAATTATAACTTCAATAAAATATTATTTAATAATATATACTTATATATATATATATATGTAATTATGGAGATTTAAAGAGAATCACATCTTATCGTGGAAGCGGTAGTTGACACATCCACGAACAACATTATCACTTTTTAAGTTCATAAATGGGTAATAAAGAAAATGATATATATTATATTTTCAAAAAGGTAATTATGTCACAAATATCATATAAATTTTTTTCTAACATAATTTATTAACTAAACTAGTCAATTATCGTATCCATGTATCGGATGAAAGAATCAAATTACTTTTAGGAGATGGTAGTCCACACTTACACAAAAGATGTTATCTTATTTACAACAAAAAAAAGAAATCATACAGGAATGTCCTATATAAAAATTATATAAGCATAAAGAAATTATAAATATCATATATATATATATATAATATAAATATAATGTCTGTCATAATTCCCCCCATGATAGGTGGTATAGTAACACCAAAAAATAATCATTTCTTGGGGAGGTAGTTCAACATACACCTAAAAGGTAAGTTTGTAACCTGTTTGATGGAAGTGTTTGTATGTGTAGTAAAAGAGATTAACATAAAAAATCTCAGTATATCTAGTATACTGGTGTTTTTATATAATCATGGAATAATAATATTTCATGGGGTGGATAATGTAAATAAAATTAATGATCTTGATGAAATATGTCGCCACTACTTTGGGTAGCTCTTTTTTATTTTCACAAAAGAGATTCCTTGGATAGATTTATTCACAAGTTGAGGCTTATAGGATGAGGGAAGGTATTTTTATGAGCTATTTGGGAAGATATTTATTGATCCAAAGTGTCTTGAGTGGTGTGAGGAAACAGAAGGTGTGAGATCCTTTTTATTGTGGAGGAGTGGCACCCCGGAAAATTTTGTAAAAGGAAATTCTACCTACGTTTTTTCCATTTCTGGTGGATCCAATAATATTTTAAATTTCATACAATGTTGTATAGGGTATAAATATGTCTAGAAAATTTATTTTGGAGAATTGTATTGGTCATTTAATATCTTTTGTTTATGGTTTAGTCCCTTATTAATCTAATTTATCTCTTAATTGTTGTAATTAATTTTAATCGCATTCACTTATATTTTTGGTAAAAAACTGTAACACCCCAAAATTCTAAAGTATGAACCTTGTATTTGATAGCGTGTATTAGACACAATACCAATCACATAACGGAATATAATATAATAATAAATGATAGTATATTTAATATTCAAAACAGATTCTACATATGCCTATAACACCAAGTAAGATTTCATTACACGCAAGAGTGACCTTCCACGATAGCTTGCATTACACGCATGACTGAGTTTCACCGAAGAATAATGTATTATTAAAATATTGTTATTTAATATATTATAATATAACATATCCATTATGTTATCACTTAGGAATATTATTAACTAGCTTATGAATATTTATGTTTTATATAAATATAAAATTAATTCATGGGTTATCGATTAATGAAAAATAAAAATATGAACGAATTGGATTTAAAAAGAAATATTGTTATTTTCATGATTCCATAGGAGTTCAATTTTTATCAGGATAAATAGATAAAATTATTTAATTATTTTAATGAAATATATATATATTATGTATTAAATAATATTTATTTTATATTCATATAACTTAATTTATAATCATAAGATAAGAACAAACCCAATTTAACACATAAAAACCTATATTTATATTATGGCATTTTTATCGCTTTTTAATGGTGCGCTTATTTTATATAATAATTTTGAAATATTTATTAATTAAATTAAATTAAAATAAAATTATTTTTTGAATTAATAATTTCAAAATTAACCTAGAGTGGATTTTTGTTATTTTATGAGAAACATCATTTTTTTGAATAGTGAAAAAATATTCCGTTTTAGTTAAATACTGTATTTTAGTTTAAATAAATATTTATGATAACATATATTTTAAATTGTTATAAAGAGATATTAAATAAATTATACATATATTAATGAAATTTAGTCTATTACAATCAATATCAATTTGAAATTAAATATAAAAACTTAATAATGCTTTGATCATTTTTCTACTAAAACCAGCTAATTCTCTCGTGTGCAAGATTAACATTAACCTCAATTTTCTGGCTACATTAAAAATAATTTATAAAAAATAAAATACACAATTTTAGTAAATATTATATTTGGATTATAATAATAAAATGTTAATTTTTCACAAATAATATTATGAATGTGATTAAAATTAAATGTAGTGATTAAGATGTAATTAGGCTAAAACGGGACTAATCCCAAAATTTAAGGGACCAAATGACCTATAAACTTGTACAAAAACTATTTTATGGAAATAATTATTCCACTAATCATCAATTAATTTGTTTTTTTGGTTTGTTATGACTTTTTTTAGGTAATAACATGCGTGCACATAACTTGTTTCCAAAAATTCAAAGTGAGCCATTTTCCTTCCAAAAAAAGTCCACCACATCTCCCACTTCTTCAAACCTCTCAATACTATAAGGTTTTGCCATTTTCTGCCCATATAGTCTCCCAACATCACTCCCCTTTACCAAGAATAATCCCTTTGGGAAGAAATATTTCCAAAGAATCCTTTTGATATAAACCAAAAAAGTTACCTGATTAAGAAGTAACATCTTCTCTCTAGTTTCTTAGTTTCATTTCCATTATCCAATAACTCAAATATTATTATTATATGATTAAATAAAAACACCACTATACTCAATATTATATTATATTTTTATGTCAATATTTATTCCTAAACATACACACACATTAATATAATGGTTAACAAATATTATGTTTCTTTTTACAGAAAACTACCACATCACGAAACGATGATTATTTAATTTTCCATTACCACCTATCATGGTGAACATTATGATGGAAAATATATTTATATATTTTAAATAATTTATTTATTCTTATTTAATTTTCATTTATAACATACATTTATTCTTTCCATATTGTGTAAATATGATAATTTCGTTTGAGGAAGTGTAGATTGCATCCCCCTCAAAGTGATGTAACTCGTTCATTCCATATATGGAATTTATAAAGGATGGTATTAGTAAAAATATGTAACATATGTAACATAGATATTATATCATAATTATAATATACAAATGCATCATTTTATTTTCATTCTTTTAATAAGAGAAAGAAATTAAATTAGTGTTCATGAATAGGTACGGCCTACCGTCTCCATGAATGGTGAACATCATTTATTATCTCCAAAATGTTTAAAAAATTATAAATACATAATTAATGGATATAAATTATAATTAAATAATATTTTACGTTATTTAGATGATTAAACCATGACATAATTAATAATATCAACAAATAAAAAGTCAAAACTTACTTGACAAAACAAGACAATTAACACGAGAAATAATCAAAATAACGAACGATTGTTAACAAAAGAGTAATTATATTTTATAAGAGATTAAAATATGATATTATAAACATGATAATGGTTATGATATTACATAATAACATATTTTAAACTAATATACATGAGACTAAAGACAAAAAAAATTATGGACAAGGTAAGGTAATTTCATCACAAATTACATTCCATTCAGACTTTTTTGTTATTAAGTGTCAATTCCCTTTCGTTTTCTATATATAAAAAAAATTCATGTTATATCATGAATCCCCTAATTTTTATGATATTATAAGTTAATTTAATTTTATAACTTTTGGGATATAAGGATTCAAATGTTTCAAATTGTTATGGGACACTTGGGAATGTTTAATGATTATTCACCTAAATAATGTTCTTTATTATTATTATAAATGAGATGTCATGTCCTTTTATGATTTTAAACATTATTTTGAAACAAAAAATTTATTTTAATCATTATTAATTTGACATTCACATGAATATCCATATTCTCATACAATGGATGTTATTATTTCTTAAACTGTATACCATTTTTCATGTAGTGTTTATATTGATAGTTATTTGATTAATTGGAGAATTATTTATAAAATACATATTTCTAAATCAATGCAGTTATTTGATAAGGAATATTAGTTATTTTTATTATTCAATGTGAGGAATTTTTTGGAAAGGAAATAACTGGTGGAGCCCAGACATTATATAGCTCCTTGATCCATCGACAGGTTCCCATGGGACAAATTAGTTGGTCAAATTAAATGGGTTTTAATCCGTAGATTTAAAACATCATATGAAATGTCTTTATGGAAATAGGTTTTCATGTGACTCCGATATTACATCAAATAATTAATAATTTTTCTCATTTATTTTCAGTTATAATTCATCCATGATATTTTTCATTGACATATATATTGATACATTTCATTTTAGTTCATTGATTTAATGGAATGAGTTTTTGGTTCTTACCATGCCATATTTATTTATCCTTATCTAGTTTTTTTTAATAGATTGGGTTATTAGTTATTTACCTTGTCATTTTATTTTTTTCTCATTGATTCATTATTTATTCCTCTTTACTAACCCTTAATGAGAATTTGATCTCACCCTTATTATGTTTCATTTCTCCAGGTAATGAATATGAAATATTTGAATAATATTTCAAGGATATAGTATATTTCATTTTATTATGTATCATGATTGTATTTTCTATTTCCCAATGAATTTTGGACATCGTCTATATAATATGGATTTCTAAGACTTCTAAAATGAAATGAAGTTTGGGATTTTATTCCTATAATAATTAAAATGTAATAAAGTAATGCACCAGATCTGGGCTTCTAGGGTCAGGGTATTACAGTTAGTATCAAATGAAGCTTAGAAACAACCTTGGTAACTAGATTTAGAAAACCTAGATTATGGAGGAAAACCCTAAGATTGAAATTGGGAATAATTACAGAAGAACTACCTATACTTTTGGTAATGTGGATATTATCTTGGTATTCCTATGAATACGTCCCTGTCTAGATACTACAAGTGGATATGGTTCTGGAATAGATGTACATAAGAGTAACAATAATAACAAGGCATTCTGAGATAGACTCAAGGTAACCCGGTACATTAAAATGGGCCTTACAAGACACATCGTCTGACACTTCATGGGGTATATTCTTAGGATAGGTCACATGTTCTTTCTCTATCATTATGAAGGATTTAGAAGAAAAGATATCCTTAAGGAATCCATGATAATGATTATGGGATTAGCTTTTCATACATATATGTTATGTGATATACCATATATATAGTCATAAAAATTTCATAACATTATATGCTAATCTAGTATACACCCTTCTTTATAAAATGGTTCCAATTAGAAGCAATGAGAACTCTACTAATGCACATGATCCATAGAGTTAGAAGGATCATATCTTTCATGATTCCAAGAAAACATTTATAAGGGAGATTGTCTCTAAAGAGTTATCACCTAATGAGAAATAATATCATGTTTCAACAATATATGTAAATAATTATCTGAGTCCTATAGATTTGAATGGAAGAAAGATATGAAGAAGATGTCAGATAAAAATCTAGATAAAGGGGAGAATGTAAAGAATTATTTTCATGCATGTTATAACTATGGAAAGAATCACCCAGGAAAACTGATGAAGGGAATGAGAGATTTTTATAAGTGTAGAGAAAAAACACACCAAGTTAATAATTGAAAGGGTAAGAAAAAGGTTTCCAATGTACAATGATTCAACTGTAAGGATATGGGACACTATGCAGAGCAATTATCCAAGCATCAAAGGAATATACCCCAAATGGTGTTATTGGATAATGATAATGTTATGATACTGTCGAAGATGAAGATGAATGATTGATATTCCAAATCAAGAATTATTTCATTTGAATATTTTATTAGAAATTTACTAGTTATAATAATTATGAAACTTATAAGGATTGTACTGCAATAAGTTTTATAATGATTTGAGATTATATGTTAAAAGGTACCAATAAATGTTATTAAGTATAAAATTAAACATTTCAAAAAAATTATTATTGAGGGAAAGAAACCCCTTAATATGTTCCTGATGTTAAGATATTTATGAATAGATTATTTAATTGGAAAAGTTATAACTACCTTTCAGATGATTAATGTCCTTTAGACAAGTAGTCCATGCTATCCTTGATGGAGTTTACAAAACTTTTGGATTTAATGAATATATCCAATGTCATGTGTTTTATATAAGGGATAAGGAAGAATGCATGTATCTAATATGTTTTTATGGTGATTTAAATTATTTTCATATTTCAAGAAGATACATGGTGAAGTTATTCACATGTTTGGAATGTGAAAATTTAAAGCTGCTTCATGTTGATTAAAGGCTAATTATATGTTCATTTTGGAAATTTACTGGCTCCCCTTAAAAAAAATATTAGATCATAATCTGTGGTAAAAGTTAACCATTTATGAAATGGTAAATCATTGTATAGTATTTTAGAGGATAGTGTATTACTTAACCATAAGATGCTTCATGTTTGAAGAGATGATGTAGAAATAGTTCAATGAGTAACATGAGGACAAGATTACATTTATAGAAATATATATTTACTTATATTCTTATTGAGTGAGATAATTTCATAACTATGGAAAAGAGGGATTTGAAACAAAAATTGTGTCCATTTATCATCAATTTTTATGATATCAATGGCCTTTATTCACACTTTTGGATAAAAGATTTGGGGTCTACAACTTTTAGTTGAACGTGTTCTCTAAAACTCTCCATCAGAAGATTATTGTTACATTTTTCTTCCATATCCATGTTTCCATATCCGACCTATGTCCTCCTACAAGGGAACATGGATACATGATCATTGTTCTTTCCTTTCTCTCTAATTTAGAATATTTATTGTAAAACCTATTTAAGAAGGGGGTTTTCAAAAATAGTTTATTTTCAATCCCTAGATTTCTAAGATAATTTTTAAATATCAAGGATACTTTTTAATTAACATGGGAAGAATTTAGCACCCCAAAATTATAAAGTAAGAACCTTGTATTTGATAGCGTGTATAACCCATGACACCAAGTACTTAAAGGAATATAATTTCTTGATATGTTTTAATTTATTTAATATGTGAAATATATATTAGATATCTATGGAACACAGAGTTATCTTGTGTTACATACAAGAGATACCTTCCTCGATAGCTTGCGTTACACAAAAGACTGAGTTTTTCCAAATAACAATGTATTATTGAAATATTATTATTTAATATAATATGATATAAAGATGTTATGTTAATGGTTATGAATATTATTAACTCAATTATAAAGATTTATGTTTTATATAAACATAAAATGAATTCATGGGTTATCAGTTGATGATAGAAATAAGAACCCATTGGATATAAAAAAGAAATATTATTATTATTATGCTTCTAAAGGTGTTTTGTCTTAATAAACCTAATTAAATACAATTAGTTCAAAATTTTAATGAAATATAATTATTATCTATTTAATTATATATTTATTATTTGGATATAATTTGTTTTATAATAATTTGATAAGAACAAACCCAATTTTACACATAAACATATATATTCTTAATAAGGTATTTTTACCACCTTTTCTTGGTGCACCTATCTTAAATTTGAATTTTGAAACATTTATAAATTTAATTTGATAAAAAAATTATTTTTTAATTCATAATTTCAAAAATAACTCAGGGTGATTTGTTGGAATTTTTATGATAATCTTCACATTTTTAATGAATAGTGAAAAAAAATATTGTGTTTTAGTAAAAAAAATGTCCTTTCATTTAAATAATTATTAATGAAAAATTCTATTTTAAATTCTTATCAAGTAATATTAGATGAATTAAAAATATATTAATACTATTTATTTTATTATAATTAATTTCAGTTTGAAATTAAATATAAAACATAACAATGTTTTGAACATTTCTCTACTAAAACCATCTAATTCTTCCGTCTCTGAGATTAGCATTAATATTAATATTATTTCTTATATGAATTGAAATTAAAAAAATGTAAAAAAACCATTTAAATAAGTATTATATTTATATTCTAATAATATAAACTTAATTTTTGAACAAAATGATTAGTGAATGTGATTAAAATTAATTATAGTGATTAAGGTGTAATTAAGCTAAAAAGGTGATAAACTCTAAATTTATTGTCCGAAATGATGTATCCACATTTCCAACACCCAATTTCAGGAAATTATTATTCTATTAACTGTATATTAATTTGTTTATTTTTGGATTTTTTATTTTTTTATTGGGTAATAACTTGTGTACACATTGCTTGTTTCCAAAAATCCAAGTGATTCATTTTCCTTCCCTAAAAAATACCACCACATCTCCCACATATTCACACATATCAAACCTCATAGGCTCAAACAATAACTACGCAAATAGTCTCCCAAAATCCCTCCCCTATACCTATAATAATAACATTATGAATAACTCTTTCCGAGTAATCCTTTTGGTATAAAGAAAAAAAAGTTGCGTGAGTAAGAGGTTACATCTTCTCTCTAGTTTCATAGTTTCCTTTCCATTTTCAAACCAATAAAATATTATTATTCAGGGATTCCATAAAAAATTATATTAAATATACTATGATATTTTTATGTTAATATTTATCCCTACACTTACACACACTCCCATCAAATAGGTAACGAATATACTATTTTTTTGTACGGAAAACTACTACCTCACGAAAGTATGATTGATCAATTTTCTTTTACCACCTCTCATAGTGTCCATTATAATAGAAAATATATTTATATATGATTTATAATATAATTAAATATCATTTTTATTCTTTAATTTTCATTAAATGATACCTTTATTCCCTCCATATTTTATAAATATGATAATTTCCTTTGAGGAAGTGTGGACTACTGCCCCCTTAAAGTGATGTGACTCGTTCATTCCATATATGGAATGTACAAAGGGTGGAAAAATTAAAAATATTTAACATATATAAAATAAATATTATAATGGAATTATAATATATATATATATATATCATTTACTTTTCATTCTTTTAATATTACAAAGAAATGAAAGTAGTGTTCATGTGTACATACGACCCACCGTCTCCATGAATGGTGCACTGCATTTCTAATCTCAAAACTATATAAACAAATATACAAATGTATTTACTGGATATATGTGATAATTAAATAATGTAATAAATTAAATATATGATTAGACCATGATATAATTAATATGAACCAGTAATAACAAGTCAAAACATACTTGACCAAACTAGGAAATTAACACCCAAAATAATCAAAATAAAGAAATATTATTAACAAATGAATAATATGATATTATAAGATATTAAAATATGATATTATAAAAACTATTATGGTTATTATATTAGATAAGAATATATTTTAAACCACTATAATTGAGGATAAATACCACACACAAAAAAGGATTTACAAGGTAATGGATTTTGTCACAATTTAAATACCGTTGAGACTTATTTGTTATTAGGTGTCAATTCACTTTTATTTGGAGTATATAATAACATTTTCATGTTATACCATGGATAATATTATTTTGAAAATATTATATGATTCATTTAATGTCATACCTTTCTGAATATTATAATTCAAATGTTTCAAAGTGGTATGGGACACTTTGAAATGTTTAAAGATTATTCTCCAAAAGAATGTTCTTAACTATTATCTTTGCAATATCACATCCTTCTATGATTTATTAACTATGTTTTTAAACAATAAATTTATTTTAATAATTAATCAACGGAAATTTAATTTAATATCCATATTCTCATAAAATGTATAATAGTGTTTCCTAAATTGTATATCATTTTTATACGGTGTTTACATTGATAGTTATTTCATTAATAGGTGAATTATTGATATAATCCACATTTCCCATTCAATACTATTATTTTATAAATAAAATTAGTTATTTTTATTATACAATATAAAAAAAATTGAACTGTTAATGAAAGGTCGATTCCAGAATTTATATAGCTCCTCGAGGCATCAACAGGTCCTGATGATATAAATTAGTTGGCCAAATTAAAATTGTTTCTATCCATTGTTTTAAACCATATTATGAAAGGTCTTGACAACAATAGGTTTTTATGTGCCTCAGAAACTATGATCCATAATAAATAATTTACCTCACATAGTTTTAATTATTATTCATCCATGATTTCTTGTGTCGACATGTCTATGGATACATTTCATTTCCGTTCATTGATTAAATAGAATGTGTTTCAGTTTATTGACTTTTCATATTGGTTCTTCCTTATATAGTTTTTGTAATTGAAATTGTTACAAGTTATTTTCCTTTACAAGTTAACTTATCATCATTGATTATTTATTTCTTCTACCTTACATACCCTTGCTAATCGTTTGAGTTCACCATTATTATGTTTCATTTCTCTAGGTAATGAAGAAGAAAGCTTTGTACAAGTTTTCAAAGATACCATTTGTTTGTTTTTTTATGTATAATTATTTTATTTTATATTTCCCAATTTATTATTAGTATAATATATGTAATGTGTCTTTCTAATACTCTTAAACTGAATGTTCATTCGGTATGTTATTCCTTTTAATGATGCCAATGTAATAAAGAAATGCACAGGCTCTGAGCTTCTGGTGACGGGGCGTTACAAAAACGATGTTAAACTTTTTTACATATTATAAATTATTCTGATTCCAAAAATGGGTTCCATTTTTCAGAATTCAAATCAAATAATTTGTAGAAATTAATTTAAATATATTCCTGTATATAGGATGGAAAAGTGGGTGTTTAAATTAATAATTTTCAAAAGATTGCTAAATTTTCTATCACAATTCGTAGTGAAATTAAATTAAATGACCTAAATTTGATTAAATGATATATATTTTTTATAATTAAAAATTAAAAAAAATGAAAAATATGAATTATCACGATAAATAATTTAGACAAAAAATATGTTTTGAATTGAAATTCATTATTTTTAATTATTCCTCAAAAAATGAAACTTCACAGAAAAATAATAAAAATTCACCATAACCTAATTTTTATGTAATTATGTTAAATATGAAGTGTATTATGACATATAAAATCAATAAATGTTACAAAAATTATTTTTAAAATGGGTTCTCCAATAAGAGGCAGTAAAACAACCTTTTTAAAAATATTGATTTTTATGCGAAACCTTGGGTTTGTTCTTATCTAATGATATTCAAATATATGGGATGAATATAAAAAAATAATTTATTGAATTTATTACATATATATTTAATTAATATCATTAATTAATTTAATTTTTTAAGAAAAAATATATTTTTTAGCATAAGAATATTTTTCTATAAAAATATTCCCTTTATATTCAATTTGTTCTTATATTCATTTCTAATTAATTTGTCACCAATGACTTAGTTTTATATTTTTTGTAAACCAAATATTTTTAAAATTTAGATAATAATATTCATAACAACTAATTTAATTGTTATTTTATATCTTATTATATTAAATGAAAATATTTTAATAATGTATTGTTTTTTGGTAAAACTTGTTCTTGTATGTAATGTATGATTTTAAAGAAATTAATTCTTGACTGTGATGAAATATAACTCAATATCTCATCCAATTTACAGCTATTGAATTTATTATATTTATTTAATATAATATAATTTCTCAGAATATTACATTCCCTTACATGCTTCATGTTTTGTGCCATACACGCTATAATATAAAATATTATTACATTTAAATTTCAGGACATTACATTCTCCCCACCTTCAATAAAGTGAATCCTCACGATTTATAATTTATCTTGGTAATATATTTATTAATATTTCTTATTTTAGAATCTCATATCATTAGAAGTTATTGTAAAAAATCTTCTAGAAAAGAGAGAGTGAGAAGTGCAATGTTTTCATGGATTAGCATATAATTAGGTCTTTAAGTAGGAGAACATTAGTGGAAAGTACAAATAAGTATGTGGAGGATAAGAGTAAATATTTATTGAGAGTTACTGAAGTCATCAATCACAAATAATTTAATGATCAATGTAAAGTTTAGGGCCTCAAATACAAAAATCATTAGTGATTTACAATACCCTTAATTCAATAAAATTTATGTAATTATGATAAAAAAATTTGTTTCTGATAATTTTACTAATGTTGAGTAATTATTTTAAAGCCTAATTATATAAGGAAATATACTTACATGATATATTTCTATGAAAATAATTATATCATTTTATTGTGCTTTAATTTATTTCTTATTCATCCATTACTTCAAGAAATGGATATCCACGATATACCTTTGATCTGCTAAACACCAAAATAAACATTTCGCGGATCAAAAGGCCCATAAAAGAGTGAAAATTCATTACACGTGTATCTTACTATTCTCCAAAACCAATATTTTTAAGAAATTAATATCTAAACCTAAAAAAATGACATAATTGGTTCATCATTAATAATTATTTTTCAAATTTTACAACTAAAAACAATGATATATTAACTAGGACATTGCATAAGTCATTAGTTGGTGTGAAACGTTTATTATCCTCTAGTCATGGGTTCAATATCGTGGCCTTTCAAAACTTGATTAGATGTCACACGAAAAATAGGTTTTCCTTTTCTAAAACCAAATTAATATAATTTCAAAAATAAACATTATGGACATCCTAGAAATAATTTTAATCACTAAATACTATTTCAACTAAAGTTTTCAATACAACCCTAATAAATAAATTTATCATCCATTTTTTCCACATAGGACATTATTTTTTCTACAATTTATCCTAGGTCATTCAATTTCAATATATATTCAAACCCTTCATAATGGTATATAAATAAAATGGGAATTATCATAAGAATATCTCTTGGAAGTGTCAAACCAGGTGCGCGGTAAGGCCTGTTGGTGTGAAACAGGTCATGCCGAGTAAGGAAAGACACACCTTTTTGGAGTCTTTTCTACTTGGTATAGTTGTTCCAGAACAACTTCCACATGTAGTATCCAAATATGGAAGTATTTCTTGAATGACCCACATTATATCTACTCTACCAAAATTATAGGGTGTTCTTCTATACAAATCCTCAAATTCTACCTTATTCCAATGTTCTCTAATATATGTTTTCCTAAATATAGTCCCCAAGGTTTCCAGTAAACATCATTTGATACAAACTATTGTCGCCTGAACCCTAAGAGGCCAGAGCTCGGGTCTAATACCATTAAATTGGCATGATTACAAGGAATCAAATTTTGAAGGACTGAAGTGTTTATTAATATTAGTAAATAAGATATATACATTATTCTAGTATTACAAATGAATACACTAATTACAATATAATTTTTTATTTTTAAAATAACTTTATTTTAACTAGTATATCCCTCTATATATATCATAGTATTCTCCTTGGATTCCTAGGGAAGGGAAAAAATAAGGGTGAAGTAAAATTCTCAGTAAGGGTAAAGTATAGTGGAAGCAATAATGAATCGATGATAATAATTATTAAGCAATGCTAAATAATTGAACACACAAACCATGTAATCAACAAACTAAGAAATGAGTTCATAAAAAAATATGGAAAGGTAATGATAGGAAACACATCCCATTAAAAACTATATAAGGAAAAATCAATATGGAAATGTAATAAATTTAAATACCTTACATTTAATTTGATAACTAAGAATGAAATTAATCCATTCATATGACCATGAAAATCTCATGGAGAACTGAATAAAAATTAAGGAAATTATTAATTGTTATAAGTTATGTATCTTTCTCATGAACCATTATACCATCAAGATATATCCTTAATAAAGTTTTAGTATATCATTAGAACCCATCTATTCTTCTTGAGAACAAACTTTAAGGGGTTTTCACCAAGTAATTTTATCTCATGATATTACTGATGGAACAGGGGACTCCATAATGTCTGGGTCCCACCCTTAATTTCATGTCTAAATCATTCTTCATATCGATTAATGGATTTAATTAATAATCTATGTTCCTTATCAAATATCATTATTTAATAAAGGATAAAAAATAACCTAAGTTGATTGAAAATAATGTTTTTCTATCATTTATGAAAAAAATACTATAAAATTTATTTTAAAACATTTATAAGGAAAATATCCATTTTATTTTGAAAAACATTTTGTAAATAATTTCATTGAAAATTGATTTTGAAAAACAATTATTTTCAAAATAATAACAATTTAAACATGAAAATGATTCTAAAAATAAATTGTGGTGGTTAAATTCATACATGTCATATGAGGTATAAATAACATTCCTTTTTTATAATAAAATGGTTATAGAAAATTCATTATTCGAAAACTGACAAAAATATTCTTTTAAAAACATTATTAAGACACCAAAAGAATAAAATATTATTTAATAAATACTTTTGGAAAGGATAAAAAAAATTTTAAAACCTTTTTATAAAATAGGTTTTTTATAAGAATATTGGTGCTCTGACTAATGGAAGAATGAAGTCAGGTTTCTGTAAAAACATTTTAAAAAATATTTTTGAGAACCAGAGAGTGGAAAATTGTGCAAATACTTGAAAAGGTCATGAATAACTAGAAGATAGTAAAATTAAATTGTTAATTGAACCGTGGATATACAATTTCTTCAATTTTAAATACCATTGAATTATCATTAAAATTATTCTATAGGAAAATAATCTATAAAAATTACAATATGTCTCACACCACATTAGAACATGTGGAATAATAATCCTCAAGATGAAATAATATTAAATGAATGTTTTAGATACCATGAAGATACAATATTTTATTATATAATATATCTGAATGGGTAGTACCCCACAAAAAATATGTAAGTGGTGAATATAACATTTATCGAACGTATATAAAAAGTGGGATAAAAATCCCTTCCCTTGTGTGTGAATTGTATCATGTGTATTTATATGCCTGAATAATAAACATTTGTTAATTATTTATTTTCATTAGAATTTTTTTCATGTTTATCATTACTTTTATTTCACTTGTTACCATGTTTTATAAAATTACATAAACAAATATTTTTATGTGGGGTGTTTTGACCAAATTCGGTTTATGTGTAAAAAAACATTCATAGGTCAACAGTGGTCAAAGAGGTTATTATATAACATCTTCATAATAATAATATTAAAGATATTATTATCATATTTATATATTAAATATACTTTTAAAATCATTTATTAAATATGGTTATGAAAAATGAACCAATGTTACAGTCAGGGAGATTGTAGGTCATACGTACACATGAATAATATTCACATTTTTCAATGATTATTAGGGAAAGAAGGTGTGTAACCTTAATATTTCTATAATTTTCATTATATTTTAAATACCATATTATTTAATTATATGTACTTATATATGGAATTCTTCTAATTTAAAATAAATCACATCTTATCGAGGAGGGGGTAGTCTACATGTCAAAAAATGACGTTATCACTTTTCAAGTGTGTAAAATTTTAATATAGAATGTGATATATAGTATATTTATAGAAAGATAATTATTTCATAAATATGATATATATGTTTTTTATGTCACATATGTTTAATTAAAACCATCCTTTATATTTTCAATGTATTCCGGGAACGAATCAGATCATTTTTAGGAGTTGGTGGTCCAAAATTCCAAAAATTATGTTATCATATCTAAAAAAATGGAAAACCTATAGAGATGTTTTATATAAAAATTAAATAAGAATAAATAAATTAATCTTCATTATTTTCTGTGGTAGTAGTTCAACATACACAAAAATGGTATGTTTATTACCCATTAGATAGAATTTTGTGTAAGTTTATATCGAACCCTAAACATAAAAACATATATATATATATATATATATATTTAGGATACTAGTTTTTTTATATAAACATGGAATAATTAGAGTCTAGTGAGTTTTTAATGTAAACAAAATTAAAGAGACTGAGGAAAGATGACACCTCTTCTTTGGGTAACTCTTCTTCGTTTTCATCAAAGGGCTTATGCTGATGGATTTATAACCAATGTGAGTATTCTAGGATAAGCAGTGGGATTTTGAGGATCTATTTAGCTAGATTTAGGTGGAGCCAATGTTTCTTAAGAGGTGTGAAGAAGTGTTAATGTTGAGTTCCTTTTATAGTGGAGGAGGAGTGTCACTCTTGTAAATTTGGGTAAAGGGAATTCCACCCACATTTTTTCAGATTTAAAAAGGATTTAATAAAGGTAAAAAATATATCCAATAGAGAATATGATGGAAATGTTTCCATGAAAGGTATTTTGTACAAATTTATAGGTCATTTTGGATCTAAATTTTAAGATTTAGTCTTTTATGATGCTAATGTTTCTCTTAGTCATTGTAAGTAATTTTAATGACACTCAATCAATTTTTTAGTAAAAAATATGTTGAACTTATTTGAAAAAATAATAAATTCTTACAAAAAATATGGAATCAAATTCTCCAAATTCCAATCACATAATTGGTAGAAATTAATTTCAAACTTAATCCCATAGATTGAATGACAAAATGGTTTTTAAAAGTAAAAATGTTCAATAGTTTCTGAAGTTTTTATATCCTACATCAAATTAAAATTGATTCCAATGAACTAAATTGGAATAACTAATATAAAATTTATTTATTGGAACATTAAAATAAATTAAAATTTTAATTTTACATTTTAAATAATTTAGATGAAAAATCAATTTTGAATAAAAATTCAATATTTATAACAATTCATCCAAAAATAAAACTTCACCCAAAAATACCAAAAAATCATCCTATTTATTTTATGTTCTTAAAAAAATGAAGTTCATTTTCAAATAAGAATTAAATAAATGTTTCAGTATTTTTATTTATAATAAGATCTCCATTAAAAGGTGTAAAACTCCCATTAAAAAATTATTGATTTTTATACAAAATATTTGGTTTTTCATTATATTATTATTATCAAATATATTGGATGAATATATAGAATATTTGACTGAATATAATATATATTTTTATATAGTTCATTAATATCATTCATTAATTTAATTTATTTGCATAAAATATCTTTGTGAGTGCATGAATAGTTTTCCATAAAAATATTCCCTTTATATTCAATTGGTTCTTATATTATTTCCTAATTAATTTATATCTGATGAGTTAGTTTTATATTTGCTTAGACTATATATTTTCATAATATATTCAATTTTATTCATAACCTATAATTTAATGACTACTTTATATATTATTATATTAAGGAATATTATTTTAATAATATATTATTATTCGGTAAAATTCAGTCATGTGTTCAATTTAATCATTTAATGAAATTTGTTGTCACAAGTGACACAAGTTAACTGATTTATGTTAATTGGAAGATATCAAATGAATTAAATTTGTTTAATATACTATAAAGTCTCAAGATATTACATTTTATTACATGCTTGGTGTTTCTCGTCATGTACGCTATTGTATACAATATACTTACTTTAGAATTTTGGGGTGTTACATGATCCTTTTTATTTTTTTATATTAACTCATATATTTATTTGAAATTTTCTATTTATTTATATTCTTATTTATATATTATTTTTTCAAAAAATAAAAATAAAAATATCATATTTATATAATCTTTTGAAAAAATTTATAAAAATTATATGACATCAATATAAAATCACAAGAATATATTTGAGTAAATAAATATGAACAAGTGAAAATATAAAATCCATTAACATTAATATTTTCACTTATTTACTATAATATAAAAAACAAAAATCAATATAAATTATAGAATTTGAAAATTATAGAATATAGAAGAAATATATTATTAAGATAATATAAATACAAATAATAAATATACAATGACAAATATTAGTTGTAACTAAATTTTTAATGAAACAATTTGAAAAAAATTAAAATCACTTTTGGATATGGGGGTATAGTCCTCAATGAGGGTTAGAATCATCAAGATATATCATTTCGAGGGGAGCATGAAATTGGATCCCAAATGGGGAGAAGCAACATGGGAGAAGGGAAATGGGTATTAATAAGCGGAATATATATTATAACATAAATTTTTTCAATATTTTTTATTGGATATTGAAGACGAATTGAGTTCATTAAATAGTGTAGTTTTGAAAATATTTTTTTTATCCCGATATTGTTTCTAGAGTTTAATGGTATTATGTTATTGATATATTTTTCTCCATGGATTATTTTATTAATTTATTATGGAAGATATATTTGAGGATTTATGGGGAGATAATGATGGAATTGGAATTTATTATGCTTAAATTATACATATATAGGAAAATGAGAGTAATTTGTTCCCTATTGAAGATGTGGTCATCAACCATGAAATTTTCAATAGAGGAGCACAAATATATGATTGATGAGAGTGAAAGGGAATAAAATGTAAATGTTTTACTTATATAACAATGGAGTTTTACATAGTAAATCAATTATGGATGGAGGATAATTTGATTTTAAATAAGGAACTAGTCCTCTCTATTTTTACACACCTCACATCTCTTCCTCCCATCTCATCAGAGCTCTCCCTCAATCATTTTCCAATAACATGGAAACAATAAAAAAATATTGAATGGTGGTTTGAGATATGGATATAATTCTCAAGGTGTATGATTAGAATAATTCAATATATTTTATATAAATTATTCAATGTTATAATTTAAGGCACAATTTCATCATATCATTAATTCTTGCAATCTTATTTTTAAGGCATTGAACTAGAGATTTATGAAATTTTGAATTTTCTTTTCATATATAATGAAATTTTCCTCCTCTAACCTTTTCTTATTTATTTATAAAAACTAGCAAGTTTAAGTGTAATCATTCCATGATTCACAGGGGTCAAACAACTTACTAGTGGTTGTGTACTCCACTACAGTTAGTTACATGATCACCATATCGATTAATAATTGGGTGGTATGAAAGGTGAATAGGTTGTGCCAAAATTTTTTTAGAGGAGGTTTAGTATATTGGTTTATAAATGGTAAATCATTTATGAATCTTGATAATAGGTCTTTGTTCTTCTTCCTATTGAGTTCACCATATTAATAATTTATGAAAATTTTAGGGAAGTGTATATAGGTGGGTGGCTCAAATCCATTCCTATCTTATGATTTTATTTATATAAAATTAATGATTTATTGTTAGATTATTATTTTTAATGAATGTTTTGGGATAAAAAATTACAGACGTTTTTAGAATCATTATTTGGAAAATGTCATATTACCCAATGAAATATGGTTTTTCTATCCATAATAATTTTTATTATGGTGGTTAATAAAATACATTACAATAATTTTTAAAATATATTTTATTAATTGATATTTTAACAATGGGATTTATTTGGGAATTATTTTAAAATTATGTTTCTTTTCTAATATATTTTCATAGTATTTAATTATTAAATGTATAGGTATTTAAATATTTTTTAATTTTTTTTAGTTTTTAAAAAATATGTGATTATATTTTCATTTTTTATTTTTTTATTATTCAAAATATTATAGGGAGTGACATTTCTAGAATATAGTATATAAACAAGTCCATATGTCTAGAATCAATGTTGTTAACTTTTTAGGATTTTATTAAGGAATAATATAGGGTGTATTTATTGGTATATGGTGTTTTTTTAGATGATATTACTGGGTGAAAACAGTTCATCATTTATGGGGTTAAATTAGTATCTTTTATATTACCATGTGAGTTATTGGTATTATTTATCACAAAAATCCTTTAATAATCATATATTTTATATATAATATGGTTATTGCGTAAGATCCATCATCTATAATACAATGGGTTTAGGTTTAGGACTTGTGGGAGTTATAATTTTTATTATTATTTGGTGGTTTATCACAATTTTTATATGAAAATAAAAGTTTGATTTAATTGAAATTTATTTTTATTGAATTTATTAAAAGGATAAAGTTGTGTTTTGTTACAATGTTTTTGATAAAGAGTTTATTAATAAATTTGTTATAAACCTTTTATTTAAATCTAATTTTTACATTCATAAATAATTTGATATTTTCATATTCATTACTGAAATCATAATAAGTTTATAAGAACACCTATATATACACTTTTCTGGTCATGATTATGTTGTTGGATGAGATATAGGAAAAATAAATACTTTTTTAAGGTAAATAAATTGATCCATGACTAAGATATTTCATAAGAAGTTTAGTGTCTTTATAATTAAGCCATATTATTATTCACGTGACATTACATTTCCTTTCCATTGATGTTGGTCTATAAAACATTATTTTTTACACATAATTGAATTTTATAGAAATATGTTTTCATCAAAATGTATCGATTTTAATTTATATTTACGTCCTTGAGGAAAATTCCAAAAACAATCATTGTTTTATCCATTGGTATAATTTTTCAATCTCTGGAAATTGGAAAACACATTGAGGTCATGTGGTTATCCAGTTCATATCATAGGATTTGAGTACATATGACATGTGTCTAGAATAATGGAGCAAGGAAGAAGCATAGTGATTTTTGGGGGAGAGGGAAATCAAAATGGATGTCTACAATAATCATAAAATAGGTTCAATAAATGTATGTTCTATGTAATATCCCTATAAAAATGAATAAAGAAAATAATAATTGTTACTAGTCATATCAACAACTGGCACATTTTTATGGACTCTTTTGGTTAAGAATTCCCCAATAGTGAGTTACCAGATTAGATTTATTTAAGAAATGATGTTTAGTATCCTAATTGGATGTTCCTTGAAATATCCACCTTCTTTTAAATATATTTATTATTTTATTTTATTATTATTTTAACGAAATGTTTAGATTTTAAAAAAACATTCCAAAAGATTGGTTATCCGTAATGTTCGTTAAACCATGCATGTGAAATGTGTTATTTAATTTTTCAAACTAGTAAATAATAATAAATTATATGAATAGTATATAAATCATATATAATAATTGAGAATTATTTTTATATACACTTTGAAATATTAATTTTTGACTCCAAACCTTTCAAGTTGTGTGTATTTATTATTATGAGATTTCTATAATTCCTTAAAACTTCTTTTTATTATTCTAAATTATGTTTTATAATTACAACTAAATTAGAAAATGTTATATTACTAAAAATGGATATTTTTATTTTGTTTTTATTTTTATACATATTTATTTTATTATTATTTTTTAAATTTTATTTTTAATATTTATTAGCGAAAGTGATTGTAATAATGTTTAGGGAATGATGTGAATAGTAAGTGGTATATTTTTATGATAAAGAAGGTTATTTATCTTACATATTAATATTATAATACATATTTTAAATATATGATGTATTTATATTACTTTTTAAGTAGGATCCACCCTTTTCATGTTTTTTGCATGGATAAAATATGGGAGTAATATCTCCCTTCCTGTTATCTTCCTTCACCTCAAGGAATGATTGAAGACAAAAGAAGATTTGAATCATTCCTCTTATAATAATATTTTATTCTTCTCCCCTCATTTCTTCTTCTTATCCATCTCTTAGTTCTATAATTAAGAATTTATGCTATTAAGGATTATATTTTGGGTGCTTCACTATGTAACAATGAAAACATGGTTCTTTATGGTGAACTTCATCAGTGAGGTTATAAATAGATCCTATGGTGTATTTTCATTATAATGCATGTCATTTTTATATTTCATCATCCAATAGTGAGTGTTTCTATTTATTTATTTTATTTAATATTTCATTAGTCATTAATTATTTAAATTGGATTCATTATTTTCTATGTGGTGGAAAGAGGAAGACTTTAAAATTTTTCAATACACTACTGCTGTTGGATTTGGGGATTCCCTTTTTTATGGTGAGAATTTTTATACTTGAGGCTTGATAGAACTTCAATAATGAATTAAATAAATTATATAATTGATTATTTATGTTTTATTAGGCATTAATGGTTTATTTTATGGATTTATCTCATTTTTCTTGAAATTGAGCATATAATTTAAGGTTGGAGGTCTATTTAACTACCATTTCGGTGCTTAAACATATTATTCTTGAGTTTCATGTCTTTAAATTGGTATAATTTATTTTAATATTCATATATTAAAATAGTGTAAGCAAGTCATTATTTTCACATGTTTATTATTTAAAATGTTATCATGATAAATAATTATTTATTGATTAAAAGGTTTTGTTTTCAATTTATTAATTTTTTCAAATAGAATTAAATGTTTTGTTTTTATCAATTTACAATAATTTGAATTCTTTCGGTTTTTTTTCTAGAAAATTTTAATGAAATTAATAATTTATATTTTAAAATAAAGATATCTCTAAAATTATTAAAACTAATTTTACATTGTTTTTTGTTTATTTTATAGTGTGAAATAATGTAGTGTTTTGGGGTTAGAGGACTTGTTTGGATCTTGTTTTAAATTCATTTTGAAGGTGAATTTAATTATCTTTCAATGATTTAAGGGATTGTATGGTTTTTTGAAAATTGATTTTTATTTATGAAATGGGCTAATTTCGCTATGATTCCATGGGATTTTTTAGGTAGTGTGTATGTGGGATAATTGAAAACATTTTTATAAATAATAATTTTTTTCTGATTGTATCATTTAAATTTGTTATTATTGTTATCAATGCTCTTTTTCCTAGAACTGTTAGATTACGAACCACATGGATGCATTGAGAGTTTCATTTAGGGTCACTTAGAGAGATAATCAAATTAAACCATAAAATCAATAACTCCATGATTAAATGGGGGAAAGATGGATAACCTATTCCATAAATATGTACTACTTCATATGTAGAAGAGGGGTATTCTATTGGTCTAATTAATGACCCAAATGGGTTTGAGTAAGATACTCTGGTCACTAGTGATTAAAGGATCATGCATAATTCTATTGTACCCAATAAAAACCTATATTAAATGTTCCAAGAGTGGTTTATTTGTTTTCAGGTGGGGAATTATATTTCTATTAACAATATACACTTAAAATTAGTTTCCTTTGAAGACAATATGAAGTGTTATAATCCAAGAGTGGTTTATTCATTTTACTTAGTTTTTCTGTTTAAATATCATTGGTTTATGTTTCATGAGTATAAATTTCACATATTAATTGTTCAAAATGAAAATAATTAACAGAATGATGATCTGAATGCTATAATGATTTGTAGTGTTATAAAATATTTTTGAAACATTTCAATTATGTAAAAATGTTAATGAAATTTTTAAAATTACAAGTAGTTTCCATAGAAGACAATATAAAGTGTTACAACTCTTGTGAAATGGGATCTATAAATGTGTAGATGACACTTGATCTATGAAACTTTGAGTCATAACTTTTATTATTTCTTTTCCATTGACACCAATGTCCTAACAATACATGGATGAAGATAGAATCATATTTTAAAATTAGATGATTCATATAACCCATCTAATGTCCTATAAAGATTGAGTTCATTTTATTCCTATAAGGAATACCAATAAAGATCATATAATGATATTCGATATATAAACATCAATTAGGAATGTATGTTCTTCAATTATGATTTATTTATGTCAAATTAATGGTTATATCTTATATCAATGGGTTTTAGTAGTTAATTTTTTTTGTTTTTGTGTAATTCATTCCTCCTCAAAAAACAAATAGCATTGTCAAACGCACAACCATATTGTTTGGATAATAGTTTGAATATATGAAGAATCTATAATAATGTGTTTTTACCAAACTATGAAAAAAGTATCAAAAAACTATTATATTCTATCATATTTTCATATAAATGACTTTTTTTTAAATAAAACATCATGGATTTTTTAAACTGAAAATTATCATCTTTTGGTTTAAAAAAATGAGCAATGGAAAATGTTTATGAAAAATAATGTATCATAAATAAAACTTATTCATTTAATTGTTTAAATAAAAAATAATTACGGATCATAAGGGAATAATATCTATATAATGAAAACTATTAAATGGATGGATAAAACCATGTCATGATTTAAATGATTATATTTTGAAGGATCTTCCTAAAATAAAATTTTAAAAGGAATAAAGATATGGTTCATTTCGAAATGGTTTCCATATAACAAAATCCACATAATGGTTAATAAAGAACAATGACATGGTTGTATGATATATTAAGGGAATTTTTTTCCATAAACTCCCAAAAGAATTTTCTATTGTAGGACTCTACAAAAAATATTTTATTGTATAGGATCCATTTTTAAATCCTTGAATTTATAATTTTTTTAATTTATAAATTTTAATAAATTATAATATAAAGCTAAATAGAAAATAATTAATATTTTTTTGAAATTACTATAAGTATTAATATGAATTGGTAAAATTAAATACCATATTTTAATATTTTATTTAAACTAATCCAAAAATAACTTGGAAAGTTCAGATCTATAGATAAAATAAATATAAATAAATCATTTTAAAATGAGATATATTGATTACGGGATTAATATAAAGTATTTATATACTAAGAAATTTATAAAGTTTTTATTTCCCAAAGAATATTATATTTTTATATGAAGTATTTAATAATAATTTCATAAAAAATATGAAATATAAAGTGTTCATATTTGTGATATAAATAAAAAATTATATCACTACTAGAAAAGGCCTCTTAAAAATGGATTTATTTTGAAAATGTTGTCGTTTAAGCCACTGATATTTAATTCATCGATTGTTTCTTTTAAATCAAGGATATCATTATCAGTGAAAAAATATGAATTGTTCTAATAATTTAATTGTGATTTCATATAAGTGTAAAAAATATCATGATTATTTATTTTCAAATTCACCACTAATAAAAATGTGTTACAACCATAAGGTTTTTTGGGTGTTTTGAAAATATGTATTAATGAATGGTTGGAGAAGTTACATGAACTATTGAATGGAGTTATTGATTTTTTTATGGAATTTTTATAGGGTTATATTGCAGAATACGCTTTGTATGTCATTCTGGGAGGAGTTTTATGGATTCTATCCCTAAATATTTTTAGTAGCATAAAAAAAGTGTTGAATATGTTGTATATGTGTTCTTTTTTATTCACTTGGAGAGTCAGTGAAATTGAGTGAGTTATTGTGTTAAGTATGGATGTTTATTTAGGATGTTTGATTTTATTTGTAAGATCATAGGTTATAACCCACTCAACTAATAGTGCATCCTTGATCTCCATGTGTCCCCAAGTACACCTCATTGCTTGCTAGAGGCCACCAACTGGATGTGAGGGTGTAGGGTAGTACCATGAGAATACTATACCCCCTAATTATAGTTCATGCTAATATCAAATATGTCCTAGAATTATACATAAAGAATAAATATCAGAGTGCACAAGATACATGAAATAAACCAATTAGTAATAACATGAAATGCATAATCCATATAATCATATAATCAAGATCATCCATTAGATCAATAAAATATAAAAAAAAAGAGATTAAAAATATAAGAGTATATAATATAATATTCATGAATTACCATATCCCAGTCTCAAATATCATTTGGGTTATACAACGTGATCATTCAATCCTAAGCCTATGTCATACCTAAACTTTCAATCAATTAGGGTTGTTCAGGTAAACAGATGTTGTGTTCACTTTAATGAGATTTGAGTACAACTAAGTAGGGTACCACCAATGTAATATCATACATAACTAATAACACAGTGTATGTTTATATGATATGATATGAATATAAATATAATTGGTAGAAATGTATATAAATATTCGCGTTGATCCTCACCTTCTTCTGCAGAACCTTGATCAACTCAAACCTGCATTGGCCAGTGTTATATTGTATTTGAGCGCATCACAAAACCATGCCAACCAAAACATGTCCTATATTCCATATAGTAGTGTGATTAAATTCCAAATAATTATAAACATCACATGATATCCAAATGGTAGTAGGCTGTAAATCGATCCGTATATGGGGATCCTCTGCGATCAATAATCAATAGGCATAACTATTAAATCAAATGAGCACATATAAGGAATAAAATATTATATGACCCAACTATAAATACCCAGGGGGATGACCAATGGTGATCAAGTAATAACATGAGGATCTAAGAAAAAATCCCAAGTGACATCGCGAGTGTTCCATAGTAATTAGGTGTTATCACCCAACCAAGGGGTATCACCCATGGAATTCCTAAGGCATCCAGTTTCATAGATAAACCTCAACAGCTAATCTGGATTTTTTTATAGTCCAGGCTCAAAGGATAGATCTAAGGAGATCATGAAAGTCATCCCATGTATATAAAAACAACTTATAGGGAACAAGTTCCTCTTGTACCATCTCATTAGGTCTGACCATCAACCCATTTCTATCTCATATAAACATGTTCAACCTATCAAATTCATGTGATATATTCATAAAAACCATAACTGGATCAAATTGTCTATTTGGGTTCTAATATGACAATAAAAATAATCACCACCTATTTCAAATATGTGCCATATCACTAGGGTCTGCAGGTCTTCAGGGTATGTAGTTCGGCCCCCTAAGTTGCATCATAACACCAACACATCATAATGGCCCCATAGTCTCAAACATATATATTGGTAAGACAACCAAAAATTTAATGGAATCACTCCCCTTGACATCATCAAGTCCCATAGAGGCCTCACCCACCACCTATGGAATTCACAAGTGACATCTCGATGGTGGAGTAACACTCGCATCATGGCCATCTCACAAGCCAAATAGGTATAAGAAATATCAATGTTCTCACATGCCCCCAAAAGTCGAAATATCATAGTTCATCCCTTCCCTCTACATGGAGATCATCAAGGGAACTGATGTTAAGGGACACTATGTCTCATTGATTTACTTTTAAATTAATTTTATTACCCTCATGGTCCAAGTTTCATAAGAACAAATCATAAGTGAGACATCGGCCATCGTTGACCAAGGAACCCAATCTAAGCCAAAGTTCCATTGTGGGCTTGGTACTTTGTATAGTTAATTTAATGGTGTTTCATTTAAATTAATAAAATTAATTATTTAGAAAAATGTCTTATTTTCCTCAGTGGTGAGACCACATAATAATTATCATATAAATTGATGCATAATTGTGAATTGTAGATGCATAAGGATTGACTAAATTTTTAGAATCCTTTTCTATTTTATTCCCAGCCAAACAGATCTAACATATGATTTACCATGATCATATTTTCTCAAGTAGGTTCTTTCAACAGTCTATATATCTAATAATGAAAAGAACAAAAATATTATAAACAATTATAATTAATTAATTAATTAATTAATTATGTACATAATTGATAGAAACTCATCAGGCACCCCCACCACACCAGAACCAGACTTTGCAACACCTCTAGTGTCTATATTAATACCTCAATCCTATGTTGTGTAAAATATATAACAAGTATGCTAAAACAATATGAAATTTAATTTACTTGAAATTAAAACCCTCATAAAATTATTGTGGAATCATACCTTTTAGGAATCAAAAATTGATCTCACCCAAATGATGCTTCAGGAATCCATCTATATAAGAAGCATGAAATCGCCATGATAATCAGTTGATTCCATGATTATTTGGTGGACTTGGTACAGAAGAAAAATTAGGAGAAATAGAAAATAATACGAAAATAGGAGTAAATAAATGGAGGTAGTTGGAATTGAATACACACCTTAACTTACTATGTAAAATGTATAATAATCCCACCCACGTCAAGGGTGAATATATGGGGATGGGGGAGAGGCCCCCTTACCATTGTACCAAGGCGGATAGGAGAGGAGGGTCAGTACCCTCTTAAAAACAAAAGGGGAATGTATATTTTTTTACATTTAAAGAACACTAGCTAGTCAATTTCTATCGAAAGTAACACATGGTACTGTCAGGCAGTGAAAGTGATCTAGTTATGCCTACTAGAAAGTTATTTGTTCTGTTGTAGTCTTAGATATGGTATGTAGATGAAATTTTGTGTGTCTCCTTTGAACTACATTACCTATCTTAGAATACTCATCTGGGATGTTCTAAACTTTGTAATCCAATTTTGAATTCGAGTTAAAAATATTACCACTCTATTTATTGAAACATTAAAGATTTCTTGATGTTTTACAGAATTCATATAGACATGAAATTTTATAATCTATACAATATAGAATTTCTCATCCCCAAGAATCCTTATCAACCTTTTGGAAACAAATATTGACATATGTCAGTGGTGAATTCAATTTCTTGGACCTTTTTCTAACTTCAAATTCCAAAATAACTCCTACAACGCCACTCTTCACTAAATTAATTGAATTCCCAAACTCCTAAAACAATTCTCATTTCTCCATAAAGCATATGGATGACACTACATGACAAATATCTATCTTCAAGCACCCATGTGTGATGAAATATTTAATTACCCAACCTATGGTGCTTCCCACCACATGAATTAGCTTACAAAAGCCAATTACAAGCAATGAAATTGCCCACCTGTAGAACCACCAACTAAAACATTCATCTCACATCCTGTTGATATGCTTGGTGCCATTTCTAATTTACAACACCTGATCATACATCAAAACACTTTTTAAATTCAGGTACTATTTTTTATTTCAAAATTCCGAACCAACCAAATGATTTTCCCTCGAACGAATCTCGATCTAACTATATCATCTTTTCCTATGAATTCCCATGCCTATATAAAACATTATTATTTTATTGAATAAAATATGATTCATTTTGTTCTAAGTTCACCACATCCAATTGTATGTGAGAACACAATTCTAACCTCCTCTAGTCAACCCACCATGAAATGATCTGTCTTTACTATATATGTTCTACCAAACCACCTCGTTATGATACTCTAAAAACCAGATGCTTTTCATGATCATCCAAACACACTCATCAAAGTCAGTACCTAACAACTAGTGAGTTCCTGAGTTTCAATACTAAACTAGTCTATGCCCTACCTTTATGGTCTTACATACCATGACCATAATTCTCATCAAACATATCATGCTCGAATCATCAAAATTTTACCCCAACACGCTGCATCTGTCATCACACATAATTAATGGATGGAGACACCATATTTTTACTAGAGATTCAATTATGAATTAGTAATCACTACCCATTCCAATAACAAAGATAAGTTATCCATGGAATCAATTTAAATTCAAATTGGAATTATGTTTACACCCTAAAATTTGAACGGTTCACTCCCTACTATATAGTTTACCTTATAACACTCCTAGATTCTATCCCCAGTATGTTCCATAAATAGATGTGTGTCACTCTCATCGATCCACACCCATATCATAACATCAATACCTTTCTAGGATTTACTCAAATGGGCCATGCCTCTATATATGATCTGATCGTAATGTCTCCTCTACCACATAGTTACCTGTTCTAATTGCATCAAAACCCTAATCCTCCATGACCACATATATTTAATAAATTTCATCTATCATCAACTCACACCCAGCCACTCACTGATTATCTTTTTAAAATGGGTACCGCATGAAAATGGCATGTATTATTTCTTTATAATCATTGAGGGTTTAAAAACTTCTACCACCTAATCAATTACCCAAATCATGCTCACCCCCCAAGTCATACAACTAACCACGCTACTCGGCATGTCATCCATGTCTAACTAGGAGTAACCTCAAAACCCCTCCTCAAAATTTGGAACATTATGAGTTACATTTCCTATCACACAATCACTATCATTATTTAACAATCTCCAAAATCATCATTTTTCAATCACTCTCTACAGCTCTATTGAAATCATATCCAAATAAGACAGTGCCATGAATCACACACACCCTTCAATACAATTCATTATTAATACCAAAGGAACCAACACTCATGGTGACCATAACAAAAAAATCCATGTAATAGTTATGTCTATGTCATATACTTGTATGGATTTCAAGTGCACTAATCTCAACCCATAGAATCTACCCATGGTTCTCGTTTCATGGAAATTCTAGAGCACGTATTGACACCCCACATGGATTACCCTTGTAACACCCTGAGATTTTATGAAAAATATTCTTTTAATTTCATTGATGTCTTATATTATACACTACACCAAGTCTATCTTGTACTATACGCAACACCGTATTAGCTTACAATATATTCAACACTATTCTTGGCTCGTGTTACAAATAATTTTATGTTCGTTTTGAGGAAATTATTCTACGAAACATTAAGTATAGACTTTTTTTAATGCATAAATTAAATAAGTTTTGATTATGTTATACGCAACACCAAACAGAGATTTCACTACACAGATACCTGACTTGGCTTGCATTACACACAATCAAGACCTTCCTCGATAGCGTGTGTAGTACGCAATACTGAGTTTCACTAAACAAGATATTATTATAATATTATTATGAACTAGCTGTTATGAATAGTAATACATAATTTTTGAAATTTTATAAATTTTATCATTCAAAATGGACTTCATTTTTTGATTCAGAATATCAAAATTAGATTAGGGTGAATTTTTGGTATTTTTCTGAAAAAATTCAATTTTTGATGAATAGTGAAAAAACACTGAGTCATAGTTTAAAACCGAATTTTTATTTAAATAATTATTTATTTAATTTTATTTTATTTTATGTCAAAATTGATACATAATACCTATATAAGTTCAGTGTAATTCATTGGAGTCATTTTATAATAATTTTCGATATATAAATATTTTATTCAACTTTTCAACGTCTATTACCTACCTCCAAGGAGCTTTTTGCAAACTTACATAAAACAAAATTTTACCGCTTCTGTGAGTGGAATTTCAAAAATTTGGCACACATGGTTAATATCAAGGACTAAAATGTGGTTCAATGAGATGAAAATGTTTTTTGGTGAATAGTACCTTTTTACATTTATTTACCACGGTTTAAAGTAAATATTGTAATTAAGGGTAAAAATGATATTACTATTACCCTAACACATGTCCCAATTCTATTGGATAAGTTTTATTCGACCAAAAACAACCTTAGGAATAAAATATGACCATTTAGGTCCACATGGATTAGATTAGGACATTTATTATTAATTTATTTAAAGAAGGGTTAAAATAGTTAAAATCAAAGTTTAATAACTAATTTTTTTTAATATAGGGTTATACATAAGATAAATTCTGCTATAAATATTCATTATAATTATAAAAATATTTCCTACATAATGGTATTTTATTTATAATTGTTATACTTTAAATATGTTAATTTATTTATGATAAAATGATGATGCAGTAATAACCATATTAATGAATTATTAACATAATTGATGTTATAAATACACAAATAAATATAATTTGAGACTTTTTATGAATTAAACTAATTTTCTATGTTAATATGTCATATTAGTATTGATTTAATTAACTTGTTTCGAAATAATCATTCTGTTATGATTTTCACGAGAAACAATTACTAAATAGTGTCAAAATTGACATAAAATATTTTTTAAACAAATATTATATTATTAATTGTTATTATATTAATGAAAATATAATTTTCTGCCACGATACTTATATCATGATAGGTGTATCATTAATGGACCATGTGGGGGTCTCTAGGATGTATATGGTAAGTTTATTAACTATATAATATAAAAATACAAAGTGACATGATAAATGTCAATCTAATTAACTAAGAGTTAAAACTAAAAGATAAGGATAATATAATGACCCAAACCTGTCTAAATTCTATTGTTTGAGAGGATTTCGACCCATCCCCACTTTATCTTCTAAATAATTTATTTTGGAGCTATTATATACCGAATATTACTTTATTATAAAATAATATTTTGAATTTTTTCAAAGGTGCCCCTCTCCTTCGTTATAAAAAAGGCACACCTTCCCTCTTCTCTTCACACCCTTTTGAGCCTTGATGCTCGGCCAAACCCTGACCATTTATCTTCTCCACTTCCCTAGAAACATTCTGGAGGTTTTGGTCTTCCCAAAAGACCAACTCTACTTCCCTAATAAGATGTTTAAAGGAGGTGTGTTGAGGAAGTGATAATATCTTCTACCGAACCTTTCAAGTTTCTATCTTCTTCTACTTCCTATTATTTAGTTGTTTCATTATAAAGTAATAACACCAGTATTAATTATATACTGATATTTTATTATATATATGAAACAACCATATTTCACCTTATATCCATCCTATGGTAAATGACATCACCGCGCATGTGTACATACGGAATACCGTCTCCATGCCGTGGTGTAATCTGTTTTCGACCACCACCTTACATGGATGGGTATAATGGTGTAAATAAACAACTATATATGATTATTGTAAATTAATATTGATTCTGAAATATTATACATACACTTAAATAAAATTCCATGATCATGGGAATGATATCATTGTTCGTGCGTACGTACAGACTACCGTCTCTACGACGCGCTGAGATCCATTCTCCATGTTAACCATTCATGAATGATTTGAAAGTATATATAATGAATAATAATGAAATATATGACATAATAATGATACTAGATTTATGTATGTATTAATATATATATATATATATATATATTTATTTATGTCATCTACTTAATTCCATTCAATTCAATAAGGAAACGAAAACAGCGTTCATGCGTACGTATGGCCTACCGTCTCCATGAACGGTATATTTCATTCCATTTATCGATCTATAATATATATATATATATTCTGAATATATATTATATATATAAATCATGTTTTACATTCTGTAATTAATTAAATCAGGATATAAGTAATAATATCAAGAACAACAAGTCGAAACACACACGATAAATGAAACGATTTTACCCAAAACGCTGCTTTAATGTGGAATTTACAAAAAAATGGGTAATATAAAGTCATAAGTGACCATAAATGATATCATAACAATGAATATTATTCTATAATAATTCAATGGCATTATTTAAATCATTATATAGGAGGTCTGGATACATACGAAGCATATCGGACGTAAGGTAAGGGATAATTTTTCAATCTCATTTTTATTCGAGATTTCTTATACGTAAGTATTTACTGGGGTTGAATTTTTCATCCATCTTTAAAAAAAATATTTTTCATAGTGTTTAAGAATCTTCCATGTATGTATAAAGTCATTTTTACCCCTCTTTGACTTTTACTTTTTGTTATGGAAGGAATCGTTCTTTTGTTTACCTTACGATGAACTTTTTGACTTTTCCGGAAAAAGTAAAAGGAGAATGTTTTTTTAACTTATACGGAATGAACAGATTTTTACGGTTTTAAGAACTCCATATTTTCATGAAGCTTACTCTACAATATTTCATGACTATTTTCAACAAAATCCTTTTCTTTTAAAATTTCATGACATTTTGAGAAAAGAAAATGATTTTGAAGAAGAAAAGATATTTTCCTCAAGAATTCATTTCAATTGTTTTATCAAAACCATTTTCCATCTAAGATGACATTATATCATATGTGTATGTTTCAAGTATAAGTTCTCTATTATTTAAATGGTTTCAGTTTTCTTATGATGAAATTATATCCATTTGTTATATATGGATTATCTTATGATGGGATGATGTTTATGAAACCCATTTTATTCTATGGGTTGTGATGAATGTTTTAAGTTTATCTTGTGGCACAAGTAAGAATGATTTAATTATGAGATGGGTGTGACCTATATCTCCCTCCAATTCATTGGGTAAAGATTTATATCTCATGAGATAGACATGGCTGTAACGGTAAGTTAATCGTTTTCAGTAATACAGGACTGGAACGAGGAGTGAACTCGATTCAGAAAGAGACTTTGTCCACTAAGATGGTCTTGGAAGGAATTCCTTGGTTACAATGGAAATCATAACATGTTCTTAATGGTTTCCACAATTACATGTTTTATTCCCATGCTATTTTATCATGATTAATGTTTCTTTATGATCTATGCCTTATGTACTACCATGTTTTATATCATTGCTCAATATTTTGATGTTTAAACATTATATTCATGTTTTTTAGTTCAAATGTATATGATTTGTTTTATTTTATCCACTCTTACCCTTAATGAGCATTTTATATAACCCTTTATATGTTTTCTTTTCACCATGATTTAATGAAAGGTTTTAGGTAAGAAAACAAAAGGGGAAGATCATTATGGGAGATGTTGAAGATCTTTCACCACGATTAGAAGATTATGTTCCGATTTTCCGAAGACACTAAACTATTACGGTCCTTGAGTGTTGGTTATTGTTATGTATTAAGTATTCTAAAAAAGTAATGTAATGTACATGTACTTCAAGCATTGGGTCTCTATAGTTGGTATCAGAGAAAAGGTTTAGTCAACCTTTGGAAACTAGGATGCGAAAACTTTAGTGATATCCCTAGAGATATTTTTAAGGTGCGTCTAGGGATGTCCCTAAGGTTATGTATAAGTTTAGGTTATAGTCCTAGGATTATGGTAATGTTCATATAATTAAACCTAAAAGGCTATATATTGAAGGTACTCCCCTTTATTATGTTTTTTCCTTGCATGATTTTTTCATCTCACACTATTCTTTTTGGGTTTTAGACGATGGCTGGAACCTGAAGGAACCGTGTTGATCAATGTAATGGACAATGCACTGATTGTCCTCCTAAACAAACCAATGTAATGGGAGATGGAGTACAAAATCTTATTGCAATACTTACACGAGCTATGAATCATTCTGTACTTCCAAATGAGCAGAGAAGGGAACAATATTCTATTGAGCCCTTAATGATGCAACGTCCACCTTCTTTCAATGGGTCTTCTGATCCACTTGTTGCTGAAAAATGGATCAGTGCCATTGAAAAGATATTTTTCATACTTCTCTGTTCAGAACATGAAAAAGTCATTCTGGCTTTTTACCATTTAGAAGGTGAGGCAGACCCGTGGTGGACTCAAATTGAGAACACAAGTCCCCAAAGTGAAATTGAATCCATGGAATGGGGTGAGTTCAAGAACATATTTTTCAATAAGTACATCCCTCGTATTCTTCGAACAGATATGGAAAAGGATTTCCTTGAGTTAAAAAAAAGGATAATGAATATGTTGGTATATATGAGGCGAATTTTACAAGGCTTGTAAGGTATGAATCTGGCTTTATCATCCGACCTGAAATTAAAGTTGATCGATTCCTCTGTGGCTTAAAATAAAGTCTTCAAAGGGAATTAGCTATAAGAGACTTCAGTAGATATAAAGAAAGTGTGCGTTGTGCTATCACGGTAGAACTGGAAGTTGGTGTTACATATCCATCTCATGGTTTTAACAAGAAATTAAAGATGGAGTTGATGGAGAAATATCAGAACAATTGTGAAAAGAAGATGAATGTTTCTTTATGTTCAAAGTGTGGAAAGAAGCAAGGTGGTGATTGCCTAAAAGGTACTAGAAAATGTTTTAAGTGTGGAAAAGAAGGTCATCAAGCATTTGTTTTGTCTATGTAATGGTAAAAATGTTGCTAATGATGTGAATAGAGAAAACACTACAGAGAACGCTCCACCAACACTTCAATGCTTCAATTGCAAGGAAATTGGGAATTATGCTAATAAATGCCCTAATCCACGGGTTAATGATGATCAACGTGAAAAACTTATTAAGGCAAAGGATAAAGGGATGTCTCATGTGATCATTATTTGTGATGTTGAGTATGACAATGATGTTGTGTAATGATTAAGTGTTTATGTAATGGGATTCCAAAATAGTATCATGGAATCTCATTTATGGTATTGTGGAATTTGGAATATCTATGTAATGGTTTTCAATAATTATATGGTACTTGTAACCATGAAAAAGTGATTGAAATATTTTTGGAAGGAAGATGATATGCACATAATGAATGGATAATGAAAAAATGAAATGAGCTCATGATTTATATAAGGACTAAGTGATATAATGGTTTGAGTATATAAAATTTTTGGGATCTTGGTATGTGGAAAGAATTAGCTTTTGACATCATTTATGTTTTCACTAAGGTTCAATGGGTATTCATTTTTCAAGAGAATACATGATTAAGGTATTCACATGTTTTCAATGTGACCAACAAGATATATCGTATCATATATGGGGGATAAATGATGGTATTCATGTGTTGTAATGTGACATTTCAAGTAATCGTTTTCTTTATACTATGAGATTGGACATATGTATTTTGGATAAGCCTAAATATTGGAATGGATAATGTTGAACACAAGTTAGAATTGTTTAAGGATAGAACTTTTTTCGATATTATTGATGGAATGTCATAATGATGTAATTTTAGAAAAATGACAACCTACAGGATGGGGGACAACCCGTCGCGTCGGAAAAAGATGTGGGAATCGAACCCACAACTGAAGTGTGATAGGCCTTTATTTCCTACCACTGGCCTACATGAAGTCCCTGGTTAGTATAAACTAGTTTTATTTTATTAAGTGGTATGATAGATGAAGTATAAGTTCATTTTTGGAATTGTATACGATTAACCTCACCATAGATGGACTTATGTATATTTGGTAAATTTTTCTATCCTTTTGTTTGAAATAGATGGAATGACCCATAATTATATCACATGATCTGCTAACACTTCAGGAATAACAAACTGAACTTCATTTCTTTAAGAGATTAAGTGGAAATTTTTCAAGGCACGAACAATAGTGTGATTGTACAAAAATCAAGTATGTATTTCTTCAAATTAAAATTTTTCAACTATAGGGAAATGATATTGAAAACCAAAAATGTTGTCCTAGTGCACTTATATCTTATGAATCAGATGGTACCTTAGATCATCACAAATTTATGGATTTTTGATTGATGGATTTTTCATAGCCATGTTCCCTACCATTCTCCATCAGAACTTGATTGTTCGATTTTTTCTTCCATATCCATATTTTCACCTATGTTCTCCTATATGGAAAACCAGTGATGAGTTACTTTGGGTAATCGTTACATTTCATGATTTAGTTTTTAAAATTATTTTTTAGTATTCCTTTCTATAATGTGTGTCTCTATGAATAGTTAACGATTTATAACCCCAACAAATTTCGAGGGCGAAATTCATTTTAAGGGGGGTAGAATATAACACACCGAGATTTTATGAAAAATATTCCTTTCATTTCATTGATGTATTCTATTATACACTACACCAAGTTTATCTTGTACTATATGAAATACCGTATAACCTTACAGTATACGCAACACTATTCTTCGATCGTGTTCCACCCAATTTCAAGTTAGTTTTGTGGAAATTATTCTACGCAACATTAAGTATAGATTTTGTTTAATGTATAAATGAAATAATTTTTTATTATGTTATACGCAACACCAAATAGAGCTTTCAATACACACAAACCTGACTTGGATTGCATTACACGCAATCAAGACCTTCCTTGATAGCATGTGTAGTATGCAATACTGAGTTTCACTAAACGAGATATTATTATAATATTATTATGAAATAGCCGTTATGAATAGTAATACCCGCTATTTGAAATTTAATAAATTTTATATTTTAAAATAGACATCATTTTTGGATTTATAATATCGAAATTTTCTTAGGGTGAATTTTTGGTAATTTTCTGAAAGCATTCAATTTTTTATGAATAGTGAAAAAACACTGAGTCATAGTTTAAAACCAAATTTTTATTTAAATAATTATTTATTTTATTTAAATTTATTTTAGGTCAAAATTGATTCATAATATATATATATGTTCAATGTAATTCATTGGGGTTATTTTATAATATTGTTCGCTATATAAAACTTTTATTGAACTTTTCACCGTTTTTTACCTACGTACTAGGAGCTTTTTCCAAACATACATACAACATAATTTTATCACTTCTGTGAGTGGAATTTCGAAAATATTGGAGACACAATTAATATCAAGGACTAAAATGTGGTTCAATGAGATGAAAATAATTTTTGGTGAATAGTAATTATTTACTTTTTTACCACGGTTAAATGTAAATAGGGTAATTAAGGGTAAAAATGATATTATTATTCCCCTACCACATGTCATAATTATATTATATAAGTGTAATTCGACCAAAAACAACCTTAGGAATAAAATATGACCATTTAGGTCAACTTGGATTATATAAGGACATTTATTATTAATTTATTTAAAAAAGGGTTAAAATAGTTAAAATCAAAGTTTAATAACTAAATCATTTTTAATATAGGGTTATAAATAAGATAAATTCTACTATAAATATTCATTAGAAAGATAAAAATATTTCCTACATAATGGGATTTTATTTATAATTTTAGGCATTAAATATGTTAATTTATTTATGACACAATGATGATGCAGTAATTACCTTATTAATGAAATATTAAAATAATTGATGTTATAAATACACAAATAAATGTAATTTGAGACTTTTTATGAATTAAACTAATTTTATAGGTTAATATGACATGTTATTATTTATTTAATTAACTTATTCCGAACTAATCATGTTGTTATTATTTTCACAAAAATCAATTACCAAATAGTGTCAAAATTGATATAAAATAGTTTGTAAAACAAATATTATATTATTTATTGGTATTATATTCCTAAAAATCTAATGTTAGTCCAAGATACTTATATCATGATAGTAGTATCATTAATGGACCACTTGGGGGTTTCTTGGATGTATATGGTATGTTTATTAACTATAAAATATAAAAATACAAAATGACATGGTAAATGTCAATCTAATTAACTAAGAGTTATAACTAAAAGATAAGGTTAATATAATGACCCAACCCTGTCTAAAATCTATTTTTTGAGAGGATTTCGACCCATCCCCACTTTAACTTCGAAATAAATCATTTTTTAGCTATTATAATCCGAATATGACTTTATAATAAAATTATATTTTGAGTTTTTTCAAAGGTTCCCCTCTCCTCCCTTATAAAAAGGGCACCCCTTCCCTCTTCTCTTCGCACCCTTTTAAACCATGAAGCTAGGCCAACCCCTGCCCATTTCTCTGCTCCACTTCCCTAGAAACATTCTGGAGGTTCTGTTCTTCTCAAAAGACCAACTCTACTTCATTAAGAAGAAGTTTAAAGGAGGTGTGTCGAGGAAGAGGTAATCACTTCTACTGACTCTTTCAAGTTTCTTTCTTCTTCTACTTCCTATTATTTAGTTGTTTCATTATAATGTAATAACAACATTTTTACTTATATAATGATATGTTATTATAAATATGAAACAACCATATTTAACCTTCTATCCATCCTACGGAAAATGAAATCACCGCACGTGCGTACGTACGGAATACAGTCTCCACGCCGTGGTGTAATCTGTTTTCGACCACCACCTTACTTGGATGGGTATAATGGTGTAAATAAATACCTATATATTATTATTGTAAAGTGATATTGATTCTTAAATATTATACATACACTTGAATACAATTCCATGATCATGGTAATGATATCATCGCTTGTGCGTACGTACGGACTACCGTCTCCATAACGTGATGAGATTCATTCTCCATGTTATCCATTAATGAATGTTTATAAAGTATATATAATTAATAATAATGAAATATATTGCATAATAATTATACTGGATTTATGTATATATATATATTTATGTCATCTACTTAATTCCAATCAATTCAGTAAGGAAACGAAAACAGCATTCATGCGTACGTACGGCCTACCGTCTCCATGAACGGTCTATTTCATTCCATTTACCGATATATCATATATATATATGTATATTATGAATATATATGATATATATAAATCATTTTTTACATTCTTTAATTAATTGAATCAGGATATATGTGATGATATCAAGAACAACAAGTCGAAACACGTACTATAAATGAAACGATTTTACCCAAAACATTGCTTTTAAAAAGGAATTTACAAAAGGGTAATATAAAGTCATAAGTGAACCATATATGATATCATAACAATGAATATGATTCTGTAATAAGTCAATGAAATTATTTAAATCATTATATAGGAGGTTCGGATACATACGAAGCATATCGGACGTAAGTTAATGGATATTGTTTCAATCTCATTTCTATTCGAGATTGCTAATACATAAGTATTTACTGGGGTTATATTTTTCATCCATGTCCATAAAAATATTTTTCATAAAGTGTTTAATATTTTTCCATGTATGTTTAAATTCATTTTTACCCCTCTTTGACTTTTACTTTGTGTTATGGAAGGAATATTTCTTTTGTTTACCGTACGATGAACTTTTTGACTTTTCCAGCAAAAGTACAAGGAGAATGTTTTTTTAACTTATATGGAATGAATGGATTTTTATGGTTTTCATAACACCTTATTTTAATGAATCTTACTCTACAAGATTTCATGACTGTTATCAACAAAATCCTTTTTTTAAATTTCATGCCATTTTTTGAAAAGAAAATGATTTTGAAGAAGAAAGGATATTTTCTTCAAGAATTAATTTCAAGTGTTTTATCAAAACCATTTTACATCTAAGATGACATTATTTCATATGTGTATGTTTCAAGTATAAGTTCTCTATGACTTAAATGGTTTCACTTTTCTTATGATGAAATTATATCCAATTGTTTTATATGGATTATCTTATTATGGGATGATGTTTATGAAACCCATTTTATTCTTTGGGTTATGATGAATGTTTTATGTTTATTTTGTTGCACAAGTAAGAATGATTTCATTATGAGATTGGTGGGACCTATATCTCCCTCCAATTCATTGGGTAAAGATTTATATATCATGATATATACATGGTTGGAATCGTAAGTTAATCCGGTTTAGTAATACAGGACTGGAACGAGGAGTGAACTCGATTCAGAAAGGGACTTTGTCCACTAAGATGGTCTTGGAAGCAATGCCTTGGCTACTATAGAAATAATAACATGTGCTTAATGGTTGAAACAATTACATGTTATATTCCCATTATATTTAATCATTATTAATGTTTCTTTATGATCTATGCCTTATGTACTGCCATGTTTTATGTCATTGCTCAAGATTTTGATGTTTAAACATTATGTTCATGTTTTTAAGTTCAAATTTGTATGATTTGTTTTATTTTATCAATTCTTTCCTTTAATGAGCATTTGATCTAACCCTTTAAATGTTTTCTTATCCCTGGGATTTAATGAAAGGTTTTAGATAAGAAAACAACAGGGGAAGATCTTTATGGGAGATGTTGAAGATCATTCACCACGATTAAAAGATTATATTCCGAGTTTGCAAAGACACTAAACTATTATGGTCCTTGAGTGTTGGTTCTTATTATGTATTAATTATTCCGAAAAAGTAATGTAATGTCCTTGTACGTCAAGCTTTAGGTGTCTATAGTTGGTATCATAGGATAGGTTTAGTCAACCTTTGGAAACTAGGATTCAAAAACTTTAGTGAGATCCCTAGAGATATTTCTAAGGTATGTCTAGGGATGTCCCGAAGGTTAAGTATATGTATAGGTTATAGTCCTAGGATTATGGTAACAGTCATAGAATTAAACCTAAGATGTTATATATTGAAGGTACTCCCAATTTATTATGTTTTTTCCCTAGCATGATTTTTTCCTCTCACACTATTCTTTTTTGGGTTTTAGACGATGGTTGGAACCCAAAGGAACCGTGTTGATCAATGTAATGGAAAATGCAATGATTATCCTCCTGAAAAAAACAATGTTATGGGATATGGATTAAAAAATCTTATTGATATACTTACACAAGATATGAATCATTCTGGACTTCCAAATTAGTAGAGAATGAAACAATATTCTATTGAGTTTTTCATGAGGAAACGTCCACCTTCTTTCAGTGGGTCTTCTGATCCACTTGTTGCTGAACAATGGTTCAGTACCATTGAAAAGATATTTTCCATACATCGCTGTTTAGAACATGAAAAAGTCATTCTGGTTGTTTACCATTTAGAAGGTGAAGCAGACCAGTAGTGGACTCTAATTAAGAACACAAATCCCCAAGGTGAAATTGAATCCATGTAATGGGATGAGTCCAAGAAATTATTTTTTAATAAGTACTTCCCTCGTATTCTTCGAATAAAGATTTAAAATGAGTTCCTTGAGATTAAGCAAAAGGATGATGAATCTGTTGGTATATACAAGGCAAATTTTACAAGGCTTACAAGCTATGCATCTAACTTTATCATCCAACCTGGAAGTAAAGTTGATTGATTCTTTAGTGGCTTAAAACCTAGTCTTCGAAGGGTATTAGCTATAAGAGACATCATTAGCTATGAAGAAATTGTGTGTTGTGCTATCAATGAAGAACTGGAAGTTGGTGTTACATATCCATCTCATGGTTTTTATAAGAAACGAAAGATGGAGTTCAAGGAGAAATCTCAAAACAATGGTGAAAATAAGATGAATTTTTCTTTATGTTCAAAGTGTGGAATGAAGCATGGTGGAGATTTCCTAAAAGGTACTATAAAATGTATTAAGTGTGGAAAAGAAGGTCATCGAGCAGTGGATTGTCGAAGTAATGGGAAAAAGGTTGCTAATGATGTGAATAGTGGAAAGACTACGGAGAACGCTCCTCCAACACTTCAATGCTACAAGTTCATGGAAATGAGTCATTATGCTAATAAATGCCCTAATCCACGGGTTAATGATGATCAACGTGAGCAACTTCTTAAGGAGAAGGATAAAGGAAAGTCTCATGCGATCACTATTTGTGATGTTGAGTATGACAATGATGTTGTGTAATGATTACGTTTTTATGTAATGTGATTTCAAAATATTATCATGGAATATCATTTATGGTATTGTGGAATTTTGGAATATCTCTGTATTGGTTTTCAATAATTATACGGTACTGGTAACCATGAAAAATTGATTGAAATATTTTTGGAATTAAAATGATATGCGCATAATGAATGGATAATGAAAAAATGAAATGATCTCATGATTGATATAAGGACTAAGTGATATCATGGTTTGAGTATATAGAATTTTTGGGATTTTGGTATGTGGAAAGAATTAACTTTTGACACCATTCATGTTTTCACTAAGGTTCAATGTGTATACATTTTTCAAGAGAATACATGATTAAGGTATTCACATGTTTGCAATGTGACCACCAAGATATATCGTATGATATATGGGGGATAAATGATGGTATTCACATGCTTGTTATGTGACCTTTCAAGTAATCGTTTTCTTTATACTATGAGATTGGAAATATGTATTTTGGATAAGCCTAAAGATTGGAATGGATTATGTTGGACACAAGGTAGAATTGTTCAAGGCTACGACTTTTTTCGATATTATTGATGGAATGTCATAATGATGTAATTTTAGAAAAAGGACAACCTACAGTACGGGAGACAACCCGTCACGTCAGACAAAGATGTGGGAATCGAACCCACAACTGGAGTGCGATAGGGCTTTATCACCTACCATTGGCCTACATGAAGTCCCTGGTTATTAGAAACTAGTTTTATTTTATTAAGCGGTATGATAGATAAAGTATAAGTTCATTTTTTGAATCGTATACGATTAACCTCACCATAGATGGACTTATGTATATTTGATAATTTTTTCTAACCTTTTGTTTAAAACAGATGAAATGACCCATCATTCTATCACATGATCTGCTAACACTTCACGAATAACAAATTCAACTTCATTTCTTTAAGTGATGAAGTGGAAATTGTTCAAGTCATGAACTACAGTGTTATTGTACAAAAATCAAGTAAGTATTTCTTCTAATTCAAAATTTTCAACTTTAGGGAAATGATATTGAAAACCAAAAATGTTTTCCTAGAGCTCTTATATCTGATGAATCAGATGGTACCTTAGATCATCACAAATTTATGGCTTTCTGATTTATGGATTTTTCATAGCCATGTTCTCTACTATTCTCCATCAGAACATGATGGTTCAATTTTTCTTCCATATCCATATTTTTACCTATGTTTTACTATATGGAAACCGATTGATGAGTTACATTGGGTAATCGTTATGTTTCATACTTCAGTTTTTAAAACTAAGTTTTAGTATTCCATTTTTACGATGTGGGTTTCTATGAATAGTAAACGATTTATAACCCCGACGAATTTCAAGGGAAAAATTCATTTTAAGGGGGGTATATTGTAACACCTCAAGATTTTATGAAAAATATTCTTTTAATTTAATTGATGTATTCTATTATACACTACACCAAGTTCATCTTGTATTATACGCAACACTGTACTAGCTTATAGTATACGCAACACTATTCTTGGCTCGTGTTACACACAATTTCAAGTTTGTTTTGTGGAAATTATTCTATGCAACATTAAGTATAGATTTTTTTAAATGTATAAATGAAATAACTATTGATTATGTTATACGCAACACGAAACAGAGATTTCACTACACACAGCCCTGGCTTGGATTCATATACACGCAATCAAGACCTTCCTTGATAGCATGTGTAGTATGGAATACCGAGTTTCACTAAACAAGATATTATTATAATATTATTATGAACTAGCTGTTATGAATAGTAATACCCACTTTTTGAAATTTTATAAATTTTATCTTCCAAAATGGACTTCATTTTTTTATTCGGAATATCAAAATTAGCTTAGGGTGATTTTTTTTATTTTTCTGAAAACATTCAATTTTTGATGAATAGTCAAAAAACACTGTGTCATAGTTTAAAACCGAATTTTTATTTAAATAATTATTTATTTTATTTAAATTTATTTTAGGTCAAAATTGATACATAATACATATATAGGTTCAATTTAATTCATTGGAGTCATGTTATAATAATTTTCGATATATAAAAATTTTATTGAACTTTTCACCGTCTTTAACCTACCTCCTAGGAGCTTTTTGAAAACATAAATAAAACTTAATTTTACCGCATCTGTGAGTGGAATTTGGAAAATTTGAGAGACCCAGTTAATATCGAGGACTAAAATTTGGTTCAATGAGAAGAAAATAATTTTTGGTGAATAGTAACTTTTTACTTTTATTTACCACGGTTAAAAATTAAATAAGGTAATAAGGGTAAAAATGATATTATTATTACACTAAAATGTCCTAATTCTATTGGATAAGTGTAATTCGGCCAAAAACAACCTTAGGAATATAATATGACCATTTGGGTCCACTTGGATTAGATTAGGACATTTATTATTTATTTATTTAAAGAAGGGTTAAAATAGTTAAAATCAAGGTTTAATAACTAAATAATTTTTAATATAGGGTTATACATAAGATAAATTCGACTATAATTATTCATTAGAAATATAAAATGATTTCCTACATAATGGTATTTTATTTATAATTTTTAAAAATTAAATGAGTTAATTTATTTTTGACACAATGATGATTGAACAATTACCTTATTAATGAAATATTAACATAATTGTTGTTATAAATACCAAAAAAAATGTAATTTGAGACTTTTTATGAATTCAACTAATTTTACAGGTTAATATGACATGTTATTATTGATTTAATAAACATTTTTCGAACTAATCATGCTGTTATGATTTTCACAAAAAATCTATTACCAAATAGTGTCAAAATTGGCATAAAATAGTTTTTGAAATAAATATTATATTATTAATTGTTATTATATTCCTAAAAATCTAATGTTCGACCATGATAATTATATCATAATAGGGGTATCATTGATGGACCACTTGAGAGTCTCTTGGATTTATACGATAAGTTTATTAACAATATAATATAAAAATGAAAAGTGACATGGTTAATGTCAATCTAATTAACTAAGAGTTAAAAGGAAAGGATAAAGTTAATATAATGACCCAAACCATTCTAAAATATATTGGTTGAGAGTATTTAGACCCATAATCACTTTATCTTGGAAATATTTCATTTTTGATCTATTATAAACAGAATATGACTTTATTATAAAATAATATTTTGAGTTTTTCAAAAGGTTCCCCTCTCCTCCTTATAAAAAGAACACCCCTTACCACTTCTCTTCACACCCTTTTGAGCCTTGATGTTCGGCCAACCCCTGACAATTTCTCTTCTCCACATCCCTAGAATCATCTTTGAGGTTCTGGTCTTCTCAAAATACCAACTCTACTTCCCTAAGAAGAAGTTTAAAGGAGGTGCGTCGAGGAAGAGGTAATCTCTTCTACCGACTCTTTCATGTTTCTTTCTTCTTCTACATCCTATTATTTAGTTGTTTCAAGATAAAGTAATAATACCAGTATTTCGTATATACTTATATGTTATTATAAATATGACACAATCATATTTCACCTTCTCTCCATACTATAGAAAACGAAATCACCGCGCGTGCGTACGTACGGAATACAGTCTCCACGTCGTTGTGTAATCTGTTTTCGACCACCACCTTAATTGGATGTGTATAATGGTGTAAATAAATAACTATATATGATTATTGTAAAGTGTTATTGATTCTGAAATATTATACATACACTTCAATATAATTCCACGATCATGGGAATGATATCATCGTTCGTGCGTACGTATGGACTACCGTCTCCACGACTTGATGAGATTCATTCTCCATGTTAACCATTCATGAATGATTATAAAGTATATATAATGAATAATAATTAAATATATGACATAATAATGATACTAGAATCATGTCTATATATATATATTTATTTCATCTACTTAATTCCATTCAATTCAATAAGGAAACTAAAACAGCGTTCATGCATTTGTACCGTCTACCGTCTCCATGAATGGGGTATTTCATTCCATTTATTGATCTATCATATATATATATATGTATATGATGAATATATATTATATATATAAATCATGTTTTACATTCTGTAATTAATTAAATCAGGATATAAGTAATAATATCAAGAAAAACAATTCGAAACACGTACGATAAATGAAACAATTTTACCCCAAACGTTGCTTTAACATTGAATTTACAAAAGAACAGGTAATATAAAGCCATAAGTGAACCACAAATGATATCATAATAATGAATATGATTCTGTAATAAGTCAATGACATTATTTAAATCATTATAAAAGAGGTTAGGATACATACGAAGCATATCGGACATAAGGTAGGGGATAATTTTTCAATCTCATTTTTATTCGAGATTGCTTATACGTAAGTATTTACTGGGTTTATATTTTTCATCCATGTTTATAAAAATATTTTTCATAAAGTGTTTAATATTCTTAAATGTATGTTTAATTTCATTTTTACCCCTTTATTACTTTTACTTTGTGTTATGGAAGGAATCGTTCTTTTGTTTACAGTACGATGAACTTTTTGACTTTTCCGGCAAAAGTACAAGGAGAATGTTTTTTCTAACTTATACAGAATGAATGGATATTTACAATTTTCATAACACCTTATTTTCATGAATGTTACTCTACAATATTTCATGACTATTTTCAACAAAATCCTTTTCTTTTAAAATTTCATGACATTTTGTGAAAAGAATATTATTTTGAAGAAGAAATGATATTTTCCTCAAGAATTCATTTAAAGTGTTTTATCAAAACCATTTTCCATCTAAGATGACATTATTTCATATGTATATGTTTCAAGTATATGTTCACTATGATTTAAATGGTTTCAATATTCTTATGATGAAATTATATCCATTTGTTTTATATGGATTATCTTATGATGTGATGATGTTTATGAAACCCATTTTATTCTTTGGGATATGAAGAATGTTTTAAGTTTATTTTCTGGAAAAAGTAAGAATGATTTAATTATGAGATGGGTGGGACCTATATCTCCCTCTAATTAATTGGGTATAAATTTATATCTCATGATATAGACATGGATGGAATGGTAAGTTAATCTGGTTCAGTAATACAGGACTGGAACGAGGAGTGAAATCGATTCAGAAAGGGACATTGTCCACTAAGATGGTCTTGGAAGAAATGCCTTGGCTACTATGGAAATCATAGCATGTTCTTAATGGTTTCCAAAATTACATGTTTTATTCCCATTCTATTTTATCATGATTAATGTTTCCTTATGATCTATGCCTTATGTACTTCCATGTTTTATGTCATTGCTCAGGATTTTGATTATTAAACATTATGTTAATGTTTTTAAGTTCAAATGTATATGATTTGTTTTATTTTATCCATGCTTACACTTAATGAGCATTTGAGCTCACCCTTTATTTTTTTTCTTTTCCCTAGGATTTAAAGAAAGGTTTTAGGTAAGAAAACAAAAGGGGAAGATCTTTATGGGAGATGTTGAAGATCTTTCACCATGATTAGAAGATTATGTTCCGAGTATCCAAAGACACTAAACTATTACAGTCCTTGAGTGTTGGTTCTTATTATGTATTAATTATTCCGCAAAAGTAATTTAATGTTCATGTACGTCAAGATTTGGGTCTCTACAACCCTTGTGAATATCACTGCACATAATTCAAAAATCCTAGCTCACTAACACACTGAGATATATCTCAAAGAAGTTGGATCTCCTGCCTATCCCATAGCTCATGTCGCATATGAAATGCCTATAGGTTCCTATTATGAAGGTCACATGAAAACTCCCAACCAAAACTAACAACCCTAGGGTCTCGTATAAAATTATAAGGAATCACATTTCAACCAACTGCCTAGTTGGCCATTGCTTCTCACTCGATATCTGTATATAGGACTACCCCCTATGAATCTGAATACTTGAACTGATCCTCACTATGCCTCCACATATGGGAGCCTCCCCCTCTAGGATCACATTATATTTTATCATCACATATATAATGAAATTGATCTGTCACAATCTATCTAAAGTGTCTCTAATTGGTGGTCTAGTTAAGTAAAATTCCACCCCGAATCTATATAGGAAAACACCATATGGGTTTTTGTTGAGACATTAAATAACTAAACCTATTTTTATTCTGAGAACCATCATTATATCTATACTATAGGGGTTACCTTTAATTCATCATAAGCATGTATATACCCACTAGATTAATTATACGTCCCCAATTCTATCAGAAGACATCTTCATCATCATGATTAAATATATCATTGATCAACATGAACTTCTATTAAAGGAAAATACAAATAAAATCTAGGCCAGATTGGTATACTTACACTAAGTACTTATTTGTAAAAAGCATATGAGTAGTTTCTAACACTTTAAACAATTTATCCTCATTCATCAATGAAAATAATCATATTACTAATAAATCATAAAATCCATACCAGATGTGCATCACAAGACTTTCAAATCATACACCCATAATATAGGAAGACAAAATGGAAATCATATACCCGTAGTAACTTGGAATTCCTATCATAATATGTTTTCATGGCACACCAGCTCAATATCCATCATAGTCTTTGTCCCATTCCTGTATCACTTATCTATCATCTCCTCGAATAGTTTGAAAAATTAAAAATCTGATCAGTTCAGTTATATCATCCACATAGATCCCACAATACCACTTTGTAACATCCTAGGTCATAGGCCACTCAACCAATGTTGCGATCTAGTTCACCAAGTGAGCTCATGTGCGCCTCCTTGTATTCCACAGGCTACCAACAAGTAGTGAGGGTGTAGGGTAGTATCATGGGAAGACTATACACCTTAAATAGAGTGTGTAGTATTGAATAAAATTACCAAGTGTCGTATATAAAATATAAATATCAAAGTATACCCAGAAAGCATAGTCAGAGGCAGTCCTCTGACCATTTATTGAAAATAAAAGAAAAGGAAAACATACAGCCACAAAAAGGGGAGAAAGATAGATACATTTCATAAAAATAAGAACCATATCCACATCCCTAATATACTACCTCCTCCGCGGTAGCTGATTCCCATTCTGAACATTCACAGTGTTTCAAAATCTTAGCATACTTCCTTCTAATGTAACGCCCCGACCCTAGTTACCTAGAGTCGGTGCATTATTACATAACATTGGCATGATCACGAGAAAGATCAAGTCTCGAAAGACCGATTAGTTTAGTAGCCTTGGAATAACTAGATACATCCATAAATTTTTACATTACATCATAAAAACAACATCTTGTCTTCATATCCCCTCATACTATCCCTGCAGGTCATTCATAAATTACTTCTTCATAATCCTGGGAAAAATAAAACATTGAAAGGGGTGAGCTCAGATGCTCAGTAAGGATAACATTATAGCAGAAACATTCATAAATAATCATAAACACTTAAGGCAATTTATAACTAAAACAAAAGCCTTTTAAACTTGAACTTTAGCATAACATGGCAAAGGTAAAATGAAATAATGCCATTTACTTACTCACATGGATATTCTAATAGTAGAATGATCACATGCAATATCAATAACGACTTTCATAATGATGGAATGCATAATGCCAGACTATCATAACCACATAGCCAAGGCCTCGTGCCAAGACTACAATTATGATTTTGCCAAGGCCTTGTGCCAAGACACTAGTTTGTCTCATGAGACCTACCGATGCATCGAGGAGCTATAGCGGGCTCCACTCGTCACTTATTAAGTCCAATGCATTCCTCATATGAACAGGTTTAAACATAACATAAACATTCGTATTAAAAATAGCATACGAAATGTCAATACCTCTACCACAAACTATTTGAGAGAAATATCCCCCTTTTTATTGATATCATTTAAAAGTCACACTATTTGTCAAGAAGCCATTTAAAAATAGATTTTTGAATCAAAGTGTTTCATACCACTTTGAAACTTTTTTTAAAAGGAGTTTTAATTTCTAATCTTTAATGTCCATATAAATAAATCCTTAAAACCATTTTTAAAACATGGACATTAATGAGAAATATTTAAATGATTAAGTCTTTAAAACATTTAAAAATAGTATTTTAGTTAGAGATTCTAACCAAAAGAGAGACACTTGAATAAAAATAATTTGAGGTAATAAAAACTTTCTAATATCATGAGAATAAATGGATTCATGATATACTATGTCAAAGTACATTATATACACCACATAAAAGTGATTTGGTGTATAACAACAAAGAAGTCTCAATGGAATGTAAATTGAGATGAATTCTCTTATAAAGACCATATCCTTAGGTTAAGGATAAATCAATGACATAATTATGTGTGAAAAATATAAATACACTAAATATGATTGAATATTCAGTGTAAAACAATCAAAGGATATTCACACATATTCTTGTAGAAACAACCCCAACGAATTGGATGTTTAACTCAACAAATGGTGAAAGAGTTAAAATTACTCTTATAAAATTCATATTAATGACTTAAGAATTATCAATAGAGTGATTATGTGTATCAAAAGTATATCCACAGGAAGGGTAGTGGAAATTATGACATAATCAAATGAATAGTGATTCCACACATAATCTTGGAGTAATATAATGAATGAAATATGCGTAAAGCCGAATGAGTGGAAATTGAAATCTCAAATTCCCTTATCGATTTGGTAACTTACGAAACAAAAAACCATGAAATAAGGATCATACCATGACTATGTAAATAACCATAAATTAAATTATATTACACAATTAATACAATCATGGGCAGTACACATACACCACATGTAATAATTAAGTGGTGAACAATGGAATTCTCAAGAAATTAAGAGCCAGATAAGAAACTCCTTACCACGTTAATCAACTGAGTCGTATGGCCAAAATTTAATAACCACCAAATTATTTATAGAATAAAATGAATATAAAGAGAATCATGATAATATATATCAAATGGAAGTACACAATACACCACATTCAATAATTTAGTGGCGAATAATGGAAATCTCACGGAATTGAAAGTGAGATAAGAAAATCCCTTACTTTGTACTTTTTCCTTGGTCGATGGTAGGTTTAACTCCTGTATAATGGTGAAATAATTGTTATTGAATAATACAAGAATCATTTACTTTAATATGATATCATATATGATCTATTAACAATGATTTGTTAATAATATCTTAGAATTATCGTCATTTCGGGTGTTAATGGGTTCATTTTACTTTATATTATTTGTTATGTGAGCCATATTCATTATTAATGGGATGCATATTATTCATATCCAGAATGATATCAAGTCCTTAGATACTATTTTTAAATCATCAAATTATAATTATACTTGAATGGATATGATGGACAATGAATCTCATCGTGTTCGTGGAGACGGTAGTCCGTACATACGCATGAGTGACAATATCATTCTTTTGATATTAAAATAATATATAATTGGATTTTATATCATATATACAGAATCATTATCATGTTATATTTATTATTTACATGTGTTACATATCATTATTATACCCATCCAAATAATAATATATTGAATAACAATTACACCACGACGTGGAGACGGTAAGTCGTACGTACGCACGTATGGTGACATGTTATTCAAAGGATGGATAGAATACTGAATATGGTTGTACCATATTTATAATAACATTAATGTATATATATGATACTGGAGTTATTATTTTATAATGGAAATGACAATGAAAGAGGAAGTGGAAGAAGAAAGGAACTTGAAAAGGGGTGGTGAAAACATTACCTCTTCTTCGGGTTCTTCCTTTTGATTTGATCAAAAGGGATCCTTAGGTTGGCTTTCTGATCAAACTAATGCCTCTAGTTTGTATTGAGGGAAGTTGAGATAGTATTTGGGCATGGTTTGGCCGAACCAAAGGGCTTTGATGGTGTGAAGAAATGATAAGGAGGAGTGCCCTTTTATAAGAGGGGTGAGGGGCACCGTTGGAAAAGCTAGAGATATTAGTTTATAATAAATTCATATTCGGTTTCCAATGGCTCCAAAGTTGACTATTCAAAGGTTAAGGTGGGGATGGGTCGAAAACAACTCAAATAATAGAATTTAGACAGGTTTGGGTACTTATATTAACCTTATCTTTAAGTATTAACTCTAAGTTAATTAGTTTCACTTTTAAAAAGTCTCTTTGTATTTTTATATTATATGGTTAATAAACATACCATATACATAAAAGAGACCCTCAAGTGGTCCATTAATGATACAAATATCATGATATAAGTCTCCCGGCCGAACCTTAGATTTTTAGGAATTTAATATCAATTAATAATATAATATTTGTTTTAAAAACTCTTTTATGTCAATTTTGACACTATTCAATAGTTGATTTTTGTGAAACTCATAACAGATTGATTACTTCGAACAAAGTCAATTAAATCAATAATAATATATCATATTATCCTATTAAATTGATTTAATTCATTAAAAGGTTCATATTATATTTATTTGGGTATTTATAATATCAATTATTTTGATTTTTCACTATAATAGTAATTACTGCATCATCATTGTGTCATAAATAAATTAAATTATTTAATGTCTAAAAATTATAAATAAAATATCATTATGTAGGAAATCTTTTTATATTTCTACGGAATATTTATAATCTAAAATCCAACATATAATACCCTCTGTAACAATTCTTTTGTTAAAATATATATGCTTGTGTCATTTTTGTATTTATTTTAACTTAATTAAAATAAAGTGTCATTATCACTTACAAGTGGATCCATGGGGTCCCAAAATAGACCCAAATATGCCCATGGTCTACCATGTATCAACCAATAGGGTTATGACACGTTTTAGGGTAATTTAGTATTATTATAATATTATTTTTTAACCCATGTTTACCGGATTTACCCTTTAACCATGGTAAATAAAATATTTACCGAAGTAATTATCCAAAATGTTTAAAAATAAAAACTTACCTATTTACACAATTTGAACATCCTGATTCAAAATATGGAATCCATTTTTCCAAATTCAAAACATAGAAGTGGCAGAAATTAATTTAAAATTAATTCCCGTTGTTAAAACAAAAAGCGTGTTTTTTAGAGATAATAACTATCAAAAGATTGTCACTTGTTTATGTCTGGTTTAAATGCGAAATTATGTTCAATGACCCAAATTTTATTACATGGTAAAAATATATTCTAAATATACTTTAAAATCACTCAAATTCATAATTTATAACTATTAATTATTTTGATTAAAAAAGTTGTTTTTAATTAAAATTTAGTAATTTTCACTATTCATCAAAATATGAAAGTTATCCAAAAAGTACCAAAATTTCACCCTAGGCTAATTTTGATATTACGAATCCAAAAATGAAGTCCATTTTGAGAGATAGAATTTATAAAATTTCAAAAAGTATGTATTACTATTCATAACGGTTTGTTTGATTGGTTATGGTGTGTTAAAATCTCGAAGTTGTGTACAATGCACGTCATTGCATTATTCGAAAGGAAACATACCGAGGAAACTTGGAGTGTTACATTCTCCCCTCCTTCAATAAATTACGTCCTCGCAATTTTTAAAATTTTTCTTGGGAATATAATGGAAAGTCCCACATCGGAAAAAGAGTCAATAAAACTATCACTTTAAAAGAAAGAAAGAGAGGTATAAGGGTCATCCAAGATAACCCATACTAGGATTCAATGTAAGAAAACATGGATATGGATGATAAACTAAGTTTCAAGTTCTAATGGAGAGGGATAGAAATCATGATCAGGAGAAAGTTAACAATGAGAAAACCACAAACTTTTGTTGGGACAAACGACCATTAGTCTCCTAGTAGGAAAGTAAACGGACAACATTTTTTTTAAAGTTACATTACATAAGGAAGAGGAATTCATTTATGATATTGACTAAGAACATTATGAGATATACGTACATTTTAAGTAAATTTTCATTATTTAATAAATTTCCACCACTAACTCAATTTTTTTTAAACGATGAGTATTCAAGAAGACTTGGTCACACTGGAAGAGCTAGAATAAACTTCTATAGAATCACATGATCCATGCAGGATAAACCATATATTTACATTTTCTTTTAAGATTAATCAAAACCAAAATGGTTAGTGAATGATCTAATGATCCCCCAAAAGGATATTCATTGAGTTAAATATGCACTAATCATAATTTCTAAAATTAAACCAACAATACCCCAAAGTTAAATAGATACCATTCAATAACCAATTGTCCTTAAAATCCTTTAATATAATCCAAACTAATATTGAAACCCAAATCATAGAAGAATTTGATTATGTAGTCTCCCATGTTACACTGTATCTCCAAATGACATCAAATACTCTTAAAGTCACATACTTAAAAGTAATTAACATCATCACATATTCTCTGTTATAGGTTAATAATTTCCATAAATAACCCAAATCACTATAAATCAACAATAAAAACGTATATAAAAATCCACCATTACTCTACAAATGAAACCCCATTGTATTCTATTTTCCTTGGGCATATAGTGTTCCCAACAAAGCGAACATCTTCCAAAATAACATTTATCACTTAATCACCAAATCATTTTCCTATACCAAGGGTATTCATTTGATAAGACATAAGAACCCAAATCATATTATTATTGATCAATAAAATCATTTAACAAAAAAATAGTCACATTAACCAGGGACTTCACATAGTCCAGTGGTAGGCGATAAATCCCAATCGCACTTTGGTTGTGGGTTCGATTCCCACAACTTTGTCCGACGCGACGGGTTGTCACACGGTCTACGTGTTGTCCTTTTTCAAAAACTATATTTTATAATATAACCAAAATGAGATATATTCCTCAAAATAACATAATTTAACCACAAATGTTATATCATACATTGCATTTTCATCCCAAATTATAATAACTTATCATTTTCTCAAAACCCAATGATCATATAAAACCAAATGGTTATTTATACCTATATCCACAAGAGAAGAGACAATTCTTCCTCAAATATCATTCTCACATGGAAAACTGCGGGGTTACAAATACAAGAGAAAATTATTCCGAAGTAAACCCATCAACAAGGAGTGCTAATACTTTTTAAATTTTTCTCCAACCATTTATTTCCACATAGCTTCTTCTTTGACCATGAAAATATCCTATAGAATAGGACATTCACTTGGGTAATGGCCAGGTCCCCTACATTTACGGTAAATGACTGTAAATGGACTCTTGAGACCATTTTTATCTTCTTCCATAGTACTCTTCATTTTTCTTCGGCAATTATTCACTTTATGTCCTTCCTTCCCACACGTAAAACATTTCGTTGTCCCATTGAGACACTTTCCTGGGTGTCTCTTTCCACATTTCCTGCATGATGAAAATTGAGGTTTCTTTTCTCCATGGTCTCCATTGCTGGAGATCTTATCATTTATCACCTTTCTCTTCCTTGTTGAGTCTGGGAGTTGGTTAATATATATATTGTTGATCATATTTTTGGAAAACTGATTTGGCATAAAGATGATATCTTTTATGCCTATCAACATTCCATTTTGTTGCTCATTGCCACCATCGTTCCCACCTTGTACATCATTCTCAAAGTCACTATGACTTCCTTGGAATCCATCCATTGACTAAAACCAGAAATCATTGTGTGAGTAATAATAGTCGTAAAATCATTTAGAGATTAAAATGTCACCATATTCTCAATTTGAAACATATAAGGATTAACCATGGTCATTTACTCTCATCTTATGTATATATTACTTAAATTGGTTTGTAATGAAAATGTAAATTATCCCAAGCATATCCCCCGGGAGTGTCGTAACCAACAGTGCAGCAAGGCCCGTTGTCGTGCACTAGTTCTCGTTCGAGTCTAGCTCAAAGCGGTGTTTTAGGGTTTTACCCCTAGGTACATCTGTGCCAGAGCCGCCTCTAACTGCTCGTATCCAGACAGGGATTTATTGCTCGGAAAACTCACAAAATCTCTACAATACCAAAATTCTAGGAAGTTCTTTTATACTAATCCTCAAATACCATCTTAGGTCTACGTGCTCTAATCAGAGTTTATCTTAATCTAGCTTCCAAGGTTTTTACTAAACATCCTCTGATACCAACTATAACGCCCCAACCCTAGTTACCCAGAGTCGGTTCATTATTACATAACATTGGCATGATCACGAGAAAGATCAAGTCTCAAAAGGCCGATTAGTTTAGTAGCCTTGGAATAACTAGATACATCCATAAATTTTTACATTACATCATAAAAAAAACATCTTGTCTTCATATCCCCTCATACTATCCCTGCAGGTCATTCATAAATTACTTCTTCATAATCATGGGAAAAATAAAACATTGAAAGGGGTGATCTTAGATGCTTAGTAAGGATAACATTATAGCAGAAACTTTCATAAATAAGCATAAACACTTAAGGCAATTTATAACTAAAACAAAAGCCTTTTAAACTTGAACTTCAGCATAAAATGGCAAAGGTAAAATGAAATAATGCCATTTACTTACTCACATGGATATTCTACTAGTCGAATGATCACATGCAATATCAATAACCTCTTTCATAATGATGGAATGCATAATGCCAGACTATCATACCCACATAGCCAAGGCCTCGTGCCAAGACTACAAATAAGATTTTTCCAAGGCCTTGTGCCAAGACACTAGTTTGTCTCATGAGACCTACCGATGCATCGAGGAGCTATAGCGGGCTCCACCCGTCACTTATTAAGTCCAATGCATTCCTCATATAAACAGGTTTAAACATAACATAAACATTCGTATTAAAAATAGCATACGAAATGTCAATACTTCTACCACAAACCATGAATGGTATAAAAATAGAACATCCACAGTCAAATATAACTCATTTGATACAATATCGAAGATTGTATTGTATCACATTAACCTCAATCATGAATAATGAAGGATGTTGACATAGATGAAAATAATCATTAAAACTATTTGAGAGAAATATCCCCCTTTTTCTTGAAATCATTTAAAAGTCACACTATTTGTCAAGAAGCCATTTAAAAATATATTTTTGAATCAAAGTGTCCCATACCACTTTGAAACTTTTTTTAAAAGGATTTTTAATTTCTAAAATATAATGTCCATATAAATAAATCCTTAAAACCATTTTTAAAACATGGACATTAATGAGAAATATTTAAATGATTAAGTCTTTAAAACATTTAAAAATAGTATTTTAGTTAGAGATTCTAACCAAAAGAGAGACACTTGAATAAAAATAATTTGATGTAATCAAAACTTTTTAATATCATGAGAATAAACGGATTCATGATATACTATGTCAAAGTACATTATATACACCACATAAAAGTGATTTGGTGTATAACAACAAAGAAGTCTCAATGGAATGTAAATTGAGATGAATTCTCTTATAAAGACCATATCCTTAGGTTAAGGATAAATCAATGACATAATTATGTGTGAAAAATAAAAATACACTAAATATGATTGAATATTCAGTGTAAAACAATCAAAGGATATTCACACATATTCTTGTAGAAACAACACCAACGAATTGGATGTTTAACACAACAAATGGTGAAAGAGTTAAAATTACTCTTATCAAATTCATATTAATGACTTGAGAATTATCAATAGAGTGATTATGTGTATAAAAAGTATATCCACAGGAAGGGGAGTGGAAATTATGACATAATCAAATGAATAGTGATTCCACACATAATCTTGGAGTAATATAATCAATGAAATATGCGTAAAGCCGAATGAGTGGAAATTGAAATCTCAAATTCCTTTATCGATTTGGTAACTTAAGAAACAAACAACCATGAAATAAGGATCATACCATGACTATGTAAATACCCATAAATTAAAGTATATTACACAATGAATACAATCATGGGCAGTACACATACACCACATGTAATAATTAAGTGGTGAACAATGGAATTCACAAGAAATTAAGAGCGAGATAAGAAACTCCTTACCACGTTAATCAACTGAGTCGTATGGAAAAAAGTTAATAACCACCAAATGATTTACAGAATAAAATGAATATAAAGTGAATCATGATAATATATATCAAATGGCAGTACACAATACACCACTTTCAATAATTTAGTGGCGAACAATGGAAATCTCACGGAATTGAAAGTGAGATAAGAAAATCCCTTACTTTGTACTTTTTCCTTGGTCGATGGTAGATTTACCTCATGTATAATGGTGAAATAATTGTTATTGAATAATACAAGAGTCGTTTACTTTAATATGATATCATATATGACCTTTTAACATTGATTTGTTAATAATATCTTAGAATTATCGTCATTTCGGGTGTTAACGGGTTCATTTTACTTTATATTCTTTGTTATGTGAGCCATATTCGTTATTAATGGGATGTATATTATTCATATCCAGAATGATATCAAGTCCTTAGATACTATTTTTAAATCATCAAATTATAATTATACTTGAATGGATATGATGGACAATGAATCTCATCGCGTTCGTGGAGACGGTATTCTGTACATACGCACGAGCGACAATATCATTCTTTTGATATTAAAATAATATATAATTGGATTTTATATCATATATACAGAATCATTATCATGTTATATTTATTATTTACATGAGTTACACATCATTATTATACCCATCCAAATAATAATATATTGAATAACAATTACACCACGACGTGGAGACGGTAAGCCGTACGTACGCACGTATGGTGACATGTTATTCAAAGGATGGATAGAATAATGAATATGGTTGTACCATATTTATAATAACATCACAATATATATATGATACTGGAGTTATTATTTTATAATGGAAATGACAAAGAAAGAGGAAGTGGAAGAAGAAAGGAAATTGAAATGGGGTGGTGAAAACATTACCTCTTCTTCGGGTTCTTCCTTCTAATTTGATCAAAAGGGCTCCATAGGTTGGCTTTCTGATCCAACTAAGGCCTCTAGGTTGTAGTGAGGGAAGTTGAGATAGTATTTGGGCCGGGTTTGGCCGAACCAATGGGCTTTGAAGGTGTGAAGAAATGAGAAGGAGGAGTGCCCTTTTATAAGAGGGGTGAGGGGAACCTTTGGAAAAGCTAGAGATATTAGTTTATAATAAATTCATATTCGGTTTCCAATGGCTCCAAAGTTTACTATTCAAAGGTTAAGGTAGGGAGGGGTCGAAAAAAACTCAACCAATAAAATTTAGACAGGTTAGGGTACTTATATTAAACTTATCTTTAAGTATTAACTCTAAGTTAATTAGTTTCACTTTTACAATGTCTCTTTGTATTTTTATATTATATGGTTAATAAACTTACCATATACATACAAGCGACCCCCAAAAGGTCCATTAATGATACACCTATCATGATATAAGTCTCTTGGCCAAACCTTAGATTTTTAAGAATTTAATATCAATTAATAATATAATATTTGTTTTAAAAACTCTTTTATGTCAATTTTGACACTATTCAATAGTTGATTTTTGTGAAACTCATAACAGATTGATTACTTCGAAAAAAGTCTATTAAATCAATAATAATATATCATATTATCCTATAAAATTATTTTAATTCATTAAAAGTTTCATATTATATTTATTAGGGTATTTATAATATCAATTATTTTGATTTTTCACTATTATAGTAATTACTGCATCATCATTGTGTCATAAATAAATTAAATTATTTAATGTCTAAAAATTATAAATAAAATATCATTATGTAGGAAATCGTTTTATATTTCTATGGAATATTTATAATCTAAAATTAAACATATATAACCCTCTGTAAAAATTGTTTTGTTAAAAGATATATGCTTGTATCATTTTTGTATTTATTTTAACTTAATTAAAATAAAGTGTCATTATCACTTACAGGTGGATCCATGGGGTCCCAAAATAGACCCAAAGATGCCCATGGTCGACCATGTATCAACCTATAGGTTTAAGACACGTTTTAGGGTAATTTAGTATTATTATAATATTATTTTTTAACCCTTTTTTACCGGATTTACCCTTTAACCATGGTAAATAAAATATTTACCGAAGTAATTATCCAAAATGATTAAAAATAAAAGTTACCTATTTACACAATTTGAACATCCTGATTCAAAATATGAAATCCATTTTTCCAAATTCAAAACACAGAAGTGGCAGAAATTAATTTAAAATTAATTCCCGTTGTTAAAACAAAAAGCATGTTTTTAGAGATAATAACTATCAAAAGATTGTCACTTGTTTATGTCTGGTTTAAATGTGAAATTATGTTCAATGACCCACATTGTATTACATGCTAAAAATATATTCTAAATATACTTTAAAACCACTCAAATTCATAATTTATCACTATTAATTATTTTGATTAAAAAAGTTGTTTTTAATTAAAATTTAGTAATTTTAACTATTCATCAAAATATGAAAGTTATCCAAAAATTACCAAAATTTCACCCTAGGCTAATTTCGATATTACGAATCCAAAAATGAAGTCCATTTTGAGAGATAGAATTTATAAAATTTCAAAAAGTAGGTATTACTATTCATAACCGCTAGTTTGATTGGTTATGGTGTGTTAAAATCTCGAAGTTGCGTACAATGCACACCATTTCATTATTCGAAAGGAAACATATCGAGGAAACTTGGGGTGTTACATCTAATATTGAGCTTCTCCAAAGAAAGGATATCCTTAAGAGATTGTGCAATCCATCCAGCCTTCCCATTAGAAGATTGGGTAGCTAGAGGTATTGGAAATTGAGAATAGTGATTCCAGAGCCTTCGTCATGGTGGGTCAGTCTTCACTTTCTCATTCACAGAAACTTTATTTTCGCAACCCTGAACCATATCACTGTAGGAGGACTGAACCATATGACCATCATTTTCCATCTCACTATCAGAACAATTCCCCCATTTTATAGAAATGTGCACCACTCGATAATCTTCCCTCACTCCCTGATCCTATTGAGATTGACTATCAGCATCCATCATATCAGGGTATGGGGAATGATCCACCAAATCATAGCCACCATGCCACCTTTCATCATAATAAAATCTCCACCTATATTATCCAGCAGTGAACCACTATCTGCATTTATTTCAGGACCCTCCTCAGCATTAGAGGGCTTCCTAGTCTCCAATTCATGTTCACAATTACAAATAGAAACTGCGCTTGGCTCAACACCAGCACCTAAAGATGAAGACTTTTGCTCCACCTGAGTCCTTTCAGTAGCCCTCTCATGATCCAAAACCATGTCAGTAGTCACCAGGCCTACAAAACGGTTACCAAGCACAATATTGGCCGCCTGCCTCCCAGAAATTTCCTGCATCCTAGCTGGACTCTTCATCTAAGTACCACTACCATATGCAATTTCTTTCACAAGTGTCAAGAGTTTCCCATCCGGCTACACAAACACATTATCCATGTGGTGAGGTTGTTCATCATGGACTGGATCATTTGCTGCAAGTACACTCACATGGTCCAGGAAGAGAGAGGCCGCACCACTAGTTTTTCCATCTAGGTCTCCAGCCTTCGCCACAACATCTTCTAAAGGAGCATCCCTCTCAACAATGCTACCCACTTCCCTTCGAGGACTTTCAATCAGAGAGGAAATTTGAAGTTCCACAAATACCGCTTGCATCCTTGATAGCAGCAAGAGATTCACAATTACCATTCATGGAGCTAACCATCCCCAAGTCCCGCTTCAACCTCGTGAAGATATCACTAACCTTTGGCCTAGGAGGCTCCACACCTGGCCTCCGCACCACATACCCCATTCCAGAAACCCCACTATCCACTATATTCACCACCTCATGCCGAGGAAGCATGGATTGATCTTCATGCAACCCCATCCAACTGATCTTTCCCTTGCATCTTCAAACTCCCCACAGCGGCACCATCATGAGCAACCAATCCATCCCTCACCTGCCTGTGCACCCTCCTGTTCAGAGAACCATTTCTGCTAGCGGAGACACCATGACCCATCCAATGGAAAAAACTGCAGTAGTCAGTCCATGAATCAAATTTAACATCCTGTTTCCACCATAATTCTTTCCCATCAGTAATCTATACCCAATCAACCGGAGGCTTGGAGACATCAATATCCACACAAATGTGAGGGAAGATGGGATGACACACAAAATTAGATTTGGTATCAGAGCACAAGTAACGGCTGACCATTTTCTCAATCATAGCCAAAATAGAAGGATTATGGAATGGTATAGGGAGGTCCGTGAATCATACACAAATCATCATAGTTAGATTATCATGATGCATATGAAATTCAAAATTCCATAGAAGAATAAAGAAATTCATACCTCTGCACTATCGAGGAGCTTTAGACCACGCAATGATGAGATCATCCATAGACCCAAATTGGATCATGATATGCCTTCAATCAAGAAGACCAATCATCGCCTGATCCTGAAGATTCAAGGATTCAAATACAAAATGATCCAAAGCATCAACTGAGGGATGTTGCTGATGAAACTGAGCCACCAGAGTCAACTTAAAAAAGATATGTAAGAGATTTGAATTCTGAAGGTGCTAAAAATAATTAAGGTGCTCCACGGAACAAATCTAGAGCCTTAGGGAAAATCGGGATTAGCAGGAACGAGGGCAGGAATTCAGAATAAGAAAAGGGGATGAAATAATGAGGGTGCATCCGAGACAATGATCAAGAAAGATCTCCCCCCTCCATTGGGGAGGGGGGAGGAAGGACCTCCATCGCCGGAGCAAGGTCATCGTCACCGGTCCTGCTCGAGTTGTTCTCATCATCCAACTCTCACCTCATGATTTTTAGTATACAACATACATAAAATAGGCCAATAGGAATAACTTGAAATTCTGAATCTATACATTCATAAAATGATTATCTCCCACTATATGGATCACATAATGAAATAAAAGATAGAATAAAAACTAGAGTATCTACTATAATCCCCAAGACTGAACTCATCATGATCTCAAATAACCTCCATTTTTTCACATGATCATGAAACCTCATCCCTCATCCCAAACTCAAACTGAAATCAGTGGGGGCTTCTCAAGTACCCAAATGTTTTGGTCACTCAAGTTGGGTTTGAGTGTAACTTGATAGGGAGACACCAACTTGATTCCAAAAATAAACAGTAAAAAATGTGTATGTTCATTTGACATGATCTGAAGATAAACAAACAATATAGAAACCAAAGATAAATAACCCCTTCATTCCATAGGATCTTCTCCAAATTCCCAATCAACTCAAACATTCTTTATCCAATGTCAAAGTATCTCCAAGAAGGTTAAGAATATGAGCCAATAACTTTTCTTCCCAACATCCATATTGTAGCATCTGTAAACATCAGATATTGGGAAGTATCCCAAAATATCTATATAGCAGTAGGATGTAAACCCATCATAAGGAGGTGATCCTGAGTTATCAATAGTAAATAGGTACAACTACTATATCGAAGGAGAATGTACAAGGAATAAAAAATTATTAGGATCAACAAACAATCTCTAGGGGGATGGACCTAGGAGAACATGTAATAGAATCATGATTAAATATGAATACCAATGGATATATTGAGTATTCCATAGTAATCAGGTGTTATAGTCAACACCAAGAAGTTTGTCTAGGGAATTACGTAGCCGTCTTGCATCATCGCCAACCCTTGGAAGGTAATATTGAGTTTCCCATTTTTTCAGACTCAAATGACATATCAAATGATATCATCCATGCCATCTTGTTTATATTAAAACATGTTGAAGGGTAGCACTTACTCATGCGTCATCTCATCATGTTTAGAAATATTCATGATCCCATATCACATAAACAGGGTTGGCCTCTCAAATGTGTGACTTGAAGTTATTACATCCATAATTGGGTAAAATCTTCATTTCAATTTCTAAGGTTTCACTCTTAATTATCACTACTTGTTTCTCGTATACACCCTCTAATTAGGGTTTTCTATGGGACTTACTATGGTCCCTTGGGATGAATCATAACATAGAGACCTTTTAAGGTCCTTTAATCTCAGACATTGATATCAGGTCAACACCCATCAATCGGAGTAAATCACACCCTACATCTATATCAAGCCATATCAAGGCCTCACTAGACTCTTAGGATATTACCACTATGGGAATGGTATTAATCTAATTCCATTTCCCAATCCATCCTAGGTCAGACTAAACACCTGACCAACCAATATCTTTCTTAAGGTATTCCCACGCATGTCATCACATCTCAATGGGGGAGGAACACTCACCACATAGTTATATAAAATTCAAATATCTTTAAAGAATCTCACAGTTCTCACATAGCCTCCTTAGGTCAAATATCTCAGTTCATCTATATCCTCATTTTGGAGGTCATCTGGGGACCTATGCTAAGGGCTAATATTTCTCATGGATTTCCATTTAAAACTAATTTTTGACCCCTAGGTTTAGGGTTTCACTGGACCATATCATAATAAAGGCCATATCCATTGATATTAAAGCATTCAAACCAGCGAACAATGTCTATCATAGACTTGGAAAATAGTCCAATTGGTTTAAGGAAGATTCATTTAAATTAAACAATTTGATTTATTTAGAAAATTTACGATCACCCTCAGTTCTAAGACCGAATAACCACATGAATATAAATAAATGTATATAAAATGGTAGATTCATAAACAACACCAACATTTTTAAAATTATTTTACATCTCATTCTTTGCCTGATAGTTCTCACGATGGATTTCCAAAGACTTTATCATCTAAATCGGAATCTTCCCACACTACTAGAATATAATCCATTTAATAAACACTAAAAATTTAATTATAAAAACGTATTATTAAATGTTAAATTAATTAAAAATATATAGAATCGATAAAAATTCATCAGGTTATACCACCGCACCTGAACCATACCAAACATCACTCGAAGGGTGAATCTCAAACCCTTATCCATATTCTTGGAAAAATACCTAATAAGAAAGTCAAAAATAGTATGAAATTTAAATTAATTTTGTTTAAATCCTTGAAAAAAATATAATAGCACCAACCCTTTAATGAACTGATGGAAGATGTGTTCTGAATGTCATCATAGGATTCACTCCACCAAATAATAACCATATACCATTGATAATTGGATAATTATACATTTATTTGGTAAAATAAAAACCAAAACCTAAATAAGGAGAAATACAATTTATGAAGACAAAGGGAGGAGATTAATGGAGGTAACTAAAGTTAAAGACACACATTAAATTATTTTGAAAATCCCAAAGAATACCACATGAATCCAGATTAAAGAGAGGAGGAAAGTGGAAAGGCCTCTTGAATATTACAGGAATCAAGAGAGTAGAGGATGGGTTTCCCACTCTAAAAACTCGGGGGAATGAATATAAATTTTTCCCTTTTAAAGTTTACTCTAAAGCCAATGGTTTTGCAATATTTTTTTGTAGTATCCACTAGAACCCTTCCCAGGCTCTCCTAATCCCCATAAAATTCCTCCCAATAATCATTCCCTATCTCACAATACTCATTTAGTACATTCTATCTTTACAAAGATTATTTTGAATGCACTTTTTAAATCTTAACTCTACACCAATTGAAAAATTATAACTTCCCTCCAATTTTAGAATTCCTGTATTAACATGATGTTTCACACTATTTATTATTTATCACTAAAGGCTACTGATATTGATTTTTGGATGTTAATATATTTATTCATTGGGATGGAATTGAAAATTTTTAATAGGTTTGAATGATTCAATATATTAATGAAATATTTTTTTATTGAAGTTCAAAGGGATGATCATTCACAAGAAATATACTATAGATATAATTGTGATGGAATTTTATGAAAATTATTTCAAGAAGGTTATGTTTTTTATAGAAACATTACCTATGTTTTTCTTATTTTTATGTTCAAAATATTTGACCATGATATGTGAGCTTCATTAGAGATCATTCTAGAATTATAAGGAAAGAGGTATGAAGCTATATATTAATTATCTATGTAAATTTAACGATCTCCATGATACAATATCTAGATATTTTGTAAAGGTAAAAATAGTATAATTAGAATCTTTGTTGGGGGATTCATTCTACACTCCAGAGGATTCATGAAGTGTTTTTAAGTTGTATTCTACTTTTCGGTATGCCTATATCATATGGTATAATCCATGTTGCAAGTAGTATTTATCTAAATTTTTTTGGATTCCTATACCATTAAAGGGATTACCCACCACAAAGGATGAAATCCAGAGATTCGGTGGTTCTAGAATATTAATTAACTCTATTCCACAAAGAATAATGACATCATAATATCAAGAGAAACACAGAACATCACTTATGTAAGTTGAGGATAACTATAAGAAATTAACAAGCTACTTTATATAAAACAGTTTCATTCCAAAACCTATGGAATATGGTAAATTTGAATCAAAATTTATAGCATGGTTCACTCTGGTGAGTTTAGTAGTTATTCCAACATATACTAACTAAAATTTCAAATATTAAGGAAGGATATCTATTTGAAATATGATAAAAAGGCTTAATTTCTATAAGAATAAGTTAGACATTAATTATAGTTTGAATTTTAAATATAAATTTCAAACAATTATATGGATATGAAGAGATATTCCATGAAAAAAAAATTAAGAGAAAAATATATAAAATAAAAAAGGATAATGAACTATGTGTTGTTGGAAAAAAAGGAGACAACAATATGAAAAATTATTGTACAACCAATTTAAAAAGATAGAGCTTCTACTGAATATTATTGAATTTATGATAATTTTATTAGTAGAATAATTTTGTTTCAATATATAGGAAGAACGAATTATATATAGTTAATACGTGGTGAAATAAATTGAGATAGGTCCTTTTTAAGATCATTATTTTAGAACAATATTTGGAAAGAGGAAAATGTTTTCATTACTCAATGTTTCTAAAGTATCAGGAGTTGTTATGCATACATTCTAATTTATTTGGCCTAATAAAGAAATAAATAATCCACTAAATAATATACCTATTGTTAGGAATATTATATGGAGTTCTTTACTTCAGGTTGTGTGAAGTTGTATTGAATATGAACGAATTAAATCTGCTTATAAATAGTATTTTATTTCAAGAATGGGAATTGGGGGAGGAATTTGGAATTCACTGAAGCATCACATTTGGATTAAATGTATACAAAATTATAGCAATGAACTTAGTGTGACCTTCATGTCATTAAATTGAGAGTAATACTGATCTATTATATAAATTGTTCTATCCATTTCTGAAATTTTTGTGTGAGTCAAGTGGTGGAAGCAACCCTTTTATCATTATGGGACATTCCTAAACCTTACAATACAACAATCCAATTACTATTTCCATTCTAGCACATCGATAAATTATTCATGTGTAATACTTAGAGTGATCTTTTTAGGTGAAAAATGTAAAATATTACTGTGGGATTCATTACTTTCCATCATCTATGTGTTAATGTGTTGAAAAGAAAAAAATGTCGAATAGTGTTCCCTTCATCGAGGGAACAAGATCCCAAATTAAAGAAAATAGATGAAAATTGAAAAAAAAGTTTTTAATCTACTAATAGTTATGAATCCCTCCTTCCAAAGGTACCCCTTATATGTAGACAATAGAGAAAGAGAGAAAATGATTCCTAAGCCCACCACTTCTAGGCCACTTGTTGACAAGTATAATTGAGGGCATGTTTACCCACTATATGATTTTAAGAAGATATAGACATGATGAGATAAAACCAAACCAACACCATGCATAAATTAAATAATTAATCCCAAAACATGACGTACTGTCATACAAAATGAGATCAAAATCAAAGGAAAATTATAAATATGAATACTGGGTAGTGACTATGAAGCTCCCACAGCTCTTAAAAACTACACAAACTATTAATTTCTATCTCAATGATAAATCAACTACTTCTGACATGAAAAAAAAAGTTTATATATATGTAGGGTGAGAACAAGATGCATACATAGTAGGATCCTCCCTGAAAATTGTACTATAACATTTAAAAGAAGCGTACTAAAGCCCAATGAATAAATAAACGAAAATAACACATCTCTTAAATTGTTAATACTAGTCTTCTCATCCACCCTATGGCTCAATCAATAGGTAACAACTATAATTAAGTTAATATTTATTGAAATGATATATATTAATCAAAGTACCTCGCTTCAAATTCCCCACTAGCATGTCACTATCACTCTCCAATAGCTACATCATATGATTATAACTTTTATAAGTTACCCTAAAACTCATTCAATATTTTCATAACCATTACTTTATCCCCTATTTCCTAACATATCATCATCATCATATCCCAAAAGTAAACAATTGTATTCCCAAAATCCATTATAGCCAGTGTATGTGCATTATACCTTAATATATCAGAGTTCATAAACATATACCCATGGGAAGTTGAAATCACCACATCAAGATAAAATTATGTTTTATACCTATAACTCCATGACATTTTATGACATATTTCTCTTTAATTTTAATTTTTTAATTTTAAGTTTTCTTTGCATGTATCACTGAGTTTAAACGGTCCGAGATGTACTATTGAATTATTATTCTTTAATGTGACATTTATTTGATAGTCATTAGATTAATATTTACAAATAATACTAACTAAATTATCAAAGACTATTTTTTACATATTTATAATATTAATTCATTATTTTTTAAATTTTTATATGTTAAAATAATAGCATTTTGGGGTCAAAAAGTGATGTTTTCTAAAAAAACTAATTTTTATTTTCACAGCATGTATTTATGTTTATAAATTATATTAATCTATATTTATGAATGATTTTAATTAAATTATTAGATTATATATTTTTTAAAATTTTAAAAAAAATCATATAATAGTTTTTATATGGCTTGGAATGATGGTTAAATCAGTTTTATTCTAAAAAATTTAATTTTCTAAAAAATATTAGGTTTTGTATTGAAACGTTATTTTAAAATTAATTCATACCATGTAAAAAATTGAATCATTAAAATTGTATATAATGTTTGGAATCATCGAAATTAATATTATTTAATATGTTCAACTTAATTTTTATTTATAATTAATAGTATCTACGATAAAAAAACTAGTTACTATGTTAATAGTTAAAATGAGTTAAAAGGCTAAAAACAAAAATGATAAGAGTTAAAATGAATATATATTTTTAAAATCCTATTATAGTGTAGTATTTCGACCCTATATCATATAATATTAAAATATAAGTCATTTTGAGTCCATTTTCCTTAACTAATACATTACTATATTTTTATCATTTGAAAAATTCCAAGTGTGCATCTCCCTCACTTATAAATGGACACCACCTGTCCTCTCTCATCCACACATCAATAGGCTATTAGATGATCCAATAGAAACCTAATTAATTTTCTAACATCCATACCCACACCCTACATGTTATTTTGAATCATAATATCCTCTAAATAAGGCCTTTGGGGAAACGATATTGAGGTTTTCTAACGAAGAGGTGTAGTTCTTAACCGAGTGTTTTCCTTTTTTTCTTTTTCTATAAAATCATTCAAAAAAACCCTAACCATTTTGATATAAAAAGAAATAATCTCCCATATAGTAAAATTTTATAATATTTTGTGTTTTAACTCTTTTTTATCAAACTATAAATCATATTTAAAATGAAAAATTCATTAGTTTGTGTGTCCGAACTACAGCCTCAGGAAGACAATTTATTTCATTTTTCATCACCAAAACTTATAGTTTTTTTATAATGATGGACATAATGTTTATATATCACATTTATGAAAAAATAATGACTTTTTAATTAAAAAACATTTCTACATTCTTACTTTTCAATCCATTGTAGAGAAATAATGTCTTTCATGAAAACATGTGGACTTCCGCCTCCCCGAAGCCTAGTGTTTCATTTTTCATTATTTCTATACATAAATAATTATAAAGTGGTATATTATGAATAAGTTTGATTGATATGTAATTATTAAAATTATATATTTGATTAAACCATGTTATTGGTTATTTTAACAGAACCATCAAATGAAAACATGGATTAAAAACATACAAATTTTCACCTAAATGTTCATTTTAGTGAAGAAATTGTTAATTAAATGATAATTGGAAATTATAAAGGAATAATAAATAATAATATATAAAATAATATGGATCAATAATACATTTATAATAAATATATATTTATTATATTATATATTTTAATCCTTATAATGAAATATGGGACTTGAGGTAAGGGTTTGTGTTACAAATTGTTTTTCAGGATTTTATTTTTTAAATATCAATTGAGAGAAATTATAAGATTTTTGTCATTAAAGCCTAATATATTTTATTCTCATATAGTTATTACTATAATTTCCATGTAATAGTACGATTTTTCTATCTTTTGTACTAAAAATTATTAATAAAATATTTATAATTAAAATTCAACATTGTTTTTCATTTGGTCATCATTAATTTTCATTCATATCAATACATTTAAAAATTGTTTAATGAAAGATTTTTTATATAAAAGGAAGGTTATAAAAATTTATTTTTAATAACCTTTTTCTTTATTTATAAAGGTTTAAAATGGATCTTTTTAAAGAATAAATTTCCGATTATTTCTTTTTTGAAATTTTTCAAAAGTGTAAACAAAATTTTATATTTTAACATATAAAATATGAATTTATTTTCCTACCATCACAGATATGTTTTTTCATAATACATTAAATGTTTCCATATTCATTTTAAAATAAATTTATTTTCTCAATAATATGTAAATTATTTGATAAAATGTAATCAAAAGAAAAGTATATTTTTCTCATAAATTCAAATAATTGTTTGAATATTCATTTAAAAATATTTTCATCTTTTCAAAACTCTTTAGGGATTATTATGATTCACTAGGGATACGATATCATGATATTATCCACATTATTTATCTATATATATTATGATGATAAGTATTTAAGTATGATTCAATGAAACCCACCTTTTTCTAAGGGGTTAATTGATTTATAATGAAGCCTTTATGAAACTTATTTCTTATAGAGCGGTTATACTATAATGAAATGATGAGTTGTTTATGAGACATGTTTTCCTCTAATATTTTACAATATGATGTTATAGGGAATGTTTTACCATCTTTGGTTACACATATTTATGGTTTTAAATATGTGGTGGGTGGGATCAAAATTAGTATCCCTCCAATTCATTGGGTAAAAATGGATATATCTTGAGATATTAAATAAGAGAATTGAAATTGAACCTAATTCAGTATGAGAAAATATATGACAATATGGTATTGGGAGTGATGATTGAATAAGGAAATGACGGAATGGAGAGTTAACTCACTATACTATGATATTCATGGTAGTGATCCTTCATGACCCATTGTTATTATTTTCTAAAAATGATTTTTATTTGTTGAAAACATCTTTTTATTAAGATTTTTCTGAAACATGCATGAAGTAGTTGTCGGATGTTAAGAATATATGAATGTAGAAGTACATATAACCCCAGTAGAAAAGCATTTAATTGTATGGATTATTTTTCAAATGAGATATATTGGTAAAAAAATTAATAGGTGGAGGAGTTTCAAAAGAATAACCATTAAATAAATATTCATGAGTTGGAGATTTTTTAATTATTTACATAACATTTTAAATCCCATAAGTTTTATGATAGTGTGAGAAAATATTTGTTATATTTTTAATATATTTGAGAAAATTAATGTTTTAAAACATACTTATCATATTAGGTTAAATAATTTTAATGAAATAATGTGTATAGTGAATAATATATAATTCTTAAAGAAAATTTATGAATATTAAATAATTTTTTAGAAGTGTAAAAATAATAATAAGTTGGAGTAATTATTTTTTGGAATTTTTGATAGGGGAAAGTGAAATTATTTTCCCAAGTTTTTTATTTTAGGATAACTTAAATAAATGGTGTGAAAAAGTACAACACCTGATACTAATCACTTTTATAAAAATCCAAAACTCTGAAGATTTCGTAACAGATTGAATTTCGAGTTGAGGTATCCTTTAGGTTGAAGATAATTACCATAAAGGGTTTTGATTAGAGCATCAAAAAAAGTTTTTAGTTAATATAAATTACAAATATTTCTTTATATTTGGATTCTAAGAAGTTTTTAAGGCATAGATATTTTTTAGTTAGATAGAATTCATGTTATAATATTAGGCACAATTTTTGTGGGGCACATCACAAGGATTTTCATCTGATTGAAGAAGAACCCACCAAATGGAAATTACAAAATAGATTAAATCAGACATACATTTCTGAAATAATATTCTAGGAGATAAAATTACACATTTATTCTTTTTATATTGGCTAAGATTTATAAAAAACACAATAAATTAACAAGACTATATATAAAAATTGTTATTAGAATATATATAGAGTCTAATGGGAGTAATCACATATTTTTATTCACTTATTACCAATAAGTAATTTACATGGACTGATAATAGTATACTTTGAAATGATTTAGGCTCTCACACTGAGGCAGAACCTTTTAAATCTTTAGTTCATTGTTTACATTCTTATCATTACATTATTTTGATATTATTAAAAAAATTATTGGAGAAATAACTATAAAAATTTCTAGGGTTAAATTTAATGAAATTTTATTTTTTTAAATTAAGCCACTTATTAACCCCCTACCCACTAACTGGTCCAACGATCTTTAGAAACTTCAATTGGAATTAGATTAAAGGTTTTATAGTTGTCTCATAATCCTAGAAAATATCAATTTAGTCAATACCATAGGTATTCTTATATTTTTTGGAAAAATTATCACAGATGGAAAAGTGGAATGATGTCTTATACTCTGTCTCTTATCTAAGAGGTAATGAATGCATCCATAACAAGGTTTCCATCCATTAATGGAAAATATATAAATTATATTCTTATTTATTTTTCTGAAAATTTCTCCATGAAAGTTATAGGTCTCAAAAAATTCAAAGAAACTTGGGAAACACTTCAATGTATCTTCAAGAAAAACACCAATGACAAGTAGGAGAACCCGAAAATATGGCCTAGTATGTTTGAAGATATTAGAATGGAAGATAATGAAATTACTGATGAGAACTTCCCTATATTTAATGGTGTCTATTTCAATATAAAAGGATTTACATATTTTTTGTAAGACTCAATCATTTTCAATTTACTCAAGAGGAACTTACTTAATAGTTTTTTCACTAAAATATCTACCATTGAATTTAAATATGACTTATCTCTTAATGAATTTCATAACATTCTTGTTTATTATAAGTAGAGTAAAGTTCCAATATTAAAAAAGAAGATCAATGATGAAATGTATTTTGATTCTAAGAGAATGTTGAAAATCAAGGAAAATATGACAGTTGACCACAATTATTCATACCAAAATGAATTTAAGGAAATTAATCAAAATATCATGTCTCTTTTCTAATAAACTTATCATAGAGTTAGAGTAATGTATGGAGGAAAAATCCCACTCAAATGATTCGAGTGTGGAATAATTGGTCATTTTTCTATGAATTTACTGAATAAAAAATTTGAATAATATGATGATCATTATGATGGAAAACATTGTGGAAGAAGTGGAACAAAACTTCTAGAGAATATTAGAAGTACACGGGTGCTAAGAAAAAGTCCACTAGAAAATCAATAATTATGTCGAGTAAGAATGTTAAATATGAACCTAATTTTAACAATTATTCATATGATAAAATTTATAAAATATCAGAACCTTATTTTAAAATGTTTTGAAAAAAATAGGATTCCTCAAACACTGAGTAATATGGAGGAAAAGAAAATTATAAATAATACTATCTCAGATCATAAAATGCATCTTATCTTGATAAAAACATAAAACTCAAGAAATAAATAAGAATATTGAATAAATAAATGGAAAACATAATGATAAAAGGAAGGATGTCCTAAAATAATAAAATGAGTATATCAATGATATTATATACCTAAAACAGAAATTTTTTCAATAGGGAAAGATAGTATAACATATTATTAAGAAATATACAGCTAAGAAATATGAGAACTATAAAACCCAATAAAAATTTCTTGAGGATAAAGTTAAATTAATAAATCTGAATGGAAATTTCAACTATTATTGAGAAGTAAAATCTGAATCTATTCAAACTATAGAGAAATATCATTCCAAGAATGAAGTCTAATACTTACCCACTAAATTTAAAAGTTTATTTGATTTTCATAATAACAAATGTGTTTTAAAAAATTCAAAAATATTGCATTGAGAAGTAATTTGATAAATACATCATATGAATAAGAGATCAAAACAACAATCATAATAAAGTTTCCCTACACCAGGAGGAAACAGAAAATGAAAGATGTTATGAACCTCAATAAACTGATTACAGGAAATGGTCATATATCTATAAAATACCATGATTTAGTGTATATTGAGGGTGATATAGTATATTAGGGATAAAAGATTAAAATTATTGTTGTAACATGTATCTCCCAATATGTAGGTATAAATCGGGGTGATAGAAGAAAGGAGAGAAACTTTCCTAATCCACATGAAGAAAAAAATTGAAAATAACAATATGCTATAATATTTCCTAGAATGTTTTTGGATGATATAAAAAACTCCGTCACATTGATGAATAATGTTTAAAAACTCTTATAAGAATAAATATAATCCTAGAAACGAAAAAACGTCTGGAAAAAAGTAAACATATGAATGATAAGTTTATATTAAGACGTCGCTACAAATAAGAAAAAGAAACAAAATATAGATTCTTAATAGTTATTGTTCCTAACATGTGATAAGAGATATAATGATCTTGAAATATGTTGAAAATAATGAAGGATGAGTTGTTACATTTAGATATGATAGTTCCATAAAAATAATAGGAATTTGAAATGTTGAGATTACAACACAAAAACTAAAATATAATGATGTTTTATATGTTTATGGGTATAAAAATAACTTACTAGGTATCATATGACTTTTTCATAATTGTAATAAATTCATCTTATGGAAAGATTCATGTATTATCAAAAATGTAGAATATGGAATAATTATTACCTTATGTGAAATATTCAGAAAAGCCTATTTTAGAATTGAGAAATTTTGAACAATTATCACTTGAGTACTAATGATGAAAATAGGTTTTGGCAATGAAGACTTGGTCAAATTTTCTAGAAACGTATGAGAACACATTCCATGAAATATACTATAAGAAACATACCAAAATTAATGACGAAACTTTCAATTTTGTGTAAAATCTTTAGGAAAGGGAATAAGATTTTGAAAATATCATAAAAAATATGAAATTAAATCTACCATGCTTCTTGAGATTGTACACTTTGATCTCTATTGTATGATGAGGAATAAATAAAAAAGTTCCTTTTTTACTTTATCAGATTCATTTATGACTATACCCGGATGACCCACATAATTTTTATGAAGAATAAATCAAACTAAATAAATGTTATGAAAATTTAGAGGATAAATAGAAAGAGAAATGGGTGTTAATATACTAAAGAAAATAACTGAAACTATAAAATATATGCATGAAAATATTTCAAATCATAACTGAAGAATAATGAAATAAAACATCAATAAAGTTCTTCACACACCCCTCAAATATATGGAGGGTCTAAAAGAAAAAACATAATCATGGTAGAAATGGGAAGAAGTATCTAAGATGTGTATAATCTTTCTAATTTATCTTAGATAGAAATTGTTAGTACTATTTTACATGTAAAAAATTGATGTTTGTAATGGTTATAATTGAAAATAACTTCCAATGAAATATTGTATAAGAAAAAACCATCTGATATATATTTCAATGTTATTAGGCGTCCATACTTTATGAATTTAAAAAATTATTGATCTTGGGATGTTTGATGAAATTTTTTGGAAGGATATTCCATGGAATTCTCAACCAATAGAAGAAGTAATAAATGTGGGAATAAATGATTAAACAATCTAGGATTCTTACTATGTGAAGTTTATTGAAAATCCAAATAATTTAACCAAAAAAATTAAAATTATCATGGAATAAAAATTTAAGACATCTAATGAGAATAAAAAATGATGATGAATGTGAGACAAAATAGGTACATGAATATTCAAAATATTCACACTCTTAGGAAAGTGAGACATATATAAAATCTCTCAAATTTCACAACCTATAAAAATAGGTTGATTCTGAGAACATTATTGGAATGTAGAAATATATAGTTAAAAAATAATAAAATTGATAGAATAACATCATACATCACTTATATCGTAAGTTGAAGCCAAATCAATTTCAGAGCTAGTTGATTGAAAATATTTCATTGAGGATATGAATAAAGTGATAGATTAGATTATGAATAATAACATGTATAAACTTTTTCCCCCTCTAATGGGAAAGGTTATTATTGGATAAAGGTAGTTATATATAGAAAAGATGAATGATATTAGAGAAGTTTTACTAAATAAATCATGAGTTTTTTTGAAAAGGATAAAAATGGGTTGAAGTTGTGTATTTGGAATAAATATTTTCCCTATGTTACCAGATTAGAAACTATTAGAATTTTATTGGAAGTAGTTTCATTTCATTGCTAAAAAAATTATCATATGGATGTAAAATTAACATTATTAAATGGATATATTTAAGAAGATGTTTATATTGACCAACCTTATGGGTTTTTACATGATAAATATGGAATTGAGGAATGAAATTCAAATAAAACCTCGTATGGATTGAAAAAATATCAATTTTCTGGGTACTCAAAACATGATGGTTTTTTAAATAAATTGATATTTAATAAATGAGAAGTTGTAAACAACTTATATATTAAGTATGTGAACTTAGGTACCCTAATTATTATTGTTTATTGAGATGACATAATTTTAGTAGGGTATGGAGAATTTTTTTTGAAGGGTTGGTGATGAAATGTAGAAACATTTAGAATCTTAATTCTTAGAGAATTTACTCTCATTCTGGGATTAGAAGTGAAACTGATGGAAATATTTTTTTTAATTACAATAAGATTATTCTAGAGAGTTGTAACAAAATTTTGGAATGGAGAGATTCCAAATAATTTTCTTATCCTATTTTTGTTGGAATTTACATGAGTAATGATAATGTTAGGAAAAGTTTAAATTATAAATTTTTATAAAATTTGATTGGAATTTGTATCTATCTTTCAAATTCAAGGCCAAACATTTTTGATGATGTTACTTTGTGTGCAATATTACATAGTGATCAAAAAGAATCAGATAAGTTGCAAGTAAAAAATAATTCTCATATTTGTTAAAATATCATATCCTTATGAGATTTTGTATACAAGAAGTTGTGATATGAATTTTCTTGTATATACTAAATATGTTTGGGATGGATATGGAAACAATAGAAAATAAACATTAGAAGGATCACTTTTCTTGGAAGAATTTTGTGTGTGGTGTTATTGTAATAAAAAATTGTCAGTTACATTGATTAGAGTAAAATAAGAATGTGTTTCCACCACCCATTCATGTATGAAATTTATTTGGAATAATTCTTATCTAGAAGATTTTAGAGTGAAAGTTTCTTCACCATTGAATATTCTTTTTGATAACCAAAGTTCTATTAATCTTTGCAAAAACCATGTACAACATTTGATGTAACATCCCGAAATTCTAAAATAAGGACATTGTATTTGATAATATGTATGAAACACAACACCAACTATGTAAGTGAATATAATATCCTAATAATTTATAGTATATTTAATAATTTAAATAGATTAAATTTATTCTATATATTTCAATTCATGTAACATCGATTTTAGCTTTTCTTGCACACAACATGTTTCTTTGATGGCTTGCGTTACATATAAGCATGAATCTTACCAAATACTATTAATATTATTATTTAAAATGAAAATTATCTCCTATATGTTAAATTTATTGTGAGGAATTAGATTAAATAGTTTAATAATATATATAGTTGAATTAATGGGTTACCAATTAATGATAAATTAATATAGAAACCAAATGAATATAATGGAAATGTTTTTATAAAAAACTATTTTTATGATCCAAAAGAATTTAAATTAACAAATTAAATTAATTTATATTATTTTATGTTATTAAATATATATAATTATATATTATATTACATCAAATATTTCTGACATTTTACTAATATATTTTATAGGAATATGATAAAAACAAGTCCAATTGTATGCATAAAAATCTATATTTTTAAAATTATAGTTTGGTTGCCTTATAATGGAGAAAATATTTTAAAAAAAATTAAAACTTTTATAAAACTTATTTGTAAAAATAAAATTCATTTTTAAATAAAAACATCAAAATAATTTTAGGGATAATTTTTTGTATTTTTTTGAAATATTTCTTTTCTTATGCATTGTGAAAAATACTATATTTTAATTGAAAACTATGTTTTCATCTAATTTATTTGTAATGTTATAATACATTTTTACTATTTTAAAAGTTTAATTAAATAAATTTTACATTTATTAATCATTTTTTTTAATTTGAATCAATTTCACACTGATATTGGATGTGAAAACAATTCTAACTTTTAAACATTTTAACTTTAAAAATCGCTTTCTCATCATGTCTGTGAGATTATTTTTAAAATAATTTGGACCACATATGTGATTGGAGTTTATAAAAATGAATTTCATATTTAGAATCCAAATAATTCATCATTACTAGTATGGAAAACATAGTTTTTGACCAAAAAAATTAGTTAAAGAAACTATAATTAATTAGAGTGATTAAGCTAAAATTAAGCTTAACAAGGGACATATCATTATTCATATGGGGCCAAATAATATATAAAATTCTAAAAAAATAATTTTATGGAAATATGTAGACCTTATATTCACTTTTATATAATTTTTTCATTATTGGAGGCACATGATGTAAGAGAGACCTCTGAATAGTTATTACATTCTTATATTTATAAGAGTATCACTCCTCTACTGTACAAAGGCGATCACCCCTCCCACGTATTAACTGTAACACCTGAGATATTTATGAGTAATATTTTGTTTTTATATATCATCAAAAGAATCTTTCGCTACACACTTGCTTGGATTACTTTACACGAAATCGCGACCTTCCTCGATAGCTTGCGTCGTACGCAATACCGAGTTTCACTAAACAACGATATGCTATTAAAATATTATTAAAACTAGCAGTTATGAATAGTAATAACCACTTTTTGAAATTTTATAAATTTTATTTTTCAAAATGGACTTCATTTTTGGATTCGGAATACCGAAATTAGCCTAGGGTGAAATTTTGGTATTTTTCTGAAAACTTTCATTTTTTGATGAATAGTGAAACCACTAAGTGGTAGGTTAAAAACCGAATTTTGCATAAAACTTAATTTTACCGCTTATGTGAATGGAATTTCGAAAATCCGACAGACACGGTTGATATGAGTATGTAAAATGTGGTTCAATTAGATAAAAATAATTTTTTGGTGAATAATAACTTTTTACTTTTTTTACCGCGGTTAATAGTAAATAGGGTAACTAAGGGTAAATATGATATTACTATTACCATAACACATGTCCTAATTTTATTGGAAAAGTGTAATTCGACCAAAAACAACCTTATGAATAAAATATGACCATTTAGGCCCACTTGAGTTAGATTAGGACATTTATTATTAATTTATTTAAAGAAGGGTTAAAATAGTTAAAATCAATGTTTAATAAGTAAATCATTTTTAATATGGGGTTATACATAAGATAAATTCTACAATAAATATTCATTAGAAAGATAAGAAGATTTCCTAAATAATGGTATTTTATTTATAATTTTTAGACATAAAATAATTTAATTTATTTATGACACAATGATGATGCAGTAATTATCTTATTTATGAAATAATGACATAATTGATGTTATAAACACCAAAATAAATATAATTTGAGACTTTTATGAATTACAATAATTTTATAGGTTACTATGATATATTAGTGATGATTTAATCAACTTGTATCGAACATATAATTCTGTTATGACTTTCATAAAAATCATATATCAAATAGTGTCAAAATTGACACAAAATAGTTTTTAAATAAAATATTATATTATTAATTGTTATTTTATTCCTAAAAATCTAAGGTTCGGCCAAATGACTTAGATAAGGATATATATATTAATAATAAAAAATTTGGGGTTCTTTTGGCATGTTATAGTAAGTGTATTAACCATATAGTGAAAGAAAACAAAAAGACATGGTAAAAGTTAAATTATTTAACTTAGAGTTAAATCTAATTGATAAGGTTAAAATAATACCGTAAACTTGTCTAAATCCTATTGGTTCATAGGATTTCGACCCATCCCCACTTTAGCTTCGAAATAAGATCCTTTCGAACCATTATAAACCGATTTTGACATTAATATAAAATAATATTTTGAGATATTCCTAAGGTGCCCCTCTCCTCCCTTATAAAAGGGCACCTCATCCCCCTCCTCCTCACACCAATTTGAGCACTCAAGCTCGGCCAACCCCTGCCATTTTCTCCTCTCCACTTCCGTAGAATAATCCTAGAGGTCCTGGTCTTCTTCAAAGACCAATCTTAGTTCCCTAAGTGGAGGATTCAAAGAGGCGTTCCAAAGAAGAGGTAATATCCATTACCGATCTTTTCAATTTCTTTCTTCTTCAACTTCTTCTTATTTAGTTGTTTCATGATAAAGTAATAACATCAGTATTACTTACATACTGATATGTTATTATAAATATGAAACAACCCTAATTCACATTCTATCCATCCTACGGAAAAATGAAATCACCGCGCGTGCGTACGTACGGAATACCGTCTCCACGCGGTGGTGTAATCTATTTTCCACCACCACCTTACAAGGATGGGTATAATGGTGTAATGAGTAAATATTTATGATTATTATAAATTAATATTGATACTGAAAAAATATATATATACTCCAATACAATTCCACGATCATAGGAACGATATCATCACGCGTGCGTACGTACGGAATACCGTCTCCACGATGTGATGCGACTCGTTCTACATGATCATCATTACATAGTAATTATATAAATGAATTGAATGAATAAATATGATATAGGTTACACTAATACCATTCTGGATATAAGTTATCTATAACCTTAAGAGAAGAATAAGAATTTATTCGGCAAAACATGCATAAGAACAAAAGGCAATAAAGACCCGAGTAACAAGTAACAATGAAATATTACTAACAAGAATCTAATAATATGACCATATATGATATAATATCAATATTTATTATTCTATAATAAGTCAATAACATTATTTAAACCATTATACAGGAGATTTGGACACGTACAAAGCAAATCGGACCGAAGGTAAGGGAAATATCACAATCTCATTTTTATCCGAGATTGTTTATTCGTAAGTATTTACTGGGGTGTATTTTATCATCCACATCCATGTTCCCTCAATATATAATATTGTTTCCATAAACTTACATTAGTTTAAATCCAATTTTACCCTTCGGTGAGTTTTTAGTAAATAATATGAAATGAATCTTTTGTCGTTTTTTCGTATGAGGTACTTTTTGACTTTTCCGACAAAAGTACGAAGAATGTTTTTTTTAACTTATATGGCATGAATGGATTTTTAAAAAATTATTTCGAAGAAACTTCCTTTACAAGTTTTCATGTTTATTTTTAATCAACTTCTTTTAGTTTATAATTGTATGACATGTTTAGAAAAGAAAAGTGTTTTTGAATAAGAAAGGATATTTTCCTCAAGAATGGAGTTCAAGTGTTTTATCAAAATTATTTTCCATCTAAGATAATAGAGGGTTCTGTTTTTATCCCTATTATTACATTGATTTGATTATGTTGTGAGGGAATTATTTTTATGAAGTCATTTACCTTATATGATTTTTTTATGATGTCATGATGTTTTAGGAATCCCATTTTTGTTACATGTGTTATGCGATGATGTATGATTTATGATTATGTGGCACACATAAGAAAGGATTCATTATAAGATGGGTGAGACCTATATCTCCCTCCAATGCATTGGGTAATGATTTTATATCTCATGAGATAGACATGGCTGGAACGGTAGGTTATACCGGTTCAGTGAAACAGGACTGGAACGAGGGTGACTCGGTTCAGAAAGGGACTTTGTCCACTAAGATAGTCTTGGCAATGAGTCATGACTAACAAGAAATGATTTTCCATGATTATGTGTGCATGCCACAAAGTTTCAAGTTTCATGTTATGATTATGGGGATCTCATTTTCACTTCTATGATTTGTTCCATGTTAAGATATTATGATCTCTTTTGTAGGTTATGATTTTCAAAAAGATATGATATGATTTTTATTTCCTTTATTTTCCCTTGCTGAGCATTTGAGCTCACCCTTTTATGTTTTCTTTACCCCAGGTCAGGAAGATGGATATTAAGTAGAATGTGCAAAAAGGGACCCTAGATATGATGAAATAAATGGGAGACATTGTAGAATATTTATGAACCAGTTGTTTATGTTTCCCAGTTTCTAAAGACACTATACCTATACGGTCCTTTGTGGTTTTGTCATATGTTGTAATAAGTGTGCTTCAATTTTGATGTATTAACAATGTATGTAAAGTATGGGTCGTTATAGTTGGTATCAAAGGAAAGGTATAGTCAACCATTGGAAACTAGGATGTGAAAGCCTTAGTAAGAACCCTAAGGATAAGTCTAAGAATAGAACACAATCTTAGTGTTTTAGAAATGGACATGAATACCCTAGGATAAGACCTTAAGTGTGAAAATTTATCCTTGATTATGTGGTTTTCCTATTATAATTAGTGTTGCTCACACTATTCTTCTTGGTTTTAGTCAATGGCTGGAACCCGAAGGAACCGTGTTAATGCGGAATGCGATGGGCAATGCAATGATTGTCCCCCTGAGCAACCAAACGATATGGGAGCTGGAATGCAAAATCATGTAGCCATGCTCACACAACTTTCTCAATCTATGAATCATGCCGGACTTCCAAACGAGCAAAGGAAGGAGCAAAATTCTGTTGAATCCTTCATGAGGCAGCGTCCACCTTCTTTCAGTGGGTCTACTGATCCATTAGTTGCTGAACAATGGATTAGTACTACTGAGAAGATATTTTCAGTTCTTCAATGTTCTGAACATGATAATGTCATCCTAGCAGTGTATCGTTTGGAAGGAGATGTTGATCAATGGTGGAATCTTATTAAGAATACGAGGCAAAGGGATGAAATTGAGTCTATGGAATGGGACGAGTTCAAGAACTTATTTTTCAATAAGTACTTCCCTCGTATTCTCCGAACAAAGATAGATAAAGAGTTTCTTGAACTGAAGAAAATGGATGATGAATCTGTTGGTACCTATGAAGAAAATTTTACAAGACATGCAAGGTATGCTTCTGGTATTATTATCCAACCTGAGATTAAGATCGATCGATTCTTTAGTGGCTTAAAACCAAGTCTTCTAAGGGCGTTATCCATAAGGGACTTCAATAGCTACGAGGAAATCGTTCGATGTGCTCTCAAAGTCGAGATGGAGATTGGAGTAACCCATCAGTCACATGGGTTTGATAAGAAGAGGAAGATGGAATTCAAAGGAAAATCTAAAGAGAACACTGAAAAGAAGATGAGCTTTCCCTTATGCTCAAAGTGTGGAAAGAAACAAGGAGGGATTTGTCTTAAAGGGACAAGTAAATGTTTCAAATGTGCAAATGAAGGTCATCTGGCATTTGAATGCCGCGATAATGGGAAGAAGATGTCTAATGATGCAAATAAAAGAAGGGATACACAGAATGAACCTACTACACTTCAATGTTTCAAGTGAAAGGAGATGGGGCATTATGCCAATCAATGCCCAAATCCAAGGGTTGATGATGATGGTCGACGTCAACAAAATCTTAATGCTAAAAACAAAGGAAAGTCACATGAAATTTCTATCAGCGATGTGGAGAAGGATAACGAAGTGGTGAAAGGTACACTTACCATCCACTGTAAAGTAGAAAATGTTTTATTTGATTCTGGATCCACCCACTCTTTTATTTCTGAAAAATTTTCTAATGGTATCACCGTATTACCTCAACAATTTGATGTTGAGTTAGCTGTGACAACACCTAATGGCACATCAATCGCATCAAAAGTTTATAATTCTTCTCCAATTGACGTTTATGGGAAAGTGCTTCCTGCAAATCTTGTGATCCTTCCTTTAGTGTAATTTGATGTGATTCTTGGCATGGATTGGCATTCTCTACATGGATCACATATCAATTTCCAAAGAAGGGAAGTCACATTTCATATTCTAGATCAATCTATGATCGTCTATCAATGCAAGGATGAACATAACCTTCCAGTGGAAATTTCTTCCATCTTATGGGTATTGATTGCACTAAATGAAGGTTATTTATCTCAAATGGTTGGTGAGAAACTCGCGATTAAGAATATTCCCATTGTAAGGGAGTTTGATGATGTCTTTCCGGAGGAATTACCGGGTCTTCCACCAAATCTTGAAGTTGAGTTTTCTATAGAACTCGTACCGGGTGCTTTGCCTATTTCAAAGACACCTTATAGAATGGCCCCAATTGAGTTGCAGGAATTGAAGAATCAACTCCTAGAGAATCTTGATAAGGGATTCATACGCCCTAGTGCATCACCTTGGGGAGCACCTGTTCTATTTGTTAAGAAGAAAGATGGATCAATGAGACTCTACATTGATTATCGAGAACGTAATGAGATCACTATCAAGAACAAATATCCTCTCCCACGCATTGATGACTTATTTGACCAACTACGCGGAGCTCAATACTTTTCCAAGATTGATCTTCGTTCAGGGTATCATCAATTAAGGGTCAAAAGGGAGGATATACCAATGACGGATTTCCGTACAAGGTATGGACACTATGAATTTATAGTGATGCCATTTGGTCTTACTAATGACCCTGCTATCTTCATGGATCTAATGAATAGAGTCTTTAGAGACTATCGTGATCAATTTGTGGTAGTATTTATAGATGATATTCTTGTCTATTCAAAGAGAAAGGAAGAGCATGAAGATCACTTGTTAATTATATTGAAGAACCTGAGAAAGGAGAAGCTTTAAGCCAAATTTACCAAGTTTGAATTTTGTTTTCAAAAAGGTGCATTTTTGGGTCACATAATTTCAAAAGAGGGGATATCTGTGGATCCAGCAAAAACAGAGGTTATCGAAAGAGGGTCAAGACCAACAACAGTAACTGAGATCCGATGTTTTCTTGGTTTGGCTGGATATTATCGACGTCTTGTAAAATATTTTTCACGATTATCTAATCCACTCACCAAGTTGACTCGGAAAGGAGTTAAGTTTGTTTGGACAGAGGAATGTGAAGAGAATTTCAAGGAGTTGAAAAGAAGGTTATCCAGTGCACCTGTGCTCACACTACCTTGTAGTGGAGAAAGGATTGTGATCTACAGTGATGCATCCAAGAAGGGATTGGGGTGTGTTCTTATGCAAAATGATATGGTGATAGCTTATGCCTCACGACAGTTGAAAATCCATGAGCAAAATTACCCAACACATGATTTGGAGTTGGATGCGGTAATCTTTGCATTAAATATTTGGAGGCATTACCTTTATGGTGAAAGGTGTGATATTTATACTGATCATAAATGTTTAAAGTATATTTTCACACAAAAGGAGTTGAATATGCGTCAAAGAAGATGGTTGGAGCTGATTAGGGATTACGACTGCTCAATCCATTACCACCCTGGGAAAGCAAACAAGGTGGCAGATGCATTAAGTCGACAAGACCATGCTAGTTTATCCATGATGAGGATCACAAAAGATCCAATATAAATGGATTTACAAAGGATGGATCTTGGAATTATGATGTAAGCGGAAAAATCTTATCTTTCTCAAATGAATGTTCAACCATCTATACATGTGAAGATTAAAGAGGCACAGAAAGAAGATGTCGAGTAACAAAAGAAGGTGAGAAATGTTCCTGAATTCAACCTTGATTGTGATGGGATAATAAAGTTCAGGAATCAGGTTTGTGTTCCTCCCATCCCCGAATTAAAGAAGGAGCTGCTGGATGAGGCACATAGTTCATAATTCTCTATTCATCCTGGAAGCACGAAGAAGTATAGGGACCTGAAAGAGTACTTCTGGTGGGATGGCATGACAAGAGATGTTGCTGAATATGTCTCTCGATGCTTGGTTTGTCAACAAGTTAAAGTTGAGAGACAGAAGTCTAAGGGGATGTTACAACCATTACCCATACCCGAATGGAAATGGGAAAACATCACTATGGACTTTGTCACAGGACTTCCTAAAACATCCAAAAGAAATAATTCTATTTGGGTCATAGTTGATCGTCTTACAAAGTCTGCACACTTCATTGCTATTAGAGAGTATTTCTATCTAGATCAGCTTTCTAGGATATATGTAAAGGATGTGGTAAGATTGCATAGAGTACCACTTTCTATTATATCTGATCGGGATCCGAGATTTACCACGAAGTTCTGGCGAAGTCTTCAGCATACCCTGGATATAGAGTTGAGTTTCAGCACTGCTTATCATCCTCAGACAGAGGGTCAGTCTGAGAGAACAATTCAAACCCTAGAAGATATGTTGAGAGCTTGCTCTATGTATTCCAAAGGAGGTTGGGATCAACACCAACCTTCGGTGGAATTTTCTTATAATAATAGCTTTCACTCCAGTATTCAGATGGCTCCTTATGAAGCTCTCTATGGAAAGAAATGCAGGACTCCAACTTGCTGGGATGAAGTTGGGGAAAGAAAGCTATTAGGACCTGATCTCGTTGATGAAATGGCAGAAAAGGTCAGATCTATTCAACAACACATAAGAGCAGCTCAGAGTCGACTGAAAAGTTATGTCGACAACTGAAGAAAAGACCTAGAGTTTGAAGTGGGTGATAAAGTGTTCTTACAAATATCTCCCTGGAAGAGGGTTATGAGATTTGGAAAGAAGGGGAAGTTGAGCCCTAGATATATCGGTCCTTTCGAAATACTGGATCGTGTTGGAAAGGTAGCTTGCCGATTGGCGCTTCCACCAAATCTCTCTCAAGTTCATGATGTGTTCCATGTATCTATCCTGAGAAAGTGCATACCTGATCCTTCACATGTACTCAGCTCAGAAGTTGTACCATTGGAGCAAGATCATTCTTATGAAGAACAGCCGATAGAGATTCTGGATCGTAGCGAAAAATTCCTACGAAACAAGACCACTCGATTGGTGAAAGTTTTATGGAGGAACCACCAATTAGAAGAAGCTACATGGGAGCTTGAGGATATGATGAGGGAGAAGTATCCTCATCTGTTTGTTACAAAGTGACAAATTTCGAGGGCGAAATTCATTTTAAGGGGGGTAGAATGTAACAGCCGAGATTTTTATGAGTAATATTTTGTTTTTTGTATATCATCAAAAGAATATTTCACTACACAATTGCTTGGCTTACTTTACACTAAATCGCGACCTTCCTCGATAGCTTGCGTCATACGCAATACCGAGTTTCACTAAACAACGATATGCTATTAAAATATTATTAAAACTAGCCGTTATGAATAGTAATAACCACTTTTTGAAATTTTATAAATTTTATTTTTCAAAATGGACTTCATTTTTGGATTCAGAATACCGAAATTATCCTAGGGTGAAATTTTGGTATTTTTCTGAAAACTTTCAATTTTTGATGAATAGTGAAACCACTAAGTGGTAGGTTAAAAACTGAAATTTGCATAAAACTTAATTTTACCGCTTCTGTGAATGGAATTTCGAAAATCCGACAGACATGGTTGATATCAGTAAGTAAAATGTGGTTCAATGAGATAAAAATAATTTTTTGGTGAATAGTAACTTTTTACTTTTTTTACCGCGGTTAATAGTAAATAGGGTAACTAAGGGTAAATATGATATTACTATTACCCTAACAAATGTCCTAATTCTATTGGATAAGTGTAATTCGACCAAAAACAACCTTATGAATAAAATATGACCATTTAGGCCCACTTGAGTTAGATTAGGACATTTATTATTAATTTATTTAAAGAGGGCTTAAAATAGTTAAAATCAATGTTTAATAAGTAAATCATTTTTAATATGGGGTTATACATAAGATAAATTTGACAATAAATATTCATTATAAATCTAAAAAGATTTACTACATAATGGTATTTTATTTATAATTTTTAGACATTAAATAATTTAATTTATTTATCACACAATGATGATGCAGTAATTATCTTATTTATGAAATATTGAAATAATTGATGTCATAAACACAAAAATAAATGTAATTTGAGACTTTTTATGAATTCCACTAATTTTATAGGTTACTATGATATATTAGTTATGATTTAATCTACTTGGTTCGAACAAATAATTCTGTTATGACTTTCACAAAAATTATATATCAAATAGTGTGAAAATTGACACAAAATAGTTTTTAAATAAAATATTATATTATTAATTGTTATTTTATTCCTAAAAATCTATGGTTCGGCCAAATGACTTAGATAAGGATTTATATATTAATAATAAAAAATTTGGGGTTCGTTTGGCATGTTATAGTAAGTGTATTAACCATATAGTGAAAGAAAACAAAAAGACATGGTAAAAGTTAAATTATTTAACATAGAGTTAAATCTAATTGATAAGGTTAAAATAATACCCTAAACTTGTCTAAATCCTATTGGTTGATAGTATTTCGACCCATCCCCACTTTAGCTTCGAAATAAGACCCTTTAGAACCATTATAAACCGATTTTGACTTTAATATAAAATAATATTTTGAGATATTCCTAAGGTGCCCCTCTCCTCCCTTATAAAAGGGCACCTCATCCCCCTCCTCCTCACACCAATTTGAGCACTCAAGCTCGGCCAAACCCTGCCATTTTCTCCTCTCCACTTCCCTAGAATTATCCTAGAGGTCCCGGTCTTCTTCAAAGACCAATCTTAGTTCCCTAACTGGAGGATTCAAAGAGGCGTTCCAAAGAAGAGGTAATATCCATTACCGATCTTTTCAATTTCTTTCTTCTTCAACTTCTTCTTCTTTAGTTGTTCCATGATAAAGTAATAACATAAGTATTACTTACATACTGATATGTTATTATAAATATGAAACAACCCTAATTCACCTTCTATCCATCCTACGGAAAAATGAAATCAACGCGCATGCGTACGCACGGAATACCGTCTCCACGCCGTGGTGTAATCTATTTTCCACCACCACCTTACAAGGATGGGTATAATGGTGTAATGAGTAAATATTTATGATTATTATAAATTAATATTGATACTGAAATAATATATATATACTCCATTACAATTCCACGATCATAGGAACGATATCATCACTCATGCGTACGTATGGAATATCGTCTCCACGATGTGATGCGACTCGTTCTACATGATCATCATTACATAGTAAATATATAAATGAATTGAATGAATAAATATGATATATGTTACACTAATACCATTCTGGATATAAGGTATCTATAACCATAAAATAAGAATAAGAATTTATTCGGCAAAACATGTATAAGAACAAAAGGCAATAAAGACCCGAGTAACAAGTAACAATGAAATATTACTAACAAGAAGCTAAGAATATGACCATATATGATATCATATCAATGTGTATGATTCTGGAATAAGTCAATAACATTATTTAAACCATTATACAGGAGCTTCGGACACGTACAAATCAAATCGGACCTAAAGTAAGGGAAATATCACAATCTCATTTTTATCCGAGATTGTTTATTCGTAAGTATTTACTGGGGTGTATTTTATCATCCACATCCATGTTCCCTCAATATATAATATTGTTTCCATCCACTTACAATAGTTTAAATCCAATTTTACCCTTCGGTGAGTTTTTAGTAAAGAATATGAAAGGAATCTTTTGTCGTTTTTTCGTACGAGGTACTTTTTGACTTTTCCGACAAAAGTACGAAGAATGTTTTTTTAACTTATATGGCATGAATGGATTTTTAAAAAATTATTTCCAAGAAACTTCCTTTACAAGTTTTCAAGTTTATTTTTAATCAACTTCTTTTAGTTTATAATTTTATGACATTTTAAGAAAAGAAAAGTGTTTTTGAAGAAGAAAGGATATTTTCCTCAAGAATGGAGTTCAAGTGTTTTATCAAAATTATTTTCCATCTAAGATAATAGAGCGTTCTGTTTTTATCCCTATTATTAAATTGATTTGATTATGTTGTGAGGGAATTATTTTTATGAAGTCATTTACCTTATATGATTTGATTTATGTTGTCATGATGTTTCAAGAATCCCATTTTTGTTACATGTGTTATGCGATGATATATGATTTATGATTATGTGGCACACATAAGAAAGGATTCATTATAAGATGGGTGGGACCTATATCTCCCTCCAATGCATTGGGTAAAGATTTTATATCTCATGAGATAAACATGGCTGGAACAGTAGGTTATACCGGTTCAGCGAAACAGGACTGGAACGAGGGTGACTCTGTTCAGAAAGGGACTTTGTCCACTAAGATAGTCTTGGCAATGAGTCATGACTAACAAGAAATGATTTTCCATGATTATGTGTGCATGCCACAAAGTTTCAAGTTTCATGTTATGATTATGGGGATCTCATTTTCACTTCTATGATTTGTTCCATGTTAAGATATTATGATCTCTTTTGCAGGTTATGATTTTCAAAAAGATATGATATGATTTTTATTTCCTTTATTGGCCCTTGCTGAGCATTTGAGCTCACCCTTTTATGTTTTCTTTTCCCCAGGTCAAGAAGATAGATATTAAGTAGAATATGCTAAAAGGGGACCTAGATATGATGAAATAAATGGGAGAAACTGTAGAAGATTTATGAACCAGTTGTTTATGTTTCCCAGTTTCTAAAGACACTATACCTATACGGTTCTTTTGTGGTTTTATCATATGTTGTAATAAGTGGGCTTCAATTTGGAAGTATTAACAATGTATGTGAAGTATGGGTCATTATATTAACACCTATCATACCATTTTTTATGGTAAAAAAATTCCCAAATATCTCACAAAAATAACCCCAATCACCCTATAAGACTCACTTTATGCATAAATCAAACCAAGTAAGTATTTTGTTATAAACCAAAAGAAGTTACCCAAATAAGAGGTGGCATTCTTCAATGAGAACTTATGTTTTATTTCATTCTATAATAATTAAATTAATTATGTTTCGTGGTTATATAATAAACTAATTATCAAAATATACTTAGATTTTTTTAATCAATGGTTAATCTCTACACCCACACACACCATCATCTAATAGTATATGCATTCATCGTTTGTGCGTAAGGCAGACTATCGCCTAATGAACCGATGTCATTTTTTCTTCTATTACCACGATTAAATATGGTCAATAATGATGGATTTATAGTCTATATGTGAAATATATTATTTATTTATTCTTATGGAGTTTTTATATAACACATACATTCATAATTTCCACTTTTTCAGAATATGATAACTTCCTTTGTGGATGTGTGGACTAGTTCCTCCTCAAATCAATGTGACTCATTCACGCAATACATGGAACTTATTATGGATGATTTTAATTAAAATATGTGAAAAATATGAAATTAAAATGATAAATTAATTATAATATACAAATATATCACATACTTTTATTTATTTTAATATTAAAATAAAATGGAAGCTAGCTTCATTCATAGGTACTCCCTACCGTCTCCATGAGTGGTGCATTTAATTTCCTATATCAAAACATTATGGATTACTATTAATAAATATATAATGAACATGTATAACATTTAAATCATGTTTTAAATTCTGTATATTATTAAATAATGGTCTAACTAATTTTAATGAAATATATAAAATAAAGACATACTCGAAAAACATTGGAATTTAACACCCATAACGATAAAAATATTGAAATATTACTAAAAAATGGGTAATAGTATGTTGTAAAAAGATTTTATATTATATAATAAATACTAATATGGTTCTATTATAAGTTAATAAAATTATAAAAACCATTACACTAGATTTTAAGGGACGATCAAACAAAATTAATTGTTAGGTAATTGTATTTCTTGTCTCAATTTTACATCTGTGAGATAAATGCCATCTTCTCCAAACAGTCCTTTTTTGTGGTGTATATAATGTAAATTTTGATATTTTATATCATGATTTATTTAACTTAATTGTATTTACATTATTCATTGGATGATTATTACTTTTGGGTTTCTAATTCCAAAGATTCCACAGTTGTAAGGGGTTTTGTCAAAATCCACATTCCATTGAGTCATATTTGTTTTTGTTAAGATAATTACTTTTATATGGTGTATATACCACTTATTTGACATGATATATCATGGATATTTTTATTATCATGATATTTCATGTTTTATTTAATGTTATTCCTTTATGGGGATTTTGAATCAAATGTTTCAAAGTGGTATGGGACACATTGGAATGTTTAAGGATTATTTTTCTCATGAATGTTTTTCATGAACATTTAATGGAATTTACATTCATTAAAGTCAAAAAACGTATTTATCCTCCACTAGGGATATTTTATATTTACACCATAATTATTCTTTATATTTATGATTTATGATCAGTTTGACTACAAATGTATTTTTCTGCTATAATTTTCCATATTACTATTTGTGATTTATGGTTATGTTTATAATGGGGGAAATTATTATAATTTTATAATTGTTATGTTTATTATTTTTCACCACTTTCATATGAGGAGTGTATTAGATTTAAAATGTGATGGGTGGGGCCCGCTATAGCCCCTTGATGCATTGATAGGTTTTATGAGACAAACGAGATATGGTTTTGGCCGAGGTCTTAAACATTTATTAGATTATTTTTATTTGTTCATGACTATATTATATTGTTGGCATGAATCCTATGTAGAATTATATTCTTGGCATGAATCCTTGACAATATTAGATTCTTGGCATGAATCCTTGATATTATTAAATTTTTGGCATAAATCCTTGAAATTATGTTTGTATATCCATCATTATGCATTCCATCATTATGAATTCATCTATTGATATTCAAGGTGGTTATTTAATTATTTAAAATAAACAAGATTTTGTTTCGTGATCAAGTGGTTGATTATATATCATTTGTTTTCTTATTTAAATTTCCATATTTTTATGCTCATTTATTAATTATTACTTATAGTTTACTTTACCCTTACTAAGCATTTGAGTTCACCCTTATTCTATTTAATTTACCCATTTTATTTATAATAAATCAATGAATAAGATTTGAATGACGTTTTTCATCTCATTTTATTATATAAATGTTTTATTTTTATTTCTAATTGTAATTTGGGTATCATTTATATAATAAAATTTTCCAAAACTACTAAACCGGACAGTAATTTAAAATTTGATTCCTTGTAATCAGGAAAATTAAATAAACTATGGCACCAGATCCAGGATTTTGGGGTCACAATGTTATAGTTGGTATCAAATAAAATTTATTAGAAAACATGAAAACTAGATTTAGGAAAACATATATTAGGGAACATAACCCAAATATTTTATTTGAGAATAAGTAAATAGAAACATGCCAATGAAACCTTGTTTATGATCACAATATTATCTAACCATAATTTCTTCGATTTATGGTAAGTATCTCACTAGATTTGGAATTATACGATATGTTTCATAATGTTAGGATCTAATTGAGTGTATTCTGTTGTTTAGAGATGGAACCAAGGAGGAAGAAAAGAATAAATACTCATAGACAATGTAGATGTTTCCTTGATAAGAGAGAATGTATAACTTGTATTGGATCTATGAATGTTATAGATATATTAGGTAATCCAAATCATGTTATGAAAAATAAAATTTCCTTGATGGAGCAACACTTTCCAGGGTGAGATTCTCCAATATTGGACTGCTTTATGAAACATATTCCCCCATAATTTAGTGGGACAATTGATCTTATAGAAGATGAGTAATGGATTATGTCTTTAGAGAAGATATTTATGTCGTTAGGATGCATTGAAATGTAAAATTATAAACTTTCGGTCTATTTTCATTAGGATGTGGTAAAAATCCCTCTTTTACAAACTTCTCAAAACACACATCACCAGATGAGAGGAAATTTTTAGCGATCTATGGATGAAGACCCCCATAAAAGTGTATCTTTCTACCGATCCTATAATTCCACCTCTATAGAGAAGGAATTAACTCTTTTATGTGGTCAACAGAAGCTTTCAGTGACAGCTGGCCTTTCCGAACATCGTGTAACTCTTCTATCGTCCCCATATTCACCTCATCATGTATGATACCTTAGAGTAATGTGGTATTAAAGATTTCCCAAGTCATCTCATTGTACAATGATGATGATCCAATCATCCTCCATTAATCCAATGATATACCCTCACACAAACCCAAAACAACGTAGACTCTGATGGCTCATGGAGTTCCTAATGATCTGAATACACACTCAACATCTTCAAGCCAATCCACTGCCTCTAACAGACCTCAGTCACCAAGATAGAAAGGAAACACTCATGAAGAACCATAAACTGGGAAAAAGTCACAAGAAATCATGGGGACCTTTTTAGACAGAATATTCTAAACATAAAAAAATATAGAATGAAAATCAACATCAACAAAAAAACACATTTGGAAAGAACATATCAAGATAAAAACAATTATCACAATCCAAACACATAAAATCACAATCAAAATTCATCTTTTTCAAAAACCATGTTTTTTCATTTCAATTTCAAAACTACCATCTTCCAAAGACACTCCCCAAATACCAAAACTCTCTTTTCATAAAACAAGAACCCACATTTCAATGAAAACCCAATTTCCATGATCTTTCCCAATTCAATATCATTTTTTAAAATAAAAACCAATTTTTTGTTTTCAAACACTCATCCATGGTATCCTAGGAACCATCACATATGTTTCCATACACTTATGCTTACATAATCCATGCCCAAGTTCCAACATGCACATTCCATTTGAAACCATTTTTATTAAAATCATTTCCCACTTCAAAACCAACCCACATTGAACAAAATCGAACCAAATAACATCTGACACAAAACTACCATGATAAGGAAATAGTGCCCATACAAAACATTATGAAATGGTTAGTGGACCATTCCTCAAGTAAGAATCAAAAAATAAGAGGACATTAAAACATTCACTTGGACTCCACAAGGGTGACTACTCCATGTGATATTACCACATAAAATCAGCTCACATATGTTTTCATTATTCAATCGAAAACAGATAAAAAAATACTCAAATCAAAGACTACTCCTCACAACTCAATTATTAGAATAAGAAAGGGTTCATGATGTTCTTATCATACCAACCTCTCAATCCCAAACTATCAGAAATCTACAAAAAACAAGAGCCTCCTCTAATTCTATTTTTTCAGGAACCTACCCAAGATTCAATCCAACTGGACATCTGACCTGGTCCAAGATATTGCCCAAATGGAATTCCTGATCCCAACTGGCGGGAAAATAGAGTTGGGAATCAATGTATCATAATTGGAATGATTTCTTCCAACAAAAATAGGTTCCAATAAATATACATAGCACATAATGTGACTAACAATAACTGAATACCAATGAATATACAAATTATCCAACTACAATAGTATAAAACAAATACCTGAAACTGAAGACAAAAATAAAATTGGACCATGCTTCCACAATATCCACATGACCTCTTGGTCACCACCAACTACAAGAAAAACCTACTCCAATGGAAACTGAAACCATAATCCAGAACCTGAACCCATGGACCTATGAAACAGCTCTAGGATATCGACACAAAATGGAAGAAGTATGGTGTGATCTAAAACATCTCAGTATGTAATCACCACAGATTTGGTGAATTTTCTTTCCTGAAATATTCTATAAATAATAGTTTGTAATACATATTTAAAAATTTTTCTCTAATTTTAATAAAAAAACGCATCTTTAACTTTTCCAAATCATTACACACAACATCTCCATTTTCAAAATAGACAACAATTTTAAAACTGAATTACAAAACAAAATCCAAAAAAACAATACTAAGGTATGATAAAAATAAATAAAAATTATAAACAAGAAACCAAGTGCATAATAATAAAATAGGACCATACAGGTAACAACCATAGGCATTTCTTAAACATCCATAGGTAGATCCCTAGATGTATATATATCAGAATCACCAGTTGGTATATGGTGTAGCTCCATACTTAATATCTCACTGGACATTATGAGTTCCAATGCATTAGAAAAATATCACCTAGCCTCTAAAACATCCAAGGGGTTTAGACTTGTTGAATTGGAGGTGAAAAGAAACCATTACGTGAATCTCTAAAAGGAACCTAGGAAACACATGGTCATAGTACATGGTAAAATGAGGAGGCCCTCTCATGCGTGACTCACCTTACTTACTACCACCACACTTTCCTACCCCAAACACCAACACCACCTATGTGATACCTCTATATTCGGGGAATCCTCTATAGAGGTTACCATCTCACAAAATGTCAATCATAAGTGCAAACCATGTCATCACATCACATGATCTTTTAAAACATTTCTCAAAACATGCTATGATTCTAACTGGGAATTTTTTCTTCTAAAACCACAATTAATTTCCAAAACATTATAAATTTCCAACCGAAACATCAACATTAATAATTCCAATACGTTACAAAAAAATCCAAACAATTTCAAAAAACACCAAAATCCCCACTTTCATGTTTACAATTCCAAAAAGGCCTTTATATTTCATGTCTGATTACATTTCCAATACAAATTCAAGCCAATGTGAAAACACACAACAGACTTACATATATAAAATGGGATTTCAAATCATTTATAATCTATCCATATTTTAATGTACCAAATGTGAAAAAAATTCATATAAAATTTGGAACCACTTTCATGACATTTAGAAACCAAGGGGCCATTTGCAAAGCAACTAGAGTTTGAAGAATTAAAGAAAGAGGAGGGATACCTGTTTTTAAATCTGGGATTTAAATTTTAGAATGTTATTCCAAAGAAATTATCATTTTTTTTCACATCCATGTGTGCACTCGGAGCACACATGGATGTTTTCGCATCCAATGGAACACCTCAAGTATCAAAGAAATGACCCAAAACCAATTTTTAAAGTAACGACACTTATTCTACCACAAAAAAAACCATACATAAGTTCAAATCCATATAAGTCCCCACAATCCACACATAAGGCTCATATCACAATCAAACCATTCCATAAAAAATAACCAAGTCAAACACATGCAAAAATACCCAATTTCATCTAAAAATTATACTTCTTATTTTATCAAATGTGTTGAGTGAATATATAAATAATCATATTTAAAGAACATATTTGAAAATAAATTGATAAATTAAACCAATAATAAATCACCAAAAAACCAAACAATCACATCACAATCATGAAAAACACATTTATAAATTATTTAGAAATACCCAAGCGTCAAATAGATTGCATCAGAAAGGAATCACATGAAAACACATACATCAACAGTGTGTGGATATAAAAAAAACTCTCATTGGACGAAGAGAACACCCCAAAGATTGATCTTCACTCTCTAAAACCAAAAAAGACACAAGACAACTCGTCAACCCTACCCTTTAGGGTTCGTCCAAATAAGATCCAAGGAAGTAAACATCATAAAACTAAGAGTAAAGAAGATGATGAGTGGAAGAGAGGAAACAATCCTAAATAATTCACCTTAAAACCTTGGAGGATCATCCATGGAGGGAGGAGAACCAAAGGTAAGGGGTTTTGGGACCCCATCATGTGCCAAAACTGGCCAATAGGTAGGGGGATTGATTTAGGGTAAAAAAGAGTTGAGGGTAGAAAATGAATTTCATGATTTGAAATTTTTTTAGTGGATTATATGATTTTGCAACACAGTTTGGAAAATCATGCACAAAATATGAGGTCGCCACTATCCAAAGGGAAAGAACACCTCCTATGATTTCTGCATAGTTTCCAAAATCTTGTGCCACCAATGAATCTTATTCATGGACCCCAAGATAAGATGCACAATTACCTAGGTAATGTCTGGTGGTTTATCTTAAATGTGCACTAACTATGTGACCCATTATCCCAATCCCAAAAGTTCATTTTTAACCAAAAACTCAACAATCTAAATAGTGACTAAACCCAAACCTCAACTAAAGGACCAAGATCAAGAGGATAACCAAATAATGTAATTTCCATGGTCAGTTTGTGACATTGAAAAATTCATGAAGCTTCAAGTATGTTCATGATTATTAGAGAATGTTTAAGAAGTTTCCAATTATTTCATAATGTGAGGGAATAATGTTCATTGGGATTTTAGTGAGTAATAGAGTGAGACTTTTTCCTTCCTTTTCTATATTAGGATAACCAATATTAAGGGCATGTAAACGTACAAATGTGCATGAAACTAAACATTCATGTTAAAAGATAACACTGTGGGAACTTTCTCACAGTCTGAGTTTCCAACTGAGTTTACTTTTATGTTGAAGAAAATTACCATATAGATTCCAAAAATATCATCATAAAAAGTTTCAGCTCAGGGAAATCTGATAGAGTTATTCAGAAAGATAACCTGAATAGTGTGTGAGGTGTAGAGATTTTGATAATTGGACAAAATTTTGGTCATAATATTTATTAAAATTTTAGTTAGGTGAAACAGATGGATTGTCACCAGATTGAGGATGAGTTCACTATACATAAATTACCATAGAGAAAAAATTAGACATACTTTTGTGGATGAACATTATTGAAGTTGAATAAACAAAGTTTAACTTTTTGTGTTGTCTCAATTTTGTAATAATGAACATATAAACTAATAAAATCCAATATAATTATTCCTATTATGATATAAATGGAGTATAATGGGTGTTATATTGAATTTTTATTCACTTCTTACTAATAGTAAATTTCCATGGACAGAGGGGAGTCCTCAAAAAAATGATTTAGGTTCTCACACTGAGGAAAAAATGTTGTAAATCATGTGGGAATTGATGACTTTTTTATCATTGGATACATGAAATATTGTAATAAAATAAGATCATTAAAATAAATTTAACAAGTATTAGCTGTTAAATTTTATAATGTTTTATCATTCTAAATAGACACTAAGTTATGATCATGTTCTCATACCATTATAATTATAATAAAATCGCTTATGATCTCTGATTTATATCTATTATGTTTATCCATATTAAACATAAAAGATCATATTTTTTTATGTTTCATTCCCTCAGGAAATAGAGAAAGGTTTAATGTGGGTTGTGTCTAGGAAGTGTAGTCTGTGAGAAGAAATTTGTGAGATATAATGATTATATTTCATATAATAATATGTTTATGTATCTAGTCTCTAAGTAAAGTAATCCTTTACAGCTCTTAGGTATGTTTATTTGTGAGATATATTAAATATTCATCAAAAATATGTTATATTTATGTATTAAATACTTCAATCACTATAGTTGTTGTCATAGTACAGTTTAGTTATTTATATAGATTATATTATTACGAATATAACGATACAAACTAGGACAAACATTGTTGAACTTAATGTGAAATATGATGAAACTTAAGTGTAATTGGTTGATAATAAAGTGTCATTATTTAGGAAATCATAATAATTTTTTTATAATCATATGATTATTTACTGTCACTATTAATGTATGGAAATCATGCGTTTTGATTTTTGTATGGTAACAAAGATAGAATTACTATGTTGAGGTGGTGAAAAAAAACTCAAATATTGAAGTATATAATTTGAGCTTAGTCATATGAATTCCTTTTTACCAGGAAAAGGCTCCAGGGATATCCATTCATGTCCTCAATTATTATATATTGAGTCAATAGAGAAAAAAACTAATGGTATTTTGATGTAATTTTATGTCTATATCTCTCATTCAATAGATGTGTTTCAAAATTTCCTTCCTTAAAATATTTTGATTGTCTATATAGTTGATGTTGATGTGATTTTGGGCATGGATTGAATCTACATATATAGATCCCATATCCATTTTTGAGGAATTCAAGTCATGTTTGATTTTAGGAATCAAGCAATGCTTATATTTCAGTGTGATTATAAATATGAACATCTAAGAAAGATTACTTCATCTATATGAGTTGTACTTGTTATTTACAAGGGATATTTTTCCCAAATGGTAGGGGAAACTCAACATCAAATGTATGATTATTTTTTGGGATTATGCTGATGTATTTCCTAGAGATTTTCCAATATTCCCCAAAATCATAATGTTTTTTTAACATAACTCATACCTAGATCTACACCTATTTCAAAGACTCAATATTGAGTGGCGCTGATTGAGTTGTAGGAATTGAAGTAGAAATTCTAAGATAATCTTGATAAGGGATTCACATTCCCTTGTACATAACCATGTGGCACACCAATTCTTTCTTACTAATAATAAAGATGGGTTGATTCATATTTTCATTGATTATCACAAAATTCACAAGACCAATATCAATAAAAAGAATCCTCTACATTGTATTAATGTCTTGTTTGATCAAATATATGTATTTTAATAATATTTTAAGATATAAATTCATTTGTCATATCATCAATTGAGGGTCAATAAAGAGGATATACCCTATAAATCCATCCATATTAGTTATAGTCAATGTGAATTTATTTTGATATCATTTGCAGTTACCAATAGCCATATATCTTCATCGATTTAATGAATATATATATATTATATTCTACCTTGATTAGATTTTTGTGATCTTTAAAATATGATATTCTTATATATTCCAATAGAAAGGAAGATCATATAGATTATTTGAATATTGTCTTGAATATCCTAAAGATTGATATTTTTTATGAAAAAATCATATAGTATGACTTTCATTTACAAATATTTTCATTCTTCAGACATATACTTTCAAGTGGGGATCTATTAGTTGATTATTCAAATATGGATGTTACTATACAATGGCCCATACTAGACACTATGAACGAAGTATATAATATTCTTAGGTTGTATATATTCTACCAATTATTAAAGATGAATTTCTCACAATTATTTAATCTAATAACTATGTTATCTTAGAAAGGATACATGTTCCTTTGGAAATTTGTATGTGAGGAACATTTCTAACAACAAAAAATAAGGTTGGTCAGCACACCTATGCTTACACTACCCTAATGTTGAGAATGTTTTGTGCTCTGTAAGGATGAATCGATGAATGGAATGGTATGTGTATTCATGAAGAATGACATACTGATAGCTTAGGAATCATTCCAATTAAAAATAGAAGAGAAAGACAACCAAACTCGTGATTTAGATAAGGATTTAGTATTTTATTCCATTGAAAATATGGAGCCATTATCTTTATGGTGAAAGGTGTGATATATTTTATAATCATAAAATATTGAAGTATATATTCACAAACAAAGAGTCTTATATTCACAAAAGGAGATGGTTTGGATTGATTAAATATTGTTACTGCTTAATTCATTACCACCCAAGGAAGTAGAACAAGTTAGCTTATTCTCTATGTCAAAAAGACCGTGTAATTTTTCCATTATAAGAATATAAATAAATCAAATTTTAATGTATTTTCATAAGATTGATCTTTAAATCATGAGGAAGGTAGATATATCACATCATTATTAGATGATTGTTCAATCATCCATATATGGGAGGATTTAAGAGGTGCAGAAAGAGGATGTAGAACTGAAGAACAAAAAATAAGAAATGTTCTAGAGTTAAAACATGATTTTGGTGGATTGATAAGTTTTAGGAACCAAGTATGTGTCCAAAAAATACCATCATTGAAGAATGAGCTATTAGATAAACCTTGTAGTTCATCATTATCAGTTAATCTTAGAAGTACAAATATGTATAGACATCTCAAAGAGTATTTCTGGTGGGATAACATGAAAAAGGAAATTTTTTAGTATATATCTTGATACCTAGAATGTTAAAAAGTTAAGACTAAGAGACAGAATTATTAGGGAATATAAAACCATTTCCCATTCAAAAATGGATATTGGAAAATATTACCAAATATTTTTTCATCTGAATCTCCAAAACATCTAAAGGGAACAATGCTATTTGTGTTGTAGTAAATCACCTTATGAAATCATCACATTTCATTAGTGTCAAAGAAGATTTATCTCTTAATTAACTTGAAATTATTTACATTAAGGAAGTGGTGAGATTTCATGGAATACTATATTTTATTGTATATGATCCAAATGAAATGTTTATGATGAGGTTTTAGAGAAGTCTTCAACAAGTTTTGAATATTGAGTTGAAATTTAGTACACCATATCATACTCAAACAGATGTTCAGTATGAGAGGACCATTGCGAACCTAGAGTATATATTTAGATCCCATTGGGTGGATTTCAGAGTTGGTAGTGATCAACACCTTCCTTTGGTATAATTTTCTTACAACAATAGATTTCACTAAAGAATTAAGTTAGATTATTATAAACCCTCTCTATGGAAGGGAGTACAGAAATCCAATTTACTAAGATGAAGTTATAGAGATAATGTTATTGGGACCTATGCTTTCTAATGAAATATAAAGAAGATCATATCCATTTAGCATAAAATCATGGCCACTTAGAGTTGATAGAATAAGTATGCTGATAATCGTCAAGGGCATCTAGAATTCAATGTTGGTGAAAAGGTATTCCAATAAATATAGGTTTTGATATTTGAATAGAAGATAAATTTGATCCCTAAATATATCATCCCATTAAAAATTCTTGATCGTATCAGGGGAGTTTCTTATTGCTTGGAATAATCATTAATTTTCTCTCAAGTAAATGATGTGTTCTAAGTATTTTACCTGAGGAAGTATATGTTAGATCCTGTGTATGTATTGAAATACAAGTCATACCACTGGAGCATGACCTCTCTCATCATGATTAACATGTGTAGATTTTTGGATTTAAGAGTATAATTTTGGAAAAATAAGACAACTCACTTGTTGAATGTTTTGTGGTGAAACCATAATTTTGAGGAATCTCTTTGGGAAACCAAATATGTGATAAGGAATAATTATCCTCAGTTTTTTATATCAAAGTGAAAAAATAGTGATAAATTCTTTTAAGGGAGTTGTAACGTCTAGACCTAGGTTCAACATACCAGTTCCTTGAGTCAGTCCCCAGATGACAATAAGCGCACCTCCATGTAAAATATAGGCTCTCTACTAGCAGTGAGGATCTAAAATGTTATGCGGGGAGACTATAACTAATTTATCGAAGCAATAAAAAAACAAAAATCATTATTAAAATATCCAAAATAATAATAAATAGTAACCAATAATGACTAATAATCACATGAGTAATCCCAAAACATGGGAAATGACCATAAACTAGAGTAGTAGTTATCTAATTCTATATATGTCAAGTTTACTCTAGAAACCAAAAAAATACAGACTCAAAACTCCCAAACGGGTCCCGTCATCTTGTATAGTTTCCTCATATATACTCTATATCGACCCCAACCCATCCATCTAGAATATGTTCATTGACCTTATCCTAACCTGTAAACATTATGTCTACCTGGGTACATATTGGAGACCCAAATATGGTTTGAGTACAACTTATTAAGACACCACCAATGGTGCATAAAATAATATCTAGTCCATAGTAGTATAGAAATATTTATAATGAATGAAAGACACTGAAAAAATAGACATGTTTTTCATTTAATATTCTTATGTTAACTACATTGGTCCTCGAGTTTAAGGTGAATCCCAAAAAAATCATACATACTTTTGCCTGTTCTAGAGTCTAAACCATTTACCTTATGTTCAAAACAATAATTCACATGGGTTTTACGATTCTTTCAATTCCAATTTTATTTTTTTACCTTGGAGGATCAATCCAGGTACCATGTCATAGAAACATGGAGTGTCAGTTCAACATCATTATCTTTGGTACATAGAACACCACTATTGCACCCAAACATACGCACATGAACCATTAGTCCAACACCAATTCTAATACATGCATCAGTGGCCTAGAAAATTAGTCTATCCACCCATGGATGAGGAGAATAAATATGACCACCACATCCCATTGATCACATATACATATCAAGGTTCAAAATATATAACCCTTTCATCAACTATCATCAACACGGATCCATGTTAAATTTATCAATCAATGTCATTATCCATTTAAACCAATTACCACGAATCATCCAAAAGCTCTTTAACCTTTAAAGTTTATTCAAAATAATATTTATAAAATGCTAAAATTCCATCACATTTACAAAAAAATTCAATTCATATACCCAATAATTCCCTTTTTCCAATCTATAAATATAATTTCAAAGAAATTTTGTATGCCTCGTGGTTTTCCATCATGTTCGACCTCTTAATCTCCAAAAAATCTAATGGGATCTGAGAAGGTTATCTTAAATCAATGGATTCAATTCACTTTTCTAATTTAAAATAAATTACACAACATGGAAACATAATTATACAACTACAAACAAAAAATTAATATCAAGAATATGGGAATTATTATATATAAATCTTACCTTATCGTCATAAATGAACACCTACCAAATCATAGACCTTGATTCAAGGTAAAATGGTCAAAATCACAACGGAGAAGGAAATAAAGGATCAAAATATTGGATCAATATCAAGCAAAAAAGATCCATTAAAACATACATCTAAACCATAAATAATAGCAGCGTTCACCCCTCTCTAAAGGGAGAGGTATATTGTAGGGATAGAACCTAAAATGAGGGAAATATCACATAGTGGATAGTGGTCAACTTCTTCCACCAGACCATTGATTCACAAAGGACTGAGGTCGTTGATATTAGAAATCCTCTCGGGATCCTCCATAAGAAAAGGAAACCATATTAGGCCTAATGGGGTTGATTAGGTTTGTAAGCTAGGGGTCCATGAATTTATAATTAAACTATTCAGGGTTTAAAAGTCAACATGCAGGGTTTCTTAGATGGTTCTCAAGATTAGAAAAACTGTGCATCCTCATTATGCACCCACACTATCCTAGGGTTTACGGTTTTCACCGTGTGGCCACAAATTTTGAAAAACAATTCACAAACTATGAAAAAAACACTTTGTCCAAGGCTATAAAGTGTGAGGGATGGCTATATGGTTTTGTCAAATCAAGTCCCCTTCCATTAGATCAACATGGGGTGCATATTTTTCTAGGGAAAACTACACGGTTTCAACTAATCATGCACCATACATGCATAACCCCATGGACTTCAAAAATTTTCAATATTCACTTGAAATGACCACTAAAAAAGGCTCAATCAATGTGTGAACAAAACAAGGGTTAAAGAATACCAAAAATCAAGTCTGAGATATCTCAATAACAGGTGGGATCATATAGGGGTAGAATGTAACACCCATATATTTTATGATATAGTCATCATCAAATAAATTTTAATTTCATTTATATATTACTTTAAATGCAACATCGAGTTTAAATATTCTAAGATATAATATTGATTTATTGTTATTTAATATGATAGTTATTGCGTAGACATTGGATTGCTGGGTATAAATATTCCTAACTAAATTGTGAATTTTTTTTTTATATATGTATAAATTAATTAATTGCTTTTCAATTGGATAGAAATTAAAATAAAAGCATTTGAAGTTTAAAAATTTATATTTTAAAAAAAATTATTCGCACAATGTGTGTTTATCTAAATAAAAAAATTAATATATATTTATGCATGATTTTAACTGAATGTGTAGATAATATATTAAATAAAATATTGAAACATTATTCTAATATTATTTACATTGTATGAAATGAAGGTACCTCTATTTTAAGCCTAAAATGCAATTTTGTATGAACAATTTTTTTTTGTGTTTTGCATGCATATTTAAAATTATTTTCTCCCACTATTTGGAATTACATATTATAGAATATATAACATATTTATAATAAACATAATGAATATTATTTAATAATTTCAAATTAATCTTAGTTCATTATTAATAGTAAATTTGGTAAACAAATTCAGTTACCAGGATAAGAGTTAAAATAGTTTAAAAGGGATAAAACTAACAAAATAAGTGTTAAAATGACCTAAAAACTTCCTTAAATATTATTTTATGGTCATATTTAGACCCTATATAATATTAAATTTTAATATTATTATTTTTGGATCCATATTTATTCATTAATATATAAATACCTTTTTATCTTTTCAAACATTCCAAGTGTGTCCTCCCCCTCACTTATAAAAGGACACCACCTATTCTCTTTTATCCATGCTTCAATAGTCTCTTATATCAATACATAAATACCCAAAAACATACTTAAAATAATTCCCCAATTCTTAGGGATTTTATTTTTATCATTATAACATCTTAATAAGGATTTATGTATAAATATAAGGAGGTTATCTGAAATAGAGGTATAGTTTTTAAATGAATGTTTTCATTTTATTTCTTCTTTTACCAGCTTCAAACTTCCAAAAACGAGTGTGATAAAATGACATATTTTTTCCATATTATTATATGTAAATATTCTTATATTAAAACATAGTTTCAACAACTTATCCATCTAATGGAGAATGAAAATATATTTCATGTGTACATGCGGACTACCGCCTTGTGAAGATAATATATTTCATTTTTCATCACCAAATCATATGGTTGTTTATAATGATAAATAAATTGTTTATATAGTATATTTATGAAATAATTATGTTTGTATAATTTTAATGTTTATTTACCTTTTTTCCTTTCATCCTTTTTGAAAACAATAACATCGAACGTGTGTATGTGTGGACTACCGCTTCTATGAAGTGATGTGATTCATTTTCCATCTCGACTTTATATGAATAATTATAAATTTATATTTGATTAATATTTATGATACTTATTTAATTTTTTATAGTCTATATATGGTGAAACCATTACCATGGGGTAAGCACCATAACCATCAAACCGAAACTTGCAGGAAAAAATGAACAATCATCACCTGAATATTCACTTTAATGAAGAAATTATTGATAAAAATATAGTTAGAAATTATAAAGAAATAATACATAGAAATTTATATATCAAAATGGTCTTGGATTATATTTATAATAAATATATAATTATAATATATTATATTTTAATTTGTATGAACAAATATTATACTTGAGGTAAGGGTTTATGTTAAAATCACATTTTTCAGGATTGTTTTTGTTAAACTTCAATCAAGGGAAATTATATAATAATTATCCTTTAAACCACATATATTTTATTATAATATATTCATTTCTATAATTTTAATTTAATATTACCATTTTTCTTTCATTGGTACCGAAAATGATTGATAATTGTTTTAAAAATAAAAATCAACTTTATTTTCTTTTTAGTCATAAACCATTTTTTTCTATATCATTTCTCTTAAAAAAATTATAAAATTTTGTAATAATATAGAAAATATACGAAAAAGTTAATTTTCATTAAATTTTATATAATTTAAAAAAATAATCTTTTTAAAGAACCATTTTCCAAAAAATATTTTTTTAACTTTTTGAAACTGCTTTAAAATAATTTTATCATTTAACATATACGACATGAATGGATTTTACAAATATAATGACTATCCTATGATTTGCATATTAATTATCATTTTTTTATGTTTATTTTCAAATAAAATCATTTTCTTAATATTCTACAAATTTTGTTTAAAAATTTTATCAAAATAAAATGATATTATTCTCAGGTTTTCAAAGAAAGGTTTGAATATTATTTTTAAGGTATTTTTCATCTATGTGAACATCCTTTAAATATTTTTATTCTTCACCAGGGATATTATTTTTTTGATAATAATGTTGAATTTTATCATTAAATGTTTTAAAATCCATTTCTAGGATTTTACTTGGGATTTTATGTGAAGTGTGCTCATAATTGAGAAATATTTAATGTTTTCTGTTTTGAAGGATAACATGCAACTCATTGAGTGTCATTAAAAAGTGTTGATTTTTTTCCTAAATAAAAATATTTCCATATAATAATTTTCATATATTTTTATAACATATGTTTTTTAGGATTTTTTTGTTATTCTCTTTTTGAAATTTAATTTTTAAATGTGTGTTTTGTCTTATAATGTAATTAATTGTTTAAAAGAGAATTTTTAGTTATTATAGAATTTAATTAATTAATGGATGAAATTTATTTTAATCTATAAATACAATGTTTTCAATTATTTTGAAATTTTACTCAATATTTTAAATTTTTTAATTTTCAATTTAGATGATTTTTGTGTACATGATAATCCATGTTAGGTAATTATCAAGTAGCAGTGACATTGCCAAATTATAATATAGATAAATTATCATGAGTTTATATATTCAAATTGTCTCCCATCATATCCCTTTCCCATGGACCCTCACATAGTCACATTTCCAAAAGGTAATCACATAGCTAATTCTATGAATAAATCCATGTATATGAATTATTTATAGGTCACATATCTTATTTATAGTGTCTTGAAGTAGCCAAATTCATTGTGAGTACTCACCTATCCAAACTTTTCATCCAAGACTATATGATATTTTCTCAACCAAATCATGTAACAAAAATGTGAATCAAAATGTACCAAATTCTCATAATCCAAGATATCCATGGAAGGGAAAAATTAATGACGACCCCTAGATTTTATGGTGTGTTCCACTAAATAGTAAAAATCATGAATGAAGATCTATATAGTGATAATTCTTAAGTAAAGATATTATGATCTAAACCAAAGATAAAGATGATTGATATGTATCATCTAGAGTCAAATCATTCCTAAGTTGTTCTTGATGAAATCGATGTTTGGTTTCACAATGATCAAAGTAAAGAGATGAAACAGTTGAGGCCACGCCCTATAAAACTAGTGAGGATGAATGAAGATCAACTAGAAACCAATATGTGGGTGGTGAACCAGAACACGATATTAAGTGAATCTGTTGGGGATTTTCTATATGAGTTCAACCTGAATGAAAAAAACTATTCATTAGATGAATTTGGGCAAAGTGAAATTGATCTGAATATGAAGACACTATTCATGGGAACCACCTTGTGGAATATTATGGTTCATAATTTTCTTGTAGAAAATCAAAAACCAATGTAAATGTTGATTAAGATATGTTGATCTATTCTTCTAACTTATCGGTTAATCAATTAATTTTTTTAAGTTTAATGGTGTTTAAATAATGGTAGGACCTTCTTGAATTTGAACATTCTGATCATGTTGATGTAGAAAGTTGCACACCAATATCTCAAGATAATTTTTACATAGATTCTTGCAAGATTTTTTATTTAGAATTAATATTTTAGTGACTGGGATTAATTCAATATTGAAGATGGTAGTCCCAAAATATAGTTCAAGTTACATATGAGGTCACGGTTAAAGCACTTCACATGTTGGTATAATAAGCAGACACAGGGAATCATGAAGATTATAAATTTAATGTTTTGGGTAACATAATTAATTTATATTATGAAATAAGAATAAAAAACTTTAAGATAGAGGAAATGGACAACATGTGTAGAAAGTTGAATTTTTGGATAAACAAATTAAGGCAGTGAAGATTGTCTTGTGAAATTAGAAAAACATAAGGTCATGGAATTTGTCTAAGATAGTGATTCAGATATTTTATAAAGGGTTCATTATGGGATTGAAAATAATTCTAGAGTTTAGAGTCATAATAGAGTGCGGATAACAATGATGATAAACCAATGGAAGCTCGGGAGAGAGAGGAAATCTACTCTGATAGAGAATATTTCTCTCTCTCTCTTTTATTTCTTCTTCTGTTATTCAACCATTATAATGATTTTCATAAAATAAATTGTTTTTATTTCTAATAGTATATGTATCTAAAATTTTTTGGGGGAATTTTCATCAAATTAATTGAATATTTTACATGTTCATTATTTGTTAAATTCTTTCCTCAACCTCGAAGACCTTATATTTTTTATTAATTATTTGGATAGACCCTATATTTAATCATGGTTGAGAGGGAACAATTACATGACATGTAAAACCATAGGAAAAAGTTTTATACATGGAAATAGGGCCCATGGGAAAGACATAAAGCACACCCCATTCCCATGATTTTTTTGTTCTCTTTAAATCCATTCGATGCAAACGTGACCAGCTAGCATTGCCTCATTAAAAATTTAATTGTACCAGGGGATGATGTAAAATGATATACCCTCTCATCCTTCTTGTCAAGTAATATCTACATGAGGTTTACTCAGGCTTTCAGAATCCTCATCTAGGTCATGCACGTGAGGATCTATAATCCTTGCTTCCACCAGAATGTGGTTTATTCCTCACCACCATAACCAAAATTGTTTCTTGTGTTTTTTCATCACCATGGTCCTTACTCATCCATACACCATCACCTCCCCCCTACTTCATTCACTACTAACTCCCCCATAACTTCTGAGGATTCACTCTTGAGATTTTGATGCTACCGTCTCCATACCCCCTCCCATTTTCATGGTCACCTGATGTCGTAACACATAATCATCGAGGACCATTATCCCTCCATCATGGACATCACATCCCCTACCACTATCTATGGTTCCTTTCACATTTGTCCACTTTGACCATACTCTCCTCCACCAATGATTAGAAACCCAAAATATTTATGGTATTTGGTATTTGATATTCATTTTGATCAGGATTGTGTGGTTCCTTTTCCACTAGTACATACGATAAATATATCTTAGTGAAATTCATGGAGGTACTTGTTCATCCAAATTGTATCTTTCTCCTACTAATTTATTCTCTTGTGGTACATTAATGAATGAAGTTATCATTGAATATTTTTTTAGATGGATGATCTTTTGTTCCAAATTAACTCTAAATAGACATATTAATGAAAGTATTTATGGAAGTTCTAAGTCTGTCACCTTCATCAAATGTTCTTATTTTCTAAAATTCTTTTTAATAATCATTTGTTTTTACATCAACAAAATACTGGTGAATATTAAGAAATTATTAAGCCTCGATAACTTCAACCAAATTACTTCAACTAAAAAGGGTTGAATTTTTCCCTTCTATAATAATAATAGTTTTCCTCATGTTATTGGTAGACATGTCATCCCTTGGGATATATCACTATGAAACACATCCTTTACACAAACGTTTTCACCTCTGTGTATGATTCTAAGGATGATTAGTGATTTTTAACAAATTCATACTATCCAATTTCTCCTAAAATAATCTTTTATTACCTTATTTCTCATCATAATTTTTCTAATTCTCACTTATTCATCACATCATCTCTACTCATGATCATTTCTTCTTTACACTTCTATCATTTCTCCTTGTTTAATTATTTCTTGTTCTGTTGTTTTCTTACTATTTTATGAACATGTAACTAATAATTATCTACATATAGACACCTTATCACGAAGGTATTAGTAGTCAGAACGTTTATAAATAATTAAATTTCCACATGTACAATGACACTTGAGAAAAAGTTTTGGCATCATTGTTGGGGAAGGTATGTTCAACTAGGGGAAAAACATTTAATCTATTTCAAAAAACAATCTAATAAACAAAATAAAAATTTTCTTTAACTTCACTTATGTGAATAATTTTTTTCTATTTTTTTCTGAAATGATATGAATTTAATAAAAAATTATAATTTTATCTTTAACCACTAGAAGCAGAAAATAAATATAAATTATTAAACTCATTAGAGTAGAAACAAAGATGAAAATAAAAATAAAAATATATAAATTTAGAGTGTTGTGGTGGAAAATAAAAATCTAGTTCCAAATAAACCTAGAAATGAAAGTGTTGAGAATACTAGGATAAGGGAAAAAAATATTATTATTGTTTGAAGAAGTACATATTTCATATGGTTATCACATAGGTTTATAAAATATGAGATAATAAAATATTGTCTCTCTATATTACCCTCATTTAATGGACCATCTAATGAGGAATATTTTGAGATCATTAGATATTTTTATATCATAGTTCAATAAATTCCTTTTCATTGCCTTTCAGAGGAGGATATTTGGTTTATATTTTTCCCATTTTGTTTAAATAATAATGATAGAAGTTTATTACAGAACATATATAAGGAAATATTTGATACTTAGGACCATATCTTGAATTCATTTATAGGGAAATTTTGACCAAGGATCACCACCAATAAGGTGAGGATTAAAATCTCCAAATGTTTCAAAGTTTATAGATAGAACCTATATAAGGGATAGATAAAATTAAAGGTAATTATGGGATAGTTTCCAAGCCATTATCAGTATTTCCATCTCTTAATGGAAATATTTTATAATGGTATTACACTAGATCATTAAAACATTATTATCCAATCATTGGGTTGTTATTTTTTTTATATGATATTATATTGGGTTAAATAGATATTTAAACAAATTCCAAAAAATATCAACACAAGAAAAACAAAGAGAGTTATTCATCGCGCTGAAACTAGCTCTTAGTCTATTATATTTATGGAAAATTCACATAGGGAGAAGTGTTATTTTTATAGAATTTATGATCATTCTCAAAATTATTTTCCCAAAGTTGATCAATATGTGAAACCAAAATAATATTTGAAATTTTATGAATTTAGGGATAAAAACCATGCTATTAATTAATTTTTCTCAAATTAGTAAAATTTGGGATACAAAAATTACTCAAATTTGACTTGGTGAGAATAAGGTGTGATGGAACCTCCTGTTTTTTATGAATTCTCATTCCATCTGGAAAATAAATTTCAAAATACCATTAGAACTTAAAATTCTAATTCTATATTATAGAGTTTGGTTAAGAAGTAAATTACTAAATTTTCTTCCCAATAATCTAGTTTCAACAATTTTCTTGTTAAAATGGGAAAAAAGATATATAAACATAGGAGGAAGAGACCATGGTAAATTTTATTGTATAATAGAGAGTAATCATAGAAATAACGTGATGTATGTCACTACTAGATCAACTATGAAAACTCATATACTAATTAGGAAACAACCTAGTGATGCTAAAATTGATTAAATTTTTGATACAAGAATTGAAGAACTAGAAAACATAAAAATTGGAAATCTTGATAGATTTAATCAATCTGATAAAAACATAGAATATTTTCATTAAAAATACATGATAAAAAAATAGAAAATTAAGTGTCAAATCATAAAATTAAGAAATTAAAAGGTGATTATTATAGTTTAATTGTTCAAAAAAATTCTAAAAAAATTGAAACATCCTTGATCATTTTTCATTTATTGTATAACTAGAGTATGTGAGGAGATTAGGTTCTTGTGTTACATGGGTTCTTATATCAACCATATTCCCTACTCTTTATTCAGAATGTTGGGTATTCGTGAGTTGAAACCAACTTCATCTTCACTGTAGTTATATATTAGTCACATTATTATCCTTATTCAAGGGTATATGTCTAGTTATTTCATGTAGTAAATCCCACACTCCACTATTGATATTCTTATTCTGGAAATGGATAGTGATAATACAATACATATAATTATATGAAAAACATTTTTTACACTACAAGGGATGTTATTGATGTTTCTAAGTAAAAGTAACCCATCATGCTAGTGAGGATCAATAGGGGTTCCATTTTATCAAAGAGTTCCCTCTTTTGGTGAGTTCTATGTTCACATAAGTTATTGAGGAAGTTTTTTAAGATGAATTTAGAAGGTAAAATCACCACTCTTTTTATGATTTTATTATTGAGTCTATTAATGAACACCATGAATAATATTTTGTCAAGAATTAATCCACAATTGAGTTGGATACTCTAGGGATACTTGAGAGTTAGATTAGAATATTCATTTTCTAGAACATAAAGTGTTCCATACACACCCAAAATTTCAGGTTGTAAGTGTTATTCATACTAATGTTTAATGTTTATACTCATCACTTATTTTCAACATTGAAATACCTTCATATTCCCATTAACATGTTATGTGAAAGTATTATTCATATGCATATATATATGAAAATAAGTTCATAAAGAGTTGGGAAAATTTTTGTGTGCGTGTGTGTTGTAAGTTTAGAAATCGAAAATGAGTTATCGTAACATACTGACAGTATAGAAAGTGAGAATTAGCGATATTTTATAAATGTGCATAGTAAGATTTAACATTCCAATCTAGTATACTTTGATAGTGATTTTAATATCCATGATCATAGATAATTCATAGTAAATCATGATAAGGTTATCCCCACATCGTGTAAGGGAGCTAAATATAGTAATATTATTGGTAGTGGAAAATCATCCCAAACTACTGTTCTATTTTCTAAACCTACTACTATTTTAAGAGTGGGGTACAACTTAGAAACTAATTTTCTCATTCAAGTGTAAATTATGTATTTTTATCTTTTATTCTAGGTTATTTCGATGAAATTTCACGGATTTGATGCTTTTGGTGATAAACAACATTGTTTTAGAAGTTTTTGTTATATATAGAACGTTTTACAACATAATGTTATATGTGATTTTTTGAGTAACTATGTTGATCTTTCCAAACATACCAATAAATTCCTAGTTAATATAGAATCATAAACTTTATATTAACATTCATAAAAAAATTGGGATAATGTGTAGCTAATGGATTTAAATTTTTGATTGCATGGGTGGAAAACCACGATTTTTTTATGTCTTTACTTTTTTTATTTGTTTGAATAAATATATCCTAACCAGTTTTGTGTTTCTCCCTATTTTTTATAAAAACTCATCCTTAATACTTTCTCTCATTTTGATGACTTTGAAAGAATATTATTAACTACATTTTCATTGATTTCATTTTTGTACTTTATTGGAAGAGGTGGAGTGTGAATCAAAGATAACAGATATTTTTTTGGATAAAATTTAATAAAACTTCCATAACTCTTCTCTTTAATTTTGTTTTATTTGTAGTTTAAATTACATATCTCGTTTATTATCATTTTCAGTTCATAAGAGCCTAATTTTTTGATAATAAAGGTCCATACTCAATTGAAAATAAAATGGTGTTTCCCCTTAATGAAACTTAATTGATTAGTCTTTCTAAATAGTGGGGTATTTGTAAAATTTTGCACATTAAATGTTTCTTAAACATCAACACCTTTTTGATATTTTTTGGTAAATTTTTTTGGAAAATTTACCAGAAGAGGAAAAATTCATCCTAAAATTCTCCCATAAAACCTACTGGTAACTACTTCTATTTTGAAGTCTTTGAATGATGACTTTTTTCATTACATTCCCATTTTGGTTCCTAGTTTATTAACTTTTTGAAATTAAATGTATTATCATACATCTTCTCAAAAAATATCTACTAGTTAATTGATTTTTTAAGTAGTAACCATTAGGATAATTGGGCATGTTGTCAAATTTTTTTATTCCTTCATGGTGTGGAATGTTTTTTAGCCTTCTTGTCACCCCTCAAAATTGTATATTTTTAAAACTTCATGTCCGGGTATCTTTGTGATACAATGTGTTTTTAGTTTTTTTCCTTCCAATATTATGATTTAAAAATGAATTCATTTTTGGGTTTCATGTGTGGGTGAGGTGTGTAATCAAATTTATAATTTAATTCAAAGAGAATCAATAAAAACCTTAATTTTTTTTTGAAATTGATAGTTTTTATGAATCACATAGGAATTTTTTTGTGGGTGAAAATATTTCTTAAAATTAAATCTCGTGATTCCAATTTGAATAGATTAATCTTTATTTCCTTATGAATTTAATTAGGTAAATCATTTTTCATTCCCCTTTAAAAAATGGATTTTTGTAAAATATTAAGAGAATATTCTATAATAATCCTTCATTTGTAACTTTTTAATTAGAATTTAAATATTAATATATATATCCAAATGGAATATGAAATGAAAATATAAATCAATGTTGAAATCATCCATTTATATTTTTCAGTTTTTCTTCACTAATTGTGGTATGGTTTTTTTATTTCATGAAAAAATTATCACTCTATCACATTCAATAGTGTTTATATTTATTATGGATTTTTAAAATATGTGAGTCTATTCACTCGGAGTTAAATATAAGTTTTGAAAATAAATTATTTTTGGAATTTAAATTGTTCCATTTTGAGATTTACTTCTCTACCATTGAATTTGAATAAAAAAAGATAAATTGATGATGATAAATTTCTTAATTTTGGGTGAATTTTATGGGGAATTATTTCATTATAAGTTTCCAAATCCATTTTTTAGATTTTACTATGTCTTTTATTTGAACTGATCTCATAATTGATAAATATTGAATACTGTCTACTTTGAATAATAAAATAGAATTGATGTAATAACATTGAATTTTATTGATTTTGTGTGATAAAATACTAAAATTTTCTTATTATAATTTTACAACAATTTAAGAACATGTGTTTTTGGATGATTTTATTATTCTATTTTTGGGATTTAATTTTTAAAAGTTACGTTCAATTTATTATGGAATTTAATTTTTTCACTGATAAAATTTATTTTAATCTAGAAATAAAATGTTTTAGTGAATTTTAAATTTTATTTGATATTTTAAATTTGATAGTTTTTTAAATTATCTGAATTATTTATATAGAATAATCCATGTAAGGGGAATTTTTATGTAGTAGTGACAAAATCAAATTTATTGATTTTCACATATCTGAATTATATCCCAATGTAGAAAATTTATAGGGACCCTAACATGGATAAATTTTCAAAATAAAATCATGTATAAAAATCAAGTATGATATCATAAATTATATACAATTCACGTATCTGCTTTCCAAGTGATTCAAATAACCAAATTTAATGTCAGTACAAAAATATCAAATCATTGTGTCCATCCTCGTAGAAGAATTATTCCACCCGAACATGCACCCAAAATCTGAATCACTATAAACCCAATTCTCAAAAACCTGAATATCCATGGAAGGGAAAATGAATAATAACCTTGAGATTTGTGTCCATATTTATTTAATTGATATGAATCGATACTATTTTTCTATTTTTACATTAACTTTGAGCCAAAAGATTTTGACCAAAGTCAATGATTGATTTCATCAAGGTGCATTAGCCTAATTTGAAGGATTCCCGGTTATTCTTGATGAAATTCGGTTTGTGGTCCATGGTGAACTAAGGAAGAATATGAACCAGTTTAGGATATTCCCAATGTAAATATTGAGGTTGAATAGATATGGTTTAAAATCCAAGTTGGGGTTGAATAAGTATAACAAGATCTCAGATTAAGGGGTTGTGATTTATTGATCTGAGGTTGGCCTAAATTAATACACTGGTTAGTAGATGAACCAATTCTATGTAAACATGATCCAAATCCAACAATATCATTTATTAGAATCCTCTTTATTGAAAATTATGAGTTTTATTGTTCTTTTAGATAATTTCAATCTGATGTTAATGTTTATGACTGTCTTTTGATGTGTTCATGTAAGTTACGTATCAATTAATGGATTTGATGGTGTTTATATATGATCAATTGATGGTGGGACCACCCTCAATCTGAACATTGTTGTCATGTTGATGTATAATGATGCTCACCGAATACTTCACATGAATTTTACAAAGAGTATTGAGATATTTGGGGTTATGTTTAAGGTTATAGTGACTATAATTGATGATAGATCGAAGATGGTAGTCACTGAATTTGGTTTGAGTGGCGTGGGTGGTTTCAGTTAGATTAGTTCACAGGTGGGAATAATATGTTGAAATATGGATTCTTAAAGTCTTAAAATTTAATTTTATAGCAACCATAATTAAAGTGGATAAGGTCTAAATTTTATACTAGGTTTACGATTGAGGAATACAACTAAAAGGCTTCGACATTAGAATTTTAGCATCATCAAATTATGGTAGTAAAGACAGTCTTTTGAAATTTGAAAATTTTAAGGTGGTGGAATGGGTCTATTTTATAGATTCAAATATTGTTTTAAATTCTATATTAGGGTTTGAAAAATAATTTTGGATAGTGGGGTTTGAACATAGGGACGAAAACAATAATGATGAACCAACAAAGGCCTTTGATGGGGAAGAAATCAAATTCAATAAAGAATATTTCTCTTTCTATCTCTCTACTTGTATCTTCTTCTCGTTATAATTTGTGGTGTTTTATATGAATTAAATTTTTGTTGTTTCTATGAATATTTGTAACTAATTTTTTAACATAATAGAAATAGAGTTAATTGAATATTTTTCTTATTAATTATTATTTAAATTCATAGAGATCTATGTTCTTCATTTTTTTATATGTTTCTTATTTATTCAATCTCTAGCGATGCATTGACAGATGAAGGTAGAGATGATTATTTTTTTAGACAATTTAAAATAACTCCCAACATAAATTTAAATAAATATATTAAATGGAATATTTATAGAAGTTCAAATTGATTCAACTTCATCCAATTTTATTATTCTATTTAATTATACTTGGGAATTATTTCTTCCCTAATTAAGGAATAAACAGGTGAAGAGTAGAAAACTCATAAGCCTATATAACTTGAATTAAATTATTTATATTGTAATGATATGAAGTTCTTCAATCACCAATAATTATTTTTGTCATGTAATTTTTAAAAATGTTATCCCACATGAGAGGTCTCTATGAAACACATCCCTTATACGTCCTTCGGCACCACTGAGTTTGATTCTATGTATATGAAGTGGTTCTTGACCAATTCAGACTATCCAATTTACACTAAAATATTCTTTTTCACTAGTTTCAAATAATTTTTTCTTCTTAATTCCTCTGTTATATAACATCACTTATTTTCAAATAATTTCATCTTTAATCTTAAATAATATTAACTTTTTTACGTTTTCTTATTTTGTTATTAGTTTTTGTTTGTTTAGTTACACAACAAAGCCTTCTCTGTGGTTCTACTCCTACTAAACATGGTACTAGTTTTTAGTTTAATTATAAATAATTAAATTTTTACATGTTCAAGGGAACTCATGTCAAATACCATTCACGTTATTCCATTATATGTCTAGTGATTCTGATGATTTAAGGATGATTCTATGAAAAACGGTTCCTTCCCATGTTATAATTTTTTTATAATGAATCCTATTTTTCATATGGGTTATGCTATGATGAAATGTGAAAACATTTAGGCCACCTACTTTATTTTCCTTGGTTATGATGTGATGATATGATGAATCTTTTAAAACTTGTGTAATATATTTTTTGGTTTTTATTTTGTGAAGGGTGGGCCTAGAACTTTATAGCCCTATACAGAATTGGGTAAAGTTAGATATATCATTAGATAATAAGTACTAGAATAGGGAGTGAACCCAATTCAGTAAGGGACCCTATCCAAAAAGAAAGTCTTTCAAGTGAACCTTTACTAATGAAATGATGGAATATGGAGTGAAAACAAACCACTATAATGGTCTTCAAAGTGATATGCAGCTACGGAAATGAATTTATATTCCGATGTGTATGACAAAAACTTATTTCTTATGCTTATTTTATTTTCTCATGTCTCATTATATATTATTTATAATTCCACACAGTTTTGACTGATGTATTTTGTTATGAAAAATCCTTATGGCATGATTAATGATTTGTGATATTTAACTAATTCGGTATGATTATCATAATTTATGATCCTATTCTCATAGCCTTATGTTTATCATATTATCTATTCATACCAATGATTAATATCTCTTATGTTTACAATTACTGAGAATCTGAGCTCACCGTCTCTTTTCATTCCATTCCAATTATTATTATGAATGGTTTTAAGTAGGGTATGTATAAGATGTTTAAGATATGAGAAGAAATTTGTTTGATATGTGGAATATATTTCATGAAATAAGATGTTTATATATCAATTATTTAAGTATATTAACCTTTATGGTCCCTAGGTATGTTTATTTGGGAGATATATAGAATATTTGTAGAAGGGATATAATATCTATGTATGAAATTATTTGGTTTTTATAATACATCAATCCATTATAGCATACAAATAATTATATAAAGAAACTCTCAGCCATCAAAACCCTGGTGGGAACACAGCCTATACCACAAGCCATTATATCCCAAGATACATATACTCATTTATGTATATAGTAGATCTAGGGAGAGGGAGAAGTAATCAATCAGTTTTATCCCCATCCTGGATATTGGAGCCCCCCCCCCCCAATTTCATTGATTGTTTCCGTAATTATATTGGTAGATTGGTGTATGAAATCATAAAATTTATATAATATCACACACAAACTATAACACCATGACTCCAGTAACCTGCAGCTGGTGATTATCATACCACATTAGAAAAATATAGAAGAGATTACAACCCAAAATATATTATAGTTTATATGTTTTGAGAGATTATATACATACATGATTCTCATATTAAATTTAAAACAAAAAACATAAAATTATAGTGATAACGTTATAATTTAGATATTATATCTCAAAAATAATTCACATATCCCTTCTTGGTATCCTAAGGAATTGAAAAAATAATAAAGGTTGAGCTCAGATGCTATTAAGTGAAAGAATACAATAAGAAATATAACAGAATAAACAATAAAAGAATAATATGGTTGAGATAACAATAATCAAATATTCCATAATACTAATATCATAAAATGGGAATATATTCATGGATTATGAAACAACATAAATAATCACATGGATAATAATAACTAGTTTAATAATGATATAATTCATAATTATAGATATCCAAATATTATCATCAAGGCCTCATTCCAAGATATTATATATAAGTAGATATGGAATGCATTAAATACCCAAATTAGTTTGTCTCATGATATTTATTAGTTGTATTCAGGGTCTATAACAGGCCCCTTCCATCACAAAAAAAAAGTTCAACGAAATCATCATACGAAATAAATGAAAAACAACTCAACACATAATCAAAATAAACATTCATATTGAAATATAGTATATGAAGTGTTAATGTTCTCCCTAGTCAATAAATAAAACTACATGATCATCAATAATCCAAATAAATAAGGAGGATGGTTTCATTAGTGAGTATCCCTAGTAAAGAAAAATAATAATTAAAATATCTCGACATAGATGAAAAGTAATTTAATATAGCATTCAAGAATTTATTTTAAAACATGAGAAAATATCAATTCCATTAAATAAATTTATAAATAAAATTTTCAAAAATATTGAGATAATATTTTTCCTTGAAAATAAAAAATGATTCATGTTAAGGAATCATTAAATAAAAGAACAGTTATAACAGTGGGAGAAATTTCATTTACTAAATAATAAAACAAATATTCCCTCCACACTTTTGGTAAAAAGTAAAAATTTAATCAATAAAAAATGAAAATAAATTTAATTTTAACCCTTTCAAAATAAATTCAAATTTGGTTTAAAATGACATTAAATAATAATTTTATCATATAAAAAATTAGTCATTATATCATATTAAAAAACAAGGACATGGAAAAAAACATTTTCCAAAGAGAAAATAAGATCATGTTTTCTTAAAATAAATAGCAATTTTACTAAGTACCAAAGTGCGGAAAATAAAAATAAATCATGTAAAATGACTAGATAACTATATCATATGAAAATAAATGGATTTCCAAAAATAATTAAATTAGGAGTTCCTTTGATGAAAATTTCATCATAAACAGTCCTGAATAAAAAATGTAGAATAAATAATTATCTTGGACTTCAGCTTAGTTAAATGTGTCATATAATACTTAATGATCTATTTAAATTTATTAAATACTTTTTTAGAATTTTTTTTCATCTATATTTCATTTTTTAAGGTCCTTTTATAACCATATCACATCCAGTCATTGAATAGTTATTGTTTCTGTTTACCAATTATGGTTGTTCTGTCAATTTAATAAAAATATTTTAGTATATTGGCCATGGTAAATTTTTTTATTAAATTGTTCCCTAATCTATATAATGTTAAAAAATTAATTAAAATAATTATATATATTTTTATAATCTACCATGTATGGATGTAATTGAAAAATGAATCACATTATTTCATGGAGGTGGTAGCCCACACATTCGAATGAATGATCTAATTATTCTATTATATATGGAAGGGTAATAAGTTATATGATAAATAATATTTATTGAATAATAATTAACTCATAAATATCATATATATTTATTTGTTAAATATTTATAATGATCCATGTAAAGAATTGATGAAAAACGAATTACACCACTATGTCAAGATGATAAGCCCAACGTACACTCATGTGACATTTTTATTTTCCATAATATGTAAAGGAGAAATAAAATGGATGCACCATTAACATAAAAACATATCATTATTGTTAATATACTGATAAAAGTATGTTAAAATATTTATTGGGGATTTATAAGAGGTTTTTGAATAAAGGAACTTGAAAAGGATAAGTAAGAACATATACCTATTTTTTGGTAACTTAATTTGACTTAAACATTTATCCTTCTTGAATATTATAAGGTTAAGGATGAAATTGAATCAAACAATTATGTTTTATAAAGTGTTTTGTGTTATTTTTAAGCCTTATCCCTTTATTTTATACTTTTTAACTCATTTTACCCTGAACTAAAGTAATGAATATTTATCACCCTTACTATTCATGATGAAAGAAATTAAGATTACTATATTACTTATCATTAATTAAGAAGAATCTAAATATTCAATCCATTTTAACACATTCAATTTACAAAATCAGAAAAAAATAGATTTAATATGTGTTTGTAAAATGAAATGAAAACTTGTTTTAGAAAAATGATTGTTTAAATATTCAAAGAATTTTTCAGAAAAATAAAGTAAAATGGTGATTCCAATAGAATTAATTGGACTATGATAAATAAAATTAGACTTATTTTACATTAAAAATATTCCAAAACCTAAGAGAACCCTATAACTATGTTATTGAGGGAGAATAACTAAAAATAATTTTTATTTGAAAACAAAAAATACTTAGATTTCCATACTTTTTAGAATATATTTATATGATAAAAATTATATTATAATATAAATAAAATTACTTATTAAATATATATTTTTGATATAAAAAATTATTCATAGACTTTTAGGTTATTATTATATCATTATATTATCATAAAAGTGATTGTTTTGGTAAAATCATTATTTTTCACTATTCACACAATAATCAACAATTTTTGAACAATCTAAAAAAAGTATTTCCAGGTTAATTTTCAATTGATTAATTGTAAAAATGAAATAAATTTCTTAAAATTCATTTTATAAAATTTAATAACTTATTTTTTAGTCGTATTCTTGAATAATGCAATTTGAATTATGTTATTGTTTCTCTATAAATAAGTCTTATTTGCTAAAATTGAAGCTTGGTGTTTTATTATTATCTCATTCAATAATTTCACACCAAAATTTTCAATAATTTCATATCATGAAACAATTTGGGTTTTTGTATATATATTCTTCATGTTCCCATGGAGCCTCTTCTATTTTATGATGTCTCCAAAATACCTTCATTAATCTAGTTATTCAATTCTTCAACACTTGGTCTCTAGTGTCAAGAATCTCGAAAAGATATTCATGGTAATAAAAATCAGTTTCCAATTATTTTTCTATATTGGGGATAAAATTAATTGTTTATACACTGTACTTTCTCAAAAAATAGATATGAAACACCTCATAACCATTAGGGAATCTAGGTGGAATTGCCAAATAGTTAGTCATAGATCCACTTCTTTCTAAAATTTCAAAAGCACTTATGTGTCTAGGGATTAGTTTCCATTTATTTCCAAACCATATAAAACCCATCCACATAGATTTATTAAATAAAAAGGTATCTTCCACTTAAAATTACAAACCCCTTATTTTCTAACTTGTATATATCATTTCTATACTTTGATCTACCATAATATGAATCTAAATAGTTATCACATTATTAATTGCCTCTAAATTAATTTATGGGATGTAAATCTTCCTTTCACCAAATTTATCCCAAATAGTTAGAGTACAACATATTTTCTCAAACAGTGCTTCATATGGAACCATTTGAATGCTTTAATGGAAGCTATTATTATATGGGAATTTCACCAAAGGAAAATATTGAACCCATGTACCATTAAAGTCAAGTTAGAATGACCTATACATGTTTTATAATGTCCAAATAGTCATTTTAGACTACCCATGTGTTTTAGGATGCAAATATTTTCTAAATAATTCTCGATGTTAATATCCTTATAAATACCCTTCTAGAAATTTTATATAAATGGTCAGTCATGATTAAATAAAATCAAAACAAGTGAAAAATAAAGTATCAAAACATCATTATTATAGAGACACACAAGGCACTCAAGAAGTAAATTTTTCTATATAGTGTGGAAATGTGATGACTTGGAATGGTGATAAAAAAATAACCCATATGTAATTATTATTTCTATTAATTTTTATAATTATAGTAATAATGCCAATAGAAATTTCATATCATTTCCACATAGGAATAGTTAATGGTTTTGTGAATCCTTTAGGATATGGTATCTTAACCTTTACATATTTACAATCAAAGAACCTTTAAAAAGTTTAACATTTCTCAATTCATATTATCCAACCAGAATTGTTCCTTAATATCCCAATAAATTTTGGTACTACCAAAGTTTATTTTAAAATATGAGCTTTGAGATTCATCACAAAATTCTCCTTTAACCTTGAGCATGAATGTTACATATGGAATCCTCCCAAATAAAAACTTCATTGATGATGTATTCCACTTTTCAATAATTAATTAATTAGAATTTATTTTGAATATTCTTATTATCAAGTTTGAACTTTTCATTTTCTCTAATAAGTATGGTTTCATAATAAATTGGAAGATACATGATTTTCCCCATATTTAATGATTCCCAAATCCAACTTCTCTAAACCCATGAATATAGAATCTTTTTCAATCCTCATTTTAGTAAAAACCCCATGATATTTCCTAATCAACTCATCGATCCTTTATTTTCTTTTCCAGGTTAGTGGTGTATTGAAATATCATAATCCTTGAGTGGTTCATTTGATCAAATTTCTCTAATGTTTAGATATCTCTGTGAAAATATTTATTTAAATCTTTTGTGATCTATATATATTTTACATCTTCCATGATAAAGCTAATTCCTCTATAACTTAAATGAAAATACTACAGCTTCTAACTAAATATCATGGGTTGGATAATTATATTCATGAAACATTAACATCATTTATGCATGTACAATCATACTATCATTATTTATAATGATACATCCAAGTACCTTCTTTGATTAATCACTATATATCACAAATCTATACATTCGAGTTGGTAAATTCAATATTGGTGCATCGACCAATATCATTTTTAATTCTCTAAAACATTCTTTGCATTCATCTAACCATATGAACATAATCCCTTTATGTTTTAACTTGGTTAATGAGTTATCTAATCTAGAAGATTTTTCAATAAATAATCAATAGTAACCTAATAATCCGAAGAAACTACATTCCTCGACTATATTTATTAGCATATTTAATTTCATTGATACCTTTTTCACTAAAGGATCTACTGATATTCAATATTTATACATAAAATGTGCAAGAAATGAAACTTTTTAAAGCCATAATTCACATATTCTAAATTTTCCATGTAACCCCTTTTCTATAAGAGTTTTAATAATGGGTTTTAAATGAATCTTATGCTCATTATGAATTTTAGATTATACCAATATATCATAGATAAGTACAAAATGATATTATCTATATAATCCTCGAATAGTGTGTTCATCATATCCAAAAAAATAGATTGTGTATTATTCAATAAAAAGTGAATTCCTACAAATTTATAATGTCTATACCAAGTATGAAATGTCATATTTGGAAGAACTTCATTCTTTAGAAGCAGTTGATAATACAGATATTAAAGATAAATATTTTAGAGATATTTATCTATTTGAATTTGGTCAAAATAACTCATAAATATAGTGAAGATGATACTTGTTCATTATAGTAATGGAATTTATTTCCCTGTAATATATGGACATACACATAGAAAAATATTTCTTAATAAAAATAATAAGGGATTTCCATGGTGAAACACTAGGGTGTATAAATACCTTATCACAAAAGCCTTGCAGTTGTTTATTAAGTTTCACTAATTCCATTGTGGTCATATAATAAGGAGTCTAAGATATAGGTTTTTCATCCGGAATGAGATAAATAGAAAAATAATCCTCATTCTCGGGTGGTTTTATAGGTAGTTCTTCATGAAACACATCAATATATTCCTAAAAAATGAATTTATATTCTATTATAAGGATACATTTATCATTAAAAGGATCTTTCTAATATTTTCCTCTTAGGTTTTCATTTAGAATATCTATTGGTTGTGTATCTAGATATAATTCAGATTATGTAGTCTTCCCACTAAAGATAAGGGATACCACATCTCCATCACATATCATAATATCCTTCCCTTGAAATTTTTAATTTTTCATTATAATTTTAAATCCAATCCATACTAACCATATGTATAATAATCATGTTTTCCAGTAGGGTATGTCTCTATGTAATATTAGGAGTTGAATAACATATCATTATTAACCTAATATTTCTACTAGGAGTGTTGATTGATAACATCCTTCATAAGTTTCAAGGGAAATATCTAATTTTATTAGAAAAAATAGAAGATATAATAGGGTGTTTAGGTCTAGAATCAAATAATGAATTAGATAAGTTTGGGTTTATGATCAAAGTACCTACCACCACATATTTAGAAACATGAACCCTAGTTGTATTGATATCATAAGCTTAGCCTTTCTCCTTTTCCATTTTCTAATGAAAATTTCATTAACACAAGGTGTATTTATTATAATTTTTCCTAATCCCAATACAATTAGAGAATTAGATACTATTATATTCTTTCTTTCCATTAAAAACATGAGACTGTTGAAATTTCACTCTAATATTTAAGAAAACTCTCAATCTCATCATGCATGTTAGATGGTGGTTATTTCCAAAAAAAAATTACAACATAAAAAATTCTTCATTCCATTATTCTATTTTGTTATATTTTTATAAGAGGGATTAGTCAGATGATTATTTTCTTGGTTTCCCTGGAAAACATAATAATTAGATAATTCTTTATCTATCTTGATGTCATAAGTTATTATATGGTCATACACAAAAAAATGTATGAGTAACTAATTCCCTTTCAAGGCTTGTCTTTATAAAATCAAAGAAAATATTAGTCTTAAATCTTATATTACCTATAGAATCTAAAACATGATTTTCTAACCATGTAAATTAAAATTCATATTTAGTTATATTTTCTTTTTCATTTTTCCTTAAATTGGTGAATTTCCTCTCTATATCAACTCATTTCTCATGAGTAATGTATTTTTCAAAGAATATAGTCTTTAAAATTTCCCACTCAATACTATTTATTTCTTTTCACACCTTGGTGTTCTGGATCAAAGACTATCATTCACCAACATATGATGATAAAAATCCATGACAACCATATCACCTTCACTACTTCCCAAAGTGAGAAATATCTTCTCAAGGTAGTTGATCCATTTTTCTCCTATAGATGGATTATTATTCTCATTAAATAATGGATGTTCTAATCATATAATGCAGTCCAACATTGTTTCACTTCATTGGGTATCAGTGGGCTACTCGATATGGTCTAGGTAATTGATCATAAACCGATTCAACAACCCCAATATAGTTATAATTTTTTTATAATTTATCTCTATATTCACCTTCTTCCTCATGAGTTAAATAATTATACATGTTACATGCATTGATATGTTTTTCATTACATTTACTATGTATCATTTTTAAAAAATGTTATATAATAAATTATCACATAAAATTATAATGTTTATGTCATTGTGTATAATTCATAACATAGATTTAAAATTTATGTGTAACCAATCATAGAATCATAAGATTGGTATCTTGGGTAATATCATGAAATCATAAAAAAATTTCCAATCCATTAATAATTTTTCATAAAGCGCATGTAAATCACCCAAATCATATCTCATATGTTTTTCTATACAGGTGTTTGGTCATAGTAATACTCATTATACATTGACTAATGATTTACTTGATACTCACCCATCCTTTTGAAGATATTTAAACTATGTGATTTCGTGCCATAGTCGCATTCACATAATAGTATCCTAATAATCGTATCATTTCTAGGAAACCACACATTCAATAACTTACCAAAACTTCATGATATTATCTTATACTAAGACTTAACCGTATAATCTATCAAAGGTTTATGTTCTCTAATATATTTTTTCCTAAAACTAGTTTTCTAGGATTATAATGAAATTCATTTTAAACCAACCATAACACCTGAACTCTAGTAACCCAGAGACAATGGATATCTTCATATATTGGAACAATACACAATAGATCATCTCCCAAAGTATTTAATAGTTTAACAGTCATGGGGGACTAGATACACACATGATTCTCACATTATATTTAAAAACATGAAATTACAATTAAAATTCTAATTAAAACATTATTATTTCTTCTTGTATATCCATAAAATCAATCATATATACCTTCTTGTTATCCTATGGAATGAAAAACATAATAAATGGTGTCATAAAAAATAATCAATCCTAGAATAAATAAATAATGCAAAACATGGAAAAGATAAGCTATAATTAAATATTCCAAAAAAATAATATAAAAAAATAGTAATATATTCACCGATAAAATAATACCACAAATAATCATATGGATAAAAATACGTAGTTTGATAAAGATAGAATGCATAATTTCAGACATCGTAATTTTTTTTTGATATCCTCATTCAAAGTAATCAAATAAATATAGTTAAGGTGTATGCCAAACACCGAAACCAGCTTTCCTCATCAGACCTACAGATGCCTCAAGGGGTTATGATCAACCCAAAAATATACCTACTAAGTCCAATTCATTAATTATATGAAGTAAATGGGTAAAAATTCAATACATAATCGACAAAAATAATCATATGGAAAACTAACATAAGAATTGTTAATATTTCACCCAGTCAAAAAATAGGACTACATGATCATTACCCATTCAGATAAAAATTTTGGATAGTATTATTAGATTATATCCTCAGTAAATCATAAAAATCATAAAAGGATTTTAACATAGATGAAATTTCACAAACAAGTTGGGGTTCCATCCAACCTGATGCCCGACCCAGCCCATGACATTGCTCGAAGGGAATTCATGATCCCCCATGAGCTGGAAACTACTTACTAGGTATCATGAATACAATTCTGGCAATGATTTCACCCATTATAATTAGACACAATAGTAATACATCACCCCATGAGAAATAACCATAACCAGGAGATGTGAAACTATCACAACTTCAATATTTTACAATGTTAACCAAAAACCAAAATACCAAATTAGGGATGTGAAGAAACTACAGAACCCAACCTCCATGAAAAAAGAGGTCCATAACCCTCATGCAACCTCCACCAACACCTAAAAGTATAGGGAACACTAGAAACCTAGTCCACTATTACCATTGAAGAACATCTTTCCATTACCTGGATTAGACATAACAATGTCTACTGACACCCGAGGGTGTATGCATGGTGTGAGCCAACTCCCAGAAGAATATCACCCAAATATAAGGATTCCACACCATGAAATTATATGAAAAAACAACATGCATGTTTTATTAAAAGATAAGAAAAATAGTTAAAAAGACATTTTATGGAAAAACATTTCAAGGAAAACCTGATTTAAAATTATAAATGAAATAAAGGTCCTCAATGTTCCAACGGTTAGCGCAACATCACAAGAGCACCACAGATAGTCCCTAAACGTACTAGCACTATTGGAACCCTAGAAAACTCATATCATGGTGAAATTGAATAGTATCTTTGACCCAAATCATCCTCATGCACAAGCCACTAGAGAGTAATATATCCCAAACTCTAGTGGTCTTCGACCATCATCATAGTTTAGTTTGTGTAGTAGCGTCAATCCTACGATAAGGAACTGGGCCTCGTCCCTACCTATCTGACTAGAATAAAAGTCCTAGTATACTCACCTAGATACCAAGGATTCCCTTCGTGCTTAATACAACATTGCATATCACATAAATCATCTCTTTCACATTTACACATATCCAACCATAAAAGATATCATGGAAGCCACAATTTTCCATAATCAAAACCTCTTTAAAAATATATACACACACAATTACATTTTGAAACACAAATAATACCCGTTATATATTTTGTAGAACACATTTAGGAAGCAGAAAAAATCAAAAAGAAAACACAACCAATTTAATTTGGAAATCCACCTTTTAGAAAATACTCACCTCAAAACCTTTTGAAAAAACAATTTTCACTACTCACACAATCCATAAATCACGTTAATGTAACTAAGTAATCATACCAAAATCCTCTTATAATGCTAAATCATGGAATCACCGACCTCAATCTTGAAAAAATATGGAATCTAGGGGAAACCACAACTATACCAAAAAGGGATCCTATAAAGAAAAGACCATACCAAAAAATCAAAATTGATCACCAAGAACCATTTTTGAACCATTTTTAGGGAAACCAATCTACCTGAGAGAGAAAATCCTATGAAGTATGAAAGAAGTACGCATGAATAAGCCTAAATCCAAGGAAGAAGGATCTTACTTGATGATTCCTTGAAGATCCACACTAAAAACACCCATGATTTGAGAGTCAAAGAGATCCGAGAGGTGAGGAGGAGGCTCCCAGGGTGATGAATCCCAAATAGGGGAGAAATATGTGGATTCGGGTTAAAATTAGGGAATGGTAAAAGAGTAAAATCAACATTTATAATGACCATGACAAGCCGCATGGTTTGTCCACATGGTTTGGATGCATGATTTGGAATTCCCTGTGATAACCATGTGGTGCCATTATCTTTATAGAAAAGGATGCATGGTTTTTTGAGGCAAGATACATTCCCATGCAGTTGACCATGTTCCCCAAACAAAACCACTATTCTGGGTGCACGATAATCCAGAGGCCCATGCAGCAGGTCATGTGGCCTGGATAGTTCCACTTTGTATGGCATGATGTCTCTCCTTGGTTGGTGCACAACTTCTACTAAATGTACTCCAACCATGTGACACCTAATTTTTGTCCAAAAACTTCTATTTTTAACCAAAAACTCACAAGAAAAATATGAAACCAATATAATAACAAAAATAAGCAAAGGAATGCATCAAAATAAATTCAATGATATATTAATTGTCCCCCAAAATAAAGCATTATTCCCTCAAAATGTCACTATAAAGTTTGATCATAGAATAAGAATGGGCACTACTCATCAACCCATGATTTTGGATCCCATGTCTCATTATCTGCATTATAAAGCTACCAAAGTACCCAAACCAATGGTATAGACTTATAATGAAGCTCTTTCTCTTGGGAATCCACAAAATATACTGGCACTCGAACATTGAAAAATCTGGTTCCAGCTCCAAATCCTTCCAATTTATCACATGAGATGAATCTGGATGGTACTTTTTCATCTACGATACATGAAACACAACATGAATCGATGTCAACTGAGAAGGAAAATCTAACTTATATGACACATTACCAAATATATTTGTAATCTCAAAAGGATCAACATATCATGATGTTAGATTCCCTATCTTACCATGATGATGGCGATCTAAGTGAGGTACCACTTTCATAAACACATGTTTACCCTCCGAGATTTGCAAGGAACAACCCTTGTGATCGGCATAATATTTTATGATGGATTTGTGCTTCCATAAAACCCTACATGATCAACAAAACATTATTAGATGTTTCTTGCACCAAGATCATCCCTAACAATGAGTTCTCACCCCGCTCATTTCAACAAAAAGAATACTGACATGGCCAACAATAATGCAGCAAAAGGGTGCCATTCGTATTGAAGATTGTTAAATTTTATTATACTCAGACTCAACCAATTGAAAATTGTTATCCTGTGAGCCTCCAAAATCTAACACACATACCTAGAGAATATATTCCATGATATGATTCACCTATTTTATCTGAATATCCTTTTGAATGTGGTATTCAATACTTAACTTGGTTAGGGATCTCATTTCCTTCTGAAAGCCTTCCCAAAATATTGAGGTGAAATGGGGGTCCTTTTCTAAAACAATTGATGATGGAACACCATGGATCCATACCACCTCAAGGTCATACAATCTTCCTAACTAATCCACCTTGGTTAAATCCCTAATTAGATGAAATTGTCTGATTTGTTCAGGCGGTCAATGACTATCCAAATCATGTTCATTCCCTCGGGTGTATGAGGTAATAAAATAATGAAACTCATGGATACTTCATCCCACTTATAGGTAGGAATGGGTAATCGATGAAGCAAACCAAAGGGTATTTGGATTTCTTAACTAACATGATGACATATATAAAGCTGATATAAAAAAGGAAGGCTTATCTCATCTCATACCTACCCACCATAACATATGACACCCATTATAAAACATCTCAGTGTTCTTGATATGAACGGTCCACTAAGACTGGTGTCCATCCTACGTGACCATCTTCTACAATGATGAAGGAACCACAAATCAACCATTAAAATAGAGAACTGCTTCTGATGAAAAATACATTTCATAAGTAACCTCCTCACCATTTATAAATTGCATTGAGTGCTATTACCACTCATCCCATGGTTTATCTTGCTCAATTAACTCTAGAAGGGAAGTTTTCAGCTATACACTGGCCAAAAAATCACCCCCATTATTCTCTTTGGATTCCAGGTGGATCTAAGAGAAAAGTACAATTGAGGTCCACTCATCGTTGGACTCTTTAAACACTTTCACTTAAACTTTACTACTCAGGTCATCTGCTAACTCATTACATTTTCCTAAGGTATAAGATATATCAAAATAGGACCCATGAAGGTACCTATCCCAAATATGTTACCTAAAATTTATATTTTTTTTTGGGATAATATGTAATCCAAGCTCTTCTGATCAAATATGACCAACAACTTCTCCCCAAAAATATAATGACACCATGACTTCAAGGCATAAATCAATTCCACTAACACCATGTCATGGGTTGGGTAATTATTTTCACGTGGAGGATCTCACGAGAACCATACACCACCATAGGGTCATCCTACATCAGTACACACCCAAGACCCATCCCTAAATCATCACAATAGACAATGTATCCCTTACCAGATTTAGGCAAGATCAAAACTGGGGTTGTTTTTAAATTTCCCTTAATCTCCTAAAATGTATCATGACATTATGGGCTCTATAAAAGCATTACACCTTTATGGGAAATCACTCTCATGGGAAAATAAATCTTTGATAAATTATTAACACACGCCTATAATACCCATCTCGGACCAAAAACAACCTAATCTAAAAATTATTCTCTAGTTTCCCCCATGACCTCACAATATTGATATTTCTGGGGTCTACTAAAATGAATCATTTCGAGATAACATGACCCAAAAACATCACTTCTTTGACCCAGAAGGTACAAATGAGGATAATAGCATAGTGATGATGATCTCGAAGAGTTCCCAACATGATCATAAAGTTCTTTTCATGATCCTCTTCATACCCACAGTAATCCATGATTTTTTCCACGAATACCATGACAAAGGATTTAAGATACTAGTGAATCACCACGTCCATAAGTTCAGTGATGCCTAATAAATCAATTTTTAACCTGAAAGGCATGGACAAATACTCAAAATGGTCATACCAAATTCAAAGAGTTATCCTAGGAACATTAGACTCTATAACTCTGACATGATGATACCTGCAACTTAGGTTGATCTTAGAGAACAAACTCTAACCCTTAATCTGATATAAAAGGTTATCAATTTGGGAAAAGGGTATTTTTCTTGATCATTACCTTATTAATATTCTAGTAATCTATACACAATCGCAGAGATCCATCTGACATCCAAAAAAATAAAATTGGGCAACCCATGGTTAGATTCTATGGGGAATGAATCCATTGGATTAAAGTGGTAAAAACTATATATTTAATATACTCAATGTGGTTGGAATAATAAAGTACAAGAGAAGATATATTGGTTTTGTTCCTGTTGAAAACCCAAGAGTTAGCTCTACATCCCACTCTGGAAAAAAACCTTAAAATTCATCTGGGAATACCTCTGGGAACTCATACATTATGGGTGGTACTCCACCCTCATGACCACTATCACCATCCTCCAATTTGAGTGGTGAGATTGTAAAACCAAGACAACCCAACTCCATAATTGGTGTTCAATTACGTACTGATTAAGGATGCCATTCACCCTAAAAACTAGGGTACTCCCATCAGGATACACAAAACTCACTCTCCACCGATAACTATTGAAGTGTTCTTGAAAATGTACCGTCCAATCTGTAACACCCCAAGCTTCTACGGTATGCTTCTCTTTGAATAATGTGATAGCGTGTGTTGTACGCAACATCGAGTTCTAACACACCACAACCAATCAAACTAGCCGTTATGAATAGTAAAACCTACTTTTTGAAATTATATATATTTTATATTTCAAAATGGACTTCATTTTTGGTTTCGGAACATCGAAATTTTCCTAAGATGATTTTTTGGTATTTTTCTGAGAACTTCCAATTTTTATGAATAGTGAAAAATACTTAAAAACAAATTTTTTAATCAAAATAATTTATATTGATAAATTATACTATTGAGTGTTTTTAAAGTATAATTATAATATATTTTTACCAATTTATCCAATGGTTTTCATTAGAATTAATTTCACTTTGAAATTGGACCTAAACAATTGTCAATCTCTTGGTATATATTGTTTCTTAATAACACGCTATTTGTTATGACAGCGGGAATTAATTATAAAATTAATTAATGCAACTTATATGTTTGTAATTTTTTAAAATAGACATCATTTTTGAAATTGGAATATCAATTATAGCTTAGGGTGTAATTTTGGCATTGTTCTGAAAAACTTCAATTTTGATGAATAGTGAAGCTACTAAGTGGTAGTTAAAAAAACTGAATTTTTCATAAAACTTAATTTTACCACTTCTCTGAATGGAATTTCGAAAATCCAAGAGACACAGTTAATATCAATAAGTGAAATGTGGTTCAATGAGATGAAAATAATTTGTGGAGAATAGTAACTTTTTACTTCTATTTATCACGGTTAAAAGTAAATAGGGTAATTAAGGGTAAAAATGATATTAATATTACCTTGACAAATGTCCTAATTCTATTGGACAAGTTTATCTCGACCAAAAACATCCTTAGGAATGAAATATTATCATTTAGGTACACTTGGATTAGATTTGGTCATTTATTATTATTTAATTCAAAGAAGAGTTAAAAGAGTTAAAATCAAAGTTTATTTACTAACAAAAAATTTAATATAGGGTTATACATAAGATAAATTCGATTGTAAATATTTATTAGAAAGATAAAACGATTTCATAAATAATTATATTTTATTTATAATTTTTAAACATTAAATAATTTAACTTATTTATGACACAATGATGATGCAGTAATTACCTAATTAATGAAAAATTAGAATAATTGATATTATAAATACCCAATTAAATATAATTTGAGACTTTTTATGAATTAAACTAATTTTATAGGTTAATATGACATGTTAGTATTGATTCAATTAACGTTTTTCGAAGTAATCATTCTGTTATGAGTTTTACAAAAATCAATTATTGAATAGTGTCAAAATTGACATAAAAGAGTTTTTAAAACAAATATTATATTATTAATTGATATTAAATTCCTAAAAATCTAAGGATCGGCCAAGTGACTTATATCATGATGGGTTAATCATTATTGGACCACTTTGGGGTCTATTTGATGTATATGGTAAGTTTATTATCCATATAATATAAACATACAAAGAGACATTGTAAAAGTGAAACTAATTAAATTAGAGTTAATACTTAATGATAAGGTTAATATAATGACCCTAACCTATCTAAATTATATTGTTTGAGTGGTGTTCGACCTATCCCCACATTATCATTTAAATAATAATCCTTTGAGCCATTATAAACCGAATATGAATTTATTATAAATTAATATTTCTAGTTTTTCAAAAGTTGCCCCTCACCCCTCTTATAAAAGGGCACTCCTCCTTCTCATTTCTTCACACCTTCAAAGACTTTTGGTTCGGCCAAACTCTACCCAAATACTCTCCCAACTTCCCTAAATACAACCTAGAGGCCTTAGTTTGATCCGAAAGCAAACCTAATGTAATACCCCATGCTTCCACGGTACGTTTCCCTTCGAATAATGCGATAGCGTGTGTTGTACGCAACCTCGAGTTCTAACACACACCACAACTAATTAAACTAGCCGTTGTGAATAGTAATACCTACTTTTTGAAATCATATATATTTTATATATCAAAATGGACTTCATTTTTGGATTCAGAATATTGAAATTAGCCTAGGGTGAAATTTTGGTACTTTTCGGATAACTTTTATATTTTGATGAATAGTGAAAATTACTAAATTTTAATTAAAAACAACTTTTTTAATCAAAATAATTAATATTGATAAATTATGAATTTGAGTGGTTTTAAAGTATATTTAGAATATATTTTTACCATTTAATTTAATATTTGTCATTGGACATAATTTCACAATTAAATCAGACATAAACAAGTGTCAATCTTTTGATAGTTATTCTCTCTTAAAAACACGCTTTTTATTTTAACAACGGGAAATAGTTTTAAATTAATTTCTGCCACTTCTGTGTTTTGAATTTGTAAAAATGGATTACATATTTGGAATCATGATGTCCAAATTATGTAAATAGGTAACTTTTATTTTTACACATTTTGAATAATTACTACGGTAAATATTTTATTTACCATGGTTAAAGAGTAAATCCGGAAAATAAGGGTTAAAAAATAATATTATAATAATAAAAAATTACACTAAAAAGTGTCCTAACCTTATTTGTGGACACATACCCGACCATGGGCATCCTTGGGTCGTTTTGGGGACCCCTTAGAGCCACTTGTTTGTGGTAGGGACACATTATATTAAAAACGTTAAAATAAAAATAAAAATGGCATAAGCTTACATCTTTTAGAAGAACAATTTTTACATAATGTTATACATGTTGGATTTTAGATTATAAATATTCATTAGAAAGGTAAAAAGATTTCATACATAATGATATTTTATTTATAATTTTTAGACATCAAATAAGTTAAATTATTAAGGACACAATATTGATGCAATGTTTACCTCATTAATAAATCATTTAAATAAATAAGATTATAATGATTAAAATATTATCTAAAACCTGTCCAATTCTTATTGGTTGATGTTATTTAGAAAATGAGTCATCTTATCTTCGACCTCAATGATTTTTGTACCATTATAAACCGAATATAATTATATTATAAAGTAATACTTTCACTCTTTCCTAAAGAGCCCCTCCTCTCCCTTATAAAAGGAGACCACTTATACTCATTCCTCACACCTCTCAAGCCACTTGGATCGTCCAAACCCTGACCAAATAAGCTCCCCACATCCCTCTCCTCCTCCTTGAAGCTTCCCCTTAGGCAGAAAGCATTTCAATAAGTCCTTTGGTTCCAACCAAAGTGAGTTACCTAAATTTAAGGTAACGATTTCTCTTAAATTATTTTCATTTATTTTTCTTCTCCAACCCCCAAACTCTTTTTATTTCCGTTCTTTTGTAACAACACCAGTATCCAAAATATACTAGGATTTTTTTATAATAATGATTCAAACTACACATACACACAACTCCATCTAATGGATGATAAACATAATGTTTCTGTGGATGGAAAACTAACGCCTCACGAAACGATGATTGTTCAAATACATCTTACCGCCTCTCATGGTGGCCATTATGATGGAACTGTAATTAAATATGATATTAATGATATATATTTTATATATAATCTTCTGTAATTCCATTTTATTTCATATCATTATTCGTTTCATGTTGTATATACATACGATAATTTCATTTGAGGAAGTGCGGACTACCGCCCCCTTAAAATGATATGACTCGTTCATACCACACATGGAACGTATAAAGGATGGTGTTAATGAACTTAAGTAAAATATATAAAATATTATATTATACTGTAATAGTAATATACCTATGTATCATTTGGATTCGATTCTTTTAAAATAAAAATTAAATTGAAGTAGTGTTCGTGCGTACGTACGGACTACCGTCTCCACGAACGCGATGAGATTCATTCTACATCGTATCCATTCAAGTCTTATTCTCATTTTAGGGTTAAAAATAATGTTAATATCATTCTGATTATGAATAATATATAATCTATCCATTACAAACATTTCTTACGTAACCAAACATTTAAGAAGAACGAATCGATTATCACCCGAAACGACGATAATACTAAGATATTATTAATAAAGCAATGTTAAAAGATCATATATGATATCACATTAATGTATATGATTCTTGTATAATTTAATAACAATTATTTCACCATTATACAGGAGGTTAACTTACCCCAACAAAGTAAAAGTACAAGGTAAGGGTTTATTTCGCAATCTCTTCATTATCCGAGGTTGTTTATACATAATTATCTACTGGGACTTCGTTATCATCCACGTCCATGTTTCATCAAAATGTATTTCAAAACATTTTTAATATTTAAAAGAATATGGGTTAAAGTCATTTATACCCTTTTTGACTATTTATAAGAGGTTTATAAGGGAATCTTTCAGTCGTTTTCCAAACAAGGTGCTTTTTAACCTTTTCGACAGAATTAAGATAAGAATGTTTTTTTAACTTATACAGCGGGTGCGGTTATTTTCCGCCGTTATAAAATCGTCAAAGCTTCCCTTACAATCTTATAAGAATATTTTCAAGAAAATGTTTTATTTTATATGGCTCCTAAATGATTTCAAAAATAGAAAGAGATATTTCTCTAAAAAGTGTTTTGATTTCATCTATGTCAACATCCTTTGACGGATTTTATGCTTATTTGAATTTGATTTATTATGATACAAAACTTCTATATTGTATTGAAGGTTTTGTGATATGTTTGACTGTGGATGTTCTATTTTTATACCATTCATAGTTTATGGTAAATTATTGACATTTCGTATGCTAGTTTTAATACGAATGTTTATGTTATGTTTAAACCTTTTCATATGGGAATGCATTGGACTTAATATGTGACGGGTGGAGCCCTCTATATCTCCTTGATGCATCGGTAGGTCTCATGAGACAAACTAGTGTCTTGGCACAAGGCCTTGGCGAAATCTTATTTGTAGTCTTGGAACGAGGCCTTGGCTATGTGGTTATGATAGTCTGGCATTATGCATTCCAACATTATGAAAGTGGTTATTGATATTGCATGTGATTATTCGATTAGTAGAATATCCATGTGAACAAGTAAATGGCATTATTTCATTTTACTTTTTCCACACTATGTTGAAGTTCAAGTATAAAAGGCTTTTGTTTTAGTAATTCATTGCCTTAAATGTTTATGCTTATATTTGAATGTTCCGCTATATTGTTATCCTTACTGGGCATTTGAGCTCACCCCTTTTCTATGTTTTATTTTTCGCAGGATGTGAAGTTGTAAGTTATGAATGACCTGCAGGGATATTATGAGGGGATTATAGTGTGGACTGTGGAAACATTATGTTGTTGTAGTAGATTTTCATTTTATGATGTAATGTAAAACGTATGAATATATCTAGTGTTTCCAAGGCTACTAAACCAATCGGTATTTTGAGATTTGATCTTTCTTGTGATCATGCCAATGTTATGTAATAATGCACCGACTTTGGGTAACTGGGGTCGGGGAATTACAGTTGGTATCAGAGGAAGTTTAGTACAAACCTTGGAAGCTAGATTTAGATAAACTCTGATTAGAGCACGTAGACATAAGATGAACTTTGAGGATTAGTATAGAAGAACTTCCTAGAATTTTGGTATTGTAGAGATTTTGTGAGTTTTTCGAGCAATACATCCCTGTCTGGATATGATCAGGTAGAGGCGGCTCTGGCACAGATGTACCTAGGGGTAAAACCCGAAAACACCACTTTGAGCTAGCCTCGAACAGGAACTGCTGCACGACAACGGGCCTTGCTGCACTCTTGGTTACGACAGTCCCGGGGGATATGCATAGGATAACTCTCATTTTCTTTACAAATCATTATGAAGGGTTTATGAGTATATACTTCCACAAAGAAAACATTTTTATGATTATGGATTATATCCATAAATAGTTCAATTTATGTTAAGTGTTTTATAAGTATGGGATTATGTATTTTGATTCATAAACTGATCTAGTTTATGCCATTGTTTAGAAATGGCGCCTAGTGGAAGAAATGTAAACCGTATCAATGCACACACTCCATGTAGGGATTGCCCTCCTGCTCAAGATAATTATAGTGGGGCTGGTGATGCAACTGGTGCTGATCAGCTAATCACCATACTGGGACAACTTACTCAGGTTATGAATAATAACCTTACTCGTATGGAGCACCCTGATCCGCAGCGTGGAGGATCAATGTTATATCGATTCATGAGGAAACAACCACCAACATTCAATGGGAGTACAAACCCCTTAGTAGCTGAGCAATGGATATTTTCCCTAGAGAAAATATTTCAGGCTTTGTGGAGCAGTGAAAGGGAAAAAGTTATCATGGCAGTTTACCGCCTCACTGGATATGCTGATAAATGGTGGTCATTGATTCAAAATACAAAGGAAGATGATGAAGAATCAAATATGGAATGAAGGGAGTTAAAATATCTGTTTTTAGAAAAATACTTTCCTCGCGACCATCGAGCAGATATGGAAAGGAAATTTCTAAGTCTGAGACAGAAGGAGTATGAGAATGTCACAAAGTATGAGGCTAACTTTACAAGGTTAGCGAGGTATGCTGGAGATTATATTCGCAACCCAAGAAGTAAGATTGATCGTTTCTTTGATGGGTTAAAACCATTTCTCCGTCGAGCATTAGTCTCACAATCATTTTCATCGTACAAAGACATTGTCTCATGTGCTATCAAGACCGAAAATGAATTCTCTAAGTCTTATGACTTTAAAGCAAAGCAAGAGAAGAAGAGACCTGCTGATCAATCTGGGAATGGAAATAAGGGGAAGAAGGGAAAGTTTGAATATCCATCCTGTGGTAAATGCTGGAAGAAACACCCTGGTACTTGCTTGAAGGGAATGGGAGTCTGTTACAAGTGTGGTGAAAAAGGCCACCAAGCTCGTGATTGCAAGGGGAAGAAGGAAGCTACCAACGTTCAGTGCTACAATTGCAGGGAGATGGGGCATTTTGCAAATGCATGTCCTAAGCGTCAGGAGAAATTACCTCAGAAAAGGACAAGGGATCAAGGCCAGACTTATGCTATCACTACTGCTGAGGTAGAAGCTCCGAAAGACGTGGTGGCAGGTAATTTAATGGTTTCTCAAGTTTAGCAAATGCATTATTTGATTCTGGATCATCGCATTGTTTCATATCTTCCTAGTTTGCTAAGAAAATTAGATATTTCCAATTTGATTTAATAAGGGAGTTGTCAGTTAAAACTCCTAAGAGAAGTATCTTTGCAACAAAGTTTTGTGAATCAGTCCCCATTAGAGCACATAAATTTTCTTTATCTGCTGATCACGTCGTCATACCTATGATTGAGTTTGATATAATCCTCAGTATGGACTGTATTTCAGACTATGATGCGAAGATTTATTGTAAGAAGAATGAGGTTACGATTCTTGATTATAATGATAAGGAACACCTTATCTTTAGAGCAGAATCATCACCACCTAATTCTTATTTATATCCACCCCCAGTAGCTCAACTTAATTCAATTATTGGGGAGGAAGAGAATGATATAACTGTCGGTGAGGAAAGGAATGTTCAAATAGAGGATTTACCTTTTGTGAAAGAATTTGTAGATGTATTTCCGAAAGATTTACCTGGACATCCTCCAGAACGAGAAGTTGAGTTTTCCATTGATTTGATTCCTGGATCAAGGCCTATATCGAAGACCCCTTATAGAATGGCCACTGTAGAGTTAGTCGAACTAAAGAAACTACTAGAGGAATTGAGTAATAAGGGATTTATTCTCCCTAGTGTTTCTCCATGGGGATCCCCTGTTCTTTTTGTTAAAAAGAAAGATGGATCTATGAGGTTATGTATCGACTACAGGGAGATCAATGCTATAACGATAAAGAACAAGTATCCCCTACCTCGTATTGATGATTTATTTGACCAACTGCATGGATCTCAATAATTTTCAAAGATTGACCTTCGATCTGGATACCATCAGTTGTGTGTGAAGAAGGAAGACATTCCGAAGACAGCATTTCGAACCAGGTACGGGCATTACGAGTTTACTGTAATGCTGTTTGGATTGACTAACGCACCCTCTGTATTCATGGATCTGATGAATAGAGTTTTCAAGGTGTATCTTGATGAATTTGTGGTGGTATTTATAGATGATATCTTGGTATACTCCAAAACCTACGAAGATCATGAAAATCACTTGCGCATTATCTTGAAGACTCTGAGGAGGCATGAATTATATGGGAAGTTTAGCAAGTGTGAATTCTGGCTTCAGGAGATTTCTTTTCTTTTCCATATTGTCTCTAAAGATGGAATCTCTGTTGATCCTTCTAAGACCAAGGCAATCCAAGAATGGCCAGAACCTACGAGTATAACTGAGGTATGTAGTTTTATTGGTTTGGCAGGTTATTATCGACGTTTCGTCCAGTATTTTTCCCGATTAGCTAACCCATTAACGAAGCTCACACGTAAAGGGGTTAAATTTGTTTAGACAAAAGATTGTGAAGAATGTTTCGAAGAACTGAAGAGAAGATTAGTCAATGCTCCTATATTGACTCTACCATCGGGGAATGAAGGGTTCGTTATTTATAGTGATGCATCAATGAAAGGACATGGTTGTGTTCTTATGCAGAATGATAGAGTTATTGCCTATGCATCACGACAGTTGAAAATTCATGAACAAAACTATCCTACTCATGATCTTGAGTTAGCAGCTGTGATCTTTGCTTTGAAGATATGGAGGAACTACCTCTATGGTGAAAAATGTGAGATTTATACTGATCATAAGAGTTTGAAGTATATTTTCTCATAAAAAGAACTCAACATGAGGAAAAGGAGATGGCTTGAATTACTCAAGGATTATGATTGCACGATACACTACCACCCGGGGAAAGCAAACAAGGTGGCAGATGCTTTGAGCAGAAAAGACCATGGTGTTTTGAACATGATGAGAATTGAAAGGGATCCAATTTTCATGAATCTAGTGAAGATGGACATGGGAATAACCAGGGAAGGTGAAACATCAATGCTTTTTCAAATGGTTGCCAAACAATCTTTACTAGAAAGGATTAAGAGTTCTCAGACCGATGATGAAGAATTTCAGAAGAAGATTAAAGCTATGAATGATGGGAGATTGAGAGACTTTGTGTATGAAGATGGAATTTTGAAATTCGGGAAGAGACTTTGTGTTCCCGATTTACCTGATCAGAAAAGGGAATTGCTGGATGATGCTCATAGTTCCAATTTCTCTATACAGCCTGGGAGCACCAAAATGTATAGAGATTTGAAGGAACATTTTTGCTGGGACAACATGAAGAGGGAGATTGCTGATTTTGTGTCAAGATGTATGGTTTTTCAACAAGTGAAAGCTGGAAGGCAACAGCCTGGAGGAGTCATGCAACCTCTTCCCATACCGGAGTGGAAATGGGACAATATTATGATGGACGTTGTCATGGGGATACCAAAGACTCCTAGAAGGAATGATGCAATATGGGTTATTGTTGATCGTCTTACCAAGTCAGCACATTTTCTTGCTATAAGAGAAGATCTACCCATGGAACGTCTAGCAAGACTATATATTAATGAAGTTGTGAGACTTCATGGAGTACCCTTATCAATTGTTTCTGATCGTGATCCCCGTTTTACTTCAAGATTTTGGAAAAGTCATCAGAAATACCTGGATACTGAACTTCATTTGAGCACTTCTTACCACCCTCAGACAGATGGAAAATCAGAACGGACTATTTAGACATTAGAACACATGTTGAGATCTTGCTCACTTGACTTTCAGGGTATGTGGGATCAATATTTACCACTGGTAGAATTTTCCTATAACAATAGCTTCCATTCGAGTATTCAGATGGCACCATATGAAGAATTATACGGAAAGAGATGTCGTACACCCACCTGTTGGGATGATTTTAGTGAAAGAAAACTTGTAGGCCCAGAACTGGTGGATGAAACGGTGGAAAAGGTGAAAGTAATCCAAAATCACATCAAAGCTGCTCAAAGTAGGCAGAAGAGCTATGCCGATAATCGAAGGAAGGATTTGGAATTTTAAGTCGGTGATCATGTTTTTCTGAAGGTATCTCCGTGGAAGGGAGTTATACGTTTTGGTAAGAAAGGTAAATTGAGTCCCAGGTACATCGGACCTTTCGAAATTCTAGAACGAATTGGGGCTGTAGCTTACCGATTGGCAATGCAGCCAAGTCTCTCCAAAGTTCACGATGTGTTCCACGTATCTCTGTTGAGAAAATACATGCCTGACCCAACGCATGTACTCACCTATGAGGAATTAGAACTGGAACCCGATCTGTCTTATTGTGAAGAGCCTGTCAGGATTCTTGATACAAGAGAACAAGTACTGAGAAACCGGACGACGCGTCTGGTAAAAGTTTTGTGGAGAAACCATAAGATGTAAGAGGCAACGTGGGAACCCGAGGAACGTATGATGAAGAACCAACCGAGTCTTTTAATGCAGTATTACCCCAGAAATTGCGAGGACACAATTATTTGAAGGAGGTGAGAATGTAACACCCCATGATTCCACGGTATGTTTCCCTTCGAATAATGCGATAGCGTGTGTTGTACGCAACCTCGAGTTCTAACACACATCACAACTAATTAAACTAGCCGTTGTGAATAGTAATACCTACTTTTTGAAATCATGTATATTTTATATTTCAAAATGGACTTCATTTTTGGATTCGGAATATTGAAATTAGCCTAGGGTGAAATTTTGGTACTTTTCGGATAACTTTTATATTTCGATGAATAGTGAAAATTACTAAATTTTAATTAAAACAACTTTTTTAATCAAAATAATTAATATTGATAGATTATGAATTTGAGTGGTTTTAAAGTATATTTAGAATATATTTTTACCATTTAATTTAATGTTTGTCATTGGACATAATTTCACAATTAAATCAGACATAAACAAGTGTCAATCTTTTGATAGTTATTATCTCTTAAAAACACGCTTTTTATTTTAACAACGGGAATTAATTTTAAATTAATTTCTGCCACTTTTGTGTTTTGAATTTGGAAAAATGGATTACATATTTGGAATCAGGATGTCCAAATTATGTAAATAGGTAACGTTTATTTTTACACATTTTGAATAATTACTGCGGTAAATATTTTATTTACCATGGTTAAAGGGTAAATCCGGTAAATAAGGGTTAAAAATTAATATTATAATAATACAAAATTAACCTAAAACGTGTCCTAACCTTATTTTTGGACACATACCTGACCATGGGCATCCTTTGGTCGTTTTGGGGACCCCTTAGAGCCACTTGTATGTGGTAGGGACACATTATATCAAAAAAGTTAAAATAAAAATAAAAATGGCATAAGCTTACATCTTTTAGAAGAACAATTTTTTACATAGGGTTATATATGTTAGATTTTAGATTATAAATATTCATTAGAAAGATAAAACGATTTCCTACATAATGATATTTTATTTATAATTTTTAGACATCAAATAAGTTAAATTATTAATGACACAATACTGATGCAATGTTTACCTCATTAATAAATCATTTAAATAAATAAGATTATAATGATTAAAATATTATCTAAAACCTGTCCAATTCTTTTGGGATGATGTTATTTAGAAAATGAGTCATCTTATCTTCTCCCTCAATGATTTTTGGACCATTATAAACCGAATATAATTATATTATAAAGTAATACTTTCACTCTTTCCTAAAGAGCACCTCCTCTCACTTATAAAAGGAGACCACTTATACTCATTCCTCACACCTCTCAAGCCACTTGGCTCGTCCAAACCCTGCCCAAATTAGCTCCCCACATCCCTCTCCTCCTCCTTGAAGCTTCCCCTTAGGCAGAAAGCATTTCAAGAAGTCTTTTGGTTCCAACCAATGTGAGTTACCTAAATTAAAGGTAACGATTTCTCTTAAATTATTTTCATTTATTTTGCTTCTCCAACCCCCAAACTCTTTTTATTTCCTTTATTTTGTAACAAAAACAGTATCCACAATATACTAGGATTTTGTTATAAGAAGGATTCAAACTACACATACACACAACTCCATCTAATGGATGATGAACATAATGTTTCTGTGGATGGAAAACTAACGCCTCACGAAACGATGATTGTTCAAATACATCTTACCGCCTCTCATGGTGGCCATTATGATGGCACTATAATTAAATATGATATTAATGATATATATTTTATATATAAGCTTCTGTAATTCCATTTCATTTCATATCATTATTCGTTTCATGTTGTATATACATACGATAATTTCATTTGAGGAAGTGCGGACTACCGCCCCCTTAAAATGATATGACTTGTTCATACCACACATGGAACGTATAAAGGATGGAGTTAATGAACTTAAGTAACATATATAAAATATTATATTATACTGGAATAGTAATATACCTATGTATCATTTGGATTCGATTCTTTTAAAAAAAATTAATTGGAAGTAGCGTTCGTGCGTACGTAAGGACTACCGTCTCCACGAACGCGATGACATTCATTCTCCATCGTATCCATTCAAGTCTTATTCTCATTTTAGGGTTAAAAATAATGTTAATATCATTCTGACTATGAATAATATATAATCTATCCATTACAAACATGTCTTATGTAACCAAACATTTAAGAAGAACAAATCGATTATCACCCGAAACGACGATAATTCTAAGATATTATTAATAAAGCAATGTTAAAAGATCATATATGATATCATATTAATGTATATGATTCTTGTATAATTTAATAACAATTATTTCACCATTATACAGGAGGTTAACTTACCCCAACAAAGGAAAAGTACAAGGTAAGGGTTTATTTCGCAATCTCTTCATTATCCGAGGTTGTTTATACATAATTATCTACTGGGACCTCGTTATCATCCACGTCCATGTTTCTTCAAAATGTGTTTCAAAACATTTTTAATATTTAAAAGAATATGGGTTATAGGAATTTATACCCTTTTTTGACTTTTTATAAGAGGTTTATAAGGGAATCTTTCCGTCGTTTTCCAAACAAGGTGCTTTTTAACCTTTTCAACAGAATTAAGATAAGAATGTTTTTTAACTTATACGGCGGGTGCGGTTATTTTCCGCCGTTATAAAATCATCAAAGCTTCCCTTACAGGCATATAAGAATATTTTCAAGAAAATGTTTTATTTTATATGGCTCCTAAATGATTTCAAAAATAGAAAGAGATATTTTTCTAAAAAGTGTTTTGATTTCATCTATGTCAACATCCTTTGACGGATTTTACGCTTATTTGAAGTTGATTTATTATGATACAAAACTTCTATATTGTATTGAAGGTTTTGTGATATGTTTGACTGTGGATGTGCTATTTTTATTCCATTCATAGTTTATGGTGAAATTATTGACATTTCATATGCTAGTTTTAATACGAATGTTTATGTTATGTTTAAACCTTTTCATATGGGAATGCATTGGACTTAATATGTGACGGGTGGAGCCCGCTATAGCTCCTCGATGCATCGGTAGGTCTCATGAGACAAACTAGTGTCTTGGCACAAGGCCTTGGCGAAATCTTATTTGTAGTCTTGGCACGAGGCCTTGGCTATGTGGTTATGATAGTCTGGCATTATGCATTCCAACATTATGAAAGTGGTTATTGATATTTCATGTTATTATTCGATTAGTAGAATATCCATGTGAACAAGTAAATGGCATTATTTCATTTTACTTTTTCCATACTATGTTGAAGTTCAAGTTTAAAAGGCTTTTGTTTTAGTAATTCATTGCCTTAAATGTTTATGCTTATCTTTTAATGTTCCGCTATATTGTTATCTTTACTGGGCATTTGAGCTCACCCCTTTTCTATGTTTTATTTTTCCCAGGATGTGAAGATGTATGTTATGAATGACCTGCAGGGATATTATGAGGGGATTATAGTGTGGACTGTGGAAACATTATGTTGTTGTAGTAGTTTTTCATTTTATGATGTAATGTAAAACTTATGAATATATCTAGTGTTTCCAAGGCTACTAAACCAATCGGTCTTTAGAGATTTGATCTTTCTTGTGATCATGCCAATGTTATGTAATAATGCACCGACTCTGGGTAACTGGGGTCGGGGCGTTACACATAAGGATCCCTTTTGATCAAATCAATAGGAAGAACCCGAAGAAGAGGTAATGATTTCACCACCCTTTTCCATGTTCCATTCTTCTTCAACTTCTTCTTCCTGTGTTATTACCATTCTAAAATAATAAATACAGCATCATATATATACTATGATGTTATTATAAATCTGGTACAACCATATTCAGTATTCTATCCACCCTTTGAATAACATGTCACCATACGTGCGTAGGTATGGCTTACCGTCTCCACGTCGTGGTGTAATTGTTATTCAATATATTATTATTTGGATGGGTATAATAATGATGTGTAACTCATGTAAATAATAAATATAACAAGATAATGATTCTGTATATATGATATACCATCCATTTATATATTACTTTAATATCAAAAGAATGATATTGTCGCTCGTGCGTACGTACGGACTATCGTCTCCACGAACGCGATGAGATTCATTCTCCATCATATCCATTCAAGTATAATTATCATTTGATGATTTAAAAATAATGTTTAAGGACTTGATATCATTCTGTATATGAATAATATACAACCTATCCATGACAAACATGGCTTATGTAACAAAACATATAAAATAAAACGAGTAAGTTAACACCCAAAACGACGATAATACTAAGATATTTTTAACAAAGCAATGTTAAAAGATCATATATGGTATCATATGAAGGTATTTGATTCTTGTATAATTTAATAACAATTATTTCACTATTATACAGGAGGTTACCCTACCCCCATCCAAAGAAAAGTACAAGGTAAGGGTTATTTCACAATCTCTTCATTATCCGAGGTTGTTTATACGTAATAATCTACTGGGATCTCTTTATCATCCACATCCATGTTTCTTAAAAATGAATTTCAAAACATTTTTACTATTTACTAGAATATGGGTTAATGTCATTTATATCGTTGTTTGACTTTTTATAAGAGTTTTATAAAGGAATCTTTCCGTCGTTCTCCAAACAAAATGCTTTTTAACCTTTTCGACAGAATTAAAGTAAGAATTTTTTTTAACTTACATGGCGGGTGTGGTTATTTTCCACCTTTATAAAATCGTCGAAGCTTCCCTTACAATCTTATAAGAATATTTTCAAATGAAATGTTTTATTTTATAAATAAATGACTCTTAAATTATTTCAAAATAGAAAGTGATATTTCTCTAAAAAGAGTTTTTATTTCATCTATGTCAATATCCTTTGATGGATTTTACTCTTATTTGAAGTTGATTTATTATGATACAAAACTTCTATATTTTATTGAAGGTTTTGTGATATGTTTGACTGTGGATTTTCTATTTTTATACCATTCATAGTTTATGGTGAATGAATTGACATTTTTTATGTTAGTTTTAATACGAATGTTTATGTTATGTTTAAACCTTTTGATATGGGAATGCATTGGACTTAATATGTGATGGGTGGAGCCCGCTATAGCTCCTTGATTCATCGGTAGGTATTATGATACAAACTAGTGTCTTGGCACAAGGCCTTGGAAAAATCTTATTTTTAGTCTTGGCACGAGGCCTTGGCTATGTTGTCATGATAGTCTGGCATTATTCATTCCATCATTATGAAAGTGGTTATTGATATTGCATGTGATTATTCGATTATTAGAATATCCATATGAATAAGTAAATGGCATTATTTCATTTTAATTTTTCCATACTATGTTGAAGTTCAAGTTTAAAAGGATTTTGTTTTAGTTATACATTGCCTTAAATGTTTATTCTTATTTTTGAATGTTTCCTCTGTATTGTTATCCTCACTGGGCATTTGAGCTCACCCTATTTCTATGTTTTATTTTTCCCAGGATGTGAAGAAGTATGTTATGAAAGACCTGCAGGGATTTATTGAGGGGATAATAGTGTGGACTATGGAGACATTATGTTGTTGTAGTAGTTTTTCACTTTATGATGTAATGTAAAAATTTATGAATATATCTAGTGTTTCCAAGGCTACTAAACCAATCGGTCTTTCGAGATTTGATCTTTCATGTGATCATGCCAATGTTATATAATAATGCACCGACTCTGGGTAACTAGGGTCGGGGCATTACAGTTTGTATCAGAGGAAGTTTAGTACAAACCTTGGAAGCTAGATTTAGATAAACTCTAATTAGAGCACGTAGACCTAAGATGAACTTTGAGGATTAGTATAGAAGAACTTCCTAGAATTTTGGTATTGTAGAGATTTTGTGAGTTTTCCGAGAAATAAAACCCTGTCTGGATACGAGAAGGTAGAGGCGGCTCTGGGACAGATGTACCTAGGGGTAAAACTCGAAAACATCGCTTTGATCTAGACTCGAACGAGAACTGGTTCACGACAACGAGCCTTGCTGCACTCTTGGTTACGACACTCCCGGGGGACATGCTTAGGATAACTCTCATTTTCATTATAAATCATTATGAAGGGTTTATGAGTATATAATTCTTCAAAGAAAACATTTTTATGATTATTGATTATATCCATAAATAGTTAAATTTATGTTAAGTGTTTTATATGTATGGGATTTTGTGTTTTGATTCATAAACTGATCTAGTTTATGCCATTGTTTAGAAATGGCACCTAGTGGAAGAAATGGAAACTGTATCAATGAACGCAATCCATGTAGGGATTTCCCTCTTGCTCAAGAAAATTATAGTGGAGATGGTGATGAAACTGGTGTCGATCAGCTAATCACCATACTAGGACAACTCACTCAGGTTATGAATAATAACCTTACCCGTATGGAGCACCCTGATCCGCAGCCTGGAGGATCAATATTAGATCGATTCATGGGGAAACAACCACCAACGTTCAATGGGAGTAAAAATCCCTTAGTAGCTGAGAAATGGATATTTGCCCTAGAGAAAATATTTCAGTCTTTGGGGAGTAGTGAAAGGGAAAATGTTATAATGGCAGTTTACCGCCTCACTGGAGATGCTGATCAATGGTGGTCATTGATTCAAAATACGAAGGAAGATAATGAAGTATCAAATATGGAATGGAGGGAGTTCAAATATCTATTTTCAAAAAAATACTTTCCTCATGACCATCGAGCTGATATGGAAAGGAAATTTCTGTTTCTGAGACAGAAGGAGGATGAGAATGTCACAAAGTATGAGGCTAACTTTACAAGGTTTTCAAGGTATGCTGGAGATTATATACGTAACCCAAGAAGTAATATTGATCATTTCTTTGATAGGTTAAAACCATTTCTCCGTCGAGAATTAGTATCAAAATCCTTCTCGTCGTATGAAGACATTATCTCATGTGATATCAAGACTAAAAAGGAATTCTCTAAGTCTTATGACTTTAAAGAAAATCAAGAGAAGAAGAGGCCTGCTGATCAATCTGGGAATGGAAATAAGGGGAAGAAGGGAAAGGTTGAATATCCATCTTGTGGTAAATGTGGTAAGAAACACTCTGGTACTTGCTTGAAGGGAACAGGAGTCTGTTACAAGTGTGGTGAAAAAGTCCACCAAGCTCGTGATGGCAAGGGGAAGAAGGAAGCTACCAATGTTCAGTGCTACAATTGTAGGGAGATGGGGCATTATGCAAATGAATGTCCTAAGCGCCAGGAGAACTTACCTCAGAAAAGGCCAAGGTATCAAGGACAGGCTTATGGTATCACTACTGCTGAGGTAGAAGCTCCGAAAGACATGGTGGCATGTAATTTAATGGTTTCTTCAAGTTTATCAAATGCATTATTTGATTCTGGATCATCGCATTGTTTCATATCTTCCCAGTTTGCTAATAAAATTAGATATTTTTAATTTTATTTAACAAGGGAGTTTTCAGTTAAAACTCTCAAGGGAAGTATCATTGCAACAATGTTTTGTGAATCAGTCCCCATTAGATCACATAAATGTTCTTTATCTGTTGATCTCATCATCATACCTATGATTAAGTTTGATATAATCCTCGGTATGGACTGGATTTCGGACTATGATGCGAAGATTTATTGTAAGAAGAAAGAGGTTATGATTCTAGATGATGATGATGATAAGGAACACCTTATCTTTAGAGCAGAATTGTCACCACCTAATTCTTATCTAGATCCACCCCCAGTAGCTCAACTAAATTCAATTATTGGGGAGGAAGAGAATGAAATAACTATGGGTGAGGAAAGGAATGTTCAAATAGAGGATGTACCTGTTTTGAAAGAATTTGTAGATGTATTTCCGGAAGATTTACTTAGACATCCTCCAGAACGAGATGTTGAGTTTTCCATTGATTTAATTAATGGATCAAGGCCTATATCGAAGAACCCTTATAGAATGGCCACAGTAGAATTAGTTGAACTAAAGAAACAACTAGATGAATTGAGTAATAAAGGATTTATTCTCCCTAGTGTTTCTCCATGGGGAGCCCCTGTTTTTTTTTGTTAAAAAGAAAGATGGATCTATGAGGTTATGTATTGACTATAGGGAGATCAATGCTATAACGATAAAGAACAAGTATCCCCTACCACACATTGATTATTTATTTGACCAACTGCATGGAGCTCAATACTTTTCAAAGATTGATCTTCGATCTGGATACCATCAGTTGTGTGAGAAGAAGGAGGACATTCCGAATACAACATTTTGAACCAGGTACGGGCATTACGAGTTTACTGTAATGCCTTTTGGATTGACTAATGCACCCTCTGTATTCATGGATCGTATGAATAGAGTTTTCAAGAAGTATCTCAATGAATTTTTGGTGGTATTTATTGATGATATCTTGGTATACTCAAAAATCTACGAAGATCATGAAAATCACTTGCGCATTATCTTGATGACTCTGAGAAGGCATGAATTATATGGGAAGTTTACCAAGTGTGAATTCTGGCTTCAGGATATTTCTTTTCTTGGCCATATTATCTCTAAAGATGGAATCTCTATTGATCCTTCTAAGACTAAGGCAATCCAAGAATATCCAGCACTGATGAGTATAACTGAGGTATGTAGTTTTATTGGTCTAGCAGGTTATTATAGACGTTTCGTCCAGAATTTTGCCCGATTGGCTAACCCATTAATGAAGCTCACATGTAAAGTGTTTAAATTTGTTTGGAAAAAAGTGTGTAAAGAATTTTTTGAATAACTGAATAGAAGATTAGTCAATGATCCTATATTGACTCTATCATCGGGAAATGATGGGTTTGTTTTTTATATTGATGCATCGAAGAAAGGACATGGTTGTGTCTTTACGCAGAATGATAGGGTTGTTGCCTATGCATCACGACAGTTGAAAATTCAAAAACAAAACTATCCTACTCATGATCTCGAGTTATCAGCAGTGATCTTTTCTTTGAAGATATGGAGGCACTACCTCTATGGTGAAAAATGTGAGATTTATAATGATCACAATAGTTTGAAGTATATTTTCTCACAAAAGGAACTCAACATGAGGCAAAAGAGATGGCTTGAATTACTCAAGGATTATTATTTCACAATAGACTACCACCCGGGGAAGGCAAACAAGGTGGCAGATGCTTTGAGCAGAAAAGATCATGGAGTTTTGAACAATATGAGAATTGAAAGGGAACCAATTTTCATGGATCTAGTAAAGATGGACATGGGAATAACCAGGGAAGGAGAAACATCAATGCTTTTTCAAATGGTTTCCAAACCATCTTTACTAGAAAGGATTAAGAGTTATCAGACTAATAATGGAGAATTTTAAAAGAAGATTGAAGCTCTGAATGATGGGAGACTGAGAGACTTTGTGTATGAAGATGGAATTTTGAAATTCGGGAAGAGTTTTTGTGTTCCCGATATATCTGATCTAAAAAGGGAATTGTCGGATGATGCTCATAGTTCCAATTTCTCTATACACCCTGGGAGAACCAAAATGTATAGAGATTTGAAGGAACATTTTTGGTGGGACAACATGAAGTGGGAGATTGCTGATTTTGTGTCAAGATGTCTGGTTTGTCAACAAGTGAAAGCTGGAAGGCAACATCCTGGAGGAGTCATGCAACCTCTTCCCATACCATAGTGTAAATGGGACAATATTACGATGGACTTTGTCATGGGGCTAACAAAGACTCCTAGAAAGAACGATGCAATATGGGTTATTGTTGATCGTCTTACCAAGTCAGCACATTTTCTTGCTATAAGAGATGATCTACCCCTAGAACATCTAGCAAGACTATATATTAATTAAGTTGTGAGACATCATGGAGTACCCCTATCGATTGTTTTTTATCGTGATCCCCGTTTTACTTCAAGATTCTGGAAGAGTCTTCAGAAATCCCTGGATACTGAACTTCATTTGAGCACTGCCTACCACCCTCAGACAGACGGACAATCCGAACGGACTATTCAAACCTTAGAAGACATGTTGAGATCCAACTCACTTGACTTTCAGGGTATGTGGGATCAGTATTTACCTTTGGAAGAATTTTCCTATAACAATAGCTTCCATTCGAGTATTCAGATGGCACCATATGAAGCGTTATATGGAAAGAGATGTCGCACACCAACTTGTTGGGATGACGTTGGTGAAAGAATACTTGTAGGTCTAGAACTGGTGGAGGAAACGATAGAAAAGGTAAAGGTAATCCAAAATCACATCAAAGCGGCTTAACGTAGGCAGAAGAGCTATGTCGATAATCGAAGGAAGGATTTGGAATTTCAAGTTGGTGATCATGTTTTACTAAAGGTATCTCCATGGAAAGGAGTTATACGTTTTGGTAAGAAAGGTAAATTGAGTCCCAGGTACATCAGACCTTTCGAAATTCTAGAACGAATTGGTGTTGTAGCTTACCGATTGGCAATGCCGCCAAGTCTCTCCAAATTTCACGATGTGTTCCACGTATCTCTGTTGAGGAAATACATGCCTGACCCAACACATGTACTCACTTACAAGGAATTAGAACCAGAACCCGATTTGTCTTATTGCGAAGAGCCCATCAGGATTCTTGATACGAGAGAACAAGTACTGAGAAACCGGACGACGCGTCTGGTAAAAGTTTTGTGGAGAAACTGTAAGATGGAAGAGGCAACATGGGAACCCGAGGAACTTGTGATGAAGAACTGCTCGAGTCTTTTCATGCGGTAGTATTCTAGAAATTTCGAGGATGTAATTATTTGAAGGAGGGGAGAATGTAACACCCCAAGCTTCTACGGTGCGCTTCTCTTTTAATAATGTGATAGCGTGTGTTGTACGCAACATCGAGTTCTAACACACCACAACCAATCAAACTAGCCATTATGAATAGTAAAACCTACTTTTTGGAATTATACATATTTTATATTTCAAAATGGATTTAATTTTTGGTTTCGGAATATCGAAATTATCCTAATTTGATTTTTTGGTATTTTTCTGAGAACTTCCAATTTTTATGAATAGTGAAAAATACTTAAAAACAACTTTTTTAATAAAAATAATTTATATTGAAAAATTATATTATTGAGTGGTTTTAAAGTATAATTAGAATATATTATTACTATTTTATTCAATGGTGTTCATTAGAATTAATTTCACTTTGAAATTGGACCTAAACAATTGTCAATCTTTTGGTATATATTGTTTCCTAAAAACACGCTATTTGTTGTGACAGCGGGAAGTAATTATAAAATTAATTAATGCAACTTATATGTTTGGAATTTTTTAAAATAGACATCATTTTTTAAATCGGAATATCAATTATATCTTAAGGTAAAATTTTGGCATTGTTCTGAAAAACATCAATTTTTGATTAATAGTGAAACTACTAAGTGGTAGTTAAAAAAACTGAATTTTTCATAAAACATAGTTTTACCACTTCTGTGAATGGAATTTTGAAAATCCGAGAGACATGGTTAATGTCAAGAAGTGAAATGTGGTTCAATGAGATGAAAATTATTTTTGGTGAATAGTAACTTTTTACTTTTATTTATCACGGTTAAAAGTAAATAGGGTAATTTATGGTAAAAATGATATTAATATTACCCAAACACATGTCCTAATTCTATTGGAAAAGTGTATCTCGACCAAAAACAACCTTTGGAATAAAATATTATCATTTAGGTCCACTTGGATTAGATTAGGACATTTATTATTATTTAATTCAAAGAAGAGTTAAAAGAGTTAAAATCAAAGTTTATTTACTAAAACATTTTTAATATAAGGATATACATAAGATAAATTCGATTGTAAATATTAATTAGAAATATAAAATGATTTCCTACATAATTATATTTTATTTATAATTTTTAGACATTAAATAATTTAATTTATTTATGACACAATGATGATGCTGTAATTACCTAATTAATGAAAAATTAGAATAATTGATATTATAAATACCCAAATAAATATAATTTGAGACTTTTTATGAATTAAACTAATTTTATAGGTTAATATGTCATGTTATGATTGCTTCAATTTACATTTTTCGAAGTAATCATTCTGTTATGAGTTTTACAAAAATCAATTATTGAATAGTGTCAAAATTGACATAAAAGAGTTTTTAAAACACATACTATATTATTAATTGATATTAAATTCCTAAAAATATTAGGTTCGTCCAAGAGACATATATCATGATATTTTAATCATTAATGGACCACTTGGGGGTCTCTTGGATGTATATGGTAAGTTTATTAACCATATAATATAAAAATACAAAGAGACATTGTAAAAGTGAAACTAATTAACTTAGAGTTAATACTTAAAGATAATGTTAATATAATGATCCAAACCTGTCTAAATTATATTGGTTTAGTGTTTTTTGGCCTATCCCCACCTTAAAATTTAAATAATCAACTTTGGAGCCATTATAAACCGAATATTAATTTATTATAAATTAATATTTCTAGTTTTTCCAAAGGTGCCCCTCACCCATCTTATAAAAGGGCACTCCTCCTTCTCATTTCTTCAAACCTTCAAAGAATTTTTTTTGGCCAAACTCTGCCCAAATACTCTACAAACATCCCTCAATACAACCTAGAGGCCTTAGTTTGATCAGAAAGAAAACTTAAGGATCCCTTTTGATCAAATCAAAAGGAAGAACCCGAAGAAGAGGTAATGATTTCACCACCCTTTTCCATGTTCCTTTCCTCTGTCACTCCATCTTCCTTTGTTATTACCATTATAAAATAATAACTCCAGTATCATATATATACTGTGATGTTATTATAAATATGGTACAACCATATTCAGTATTCTATCCACCCTTTGAATAACATGTCACCATACGTGCGTACGTACGGCTTACCGTCTCCATGTCGTGGTGTAATTGTTATTCAATATATTATTATTTGGATGGCTATAATAATGATGTGTAACTCATTTAAATAATAAATATAACATTTTAATGATTCTGTATATATGATATACCATCCATTTATATATTATTTTAATATCAAAAGAATGATATTGTCGCTCGTGCGTACGTACGGACTACCGTCTCCACGAACGCGATGAGATTCATTCTCCATCGTATCCATTCAAGTATAATTATAATTTGATGATTTAAAAATAATGTTTAAGGACTTGATATCATTCTGTATATAAATAATATACAACCTATCCATGACAAACATGGCTTATGTAACAAAACATATAAAAGAAAATGAGTAAGTTAACACCCGAAACGACGATAATACTAAGATATTATTAACAAATCAATGTTAAAAGATCATATATGATATCATATGAATGTATTTGATTCTTGTATAATTTAATAACAATTATTTCACTATTATACAGGAGTTTAACCTACCTCCAACGAAGGAAAAGTACAAGGTAAGGGTTATTTCACAATCTCTTCATTATCCGATGTTGTTTATACGTAATAATCTACTGGGATCTCTTTATCATCCACATCCATGTTTCTTAAAAATGAATTTCAAAACATTTTTACTAATTAATAGAATATGGTTTAAAGTCATTTATACCATTTTTTAACTTTTTATAAGAGTTTTATAAAGGAATATTTCCGTCGTTTTCTAAACAAGGTGCTTTTTAACCTTTTTGACAGAATTAATGTAAGAATGTTTTTTTAAATTATGTGGCGGGTGCGGTTATTTTCCGCCGATATAAAATCGTCGAAACTTCCCTTACAATCTTATAAGACTATTTTCAAATAAAATGTTTTATTTTATAAATATATGACTCTTAAATGATTTCAAAATAGAAAGAGATATTTCTCTAAAAAGAGTTTTGATTTCATCTATGTCAACATCCTTTGATGGATTTTACGCTTATTTGAAGTTGATTTATTATGATACAAAACTTCTATATTGTATTGAAGGTTTTTTTATATGTTTGGATATGGATATGCTATTTTTATACCATTCATAGTTTATGGTGAATGTATTGACGTTTCATATGTTAGTTTTAATACGAATGTTTATGTTATGTTTAAACCTTTTCATATGGGAATGCATTGGACTTAATATGGGACGGGGTGGAGCCCGCTATAGCTCCTCGTTGCATCTGTAGGTCTCATGAGACAAACTAGTGTCTTGGAACAAGGCCTTGGAAAAATATTATTTTTAGTCTTGGCACGAGGCCTTGGCTATTTGGTTATGATAGTCTGGCATTATGCATTCCATCATTAGGAGAGTGGTTATTGATATTGCATGTGATTATTCGATTAGTATAATATCCATGTGAATATGTAAATGGCATTATTTCATTTTACTTTTGTGATACTATGTTGAAGTTCAAGTTTAAAAGGCTTTTGTTTTAGTTCTACATTGCCTTAAATGTTTATGCTTATTTTTGAATGTTTCTACTATATTGTTATCCTTACTGGACATTTTAGCTCACCCCTTTTCTATGTTTTATTTTTCCCAGGATGTGAAGAACTAAGTTATGAATGACCTGCAGGGATTTAATGAGGGGATAATTGTGTGGACTATGGAGACATTATGTTGTTGTAGTAGTTTTTCACTTTATGATGTAATGTAAAACTTTATGAATATATCTAGTGTTTCCAAGGATACTAAACCAATCGGTCTTTTGAGATTTGATCTTTCTTGTGATCATGACAATGTTATATAATAATGCACCAACTTTGGGTAACTAGGGTTGGGGCGTTACACAATCCATATCGAGGATCACGTCAAAGAGGTCCATATCCAATAGCAAGAAATCTGGTTCTATCTCAACCCCTAAAAGAGTGAGTGTAAGAGACGGACCCCTGGTACCCTGATCTCACTTTTAACCAAGCGATGACACAAAATCCACTGCACACAGCATGAGATCAAATGGAAATTTCAACCAATCAACAAGAAGAGAAGAGATAAATGAAACAAGGTCATCTATTTCTAACCAATAAACAACTATAAATGATGCAATATGAATTGTACCTCGAAGAGTTGTAGGTCCCGCATCAAATTCTACTGGTGCATAATCAACAACATTTTAAGGCCTCATAATTTACTTATCCTAATAATGACTATCCACTTATGGATCTGACATAATAAGACTCTAACCAGAAGAATAACATTCCCTACTATTGTGACCACCAAACCAAGAACTCACCATCCTTGATGGCTCTGACTTGGCTTACATCCCCTCGGAGGCCACAAAACCTACTCCACAATGATATGGACATGTATTTATACAAACCCATTATAAGTTCCCCATATTTACACACTGATGGAAAGGTCTAGGTGGAGATGAACACACAAACCATGCATTAACCACCTTCCCACACTAATGGAAATAGACTTATCTTGTGTTTGGAGATAAAGAAAAATAAAGTCAGTAAGGAATTCATGAGATACCACCACCCTTATTCTCCTTATTGTCCCACTTCCACTTCTTCTTATATGAATTGCCTATGCCCTGGACCACTACCAAAACTTTTCCAAAAACACCATAATTTACACTATAATCAATATCCACCATCAAATCATGGTCAGCCACCTCATCATACATCATAAACATACTTAGAAAGACTGGGGATCATATGTCTGGTTCTAACCCCATTTTAAACCCTTGAGCCTTCAACTGCTTATTGGAAACTGCCTAAGGTGCGAACAGAACAAACTCAGGGAAGAGATTTTCATACACCAACATGGTCTGATCCCCATTATGGAGAACTAAAACTCATGTGTATTAGAAAAGTAAATGGTCTTAGAGTAATACTTCTCATTAAAAATAACATTTAAATCCTTATAACCCATACTATTGTGTTTCCCTTCATAAAAAACTGAGTCCCACCACCTGGTACCATGACCATTCAACATGAATGAAGAACACACTACACTAACTACCTCATGAGTGTCAACAAGCCCAAAAATACATTTAATATTATCTATAAAATCCTCCAATACATGGGGATCCATACTAAAATAGAAGGTTGGATGTTTTTTCATGAGAAACTCATAAGCCTTATCCTCTTCTGAAACTATTTTGTCTTCCCTGGCTTTAGTGGGACTAGGGCCCACTACCTGACCCAAGGCTTGGATATCCTAAACCATGAATTCAACTAGTCTATGATCAAATTTTTATGTATAACTCTCTATAGACTCTTCTCATAGTTGCATGCGAAGTCTCTGGGGAGGTATCTTTCCAAAACACTCAACAAACACAAGAAAAACCAAAAACATGCTATTATGAAAATTTTCAACAACCAAAAAAAATTACAAACACTTCCATCAGTAATATAAAAAAAGGTGAGAATAATAATAGGTATGAAAAATCCACCCACACTCAGTGTCTATGCGTAGTCTATAGCTTGTATGCCACACCAATAAGAGAAGTCAAACCCTGTCCCAACATCCCATGGAGAATCCAGGCCCATTATGTGGTGTGTTGGCTAGAAACCCCCACTCGCAACCAAATTATCAAGCCCTGAGAACACTATATCAGATCTATCTAGACTCAATAAAATATAAAGACCCAAAGAAATGGAAAATACAAAGATCTGATACCATTCTTTCATGATCAAATTTGGGCTTCCATCCAACTCAACACATGACTCAGCCCGTGACATGGACCGAATGGTGCTACCGATCCCCATAGGACGGAAACTAGTTTATGTGTTTCAACAATACATTTTCTAAAATGATTTAACCCATGATTAACAACCATAAAAAATACACAAGAGTAATACATCACCCCATCAGTAATAACCATAACTGAGAGAAGTGTAACTATCACAAGTACAACACTTTAAAACTTTAACCAAAAACAAAAATACCACAATGGGGAGGAGAAAAAAATAAACAATCCAATATACATGAAAAAATTAGGCTAACACCCTCATTATATCTCCTCTAAGTCCTACAATAAGAGGGACCACTTAAAACTAGATCCACCAATAGTATTACGAAACATCTTTCCTTTACCTAGGTCAAATATGAAAAAACCTACATACACCTGAGTGTGTACGTAGGGTGTGATCCAATACCCATTAAAATATCACTAAAAAATATAGATTTCATTTATTAACATTAAAAGGAAAAGAAATATGTTGGTATTATTAAAAGATAACAATCATTGTTAAAGAAATATTTTAAGGAAAACATTTTCAAGGAAAACATGCTATAAAAATTTAAAAGAAATAAAGGTCCATCATAAGATGACAGTAAAAAAACATCACAAGATCACCATGGGTAATTCCTAAAGGCACTATCACTATTTGGACCCTACGAACAATCTATCTCATTGAAATAGTATAGAAACCATAACCCATAGCATCCTCAGGCATGATCCACTAGAGAGGAATCTAACCAAGGTTCTAGTGGTCTACAATCAACATCATAGTCTAATAAGTGTTGTATCATAGACCATTTTAGAAGGAATCAGGCCTAGGCCCCAAATATCTTACTAGAGTACTAGTCCTATTCCACCCACCAAGATACCTATGATTCCGTTTGTACTAAATTCTTCATTTCATATCAGATAACCATCTCTTCCACGTGCACACAAATCCAACCAAAATAGGAAAAACAGAAACTAACATTTTTTATATGAAAAAACCTCTTTCAAAATCTATACGCACACCAAATATATTTGGAAACACACTTCACACCATATACACAATTTATAGAACACATTTAGGAAGCACATCAAGGAAAAAACAAATCAAACACAGTCAACTTTATTTAGAAATCAATATTTCAACTAATACACACCTCAAAATATTATGAAAATAAATTTCAAACTAGTCACAAAATCTATAAAACACATTCAAGAAGTAAATCAAGCATACCAAAATCATCTAATAAAGCTGAAGCATAGAATCACCAACCTCAATCTTGGAAACTTCCATAATCCAGTGGAAAATAAAAACTATACCAAAAGGGGGCCCTATAAATTCATTCTCATACAACAACATCAATATTGAACACTATGAGCCAAGGATGAAACCATTTTAGGGAATAAAATCCACTAAAGATAGAAGAACCCATGAATGAGGAAAGATGATCCCAAGAAGGAGAAACCCAAGGAAGAAGGGGCTTACTTAATGATTCCATGATTATCCACACCAAAAAAACTCAAGATTGGAGGGTCTAAGGGAGACAAGAGGAGAGGAGGAGGTTCCTAGTGTGAAGAATCCTAAATTGGGGTAAAATGGGTTGATTTGGGTTTAAATCAAGGAAGGAGAAAGGGTAAAAAAATATATATATGACCTAGATATGACACACGGTTCTCCAAACCATGCGATAACCATGAAGCACCTATGTCATTAAGGAAAATAGGCTGTATTATTTTTGGGTGAGGTCGCATGATCATGCAGTCAATATTTTACCATAGAAAAAACCACTAGATTGGTTGCATGTTTATCCACATTCCCATGTGGCCATAATAGTTTAATTGTATAGGGATTGTGTTCTCTCCATGTATGGTGCATGGTTTCTAATAATTGGGGACGACCATGCACCACCTGCTATCCATCCAAAAACATCCATTTCTCATGAAAAACTCCTAGGAAATCCATGGAACCATGATAAGACCAAATATAAACAAAGGAATACATAAAAATAAAATCATGTATGTGACATGAAAATACCCTTAAAAGAACCTTTTTTTCCTTTGAAAATATGAGACAACTATCATTTTATTTTGATAATATTTTAAATAAATATTTCTAGATTATTTAGATAATGGTTTTAAATTAAAATAATAATAGAAAATTGTAAGGGTATATTCAAAGAAAATAATATTTATTAAGGTATAAAAAATGGTTCATTTGATAAATTCTAAAACAAAGACTATTTTCACACTTTTGTTAAAAATACAAAAGTATGTTTTTGGAAAATGATAAGAATATTTCTATTAAACGTTTGTAAATAAAGTCAAAATGGTTGAAAATGTTTTAAATAATAATTTTTTTAATAAAAATGAACTTTATTTACGATATTTTAAGAAACATAGACATGATAGAAAATTTCGTCGACCAAAGAGAAAATATATTTTACTTTCCTTCAAAAACATTTTCATTATCATATAAATTACCAAAGTGAAAAAAATGTAATTAAAACATGTAAACTCAATATATAAACATAGGAAAAGAATATAATTTTTTAAAAATAGATTCATATTATAACTTCATTCATTATAAATTTTCCATTATCAATCGTGAATAAAAATGTGATTAAAGAATAAACCCCTCCCTCAAAGTCATGTTCGGTTAACAGTGTTATACCTTCCTGAATAATAAATTTAAATTTATTTTGTAAATTATTAAGAAACTTTTTCCTCAATATTTATCTTTTAGGGTCATTTTATATTAATTTAACAACCATTAATTGAATATTTACTATTTACAATTACCCCTAAAAGATGTTATGTCAATTTCACTAAAATTACATCAATTTGTTAACCATGTTTAAATGTCTTATGAAATGGTTCCATAATATCATGAATGTTAATAAATACATGAATATAATCATATGAAATCATGGAATCATGTAATAATTCTGTTAATATAATAACAAATCGAATCACTTCATGGAAAAGGTAGTCGACACATACGCCCGAACGACATTATTATTCTCTAGTGGGTGGAATGTTAAAAAGTTAGATGATATATTTTATTTATGTAATCATAATTATATCATAAATATCATTTATAATAATTAGTTACATATTTATAAAATTCCAACTCAATTGGTGATGACACAAATTACACTGCTACTTGGACAAGGTAGATTGAACATATGCATGAGTGATGTTTTAATTATCCATATGATTAAAATGAATGAGAAGATGGTTGTACCATTAAATTTAAAATATATCAATATGGTGTGTATAAATTCTATTTTTTTTAATATTTTTATAGAATATTTGGATGATTTTCATTAGAAATTATGTTGAAAATACTTGGTAAGAATGTAAACCTCTTCTTTTGGAAACCTCATTTAGCATACACTGTATGCCTTTTTGAAGTTTTATTTTGGTGAGAACTAGATATATATGAAATAAGGAGGGATTTTAAGTAGGTTTTTTGGTTGTTATTTATTGAGATAACTGGATTAAGTTATATAGAGAAGAGAGGATTGAGGGTACTCTTTTATAAGTGAGGTTGGTAAAAAACATGAAAATACTTGAAAATTTAATATATATTATATGTCTTACTGAAGTTATTCGGCTCAAAATTATAATAACATTGAACATGATAATTTTAAGGTATAAATCTACCCAACCAATTACTTCTATGAATGATTTTCTGTTATCTTGAAGCCTCATCCATTTATTCTCACCCTTTTAAATAATTTTACCCTTAAAAAATGTGATAAATATTTACCATGGTAATTATTAATTATGATTAAAAAATAACTGTAAATTAAAAAATATTATTAATTATGATGATTAAATAATGTGTAATCTATTATACAAGATTTAATTTCCATGAGTGGTAAAAACTGCTTTTAATATATGTTCATAAAACGCAACATAAATCGTTTTTAAGGAAAAAACTATGAAGAAAAAATATTTTACAATGAAATAAAGTATAATATCTTTTCTAGTGGAATTAATTAGTTTATGTAAAATAAAAGGAAACTTATTTTTTCCTTTAAAAAACACCAAAATAAAAATAACTTATCCATACTTGATTAAAAGATAGGAACTAAACAATATTCTTATTTAAACAAAAATATTACTTGGATTTCCAAAATATTAAGCGTATATTTATAATTTCAACATTATATTTTTTTATGAATTATATTAATCATTACATTTATAATTTTTTTGAAAAACTGTTTCATAAAATTTTAATTTTTAATTATATTTATATAATTACATAAAAGAAAAAAATTAAAGATTCATTATTTTTTTCTAATCATCCAAAATAATCTATTTTGGAAAAATATAAATAATTCACCCTAAGATAAATTTAACATGAAAATTTCAAAAATCAAATTCATTTCATCATGTTATATTTATAATTTGTTTGAATTTATTTTTTAGTCACATTCTTGAATAAAACATTGTGCATGTTGATTTTATTTCCTTGAAAATAAATGATTACATACTATAATTAAATAACAGGTTTTATAAAAAGAAAAATAACGGAAACAAACAAGAATTAGAAACATCTTTACAATCATTGTAAAAGAACATAGTCTACAACTAAAATGATCTTTATTTAAAATAAGAATTCTCGTACCAATCTCAATATTAATTAACTCATCAACCATTAATTTATATTATTCCATTTTTATTTCCGTGATTAACACTTTAATCATATAAATTTGGATCCTTACACATCATAAAATATCTTCCTATAATCTCGTTTATTTAATAATCATATTTGACCACCATGAATAAACCCCATTCGTTTTTGGTTTAATTATCAAATCATAATCATTCATGTACTCTCAAGATCATGATATTCTACCATGTAAAAATTCTATAATTGTGTATATCATCCAATTTCATCCCATAATTGAAAAATGTTCAAATAATTGGCATTACGCAATCAAGGTATCAATAAAGATTTATAAGTATTAATATATGTTGATGAGAAAGATCCACTCTAAACATTTCCACCCCCTAACCCAATTTTCATTCCCACACCATTCTGTAGTATAATATATCTTGTCATCACAATCATTGACCACAACTATAGACTTGAGATCCCAACCCATTTCTCAACATATATCCATCCATTAATATAACTCCAAGCCTCTATCCCATTTCTATTCATGGAATCCAACCATAGATGGTTATATATCAATCACATCATGGCTCTACATTTCCTAGAGGATACAAACATTTTTAAATGTATTTCCACACACAATTAAAATTAAACAAATTCAAAAACATCTACGTATTCAGGCCTCCCAAATCGAGAATGGGCCAACTCAACCCCAAATATTTATTCCATATAAAAAACATTATAATTCCATCTAGAATTAATTGACTTCTTATGCATGTAGGGTCGAAATAGTTTATGTAGATGCTCAGTTACAACTGGGGGTGAATTGTAAGTTTAAAAACATTCATTTTTAACCATAAGGAAAACTATGTTTAGAAAAGTTAATAAAGGTCAATTCACAAACCCTAAAATAGTTCTATGAGAAAACCTTCCTTAGGTTCTGGAAATATGGTTCCGAAAATGAAACATAAAAAAAGCTTAATTAGGAAAATATTCTACCTTAAACCATATAGAATCTTACATAATAGAGTAAATAAAAGTATAAGAAAGTATAAGAAAGTTATAATTTCTTCCTTTATCAAAATACAACAGAAATAAAACATTGAACAAAACAAGTACAAATAGGAAATCTTTTATCCCAAAGAGTAGGGTATCCAACAACCTTGGATTAAGTTACCTTGATTTATACTTTCATGAAGTTATATCTTACCCACACAAGGGTAAACCCTCGATAGGAATATCAGAATATATCTTTCTATACTTGCAAGCCCTCAATCGTTAAGGTAGTAGGCACCTCTATCTTCCTATCGCTGGAAGTTCTCGAACTTTAAGGTAGTTGGCACCTCTATCTTAAAATCCCAGTAAGCCGTCGATGATACTAAGAAATAATCAGAGTCTCTTGAAGAAAGCTGAACAAGACATTCAAAACAAAAAAAAATCATGAGATTCTATCTCTCTCTGGAAATCACTTCATAGAATGTAATCTCTAGATAGATCAACAGGTTTTGAGCTCATTCAAATGAGATCCTATTTACAGAAAAAACTCTACTAGTTGACTCCATCCTACAACGATCATATTTTCTCAAGAATTTAAGAGGGACCTATATATTTTTCACTCAACCGACGGCTGGTTAGAAACATATTTCATGGCAGCATTTCATAATAATAACATGTGTACGGAAAATTAAGTATCTTAACCGAATATGAATTTCTAGAGTCTAAGGAAAAATATAATTCGGAGTCTAATAATATTATTAATCTGATTCTATAGAACTTGGATATTTGGATTCTATTTTTCAAATAATTCAGAATATAAATTATAAAGATTCTAGAGTCTTCTTGCAAACCATTTTTTTTATTTTCAAATGGCCGGTTCGAGGGTAGTCGGTTCCCCTGAAACTGGTTAAGGGTTTGTCGGTACCTGAAACACTACAAATCCACATCACCACATCAGGAAATTCAAAATTCAAATGAAATACTACAAAAATTCAAAAAAACGCCACCTTCAACACCTCGAGCCACGCACCGCCTCGGGCTTCGTCGAATCACGTGATCACCTCGGTCCGCACACCTCCTTGAGCCGCGAGACTACACCGCCTCACCGGTGAGCATCTTCGGCCATCGTCGACCCCGAAATGCCATCGTTTCTCCAGCATCTCCACATAATCACCACCGGCGGAATCACAGTGGGAACATACGCTCACAAACCTTCAAAAAAATCACCGGCGAAAACCAACCGCGCCGTCGCCATTGCCATATCCATATTCATCGCCTCACCGGAGGCACCAAAAGAAACATATACGATTGAAAAACTAATCAAAAACACCAAAACATCCATACATCAACACACCACAAAACGAGATGAAAGGAAGACTCAAAAACCATATTCGAAGGGTCAAAAATCACAGAAACACCACCCAAGCGCACAAGCAACGCCCTGAGACAGAAGATCCCACCGCCGCCAACAAAAAAGACCACTTCAGACATGGAGAAACATCACCGCACTCAACTGAGAAAGACCAGGACCCCAAGCACCGTCGACACAAGGGCACGACCATTAGATGTTGAGAATCACACTGCAGGACACCAACTTGTTGCCAAGAACGAACCCAGGAGCGCTCCGAAGAGTATGTCGTCGGCGGGGACCGGTCTTACACCCACAGTTCGGAACCCGCAACTACCAAAGCGCAAAGAGAAACTCCACAGCAAGGGAAGACCACGAAACCGCGCGACACTGCAGAGATCCTGACCGACTCCCCGAGCTTGAGAGGGAACGTCGCGCCGTCCGCAGCGAAGGGCCAATGGCGGCGAGAGGAAAACCCTAGCTCGGGATCCCTTTACGGGTGCATCTCTTTGTAAATCATAATGATCATGATTCTAGAGTCTTAATTCCAATAAATTCGGAGTCTAAAAACTAAGTAATTCAGAGTCTAGCTTCTGAGGAATTCATAGTCTCAATTCTGTGGAATTAGGAGTCTAGATTTTAAAACTTTTGGAGTCTAAAATATGAATAATTTTGAGTCCAAATTCCGAAGAATTCAGAGTTCGAATTTCAGAGAATTAGAATTCTGAATTTCATAGAATTTTGGGTCTGAATTTCAATGAATTTAGAGTCTAAATTTCAGAGAATTCAGAGTCTGATTTTCAAAGAATTTGGAATCTAAAAACACTATTCTCTATATCCATGAAACAATATGATTCTGAGGTTTTATATATGAATACAAATTTTTTACATAGTAATAAAATGAGTTTGATTATGAGAAATTATAAATGAGACAACAAAAACAAAGTAATAGATAAGAATTTCCTTAGAAAATGGAAATTTCCCTTAAGAAAATAAACCTTAGGGAAAGATAATCTGCATTAAGATAAAGTGTTTGTGATTTTTAAAACATATAGGAATCGAAAAGTCATAAGGAAAATTTATTTACTCAACAATCTCCCCCTTTTTTATAAAAGACAAACAACCTCACGAAAAATTATTTAAGGACTAATATTTTGGTTTATGAATTTTAAAATAAAACTTATCTCCATTCTCTTTTGAATCATAAATAATATGAATAACTTCCCCTTAGGTTTTGAAATCCCTAAGGATCATATTCTTGACATCCATAGATAAATTCCACTTTTTCATGCATACAAAATACTTCTTTAAGTAAACTCCCCTTACTTAAACTCCACCAAACATAGGGCATTGTCTTCTTTATAATTAGTATTCTTTTTTATCATTCTTTTCTCCGCATTTGTGATTTTTAAAAAGGGATAGAGAGAATAAAAAAATGGAATCTAAAAGACTAGGACTATAAAACAAAAAAAATAAAGAACAACCAAATATTCATTAAGGTTGTAAAAATTATTATAGGAAAAGAAATACAACAAAAGAATGAAGTTGAATGAAACAATATTAATCCTTATTTTTTCCTTTGGTATGATATTTTTCATTATAGTATTTAATTTTTTGAGCTCTTTATGGTTATACTCGAAGTACTTGATGATTTTTTCCTAATCCTGATTTTTATTTTCTAGATCCTTGATTTTTTTCATCCTAAGATTGAAGGGTTTTTTCCTGAGACTTCAATAAATCTTGTTGTTTTCTGAACTTTTCTTAAAACTCTATTCTGAGATCCCTTTCTCTCTACTAAATTTGAGAAAATTAATTTAACTTCCCATTCAGATCTTTATCTTCTTGATTCTTGGATACTTATTCAAGGTTCAGGTTATCTATAAAACTTATTGTAATATTTATTATACTTTCATCTAATTATTGAATTCATCTTCCAATAATTCTTGGAATTCATCAAAGATTATCAAGTATTCAACTCTTCTTTTGGAGCACTTTGTAATTTCTTTATAAGATCTCATATGAGAATCATAACTGATATAAAAGGTTTTGAAATAATCTTCAACCTAGATGAAGTTTTTCACGGGCATCCTTAAGGATTCTGTCTTCTAATTAAAGGAGTGTTGGAGTAGCTGACACCTCGATTCAATACTCATACAAGGGAATGGTGTTTACTAATTTCTTTAGAGACTGCACAAAAAAGTCATTACAAATAGAATATTATTCAGAATCTAATTCCCTTGTAGTTGAAGATTATTTTTTTAGCTCTACAACCTTCCTCTTGGATGGTCCCCCAGCATCCTTCTTAACCACAATAATTTTATTTGGTGTATCAACTACCACTTTTTTTTCTTTTTCATCTTTGGAAATTTTTTCCATATCCATTGGGGATTCATGATCACTATCTGATACTTGGAATATTTTACCTTCATCAACCTTTTCCTTATTTGCATCTCCCTTTATATTGTCATGTTGAATGAATTCTTGATTACTACTTTCATCATTAGAAGAATTATTAACCTCTTCCTGATCCTCATCCTCTTTTCCTTGATAAATAGTTTTAGTGGATTCATCTTGTGACGTTCAAATTGAAATATTTTCAAAAGGAATTTCCTTCTCATGATATTCTTCAACTTTCCTTATCACATTATCACTCTTATATACTTATTCCAATTATTCTTCTTCTAATTACTCTTCCAGAACTATTTATTCCTCCACTTTAGGTTCAAGAATTATGAATTTATTTCCCAGAGTATTTAATGGTACTGGTTCTTTGAGAAATGAATCTAGTACCTAAATCTGTTCAGAGAATTTCTCATTATCCTTGAGAAAATCTTGAACAATCATAGCTTCATACATTTTTTTCTTTTACTTATTCTCTTTGTCTTACTTCTCTAGATCTTCAGCAATTTTAATCATTAGAGCCCTTGCCTCGGTAGTATCTACACCAAAACTAGTATCTTCTTCCTTATTATTTTTCTTCTATTCACTCTACTTTCCTACAACATCATTAGGGAAGGTTTTTTATTCTTTGGTTTTGGGGGTGTTGACAAACTTTCCGGATTTGTAGGTTTCTATTTCATTTCTGTTTCCTTCTTATTTATATTCTTCTGTGTTTTATTGGAAGTCCCTACTACTTCAACTTTCTTTTCAAGTGCTTCAATTTCACTTTCTTATAGGTCATAAAATTCTTATTACATTCTATTGAATCCAAATTGCATCCTCCTCAACGTGTCATCACATAGCACAAAAATCGTGAAGGATCTTAGCTTAGAACTAATGGAGATTTTAAAATACACTAGGAATAGAACTATGATCATAGATAAAGTTTCCAAATACATGATTTTTTTCGATTTGAGATTTCTATTCTTTTTATTGTTAATCATCATCAAGATGTACTTCACAAAGTTTATCTTTCTCATGTTGACTAGAAAATTCAGAACATAGATGTCACTTTACTTTAAAGAGTTCTTGTCTTATTTTCTCGAAATTATAAAACCATGTACCCATAATTCTAGAATCCAAAAATATGTTGAGATATGGTTGATCTTCAGTGTTTTAACTCCTTTGAGTCCAATTCACTCTATTTCCTTTTCCTTCTCAAACTTTCCTGACTAATCTGGCAGCTTATGGGTGCAAAAAACTATTTCTAATTCATAGGGTACTCCAATGATACTCGTTACCATGTTAAAGGAAAGGGAATAGGTTTTCCCATAACATTTAGATGAAAACTTTTCTCTTACACCATCATTAAAAATCTTACTATATCATAGAAATCAACAAGTAACAGTGGGTAAACTGGATCCCGAATTTTCAGTCTTGCTATGCAAAGACTCTCCCATACATTGAGCTTGATATTTTGCATAATCAAGAAATAATTCATATTGAAAAATATCAGATCAACTAGCCTTTAACTGTATATTTTCTACTCTATGATTTCCTTGGTAGAAGACATTTGTTTCTGTGGATGCGCTTCCAATGACATCTGTTGTCTGAGAAAACATGGAAAAGTGGAGCAGTCTTTTTGAAGAGAGGCAGAGCTTCAAGGATGAAAATCATGAAAACTGATGTGGGACGAGAAGTAGGGGGCCTTTATAGAGGTATTAAAGTGATAGTTTGAATTACAAAATTGATCCAACAGTTGAAATAAGCACAATCTGGTCTGAAAATTAAGATTAAAGCCAAAGAAGTATTTATTAGGTTCCTATCTTTTGTGGGTTTTAAGGTAGAAATTCAGATTTAAGGAAAGTGAATTCAAATTTTTTTCTTAAAACCAGATAAAAATTCCAAAAACTAAAATATTTGACTATGAAAATTTATGTAAGGAAACATACCTTTCATATTTCTAAGAATTTTTTCAATAAAGGAGAAAATTATTTTTGAGAAATTTTAGATTCCATAAAAAAAATTTACAGAAATTTTTTTACTTTAGAATTTGGATTCTGGAAAGGTGGTTAGGGGAAAAATTGATAAAGTAAAAAAAATGTGTTACAAAAAAATAATTACTCCCTCTATGAAAAGAAGTGTCTTAATGTATGGAGATTGATTTCAACAAGAAGTTAATAGGGAAGATTACCTTATGGTTATCATTCCTAATTTTTGTTTAATTTATTTAAATCTATAGAAGGGTAAATATTTTGTAAAAATATCAGTAAGTTGGTCTTGTGTTCCGATAAATTGAAGAATGATATCTCCTTTAAGTGTGTGATACCTAAGAAAGTGATACCTAATATCTATGTGTTTTTAATGGGAGTGATGTGTAGGGTTTTTACTTAAATAAATGGAACTATTGTTATCACACAATATTTGTGTTTTGGTAAAACTCATGCCATAGTCTTTGATTGTGTGTTGCATCCACAACAATTGAACACAGAAACATCCAACTACTACATATTCAGCTTCAGCAGTGGCAAGTGATACCAAGTGTTTCTTCATTCATGACCAAGAAACTAATGAATCTCCCAAGAAATGACAAGTTCCAGATGTACATTTTTTATTCATTCTACATCCACCAAAATCAGCATCCAAAAGAATTTTTAAAATGAAATCATTTATATAAGTATAGAAAAGTCCTAAATCCACGGTTCCCCCTAAATTACAAAAAATTATTTTCAACACTTTTAAATGGTATTCCATTGAATTATATTGATGTCTTTTACATAATCATACTGAAAAAATTAATTATAGATGACTAGCTGTCAAGTATAGTAAACATCCTATCATACCTATAAATGATGTTTGATCTACTAGTTTCCCATCCTTATCAAGATCAAGAGAATTTGAGGTACTGGTCAGAGTACTTATAATTTTAGCATTTTCAAATCCATAACTTTTAATAAGATCTTTAATATAATTATATTGTGATATATAGGTTCCTTCTAGTTTTTGATAAATTTGAAAACCTAGGAAAAATGTTAACTCACCCATAATACTCATTTAAAACTCATATTTCATTAGATTTGCAGAAGAATCGATTAATGATTGTTGATTTGAACCAAATATAATGTCATCAACATAAATTTTAACAATAAAAACATTTTTCTTATCTCTTTTTATAAAAATAGTTGGATCATAAGTTCCCTTAACAAAATTATTCTATAAAAAAATCATGTAAGTCTATCATACCAAACTCTAGGGGATTTTTTAAGTCCATATAAATATTTGTTAACTTTGAAAAATTGTTCAGGATGTTTTTGGTCTACCAAATGAGAAGGTTTTTCAACATACAATTCCTCTTGAACATACATGTTAAAGAATGCACACTTCACATCTGTTAGAAAAAGTTTGAAATTAATGAATGATGCAAAGGAAATTAAAATGATAATATATTCAACTCTATCTAGAGGATAATAGGTTTCTTCATAGTCTATTCCCTCTTTTTGATTATAGACTTTAGAAACTAATCAAGATTTACTTATTACTATGATTCCATTTTCATCACACTAATTTTTGAAGACCCATTTTACTCTAATTACATAATTTTCATTATTTCTTTCAACTAAGGTCCATACTTTGTCCCTTTTGAATTCATTTAGCTCATATTTAATGGCTTTAATACAATCATCATTACATAAAGCTTCATCAGTTATTTTTTGTTCTAATTGGGAATGAAATGTTATATGTTCTAATTCATCTCATAAGGAACTTCAAGTCCTTACTGGTTGATTTAAATCACCAATGATACTGTCACTAGGATGATTCTTAAGAAACAACTGATTTGGGTTTTTTAAATCCTTTTTTTCAACATATGGTAAAAAATAATCTACTGTAAACACTTTACAAATATTTTTTGAAAATTTTCCTTATTAGAATAATCTTCTATTAATGGTTGATTATAATCTTTTGAAAACACATCCGAGGATGTAGGATGGTATCTTTTAAAAACAAAAGGATCAATTTCATCGAATTTAAGACGCACTATTTCTTCAACAGTACAATAATTTTTATTAAAAATTATACAAGACTTAGAAGTACTGGAGTATCCTAGGAAAGTTACTTCATTAGATTTGTCTGCCAATTTATGTAAGTTATCTTTAGTATTCTTGATTAATACTTTGCAACAAAATACTTTGAAGTAAGGACGTATAGGCTTTCTATCGGTCCACAATTCATAGGGTATTTTGTTAAGAAATGTCTCATTAAAACTCGATTTATAGTATAACAAGAAGTTCTAACATATTTATCTAAATAGTTTTTATCAATAGAATATTCACTCAACATGGTTCTAGTTACCTCTTGAAGAATTTTATTTCTTCTTTAAACAACACCATTTTTTTTGAGGAGTTCTTGGAGTTGAGAAGTTATGAATAATTCCTTTTTTACTAGAAAAAGTTTCAAAATATGAATTTTAAAATTATTCCCCATGATAACTATGAATAGTTGTAAATGGATGGTTTTTGTCATTTTAACATGGGCTCTAATGTTTTTGAAATAAGAAAAAGCTTCATATTTCTTCATTAAAAATAGACACATATAAATCTAGTGTAATCATCTACAAAGAAAAATGCATAATATTTTCCTCCAATACTTCTAGTTTGTGTTGGACCAAAAAGATCCATATTCACTAACTATTAATGATTATAATTGTAGACTTCACCAATTGATTTAAAACTTGTTTGATGCTTCCTTCTATATTGACAAGGATCATTATCTTTTGAAAAATCAAATCTAAGCTCTGGTAATTCCTTAACAAGTTTTTTCTCTGAGAGTTTAAATATTAACCTATGATTACAATATCCTAAACTTATATACCATAACTAAGATTGATCTTTTATTGCACTAAGGTAAGGAACATCTTGGATCCTATGGTCTTCTATGTTTAGTGTGTATAAATTCCCTTGCTTATGGGCAGAAAGAATATAATACTCCTTGGAATTGTGTACTAAGCATTTATCATTCCTCAAATTCACAAGGTATCCTTCATCACATAATTGGATTATGCTAATGAGGTTTTTCTTAAGACCTTTAACAAATAAAACATTTGAAATTAATGTTTTTTCTAAAAGAAAAATGTTACTTATACCTATAATTTCTCCCTGAGCATTATCTCCAAAAGTTACTTTTCCTCCTTTCGTCTTGATTATCATTTCAAATAATTTTTTGTTACCAGTCATATGACGGGAAAATCCACTATCCATGTACCATATATTATTTTTGGTACTTTATTTATTTTCTTTAAAATAAAATAGTTAGACTTTAGGAATCCAAACATTCTTAGATATAGAAATTTCAAAAAGTAAAATTTTAGGAGTCCACATTTTCCTAGAAAAATAAATTTTATGAAAACCTAAAGATTGATATTTGATTAAAGAAAAAAATTTCTCTCAATGCCCACCACACTGACATTTGGTACCAAATAGAGGAATTTGGGGAACAAAATAATTTTTATAAAAAACAAGTTTTCAATGAATATAACCAATTCCTAAATTATTCTTTAGGGGACGAATTTGAGAACACATTTTATCAAATTCTTTCCTTCTTGAGGTAAAATTTGATAAAAGATTCTTTAAGGAATTTTTTTTGTGTTTTATTCTAATTACAAAATTCTTATCCTCAAATTCATTAATATTTGGAACTCCATTATTCTATAAATTACTTTTCTTAGAAATAACAGTTCCAAATCCTTAGAATGTTTATCCTCCTCAGTATTAACTTCCTTAAAGTGTGTATAAATATTTTAAAATTAAAATGTTTTCCAATAAAGATCCTAAGAAATATATTATAATTCTTTTGTTAAAATAGAAATTCTATAATTTTCCTTCTCAATTTTTTCTTTAGTTTAGAATTCTCATTTTCAAGAAGTTTGGAAAACCTAGACATTTCCTCATAAGAAGGTAAAGTGTTAGCTTTTTCAAAATAAGATTCTTCATTAGAATACTTATAATATTTATCATCAATATAATTTTGATTCAAAGATACATTAGTGATAGATTCTGCATTGTGTACCTTGGCGATTAGGAAATTATTTCCAATGGGTAGTTTGGCTAGTAGACCATAATTCTTCTGAATAGAAGATTCATACTCTGAAGATTCATAAGATGAGTCACCACTAATGGAACTCAATGTATCAATTTCCTTCAAGAAATTATTTTCCTTAGACTTTTAAAACATCATTATGTTTCTATCATAATGTTTTTCTTTTCTATCTTTTCTTTTGAGAATAGGAAAATATGTCATGATGTGTCCAGATCCTTTTCATTCATAGAAAGTGAATTCTGAATTTTTCTTATCATTTCATTACTTATTCTTATATCTATAATAAAATTCTTTCTTTCCCACTATCTTATTCATACTTTGAGAAAGATTAGCTAACTCATTTTCAGAATGCTCACATTCACTAGACTCAAAATGAACACTGACTTTCTTAGATTTAGATCTTGTAAGCCTTTCTGAAGTCTTGACCTTGGTAGTAGTAAATGCTACACTTCCATTCACAGTCTTCTTCTTATTCATATCTACATCTATTTTCATTCTTGTTTCATGCTGTAAGAAAGTACCATATAGCTAATCAAGAGTAAGTTTAGTAACTTTCCTATTTTCATTGATGGATTTTCTTTTTGAATATCACTCATTTGGAATAATATCAACTATATTTTCCAAAATTTCTTCATAATAAAGATCTTTCTCTCCCATATATTGAAGACTATTTACAACGGTCATAAATTTTTGTTTCACCTTGCAAACTGGTTTTCTATATGGAAAAACAAATCCATGATATTCAGCTCTCAACATAGCTCTTCTAGTTTCTACCACTTTGGAAGTCCCAAAATGTGTAACTTAAATTTTCTTCCAGTCGCATTTGGTATCTTTACCAGAATATATTTGATTATATATTTCCCTAGTCATAGAACACCACAATGTGTTTCGTACCTTGTAATTTAGTTGATATTCTAATTTTTCATGCATGGTGAAGTTTTTGACTTTCTTGTTTGGAATTTTGTTGTCCCCAGTAAGCATAACAATGATATCCACTCCATTGTTGATACCCAAAGTCTTCATTAAATCTATCTTGTACTCATAATCATTACCATAAAAAATAGGTGGTATGGTAGGATTTATATTTTCAATGGAACCAATATTCATTCCTTCCATTCTATAATAAAATACTTTTCCACAAAACTTGTTAATAGAAAAGGTTTATAAACAAAGATAAAAATCTATAATAAAAACATGAATAGGAAAAGTTAAATAAGAAAATTTAGAACATGGAAAAAAATTTAACAAGAAAACTTATATGTGAGTTTAAGTATTTCAGAGTCCTTCTTTAATACCAATTATAGGAATGAAATATTATATTTAGATGCTCAATTATAATAGGGGGTGAATTGTAAGTCTAAATACTTTCATTTTTAACATTAGAGAAAACTATGTTTCACAAAGTTAAACAAGGTAAATTCACAAACCCTAAAATATATTTATGAGGAAAACTTGCTTAGGTTCCAGAAATATGGTTCTAGAAATGAAACTTAAGAAAATTTTAACAAGGAAAATATTCTACCTTAAACCATATAGAATCTTACTTAACCGAGTAAATAAAAGTATAAGAAAGTATAATAAATATATACTTTATTCCTTTATTAAAATAACGAAGAAATAAAACTTGAAACAAAACAAGTACAAGTAGTAAATATTTTATCCCAAAGAGTAGGGTATCCAAAAAAACATGGATAAAGGTCCCTTGATTTATACATTCAAGAAAGTATGTCTAACCCACACTAGGGTAAGCCCTCAATATGAATATCAGAATCTGTCTTGTTATCCCCGCAAGCCCTCTAACTTTAAGGTAGTTGGAACCTCACTCTTCCTATCCCTAGAAGTCCTCAAACTTTAAGGTAGTTGGAACCTATGTCTTCATATAGCTGGAATCCCTCGATTGTACTTAGAAAAAATAGGAGTATCATGAGTCAAGCAGAACAAGGAATTCAGAACACACAAATCATAAGAGTCTCCCTCTTTATAAATCAATTCACAACATGTAATATCTAGATAGATCACCAGGTTGTGAGCTCATTCAAATGAGATCCTATTTATAGTAAAAACACTAATGGTCAGCTCCCTCTTCCAATGGTCATATTTTTCCTTGAATTTCAGAGGGACTATCTCATGTGTCACTCAACCAATGGTTAGTTGGAAAAAGATTGCATGACATTGCCTCATAAAAATAACATGTGTAGAGAAAATGAAGTATCTCAACAAAATATGAATTTCTAGAGTCTAATTAAAAATAAAATTTGGAGTCTAATCATTAAATAATATGATTCTATAGAACATGGATATTCATATTCTATTTTTCAAATAATTAGGAATCTGAATTCAAAAGAGTCCAGAGTCTGAATTCCAATGAAGTCAGGGTCCAAATTATGAGGAATTAGAAGTTGGAATTTTGAATTTTTTGGAGTCTAAATTAATAGGAATTTAGATTCTTAATTCTAAGGAATTCTGAGTCAGAATTCTGACTTCTAAATAATTCGAAGTTGGAATTCTAAGGAATTAGGATTCTAAATTTCGGAAAATTTGGAGTCAGAATTTCAGAGAATTCGGAGTCTGATATTCAGAGCATTCAGAGTCTGAAAACAAAACACTCTATATCAAGGATACTATAAGATTCTATGGTTTCAAATATGAATATGATTTTTTACATAGTAATAAAATGACTTTGATTATGACAAATTATTAAATGAGATAGTGAAAACAAAGTTAGGAATAAAAAATTCCATAGAGAAGAGAAATTATCCCTATGAAAATAATCCTTAAAGAAAGATAATTTTCTTTAAGATAATGTGTTTGTGATTTTCAAAACATAGAGGAATGGACAAGTTATAAGGAAACCTTATTGAATCAATAATGCATAGTTTTTTCCCACATGGAAACCTATTGATGTAACTAATAATAGTTACAAAGAAATGTAACATTATTTATTCATCAATTCCATCTTTAATAAATTCTATGTATATCAGTAATTATTCTACAAACTTCTCTTTAATTAAATTATAAATTCATTTAGAATTATGTGGTTATTATTTCAAGAAGTTAACCATGAAAAACAATAGACAATAATACTATCAAATATATATCACCCTATCTATCAAATCAAGAGGTATCATTCAAAAATCATAAAACATATGTGATCAAAATATCTTCACCAATTACTTAATCTCTAATGTATGAAATATTAAATTATCTTAACATGTCATAATTCCCCATTAAATTACGTATTATTAAAAATTTATTAATCAATTTTTAACATTTTATATCATATTATCAAATAATATTTATACTAGAGCATGTGATTATTCATTTCTCACTCTTGGATAAATTATAAATTATCAAACACTATGTAACTACTACATATGATTTATTTATTATCATAATTTAAAATTGTCATCAACAACATGAATAATATACCCAAATATTTTATTTTCCAGAATATTAAGATAATGAAAATTATATAGAGCATGTGATACAATTTTTAATTCAGTTAGTGAAATAATATTATTATATTAAAAACATTTTACTGCATGAAATAATAAATTATTATGCTTGATTAAATCCCATAATAATTTGAAAATGTTATTTAAACTATATATGATTTCTAGTTTATAAACCTAAAATATTAATATACTTAATATAAATTCCTCATTTTGAATAATAATAAAATAAATCTAATGTGTGTTATGATGAACTTTTTTCGAATAATTCCTAAGATAAAGTTTACATATCCATGATTTATTATTGAAAAAATGTAACTCACAAAAACATATTTTATTAATTTTATTTCAACTCATGGGGTATCAACATGATATTTTAATAATTATACAGTATTAGATTAAATCCCCCAATTAATTTCTAAATAATAATGTGGCGTTTATAATTCTTCTTCTTCCTTGAATTTTCCTATTTTATTGAATAATATATCTGAAAACATTTATTTTCCATATTATTATTTTATTATGGTTAATCACATTAATTTAAAAAAAAAAGAACATTAAAACAATATAATTTCACACATTCACTACATTAAAGGATAATTTATAGATCTCCTACCTAAAATAGAAGGCTTTACATGACTGTTACTCAATAAAATGATAGATAGAGATCGAAGTTTTTTCATATAGGGGATATCTTTGGAAGCCCCAATGGTCTACCAACCCTAATTCTTATTCAAATTTTTTTTATTTAATTTACTATGAAAGATTTTTTAAATATATTAAAATCAATAGAGTCTAATATTTTATTAAATATATGACGAAATAATTTTAAACCAAGATTTCTAGTCAATATTCCCTATCATTTTTGTTAAAATCTCATTACTGGTTGATAGAGAAGGATAAAAATGGTATTTTAACAAAATTATAATACCACACATAATACATAAACACTGTGTAATAATATAATGGATTACCCTTATGTATAAATTTTCATAATAACCCTAACGAGTGAATAGGTTGACCCTCATGCAGCCTATAAAAATCTAGTGGTACCCTAATGAAACTATAAGGATTCATATGTTATCTTTACACATTCTAGGAAATAAGAGTATTTCCCTAATGAAACCATGTAAAACAAGATTTACCTTTAATATGAGATAAAAACTCACAAGTTTCCCTCTATACCAATTTGAAATGATGATTTAACTTTATTCCAACATTGAGAAAACTATATGACCCTCACATAAATAAGGAACACATTATCCAACCCATACAAAAAAATGCATAAAATTTTCCTTAACCTAACACAATCAAGGAAAACACCATCCTAACATTATATGAGATGTATAAATTCATCTTGACCCTTATGTAACAAAGGAAAATACATAATACATTTTCATAGCCTTAAGAAACATGGTATTTCCCTTATGAAGAGGTAAGTTTGTATGTAAGGGTAAGAATAAAAACAAAAATATTTTAGTTCCACTTATAATAACTACTAATTAATTAATAATATTCTTATATTTTTAATTTCAATATTCTAATCACATGAAGAATAAATAAAATTATATTATAAATTTAGAATTAATTTCCAAAAATAAATTTTCAAATAATTTAAATTACATTATAAATAAAAAAAATATTTTTAAAAATACTTTTTATAAATCTCAAATCTCTCCTAACCCACCATAAATCCAATAATGGCAATAGAAATACAAAATTAAAATACGTACCCTTATATAAGATACCTCACATGAATTCTCATCATCATGAATTTGAAACATGGTCAGGAAGGAGAGTGGAAGGGAGTTGAATATATCAACTATCCAATGGAATTCCTCTCATGAAACTTGACATATTGGAGACATGACTATCACTAGACTAAAAAAGTGCACAATCATTCAATATCATCAATAAACCTTAAAATAATCTCATTTGGGAGATACCTCTCAAATAAGAACAAGTCCATAAATTAAACAGTGCATCAAGGAGGAGAATCAATTTCACATATAAAAATGAGATAAAATAAAACTTCTCAACAAGGTTATGAATTAAATAATTCAGCATTCAGAATATGTATCTAGGACTCTTATTTCTAATTAACTTATCAAAATTTATAACATGGGATACATAGAAATCCATATCAAACCCAAAAAGAAATGTATTTCAATCAAAAGATCATTACAATAATAAAAACAATACATAATGAAAAATATTTCAAGAAAAACAATTCCAAATTAATTTTAAAAAATTGAACATCATTAAGGAGAAAACATCATTATATCTGTCACTTCAAAAACTTTACTCAATAATTATATAAAATGAAAATTTACGCATGGTATATCTCTATATATCACGCAACTAATTCCTAAATCATAATTATTCAACATATTAATTTACTATCATTGGTCATGTACTTCTTTCTTTTATGACATAAAATCTAAATGTTCCCCTATCATGTTTTATTATGATGTCTAGGACCCAGATTCCATTAAGTGGTGCCTCGAGCCCGGTTGGCCACTTGGCACCAAGCACATCTCCATGAACTCATGCGGCTACCAACTAGTAGTTAGGGACTGAGATATACATTGGGAGATTATTCCCTCATTACCACAGTGTAGCACAATGGATAAATGTGATACAATAAGAGATAGTATAAGAAGCAGAAATAAAAAGAATTTATAGAAAATGCAGACTAAATAAATAAATAAACAATTAAACAACTTAGAAAAAAATTGGATGATGATATTTCTTCAATATAATAAGTTGGAAATAATGGATACAAAATTAGAGTCAATATGCTATAAAAAAGAATAAAAAAGAAACAAAATACTATCCAAGAATCAAAAGATCCAACTCAGTCATCTGCTACCATCTCCATCCTAAGTAAATAAATAATCAAGAGTTTAAAGAGGTATGTTTCACTTTTTCAACACTTGTATACATGTAGTCTTGTTGGGGACCAATGGAACCCAGATAGGGTGTGATATAAATCTTTGTAGGTCATCACCAACAACATCTATAGCATTTCGTCCATGTAATATAAAATGAAATAGTGTGCAAGAATGCATATATAAAAGCAAAATAGTACATAAATTTAAATACTCATCTATATACTTTAGTCATCAGTTGGTTTCTGAACATGTAACCAATTCATTATTTATTTAATTTTCATTTTGTATAAATAGGTAATGTGAGGTAATAGTAACATTGTCATCAAAACATAATAGTAAAGGATACAAGTTGTAATATGAAATCCTGATGTTATTAATATTGGAGCGGTTCCAATGTGATAACCAAGGAAACCTAGACATTAGCAGTATCCACCTCAATATTAACTTTATCCTAGATAAGGGGTAAGAGTGTAATTCAAGGAGTGTTATCTAAAGAATTATACATTAATGGATATAATTGATTCCATGGAAAACATCCAAGGTAAAATGGGATATACATTGGATAGGCCCCAGGTTGTTACCATGGGACCACAGGTTTGAAGAATCCATTCTGGATCTAAGGATTGTATCCAAGGAATCTAGTAATAGTAAAGAAATGATCATATGGTTTGATATCGTGCATCAACTGATAGAAAAATATTGGGTTCCAAGGTAGGTCTCACCCCTAGAAATTGGAATCCATGAATAGTAATGGCATCCATGAGTACCAAAAGAATTACCTTGGGAATCCTATAGCTAACATGAGTCTAACCACTACTATAAAGATTTCAATGTCCATATGTAATTAGGAACCTTAAATTTTATTAATTCATTAATTATTTCCATGTAATAATCATACTATTAATATGTGAATTTGGTTCAAGACGTGCCTTTCATTATTGAGGCAAGGCCAATGGGAATACAACCATTTTATTCATTCATAATTCATATTCATTTAATAAGTATCACTCTGATACCTTCCATTAGACATGAAAAAGTGTTATATATATGTGCAACCTTGCCTTTAATTTATAATCCATTGGGCCAAGTTATATATATATATATATATATATCCCATTTCCATTATAAATGATTGATCGCATTGAAAAACATACCTTAGGTTGTTCATGTGGAATGAAAAAATGGTACTAGCCATTATTGATTTACAATTCATCCATTTCAAGGGGACTAACAATAGAATGTTCATGCCACACACCGAAATCATAGATAAAAGGTCATAAAAACCCACAAAAACAAAATTTTCGAAAACACCATTAATGGGGTGGTCTTTGTTTTCGATGTAACAACCAACAAAGAACAAAATATATGGAATGGGTATTAGAAAACAGTTCTAATGACTATAATAATGTTATATAAATTAAACATATCATGCCCAATGAAATTAGCACGCACGCATTGAAATTTATAAAATGATTAAACATGAGGGATGAGTTATAGACTACCTACCTTGTACTCATAAAACACTCCTTATCTATTATCAGCCTCTACTTTGAATTATATTGGAAGTGATCTAAAGAATGAATCAATCCCTTGGAAATAGAGCATATGATCCTGCATTTAAATAGAAACATGTATATGAAAAATAATGACGAAATATTAAAAATCAAAAAGTTCTTAGTGGCACAAATCAAATGAGACAAATGGTGATTGAATAAGCCTCTGGATGGATGGTTTGGATCAAATACTTTCCAAGAGGGATTTTAGGAATAAAATGAAGAAATGGTGGGAGGATTTATTATAGAGAATAAATAAGAAATGGTGGGTTTTTTAATACATAATTTAAGGGGAAAAAATAAAATCACTCAAAAATAGTCTTCACACTGTTTTTCCTCATAGTTAGGGAAACAATGGGCCAATCATTTACATTATTCTATAGGTAGGGGTACATTCATGATTTTTCCACAAGGTTAGCTGCATAATTAGTGAAACCATGCAACAATAATGAAAAACACCTCTATAATTTGGTCATTATTTTTTAGACAATCATGCAACCCGTGGAACACAGTTTGGAAAAACTATGCACCTTATACCAGACCATTTCTATCCTCGCATGGTTAGAACTATACCTATTTCCTTCCCTGTATGGTTTATAATAATCGTGAGGCAATCCTTTTCCACCAATAAACTGGGTTTCTGGATCTGAACAATCATTAGAAACACTTAAGTCCTCCCAAACTCATTAGGAATCCACATTACCGTCAAAATGAATAATTATACCAAATTTAAAAATAACCATACCTATGTCAAAAAACTAGTTCTTACAGTATTCCCCCTAAAAGGAACTTGTCCCATACTTTACCTTCCAAGGGAAGTGAAACATTGTATGAAAACAACTCTAGCCACTGGTCATGTACATCGGCCTCCCTCTCCCAAGTCGTATCATTTTCACAATCATGTTGTCATATCACCCATACTAAAGGGACATACTGGCCTCAAAGGGACTTTATTCACCTATCAATGATTCATATATTATACTCCTCAAATGTAGCATCTCCATCTTAATCAACATCTTTGGGATAAAAAATATGAGATGTGTCGACATGGTATTAGTGAAGCTGTGAAATGTGGAAGACGTCATGCATGGAATGGTACCTCTAAGGTAGTAAACACTGACAGGATACTAGAATGACTCTCTCCAATATCTCAAATGGCCCTACATAATGAGGGTACAAATTCCTTTACCTCTGTATCCATCTATGGTCTAGAAAGATGATACCCATAGGGAAAAACGATCCCCAACGTCATACTATAGAGGTCATATACGGTGATCAACATATGATTTATGTCTATACTGAGAAATAGATATATTATTCCAAATCATACGAACCTCCTCAGAATTCTCCTAAATAATATGAGGACCTAGTAGGATTATCGTACCTACCTCTAGCTGGCACAAGGGTGAATGGAATGGCTTATTATACAAGTCCTCAAAAGGATCCATCAAAATTCTCTCATGAATTATATTATTATAGGAAAACATGATGAGAGGGATATGCTTCTCCCAGTAATTTATAAAATAAAGTATTTAGACCTATAACATTCCATCAAGAGCCTGTATCATCTATTATGATTTTCCATCAATCTGAGGGTGAAATTTTGTGCTAGAACCATGACATAAAGAGATCATCCCTGTTTGAAATGAAAGTATGAGAAACCTCATGTAATAGTATGACCTCACGGGAATACATTCTTCATATCAAATCAACTTAGAATGTATCCCAAATTGGAAAGAATATGGATACATTTATTAGTACATCATTGAAAACCCATACATCATCAATACCTCAAGGAAATCTCAAAAAACCATCTATGAAGTCAATTAAAACATCATTCCATTTACATTATGGGACTGGAAGCAGCTTTAAAAAGCCTTCAGGTCACTAGTGCTCTGCCATCATCTGTAGAAAAGCAAGACACCCTGTGATAAATACTATTGTCTGACATTTCATCCCTGACCACCAATACTGGCATTGTATATCTCAATATATATTGGAGATTACTAGATGAATTTCCCACTGAGAAGAATAGTACTTTCTCAAAATTCATCTCTAATATCTACAAGAACCCTGAAACATCCATGTATATGCACAATATTTTCTCTCTCCAAATAACAATCTAGAGGTGGGTCATCTCCTAAAATTCTCTAATAGAGAACCAAGCCTTCAGGATCTCAAAATTGCATGCTCTTCAAATTCTCAAAGAGGTAAGAGGTAACTATCAAGGATAAGAGACAATAATAATACTTACTGTCATCAAACTCTAGCTGTATATCAGGAAATAAGGCCATCATTTTTTATTCATGAATAGCTTCTCATACAGCATGTGCCTGAGTTTTCTGACTCAGTTCATCCACTACAGAATTTCCCCTTCTATGCATATAGGAATTCTCAAAATCAAAGGAATGAAGATATTCAACAAATCTTCTTTATCTAAGATTCAATTAATTATTTTTAAAGATGTTTTTTGTCTCTTTTTGTCTGTATACATCAAAAATATATCACTCATAAGATAGTGTCTCCAACAATGTATGGCATGAAGAACTACTTCTAGCTTGAGGTCTTGTGTCAGGTAGTTTCTCTCATGAGGCCTCAACTACTAATATCCATACACAAAAACATTATCCTCCTACTTCAACACTACTCAAAAGATGAGGCATGAGGCATCACAGAAAACTATATGGACTTATCTTGGTGCTAGAATTATTAGAATGGGTGTTGCGACATGCCTCCCTTTTAGTTTATGAAAGGCTTTCTGGCACTCATTTGACCACATGAACTTAACACCCCTCTTTGTAATACTAGTAATAGGTACAACAAGGCATGATAAGTCCTGTATGAAATTCCTTTTGTAACCACGCAGCCCCAAGAAACTCTGTATATAAAACATGTTCCTAGTATTCTCCTAGGAAGCTATAGCACTCACCTTCTCTAGGTCAACATAAACTTCGAATTCTTAGAAAATATTACCCATGAAGTGAATTTTTTTATCCATTAGTGGTACTTTGAAATATTGGAATAATTTAAATTATTTCTCAGATTACTCAGAATGATATCAAGGTGCTTAAAATGGTCTCCATGAGTAAGATAATTCACTAAGATGTTATCCATAAAGACCCAGATAAAGGAATCCATATAGGGTTGGTACACCATATTCATCAAAGCCATGATAATGGTAGGAACATTCGTAAGACTGAATGACCTAACAAGGTACTCATACAGACTATACCTACAACTTAAATCTATAATATGTACTTATAATGGTGTTTCTCACAATTTATGATCACCCAATCATTGGAAAATCTTAAAAAAATTCTATATCACTAGATTTAGTCAAAGATATCATCTATACGAGGTAGTGGATACCGATTCATTACTATTAGCTGGTTCAACCATCTGTAATCCATGAATAAATGAAGATTCTCATCCATCGTCTTAGTGAAAAGCATTGGTGAACCTCAAGAGTATGTAATAGGTCGTATAAAGCCATTGGCCTCTAAATCCTCTAACTACCACTTGATATCCCAGAGCTAAGTAAGTGTCATTCTGTATAGAGGAATAAACGTTGGAGCTACTCCTCAAACATGGTAAATCATAAAATATGCCACTCTATAAGGATGTCATCTAGATAAATAATCAAGAAATACATCCCAAAAATGATCGACTATTGGAGTGAATTCATCCCAATGAACACCTTGACCATCCACGAAGAGATTGGAAATCTTGGTAGTCACTCCACCTAGCCTGTGATGCTCTAGTCGAGCTCCATTAGCCTAGCCATCCAATTCATAGCCCTGTGCCATATGTGGACTACTATGATCAAAACAAATCTTCTAGAACTACTGGTAAACTGATGTCTGGTTACTATGGTCATGACCTTCTCCTCATCTAGTCCTATCAGTGCTACTCCAACTCACCACCTAACATGGAGTCAAAGAACCTTCCCCTGGAGGTGGAGCAGGTGAGGAACCTCTTCCACTAGAAGCTGATGGAAGGTTCGGAGAAAATCTCTAAAGGTACTCTATATTTATGCAAGCATGGAAATTTATATGGTCTCTATCACATTGAGGCATTATATTTCCAGGTCATCCATAGTGATGACACACCATAGAGCTACCTGTATGGGTACTATAGATGCCACTACCCTAACATAAAACCTTAAGGGATCACTTTGTACTAGCGGAAGAACTACTAGCCTACCTTTTCATTGATCCTTTATGCCTAGTACTATCTTCATCCCTCATGTTTCACTAGGTGATAATATCCTAATTGGAAATTTAAGAAATGGTCAATATGAAAAAGGCATTCACCTAAGTTTGAATAGCATGCACGAGTCCATCCTCGAAGTATCATTCATGTGAAATATCATCTCCGTCTAGAAGCAGTGTAACGAATTTTAACTCGGTGAACTTTATTGAATAATCCATAATAGATATAGAACCCTATTTGAGATGCAAAGACACTCTAGATCTATCATCTCTTTGCATCTAAGGAAATCAATAACCATATAAGCTATTCTAGAATTCCTCCCATACCATTCCCTGATGGCGACCAGCATGGTAATAATATCCCACCGCTGCTTGTCTGAATCGCGAAGAACGTACATAGTAAGCTTGAACCTCTACTCTGAAGGCATATCCAAATGCACAAATATAGACAAGGTGTCCTCCAATAAAGACCCAGAAGAATGTAGACTACCATACTCTGAGAAGGTAGGAGGATGATGCTATTGCAACTCATGTGTTTGATTATCGGTCATAGGTGCATGCTATAGAGAATTATTCATGTACTCTATCGGATTTAGAAGACTATCATGAATCTTATAATCTGTCCCCAAAGAAGGTATAATAGGTGGTCCCTCAAGTGGAACTTCTGGTAATAAAATTTGCAGTTGAAGGACCACAACGTCTATAGCATGGTCATCACCACCCTCCTAGCACATGACATGAGGACCTCATCATAAAATTGGTCTAAAAATTCTAATCCCACACCTCATAACAATATTAGAATCAAAGAGTTAGGAACATGAGTAGAAGTTGAATGAAATAAAGGGCTCACTACAAATTGTATACTACCCCAATTACCCACCTAGATAGCTTGGCATTATTAGTTTTTCAAGTATATATTATAGGGGTTTCAGTAGATGAAGGTTCAATTATACCTTGCCTCATAATTTACTAAAAAATGTTTCATTTTATAAGTCATTATTGACTTTTTAGTTTTCATTTTCTTATTTCCCTAAATCAAGGATTAATAAAAATGATTTTTCAATCCCAATGAATTATGGACCATACTATTTATCACTGAAATAGACACACATTTAAATTATGTTTAATGGATTGATTTGGTAAATTTCTCATTACAACCCATGAGGGCTCATACACCTCCTAAATTGCAATAGGAAATCACTCAACCATAGCAAAAGATTACTACAATCATAATAATCAAACATAGATCCCTAAAAAATCACAGGTATATTAAAAAAGTCAAGCTATGAAATGAACCTATATGGAATGGAAATATGCATGGAATGTGAATTCTAGGTTCCTAAAATTATGCATATAAAAATCATCCTTACCCCCATATCATCAGTCCAAGGATGAAATTAAATTTCAATCATAATAATAAGAGTAACCACAATACAACATGTGCATCACCCAATGGTTAAATGATATCAACTATAATAGAAAAAATAGAACAACAATTATAATTCTTGAAAATAATATTCTAACTATAACATGTGTTAGATACACCCTAGAATAGCTTATGACCAAGTTACAAGTGTTTGTAATCTCTATTTTAACGCCTCGAAATAGTATATCAAGAAAGGAACCAATCTGTAACCACATTGTGATGTTCTGAACCCGGATTCCACTCAGTTGTGCCTTCATCCAGGTTGTCCACATGGCCTCAAATGCATCTCCCCAAATTCTAGTGGCTTCCGACTAGTAGCAATAGCCTAAGTTGTGTCTATCGGGAGACTATACCCTCTAAAAAAGACTGTATCAAATTAGATAAATATGATATAACATGAGATGATAATATAAGCTTTAATAAATAAAAGTTACTATGAAAGTGTCCTAATTAAATATATAAAACAACTAAACAACCGATAATCATATAAGAAACTAATTATGATATGTCATGTATTTAATAAGCTAGGATACATTGAGACAAATAATAAGACAATGTTCTATACAAATGTTGAAAAAAGAAACAAAAAACTATCCCAGAATCCTGAGCTCCAACTTGGTCATTTGCTACTAGCTCCATCCTAATCAATAAAGAAAACAAGTTTTTGAAGTGGTACACATCCCTTTATCAATATATACATACATGTAGTCTTCCTATGTACAAATGGCACCCAGATATGGTGTGAGATAAATATCAGTATGCCACCACCAATGAAGTGTATAACATCCATTCTATGTAATATAAACAGAAAAAATTTTAAAGCATTAATATATAAAATTAACGTATTATAGTTAAATAAATACCCATATACCTGATTTGTCCCTCATCTGGTGTCATAACATGTAACCAATTCATTAATTAATTAATTTTCAGTTTATATAAATAGTTCTCATGTGGTAATATCATCACTAACATACTTACACGATTTAAAGGATCCACGGTATAAAAATTCATCCTAATGTCATTAATAATGATGAGGTTACAATGTGAGAACTAGGGAAACCTAGATCTCATGGGTTTCCAAATCAATAGTAATTACATCTTGGATATAGGGTAAGAGTCTAATACAATGAAAATCATTTGAGTCATTTGAAAATAATGAATCTAACCGATTCCACGGAAAACATCCAATATAAAATGGGATAAGTAATGGCCAGGTTCAAGGATGTACCCATGTAACCTCATGTACATATGATCCATATTGGATCCATGGATTGTATCCAATGTATCCTATAATAGTTATGTTGGAATCCTACGGTTTAAAATCAGGTATCCATTGATAGACAATGATATGGTTCCATGGTGGGTCTCACCCTTTCTAACTAGAATCCTTGAATAAGAATGGCGCCCATGAGTTCCCAAATATTTCCATCTGGAATACTAAATAATATTTGGTTATGACCACTCCTATAAAGATGTTAATCTCCATATTCAATTATGCATCTTACATTTATTTATTCTTTAATTATTTCCATGTAATAATCATACCATTAATAAGTTCATTTGGGAGAAGAATTCCCATTCATTGGTGTAACAAGGAAAAGGGGAATAAAAACATTTAATTAATTAATAAGTCATATTAATTTAATAAAGTTCACTCTTATACCTTCCATTAGACATGGAAAGGATTGTTACAAATGTGCAAGCAAAACTTCCATTTATAATCAACTGGGCCAGGTCATATATATACCATAAAAATTCCAAATATGTTAGATTTGGTGTCCTATAACCAACTGTTTTTACTTATATTGCATGAATATTTGATGTATTAAATATTAAATTATTATTTTTTTACGTATTGTTCATTATTTTTCACGACATTAATGTAATAATGTCTTAGATATTTTGTCACATTGATAAGGTCATAGTAGTTCCCCACTATGTTTAGATCCATAAAGTGATATGACAATATTCTTAACATAGTTATGTTGTTGGATAACATAGTATGATGGTACACATATTATATTGACCATTAGATGTGAGTACTTTTAAGCAAATAAAACTTCTTCCCATTAAGTTTGCACTTAGCAATCTCCAGGACCGTAGATTATCGGAATAGACTCATTAGTAGTAATTATGAATGTTTTACTATCATCATATATTCCTATCTACAAGAAAGAATGATCCCTAGACATTAAATTATCATTAATTCATTTCATAAATCATGCACTTAGATTTACTGATCACAACAATCACACCATATGTTGCTGGAAGTAGGTTATGTTGGGTGCATAATTAAGGACATGTTATTAATGGATATGTTAAGGAACTATTTGTCCCTTTTATCTTTATGGAAGTTGATATCTCGGCCATTTGATTGAAATAGAACTATAACCATAAATTCCATGGTCATGGTTTAACGACGATTTTCTTTTATATAGTCAGAGAATGATGTGTCGAGAATATAGGTTGATGACACTGTCATTCAACCTTCCTGGTTAGATATTATGATAAAGGTATTATATTACACATTGAGTGTTTGTGTGTGGTTTTCATCATTGAGACATTAAGTTCTTTTTCGTGGGTTCCTTCACCCATTACTAGATGTAATCTTAGACTTTAGGAAAGCCTGCTTAATGCTAATGAGAAATAATCCTAGAGAGTTGTACAATAAATTTTTCTATTTTTCTTGGTGAAATTATATTTAAATTTAATTAATGGACGAAATAATATTATCAAGAATTAGGAATGATTTTATTAAAGATGAGTTTGAATGGACCAAGACCATGTCCAATGACAAAATAATTATTTATGATCTGATAAATATTATTTATCCCTTTTTTCCAAGATTGTACACCATAAAATAATAATATTATTATTATTATGTGGTATGGGATTTCATTACACGATATAATTATATTTAGTCTCTATTATGCAATTAAATTTTGTAGCTGAAATCCCAGCTCTATAAATAAAAGGCTACGACTATTGTGAAAATTATTTGAAACCAATTCCACATTTAAGAATATGGAATTATTTCACACAATAAATTTTCTCTCCAATACTCCTCCTCTCCCCCTCTCATGAATGAGAATACTAAGAGATATTTTTTTCAAGACCAAAGTAAAAAGGATCAATAACGAACAATTCAAGAAATTTGATTCACCGCACTAGCACTTAGAGAATGAGGGTCTATGTTCAGAGACCATTGGATAATGTGTGGATCATTGATATAGGGATTGTACCCTTGGATCCTCACAATTGCAATGAAGGAAATATGAAAATACCTTTTTTGATGATCAACAATCATCAATGAAGAAAATACCTAATCCTAGGAATTTATTTCTTCATATATTAAATAAATTATCTATAAATTTGACGTGAAAGATCCTCATGCTTGGTTTTGGGCAATGATTAGTGAAAAAAAGTTTAATATATATCCCTCGACCAAAATGTTTTCTCTATGCTCGGAACCAACAAGTGGTATCATTTCCAGTTAATCTTTATATTTTTTAATTATTTATTTTATTATTGATATATGTGCAATCATTGAAATATTTTCATTTCATGTCATTAATTATTTAATTTTATTTGAATTAACTTGTTATTGACATATTAATTGGTTAAGTGTTTCATTTTCTTAGAGATTTAAGAAAAAATGAAGAACTCTTAGAGATGTCCTTGGGAAGTTCCGAATATTTGGTTGGTAAAGTTGGGTTTCACGGCGTGTAGCAAGAGCACGCACCATGTATTAATTTTCATTATATATAATTGCACCAAAAAATTAAAAACATGTGGTACTTTTATTTCACACCGCGTGTTGATCGGGATAACGTGGCATACAATAAGCGAATACAAGGTGTGTAGTCGGCATGTACACACTGTGTAGTCTGGCTATGTTAAAATGTCGAATCCCCAAGCATGTGACGTAGATAAACAACAACTCAGTAACATAGAATGTAGATTGATGTACATGCCATGTATCTCCCATTAATGGAAAAATGTATAATTACATTAAATTTGAAAAATTGCATCATTAAAACTATAGTTTATTGATTGGAACACCATTATGTGTTTGAAAATTTAATAATTATTTTGAAAAATTTTAAATTATCAATTAATTTACTCTAATAAATATTTCATTAATAGTTCTAGTTTTTATTTTCCATGAATTCCAAATTGATGGTTATATCAAATTAAGTTCACATTATCATTAAGACGAAAGGGAACTAATTAATTTATTAATTTATTAATAAATTTTTTTCATACACTACTAAAATTAGAGATATTTGCGACCTGTGATTTGCGACATGATCTCATCCCAAATAGGCTTTAGCGACGGGGGCCCGTCGTAAATATCCCGTTGCAGAAAACGTTGTCGCAAATATATTTTTTTGCGATGGTCCTGTTGCAAAAAATAGTATTTGCGACGGGAAAGGGCCTCGTTGCAAATAATCATCCGATTGTATACAATATATATATAAATAAACCTTTCGTGGCGGACCATCGCAAATACTATTTGTGATGGGTCAGTTCCCCGTCACAACTAACCCATAGATTATATATATTATATATATAATAACCGTTGGAGATGGGCCTATCACAAATAGTATTTGCGACGGGTCATCATCCCATTATAAATGATATTATTAAAAAATTATATTTCGATTATTTGTGACGGGAGCCCGTCGTAAATGGTCCCGTTTCAAATACAAAACATAATAAAAAAATATTTAATAAAATTATTATTAATGAAAAAATTATATTAATATTATTAAAATAATAAAAAAATAAAAAAATTATTATTAGTAAAATAAAAAGAAATTAAAAAATATAATACTGAAAAATATATTTAATAAAATTATGATTAATAAAAAATTGATATTAATTATATTAAAATAAAAAAACAAATTATAAAAATTCTCAATATTTTAAAAAAAATATAAAAATTATAAAAATTGTTATTATTATTAGTAAAATAAACAAATATTAAAAAATATAATACTAATAATAAATATTAAAATATTAAAAAAACTAAATTATGTAGTATTTTTACCAATATAAATGGCAGAAACAATAAATAGTTCATATTACAATATATCTTAAATTCAAATGTTTTTAACATAAAAAAATCACTGGGGGTCGTCTTCTGAGGAGGTGGAGGAGTTGTAGGAGATGGTGGAGGTAACTCCATCCTAAAACTACGTGTCAGACGGCACATGTACTCCATCTGCTCATGATACTGATATTGCTACTACTACTGCTCCTACCATTGACGCATATCCTCCTCATGCTACTGCTACTATTGCGGCTGTCACCAAGACATCTCTTCATGCTACTTCTGCAAACTGTCTATAAGCTCAGACTGAGTTCACAGCTGCTCCTGATATTATGAGTCAAAAGATGATGCCTCTCCACGATCTCCTCTCGAGTTGTACACCGACATCGCAGTAGTACCATAATAAGTACCAGGAGTCAAATGAGAACTGATACCAACTAATCGCCCCTTCTCAAATCCATATTGTGTCACCTGCATCCATGCGGCCTCATTGAAATGGTGGGAAATGGTGTGCTCAATCATCTCCTCCGGAAACTTAGTCGTTGTCTGAGAGGTTGCAGCCTCATATGACTCATTCAATTCCAATTTGAAATTAAAATTGTGAAAATATTGTATGCAGTTAATTGTCAAACTAAAAAAAATAATACTAACCACAATTCGATGCTTGCGATCACCACTAATCTCTCCAGTGATTGGATCACTCTACATCCTCTGATAAATGACGAACTCCGTAATATTGGGATCCTCGAATTCCTACAGAAATATAAAATAAACTATTTATATTTAATGTTATATAAAATATTTAAAAAATATACATACTAGATGCTCTCTATGGGTACTGAATGTACGGCTACAAGCTCGATGCGTCACCTCGTGTCTCCCCTGGTTATGTCATCCCGCTGAAGATATCCTCTGAAATCCACCACCCAACGAGTGTAAACATAATCCATCCCAAACGTGAGATGAAATGTACTCTAGTTGGTGGGCACTACACGACTCATTAAATTCTGTCACTCTTTCTTTCTTAATGGATGTTCTTCTCAAATTGTGCAAAAACTGACGGAAACAGTCATGCATAGACACCTGACATGCGTGTGGATAGCGTCATGCATGATATCATCAATGGGATACCATAAACCCTACAAATAGTTTATAACATCATGTTATTAATAAAATTAATTTGAAAATAAATATTCTTTATTTACGTACCATCTAATGATCGAACATGTTGCTCCACACAACAATGAGAATCTGTTCTCATGTGATCCATGGCTGAGAAAAATAATTACACAAGATAGTGCTCCCCTATTCAATAGATACATGTGAAAAACCGTGAAAAAGAACTAAATAATCAAACAATTAGTATATATATAAATAAATTAATGAAAGATAACTAAAATATACAAGTTACCATACCTCCGTGTGCATGGATCGAAGCCAAGACATGGACATCGCTCGGGGATAGGTTTAGAAATCATCAATCATGCAAGACCGCACCCCCTCCGCGTACCCCCTGAACCGTCAGTAGGCTGAGGGTAGATGTTCCACAATCCCCCTCATCCAAAGGTAGATTAGCCTCCCTCAAGTCGCGATATAGATCAAGATCCATCTGAAACACAAAATGATAGTTGTTAGCAGATAGTTAAAAATAACTATTATATATAGATATATATTAGTTATGATTATAACTAGCATTTAACAGTGTCAATGTCCATATTCATCCTCATCTTCATATATATTCATGTTAATGTCTTCATCTTCCTCCCCAACATCATCAATATCCATATGAGTTTCAGTTTCATCATCTCTTGTAATTTCAATTTCATTTGTAACATCATTAACATCTTCATCATCATCGATCGTTAACTGTGGATTGTCATGAACGATATTCTCGTATCTTTGTGAAAAAGATGGATTTTGAGTAGTCTCTTGAAAAATTTCAATTCATTCCACTTTAGTAGAACCACATTTAGTTTGTGTAAACTTATTTTCTTGAGATTTCATTTTTATTATGCTCCACTAAACACTCAATTCTCTTGAAGTAGCACAGTAATTTTCGTAAAAAATTTGATGTACCTATTGGGCTAGTAGAAATGGTTCATTTACTACAAGAAGACTTTTATATTTAATAATGAAGATTCCATGAGTCAGATGAACACGGAAGCCTCTCTCAGTATCAAAACACTGGCATTTAAACATCATTATGTAATTATATCTTAGATAACACAGCCCAATAATTTCATCCATAATGCCATAAAAGTCAACTTTAGTTTCTGTGTGATTCGATCCTCTCAATAAAACTCCATTGTTCATTGTTTTTTTATTCCCCATATGCATGTGTATAAAATCAAAAACCATTCACTGCATATTCATTATAATATTTAACCATTTTGGACGGTGGATTACTCAATATACACAGTCTCTTATCAATTTTATCACCATTTTGAGACACCTAAAAATTTGTAAAACAATTATTAATATAATAAATATTAAATGGAATTGATATTAAACCATCAATAATTTATGTTACCATTTTTTGAAACAGTTGAGAATTTTTTTTCCTTCATTATTCAAGAGAAGCTGCTTTAATTTGTGGAAGTTATTTCTTGATATGATTATCATATAACCTAAAAATAAAATAAGTTTACATAATGTAACATAAATTATAAAATAAGTGAAAGAAGCACTCACAGTACAAATGATGTCATTTACTCCCTGTTGAGAAGAACATATGTATGAGCTTTGTGATGTTCATCATCTGAAATCCATCATTCATGAACTCCACCGAAACCAAGATTTGGCTGATTAAAAACTGATAATTGATTTTTCATTTTCCTCATTAACATTCCCCTTGTTTAGTTACATGCGATTGTGTTTTGAGGCATATTGAGATTCAAAATAATGAGAGCAGAAAAAATCAAGTTACCCTTGCAAATAAGCTACAACAATTGAGCCTCCAACAAATGCTTTGTTACATTTTTTTTCATCAATTTATACATGCATCTCTTGAATGGGTACATCCATCAAAACTGTATTGGCCCTCCACATTTAGCATCATGTGGCATATGTAAAATTAGATGTTCTATTGAGTCAAACAAAGCTGGTGGAAATATTTTTTCCAGTTTACTTATAATTACAGCAACATCTTCTTCCAGTTTGCTTAGCGCATCGTAGTCTGTTGTCGCTGCACAAATGTCTCCCAAAAAATATGATATGTCTGTTATTGAATCCCAAATCATAGAATTCAAAAAATCTATGAATCCAATCAGCATAAGTCTTTCCATTATAACATATCAATCATGACTTTTTAATCCATTAATATAACCATTCTCAACACATCTGTGCAAATTGGAAGCATAGCAAACTGGAAGTCTCAAATCTGTGTTCCACTGACAAAAAACTAAGTGACTCTATTTCGAATGTGTATAAGCTGATTTTGGCTTCATTACCCTCTATGATCTGACATTTTTAAATAGTTCAAGTTCTGGTCGCCAGCAAATTTGGGCAAGATCTAGTCGTGCCTTTATTGTATCTTTGGTCTTACCTGGTGTATCCAAAACATTATGAAAAAAATTATCAAAACAGTTATTCTCAATATGCATGAAATCCAACATGTGGCAGACCAATAAATCAGAAAAATATAGAAGATCCCAAAAAATGCTTCATTTTATCAAATTATGTTCTTTCCCAAAGCCATTAATTTTCCATTGGTTTACTGTTCACCCAAATGTGATTGGAGGTAATGAAAATAGAACTAATTTTAACTTTGTACATGATATCATTTGTGGAGGTTCATCCCTTTCAATTGTACCTTTTCTAAAATTAGACTTGTTCCTCTGAAAAGGATGATCGGTTGGATCAAATCTGCAGTGACAGTCAAAATAGCAAGGTTTTTTCCATTGATGAGAATAAATGCTTTATTGTCTTTTATACATTAAAGACATGATTTCAGACCATGTGTACTCCATCCAAATAACATGCCATATGCTGGAAAGTCACTAATCATCTACATCAATGCAGCTTTTAATATGAATTTTTTTTTCTCAGCAACATCATATGTACTAACACAATCACTTCATGATGTATTTAACTCATCAATCAATGGTTTCAAATAAACATGAAAATTATTTTTCGGATGTCCTCGGATTAATAAGCTCAAAAAGATAAAGGGATCATTAATCAACATCAATGGAGGTAAATTGTACGGAGTTATAAATATTGTCCAACATGAATACTGACTACCATAAGAACCAAACAGACAGAAACATTTAGTAGAAAAACCCAATCATACGTTTCGGGTTTCTAATGTAAAAGACAGATGTAGATGGTCAAAATGTTTCCCTAAATCACCATCAGATGGATGATTCAAGCTTTTATCAGTTGAAATCTTGGTTTTGTGCCATGACATCCTTGACTCTGTGACTTGAGACATAAATAATTTCTGCAACCTAGGTGTAAGGGGGAAATATCTCAATTATTTAACTAGAATTGATCCAGACTTCCCTGGTTGTGCTTCTTTATACCTTGATTTTCCACATGTGAGACAACATTCCAATGAATCACTTTCACCAGAATATAAGATGTAATCATTTGGACAAGCATGAATATTTCGATAACTAAGGCCCATATTATGAACCGACCTCTTTCCATCATAGTAATTTGTAGGAAACCCGTTTCATTCATGTAACAGTGTTTTAACCAAAGAAAATACCTGATCAAAATAGTTGTTTGATATTGAATTATCTAATTTAATAGCCATAAATTTTGAAACCACTTCTAATTTTCTTACCTTGAGACCAGGATATAATCCATCCTCAACAGGCCTCAATAACTCATAAAATTTGGATTGTGCCAACTCAGGAGTTAAATCAATTTCATCCTGAGTTTCAGTTTGCTGAATAGATGGACCTCCAACATCAAGTATTATATTTTGAAACCATTATGGATCCAGAATCAAGTTATTATTATCTTATCTAGAACTGCGTTCTTTGTGTTGATAACAAAAAACATAATCTTCTTGAAAGCCAAACTGTAATAGATGTCCCCCAACCTTTTCAATTGTGTCAAACGTTCGCAGAGCACATTTTTTACAAGTACACTTTATTGTGAATTCTGAAACATATTCTAGTTTTGATGATGAAAATGATAAGAAAGCATCAACACCCTCAATATATACATGATTTAAACCAGAACTGTTTGGATTTCTCCGCTGATTTATCCAACCACGATCATCTAATAATGATTATTTCTTACTTCCTTCTTCAATATTTTTCTACAAAATATAAAATCATTATTATTTTCAAATTATTTGAAATTATAAAAACCCTATCTGAAAAAAAGATAAATAATTACAACTACTTCTTAATAGTTACCATTACCTACGGGTGACACAATTTCCAGTTAATTGACGGCTCTTCTTTTGTCTGACGCCTCATTTACTTGCAACATTCTCACATAGAAATCACAATGAAGAATCTGATCGGAGGTACGCATATTCATTCTTGTATGCCCGAGAATGAATATATGTACCTCCAAGAACATTCTTCATTTTGATTTATGTGTGACAAAGTTGCATGTAAATGAGATGTGGGACAAAAGAGCCCCCTTTTCGTCGATAAATCATTTTCTTGAAACTATCATCTCCTAAACACATTATAAAAAATGTGGTCCTACGAATGAATATTCAAACTCGTGCATACGAGATTGGATATACATATGTTGAGGCATAGATTTTATAATGTTTTGAGTCAGTGAAAGTTGGAGGGAGAAGAGTCACCGAGAAAAAGGGGTGTTGTCAATCAACTAGAAATTGTGCCAATTTGTTACAAGTTATTACAAGTTACTACAAGTTATTACAAGCTATTCCAATTTATTCCCATTTTTTCCTATTTGTTTTTTTAATTTTTTCCAATTTTTTCCAATTTTTTCCTATTTATTCCTATTTATTCCTATTTATTCCTAATTATTCCTATTTATTCCTATTTATTCCTATTTATTCCTAATTATTATTATTTCTCCCAATTTATTCCTGATTATTCAAAATTATTTATATTTATTAATAATTAGTCCTAATTATTACTAATTATTACTTATTATTACTAATTTTTACTAATTATTACTAATTTTTACCAATTATTATGAATTACTTCTATTTATTACTAATTATTAATAATTATTACTATTTATTACTAATTATTACTAATTATTAATAATTATTACTAATTATTTCTAATTATTACTAATTATTAATAATTATTACTAATTGTTTCTAATTGTTACTAATTGTTACTAATTATTACCAATTATTACTAATTATTACTATTTATTACTAGTTATTAACAATTATTACTAATTATTAATATTTATTACTCTTTATTACTATTTATTACTATTTATTACTATTTGTTACTATTTGTTACTACTTATTACTATTTGTAACTATTTATTACTATTTATTAAAATTTATTACTATTTATTAATATTTATTACTATTTATTATTATTTATTACTATTTATTACTAATTATTACTAATTATAAATATTTATTACGAATTATTACTATTTATTACGAATTATTACGAATTATTACTAGTTATTACTAATTATTACTAATTATTATTTATTAATACTAATTATTACCAACTATTACTAATTATTACTAATTATTACTAATTATTCGTAATTATTCCTAATTATTACTAATTATTCCTAATTATTTATAATTATTCTTAATTATTCCAAATTATTCCTAATCGTTCTAAATTGTTACTAATTATTACTAATTATTACAAATTATTACAAATTATTACTAATTATTATTTATTACTATTTATTACTATTTATTAATATTTATTACTATTTATTACTATTTATTACTATTTAATAGTATTTATTATTATTTATTACTATTTATTACTATATATTAATATTTATTAATATTTGTTACTATTTGCTACTATTTATTATAATTTGTTGCTATTTCTTACTATTTTTACTATTTATTACTATTTATTACTAATTATTAATATTTATTCCTAATTATTGCTATTTATTCATAATTATTACTATTTATTCCTAATTATTCATAATTATTACTATTTATGCTTAATTATTACTATTTATTACTATTTATTCCTAATTATTCCTAATTATTTCTAATTATTCCTAATTATTCATAATTATTTCAAATTATTCGTAATTATTACCTATTATTACTAATTATTACTAATTATTACTAATAATTTCTAATTGTTACTATTTATTACTAATTATTACTAATTGTTACTAATTATTATTATTTATTCCTATTTATTCATATTTATTTTTATTTATTCCTATTTATTCCTATTTATTCCTATTTATTCCTATTTATTCTTATTTATTACTATTTATTCCTATTTATTACTAATTATTCATATTTATTACTAATTATTCCTATTTATTACTAATTATTACTAATTATTTCTATTTAATCCTAATTATTCTTATTTATTCCAATTTACTCCAATTTATTTCTAATTATTCAGAATTATTCAAATTTATTCCTAAATATTCCTATTTATTAATATTTATTACTTTTTATTACTATTTATTATTAATTCTTACTATTTGTTACTATTTGTTACTATTTGTTACTATTTGTTCCTATTTCTTCATATTTCTTCCTATTTCTTCTTATTTCATCTTATTTTATCCTATTTGTTACTATTTATTCCTATTTGTTACTATTTGTTCCTATTTGTAACTATTTATTACTATTTATTACAAATTATTACTAATTATTACTATTTATTACTATTTATTACTATTTATTACTATTTATTCCTAATTATTACTATTTATTACTATATATTCCTATTTATTCCTATTTATTCCTATTTATTGCTATTTATTCCTATTTATTGCTATTTATTCCTGTTTATTCCAATTTATTCCTTTTTATTCCTATTTATTCATATTTATTCCTATTTATTCCTATTTATTCTTATTTATTTCTATTTATTTCTATTTATTACTAATTATTACTATTTATTACTAATTACTACTATTTATTACTAATTACTACTATTTATTACTAATTACTACTAATTATTCATATTTATTACAAATTATTCCTATTTATTACTATTTATACCTAATTATTACTATTTATTTTTAATTATTTCTATTTATTCCTAATTACTACTAATTATTCCTAATTACTTCTGGTGATTACTATTTCTTACTAAAATACATATTACAAAACAATTTAATCTAATTTAATTACAACTAATCAACAATAATTAAAATTAACATAAAAAAATAAATAAATACTAAATTAATTAAAATATAAATACCTTTAAACTCGATCTCAGGTTGATGTAAGCTCCTTCACAACTTCTCCGTAAAAAAAAATTAACTGAGAGAAATTTACACTCTAAAATTCATGTTTAGAGAGAGAGATGAAGTGAGAAATGAGAAGAAAGGAAAGAAAAACATATGGGGTATATATAGGTTAGATTTGTTGCGACGGGCTTACCGTTGCCAATGGTACATTTTTCAACGGGGCACGTCACAAAAGGTGACCTGCCGACACACATATTGTGACGGGACAACATCACGTCGCAAAAATTCATTTTCCGCCGCTGGTATTTCCGACGGGTCCCGTCGCAAATAACCTATGACCGACACACTTTTTGGGACGGGACCCCAAATCCCATCGCAAATAACCCTTGGGATGGACTATTTGCGAGGACATTAATTCCCATCGCAAATACCTTTTCACAAAAGACTGTTTTTCCCGTAGTGATATTAATAATAAATAATAAATATGGAAATGAATTTTATTCAGTTACTTTTTTAATATTCATTACATGTACAACCAGTTATGAGCTTAACGAAGACCTATGTATGTGTTGGATTTTATTTAATTAAATTTATTTCATGGTTTTTCAATTATTTAATATTAAATTAAATGATGCCCAATGAGTTATCTCTCCCTCCATTATCATGATAGACCTGCATGTCCAAGGATATTTATGTAATTCCCTTTAACTAATCCTACGGTTCCCCTTTCCTACATGTGAGTAATAAATATTTTAAATTAATGGAGTATCCCAAGGTGTGTGGAGATGGTTCTAGATGGAACCATAATGACGCCAACTCAGTGATACATAGGTGGACATGTGGAATGTTGTAGCTCATGCCAAGATCGGCATAGGGAGTTATTTCCCTGAGGTCATAGGTTGATTTAATGTCTGCTCATTGAATAAACACTTAGATAAGCTCATGATCAATTCATTTAATTTTTTTATTTATTTATTAATGAATATAAGTTATATTTATTGATGCAAGACCGTGATCACATAAATGAATTAATATGGAAAGGCATAATTTAAATAAAATTGATTATGAAAAAATGTTTTATCTTGAAATGGTTAATTAATTATGTAAACATCCACTTAAATATTAATAAGACATGAAAAGGATAAAACAACACAAAATTTTTTTTAAACAAAATAAAATCCCTCAGTCTAATATTAAGTCAGGTTGAGCTTTTTGTTACTTGATTAGGAACAAAACTCAATAGAACTATGTGTTTGAGAAAACCCTTATTGGGACAATTACTTTTATAAGGGGATTTCTTATATATGTTTTGGGTATACTTAACCATTTTAAATGAAGAGGAGTATCCCTTTCTAGACATGGTTTAATTTGGAGGCAAGTGTTGGGAAAATCCATGTAAGGATTTCTGGATTCTGGAATCCACTCAACGGATCAAGGAGGAGCAAGCCCACATGTGGCAAAGACATTCCATCTAAATTCCTTCAAAATTTCTTGACCAACCCTTTTTGGGGTTATGGGAAAGGGAATATGGATCCTTTCCACTATAATATCCGATCAAATAGACATTCCAAGTTCAATGGTGAGAGATATTGGGACTTGATAATATAGTCGGAGATTTAATAAAATAAATTAATTTATTATTTGTCACAAAATTTGTAATCAAGAAATTTAATAATAATATGATTTTTTAATTGTAGAATAAAATTACCAGCTTTTAATCCACACTATTCCAATGATCAATATTGGATAAAGACAATCTACTCACTGGCAGTAACTTCTAGGAGTTGTTTTGATGCCTTCGGGTTAGTCTATGCTCTGAATGGAAATCTTAAGTGTTAGAATCCTCAATGCCTAATCCTCCCGCTCAAGTGGTGAATGATTAAGAGTTCCTAGTCTATGAAAAACATATGAATGACGCGGTAGATGTTCAATGTCTGAAACTTTCAACTATGTCTAGTGATCTCATAAAGTCACGTGAAAATATGGATGTATATAACATACTTGAGAACCATCGTTGTCTTTACCATGAGAGAGGTAGATAAGAATGGTTTGATATTTCCAAGGTTCTCCTTCAGAGTAATATTGGAGAGGGTTCTCTATTTGGGCCTCATGTAGTCAATCTCATTGGATACATTGAGCACAAAGAGCTTCTAGGGCGAACCTCCCTAAAGAACTGGGAACCAATCTCATTATATCCTCACTCCCCAAAAACTTCTCCATATTTTTTTGTGAATTTTAATATGAACAACATTGGGAAGACTCTACCGAATCTTTTTATCCTCCTTCACCAAGTAGATAAATACTTCAAGAGTGAAAATAATTTAGTCTTTATGGTGAACACATGGAAAGGGAAAGTAAATAGCTTTAATCCCAAAGCATCTTCATTCCCGTACAAGAAAAAAAGATCAATAGGGATGTAATGGAATATGATGTTTGCGGTTTCACATTTTACAAGAAAGACTACTGGAAGAAATACTTCACCCAGCTAATAAAGTAAGGGTAAACTTCATGTGTGTTTGTTATCGATTGTAATTAATATTTTTCAAAAAATTCGGTATTAGATACATCTTGAGGTTCACACATGTGTATTAAAATATAGGAACCATGTAGATTCATAACAATTGACTGCGGGTGGTTGATCTATGAGTATCAAATAGAGCTAAGCTTGTTGTAGCAATTAGAGACTACCATCTCACATTGCCAAATAGATTGGACTTGGTTTTTAAGGGTTTTTATTATGTGCCTTAAGTTACCAAAAACATTATATCTATATCGATAATAGATACTGATGGATTCATTTTTAAATTTTGAAATAAATGTTACTTATTTTATTAAGATACCATTTTTTATGGTAAGACACATTTACATAACCATATTTACATGTTGGATTACATGAACCATGTAATGGAAATCGATAACAAATTTACATCACATAACTCATAGCACACCCAAATTTTGTATCACTAGCATGGTCATGTAAGTGATAAAAAATTGAAAAAATTACATTAATATTGATGTTTATATTCCTTCTAACTAAAACCACTTGGTTTATGTAATGCAAGTTTACAGGGAAAAATGAACAAAGCACCATTAAGGGGTAAAAGTGAAAGGGCTAAATAGTTTCTTGAATTATGTCATACCAATGTGTGTGGACCATTCCCTATTGAAGCAAGGGGTGGGTACTCATACTTCATAAATTTTACAGAGGATTTTAGTATATATGGATATATTTACTTATTGAGGTATAAGTCCGATTCTTTTTATAAATTCCAGGAAAAGAAGAATGAACTTGAAAACCATCTTGGTAGGAAGATTAAGAAACTATACTCATAATGTGGTAGATAATGTCTTAATCAATACTTCCTTTATTACTTACAAGAGTTTTGAATCCTATCCCAACTCACTCCTCATTACATTCCACAATCGAATGGTGCAAGGGAAAGGAGGAGCCACACCTTGTTGGACATGGTGAGATCAATGATGAGTCATGCGAGTCTTCCATTAAAATTTTTGGGATATGAGTTATAAGTAGAAGCACACATACTAAACCATGTACAAACTAAATCAATAAATGGTATTCCATGTGAATTTTGGAGTGGAATAAAAACCATCTTATAGAATTTTCTTGTGTGGGAAAGTGAAGCGTTTGTTAAGACCCCCTCGGGTAACAAAATTTCACCCAAAGGAAACAAGGGGATATTACCTAAATGAACCACATACAAAACGTTTATTATGGAAATACGTTCTATATTATATGAGAGGGAGAACATGTCCAAAAGAGATAGTGGGAGTGGGATAAAATTCAATGAAGTCGGGGGGTCAAGGCACACAAGATTTGGTATAGGATTAGATTCCACAAAACCCCATGGAAGAAGAAACTATTCCAGAGACACCAGTACTTCATATGAGTAAAAGAGAGGTTAGAGAACTATATGTTTATGGTTTTTTAGTTACTGAGGATGGTGAGTCATTATTTTTTGATAATAATAATCCTCTAACCTATATGGAAGAAGTATGTGGGGAAAATGTTTCCAAGTCTCTAAAAGCTATGAATTATGAAATGGATTCCATGTACCAAAACCATGTCTAGATTTTGGTAGATCCTCCTATGGATGTAAATCCCATTGGTTTCAAATGGGTATTTAAGAAGAACATGGACATGGATGGACAAGAGAGTACCTATAAGGCCTGACAGTTTTAAAAGGGTTTAAACAGCGTCACAACATTGACTACGATGATACAATTTCACCAGTTATAATTCTTAAATCTATTATAATTATACTTTCCATTGTGGTTTACCATGACTATGATATTTGGAAAATGGATATCAAAATAGCCTTCCTTAACATGACCCTTCAGGAAGATGTCTACATGACACAACCTAAAGGTTTTGTGACTCAAAACTATTCCAATAAGATTTTCAAGTTGAAAGTATCCATTTATAGATTAGATCAAGCATCCAGGTCATGGAACATTCATTTTGATGAATCCATAAAAAAAATTGGTTTTTTAAATAATGAATGTGATCCTTGTGTCTATATACAGTTTAGTGGGAGTGTGTTCGTTTTCTTAATAGTATATGTTGATAACATATTACTTATTAAAAATGAAATAAAATTATTACAGTCTATTAAGGCCCGATTGAATAAATGTTCTCCATGAAAGACTTGGGCAAGGAAACATATATTCTTGTGATCAAGATTTATCATGGTAGATCCAAGAGGTTTCTCGGCCTAAGTCAAAGTACATACTTTTAAAAGATACTAAATATATTCAGTATGGAACAATCCAAGAGGGGGTTGTTTCAAGTATCACGTGGAATTAATCCTTCCTAGAAAATATGTCTTCATACACATGAGAAAATAAATAGAATGACAAGGATTCCATATGCATTAACAATTGATTCAATCATGTATACTAGGCCAGATTTCACCTACACATTAAGTGCAGTAGGCATATATCAATCTAATCCAGATGACCACCATCGAATGGAAGTCAAGACTATCCACTTGTATCTGAGTTGTACTAAGGATATGTTCCTACATTATGGAGGAGATAAGGAACTAGTCATTAAAGGATATGAATATTCTTGTTTATAAACTGATCAAGATGACATGAAGTCAAAAATGGGATACATCTTGATTTTGAAAGGAGGAGTTGTGAGCTGAAAGAGCTCAAAGAAGGTCATGGACATAGATTCTACAGTAGAGTATAATTATATTGTGGCTTTTAAGGTAGCTAAATAATAAGTTTGGATTTGTAGTTTCATATAAGATCTTGATGTGTTACCTAAAACTAAAGATCCAATCACATTCTATTGTTAGAATACTGTAGTGGTGACTCTCACAAAATAGACAAGGTCACATCAGTGGAGGAATAACATAATATGAAAGTATAATCTCTTGAGAGATTTTTCACAGATATGTGAGGTTGTAGTTATCATTATTTCCATGAAAGACTATGTGGTGGACCCGTTGACTAAAGCATTGAATGAACAGAAAGAAGATTATCATGTGAGGTCAAGAGGACTGAATGACATAGGTAGTTGGCTCTAGTCCAAGTTAGAGTTTATTAGAGTTGGTATCCAAGAACCAAGTGTTCTTATTTTTATTACATGAATATTTTATGTATAAAATATTAAATTAAAAAACTTATTACATATCATTCATTGTTCTGCATGACTTTAATGTAATAATTTCTTAGAGTATTTTTCACATTGATAAGGTCATATTACCCTGCTATGATGAGAACCTTGAAATGATATGACAATATACATAATATAGTTCTGTGGTTGGATAATATACTATGAAGGGACACATAATATATAGTCTATCTGGTGAGAGTACTTGTAAAAAGATGAGACTTGTAAACATGAACTTCGCACTTAGTAATCTCTAATATAAGAGAATATGATAACAGAACTGCCATTAGAAATTTTACATGTTTTGATGTCATCGGATATTTCTATCTATGAGTGTGTGTAATGGTCCTTAGACTTTAAGATTGTTATTAATGCATTTCATGACCCACACACATAGATTTTCTGACAAAAACCATCACACGACATTTTAGTGGGAAGTTGGGTATGATGGGTGAATCATAAATGACATGTTATTAACGGCTGAGTCAATGAAGGATTTTTCCCTTCCATATTTAAGGAAGTTGATATCATGGACCTTTGACTGAAATAGAATAGTCTCCCTAAATTCTATATCCATGATGTGATTATGAGTTTATTTCAAATAGTCAAAGAATGATGTATCGATCATAGAGGTTGATGACACCGTCATGAAACCTACTTAATGAGATATTGTGACAAATGGATTATATTACATAGTGAGGATTTTTATGTAGTTATCATCGTTGAAAATTTGAGTTCCTTATCATAGGTTCCTTGACCCATTGCTAGATAGTAATCTTGGACTTTAGTCAAACCCGACTAATAACAATGAAAAGAATCCTAGCGGGTCATACACTAGGTGTTTCTATTGGTCTTGATTTAATTCAATTTGAATTTAATTAATGGCATTAATATTATTCTCAAGACTGAGGAATGATTTTATTTATGTTATATTGATCACATAAATTAAATAAATATTTAGTCACCAGATTTTGAATAAAATTTATTTATTTATTTTATTGAATATTTAATAAATATTTATTTACTATTTTGTGAATAAAATATTTATTTTATATAATAAGATATTTATTCGGGTGTTCAAAAAATTAAATACTGGTTTAAATAGACCAAGACCTATTCTGATGATAAAAAAATTATTTTCAAGACAGTAAATATTATTTATCCATTTTGTGCAAGATGGTACACCATAAAATAATAATATTAATATTATTGTTATAATGTAGCATGGTATTTTATTAATGGTTATAATTATATTTAATGACTTTTATGAAATTCTATTTTTTATTGGAAAACCCAACTCTATAAAAACACGGTTATGTCTATTGTGTAAATCAATTGAAACCAATTGCATGTTTGGAAATAGAGAATTGTTGAGCATAACAAATTATCTCTCGACTCCTCATCCTATCTCCCTTTAAAGAACATGAACCCAAAGAGATAATTTTTTCAAGACTAATGAGTGAGAGATCAAGAATGAACAATGCACGGGATTTGATTCTATGGGATAGCACCTGAAGAATGAGTCGCATTATTCCTAGACCATTGGAGCACGTGAGGATCACCGCTAGAGGGATTCTACCCTTGGATGCTCACAAGCACAACAAAATGAAATCTAGAAGGGATTTTTTAGATGATCAAAAATCATCAATGAAGAAGGTTTATAATCCCAGTTACTTATTTCTTCTGATATTAAAAAATTAATTATAATTTTCATGTGTAAGATCGTCTCTCTTGGTTTCATGCAATGATTATTAAAATAAATTTTAACATATCACCCTCCACCGCAATACTTATAATTCACCTGGAACCAATAATTTCCATTATAATTGATTTATCACATTGAAAACTTACCATATATGGGTAAATTGAAATGAAAAAATTGTACTAGACATTATTAATTTACAATTCATCTATTTAAAGTGTCTTACCAATATCAAGATCATTCCACACACCTGAAAAGTAGAGAAAAGTTCATAAAAAATCACAAAAACTCAATAATAGAAAACACCCTACATGGGGTGGTTGGCGTTGTGTATGTAACTAAAAGAAAAGAACAACATATATTGCATGGGTCTTAGAACACAGTTTTAATGACTACAAGCAAGGCATATAAATTAATCAGGTCTCGCCGGATGAAATTGGTGTGCACGCAAGGCAGTTTATAAAATAATGAAACTTAATGATTGATTTATAAAACACATACCTCGTACTCGTATGAATATCATCATCCAATATCAACCTCTATTTTTTACTAGATTAGAATAGATCTGAAAATTGGATCAATTACCTCAAAATATTTAATATGATCCTACATCTAAATAGAGTCATTTATAGAGAGAAGAACGATGAAAGATTAAAATGGAATTAAGATATTACCAGTGTGAATCCAATGAGATGAATGTATATTTAATTTCACTATGGAATAGATGATTCTTTCCTCTGGATAATAAATAGGAAAAGAGGGTTTATTTTAAAACATAATTTAATGGAAAACCTATAAAATCATCCAAAAATATCCTTTTCATGGTTTGGCCACATGGTAAGGGAAACTGTGCACCAACCGTGCATATTATGTTGTAGGAAGGGTCACTCACACAGTTAGGCGACACAATTAGGGAAACCATGTGCCAACCATGAAAAACACCTCTATAATTTAGTCTTCAGTTTTTTCATGGTTGTCTAGCCTCTTGTATATAGCTAGGGAAAATGGTGGGACTTATTCCAGGCCAATGTCCATCCTCACTCAGTTATAACTCTTCATGTGTCTTAACCCATATAGTTTTTTCTAACTTAGTGTCCAACCTTTTTCACCCCAAAAACAAGGTTCTGGGCTCAAAATAAGCACCACACACCCACGAGACCTCTACAAACTGATTAAGAGTCCGCATTAGGTCCAAAATAAATATTTAGACCAAATATAAAAATATTAATACTTGAATGAAAACTCATTTTATTACAATTATACTTAATCAAAACATTTCATAATAATCATGAAACTTATTTAATTCATGAAATTTTAAAATTATTATGTTTAACATTTCCTAAAAAAGTATATTAGCATTCTTGAAAAATAACTAAATAATGATCTTAGATGTGCTACTTGAAATAATTCATTAAGTCCTGTTGGTTAAGGAGTTAAAAAACTAAACATGTTTTCCAAAAAATTCCTTACATATAAGAGATGCATCCTTAAATTTCATATAGGACTCGAAATGGTTTAAAAATGATAATAAAAACTTTTTAAAAATATTTTTCATTTTAAAATACCAGTAGGTTGGAAAACCCTGGAAATAATTTCATTTTATCCTTCATCGTAACATTGTTTCATTAAAGTACTTTTTTAAACACTCTCTATTTATTCTTCAAAAACCATTTTTCAAAATAAATGAGTGTTTCATGAAATATATGTTTTAATTTTTTAGGAAAATTGGTTACAAAAAACTATTTTTTTACCTTCAAAGCATTTTATTACAGATTAAACAAACTAATATATTAGTAATTTAACTAATATAATTTTTCATTACTTATATAATTTAAAAACTCCAACCAATTATATAATATAAAAAAACATTAAAAATGTTAATGTTCAATCGATTGATAATTGTGTGAAATTTAAAATATTCCAAACAAAATTCATTACATTCCATGTTCAAAATGATTTCCATAATAACATACATATATAGAAAAGTGAAATTATTTCATGAAATTCTATGTATTTAATTAACACAGCTCTATAATTCTATTTACTAAGTTAATATCAATATTCATAACTTAAAGAATAGATAATTCATAATACATGAATCCTAAACCAAACATTATGTTAAATAATTGACTCTACTGATATTTGAAACTTTGAAAGCTTTTTAATGAGTCATTATTTATTAGTAACACACCAAAGAAGTGATAAATAAATATATAATTTTTATATTTACCACTTACTATATGTGCATGTAATTATTTTAATTTTTTCGAATTAACACCACATAATATTACTTAAAAAACAAAAACCCTTACATCAATAAAACCAGAGCTACTACAAAAATAAAAATGATTGAAACCCATCTTCCACATCATGATATTTTCTATTTTGGGAAACCCTCACTAGTTTAAAGGTCTTAAAACACATCAAAAAAATAACTTGCATTGATTAGTTGATTGTTCCCCCTATTCATTTAATCGAGGTTGTAAAATATGTTACCATTATAAGAGAAATCCATCCAAAATAAAGGTACAAAAATCACAAACACATCATAAGTAGATTTGCATGCACAATACATGATGCAAAAGAATTTAACTCACAATATAGACTTAAATAATCTAATAATAAGTTGAAAATAAATGAAAGAGAATCATACATTATTCCTTCCCCAGAACTAGGGACCATATCACTAAGGTATAGAGAAATGTATATTGATAAGTTGAAATGGATATACAAAGAAACCTTCTTCCGAACCAAATCTCAATCATAATAGACTTGAGGGATGAGTATTGGATACATATAATGATAACACCCCCACCCTATGACCATATATTCATAGTCCTAAGCATGATAAGAGAGTTACGAAATAATATGAACTATAACACACCAATCTTCCATGGTAGGATTCTCTTTGAATAATACAATAGTGTGTGTTTTACACAACTTCGTGTTCTAACACAACACAACCAATCAAACTAGCCGTTATGAATAGTAATACCCTTTTTCTGGAATTTTATAAATTTTATCATTAAAAATTGATTTTATTTTTGGATTCAGAGTATTGGAATTAGCTTAGGGTGAATTTTTGTTATTTTTTCGAAAACATTCAATTTTTGATGAATAGTGAAAAATACTACATTTTAATTAAAAACAACCTTTTTAATCAAAATAATTTATGGTGATAAATTATAATATTGAGTGGTTTTTAAGTATAATTAGATTATATTTTTAAAATTTAATCCAATTTTATTCATTGTATGTAATTTCGCATTTAAACTACACATAACCAAGTGTCATTCTTTTGATAGTTATTATTTCTTAAAAACACGTTTTTTATTTTGACAACGGGAATTAATTTTAAATTAATTTCTTCCAATTATGTGTTTTGAATATAGAAAAATGGATTCCATATTTACAATCAGGAGGTCCAAATTTTTTAAATAGGTAACTTTTCATTTTAGACATTTTGAATAATTACTTCGGTAAATATTTTATTTACCATGGTTAAAGGGTAAATCCTGAAAATAAGGGTAAAAAATAGTATTATAAAAATATTAAATTATTATCACACGTTTCATGACCCAATTTTCTGATACAATTATGACCATGACCATCCTTGGTTCGATTTTTAGACCCCATGGAGCCACTTGTAAGTGATAATGACACATTATATTAATTAAGATAAAGTAAATACAAAAATTACATAAGCATATATATTTTAGTAAAACAAAATTTACATAGGGTAATATATGTTATCCTTTCGACTATAAATATTAATTAGAAAGATAAAACGATTTCCTACATAATGGTATCTTATTTATAAAATTTATAAATTTAATAATTAAATTTATTTATGACAAAATAATGATGCAGTATTTTCCTTATTAATGAAAGAATCAAATAAATGGTATTATAAATGTTTCAATAAATATAATTAAAAAGTTTTGATACCATCCACGAATTTTATATGTAAATATTACATGTTAGGTTTGATTAAATGAAATAATTTCGAATTAATTAATTTTTTAGAACATTAAAAAAATCAATTATTAAATAGTGTCAAAATTAACATTAAATAATTTTAAAAACAAATATTATATTATTAATTAATATAATATTTCTAAAAATATATGTTTCATACAAATGAATTATATAATGGTATTTGTATCATTAATGAACCACTAGGGGTTCTCTTGAAAATTTATAGAATTTTTATTAACCATGTAATATAAAAATTCAAATAGACATGGTAAATGTCAAACTATTTAACTAAGAGTAAAATCTAAAAGATAAAGTTAATATGGTGACCTGAACCTATATAAAACATATTGGTTGGGTTGTTTTTGACCTATCCCCATAATAGACTTTAAATAATTTATTTTTGACCCATTAGAAACTGAAAATTATTTTATTATAAAATAATATTTCTAGATTTTCCTAAGGTGCCCCTCACCCCTCTTATAAAAGGGGACTCCCCCTTCTCTCTAATTAACACCTTCAAAGCCAATTGAATTAGCTAAAAACTACCCCAATACCCTATAAAATTTCCTCCCTTCATCCTAGAGGTCTTATTTTAGTCCTAAATCCATCCTAAGAATCCCTTTTGATCAAATCAAGAAGAATAACCCGAATAAGAGGTAAATATTTCATCACCTCTTTCAAGTTCCTTTCTTCTTCCACTTCCTATTTCTTTATTTTTTCCATTCTAAAATAATAAATCCAGTACCTACTTTATAATATGATATTATTATAAATATGGTAAAACCATATTCATTATTCTATCCATCCTTTGAATGACATGTCACCATACGTGCGTACGTACGACTTACTATCTCCACGTCGTGATGTAATTGTTATTCAGTACATTATTATTCGGATGGGTATAATAATGATGTGTAATTGATGTAAATAATAAATATTAAATGGAAATTATTCGGTATATATGATATTAAATCCAATTATATATTATTTTAATATCAAAAAATGATATTTTCGCTCGTGCGTTCATACAGATTACTGTCTCCACGAACGCGGTGAGATTCATTCCCCATCGTATCCATTCAACGATAATTTTAATTAGATGATTAAAAATAATTTTTAAAGACATAATATCATTATTAATATGAATAAGATACATCCTATCTATAACAAACATTAATTGCGTAACAAAGCATATAAAGGAAAACGCATCAATTAACAACTGAAACGAAGATAATACTAAGATATTATTGAAAAAGAAATGTTAAAAGATTATATATGATATCATATTAATGTATATTATTCTTGTATAATTTAATAACAATTATTTAATCATTATATAAGAGGTTAACCTACCATCGACTATGGAAAAGTACAAGTTAAGTGTTAATTTCACAATCTCTTTATTATCCGAGGTTGTTTTTACGTAAGTATCTATTAGGACCTCTTTATAATACACGTACATGTTTCTTAAAAATGTATTTAAAAACTTTCTTACTATTTTATAGACTATAGATTAAAGTCATTTATTCCCTTGTTTGACTTTTATAAGATGTTTTTAAAGTAATCTTTCCATCATTTTTCAAACAAGGTCCTTCGTAACCTTTTTGACAAAATTATGATAAGAATGTCTTTTTTTAACTTATACAGAGGGTACCACTATTTTTCGCCATTATAACATCATTAGAGCTTCCATTACAATCTTATAAGAATATTTCCAAAATAAATGTTTTCTTAAATTATTTCAAAATAGAAAGAGATAATTCTCTAAAAAAGGTTTTGATTACATCTATGCCAACATCCTTTGATGGATTTTAAGCTCATTTGAAGTAGATTTATTATGATACAAAACTTCCATAATGTATTGAAGGTTTTGTGATATGTTTACTATGGATGTGTTATTTTTACACCTTTAATGGTTTATGGATAAAGTTTTGACATTTCGTATGCTATTTTTATTACGAATGTTTATGTTATGTTTAAACCTTTTCATATGAGGAATGCATTGGACTTAATAAGTGACAAGTGGAGCCCGATATAGATCCTCGATGCATCGGTTGGTCTCATGATACAAACTAGTGTTTTGGAGCAAGGCCTTGACAAAATATTATTTTTAGTCTTGGTACAAGTCCTTGACTATGTGGTTATGAAGTCTGGCATTATGCATTACATCATTTTGAAAGTGGATATTGATATTGCATGTGATTATTTGACTAGTAGAACATCCATGTGAATAAGTAAATGGAATTATTTGATTTTATATTTTCCATATTATGTTTAAGTTCAATTTTAAAGGTCTTTTGTTTTATTCTTATACATTTCCTTAAATGTTTATGCTTATTTTTGAAAGTTTCTTCTTTATTGTTATCCTTACTGAGCATCTGAGATCACCCCTTTCTATGTGTTATTTTCCCAAAGATGCAAAGAATTATATTATGAATTACCTGCAGAGATATTCTATGGGATCTCAGTGTTGTCTATGGAAACAATGTTGTTGTAGTTTTCTATTGTATGATGTAATGTAAACCTTATGAATGTATCTCGTACTTCCAAGACTACAAAACTAATCAATATTTCGAGACATGATATTTTGTGATCATGCCAATGATACGTAATAATGCACTGACTCTAGGATTCTGGGGTCGGACATTCCAGTTGGTATTAGAGGAAGTTTAGTAAAAACCTTGGAAACTAGATTTAGATACACTCTGATTAGATCACATATCCCTAAGATAGACTTTGGGGATTAGTATAGTATAACTTCCTAGAATTTTGGTATTGTAGAGATTTTGTGATTTTTCCAAGAAATACATCCCTATCTACATATGAGTAGGTAGAGGCAGCTCTAGCATAGATGTACCTAGGGGTTAATCCCAAAAACACCGCTTTGAGCTAGAATCAAACAGGAACTGGTGCACGAAAATAGGCATTGTTGCCCTCTTGGTTACGACACTCTCGGGGGATATTCTTAGGATAATTCTCATTTTCGTTACAAACCATTATGAAGGGTTTGTGATTTTATACTTCCTCAAGGAAAACATTTTTTATGATTATGGATTATTTCCAGAAAGTGTGGAATTTATGTTAAGTGTTTTACAAGTTTGGAATTATGTATTTTGATTCATAAACTTATCTATTTTATTCCATTGTTTTTAAATGGTTCCTAGTGGAAGTAATGGAAACTGTATCAATGCATGTACTCCATATAGGGATTGCCCTCTTGCTCAAGATAATTATTCTAGAGCTAGTGATATAACTAGTTCTGATCAACTTATGACAATATTGGGAAAACTCACTCAGGTTATGAATAATAACCTTACCACTACAGAGCACCCTGATCCGTAGCATGGAGGATCAATGTAAGATCACTTCATAAGGAAACAAATGGCAGCATTAAATGGGGGCACCAATCTATTAGTAGTTGAGCAATGGATAAATTCCTCATAGAAAATATGCCACACCTTGAGGAGTAGCGAAAGGGAAAAAGTTGTCATAGTAGTTTACCGTATCACTGAAGATGTTGATCAATGGAGGTCATTGATTCAAAACACAAAGGAAGATGATGAAGTATCAAATATGGAATGGAGGTATTTTAATGAAATTTTCTTAGAAAATTAATTTTCTCATGACCATCGAGCTGATATGGAAAGACAATTTCTGAGTCTGAGGCAAATGGAGGATGAGAATGTCGAAAATAATGAAGCTAACTTTACAAGGTTAGAAAGGCATGCAGCATATTATATACATAACACATGATGTAAGATTGATCATTTATTTGATGGGTTAAAACCATTTCTCCATCTAGAATTAGTCTCAAAATCCTTCTCTTCGTAAGAAGAAATTGTCTCATATGCTATCAAGATAAAAAAATAATTCTCTACGTCTTACGACTTTAAAGCAAAGAAAGAGAAGAATAGATCTGATGAAAACTATGGAAATGGAAATAAGGGGAAGAAAGAAAGTTTGAATATCCATCCTGCAATAAATGTGGGAAGAAACACCCCGGTACTTGCCTGAAGGGAATGGGAGTCTGTTAAAAATGTGGTGAAAAAGCCCACCAAGATCGTGATTTCAAGGGGAAAAAAGAGGTTGCCAATGTTGAATGCTACAATTGTAGAGAAAGGGGGAATTATGAAAATGAATGTCCTAAGAGTCATGGAAACTTACCTCAGAAAAGTCCATGGGATCAAGGCCAAGTTTATGCTATCACTACTGCTGAGGTTGAAACTCCAAAAGACGTAGTGGTAGGTAATTTAATAGTCTCCTCAAGTTTATAAAATGCTTTATTTGATTCTGGATCATCACATATTTTCATATCTTCCCATTTTTCTATGAAAATTAGATATTTCCAATTTGATTTAACAAGGGAGTTGTCAGTCAAAACTCCTAATGGAAGTATCATTACAATAATGTTTTGTGAATCAATCCCCATTAGTGAATATAAATTTTATTTATCTGTTGATCTCATCATCATACCCATTATTGAATTTGATATAATCTCCTGTATGGATTGTCTTTCAGACCATTATTCAAAATTTTAATTTAAGAAGAAGCTGGTTACAATTTTTGATGATGATAAAGAGTACCTTATCTTTAGAGAAGAAACATCACCACCTAATTCTTAACTAGATCTACCCCTAGTAGCTCAACTAAATTCAATTATTGGGGAGGAAGATAATGAAATAATTTTGGGTAAGGAAATAAATGTTCAAACATAATATGTACCTATTGTTCAAGAATATGTTGATATGTTTTGAGAGGATTTACCTGAACATCCTCTAGAACGATAAATTGAGTTTTCCATTGATTTAATTCCTAGTTCAATGCCCATATTAACGACCCCTTATAGAATGGCCACTGTGCAATTAGTGGAACTAAATAAACAACTAGAAGAATTGAGTAATAAGGGATTTATTTTCCCTAGTGTTTTCCATGGGGAGCCGTAGTCATTTTTGTTAAGAAGAAAGATTGATCTATGAGGTTGTGCATTGACTATGGGGAGAACAATGCTATAACAATAAAGATCAAGTATCCCCTACCCCGCATTAATGATTTTTTTGATTAACTTTTTGGAGCTCAATAATTTTCAAAGATTAAAATTTGATCTGGATATCATCCGTTGTGTTTGAAGAAGGAAAACATTCTGAAAACATCATTTCAAACCAGGTACAGGCATTACGAGTTTACAGTAATGCCTTTTGGATTGACTAATGCAACCTCTGTCTTCATAGATATAATGAATAGAGTTTTCAAGGAATATCTTGGTGACTTTGTAGTGGTATTTATTGATGATATCTCGGTATATTCCAAAATCTATAAAGATCATGAAAATCACTTGTGCATTATCCTAAAGACTCTTAGAAGACATGAATTATATTGGAAGTTTAGCCAGTGTTAATTCTAGATTTATGAGATTCTTTTTGTTGGCCATATTGTGTCTAAGGAGGAAATCTCCGTTTATCCTTCTAAGAAAAGAGAAATCCATGAATTTCTAGCACCGACGCGTATAGCTGAGGTACGCAGTTTTATTGGTTTAGAATGTTATTATCGGTGTTTCGTCCAGAATTTTGCCCGATTGGATAACCCATTAACCAAGCTCACATGTAAAGATATGAAATTTCTATAGACAAAAGAATGGGAAGAATGTTTTGAATAATTGAAGAGAAGATTACTCAATGATCCTATATTGACTCTACTATCGGGGAATGATGGGTTTGTTATTTATAGTGATGCATCAAAGAAAGGACTTAGTTGTGTACTTATGCAGAATGATAAGGCTACTGCCAACGCATCACGATATCTAAAAATTCATGAGCAAAACAAGATTAGAGTTGAAAGGGAATATTCTTTGAGTAGAAAAGATCATGGAGTTTTGAACAAGATGAGAGTTGAAAGGGATCCTATTTTCATGGATCTAGTAAATATGTACATGGGAATAACCATGGAAGGTGAAACATCAATGAATTTTCAAATGGTTTCCAAACCATCTTTACTAGAAAAGAGAAAAAGTTATCAGGTTGATGATGAGGAGTTTCAAAAGAAGATTGAAGCTATGAATGATGGTATATTGAGTGACATCGTATATGAAGATAGAATTGTGAAATTTCAGAAGAGACTTTGTGTTCCAGATATACCTGATCTAAAAAGAAAATTTTTGGATGGTTCTCATAGCTCTAATTTCTCTGTACATCCTAGGAGCACCAAAATGTATAAGTATTTGAAGAAAAAAATTTGGTGGGACAACATGAAGAGGGAGATTACTGATTTTGTGTCATGTTTTATGGTTTTTCAAGAAGCGAAAGTTGGATGGAAAAATCCTCGAGGAGTCATGAAGCCTCTTCCCATACTTGATGGAAATGGTATGATATCACGATGGAATTTGTCATGGGGAAACCAAAGACTCCTAGAAGGAACGATGCAATATGGGTCATTGTAGATCATTTTACCAAGTCAAAACATTTTTTTGCTATAAGAGAATATTTACCACTTGAACGTTTAGCAATACTATATGTTAATGAAGTTTTAAGACTTCATGGAGTACCACTATTGATTGTTTCTAATCGTGATCCATGTTTTACGTCCAGAATCTGGAAAAGTCTCCAGAAAGCCCTGGATACTGAACTTAGTTTGACCACTCCCTACCACCCCCAATGTTATGGACAATTAGACCAGACTATTCAAAAATTAGAAGATATGTTTAGTGCATGCTCACTTGACTTTCAAGGTATGTGGGATCAATATTTACCTGTGGTATAATTTTCCTATAATAATATATTCCATTCAAGTATTCAGATGGCACCATATAATGCGTTATACATAAAGAGATGTCGCACACTAATGTGTTGGAATGATGTGGGTGAAAGAAAACTCATAGGCCCAGAACTTGTGGAGGAAACGATGTAAAATGTGAAGGTAATCCAAACCCACATCAATGTAGCTCAAAGTAGGCAGCAGAGCTATGCCGATAACTGAAGGAAGGATTCGGAATTTCAGGTAGGAGATAATGTTTTCGTGATGGTATCTCTATAGAAGGGTGTTTTACATTTTGGTAAGAAGGGAAAATTATGTCCCAGGTACATCGGACCTTTTTAAAATCTAGAACGATTTGGGTCTGTACTTATCGTTTTAAAATTCCACCATGTCTCTCCAAATTCCAAGATGTATTCCAAGTATCAATATTGAGAAAATAGATGCCTGACCGTACACATATAATCTCCTATGAGGAATTAGAACTGGAACCTGATCTGTCTTATTGCAAAAATCCTGTCAAGATTCTTGACACAAGAGAATAGGTTCTGAGAAACTGGATGACTCATCTGGTAAAAGTTCTATGGAGAAACCATAAGATGGAAGAGGCAACGTGGGAACCTGAGGAACTTATGATAAAGAACCACCCAAGTCTTTTTATGTATTGACATTCTAGATATTTCAAGGATTAAATTTTTTGAACTATGGGAGAATTTAACACCCCAATCTTCCACGGTATGCTTCTCTTTGAATAATACAATAGCATGTGTTGTACGTAAATGGAGTTCTAACGCACCACAAACAATCAAACTAGCCATTATGAATAGTAATACCCATTTTTTGAAATTTTATAAATTTTATCTTTGAAAATGGACTTCATATTTGTATTCGGAGTATCAAAATTATATTAGGGTGAATTTTTGGTATTTTTCTAAAAAAATTCAATTTTTTATGATTAGTGAAAAATACTAAATTTTAATTAAAAACAACTTTTTTAATAAAAATATTTTATAGTGATAAATTATACTATTAAGTGTTTCTTAAGTATAATTAGATTATATTTTTACATTTTATCCAATGTTGTCCATTGGATGCAATTTCACATTTAAATTTGGTCATAAGCAAGTTTCAATCCTTTGATAGTTATTATTTCTTAAAAACACACTTTTTGTTTTGACAACGGAAATTAATTTTACATTAATTTCTGCCACTTCTGTATTTTGAATTTATAAAAATGGATTATATATTTAGAATCAGGAGGTCCAAATAATGTAAATAGGTAACTTATATTTTTATACATTTTGAATAATTACTTCGGTAAATGTTTTATTTACCATGGTCAAAGGGTAAATTCGGTAAATAAGGGTAAACAAAATAACATTATAATAATATAAAATTACCCTAACACATGCCCTAACCCTATTTAATGATACATTTCTGACCATTTCCATCCTTGGGTCGATTTTGGGACCCCATGGAGCCACTTATAAGTGATAATGACACTTTATATTAATTAAGTTAAAGTAAATAAAAAAATAACATAAGCATCTATCGTTTAGTAAAACAATTATTACATAAGGTTATATATGTTATCCTTTTGAATATAAATATTCATTATAAATATAAAAAAATTTCTACATAACGGTATTTTATTTATAATTTTTAGACATTGAATAATTAAATTTATTTCTGACACAATAATGATGTTGTATTTTCCTTCTTAATGAAATAATCAAATAAATTGTATTATAAATGTTACAATAAATATAATTTGAATTTTTTATTCCATACACTAATTTTATAGGTTTATATAACATGTTAGTATTTATTAAATGAATTTATTTCTAATAAATAAAGTTTTTAGGAATTTAACAAAAATCAATTATTAAATAGTGTCAAAATTGACAAAAATGAATTTTTAAAACAAATATTATATTATTAATTTGTATAATATTCTTAAAAATATAAGGTTCAGCCAAATGACTTATATAATGATATTTGTATCATTAATTAACCACTTGGGATTCTCTTGGAAGTTTATAGTAAGTTTATTAACCATAATATATAAAAATACAAAGAGACATGGTAAATGTCAAACTATTTAACTAAGAGTAAATCTAAATGATAAAGTAAATATGGTGAGACAAACCTATATAAAATCTATTGGATGAGTTTTTTTGAAATATAACCACCTTATACTTTATATAATTCATTTTGGAGACATTATAAACAAAAAATTATTTTATTATAAAATAATATTTCTAGCTTTTCATAAGGTGCCCCTCACCCCTCTTATAAAAGGGCACTCCCCTTTCTCTCTAATTAACATCTTCAATGCCATTTGGATCGAACAACCCCTGCCCAAATACCCTATAAACTTACATCCCTTCATCCTAGAGGCCTTATTCTAGTCATAAATCTAACATAAATATCCATTTTTATCAAATCAAAAGGAAGAACCCGAAGAAGAGGTAAATATTTCGTCGCCTCTTTCAAGTTCCTTTCTTCTTCCACTTCCTCTTTATTTGTTGTTTACATTATAAAATAATAACTCCAATATATTATATATACTGTGATGTTATTATAAATATGGTACAACCATATTCACTAATCTATCCATCATTGGAATGACATGTCACCATACGTGCGTACGTATGGTTTACCGTTTACACGTCGTGGTGTAATTGTTATTCAATACATTATTATGGATGGGTATAATAATGATGTTTAATTGATGTAAATAATAAATATAACATAATAATTATACTTTATATATGATCTAACATCCAATTATATTTTATTTTAATATCAAAAGAATGATATTGTCGCTCGTGCGTGCGTACGGATTACCGTCTCCAGGAACGTGATGAGATTCATTCCCCATTGTATCCATTCAAGACTAATTTTCATTAGATGATTAAAAATAATGTTTAAATACTTAATATCATTATTAATATGAATAAAATACATCCTATCCATAACAAACATTACTTAGGTAATAAAGCATATAAAGGACAAATAATCAGTTAAAACCAGAAACGACGATAATACTAAGATATTATTAACAAAGAAATGTTAAAGGATCATATATGATATAATATTAATCTATAAGATTATTGTATAATTTAATAAAAATTATTTCACCATTGTAAATGAGTTTAACCTACCCTCCACCAAGGAAAAGTACAAGGTAAAGGCTAATTTCACAATCTCTTTATTATCCAAGGTTGTTTTTTCGTAAGTATCTACTGGGACCTCTTTATCCACCACATCCATGTTTCATAAAAATGTATTTCAAAACATTCTTACTATTTTATAAACTACTGGTTAAAGTCTTTTTCAACCTTTTTTGACTTTTATATGGTGTTTATAAAGGAATCTTTCCGTCGTTTTTCAAACAAGGTCCTTTATTACCTTTCTAACAAAATTAAGGTAAGAATGTCTTTTTTTAACTTATATGGTGGGTGCAACTATTTTCCACCATTATGACATCATCAAAGATTCCCTTAAAATATTAAAAAAATATTTCCAAAATATTTTTTTTCTTAAACGATTTCAAAATAGAAAGATATATTTCTCTAAAAAAGGTTTTTATTTCATCTATGTCAACAACTTTTGATGGATTTTAATATTATTTGTTGTTGATTTATTATGATACAAAACCTCAATATTGTATTGAAGGTTTTGTGATATGATTGACTGTGTATGTGTTATTTTTACACCATTCATGTTTTATGGATAAAGTATTAACACTTCGTATTCTAGTTTTAATATGAGTGTTCAAGTTATGATTAAACCTTTTCATATGAGAAATGAATTGGACTTAATAAGTGAGGGGTGGAGCCCACTATAGCTCCTAGATGCATCAGTAGGTCTCATAAGATAAAATAGTGTCTTGGAACAAGGCCATGAAAAAATATTATTTGTAGTCTTGGCACAATGCCTTGACTATGTGGTTATGAAGTCGAAAATTATGCATTCCATCATTATGAAACTGGCTATTGATATTGCATGTGATTATTCATCTAGTAGAATATCCATGTCAATAATTAAATGGCATTATTTGATTTTATATTTTCCATATTATGCTGAAGTTTAAGTTTAAAAGGATTTTGTTTTAGTCATATACATTGCCTTAAATGTTTATGATTATTTATGAAAGATTCCGCTTTATTGTTATCCTTACTGAGAAACTGAGATCAGCCCTTTCTATGTTTTATTTTTCCAAGGATACAAAGAAGTATATTATGAATGACCTGTAAGGACAGTCTATGGAATCTTAGTGTTGTCTATAGAAACAATGTTGTTGTAGTTTTCCATTTTATGATGTAATGTAAACATTGTTAATATATCTAGTACTTCCAAGTCTACTAAACTAATTTGCCTTTAGAGACTTGATCTTTAGTGATCATGCCAATGATAAGTAACAGTTCACCGACTCTAGGATTCTAGGGTCGGGGCGTTACATGAACAAGTTCAGATAAACCATTTCCCGGAACCATATCTCAACCTCCACACTAGGCTCTAGGAATAAGTTATACTTATCTTCTCTGAAGGAAATTCTTGTATAAGTTTCTTTTCAATAGTTTTAGTGGTACCTGAAATTGTCTCATGGAATTCAAAATGAAGGTTTCAATAGTAAAGAATGATAGAAATTGCAATCATTAAAAAAATATATAAAAATATAATACTGGTTATAACTAAATTCATTCAATTCTAAGGGCTAACGATCAAAGGATTATTGCTTAAAATGTTCTTGTAAGATTATATAAAATATAATGAAAAGAACTCATAAATACAATAATATAGGCAAAAAACACCAGCTGTCAAGAATATATTATGGTCAAAGAAAAAAAATTGACATGAAAATGATCTTAGAACATCCCCCACCATAGAGTTGACTCCTCCCAATACATAAGGAACAAAATCAACCATACTCGAGCTAACCCACACAACATCTTCATTATTGATGAATCGTAATTATCTTTTTGATATCAATTTAACAAAAGTCTATCACTAGATCATCTAATCATCTTCTAAATGATGATCTAAAATGGATCCTATATAGTTGTATAGACTATGGTGCTAAAAGTCTCATAATTTCCTCCTTTAAGTGTTTTTTTCATTCAAATCCACTCTGCTATAAATTGCTGGCACACATTGCTGAACATCTTCTAAAAAACCTGACAATATGTTGTCTTCGGAACATTTTTCTAGAAGAATAAATTTTAGGGTCTCATAAACTGGGACACATATTATTTTCCAGGTAAATTATTTCATTAATTAATTAATTTTAACTCTATTTCTCATTATCTAAAAAATTAAAACATAGGGTTGTACAAGCATGATGCATGATGCTTTCCTTGGTCACTAACCCGCAAATAATATCACTTTACATAGAATGTTCAGTAAAATGGATGTTCCATGAGACTGATCACATAGGAGCCAAAAATCACTTTTCCAAGTCAATATCCATTTTTTATATCAAGTGTTAACCTAAGATGATATTTTTTTTCCTAATAATCCACACATACTCACCAATTCCTAACACCAAACTCCATATTATATCTCAACCATCGCCTTTGATACCACTCTATCACAACCCTCTACATTAAATGAAACACCTCATGTGATGACAATGGATAATGAGAAATAATTATGCATGAATCCTACTTATAGAAGACCATGGGTTAGGGACTAGTACTGAGATTATATAAATTTCACATATTGGATGAATTATACACTATAAAAGTCAAAGGAGTAAGATAATAGATGTGATAGTAACTAACCAACCCCATTAATAAATAAAATAAAAAATCTCAATACATGATTTAATTTCATACATAAATCTATATATATTAATGGAAAATAAAAATGATAAATCCTTTATAGTAACCATGAATTTAGAACAGATCCTGAAAAACTCCTCCGACAAGTAATGTCCATCTCAATAACTAACCAACTCCTACTAATCTGAAAATTGTTTGTACATACATAGGATGAGCATAAAATTTATATTCAGTATGATCTTTTGTAAAACCTCTTATGAAATTTTTTAAATAATCATACAAAATACCTAAGAATAAATAAATGAAACAAAGTCATCTCCTAAACATGTAGTACAAGTTTCCCCACATCATTGTGTCTCATTCACAACATAATAAATAAAATTAAATGAATATTTAATTAAAGAATATAAATTGATATACAAATGAAGGTACCCTACATCCACTTATCTTTCTGTTTTTCAATCTCATGCCCCAACAACTACGTATTATACTCATCCCATCTATAAGTAATCTTGCACCTCATGAAATTGTATTACAACTATTACTATATCCTATGCAACCCAACATCTCATCATTAACATATCCATTTAGTAACCATGTTTATTCTTGTGAGACACTATAAACTATATATGTGAATTATATCTCATTCCATAATCACCAGTGCATGTATACTCATGGTAATCCAAAACTACCCCATTTGGGTACATGTATATGAAATGCCTTGAGCCATTAAAGCTCGCAGATAAATGTAATGTAAAATTTTGATCCATCAAATCCCTAGTCGGATCATGCCCAATAATATATACCATTATCACCTCTAATACTTCAAAAAATCTATATCTAGAGGGAGAGTGGTGGATAAGATTAAGCTATACATTTGTTCCCCCTTTATCCTAGATATTATAGAAAACACCCCTGAAACAATTGGGTGTTAGTTCCTCTACCAAAATTGGTGGGTGTAATATATGAAATTATATATTATAAATAATATCACTCAAAAAAACAATCAAAGGGAAACTACCTTGCCTTATAATAATCATTCTCCATCATCATAAAAGACCATTGGTTTCCACTGCTAAGGTTTAGATATCAAATAATCAAACGAGAATCAATATCAATATTGATTAACTCATTAATAATTAGTTACTATTATTACATTTTCATTTCCAAGATTAACATTTTAATCTTATAAGACTGATGCCATCACATTGTAAATTCTTTTATTATGTTCTCATGTATTTCATATTTATCAATGAACATAATGAACCAAAATCATTCATTTATTAGTTTAATTATCAAGTAATATTTATACGAGTAATCTATAAAAAGGCCAAAGCTACGACTTAAAAGATTCACTCATAGCTCAAAATATAAAATTGCATCCTGTAGTTGGAAAATAGGTATATAATTAACATTTTTCATTGAGGCCTCAAGCAATTATCAGAAATATTAAGATATATCAAAGAGAAAGTTCTTCTCCAAAATTATCCCTACCAAAAGGTGTCATTCCCACACCATTATACATAGAATAATATGTACTTTCATCACCAGTATCTATCATCACTAAAGCTATAGAATCTCAACCCATTTCATAAAATAATTTCGACCATCATAATATCCCCTTGCATCCATCCCATTCCTCCTAAAATAATCCAACCACACATGGTTTTCAATCAATATCATGGGATCTAAATTCCCAATATCACAAATACATTTTCAATTGTATTTTCCACACCCAATTTGATGGAAATTAAGTCCATAGAATAAAAGAAATCATGCCTCCCAGAACCAATAATGGGCTTACTCAAACACCAAATCTTACTCTTTAGCAAACAACTATTTAAATTCCTTATAAAATTAATTATTTTATTATTCATAGGTTTTCCACAATAAGGAAACCTAATAAACTTGGTAATAATAGATATAAAAGTAGTGTACCATGATTCCAACATTAATTAGGGATTTAAAATATTACAAGAAGTGATGGTAATTATTTATCCCATCCCTCTTTAAATAAATTAAAACTTCATCTAGATTTACATTGTTTAATAGTTCAAGTAGATAACTATGCTAAATAATTGAAAATAATACTATAAAACACATAACACACAATCTAGTAGATCCTCAGGTAGAATTCATAAATCATAAAACACATGGGATCTCAATTTCTCAACAAATTATTTAATCTCCCTACCATGAAATATTAAATTATCTAAACATATGATAATTACTATTTCAATTCCCAGTTAATTAAAGTTATCTAAACAATTATTAAAATTATACATCATACAATTATTTTAATATTATCAAATAATATTTACACTATGACATGTGATTATTTATTTCATTCTCTTGGATAATTTATAGAGTATTGAACACTATATAACAACTTCATGACAAATCTTAATTTTCAATTATTTATAATTTTTATCAACAATATTAATAATATACTTTACTATGTGATTTTTCTAAATCTTAAAATAATAAAAATTATCAAAATAATTTTATATTTTTTTAAATCTATTCTAGAAATAATATTATTTTATTGAAAACATTTTACTATATGAATTAATATTTTTCTCCTTCATAAATTTCATAATAATTGAATAATGATAATTAAACTTCATGTGATATTTGGTTTATGAATCAATAACATTAATCTACTACATCTAAATTATGTATTTTGAATAAAAAATCAATCTAAATTGTGTGATCATGTCTTATAATTCTCTTGATAATTTCTAGAATTGAATTATCTTTGACATGATATATTATTAATAGAATAAACCAAATAATTGTATACATTAATACTTATATTTTAACTCTTTGGATATCAAGATAATATTATGAATATTCTATAACATGAGATTTCTTATAGTAATTAGTTTAAATAAAATCATTGGGTATACATAATATTTCTTTTTCCTTACATTTTCCTATATTATTTAATAATGTTTCTTCATGTGATTCCTTTCCAAATTATGACTTGATTATTATTGGTTTAACCCATTTGAATAAAGAAAACTAAAATATGCTAATTTAACAACTAAAATAATTTAATTGGTAGTTTTAGATCTCCAACATGGAGAATAATAGTGCATGAAACTACTACTCATAAATGTGTGTGTGAGAGAGAGAGAGAAGGTTTTGCATGAAAACTATAACTCAAAAAATAGATTTGGGTGATTTTAAAAATACTCACAAGACCCAAAAGGTGAGATCTATATTGAAAAAACTCAAGGAGGAGATGAAACTTGAATAAGGGAAGGAATAACTACTCTATTTAAAGAAAAAGATAGGTTTTTGTTGATATCATTGAAAACCCCAATGGTCTTTTCCCATTAATTTAAATTAAATTATGCTTCTTTTTAATTTACTAAACTAGAATTTTGTTAATCTTCTAAAATAATAATGTAAACTATTTTATTAAATCGTTGAAAAATATATTTAAATCCATGATTTTCCACCAATATTTACCATTATTTTCATTAAAAATACAATACATGTAAAAATGAGATGAAAATAATTATTTTCAAGTAAATCACGCTATATATACACAACACATTCATATTTTTTAGGGGTAAACTGACACACCCTTATGCAGATTGGGTTCTGAATGAGTATTATATGACAACAATTTGATCCCCATGCTGCCATTAGAATTTAAGTGTTTCCTTGACACCATTATAAGGATTTATATTAAAAATTTATGAAAGATGATGTATATAATTCATTCCCTTAGACAACCAGGGAAAAATATTCATAACTTTTACATAGAGAAAAAAACTCATAGGTACTCTTATATACCTATTATAAAGTACAGTGTATCTTTATGTGGGATTTTAGAAAACCATCTAACCCATATAAAAATAAGTAAAACATCAACCTACCCTTATGTATGATGTATAAATTCATCTTTAACCTTACATAAACAAGTAAAATATCATCCCAACCTAATATAATATTAAAAAATTCAGCCTAAATCACACATAATGAAGGAATACATTGCCAACCTTCCATATAATTTTGAAAAAAATTCTTATACAAAAAAAATTGGCACTTCATAAGGGTAAGAATGAATTCAAAAATATTTTAGCTCCACTTATAACAACTCATAAAAATTGAAAACAGACTTCTATTATTACTTAAATGATTATAAATCACCTCTAAAAATTAATTAAATCACTCTATATGTAACACCCCAAGCTTCTACGGTACGTTTCCCTTTGAATTATGCGACAGCGTGTGTTGTACGCAACCTCGAGTTCTAACACACACCACAACTAATTAAACTAGCCGTTGTGAATAGTAATACCTAATTTTTGAAATTATATATATTTTATATTTGAAAATGGACTTCATTTTTAGACTCGGAATATCGAATTTAGCCTAAGGTGAAATTTTGGTACTTTTCGGATAACTTTCATATTTTGATGAATAGTGAAAATTACTAAATTTTAATTAAAAACAACTTTTTTAATAAAAATAATTAATAGTGATAATTTATGAATTTTAGTGGTTTTAAAGTATATTTAGAATATATTTTTACATTTTAATATAATTTTGTTCATTGGACATAATTTTACAATTAAACCGAACATAAACAAGTGTCAATCTTTTGATAGTTATTATCTCTTAAAAACACGCTTTTTGTTTTGACAGCGGGAATTAATTTTAAATTAATTTCTGCCACTTCTGTGTTTTGAATTTAGGAAAATGGATTCCATATTTGGAATCAGGATGTTCAAATTGTGTAAATAGGTAACTTTTATTTTTAGACATTTTGAATAATTACTGCGGTAAATATTTTATTTACCATGGTTAAGGGTAAATCCGGTAAATAAGGGTTAAAAAAATAATATTATAATAATACTAAATTACCCTAAAAACGTGTCTTAACCCTATTGGTTGATAGATGGTCGACCATGGGCATCTTTGGGTCTATTTTGGGACCCCATGGATCCACTTGTAAGTGATAATGACACATTATATTAATAAAGCTAAAATAAAAATAAAAATGGCATAAGCTTACATCTTTTAGAAGAACAATTTTTACATAGGGTTATACATGTTGGATTTTCGATTATAAATATTCATTAGAAAGCTAAAAAGATTTCCTACATAATGATGTTTTATTTATAATTTTTAGACATTAAATAATTTATTTTATTTATGACACAATGATGATGCAGTAATTACTAAAATAGTAAAAAATTAACATAATTGATATTATAAATACCCAAATAAATAAAATATGAAACTTTTAATGAATTACACTAATTTTCTAGGATAATATGATATATTATGATTGATTTAATTGACTTTTTTCGAAGTAATCAATCTGTTATGAGTTTCACAAAAATCAACTATTGAATAGTGTCAAAATTGACATAAAAGAGTTCTTAAAACAAATATTATATTATTAATTGATATTAAATTCCTAAAAATCTAAGGTTCGGCCAAGAGACTTATATTATGATAGGTTAATCATTAATGGACCACTTGGGGGTCGCTTGGATGTATATAGTAAGTTTATTAACCATATTATATAAAAATACAAAGAGACATTGTAAAAGTGAAACTAATTAACTTAGAGTTAATACTTAAAGATAAGGTTAATATAAGTACCCAAACCTGTCTAAATTCTATTGGTTGAGTGGTTTTCGACCTATCCCCACCTTAACCTTTGAATAATAAGCTTTGGAGCCATTAGAAACCGAATATGAATTTATTATAAATTAATATTTCTAGCTTTTCCAAAGGTGCCCCTCACCCCTCTTATAAAAAGGGCACTCCTCCTTCTCATTTCTTCACACCTTCAAAGCCTTTTGGTTCGGCCAAACTCTGCCCAAATACTCTCCCAACATCCCTCACTACAACCTAGAGGCCTTAGTTTGATCAGAAAGCCAACCTAAGGAGCCCTTTTGATCAAATCAAAAGGAAGAACCCGAAGAAGAGGTAATGATTTCACCACCCTTTTCTAAGTTCATTTCTTCTTCCACTTCTTCTTTCTTTGTTCTTACCATTCTAAAATAATAACTCCAGTATCTTACATATACTGTGATGTTATTATAAATATGGTACAACCATATTCAGTATTCTATCCACCCTTTGAATAACATGTCACCATACGTGCGTACGTACGGCTTACCGTCTCCACGTCGTGGTATAATTGTTATTCAATATATTATTATTTGGATGGGTATAATAATGATGTGTAACTCATGTAAATAATAAATATAACATGTTAATGATTCTGTATATATGATATACCATCCATTTATATATTATTTTAATATCAAAAGAATGATATTTTCGCTTGTGCGTACGTACGGACTACCGTCTCCACGAACGCGATGAGATTCATTCTCCATCGTATCCATTCAAGTATAATTATCATTTGATGATTTAAAAATGATGTTTAAGGACTTGATATCATTCTGGATATGAATAAGATACAAAAAACATGGCTTATGTAACAAAACATATAAAAGAAAATGAGTAAGTTAACACCCGAAACAATGATAATTCTAAGATATTATTAATAAATCAATGTTAAAAGATCATATATGGTATCATATTAATATATATGATTCTTGTATAATTTAATAACAATTATTTCACCATTATACAGGAGGTTAACCTACCCCAACCAAGGAAAAGTACAAGGTAAGGGTTATTTCACAATCTCTTCATTATCTGAGGTTGTTTATATGTAATAATCTACTGGGATCTCTTTATCATCCACATCCATGTTTCTTAAAAATGTATTTCAAAACATTTTTACTATTTACAAGAATATGGGTTAAAGTCATTTATACCCTTTTTTGACTTTTTATAAGAGGTTTATAAAGGAATCTTTCCGTCATTTTCAAAACAATGTCCTTTTTAACCTTTTTGACAGAATTGAGGTAAGAATGTTTTTTTTAACTTATACGGCGGGTGCGGTTATTTTACGCCGTTATAAAATCTTCAAAGCTTTCCTTACAAGCTTATAAGAATATTTTCAAAGAAAATGTTTTATTTTATATGGATCTTAAATGATTTCAAAATAAAAGGAGATATTTCTTTAAAAAGAATTTTGATTTCATCTATGTCAACATCCTTTGATGGATTTTAAGATTATTTGAAGTTGATTTATTATGATACAAAACTTCTATATTGTATTGAAGGTTTTGTGATATGTTTGACTGTGGATGTGCTATTTTTATACCATTCATAGTTTATTGTGAAAGTATTGACATTTCGTATGCTAGTTTTAATACGAATGTTTATGTTATGTTTAAACCTTTTCATATGGGAATGCATTGGACTTAATAAGTGACGGGTGGAGCCCGCTATAGCTCCTCGATGCATCGGTAGGTCTCATGAGACAAACTAGTGTCTTGGCACAAGGCCTTGACAAAATCTTATTTGTAGTCTTCGCACGAGGCCTTGGCTATGTGGTTATGATAGTCTGGCATTATGCATTCCAACATTATGAAAGTGGTTATTGATTTTTGCATGTGATTATTCGATTAGTAGAATATCCATGTGAACAAGTAAATGGCATTATTTCATTTTACTTTTGCCATACTATGTTGAAGTTTAATTTTAAAAGGCTTTTGTTTTAGTAATTCATTGCCTTAAATGTTAATGCTTATTTTGAATGTTCCGCTATATTGTTATCCTTACTGGGCATTTGAGCTCACCCCTTTTTTATGTTTTATTTTTCCCAGGTAGTGAAGAAGTAAATTATGATTGACTTGCAGGGATATTATGGGTTTATAGTGTGGACGTTGGAAACATTATGTTGTTGTAGTAGTTTTTCACTTTGAAATGTAATGTAAAACTTATGAATATATCTAGTGTTTCCAAGGCTACTAAACTAATCGGTCTTTCGGGATTTGATCTTCTTGTGATCATGCTAATGTTATGTAATTAATGCACCGACTCTGGGTAGCTGGGGTCGGGGCGTTACAGTTGGTATCAGAGGAAGTTTAGTACAAACCTTGGAAGCTAGATTTAGATAAACTCTGATTAGAGCACATAGACCTAAGATGAACTTTGAGGATTAGTATAGAAGAACTTCCTAGAATTTTGGTATTGTAGAGATTTTGTGAGTTTTCTGAGCAATACATCCCTGTCTGGATACGAGCAGGTAGAGGCGGCTCTGGCACAGATGTACCTAGGGGTAAAACCCGAAAACACCGCTTTGAGCTAGACTCGAACGGGAACTGGTGCACGACAACGGGCCTTGCTGCACTCTTGGTTACGACACTCCCGGGGGATATTCTTAGGATAACTCTCATTTTCTTTCCAAATTATTATGAAGGGTTTATGAGTATATACTTCCTCAAAGAAAACATTTTTATGATTATGGATTATATCCATAAATAGTTCAATTTATGTTAAGTGTTTTATAAGTATGGGATTATGTATTTTGATTCATAAACTGATCTAGTTTATGCCATTGTTTAGAAATGGCTCCTAGTGGAAGAAATGGAAACCGTATCAATGCACGCACTCCATGTAGGGATTTCCCTCCTGCTCAAGATAATTATAGTGGGGCTGGTGATGCAACTGGTGCTGATCAACTAATCACCATACTGGGACAACTTACTCAGGTTATGAATAATAACCTTACCCGTATGGAGCACCATGATCCGCAGCGTGGAGGATCAATGTTAGAACGATTCATGAGACAACAACCACCAACGTTCAATGGGAATACAAATCCCTTAGTAGCTGAGCAATGGATATTTTCCCTAGAGAAAATATTTCAGGCTTTGGGGAGCAGTGAAAGGGAAAAAGTTATCATGGCAGTTTACCGCCTCACTGGAGATGCTGATCAATGGTGGTCATTGATTCAAAATACGAAGGAAGATGATGAAGTATCAAATATGGAATGGAGGGAGTTCAAAGATCTGTTTTTAGAAAAATACTTTCCTCGCGACCATCGAGCAGTTATGGAAAGACAATTTCTGAGTCTGAGACAAAAGGAGGATGAGAATGTCACAAAGTATGAGGCTAACTTTACAAGGTTAGCGAGGTACGCTGGTGATTATATTCGCAACCCAAGAAGTAAGATTGATCGTTTCTTTGATGGGTTAAAACCATTTCTCCGTCGAGCATTAGTCTCACAATCCTTTTCATCGTACGAAGACATTGTCTCATGTGCTATCAAGACCGAAAAGGAATTCTCTAAGTCTTGTGACTTTAAAGCAAAGCAAGAGAAGAAGAGACCTGCTGGTCAATCTGGGAATGGAAATAAGGGGAAGAAAGGAAAGGTTGAATATCCATCTTGTGGTAAATGCGGGAAGAAACATCCTGGTACTTGCTTGAAGGGAATGGGAGTCTGTTACAAGTGTGGTGAAAAAGGCCACCAAGCTCATGATTGCAAGGGGAAGAAGGAAGCTACCAACGTTCAGTGCTACAATTGCAGGGAGATGGGGAATTATGCAAATGCATGTCCTAAGCGTCAGGAGAACTTACCTCAGAAAAGGCCAAGGGATCAAGTCCAGGCTTATGCTATCACTACTGCTGAGGTAGAAGCTCCGAAAGATGTGGTGGCAGGTAATTTAATGGTTTCCTCAAGTTTAGCAAATGCATTATTTGATTCTGGATCATCGCATTGTTTCATATCTTCCCAGTTTGCTAAGAAAATTAGATATTTCCAATTTGATTTAATAAGGGAGTTGTCAGTTAAAACTCCTAAGGGAAGTATCGTTGCAACAAAGTTTTGTGAATCAGTCCCCATTAGAGCACATAAATTTTCTTTATCTGCTGATTTCATCGTCATACCTATGATTGAGTTTGATATAATCCTCGGTATGGACTGGCTTTCGGACTATGATGCGAAGATTTATTGTAAGAAGAAAGAGGTTACGATTCTTGATGATAATGATAAGGAGCACCTTATTTTTAGAGCAGAATTGTCACCACCTAATTCTTATTTAGATCCACCCCCAGTAGCTCAACTTAATTCAATTATTGGGGAGGAAGAGAATGAAATAACTGTCGGTGAGGAAAGTAATGTTCAAATAGAGGATGTACCTGTTGTGAAATAATTTGTAGACGTATTTCCAGAAGATTTACCTGGACATCCTCCAGAACGAGAAGTTGAGTTTTCCATTGATTTGATTCCTGGATCAAGGCCTATATCGAAGACCCCTTATAGAATGGCCACTGTAGAGTTAGTCGAACTAAAGAAGCAACTAGAGGAATTGAGTAATAAGGGATTTATTCGCCCTAGTGTTTCTCCATGGGGAGCCCCTGTTCTTTTTGTTAAAAAGAAAGATGGATCTATGAGGTTATGTATTGACTACAGGGAGATCAATGCTATAACGATAAAGAACAAGTATCCCCTACCTCGTATTGATGATTTATTTGACCAACTGCATGGAGCTCAATACTTTTCAAAGATTGACCTTCGATCTGGATACCATCAGTTATGTGTGAAGAAGGAAGACATTCCGAAGACAGCATTTCGAACCAGGTACGGGCATTACGAGTTTACTGTAATGCCGTTTGGATTGACTAATGCACCCTCTGTATTCATGGATCTAATGAATAGAGTTTTCAAGGAGTATCTCGATGAATTTGTGGTGGTATTTATTGATGATATCTTGGTATACTCCAAAACCTATGAAGATCATGAAAATCACTTGCGCATTATCTTGAAGACTCTGAGGAGGCCTGAATTATATGGGAAGTTTAGCAAGTGTGAATTCTGGCTTCAGGAGATTTCTTTTCTTGGCCATATTGTCTCTAAAGATGGAATCTCCGTTGATCCTTCTAAGACCAAGGCAATCCAAGAATGGCCAGCACCTACGAGTATAACTGAGGTACGTAGTTTTATTGGTTTGGAAGGTTATTATCGACGTTTCGTCCAAAATTTTGCCCGATTGGCTAACCCATTAACGAAGCTCACACATAAAGGGGTTAAATTTGTTTGGACAAAAGAGTGTGAAGAATGTTTCGAAGAACTGAAGAGAAGATTATTCAATGCTCCTATATTGACTCTACCATCGGGGAATGATGGGTTCGTTATTTATAGTGATGCATCAAAGAAAGGACTTGGTTGTGTCCTTATGCAGAATGATAGAGTTATTGCCTATGCATCACGACAGTTGAAAATTCATGAACAAAACTATCCTACTCATGATCTCGAGTTAGCAGCAGTGATCTTTTCTTTGAAAATATGGAGGCACTACCTCTATGGTGAAAAATGTGAGATTTATACTGATCACAAGAGTTTGAAGTATATTTTCTCACAAAAAGAACTCAACATGAGGCAAAGGGGATGGCTTGAATTACTCAAGGATTATGATTGTACGATACACTACCACCCAGGGAAGGCAAACAAGGTGGAAGATTCTTTGAGTATAAAAGACCATGGAGTTTTGAACAATATGAGAATTGAAAGGGATCCAATTTTCATGGAGCTAGTGAAGATGGACATGGGAATAACCAGGGAAGGTGAAACATCAATGCTTTTTCAAATGGTTGCCAAACCATCTTTACTAGAAAGGATTAAGAGTTCTTAGACCGATGATGAAGAATTCCAAAAGAAGATTAAAGCTGTGAATGATGGGAGATTGAGAGACTTTGTGTATGAAGATGGAATTTTGAAATTCGGGAAGAGACTTTGTGTTCCCGATTTACCTGATCTGAAAAGTGAATTGTTGGATGATGCTCATAGTTCCAATTTCTCTATACACCCTGGGAGCACCAAAATGTATAGAGATTTGAAGGAACATTTTTGGTGGGACAACATTAAGAGGGAGATTGCTGATTTTGTGTCAAGATGTAAGGTTTGTCAACAAGTGAAAGCTGGAAGGCAACAGCCTGGAGGAGTCATGCAACCTCTTCCCATACCGGAGTGGAAATGGGACAATATTACGATGGACTTTGTCATGGGGCTACCAAAGACTCCTAGAAGGAACGATGCAATATGGGTTATTGTTGATCGTCTTACCAAGTCAGCACATTTTCTTGCTATAAGAGAAGATCTACCCCTGGAACGTCTAGCAAGACTATACATTAATGAAGTTGTGAGACTTCATGGAATACCCCTATCGATTGTTTCTGATCGTGATCCCTGTTTTACTTCAAGATTTTGGAAAAGTCTTCAGAAATCCCTGGATACTGAACTTCATTTGAGCACTGCTTACCACCCTCAGACAGACGGAAAATCAGAACGGACTATTCAAACCTTAGAAGACATGTTGAGATCTTGCTCACTTGACTTTCAGGGTATGTGGGATCAATATTTACCTCCGGTAGAATTTTCCTATAACAATAGCTTCCATTAGAGTATTCAGATGGCACCATATGAAGCGTTATACGGAAAGAGATGTCGTACACCAACCTGTTGGGATGACGTCGGTGAAAGAAAACTTGTAGGCCCAGAGCTGGTGGAGGAAACGGTGGAAAATGTGAAAGCAATCCAAAATCACATCAAAGCAGCTCAAAGTAGGCAGAAGAGCTATGCCGATAATCGAAGGAAGGATTTGGAATTTCAAGTCGGTGATCATGTTTTCCTAAAGGTATCTCCGTGGAAAGGAGTCATACGTTTTGGTAAGAAAGGTAAATTGAGTCCCAGGTACATCGGACCTTTCGAAATTCTAGAACGAATTGGGGCTGTAGCTTACCGATTGGCAATGCCGCCAAGTCTCTCCAAAGTTCACGATGTGTTCCACATATCTCTGTTGAGAAAATACATGCCTGACCCAACGCATGTACTCACCTATGAGGAATTAGAACTGGAACCCGATCTGTCTTATTGCGAAGAGCCCGTCAGGATTCTTGATACAAGAGAACAAGTACTGAGAAACCGGACGACACGTCTGGTAAAAGTTTTGTGGAGAAACCATAAGATGGAAGATGCAACGTGGGAACCCGAGGAACTTATGATGAAGAACCACCCGAGTCTTTTTATGCAGTAATACCCTAGAAATTACGAGGACACAATTATTTGAAGGAGGGGAGAATGTAACACCCCAAGCTTCTACGGTACGTTTCCTTTTGAATAATGTGATAGCGTGTGTTGTACGCAACCTCGAGTTCTAACACACACCACAACTAATTAAACTAGCCGTTGTGAATAGTAATACCTAATTTTTGAAATTATATATATTTTATATTTGAAAATGGACTTCATTTTTAGACTCGGAATATCGAATTTATCCTAAGGTGAAATTTTGGTACTTTTCGGATAACTTTCATATTTTGATGAATAGTGAAAATTACTAAATTTTAATTAAAAACAACTTTTTTAATAAAAATAATTAATAGTGATGAATTATGAATTTTAGTGGTTTTAAAGTATATTTAGAATATATTTTTACATTTTAATATAATGTTGTTCATTGGACATAATTTTACAATTAAACCGAACATAAACAAGTGTCAATCTTTTGATAGTTATTATCTTTTAAAAACACGCTTTTTGTTTTGACAGCGGGAATTAATTTTAAATTAATTTCTGTCACTTCTGTGTTTTGAATTTAGGAAAATGGATTCCATATTTGGAATCAGGATGTTCAAATTGTGTAAATAGGTAACTTTTATTTTTAGACATTTTGAATAATTACTGCGGTAAATATTTTATTTACCATGGTTAAGGGTAAATCCGGTAAATAAGGGTTAAAAAAATAATATTATAATAATACTAAATTACCCTAAAAACGTGTCTTAACCCTATTGGTTGATAGATGGTCGACCATGGGCATCTTTGGGTCTATTTTGGGACCCCATGGATCCACTTGTAAGTGATAATGACACATTATATTAATAAAGCTAAAATAAAAATAAAAATGGCATAAGCTTACATCTTTTAGAAGAACAATTTTTACATAGGGTTATACATGTTGGATTTTCGATTATAAATATTCATTAGAAAGCTAAAAAGATTTAATACATAATGATTTTTTATTTATAATTTTTAGACATTAAATAATTTATTTTATTTATGACACAATGATGATGCAGTAATTACTAAAATAGTAAAAAATTAACATAATTGATATTATAAATACCCAAATAAATAAAATATGAAACTTTTAATGAATTAAACTAATTTTCTAGGATAATATTATATATTAGGATTGATTTAATTGACTTTGTTCGAAGTAATCAATCTTTTATGAGTTTCACAAAAATCAACTATTGAATAGTGTCAAAATTGACATAAAAGTGTTCTTAAAACAAATATTATATTATTAATTTATATTAAATTCCTAAAAATCTAAGGTTCGGCCAAGAGACTTATATTATGATAGGTTAATCATTAATGGACCACTTGGGGGTCGCTTGGATGTATATAGTAAGTTTATTAACCATATTATATAAAAATACAAAGAGACATTGTAAAAGTGAAACTAATTAACTTAGAGTTAATACTTAAAGATAAGGTTAATATAAGTACCCAAACCTGTCTAAATTATATTGGTTGAGTGGTTTTAGACCTATCCCCACCTTAACCTTTGAATAATAAGCTTTGGAGCCATTAGAAACCGAATATGAATTTATTATAAATTAATATTTCTAGCTTTTCCAAAGGTGCCCCTCACCCCTCTTATAAAAAGGGCACTCCTCCTTCTCATTTCTTCACACCTTCAAAGCCTTTTGGTTCGGCCAAACTCTGCCCTAATACTCTCCCAACATACCTCACTACAACCTAGAGGCCTTAGTTTGATCAGAAAGCCAACCTAAGGAGCCCTTTTGATCAAATCAAAAGGAAGAACCCGAAGAAGAGGTAATGATTTCACCACCCTTTTCTAAGTTCATTTCTTCTTCCACTTCTTCTTTCTTTGTTCTTACCATTCTAAAATAATAACTCCAGTATCTTACATATACTGTGATGTTATTATAAATATGTTACAACCATATTCAGTATTCTATCCACCCTTTGAATAACATGTCACCATACGTGCGTACGTATGGCTTACCGTCTCCACGTCGTGGTATAATTGTTATTCAATATATTATTATTTGGATGGGTATAATAATGATGTGTAACTCATGTAAATAATAAATATAACATGTTAATGATTCTGTATATATGATATAACATCCATTTATATATTATTTTAATATCAAAAGAATGATATTGTCGCTCGTGCGTACGTACGGACTACCGTCTCCACGAACGCGATGAGATTCATTCTCCATCGTATCCATTCAAGTATAATTATCATTTGATGATTTAAAAATGATGTTTAAGGACTTTATATCATTCTGGATATGAATAAGATACAACAAACATGGCTTATGTAACAAAACATATAAAAGAAAATGAGTAAGTTAACACCCAAAACGATGATAATTCTAAGATATTATTAATAAATCAATGTTAAAAGATCATATATGATATCATATTAATATATATGATTCTTGTATAATTTAATAACAATTATTTCACCATTATACAGGAGGTTAACCTACCCCAACCAAGGAAAAGTACAAGGTAAGGGTTATTTCACAATCTCTTCATTATCTGAGGTTGTTTATATGTAATAATCTACTGGGATCTCTTTATCATCCACATCCATGTTTCTTAAAAATGTATTTCAAAACATTTTTACTATTTACAAGAATATGGGTTAAAGTCATTTATACCCTTTTTTGACTTTTTATAAGAGTTTTATAAAGGAATCTTTCCGTCGTTTTCAAAACAAGGTCCTTTTTAACCTTTTCGACAGAATTGAGGTAAGAATGTTTTTTTAACTTATACGGCGGGTGCGGTTATTTTACGCCGTTATAAAATCTTCAAAGCTTTCCTTACAAGCTTATAAGAATATTTTCAAAGAAAATGTTTTATTTTATATGGATCTTAAATGATTTCAAAATAAAAGGAGATATTTCTTTAAAAAGAATTTTGATTTCATCTATGTCAACATCCTTTGATGGATTTTAAGATTATTTGAAGTTGATTTATTATGATACAAAACTTCTATATTGTATTGAAGGTTTTGAGATATGTTTGACTGTGGATGTGCTATTTTTATACCATTCATAGTTTATTGTGAAAGTATTGACATTTCGTATGCTAGTTTTAATACGAATGTTTATGTTATGTTTAAACCTTTTCATATGGGAATGCATTGGACTTAATAAGTGACGGGTGGAGCCCGTAATAGCTCCTCGATGCATCGGTAGGTCTCATGAGACAAACTAGTGTCTTGGCACAAGGCCTTGACAAAATCTTATTTGTAGTCTTGGCAAGAGGCCTTGGCTATGTGGTTATGATAGTCTGGCATTTTGCATTCCAACATTATGAAAGTGGTTATTGATTTTTGCATGTGATTATTCGATTAGTAGAATATCCATGTGAACAAGTAAATGGAATTATTTTATTTTACTTTTTCCATACTATGTTGAAGTTCAATTTTAAAAGGCTTTTGTTTTAGTAATTCATTGCCTTAAATGTTTATGCTTATTTTGAATGTTCTGCTATATTGTTATCCTTACTGGGCATTTGAGCTCACCCCTTTTTTATGTTTTATTTTTCCCAGGTAGTGAAGAAGTAAATTATGATTGACTTGCAGGGATATTATGGGTTTATAGTGTGGACGTTGGAAACATTATGTTGTTGTAGTAGTTTTTCACTTTGAAATGTAATGTAAAACTTATGAATATATCTAGTGTTTCGAAGGCTACTAAACTAATCGGTCTTTCGGGATTTGATCTTCTTGTGATCATGCTAATGTTATGTAATTAATGCACCGACTCTGGGTAGCTGGGGTCGGGGCGTTACACTATAACTTTAGGAATAATTTATAAAATAACTTTTAAAAATAATTAAATAACATTATAAATCAAAAAACTATTTTTATAAAAAAAATTAAACAAAAAAACTCTCTTGAACCACCATAAAACCTAGAAAGACAAAGGAAAGGCTTAGTGAAAATTCTTAGTATTACAACTAACACCCTAATTCACCCCCCCACTCATAGAGTGTCCCAAATACCTAGCAGTGTGACCAGAGCCTAAAAGTTTTATTTATGAATAAACCTTACATATTTTTTGAGAATAATAATCAATATATATAATATCTTATAAAGGTCTGAGTAATTAGTGAAAATCATTATTCAAACTATAATAATGGGTTCATATCATATTTACAAGTAAATTTTGTAATATCATGAAATATATTGTTGGTTATATTATCTTTGATGTGTAGATATATTATTATATATGATTCATATTTGAGAAAATTTTATTTTGATATTTATCCTAAAATGGAACTAAGTAATTCTTTAGAAGAAGATCTATTTGCGATGATAGCTAATAGAATCATATAAAAATATATATTACTAAATTTTGAATAATTTTAGGCTGATGAATTTTTTTTTGGGAGAAGAAAACCATATTTCATATACTAGTATATATTTTGATATATTTTATGATATGAATATGAATTATGTGGTCGAATAATTTCATGTGCCAAAAAATAATTAGAAAAAGAATGAGAAGGAGGAGGCTAAGAAGTTTGGTATTGCCAAATAGGTGAACAATGATAATTCATTGGGCATACTTTAATTTTACACTATAATATATTTATCTTGTAAATAATAAGATACAAGTCTCAAATTAAATATTTTCTCAGAGGATGTTAGTAAATAATAGTAGATCACATCATGTGGTACATCTGGAGACTATTTATGAATAAAAAAGGATACTCATGATTTTAGGAGTAAAACACAATTCATGAAGGATAAAGTAGAAGATAACTCTTCATATAAAAAAGATTTATAGGAATATAGTAGAAATTGTTCAGACAAAGATATATACTCAAGGAATTTAATAATAACAATGAATATGATTGTTGAAAAAAAATAATGAGTTTAAATTGAACATAGAAAAATTGAATTTTCATCAAACACTAATTTTTGATATAAGATAACTGTATGGATAAAATGTGAAGGTCTTGTATAAGAAATAATTCTCAAATTGATAATTTTGAAGTCTTATTGAAGCAAACAAATATGAATATTTAGAAGCTTGATAAAGATATTCATTTGTTAAAAAATAAGAAATTTACAAAATATTATTCAATTAATAATTCACTTGATAACAAGGTGAAATAAAATATGAAATTTATAGATAAGTAGAATCTAGAATTTAGATCTAAAATGAAAACATCAGAAAAATCAATGTCGAAGAACTATTATTATTTAGGAATATTAGAATAAATAAGTGATGTGAATATGAAGAATATTAAGATGCACAACCAAAGGATTTATATTGTAATATACAAACCCTAAAAGTCAATTAAAAGGTATGAATTTTTTATTTCGATATTCTAAATTTGTTCTAACCTTGGTCGCATGTAATAATATTGTAAAAAAAGTGAATAAAGGTGACATGATGATATTTTCCACCCCCATGAAAAGAAGGAGTCATGAAAATGAGGAAGATAAATTTGTTCCAAATAAAATCTAGTTTATGGAATTGGATAGTTTTGAAGTTGAATTGAAAAGTTAAATTTTTCATGGGTCTTTTATGGATTGTTCATAGTAGAAATCATAGAGGGAAATCAAATAATAATGTAGATAAATTAATAATAAACAATTTTATCATTTTTTAATTGAGGATAAAAAAAGTATGATTAATAAATTTTATCCATACAAATATAAATCTTTATTTGAAAAAAAGTGGAATTTTTTTTCGTGGAGAAAGAAGCCTGGAAATTAATTCAGTGAAGATACATTGAAGAAAGAGACTTGTAGTGGTGAGATGGTTCTTACAAAGAAAATAAAAATAAAGAAAAGATAGAATAATAATTCATTATTAAGCACCTAAAAACTATTTTTTTTATGAGGTGTTACTCAGGTAGTGTTTTGGAATAAGAGTAGAAGAAATGTGTTGTGTTTTTATAAACATCCAAAATACTTAAATTGAGGATATTAAAGGAAACCCTTTCTCCCTACGGTGTATAATCTATTCAATGATTCAGAATTAAGGGGGATACATGATTCATGGTTATATGAATTAAAATGAGATTAAAATATGGTAATGTGTTTTAGACTACAAGTTTGTTGAGATATATAAAAACCCTAAATTTGGAATGTCATTAAATGATGAAAATTTAAAAGTGTTATCAAGGTAATTCGTGATATAAAAATTGTTATCAATAGTGATGAAAAAAAGAACAACAATAATTTTCCTAAATTTTGAGACACTTATAGTGAGAAATAGTTTCATGTGATTTCATGAAACATCAAAATTCCAAAGTTGTATCCAATATTTTCCAAATAAATAATCATTCAGAGTATGCAAGAATGATGAACTACAGTCAGATCCAAATCATGATCAATAGTTAATTAGAAGTCTAAGATATGTCTAACTTTTTTTAAAAGTTATCAGGCCATTTTTATAATTCTATACATGGTATCATGCCATATGAATTGTGTAATCCATTGATAAATTTTATGGATATCTTATTAAAGAAGAATCTTTAAACATAGATATTTATTGGTTATTTTTATTTTTATATTGAAAATTTAGTATCATTTTCAAGTATTTCAAGATACTAGAAGGTTTATAGATAGAAAATTTCCTTATTATGGAGATCACATTTATATTTAGTATCAATCTGAACCTTTAAAAATTAATAGTAGTTGGATATGATGAGAAAATAAAGGAAATTTATACATATTTAAAAGATTTATCTCTAAGGAAAGATATAAAAATCACATCAAGTGGTTCTATTTTATTACAAGTGGTATCAAATCATTATAAATATGTTATGTATTAAAATTTAGTGATTATCTAGTTTTCCCAATATATTTTTGTTTGATATTTCTATGATCAAAGGTATATTACTATTTAAATTTTTCAATTTTTCAATCTACAAGTATTGAATAAGAATTAGTGAGTCATATGGACCACATTTACTTTGTTAACATTGAATCATATTTCTTACACTGATCTCCAGCTTAGTAGGGTTATAATTCATTTTCATGTAGTAAATTCACTCATTGAAATTTATTGCGAATAATGTAACTATTAGTGTTTGTTGAATAGAATTTAAATGAAGGCTGATTTTGATATTATTTCTATATGTGATATGTCAATAAATTTGAAGGTAAACATGAAGGAGGAGTATAGTCCCCCCAAATATATATTTTTCAAAGGTGTGATATGATGATGAGTTCTCTTGAAAATATAGTGTAATAAAAATGTATTCCAAGTGGGAGATGTCATGAAGTAAAATTATAGGAGCAAAGAACCTTTTTATTTTATTGATAAGGTGAGAGAAAGTTGGTGGTATGAGATATTTTCATAAAAAAGTGGGACATTGTTGAAATCCTATGTTTTTGTTTGATTTATTGTCAATATGTATAAATAAATGGTTGGAGAAGTTACCTGAAGTATTTAAGGGATTTTTTATATTTTATTTCTATTAATAAATGGAAATATTATTTAATAATAATTGGATGTCTTGTTTGAAGAATTTTTATGGATTTATTCCATTAGTATTTTGAGTTTCATTAGTGAATTGTTAGATATATATAGACATCTGTAATTGGTGATGCACTGGGAGATTCATGGAAATTATGTGAATTATTGCGTGAAGTATGGATGTTAATGGAGGACATGTGATACTATTGAAGATTTATCTCTTAAGGTAGATAATTTTCAATGTATTATTTAAATATAATTATTCAATATAAGAGTAATGAATATGTTAAGGAGGTTTGGATGACGTTTCATGTTCAAGAAATGTGTTTGATGGAGATTCATAGGTAAGATAATTCACGTCAACCCCATTTAATATATGATGATTCTGGAGGTTCGTGGAAATGTTTTGAAGATGGTGATGTTCTTAACTAAATAATTTTCCATTGTTTTCCATATTTAATATGTTAAAATTAGATGATAATAATATGTGAAGTTAATTTGATATCATTCTTGAATTCTAGAGAAATTATGATGAAACTAAAATTTTTTTAATCTTAGGAAATTTAATGACCTCCATTTGGTAATACCCAAATATGATTTAAAGGTATTTGCAGTTCAGTTTGAATATATTAAATGGGATACATGTTATGATGTAGAGGACGATGGATGTGTTTTTTAGTTGCACTAGATTTTTGGTAATGCCTACATTTAAGGGAATAATCCATTTTGTGTGGAGTTTATGTATAAAAATTTGAGTAACCTTACACTATATTAAATTCATATATGTCATAAAGGATGAAATTATGATATTTTGTGGTTCTGAGAAATCAATTACATCCATGTCACAAATATTTTTCATCATAATCACTAAATAGTGATAAAAATTACTACAAATCATTGCTACATGCTACATAACTTATGGTAGTTGAGAATAACTTTTAGAAACCAACTAGTTGCACCATATAACATGGGGTCAAATAGTAACCTATGGAATATTGGATATTTTGTATAACATTTTTTTCATGGTACATTTTGATGAGTTTTTTTGGATAATTTAACATTTTTTAACTACCATAACAAATATTAGTGGAGGATTTCTATTTTGGGGATAATCAAAAGGATTAATTTAAAGTGGGGTAAGTTGGAAGTCAATTATAGTTTGAATTTAAAATTTAAAATTTAAAATTTAAATGATTCTCTAGATATGTTGATTCCTACTATATAGTAATTATGTAAGATAATAATATAGAGAAGATAATTAGGAGAAGTAACTATTTTTTCTAGGAATAAGCATAAGGGAGATAAACAAATTATCATTTATTAAACATCCAATTTAGGGATATTGCGTTGTAGTTGACTTGTATCTAATTCAATATTTTTTGATGTAGAAGGATTTTTTTTGAATATCTGGGAATAATGAGTTTAATAAATTTTAAGTGAGTTTTATATAGGAAAATATATTTTCTTGTTATGAACAACATTGAAATACGTGAATATATAAGAGGAATAATTTGAATAATACTTCAGGTTGGGTAAAGTATCATGAGTTTCCCTTCATAATTTAAAATTTCTCTAGCTTATTCATTAAATACTGAATACATTTAACAATATCTCTATTACTAGGAATATTATCTGGAGTTATTGATTATTTATATGTGAAGTAAGTTTGAAGATCAACGATTCAACCCTAACTATAGAGGGTTATTTATATTAGGAAGAGTAATTTGTGAAAATATTTAAAATTCTCTAAATCTTAACATCTAGAATAAAATGATGTTGAATTCAAGAATTAAAATTGGTGTGACCTTAAAATCATTGAATTGATAATATGATAGACATTTTCAGTAAACTATCATAGACTTTTTTTCAAGGTGTTTGTAAGAGAGTCAAGAGGAGGGAGTACCCTTATATTTTCCTTGAGACTTTCTTAAGCCCTGTAAATAAATAGTGAGTTATCATTACTATCCTAGAATATCAAAACATCATTGGTGTGCTATCTCTAGAGTATCTTATTATAGTTGAACAAAGCAAAAATTATTTTTTACCTTGAATTAATTTTTATCATCTTTGTGATTTTTTGTGAAGAAGAAATAAAAAATTGAATATTGTTCCTTTCAATAAGGGAAAATTTTTCTAATGTAGTATAAAGAAAAGGGAAAAAATTAAATAATTTTTTAATTTTACGAACACTCCTAGTCACCCCCACCCATAGGGTGTCGATGTTCCCTAAAAAAAGAAATTGAATAATTATTGGTGGTTTAAAATGATCCTAATAAAGGTAATTTAAATATTAATAGAGGTTAAAATTTTAAATAAATATTTTACGATATAATACACAAAACATCATATTATATTCCAACCTCCTAATACAGTAAAAAATCAAACATATAGAACAAAACTAGAAGACAAACCATCAAATTTTATTCAATTAAATACCATTCAACCATATATAAAAAAGTATATATATATATAATTACAATATTAAATTTTTAGAAATGTTAATGTTTTATTTATCAAAAACATCTATACCATATATAATGGAAACATATAAGAGAATATACCAACAGAATGCCTAATCGACATCGCCATTACCCACAGATAAGTGGTGATCATCAACTCTTTTCTTAATACTAAAATTGTCTATGTTCATAAAAATTATTTCATTCCATATCATATTCCAATAGTAAAATAACATTTTCAGTAATCAATAAATATCAAATTATATTTAATAAAAAATTTATTTAATAAAATATTGAATCTACAAAAAAATCAAATTTTATAAAAAATTATATCAATTTCTAATAACTAAATAGTATAATTTAAATCCCTCAAAAAATTATATTTTACCATGAATTATATAGTAATTTTTTTCATAGTTCATTTTGAGATTTTAATATTAAATAAAGGATATGTTGAGAATATAATCATAGAAAACACATGTTCTAGACTTTTTAGGTGATGAAAATCATATTTTGATAATAAATACATTATTTAAGAAAGAAATTTATTATTTAAATAAGAAAACTTTGACAAGTTATATGAATATATTTTTAAAAATATGTCACAAAATGCCAAATTAAATTCTCCCTCACTTATATATTTTCTTTTTTTTAATTAATTACTAAATCATAAACATGAATAAAATTTTTATTTCAAAATAATTCATATGTATGTAAATTCGTAGTTTTAATAATTAATATGAAAATTAATGTGACTTACTGGTCTTCCAGATCTTATCAAAAATGAAATTTCTTTAGGTATACTTCTTATCATCCTCTAAAATACTAATTCTAAATCATTCTCAAAAAATTATACCTGATCACTTTATATTTTAAAAAATGACTAATGATATTTAATTATATTATTCAATCGATATGATTCCATTTTTTTAGGGCCACTAGATAGAATACTCCCCACTATAGCTAACAATTAATCTAATGATGTTTGAGACCTTACAAAGGCCAATGATGGGGATGGCCTATAACCCATCCAACTCACATGACAAGAATACTCCTTCCCAAAAATAGTGGATAATGGTATATGCCTCAAATACCAATGTCGACAATCAAGGGTTAGCATCCCATAATTATTTAAATTAACACTATAAATTTAATGATAGTAAATTATATAATAATTTACAAAAAAACTACTGGTAATTGAAATTGTATTCCCCCATTTATTCACCAGGAACATTCACATAGATATTATCCCACGATTTGTAGCCATCAAACCACATTTATATCCATCCAACATCCTTATAGTAATTTATCAAGTTAATGAAAAATTCAGTTTTCAGTGAAGAGGAAATATTACTTCAGTATAAATAATGTATGGGGAGGCATGCCATATAAAAATCTAGGTTTCCAAAAAAAATCAATTATAGGCCCTATAATCCATGGCGGTTACCCCAAATATATCGAATGGCACGACTACCTTTAATTTAAGGAAACATAAATCATATTTAGTATTGACTATTGTATGTATTCTGTTAATTTGTTTTATTTTTCTGAAAAAAAATTATGTAATTGTGTATAAAATTAAGAAATTAAAATTATCACAATGAAATATAGGCTAATAATGGTGACATTCCAATATTCTCTAGATAGGACACTCACTTTCTAATAAACATAATGAATCTTCACTTTAGGCATATCAAATGCCAATGTACCCTCTCTTAATGGAATACTTGAGGATAGAGGTAGAACACTATAAGTTGTCATAATAGAACTAGAAGATGTTTGGAGAACATATATCATCCCACTTAATGTTGCAGGAGGAGAAGGGGTGTTATTTCTGACCGAGGTACTAAGTTATTCCACCATTTTTTCAATGATGTCAGTGGTGTACTAAGTGATGTTTTCGTTGTTCTCAATAATGTCATTATTATACTCGATAATATCATTGGTATACTATGTGATGTCCCCAGTATACACCTTTTTGTTTTTGTGTCATTTGGGATACTGAGTGACTGACATCACCAAACCGATTAGTCTTTAGAATCCATATAGTAAAAAACAAATTAGATTATTTACCAATTATCTAAGATATAAAATTATAAAAAAAATAATAATTCATGTAATTTGAAAATGAAAATAGTATATGTAACATTTATTAATTAAAAATAATTACATCCACCTTTCTTTAATTAAACTATAAACAAAAAAAATTGACTTAAATAATTTAAAATTTTCTTTTTTGATAGACCATGAAAACCATAAAAAAGAACATAAATAAATTAAATATTTGTTTTGAAGGGATTTGTTAAAAACATATTTTAAAGGTTTAACTCGGTAAAAAATGTTTGTGGTCATATATATAATGAGATTTTAATTGACTAAGTAATATTAATGGAAGAAGTATTAAATTCTTTTAAGTCATTTTGTTGACAATAATGAAGCCAAGGTTTATAGTTTTACCTTATTTAGAAACTATGCATTTTTTCTGTTTTCACTAAAGATGTGTTTAGATATTTAAGATTTAATTTGAAATAAAATATTGGGGATAAAATTTTATTGGTCATTTTGAAAAGTTAAAAACCCAATGATGACATTTTTTATGTTCAATTAAAAATGGGTATATTTAATAATAAAAAAAATTTTAAAATTCATTTTTAGATAAGTGAATTTAAAATTTCATATATCCAGGTGTTTTCTTTATGTGATAGATATTTGACAAGATCTTTTACTTTATAATAAGTAAATATAATCACCACCATGTCATTTTGATAATAAAAACAATGTGGATTTATAAGGGGTTTTTATTCATTCATATTTTATCTTAGAATAAATATTATAATATTTTCATTACTTTTTACTAATGTTTTAAAGTAATGTTATCAATATTGAGATTTAGAATCATCAAATTCTATGACACGATGACATAAACACCAATTATCCTCTATTTTATGTTTATGGATCCAATCGATCACCTAATTTCCTCGTGGAATCCGACATCCCAATGTGAATTTATTATACATGGTAGTACAAAACATGGAAACATCTTCTCTAATAAAAGCGGTTTTCCCTATAAGATCAAAAAATGATGTTATTATTTATATTAATGTTACCCCTCATATCTATAGTGAAATAGACACATTTTATAACTAATCCAGTAAATATACATAAATAATTCATTACAAATATTGAGACCCAAATTCTAACCAAAACATCATATTATATTAAATTTATTTATAAGAATATATGTAATGAATCCATAAATGAACTCATTTCCAACATCAAGACCTAATTTATAATTACCCCGCACCCTGACATATTTCATCAAAATATTCAACCCCACTCAAATTCCAAATTAAATTTATGAAGTTTATTTATATCAAGACACTAAAACTTATAATGAATGAAACATTGTATATTATATAAAAAAAAATTCTTTGAACATCCTAAATAATATGGGACTAATGAAAATTGAGGAAATTTATTGTAACACCAAATTTATACAATAAATAAAATAAAACATAACATATAATAAAAACATATCATGATATTAAGTGTTACATGGATGAAGAGATGATAGATGGTGAATGATACATGGAAAGAAGGAAGAGGAGTAGGTCAGTGGTGGGTGTCGCTGATGATCGATGAGGATGGGGTTGTCATCAAGTTCAAGTTGAGAGGATTACCTAGGGTAGTCACATTGGGTATAAATGAAAATTAAGAGTATAGAAACCTAATAATATCATAAATAAATATATATTTTTTAAATTAATATTCAATTCATTTAATAAATTCATACCTAAGGTCCATTAAAGTTAATTGTTTTTTATATCTAGAGACACAATCTTCTTATTTCCTAAAAGATATTCAACATTTACCATATATATCTCTCCATTTATTACTATTTAATGGATTTTTATAATTAACACCTTTCTTCATATCCTAGGGAAAGTAAAGATAAGAAAATGTGATCTCAAATGCTCATTAAGCAGTAACATGGTAGATATCTACTAATGATTGCTTGTAATCATAATATAAAAATAAGGGTATCCAATCATGACCATACTTATAGAGTTCATAAAGAATATCTAAAAGATCATAAACATTAGTTAGGGCCTAAATATGTATCATCTCAAAACACAAGATTTATAATAGTTATAAATCATCATAAATCAATCATGAGTTGTAATTTCATGTCATAAATGCATAGAATCATTATAGGTATGGAAACCATTTCTTATGGCATGGTTTACTACCTAGTCTATAAAATTATAATATAAAACGCCTCAAAAACTATTTCTCATAGTTGATAAAGCACATATACTTGTTTCCTATCACATATAGACCATTGATTTCATTTGTTTTTATTTAATTCCCTATGTGGGTTCTTTTGGTTGATGTTCAGGTTGACTTTCAAAAAAAAGACCTTGGTTTTTGTGGGTTTCATTTTTCATCAGTAACTATTCATGATTATTATGAATTTTATGGGGAGAAGGTTTCATGGTGGAACTTTTGTGCACCCAAGGTGACTCTAAATTGTGTTTAAATAATTCAAAGATCATTGGGTGGGTTTCCCTAGTGTTTGGGGTGTCATTTAATTATTTTTTGACAATTTTTTTGATGAAACAGTTAGATCATGGTTTACCAAACCGTGCAACCAAAAACCTGAAAGTTGTAGAAATGTTCCAGTGGAATTCGCATGGTTTGTGCATGGTTTAAAAACATGTTCATTTCATTATGGGTGTAATAAACTTTAACCTAAAAATAATTTTGGGGTCATACCACCTCCCATTTTGAGCCATATGTGTTAGATATAGACCCGATGGTTCCCCCACTTCATTCTCAACCATTTTGGGCCACTTTTGGGGAGCTTTCTCACTAAAGGTAAGTGGTTTTTAATGGTTTCCTCTTCACCTCTTCCCTCTTTATCTTCCCCTATTGGTTTATATGGTATTTATTTTTTTCATTTCTTCTTGGAAAAATCCTAGTGTTAGGTTTGGCTATTTTTTGGGTGATTTCTTGTGGTTACAGAATTTGGATCGTCCATAAGGATCAGTTCTTCCTCTATTTGGAGTTTTATCCCATTTGCATGTGGTTGAGGTAGGTGTTTCCATTTTTTTCCTTTCTGATGCCAACTATTGATGCTTGAGTGTCTCAAATTAATTGTTAAATGTTATTATCATCCTTATAATACTCATGGATACTTAATTTTGGTGTTTTCTAATTTATAGAATATGATAAAAATGGATTTTCAAGGGTTTCTTTTATTATGCCTATTAATGTATGCACACAAGGTGTTCGGTGAAATGATTACTGTTTTCTAAACATGAAATTTATCCCCATGTTTTATTATTTAGATTTTATTTTACTTATTATTTTGGTTTAAACATTAAATTGAGAATGAAATGTGATTTATATTCCTTTTATGGCTTCATTATTTATGGATAAATGTTTTATAAAGGTTACTTGGGTTTTAAAAATGATTATTAGTAATGTTGAAATTGCGCTAGTTTAAAGGGGATTAGTATTTCCAAAAAAAATTAGTGTGTCATTATTGATCTTTAAAGTGTTTCTTTAGATTTTGGTAGATCCATGTGTGCACTAGGTGCACACATGGGTGGGTATTCAAGTAAAAATGTCACTTAAAATGATATTTTCCATGAAACTAGGTCTCTCAATCCATTCTCTTATATCTACTATTATATTCCTTCTAAAATGGCCCTTTGATTTAAAAATATATTGTTGGGGTTTCTAGTGGCATTAAATGGGTTTTGAATGTGTTATTTAAAACATGAACCATTGGGTATTTGGGAACACAGTTTGTTTCTAAATGGTTTAAAGGCTCGTTTTGCATTGTACACAGAAATGATGTCTCAGAAATGATTTGGAAATGTTTTGTTAGATGTATTAGGGATTTTAGACATAAAGGACCATTTGGCATGTTTATAGAGTTTAATTTTTTTCGAAAATGTGAAAAGTCTTATTTAGAAAATTCTTGGGGAAGTGGTGTTCCTCATTGTTTTAGAAGTGATGTTTAAAGGTTTTGGTTTGTGTAAGTTTTAATGAAAGGTTTTGTGATGTGAAAATGGTTTTATGTGAAATGTGGATCTTGATTGAGCTAGAATAGGGAAACCTGGGTATCTAGGGGTAACACTATGCCATGTATTCTAGTGATCCATAGTGGTATCATCTTGGTTTCACTTATCAAGGTTTATTATGACAACACTCACTAAACTATGATGATGTTTAGGGACCACTAGGAAATTGGGGTTTTCTATCCTAGTGGATCATGCATGACAAAGTTATTTGTTATGGTTACTTTTACACCGAGATATGATGTACCTAGGGCTAGAAAACTATCTAGTTCCTAGGGGTGTTCCCGTGACGAGTTCTTATTGGTTATATTTCACTTTCCATCGGCATATGGTATGTTTGTTTGGTAATTTAAAAAGTAAGTGAATTACTTTTAAAGTTGTTTTTTGTTATTTTTTTCCATTTAAATTTTTTTCCCCTGAAAATTCTCAATAGTACTATTTGGTTTGGGTTTTTGTTATTGTTATAAAATGGTACTACTCGTGAAAAATGGATTGTGGTGTGTTTTGGCCTTGAACACATGAAAGCTGTATTTGTTTAACAAAATGTAAAAAACTATTTTGTAATTTTATTTCAAACTAGTTTTAATGGACAGTTTTGGGAAAGGAAGCACTTGGACTCTATGGTGATTTCCTACTGAGATGTTAGCTCACACCCTACCTATAACACTCAGTGTTGGTAGACATGAGCTATTTTGTAGGTTTAGCATTTGTTCAGGATTCCTAGGTCAGGTGATCATGTTTGGAGTGGGTCTGGTCCTGTTGTTGGAGGTGACAAAGAGGTCACATGGAGATAGATGTAGCTTGGTCTAGTTTTAGTTTATTCACAGTTTCATTTTCCTTGGTTTAGTTTTCAGTCTGGTCAATGGTATATTTTATTTGGATTAGTTGTTTATTTAATTATGTTTTGTATTGGGTTATTTTTGTGGACTTAGTTTGATTATTTTATTCATTCAATCCTAGTTATTGGGTTGAAATAATTTCCACTCAATTTATATCTGATGCTCGGCACTAGTAGTCTGCCCATGGGGATCGGGAATGCCCTTCAGGCTAAGCTGCAGAAAGTTTCAGGTGACCCGTACAGGGTCAACCTCGGTTGGTTCATGAAAAAATTGTATCAGATCCATGTTCTTGTTATGTGGGGTGTCTAATAGATAGAGATTAGGACTTTCGGAACTCGGAAGGTAGGTACAGGAAGATCATCACAAACTCTTGCACGCACCGATTCTCGTACTACCAGGGGTATTCTGGGATTTGATTATGTTATCTTTTTTTTGGATTGAGGGATGTTAAAAGAGGAAATCCATAGATACTTTATGATTTCACATGTAGTAGTGATTTATGTGGATTTTGGGAACGTGGTATAAATTCCCCATAGTTGTTGATTCCTACATAGGGAATGGATCACTACCATATTTTTGGGTTAAACATAACTACTAGTTCCTCATTAAATTGGTTTTTTTATGGTGTGTTTTTATTTGGTTTTAGTTAGTGTGTGTAATATTTTAAAATGAATCCAATTTATGAAAATGAAAAATGAATTCTTTCAAGTGGTTTTGAAATCGGTAATGAAATTAAAAGAGAGTGCTTCAGATTGAGGATTTGGCAAACATTTTGATTTGATGATGGGATAAAATGTGTGACTGTTGGTATTCAATATGAACATTCTCATATGTGGGGGAATGTATGGAATCTGTACATTGTCACATGTGTATAGATGACATAAGTGAAAGTGGATGAACACATATGTGGTTGTTCATAGGATTCCATGTGTGGGGTTTTGAAACCAAAGGCTTGTTTTGGATTTTTACAAATGATTTTGGGAATTGGTTCTTATTTTTGGAGGTGGAGTTTGTTTTCTGAAGAGTGGATTCATATTTGGAAAGTTTCCTTGATTTAAAGATATTTCCAAAGTTAGAATGGAAATGGTATTTTGAAAGGGGGATTTTGTTTTTGATTGTATTATTTAGGTTTGCGAGTTTTTTATTTTTGCTTGAGATGTTCATTAAGATTGTGTTTTGGTTTGATGTTGATTCTTGGATATAAGTTATGATGTTTTTTCGAATATTCCTCCAATAAAGGTCCCTGAAATTTCCAAGTGATTCATGTCCAGTTTCTCGTTCTTGTCGAGTGTTACCTATTTTTCATGATGATCGAGGTCGGTTAGAGGGATTAGTTTGGATTGAAGTGGTAGACTATCTCCTCCTATTGATGGGAACTCCAGATATCATTGTAGTTTGTTCTATTTTGTTGTTGATTAAGGGTCCATATTTGGATAAATAAGAGTTGAATTCCCCACCATCAATGTAATTTCGGATGACGTGGGAAGTTTCTGAGTCCATCATTGTCTGTTTTTTCATACATGAGAAAGTGAAGATAAGAATAATGGAAGAGTTCAGGAGTATTAAAAAAGGCCTATAGATGGTGAAGGCATATGTTCAATACTTCAAGGTGTTGGTTTCCTTTTCCCCAGAGGTATTTGATGTTATTTCTCATATTTTTTGTGTATTATTTTTAAATATTATATAGAATTAATTTGAGACAAGGATTTGTGATAGCATGCGATTCTGAGGACCAGAGTGACGGAATAAATTTTTGAAATAAATTAAACTCTAAATAGCATGCATGATCAATTTTCTTGAAAAAGTTGAATAACATTTAAAAGGGTTCCTGGATCATAAATCTAAGGGCACTGTTGCATTCAGAGCATCATCTTTAACTTACGTGGGGCCTAACATCGACCGGCATGGGCCGACTGCAAAAGTTTATTTTTAGACGTTTTAAATGAAATAAAATAAATTATTTTATTATTTTATTCTAATTTTCTTCCATAAAACAATAATTATTATCTTATTTTAAATAAGCAAGATCCCAGGGATAAGATCATAACCCTAAGAAACTCCCTATAATCCTTTGACTCTTTATAGAAGAGCCACCCTTGGAGGATTTTTAAAGAATGCTGACGAATGACGACGCGTGGATCATTGCCCAGCGAGATCAAATCATGACCAACATCTGATCATCATATTCATCGATGATAAAGGTAGGGGTTTGTAATTTTGATTATTCCTTTCTCTATTATTGTATTTAATGACAAACTCAGACCAACCTACGAACAAGTTAATCTTCATATCATGTGTTCTTGTGGGAGGGTTTTAATTTTTGTTTCTTTTGGGTTTTTATTGAGGATTTGATTTTATTATAATTTTTGAATTTTCATATTGATTTTCCTATTAAACTTATTAATGGGAGGAGATCTACAGAGTTATGAACGATGGTGGAGGACTGTTCTTCCTTTTTTTATTGAATTTATTCCTCCTCTACCTTGTGTTCTTCACGTTCTTCATGGGGCGACAAACAATGGATCGATGTCTATCCGTTTCACAATGAAATAATCCCAAATAGAATATCGAGCATCACGACAACCTAGTGAAGGTACGACAGTGATGGCGGATGACGAGTTGGATCAGATCGAGAGAAATAATTTTTTGACAATTCATTGTGTGGGTGGACCAAAATGAGGTTTTGGGGCCTATCGAATGCCTAAGACATCCTGAAACATCGATGTAATGTTAGGGAGTCCTTGGATATTATGTTTCATGGAAAACAGATCACTGGAACGAGCCTTTTAAGATCAATGGAGGTGCAACCATGGAGGTTTGTATTTCTGGAAAATTCTGAAGAACACGACGTGTTCTCAAATCAACATGTTTTGTGGGGTCGATGTGGTGGCGGCTAGGGTTGTGCACTGCATGTAATGGAGAACATGGCATGCCACTAGATGACATATCATGTGGGACCCACCCAACGGTGGTTGTAGTTCCAGGTGATGGGAAACATGAACACAGGGCGTGACCATCATCACACTATGTGAGGGTCCTTACATGGACTCAGTGTGTATCTCGGAAGATACATGGACATTGGGTGGAAAACACAGAATGTGCTCCACTTCATGGATGAACACGGTCAAATATGCTGACCACCCCATGCATCGATATATGGTCTGTGACACATGGGTTAAAGTCGTGTATGGGCTAATGGCCAGTGTACACAGAGTCTTCTCTGGGTAGCACAACATGGTATGTTGTTCACTTACACACCGTGTATACCTTCTTCTACACAACCAGCCTTACGGCATGGTCTTTTGTACATGGGTAGTACTCCGACTCGGAGGAGATGATGTGCGACCCTTCTACACGTCGTGTACTTCTTTGTACATGGATTGATCCTCATGTCCACCGTTCCTTGGACACATTTAATTTGGTTCAGCTCACATTTGCTCATTCCCCTGAATGTCAGGTATTGTTCCCATCAACAGGAGTATTATCCCTTAAACAGTACATTCCAAGATAGAGTCAGGTATCCCTCTGAAAGGCCCAGAGCAAGATCCTCTATCCATTATTGACCATAGGTAGAGTCAGATATCGATGTGACTAATCCTACAGAACGTCGATCATGTACTTAGAACATGAATCATGATGAGTCATGGTATCCTCCAAGGCCCTGGATTTTATTATCATCTTTGTATCGTGATCTTTTCCCAGTCAATAGTGTGTTCTACAAGAATGAGTGTATTTTTTTCTCTCTTCATATATATCAGTGCATCTATCTCTATTATGGATTTTCCCAACAAATGGTACTTTTCAGATGGATGTCATCCGAGCTATCAGACATGTGTAGTGAGTTCTCTCAGACGAGTGCTTTTTATAATATTTTAACTGAATCCCTACTGTGGGTATGAATTTGTTGTAACTTAACTCTATACTATGGGTCTGGATTTTCAGTATATCTAGGTGTGTTTCTCTTGTTATAACTTCAGTATAAATATACTATATGGAGATAACTATACCTTTACTTTGTGTGTTTCTTTGTGGTTTTGCGGGTCTCCCAATGAGTATTGTAATACTTAACCCTACATGGGATTTTGCCACACATGTTGTGTCTTGTTTAGATGAGATCCCTTTTGACGGATCCCAAGGTGGACCAGGACCGGACTGAGATTTTTTAGTTCCTTACAGGAGAAAGTTTTCCTATGGCTATGAGTAGTAGTCCCAGTATAACCTTCTTGATTATGGGTTGGAATTTTTAGTTAGAAGAATCTTTTTTTGTGGTCTTGTATTTTGGCCCAGCTTACTTTCCACACATTACTTTCGGGTGTACTCTGTTAGTTGGGTTTTTCTATATGCATGCATTTGTTCCTTAGTGGTTTTTACTTTCATCATTTTTGGGATTGGGGAGTCACATCATGGGCTCCACTATGATTGTTCATGACAGAGTGGTATCAGAGGAGGTTAATTCGACATTAGGACCAATAGTCAGTGAAAATGGTATGAGGTAACAATGTTAAGTGTTTTGAGCTTGCATTTTAGGCCAGGGACTCTAGTGTTGGTGTGGGTGGATGACGTATCCATACACAAGGAATCTGATAACCTTTTTCGACTCGGTACATGAAATCCCTAGTTACTGGGGGAAATAAAATAATGTTACATACATCTTATAGGAATGGGTTGTGTTTTCTATCTCCTTCAAATGCCATCTATCTAGATATTGCCACGAACTAAATGTGGTCACCACCAAAACCAACACCAAACCCAGCTCGTGATAAGGCTCAAAAGGAATTCCCTATCTCTATGGGCTGGTAAAAGTTCCCTAGTATCATATTTTTTTTGGGAATGATTTACCCGAATATGGATACAGACAACATCAAAAACAATCAATAAACCCAGTCTGAAAATTCATGCCAAAAAAGATTTAAACAAAATCCAGAATAGAATACATAGGTTTAAACATAAAACAAGAGGTACAAAGAAACACAAAAGTAGAATAAAAACTTCCCCAATGACTCCACACATCAATAGGTCATCACCAAAAATCCATATCCAGAACATCGCACCATCGAAGGGAACTAACAACCTGAACCACCATCACCCAAAGCCTTGCCTTTACTGATATCCAACATGATCAAGTCTAATTACACCCAAGGGGTGTATGTAGGGTGTGATCCTAATCCTAATAGGATAACACCATGATATTACATAGGGTAAACAATAAAAGATAAAAATAATGCAAGTTTTGATAATCAAGAAGTGGTGGAAATAATTTCTAAAGAATTAATCTTTTAAATGTAAATAGTTTTCAAATGGAATTTTCCATGAGTGATCACATTTAAGTAAAAATTTAAGATACAGTATTTTCTAGAAAAATCCACCATATGCCAAATATAATTACAAAAGGGTTAATGAGCACTAATCTGAGGAACACCCCTAAGCACTAGTTATTCTTGGGCCCCATGTACCTCATACCGCGGTGTAAAGTTACCATAGAAAAATCCATTCTCGTGCACGAGCCACTAGTTGGGAATATTCCCATAACCTATGGGTCCCTAAAAATCATCAATATAGTTTTCTTATTATTGTCGATATCCATTTTTCTCAGTGAAACAGGGATAAAACCACTTTGGATCACTAGCGTACTAGTACATATCCGCCCTTTTAGATACCCGAGATTCCCCCTTTGCTCTCAAACCACTTTCACATGATACCAAAAACCATTATCACATAAACACATCAATTATGGTCATAATAAACTCAAAATAGTAGCTACACATTCTTTTCATCACTTACACCACTCAATAAAACCTTTGGGATTTCAATAAAATAACTTCACAAAATTTAACAATGTTTTGCACACAAAATCCCTTTAAACCCCCACATTGAACACTATATGCATACCAATATTTTCCAAAATAGTATTTTTGGCTTAAAAAAAATTATATGAAAACATTTCATGTGTTATAAAACCACCAAAATTGGTATAACATAAAATAGACAAGTAAAACACCCAATTTAACACAAAATTGGTACCAAAAAATCATTTTCTTAAAAACATCACCAATACCAGATTTCCAAGCAAGGATAATGAAGGATAAGTGAGATAAAAATATAAATTCATAAAATATAACTCATCTATCATTGATTACCCATGTAAGAACCTACTATAATTATCAAAACACTGGATTCTTTGTGCAAAAATTCATCCCCGCCAATGCTGCACCACAAGAGACTTAGATCACGCGTAAAACCAAAAGAATAGACCAAGAAATCTTGGATCAAACCCTAGGTTAGAAACCCTACCTTCCATACAAAAGTAAATTCATAACAAGGGATTAAAACCCATGAAAAAGGAAGGAACTATGGAAGAAATTCACTTACATGAGGAAGTTTGATGTTTTTCCATCAAATCCCCATTCAAAATAGAGTATCAATGAGGGTTTGTGGTGCATGGGTGGCTCTCGTGGTAGCAAGGGTCAAATTGGGGAATAAAGGGGAGAGTTTCAATATATCCCAGGAGGGAAAAAATTAAAATTAACAACAATTTAAATGAACTGGACAAGCTGCACAGTTTTCTTGCATGGTTTAGAAAACTGTGCGACCAAACCGTGCACCCACTTTTGTCCACTCAAAAAGTGTCCAAAATTATTCAAATTAAAGGGGGACTAGGAGAAAATTAGGGGGAAAATTTAGGATAAGAATATAAGATAAAAAAGTACTTTAAATGAAGGACATGGTTTTGACAATTCTCCCCACCATGAAAACTTTCCATCTCGGAAAGTCAACCTGAAGCTTGATCGGAAAGAAGGAATGAGTACTCTTCTAGACCCATGAATTCTGCTCCCACATATCATGTGTATCATTCCCATGATGCCAATGAACCTATACTAGTGGAATAAAATTTCCTCGCAGCACCTTCTCATGGAATTCCACTATTCACATTGGCCGCTCAAAAATAGATAAATCGGTCTTTATATCCAACTCCTCCCAATTCAGTACATGGGATGGACTTGAGTTGTATTTATTCAACTAGGAAATATTGAAGATTTCATGAATCTAAATCCACTAAGAAGGTATGTCTAACCTGTATTCCTCGTTTCCAATATGCTAATGGATCTCAAAATGTCTGACATACCGCTGCGTCAACTTCCCTTACATTTCCAATCAACTATGGCCCCAGTGAGGGGACGAATTCAAGAATACTCAGTCAACCAAAGAAAACTCTAGTTCTCATTGCCTCAGGTGAGCATATGATTTATGGTGACTCTGAACTATCAGTAAGAGCTACCTGATCATCTTGACCTTCTTAGACGTCTCCTGCACTAGACTCAGCCCCAATTGTGAGGTCTCTCCTACCTCATCCCAACACAGGGGGGGACCGACAAGGGAAACCATAGAGAGACTCAAAAGGAGTCATTAGAATCATGGAATGGTAACTATTATTATAAGAAAACTCAACCAATACCAAATGTATATCCCATGAACCTTCAATGTCCAGAACAAATGCACAGAGCATGTCCTCTGAAACCTGATTTTCCCGCTCTATCTGACCATCCGTTTGTGGATCGTATATCGTGCTCATCTTAATCTGAGACACCCAAACCTTTTAAAGGCCTTCCAAATAATGAGAAGTGAAATGTGGGTCTCTATCTGAGAAAATTACTAATGGAAAACCATGGAGCCTTACCACCTCATGAAGATAAAAACTACCCAACTCATCCACCTTAGCTATATATATGATCAGAATGAAGTGGTCTGATTTGGTCAGATGGTCAATCACCACCCAAATGGAATTCTTACTCCAAGGTGATTAAGTAAATCCAACAATGAAATCAACGATGGCCTATTCCCACTTTCAGGAATTAATGGGTCATAGTTGGAGAAAACCGGAGGGCCTTTGATGTTATTCTTTCACCTGGTGGCATGTGTAGCATCTCGACATGAATTCTACCATATCTCGTCTCATACGAGGAATCCAGAACTTCTGACAGGAATCATAATACATCTTGGTGTCACCCAGATGGAAATCCCACTATGACTGGTGGCAATCCTGCATCACCACCTTCTGTAGAGATAACGAGAGTACTGAACAGACCTTGAATCACATGATTCCCTCGGGAGATGATGACCAATAATGAGGATGTCTCCCCACCATGAAGAAACTTCTTCAACTACTGAAAAATATTATCACTAGGATGTTACTACTGAATTAGCTCCACTAGATAAGGAGTCAGCTAAAATTTCACCAAGAATGTACCCCAATTTTTCTCCTTGGTCTCCACAGGCATTTGAGAAAAGAGTTCCATTACAGTACACTCATCACTATACTTCCTAAAAGCCAGGAATATGACTCTTCTACTTAAGGTGATGGCCATGACATTACCATTTCCTTCCGTGTAGACAATTTCAATGTTGAACCCATACAAGTACTTGATCCAGTGATGCTGACTCATGTTGAGGTCCTTCTGTGAGAAGATATAGTCCAAGATTTTGGGATCAGAGTAGACCAAAAACTTCTCCCCAAAGAGGTAGTAATTCCAAGTCTTCAAAGCGTGCATCACAGCTGCTAAATACAAGTTGGGGGTCAGGTAATTATTATTTTTTGGTTGAAGGTGGCAAGATCTATATGCTACCACATGATCATCTTTCGTAAGCACACACACAAGATCTATACCTAAAGCATCACAATACACTACATACCCATTTCCAGTCTCTCTAAAAATTAGAAGGGGGGAAGTAGCCAATTGCCTCTTTAGCTCCTTGACGGATGTTTGACATTATGGTCCCTAAACAAAATTCACCACTTTTCAGGTGAACACGATCATTGGTGAAGAAAGCCAAGATAAATCACGTACAAAACGCCTATAATAACTAGCCATGCCAAGGAAACTACTGATCTTGAACATGTTCTTTGGATGATCCTATTAAATAACTGCATTGATCATCTTAGTTTCCATTGAAGCCCCCTGGTCTAAGATCACATCCCCCATAAATTTCACTTCCTTAATCCAGAAAGTGCATTTGGACAACTTTTCATACAGGTGATTCCCTCGCAAGGTGCCCAGAACGATCCTCAAGTGATTCTCATGTTCCTCCTCAGATCCCAAATAAACAAGGATTTCATCAACAAATACCATGAAATAATAAATACTGATGGAACACCATGTTCATGAGTTCCATAAAGACCGCAGGAGCATTGGTTAATCTGAAGGGCATGACCAAGTACTCTATGTGGCCATACCTATTTCAGAAGGTTGTATGTGGGATATCTACCTATTTCATCATGAGTTGATGATAGGATGAATGGAATTCTATTTTAAAAAACTATATTTTCCCCTTATATTGACCAAACAAGTCATCTATTTGGGGAAAAGGATATTTGTTCTTGATTGTTAACTTATTCATCTTATGGTAGTCAATACACAGCCGAAGGGATCCATCTTACATTTTCATGAACTACACAAGAGTGACCCAAGGAGAGATGCTCGGGTGAATGAATACTTTGTAATAAAAGTCATCCTGTTGTATCATTAATTCCCTCATCTCTGTGGGGGCCATGCGATATGATGGAAGACATATTGGGTGTGTTCCTGGGCCCAAATCAATCGAGAACTCCACATCTCACTCTAGGGGAAAAACATAAAAATCATGCAGATATACCTCTGGAAACTCATCAACTACATGAGGTAGTCCACTGTCAAGACCATGAAATTAATCCTCTATTGCGAGCGATGATAACAGAAAAACAAAATATCCAAACTCTGGGAGTGGAGGTCCCACACGACTCGAACGAGGATCCCATTCCCCACAAAAAACCCGACGACTCCCATTAAGTGTCATGAAACTAACCCACCGCCTATAGAAATCAATGTGTGCCAAGAAGTGTACTTGCCAATCCATAACAAGTATTATGTCAAATAGATCCATATATAAGACCAATATTTCCCACTACATATTAACCCCTGACATGAAAAGCACACACGACAGGCACCTAAGACCCTAATTCTTCTTCTTTCCAAACAGTGTCACCTACTCCATCAAAAAAGACAACAACTCGGATGGAAAATTTAGAATGTCCACAAAATGGGATGAAATTAATGAAATAGGGGAATCAGTATCAAAAATTAACAGCTATAAATGATTCAATCAAAACAGTACCTCCAACTATAGACGATCCTGCCTCTAATCCTGTTGTGCCTGATCCACTTCATGGAGATGCTTGGTCTCTTTTTGAGGAATACCACTAGTCTTTGGTTGTACCCTAAAATTGCTCTACCCAGAAGATGACCCAGTCCTACCACCATAGCCACCAAATTGAGATCCCCCCATCCGCGACGACTCTAACCGAGCTTTCACTCCTCTTGAGGTCGTTGATCCTATCCCACTCTGAAGTCGATGTGCCACCCAGCAAAATCACTAAATGTGACACATACCTCTACATTGATAACAGGGATTCAGAGGAAATGGGCATGTTTTTCATATATTCCCTTTCCTCCCACACTGGTGGAAAACAACATATCTCACATCAGAAGCCATAGATGAAAATTGTCTGGAAGAGTGGCCTGAACTACCACCTCCATTCTTCCCCTTCTCCTCTCGCTTCTTTTTCTTCTTTGAAGAGCTACCACTGCCCACTACTAATACTATCCTAGAGAAACCATCCCTCCCTTTTCTATTAATATCTACCATATACACCTGTTTAACCACCTTAGCATAGGTCTTCAACTTAAGCAAGAAAACCTGGGATTATATCACTGGTCGTAAGCCTTTCTCAAACCTCTTGTCTGTTGCCTGGTCATTAGATACGATTTCAGGAGCATACAAAACCAGCTCAGTGAAGCGGTTGGAATACTCCATCACAGAAAGATCCCCCTATACCAAATCCATGAACTCTCAGGATCTAGCATAATCCATGACTTCAGAGAAATAATGTTCATTGAAGACAGCATTGAAATCTCCCCAAGGCATCTTCTCATTCTTCCCAGTTTGAAGAACTTATTCCCACCACCTGTGGTTGGGACCCTCCAATAGAAAAGAGCCACACTTCACCTTGACTTCATTGGGTGCTTCCAGGAACTCGAACATGCACTTGATCTTTTCTAGCCATTCCTCTACTTCTTGGGGTTCTTTGCTACCTTAGAAAGTAGGAGGATTATTTTTTAGAAACTCCTGGGCCTTTTCCTTCCTAGGAATAGTCCCATATTACATAATAAGAGCTAAAACAGAAGTCATTCCATGTCCAAGAGCATAGACAGCTTGAACCACAACCTCTACTAGCCTCTGATCAAGCGGTGAGGGAGAACTCTATCCGGATTCCTCCCGTGGGGGCATGGTATCATTCCGGGGAGGCATGTTTCTACAAAAAAGAAAAAAGTGACATGAAAAAAATCAGTACAAAAATTCTAAAAATTTAATCAATAACATAAAATATAAATAATCAAAACACATTACAAAGATAAAAGAAACAACTACCCCACCCCCACCTGATGTCCACTTGTAGACTGCATCAAACATGTCTTACCTAGAAGTGAAGTAAAACAAACAATTCCAATGTCCCATGGTGACTCGAGGTCTTCCTAGAGACGTATAATCCAAGAACCCTACTCATGACCAAAACTCTACATCTTGACGGTTATAGCTCTTCTCTATCCCAACTCATCCCATAATAAGAATATAACCCAAAAAACATTAACCTCCTCTAATACCATTTTGTCATGAACTGAATATGGTTGCTACCAAAACCGGCCCCAAACCTAGCCCGTGACAAGGCCCAAAGGGAGTTCCCTATCACCATGGGCTATCACAAGTGACCAGGTATCATATATTTTTGTTTGGGAATGATTTACCTGAATATGGATACATAAAACATCAAAAACAATCAATAAACTAAATCTAAAAATTCATGCCAAAAAAGCATTAAACCAAAACCATAAAAGAATACATAGGATTAAACATAAAGCAAGAGGTCAAAAGGAACCTAAAAGTACCAACAAAATATCCCCAAGGAATCCACATGACAAGGGGTCATCACCCACAGGTCGTCTCCACAACACCTCACCATGGAAGGGAACTGACAACCCGAACCTCCATCACGCAAGGCCTTGCCTTTTCATATGTCAAACAAGATCAAGTCTACTTAAACCCAAGGGTTTTAACTAGAATGTGAGACTAATACCAATAGGATACCATATAGAGATTCCATAGAGTAAACAATACATGATAAAATGCTTGCAAGTTTTGGTAAGCAAGAAGTGGTGGAAATAATTTCTAAATAAAGAAACTTATAAATGTAAATGGTTTTCAAAGGGAAGTTTCCATGAGTGAGAAAATTTAAATAAAACATGTAAGATACTTTATTTTCCAGAAAAAATCACCATATTCCAGAGATAATTACAAAAGGGTCAATGAGCACTAATATTGGGAACACCCCTAGACACTAGTTAGTCTCGGGTCCCATGTACCTCATACCTCAGTGTAAAGTCACAATAGAATAATATATTCTCGTGCATAAGCCACTAGTAGGAAACATACCCAAAAGATATAGGTCCCCAAACATCATCAATATTTTTTTAGAGTTGTCTTTATCTGTTTTGATCAGTGAAACATGGATAAAACAACTCCGGATCACTAGCATACTAGTACATATACTCCCTCATAGATACATGGGCTTCCCCCTTTGTGCTCAAACCACATTAACATGATACCAAAAACCATCATCACATAAAAGCATCATTTTTGGTAATAATCAACACAAAATAGTATCTACACATGCTTTTCACTACTTACACCGCTCAACAAAACCTTCATGATTTCAATATAATAACTTCATAAAATTTAACAATGTTTTGCACACAAAATCCCTTAAATATCCCACTTTGAACAATATGTGCATACACATATTTACCAAAATAGAATTTTCAGCACCCAAAACCTTTCTATAATCCCATTTCATGAGTTATAAAACAACCTCAACTAGAATAACAAAAATTAGACATGTAAAACACCCAATTTGACACAAAATTGGTACCTAAAAATTATTTTCCTAACAAACATCACCAAAACCAGATTTCACAGCAAGGATAATGAATGGGATGTGTTATAAAAATAGAAATTCATAATATATAACTAATATATAATTTATTACTGATGGAATCACTTACCACAAGTGTCAAAACCCATGAATCTTCATGTAAAAATTCAACAGCACCACCGCTGCACCACAAGTGAGTTAGATCAAGCCTAAATCCAAAATAATAGACCAAGAAATCTAGGATCAAACCCAAGGAGATAAAAAATACCTGCTAGACATAAGGCACATCAATAATAAGGTAAGAAACCCCATGAAAAAGTAAAGAAATGTGGATAAATTCACTTACTTAAGGAAGTTTGAAGATTATCCACCAAATCCCCCCTTCAAAATAGAGTTACAAGGAGGGTTTGTTGTACTTGGGAGGATTCCATGGGTACTAGGGTATAATAGGCGAATAAAGGGTTGAGTTTGGATAAATCTCAAGAGGTAAAAAATATAAATTAAAAACATGTTTAGTAATCTGGACAAGGCCTCATAGTTTGCTTCCACGGTTTAGAAAACTTTTCCCCCAAACTGGGTGTCCCCTTCTGTCCACTCAAAAAGTGTCCAAACTTATTCAAGTTTAAGGGGACCTGGGGGAAACATAGCGGGAGTTATTCCAAGAATATAAGATAAAAAAATTAACTTAAATAAAGGACATGGGTGTAACAGATATACTCCTAACCACTGTAAATCTTGTTTCTTTACAGGATGCCTCAACGAAGTATACCAGCTTGGATTCAATAGCTAGATTAGGAAGATTACCCCCTCAGTGGAGAGGCTTCTATTCAGGGACCAGTTCTATAGGTGTTACCTCTAGGTGGTGAAACTTCTATACCACCACCAGTGGAGTAGCACATGGTACATATCATTCTAGCAGACGATGGGCGCATGCTGAGCGTGCTTCATGAGTTTCAGAGGTAGAGACCCCTTAGGTTCCAAGGTGAACCCAACCCTTAGGTATTTGAGGACTGGCTTGATGTGGTGACTAGAGTTTTCTATCTAGTGAGGATGCTAGTTGGACATATAGTGATTCTAGGAGTGAGCCTTCATTAGGGTTCGGCCGGACGATGGTGGAGTTTAACTACAAAAACTCACGACAACGATACTCTTTCATGGACAGAGTTTGAGTGACTCTTTAGGGAGGAGTTCTCTCTCGTTACACTAATAGAAGTGCTTATCTAGGAGCTTATTCAATTTCAGTAAGGAATTTTGATGGTGGATGACTATTCATCGAGGTTCACCAACCTCACCAGGTACTCTATGGATATGGTCATGGACCAGTACTTCAGAGATCATACCTTCAAGATAGGTCTATAATGGTACATCTAAGGTAGTGTAGTTCCTCTATGATTTTAGACTTATGTTGGGGTGCTCTAGCGAGCTTTGTTGGTAGATATCTTCTTGGTGTAGGTGAGACAGACAGTGGTAATTAGTAGTAGGTGGATAGGTTCGGAGAACTCAGAAACAGGGAGCCGACGTCAGGCACAGGGATTGGGATGTGGGAGACATCACAAGAGGATCCAGGATAGGGGATCAAAATTACACATCTCTCAGGTTGGATCCAGTCATCCTATAAAATGATGATTCTACTCATGTGATGGTAGAGAACATCTAACTAGAGACTGTCGAACCCATCGAACTGCTGATTGGGAGGCGGTGGATGGACCATCAAGGAAGAGGCAGGTATTGGAGCAAATAACCCTGCTAGGCGGTAGACATGTAAGAGGATCAGGGAGAGCTATAGGTGGTGGAAGACACATTTTTCTACTTCCACCACCACCCCTAGGAGGTCCACATCAAGCTCAGGGAGCTGTGAGACAGGGTTGGGCACAACTACATGAGGTCGAGGCGTATGACTCAGGGACTCCAGGTATGATCCAAGGTATGATCTGTGTCTTTTATACCTTAGATACTATACTCATAGACACAGGTTCTAGACATTCATTCTTCTCCACATGTCTTGTGTGAAACCTTAAGATTCTGGTAGAGTCGTTGACATGACCCTTACGCTTGGAGACACCTATGGGAGGATACTCTTTGATCAAATATCTTTGCAGACAATGTGATATTTCCCTTAGAGGTTAGACATTTGGTTGGAACCTCTTGATGGCTGCATTGAGGCCTTATGAAGTCATTCTCAATTTGGATTGGTTATCTCTGGTCCATGCCTAGATTGGCTAAATTAGGTGAAGGGTGTGGTGTGTCCACAACAATGGGACAAGGTTTTCCTTTGTCGGTGAAAAAGATACCTAGGAAGCACAGAATGGGCTCATGCATAGGAGGGTGCAACCAATCACTCATGAGTTGGCTAGCCTTACCCTCAGAGCAGCAGATGTTGTAAGCTTTCACATCACAGTAGTGGTGGCGTAGTATGAAGAAGAATTTCTAGAAGATGTTCCAGGATTACCTCCTTACCAGGAGATCAACATCTTCATCAACTTTCATCCTGGTATTACACGAATATCCTCACCAGTGTATCGGATAGCTCCTATAGATATTTGCAAGTATAAGGTGATGTTGGAGGATTTACAGGGTAAGGGCTTCATAAGACTTAATGTTTCACCCTAGGTAGCCTAAATTTTGTTTTCCAATAAGGAAAATGGGGGTTTCAGGTTGTGTGTAGATTACCATATCCTGAACTAGGTGCTGATAAAGAACAGGTATCCATTGTTGAGGATTGAATACCTCTTCAATCAGCTGAGAGGGGAATGTTGGTTCTTGAATGTTAAAATCTGTTTGGGTTATCCCCAGCTTTGAGTATGAGATGAGAATATTCTAAAGAGGTATTTTAGATGTCGTTACAATCACTACGAGTACTTGGTGATGCCTTTCGGCGTGACGAACACCCCAAAAGGGTTCATGGGACTGATGAACCATATATTCCACCCATACTTAGACCGATTTGTAGTGGTCTTCATAAACTACATCCTTGTGTACTTTGCATTAGAGGAGGAGCATGGAAGAGACCTTTGGATAGTTCTAGAGGTACTCTGAGAGCACCAGATTTATGGGAATTATAGATTTTGGATACAAAAGGTCACCTTTCTAGGACATGTTATCTCAGTAAATGGAGTAGCAGTGAACCCATCCATGGTCGAGGCTGTGTTAGCATTGGATCCACCCCAAAGCGTGATAGAGGTGTGTATCTTCCTTGGATGGTAGGATACAATTGGCTATTTATCCCTGATTTATCCCAGATATTAGCATTAATGACATCAATGACCCAGAAGTGGAATCCTTTTGTATATATAGAGAAGTTCCATGAGGATTCCAAGAAGTTGGGGCAGAGTTTGACGAGCTCACTAATATTGAGATGTCTAGAAGAGGGTTTCGGGTATATAGTTTTCTACAACGTATTAAGGACCAGGCTTGGTTGTGTCCTGATGCAGAGACAAGAGGTGATTTCTTATGATTCACGCTAGCTAAAGAAACCTGAACAGAACTATGTTACCCATGATCTTGAGTTGGAAGTGGTATTCGTAACATTGAATATGTGGCGACATTACCTAATAGGCAAATGGTTTATCATCTACTATGACCAAAAGAACATCAAGTACATCTTATTATAGAAGGATCTGAATATTAGGAAGAGGATATATCTAGAGTTCCTCTAGGATTATGATTTCGATATCATCTATACTCATGGGAAAGGGAACGTTGTGGAAGATTCTCTCAGCAGAAGATCAAGTTCCCTTCTACATAGGGAGGCGTCAGAGTAGTTGGCCTCTCTACAAATATCCTTCATGGATAGAGATAAAGCAGTTTATCTCCAGTCAATGATTGTCACCCCTCTACTCTTATATCGAGTTAGGGAGGCATAGTTAGGGGATGTCAATTGAGAGACTTTACATGCTCAGTTATCCACAAGACATGCACCTGATGTGTATTCTCAAGGTGTGGAGAATGTAGTCCCCTTTATAGGATGCACAGTTGTTCCAGTGGCATTGTGAGAGGAGGTTCTGAGGGAGTTTCACACATCCCCCTTGGTGGTACATCTTAGAGTGGAGAAAATGTACCAGGACCTCTGACGTCAGTTCTATATGATAGTATGAAAAAGGTAGTAGCAGGGTTCATTTCTTGATTCCTTACATTCCAGCAAGTGAAGGCTGAGCACTAGGTTCTAATAGGTTTAGATCAACCCTGGAAGTTCCAAAGTGGATGTGGGATGGGATATCAATGGACTTCGTGATGGTATTACCATGAATGTCCAAGGGACACGATTCCATCGAGGTGATTCTTGACCAACTCACCAAGTCATTCCACATCCAATCTATTAGGGAGAAGAGTCTCGTGGAGAACTTGGGACACCTCTATGTGCATTAGATAGTTCAGCTTCAGGGTTTCCCTTCGACAATAGTCTCAGATCGAGATGCACACTTTACATCTCAACTGTGGAAGGGATTGTTGGCGGCTTTTGGGACTCAGATACACGTGATAATATCATTCCATCCCCATACGGATGTTCAGATGGAGAGAACCATTCATGTTCTGGAGGATATGTTGTGGGCCTATATCATGGAACTTGATCACAGTTGGGAGGACCACATACCACTGGTGTAGTTTTCATACAATAACAGCTACCACTCCACCATTGGCATGGAACCATTTGAGTCCTCATATAGGATACCCTACTGGTCACCTCTTTTTTGGACCGACCCTGAAAGTAAGCACTCATGGGTATAGAGTTGGTGGGAACCACCAACGAGAAGATGCAGATCATCCAAGAGTGTATAAAGACTGCATATAGCTAGAAGAAGTTTTGTATTGATAGGTGGTAGAGACCATTGTAGTTCGAGGAGGGAGACTATGTCTTCCTTCAAGTATCACCTCGTCAAGGGATGTGGAGATTTGGTCGAGGCGACAAGATTTCTCTAAGTTTTATTGGTCATATTCAAATAATGCACAGAGTTAGTGAGGATGTGTACCACATAAGTCTACCTCCGTAGTTACACCAGGTGCATGATGACTTCCATGTGTTGGAGTTGAGGAGGTATGTGTATGACCCATCACACGTCATCGACTAGGGTGGTCTGGACATTGAGGATGGAGCAAACATTTCCAAATACCCAGTGGAGATCAAGGATTGACAAGAGAGGATATTTTGTGGCTGAGCGACTCCCCTAGTGCATGTCTGTTGGAAGCATAGGAATATTCAGGAAATCATGTGGGAGCAGAAGGCTTAGATTCAGGTCTAGTACCCACATTTGTTTGAGTAGACTTTTGTTTTGGATTTTTTGGGACGTAAATACCTAAGGTGGATAGAATGTTATATCTTAGATTTGTTGTGTATTATTTTTAAATATTATATAGAATTATTTCCACAAAAGGATTTGTGACGGAATGCGATAATGAGGCCCAGAGTTCCCAGAATAAATGTTTGAAATAAATTAAAATCTAAATTGAAAATGAATAATGTTTTACTAAAAAAGTGGAGTAACTTTTAAAAAGGTTCCTAGATCATAAATTCGAGGGAGCAGTTGCTTTCGGAGCAGAAAGTTTACCTTAGTTAGGGCCTAACATCGACCAGCACGGGTTGACTGCAAAAGTTATTTTTTTATGTTTTAAAGGAAATAAAATAAATCAATAATTTATTTTATTCTAAATGTTTGCATAATTCAATAACATTTATCTTATTTTAAATAATAAGGATCCAATGGTTAGTATCATAACCCTAGAAAACTCCCTAAAATCTTCTGTAGTTTTGGAGAGGAGCCACCCGTGGAGGATTCTTGATGAATGCCAATGAACGACGATGTGTGGATCGTTGCACAGTGAGATAAAATCATATCCAATGGCCAATCTCCCTATCCTTCGATGATTGAGGTATGGGTTTTTTATTTCAATTATTCCTTTCTAATACTTGGATTTAACAACTAATGTGAACCAACCCACGAACAGTTTGATCGGTGGATCGTGCGTTCTTGTGGGAGGGTGTTAATTTCCATTTATTTTGAGGTTTTGGTTCGAGAATTGATTTTATGATAATTTTTTAATTGAAATTTATATTTTCCTATTAAAACTATTAAAGTGAGTAGATCGAGGTCGTGATAAATGATGGCGGAGGTGTGTTCCTATTTTGTTTATTGAATTTATTCCTCCTTCGCCAATGGTTCTTCTCATTCTTTGTGGGGCGACAAACCACAGGTCATTGTGCATCTTTTTCGCAATACAATGATCCCAAATTGGAGAAAGAACATTGAGATGACCTATTAGAGGTGTGACGGCAATGATGAATGATGATTCGACTCAAAGCAGGAGAAATAATTCTTCAACTATTCATCATACGGGTGAATCAAAATGAGGTTTTGGGGCTGATCGAATGCCCAAAACCTCCAAAAACATTGATGGAATGGTGGGGAGACCATTGATATTGTGTTTCAGGGCAAACAGATCACCAAAATGATCCTTGGAAGATCGATGGAGGCACATTGGTGGAGGTTTTCATGTGTAGAAAATTTTGAAAAACACAATGTATTATCTGATGAACTTGCCGTCTGGGTCAGCATGGAGGTATCTAGGGTTGCGTGATGTATGCGATGGAGAACATGAAATGACTCGGGATAACACGACATGTGGGCCCCACCCAGTGGTGGTTGGAGTTCTGGGCAACGGGAAACACTAACATGGTGTGTGACCATCGTCACACAACATGTGGGTCCTTACGCGTACTCGACATGTATATCAGAAGATACACAGACACGGGGAGGAGTACACAGCCTATGCTCCACCACACTTCCAGATACGCAGACCACCCTGTGTACTAGTACATGATATAGACACGTGGGTTGAAGCCATGTATGGGCTCATGGCTAGCGTACACGTAGTCTTCCCTATATAGAGAAACAAGGTGTTTCATGCTCTTACACGCTGTGTATACCTTCTTCTACACAACAAGCCTTACGACATGGGTCGTTGTACATGGGCAGTACCCGGAGTCAGAGGACACGATGTGTGACCCTTCTACATGCCTTGTACTTATCTGTATATGTCTTGATCCTATTTTCCATCATTCCTTGGACATGTTTCGTTTAGGTTAGTTCCCCTTTTCTCGTTCCCCTAAAGGTCAAGTGTCATTTCTATTTACAGTATTATGATCCCTTCAGTAGGACTTTCTGAGATAGGGTCAGTTATCCCTTCGACAGTCCCGAAGTGAGATCGGCTATCTATTATTGACCCTAGGTAGAGTCAGGTATCAACATGACTAATCCAATATGACGTTGATCCACTACTTATTAGTTGAATCTATATGAGTCACGGTATCTACCATGGCCCTGGTAGGGATCCTCATCAGTGTATCGTTATTTTTTACCACTCAAGAGTGTGTTCTCCTAGAATGATTGTATCTATTCTCTATTCAGATCTATCAGTGCATCTATCTCTCTCATGGATTTTCATGTTGAATAGTACTTCTCGGATGGATATCATTAGATCTATATGACTCGTGGAGTGAGTTCTCCCAGATTAGTTATTTGTGTAATCTTTGAAATGAATCCCTAGCGTGCGTATGCAGTTTTTGGAACGTAACTCTATACTATGGGTTTGTGATTTGAGTATATATGGATGTATTTCTCCAGTTATATATTCAGTAGACATATATTGTGTATAAATGACTGTACCTTTACTTTGGGTATTGCTTTGTGGTTTTGGGGGTCTCCTACTGTGTATTGTTATAATCATCCCTACACGAGCTTTTCCCGCACATGTCGTATCATGTACAAATGAGAAGCCTTTTGAAAATTTTGAGGGTAGACCAAGACTAGACCGAGCTTTCAAAGTTCTTTACAGACTGAGGTGTTCCTCCGGCTATGACCAGCAGTCCTAGTACCTTCTTCTAGCTTATAGGATGGACATTGTAGTTTATAGACTCTTGTTTTTGGTGGACTTATATATTACCCCAGTTTACATTCCACACTTTACATTCTGTTGTACTATGTCAGTTCAGTTTATCGGTATGCATGAATTTTTTCTTTAGTGGTTTTTAATTTCAATATCTGTGGGAAAGGGGAGTCGCAGCACGGGCCCCACTGGGACGGGTTGTGACAGTTGTTTTTCAGAGCATAGGAAGATGGAAATCAGGTGTCTCTTTTTATTCTTGTAGGTACCCCATCTAGTGGGGAATTAATGCTGGAAGAACCTATCTATAAGGAGACATGTTCTATTATTTGGCTTCTAGTTTTTCATATGTTTTTTGGGTGTGTCATCTTTGTGTCCAGTGCGAGCATTCAGAGCTGTCTAGTTGCATCCCTCCAAATACATTCCATTGTTGTGGACATTTGGGTCATCTGGATAAGTTCTACAGGAAGCGTCTTCTGAATAATATGTTACGATATGAGGATTCTAGTGCTTGACTACAAGGAGATTCTTCATCCATCATAACACTATCCATAGGTCTTGGGGTGAAGATTTTTCATAGTCAAGAGTTTCTGGTGGTTTGTGGAATATTGGTTTAGTTTTTCTTCTCCTCCTATTGTAATATCATCATTTCTATATAAGTAATGATGAACTTATTCTATTATAACCCAATTGGTTGAGTCTACCTGAATGTGGGATCTTGATTTTTTTGTTATCCTTTGAGTGTTTCTTGCCTTTTTGTAGGTTTTTCATAGTTTTAACATTCATTAGTGCTCATTTGATGATTGTTGTGTTTTTTAGAAATGATGTTTTTTGGGTTCAATTCATGTGGGCGGTTCCCTGTCTTGATGGAAGTAGTGTCCATCATGTAAATGGTTGTTCGGGTTGATAACCAGTTAAAAAAATTAAAATTGTGGATGTTTCAGGTGAGTTTTTATCACGCACAGGTTTTGCACACAATTAGGGGAAACCATGTGCATTTCCTAGGTAACTGTGTGACTTGTTGTCACTTCAGATTGAGAATTTTGGCATGGTTGGTGCACAGTTTTGAAATTATGTGTCCAAGCCTTTTGGGGTGCCCCATCTTTCTAGTAGATGATGCACAGTTGGCGCATGGTTACATAAACTGTGCATCCAAACCGTGTGAGCTACCCAAAAATTTTGAATATTAAAATCCCTAGTTCCTGGTTGTGTGAAGGTGTTACTTGGCTAGTTTGAAGAGGTTGGGTTAGTTCCCAAGGTCCTTATTTTCCACCCCCCTAGTGGAAATCCTATGTATTTGCTTGGGGTGTTTTTTGAGGTTTAATGTTTTTATATTGGCTGAGTCTTTGTGGTGGGGAGAACCCACTCGTTTTCTCCCCTCATCATTATGATGTGGTTTCAACTTGATCAGTCAGGTGTGACTTGAGGAATTAATATTCACCCTGGGATTCATGTTTTCTCTCGGTATTTTATTGGGAAAGGATTATAGTTTTGCTTAACATTCATCTTGGTGACTTTCTGGGGGTATAAAGTTTTTGTGGTAGAGAGAATTATCTCACCTCGACCATGGTTTTCATTTGTTTTTACTTAATTCTTGATCTTGGATATTTTGGTTGAGGTTTGGGTAAAGTGACCAACAATATTACTTTTGTTTTAGTGTTTATGTTTTTCTTCAAGACCTATTCATGGTGTTAGGAATTTTATGGAGAGAAGGATTCATGTTCGAGAGTTTGTGACACCGAATGTGTCTCTAAATTGTGTTTAAATCATTAATGGATCATTTGGTGGGATTGCCCAGTATTTGGTGTTCCATTTAATTGTTTTCGGACAATTTTACAGGTCACATTGTATGATCAAATTTTCCCCAAACCATGAAACCTAAAACCTACAAGTTTTATAAATGTTCCATATGCATTCAAATGGTTTTCACACAGTTTAAAAAACCGTATAAACCATTATTGGTTTAATAACATTTAACCAAAAATTCCTTTTTGGGTGATTCAACCTCGCATTTTGATCCATATGTGTTGGTTATCGACCATATCTCTCCCATTATTAACCGTTTTGGTCCACTTTTGGGGATATTCATTACCAAAGGTAAGTGTTTCTTCATGGTTTCCTATTCTCATCTTCCCTCTTTCTCTTCCCCTCTTGGTTTCTGGGGAATTTCATTGGGGTTTTTCGTCTTAGATGAAATTTATTATTATGGATGGATAATTTTTGGGTGATTTCTTGACTCTAGGATATGTGGATCATTTGTAAGGATCATTTCTTACTCTCTTTGGGTTTTTATACCATCCATACGTCATTGAGGTTGGTGTTTCCATGTTTTTCCTTTCTGATGCAAACCATTGATGCTTGAGTGTCTTCAATTAATTTTTAATTTTCATTATCATTCCTTATAATACTCATGGATATTTTGTTGTACTGTTTCATGGGTGATATAATTTGATAAAAATGACATTCCAATGGTTTATTTTATTATGCCTATCAATGTATGAACTTGTGGTGTTCAATGAAATGATTATTTTTTCCTAAAAATTAATTTGATCCTTTGTCGAATTATTTGGATTTTATTTTACTTATTATCTAGTTTGAGACAATAAATGGATCAGAAAATGGGATTTAGATTCCTTTTTATGGCTTGATAATTTATAGTGAAATGTTTTGGAAAGGTTCTAGGGGTTTAAAAATATTATTAATAATGTTTTAATTACTCTAGTTTAAAGGGGAGTAGTATTTTTCGAAAAATTCTTTCAGGTGTTCTTATTGATCATTAAAGTGTTTCATTGGATTTTGGAACATCCATGTGTGCACTAGGTGCACACATGGGTGGTTATTTAAGTGAAAATAAAACTTAAAATGGATTTTTTCCTTGAACCCTGGTCTCTCAATAATTTCTATTCTATTTTCTCTTGTCATCCTTCTAAAATGGGCCTTTGAGTTATAAATGTTCTGGTGGCGTTTCTTGTGGCTTTAAATTGATTTTGAAAGTGTTCTTTAAAACATGAATCATTGGGTATTTTAGAACATGGTTTCTTTCTAAACAATTTAGAGGCCCATTTAGAATTGTACACATGAAGACAGTTTTAGAAATGTTTTGTAAATATTTTGGAAAATTCATTTGGGAGTGTAGACATAAAGGTTTGTTCATCATGTTTATAGAGTTGCATGTTTTTTCTAAAATTTGAAAAAGCTTCTTTAGAAAATTCTTGGGGAAGTGGTGTTCCTCTTGGTTTTAGAAGTGATTTGTAAAAGTTTGGATCTGCGTATGTTTTCAAGAATCGTTTTGTGATGTGCAAGTGGTGTTATGTGAAATGTGTAACTGGATTGAGCACAACGATGGAATCATGGGTATCTAGGTGGAATACTAGGACTAGTATGCTAGTGATCCTGAGTGGTATCATCCATGTTTCACTTATCAAGATTAATGATGATGAAACTAACTAAACTATAATGATGTTTGAGGACCACTAGGAAATTGGGGTTCCCCTCCAATAGGCTCATACATGATAAGGTTATTGGTTATGGTTACTTTTACACTAATATATGATGTAACTAACCCCCCAAGGCTTGCTAGTTCATAGGGGTGTTCTCGTGACTAGTTATCATTGGTTATATTGTACTTACCATCAGCATACAGTATATTTGGTTGGTAATTTAAAAAGAAAGTGCATTTTCTTTTAATTTTTTATTCTTTTGATTTTTTTTCCATTTAAAAATTTTTCCCTTGAAATTTGTCACTATTACTATTTGGTTTGCGTTTTTCTTATAAAATTGCATATTTCTTGAAAAATGGATTATGCAGTGTGTTGGCCTTTAACACGAGAAAGTTGTGTTTGTTTAATAAGATGTGAAAAAAATAATTATATTTCAAATTAGTGTTAATGGACTATTTTGGGAAAGAAATCACTTGGGCTCTGTGGTGATTGCCTGTTGAGATGTCAGCTCACACCCTACCTATATCACTCGGTCTCAACAGACCCGAGCTATTTTGAATGTTCAACAATTGTTCAGGTTTCCTGGATTAGGATCTCTTAGTTGGATTAGGATTGGTCTTGTTATAGGAGGTGACCAAGATTTCATATGGAGATAGTGGTAGCTCAGTCCATTTTTTTGTTTATTCTTAGTTTCATTTTTCTCATATTAGTTTTCAGTATGTTTAGTTTTATATTTTCTCTGGATCAGCTATTTATTTAATATTGTTCAGTTGTGGGTTACTATTTTGTGCTCAGTTTGATTATTTTATTTATCTAGTCCTGGTTATTGGGCTGAAATTATTCCCACTCAATTTATATCTGATGAATGGAACTAGTTTTTAGCCTGTGGGGATCATGAATGCCCATTGGGGCATGCCGCAGACCTACTTGGGTGATCGGTATAGGGTCAACTCATGATGGTACGTGACATTTCCAATAATAGATCAAGAACATTATGTTTTTTACTATAATAGGTAAATCACACCAACATTTTTTCTATAATGGATCAAGCACATCTACTTATTTCTCATAATTGTCTCATGATATAAAAAATTGTACCCAATGCATTGGAGGGATATATAATTTAAAGAGAACTAGTAACACAATAAAAACCATAAATATGTGTTCCAAAATACTATAAAACATTCATCATGTCAATATATCATAACCCATGAAAAGAAATTAGGTTTCATAAACATTTCAAAATCACATCACAGCATAACCCATGGAAAATAAACAGGTTTCATAAAAATCTCATCATTATAATCAAAAAACTCCAGATAAAGAATAAATATGATATCATTGGATCATATCCCTAGTAAAACATAATTAACATCAAAGTATTTCATCACAAATATAATTCCTTTTAAAATAATCACTAGAATTTTTCCTATTAAAATACGATTTTTATTTTGAAATAACTTGTTCAAAATATAAAATATACCAAAATATTAAGAAAATAATTTTATTTTCAAAATAATCTTCGGAAATATTAAAGGAAGATTGAAATTATTGAGTGGTCATAACATAGGTAAATTTATTTCATGTATAAAATTTAAAAGAAAAAATAGCATTCATAATTTTATAGAAAAAGATAAAAAGTACCTTGTTCAAAAAATGATAAGAAGAATACTTCTAAAAGATTTTATAAAAAGTAAATTGTGGTTAAAAATGAATTTAAAAAATAATAAGGAAATACTAAAAAAATTCTTGAAAATGATTTCAGAAAATGAGGATATGTAATAAAATTTTTTCACTAAAGATAAAACTAATTCCAGCTTTCGCTTAAAAACATTATTTCAACCTATTTAGCTCTTAAAGTGATGAAACGTAAAGGAAAACATGAATTATTTAGAAGTTACTATAGGAAAGGAAAAATAGAATGGATTTATCAAATAAGGATAATATAATTACTTTAAATGAAATTAATGAATAAAATTCATTATTAAAATATAATTGAAGAATAAATCCTTTACCACAAGTATATCCCATCTTCATACGTGTTAAAACCTCCCATTTATTGAAGAAATTTTATAGGTATACCCTTAAGAACCCTAGGGTTGGTCTTACGGGAATACCATAACATTTAGAGTTATTATAATGGAGTGGATAATTGATTTTTTCATGGCTTAGTCGATCTATAATAATCAAAGTGGTGTGAAGAAGAGAAAGGAGGGGGTTTATTTTTATAATTGAGCGGAGGGGCATTCTTGGGATTTCCTAAAATATTAAAATATAATAAAGTAATTATCTAGAAAAATTATTATAAAGGGATTTTGATTATAAGATAAGATATATTGGGGTTTAAATACCATTAACCAATAAAATTTAGATAGGTTTAAATGGTATTTAAAACCGTATCTTTTAATATGACCCCCTAGTTAACCTAATTTAACCATAAACACAATAACAACCTTTTCACTTTTAAAGGGTAATAATTTTACATATAATGTAATACTTTTCTCATAAATTTCAAATTTATGAAATAATAGACCATATATTATCCTCCTTATCCTATTCAAATATTTTTATGATTTTTAAATAACTTAATAAAATATTATTTTGATAAAATTTCGTTAATGTTAATTTTGAATCTATTCAATTAATTTGACATAAAATACATAAATAAAAAGTTTTAATTTGAATATAATTATTTAAAACATCAAAAATATGTAATATTCATCGATAAAATTCATCGAACACCGTACCTAGTTAGAATTATATTACTTTTATTATTTTTAAAATCATTTAATTTATTTTTCTATTAATTGAAGAAATAATGTTTCAACATTGCATAAGAATTTATGGTAATTATATAATTAATAAAAATTATGAATAAATTTAAATCATCAAATTAAAATAATTATTATAAAAATATACAACTATATTCATTCATAAATTGCTTTTATCCCCATGTTTATAAATAATAGATATTTAAAAGCAAGAGAGTGACATTTTTTCATTACTATAAATACTATATATCTAATTTTAATGGATAATTTTTTCATAAAAAATTAATTTAGACCCAAAGGTGATAAGGGTAAGACATCCTTAAACAAATAATAATTATGATGATAAATAGTGACATTAACATTTTGTTTTAACCTGGTTTAACCTCATTTACCCTTTACCATGGAGATAAATATTACAACAATTTCTATTTCGAAAGCCTAAAAATAAAAAGGGATATTTTTATCAAATTTTAACCTCATAATTCCAAATAAAGATTCCATATTTTAAAATTCAATTTATATAAGTGAAATTAAATAATTTTAAAATAATCCTGCAAAACGAGATGAAAACAGCTTTTAGAAAAAATATATTTTAATGAAAAAAACTGGATTTATACATTTACCATGTCTAGAAAAAATATTAGATAAATTATAAATAAATTTATTGAATATATAATATTAAAATTTTATTAAAATCTTTCAGTAATAGTGATTAAATTATTTTATTAAGTTAAAGCACATTGCCTGCATAAATATAGTTTTTCCGAAAAATAACTCGTTTATTATCAAATATTTTTATTTTAATTTATAATTAATTGATAAAAAAATAATTCATTTCATTCATATGTAAACCATGAGTTTTTTATAATTTATTTATTCCTATCTATATCCACCAATCCAATGGTGAGGTAATAATTGTTAAATTAAATTATAATATTTTAATTGTATATTGTAGTTTTTTTAAACTCAGTGTTGTGTGTGATGCATGTTATGAAAGAAATAACATTTATTTATATAGAAATATTTCATAACATATTAGGGTATTACATTATACTCCATTTAATAGAATATCACCCTTGAAATTTCATCACTCTGATACAAATAGTTAAGGATACTTCTTCCTCACTATTTCCTTGAGTTCACTCGTTGCTTCCTCAAATTTGTGGTTTACCACAAAAATTTAACCAGGTGATAGGTCTAATTTTGTAGAACAATCTATTTAAGATATATAATATGCACCAATTTTTCTATATAAGATATAACTTTTTATAGTGGTATGAACTATGAGTTTAGTACATGTGATGGATCAGGTATATACTTCTTTAGGAGCGATACATGGAGAACATCATGAACTTTAGAGTCATTTGGGGGAAGTTTCAAATTAAAATATGACATCTTGACACAATAAATAAAATCAAGTGGACCAATATATTTATGTCTCAACAGTACCTTCTTTCCAAACCTCATAACCCTCTTCCTAGGAGATATTATTAGTAATACATTATTACTAACATTATGCTCCAAATATTACTGATTATTGTCAGCATAACTTTTTTTTCAACTTTGTGCCACCCATATGTGTTGATGAATGGATCTAAACTTGTCTTCTATTTATTTGGTTAGATATGGTCAGAATATATATCTTTCTTTATCTTCAACCCAGCTTGTTGGAGTTCTACACTTCCTTCCATATAAGGGTTGATAAAAAATCATGTTAATACTGGATTGAAAGTTATTGTTGTAAGAAAATTCCACCAAAGTAATGTGTTGATCACAAAAAAGATTAATTTCATATAGAAATATCTCAAAATATCTTCAAGGGTTTGAATGCCCCCCTCAGACTGAACAAATATTCGAGGATGATATGTAGTACTAAAACTCAACTCTATATCCAGAGCCTAATGAAGAGTTTTCCAAAATATAGAGGTAAACCTAGGATCCAGATTAGATAAAATTGAATTTCATACTCCATGAAATATCTCCACTTATTTAATTTATATGATCACAATCTGATCAAGAGATATATCTTCTCTAATGGTAATGAAGTATGTGGAATTTGTATGGAAGTCGGCTACAACCCGAGTAGCATATACCCTTTTGATGTTTTGGGTTGTCTGATGAAAAACTCTACAGTGTTGTTTTCCCATTTCCATATGGGTATAGGTAATGGTTGTAATATCCCCTTAAAATTATTTCTATTATATCTATCTTTAAACAAACCAAGCATCGAGATATATACTTTTCAATATTTATCTTGATCTAGTGCAACAAAAAATACTCTTTCATATCTCTATAAATATTTGTACTTCTGATATGAATAGAGAATGATGAACTATGAGATTCATACAATAGTTTTGTATTCAATTATTTTATTTATGTGACAAATACACAACTTCTAATCCATATATTTTCCTTACAATAAAGGTTGTACTTTGGAACATTTATGAACTTCTTCTATAGTTCCACATCTTCCTTCTATGACTCTTTAATCCTTAAATGGATAGATGGTTTAACACACATTTGGGAAAAATAATATTTCTCTCATTTCTTAAAAAATTAAAAATCCAACCTTTTTAAATACAGAAATATTCGATCTTTTTTTGTCCTCATCATAGATAAGCTAGCAATATCTTTTCAACTCAATTCATTTTCACCTTGTTCTCTTTCCTGAGCTGGCAAGGTATTGGGTAGTCATTATCACTAATCACATCTAACCATATTATTTGTAACATATTCAAATATTTCTGGGTATATATATACTTTAAAATTTTATGATCTGTATATATTTCACACATCACTCTATAAAGTTAACTCCTCCATATCTTCAACAAAAAAATACCATTTCGAGCTCCAAATCATGGGTTGGGAAATTTTTCTCATGTGTTTTCATTTGGCCTGAGGAATAAGTTATCACCATAATATTATGAGTTAGGAAACAACCCAATAAATTATTTGATGCATCACTATATATCACAAACCATTCTCTTCTATAGGGTTGTGTAATCATAGGTGCACTATCCAACCTTCTCTTCAACTCCTTGAAATTATCTTCACTTTCATATGCCCACTAGAACTTAACTCTCTTCTAAGTCAACATGGTTAGTGGATTAGAAATATATGAAAAATATATAAAAAATAATCAGTATTATCCATCCAACCCTAGAAAGCTATAGATCTCAGTTTCCATGTTTGATCAATTATATTTATCAATAACTTCTTCCTTTGAAAAATTTACAGATATACGCTCACTTGAGATTATATGACCTAAGAATGTAACTTTTCAAAGCCAAAATTCACACTTGAAAAATTATTCAATAAAATTATACTTATATAGGATATTTAAAACAATTAAGAAAGGATATATATTCTCTTCTTTGATATTCAGATATATAAAAATATCATCTGTAAAGACTACCAAAAACTGATCATGGTAATCTATAAAGATTGTATTCATTAAATCAATGAATATATCAGGGTCATTAGTAAGACCAATGGGAAACAATATAAGTTCATAGTGTCCAAACCATGTAATTAATTTCATATTGGTTATATCCTCATTTGCGATCCTCAATTGATGATATAGAGAATAAAGTTAAATCATAAAGAGTATTGAGATCTGTAGAGTTGATCAAACAAGTTAAAAATATTAGGTAGAGGATATGTGTTCATGATTCAGATATTTTTATATTCTCAATCATCAATAAAAATTAACATTAATCCATTTTTATAATTAACCAAAATAACAGGTTCACCATAAGGTGATTCACTGTTACTAATGAATCCCTTGACAAGATTCTCCTAGAGTTTCTTCTTCAATTCACAAAACTCGATCAGGGATATTATATGTGGAGTCTAAAAAAGAGGTAAAGAAATAATTTTGAATTACATTGAGAACTAAACATCAAAACTTGGTGGAAGTATAAGAATTATTATAAAAGGGGGTAAAAAAACTCCCATACAATATTCATTTCTTTGATGATGAGTTTCTCACCAACTATTTGAGAAAAACAACCCTCATTAATAGGAATAAAGTCCTAGATAATTGATGTGATTTCCATCGTAATTTTATATTTATCATTGCACTGATAAAAAATATAAGTTTGTTTTATAATATCATATGTAACTTCCCTTCCTTAATAATTGACGTGGCCATTATGTATAGAAATCCAATCTCTTCATAAAATATAATCAAATTCAATGAGACAGATAATAAAAAAATTTTCAGTAGGCACATTCCCACAAACTTCAACCAGAGAATATTCCTAGAATTGATATTTTATTATTGTACCATTAGGGTTTTTTCACAATAAATTCAACTTCAAATCATTGAGGTGGAATTTTAATACATGAATAAAATTATTTTTATATAAAATAGTGTCTAAATACATAGTCAAATATGACATTATATTTTATAGATTGTATAATAAGTGTAACATTCACCACATAATTCTTGTAACCCACTTCAATAGTCTTGATCACATGAAATTTCCCTTTATATTTGGAATTAATAAGTTTTTTATGCTAATCATAAAAAACCATCATATTTCTTCATTGGTTGGAATAATTCCCATGTTCCTTGCATTTAATGCATTGGAGTGTGAGTTATTCATTATATGGAGTTGTTCTTTTCCTCCACTACATTACCTACACTATTGATCCACTTTTGACATTCAAAGGATTTATAACCTACATTTACACATTTAAAGTACCTCCAATTTCCATTCAAAAAATCCCTTTAATATTTATTCCCACATTTATATCATGTATATGGCTATAATTTCATTCCACTATGTGATTTATTCATGTTTTCATGAGTTTAAATATTATTTTTCTTATCAAAATCCTACGAATGATGAGAATCTCCAATTAAAATTTCTACCTTGAGTCCAATAGAATTATTTATTAATAGTTATTAAAGTATATTATAGTTAATCCCTTTTCTAGACTTAGTTTCAATCTACCAAATAATGTATCAATTTTTCATTCAAGGATAACCATTAAACCAGGGGAATACCTTGGAATTACAATATATTATTCATACTAAGTACCAATGGATTAATTATCATTATGATTTAACTTAATCAATACCTTCTACAAAGTTTTACAAAAAAATATGAGGGAATTAATTAATAAAAAATAACATCTTCAACTCATCTCATTCCATGGAGTAAATTTCTTCCTATTGTCCCATGTGCTTATTGAGAATCCACCATGGATCTGTTTTTCCTTCCAAATGGTAAATGGATAAAAAAATTAATATTCCTAAAACTGGAGGATAGAAGATATTTTCTCCATGGTGATGATACATCGCTCAGCTACCTGTTGATCAGAAGGTCACTAAAATTAGTTGGATGTTGCCTCATGAAATACACAATAATACATTGTTCCCGTACTTTCTCATTTGGAAGCTCAACAAAATTAATATCTTGATAAAATTATGTGATCATAAAAACAAGATTTGTTATTCTATCTCCCATATATTTTGGTTTCTCATGTAGAAAATAATTTCATTTTCCATCATATTCATTGTTAGCATGAGGTCTTCTGGTTCTATTCATTAACTAAAACTAAAAAGAAAATTTAAAGCATCGTGTTATAATAATCAGAGTGAGATATCATATAATCATGAAATATAATTAATAAGATGTCTAAATCATGAAACCTTATCCTCAATCTATGTAACCTGAGGTTCTACCAACTAATCCATTGTCTTTATTAAAATCATTATGATGTTATAATATACTTAGGATTATACTAATGGCTTTCACCAAATTTTTCTAATCCTAATCTTCAGATATTAAATAAACTTATCCTCTAATACCAAATGTAGTGAACCAATATTTTCATATATAAATATACATTTTTTAGATTAATATTCAATATATTTCAAAAGAACATTCCTAGTGGCTATAAAGATTATGTTTCATTAGATACTATATATACAAAATTCATATTTCATGAAATAACTTCAACGTCTCCCATAAATATCTCCCCATTTAGTACTCTTCATATACATTCCCTAATTAAAACCATTATTAATATCAAGGGAAAGTAAACATAAGAAAGGGTGAGCTCATCTACTTAGTAAGAGTAAACAAGGGATATATTGATCAAAGATAATATACAATCATATGATAATAATAACGGCTTTTGACCATGACCACAACCTATAGATTACATACCTAATCATTCAAATATCATAAACTTGAGTTGTGGAATAAATATTAATCATCTCAAAATTCATGATTAAAAAGAATTATAAATAATTATGAATCCATCATGAAGCATAATTCCATCTCATAAAAAGTGTAGCACCATTATAAGTATAGAAACAATTTCATATGTCGCGGTTAATAACCAAGACCATAAAATAATAATATATCAAGACAAAACACCTATTCCCATAGTTAATCAAGCACTTTGACTTGTTTCCCATAATATATTGAGAACATCAACATTTTTCCCATAATTGATCAACCCCATAGACTTTTTTTCTATAATGGATCAAGTACATACACTAGTTTCCAAAAAATTTTCAGGAACATAGATTTGTTTCCCATAATTTTCTATTGAGATATAAAACATTACCCGATTAATTAGAGGGAAAAATAAATTTAGCCCCACCCATCACATAATGAAAACCATAGATATTTATGCCAAAAGATCAAAAATTATTCATCATATCATCATATTATAACCCAGGAAAAGAAAATGGGTTTAATAAACATTTTAATACCTATTTAGAGTATAACCCATGTAAAGTAAATGGGATTCATAAACCTATCATCGTCATAATCATAAACCATCTAGATAAATAATTAGGATAGTGTCATTGAATCAAATCACTAGTAAAAAATTATTAACATCAAAGGATGTTATCATATATGAAAATTCCATTTAAATAATCATTGGTATGTTTTTCGGTAAAATAACCTTTCCATTTTGAAATCACTTATCCAAAATATAAAAATTTCCAAAATATCATAAAAACATTTTATTTGAAAATGATCATTGAAAATTTTAAAGAAATACTCAAATCATTTAGAATCCATGATGGTGGTAAATTTCATTCATTTTTTATATGTTGAAGGAAAGCATTCTTTTAAGACTTTTTTTTAAAAAAGTCAAAAACTACCTTATTAGGAAAACAAATAGAAGATTCCTTTTAAGATATTTTAAAAATGTAAATCAGGGGTAAAAATGACTCAAAACAACCATTAGATAATATTAAAACATTTTTTTAAAAAAATTTATAATAAATAGATATGTAAGAAAAAAAATTTACTTAATAGAGAAATAAATTTAGTTTTCCATTAAAAAGATTCTATTAATATCTTAAATACTTAGAGTGAAAAAAATTAAAGTAAAAAATGTATTAATCAAAAGTAATCCGAGGAGAAGAAAAATGGAAAGTATTTATAATATAAAGATCATATAATATACTCTATGGAAATTAAGTCATTAATAATCATGATTAATTTTGGATCGGAGTATAAATACCTTACCTTATGTCTTTCTTTCTTTGTACATGTTTGGACCCCCTCTTCTTTGTAACAACCCTTTAAATATTCTCTTAAGGACCCTAGGTTTGATCTTTTGGGTAGACCAGAACCTCTATAATGTTAAAAAGGAAGTGTATAAGATAATTTATTATGTTTTGGTCAAGCTAGAAGGCTCAATGATTTGTAAAGAAGAGAAATGATGGGTTCCTTTTTATAATTGAGGGGAGGGGAATTCTTACAATCTCATTAAATATTAAATATAATAATGTAATCATATTGATTAATTTTTCCAAGTGGCCATTTATTTGAATCTAAGGTATTATGGGGTTGAAATACCATCAACCAATAAAATTTAGATAGGTTTAAGTGGTGTTTTAGACATTATCTCTTAGCTTAACCCCATAGATAACAAATTTTAACCTTAACCATGGTAATATATTTATCACTCTTAAAGATTTATAATTATATATATAAGGTGATAATTTTCTCATAAATGGAAAATAGAATAAATTTTTGACTAAATATTTTCCACTTTGTCATCTTTCAATATTTTTTATGATTTTTAAATAATTTAACAAACTATTATTTTAATAAAATATCATTATTGTAAATCTTGAAACTATTCATTTAATTTCACTTAACATAAGTATCTACAAATATATAGTTATAATATATTCCCTAAAAAAATTAATATTTCATATTATTGTAAAAAAATCATGGGACACTATAACTCATTCAAATTATATTACTTTTATTATTTTTAAAATCATTTATTTTAAATTTCTATTAGTTGAAGAGATATTGTGTCGATGTTTCATGAGAATTTGAGGTGATTATATAATTACTAAAAATTATAAGATAATTTCAATCATGAAAATAATTTCATTAGCCTCAAAATAGACAATTTTATTCATTCATAAATTACTTTTTCTCCTTTGTGGACACTTGCTACATATTTTAATGTAAGAGAGTGACCTTTTGTGTTTTTCATTGATTTAAATGTTTTATTTTTCACTTTCATGGTCAAGTATCCCTTAAATAATTAAATTATAATAATCAAGTCAAAAGAATTTATTTTCATTCATCTAATAAAAATTAATATGGAAAACAGTGACCATAACATTTTATTTTAACCAAGTTTAACCTGATTTACCATTTACTAAGGTGATAAATTTTACCATTGTTACTATTCATAAATTCTAAAACTAAAAGGTAACTATTTACCTATTTACAAACTAATAATAAAAAAGCTTTCATCCATTTAATAAAATTAAATTTCTATAATTTTTAGAAATCAATTTAAAAAAATGTTTAAAACACGATAAAAACCACTTTTTAGGAAAATATATTTTTAAGCATAAAAATTGATATATATTTTTATCCCATGATTAAAAATAATTTGAGAAAAATAATGAAATATTTTATTTAATAAATAATATGAAAATTTTATTAAAATTATTCACCAATAATTACTAATTTAATATATTAAAATCAAAACACATTACACTCATAAAAAATTTAAAAAACAATTCATTTATTTATAAATAATTTTTATTTTATTTTATAATTAGTTTATGACCAATTAACTAATTATATTCATATATAAACCATAATATTTTCATAATTTATTTATTCCTATTCATAACCACCAATCCAATGTCTAGATGATAAATATTTCATTAAAAGATACAATTTTAATAGTATATCATGGTTCATTTAAAATGGATGTTGCGTCTAACACAAGCTATCAGAGTAATAAAATTTATTTATAGATAACTATTCATGAAATGTTAGGGTGTTACAAAGGATGGATATTTCTTCAATTATTTTTTAAAAATAGTATCAATTTATAAAAACAAATATAAATTATAAAAGAAAATTATTTTCTTTTATTTTTAGAAGAGTTTTAATGAAAATATTTTTAGATGAAACCGGTATTTTTTTGTGGTTGTTTATAAAACATCTGCTAGAAAACCACCATTAATAATTGATATTATTTTAGTGCATTTATATGTTATATAATTCCAATTAAATAATGTCTACATTATAAATTTTTTATAATTTCATTATTTATTGAATGTTCATGAACTCATATCCCGTATATAAATTTGTAAAATGTTCATTTATTTAGTTATTCCCAAATTATTATTTTTCAGGAACATTAATTGTTTATATTATAAATATATGTATTTTGTAATTTATATTATTTTAAATTTTTATTATATATGGGATACCATGCATATAAGAAGTTACATGATATATAAAATATAATATTTAGTTATATTTAACCAATATTTTTATTTTTTTATCTTATGAACTCAATAATAAATTTTGTTATTATTTGTACATATTATATATCTAGATTATAATAGTAATAAGATCTATCTTGATAATTGATCTGTGGATAGTGGGAAAATTTCATAATTTTTACTGGTCTTTGATATTGGGTAATGTCGAGAAGCATGAGGGTGGATACCCATTGCACCCTACATTATCTTGTGAAAATTTTAGTTTTTTATGACTATAAAACATTACATAAAAGGGTTTCATAAACTATAAGAATGAGTTTTATATTGATATTTATATATAAAATTATATCATTAGTTTTTTAAAGTCTTATTCATTAATATGTTTTAAATATAATAATTTGGTTGAAGGTATAATATGAAAAAACAAAACCATTAAAATCATGCATACATAAAGGGTATATATGAAATATGTTGGTAGGATACTAAAAACCCCTATAAAATATTAGTTGTTAGATTCTTTTCAAAGTTAACACTTTTTAATACCCTGATCATTCAAATTGGTTTGTAATATCAAATCTTGGTTCCCATGGATTATATTGTATAAGTCTACGAAAAATTGGGTCACCTTAACTGGATCACATTCATATATCTAATATCATATTTGGGTTACACTTAGCTTAGTGACCCGTATATAATTATGTTCCTAAATGAATGGAGTTTTTAAAACCTATATAATGGATTTAGGTAAAGATTTATCAACTCAAATATCCAAGGTTCGTATACAATATGATAGACATATTATTCTACAGAAATAGATAAATTTTCACACCCATCAGGTCAATGGTATGTCTTATTTTAAGACTTTTTTTCATTGAGTTTTTGGGAGTTGGCGGTCAAAAATTTAGAATTTTGGATAAATATTTCCTAGTAAATGGTTAGTTTTAACCATTAAAAATAACATGAAAGAGATGTATTTGAGGGATATTGTGGTTTTTCATGACTTGATAGTGTTTTGGAAAACCATGTGGTGGAATCCATAAACCTCTCAGTATTTTTTGGGGAAGACGAGGGCTCCAACATGATTAGAGTATGGTTTTACTAACTATGTATCCAAAATGTCAAATTTTATAGGTCTTTATAAAATTTTATTCTCACCATTTTTTCACCTTATCAATTTTAACTCCCAACATTCTAATTTCTCTCTCTCTCTCTATCTCATGTTAACATCCTCTCCTTGGCCTTGTAACTTCTCCCCCTATGATTTTTTTTGGATTCCCACTAAAAGACTGGTGATTTCCTTCATGTTTTTCCTGATTCATCAATATTTATTCCCCCTTACCCCTTGTTCTTCCGTTGTTCTTCCATTTTAATGAATATATTTTACCTTAACATTGATTTTGGTTGAATATTGGGTTACAGATGGGGGATTAATGTTGTTTATTTATGGTTTATGTGTTTAGAGACCACTCTTACTCAAATATTACGGTTCTCATTGAAAGAGGTGATTTTAAATTTTATTATAAGGTAGGTTTATAGATTCCTATATTTTTCTTATAAGACTATTACATGTTATTTAAAATAAACATAATTGTGTTACAATATAGGATCTAAATTTTTAGAATATTTGGAAAACTAGGCTTGTACAACACCTTTAAAAAATATAACTAGAATAATATTTAAATTATAATTCTTTATCATTCTAAATCTATCATTATATCCTAATTTCATATAGTTAATTGAGGATATACATCAAAGAAAGTGGTGATCTAAAAGCCAAGTAACGGGAGGAATGAGGGAAATTAATCAATCGAACATGGGTGAGCAAAATCAACATCTTCATATCATAAGCAGAGGATAATCATCAATATCATGATGGATAAATTTGATAAAGGTGTGTAATATAGAATTTTCATATTATTAAATATAACAACATAGTTGTCAAATACCACAAATAACTGTGAACAAAGGTGGATTCATATCCACACATAAAATATCATCATTATCATTTCATCATAAATGTGAAAAAATATAGAATCATGTTCACAAATAATATAAATTACCTCATGAGATACAACACATTACCCAATGCATTAAAGGGATATATAATCCTAGTTCAACCCATCACATCCTAAAATACTGATTATCATTATTTCCATATGGAAGGATAACAATTGTAATCATGAAATAACCCATGGAATGGAATGGGTTTATTAAAAGATTTCACATGTAATACTTCATTAAATGAACATTAGGATTCTCATATGAATAATGGAGATCATAATTTGGCATAAAATATCATTTTCTCAATTAAAAGGAGAAAGACTCAAGAGGATTCAAGAGATGCTCTCGAAATTAAAGTCTTCTTGAAAAAGAATTATAAATGGGAGAGAGAATATTTTGGAAGTGTATAAACATGTATATCCCAAAAATAAAAGATAAATAATATTAAAATTGAATCTTTTGGATATAAAAGGAACATATTTACAACAAATAATGTTAAAAATGAGATAACCCAAAGGAAAGTGTTTTGGATTGAAAATCACATTACATTAAATCCCTCTTTTTTATATTTCCACCTCCTAAATAACAAAACTAGGTTTATTAAAACTTGAACTAGAATTATATTGTTTTCAATTTTGTTAGTATTTATAAATTTTTTTCATTGTATTATATTATTTAATTCAATAGAAAAAAGGTAAAACATTTTGATGTCAGGTTTTCCATAAAAATTTATCATTTTTCTTTGATTATATATTATTTGGGAAAGGTCATTTATAAATTAGTATAATTAAGTATAGATACATAAAATAAGTATATTTACACATTCATATGTCAAAAATATTTTATTATAAACCTCCATAAGTTTAGTGACAAGGATATAATTGGAAACATCCTCATTGGGGATTAACCAACAGTTAACAGTACATTATCTCATGAGGAGGCATGAGATGTATAATTGTGAATCTATTAAAAAACATTTTTATATTATATTAACCTTATAATGATCTTTTTAGTATAATATATAATTTTTTTAATCATGTTTTAATTATAAAATCGAATGAGGATGTAAATTTAAAAATGAAAATGAAATAAAAAAAGACAAGAGGACATTGCTACTTTCTTGAAGTGGTTCCTTCTCTACGACCCTTAATTTCTATAAATATTGTCATTTGATAACTCTAGAACATAAATAAAGATTATAAAAGGATTAATATAGTGTATTTTTGGATATTATTCAATTTTGAAAGTGATTTAGTAGTGGGTTTCCAAGGGGAGGTAGAGGGGCTATTTATACTTGAAGAGAAAGGTATTATTAGAATGAAATATTGAATAAAAACTATATCCATGGTAAATCTTCTAAAAGTCATATTAATGAAATTATGGATGATATAATTAAAACATGATTAAACCCATTTATAATTGTAATTCAATAGTTTGATAAAAATAATGAGGAAAAAATGAAAAAAAATATTAATGGAATGCTATAAATATAAGATTGGAAAATATCTTTTAGGTTTATAAAACATGTTCATTATGTTAAAAATAATCATTTATAAAATTTAATATGTTATTGGTAGATCCAGTTTTTTCAAAAATATATTATTCCATTATTATATCCTAAATTATTTAACTTAGAATACAATGTTAATAAAAAATATATTTTGTTACTATTCACCAAAAAAATTGTAGTATTATAGAAAATTACCAAAAAACACAATCAAAATTTTTTGATATGTTGGTTTCAAAAATGACATTCATTTTATAAAAAAAGTTATCTAACATGGGTTGTTTTTAATTTTAATATAAAAATATGATTTTTATGGAATAAATTCAAATTAATTTTGTTAAAAATGTGTGTGTATATTCTTATAGATTTTTTGTCTCAATAATTATTTTATTGGAATTATAATATTTATATTTACATATATTATTCATGATAATATTTGTTCTATTAGATTTTATTATTTTTAGGTCAAATTACTATTCCATTGTCTAGGTTATTATTCCCAACATTCAGGTCACTATTGTCAAATGTCGTGTTTCTATTCTGATTGTCACATTACAATTCCAACGGTCCCATTTCCTCATATATAGTACTCTATTTATAACTTAATTATTCACCTATATTCCACTTGAGGTTCTACATTTCCATTTTCTGAAATATCTATTAGTTTACAAATATTTTGTTTTATTTGTACAATGTTGATAAACAGGGTGCTAATTCTTGCAGATTGGAAGGATCTAAATTTTCCCATTATAATTTTATTAATTTATGTTTTGTTCATACTGTAATGTTTGTAATATTCATGGGTTTATTTACTAATTAATTTAATGATATTTTTTAATGAAATAAATTTTTTTAGTTTCTTTTTGTGTTGTATGTGTATAATACTATATAATATAATATAACACACACTTATTTCAAGAAGAAAAATTATTTATAAACTCTAGGTTGTTACATTATTCCCCTATTTTTAAATTTAATCACTAAAATTTAAACATCAATTCTCAGTTAAGAATTTGAGATAATAATTTTGTTTCATTGTTTCCTCTAAATTCCATATTTCTTCTTCGTATTAATGATTCCAACATGTCACGGTAATAAGGTGAATTTTCTTATTGCATAAAACATTGTCTCTATGGTCAAAAAACTTCACTGACTCCTCCTCAAATGATAGGTCACTCTCGAGTTATACCGCCTTCAAATTCAGTATTTGTGTGGGATCATTTATGTACTTACTCAGGAGAGATACATGGAACAAATCATAGACTTGTGAAATATTTAGTAGAAGTGAAATCTGATAGGCCACTAGACCAATCTGATCAAGGATATCTAAGTTGACAATATAACTAGGTCAAAGAAACCCACATGAATCTCTTCAATGATGATATTTGATGTAAAATAGTTTTTTTGACTTCAAACTCCATGTCCCTTTAATGGTTGAAATAATACCTCTTTTGTTGACTCTATGCATATTTTATATGTAGTTACATAGACTAAACTATCTCTATGATCTCTTAAGAAATATAAGTTCAATGTAGATTTCGTTTGGTTCCCCACAATTAATATTTCTGCATCGCTTCCCATACAAAACATCATATGTAGACATTTGAATAATTTATTGGAACTGTTTTTACATGATAAATCAACTAACAGAATATGTTGACATTATCCACCTTTAAATTTTATTTTGAAGGCTCTCAGAATGTTCTTGAGTGTTTTAATAGTCCTTTTAGATTGACCATTAGTTTGGGGGTGATAGGCCATTAGTAAATCTAATTCAGTGTTCAAAGTATATTGAAGAATTCTCAATACTTTATAAGTGAACCTTGGATCATGATCAGAGATGATCAAATTTGGCACCCTGTGCTTCCTCAAAACATTCATTATATATATAATGGCATGTTGTTCTTATGAGAAATCATCCCAAATAGTAATGAAGTGGGCAGTCTTAGTGAGTCAATCCACAACAACCAATATCCAATTGTTTCCATATGATGTATCTATGATACCAATGACCAAGTCCATAGTTATTTTCTACCATTTTAATGTGGTTATGGGAAATGTTTGCATCACCCCTGATAATTATATCATTTTAATTTAAATTTCTAACATTACAACCACTTTGAGTTGGACTCAGTGATATCATTATTCATGTTGTCCCACCAGAAGTGCTCTCAAAGAACACGATACATTTTGGTGGATCTAGGATGGATGGAGATTGATGTGATATTTTAATTATCCAATATATCCTTATTTATTTCAAGTGATAAATGCACTAAATTACTATTTCTAAACTAAATTGCACTTTCATCATCGATATGGAATTCTGGATGATTCCCTTCATTTACTACTTTCATCCTTTTTCTAAAGCTCTAGATCATCCATTTGTGCCTCCTTGATCTTCTATTGGACAGATGGTTAGGCTTTGATTTTAGAAAGGTATGATGTCTTCCCTATAGTCATTATTTCAAGATCCATAAATTTAATATCAATGAATATAGGGTCTCTATAAATCTATATCATGGATAGAGTAATATGTTATTTTTTCTAGGAGCATTTGTTGCCTTGTTCGCCTTTCGTGGATGGTAGTGAATAGATAAATCATAGTCTTTGATCAGCTCTAACCATCTTCACTAACACATGTTTATATCGTTATATTTGAATATATATTTTAGACACTTTGTCTTGGTATATATGTCAGACATCCCTCCGTAGAGGTAGTACTATCAAATACTAAAGGTGAAGATAAAAAATGCTAACTACAAATCATGCATTGGGTTGTTCTACTCATGGATATTTATTATTAGGGAGGAATATGTTAACACCTTGTCATTTTTTATGAGTGAAAAACATAATTCTATCATTGAATAATCATTGTATATCAAAAAACCATTTAACACTTGATGTTAGTGTGAGTACAATAGTGGTGATTATCCCCTTCATGAACTCCTTAAATCCTTCCTCACATTCTTCTTTCTAAACATTCTTTATTCCTTTCCATGTTAAGTTAGATAGTGGTATATACAATCATGAGATATTTCTGAAAAAACATTTGAATTACCCTACTAATCCTATAAAAGTAATGATTTTCATGACACTAGTACATCTGGGTCAATCTTCAATTTCCTTTTTCTTTCAAGGTTATATATAATGTCCCTCACTTGTGATCACATACGCAAATAATGTGACTTTTTCATCCAAAAGTCAAACTTGGTGAACTTAGTGTACATTTTATCCTTCCATAATACCTCCAATACAATCCTTATTTTCTCTTTATGTTATTCCTTGACCTTGGATTAAATGAAATATCTTCAATAAATACTACCAAAATTTTTTCCAGGTAGTCTCTAAATACTCTATTCATCAGATCCAAGAATATTGTAGGGAAATTAGCGAGTTTGAAGGGAATCACTATGAACCCATAGTATTGATACCTTGTACAGAATTTTGTATTATAAATATCTTCCTTATTCACCATCAACTAATGATATATAAAATGAATATCCACCTTTGATAAGTACTGAGTTCCTCATATTTGATTGAACAAATCATCAATCCTTTGTAGGGGATACTCATTATTTTTGGTGATCTTGATGAGTTGTCAGTAGTATATACACAACCACATTGATCCATCCTTTTTCTTTACAAAGAAGATGGATGCACCCCAAGGTGATGCACTAGGGAATATGAACCCATTTTCAAATTCTCTTGTAGCCACTTATTTAACACCTTCAGTTTGATCGACGCCATCATATAGGAGGATTTCAACATAAGAGTAGCTTGAGATAGAGCTTCTATTGAGAACTCTACGTCAATGTCTAGGGGTGTCCAAGGTAATTATTTGGGAAATACAATAGTGTATTCCCTAAAAATGTCCATTTTATCAAGGGTAGTAATTTCCTTCAACTCAACAATCTAGGGAAGGTATGCCTATTTATAGGGTATCATCACCAATATAATAGATGGAATATACAAAGTATATTCATGATATTCCATGAATTTATAGAAGATCATGGGATTATTCAGAATATATAATGATATTTCCTTTTCCTAATAATTAATTTTTCATCTATATAATAAGATCCAATCCATTACTAGTATATTTTTAAACTCCTACAATGTAAATATTACACGATTTGTCGTAACAATCTTCCCACATACACTAATAGAATAAGAGTGTAACACATGGGATTCAACGATGACACCACTAGGTGCTTTTTCAGATATCTCAACATTAAGGTATTGAGATTTTGATTCAGTCATTCAAGAAAACTGAAAAGAAATAAGGGAATACATAGAACCATACTCAAATAAAATTTTTTCTATTCATTATTGAATTAGAAGTACATCTTTTATGACTTTTTTTTTATTCTCCAATTCAGATGTTGTGTTGGAATAACCTTTCCCTTTCTCCTTTAGATTTGGTGGTTTTTAATGTTAATTTTCATCAAGGACATGTGGTATAGTGCATTCGATTTCATAGTTCCCTTACTCCCCAAATTTAATCATTGGACCATGGTTGGTTCATTAGGATGTTCTTTACTTTCCTATATCATTTTTCCATACTCTTCATGTCACTTCTACATTCAGGAGTTTGGTCACCTTCTTAATAGCACATGAAGCATTCCCCTATCCATTTGTGGTAATTCTCATGATTCTTCTTACACTATTTTTGACATGTGGAAGTTTATATCCACTTTCCTCATTTTTCATTTGACCAACCATCTTGGAACTCCATTATTCTCTTCATATATCCATAAACATGGGACCATTCTATAAACATATTCTCTAATTTGAGATCACATTGCACTACTTCTTCATAACTCCCAAATTCATCAATAGAAATATCCTTTTGAAGGTGTGGTTTTAAAACAGTGAAGAATATATGTTTTTTCTACCATTGCTGATAGAAAATCCTAATTTATATCATGAAATACATGTGACATTTTCCTCATAATCTGTGAAAAATTAACCTTTCTTTTTCTTCAACTATAATAATTCTATCTTTGTCGAAGTTTGAAGGTTATAGCTAAATACGTGTTAAGAAATATTTTACATTATACCCACTCAATATCTTCCATTTCAGCATTTCGATTTGTATTATTTATTAATGAAGACCATTTATCAACATCTCTATAATAATGATAGACGACTAGAGTCGGAATCTCTTTTTTAGAACAATGGAGAATAGAAAAGATATTCTCCATGGATTTAACCCACTATTTAGTAAAATTTGGATTAGAATATTTTATAAACATCAATGGTTGTTTTTGTATAAATGACTCAATGTATAGTTTCCCCTTCTTTGGTAAAGGTGGATGTCCCACAATTTTCTATAACATAATTTTTTTATTAAAATTTAAGTCATAAAACCTGAATGAATAATTTATATCTATGTGAGAATCAAGTCTAAATTCATGTATTATGGGATCACTTTCAAAATCCTTCTTTGAAAACAATGCTCATCTGATGTTTACCTATACTTAGACTTATCCTAAGGGTTATCAATAACATTATCTAATCCTAATTCCAAAATTAACAAATCCATGCTCTGTTATCAACTATAGTGAGATGGATTTTTCTTACAAGATTGTTACATAATTTTTAAAATAAACAACATAATAGAATTACAATAAAAAACGAAAATATTTAGTATGTTGAGACAATTAGGATTATGAATCACCTCTAAGAAATTAAAAAAACTAAATTATTATACTTTATTTTTATAAATATATCATGATCTCTTAGTACATGTTGTCACCATAGGATATATAACAAAGAAAGGGGTGAGATAAAAGCCCAGCAAGAGGATGAATATAGTACATGAATCAATAGTACATGGATGACCATAATAAACCTTATCATATCATAAGCGTAGGATCATCATCAACATCATAAAAACTTTTTTTGATAAAGTCAACGAAAATTAAAATATGTATGATAATGAAAAATAATAACATAGTGGTCAAATACCACGCATAGTTATGAACAAGTCTAGAATCATGTTCATGAAAAACATATGTTCATAATCATATCATCATAAATGTGAAAAAATATAGCATCATTTTAATGAATAATAAAAATTATCTAATGAGATGCATCACATTACCCAATGCACTATATAATTATGGTCCCACACATCAAATCATAAAATGATCATGATTATGCATGCCACATGGAAGGATAAAAATCAGGATCATGAAATACCCTATGGAGAGGAATGGGTTTCATAAAAGATACCACATATCATATTTTAGGAAATTAAATTTAGGATTATAAAATGAATAAGGTAGATCATACTTTTGAAAAAAGAACATTTTCTTTTCTCAAAGGAGAAACAAATCAAGAGGATTAAAGAGGTGTTTTGAAAGTTGAAGAGTTTTTGAAAAAGCATTGTAAATGGCTTTAAAAAATGTAGAAGCATAGGAACATTTTCATCACTAAAATAAAATATAAATAATATGGAAATAAAATATTTTTCATATTAGAGGAACATGTACACTAAAAAAATGAAATAATATATAACCCAATTTAAAGAGTTTTGGATTGAAGGTTCCCTTAACTTAAATCCCACATTATTTCATCTATTTCCCACCTTCTAAATAAAAAAATTTAGGTTATTAACACATCAACTAGATGATAACTATTTTTATTTTTTTCACTATTTATAAATTATAATCATTGAATTATATCTATTATTTTCCTCAGTTAAATGGAAAACGTTTTAATATCATTTTTTCTTTAAAAATCCTTGTTTTTCATATGTTTCACATTTTTTCAAGATTGTTTATAAATTAATAAAATTAATTCCAAAAGTAAAATATAAATATATTTAAACATTTTTATATCATAAATAATTTATTATAACAAAAATAAATTTGGTGATACGTAATGAATTGGAAACGTCCTCATTAGCGGTTAATCGATTGTTAATGGGACATTGTCCGAAGAAGAGGTGTGAGATGCATAATATATTCCTATATTAAAAATAAAATTATTATTGTATACAAACATTATAATGATCATGTTAAAATATTTTATAATTTTTCTAAGCATTAATAAATTTTACAAGAGAAGGAGGATGTGAAATTAGATAATGAAAATGAAATAAAAGGATGAAAGGACATTACCTATTTCTTTAAGTGGTTTCTTCTCAATGGACCTTAATTTATTGGAAGATTAGAGCTTGATTAATAAAAAACTCATAAGGATTATAAGGGGATTAAGTTAGGGGATTTTTATAGAGTTTTGACATTGGTATGTGAGGGAGGCTTGGTTTTCCAATGGGAGGAATAGTGGTTATTTATACTTGAGGAGAGGGGTTTTTTATAATCAAATATTGAAGAAATTAAAAAACCCATAGTAAACCTTGTAATAAGGATATTATTGAGATTATGGATCATATATCAATAAAATATAATGGTTTCAGGACTTTAAATCTGTTTATATATTTATTTCAATAGTTTATTAAAAATTAAACTGGAAAACCGAAAAAAATTATATTCTAATGGATTACTTTAGATTTTGGACGTTGGAAAACACTTTTTCATTTTAGAAAAAATGTTTGTTATATATAAATGACATTTTTATCAAATTTAATATATTTTTAGTTGAGACATATTTTCTATGATTTTTTAATTCTTTATTACATCATGAATGAATTAATTTAAAATAAATTTGTCAGGAAAATTCTATATTTTTACTATTCACCTAAAAATTGAAGTATTTTAGATAATTACAAACAATATCACCCCTAAAAAATTTTAGTATGCTGATTTCAAAAAATATATTCATTTTTTCAACATAAGTTTCTATCATAGGTTATTTTAGTTTTAAATATAAAAATTTTAATTTTTATGAAATTCATTATAATATAGTTTATTTAAAATGTGATTATATATTTTTAGATTTTTTTAATATTAGTATTTATTTTATGGATTTATAATATTTTTATTTACATTAATTACAATGTAAAATATTATTTATATTAAATTTTTAAATTTTGAGTTCAAATTACTATTCCAATAGATAGGTTACTATTCCTAATGGTAAGGATCCAATTCCAAATGGTCAGTTCACTATTTCCAAAGTCACATTACTATTCCAATGCTCACATTTCATCCTATAAATACTAATTCATGTATTCATTCTTCATTCACCAAGATTCCAATCAAGGTTATATATTTCTATTTTCTAAATTTTGGATCGGTTTATTAATATATTTCTTCATCTCTATAGTGTTGGTTGTGGGGGTGATAATTCTTGAAGAACTTAAGGATCTAATTTTTCACTTTATACTTTTATTAATTTATATTTTTTCCCAGTATAATGCTTGTAATTTTAATGGTTTTAGTTTCTAATTAATGTAATGATATTTATTTATGAAATAAGTTTTCTAAACAAAATTTATGTTTTGTATTTGTATTATACTTTATAATATAATATGACACACATTTATTTCAAGAAAAAAATATCATTTATAATATATGGGTTATTACAAGGTGTCTCTATTTGTGGGTTCTTTTCCATGTCTTTTCATTGATGGTTGAATGGATTTTTTATTTATTCCCTAAATTTCCTTTAAATTGTGTCATAAATGATGTTTTCCCATGATTTGTATAATTCAGGGTGTTTATTGGAAACATGAAATTTTAAAGGGGGGGTTCAAAGTGAATTGATTTAAATTCCTATGTTTTGTTTGATAAAATTACTCAAGGAAGATTTATAGTTTTAAATGGATTTAAAAAGTTCCTTTAAAAAGGTTTTTATGTTCATAAAGGTGTTTGATTTTCATGGGAATGGGTGCTTTATAAAATGAAAAAACTTAATGGTATTAAGTGATTTTCATGTCTGGAATGTGGGAGAACATAGGCGTGTTTTGTGGTGTCTTAGACAATTGAAAGCTTAGCCTATATCATGGACTAAATAGGGAGGGTTATGCAAGGGACTCAAAGAGCCTTTGGGTGGATGACTGAGGAAGCATCCAAAATGTGTCAATGTGGAATGAGAGTTCCTTATAAAAGATATTTTGGGTTTGGGGAAGACAAAGAGATCTTTAAAACCTAATTTTATTCTTATCCATCTATAGACCATGTTCTATTCTATGTAACAATAGAATCCATTAGTCAGAGCCCATATTTCTTATTGTATGTCCCCTATTGTATTTGGATTCCCATGCATTTGTCCTCCAAAATAATATTTTATATATATGATATTGATTATAATCATGTTTATATTTATGTTTATATCATATTTAGATAATTTTATATTTTTTATGACATGTTGATTCACTACCTTTTTATTTGAACATTTTTAACTCAATATTTAAAAAGATGTAATTTTTTTGAGAAAAAATTTAAATCTTTAAAAAATAATTCTATTAAGTAAAAAGTGTTTTATAATTTGTTTTCAAACTAAGTGATTCGTTTACATGGGTAAATTCCTTATATTAGTTAATGGTGGAATCCTACTAGGACTTGTGCCTCACATACTATATATTCATTTTGGAATAATATAACCATGTTTATCAGGACACACGTAAGGGAAAGGACAACATACATTTTGGTGGCCCTTCTTGATTACTAACAACCATGTTTATTTTATGATGTAGTAGATGATGGACTCATAGAGATATCTTTTGGGGAGTAATTTTGTTATTTTTTGATGTTTTAGATATTATATATTAGAAACTTGTTCCTTGAACCAGTTTTGATCTTTTGTTGAAATTGACCTATGGTTACCAAATGTTTGAATTATTAATAAATTATTATTTGGTGATGTTTTTATATCTATTTTTATTCATGATGTATACTCATATTTAGATATTTATATCTATTACTTCTAGTTATTTGGTTGGTGTGTTAATCTAATACAAGGATGGGTAATGCCATATTTGTAAGGGAAAACCATTCCCAAATCGATATATGTGATTCCCTGCTGGTTTTAATCAGCTCAAATTGATCGGTAATTCACTTTGGGCCTTATTGTGAAGTAGATCGGGTGGTGGGTTAGGTCGAATTAGGATAGTTCATAGAAAATTGTATCAAATCCCTCTTTTTTATTTTGGGTTTAGTAGTATATAGGAGATATAACTTTCATGGATTGAGAAGTTGGATCATAGGAGTGCTTGGACTACTCTTTTTCATGTCAAACCTTGAGTTTCCATTGGTTTCCAAGAGTTTTGTTTTACATTTTGACCTAGTTTTCCATTATTGAATTTTTTTTCATTATTAGATGTTGATTTTGGGAAGAACACATATAAAGTTTTTAGAAAATTTAAGTTTTTGGGAAAAATGGGAAAAGGGAGAGGAAAATGGTTTATGGGCACACTTAGATGTAACTATTAAAAACACATGTGACCATTTTTATAATATTCTAATGTTTTTTATGCATGGTGAATGATTTTCCAAGCCGGGAAAGAAAATTATTCACAATAGAAAATTGTTTAAAATTTTGATGACTTCACCCCATTTTTGTTTGAAAGTATTTTTTATTTTGATGTTGATTTTTTGTATGCATATTATAAGGGTTTATTGAGGTTTAATTGATGTGGTTTGTTAATCAATCATCTATTGAATGAATTTGATATTTTTTTTAGAAAATTCCCCTTATAAGGGCCTCTTATAGATAATGTTATGGATTTTAGGATTAAGTTCCGCAAGAAATCCCTCCATTTGATCATTCTACAATGGGATCACTGATTCTAATGATTTAGTCCTTAGGGTAAGAGAGTGAAAGGATTAAAGAATGAATAGTAGACCATAATCAAGACTTCACTGAGTAGATTCAACCAGTCTTTCATGCTGAAAAACATACCCACGAGACTAAGGAATGGATAATAGGGAGAGTCCTTATTTTCATTGTTTAAATGCCTTGAGACCTCAAAATTGCGAATCACTACATACATGTTGTAAGAAAAGGGTAGGAAATGGTTTGACTCAATGGTATAGTCAAAGGGACATGAATATCTCTCTTTGACTACCATTAATATATCTTTTAATCAGTGGTTTTACCCTATGAATTTGAGGGTGAAGAAGGATCGTGAGTTCATCAATATGGAGTAAGGAGAGAATTACGTGATGGAATATGAATCTTGATTTTCCAAGTTAGTTCATTTAATGGATGATCTCTTTTAGAATTGTTATCTCAGGAAGATAAATTTTCAAATGGCCTCACTATCAATATCAGATATATATATATTCTCCTTTTCCTACTAACTTGTGATGAGGTAGTGGATAAAGAAGTTATGGTTTATGAAAACTTAGTAGGGAATACATTTCATAGTGGAGCTTCTTCAATAGTCGGTGGTAGTCAAATTAGTTCTTATATATAGAATAGAAAATGAGAAGAAAATCATCGGGGTAGTGGAAAGGGTGTTCGGAAGTCATCAGTTCTCGTTATAATGGATTCTTTTGGGAATAATCTTGTGACTTGTTACCATTGTGAGATGGTTATCCATACCAAACCTAGTTTACTCAAGGCTCTCGGTTGTTCCATAATGTTGATAATTTGTGCCATCTTCAGATATTATTTAAGAATTACCTTATGGATAGTGGATTTTTTATTCATTGTTTATGGTTTTAATGTTGAGATAAAATGATTCTAATGGTGTTAGATCTTAACATCAGTCTATAAGAAATTCTTCACCAACTAACAAGGCACTAGGAAACATGAAGTCATGACATCTTTATATAGCATATATGAAACCTTAAGAATTTTATTTTAGTTTGGCCACCATTACAGGTATGATATTTATAGATTCTTATACAGATTTGAAATTTTTTTTCATATAAATGTTTCTCATTCCTTTATATTATTAAATTTTATTACTTGTTTGGATATAGTAGCAGAGCTGATTCCATTTATCATATATCTATTCACCCCATTGCGAAGGAAGAATAAGAAAGTTTTTAAGTGCCTAGAATGTCATGGTTTAATCACTAACATTGAATCAATGTATTAATTCATCAATTTGGACAAGAATGTTTTCAATCTAATCATCAATATAGATTGAATGATCGATTTCAATGATCAAATTGAATGTTATCACTACAGGTCCCAGTTTCTATCTCATAATGGGAGCACTAGTGTCTTCTAGGCTGAGTGGGAGCTGATATAATGGTGGTAAGGGATTTTTTATTTGGATTTGGGGTTAATTTCATTTTAGCTATATAGGTTGTTATTTGTTTTCATAGAGAAGGTTTAGGATGGTCATCTTCCAATATTTTTGGACTTTTACCGCATGTTTTTTTTATTATTTTTCTAGGTTTCCATCTTAGGGAAAGGTCGAGTTTACAAATTATTTTCTTCTTAGGATAATCCCTATATATTTATTTTCATATAAGATGGATATTTTCAAATTAAAATATTAAATGGTTCTTCTAGTGGGACCTAAAACAAAAGGGGTTTATTCATTTAATAATTTTATTGTGGGTATCACCAATTTGTTTTTCAATGAAGGTGGACATTAGTCTCTACCATTTCATAGAATATCATATTCTTATTCAGTTGTCCATTAAGAATAAATACATGTTTCCTTGAAGCAATTATATTTTTGAGTAACTCAGGGCACCCCAATGGTTTTTGAAAATTAAACTAAAGAAAAGGTATCACTAGTTGAGGGTCCGGAATGGGGGGTGTTCCTAAGACCCCCTTCAAGATCTAGTATTGACACCTTGATTATATAGTTATTCCATTTGGACTTACTATTGTTCATGTAGAATTTATGGATTTAATGAAATAATATCTTACCACTTTTAGACTACTTATTGTTCTTGTTTTCTGATGAAATCTTGGTGTATTACAATATGGAGAATAACCATCAAACCCATATGAGAGTAATTATGGGTACCTTAATGGAGCATCACCTACATCTTGTGTTGTGTAAATTCTAGTTATTGATTCAAGAGGTAAAGTTTCTAAGTTATTTGATTTCCTAGAGAGGGATTTTAGTTGAACTAGAGAAGATTCAGGTGGTCATGTATTGAGAGTATACCAATAATTTGTTTGAGATTAAGTGATTTTTATTCTTGGATAGATATTATAGGCATTTTATTCAGAATATCTCCAGGATATATTCTCCCTTGAAAATGTTGAATCAAAAGGGGTGAATTTTGAGTGGAGTAAGAAGTACCAACATTCTTTTAATTTGTTTTAGATCCAGTTGATGTCATCTTTATTCATGATTCTTCCTAATCCTAGTTAAGTGATATTTTATGTTTTTTGATGCCTCAGGTGTGAGGATATAGTGTGTGACGATACATAATGATATTGTAGTGTCCTATGGATTTTTTTTATCAATGACCATAGGAGAGAACCTACCAAACCCATGACATTGATTCTGTAGACCTGATTTATTCAATAAAGATAAGTCATCATTACCTCTTCACCAAGTGGTTAATAGTTATTTATATCATAATATCATGAAGTATATATGCACCCATAGAGACTTGAACCTCAGTAATAGATTCTAGGTAGAGTAATTTCATAACTTTTAGTATGATATATCTTATACCCCCTAGAAAACATAATTTTTTCACTAATTCCATGAGTAGAAAATTAATAATTTATGTAGTTATAAAATCAGTAGATGATTGTAGTCTAATAAGTTTATTTCCTAATTTCAATTTGGAGGTGTAGGAGGATAGAGAGTTAGTGTTTTTGACCAATTTTTAGGTCGCAACCTCTCTTGATGATTGATTTTGTTGTAAAAATGAATCCTACCTTGTCTTCTTGTAGATTAGAATAGTTTAAAATGTTGGCAGGACATCAGGCAATTAGTCTTGGTCTCCCAATAGTACCCTGTTATTTATGAATTGGTTGGTGGTTCCTTTGACCATGAGGTGCGAGGTGATGAACAAGGGGAATTATTATAGTTGATTAATTCACTCAGGGGATACTAATATGTTTCATACTTTTAGGATTTGGCATTTCTGGTTTAGGATAAGATGGTTGGTTGTAGGTTTTGTATCTCAATTTTTTACATACTTGTAGGTTTTGTATCAAAAGTGAGCATTATAGGCCAACAAGGATGCTTGAGCCTGTTCCCATTCAGTTATAGAAGTGTGAAAATATATTTATAGAATGTTTTATTGGTCTAAATTATACATCTATTGGGAAAGATAAGGTATGGGTCATTATAGATCATTTGAATAAGTCATCCCATTTATCCACAACAGGGATCCGAAAAAGGTATATTAGATCAGGAAATTTTATTTTTGAGAGATCTTTAGGCATCACAGCATGCCCTTAGTGGTATATTTCAATCGCGATGCTTTTTTTAATTCTCTATTTTGTAATATTCTTTAGGAATCCTTGAGAACCCATTAGAATTTTAGAATGAATTATCATCCACAGATGGATGGTCAGACCTAACAGGCCATCAAGATTCTTGAGGATATAATTTGTGCATATGTACTTGAATTCATCGGTACATGGAATAGTTATATATTAATATTTTACATTTCATAAAATAATTATTATTATTACTCAACAAATATGGACCCTTATTAGGATTTTTATGGGTGTTCATGTTGATCGCCATCATGTTGGGATGAGTTTGGTCAGTTTTTATTTATTGAAATTGAGTCTCGTTTATGAGAAAATGAAAAACGAATTTCATAAATACCAGTTAAATAATTTCCATATCAATGCATCTCATTTGATGGAGCGGTATAACATAGATATAGATCCTAACACCATTGGTGTATAACAATATTTCCATATTTAGGATTATTTAAAAATGGTCCTCCATGGTAAGTTGATCTCATTGGTTCATATTCATAGGCAGTTTTTTAGTAATAGGCACAATAAATGGTAGTAGGACGTTTTAGTGAGGGAGAATAAGCCTTGAATTTTTCCTTCGTAAGAGCCTTATATATTTTATAGGTAAAGAAAGTGGCATAGTGGGGATAATTTTAACACCCACAAAGTTACTGTTATTTTATATTTTAATATATATATATATATATATATTTGTTTATGAATTTTCCAGGATTTTTTGGTCAAAAATGTAAATTATTAGAAAAATAGGCCCAGGCACATTGTTAGTAGTAACCATACAACTTACCATGAGATAGAGGTATGTGGGGGATAGTGGGATTTTACATGGGTTGAGCATGGTTTTTCAAAAAATTTGGTGAAATCCAGAAACTATATGTCTTGATTTTTGGATTATAATGGCTCGAACATAGTTGGATCAATGTTTGAATAACAATAATGTCAAATCATTTAGATTATCCTCATCATTAAAAATTTAAATTTTTAACATTTTACCCCATGTTGATTTTAAATCCCCACTTACCCATTTATCTCCCCCTTATGCGCAGATCCTCCCTTTCACCTTGTATCTTCTCCCCATTTGATTATTGGTGGATTCCTCCATGAATATTAGTTATTTCCTTCAAAGTGATCTTTTTTCTCCTTTATTTTTTCATAATTACCCATTTTTCTTCATTTTGTCATCCATTTATATGAATTTATGATACATATAGCTTATATTTTTGTCAAATATTCAGTTTATGATGCGGGATTCATGTTATTTGTTTGTGGATTAAGTGTGTGGGGGACTATCATACTTAAAGCATGTGGTTTTCATTAAATACAGTGATTTTTAGTTTTATTATAACGTAGTTTTCACTATTTAAGTGTTCTTTTCTATAGAATACAATTAGTGTTTCATTTTATTTGGTTTTTTTCATCGAATTACCATTAAATTTTGTTATAAAAGATGATTTATCCATGTCTGGAGTGATGCATAGTGTGCATTGGAAATTTTATCTTTTAGAAGGTATTTTTCTAAAGGAGGAGATTTAAATTAATATTTTTTGATTGATAAAATTATTTAAAGTGTATTTATGTCGTTAAATGTATTTTAAATGGGTTTTGAAAATATTTCTACCTTGATAGATTTTTTTTATGATTATGGGAATATTTGGTTTATAAAATTGGGACATGTATTGGGGTTATATAATTTTTATTTGTGGAATGTGGGACATCATGTTTGTGTGTGGAAACGACATAGAAAATTTGAATCTTGTCCTATGTCGTGGAATATCTAGGGATGGTTATCCGAGATACCAAGAGAAAATTTTCTTTGAAAAAAGGTAGATTCTAAAATGTTCTCATAGAAACTCATATTTTTCATGTATGGGATGTTTTGGCTTACTAAAAGCTAAGAGGGATTATAAAATTACTTTTTATTCTTAGTTGGCTAGAAAAATATTCCTTAGATTAAGTCACTTTAGAAATTATTGGTTAGATACCAAGTTTCTTCATTCTTTTTCCTTGATTTATTTGGATGCCCATGCATTTATGCATAAAGAAATTTATATATGATGTTCCTAATTCCCATATTTACGTTTATGATAATTCCATATTTTTGTGAATTGAGCTTGTTTATACTTGGTGGATTCAATTCAATTTTATTTGATATTTGTTTACTCATTTTATCTAAGATGTAATTTTTTGAGAAAAACCAAAGGAATCATTAAAAAGAAATTATTTCAAATGAAAAGTGTTTCAAAAGTGGTTTTCAAACTACAAAGTTTGTTTGCAAGGAAAAAGGCTTCAAACATATTCATAGTTTTATCCTACTGATATTTTTTCCTCACACCTTGAATTTTCCTTTCAGTGTGTATAAAATATGTTTTCTATGACATGGATAATGTAAAGAGAATTATGTAGTTCAATTTTCCTTCTTGATTGTTAATATTTTTAGTTATTTTTAGATTGGGAAGATAATGTCCTCATGGAGTTAGTTTGTGTGTAGTAGTTTTGGGATTTTATTTTGTTTTTGATGTTATGTATTTACCACTTTTTCCTTGTCCCTATTTTGATCTTTTTTTTATATTTCCCTATTGAAATCATATGCATGCCTTGTTTATAAATTTTGAAGTGGTTTTGTTTATGATATCATTTTTATTCATATTTTTTAAAATACAATTTAGTTATTTTTATCTATTATTGTTTCTTATTTGGTTGGTATGTCCATCCAATTCATGGATGGTTCATGTTTTATATCCAAACATAAATCCATTAATAAATGTTTATATTTTATCCCCCTGTGCTTTTCACTTTCCCTTTGACAATAGGAACGCACCTTAGGCCTTCTGGTGAAATGGATCAGGTGGTAGTTTAGATCGACCAAGGACAGTTTTTTACATAAGGTATTATAGAAATAAAAAATTATCCTAAAGATTAGTAAATATAGAAATATTTCCAATAATATGTATGATGTAAAATTTACAAATGAATTATCACTTTAGTGAAATAAAATAAAATGAAAATCTATATTAAATGATTTTAAAAATGTGATACTCTTTTAATAAAGACTTTTTGTAGATAAAATTAGATCATCATCGTCAAATTGAATTTGGAAAAAGGAAACTTCTTGGAATAATAGGGAAAATTAAAAGTTCTTTAGAATAAAAAAATATGAAATAGAACCAACCATTCCAACTTATATGACTGATGAATTTATTTAATAGGTAAATTTTTATGATTTCCTAAATCATAATAAGGATTTGATTAATGTATTTATTCTAATTTTTTTAATCCATGTAACATAAATTTGAAAAGAAATATAGGAATATAGATGCAATTAAGAATTAGATAAAAAAGGTTCTATTAATAATATTCTAGAGTTGAGAGATATGTGGTTTCAAAGAAATGATTTAGATGTAAAATGAATCCAGTTACTTCAGTTTATGTTCATGCACTCAATATGGTTCAGTAAGTTAATTAATTTAAGATGTTAGGGTTTTCTATAAGGTTGGATTTGGATATGAACTTTATTTTATAGTCATTACAAAAAAGGTTAATATGATTTATTGGAAATCATATTATAAAATATATTAATAAGAGTTTACCAGATATTATCAATATTTTATAGATAAATGAGTAGGGCATGATAAGCCTAAAATCTATTGTTTTTATTATTGTAATAATGGTAAGAGTTTAATAAAAAAGTAAGATAAGAGGATATAATAGTTATCATTGGTCATTTGAACATGGAGGAGATTTTATAAATAAATGGAAATGTTTCCATTGTACTAATATAGACATTGAAGGAGGGATTTCATATATTTCCTAAAGGGTTGTCAAAAAATTCATGGAGATTTCATGTCAGGTATCAACATTTTATAAATCAAAACAAATATTTTCAAGTTTATATAAGACCATTTTTTTATTGAAAAATTATTATAAATATGTATAGAACTTCAAAATTATGTGAATAATAAAGGAAACATGAGGCTTGTATAAACCAAGTGGAAAATAGATTTCACTATAAAAATAAAAATGATATCTTTAAAATTGATGGATTTAAAAATTGGAATCATTGTCTATATTTTCAGTTCATTTTCCCTTATATGATATGAAAACATTATTGTTTAAAAATAACTGTTATCAATAAATAATATGATGGTTTTATTTCACATGGTTTATAATTTGGTCCATTGTATAAAATTTTCTAGAAAAAAAAGTTAGAGGGGGTTTTATATAAGGTAAAGGTGTTTTATCTATGTTATTTATTGAAATATAAGAGAAAGAGTTCTCTCTACCCATCAATTGTGTATTTCAGTAAACAGATATTTTTTTTCATGTTTATTTATCTAAATATATAAAATTCTATTTTATATATGTTTTCAGTAGTTTATTTTTTAAAATACACTCATTAAAGGAAATAAGTGCTATTTTATTTACATGAAGTGTTTTTGAATATTAGAAATATATTTTGGGAAAATATTATTTCTAAGAGTCTAGTGAGGGTATATTTGAACTTATAGAAGTTAAAATTCTGAAAAATATATTATTATACCATTCTAATACAAAGTCAAAATACATCTTCAATTCCAATAGAGTATAGGAAATCTTGGTAAACCAATATTTTAATATATGGAGTTCCATTTATAATAATTCACCAAATGATTTTAATGAATTGTTTAAAACAATGACTCAAATATTATGATAGTATAATACTTAAAATTTCTTTATGTATTTTTAAACTATGAAATTTACTAATAGAGTAAAATTATATGTTGTAAATAGAACAATTATAAATATAATTTTCAATCATTAAACATATGGATTATAAATCCTAATCTCACCATTATTAAAAAAACCATATTCATGCATGTTATCTCACTAAAGGAGTTTATTTATGTAGTTTTATCATATGAATACATAGATATGTGAATAATTTTACATGTGATGTAATATATTTAACAATACCAACATAAAAAATAATTATAAGGTCTTATAGGGGGTTATATATCAGATATGGTAAATATTCATGATTTTTATGGTTTTATTATTATTTTTAATGTAGTTTAAGAATATAAAAATTATCATGCAACATATAAGACAACCCTATTTTACCATTTATCAATTTTATAAATATATTAAAAAGTAATAAAATAAAAATTACCCTCTCAAAATGTGCCTTTTATTTATCCCTAGTTGATAGTTTTCAAATATATTTATTAGTTATAACTATATGTGAAGTTTAATGTGAGTTGGGACTTATATTAAGAAATTTGGTGTTTACTCATGAGACACAATATGAGTTTGGGGTTTTGTATAACCCACTATATATTCAACTTGTAATTTAATATATTATGTTATTAGTATAATAGGGGTTCATGTTTCATATTAATCCTCATTTCATGAGGTTAATAAGTAATCTTGAATGTGTGAATTTATACAATGATTCCATACATAAACCAGCCTTGAATTTGAGGTCATAGAGGGAGGTTTGGTATGTTGTTGATCTTTTGATAGGTTTTTATTCATAAAAATGGGATTTTTCCTCCTTTATAATTGGTATGACATCTGGATCCTTGATCAAGAAAGAATGAGGAAGTGGGTGACCATACCTGGATGATTTACATGTGATGTGTTTATCTATTTAGGTGACCGACATGTCATGTACACATTTTTTGGAAGGATGATATGATATGTTTCCCCCCACCATGGTCAATCATTACACATAGAATCGAGAATGTATGACTTTCCTATATGACATTGACATATTTTAAGTCTCATGGTCACTCAGTGACTTTTAGAGGGGGACTATTGGATTAAACATGATGCTTTTAATATATATAGTGAACACATGTATGAAAATGCATTTTCTTGATGGAGATCGTGCCTAATTTATTTATAAACTAAGTATAACTAAAACTGTTTAGAATTATCTCTCTACAAATAATGATTATTTGAAAAATCAATAGTTCCTATCAATTATACAATAACCCATGGGGTCAAATTAATCACTTTTATAAATGATGATAAATTATATTATGAAATGTTTGTAAAAAAATAGAAATTATAATCATAGAATCTCCAAATATATTTTTTCTTTATATCCAAAAGGATTTTTTGTAAAGGATTCATTTGTTTTTTAATGTGATTTGATATAATAAGGAAGCGAGAAAATCCTATGTGACTTTATTATAAGTAATCTGTAACACCCCGCCCCTACCTCATTGTCCTGAGGAGGTGGTGAGTGCTACTTGGCCTTAATCAACGTTCCCAAGGCACCAAAGGATGACAATAAATGCCAAGGGCTTCAAGAACAATTTGGGGGATGATTTTCCCATAAGACAAAACCAACCAAACAATACAGAACTATATGATGCAAGTCAACAGAACAAACAAACTCATACATTACCAAACGACTACCAGATAATCCATAACGATCACACTTTCCAACACCACCCAATACAACATCAGAGTACTATGAAGAAGACCAAACAAGGAAACACCATGAGCCATGACACCACCATAGCTCCACACGAAGCTCCAAGCTCCATGCTCCACCAAGACATCACAATGCACCACTAAAGGAGGTAAATGTCTTACCTTTTCCAACATCAAGGTACACGACATCTGCAAATACACCAACGTTCCAAAGAAGGGGGTGAGTACTAAAACTCAGTACGTTTTCCCCAAATGACTTCCCTACACATGCCACTAGGATAAAACCGTTAGCACATTTATATAAAAAAGATTATATAAATTAAATCACAAGTGAAACCATTTCCACATGACAAACATGCCCTTACCAATCCATTACACCCAAACCAAGAAACTAAGGGAAATCCAACCAAACAGGCCACAAGCCATTTCATCATTTACACACTAGCACAACAATTTCTATCTTGCGAAGCAATGCAAAAAAAACTACCAAACGTTGGAGCTTCCGTCCAACCCGTTCACCCATTCACACTTTAGTGGCACTTTTCATCCACTTACCATTGATGGTGGCCATTTCGTCCACTATTCATCCCCTTTTTATAGTGGTACTTCTCGCCACTAGAACACAACATTCAACAATCCAATTCCAAGTATATAACCCACCAAGGTCACAACCAAAGGAAATCAACCAATTCCATTGCATATCAATCCACTTCAATAAATCACCCATTTATTAAAAATGATTTTCCATGCCAAACAACGTTTCAATAAAACAACCATTTTATTGAAAACCATTTCCATCAATCATTTTCACAAATCAACCATAGCATCCCATTTTTTAATCTCCATTTTTAAATCCACAACAATAGCATTTCACCACAAAACCCTTTTTTCCCAAAAATCCCCAAAACATCACCCAAGGGATTTATAACCAATTTCACACATCAAACACAATTATTTTCAACCAAAAACAATTAATTTTAACCAAAACCATTAGACCTATCCAATTAGAGTTGATAGAGAAGCCTCCTACCTTTAGGGTTCCCAAGAAATCGACCCACGAACAACCGCACCTCAAATCTGGAAAACGCACCACTGAAACCTCTCTAGATCCCTTTCCCTAACATCTACAAGCCATAATATTAACACCGAAGGCAACCACAACCCTAGATTTACACACACCAAGATTAGATCTATAAAACCATGATAGAGAGGAATGTAGATCTAGAGGAAAAAATAATAGAAATGAGAGGAGAGACTTACCCGGGAGAAACCACCTTCAAACCGCCAAGAAACCTCTTCAAAATCCTTCAAAAATGAGTGGGAGAGCCCCTACAACACCTTAGAACCCGAAATCCCGAGTGAGGCTCGAGTGGGAGGAAGATTGGAGTGAAATAGGTTAATCCCGAGGGAGCCCAGAACTTATAACCCCATTTTTTTTAAGTGGCCTCACAGTTAGTCCGCACGGTTTCACAAACCGTGCGCTATTCGTGAACACACTACTTCCTCGAGAGCAAGGGTCTGAATGGTTTTTTCTCACATTTTGGAAGACCTTTCATAGGCCGTGTGAAGCCTACTATCTCCCTTCCACGGTTTCCTGGAGAATCCGCACGGTTTTCACTAATCGTGCTCAAACCGTGCACCCCTTTAAAATCTTCCAAACTAATCCAAAACCATTCCAAACTCTCCAAACCTCTTCCCAACTCATCCAATGCACTTTAAAAACATAAAAATTCATAAACCAAGGCCACATACCTCAAACTGTTTGTACTAAATTCTCCCTGCCATTGGACTTTCTGTCCTCGGAAAGTAGTGAACTCGCCCTTTGCGGAAAGAGCTCGGGCCACTGCTCGATCATCACTTTCTCCCGCTCCCAAGTCTCCTCTTGAATCTAACCATATTGCCACAAAAGATGAAATAATCCAATTATTTTACCATGAAAAACTTTCTCTATCCTATCCACAACCCGCACTGGCACGTGCACCAACGAAGCATCCGGTTCTAGCTCAATATGAACCCATCGAATCACATGGTCACGATCCGGCTGATACTTTTTCAACTGTGACACATGAAACACATTGTGCACCGCACTGAACCTAGGTGAAAAATCCAAAAGATAAGCCACCTCACCAACCCTCTCAAGAATCTGAAAAGGTCCAATATACCTTGGAGATAACTTTCCCACCTTCCCAAACCGATGATGTCCCAACCTAGGAGAGATCCTCAAGAAAACACGATCACTCACCTCAAACGACAACGGTCTTTGATGATGATCCGCATAAAATTTTTTATGACTCTGATCCATCTTTATTATCATTCTGATCAAATTGATCTTCTCCATAGTCTCCTAGACAAGGCTCAGTACAATCATCAAGGACTCATATGTTTCCACCCATCATAGTGGATAACGACACGACCGCCCATACAACACTTCAAACAGAGCCATATGTATGGAATCTTGATAACTATTGTTGTACGAAAACTCAACCAATGACAAGTGCTCCTACCACGAGCCACAAAAATCCATGACACAAGCCCGCAACATATCCTCCAGAGTTTGTATCGTCCTCTCGGATTGATCATCCGTCTGAGGGTGACACGCCATACTCATGGTCAAGTTGTTCCAAGGGCTTGCTGTAAGGATTTCTAGAAATGATATATAAACCTCGGATCTCTATCTGATACAATCAAAACTAGAACACCATTCCTCTCTACCACCTCCCAGATATAGATTTTGGACTAATCCTCCACTTTATGAGATTCACAAATTGGAATGAAATGAGCCGACTTCGTTAGCAGATCCACTATCACCCAAATGGCATCGTTCTTTCTGACCGATCTTGGGAGACCTGTGACAAAATCCATTGCTATATGCTCCCACCTCCAAACAGGGATTAGTAAAGACTGCAACATTCTTGCTGGCCTCTGATGCTCTGCCTTGACCTGCTGACAAGTCAAGCATCTCGAAACAAACTCAACCACTCTCCTTTTCATACCATCCCACCATAACTGTGATTTCAATACTTCATACATTTTTTGAATTCTAGGATTAACACCCCACCTAGAATTATGATACTCCTTGGTAAGATCCTCATGACAAGAAACTGGTACAACCATCCAATTCTGAAAACACAAAACTAAATCTCCATTCATTTTCTAACCCTCAATGGTCTCCCCACCATTGAGTCTCGACCCCATGGTCACACACACAGAATCAGATATTTTTCCATCTCTAACCAGGTCAACCAAGTCATGAATCAACAAAAAGGGAAATAATACCGCTCTATCACTCTGGTCTTCACATTCCAACCGCATGTCAGCTATAACCAACATCAGCTGCCACTTGTCCGATGCCTGTTTCACTATCTGAGCATATGATTTTCTACTTAATGCATCTGGCAGCAAATTTCCATTACCTGGTGTGTACATTAAGTCAATATCAAACATCTTGAGATATTTCATCAATCTCCTTCTCCTCAAATTCAAATATCTTTGTGAGAAAATGTGCTCCAAGCTCTTATGATCTGTATATACTGTGAAATTTTCACTGAAGAGATAATGACGCCACACTTTCAAAGCATGGACCACTTCTACCAACTCCAAATCATGATTTGGGTAGTTCTTCACATGTACTCTCAACTACCATGAGCAATATTCAACCACATGATTCAATTTCATGAGAACACACCCCAACCCTAATCCTGATGCATCATAATACACCAAATGCCCTTTTCCTGGTTCTGGAAAAAACACTATTGGTGTTGAATTAAGGTGACCCTTTAGCTCTTCGAAACACTGCCAACGCTGTCCATTCCACTAGAATGGAACATTCTTTCTTGTTAAAGATGTCATTGGTGAAGACAAACATGAAAAATCACGAACAAAAGGCCGATAATACCCAGCTAAACCCAGAAAACTCTATATCTAAAACACATTCATTGGAGGATTCTATGAGATAATAGCCTCTATATTTTCTAGATCCACTGATACACCCCTCTCAGAAATCACATTGCCAAGTAAAAAAAATCCTATTTCCAAAGGTCACACTTTGACAATTTAGAATATAACCGATGATCCATCAATATCCCTAGCACTGTCTCTAAGTGCTGCTCATGTTCCACCCTTGTCTTTGAATACACCATAATATCATCTACAAACACCATCACAAATGAATCCAGATATCTCTGGAATATCTGACTCATCAATGGCATAAATACTGTTGGCGCATTCGTTAGACCAAAGGGCATAACCACAAATTCATAATGGCTATATCTACTTATGAAAGCTATTTTAGTTCCTCACCCACAATTGATTATATCCCAACCTCAGGTCAATCTTGGAGAACCAATGGGATCCCCTCAACTGGTCAAAAAAATCATCAATTCGTGGGGGTGGATATCTGTTCTTTTTTGTAACTTGGTTAAGTCTACGATAATCAACACAGAGCCTCAAAGTTACATCCTCCTTTTTCACAAACAACACTGGCGCTGCCCACAGGGACGTGCTAGGCTGGATAAACCATTTTTTTTCAAACTCTTCCAACTGGACTTTCAATTTCTGCAATTCAGCAGGTTCCATCTGATAAGACGGAAGTGAGATTGGATTGGTCCCCAGAAGGAGATCAATCATAAACTCCACTTCTATTACAGGAGGTAACCCAAATAATTATTCAGGAAAAACCTCCATGAACTGATCGACCACTGCTGGAAGAAAATTCTTCTCAACACCATCAACCGATTCCAATGACAATATCGCCAACTGATATAATAATGTACACACTACTGGTGCCAAAAAACCCGTTGCACCCTAATATTCATGTCTCTCTCCTCTGAAGAGATGTCTAACACCATCGTGTGTCATAAAAGCCATTGTTCGCACATCACAAACTATGTGGGCCTTAAACTCCACCAGCCAATCCATTCCTAGGATTACATCATACCCATCCATCTCAAGCATTGAGAAATTCCACATGAGCTCAACCTCACCCACAACTATATGACATGCTCTACCAAAGAAGGCTCGACACTATCTTCGACCGAAAGGAGTTTTACGTTTCAAAACTGAGGGTATCATTTATACCCTTAAACCCATCAAATCAACCACACGTGCATTAATAAAAGAGTGTAAATCACCTGTATCAAATAGCACCTGCATCAAGGTAGAATTTAAAATAATGGTACCTCACACCATGGAAGGTCCCGACTGATCATCCACCACAACTCGTTCAGCTCCGAACAATGACTTTGTCGCCACACTCTGCTCTTTATTGCTTTGCTGAGGCGTCGTGGTATTCTGAGAATTACCATGACCCACATTACTCTGCTACCGAGGGGTATACTGTTGCCCCTATCCCGTCGAAGCATACGACGTTTGCAATCCCTAAGGAGTGTCACGCACACCCGACCATGGGGAATTACAATAATAAAAGTGAAGCTGCCCCATCTGCTTACAATTATGACATGCTCTAGGCTGTGTCATACAATCCCACTTGATGTGGCTCATAGAACCACACTGAAAACATATCAGCTTGCTCTGGGGATTTAGAGGAAGATTCGCCGATCTTGCCGTCAGATTATATGCCATATTCCAACCTGGGGAATAAGTGTCCCTCTTTCTCTTGAACCCAGCGTTAGAGTTCCCACTATTCCCCATGGGTACCACCATGCTTCCTTCGCCCGGAGCTCCCAACAAATCCCACTTAGCCACCGAGGCTCTATTCACCATCTCTATGTAGTCATCTACACACAATACTGCTATCTTTGAACGGATTCCTTACCTTAATCATGATTAAAAGATCCTTTCCTTCAATGACGTGCTACTCTCCACCTTGGGTGAAAACCTCAATAATTTCATAAACTTAGTTTCATACTCCGTCACCGACATAAGCTCTTGCTTCAAACTGAATAAATCAGTCGTACGCTGAATTATGAATGTATGTGGGTAGAATTATTTATTAAACAATTCCTCAAAGACTTCCCACATCATACCATGGTCTATCCCCACATGGACTACCAACTACCACCTCTGAAGGGAAATATCTTACAACATATACATGGCTAACTTCACTTTTAACTCTACCGGTGTTCCCAAAAACATGAAAATCTTGTTCATTCTATTCAACCATTCTTCTGGCCTCTCCGGCTCTAAATCACCTTTGAAGATGGGTGGATTATACTTTTGAAACTGAACATCATTATCCACATGACTTGTTTAATCCATTTTATTTCCACTTTCCATGGCTTGGAAAGCTTGCACTATGATTTGCACTAGCTGCTGGTTCAACTGAGGCTTAGGTGCTATCACATTCTCAACAGCCTCCTCCGGTTGGTCTCTATGATGCATACTCGGTGCCATTTCTATAAACAGAAAACAACCAACCATGAGTCTCACTTCCGTAGATATTATGAAATCCCATTTCAAATCACATTACACAACACTATCACAACAAGGCTTTCCACAAGTTCACATTTTCCATGTTTCTCCATTTTGAAAACCAAACCATTTTCAAAATAAAAATTTATTCACATTACAATTTCACACATTCATATCAAATCATAAATCATTATACAACAATGAAATATGTATCCTAGAGGGAAGTTATTTCTACCATATATTCCATGCAAATCTCATTCGCTATGCCCACGACAATGAGATTTCCAATCACTATAAGTGTCTCCAAAACACTTATGTACCCAACTCCCTGGTAACATGAATTTCTGCATAAAAGAGTTAGCTATATCCTTTTATGCTATACATTCCAAGTTCCGGAAATCCTATGCCTTGCTACCATCCCGACTAAAGGAATGCACCATAAAGAATGTCAACACCAAACCTGAAAATCAACTCCAAAGGACCGAACAAACTGATACCACTTGTAACACCCAACCCCTACCTCATTGGCTTGAGGATGTAGTGATGGTTACTTGGCCTTAAGTGACGTTACCAAGGGGCCAAAGGCTGGCAATAAATTCTGAGCGCTCCGAGAACAATTTGGGTAATGATTTTCCCATAAGACAAAACCAACCAAAAAATCCACGACTATATGATTCATGTCAGCGAAACAACCAAACTCATACATTACCAAAGGACTACCAGATAATCCATAACGATCTCACATGCCAACACCACCCAATACAACATCAGAGTACTATGCGGAATACCAAAAAAGGAAACACCCCGAGCCATGATACCACCATAGCTCCACACCAAGCCCCAAGCACCACCAAGACATCACAATGCACCACTAAAAAAGGTTGATTCTTTACCTTTTCCCACGTCACGATACACAACATCTGCAACGACACCAACGTGCCAAAGCAGGGGGTGAGTACTAAAACTTAATAGGTTTTCCCCAATTGACTTCCCTACACAATCCACTAGGATAAAACCTTTAGCACATTTATATAAAACAATTTATATAAATTAAATCACAAGTGCAACAATTTCCACAAGCCAAACATGCCCTTACCAAGCCATCACACCCAAACCAAGCAACCAAGGGAAAGCCAACCAAACATTCCACAATCCATTTCATCATTTAAACACTTGCACAACAATTTCAATCTTGTAAATAAATGCACAATAAAACAACCAAACAACCAACCGTTGGAGCTTCCGTCCAACCTGTTCACCCATTCACACTTTAGTGGCACTTCTCATCCACTTAGCATTGATGGTGTACCTTATGTCCACTATCCATCCCATTTTTTATAGTGGTACTTCTCAAAACTACCACACAACATTATACAATCCAATGCCAATAATATAACCCACCAAGGTCACAACCACATGCAATCAACCAATTCCATTGCCTATCAATCAACTTCAATAAATCACCCATTTAATGAAAACCATTTTCCATGCCAAACAACATTTCAATAAAAACCCCCTTTTATTGAAAATCATTTCAATCAATAATTTTCACAAATCAACCATAGCATCCCATTTTAAAATCTCTATTCTAAAATCCACAACAATAGCATTTCACCACAAACCCCTCTTTTCCCCAAAAATCCCTAAAACATCACCCAAGGGATTTTTAACAAAATTTCGCACATCAAACACAATTAATTTCAATCAAAACATATTAATTGTAAACAAAACCCTTATCTCTAACCAAGTTGAGTCGAGAGAGAAGACACCTACCTTTAGGGTTCCCGAGAAATCGACCCATGAACAACCGCGCCTCAAATACAGCGAACGCAACACCGAAACCTCTCTAGATCCCTTTCCCTAACATCTTCAAGCCTTAATATTAACATCGAAGGAAACCAAAACCCTATATCTACACACAACAAGTGTAGATCTATAAAACCACGAAATAGAGGGATGTAGATCTAGAAGAAAACACAAGAGAAACAAGAGGAGAGACTTACCCTGGAAAAACCACCTTCAAACCGCTAGGAAACCTCTTAAAAATCCTTCCAAACTGAGTGGGAGAGACCCTCCAACCCCTGAGAACCAAAAATACAGAGTGAGGCTCGAGTGGGAGAATGTTTGGAGTGAAATAGGTTAAGCTCGAGGGAGCATGAAACTTATAACCCTATTTTTAAGTGTACACACAGTTAGTCCGAAGAGTTTGGCCAACCTTGTGCACGCTACTGCCTCGAGAGCAGGGGTCCGCACAGTTTCCTCACACGGCTTGGAAAACTGTGCAAAGGCCGTGTAAATCCTATTGTCTCCCTTTCATGGTTTCTTGGATAGTCCGCATGGTTTCCACTAACCATTCTCAAACCGTACACCCCTTTAAAATCCTCCAAACTCATCCAAAACCATTCCAAACTCTCCCAACCTCTTCCCAACTCATCCCATGCACATTAAACACATAAAAATTCATAAACCAATGCCACATACCTCAAACCGGGGGTACTACATAATAAATTAATAGAAATATACACTAAATAAAAATCATGAAGTGATAAATATCACATAATTATGGTTTCTACTAAAGTAAATCATATAGTTTAGAAGGTCACTACATCATGGCTTAAGTCATGGTAATGATTTTGTTATGAGATAATTTATGAATTAAAAATTAATTCAATGTAAGTTATCCTATATCAATTCCAACATCATTATATACTGTTTAAGTATATTTAAAAACTAATATTAGTTTTTAAAATATAGCAAAAAAACAATAACATTTTGAACCAAGCATTATAAGGAGTTGTAATATTATGAAACATTTAAATAATATGCAAACATTTATAAGATGTTTGGAAGTAAAAGAAGTGTCCTTGTAATTATATATAAAGTGTCACAATCCTTATAAAATGCGATGTATGAATGTATCTGTGAAATTAAACCTAATAAACTTGAAGTCATAGGTTTTATTCTCACTTTTCATTTAACACAAAAATTTTAACGGGTTATAGAAGAATATAGATGCATACCTAACCATTTGAGGATTTTTAAAACCTATGGAGAAACCTAGGAGGAAGAATTCTATTGATTTATTCTAAGGTACCTCTGTTAATCCCTAGTAGAAATATTAGATAGATATATTTCAAACAGTAATTCATGTTCTTTATTTTTATTTTTATAAATTAAAAGAAATCGTTGAATCTTTCTTTAAAGGTTTTCACTAATTCGTTCCCATTGTGTTTGTAAAAGTTGTATCCCCATTAAAACCCTATATTTAAAAAATAGTTGTCTGGTAATTTTTCATAATGTATTGATTTCATTTTTATTTAAAAAGTATTGAAATAATGTATGTTTTCTATTTAAAATTAATTTAATAAAATTTTAAAATCAAGCATGGTGGTTTATACTTAGATTCTTTTTAGTTAGAGCGTATCTGAATATTTTATTTTTAGTATGTTGAAATATTTAACCCCTTGAATATGTACTTTGGTACACATATAGTTATATTTAAATATTTTTTAATTCATTTACAGTGATGGGAATGTTTTTTGACATGGTATTTTGAGGGATGAATTCCCTTTTGGAGATTAGAGATGGTATCAGTAGGGATTCATGGTGGATATTGACTGAATTTTTCTTATTTATTGTTTACATTTTTAATGTTTTGATACTATATTTCACCAAAAAAATTTATTTTAATTGAATAATTTTATACATGATGTGTTTTTGCATTCGTATTTATTGGTATAAAATATTGATATGTTTTTCATCATTTAGTTTTATTTTAAAATTTGTACTATAATCTGATATACAGACAATTTAGTATGGGAAAATAATTACTCAAGAGTATATTTTATCCCCATATTCCTGAAATAACTCTCTAGAAATATAGGGGGATAAACTTTAGGTTGCTAGCGGGTTATACCATTTTTTAGATAACATGGATCGAGTTGTTACATCCTCCCAATGAGTTTTTGAGGGATGAAAAAACTCACTAAAAAAATATTTATTGTGTTGTGACGATGTTAATTAGTTTAATACATGATTCCTTACCTAGTTATAAAATTTGGGAATAATATAGAGATTTTATATTGGGGGTATGTTTTATACAGGGGAAGGTCCCTTAGGTTTGACACCCAATAATAACAATGTTTTTACCAGTTGGAATTTTCCGAGTTATTACAAGTGGAATCATAGTCAATACATAACTTGAATTTCATAGAAATAATGTGAATTTGAGGGGTGGGGTCATTAAAAAATATGATATGGTCTGAAATAGTTAGATTAACATTTAACTATAAAATGAAAATATAAAATATTATTTATTTTCAAGCATGTTAACGAGGTGTATTTTTAGATCATGTATAATGAAAACTATATAGTTAAAAATTCTTAGTTTAAAATAATTTTAGGATAGGTGGCCTGAATAATGTATGACCTAAATCTTATATATAATTGATTAATCTAGGTTTTATATTATTGTATTATTGGATCATGTTTTGTGAAATGAAATGCATAAAACCCAAGGAAGGTCATATTCCCTATTCATTGGATATTTTTATGCTTTTTATTGACATTTAATGGGAAGTGAAACATTAAAAGACAATATCTAAATATTCCTTTTCATTATCATTAAATAAACTATTTCATATGATTAAACAGTGGGAGTCACCTGGTTGAGGGTCACAACCAATGTATGAATTAACTCATAATGTATGTGTAAAGACCCTGACCCTAGTAGCCGAGAGCTAGTGCCTTACTTTTTTACATTGGCACTACGAAAAAGTGAACACAACATAAATGACTGAATTGTTTATTATCATTGGAAACCCTTTACAAACATAAGTTTTACATTAAAACTTGATATGAAAACAACCTATAAACTCCACTGGAAACATCCCAATTATAATATATTGTCCCTACATGTCAATAATAATATACATCTTGGCATCCTGGGGAAAAATAAAATATAAGAAAGGGGTGATCTCAAATTATCAATAAGGGTAATATGGTATTGGAAGCTATCATAAATAAACATTAACAATAATTCAAGGTTAATAACTAAAAACACATTCCATTAAAACATATTCTTGAGCAGGATATGTCATGAATAAAATATTGTCAAAAATTTCTATAAAAAAATCACATGAGAATTATACATAACCATTGGTATTCTACTAGTCAAAAAAACACATGGAAAATAACTAAATATTCTCATAATGAGGGAATGAAAAATATGGGATATCATAAACATTCCATCAAGGCCATGGGCAAGAAGTATACATAAATGGGTAAGTCCTCGGCCAAATTCGGGTCTAGTTTTTCTCCTGAGACCTACTGATGCATCAAGAGGCTATAGCAGGCCCCACCAGACAATTACTAAGTTCAATTAATTCTTCATATGAAAGGGGTGAAACATAATTAACAAATACATTCAAATTGAAACTATCATATGAAATTTTAGAAACTTTCTCCAAATAATAAACATAATAATAAACCATCTAGTATAATATGATGAATAGTATCAAAATAGCACATCAAAAATAAAACCAGACATAATAAATTAAATAAAATATGCTATATGGTATCATAATATATAAACCTCAATTAAGATAAATATTCATAAAATGGTTTTGACATAGAGGAAAATACTCTTATAAAATCATTGAAAATTTCTAGAGACAAATACCACTTTTACGTCGAAATAATTTATTTAAAAGTTACACGATTATAAATTATAAAATTTTATTTGAAAATGAATTTTAAACTTTTAAAGGATTCCACAAGTTATTAAGGAATCATGAAATTGGGAAAATCCTCCCATTCCATATAATTTAAAAAAAGACATTTATTTTAAATTTGGAAAAAAATTAAAAGTGTATTTTTCAAAAAAAGTGTGTGGGCTAAACAAATGAAAAAATTAGGTGTATAATATATTAGTCCAAATAAAACAATAATGAACATAATAAATTATCATAAAAAGTAGTTTCAAACATAATCATATCATGAAACTATAATTAGAGTTAAATTATAACCCAAAGAATAAAAAACTGGTTGAGAATTCTCGTAACACGTTGTAAATAGTTGAACCCTATGGCCCATAAATTTTATGATCATCAAATGAAAAATTAAATACCACAAAAATAAATATATTTTTTATTTGATATATAAATTTTTATTATACATAAATCAAACATAATAAGTATGTGGCGTATAAAACATATCCCACAAAACAAATTGAGATAATAAAACCCTAACCTTATGTCCAAAAACATTCTAAAATTGTATTTAACATCATGTATAATCAAATTATATTAATTAATTACTAAATTTAGAATCTATTATACATTTATTCTATTTATTTTAATTTCATTAAGTTCTTTTATGTCCATTTTGATGTGTTTCAGTGTTCAATTTCATTATTTCGGAAGTGTTCATTTTATTGGTTTTTTTGATCGGTTTACTTATATACAAGTATGGTTGTTCATGTAAAATGAGAATAATTCCCCAAAATTTAAATTATATGTTATTAATTTGAATAAATAAGTTTAAATTATATTATATATCATTTATTTATGGTGTGGGGATGATTCATTAGTTAAAAATTTATTGAAAATGGTTTATTTTATTTTGGTGGTTTCTACAACCATCACGATCTGAAATCATTTTATTTAATATCATGTTTATATATTCGATCCAAAGCATTAGATAAATTATAATAATTATAATAAAATCTTATTAATTCATAATAATGGTTTTATTAGCATCCTTGAAGGTGGTTATAGAAAATTAAAATGCATCGTCCATGATGACGGTAAATCAACACATCAGGAATGATGTTTTCATTTCTATAATAAAATAGTGGGGGTAAGGGGTTTTATAATGGATATTACCTCAAAATAATATAAATACTGTATATATAATATAATAGAGTTATCAATAATTTTTTTATATAGGACTTAAGGAGAGAATAAGAAAAGAAAAATAAATTAAAAGATAATAAAATATAACAAAAGAGGATCTTACCTCTTGAATTTATTCTCCTTGAGAACCTCCTCAAGGAACTTAGGTTTGGTAGTTTTGAAATACCAATAGTATTTTATGTGGGTAAGAGTCTTTGGGGAATAATTATAAAGAATATAATCAATCTTTAATACATATATGGTGTGAGGATAAGGGGTGGTGAGGGGTCATATTTATAGTGGAGGAGAGTGGCCTTTTGGATTATTTAATTCACTAATTTAATATCTTGGATAAAGAATATAAATAGTATTGATTCTTATGAATATGTAAATTAAATATATCATGTGAGTATGATATAATTCCTGCTTACATCATCCCTGACTCAAAAATTTATTTATTTTCTTATATTGTTAAATACCGTAAATTTCCATATTTTACTTTTCACAAAAAATTCAACTATTTTAGAAACATTTAAGTAAATATTCTTGACCATATTTAGATATATAGATTTAAAAAAATGACTCCATTTTATGAAAATAATTTTCTAAATATGGGAAGATAAATGTTTCATTAAATTCATCATTTATTGGAAAAATACTGATTTTAAAATTATAGATTATTTTATGACACTTTGGAAAATAATTAAGGTCTCATAAAATTGACATATAATCATAAGGAAATAAAACACTAATTTAAGAATATATTTTATAAAAAAAATTCTTTTAAATCATTATCTTATTTATAAAATTTTAAATAATCATTTATGTTTCACAAAAACACCAATATTTAATTTCTCATTTTAAGAACATTAATCTACATTTTATATGATAAAAAAATATTATATTTCCATTCATAAGATACCTGAATTTTTGGTACTTTGATAGGTGATGTTATTATTCTATTGTCTGGATTAATATTCATTATTGTCGCATTATTAATCCAACTATCATGGTAATAGTATATCATGGTTTTAAACTCAGTGCATAAGCTAATGAAGATGTTAAATTTAAAAGATGTATACCCTAAAGTCTTGGGGTGTTATTGTATGAGTTAATATATGTTCACATACGTAGAACCCTAAAAGATTTGTAAAATAGGAATTCACCATTATATTATGATTGAGTTAATATCATCCAATCTTGAGTTGGCTCACTCCCTCCAAAAGCTCCCATATTCTTCCAATTTTACATAGTGAGGGACAATGAAAGACAGTTATTTGGTAAGCCCCATGAGCCCTGGGACTGTGAAACATGGTGAAATCAGAAATAAGTTGAAAATTTTTTCCTACAAAAACCCCTTAAAATCTAAATTTGAGTGGGTTATTTAATCTAGTTCTAGGGGATAAATTTATTTGGGATGCAATGGGCCAGCCCTGGGCACTTGAATGACATGCCGAAAGGAAGAGTATCGCTCGACCATCAAGTGATTCAGTCAACCAAAGGATACACTATAGTGGAAGGATATATTTTGGATTTATATTTTATGATATTAATCAACCCCAAATATGAATATGGAGCTAATAAATTCATCTATGAAAGGTACACATACAGTTTTATTCATTTTTGAGTGTTATGCTTTAATTTTTTTTTTGCATATTTTGTCTATGTATTGGGTTTATATATTTAATATCTTGTGTTTAGTGAGTGGTGTTAGATACCATGAAACCCAATAGTGGTATAAAATCATTGACATACCCATTTATTAAAGAAACAATGATTATAAAAGAATACATTTTTATTTCTGTAAAAATAGTGTAGTGTATTGTTTTTATGATACAATGGCTATCATTAAAAATTACTAAAGAATTGAATTGTAGCTGACATTATAAAATAGTAAGAAAAATATAAAATAAAAGAAAACTTGATATAATTATAAGCCATACAAAGACATCTCCTAATCCAGCCAAGAACCGCACTGATTCCATTTGTAGCAATCCCAACCCAGTTTCCACATTAAAACAGTCCTTTGGGATGGAGGGCTACTGGTCCTTAGGTACTCCTCCCCGAATACCAAACACTACCCACTAGCAATACGACTATATGATGGAATATTTGTGTGTCTATACCCTCATGTGATAATATAATAATGGTAAGTGGAAATATATATATAACATGTAGTGGATGAAAAGACTCAATAGACATGAACTAGACCCACCTATTGATGAAAAAATCAATAATATACAGTAGTATAATAAATATACAAAATTAGTGGAAGTATATAAACACATCAGCATGCCATTTTTAGATCTAAAACATCACAGACATACATTACATGTATTACAATGCAATATCCTGAAATGTTTCCAATGGATGACCAAAATTATATACATATACAAATAAGAATCTTTCTAATACAAAAAAACAACTCCAAATCATACATAAACCTCAATCTCTCATTCCATCCATCCATTCCAAATCAACTAGGATCCAAATTCTCATCCCAAACCCTAACCTAAATGTAAAATCAAATTGTACACATGCATCCCGAAGTTCCTTTGTTGGGTGTGAGAAGAAGTATCAATAGGGTACCACACAAGTTTACAAAGCCAAAAAAATTTTAAGAAGGTGTATAATATAATAGAGAAAACCTCTATGAAATTTAAATAATAACAAGCTTTCCTAGTGCTCAACAGCCACCTGGAAGTTGTCACCAGCTTTAAGAAACACTGTAAGTATGAAAAGGAAAGGATCTTTATCCCATGGTACAGGGAATCCCTTGATTTCATATAGTCCATTGTGAACCCTTAGGTTCCACCTTCAATCGATACCGCCCACCTCATGAAAACTGACACCTACTGTCTAAAGAAAAACCCCTAACGCCTTGAAGGAACACCAAAAAAAAGTAATCCCCAGACCAACAACCTTAGGTATGAAGAGGCTCATCCACCCAACGGATATCTTAAATGCTATCATCTGATGGATCCTCACCATCCCCATGGATTTATATTATAATCAAACCCAAAAAAACCTAATTTTCACTATTTGGGGCCTCTTCCCACAAGAGTGGTCAGAACCACCTCATCACTGAGTCATCATGTGTGTACATGACTCCAATAAGATCTTGGGCCATCACGGGTTAGTGTAAGTCACCAATTATTACCTAAGACACACTAATCCTGACACCTTCTGCACATATAACCATGTCACTTAAATCGTATGGTCATCCCATCTCATATCACAGGTCGTTCCCTCATCATGATGGCTATGCCGACTCAACTAATGACCATGATTCCCAACTGGTGATCACATCAACCGAGTTTCCTAGGCCTAGCCCTTCTTGATGATCACATCGCCTCAAATCCATATTTATATCACTATATCAAACCTCAGTCCAAGCCTATCATGACCCATGGAACTCATCTCATGCAATTCAAGCATTTCATATATATATATATATATACCAAATTACTTTTAATAATAAATTTAATTTAAATAAAGACACAAACCCCAACCTAGCTACCCAGGTGTTCATCAGCCTCTAACCTAGCCTCACACGAGTTAATAATTTATGTTCTTTCTTGAAGGCATCCCATAAGTCCATGAAATCAATTTAATATTAAGTATTCAAATTAAAAAGTCTATTACTCAACTACCCAACATTGCATTAAAATCGGTACAAATATAACAACCAGTAGAACATGAAGAAAGGTATGAACTACTTAACATGGACTTGTAGACATAGGAACGTCCAATACTACCCTCTAACTCAATGTGATTTGGATGAAATTGGAATCTCTGTCAAATACACTCAAATAAGGAAAAATGACTCAAACAGATTTAGTGCTCTTTGAGTTGAGACAAAAGAAGAAAAGAGGAATGGGTGGGGAGAGCCTTATCCATAAAGTTATAATAAGACTGATGGTTTTCAAAATTAATTTCATATGGAGGAGAGGGATTACACCCTAGTCGGATGAAGAAAGGGGAGAATCTCCTTATGTAGCACATGAACAATAGGGGAAAAGAAGAAGTAAAAGGAGAAATAAAGGGAGGGGAATTTCCCTAATTTTTCATCTTATTGAGGCCACATCGTTATCTCTCATGGTTTTACAAACTATACACAAACCATGCATGTTACAATGTTAAGGTACTACCTAAGTGGCATGACCCATGCAGCATGTGAATATTTTTCCCTAATCGTGAAAAATCCGTGCAAAATTCCTATGTAAAAACTGTAGAGTTTCAAACATAGCTATGTTTATCTACAAATGTCAGGTTGATGTGTTTATTTACTTCCACTACTTTTGTATATTGATTCTAGAATTGTATATTATTGATTTTTTGCTTCTATTGGTGGGTCTGGGTCATGTTTGTTGAGTCTTTTCACCCACTTCAGGTAATAAATATTCCCTCTTACCATTATTATATTATCTTCTATGGGTATAGCCTCACCATTATTCCATAACACGCTCTCTATGATAGTTGGTAGTATTTTTTATTCTGGTAGGAGCACCTAAGGAACAATAGACCTCAATCCCAGAAGAAGTATTGAAAGTGGCATCTAGGTTGGGAATGCAACAAGTGGTATCAAAGTAATTCTTGGTTGGGAGTTAGTAGCAGTTTTTGTGTGGCTGCTAATGATAGAAAGTTTTCATTTATTTTACATTATTATTATTTTTTCGGACATGGTTTAGGCTCACAGTTTGGACAACTATGTGACCAAACTAGGAAATACGATAAAGTGCTTGGAAATTCAATTTTTCCCTTACCTTGTAACACCCCAAGCTTCCACAGTGCGTTTCCCTTTGAACAATACAATATCTTGCGATGTACGCAAATTTGAGTTTTAGCACACAACGACAAATAAAACTAGCTATTTTAAAAGCAGTTATGAAAATTACAACCCACTTTTGGAAATTTCATGAATTTTAATTTTCAAAATAGAATTCATTTTAGGATTCAGAATATCAAAATTAGCTTAGTGTGAATTTTTGGTATTTTTCTGATAACTTTCAATTTTTGATGAATAGTGAAAAACATTGTGTTATTGTTTAAAACCTACTTTTTATTTAAATAATTATTTATTTTATTTATTTTTATTTTATGTCAAAATAGATACATAAAACCTATATAAGTTCAATCTAATTCACTGGATTCATTTTATAATTAAATTAAAGGTATAAAATTTTATTGAACATTTTGACGTCTTTTACCCACCTTCTAGACACATTTGGATATTTTCATAAAACATAATTTTACCACATCAGTGAATTGAGTTTCAAAAAACCAAGAGACAAGCTTGAAATCATTAAGTAAAATTCGGTTCAACAGGATGAAAGTAATTTTTTGGTGAATAATAACTTTTGAATTTTATTTTCCACGATTAAAAGTAAATAGTGTAATTAAAGATACAAATGACTTTATAATTACCCCAACACATGTACTAATTCTATTGCATAAGTTTATTTCGAACAAAATAATACTTAGGAATAAAAATGGATCCTTTTTAATCCACTAGGATTAGATTAGGATATTTATTATTATTTTATATAAATAAGAGTTAAAAGTGTTAAATTCAAATTTTAATAACTAAAACATTATTAATATAGGGTTATACATAAGATAAATTAGACTATAAATATTCATTAGAAATATAAAAATATTTCCTACATAATGGTATTTTATTTATAATTTTTAGACTTTAAATAATTAAATTTATTTATGACTCAATGATGATGCAGTAATTACCTTATTAATGAAAGAATAAAATAATTGACATTATAAATATAACAATAAATGTAAATTGATACTTTTGATGAATTAAACGAATTTTAAAGGTTGATATGATATGATATTATTGATTTAATTTATTTTTTCAAAGTATTAATTTTTTTTGACATTCTCAAAAACCAAATACTAAATATTATCAAAATTTACATAAATGAATATTTGAAAGAAATAATATGTTATTAAATGTTATAATATTCATAAAACTATAAGGTTACACTAAAAGACTTACATAATAATATTTATTTCATTAATAAACCACTTGGGGTTCTCTTGGAATTTTATAGTATGTTTATTAAACATGTAATAAAAAAATACAAGAATACATTGTAAAAGTTAAACTATTTAACTAAGAGTTAAATCTAAAAGATAAGGTTAAAATGGTAACATAAAATTGTCTAAAACCTATTGGTTGATATTTTTTTGACCCATACCCACCTCATCCTAGAAATACTTCCATTTGTATCCATTATAAAATGAATATGGTTTTATAATGAAATAATATTTCAAGCTTTTCCTAAAGAGACCTTCACCTCTCTTATAAAAGGGTACTTCCCCTTCTCTAAAAATCACACCTCCAAAGCCATTTGACTTGGCCAAACCCTGATCAAATATCCTCCCAACTACCCACAATTTAACCTATAGTACTTAATTTTTTAATAAATCCAACCTTAGCATCCCTTTTGATCAAATCAAAAGGAAGCACCTGAAGAAGACATAATTATTTCGTCACCTCTTTCAAAGTTCTTTTCTTCTTCCTCATCCTCTTTGTTTATTGTTTCCATTCCAAAATAATAAATACAGTTATTTCTACATACTGTTTTGTTATTATAAATATGGTACAACTATATTTATTATTCTATCCATCCTATCAATGACAAAGTTACCATACGTGCGTACGTACGGTTTACCATCTCCAAGTCATGGTGTAGTTTGTTATTCAACACTTCATTATTTATATGTGTATAATAATAAGTTTAATTGATGTAAATAATAAATATAACATTTTAATGACTATTTATATATGATATACCATCCAATTACATATGATTTCACCATAAATGGTATTATCGCTCATGTGTACGTACAGATTACTGTCTCCACGAATGCTATGAGATTCATTCCCCATCATAACCATTCAAGAATAATTTTCATTTTATGATTAAAAATAATTTTTAAGAACATAATATCATTATTTATATGAATCCAATACATCTTATCCCTAAAAATTTGTCTTACATAACAAAATATATAAATGAAAATGAATCAGTTAACACTGGAAATAATGATACGACTAAAATATTATTAAAAAAGAAAAATTATAAGATCATATATGATATCTTATTTAGGTATGTAGTTCTTGTATAATTTAATAAAAATGATTTAACTATTATATAAGAGGTTAATATACCTTCAAACAAGTAATATTACACAGTAAGGGTTAATTCTACAATCTCTTCATTATCTGAGGTTGCTTATATGTGGGTATCTACTGGGACCTCTTTATCATCCACATATGTGTTTCGTGAAAATTTATTTCAAAACATTTTTACTCTTTCCTAGAATATGGGTTAAAGACATTTATACCCTTGTTTGACTTTGTATAAAAGTTTTTGAAAGGAATCTTTCCGTCATTTTCCAAATAAGTTACTTTATGACCATTTTGAAAAATTAAGGAAACAATGTTCTTTTAAACTTATATGGTGGGTGCGGATATTCTCCACCATTATAACACCTTACAAGCTTCCCTTAAAAGATTATAAGAATATTTCCAAAATATTTTTTTTCATTTATAATTACGTGACTTTTAAATGATTTTAAAACATCTCTCAAATAGTTTGGATTTCATGTATGTTAGCATCCTTTGATGGATTTTACATTTGTATGAAGTTGATTTATTATGATAAAATATTCCATATTGTATTGATGGTTTTGTGATATGTTGACTATGTATGTGTTATTTTTATACCATTCATGGTTTATGGTTAATGTATTAATATTTCTTATGTTAGTTTTAATAGGAATTTTTATGTTTTGTTTCAATCTTTTCATATAAGGAATACATTGGACATAGTAAGTGATAGGTGGAGCCCCATATATCTCCTAGATGAATCGATAGGTCTCATGAGAAAAACTACGATCTTGGAACAAGGCCTTGACAAAATCTTATTTGTAGTCTTGGCACGAGTCCTTAACTATGTGGTTATGATGTCCGACATTATGAAATCCATCATTTTGAAATTAGGTATTGATATTACATGTCATTATTAGACTTGTAGAATATCAATGTTGATAATTAAATGGAATTATTTGATTTATATTTTCCATATTATGCTTATTTTTAAGATTAAAATGATTATGTTTTAGTTTTATACATTTCCATAAATGTTTATTCTTATTTATAAAAGTTTCTTCTCTATTGTTATCCTTACTGATCATTTGAGAACACCCCTTTATTATGTTTTATTTTTCCCAGGATGTGAAGAAGTATATTACGATTAACCTACATGATTATTCTAACGGATATGAGTGTATTCAAATGGGACACAATGTTTTTGTTTTTCCTTTTCATTATGAAATATAAAACTTATGTATGTATCAATTACTTCCAAAGATAATAAACTAGTCTGTCTTTCGAGACTTGATCTCTTATGATCATGTCAATGTTATGTAATAATGCACCGACTCTGGGTAACTAGGGTCGGGGCATTACTGTTGCTATCAGAGGAAGTTTAGTGAAAACCTTGGAAACTAGATTTAGAAAAAAAAATCTGAATAGAGAACATTACCCTAAGTTAAACTTTGATGATTAGTATAGAAAAACTTCCTATAATTTTGGTAATGTAGATATTTTGTGAATTTTGAAAGAAATAAATCTATGTTTGAATACAATCAGGTAGTGGGGGATTTGGCACATATTTACCTAGGAGTGAAAACTCTGACACGGAATTGCAGGCTTGACCTTGGGTATCTTGGTACATGACAATGGGCCTTGCTGCACTCTTGGTTACGACACCCCCAGGAGATATGCTTAAGATAATTCATATTTTCATTACAAACCATTATAAAGGATTTATGAGTAAATACCTCCTCAAAGATTTTTTTATGATTTTGGATTATATGCTTAAACTGTTCAATTTATATTAGGTATTTTACTAGTTTGGAATTATGTATTTCGATTCATAAACTTATCTAGTGTATGCCATTGTTTATAAATTGCACCTAGTGAAAGAAATGGAAAATTTATCAATGCACATAATCCATATAGATATTTTTCTCCTACTCAAGATGATTATAGTGGATCTGGTGATGCAATAGGTGTTGAACAACTTATAACCATATTGGGACAACTCACTCAGGTTATCAATAATAACATTACCCATATGGAGCACCCTGGTCCATGACGCGGAGGATCAATGTTAAACCGCTTCATGAGGCAAAAACCACCAACATTCAATGGGACTACAAATCCATTTGCAGATGAGCAATGGATAAGTTCCTTTGAGAAAATATTTCATGCTTTGGGGAGTTGCGAAGTAGAAAAATTTGGCATGGTAGTTTATCACCTCACATGAGATGTAGATCAAAGGTGGTCATTAATTAAAAACACAAAGGAGTATGAAGAAGTATCGAGTATGGATTTGAGGTAATTTAAAGATCTTTTCATAGAAAAATACTTTTCTCGTGACCATCGAGCGTATATGGAAAGACAATTTCTGAGTCTGGTGAAAATGGAGGTTAAGAATGTTGCAAAGTGTGAGGATAACTTTACAAGGCTATCAAGGCATGCCGCAGATTATATACGTAACCCAATGAGTAATATTTATCGATTATTTGATAGGTTAAACGCATTTCACCGTAGAGAATTAGTCTCACAGTCATTCTCATAGTATGAAGATATTGTCTCATGTGCTATCAAGACAGAAAAGAAATTCTCTAAGTATTAAGACTTTAAAGAAAATCAAGAGAAGAAGAGATCTATTGAAAACTCTAGAAATAGAGATTAGGGGAAGAAGATAAAATTTTAATTTCCATCCTACAGTAAATGTGGGAAGAAACACCCTGGTACTTTCCTGAAGGGAGTGGGATTTTGTTATAATTATGGTAAAAAAGGACACCAAGATCACGATTCCAAGATAAATAAAAAGGATCTCCATATTGACTGCTACAATTTTAGATAAATGGGGAATTATTCAAATTCATTTCCTAAGCTCCAAGAAGACTTTCCACATATAAGGTTAGGGGAGAAAGTCCAATCTAATGTGATCACTACAACTGAGGTTGATGCTCCAAATGATGTGGTGGAAAGTAATTTATTGGTTTCCTCAAATTTTTCCAATGCATTATTTGATTCTAGATAAATATATCGTTTCATATCTTCCCAGTTTGCTAATAATATTAGATATTTACAATTTAATTTAATAATATATTTTTAAGTCAAAACTCCTAAGTATAATTGAAAAAATGTTTTGTGAATTAGTTACCATTAGGTTATATAAACATGCTTTATCTGCGGATATCATCATCATACACAAGATTAAATTTCATATAATCCGTAGTATGGATTTGATTTCAGACCATGATGTGAAAATTTATTGTAAGATGAAGGAGGTTACAAATTTTTATGATGATAAAGAATATCTTATATTTAGAGCAGAAACATCACTATATGATTCTCATCTAGATCCACCCCCAATAGCTCAACTAAATTCAATTATTGTAGAGGAAGAGAGTGAAATAACTATGGGTGAGTAATGGAATGTTCAAATAGTGGACGTAGCTATTGTGCAAGAATATTTTGATGTGTTTTCATAGGATTTACCAGGACATCATCTAGAATGATAAATTGAGTTTTCCATTGATTTATTTCCTAGTTCAAGGCCCATATCGAAGACCCCTTAAATAATGACCACTATGGAGTGAGTGGAACTAATGAAACAACTAGAGTAATTGAGTAATAAAGGATTTATTCACCCTAGTGTTTCAGCATGGGGATCCCCTATTCATTTTGTTAAGAAGAAAGATGGATTTATGAGGTTGTGCATTGACTACAGGGTGATCAATTCTATAACAATAAAGAACAAGTATCAGCTACCTCTTATTGATGATTTATTCGATCATTTCATGGAGCACAATATTTTTCAAATATTGACCTATGATCTCGATATCATCAATTGTGTGTAATGAAGGAAGACATTCCAAAGACAGCATTTCATACTAGGTATGGGCATTGTGAGTTTTCAACAATTCCTTTTGGACTGAATAATGAACCCTCTATCTTCATTGATCTTATGAATTGTGTTTTCAAGTAATATCTTGATGACTTTGTAGTGTTATTTATTGATGATATCTTGGTATACTCTTAAAGCTACAAATATCATAAAAAATCCCTTACACACTATTCTAAAGACTCTTAGAAGAAATGAATTATATGGTAAGTTTAACAAGTGTGAATTCTGGCTTCAAGAGATTTATTTTATTGGATATATTATCTCTTAGGATGGAATCACTGTTGATCCTTCTAGGATAAGAGAAATATAATAATATCTTGCACTGAAGAGAATAATTGAGGTACGCAGTTTTATTGGTTTAGTAGGTTATTATTGGCATTTCGTCTGGAATTTTATCATATTAGCTAACTCATTAACCAAGATTACACGTGAAGGGGTTAAATTTTTTTGGAAAAAAGAGTGCGAAGAATGTTTTGAAGAAATGAATATAATATTATCCAATGCTCATATCTTGACTATACCATCGGGGAATGATGGGTTTTTTATTTAGAGTGATGCTTCAAATAACGGACTTGTTTGTGTCCTTATGAAGAATGATAGAGTTATTTCCTATGCATTAAAACACCTAAAAAATCGTGAACAAAACTATCCCACTCATGATCTTGAGTTAGAAGAAATAATATTTTCATTGAAGATATGGAGACACTATCTCTATGGTGAAACTTTTGAGATATATACCGATCACAATATTTTGAAGTATATTTTATCACAGAAAGAACTCAACATGTGGCAAAGGCGATTGTTGGAACTACTCAAAGATTATGATTTCACTATACACTACCACCTGGGGAAGTAAAATAAGGTGAAATATGCTTTAAGTAGAAATAATCATGGAGTTTTGGACAATATGAGAGTTGAAAGGGATCCTATGTTCATGGATCTAGTAAAGATGGAAATGGGAATAATCAGGGAAGGAAAAACATCAATACATTTTCAAATGGTTTCCAATCCATCATTACTAAAAAGGATAAAAAGTTCCCAAACTAATGATGATAAGTTTCAAAAGAAAATTAAAGTTGTGAATGATGGGAGATTGATTGAATTTGTATATGAAGATGGAAGTTTGAAATTTGGAAAGAGAATTTGTGTTCCTGACATACCTGATCTAAAAAGGGAATTGTTGGATGATGCTCATAGATAAAATTTCTCTATACACCCTTGCACCATATGAAGCGTTATATGGAAAGAGATGTCACACACTATCTTTTTGGGATGATGTTGGTGAAATAAAACTCGTAAGCCCAGAACCTGTTGAGGAAACAATGGAAAACGTGAAGATTATCCAAAACCACATCAAAGCATCTCAAAGTAGGCAAAAGAGTTATGCAGATAACTGAAGGAAGGATTTTGAATATCTAGTATGAGATCATGTTTTCTTGAAGGTATCTCCATGGAAGGGTGTTTTACAATTAGGTTATATGGGTAAATTAATTCCCAAGTACATAGGACATTTTGAAATTCTTGAACAAATTAGTGTTGTTGCTCACCGGTTGGCAATGCCTCCAAGTCTCTAAAAAGTTCATGATGTGTTCCATGTGTCATTGTTGTGAAAATACATGTCAGACCCAAGACATGTACTCACCTATGAAGAAATAGAACTGGAACATGATCTATATTATTGTGAAGAGCCTGTAAAGATTCTTGATACTATAGAACAAGTGTTGAGAAACCGGGCGACTCGTTTGGTAAAAGTTATATGGAGAGACCATAAGATGGAAGAGGCAATGTTGGAACCTTAGAAACTTATGATGAATAACCACCTAAATCTTTTTATATAGTAGTATTATAGAAATTTCCAGGATGAAATTATTTGAATGAGGGAAGAATGTAACACCCCAAACTTCCATGGTATGTTTCCATTTGAATAATACAATAGCTTGTGTTGTATGCAACTTCGAGTTCTAGAACACCATGACAATTCAAGATAGTCATTTTAAAAGAAGTTATGAATAGTAATACCCAATTTTTAAAATTTTATAAATATTATTTTTCAAAATTGAATTCATTTTTGGATTATTAATATAAAAATTATTTTAGGGTGAATTTGTTGTATTTTTCTGAAAACTTTCAATTTTTGAGGAATAGTGAAAAACACTACGTTATTGTTTAAAACCTAATTTTTATTTAAATAATTATTTATTTTATTTATATTTATTTTAGGTTAAAAAGGATACATAATACCTATATAAATTCAATTTAATTCATTGGAGTCATTTTATAATAAAATTAGATGTATAAAATTTTATTAATCATTTTAACATCTTTTACCCACCGTCTAGGCACATATGCAAATTTGATTAAAAATGCAATTTTACAACTTCTGTAAATTTAATTTCAAAAATATGAGAGACATGTTTTACATCATTATGTAATATGTGGTTTAATTGGATGAAAATATTTTTTTTTTTGAATAGTAACTTTTGAATTTCATTTTGCACTTTTAAAAGTAAATATGGAAATTAAAGGTACAAATGATATTATAATTACTCTAACACATGTACTATTTCTATCATATAAGTTTATTTAGACCAAAATCAACCTTAGGAATAAAATATGAACCTCTTTGATCTACTTTTATTAGATTAGTACATTTTTAATATTTTATTTAACGAAGAGTTAAAAGTGTTAAAAACAGATTTTAATAACTAAAATATTTCTAATATAGGGTTATACTTAATTTAAATTAGACTATAAATATTCAATATAAATATAAAAATATTTCCTACATAATGTTATTTTATTTATAATTTTTAGACAATAAATAATTAAATTTATTTATGACACAATAATGATGCAGTAATTACCGTATTAATGAAAGATTAAAATAATTGATATTATATATATAACAATAAATGTAAATTGAGACTTATGATGAATTTTAAAAAAATTATAGGTTAATATGACATGTTATGATTGATTTAATGTATTTTTTTCTAAGTAATAATGTTTTTTTAATTTCACAAAAAGAAAATACTAAATAGTGTCAAAATTGACATAAATTAGTTTTTTAAACAAATACAATATTATTATATGATATAATATTCCTAAAAATATAATGTTTAGTGAAAATACTTAAATAATGATATATAGGTCATTAATGAAACAATTGGGATTCGGTTTGAATTTATAGAATGTTTATTATCCATGTAATATGAAAATACAAGAAGACATTGTAAAATTTAAACTATTTAACTACGAGTTAAATCTAAAATATAATTTTAAAATGGTGACCTAAACTTATATAAAACATGTTGGTTCAAATTATTTTGACCCATACTTATACTATACTCTAGATAAATGAATTTGGAGCTATTATAAACCGAATATGATTTTATAACAAAATAATATTTCAGTCTTTTCCTAAAGAGACCCTCACCTCTCTTATAAAAGGGAACTTCCCCTTCTCTCTAAATCACTCCACCAAAACCATTTGTCTCGGCCAACCCAAGATCAAATATCCACCCAAATACCCTAACATCATCCTATAGGCCTTACTTTGATCAGAAATCCAACCTAAGGATCCATTTTGATCAAATCAAAAGGAAGCACCCGGAGATGAGGTAATTATTTCATCACTTCTTTTAGAGTTATTTTCTTCTTCCACTTCCTCTTTATTTTTTGTTTCCATACAAAAACAATAAATCCAGTACCTTCTACATACTTTTATGTTATTATAAATATGTTACAACCATATTCATTATTCTATTCATCCTATGAATGACAATGTCGCCATACGTGCGTATGTACGTCTTACTGTCTCCACGTAGTGGTGTAGTTTTTATTAAACACTTAATTATTTGGATGGATATAATAATAAGTATAATTGATGTAAATAATAAATATAACATGTTAATGATTCTTTATATATGATATAACATCCAATTACATATGATTTCACCCTCAATATAATGGTATTGTCGCTCGTGCATATGTACCGATTACTGTCTCCATGAACGCAATGGTATTCATTCCCCATCGTAACTATTCAAGAAAAAATTTCATTTTATGATTAAAAATAATGTTTAAGAACTTAATATAATTATGTATATGAATAAAATACATCCTATCCATAAAAAACATGGCTTAGGTAACAAAACATATAAAGTAAAACAAATTAGTTAACACCCGAAACAATGATACAACTAAAATAAAATTAACAAAGAAATATTAGAAGATCATATATGGTATCATATTTATGTATGTAGTTCTTGTATAATTTAATAAAAATTATTTTACTATTATACATGAGTTTAACATTCCCTATACCAAATAAAAGTATCTGGTATGGTTTAGTTATACAATCTCTTCATTATTTGAGGTTGTTTATACAAGATATCTACTGGGACCTCTTTATCATCCACATCCATGTTTCATAAAAATGTATTTCAAAACATTTTTAATATTTCCTAGAATATGGGTTAAATTCATTTTTACGCTTTTTTTACTTTCAATAAAATGTTTTGAAAGGAATATTTCCGTCGTTTTCCAAACCAGGTACTTTATGACCTTTTCGACAAATTAAAGAAGGAATGTTCTTTTTAACTTATACGGAGGGTGCAGATATTCCCCACTGTTATGACACCTTCAAAGCTTACCCTATAATATTATAAGAATATTTCCAAAATAAATGTTTTCTTTTATAATTATGTGACTTTTATATGATTTCAAAACTTCTCTCAAATAGTTTTGATTTCATCTATGTCAACATCCTTTGATGGATTTTACATTTGTTTGAAGTTTATTTATTATGATACAATCTTCCATATTGTATTGAATGTTTTCTGATATGTTGACTGTGGATGTGTTATTTTTATACCATTCATGGTTTATCATTAAAGTATTAACATTTCATATTCTAGTTTTAATATGAATGTTTATATTATGTTGCAATATTTCCAAATGAGGAATGCATTGGACTTAGTAAGTGATGGTTGGAGCCCGCTATAGCTCCATGATGAATCTTTAGGTATCATGAGACAAACTAGTGTCTTAGAAAAAGGCCTTGAGAATATATTATTTGTATTCTTGGCACAAGGCCTTGATTATTTGTTTATTATGTATGATATTATGCATTCCATCATTATGAAATTAGCTATTGATATTACCTGTGATTATTCGACTTGTAGAATATCTATGTGAATAAGTAAATAATATTATTTGATTTGTATTTTCCATATTATGTGGGTTTTTATGTTTAAAATTCTTATGTTTTAGTCTTATACATTGTCTTAAATGTTTATGTTTATTTATTAAAGTTTCTTTTATATTTTTATCCTTACTGAGCATCTGAGCTCACCCCTTTCTTGTGTTTTATTTTTTCCAGGATGCGAAGAAGTATATTACGATTAACCTATAGGAATAGGCTAAGGGATATGAGTGCTTTCAAAGAGGACAAAATTTTGTTGTTTTTTTATTTCATGATGTAATTTAAAACATATGTATGTATCTAGTACTTCCAAGGCTACTAAATTAATTTGTCTTTCAAGACTTTATCTCTTGTGATCATGCCAATGTTATGTAATAATGCACCGTCTATGGGTATCAACATTCAGTGCGTTACATACCACCATTAAATTTTCTCCCTTATTTTTCCTTCTCACTCATGTATATCACCTATTCCAAGAATTGGATCTCTCCATATTTCTCCAACAAAATATTTGAGCTATAATCCATATTCTGTTTCTAATTCCTTCTTCATCAGTTGTGTTCTATAGCCAATAGTAAGAACCTCATTCCCCTTTATTTCCTTCTTGATTTATCTTTCCATCATAGATGATATTTTTATGAGAACTAATATGCCCTATTTTTTGGTAATGTTTCTATTTTACCAAATTCTTGTATTACATTGAATCTAAAGAAGATAACAGATGAGGGTTCATCTAACAACTTAAGGTATGTTATCTAGTTCTTTTTCCATAAATTCTAATCATTTTGAATGGTTCGCCATTGTACCAAATGACAGACTCTTTAAATGATGCCTCCAAAATGCCTAATTAAATAAATAAATTGATTTTCTCATTCTTAGTGCAGTCCTAGATTCTCTTAAATCAATGTTAGAGGATGATCACCAAAATTCTATCCACCCCTATTGGTGTTCCTTCCTTAAATTCCAAAGTGATTCATTCTTTGATATTAAATAGAACGATCATTTATGGTGTGTGAATTTCCCTTTATGTCTATAATATATTTTTAATTGAACCAAAGAAAAATGATAGTCCTTATGTCTAGTCCCTTTCTCATCATGTTGTATCTTGAAGTGACTGTATTAAATGAATTGGACAACATTACTAAAATTTATAATTTTAATTATAATAACCCTTTTCTTTATTTCATATTTAGCCATGATTTATTACATAAAAACGCACTTAATAAAACTCAAAAGATTGAGAGGTCTAATGTCTTTTGGGCTTGAAAACATTACATGATATCTTAAGAAATAAAATACAAAATCTTTATTGTGAACTTATTTTACATGACCACAACATTCCTTAGTATTTAAAATTTCATGGGATAACCTGAGGACATACCTCAGAAAAAGGTGAGCCATAAAGACCAGAAAGGGAGTAAATAAGGAATAATATGAAAAATAAAATATATTTTAGGAAATATATATATAAATGTATAATAATATAAACATGAACATAAATTAATGATATAGAACGATCATCAAAACATGTAAATGTGTCAACAACTTAAAACTCTTCATCATAAGAATAAAGGAATCAGGTAAACCCCTATCCCAACATGGTGGGAAAATGTCTTATAAACGAATCAGGTAAACTTATATCCCAACATGACGTATCATGATACTAAACATTACCCAATTCAGGGGAGCACTATCAGGGCGCACCCTTCATAATCATTTCAATCTCATGCTTAAGTGTGCCACGTAGATCACATAACATGGATTCATTCATCAACATATTTTGTCCCACAATAAAAGATTGTGAAATAAATATGTGATAATATATAATAAATAAGTATATGTGAATAAATTTTAATACACTTGATAGATAAATGGGCATGGTATGCACTACACGATGATTTTGGCATGGAAAATCGCATTGCAATTTCGGCAGCATAACGACATCACATGGGGATTCATAAAATAGGTTATGAGAGAGAAAGGGGTCTATAATAATTTAGACAGAAAATGGGAAACAAAGGGGATCATGTATCATAATATCTCAATAGATTAAATGGAATTCAATATTTATAATGTAAGAGAAATGCTTAAATGGAAATGACCAGTGAGAAATACCTTACAGAATTACGGCATGGTAACAGCTGTACATGAGAGGGATTAATGAGAGTTAAAGGGGTTTATCATAATTAAAAATTAATGAGGGAAGTGTGGGGGAGTTTATAAAACATACCCCTTCATTTTTCATTGAAAAAAAGGAATATAAATACAACAAAACTTGGAAAAATGTGAAAGGAAGGAAAGTGAGGATTCCTTATGAAAATTCGAAATAGTAATGGGTGTACATAAGGGTTCATAAGAGGGATAAATGAGAGTTAAAGGGTATCTCACAATTTAAAAATAAAATGGTAATTAAGGAGGATATTTAATTACATATCCTAACATTGGAATAAAATAAATTAAAAGACATAACATCAAAAAAAATTCTTGATAAAAGAGGTGGGTGAAAGATCCCTTACTTGGATATGCGATCCCAAAGGCTTGGGAGAGTCTTCTTGGGAGCTTAAGGGCACCAAGGAAAGACTCTAAGGAGTGGATATCAGAGTGAGGACGATCTTCAAGAAGTTTGAGTGAATAAGAATGGGTTATTGGGTGGTTTTATATAGGAAATGAGGTGGAATTATTTATTATTTAGGTTTTGGACACTAAATACTAAAATATTCAAAACCACAAACCAACTCATGGTATTTGCACATGGTTTTTGGAAAAGTGGAGTGAAAAATATTATTTTACTCGAAAATTTCCTGACAATAATAAAATATTTCCCTTTTATATGTGTAGGTGAGTCACACTTTCAAGGAAATTATTATAAAATACTTAAATATTGTATATGTCTTGGATTCTTCACCACCTCCAGCCGGTCTGGCCTGGCCTCAGCGTCGGCTGTCTCACCTCGGATCGCCAACGATGGGTGGCAGATTTGCGTTGTCCATCTTTGTTCCCAGACCGACGATGGCTTTATTGTGTCTTTTGGCTTTGAGATTTCTCCTCAAACTCGGTACGAGAAGCGATGAAATCAGCGTTCCTTTTCGGATTTCAGATCGGCGTTAGCGTGGGTCATCTTCGAGTGGTCCAGCTTCCAGATCATGGCTTGGTGATGTCAGATCTAGTTCTTTTGGTGAGGAATTCGCCTTGTTTTTGGCTTTATAATCTTGTCATGGAACTAATGTGCTCGTCAGTGGCGGCTCCGGGGTGCTCATAGATGGAATTCGTGGGATTTTCGGCTCTAAAATATTGGCTATGATTCATCTCGGTTCCTTGTTGGCTCCGTCGTATGCAGTGTTCTCGGGGTCAGTTCTACTGGCTTGGAGGGGGAGGTTTTTCCATTTGGTGTTGCCGTAAGTTGTATCCTGTTTTGATTTTGTTTTTGATTTTGCGAAGATGAGTCTCTGTTTGTCTGGATATTCTTTCGGTGATGCTGTGAATCTGCTTGTACTAGCTTTGTTTGGATGTGATTTTGGTGATGTTGTGATCTGCTGGTAATGGCTATGTCTGCTGGTAATCTATTGGTTGACTGTTTTTGGAGGTGAATTGGACTTTTGGGGAACCCAGACAATCTAAAAGGTTTTTCTTCAGATGAGGATAGATATGGTCTTCTTCACCATGCATGACTTTTCAGATTTGGTTTTTTGAGAGGGTATGGCGTAGCCATCGGTACGGGGCCCATGCATTCTTGCACGAGATAGTTTGCTGAGCAGCCATGCTTTGGTGGAGTTGTGCCTTAATTTTTTTGATGCTGGGTTGAATCATTTCTTTTAGTTTTTTTATTGGTTGAAACCCTCTGTTTTCTCAAATTTTGTTAAAGTCTTGATGTATTTGAAGTCTTTGTTTCCCCTCCTTTACCATTAAATAGGGGATTATCCAAAATCAATAAAAATTTTGGCCTTTGGGCCATTCAGGTGTATATGTCGTGGAGGATTCACCAAGGATTTATAAAAAAAATTAAATAAAACTAAAATTAAATTATTTTAAAGGAAAAAATATATTTGTCTGAATATACCCTTTATATTATTTTATTACATCACTATTGGGTCATTATGATGTCAAAAAACACATTATATATTTATACAGTATTTATTTTTTCCCCAAAAAATTGACTATCTCAAGAAATTATGAAAAATTCATCTTTGGATAAATTAGACATCATGATTCCAAAAATAATATTCATTTTATATAAAAAATATATTATGTATGTTAATTTTTACTTTTTAAATAAAAACTGACATTTATTAAAAATTGACAGGTTTGGAAAAAATGGTTTTCAAACATTAATAAAAATTAAAATTCACTTCATAAAAAGTATAAAATAATTTATATTTAATAAAATTAATTTAATAATAATATTTTATTAAAATATTATTTAATTCAAAAATCCATTAAATCAATAAAATATATTTTTTAATTGAATTTGAATATTAACCAAAAATACTACTTATTCTTTAAAATTCATTTACAAAGTAACAATAATAAAATGAAAGTATATTCATTATTCTATAAAAAATAATGCAAATAGTCAAAATGTTAGGGTCTTGTTACATATCCCTTTATTACACCATCATACACCCTAAGAGTAAGGTGTGCGATGCAAGGGCTTTCAATGGGTCTTTCGGTAAACATGGTTTGAGTTGTGATCTCGATGAGCTGAAAAATCTTCCCTAAATGGTTTCTCTCATTCTTATGTTATTGGATCTAGAATTGGGATTGGTCTATGGAAAACCCCAGAAAATCTACCTCCCTTAGAAGCTCCAATAAATGGGTTTTATATGGTATGATCCTATAGGTTGAGGTCGTCACTTTCTTTGTCTATTTAAAATGGATTTTTTAAAACACAATATTTATACTATTCATATGATCACTTTTCAAGGGCTATATTATCAATGGTGATGATACTTAAAAGTCATTTAAATCCAATCATGTATAATAAAATATAAGGGGTACGTGTGTTTTATATATCCATAACACATTTAATAAAAATAAAGGGAATTTTATTTATAACGGTTTGGGTCATTACAACCTTCCCCCCTTAAGAATTTTTTTCTCAAAATTTAATTTTCACAAATTTAAAATAGATGAGGGTATCTTTTCCACATCACTTCATCTGGTTCTCAAGTCACTTATTCAAACTTGTGCTTTTTCGACAACACTTTGATGAGGGGAATTATCTTATTTCGTAGAACTTTTTCTCTATAATATAAGATATTCATTGTCTTATCGTCATAGGAGAGTTCATTCTCCAATGGTACCACCACTAGACTGTGTACCTGTGATTGGTCTAGTATGTACTTTCTTAACAGTGATATATGGAATACATAATGTACATGGGACAGGTTCAGTGGGAGTTTTAGTCGATAGGACACTACCCCAATGAGATCAATGATCTTAAAAGGGACGATGTACCTTGGACTAAGCTTTACCTTATTCCCAAATCTCATAACTAATTTCCATGGAGATATACAGAGGAATACCATATCTCTAACATCAAACTCTAGGTCTTGTTGGTGATTTTCATCACAACACTTTTGTCGACTTTGAGAAGCTCTCATGTGTTATAGGATGGTCTTAACCTTATCCATCATTTCTTTGACCATTTCTAGATCTAGAAGTTGTTGTTCCCCATCTTCATCCCAACATGCCAGTTTTCTAAACCTCTTCCTATAATGGGCCTCCTAAGGATCCATTTGGATGCATGAGTGAAAACTGTTGTTGTAAGAGAACTCCATCAAAGGAAGATGTTAGTCTCATCAGCCATTGAAGTCCATTGAGAAATCTCTCCACATGTCCCCAAGTTTCTGGATATTATGATCATATTGGCATTTAGTTTGATGGTGATAGGCCATGAAGAAGTTCAACTCGGTGCAAAGAGTATATTAGAGACTCTTCTAGAACATAGAGGAAAATCTTGGATCTCGATCAGACATAATAGATAGTGGTAATCCATGCAGCCTTACCACTTATCTGATGTATATTTGTACTAGTTGATATAATTATATATAATCTTGAAATAAAATGAAGTGTCCAATATGTGTAAGATGATCCACAACAACCTAGATATCATTGTTTTCTTTGGATGACTTTCCATGTCTGGTGACAAAGTCCATAGTGATGTTTTCCCATTTCCATGTTGGTATGGGTAATGGTTTCACCATCCACTTAGACTTTTGACTCACATCCTTCACTTGTGAGATATTAGGAACTTTCATGTATATTTAATAGTTCCCTTTTTCATTTTATCCCACAAATAATACTCCTGTATATCTTGATACATCTTCATGTTTCCTAGGTGAATGGAGAAATTCAAACTATGTGCATCATCCAAATGTTCTTTCTTTAAATCCGAATTTGATGGAACACATACTATTGACCCAAATCTCTCAATTCCTTATTCATTAAAATTGACCTCTGAGGATTTCCCTTTAAGGATAGTTTCCACTCATTTTGAATTCCCACATCAAATTTTTTATAATCCTTTAACCTTTCCCAAAGATACGGTTGAGCAATCATTTGTGAAAGGATTTGTGATGTTCCCTTAATTATGATTCCATTTCTTATCTTCATCAAATCTAAGAAGAGTGGATGCTTTTCAATTGTCACAAATGATATTATTTTTGTGTCCTTTCAACATAGAGAATCGTCCACCTTGTTCTCTTTATCAATGTGGCAATGGATTGAGTAGTCGTAATCTTCTATGAGCTCCAACCATCTTTGTTAGCGCATATTCGGCTCTTTCTTTGTGAATATTTATATTTGAGACTTTTTTAATCTGTATATATTTAGCACTTATCCTAAAATAGATAATACTGCTAGATATTAAACACAAATAAAACACTTCCAACTCCAAATCATGTGTGGGATAGTTTTTTTCATGAATTTGTAATTGCCTTGAGGCATAGGCAATGACTTTCTAATTCTACATCAACACACAGCCTATTCTCTTCATCGAAGAATAATTGATGATTAAGAAAAGATCCCCACTTGTGGGTAGTGTGAGCACGGGGGCAGTGATAAGACTCTTCTTCAACTCCATGAAATTTTTTTCACGTTCATAATTACAAGAAAACTTGAATCCCTTATAGGTTATCTTGGTAGGAGGGTTTGACAATCGTGAGAAATTTCTCACATATCGGTGATAATATCCAGCTAACCCTAACAGGATACAAATATTTGTCATAGATTTTGGCATCTTCCATCCCTGAATTTATTTTGGTTTGGAATGATCCAAAAATATCTCATTTATTGTGATGATATTCCCCAACAATGAGACAATATTTAACCAAAACTCACACTTTATATACTTTTCATTTAGCTTCTCCTTTCACAAGGTCTCCAGTACAACACTTAGATGATCATCATGATCCACCTTTATTTTGGAGTATATTAAGATATAGTCAAAAAAGAAAACAAAAAATTTGTCGGGGTAATATTTAAAGAATCTATTCATCAAGTCTATGAATATTGTTGGATCATTAGTGATACATAAAGGAATTACTATGAATTCATATTGCTCATACCTTGAATGAAAAGTATTCTTGGGGATATCCTCCTTCTTCACCCTTACATGGAAATATACCAACCACATATCCTCCTTGTAGAAGTATTTTTCCCCACATAGATGATCGAACAAGTCATCAATTTGTGGAAAAGGATACATGTTCTTTATTGTGATTTTGTTGAGCTCACTATAATCAATGAAAACGTGCATAGACCCATCCTTCTTCTTGACGAAGAGTACTGGTGCACCTCCATGGTGAAGAACTTGGGCGTATAAACCCTTTATCCTGATTTTCCTATAGTTTTTTCATTAGCTCATCAAATTCTACAAATTTCATTTTATATGGAGTCTTGGATATTGGAAACACCCTAGGTATAAGATCAATCTATAATTCAACATCTATTCTAAGAGTAACACTAGGAAATTCTTCTAGAAACAAATTAGTTAATTCCCTCACAATAGGAATGTCTTCAAGGATGGTTCCTTCCTTAGACTCAATCATTATATAATGATACGTGTGATCATAGTGCATTAATATCCATTATTGATATGATGGTTCTAAATAATATTCATCCTCATCCTTGTTCTTGTATAGAATTAGGGATCAATTCACCATATAGAGAGTGATTTCCCTCTGGTGGTAATTAATGTTGGATCTATATAGGGAAATCCAATCCATGATAAGAATTGCGTCAAATTCCACCAAGGGAAGTATGATGAGGTTATATAGAAAGTTCAATCCACGAATTTTGATAGAGGCAGTCATATGTATAGGATTCAATAATTTTCCCAATTTCCATTTTCACCAAAATCTCTACTTCCATGCTTTGTGGTGGTGTTTGGACAATTCTACTAAACATCCTAGATATAAAAGAATGCCTGCAACTATAGATGATAACCCTACCATTAACTTTTTGATTATGATTATAATTTAACTATTGTATACTTATTGATGAGTATATTAAATAGTTAAACCCATAAATATAATTCAATGAAATTAAATGGAAAACTTATAAATTTAATTTATGTCTTTAAATTATGAGTTTCTTGGCTTCAGTCTATGTTTTCCATGATCTACTTCGTGACATATATTGTTATGGTAATTTCCTTATTGTTCCGTTATTAATGGTTTGTAATGATCTTATGAATTCTCCCAAGCATTTCCACTAGGAGTTTGGAACCAAGTGTGAACCTAGGCCCATTTTCGTTCACCAGTTCCTATTCGAGTCTAGTTCAAAGTGGTGTTTTTGGGTTCTACCCCTAGATACATTTGTTCCAGATAAACCTATACTTGTTCATATCAAGATAGGGATGTATTATTTTAATAAAACACTTATTATATACACTAAAGAAATTATGGATTATTTTCTTATACATAGTATTTTCCCTAAGGCTTTCACTAGTGTTTTCTAATCTTAATCACCAAAACAACTAAACCTATCCTCGGATACCAACTATAACAACCCTTATATTTATTTCATATTAAACATGATTTATTACATAAACTTTCACATAATACAACCCATAAGATTGATATTTCTAGTATCTTTGGGGCTTAGGAACTTTACATGACAACTTGAGACATAAACTAAAACATCTTTATTGGAAGCTTCTTTTACATGACCACAACATTCCTTCATACATAGAATTGCATGGGATAACCTAAGGACATACATAAGAAAAGAGTGATCCATAAATCCCAAGAAGAAAGTAAAAAAGGAATAACATGAAGAATACAATACATTTTAGGCAATACATATATCAATGGAGCATAAGAGAAACATGAACATAAAGGCTTGATATATCACAATCATCATAACATGGAAATATGGAAACAACTTAAAACACTACATCATAAACATAAAGGAATTAGGTAGACCCATGTCCCAAGAAGTTGGAAAATTCCTAAAAGGTAAATACGTAAACCCTTATCCAAATATGAATTATCATGTTAATAAACATTACCCAATGAATTGGAGTGATATCAGGGCGCACGCTTCTTAATCATTTCAATCTCATGCTTAAGTGTTCCACATAGATCATATTATATAGATTCATTCAACATAATATTTTATTCCACAATAATAGATTGTGGAATAAATATATTAAATCATATAATCACTAAGTATATGTGCATAAAGGTGAATACACTTGATAGATAAATGGGATGGTATTCACTATAAAATGATTTTGGCACGGAAAAGCGTGGTACAATTTCGGCTGCATAACGGCATCACATGGGGATTCATAAAACGGGTGGATGAGAGAAAAAGGGTTATATAATAATTTAGAAATGAAATGGGAATTAAGGGGATAATTTACCAAATATACCAACATATGAAATTTAATTTTATAAGTATAATATAATATAAATTCTTGAATGGAAATGAGAAGACAGAAATCCCTTACGAAATTTTGGCATGGTAACAGTTGTACATGGGAGAGATTGATGAGACTAAAAAGGTTTAATAATCATTAAAACGGAATAAGGAAAGTATGGGGGATTAGGTAAAACATAATACATAATTTTTAATTGAAAAAAAGGTATAATAATATAAGGAAACTTGGACCAAAATGAGAAAGGAAGGATAATGAGGATCCCTTACGAAAATTCCGCATGGTAAGAGGTCTATATAAGGGTTCATAAGAGGGATAAAAAAGATTTAAAGTGTATCTACTCATCTATAAATAAAATTTAAAGTAATGAGGATATTTAATAACATATCCCAAAATGTTAATAAAATAAATTATACTAAATAACATGAAAAAAAGGCTTGATAAAAGAGGAGGGTGGAATATCCCTTACTTGGATGTGTGATTTCAATAGATTGGGAGAGGCTTCGTGGTAGCTTAGGGTAGCCTTGGAAAGAATTTAATGAGTATATAGAAGAGTGAGTATGATATTAAAAGAGTTTTAGTGAAGATGAATGGTTTCTTTGGTGGTTTTATATAGAATGGAGGGGGAATTCTTTATTATTGTGGTTTTAGACAATACACAATAAAATATTCAAAACCACAAACCAAACCATGGTTTTTTCCCATGTATTTCTTCCAAGGGGAGTGGAAAATATTATTTTATTATGAAAAGGGCCAAATATATTAAAATATTTCTTTTATTATGTGGAGTTGAGTCACACATTCAAGGAAATGATTTTAAAATCATAAAATATTGTATATGTCTTGGAGGATTCAACAAAGCTTAATAAAATAAATAAAACAAACCTAAATTTTAATTATTTTAAATAAAAAATATATATTTGGACTAAAATACCCTTTATATTATTTTTTACATCACTATTGAGACATTATGATGTCATAAAACATGTTATATATTTATATGGTATTTAATTTTTACCCAAAAATTCAACAGTCTCGGAAAATTATGAAAAAATCACCATTGGATAATTTTGATGTAATTATTCCAAAAATAATATTCATTTTATCTAAATATTTTTTTAAATATGTGAATTTTTACTTTTAAAATAAAACCGATATTTACTGAAAATTGATGGTTTTGGACAAAAACAGTTTTCAAACCTTAATAAAAATTACAATTGAATTCATAAAAATTATACAATAATTTATATCTAATAAAATTAATTTACTAATAATAATTTACTAAAAAATTATTTATTTAAAAAATAAATTTAATTCCCAAAAATAGATATATTAATTGAATTTTTAATATTAACCAAAAATACTAATTGTGATTTAAAAATCAATTACAAAGTAAAAATAAAAAAATTAAAGTATATTAATTATTCTATACAAAAATAATGGACTTGATCATAATACTTGGGTATTTTTATATTTCCCTTTATTACAAAAACATATTCCATAAGTGTAAGGTGTGTGATGGTGGGTCTTTCATGGGGCCATTCCATGAACATGGTTTGGTCATGATCTCGATGAGATTGAACTTCTCCCGTAAATGGTTTTTCTCATGCATAAGTTGTTAGATCTATGCTTGGGATTGGTCTAGGTAAAATCCCATAAATTCTATCTCCCTCAAAATCTCTGATAAATGGGCTTCATAAGAAACGATCCTATAGGTTGAGACAATCATTTCCTTTGTCTGTGTTAAAAGGATTTGTTAAAACCCTATATTTATACAAGTCATGTAATAATTGTTCAATGACAATACTATAAATGGTAAGGATACATAAAAGTAATTTAAATACAAATGGATATAATAATAAAAAGTAGTGTATGTGTTTTCTAAATCCATAAGTCACTTAATTAAATGAAAGAGAATTTTATTCATAAAATTTTGGGTCGTTACATTAATAGTATGATTTTAATACTATATATAATCATTCATTTACACAAAGTTGAGGGTGACACAACGGTCTTGATTTAGGATTCCTTAAATGGGATCATTGTTATTAACAATTAGAAACTGTAATTGAATTATATCATTTTGGGGGACATACATGGTTTCTTTTATAGAGTACCTAATATAGGCTCATAGGGCGGATGCCTTTACATTAACTATGAGAAATACCTAGTTCCCCAATGGATCACCTTTGATAGTCTCGGTGGGAATTGTAACTATATAATGTCATTAGTGATGCATAGTTCCCTATGTGGTATAACAAGGATGGTATTGGAGGTTTTTACATATATATAATTCCATGATTAATACTTTGGTTCATTATATGGAATACCTCAGACGGACTCCTAGGGTTATGGGTTTTATAGTATACCTGGAATGATATCTTGGTCACTTTTTACAGAATGCCTTGGATGGTCCACAGATTTCGATTAATTAAAAAATAAGGATTCAACCTCTAAACCAAAACACATTCTTTTCCATGGTTCAGGATTTTTAAATGATTCTTAAGATGGCCGAGTCATATCTCAATGCTTATATACCATGATATGTATGAACCCCTTTAAGTATGTACGAACTCATTGGGATTATGCATCAGGCCGTGACTATTTATACATATCTATATATATTCACATATATATATATATGAGGCATATATATACATAAATTATAAATATAAAAATACACTTGTCAGGTGACATTTTTTAGAGACATGCATCTTAAGTTGAAGTAGGTAGTGTTGGTCAAGTATCCCATGAGGAACCTGGTCTAATGTGATTTCTTTATTTATTTTCCTCAATTTATCATTACCTACACACTACTCATATTTTATTCATAGATAGGGTTGTTCTAGATTTCATTATGGGTGACCTATGGAGTATATCTCATACCCTGTTCGGGCAGCCAAATGGTACCCAAATAGATCTTTTGGATATAGGTAGGGATAAAGGTAAGCATGTGGATTTTTTTCTTGATTAGATGTTTAAGATGGAACAAAAGAATAAAGAAGAAATATTATGCTCATGATGATAGTGGAGATCTTAGTTTTTGTTTTTTATTTTTATATAGCATGATGTATATGCATGTACCCTCATTTCCATTTTGACTATCACATTATATGTGTATCATTTTGTATTTGATATTGATTTTATTCCACCTATTATTTTATACGGATGGTTTTTTATTCCATAACCCTTTTATTATATTGTTTTCATTGTTTACCTATTACTTATAAAATTTTTCGACTCTAAACTAAGGGTATAGTCTCCCCACTAACATACCTTAAGCTCTCCCTACTAGTTGGAATCCTCTGGCATACCGGGAAGCGCGTTTGAGACCATGTGGCTAATCAAGGTCAGTTACATATGACTGGACCAAGTACGGTAAGCTACAAAGTCATATCATAGCTTTTTTCCCTTTTGTTTTACTGTTTGAGTATTATATTGGAGATTGGGGACATTTCAGAGTTTTGCTAATGAGATTGTTATTGGGAGTAGCTAACCAACATACAAGGGAAATTTAAATTACCTAGGTTAGGATTTTTTTTTGTATATTACATTTTTGTTGATTTCATAATTGGGTGATTCAAGTGATTTGTGATTTTATTATTGTGATTTTATTTTTCCTTGGCCTGGTATGGAAGGGAGGCATCATCTCAGGCATCACTATAGGAACTTGAGGATTCACATTTCATGCATATATCATTCCATATTTATATTACTATATACATTCCTTGTACCATATTATTAGTTTCTTGAGTGTTTAATTTGAAAATGTTATAATGTTTCTTTTATGGACAAAATAATTTGATTAATTAAAGTGGTTTCACCAACCAAAATGGTGCTCTCCCATATAGCTTGATGGTGTCACCTTAATTAACCAACTATGTCATGTTTGAGCCTTGGACCCCTGGTTCCATGGGATGAAATTTTAGATAATATTAATTACATGAATAAAAATTGTAATTTATGAAGAATGTACTTCAATAAATTTGGAATGTAAATTAAATTATTCAAATCATTTTATATAAACTGTTACATCATGATATCATATTTAATGGTCAATTCACAATTAAATGGCATTCCAATTTCAACATATAATGATAATTCCTTTATAAAATAGGAATTGTGACACATATAACTAGACTATGATATCTATATACATATAAATGAGTAAAAAATTAAATAAATTTAAATTATTAAGTAATATTGGTTACCATTAAATATGGATTCCAATTACAAAGTAAATGGTTTTTATTCTATTCCTTAAAATTGACACTCTGTATAGCAGGCCATCTTCTGTGTAATGTGTGACCTTGACCCTCAACCTACCTTACTAGTGGAAAGTAGGAAATGTATATTGTGACCTCAGTAATCTTTCTTATCATATAAACCAGGATTGTAAGTGGGAATAGGGGTGTAACTCTTATATAGGAAATAAGGTACATGTCTTATTCTGATATCTATGATTCCATCTATGTTAAATCTTATTTGAGGCGTGTGCTTGAAAATTATAGTACTATATCACCATGAAATCCTTGAATCATGTTCCATGAGGGATAAATAAACCTTGCTAAAAGGGTGGTGAGCCTTGGGCCACCAGTATTTCCCCTTGAGGTTCTACATGAGGTACCTCTCGATATTCCTATGGTAAGACCTGATGCTAAGTTTCAAGAGAGATTCATGTGCTTCAGGCAGTATATTCAAGGAGATTCATAACCCTCACCTACTATGCAGAGTTGATGTGATAATTTCAGTAGTAGAATCCTCCCACATTATTAGGGATGGAGGTCCTCAGTCTACTATGTCATGAATAGAGACCATGTTATCTATCTTCTTGAATTTATAAATTCCTCCAGAGTGGTGGTTCAAGCTCAAGGATTATCTACTTCCTGATTCTTCTTAGAGTTTGTGAGATGTTATCACCTAGGAAAATTAACATTACTGTATAGTCTATGTGTATTTCCAAAAAGCCTTCAATGAAAACTTCTTTCCTTGGTTGATAATATTGAATATCACTAGGATATTTACCACCTAAATTAGGGTGTTATATCATTGATGGGTTTTTCGTATTGTTCCACTGAGATTTAGTTATTTGAACCGACCCTTTATAGGGATGATTTGAATATGTTGAGAAGATTTGGGGATGGTCTTACATATGACATCTGATCTTAGGTAATTTTTTTTCCGTTTTCCACTATTTTTGAGGTAGGGAATCCGAACCTCATCCCTGAGAAGAAACTAAGGGAGACTTGTACTATGATCTAAGTCTATTCTGTATCGAGAGAGGGAGGAATTTCATATACTGGTAGGAAAATTAACTTTGTTATGACTTACTGGGGAAGATATTTTAAAATCACACGCACTAATGCTTATGCGGTATGTCACTAGTGTATTATCGTAGGCCAAAAGAATCCCTAGGTTATAATGTACCAAATTGAATGACAATCTTTCAGTAGTATGGGACACCTTCTACAATTTTTCTAAACTTTCTCCCCAATACCTAGTGAGAAGTGATCCGCACCAACACTAAATTCGCGTAAAGAACAAGTAGCTCCACATCTTGGAAGGAGCTTTTCTCAACCCATTGCAATGAGGCCTAGGCCACTACTACACCAAGATTTCCACTAATTGGCTAAGGGATGGTGACCAACATAGAGTAGGAACATCACACACATGGGAAGCCTTAGACTAAAGTACCTATACACACACACATCTCCAAGACCATATAATGGTGAAATGTAAAAAAATTAACAACCATGCATGAATACAACTAAAATTCAACCATAAAAGTATGACAACAAATACTAGAAAGAAAAACATCCAAATAAAATTCCACCACAATGAAACTGAAAACAATTCCAACCCATAATGTATAGAAGGGGAATCTTGTCAAGGTAACCATAAGAAAACACACTAGTTTCTCCATCTCAGTAAGATATGCCTTGAAATAGTCCCCCTAGGACTCTATTAAATGGTCAGTTGTATATATATGACATGTAATGTGTAGGAAAATCCCATACAAGGTTGAGTATAAAAATACCCAATAGTACATGCTAAAATCACTAAGTATATAATATCTAGAATAAATGTTAGTTCATAATTGGTATATGTCAGTAACACATATAAAAATAATATCCAGATATACACAATATAGACAAGAAATCTCATGTATGTTCACAACATTAATTCTATCCTAGGATTCCTACTTGAAGGACCCACATAATACTTGTTTGGGAGATCACACTCTATGAGTCAGATGAAATATATAAGGGATGTCATTCTCATCAGTTCTCACCATAACAAGTACACACTAGAAGTTTGGAGATAGCAATACACAAAAAGGGGATCACTCCCAGATCCATGGGGTATACCAACAACCCAATCTGGATTAACCCACTAAGTAGGGGATTGACGCTCAAATAGTGTTCGTCATGATGATACAAGGAACCCCACTTCGGGAAAATATTATGATTAATGATCTCGCATAGATCCTAACAAATGGATTCTACAACTCTTTCTAAGACTAAAGGTCCTCAAAGGGGATCACCATCCTACGCACTGAACATGATTCCAAAAAAACTTAGGGAAAGGGTCAAAATAAAATACCCAATAAAAAATTGTCCAATATTAAGAGGAAAATGGATCCAATACAACATAGATGGAGTACATGGAATGTACAAGTAGTATATGGTGTGTCCCTTTATCACTGCTTTCTACCCATATATCAAGGTTTGTGTTTTTGTATGTATTCATGTCATACTACACGGGGTGTCTGAGGTCATCTACTCATGGCCATTTCTATGTACCCTATGAGGTACACACTGAGCCACCAGTTAGGGTTCATTCATTGCGTGACATGTTTCACACACCATGTGATACATATCTCCTTCATGGAAACACTAGCACCACAGCTTGGGCCCTGCACAACGTGTTTTCTTGAAATATATGCTTTGTATATTGGTATTTCGATAATTTCTCAGGTTCCCCATATGTCTTCCCAAACCCATCATCTCCACTAACAATCATTCCCATGAAACTCTGATATTGGGTTTGACTGAACTTTCTATCACCAGTGGTTGGATTCTGGATTTTGATTCGCAAAAAATATCTACCCAATGCTAATCCTTCTTCATATATCAATAAAACAATCAAAAACACCTCTAATCCAGTAAAGATACAATTTTTTTGTCATTGAGCCTTGATCTATCATAATTAATGAACCTAGATATACAATTTCAATCTATTTTAATAAGAAATAGGTGTTTAATGATTGATTATCCATTAATTTTTTGAACCAGTGGCCATAACAAACATTGGTGATGAATGCATGAAGATCGGGGAGAGAAAACAAAGAAATATGTAAATAAGTAATGAACCTAAAATTCATTTGGGTGGGCCTTGATTAATTTACATTAGAAATATTAATTAATATCCAAATTAAATAAACAATTCTCCCAAAATCAATGCAATTAATCCCACACCCATAATATGATCAACCCATGAATCAATCTATTAGCCGATGGATTAAAGTATTTCATAGGAGAAACAAAATAGGGATAAATTCAAATAAAAATATTCATTCCTTGAGATATATTGATCAATAATGATGAACAATCTTGTTTCATTGTTATTGGTGAGATCCTCAAGTCTCATTGCACACCGATCGACGATCAAGAATCCAATGTCATTTTCCTTAGAAAGATCATTTAATTCACTCTCTAATAGATCTATGATTATGAAAATAACCCTAGAATTTTCTTATAGATGTGTATATATAGAGGAAAAATATTTAACTTTTTAATTATAATAAAATAAATAAATTCTTTAATTTATTTTTTATATACACATGTGATGTCAGGAAACCAAACACTCGATGCCAAAGAGGATTATATTTCTCCTAAGGTAAAAAATCATGCTCTGAGATCAAAAGTGGACTCATATTTATGATATGAACCTCATTTTAAGATATATTACAATTTTTTTGGAAAACTATACATGCATGATATTTAATATATTAAATAAATTTCGAAAATAAATTTTATGAACACCGAGCCTTGGAATCTCACACCATATTAGTGCCTATATCTTAAAATAATATATAAAATATTCTAAATCAATACATATAAAAATAAGAGTCGTTGGATTCTACCCACCATGATGAATTATCTCCCATAAATAAAAACAAAATATTACAAAAAGAGATGTACATATTATCCACACATCTGGGTCTCCTGCTCCCAGGTACTCTCTGAAAGATTTTCGTACCTACACCAGACATGGACTAAAGGAATCTCTAACCAATGGAGGATACCCTCCTTCCATTCCTCAATATCTACTAGGTACTCAGACTAGGTGGCTCCCATTCTCAATGTTCATCTCTCCTAGGTCTTCAACATGAGATGGTTCATGCATGTATTTCCTCGACTGTGACATGTGGAAGACATCATGTACCCTTTATAACTATGTTTGTAGATCTATGTGGTATTCCACTTCTTCAAATATACAAAGTATCTCGAAAGGGATAATTAATCTCAGAGATTTATTATCTCCCTAGACAAATAACTATAATACACATTGTGGTGAGACCCTTGGGAACACATGGCCTTCCTCTTCGAGCTCCAAATGCATCTTTCTTTAGTCTTCATCAGACTTATGAATGCTTTTTGAGATCCTCATCTTCTCATGGATGATATGAACCTTCTTTAGATGTCTAACACCAACTCTGGGCCCATTAGTGTTGACTCTCCAGGGTTAGTCCATCATAGTGGTGACCTAAAGGGTCTCCCCATACATGTCTTTGAATGGTACCATACCGATGGGGTAATGGTAGATTTTTTGGACAAAAAATACACTAATGGTAGTTTATCCACCCAAATACTACCAAAGTCTACAAAGTAATCCCACAAAATGATCTATAGGAATTGAATGGTTTGCACAGTTTGACTATTAGTTTGGGGGAGGAATGTATTACTCAAACACAACTGAGTCCTAAAGGACTCTTGAAATCGCTTCTATAACTGAGTGTGAAGCGAGCATCATGGTTATAAATGATCATCATGGGTATTCCATGGAGTCAAACTATCTTCTTCTTGTACAAGCATCCCAAGATCTCAAAAACACGTTTGACTCAAATAGCTAGGAAGTGGGCCGACATGGTGATTCGATCTATGATCACCTAGAAAAAATCATTTATAATAGAAATACATGGTAATCCCATCACTAATTTCATGGATATCTCATACCACTTCCATGTTGGAACCTCAATGGGTTGAGCTAAACCCATTGGAACCTGGGGCTCAGCCTTCACCTGCTGAAAATTAAGGAATTGATAGATGAACTTTTTGAACCCCTTCTTCATCCCTATCCACCAGAACTATCGCCAAAGGTTCTGGTACATCTTCGCCACATCTAGATGTACCACTAAGGGTGAAGTGTGAAACTCCCTCAGAACCTTCTCTCTTATCACAACTAGTATCATCATTCATCATCCAAAAATAATGACACGCTTCCCACATTCATAAAATCCATCAGGATCATGTCCAGTGTTATATAATCATGTAGGATCTCATAGTCGGTATCCCCGAGATGATTCTACACTTAGAAAATGCAAAAAAGATCTCTTATTGAGATCATTTTCTACCATTTCCCCCTTCCCATGAGTATAGAGAATCTAAAAGAAATAATCTTGTTATAATTGTAGACACCACCTATGTCTTGAGTTAAGATCCTTATTATAGAGGATATAATTGAGAAAATTTTGGTCAAAATAGATGATAACGCACTCACCCATCAAGTAGTGTCACCACATATTCAGTGCGAAGACTACTTGGGTTAACTATAGATCATGAGTTGCGTATTTCTGGTCATGTGGTCTCAACTAACCTGAACCATAGGCAATCACTTTCTTCCTCTACATCAAAACACAACCAAGCCTAATACTTGGTGCATCACAGAACACTGCATACTTGACACCCTCATCTAGGAATATAATGAAGGGAGTTCTTCTCAATCTCTTCCTCAACTCTAGGAAATCCTGTAAAAATATCTCTGTCAACATGAAAGGCTTCCCTTTTTGGTTCAAATCTTTCAAGGGAGATGATATCCTAGATAATTTTGGTGTGAATCTATGATAGTATCCTACCAAAAAAAGGAAGATATGAACCTCTATCTTGCTCTTTGGTGGATCCCATGATAACACTACCTTGAACCTTGTTGGGTCCACTACTACAACATATATTAAGATAACATGTCACATAAAGTAGAACTCATGAATCCAAAAGTGGATCTTCAAGATATTCTCATAAAACTATTTTTCTTAGAGTATGTCTAGGATCATCCTCAATTGTCTCATAGACTCCTCATTATATGTTGATTACACTAGGATATTTTCAATGAATACTACCAGAAACCAGTATAAAAAATGATAAAACCCCTTTTTTCTGAGTCTTAGGAACACTGCTAGGGAGTTCATCATGCGGAACGACTTCACCAAGTACTCATAGTGACTATAGGAACATATGAATATCTTCTTTACATATCCTCTTCGCATAAACACGACTAGAAATATCTTTATTTCATGTCAATCTTCATGAACCATTACACCCATCTCAAATAACCAAAGAGGTCCTAGATCCTTGGAAGTGGATAATTGTTCTTTATGGTCATCTAGTTTGGTTGATGGTAATAAAAACACAACATCAAACTCATGTCTACCTTCTTGGAAATCAAAACTGATTCAACCCAAGGTGAAACATTAGGTCTGCCAAAACCCTTCCTTTGTAACTCATCTAATTATACACTCCGATCACAAATCTCTATAGTATCTATCTGATATGATGGTGTAGATATTGGTGTTATCTCGAGATGTATTTTAGTATAGAAGTATTTTTCTTAGTGGGGAGGTAATCTTGGAACTTTCTTAGCAAAGATGTCCCCATAATCTGTCACCATTATAGGAAACTTATGTCTCATTGCATCCACTACAACAAGGTTCATTCTAGCCAACTAGTGTGTAATCGGATTAACCCTCATATGCGTGAGTCCATCCTTCTCTACTTAAGTTTCATTTTCATCTAAAAAGGAAAACCATGTCCCATCAATGGAAACACACTGCATCCTCTTCCTAAATCTGTCTATCTAGGAATGAACTGTAGATAACCAGGCCATACATAAGATGATGTTGTAAGGCCTCATTGATACTACAATGAGATCCCTTAAAAATACCTCACCTCTAAGCATTAAATCTCACTGTTAGTAGAATTTTTTGATCACTGAGTCACCTCTAATAGAAGCCTTCAAGTGCAAGGTTTGAGTGAAAGGCTCAACTAGAATATTTGTCTCAAACTAGATAAGTGGAAACAAAGGAATGAGTTGATCCTATTTCTATCAGTGTTATAGATAATTTATAAAATACATATATCATACTTCATATCATCCATATAGCCTCTATGATATATTCCTCGACTACCTGTAGCTTCCCTCACCCCTATCCCCTAGCTCCATGAGCATGGAGGGGACCTCTTGGGGATGTTGGTGGAAACAAATAAAAATATATACCACCTCCACCTACTCTCCTAGATCCTCTTCCACATCTTCGACACCACAGACCGGCATATCCTTCCACAGCCTCTTCCTAGGTACCCATCCCATGCATCACTGCCAGTCATACATCAGGTCGAATAATATTGTAATAGGTATCCCTAACCATCATAATAGTAGCATAACATCTCTTTATGAAAATTGGATCCATCCTATTAGACGTGAACTGTAGAACGCCTCTCTTGGGATCACCTCCTAAAACAAATTGCACATCCAGGTCCCTGATTCTAATGTTTATTACCTACTTCCAAAGACTCATCACATGTGTTCCCACTACTGGCACCAACTATCTGTTTCTGCTCATCCAAGATAATCTTTTCCACTAAATCATGATCCAACAACCCAAAATAGGTTGGAATACATATAGGTATCACGCTTGCTCTAATTTTTCTGCACATACCTCACTCAAATGTGTAAGCCCAAAAAACTCTAATTGTGTAAAATATATATCGAATACTGAGAGTGGTTAGTGAACATAGATGAATACTCATCCAGATTCATACTTACCTATTGAAGCTATAGAAACTCTTGAATGCACACATACCTCAACATAGCCAGACAAAACTACACTATCAAAAGGTTCTCAAATGTTTTCCATTCAATAGTCACCTCATAATACGATTAGGTTACTATGACAAAAATATCATCCTACAGATCCACATAAAAGGCTTGATATGAGGACCACCATTTGATCTATCAATGTAATAATTATAATAAAGGCTCATGTCACCACCATACGCAAGTCCTCAACCGCCTATGTGTCAGTCTCACCTTGGAAGCTGAGGGTTCACTATCACTGAACCTCAAGAAGCCTGGTCTTCCTGTCCACCACATCTATTTGTACTACTGGTACCATATACTACTTTGACAACTGGTGTTATGACTATTGCACAACCTAGAGGTAACATCTCATTAATAGGTCCCTTTATCAAATCCTCATCGGTGAGGGGATCATCCTCATGATATTTCTACTAAATCTAATATGGAAAATGGTTTGGAGGCTTTTTGGAATAAACAAGATGTATCACAGTCAATGAGTATATCTAGAGATCTGATTTAATAAGGACATGGAAACCATAACTCATTCATATATGAAGCATGTACCAATGTTTTCCATACAATAAGTTTCCACATGTTCTAAATTAATAAGTAGGTTTTCATAGTCCTAGTGTATGGATATGTCGGTCTCCATCCCTATATTGCAGTTCCTAACCTAAGATCCTAACATGAAACACTTAACACTACTACCCCAAAACAATCTCATAAAATCCATCCCTAAGGTAGAACTAACCTGCTCTGATACCACTCTGTCATAACCCGTTCCAATGGGGTCCATGCCATGACTCCAATAAGCATGCATCTAATAGGCCATAGGATGATGACTAGTTCCGAGTAGCCATATCACCCACATGGGAGGCCTTAGCCTAAATTATTTGTATGCATGAACTCATCTCCAATATCATATAATGCTAAAATGTGAAAAGAATGATAAACATGAATGTATAAAACTAATATACCACCATCAGAGTATAAAAAAAGTATTGTAAATCAAAAGGCTTAAATACAATACCACCATAATGAAATTGAAAACAATTCCAACCTATAAAGTATTGAAGGGGACTACTGTCAAGGTAACTGTAGGAACACACCTCGACATGTCTAACTCACTAAGATTCTTCAAGTCCTGGTCCATATAAGACTCTAAAAAATGGTAGGTCTTATTCATAAGAAATGAAACACGTTGTAACACCATAATATTTTATGGTATTTTTATTCTTCAAGAAATTCAATTTCTCTGATAGCTTGCATTTCATAGAACACCAAGCTTTAACGAACTATGATATACTATTAAATATTCTTATTTTAACACAACCATTATAAAATTGTGATTAAATTAAAGGGTGTGAATAGGATTAAATATATTATAAAATATATATTAGTTTCTTTTTTATTAATTCTTAGGAAATAGACAAACAATTTTTAGTACAGTCACATTATTTTTCAAATATAATTATTAATCAAAAAGATATTTTTTATTGATTTCTATGTGAAAACAACTATAATTAAATTTTGACAAATTTAGAAAAATTATTTTATAAAATTAACTTCATTTTTTAAATAATTATATCAAAATTATATTAGGGTGATTTTTGAGTATTTTTCTAAAACTATTTATTTTTCACTGAATAGGGAAAAATATAGATTTTTATTAAAAACTATATTTTTATTTAAACCATTAAAAAGTTATATTTTATTTTTGTTTCCGAGTAGTATCAGTAATATTATATTATTAATAATACTTTTATGTTCATTGGAATAAATTTCATCGATGAATTCAGTATAAAACATTTTTACATGTAAAAGAACATTTTTCTAAAGAACTGTTTTGTTTTGCATTTTTCTTGTTTAATTTTACATTAAATTCTGTCCGTTTTATATTTAATAATTTTAAAAATTTATCCATATTTGGAATCATAAGTTACAGATTTATTCAATACACCCCTTCTATTTTTTTCAATATTAATAGTGACCTTTTTCATTTTTGTTACTACACTTAATCATAAATCAGGTAATTGAGGGTAAAAATAATTTTATAAGGATTAGAAAATTATCCTAACACATGCTCCAATTTTAGTTTATGAGTAATTTTTGACCATAATCATCCATTGGTCAAATTTATAACCCTTTGGATCCACTTGGTAGACATTAATTCCCTTATAGTATTTTATTTTACGAAATGTCAAATTGTTCACACTACGGTTTTAAAAAATTATAGCATTTTTAACATACAATATTCTAGAAGAGTTGTTTTACCATAAATAGTATTTGGAAAGATAAAATATCTATACTATTTATTGAAGTTTTTTTAGTTTTTAGGGAAAAATAATTACATTAAAGGATTGTACAATAATGATGCAATAAATATTTAATTAATGGAAAAAATCAATAAAATGATTTTAATTTAAATGATAAGAACTCTTAAATTAAAGAAAAAATTGAATAAATTTTATTGGACGAATAATGTTTCTCCATAATCATTCAAGAATCATATTTAAGACCATATGTTTATATTAGGAAGTGGTTGTGACCCTTATAGTATTTTATTTAATTAAAAGTCAAACATATCTTACACTTTTTTTAAATAAGTATTATATATCTAATATGGTTATATATAGAATATTTGTTCAACTATAAATATTATTTGTAAATAAAATAAATATCTACATCATAGTACTTGTTTTGAAATTTTTAGTGAAAAAATAATTACTTTGAATAACAACACAACGATGATGAAGTAATTATTTAATTAATGGAAAACCCAAATAAATCAAATTAAAAATATTAAAAGTAAAATAATTTAAATTAGTTATGGTTCCTCACGAATTTTTGGATGAATATGACATATTAGGGATCTATTAATATTATTATTTCAAATATATCTTATTATATTAATATTTTTAATCTCAAATTAATGAATTGTATCAAATTTGAAAATAATGATATTTTATGGAATTAATATTTTATTAAATTATTTAAAAATCAAAAAATGTAAAATAATCATATATTGGATAATATATGGTATAAAATTTCATCCTCTGTTAATTTATATGCCATTTGGATATCTTTGGTTATAGAATATCCATATTATATTTTAATATTTTGGGGGATTACAAAAATACCCCTCACCTGAATAATAAATGGGAACTTCCTCCCTCAATTATTGGTGACGCATTAAGCCATGTAGATTGACCAAACCCAACCCAGTGATATTTCACATATCCTTATACAATTTTTGAGGGTTCTTCCTTTCAAAAAAGACCAAACATAGATCCCTTCGGAATAGATCTAAATGAAGTCCACTTTAAAATAGGTAATCATGTTTACCAACTCATTAAAGTTCATTTCTTCTTTTACCTCTAATTAATATTTTTTCCATGATAAATTAATAAATAGAGTTTCATATATATTATAAGATGTTATTATGATTATTTAAAACCATATTCCATCTTTTATCCATCCTATGAAGAACGAAACCATTGTGCGTGTATACATACGGCTTACTGTCTCCACACCGTGGTGTAATGTTTTTCATCAACACTTTACTTGGATGGTTATAATGATGTATATAGTGGATATATATGAAAATTATGTTATTATATAAATTTTTAAAATTTATTATATTATCCACTCCCATACCATTTCTTCCAATAATGGAATGATATCATCGCTCATGCGTACATACAGCCTATCGTCTCCACGATGCGATGCAATTCATTTTCCATGTTCAAATAAAATAAGGGATATAAAACTATATTTAATTATTAAATATGATATTAATAACATTAATATCATTTTTTAAATGATGTATTTATATCCAATACAAAATAATAGGTACATTTGTGACCAAAAATACATGCAAAAACAAGGAAATTAACACCAAAAACAATAAAACTACTGAAATATTATTAATGAAAATCTAGTAAAATGTTCCAAAACGATAATATAAGGTATTATAAATACGAATATTTTTTTTAATAAAATTATTTATTTTTTTAAACCATTATAAGGATGTTAATGTACACACCACCAAAGTGAAACATGAGGTAAGGGATTTGCGTCTCATTTTTATTTCTATAGGACATATTCCATATTCAGAAATTATTTATTTTGTGTGATGTATATAATAAACCTTTTTAATATCATATGATGAATATATATATTTTCATCATATTTGATGTTTTTTTAAATGTTATTATTTTATGGGGTATACAATTCGATTAAATAAAAAGTGGTATGGGATTTCTTAACTCAATTTTCATTTATTGGGTTAAACTTATATTTCATTGATTATGACATGCTAAGGTTATGTGTGAAATGAATTATTATTATTATATTATGATTTATTTACACTTGTATTTTTTGTATTTATATAGGATACACATAATACATTCATTTGATTAACAATGTGTTCTTTTAAGGGATTTCATCTCAATTTGACTTTATTAAGGCATATTTTTATATTATGCACCAAATTTCATTACTATGGGGTATATAATTCCCCTTTGTTTTATTTATGATCCCAAATCATTGAAAATTTAATTTCACTTAAGCATGCATATTTATTGCATCATGTATATGATTATTTCCTAATTTTTATACCATTTTTATATACAGTGTTTACTTTGAAATTGATTTGATTAACAGGGGAAACAATGTTAAATCTATATCTTTTACTCAATATAGATATTACTGATAATAAATATTGATTCATGTACTAAATAAAATATTCAATGTATATTTTGTGCTTTGGACATGAAATAATAGGTGGGTAATTAATATATAATATTTCCATGAAGCATTGGTAGTCTCATGAGACGAATAAGTTGGCCAAATTAAATGGGTTTTACCCATGAAGATTAAATATTCTTGTGAAATGTATTGATAGTAAATTTATCATGTGATTAGGAATCATGAAGTCCAATAATTATTCATTCCATCATTATGAATTCAGTTATGAATATTCAATGGGATAATTTGATTAGAAGAATTTACATGGTTATGTTTTATTCTCATATGATTATTCATGAATTATTTGATCATATTCTATTAATTCTATATTATTCTAAAGTTCTTGATTAAATGGAATGTGTTAAAATTATTTTCCTTTCAATATTTTTTGTGCATTATTTATTCATAGATTCCGATGTTTGATTACCATTTCTGATTTTCTGATCTCACTCCTTCCTTGTGTTTCTCCTTTCCCCAGAATACGAGGAATTATTTTGTGAATGATATGTGGGGATACACTAAGGGGAAAAATGGATTTCTCAATAAATATTATTTGGCTATTTTATGTTTTAAAATGTGATTTCATCTCCAAGTATGTATCTATTTTTCCAAGACTACTAAATTATTCAGTCCTTTGGGATTATATTTCTTGTATCATATGGAAATGTAATGAAATAATAAACCAGCTCTAGGATTTAAGGGTTGGGGTCTTTACACAATTGGGAAAAACCATGAAAGTTTAAATATAACAATACTCAGTAGGACACCCCAAAATCACTAAGCATATAACATCAAGAAAAAAATTTAGATCAGGATGGGTTTTTGTTAGTGACACGTGTAATAATAATATCTATATACACTCAACATACACACATAGTCTCAAGTAAGGTCACAACTATAATTATATCCTATGATTCTTTCTCAAAGGTTACAAATAGTACTCATCTGGGAGGACACACACCATGAGTGAGATAGCACTGATGATGTTTGTTCTAAATGGTATGATCATTGGGTCTCTCTATAGTAAGTATACACAAGAAGTCTGAATAGATCGACACACAGAAAGGGGATCACTCAAAGATCCATGGGTATACCAACAACCCAATCTAGATTAACCTATTAAGTAGGGGATCTATTTCCACATTGTTTTGGTCACGATGATACTAAGAACCCCACCTTGGGAAATATGATGATATAGAATCTCACGTTGGGCCTTATGAAGGGAATAAAAAACTCTATCCAAGAATGAAGATCCTCATATTGGATCACCATCCTATATACTATACTTGATTACAAAAAAACCCCTCATGGAAAGGTTCAATGTAATGTTCCCTAACAAATCTTGTTCAATATGAATAGGAAAAGTTCTCTGATATATCTTTTAGAGAGTACATGGTGTGTACTAGAAGTACATGGTGGGTCCCTATGGAATTTGGGTTCTACCCATATATCACGACTCATGCATGTGTCTCTATTAGTGTCTGAGTGCACAATGTGTCTAAGTCTTTCTACTTATGGTTGTGTTTTTGTAACCTTTGAGGCACATGCAAAGTCTCCTGGTAAGGGTCACATTCCATGTAACATGTGTCACATGATGTATGATACTTATAACCTCTTTGGAAACCCTAGCACCATAGTCATGGCCCCACACTGTGTGTATTCCTAATATACTTGCTGTGTATATCGAGATTTCTAGAATTTTGTAGGTTCCTCATGGGGATTCATGAACCCATGACCATGACCTTTATCATTCCCATGAAACATGGTTCTAGGATTTTACCAACCTTTTCAACATTGGTGGCCTGATTTAGACTCTTGATTCACCAAATACAGAAACCTAAAGTTACACCTTCTTCGTACATCAATAAACCATGCACTAACACCTCTAATATGGTTCTTATTCATCATTTCTTTCAGCACATCTCGATCTATAATTATTACCACAATCAGATCTACGATTTCAATCCATTATACCAATAATCAAGGGTGAAATAATTGATTATCTCTCATTTCATATAACCACTAGCCAAAACAAATTCCAATGATGAATTCAATAATAATGATGGGAGGAAACCAAGAAACATGCAGAGGGGGAATAAACCTCATCGATGTTCAGTTTGGACTTAATCAGTTTCCATTAGATTGATGAATTAATATCCAAAATAAATAAACAATTTTCCCATATTCCATGTAATTAATCCCACACCTAAAATACGTTCAAACAAAAAATCAATCAATTAGTTAATTAATTCGCGTTCATCATAGGATAAATAAAATGGTGATAAATCCATAAAAAATCCCTACCATGAGATGGATTGATTTCAGAAGAAGAATGAGCATGTGTCATTATCGTTTATGAGATCCTTGGGTCTTGTTTCACACTAATGGATGATCCACAAACTGATGTCATTATCCTGATAATGATCCTCCAACTCTCTCTCCAATGTCTCTAGGGTTATGTGGATAACCCTAATATTTACTCGTAGTCATATATTAACAGGGGAAATAAGTTGTTCTGTCAACATAATAAAAAATAATAATTTATTTAATTTATATTTGATATTTATGCCTTTCATAACTATTATCCAAACACCTGATGCTGATAACTATTATGTCAAACCTAGGGTAAATACCATTCCATGAAATCAAAAAAAGCCTCAAATTTCTAATCTAAGCCTCCATTTAAGATATTTTCCATTTTTTTATCAAAATTGGCATGCATAATATTATATATATATATATATATATATATATATATATATATATATGTTTCAAAAATTAATTTAGGGCACATTGGGATGCAAAATATCATGTTGTCATAGTGCCTATCTGTTGAGTCAATAAGGTTATCCTTATGACTTTTCCATTCCTTCTTGTTTTGAAAATCACAAACACCTTATACTTAAGGAAATATAAATTTTACCTCCATAAGGAAAATTTTCATCCATAAGGAAATTTACCCAAACCTATAATTTCTTATACATAGCAATATTTTTCGTAAGTACAAAAACCGGATTCTTAACCAAAATCCCGGAATCATATAATGTAAAGATTTAGAGAATTCTGTTTTTAGGATCCAAATTTTAGATGTAAACTGTTATGAAATTCCAATCCGAATTCTGGACTCCAAACTCATAAGTAGATCGAATCTGAACTCTTAAGTAGTTCGACTCCAAACTCTTAAGTAAGTTTGATTCTGAACTCTTAAGTAGTTCGACTTCGAACTCTTATGAAATTCGACTCCAAACTTTTACTAGTTCGACTATGAACTTTGCAAGTTCAGATTATGATCTCTCGTGAAACCAGAATCTGAGTTCCTATAAAACAGAATCCGAACATTTCTTAACATTGAATCCAAATTTCACTTTGGTTAGACTTCGGACTTTTAATTTTTTTACACTCCGAAATTTGTGTATGGATTTTATTACATATGTTCCATTACAAAACGATGTCGTGCTTTCAGTTATACATGATTTATTATTAAACGATGTCGTTCATTCTGTTTCTAATTAACCATTGGTTGACTTACATGTATACAGGTCCCTCCAAATTTCATGGAAAATATGACTGTTGGAGGAGGGAGTTGACTGTTGGAAATTTTCCTATAAATAGGAGCTCATTTGAAAGAGATCGAGATGATAGTGAAGTTAATCGATCTAGAGACCACATGTTGTTAAGCTGATTTCGAGAGAGAGAAGCTTTTCATGACCCGTGCGTACTAAACTTCTCGTTTAGATTTTTTTGGGTGACTCGGAATTTTGGTGATTACATTCGAGGACTTTCGGGGATAGGAAGACAGAGGTGCCGACTACCTTGAAGTTCGAGGGCTTCCTTGCTGAGGAAGACAGAGGTTCTAACTACCTTGAAGTTTTGGGCTTGCGGGGATATCAAGACCGAGATTCTGATCTTCGTATCGAGGGCTTACCCTAGTGTGGGTAAGACAGACTTTCTTGGAAGTATAAATCAAGGGACTTTTATCCACGGTTGTTGGATACCCTTCTTTTTGGGTTAAAAGACTTATATCTTGTTACTTGTAGTTTTACTTCTTGTTTTTCCGCTGCATTTTTTGTACTATATGGAAAGTATAATCTTCTTATATTTCCTTACACTTGTACTCTGATTAGTTTAGATTCTATACTCTTTAAGGTAGAATCTTATATTGTTAACATTGGTTCCAATTTTCCAGTTGGTGATTAGAGGTGTTGTGAATTTTCTTAGTTTAACTTTGTTAAACTGAGATTTTTCCTTGTCTAAGGAAAACATAGTTATCCGTAACCAACTTTAAAGGTTCCAAAGGAATTTTTAAAGTATACAATTCACCCCCACTCTTTTATATTGATCATATACATTAGTATTTCGATCCTACAATATCTTCATAAATTGACTTGACTTATAACTAAAAGAGTCATTCAAGATGTGGCATACTACTAACCAATTAGGCCAAGTAGGTGGATATGGATGAGGTAACCAAACATCAAATATACATCACCAACAGAGCGGACCTACCCATTTTAGTCAGCTATCATCTCAGGGTCATGAATCTATCCATTTTAATGCAAGGCATCTTACTCCCCATAAGCATAGTCCATGGCCTTTTACAGTTTGAGTTACTATTCTAGTAGCTTCTAATTTATTTTCTACCTTATTTCATATAGCATCTTCACATTCCTTCATATCTGTTGAAATTATGAGAAGTATGTTCCTGAAAATTGAGTACTTCTATGGATAGATAACTCTTGAAACACAATTGGGAATCCAAAATGATATTTTTTTTGCTGGAAGGGTTTCCCTATTGATATAGGTTCCTATATTTTTGTATGGGATCTCTTTTTTCTCAAAATTATGGGATTGGATATCATACTTAGGATAGATAGATTCGTATCTTCTCATGGTCATGTTGATTTCTATCACTATAGGGTGTCCTTCACATCACCAAAGGGTAATACTTATATCCAAAAGGGTGAAAGGGATATCCAGGAGAATCGACTTCAACCAGAGAATCATGGGATGGGTGGAGCGATGGCCTAGATAAATAGTATTTTTCTGAGATATTAGGGTATGAAGATTACATATTTCCCTTAGGTATAGTATCATTTCATGGATGAATTCCTGGTGTATTTTTTGGGTCACCTCCTATGAGTTATGTGGATTTCATCACTGATATATTATGTATAGCAGCACCAGTGTCCATTCCTCTTTATAGGATGGAACCTACTGAGCTTCATGAGCTCAAGAAGTAGCTATAGGATTTGGAATCTAAGGGTTTTATATGACATAGTACATATCTATGGGGTTCAAAGCTTCCATAATCTAAGAAAACAGATGGTACCCTCAGATTTTTCATTAATTACCATCATTTGAACCATCTTATGGTTAAGAATCTATATCATCTCCCTAATCTATATGAACTCTTCGACCTGCCTCGAGGGGTAACAGTTTTCCCCAAGATTAATTATAGTTTTTTCTACCATCAGGTGTTTTAATTTCATTATACATAATACGTACAATGTTCTAGATTATTTATATCTCTACAAAAACCTAGTTATTTCATTCTGTTTTATGAATGAACCAACAATTTTCATGTCCCTAATGAATCGGTTTTTCCAACCGTATCTAGATTAATTTGTGGTTGTATGCATGTATGATATCTTGGTGTATTCTCATACTCAACACAACCATTATAAACATATTTATATCATATTTAATACATAGATAAAGCTCTATATGTCCTCAAAATATACTTTAGGATCAACAAGGTTCACATACAGGGTCACTTCATCTTATAAGAAAGAGTATCACTTGAACAAGATCATGTGAGCATCGTAGTTTCTTTGGAGTATCCCTGGAATGTCTTTAACAGACTCATTTTCTTGGGGATGGATGGATACTAAAAATATTTTATTAAATACTTTTCATTCCTAGAATAACCTCTCAAGGGATTTACTAAAAAGGGTGACTAGTTTTTATGGTTTGAATCTTGTGAGACAACCTTTCAGGAGTTGAAAGGAAGATTGAATTTAGTTATAATTATGACTCTTACAGAGTCAAGAAGAAGATATATAGTTCATTGAGATATATCTGGAATTATTCTAGGATTAATTCTGATTCAGGTATATCGAGTTATAGAATATGGTTCCTACCAGCTAAGACCTCAAGAGTGTTATTACCCTACGCATAACCTTGATCTATAAATTTTGGTTCATGATTTGCATTGTTTGGGGACTTATTTATTGGTGAATAATTGAATCAGTTATATGGACCAACAAAATCTCAAACACAAGTCCACATAGAATGATTTTAATCTTAGACATCATAAATGGGTAGATTTTCTATAGTTTTTTGAATTAGATATTGTTTTAACACATGGAAAGGGAAATGTGGTAGCTGAAAATCTGATCTAGAAGACATGGGAATAGGCCATCTAAGGGGCTAGTAGTGAGTGGAAGTTAATAAAACTAGTTTCTAAGATACACCCAAAGGTTTATGAATATCATGTGCAACCTATTTAGTAGCTTTGGTAGTGACGTACTCCCTTTTAGAATGGGTAATGATGTGATATCCTTCAAATCCCAGTGGAAAAATCATGAGGGAGAGTGTCCCAGGTGAGGACCAACCACCTAGTCGGTTAATCATTGAGTAAGAATTCCTTCACTTTCACATGCATATTTGGGTACCTACATACATATAGTTATAATTGATGTGGGAATATCAGGCCTCAATATGGGAAGTGAACTCTAGGATTTCCAAGATATACTGAGATGTATGTCATTAATATTGGTGGCTAGGTATGAAGAAGTAGATTGTGGGTTTTATCACATGGTATTCTACCAATCTGAAAGTGAAGGTGGAGCACCAGTAGCCAACTAGGATTCTCTAGCCTTTGTCCATTCCTAAATGGAAATGGGATGATGTCACCATGGATTCTGTAATGGTATTTCAGATATCCCCTTGAGGTATCAATGTTGTATGGGTGATCATTGAAAGGTCTTAAAAGTTCAATAATTTTCTTTAAATCAAGAAGATCATTTTAGTAGATGATCATGTAAGGCATTACTTTCATAAGATTTTATTCCTTCATGGGGTTATCCATTCTATTTCACTAGAAAAAGATACGCAATTCATATCACAGTTATAGAAGGGGTTGAAAATGGCACTGGGTCATAGGTGAAACTAAGTAAAACATACCTCCCTCATATCAAAGTTCAATCCAAGTATACAATATGAGTTTTATAGGATATTATCTAAAAATGTTCCTTGGATTTTTTCTATTATTAGGAAAAACACATACCACTCATTTAATTTACCAATAATAATATCTTTCAGGTCACTATTCAGATGGATCCCAATGAATCCCAATATAGAAGGTCATGTTGTTCTCCCTTGTTCTATTTAGAGGCATGTGAGGTAGGGATACTGGGACCACATCTTATTTAAGAGACATTATAAAATGATTAGTTTGTTAAAAAGTTTATGGATTAATATTATTCTAGGAATAATTCTTATATCGTACATATTCTTCAGCCTCTGGAGTTTGATATCGGACATTGTGTCTTTTTGTGAGTTTATTAATCATTGTTCCATAGACAAACATAGATATAGGGAAAGATATTTCCTCATTATATAGGGCCTTTTTAGATTTTTTTGAGAGTTAGGTTGATAACCTATAGGTTGTATTTCCCTCATAAGTACTGATCCATGAAATACGGCTTCCATGTATCTTAGAGTTTTCATTATTATTTTGACCCATATCATTCATTTGATCCTGGGGATATTGAGATGGAAGTGGATGTTTCATTTCGGGATAATCTTCTATGTATCATTGATTGGGGTACGAATGCTCTTTGAGACTGATTAGTTCCTCTGGTATGGGTCCCATGGCCGCATGTACATGCAAAGGATGAGACAAGAGTGACAGACCAACATACATTCTTAGTGTATGAAACCTTTCTCAGATGATGTTTTACCACACTAGGAAGGGAAACTCAAGGATTGGTTGTTTTAAGGTGGGGATGTTATAAAGGCCCATAATTTTCAAAGAGGTATGGATATTTAATTTACTATAAAAACCTATCATTTTATACTATTAATGTGATTAAAAATATAATTAGTATTTTGAGAGATTTAAGGGCTTAATCAAATCACAAAGATCCAAATTTTTGAAAGATAGACTAAGACTCAAAGTTAGACTATGGTAAGTGCTAACTATGTGACTCGTCTATGTGGATGATATAGTAAATTGTAAAGGGATGCACAGTTAGTTCATAATATTCTGCTCAGTCTTCATGTACATGTGATGATCTCCAATGGGCTAGAGGGGGCCATATGTTTTTTTTTTCAAATAGTGTGCCCACGGACGCACCCTTAGTGGCACTTAACCGGTGGAAGTGGAGGGTTTAGGCACACAATTTGGAAAACTATGTATTTAAACCATGTTCCTCTTAAAAGTGTGTGAAATTTTTATTTTTCCCTTCCCCATTTATGTTTTCAAAAATATTTTTCTTCCTCACTCATGTGCAGCACCTATCCTAGGCATGGGATATCTCTATCTTCCTCCGACCTATGCTTTGAGATAAGATCAGCATCTAGTGTCCGATTCCTCCAACGTCAGTTGCATTGAATATCCAATAGTATTCTCTTCATTCCTCTTCTTTCATTTCTCAGTAAATCACCACATCTTAAGTTCTATTTTGGGGTGATATAATATGAAAAAACTTCAGGACATCTATCTATTTTTACATTTTATCTAATTCCACTTTGAATCTAGATCCAGCAATGAACAAGAGTCCATCTACCAACCTATGGTTGGTGGTATAGTTCTTTTTCCCTAAAGTCTCACTGTTTTATATGGTGGTCCACTATGTCATGTACTAGACTCTTCTAGTGATACCTCATAAATTCTTAATTAAATAAATAAAATGATGTGGATATTGTTAGTGTAGTCTTAAAAACCAATGAGTCAACATCAGGGGACAAACACCTTTTCATGAGACACCCCCTAGGGTGTGCCTTCTTTAAAGGTCTAAGATCCTCATGCCTTGGAATTAAATGGGACCACCACTTGAGGCTTGTTAACTCACCCTTGTGAATGTAATGTATTATGAATTAAACCAAAGGAAAATTTAATTCCATGTGTATAAACAATTTCACTTCTGGTTTTAGCTCTAGTTAACCATATTTAATAAATTCTCCAACATGACTAAGATGTATTTTTGAATTGTATGAGTTTAATTCAAGCTATGACAATTATTTTACACCTAGATAAGGGAGATACAAGGTTCCCAAATTAAGACACCTTGGATGGGATCCTTATTCATAAAAATTATAAATATTAATTAAATTACAACATAGTGGGGGTGATACATGGTTTATTTTAGAGAATACCTTGGACAATCTCACTGGGTGGACGCCTTTAATTAATCCATGAGGCAAAACTAGTTAGTTAGTGGATTACCTTCGATGGGATCAGTGGGAAATATTATTATACCATTCCATGAGTGACACTGATTCTCTATGTGTTATACCAAAGATGGGAACTTAAGTATTTACTAATATACTATACCGAGAGTTATACCCAGGTTCCATATACAAAACTCCATAGATACACCTCTACAATGATGGGTTTTATAGTGAACATGGAGCGATACCCAGGTTCCTTTTTATGGAATACTTTATACTGGCCTAAGATACTAGTTAATTAAAAACTAATGACGTATATGCCAAGCTAAAGAACATGGTTGGGTTAATTCCATGCTTTATACTTGAATTTTATGATGACCTAGTGATATATCCATTATTATATTCCATGAGAGTTATGAACCACTTATATGTTTGTACAGACACCTTGAGATTACGCCTTGAGTCATGACTATTACAACATATCTATATATATGAACATTTATGTCTATATCTATACGAGGAATATGTATACATACCTTTATATATATATATATACATGGTAATAACTATTCAGAGACATCCATTTTAGATTAAAGAAGGTAGATTCAGGTAGGTATTCAATGAGGAACTCGGTATACTATGATTTATTTTTTTAATTTCATAAATTTATTATCACTTGCACACTTCTCATCTTATATAGACATACTAGATAGTTCTAGACATCATTTTTGGTGTCCTGCTAATCAAATCTAACACCCCCTTTCGTATCTCAATTGATACCCGAAGAGATCTTCTGGATGCAGGTAGGGACAAAGGGAATCATTTCAATATAGATCCTTTATTATTTACCTAGGATAGAGTATAAAAGTAGAGGGACTAAATTATACTCACGATTCTAGTGTAGATAGTTTTTGGCCATTTTTTACTTATATATTGCATGATGTATATTCATGTACCCTTGTTTACCTTTTTTCAATCACATGAAATTGGAATCATTTGATATATGAAATTGATTTTCTTCCACATGTTATTATGTCTATATGGTTCATTATTCCAAAACCCTTTTACTCTATTGTTTCTGCTATTTACCTATTACTTATATTGTTGTGTCCACTCTTACCTGAGGGCATAGTCTCACCACTGACACACCCTAGGCCCTCTCTACTTGTCGATAAACTATGGAATTTGGGGATTTATTCTTGAGTCCACAATGCCAACAAGGTTCAGTTACTTATGAGTGAACTGGGTCCAGTATTCTACAGTGATGAAAAGCTTCTTTCCCAAAAAAAAATCTTATGTATAATTTTTTTATTCCAAAATAAAGAAAAATGATTCAAATATACATAATTGAATTAATAATAATATAAATGACCTAATTTTACTCTGAAATAATCTTAAAACAAAATGAATCTCTGTAAATTCTTGAAGTTAAATGAAAGATTAAAATAAATATCTATATTTTTTACTATTAATTGAAAAATATATCTTTTTAAAAAAATAAAAATGTGACTCGAATATAATTTTGAAATTATGATACCAAAAATGAAATTTAATTTTTTAAAATAAATTTTCTAAGTGTACAAAATTAATTATATTGTTTTCTCACAAAAAATAAATAAAAAGCATTTTTGGGAAAAAATGTGTTTTAAAGCATATAAATACTTTACTAAAATTTGAGTACTTATTTATAAATATATTTTATTTTTGTATAACATTAAAACATACATTTTAAAAAATATGGTTTTTTATTATTCAATCAATTAACTTAATGGATATTTTATAGTGTAATACTATATTATGGTTAATTTAGAGATGATTTTTGTGTGTATCAAAAGATATAAAAGAAATTAAATTTATTTGAAGAGAAATGTATCATAAAATCTCAAGGTGTTGTAGCATTAACACAATTGTGGTGATTTGGGATCTTGAAGTTACGAACAAGCATACTAAGGCTAGTGTAATCCTTAAGAGGTTGAAGGTATTTAAATATCGCTACTATAACCCCCATTAAATGCACTCTGTTGAATAATTGAGATTGAGAATATGGTTTATAAGGACCCAGCCATAAAACATTACATATTATTGAGTTTTCAAGAAAAAAAATCACTTTCTTAAACTCTTAAATACATTTTAGGTTTAGATTTTTTAAGAAATAGGTCATCACAATTACATAAGAGAACCAAATATTATAAAGCCAAACAATCCACTGATTATCCATTTTTTCAACAGCATAAAACTTTTAAAATAAAAATCATTTTATTTTCATGAAAAATATTCATAAATTCGAACATGATTTCTTATTTTTCCTTAATCTCCCCTAAAACCTGTTAAAAATTTTAAAAACACATGATGGGAACAACTATCTTAGTAAGGATAACAGAAGAAAGAAATTTGTTAGTTCGGTGAAAACATGAAAACCCATAAAATGATAACATTTTTTCACATTACTATTTGTTAATATAAAATAAATCATTCACACATGGGTAAAACATATTTTTCTAAAAACCCCAAAGTATGAAAATTGAAACCCTTGTAGATATTTTAGAGAATTATATTCATAACCCATGTTCACTCATGTTAGAAATATCTAGATCCTAGTATAATCCATAATTGAAACATCCACTATTAACTCACTTCATCTTTCATTTAAAGAAAAGGAACATTACTCAATTCATTTAAGAGAAATATCAGGTTCAACCGAGATATAAATTATATCGGGCTCACCCATTGTATAAGCAATATCGTGATCACCCATCATATAAGCTATATCAATATCTCCTATCATTATCTATATTTTTCAAATAACATATCACAAAAAATTTAATCTACAAATTTTCATCATTAAACCCTTGCAAAACTCATTTTAACTCATAAAAAAGCACTGTCCATTTTAGCAAAAAAAATACATGTAAATATATCATCATTCTAGAAAAACTACTAAGAATAATAAATTACTAGAAGAGTATGAATATGATATTCATTAAAACCATTATTTGTATAGTAAGTTTAATAATGAATAATAGGAATGACATTGGGGAAAAAGTTCAAGTCATATAAGTTAAAATAAAACATTCCTTTTTCCCTTTTGTAAAGAAAGTCAAAACATTCCCTATAAAATACATAAAAAATATCTTTTTAAATACATTTGAAATAAAGTAAAAAATGAAATAAAATGACCTCTATAATTTATTTATGTCAATATAAATTTATCCATAAACTAATTTTAATAATATATATATATGGAGGAATAATATTTGTTAAATAAATATTTAAAACATTTTAAAACGACATTTTATGGTAAAGTATTCCTTACCTCAAGCCTAAATCATATCTTACATATTATATTTTCCTTAATAATAAACTCATATTATTTATTTAGTTTCTTAATAACATTTTCAAGTTTTTATTCCTTTTATTTCAATTATACCATGATATATTCAATACCTTAATTAATTAAATTCATGTCAAATGATTTGATGATATTTGGATCATATGTCTAAAATGACTTTAGTAGGTTTACCATGGTAAATTAGATCATTGTGATGTTATCTATTTAATATTAATAATGATATAATTATCATTTTTATAAATTAATTTTAATTTTCTTTCCAAACATTAAATATGGCCTTGAAAAAGGAATTGTGTTACAACATGGAGATGGTAGCCCATACATACATATAAGTAACATTTCCATATTTCAAAAAAAATGTGGGAAATAAGGTATTTATCATTTTATATTTATAAAATTATTATTATTTTTTAAAAAAATTAATTTTAATCCACTTATATTATTTATTTAAATCCACTAATACTATTTATTTCTTTTTTATCCATTATTATGACCAACCATAATATTTGGTGATGAAAAATGGAATACATTGTCTTCACAAGGTGGTAATCCACATGAACACACCAAAGATATTTTGGTTTCCCATTAGATGGATAAGTAGATGAAAAAAGTATAAAACTTTAATATAATAAAATTTAATTATATGTTATGTACTAATTTTATTATATATAAATTTTTATGAGAGGTTTTAAAGAGGTGAAATAACAAACAAAAAAGAAAACACAATGATAAGAACTATTCCACTTCTTCAAACAACCTCCTTAGGTTTATACATAAATACTTATAAGGATGGTATTCGGTTAAAACCATGACCTATAAGATTTTTTTAGGGTGTTTATGAAGGAATTTGGGTAGGTATTATACAATATAAGATCCTCTTGATGTATGGAGAAGAGATGATAGTGGGTGTGGTTCTATAAGTGAGGTCGAGGACAATCTTTGAATTTTTCAAAAGATTAAAATATAATAACATCTTAATTAATTAATATGGCTCAAAAATGAAACATTTTATGATAATATATAATATTGGGAAAAATATGAACATAATAATGATTTATACACGTTTTTAAGTAATTTTAGCATTTATCATTTTAGTTTTAATCCTTTTAAACTCATTTAACTCTTACCATGGTAACTAAACATTTTACAAAATTTACTATTGATAATGCCCTTAAATTAAAGTGTTATAATTAAAAAAATTATGATTCAAAATATGGATTCTATTTTAGAAAATTCAATTTCTATAAGTGCTAAAAATTACTTTTAAAATAAACCTTTAAAATGTGGTGAAAACAATTTTCCAAAAAAATACATTTTTAAATATAAAAATGATTTTACACAAAATAAATTTTAATATTGATTCTAATAAAATTTATTTGATTATTTTTAATTAAAAGTAACTAATGTAATTTTAAAACCAATTTAAAATTGAATGTGATTTTGTAAATATGTGCAAAAAAATATTGTTTTCTTAAAAATCACGGTTTCCTCCTATTCACTCAAAAAACATCACTTTCAAAAAAATAATAAAAAATAACTCTAAGATAATTTTTACTATTTTAAATAAAAATTGATATCCATTTTTCAAATTAAAATTTTAAAACATTTAAATTAGATTTTTAAATAAAACCACATCATAAATGTAAAAAATTTAGTAAGAATAAAACTATTTCCGCTTAGGTTGAAAGATATCTAATATTATTATAATGATTATAACTCTATGTAATATAATTCATGAATATTAATAATGATTAAAATTTCTCTACTATTAACTTTACTCGAGTTGTTTTATTTTTTCCCCTCTCTGGGAATTTCATCCACACAATTTTATTCATTACATAAAAAAGTAGGCATATTTTTTCCTTCATAGGATTTTTTTATTATCATTTTTCATCTTCAAGCATATGATTTTTCAAAAAAAACTTAACTTGGGGAATTTCATTATTCTATAATAAATAATCTCTATGAAAAGAAATTAACCTGTTATTCCCCACATGAAATATTCTATTCAAACTATATTATTTTAGGGATCAAACAACGAGATCTATCCATCACATAGTTCATTAATAACAACACATGAAACTCATAATGTACTTAGAATAATTTCTGAGGGAATTCCACTTAGAAATAAATTTTCCCACATTTATCTAAAATATCATATGATCCAATGAACTTCATTCTTAACATACCCTTTATACCAAAATGAGTAACAATTTTCCATGGAGACACTATAAGGATTACATGATAACCTAACTCAAATTAATGGTCTTTCCTTTGGTTATATTCATAAATATTTCTCATGCATTGATCTTCTCTAATATGATTATGTATTGCCTTTATCATCTCAACTATCACCTTCATAAACTATAGTCTCAAAAACTTCATTTCACCTACTTGGTCCCAAAAAGCTAGATTCTGACACTATTTTCTGCATAATACCTCAAAATTCTTCATATGTATATGGAAATTAAAAATTTTATTATAATAAAAACTCCACTAATGAATGATGTTGATATAGAATTCCAAGTAAATCCATTAAATATGCTCAAATAATTTCATTAAAATTCTAAATCATTCACTATAATTTTCCATCATATTGAGGATGAAATTTGGTGCTGAAATTTAATTCAATACCCAACGAATTTTTAATACCATTCCAAAAATTATAATTAAAACTAATAACACATTCATATATAATAGATAGAGGAACTCCTATACTATTTCCTTAAGATACAGTTGATAAATATGGTCTAAATACATAGTTTCTTGAATATGAAGGAAATGTGTATTTTATTCAATCGATCAACAAGAACCAAAATTGTATTATTTCCATGAGATATATTTTTCAATTCCAACATGAAATTCATAGATATATTTTCTTATATTACTCCATAACTGGAAAATTTTGAATCATCTCATTCGTTATTTATCATTCATCTTTATCCTATTAAAATTCAAACATTTTATGGTAAAATCTATAATATCTTGCTTCATACCATCTAACCAGTAATAATCTTGAAAGTATTTATACATCTCAGAACTATTGGTATGAAAAAAAAAGGGATATTTGTGAACATCATTTAATATTTGTGTTTCCAATTGAGAGATATCTTGAACACACATCCTTTCTATAAATATCAAAACACCTTACTTTATAATATTAAATTTATGAAACTTAACTTTCTTTATCAGGTCAAACTTTTACTTAAAAATAAAAATATTCTTTCTTTATTTTCTTAATTCTGTCTAACAATGATGATTTCATTGACACTTAAAACAAAATAGATAATGTTCAAAAATTCATAACTTCTTTGTCAACATTCATAAAATCTGTTACCAAAGGATCATGTTTTAAAAAGAGTATAGTTAATTATGTAATATCCTTTCAACTCAAGACATTGAATCCTTTAATTTTCTTAGATAGTAATGAATCACGAAATCATGATCCTTTTTTAGTTCAATGCATTTTATCTTCCTCATGTTTATATCTTTTAATGTGAATATATACTTAAAAAAATATTATCATTATATATTTCACATTTTACAGCTTATATATAATGTCCCATGTTTTTTGTGGTAGAAACCAAAAAATTAATTTCTAATTCATGAGAAGGATATTTTAGGTCATGAAGTTTCAATTTACATAAATCATAAGAAATTAATAGACCACTCTACATAAGAACACAACCAAGTTGTTTCAAAGAATCATTATTGCAGGTGAAAAAATCACCATTTGAAGAGGGATGAACAAAAACAAGAACAGTCACCAATTTTTACTTCAGTTATTGGAAATAATTATCACACACATTGATCCAGATTATTTTAAATCCTTTTGGAGTTATCTTAGTTAGTGGGATAGATAGCTGAGAAAGGTTCTCAACAAAACACCTGTAGTAACCCACTAATCTAAGAAAACTGTGCATATCTATGAAATTTTTAGGTCTTCTCCATTCATCATCCATATTAGTTTTAGTAGGGTTAATAGTAATTACATATTTAAAAAAATAATCGCATGGAATGAAATATTCTACAACCAAAATTCAAAATTACTAAATTTTTCATATAATTAATTTTCATTCAAGGTTTGTAAAAAATATTTATGTGTTTTTCATGATCCTTATGAATTTAAGAATATACCAAAATATTATCAACAAATGAAACCAAAAGTTTTTCTAAATATCCATTAAAAACTATTTATAAGATCAATGAATACAATTAGTGCGTTATAAAACTCAAATGGAATAACTAAAAACTCATTATTCCCACATCTAGTCTGAAATTCCATATTTACAGTCTCTTCCTCCATCACCTTCAAATGATAGTATCATGGACTGAGATAATTCTTCAAAAAAACTTCAACCTCTGGATATGACCCAAAAAATCATCATTATGAGGTAAAGGACACTTGTTCTTAACAATGATGTTATTCAATGAACTATAGTTAATTAAAAAATTCAAGCATCATTCTTTTAAACAAATAAAATAGGATCACCCCATGGAGAATTTAAATTATGAAAAAAACCATTATCATATAATTACTACAACTTATTCTTCAATTCAAAAAGTTTTACTATAGACATTAGATAAGGGTTTATAAAAATGGATGAGCATTATGAACTAAATCAATAGTAGAATGAACCTCCCGATCAAGAATAATGCTAGGAAAATAATCCATAAATACATATATATATATTACTTCACTGCTAGAATATCACTAATTTTAATAGTTTATTTCATTTCAATTATATAGGATAGGTAAAATTAACTACCACCTTTAATAAATTTATTAGATTCTTGATATGTTACCAATGGAATGAAATCAGGGAATATAAATTTTTTAGCTTTGCAATCTATCGTATCATGATTAACTAAAATCCAATCCAAACCCAGAATAACCTTAAAATCTATTATGGGTAGTTTAATAAGATATGTATGAAAAGAACTTCCCACTAATAACAATATGAATATAGCTATAAATCTTGGTTTCATTAATACCTCCACCATGAGTTTTCAACAAAATTTATATCTGATTTTCATGAGGTCATGTTCTTATTTTACACGAAAAATTTTGAAAAATGAAGAAGTGTGAATAACATGAGTCAAATAGGGTATTAGCATAATTTTAATAAAAAAGTAACATATCTTTCACCATATTTTTATATATCCCAACATCAATAAAATAGTATAAAATTATTTTATAGAACCTTCTTTCTTTCATTCTAGATGATTTCCACCATGTCAAACTAAATTTAAATACATGTTATCAAAATTCCCTAACTAATTATAATTAAAACATATCACTAATGGATAATTTTATACTAACCCATTCTTGGATTGATCAGAACATTTTCTTTGTAGTCTTGAGCCTTTACAATAAGTTGACCACACTGGTAACACTTTCCAATTACTATAAAAAAATCCCTAAAAAATTTTATACATCACATGGACATGTTAGGGGATTATATCCATATTTCATAGTTAAATACTTCTCCTCGATTGACTTCCACCTTTACTTCTTCTCACTCCCAACATCACAAGGCACATATGTATCAGCAAGATATATCTCATCTTTCTAAGCCTAATGGATAACTTTCTCATGACATTTAAATTTCCAAGAGGCTAAATCTCTCCATAGACATGGTTTTAAAACTGATTAAAATCAATTAATTTAACAATCAAGGACATGAATACAATTCAGTACATACCTGGAAAAGCTTGTTAAAGTTGCTTCATATGTGGCTACTAAATCATTCTAATTTTTCCTCAATTCAATGAAATTTTTATTAATTACATTTTAAACATCCCTAGGGAATAATTTATCCAAGAAAGTATTCTTAATTGTATCCTATTTCATGGAATCAATATCATATCTCTCTCTGATATTCTTAACCAATGACCACCATCGATCAACTTCACCTTCAAAATAAAAAATAAAAATGGTTACCGATTGATGTTCTGAACATCCCATGATTTTGAATATTTTTTCTATATCACTGATCCATTCATTAACAACCATTGGATCTAAGGTTAAATTGAAAGTTAAAGGGTTCTGTTTTATGAATTTCCCAACCATCTAAATTTTCCTATATGGTAAATATATTTTCTCTCTAACATGGATACCACCACCATTTATAGCATGTTCCAACTAATCCATCACTATAAAAAATTGATCAATACCATTTCCAACAAATATAGGTTACTAATTGGGAGGCATATTGTCCTCTTGAAACCTTCCTACTCCAGCTTCATTATTTCTTCTATAGAAAACCATTCTAAATAGACATAGATTGTAATAATAAATATTGTAATATTAAAATTCTATATCACATCCACATAATCATAAATTAGAATCTCTAAAATTTGTTCTATTAGTATTATCCAGACCTATAAAGTTATCTAAACCTTCACTCTTATACCAACTATAAGAACCCATCTTTAAAACATTTCATATTCTTTTCTTTTTATATAATTAATAATATTCTCATATTCTTGAATATGTTTTAGTTTTATAGTTTTAAATAATTAGATCATCATAATTATATAAAAAACCCTCAAATTACAAATTAGACACTTTCAATCAGTATCCATTTTTTAAAAAATATAAAATTTTTAAAATAAAACATGTTTTATTTTCAAGAAAAATTTCAATTCCTTTAATATTGATATATTTATTTTTCTAACTCATCCTAAAATAGTATAGAATACATTTGAAAATTTGATATGAGTAAAAAATCTCAGTAAGAACCATAAAAAATCCAATAGTCCATTGAAAACATGAACACCCATTAAATGTTTACCTTTTCTATGTTACTATTAAATAATATAAAATAAATCATATTTTCTTGGGTAAAAGACTCATTTCTTAAATAAAATATTAAAAACCCATAAAATCAAATTGAAACCCATATAGTCGTTTTGGATTATTATATTCATAAATCATATTCTGACATGTGAGAAGCAGTTAGATCCCATTTAAATCCATAAAATAAACCTCCCTAGTTAAATCCCTCATTTTCACCTTTCAATACAAGTAACATTACCCAGTGAATTGGAGGGATATATCGGGCGCGTATGTTGTTATAAGTTGTATTGGGATCAACCATTGTATAATTTTTATTATCACCACCCATCAAATGAGTTGTATTGGGATCACCCATCATCATATATAATAATAAAGTTTCGTATCATGAAAAAAACATTTTTAATATTTCACTTTTAATCATTAAACCCTTGAAAAATTAATTTGAACCCATAAGAAATGAACTTTCAATTGTTTCATAAAAAATACATAGAAATATTTCTTATATTATAAAAACTCCTAAGAATAAAAAATTACTATAATAGAAAGAGTAGTATATGATTTTTAAAACCATGTTAACTATTATAGTAATATTGATCACAAATAATTTATCTAACAGTGGAAAAAATAGGTCAATCTGCATACATTTAAAAAGAACATTGTCTTTTCCTTTTGTAAATAAAATCAAAACATTCTGTATAAAATATAAAAAATAAATTATTTGGAAAAACATTTAAATAATTTAAAAATAGACATAACATGTTCTTTATAATTTATCTATCTCAATGTAAACACATTCATAAATTAATTTTAAGAATAAGTATATGGAGTAAAAATAATTAGAAAATGAATTTTTAAAATAGTTTCAAACAAGGATTTATCGTAAAGTGTCCCTCACGTCAAGTCTGAATCATCATCTATGTTCTTTATATTTATAATAATGTACTTATATTAATTGTATAATTTCTTAATAACCTTTTTCAATTATATTATTTCTTTTATTATATTTTTATCATGTTATATTCAATTACTTAATAAATTAATTTCATGTCCTACATTTTGATGATATTCAACTTATATGTCCAAAATGACTTCAATAGGTTGACTATGTTCAATTAGATCATGATTATATTATATTCAGAATATTAATCATCTTATAATTACCATTTTATACATTAATTATACTTTTATAACAAACCACTAAATATGTTTATGATAAATTAATTGTGTCGCAATATGGAGACGATGGTTCATATGTATGCATGAGTAACGTTTCCATCTTCTAATAAAAATGAAGGAAAGAAAGTAAATATAATTTTACTTTTCAAAAAATAACATTATATCATAAATATTATATTATTTCTTTAAATACACTTATATAGACCAACCATGTGGTTTGGTGATGAAAAATAAAATATAGCAGTTTGTAAAGATGTAGTATGCCCGTACGCACAAGCAATGTTTATATTTTTTATTTAATGGTAATAAAAGAATTGAAATAATTAATTATAATTAAGGAGTTAAATTCATATCATAATTATCAAATTATTTAATTTTTATCCATTAATATGACCATCCATAAGAGTCTGTGGTGAAAAATGAAATACATCGTCTTTTAGAGGTGGTGGTTCACACATAAACATAAAAAATGTTTTAATTTTCCATTAGATGGATAATTTAATGAAAAAGGGTTATAAATTGAACATAATAAATTTTAATTACATGGTATAAACTTATGTTATAATATCACAATTTTTAAGATAGTAATTAAGGATGAAAAATAAGAAATAAAAAAGTAAACAAAAGGTTAAAATATATACCTCTTCTTCAAACAACCTCCTTAGGTTTACACCTAAAGACTTCATTAGATGAAATTATGATAAAAATGGGAACTATAGGATATGGGGATGGATTTATGGAAATTAATTGGTTTGTTACTTTCTGAGATAAGAGTCTCTTGAAGTGTGGATAAGAGAAAGTGGGGTGTCCATTTATAGGTGAAAGAGAAGAAAAACTTGGAGTCTTTAAAAAGATTAAAATATGATAATGCATTACTCAATATAAATGGCTCAAAAATTCACCATTATAGAATAAAAGAAAATATATGGAATAAATATTACCATATAATATTATTTAGAATAGTTTTAAGTAATTTTATCCCTTTCAACTCAATTTATCTCTTCCCCTGGTATTTGATTTTTTATAAATTACTATTCCCAATGACCAAAAATAAAATTTTACTCATTAAAAATATTAAAAATTATAATATCAAATATATAGTCTATTTTATCAAATTAAATTTCAGTAATTTTCAGAAATTAATTTTAAAATCAACCCGATAAACAAGATAAATATTAATTTTTTTAGAAAAAACAATTTTTAAGTTTAAAAAATGTTTTTAAACCAAAATCAAGTGTAATTTTGATTTAAAAGAAATTGATTGGATGTGTTTTAATAAAAATAAACTCATTAAATTTTAAAACTAATCCAAAATATAATGTGATTTTGTAACTAGATTAAAAGAAAATAATGTTTTCAAAAAATAGTATTTTCTAGTGTTCACCAAAAAATCATCTTTTTCAAAAAAAAATCCCAAAATTCACTATGATAAAATTTTGAATTGATAATATCAAAAAGTATATCCTTTACTCAAATTTTAATTTTATAATATGGATATTAATATTTTAAAAAAAATCATATATCCAATGTAACAAATTTAGTAAGAATAAAACAATTTCCTTTTTATTGAGAAATTTATTAATATTATTATAATGAATATAAATCTATAAAATATAATTCATAAATATTACTAAGTATTTAATTTTATATACTATTAACGTTAATTTGGTTGTTATATGGATGTTAAGATTCATACATATTTTATATTCTTCATTTATTGAATTTTCAAACTATTCATATATGTCTTGATGTGTTAATCCCACATTGTAATGCATGGTATATAGGTTTTTCTTCTATTTTCTTAATCATGGAATATCAGTACTGTATATCATAGGGTATGATATATCAAATATACATGGATTTATTATATGTAATTAGTTATGTTATCATATATTATAATCTATGATAGAGTTTTTAATTTCATGAAAACATATCATCATATCATATTTACAATATATGTGATATCATAGATAAGATAGGAGGTTTATGATTGGTTATATCGAAAGATAATATTCGATATGTAAGAGTTATCTTGGTCACCATTATGTATCAATAATAGCTTATGAATGATAATAACCTTTATAAATCTTAAAATATAATATATTCATTAAATTTTAAAATTTTAGTATTTTGAAAAAAAATTATGTTTTATAAAATGTTTAGAAATTATAAGTGTTTGGAATTAAAAAATACCATTTTTCATGGCTAAATTAAATATTTAATGTTTATATTTTTATCTTTTGTTTTTTAAAATAAATAAATAGTTTATTTATTTATTTATTCCTTTATAATATTCATGTTTATAAAATGTTTGTGAAATATGAATGTTTTTTATTCTGAATTTATGTGATTAATTTCTTCTTATCAATTGTGAATAAATGCGTTATATGTTAGTTATGGAAACATAAGATTTAGTTTTCATATACCTTAAAGTTAGTGTGAAATTAATGTTTTTAAATCGGATTTAGTGTTTTAATATAGTTTAAATATATTCTGTTTTATATTTATTATAAATTAGATTATCTATTGAGTAAAGTATACATGGGTAAGGGACATGTGTTTTGAATTACCCAAGCCTATAAATTTATGCCTTGTAAAAAAATTTGGGGGTTGGATATCTATGGATTAATACTTACTCATGTTGATATTATCAATCTCATCTAATTCTAAGCCTTTACATAAATATTTCATGTTCCTTAAACATAAAATGAATTTAGATATGTATGGATATGTTTGGATTACATTTTTGGATTAGTAACATTAACTATGGGTTTTGTAAAGAGTATCCCATTAATATGATGTGAACATATTAATTTGGTATATATAATAGGGATTAAAAACTAAATTATTAGATGCATGCATACACAAAGAAATAAAAAATGAGATGATAATGATTTCATATGATGTAATATATGTAAATTTATTATGCATATTTTTTATGTTAAATTTTTGAGACTTTTAAAATAAAACCCCTTCAATACGAAGTTTTATATTCCTTCCAAATTGGGACTTGAAAAAACATCAATCATTTATTAGAGGTGACCCAAATGGTTTGGTGTCAATGAATTATCTTGTGTAAGTAAATGAAGAAATAAGGTGACCATAGTGGTCAGAGTTTTTTTAACATATTTTATATATTACACTTATCTATGAAACCCTAATGGTTTAGATACCAAAGTTATTTAGTTGAGTTTATATCGATATGATGGATTCGATCAAATATGTTGCCACTCAAATATCCAAGGTTGTAAACTATTATGATTTTCAATTTATCCCACCTAAATAGAAAAATGATGATATAAACACTGAAGTGGACATAAAACTTAATGAAATATTGATCTTTTCCCAATAAATAGATATGATATAAGGGGGAATAATTTTTAGTGGAAATAATTTCATTAAGATTCCTTGATGAACATGTATAAAACATGATACTCAACCATTAACATATCGTTTTTGTATACTATTTCATTCATCGTGATAATAATTTTGAGACCACTTATATGTATGACCTATAAAACATTAATATATTGGTATCTAAGGTAGGTAAGTGTTCTCAAAGATAATTATTCTGAGTATCTAATTTTGAATTTTATATAGATTAATTCCACAAACTATGATTCATGGGTATTTGATATCAAGTGTGAATTATACATTTTTTTTATAAAAACTAACTTAGACATATGAGGGAATTTAAGAGGGGTGAATTTCATATTTATATAAATAATTTAGAAATATTTGTTTCATTTTGAGTCAGAAATTACGGTCTAAAACTACCCATGGGATCAGTTCAAGAATTGGATAACAGTTATTATGTTCCTGATATAGAAAAAAAATTGTATCTTTTTTGGATATGGTTTTTTCATTCCTTATTAAAAATAGGAGTTGTTCTATATATAAGAGTTAAATTTTTTATTCCATTAGGAATATATTAAATTGTTTATACATTCTATATATGGATAATCCTATCTATAACATTTAGAAAAGAGGGTGGGAGTTGATTTTAATCCCAAACTCCTTTGCAATTGCTTCCTTGAACATATAAATGATAGAAAAATCTAAATACTCTATAGATATGTGTTGTTGGAATCATTAGATTATGAATAATTTGATACATGTGAATCATGTTTATTAGGTAAAATGACCAAATAAACTTTTAGTATAAAATGTGAAAGGGATAGTGGGATCTTGGATCTCATACATAGTGATGTATGTGGACCAATGATTAAATAATAAAGTGGGGGGTTTAGTTGATTCGTCACTTTTATAAATCACTTTTTTCATTATGGATATGTGTTTCTGAAGATACATAAGTATGAAACTTTTGGAAAGATAAAATATTTTCATAACAAAGTACAAAACCAATTAGAAAAAGGTATCAATATTCCTTAATTGAATTAGAGTGGTGAATACTTGAGTTAATAATTCACTAATCATCTATGATATTATAGAATTATTCAATATCTCACTCCTACTAGAGAACGAAAGTGTAATGGTGTGCCTAAGAGAGGAATCAATCTTGGTTGTACATGGTTTGACAAATGATGAATCAGTGTGATCATATTATTACATTTTGGGGATATGCTTTGGAAACTATGGGATTTCTACTAAACTGCTTTCAATCTAAAGCAGTTATAAACACGCCATATAACATATGGATTTTGAAATTTTACATTATATATTTTATGAGTATTTGGGGTTAAAAATTACTCATATGAAGAATTAATTATAATAATATTGGACAAAATTAAGATAAATTCTCATTTGGTTATCCTAAGGAAACAGTGAGATATTAGTTTTATAATCCTACTAAACAGAAATTGTATGTGTCTTAAAAAGATTACTTCGTTTAAATGAATCAAATAAGTCAAGGTTTCATTATAATGAATGATAAACTTATATAATTTCAAGATTAAAAAATCATAAAGTTTTTCTGATAAGGAATTTGAGATAGTACCTGAAGGATTTTTGGAAGAGTAACTGACTATAGTTTCATAATAACCTCAAAGGTCTGCTAGAATTTGTTGGAATCCCAAGTATAACTCCCCAGGTTTTTAGGAAGCATATTATTTCCAAATAAAATATATTTATAATTATAAACAATTTTTTCAGTTTTTTTAAGGAATTGAAATAGATTCGGAAATAATTCATACAATATAGGAATTAAACTAACAACCTTTTTTAATTCATAGTAAAACATTACAATAAAGGTACATGAAACAAAGTATCACACACCATGGATTATTAGTCACCGTGGATTATTACATGCATTAAAAGTTTGTAAAGTAAATAAGGGACAATAAATAGAAATGAATAAATTCTTCAACACTAGAAGATCTCATGGACCATCTTTACTATTTAGGATCACCAATATCCAAAGAAAATATATAATTAGGAAGAAAATAATAAAGGGATAAATAATATAGTGATATCCAAATGGAAAATATTGAAATGAGAAGTGTTACTTAAGCAGTTTGAATAGAATGAATAAATTATTAATGATATATATAGGAACAAATCTGGTCATTATAAATATAGTTATTGGATATATGATATCAAATAGGTACACTGAAGTTTCATATTGTTAATATAAAATTTAAAATAATTTAATTTATAAATAATAAATAATGAAATGAAAATATAATATTTAAATATTATATATATATATGTGTGTGTGTGTCTCTAACATGTTATTATTAATATTGTTAGTATTAAAGTATTATATGATGTATTTATAAAATTTAAAGAAAGAAATTAAAATTAATGGATTGTAAAAATAATTTTTTTTGAATATAGATAATTATTTTTAATGGTATTTGTGTTAAAGTCAGATCCTTAGAACAAATAACTCTATACTTTAGATTAAATGTATACTCAAATAAGTGGATATTAATATAAATATCTTATCTCATATTGATTGTTATTCAGCATGATATTGATAAGATAATTTCGTAGAGTATATGTCTTATCAAATCGATCAAAGCAGCTACCCATAGTGTTGATAACCTTGAGATTCTATGATGATATTTTTAAAACTTGTTCTATGGTCTAGTAACATTATATTATTGGGCCTATAGTATGTTGAATTTCAATTTTGAGTACTTTTAAGTGGATGATTCTTAATCTAATGAAGTTCACAAATGTTAATATCCAAGATTACAGATTATAAGAATAGACATGCTAGTAGTAATTCCACATGTAAAGGTGTCATTAAATATTCCTATCTATGAGCATATGTAATGATACTTAAACATTAAGATTATTGTTAATGAAATTCATAGATCAGAAACATGGATTCACTTACCAAAACCATGATTCTAAATGTTCAAAGGAAGTAGGGTATGTTGGGTGCATCATGGTTGACATGTTATTAATAGATAAGTTAGGACAGATTTGTCAATTTCATACTTATGGAAGTTGATATCTCATCCATTTGATTGGAATCAAAATATCACATTAAATTCTACTCTCATAGTGTAACGATGTGTTTATTTTAGATATTAAAATAAATATGTATCAACCATATAGGTTGATGAAACAAATGTGTAACTTTCTTGATGATATATTATGACAAAGGGATTATATCACACTGTAAGGATTCATATGTGTTTGTTTTCATTATGAAATTAACTTCCCTATCTTTGGATCCTTTACACAATTCTATATAGTAATCATGGACTTTAAGAAATACCACATATTACGAATGAGAAATAAGACTAGAGGGACACACACTAAGGGTTTTCATTGATCTCAATTAAATTGTATTTGAATGTAATTATTGGAATAAGTATTATTCTCAATACTCGGGAATAATTTTATTTAAGTTTTAGTGATCTAAATTTTTTACAAGGTAATAAAAAATTATACATTCATTAATAAATAATTTATTTTATTTTTTGAATAATTAATAAAACATTACTCAACAGATTGTGAATAAAATATTTATTTCATTTATTGAATATTTAATAAATATTTATTCTCCATGTTGTGAATGAAATATTTATTTATGAATAGAATAATTTTTCAGATATTCAATAAATGTTGAGGACTAACAGACCAAGATTGTGTCAGGTGATAATAATAATTTAAAATATGATAAAATAATATTTATTTTTGTGCCAGTTTATGCACACCATAAAATAATTATAATATTATTATTATATATAAAGGGGTTAGAAATTGATTATTATATTATTTAAGGGTCGTTAATCAAGTAAATAATATTTTAATATAAATTCAAACTCTATAAATATATGTTTCTTTCTATTGTGCAGGGTGAATAAATAATTAATAATCATTGCACACAATGAACTTACCTTTTGATTCTTCCTTTTATTATCTCTTAAGGAATGAGAAGAACTCCTTCAACAAAAAAGTAACTTTAAATGATCAAGACAAACAATGTACGATGATTGATATGTCATGCTAGCACCTAGAAATCAATTGGTGTCATTCATAGATTGAATTAGTATGTGTGGATCACCTCTAGATGTATTCTAAACTTATATACTACAAGCACAACAAAGGTAATAAAAAAATGGTTTTCACATAATCAATGACATCAATGAAGAAATATCTTAAAACAAGTTATTATTTCTTCATATATATTTAAATTAATAATAAATTTATAGTGTAAATATCTTCTTTGGTATCTTGGATACTCAATGTTAATATTTTATTGAAAAAATTTCATTGGTCAAGGAATTTAGATCTTTTTAATTTATAAAATGATCAATTGAATTCAAAAAACAATAATGGTCATCCACCCACTGGGAACTTCCACTGTGTTCAGAACATTAAAGTGCTATCATAATGGTCATGATTTAAATTTATAGTAATTTATTTGATTGTTGATCGATTATTCACAATAGTGGTAAGATTTATCAATTATATATTATTAATTATTTAATCTGAATTAAAATTATCATTTTTTATACATTTTAATTTTCATCATTCATGATTCATAAATTTTTAAAGTTTAAGAATATATGGAGAATGATTAGTCATACCATCAGGATACGCCAAATATTTCTAGCCAGTAGAATGGGTTACATGGATTGTAGCTGGAGTAAAATATTTGTACAAAAGTTTACTACACTAGGATGTGTTATAGGGTATATGAAATTCTAAGCTATTATTATATGTGGTGAATTTATTTCAAACTATATATAGACTAGATCAACTTGGTACATGAATTTTCAGATTAAATGTTGTGTAGCCAGTATAAACATTTGTAGTCAACACTGTTTAGTAGAAAAATTCATGCTATATGTGTGCTCTAATACATGGATTCCTACCTATGTGATATTGATAGGTTGTACAAATTATTACACACACAAAGTGAAGCCAGTTTATATTCCACGTAAATCATTATGTTTCACATTAAAAGAAAACATTGACTTCTTTGGTGGGTTATATGGATGCTGGACAAGTCGAATAAATAATGTGTTTTCGGAGTACATGACATGTGGTTATTCATCTAAAGGCCATGATAAGTCATTCAACAGGTTGCACAAACACATAAAAATCATGATACACAACATGTAACAACTTAGTACACATCATGTATCCTAACCATGAAACATAGTGAATCCCCAAATAATTATACTTGATACATGGAAATCGAGGAACACGGTGTGCAGCTCATAAGTAGATGTCATATAGATTCCCAATAAATGATAGAATTAAATTACATTAAAATAATTAATCATTTCATTAAAACCAAAATGCATTGTTAGATCCATCTGTGTTTGACTATATAGTAAAGGTTTTAAAGAATTTTAAATACACAATTAATTTATTATATTATTCAATATTTATTGGTCATGATGTTTTATTTTACATGAATGTATTGATAAAGGTTATCTTTAGGAGACTTAATATGGTAATTAAGATGAAATGAAATTAATTAATTAATATAAGTGTGTTTATCTTAATAAAAAAGAATGAATAGAAGTGAATATTATCTAGTGTACTTTTTCAAATTTTTTGCATATGTATGGTGGTTCATGAGCTTTACCAATGCTGTGTATGTGTTAGTTTTATTTAATTTAATTTTTTATGGTTTTTATAATTACATAATATTTAATGTAATATTATGGCTGAAAAGTCATCCCTTCCTCCTTTATTATGTAGGAATTCTATTTTCAATATGATTTATGTAATTTTTCTAAACCAGTCCTTTGGTTCCCATCACCTAGATGTGAGTTATAAATACTTGTAACAAAAATAGAATTCAAAGACACAGGTAAGTGGTTCAATATGAAATCAAGATGATTCTAACCTAGGTGATACACAGGCAGATAGGTGGAATGTTGAAACTCATAGCAAAACTGGAACAATTGTTTTTCCCAAATGTCATAGGATAATTTATTATCTACTCAATAAATAAACTATTAGAAAATATCCTAATTAGGTTATTTATTTATTTATTTATTTATTTATTTATTTATTATGAATTATTTATTTGATAGATGAGATATCATGATCACAAAAAATAAATGGACTAATATGAAAAGATAGGATTTAAATTAATTGATTATGCAATAATTTTTTATTCTAGCATGCTTAATAACTTGAGTAAAATCCAATTAACATTAAAATTAATGTAATAGATAAAATAAGAAATCATTATACATAATAAATAAAATCCCTCAAACATAATATTAAGTCAGAATAAGCCTTCCATTACTTCATTAGGAATTTAAATAATATGAATAAGTGTTTGAACAACCCTCATTAGTGCATTAACTTTTATCTCTATGTTATTATGAAATTTGTGGGTTAACATAACCAATTTACATCAAGATAAGAATCCCTATATAGACTTGATGTATCTTGGAGAAAATTATTAATGAAATTTTAGTAAGGGTTTAAATATTATGGAGTACCTTTAATAAAACAATTATCTTCAAGACTATTGTTGGAGAAGACCTATCTACCTAAATACCTTTGAGTAATTTATCGACCTATCACTTGGGTTATGATAAGGTGCATAAGGATACTTTTCACTAGGATGTATGATAAATTAAACATTCTATGTACAATGGTGAGGTCTATTGGGACTTGATAAAATAGTGAGAGAATTAATAAAATTAAAATTATTATGTCTCATATAATTTCTGATCAAGTAAATCACTAATCATCTATTTTAATTATCATAGAAAATTGAAACAAATACCATGAAAATAGTTTGATCATTCCTTAACTCAGGTTATATCCTTACAAATACAAAATTTCGAATACGGTACAATAATTTATGTGATAATTTATTATCAAAAAGATTCTATTATGTGTTGGAATCCTCTATTCATGTTCTGCCACCCCCAGTAGGTGAGAAAATGTGAAAAGGATTTCTAACAGAGATATGTTGAGGATATTTCCAATGTTTGTTGTATAATATTGTCAAATATTACTATATAGTTTATGATAAAACAGAAGCACATGGATTCTTAAACCATAAGATGTCATCTTATTTTTCTTGATAAATAAAAATAAAATTTCCTTAAAAATAATATTTTCAATGAAATATATCAATATAAATTGGAGATAGGTAATCAACCTACTAATCATGCTTTAAAAATGATAGATTAAAGTGATCGATTAGTGGAATTAGGCTTCTAATTGGATTATAAATTATCTATTAATATTATCTTATAATCATTACCACCAAGGTCATATTTATTTTCCTAATTCTGGATAAAAAAATGGATAACTCATTCAAGAATTTTTTCTATAATTAACCAAAAATATAAGGATTGGTGGAAACCTGTTTCTCAACCACTTATGGTGAGAAGTTTGAATGGCATGGATAAAGATACTAGGGATACTGTAAATCAAAAATATCTTTCATAGTGTCCTTTAAATAGAAAAAATATTCATACGTAAAAGAATGAGTATGAGGCTATTTTCTTCTAATATGAAAATAATGAGCACTGGAAAAGAAATTAAAATGAATTGAAGAAGCAATAAGTTTCATCCACTTCAAGTTTATACATCGAGTTTCTTTTCACTTCTTGTGTATTGAATATGACATTCTTACAATATATATGTATTTAAATGTGTGAAAAGATAATGAATATAAAGTTTATAGGGTAAACACAAATGGATATGAGAAATGGATATTCCTTAAATAACCAAGGGGATTTCACTAATACTCATTGTCAATTTAGATTTATACATGTATCGATTGTAACCAAAAAAATTTATCTCAGTGTCCCACTATACATAATAAGACGTTGTTTTATATTTAGAATAAATATTATTATGGTGATTTAACATTAAACTAATGGTTTAGTAAAACTTATATCGCATATATCCATTCCAAAAAAATTATGAATATAAAATAAAACACTCTTACCTAATTATGTAAGGATAATTATTTATAAAATAAAAATTAAATTAGTTTACTTGTGTGTACTAATACATTTATTTAGTCTCAATTAAGCTAAGATACTAGATATAAAAACAAACTAATTATCATGTTTTAGATAAATAATCCTTTATAAATAAAGGTACAACAAAAATATTTTAGAGTGTGTTCATCATGTCCATGTAAACTATTCTAAAGTTAAAGGTAACTTCATATAAATTATGAGATCCCACTATGAAATTAAAGAAATTCTCAATGAAGTAAATTAGTGAAATTTTTAAATACTGTGGAATATCTGAGCTGTCTTATTGGAGAACACCTTATCCCTATAATCATTGATCATAAATATGGAGTAAACATGAAATCAAGATCAAATTTCCTAATATATATCAATGACATGATGGTAGTAAAACATATATAAATGATGAATCTTATATATATTTCAAATCTTCCATTATTTCTTCCATGAAATTTTTTACAAATTGATGTGAAAAAATGAATCAAATTTGAACTATATTTTCTAATGGTTATAATAAAAACTGTGATATTATAAAAATATATTAGGACACTACAACAAGTTAATATTGGAAACCATTTTTTAATGGTTGGTCTTAACCACATACCAATAATCAAACACTGAAGTTCATTTGAGTTAATGATCCCATATCAACTAAGGATATTAACATCTAGTAAAGACTAATATATATTTATATAAAATGAATCATAAATTTTTAAGGATAGCGGGAGAAGACTTAACATTTATGGTTTAAGGATTTGGATACAAATGGGTTAGAATAAGAATATAACACTCCACTGAGATTAGTGGGAGAAGTACATCCATAGAAACATATTGTGTTGGAATTATAACCAAAGAGGTGGTTTTATATTCACCATGGAGGGTGATACATATATTATTATTTCATAATAATGATTCCAATAAATAATTAAACATAAGTATTATAATGTTGGAAATTATATATAAATTCAAATAATGGACTCCATGTATTAAGATTTGTGGTCTTTATATTTTTAATGTTACTAAGATGGGATATTTTTGGTTAGTAGTAAAGATAAAGTGTACATGTATGGTAAAAAAACTGTACCAATAAAGCCTGATTAATCATTGAAAGGTTTAGTCTATTAAAAAACCTATACACTATTCATCATGAATAAAATCCATTTTGAATTATACTTTTCAATGTATATTTCTATGATTATCATATTGAGATATTGATTCTCAAGGCCACCTAATTTAGTAGAAACCTTATGAAAGTAGTTTCTATTACCTAAAAAAATCGATACATTGTGGTATAGGTCAAAAATGTATAACTAGAAAGTTATGGTGACATTAATAAATTCTAATAAGACAAGAAGATTACATAAATTAAATTATTAATATATAATCAATATTGATCATAGAATAATCATTTGGAAATGAAAAAGTGAAATTTTTTACTATTTGGATAGTAGGAGCACTATAAGTTTTCAAAATAGATATGCTTATAACATATGAAAATTAAATTTTGGGTCTTAATAACTTGTTAAGTCTAAGGAATGAAATTCCTTTGAGTATAACTTAAAGTATAAACCATGTTATATATAAATATATCTAAAAAAAGTGGTATGTGGGTTTTCTAAATCTATTCATGGTATATATATTAACAAAGTTTTGAAAAATATAAGCTGAAACAATTCAATACAGAATTATTGACAACATATAATCCTTCTAGTAGAACATGCATAGGGATAAGAATTAATTATTGAATTTTTAATAATTGTATAAGGTTAAGTGAATTTAATTCATCTCATATACTATAAAATGTACTGAACATAATACATTGTAGGTGAATATCAAATAGATCCAAAATAACCACATCAACTTGTAGTTATAACTATTCAACAACACTTAGAAAAGTAGAAATGGATGAGTTATTAGTGTCTAGAGAAGTGGGAATACTAAAGATCAATGGAATTGAAAACTTATCTTCATTTAATTAAATATTATCTAGTATCAAAGAAAATTATATGTTAAAAAACAATAAAAACATTTTGTATCCATTGAATGTCATGTCTACAATAGCCGAGTATGTGGGGGCTTTGGATTTAGCTAAAGGAGTAGTTTAGTGATGTCCTATTCCAATTTTTTGAGATATAAATGGGAATATATTTGTCATTATTATGATAAGTTTTGACTATAGATTTATTTAGGATAATTGGATTATAACATAGGAATAAGAGGGGGATACTTTGTTATATAACTATGGGAGGGATTTTTTCCACATGGTACTGTTTTAGTAAACATATTCTCCAAACAGACATGTGGAATTACCAATGAAATGTACTAGGCCAAGTAGTTTTATCCATAATCATCAAAATTATGTTTAATATGTGATAAATAACAATCGTTAGCATTTTTCTCAAGTGCAAGTGGAAGTCTGTTGGATTTTGGCACCCTATAACTAACTACTCTTTACTTTAGATTATATATACATTCAAGGACGTTAATATTAATAGAAATACCTTTAAAATATTGATTTCTCTTTCATATAACATATATTTTTTAATTTCCTAGAGTATATTCCACCTCAAAATATGTCTTTGAAGTTCCCTACTATAATGAGAACCTTGAGATGATATGATGATACTATTAAACCTAGTTCTGTGGTCGAATAAAATTCTATGATGGGGAATATGGTATGTTGAATTTCATGTATCAGTAATCATATTAGAATTTAATATTCTGATTAATATATTTCATGACTCATGCACTTAGATTTACTGAACAAAGTTGTAATTCCATATGGTCATGAGAAGTAGGATACATTGGGTGCATCAAGGATGATAGGTCGTTAATATTTGATTCAAGTAAGGATTTTTTCCTTCAATATTTATGGAATTTAATATCTTTTTCCTTTGATTGAAATATAAATTTCTCATTAAATCTGATATTCATGGTGTAACAATGTGCTTATTTCAGATAGTCAAAGAATGGTGTATCAATCTTATAGGTTGATGACATGGATGTGTAACTTTCTTGATGAGTGACACAAGTATATTTCATATATTTTATTATTATTTTCCAGTTATTTTTCAATGATTTTAATTACTACTTCCCTTAAATTTTAATATATTATTAAATTGTGGGACATTACAATTCAAGCATCGAATTTTATTACAATGAATAAAAAAATAATGATTTTGAATTTATATTTTCATATGGGCTTAGTATTTTTTTATTTGAATACATGTTAAGTGTGTTTAAAGTTTTATAAGTGTTTTATTTTTATTTTCAGGTGTCTATAAAAATTTATGGTCGATGGGGCAGCCCTCTACCAAAGTCACACAAGCCACATAGGCATCCCAAAAAGGGTCACCCGACCATGCACCCCATAACAAGGTCACCCAAAAGGGGAGGCTAAAAAGGGGTTCAAGCTTGTGCAGGTCGCCTGGTTATAAAATACACCGACATTCATCGGTGGGGATGAGGCCTCTACACACTGACCAAAGGTGATTCAACCCACAAGGAGATATGAGGTGTGGTTCACCAGGACGGAGCGGTCCATAGTGATGACTGTCATCCTCTGACTCTTGATCAACATCATTTACACCGAGGTTCCTCACCTTCTATTATAATAACATGAGATCTCCATGATTCATTCTAATGTGGGAGGAATTTTTCCCAGTTCTTGTGCATTTTTTACAAGAATAGCGCTACTTCTCTCAAATATCTATCTTCGCACCTCAGACACCCGCACTTCTTGACTCCTCCATGCTCCGCCTTTATCAACAATGTCATCATACACTGAAAATCATGAAACCAACCACTTATGCCACCTAAAAACATGATTTTGAGCTAATATCCCCTACAGAAACCTAGGAGAACCATTGTTCACTCCTAGACCCCCAAACGACCTTCAAGAAGGTTTCATCTAGCCACTTTTAAGGCCATCTGAATTAGAGGGGTCAATGAAGATTCTTCTGTCCTCACCCCTAACACATCCCATGAATTTACATGCCCACACTTCCATGAAAAACCCTTATTTCCATGCAGATCATGTTTCCCTACTAGAACCAATCCATGATGCACAAGTCAAAACACCCAAAATCAGATGGTGTTTCTAAAATATAAACACATGATTATTGAGAGAGATATTAAATGAATATTTAAATCCATATAAGAAATTAATACTCATGGTTTCTCCTTTTACTATAAAAGGATTCATCCATTACTGAGCAAGATAATTTTCAAACCTTGAGGATGGAATCCATCAAAGGCTATGCTACACATTTTTTCATCCTATTTTAATTTTTTTTTTATTTTATTCTATTAAGATTATTTTTATTTTAAATTTAATTTTAATTTTGTATATTAGACAATTATAATTAATTCATGTTTTTTATAATTTTTTCCATAATTTCTCTTATTCTTATTATCTTCTTTTTCTTTTTCTTATAATTTCTTCACATTCTATCATTTTTTCATTTCTTTATATTTTATTTTATTTTATTTTACTTCTCTCTCTCTGTTCTTCCTAACTTTTAATTTTATTCTTATTATTACTTATATTTATTTTTTTCTTCTCTTATTTCTATCCACAAAAAGATATCTCTTACTCCTAATAATGGGAGGATGACTAGAGGCTTCGCATAGGGGAGGTCAAGTTCATCATTAATTCTTACTTAAAGTTTACTTTATATTTTTGGTAGAGGAGAGAGTAATTAATGTGTGTGTAGAATTTATACCATGACATGAAAAAAAAATATTTCTATTTTTTACTTCAATTATTTTCCCTCTCTTCATTGATAAACTCTTCACATGATGGAGTTGTTCTAATAAATAGATGAATCGGCATCGATAGATCCGGGTCATGGAAGATGACACACCCATGGACAAGGTGTTCCATCATCCTTGATTATAGGAGGAGGAGGAATTTAGATTTATTTAAGCATTCAATATTTCACAATTTCTATATAAAAGGATAGTAATTAATCATGATATTTCATGGTTTTTAATCAAACTAAAATAAAAAAATAAGGGAGAATAATTTTGGAACCCAAAAACCAAACTCAAGACCAAGTTCTTTATTCCTAACCACATTATGTTTAACATTTCATGTTAGTTTAATTTTAAGTTTTCTTATTTCCTGTCATTTAAATATTTTAAAAATTAATAAAAAAACCCAATCATTTTTCATTGTTTTTAAAAAATAATAAAAACAAAAAAAAATTAGTTTAGGTGAATTGGATCCAGTAGGAGAACAACTGGGAATCTCCTCAAGTGAGACGACCTTGGTAAGCCATTGTGCTACATTAAAAAAATTAATTTTCTTTTTCCAAGACTCACGATAGATGATTTGTCAATGAGATATTGTAACAAAGCAATTATATTACACTATAATCATTATTATGTGGTTATTTTCATTGAGACATTAACTTATTTCTCATGGGTTCCTTGACCCATTATTAGATAATAATCATAGATGTTAGGAAATCCCAGATAATGCCAATGAGAACGAAGACTAGAGGTCCACACACTAAGTGTTTCTGTTCATCTTAATTGAATTCTATTTGAATTCCATTATTTTGATATATATTATTTGTAAGACTGGGGAATAAATTTGTTAAAGTTTTATTGATTGTTAATATTATAAAGGTAATAAATATTTATTTATTCATTAATAAATAATTTATTTGATTATGTGAATATTTAATAAATATTTATTCATGATATTATGAATAAAATAACTATTTTAATTATTCAATATTTAATATATATGTATTCTCTAGACTATGAATGAAAATTTTATTTTTGATAAAATATTTTATTAAATATTTATTTGAGCATTAGATAAATATTAATGAAGATAAATTGAAAAAGATCACATCTAGTGATAAATATTTATTTACAAGCTGATAAAATAATCTTTATTTTTTCATAATTTAGTGCATTCCATAAAATAATAATATTATTATTATATGGAAAGGGGCCAAATGGTTTATTTTGTTATTTAAGGGTCTATAAGAAATTCAATAATATTTTTACCAAAATCCTAACTATATAAATAGATAGTTATGTCTATTTTGAAAGGTTAATTGAGAATAAAGATTCATTGTGCACAACAGACTTCTATATTGATTATTTCGTATCTCATATTTCTAATAATGAGAAGAACTCCTTCAATCCTAAAGGTTATTGAAGCTATCAGGACAAACAATGCAAGATGTTTGATCTGTTGTTCTAGCACATAGAATTCAATTGGTGTCATTTGTAGATCAAAGTAGCACATTTGGATCACTAATTGAGGGATTCTACAATTATATCATACAAGCACAGTGACGGTTATATGAAAAAAAATGGATGAACAATAACCTCAATGAATAAATATCCTAAAATGAAGCATTATTTCTTCAGTTCTATTTAAAAAATACTAAATTTAATATGAAAAGATCTTATTTGGATTATGAGAATAATTATGTAAATATTCAATGGAAAAATTCAATTGGTCATTATGTTTATATCATGAAAAATTACAAATTTATCCATTGATTCTGGAAAAAAAATTAATTTTTGTCCAGCCACTAGGTTATTCTGTTGCATTTAGAGTCTTCAGTTTAGTGATGATTATTTAATATATAAATAATATGTTTCAAACCATTTGTTAAAAGTGTTATGTATTTTTAAGTACACTTCACTTGATAATTATCTTAATTAAATGTATTTATAAAATTTAAAAAATTAAATTGGCACACATCCAATAGTTATTATTAGGCAAGCAATGAGGATAAATTCATTTTATTCTTTAAAATGTAATTTTCCAAAAAAAATAAATTTTCTATGCAGAGAATTTTATTTTTAAGAAACTAAACAGATAGTGGATAAAACATATTATGGGTATTAATAATATATTACCATTAATTTAATTATTAATTTTTATTAAATAACAATAAGAGTAGTTAACATCTTAAAATCCATTTTCATATTACAAAACAGTTTTTTATTATATTTTATATTTCCATTTAAAAGATAAATTATTAAAATCTATAATTTTAATTTTGAAAAAATTAACTTCATTTTTATTATTTATCATGTAAATATTATTTTAATTTTAATTTTTTTTTATTTCTAAAATATTATATTTTATTGTTGAATACTGAAAAATATAGTTTGGATTAATACCATATCGATTTTGACTTTATCATTATCTAAGAACTAAAACAAATTATAAAAAAATTTCATGAATAAAAATTTATTAAATTAATAAAATAATTCATTTAAAATTACTAGTTTACTTTAGAAAACTCATGTTTAACATTTTGAAACATAAGAAATATTTTATTGAAATAAAAACAAAATATATTTCTTTCATTATGATATCAAAAGGTATAGTTATAAGGCATCGGCCTTAAACCTTACTTAATATTGAATTAAATGAATAATTCACATTGAGGATCTTTTCAGGTTTATAGTTTTAGAGAAGAAGATCATAAATCATGAATTACATTTCACATTTAAATAAAGTGGTTACATAAAAGATAGAATTCGTTTTTTCCCATCAACGAAACATATTTAAAATAAAACATGGAGTCTTTCTTGAAACTTCCTTGACACTATCATCATATCATGCACCTTTCCCTTGACCTGTGAAAAACATTTCAAAAACTTGGGATGAGCATAAAATTCTCAGTAAGGGATATAAAAGTATGAAAAGAAAACATTAGTCCTTGTAAGAAATCATACTTTACTCATAAAACATAAGAATTTTAACATACCTCATCAAATCTTGAATAAATCATAGAAATCATAAGGCATAAAGGTAACTTGAGGCATTCATAACATTATTACGTAGGGATTAACCCTCTTGGTTACGTTTGGAATACCCATCATAGTATATTCCCTAAATCTCTTCAGAGAAACCTGAACTTTTAACCCCTTCGTGTTACCCAATGCATTGGAGAGCTATATCGGGCTCACCCGCCCTTAGTTTATCACGAAACCACCCATTTTCATAACAATGCCAAAGAACCATAACATAAACGTATCACATGAAACATGCATAAAGGAAACATAACATTTCCACATTCTAATCACAATATAACATTTTAGGATATTGAAATAATGAATCCATTCAAAAAAACCATTTTCAAAACCATTTAAAACGTTTAATAAAGTGATTTTTGAATCAAAGTGTTCCATACCACCTTGAAGATTTTAACATTTTAAACCATTAATATCCATATAAATAAATACTTAAACCCATTTTGAAAACATGTATATTAATAAGAACAAATCATTAAAACATTTAAAGCGATATTTTGGTTAAAGGGTTTTTACCAAAATTAGAGACACTTGAATACAATAATTGAGGAATAACATTTAATCATAACTTTATAATATCATGAGAATAAATGTATTCATGATATAATATTCCAAAGGACAGTATATACACCATATAAGAGTGAATTGGTGCATACCAACAATGAAGTCTCAATAGAAATGTAAAATGTGATGAAATCCCTTATAAAGAAGGTATCCTTAAATTAAGGATAAATCAATCGCAAAATTATGTGTGAAAAATATAAATACACCCAATATAAGTGGATATTAAGTTTAAAACAATAAAATGTCATTCACACATATTCAAAGGATGACATATTCAATAACTACATGTTGAACCCAAAGAAATCGAAATTGGGTTAAAAAGTTCCCTTGGTAAAATTCGACAGCCTAACGGCGTCACTTCAAAATTCAGAAAATGAGTTGATGAGAGAAAAAAATGGTATCTCATCACTTTTACATAAAATTTACATAAATAAGTATATATAAGAACATATCCCAACATGATAGTATGTGAATTAAAAGACATACCAAAAGAAGTCTTATAAAAAGTGGAGGGTGAAAGGTTACCTTACCGACTTGGGTAACTTTCGAAACGTACACCCATTGAAGAAGGGTCGTACAATGAATATGTAAATACCCATAAATGAAATTATATTAAACAAAGAGTATAACAATGGGAAATACATACACCACTCAAAGGAAATGGTGGAAAATGTAGCATAAATCTCACGGGACTGAAAGTCAGATGAAAAATCCCTTACGAAAACTCGGCAGCCTAACGACGCCACTAAAAACTTCCAAAAAAGGATTGATGAGATAAAATAGGGTCTCTCATAATATGAAAATAAAAATTAAAGTAGGGGTAATATAAAATAACATCCCAATCATAGGAAATATTAGCTTAAAAGGAATGACATAAAGGAGTGTACTTAAAAAGAAAGATAGGGGTAGGATCCCTTACCTCGTGTCCGACATGACTCGATCGTTCTTTAATCTCCTGAATAATAAAATCTGTTCAATTTATAATTTATTAAGGACCTACTTTAAATATTATTATTCAGTTAATATCACATATTATAATGTTATAATAATTGGTTAATAAAGTGAGTTCATATCAGACGTTTTTGTTGGTGTTCGGTACATGAGTAAAAAATCGAACATGTTGGAAAAGAATTTTCCATGTAGTTATAGGTAAATCATATCCAGAATAGTATTGATGTTTTAAATATCATATATATCCAGTATAAATTCATTTTATACTATTCCATATCATTTGGAGATAAAAAATTAAAAGCACCGTTCATGGAGACGGTAGGTCGTACGTACGCATGAACGCTACTTTCATTTTTTTGTCATATTAATGGAATTAAAACAATATGAGAGATATATATATTATAATTCCAGAATTATATCCATAATTTAGATTTAATATATAACATATATATCCATTATATATATGTACTTATAATAGTACATAACATTTGGAGATAAGAAATGAATTGTACAGTTCATGGAGACGGTAAGCCGTACGTACGCATGAACGCTACTTTCATTTCTTTTTTTTTTGTATTCAATGGAATTAAATAGTAATTATATAAAGGAATAATATAATTCCAGTATAATATCATATGTAATACCATTAATGTCAACCTTTATACGTCCCACATATGGCATTAACAAATTAAATCACTTTGAGGGGGCGGTAGTCAGCACTTCCTAAAATGAAGATATCACATTTACCCATATTGGAAACCATAAAGGTATGCCATAAATGAAAAATACAGAAGCTTAATGAAAACATAAACATATTATATATCATATATAAATATATTGACATCTTAATGGCCACCTTTGAAGGTGTTAAAATAATATTGAACAATCATCAATTCGTGAGGTAGTAATTTGTGATCCACATAAATAGTATGTTATTTAACCATTACACGGAGGTGTGTGAAAGTGTATCTCAAGAACTTCTTATAAAAACATCAAAGTATATTTATTATACTGGAGTTGTTACAAAAAAAAGTAATAAAAAGAGTTTATGGGTTTGGAGAAGAAAAATAAAACAAAAGAACACAAGGGAAGACATTACCTTTAAATCAGGTAACTCTCTTTGATTTGAGCTCAAAGGCTTCCTTGGAAACGATTCTGCCCAAATTGAGGATTCAATGATGAAGAGAGGGGTGTTGAGAGATGAAATGGTCAGGGTTTGGCCGAGCCAAATTCTTGAGAGGTGTGTTTAAGGTGGTAGAGGTGGGGGCCTTTTATAAGAGGAGAGGAGGGGCACTCTTGGAAAGTTATAAAATATTACTTTATTATAAAATGATTTTCAGATTAAAAAGGTCCCAAAAGGAAATATTTCGAGGATAAAGTGATACGATTTCTAAATCCACCCATACAATAGGTTTTTGACAAGTTTAAGACTTATATTGCACCCTATCTTCTCATTTTATTTAAATCGTTCATTAATGAGGTAATCACTACATCATCACGGTGTCATAAATAAATTAATTTATCTAATATCTCAAAATTATAAAAAAACTATAATGATGTAGGAAATCTTATGAGATTTATAATGAATTTTTATAGTCAAAAATATGACTTTTATAACCCCATATAAAAATTGTTTTAGTAAAACAACACATGTTTGTGACATTTTAATTTTAACTTTAAATTAAAAGATATTAATGTCATTTTCCAACCAAAGTGGCTCCATGGGGTCCCAAAGTTGACCCATGGATTGGCTTGGTCTGCCATGACTCATCTAATGAAGGTAGGACATGTGTCTAGGTCATTTCATATTATTAAAACATTATTTTTTCCTTAAACTACACTAATTACTCTAATCGTGATTAAAACTTAAAAGTTACTATTCAACAAAAAAATTATTTTAATCCCATTGAACCACATTTTACTTCTTAATGATAACCATGTATGTTTGATTTTTTAAATTCAAAACACAGAGGTGGTAAAATTTCATTTAAACGAAAAATCAGTTTTTTAAGTACCACTTAGTGGTTTCACTATTCATCATAAATTGAAGTTTTCTAGAAAAATACCAAAAATTCACCCTAAGTTATATTTGATATTCTGAATTCAAAAATTATGTATATTTTACAAAATTAAAAACATATAAGTTTCATTAATTAATTTAATAATTAATTCCTGCTGTCAGTGCAAATAGCGTGTCTTTATGAAACAATTAGTATCAAAAGATTGACCCTAGTTTAAGTCCAATTTCAAGATGAAATTAATTCCAATGACCAATATTGGATTAAATAGTAAAAATATATTCTAATTTCACTTTAAAACCAATTCAAAAGGTAATCTAATCATATAAATAAATTAGATTAAAAAATGGTTTTGAATTAAAATACAACATTTTTCACTATTCATTAAAAAATGAACTTTATCGGAAAAATACCAAACATTTACACAAAGTAAATTTTGATGTCCAGATTCTAAAAAAGAATTTTATTTTGTCAAATATAACACATAAAATTGTCAAAAAGTGGATTTAAAATAGGTTCACCATCAAAAGGCGGTTAATCGACCTTTTAAAGAATATTAGAATGTTAACGCTTAAAATTGGATTCATTCGCATTTTTAATCCTCTAACATTTATTGTAAAAAGTAAAAATATTTGAAAAACATATATAATCATTTTTTAGTTAGTTTTGTTCATTCCCACTATTACAACAGCAAGGCGTTAACTACCATTTAAAATAATATTATTTTATTATTAGACTACAACGTAAGATTCCCAAGAAACTGGTTCTTGCATATTGGGTACGCCATCGAGCATAGCATTCCCTTTAAAGTAATATTAATATTTTATTCAAAAATATGGATAAATGTGAAAATGTCATATTATTTATTTACTTGGGGTGTCACATCCTTCCCCCCTTTGGGGAATTGCATCCTCGCAATTTTAAAATCGGGCTTGGAAACTTCATTGAAAATCCCACATCGGAACCAGAGTCAGTAAAACAATCACTTTAAAATAAAGATAAGTACAAAGGTCACCCGAGTTAACCCATACTAGGAATCCAAGTATGTAAATATGGAAATGGAGGAAAAAACAAAGGTTCATGTTCTGATGGAGAGTGATAGTAAACATGTCTAGGAGAAAGTTAACCATAATAAAATCACAAACTTGTGATGGGTTAAATGGTATTCGATTCCCCGGTAGGAAAAGTTAATAGACAACATTTTTGTTTTAAGTTAATCTTCATTGAGGAATTTATTTTTGAGCTTAACTAAATCATAATGAAACATACTTACTTATCACGTATACTTTCAACTTTTACTAGATTCCTTAATCAAACTCATGTTTTCTCCAAAAGACGAGTATTTGGGAAGACTTGTTCACATTAAGAGTACTATAATCAACTTCTTGAGAATCACCTGATGCACAAAAGACAACTATATATTTTCCATGTCTTTAGAAAAAATCCAAAACCAAAATTTTTAGTATGAGATCAGATAATCCACAAAATTATAATCCTTTATAAAAAAAGAAAATCTATTGTTAATCTCCAAAATTTGTCCAAAAAACCCCAAAGTTCAATGAAGACCATTCGATAAAAAATTTTCCATAAAATTATTCAAAGTAAACCAAACTAAGATTGAAACCCAAATATTTGAAGGATTTAATCACATAGTCTTCCAAGGTACTAATTGACTTTTATCTCTAAATAACATCAGTTGCTCTTAAATTCTCACATTGAAAAGTAATTAACCTAATCACATATCCTCCATGATAGGTTAATCATTTCCATAGATAACCCAAAATAAACTTACTCATGATTACTAAAATCATCTAACTAAAAAGATTTAGTCAAACTAACCAGGTACATCACGTAGTCCAGTGGTAGGCGATAAATACCAGTCGCACTTTGGTTGTGGGTTCGATTCCGGCAGCTTTGTCCGACGCGACGGGTTGTCACACGGTCTGCATGTTTTCCTTTTTCCAAAGCTATATAATTCTTAAAACATTCCCCAAAACAAGATTAAATCTTCCAAAATAATCATTACATATTTTAACCTCAATTTTACCTCATGCCTTTCATTTTCCATCATAATATATAATAACCCCTAATTACCTAAAAAGTAAGGATCATATAAACCCTAATGGTTACCTTTATAATTTTTACCTGAACTTCCAGATCGATTGGTCATATCTTACATGATGCATTACAGAACATACCAAGGTACAAGTAGTTGATCATGACTCCTTGATAGTTGGTTTAGAACAACCACGAGTTTCCTCATTGAATCCCCCATTTCATCCAGTCTCTTAATCAGAGAACCACCATAGTTTCCTTCAAAACTAGTTTCACTTTGGTGCCTGCTAGATCCATCCATTCACTAAAAACAAAAATGTCAGTGTAAGTATATCAACAAAACCATCATGTACTAATGGGGAATATAAACACTAAGATATACTTACTCATTCACTTTATCTAAAACTACGACTCTTTCTGAAATCCTAACCATTATGGTAATGTAACTTATGCCTAGAGAATACCTTATCCTCTAAAGTTATCTAAATCGACCTCTGATACCAACTGTAAGGCTCCGGACTTAAACCTTACTTAATATTGAATTAAATGAATAATTCACATTTAGGATCATTTCAGGTTTATATTTTTAGAGAATTAGATCATAAATCATGAATTACATTCCACATTAAAAGAAAGTGGTTATATACAAGATAGAATTCGTTTTTTCCCATCAATGAAACATATTTAAAATAAAACATGGATTCTTTCTTGAACCGTCCTTGACATTATCATCATATCATGCACCTTTCCCTTTACCTGTGAAAAACATTTCAAAAACTTGGGATGAGCAAACAAAACTCAGTAAGGGATATAAAAGTATGAAAAGAAAACATTAGTCCTTGTATGAAATCATACTTTACTCATAAAACATAAGCATTTTAACATACCTCATAAAATCATGAATAAATCATAGAAATCATAAGGAATAAAGGTAACATGAGGCATTCATAACATTCTTACGTAGGTAGTAACCCTATTGGTTACGTTTGGAATACCCATCACAGTATATTCGCTAAATCTCTTCAGAGAAACCTTAATGTTTAACCCCTTCGCGTTACCCAATGCATTGGAGAGCTATATCGGGCTCACCCGCCCTTAGTTTATCATGAAACCACCCATTTTCATAACAATCCCTAATAACCATAACATAAACATATCGCATAAAACATGCATAAAGTAAACATAACATTTCCACATTCCAATCACAATATAACATTTTAGGATATTGAAATAATGAATCCATTCAAAAAAACCATTTTCAAAACCTTTTAAAACATTTAATAAAGAGATTTTTGAATCAATGTGTCACATACCACCTTGATGCTTTTAACATTTTAAACCATTAATATCCAAATAAATAAATAATTAAAACCATTTTGAAAACATGGATATTAATAAGAACAAATCATTAAAACATTTAAAGCGATATTTTGGTTAAAGAGTTTTTACCAAAATTAGAGACACTTGAATACAATAATTGAGGAATAACGTTTAATAATAACATTATAATATATTGAGAATAAATGAATTCATGATATAATATTCCAAAGTATATTATATACACCATATAAGAGTGAATTGGTGCATAAAAACAATGAAGTCTCAATAGAAATGTAAAATGTGATGAAATCCCTTATAAAGAAGGTATCATTAAATTAAGGATTAATCAATCTCAAAATTATGTGTGAAAATTATAAATACACCCAATATAAGTGGATATTAAGTGTAAAACAATAAAATGAAATTCACACATATTCAAAGGATGACATATTCAATAACTACATGTTGAACCCAAAGAAATCGAAATTGGGTTAAAAAGTTCCCTTGGTAAAATTTGACAGCCTAACGACATCACTTCAAAATTCAAAAAATGAGTTGATGAGAGATAAAAATGGTATCTCGTCACTTGGAAATAAAATTTACATCAATAATGTAATAGAATAACATATCCCAACATAATAGTATGTGAATTAAAAGACATAACAAAAGAAGTCTTTTAAAAAGAGGAGGGTGAAAGGTTCCTTTACCGACTTGTGTAACTTTCGAAACGTATACCCATTGAAGAAGGTCCATACAATGAATATGTAAATACCCATAAATGAAATTATAATACACAAAGAGTATAATAATGGGAATTACATACACCAATCAGAGTAAATGGTGGCAAATGTAGCATAAATCTCACGGGACTGAAAGTGAGATGAAAAATCCCTTACGAAAACCCGGCAGCTTAACGGCGCCACTTAAAACTTCCAAAAAAGGATTGATGAGATAAAATAGGTTCTCTCATAAAATGAACATAAAAATTACAATAGGGGTAATATAAAATAACATCCCAATAATAAGAAATATGAGATTAAAAGGAATGACATAAATGAGTGTACTTAAAAAGAAAGAGAGGGGTAGCATCCCTTACCTCATGTCCGACATGACTCGGTCGTTCATTAATCTTGTAAATAAAAAAATTTGGTCAATTTATATTTTATAAAGGACCTAATTTAAATATTACTATTCAGTTAATATCACATATTATAATTTTATAATAATTGGTTAATAAATTGAGTTCATATCAGACGTTTTTGTCGATGTTCGGTACATGAGTAAAAATGGAACTTGTGGGAAAAGAATTTTCCATGTAGTTATAGGTACATCATATCCAGAATAGTATTGATCTTTAAAATAACATATATATCCATTATATATTCATTTTATGCTATTCCATAGCATTTGGAGATAAAAAATTAAAAGCACCGTTCATGGAGACGGTAGGTCGTATGTACGCATGAACGCTACTTTCATTTTTTTGTTACATTAATGGAATTAAAACAAAATGAGAGATATATATATTATAATTACAGAATCATATCCATAATTTAGATGTAATATATTACATATATATCCATTATATATATGTACTTATAATAGTACATAACATTTGGAGATAAAAAAAGAAATGTACCATTTATGGAGACGGTAAGCCGTACGTACGCATTAACGCTACTTTCATTTCTTTTTTTTGTATTAAATGGAATTAAAGAGTAATTATATAAAGTTATATTATAATTCCAGTAGTATATCATATGTAATACCATTAATTCCATCCTTTATACGTCCCACATATGGCATTAACGAATCAAATCACTTTGAGTGGGCGGTAGTCCGCACTTTCTAAAATGAAGATATCATGTTTACCCATAATGGAAACCATAAAGGTATGCCATAAATGAAAAATACAGAAGCTTAAGGAAAACATAAACATATCATATATCATATATGAATATAGTGACATCTTAATGGCCACCTTTGAATGTGGTAAAATAATATCGAACAATCATCGTTTCGTGAGGCAGTAATTCGACATCCACAGAAACAGTATGTTCTTTGACCATTACATGGAGGTGTGTGAAAGTGTAGCTAGAAACCTTCTTATAAAAACATCCTAGTATATTTAAGATACTGTTTTTGTTACAAAAAAAAAGTAATAAAAATAGTTTAGGGGTTTGGAGAAGAAAAATAAAACAAAAGAACACAAGGGAAGACATTACCTTTAAATTGGGTAACTCTCTTTGATTTGATCTCAAAGGATTCCTTGGATAGGATTCTTCCCAAAGTGAGGCTTCAATGATGAAGATAGGGATGTGGAGAGATGAAATGGTCAGGTTTTGGCCGAGCCAAAGGCTTGAGAGGTGTGTGTGAGGTGGTAGAGGTGGGGGCCTTTTATAAGAGGAGAGGAGGGGCACTCTTGGAAAGTTATAAAATATTACTTTATTATAAAATTATTTTCGTATTAAAAAGGTCCCAAAAGGATATATTTAGAGGAAAATGTGATAAGTTTTATAAATCCACCCTTACAATAGGTTTTTGACAAGTGTAAGACTTAGATTTCACTATATCTTCTCATTTTATTTAAATCGTTCATTTATGAGGTAATCACTACATCATCACGGTGTTATAAATTAATTAATTTATTTAATATCTAAAAATTATAAAAAAACTATCATGATTTAGGAAATATTTTTGTATTTATAATGAATATTTATAGTCAAAAATATGACTTGTATAACCACATCTAAGAATTGTTTTAGTAAAACAACACATGTTTGTGACATTTTAATTTTAACTTTAAATAAAAAGGTTTTAATGTCATTTTCCAACCAATGTGGCTCCATGGGGTCCCCAAGTTGACCCATGGATTTTATTGGTCGGAAATGACTCATACAATGAGGGTAGGACATGTGTCTCGGTCATTTCATATTTTTAAAACATTATTTTTACCTTAAACTACACTAATTACCTCTAATTGCGATTAAAACTTAAAAGTTAATATTCACCAAAAAAAATTATTTTAATCCCATTTAACCACATTTTACTTCTTAATGTCAAAAATGTATGTTGGATTTTTGAAATTCAAAACACAGAGGTGGTAAAATTTCATTTAAACAAAAAATCATTTTTTTAAGTATCACTTAGTCGTTTTACTATTCATCAAAAATTGAAGTTTTCCAGAAAAATACCAAATATTCACCCTAAGATATATTTGATATTTCAAATACAAAAAATGATTTATATTTTACAAAATTAAAAACATATAAGTTACATTAATTAATTTAATAATTAATTCCCGCTGTCAGAGCAAATAGCATGTCTTTATGAAACAATAAGTATCAAAAGATTGACACTAGTTTAAGTCCAATTTCAAGATTAAATTAATTCCAACAAACAATATTGGATTAAATGGTAAAAATATATTCTAATTTCACTTTAAAAACAATTCAAAAGATAATCCAATCATATAAATAAATTAGATTAAAAATTGGTTTTGAATTAAAATACAACATTTATCACTATTCATTAAAAAATGAACTTTATCAGAAAAATACCAAAAATTTACACAAATAAATTTTGATGTCCCGATTCTAAAGAAGAATTTTTTTTTTCAAATATAACACATAAAATTGTCAAAAAGTTCATTTAAAAGAGGTTCACCATCAAAAGGCGGTTAATCGACCTTTTAAAGAATATTATATTGTTAACGCTTAAAATTGGATTCATTCACATTTTTAATCCTCTAACATTTATTGTAAAAAGTAAAAATATTTGACAAACATATATAATCATTTTGTAGTTAGTTCTGTTCATTCATGCCATTACAATAGTTAGGCATTAACTACCATTTAAAATAAAATTATTTTATTATTAGACTGCAACGTAAGATTCCCTAGAAACTCGTTGTTGCAAATTGGGTACTCCATCGAGCATAGTGTTCCCATTAAAGTAATATTAATATTTTATTCAAAAATATGGATTAATTAGAAAATGTCATATTCTTTATTTACCTAGGGTGTTACATCCTTCCCCCCTTTTGGGAATTGCATCCTCGCAATTTTAAAATTGGTCTTGGAAACTTCATTGAAAATCTCACATCGGAACAAGAGTCAGTAAAACAATCACTTTAAAATAAATAAAGATAAGTAAAAAGGTCACCCAATTTAACCCATAATTTTATTCCAAGTATGAAAATATGGACATGGAGGGAAAAAACAAAGGGTCATGTTCTGATGGACAGTGATAATAAACATGTCTAGGAGAAAGTTAACCATAAGAAAATCACAAACTTGTGATGGGTTAAACGGTATTCGATTCCCCGGTAGGAAAAGTTAACATACAATATTTTTGTTTTAAGTTACTCTTCATTGAGGAATTTATTTTTTACCTTAACTAAATCATAATGAAACATACTTACTTGTCACGTAGACTTTCAACTTTTACTAGATTCCTTAATCAAACTCATATTTTCTCCAAAAGACGAGTATTTAGGAAGACTTGTTCACATTAAAAGTACTATAATCAACTTCTTGATAATCACCTAATCCAAAAAAGAGAAATATTTATTTCCCATGTCTTTAGACAAAATCCAAAACCAAAATTGTTAGTATGAGATCAGATAATCAACAAAATTATAATCCTTTATAAAAAAGAAAATCTATTGTTAATCTCCAAAATTTGTCCAAAAAAACCAAAAGTTCAACGAAGACCATTCGATAAACAATTTTACATTAAATTCTTCAAAGTAAACCAAACTAAGATTGAAACCCAAATATTTGAAGGATTTAATCACATAGTCTTCCAAGTTACTAATTAACTTTTATCTTCAAATAACATCAGTTGCTCTTAAATTCTCACATTGAAATTTAATTAACCTAATCACATATCCTCCATGATAGGTTAATCATTTCTGTAGATAACCCAATATAAACTTACTCTTGATTCCTAAAATCATCTAACTAAAAATAATTAGTCAAACTAACCAGGGACTTCACATAGTCCAATGGTAGGTGATAAATACAAGTAGCACTTTGGTTGTGGGTTCGATTCCCGCAGATTTGTTCGACGCGACGGGTTGTGACACGGTCTGCATGTTGTCCTTTTTCCAAAACTATATAATTCTTAAAACATTCCCCAAAACGAGATAAAATCTTCAAAAATAATCATAACATATTTTAACCTCAATTTTATCTCATGACTTTCATTTTTCATCATAATATATAATAACCCATAATTACCTCAAAATTAAGGATCATATAAACCCTAATGGTTACCTTTATAATTATTACATGAAGTTCCCCATCGGTCGGTCATCTCTTACATGATGCATTACAGAACATACCAAGGTAAAAGTGGTTGATCATGACTCCTTGATAGTTGGTTTAGAATAACCACGAGTTTCCTCATTGAATCCCCGATTTCATCCAGTATCTTAATCAGAGAACCACGACAGTTTCCTTCAAACATATTGTCACTTTGGTGCCTGCTAGATCCATCCATTCACTAAAACCAGATATGTCAGTGTGAGTATATCAACAAAACCATCATGTACTAATGGGGAATATAAATACTAAGATATACTTACTCATTCACTTTATCTAAAACTAGGACTCTGTCTGAAATCTTAACCATTAGGGTAATGTCACTTATGCCTAGAGAATAGCCTATCCTCTAAAGTTATCTAGACCGACCTCTGATACCAACAATAAGGCCCCAGCTTTAAAACTTACTTAATATCGAATTAAATGAATAATTCACATTGAGGATCTTTTCAGGTTTAGAGTTTTAGAGAATTAATCATAAATCATGAATTACATTCCACATTTAAACAAAGTGGTTACATAAAAGATAGAGTTTGTTCATTTCCCATCAATGAAACATATTTAAAATAAATCATGTATTCTTTCTTGACACTTCCTTGACTCTATCATCATATCATTAACCTTTCCCTTGACCAGTGAAAAACATTTCAAAAACTTGGGATGAGAATAAAAATCTCAGTAAGGGATATAAAAGTATGAAAAGAAAACATTAGTCCTTTTATGAAATCATACTTTACTCATAAAACATAAGCATTTTAACATACCTCATCAAATCATGAATAAATAATAGAACTCATAAGGCATAAATGTAACTTGGGGAATTTATAACATTCTTACATAGAGAGTAACCCTCTTGGTTACGTTTGGAATACCCATCACAGTATATTCTCAAAATCTCTTCGGAGAAACCTTAACTTTTAACCCCTTTGTGTTACCCAATGCATTGGAGAGCTATATCGGGCTCACCCGCCCTTAGTTTATCACGAAACCACCCATTTTCATAAGAATTCCCAAGAACAATAACATAAACATATCACATAAAACATTCATAAAGGAAACATAACATTTCCACATTCCAATCACAAAATAACATTTTAGGATATTGAAATAATGAATCCATTAAAAAACCATTTTCAAAACCATTTAAAACATTTAATAAAGAGATTTGTGAATCAAAGTGTCCCATACCACCTTGAATATTTTAAGATTTTAAACCATTAATATCCATATAAATAAATTCTTAAAAACATTTTGAAAACATGGATATTAAAAAGAACAAATCATTAAAACATTTAAAGAGATATTGTTGGTTAAAGGGTTTTTACCAAAATTAGAGACACTCTAATACAATAATTGAAGAATGACATTTAATCAGAACTTTATAATATCATGAGAATAATTGGATTCATGATATAATATTCCAAATGATAGTATATACACCATATAAGAGTGAATTGGTGCATAACAACAATGAAGTCTCAATAGAAATGTAAAATGTGATGAAATCCCTTATAAAAAAGCTATCCATAAATTTAGGATAAATCAATCTCAAAATTATGTGTGACAAATATAAATACACCCAATATAAGTGTATATTAAGTGTAAAACAATAAATGGTCATTCACACATATTAAAAGGATGACATATTCAATAACTACATGTTGAACCCAAAGAAAATGAAATTGGGTTAAAAAGTTCCCTTGGTAAAATTCGACAGCCTAACGGCGTCACTTCAAAATTCAGAAAATGGGTTGATGAGAGATAATAAGGGTATCTCGTCACTTTGACATTAAATTTAAATCAATAAGGATATATAATAACATATCCCAACATAATAGTATGTGAATTAAAAGACATAACAAAAGAAGTATTTTAAAAAGAGGAGGGTGAAAGGTTCCCTTACCGACTTGGGTAACTTTCGAAACGTACACCCATTGAAGAAGGGTCATACAATGAATATGTAAATACCCATAAATGAAATTATATTACACAAAGAGTATAATAATGGGAAGTACATACACCACTCAAATGAAATGGTGTAAAATGTAGCATAAATCTCACGGGACTGAAAGTGAGAGGAAAAATCCCTTATGAAAACTCGGCAGCCTAACAACGCCACTTAAAACTTCCAAAAATGGATTAATGAGATAAAATTGGGTCTGTCATCATATGAAAATAAAAATTACATTAGGGGTAATATAAAATAACATCCCAATAATAAGAAAGATGAGCTTAAAAGGAATGACATAAAGGAGTGTACTTAAAAAGAAAGAGAGGGGTAGGATCCCTTACCTCGTGTCCGACATGACTCGATCGTTATTTAATCTCCTGAATAATAAAATTTGGTCAATTTATAATTTCGTAAGGACATACTTTAAATATTATTATTCAGTTAATATCACATATTATATTGTTATAATAATTGGTTAATAAAGTGAGTTCATATCAGTCGTTTTTGTCGGTGTTTGGTACATGAGTAAAAATCGAACTTGTTGGAAAAGAATTTTCCATGTAGTTATAAGTACATCATATCCAGAATAGTATTGATGTTTTACATATCATATATATACAGTATATATTAATTTTATACTATTCCATGGCATTTGGAGATAAAACATTAAAAGCACCGTTCATGGAGACGTTAGGTCGTACGTACGCATGAACGCTACTTTCATTTTTTTGTCATATTAATGGAATTAAAACAAAATGAGAGATATATATTATAATTCCAGTATTATATGAATCATTTAGATGTAATATATTATATATATATCCATTATATATATGTACTTGTAATAGTACATAACATTTGGAGATAAGAAATGAAATGTACCGTTCATGGAGACGGTAGGCCGTAAGTATGCATGAATGCTACTTTCATTTCTTTTTTTTGTATTCAATGGAATTAAATAGTAATTATATAAAGGTATATTATAATTCAAGTAGGATATCATATGTAATACCATTAATTCCGTCCTTTATACGTCCCACATATGGCATTAATGAATCAAATCACTTTGAGGGGGTGGTAGTCCGCACTTCCTAAAATGAAGATATCGTGTTTACCCATAATTGAAACCATAAAGGTATGACATAAATGTAAAATACAGAAGCTTAAGGAAAACATAAAAATATTATATATCATATATAAATATATTGTCATCTTAATGGCCACCTTTGAAGGTGTTAAAATAATATTTAACAATCATCGTTTCATGAGGCAGTAATTCGCCATCCACAGAAACAGTATGTTCTTTAACCATTACATGGAGGTGTATGAAAGTGTAGCTCTAAACCTTATTATAAAAACATCCTAGTATATTTAATATACTGGTGTTGTTACAAAAAAAGTAATAAAAAGAGTTTTGGGGTTTGGAGAAGAAAAATAAAACAAAAGAACACAAGGGAAGACATTACCTTTAAATCGGGTAACTCTCTATGATTTGAGCTCAAAGGCTTCCTTGGAAAGGATTCTGCCCAAAGTGAGGCCTCAATGATGAAGCGATGGATGTGGAGAGATGCAATTGTCATGGGTTGGCTGTGCCAAAGGCTTGATATGTGTGTGTAAGTAGGTAGAGGTGGGGGCCTTTTATAACAGGAGAGGAAGGGAACTCTTGGAAAGTTATAAAATATTACTTTATTATAAAATGATTTTCGGATTAAAAAGGTCCCAAAAGGATATATTTTGAGGATAGGGTGATAAGGTATCGAAATCCACCCATAAAATAGTTTTTTGACTAGTGTAAAACTTTTATTTTACCCTATCTTCTAATTTTATTTAAATCGTTCAGTTATGAGGTAATCAATGCATCATCACGGTGTCATAAATAAATTAATTTATTTAATATCAAAAAAAATTAACAAAACTATCATGATGAATGAAATCGTTTTTGCTTTATAATGAATATTTATAGTCGAAAATATGACTTGTATTACCCCATATAAAAATTGTTTTAGTAAAACAACACATGTTTGTGACATTTTAATTTTAACTTTAAATAAAAAGGTATTAATGTGATTTTCCAACCAAAGTGGCTCCATGGGGTCCCCAAGTTGACCCATGGAATTTCTTGGTCGTCCATGACTCATCCAATGAGGTTAAGACATGTGTCTAGGTCATTTCATATTTTTTTAAAATTATTTTTACCTTAAACTACACTAATTACCTCTAACCGCGATTAAAACTGAAAAGTTACTATTCACCAAAAAATTATTTTAATCCCATTGAACTAAATTTTACTTCATAATGACAACCATGTATGTTGGATTTTTGAAATTCAAAACACAGAGGTGGTAAAATTTCATTTAAACGAAAAATCAGTTTTTAAGTACCACTTAGTGGTTTCACAATTCATCAAAAATTGAAGTTTTCCTGAAAAATACCAAAAATTCACCCTAATCTATATTTGATATTTCGAATTCACAAATGATTTATATGTTAAAAAATTCAAAACATATAAGTTACATTAATTAATTTAATAATTAATTCCCGCTGTCAGAGCAAATAGCGTGTTTTTATGAAAAAATAAGTATAAAAAAATGACACTAGTTTAAGTCCAATTTCAAGATGAAATTAATTTCAACGACCAATATTGTATTAAATGGTAAAAATATATTATAATTTTACTTTAAACCCATTTCAAAAGACAATCTAATCATATAAATAAATTAGATTAAAAAGAGGTTTTCAATTAAAATACAACATTTTTCACTATTCGTTAAAAAATGTTCTTTATCGGAAAAATACAAAAAATTTACACAAAGTAAATTTTGATGTCCCGATTCTAAAGAATAATTTTATTTTTTCAAACATAACACATAAAATTGACAAAAAGTGGATTTAAAAAAGGTTCTCCATTAAAAGGCGGTTAATCGACCTTTTAAAGAATATTAGAATGTTTACGCTTAAAATGGGATTCATTTGCATTTTTAATCCTCTAACATTTATTGTAAAAAGTAAAAATATTTGACAAACATATATAATAATTTTGTAGTTAGTTTTGTTCATTCCCACCATTACAACAGCTAGGCGTTGACTACCATTTAAAATAATATTATTTTATTATTAGACTGCAACGTAAGATTCCCAAAAAACTCGTTGTTGCGTACTGGGTACGCCATCGAGCATAGCGTTCCCTTTAAAATAATATTAATATTTTCATCACAAATATGGATAAATGTGAAAATGTCATATTCTTTATTTACCTGGGGTGTTACATCCTTCCCCCCTTTTGGAAATTGCATCCTCGCAATTTTAAAATTGGGCATGGAAACTTCATTGAAAATTCCACATCGGAACAAGAGTCAGTAAAAAAATAACTTTAAAATAAAGAAAGAGATGTATAAAGGTCACCCGAGTTAACCCATACTAGAATTCCAAGTATAAAAATAAGTACATGGAGGAAAAAACAAAGGGTCATTTTCTGATGGACAATGATAGTAAACATGTCTAGGAGAAAGTTAACCATAAGAAAATCACAAACTTGTGATGGGTTAAACGGTATTCGATTCCCCAGTAGGAAAAGTTAACATACAACATTTTTGTTTTAAGTTACTCATCATTGAGGAATTTATTTTTGAGCTTAAATAAATCATAATGAAACGTACTTACTTGTCATGTAGACTTTCAAATTTTACTAGATTCCTTAATCAAACTCATATTTTCTCCAAATGACGAGTATTTAGGAAGACATGTTCAAATTAAGAGTACTATAAACAACTTCTTGAGAATCACGTAATCCACAAAAGAGAACTATATATTTCCCATGTATTTAGACAAAATCCAAAAACAAATTGTTAGTATGAGATTAGATAATCCACAAAATTATAATTCTTTATAAAAAATAAAATCTATTGTTAATCTCAAAAATTTGTCCAAAAAAACCCAAAGTTCAACGAAGACCATTCGATAAACAAATTTCCATAAAATTTTCCAAATTAAACCAAACTAAGATTGAAACCCAAATATTTGAAGGATTTAATCACATAGTCTTCCAAGGTACTAATTAAATTTTATCTCCAAATAACATCAGTTTCTCTTAAATTCTCACATTTAAAAGTAATTAACCTAATCACATATCCTCCATGATAGGTTAATAATTTCCATAGATAACGCAAAATAAACTTACTCTTGATTCCTAAAATCATATAACTAAAAATAATTAGTCAAAATAACCAGGGACTTCACGTAGTCCAGTGGTAGGTGATAAATAACAGTCGCACTTTGGTTGTGGGTTCGATTCCCGCAGCTTTGTCCGACGCGACGGGTTGTCACACGGTCTGCGTGTTGTCCTTTTTCCAAAACTATATAATTCTTAAAACCTTACCCAAAACGAGATAAAATCTTCAAAAATAATCATAACATATTTTAACCTCAATTTTATCTCATGCCTTTCATTTTCCAACATAATATATAATAACCCATAATTACCTCAAAAGTAAGGATCATATAAACCCTAATGGTTACCTTTATAATTATTACCTGAACTTCCACATCGATTGTTCATCTCTTACATGATGCATTACAGAACATATCAAGGTACAAGTGGTTGATCATAACTCCTTGATAGTTGTTTTAGAACAACCACGGGTTTCCTAATTGAATCCCCCATTTCATCCAGTCTCTTAATCAGAGAACCACCACAGTTTCCTTCAAACCTATTATCCCTTTGGTGCCTGGTAGATCCATCCATTCACTAAAAATAGAAATGTTAGTGTGAATATATCAACAAAACCATCATGTACTAATGGGGAATATAAAAAACTAAGATATAATTACCCATTCACTTTATCTAAAACTAGGACTATTTCTGAAATCCTAACCATTATGGTAATGTCACTTATGCCTAGAGAATACCCTATCCTCTAAAGTTATCTAAACCGACCTCTGATACCAACTATAAGGCCCCAGCCATAAACCTTACTTAATATTGAATTAAATGAATAATTCACATTGAGGATATTTTCAGGTTTAGAGTTTTAGATAATTAGATCATAAATCATGAATTACATTCCACATTTAAACAAATTGGTTACATAAAATATCGAATTTGTTTTTTTCCCATCAATGAAACATATTTAAAATAAAACATGGATTCTTTCATGACACTTCCTTGACACTATCATAAAATCATGCACCTTTCCCTTGACCTGTGAAAAACATTTCAAAAACTTGGGATGAGTATAAAAAGCTCAGTAAGGAAAATAAAATTATGAAAAAAAAACATTAGTCCTTGTATGAATTCATACTTTACTCATAAAACATAAGAATTTTAACATACCTCATAAAATCATGAATAAATCATAGAAATCATAAGGAATAAAGGTAACTTGAGGAATTCATAACATTCTTACGTAGGGAGTAACACTCTTGGTTATGTTTGGAATACCCATCACAGTATATTCCCTATATCTCTTCATAGATATCTTAACGTTTAACCCCATAGCGTTACTCAATGCATTGGAGAGCTGTATCGGGCTCACCCGCCCTTAGTTTATCACGAAACCACCCATTTTCATAACAATGCCCAAGAAACATAACAGAAACGTATCACATAAAACATGGATAAAGGAAACATAAATTTCCACATTCCAATCACAATATAACATTTTAGGAAATTGAAATAATGAATCCATTCAAAAAAACCATTTTCAAAACCATTTAAAACATTTAATAAAGAGATTTCTAAATCAAAGTGTCCCATACCACCTTGAAGATTTTGAAATTTTAAACCATTAATATCTATATAAATAAATACTTAAAACCATTTTGAAAACATGGATATTAATAAGAACAAATAATTAAAACATTTAAAGCGATATTTTGGTTAAAGGGTTTTTACCAAAATTAGAGACACTTGAATACAATAATTGAGGAATAACATTTAATCAGAACTTTATAATATCATGAGAATAAATGGATTCATGATATAATATTATAAAGGATAGTATATACACCATATAAGAGTGATTTGGTGCATGACAACAATGAAGTCTCAATAGAAATGTACAATGTGATGAAATCCCTTATAAAGAAGGTATCCTTAAATTAAGGATAAGTCAATCTCAATATTATGTGTGACAAATATAAATACACCCAATATAAGTTGATATTAAGTGTTAAACAATAAAATTTCATTCAAACATATTCAAAGGATGACATGTTCAATAACTACATGTTGAACCTAAAGAAATCGAAATTGGGTTAAAAAGTTCCCTTGGTAAAACTCGACAGCCTAACGGCGTCACTTCAAGATTCAGAAAATGAGTTGATGAGAGATAAAAAGGGTGTCTCATCACTTGGACATAAAATTTACATCAATAATTATATATAAGAACATATCCCAACATAATAGTAGGTTAATTAAAAGGCATAACAAAATAAGTCTTTTAAAAAGAGGAGGGTGAAAGGTTCCCTTTCCGACTTGGGTAACTTTCGAAACGTACACCCATTGAAGAAGGGTCATACAATGAATATGTAAATACCCATAAATGAAATTATATTACAAAAAGTGTATAATAATCTTAAGTACATACACCACTCAAAGGAAATGGTAGCAAATGTAGCATAAATCTCACGGGACTGAAAGTGAGATGAAAAATCCCTTACGAAAACTCGGAAGCCTAACGACGCCACTTAAAACTTCCAAAAATGGATTGATGAGATAAAATAGGCTATCTCATCATATGAAAATAAAAATAACAGTAGGGGTAATATAAAATAACATCCCAATAATAATAAAGATGAGCTTAAAAGTAATGACATAAAGGAGTGTACTTAAAAAGAAAGAGAGGGGTAGGATCCCTTACCTCGTATCCGACATGACTCGATCGTTCTTTAATTTTCTAAATAATAAAATTTGGTAAATTTATAATTTCTTAAGGACCTAATTTAAATATTATTATTCAGTTAATATCACATATTATAATGATATAATAATTGGTTAATAAAGTGAGTTCATATTAGACGTTTTTGTCGGTGTTCGGTACATGAGTAAAAATCGAACTTGTTGGAAAAGAATTTTACATGTAGTTATAGGTACATCATATCCAGAATAGTATAAACGTTTTAAATAAAATATATATCCATTATATATTCATTTTATACTATTCCATTGCATTTGGAGATAAAAAATTAAAAGCACCGTTCATGGAGACGGTAGGTCGTACGTATGCATGAACACTACTTCCATTTTTTTGCCATATTAATGGAATTAAAAAAATGAGGGAGATATATATTATAATTCCATAATGATATACATAATTTATATTTAATATATTACATATATATCCATTATATATATGTAGTTATAATAGTACATAACATTTGGAGATAAGAAATGAAAGGTACCGTTCATGGAGACAGTAAGTCGTACGTACGCATGAACGCTACTTTCATTTCTCATTTTTTGTATTAAATGGAATTAAATAGTAATTATATAAAGCTATATTATAATTCCATTATTATATCATATTTAATATGTAACACCCCAAGCTTCTACGGTGCGTTTCCCTTCGAATAATGCGATAGCGTGTGTTGTACGCAACCTCGAGTTCTAACACACACCACAACTAATTAAACTAGACGTTGTGAATAGTAATACCTAATTTTTTAAATTATATATATTTTATATTTGAAAATGGACTTCATTTTTGGACTCAGAATATCGAATTTAGCCTAAGGTGAAATTTTGGTACATTTCGGATAACTTTCATATTTTGATGAATAGTGAAAATTTCTAAATTTTAATTAAAAACAACTTTTTTAATCAAAATAATTAATAGTGATAAATTATGAATTTGAGTGGTTTTAAAGTATATTTAGAATATATTTTTACCATTCAATTTAATGTTTATCATTGGACATAATTTTACAGTTAAACCGAACATAAACAAGTGTCAATCTTTTGATAGTTATTACCTCTTAAAAACACTCTTTTTGTTTTGACAGCGGGAATTAATTTTAAATTAATTTCTGCCACTTCTGTGTTTTGAATTTAGGAAAATGGATTCCATTTTTGGAATCAGGATGTCCAAATTATGTAAATAGGTAACTTTTATTTTTACACATTTTGAATAATTACTGCGGTAAATATTTTATTTACCATGGTTAAGGGTAAATCCGGTAAATAAGGGTTAAAAAATAATATTATAATAATACTAAATTGCCCTAAAACATGTCTTAACCCTATTGGTTGATACATGGTCGACCATGGGCATCTTTGGGTCTATTTTGGGACCCCATGGATCCACTTGTAAGTGATAATGACACATTATATTAATAAAGCTAAAATAAAAATAAAAATGGCATAAGCTTACATCTTTTAGAAAAACAATTTTTACATAGGGTTATACCTGTTGGATTTTCGATTATAAATATTCATTAGAAAGATAAACAGATTTCCTACATAATGATGTTTTATTTATAATTTTTAGACATTAAATAATTTATTTTATTTATGACACAATGATGATGCAGTAATTACTAAAATAGTAAAAAATTAACATAATTGATATTATAAATACCCAAATAAATATAATATGAAACTTTTAATGAATTAAACTAATTTTCTAGGCTAATATGATATATTAGGATTGAGTTAATGGACTTTGTTCGAAGTAATCAATCTGTTATGAGTTTCACAAAAATCAACTATTGAATAGTGTCAAAATTGACATAAAAGAGTTCTTAAAACAAATATTATATTATTAATTGATATTAAATTCCTAAAAATCTAAGGTTCGGCCAAGAGACTTATATTATGATAGTTTAATCATTAATGGACCACTTGGGGGTCGCTTGGATGTATATAGTAAGTTTATTAACCATATTATATAAAAATACAAAGAGACATTGTAAAAGTGAAACTAATTAACTTAGAGTTAATACTTAAAGATAAGGTTAATATAAGTACCCAAACCTGTCTAAATTCCATTGGATGAGTTGTTTTCGACCTATACCTACCTCATCCTTTGAATAGTCAACTTTGGAGCCTTTGGAAACCGAATATGAATTTATTATAAATTAATATTTCTAGCTTTTCCAAAGGTACACCTCACCCCTCTTATAAAAGGGCACTCCTCCTTATCTTTTCCTCACACCTCTCAAGCCTTTTGGTTCGGCAAAACTCTGCCCAAATACTCTCCCAACATCCCTCACTACAACCTAGAGGCCTTAGTTTGATCAGAAAGCCAACCTAAGGAGCCCTTTTGATCAAATCAAAAGGAAGAACCCGAAGAAGAGGTAATGATTTCACCACCCTTTTCTAAGTTCATTTCTTCTTCCACATCTTCTTCCTTTGTTCTTACCATTCTAAAATAATAACTCCAGTATCTCACATATACTGTGATGTTATTATAAGTATGGTACAACCATATTCATTATTCTATCCACCCTTTGAATAACATGTCACCATACGTGCGTACGTACGGCTTACCGTCTCCACGTCGTGGTGTAATTGTTATTCAATATAATATTATTTGGATGGGTATAATAATGATATGTAACTCATGTAAATAATAAATATAACATGTTAATGATTCTGTATATATGATATACCATTCATTTATATATTATTTTAATATCAAAAGAATGATATTGTCGCTCGTGCGTACGTACGGACTACCGTCTCCACGAACGCGATGAGATTCATTCTCCATCGTATCCATTCAAGTATAATTATCATTTTATGATTTAAAAATGATGTTTAAGGACTTTATATCATTATGGATATGAATAAGATACAACAATAATGGATTATGTAACAAAACATATAAAAGAAAATGAGTAAGTTAACACCCGAAACGATGATAATTCTAAGATAGTATTAATAAATCAATGTTAAAAGATCATATATGATATCATATTAATATATATGATTCTTGTATAATTTAATAACAATTATTTCACCATTATACAGGAGGTTAACCTACCCCAACCAAGGAAAAGTACAAGGTAAGGGTTATTTCACAATCTCTTCATTATCCGAGGTTGTTTATATGTAATAATCTACTGGGATCTCTTTATCATCCACATCCATGTTTCTTAAAAATGTATTTCAAAACATTTTTACTATTTACAAGAATATGGGTTAAAGTCATTTATACCCTTTTTTGACTTTTTATAAGAGGTTTATAAAGTAATCTTTCCGTCGTTTTCAAAACAAGGTCCTTTTTAACCTTTTCGACAGAATTGAGGTAAGAATGTTTTTTTAACTTATACGGCGGGTGCGGTTATTTTACGCCGTTATAAAATCTTAAAAGCTTTCCTTACAAGCTTATAAGAATATTTTCAAAGAAAATGTTTTATTTTATATGGATCTTAAATGATTTCAAAATAAAAAGAGATATTTCTTTAAAAAGAATTTTGATTTCATCTATGTCAACATCCTTTGATGGATTTTAAGATTATTTGAAGTTGATTTATTATGATACAAAACTTCTATATTGTATTGAAGGTTTTGTGATATGTTTGACTGTGGATGTGCTATTTTTATACCATTCATAGTTTATTGTGAAAGTATTCACATTTCGTATGCTAGTTTTAATACGAATGTTTATGTTATGTTTAAACCTTTTCATATGGGAATGCATTGGACTTAATAAGTGACGGGTGGAGCCCGCTATAGCTCCTCGATGCATCGGTAGGTCTCATGAGACAAACTAGTGTCTTGGCACAAGGCCTTGACAACATCTTATTTGTAGTCTTGGCACGAGGCCTTGGCTATGTGGTTATGATAGTCTGGCATTATGCATTCCAACATTATGAAAGTGGTTATTGATATTGCATGTGATTATTCGATTAGTAGAATATCCATGTGTACAAGTAAATGGCATTATTTCATTTTACTTTTTCCATACTATGTTGAAGTTCAATTTTAAAAGGCTTTTGTTTTAGTAATTCATTGCCTTAAATGTTTATGCTTATTTTGAATGTTCCGCTATATTGTTATCCTTACTGGGCATTTGAGCTCACCCCTTTTCTATGTTTTATTTTTCCCAAGTAGTGAAGAAGTAAATTATGATTGACTTGCAGGGATATTATGAGGGGTTTATAGTGTGGACGTTGGAAACATTATGTTGTTGTAGTAGTTTTTCATTTTATGATGTAATGTAAAACTTATGAATATATCTAGTGTTTCCAAGGCTACTAAACCAATCGGTCTTTCGGGATTTGATCTTTCTTGTGATCATGACAATGTTACGAAGTAATGCACCGACTCTGGGTAGCTGGGGTCGGGGCGTGACAGTTGGTATCAGAGGAAGTTTAGTACAAACCTTGGAACCTAGATTTAGATAAACTCTGATTAGAGCACGTAGACCTAAGATGAACTTTGAGGATTAGTATAGAAGAACTTCCTAGAATTTTGGTATTGTATAGATTTTGTGTGTTTTCCGAGCAATACATCCATGTATAGATACGAGCAGGTAGAGGCGGCTCTGGCACAGATGTACCTAGGGGTAAAACCCGAAAACACCGCTTTGAGCTAGACTCGAACGGGAACTGGTGCACGACAACGGGCCTTGCTGCACTCTTGGTTACGACACTCCCGGGGGATATGCTTAGGATAACTCTCATTTTCTTTACAAATCATTATGAAGGGTTTATGAGTATATACTTCCTCAAAGAAAACATTTTTATGATTATGGATTATATCCATAAATAGTTCAATTTATGTTAAGTGTTTTATAAGTATGGGATTATGTATTTTGATTCATAAACTGATCTAGTTTATGCCATTGTTTAGAAATGGCGCCTAGTGGATGAAATGGAAACCGTATCAATGCACGCACTCCATGTAGGGATTTCCCTCCTGCTCAAGATAATTATAGTGGGGCTGGTGATGCAACTGGTGCCGATCAGCTAATCACCATACTGGGACAACTTACTCAGGTTATGAATAATAACCTTACCCGTATGGAGCACCCTGATCCGCAGCGTGGAGGATCAATGTTAGATCGATTCATGAGACAACAACCACCAACGTTCAATGGGAGTACAAATCCCTTAGTAGCTGAGCAATGGATATTTTCCCTAGAGAAAATATTTCAGGCTTTGGGGAGTAGTGAAAGGGAAAAAGTTACCATGGCAGTTTACCGCCTCACTGGAGATGCTGATCAATGGTGGTCATTGATTCAAAACATGAAGGAAGATGATGAAGTATCAAACATGGAATGGAGGGAGTTCAAAGATCTGTTTTTAGAAAAATACTTTCCTCGCGACCATCGAGCAGATATGGAAAGACAATTTCTGAGTCTGAGACAAAAGGAGGATGAGAATGTCACAAAGTATGAGGCTAACTTTACAAGGTTAGCGAGGTACGCTAGTGATTATATTCGCAACCCAAGAAGTAAGATTGATCGTTTCTTTGATGGGTTAAAACCATTTCTCCGTCGAGCATTAGTCTCACAATCCTTTTCATCGTACGAAGACATTGTCTCATGTGCTATCAAGACCGAAAAGGAATTCTCTAAGTCTTATGACTTTAAAGCAAAGCAAGAGAAGAAGAGGCCTGCTGATCAATCTGGGAATGGAAATAAGGGGAAGAAGGGAAAGGTTGAATATCCATCTTGTGGTAAGTGCGGGAAGAAACACCCCGGTGCTTGCCTGAAGGGAATGGGAGTCTGTTACAAGTGTGGTGAAAAAGGCCACCAAGCTCATGATTGCAAGGGGAAGAAGGAAGCTACCAACGTTCAGTGCTACAATTGCAGGGAGATGGGGCATTATGCAAATTCATGTCCTAAGCGTCAGGAGAACTTACCTCAGAAAAGGCCAAGGGATCAAGGCCAGGCTTATGCTATCACTACTGCTGAGGTAGAAGCACCGAAAGACGTGGTGGCAGGTAATTTAATGGTTTCCTCAAGTTTAGCAAATGCATTATTTGATTCTGGATCATCGCATTGTTTCATATCTTCCCAGTTTTCTAAGAAAATTAGATATTTCCAATTTGATTTAATAAGGGAGTTGTCAGTTAAAACTCCTAAGGGAAGTATCGTTGCAACAAAGTTTTGTGAATCAGTCCCCATTAAAGCACAGAAATTTTCTTTATCTGCTGATTTCATCGTCATACCTATGATTGAGTTTGATATAATCCTCGGTATGGACTGGCTTTCGGACTATGATGCGAAGATTTATTGTAAGAAGAAACAGGTTACGATTCTTGATGATAATGATAAGGAGCACCTTATTTTTAGAGCAGAATCATCACCACCTAATTCTTATTTAGATCCACCCCCTGTAGCTCAACTTAATTCAATTATCGGGGAGGAAGAGAATGAAATAACTATCGGTGAGGAAAGGAATGTTCAAATAGAGGATGTACCTATTGTGAAAGAATTTGTAGATGTATTTCCGGAAGATTTACCTGGACATCCTCCAGAATGAGAAGTTGAGTTTTCTATTGATTTGATTCCTGGATCAAGGCCTATATCGAAGACCCCTTATAGAATGGCCACTGTAGAGCTAGTCGAACTAAAGAAACAACTAGAGGAATTGAGTAATAAGGGATTTATTCGCCCTAGTGTTTCTCCATGGGGAGCCCCTGTTCTTTTTGTTAAAAAGAAAGATGGATCTATGAGGTTATGTATCGATTACAGGGAGATCAATGCTATAACGATAAAGAACAAGTATCCCCTACCTCGTATTGATGATTTATTTGACCAACTGCATGGAGCTCAAAACTTTTCAAAGATTGACCTTCGATCTGGATACCATCAGTTGTGTGTAAAGAAGGAAGACATTCCGAAAACAGCATTTCGAACCAGGTACGGGCATTACGAGTTTACTGTAATGCCGTTTGGATTGACTAATGCACCCTCTGTATTCATGGATCTGATGAATAGAGTTTTCAAGGAGTATCTCGATGAATTTGTGGTGGTATTTATTGATTATATCTTGGTATACTCCAAAACCTACAAAGATCATGAAAATCACTTGCGCATTATCTTGAAGACTCTGAGGAGGCATGAATTATATGGAAAGTTTAGCAAGTGTGAATTCTGGCTTCAGGAGATTTCTTTTCTTGGCCATATTGTCTCTAAAGATGGAATCTCTGTTGATCCTTCTAAGACCAAGGCAATCCAAGAATGGCCAGCACCTACGAGTATAACTGAGGTACGTAGTTTTATTGGTTTGGCAGGCTATTATCGACGTTTCGTCCAGAATTTTGCCCGATTGGCTAACCCATTAACGAAGCTCACACGTAAAGGGGTTAAATTTGTTTGGAAAAAAGAGTGTGAAGAATGTTTCGAAGAACTGAAGAGAAGATTAGTCAATGCTCCTATATTGACTCTACCATCGGGGAATGATGGGTTCGTTATTTATAGTGATGCATCAAAGAAAGGACTTGGTTGTGTCCTTATGCAGAATGATAGAGTTATTTCCTATGCATCACGACAGTTGAAAATTCATGAACAAAACTATCCTACTCATGATCTTGAGTTAGCAGCTGTGATCTTTGCTTTGAAGATAAGGAGGCACTACCTCTATGGTGAAAAATGTGAGATTTATACTGATCACAAGAGTTTGAAGTATATTTTCTCACAAAAAGAACTCAACATGAGGCAAAGGAGATGGCTTGAATTACTCAAGGATTATGATTGCACAATACACTACCACCCGGGGAAAGAAAACAAAGTAGCAGATGCTTTGAGCAGAAAAGACCATGGAGTTCTGAACATGATGAGAATTGAAAGGGATCCAATTTTCATGGATCTAGAGAAGATGGACATGGGAATAACCAGGGAAGGTGAAACATCAATGCTTTTTCAAATGGTTGCCAAACCATCTTTACTAGAAAGGATTAAGAGTTCTTAGACCGATGATGAAGAATTTCAGAAGAAGATTAAAGCTGTGAATGATGGGAGATTGAGAGACTTTGTGTATGAAGATGGGATTTTGAAATTCGGGAAGAGACTTTGTGTTCCCAATATACCTGATCTAAAAAGGGAATTGCTGGATGACGCTCATAGTTCCAATTTCTCTATACACCCTGGGAGCACCAAAATGTATAGAGATTTGAAGGAACATTTTTGGTGGGACAACATGAAGAGGGAGATTGCTGATTTTGTGTCAAGATGTATGGTTTGTCAACAAGTGAAAGCTGGAAGGCAACAGCCTGGAGGAGTCATGCAACCTCTTCCCATACCGGAGTGGAAATGGGACAATATTACGATGGACTTTGTCATGGGGCTACCAAAGACTCCTAGAAGGAACGATGCAATATGGGTTATTGTTGATCGTCTTACCAAGTCAGCACATTTTCTTGCTATAAGAGAAGATCTACCCCTGGAACGTCTAGCAAGACTATATATTAATGAAGTTGTGAGACTTCATGGAGTACCCTTATCAATTGTTTCTGATCGTGATCCCCGTTTTACTTCAAGATTTTGGAAAAGTCTTCAGAAATCCCTGGATACTGAACTTCATTTGAGCACTGCTTACCACCCTCAGACAGACGGACAATCAGAACGGACTATTCAAACCTTAGAAGACATGTTGAGATCTTGCTCACTTGACTTTCAGGGTATGTGGGATCAATATTTACCTCTGGTAGAATTTTCCTATAACAATAGCTTCCATTCGAGTATTCAGATGGCACCATATGAAGCGTTATACGGAAAGAGATGTCGTACACCAACCTGTTGGGATGATGTCGGTGAAAGAAAACTTGTAGGTCTAGATCTGGTGGAGGAAATGATGGAAAAGGTAAAGGTAATCCAAAATCACATCAAAGCAGCTCAAAGTAGGCAGAAGAGCTATGCCGATAATCGAAGGAAGGATTTGGAATTTCAAGTCGGTGATCATGTTTTCCTAAAGGTATCTCCGTGGAAGGGAGTCATACGTTTTGGTAAGAAAGGTAAATTGAGTCCCAGATACATCGGACCTTTCGAAATTCTAGAACGAATTGGGGCTGTAGCTTACCGATTGGCAATGCCGCCAAGTCTCTCCAAAGTTCACGATGTATTCCACGTATCTCTGTTGAGGAAATACATGCCTGACCCAACGCATGTACTCACCTATGAAGATTTAGAACTGGAACCCGATCTGTCTTATTGCGAAGAGCCCATCAAGATTCTTGATACGAGAGAACAAGTGCTGAAAAACCGGACGACGCGTCTGGTAAAAGTTTTGTGGAGGAATCATAAGATGGAAGAGGCAACGTGGGAACCCGAGGAACTTATGATGAAGAACCACCCGAGTCTTTTTATGCAGTAATACCCTAGAAATTGCGAGGACGCAATTATTTGAAGGAGGGGAGAATGTAACACCCCAAGCTTCTACGGTACGTTTCCCTTCGAATAATGCGATAGCGTGTGTTGTACGCAACCTCGAGTTCTAACACACACCACAACTAATTAAACTAGCCGTTGTGAATAGTAATACCTAATTTTTTAAATTATATATATTTTATATTTGAAAATGGACTTCATTTTTGGACTCAGAATATCGAATTTAGCCTAAGGTGAAATTTTGGTACATTTCGGATAACTTTCATATTTTGATGAATAGTGAAAATTTCTAAATTTTAATTAAAAACAACTTTTTTAATCAAAATAATTAATAGTGATAAATTATGAATTTGAGTGGTTTTAAAGTATATTTAGAATATATTTTTACCATTCAATTTAATGTTTATCGTTGGACATAATTTTACAGTTAAACCGAACATAAACAAGTGTCAATCTTTTGATAGTTATTACCTCTTAAAAACACGCTTTTTGTTTTGACAGCGAGAATTAATTTTAAATTAATTTCTGCCACTTCTGTGTTTTGAATTTAGGAAAATGGATTCCATATTTGGAATCAGGATGTCCAAATTATGTAAATAGGTAACTTTTATTTTTACACATTTTGAATAATTACTGCGCTAAATATTTTATTTACCATGGTTAAGGGTAAATCCGGTAAATAAGGGTTAAAAAATAATATTATAATAATACTAAATTACCCTAAAACGTGTCTTAACCCTATTGGTTGATACATGGTCTACCATGGGCATCTTTGGGTCCATTTTGGGACCCCATGGATCCACTTGTAAGTGATAATGACACATTATATTAATAAAGCTAAAATAAAAATAAAAATGGCATAAGCTTACATCTTTTAGAAGAACAATTTTTACATAGGGTTATACCTGTTGGATTTTCGATTATAAATATTCATTAGAAATCTAAAAAGATTTCCTACATAATGATGTTTTATTTATAATTTTTAGACATTAAATAATTTATTTTATTTATGACACAATGATGATGCAGTAATTACTAAAATAGTAAAACATTAACATAATTGATATTATAAATACCCAAATAAATATAATATGAAACTTTTAATGAATTAAACTAATTTTCTAGGCTAATATGATATATTAGGATTGATTTAATGGACTTTGTTCGAAGTAATCAATCTGTTATGAGTTTCACAAAAATCAACTATTGAATAGTGTCAAAATTGACATAAAAGAGTTCTTAAAACAAATATTATATTATTAATTGATATTAAATTCCTAAAAATCTAAGGTTCGGCCAAGAGACTTATATTATGATATTTTAATCATTAATGGACCACTTGGGGGTCGCTTGGATGTATATAGTAAGTTTATTAACCATATTATATAAAAATACAAAGAGACATTGTAAAAATGAAACTAATTAACTTAGAGTTAATATTTAAAGATAAGGTTAATATAAGTACCCAAACCTGTCTAAATTCCATTGGATGAGTTTTTTTAGACCTATCCCTACCTCATCCTTTGAATAGTCAACTTTGGAGCCTTTGGAAACCGAATATGAATTTATTATAAATTAATATTTCTAGATTTTCCAAAGGTGCCCCTCACCCCTCTTATAAAAGGGCACTCCTCCTTCTCTTTTCCTCACACCTCTCAAGCCTTTTGGTTCGGCCAAACTCTGCCCAAATACTCTCCCAACATCCCTCAATACATCCTAGAGGCCTTAGTTTGATCAGAAAGCCAACCTAAGGAGCCCTTTTGATCAAATCAAAAGGAAGAACCCGAAGAAGAGGTAATGATTTCACCACCCTTTTCTAAGTTCATTTCTTCTTCCACTTCTTCTTCCTTTGTTCTTACCATTCTAAAATAATAACTCCAGTATCTCACATATACTGTGATGTTATTATAAGTATGGTACAACCATATTCAGTATTCTATCCACCCTTTGAATAACATGTCACCATACGTGCGTACGTACGGCTTACCGTCTCCACGTCGTGGTGTAATTGTTATTCAATATAATATTATTTGGATGGGTATAATAATGATGTGTAACTCATGTAAATAATAAATATATCATGTTAATGATTCTGTATATATGATATACCATTCATTTATATATTATTTTAATATCAAAAGAATGATATTGTCGCTCGTGCGTACGTACGGACTACCGTCTCCACGAACGCGATGAGATTCATTCTCCATCGTATCCATTCAAATATAATTATCATTTTATGATTTAAAAATGATGTTTAAGGACTTGATATCATTCTGGATATGAATAAGATACAACAAACATGGCTTATGTAACAAAACATATAAAAGAAAATGAGTAAGTTAACACCCGAAACGATGATAATTCTAAGATATTATTAATAAATCAATGTTAAAAGATCATATATGATATCATATTAATATATATGATTCTTGTATAATTTAATAACAATTATTTAACCATTATACAGGAGGTTAACCTAACCCAACCAAGGAAAAGTACAAGGTAAGGGTTATTTCACAATCTCTTCATTATCTGAGGTTGTTTATATGTAATAATCTACTGGGATCTCTTTATCATCCACATCCATGTTTCTTAAAAATGTATTTCAAAACATTTTTACTATTTACAAGAATATGGGTTAAAGTCATTTATACCCTTTTTTGACTTTTTATAAGAGGTTTATAAAGGAATCTTTCCGTCATTTTCAAAACAAGGTCCTTTTTAACCTTTTCGACAGAATTGAGGTAAGAATGTTTTTTTTAACTTATACGGCGGGTGCGGTTATTTTACGCCGTTATAAAATCTTCAAAGCTTTCCTTACAAGCTTATAAGCATATTTTCAAAGAAAATGTTTTATTTTATATGGATCTTAAATGATTTCAAAATAAAAGGAGATATTTCTTTAAAAAGAATTTTGATTTCATCTATGTCAACATCCTTTGATGGATTTTAAGATTATTTGAAGTTGATTTATTATGATACAAAACTTCTATATTGTATTGAAGGTTTTGTGATATGTTTGACTGTGGATGTGCTATTTTTATACCATTCATAGTTTATTGTGAATGTATTGACATTTTGTATGCTAGTTTTAATACGAATGTTTATGTTATGTTTAAACCTTTTCATATGGGAATGCATTGGACTTAATAAGTGACGGGTGGAGCCCGCTATAGCTCCTCGATGCATCGGTAGGTCTCATGAGACAAACTAGTGTCTTGGCACAAGGCCTTGACAAAATCTTATTTGTAGTCTTGGCACGAGGCCTTGGCTATGTGGTTATGATAGTCTGGCATTATGCATTCCAACATTATGAAAGTGGTTATTGATATTGCATGTGATTATTCGATTAGTAGAATATCCATGTGTACAAGTAAATGGCATTATTTCATTTTACTTTTGCCATACTATGTTGAAGTTCAATTTTAAAAGGCTTTTGTTTTAGTAATTCATTGCCTTAAATGTTTATGCTTATTTTGAATGTTCCGCTATATTGTTATCCTTACTGGGCATTTGAGCTCACCCCTTTTCTATGTTTTATTTATCCCAGGTAGTGAAGAAGTAAATTATGATTGACTTGCAGGGATATTATGAGGGGTTTATAGTGTGGACGTTGGAAACATTATGTTGTTGTAGTAGTTTTTCATTTTATGATGTAATGTAAAACTTATGAATATATCTAGTGTTTCCAAGGCTACTAAACCAATCGGTCTTTCGGGATTTGATCTTTCTTGTGATCATGACAATGTTACGAAGTAATGCACCGACTCTGGGTAGCTGGGGTCGGGGCGTGACATAATACCATTAATTCCATCCTTTATACGTCCCACATATGGCATTAACGAATCAAGTCACTTTGAGGGGGCGCTAGTCCGCACTTCCTAAAATGAAGATATTGCGTTTACCAATAATGGAAACCATAAAGGTATGCCATAAATGAAAAATACAGAAGATTAAGGAAAACATAAAAATATTATATATCATATATAAATATATTTACATCTTAATGGAAACCTTTGAAGGTGTTAAAATAATATTGAACAATCATCGTTTCGTGAGGCAGTAATTCACCATCCACAGAAACAGTATGTTCATTAACCATTAAACGGAGGTGTGTGATAGTGTATCTCGAAAAATTATTATAAAAAAATCCTAGTATATTTATGATAATGGTTTTTTCACAATAAAATTTAATAAAAAGAGTTTAGGGGTTTGGAGAAGAAAAATAAAACAAAATAACACAAGGGAATACATTACCTTTAAATCGGGTAACTCTCTTTGATTTGAGCTCAAAGGATTCCTTGGAAAGGATTCTGCCCAAGGTGAGGCTTCATTGATAAAGAGAGGGATGTGGAGAGATGAAATGGTCTGGGTTTGTCCGAGCCAAAGGCTTGAGAGGTGTGTGTAAGGTGGTAGAGGTGGGGGCCTTTTATAAGAGGAGAGGAGGGGCACTCTTGGAAAGTTATAAAATATTACTTTATTATAAAATAATTTTCTTATTAAAAAGGTCCCAAAAGGATATATTTCGAGGATAAGGTTATAAGGTTTCTAAATACAACCTTACAATAGGTTTTTGACTACTGTAATACTTAGATTTCACCCTATCTTCTCATTTTATTAAAATCGTTCATTTATGAGGTAATCACTGCATCATCAAGGTGTCATAAATAAATTAATTTATTTAATATCTAAAAATTATAAAAAAACTATCATGATGTAGGAAATATTTTTATCATTCTAATGAATAATTATAGTCAAAAATATTACTTGTATAACCACATCTAAAAATTGTTTTAGTAAAACAACACATGTTTGTGACATTTTAATTTTAACTTTAAATAAAAAGGTATTAATATCCTTTTCCAACCAAAGTGGCTCCATGGGGTCCCCAAGTTGACCCATGGATTGTATTTGTCGTCCATGACTCATCCAATTATGGTAGGACATGTTTCTAGGTTATTTCATATTATTAAAACATTATTTTTACCTTAAACTACACTAATTACCTCTAATCGCGATTAAAACTTAAAAGTTACTATTCACCCAAAAATTATTTTAATCCCCATGAACCACATATTACTTCTTAATGACAACCATGTATGTTGGATTTTTGAAGTTCAAAACACAGAGGTGGTAAAATTTCATTTAAACGAAAAATCAGGTTTTTAAGTACCACTTAGTGGTTTCACTATTCATCAAAAATTGAAGTTTTCCAGAAAAATACCAAAAATTTACCCTAAGCTATATTTGATATTCTGAATTCAAAAATGATTTCTATTTTAAAAAATTTAAAACATATAAGTTACATTAATTAATTTAATAATTAATTCCCACTGTCAGAGCAAATAGCGTGTTTTTATGAAACAATAAGTATCAAAAGATTGACACTAGTTTAAGTCCAATTTCAAGATGAAATCAATTCCAACGACCAATATTGGATTAAATGGTAAAGATATATTCTAATTTCACTTTAAACCCAATTAAAAAGATAATTTAATCACATAAATAAACTAGATTAAAAAGAAGTTTTGAATTAAAATACAACATTTTCACTTTTCATTAAAAATGAACTTTATTTGAAAAATACCAAAAATTTACACAAAGTAAATTTTGATGTCCCGATTCTAAAGAAGAATTTTATTTTGTCAAATATAACACATAAAATTTTCAAAAAGTGTATTTAAAAGAGGTTCTCCATCAAAAGGCGGTTAATCGTCCTTTTAAAGAATATTAGAATGTTTACGCTTGAAATTGGATTCATTCACATTTTTAATCCTCTAACATTTATTGTAAAAAGTAAAAATATTTGACAAACATATATAATAATTTTTAGTTAGTTCTCTTCATTCCTGCCATTACAAAATCTAGGCGTTAACTACCATTTAGAATAATATTATTTTATTATTAGACTGCAACGTATGATTCCCAAGAAACTCGTTGTTGCGTATTCGGTACGCCATCGAGCATAGCGTTCCCATTAATGTAATATTAATATTTTCTTCACAAATATAGATAAATGTGAAAAAGTAATATTCTTTATTTACATGGGGTGTTACAATAGTTTTGTTTTGGATTTATTTTTTATCCATATAAATCTAATTTTTTTAATAATAAACTTATTAAGGTCATGTGAATCAAAAATAATGATAAATGTATCCTAAACATAATTTTATACTTAAAATTACGCTTTTTTAAAAATGATTTTTTACGAATTATGTACGCTAATGTTAAAATTAATTTTTATCGAACATGGAAATTTTATTTAAAAAAATGTATTCCAAATTTTGAATTAGTATATCCATATTTTTGATAATAACCGTTTTATTTTTAGGCATCAAAACTTAATTACTTAGGTAGAAAATTACTTATCACGGTAAAGGTAAATTAATTTTAAACAGGTTTATCCAAGGTTTAGAAACCAAAAACATATTAAAAACATGTATTCAAATGATTTTATGGGAGTTATGTTTACCTCACTTTAACCCCTCTCCATTATTTTCCATTATCCGATCCCTTTGACCTTTTAATAGTGACATTACATTTTATATTATTCAAAAAATGTCACTCCACTCACTTATAAATACAAAGCTTTATCACCCCATTTATCCAGTCATTATATAGAATTTTCTCAACCAAAAATATAAATTATTTTCTCCTCAAATTAATCTCCATTTCCTATAAGTTTTAGTCTTCCAAAATACAAAGTTAAGGATCCATAAGGTGTTACATAAGGGAGAGCATCCAAAAGGAGAGTTAATGTTTTCAATTGTTCTCTCATAATTTTTTTCTTCTTATACCCCCTAAAATATTATATATCCAATATATTATGATAATATCAATATTATTAATATTATGAAATTTTATTATACTAATTTAATATAAGTTTTTTATCTTCCTCCAAAATAATTCAAAAAATGAAGATGACGCCTTTTGTATGTGCAGACTATCACCTCTATGAACCGCGTGTTCTATTTATCATAACCTCCTTACATAGATGGTGAAAATAAATTATATAATGAAAAAATATAATATTTATAACATTATTAATATTATAAAATTAATATTATTTCATTTTTCAACCCCACGTCACATTATATAGAAAATTAAATTTGCATCGATGTGTTTGTGGGGACTACCACCACCACAGTATAACATATTTCATTTTCCATAAATGCTTAATATGGATGACTTTAAAATTTTATTTAATGTATAATAATTATATTTATGACACTATTTATACTATAAAAAGATAATATCATACATTCTAGAAGGGATATTGACAACAAACTATCAGAGTAAACTCAACTGTTAGAAAAATGAACATATCAATGAACCTTTTTAATTAGAATCCACTTTAAAAAACCCCATAGAACTGTATAAATTTTTTCTATTTTAATAATAAAATAAATAAACCTCTATAATTTTAGATATTATTAATATATTTTTGACACTTTTGACCATGGTCAACATACCAAATTAATTATGTAAAAAATAATGATCGAATAACCCCAACTAACTGAATTAATGGAAAACTGTATAATAAAAAAGTAATATATGATAATAAATGGAAATTATAAAGTGAAATATAGATTAAAAGGTTTCATAATAATATATTTAATAAACATAATTTTATTATTCATAAATTTAGTTGCATGACCGGAATAAATTAGGACTTAAAGAATGGGTTTTTACATCTCAATTTTGCTTCATTGAGATATGATCTATATTCACCACTTGTTACCTTTTTTATATAAATATTGGATTTGGATTTATTTTTATTATACTTTTATTTAAATATAATGGATTTACAAATATATCTCAGGTTCCACATTTATGGTTTTTTTATTTAAAAGATAATTAACTCACAATTTGTAACATCCTCAATATCAAGGTATGCTACTTTATAAGTTTTTCACTTATTAAAGGTGTAATTAAACCGGTTAAGGCTTATTAGGGGTTTTTAGAGAAGGAAATGGATCAACTGATGAAAATTTTGGCTACAAGAGTGGTTCAAACCATGAATGGATGTTCCAAAAATGAATGAATTCTAGGAAGAATCAAGGAATACACATTCATGAAGTGATATAGATTTAGGATTTGAATGTTAAATTCATGAGATGAATAGGATTTGGGATTTTAAGCTGAGGGGGCACATTTTTTGGTGTAGTTACCAATATAAAAATTCATGATGTGAATCATAATTTCATGTCATGTACGTGTCCATTTTCAAAAGGTTTAATGCCTTGAAGTATAAATTCTTTTATCATTCACCTCTTTTCTCCATCCCAAAACCCTAGGTTATTTCCAGTCGATTTTGGGATATCCTCCCCCCTTTCAAATCTTATATTCAATGCTAAAAAACCCTTTTGATCCTGAATATCCAATCTAGTATGTTCTTCAAAAATTGTCAATTCAATCCTCATATAATTCATAAAAATCAATTAGGTATTCTATTTACTGGTTGGATCTAAGTGTTTTGACATGATCTAATGTGGGTTTTGGTGATCATTAATAGAATCTTCATCCAAGATCAATTGTAAAGACCCAGAAATTATATGTAATTTTTTTTAATTAAATGAAATTATTAAGATTCTGTGAAAATTTACAGCACATGATTCCAAGTCTTGGAGATCCCAGAACTAATTTTTGAACTTTTTTTTAGGTATATTTAGTAAATGTGTGGGCGGAGATTTCTAACTTTTGAACCAGTGATAGGATTAAAAATCCAAGGGAACTGTTGAATTCGCAACACCGAGATTATCTTAAGGGAATCTTAACTTTGTTCTTAAAATGTTGTGAAAAAAAATTTAATTTTTGTATTTTACAAAAAAAATATCTCAACAAATTATTTTATTTCTTTCTTTGTAACCAAGGAGCGATAGTGGCAGGGCTGCTTGGTTGTCAGACCATTTAACGGATGGTTACACTTTCTTGTGTAACCGTACCATCGAGAGATTAATGGGTCCATTAATTTAATTCATTAATGAACCTCATTAATTTTTCGGTGAGTTAAACTAATCCCTTCATCTATTTAAGCAATGATTGGGAATGGGTCTTGTGTACTCATGAGAGAAACCTCTCACGAAGTGCGGACCAATCTTCCTCATCTACACCATCTACCAATGTGTTTGAAGTTCGGGTTTTATTCAAATAGTTTTATAATTCGTCTACTATTTTTTATGATTTAATTGCTTCCATGTTATAATGCTAACGCGGAGGGTTTGGGCTGAACCAACATGGTCCAGACCCTCTGCTGATATCGATATTGGTTGTGTTCTTCTTGGGAGAACAGAAAATATGGCAGCAAGGTCAAACTGAGGGCCGCACAGTTTAGGTGTCATCCCAGGAAGCCCGTAGGAGCAGACGGGAAATAAATTGGACCACTGGAGCTTCACGGGTGACACGTAGAAGAAACTCCGGCGTGGTTGTACCGACAACCGGAGGAGGAGGTGGCCGGTAACCACCGGCCATGAGGAGGTTGTGGAGCCCAAAGGTGTCGCGGAGAAAAAAAGGTAGCGTCTGGCTAGCGACGGTCACGTGGGAGCTGGGTAGAATGTTGCGGTGGTGCATCGAAGAGGAGATTCACGGCTTCGAGCCGCAGAAGAGGGCGAACCCATGGTCGGCGGGTTCCATAGCTGACCAGTGCAGTGGACTGGCCATGTGGAGCAGTGCCAACCAGAGTTGATGATTGATGAAACCCGAATGGCTTTTCCGTTTGGGAGGGGAGTGGACTCGTACCCAGCTAGAGGGCCGGGCCAAACCTGTGGCCCAACCTGCCGGACCGGGCCCCTCCAAATCGGACCGAGCCCAGCCCCTTCGGTCCGGGCCCAGCAAGCCGAGTCGGACCAGACCCAGACCATTTTTTGGCCTAGTTTTACTTTAATGGGCATAACTCCTAAACTAGACATCAATTTAACGAACTGTCTACGGATCTAGAACCCTTAGTATGAGGCGGTCCTTTTTAGATACTCCACTTGGGTTTTGTAGAATGTTGGAGTACGACCAGGTTGGATTGGACTCGAATCCAACAGGGCCCCGACACTAAAATTCCTATAACATACAGACCGAGTGTCCAATTGACGCACCGTCTATTGCGTTGGAACCCTTATAACTTGTCGGTTCATCATGTTACTTATTCATGGAACTTTGAGGAGGTTGAAATACATCTGATGGATTGAGGATGAGATCTTCCAGAATCAAGCATACTAAGTGTGGGAATCCAGTGGTCGGTTGTAATGTGAAGAAAGAATAGTGATCCTATGTGGGTCAGCACCTAGAGATCCAATGTGGGTCATCACCAAGATATATTGTGTGGGTCAGCACCTAGCGATCCTCTGTGGGTTAGCACCTAAAGATCCTCTATGGGTCATCACCTAGCGATCCTATGTGTTTCACCACCATTTGAACCTCCATGGTTCAGCACCTAGCGATCATGTGTGGGTTAACAGCTAGCGATCCTGTGTGGGTCATCACCTAGCAATCCTTTGTGAGTCACAACCTTTAGCAACATTGTGCGGTTTAGTAGTAAAAAAATCTCAATAGAATAAGATGATATATTTTTATTTTTAATCATCTTTATTTCTATTCTTAATGTTATATACCTAGTTTGAGATTACTCATTACTTGTGCTTAGTGATTGGGATCATTCTTAGTGGTTTTTCTTTTGTACAATTCTAAGAGACCTTCAGGGGTTTTGAGGTCCCTACTAGGTATTTTTACACTCACCCTTGCATGGGATTCACCCGCACCTTGTTGTGTCTTGTGAAAATGATTAAATGATTTAACAGAAGATAGGGAGCCCGGACCAAACGGTGCACGGAGGTGACCAGTTGACATGGAGATCTGTAGTGATGAGATATACCTACCCTTCATGTAGTATCCTTGGTGGATGACCTTAGGATCTATTTTTCCTTTTTTTTGTATCTATTTTAGATGGGCTTGTATTCTAGCCCCTTTACATTCAGTACTTACTTTTACACTTAGTGGTGGTTTTTTGTTGTGGTTGTTCCTTTCTTCTTCTGTTTTGTTATACTTGTGTGCAGTGTTCCCTATCTATGTGTATACAAATTTTTAGGAAAGGACTTCCCTTCTTAGGGATATTCCTTTCTAGTGCTAGCCACCAACCCCTGACCTATGGATGGTAGGCTTGGGGGAGTCATGGAACGGGCCCCAGGGTACGGGTCATGACATCAATAATTTGGATTTTTTACAACACTTTCATCTAGACCATTTTTAGTAATGGATCTTTCTTTGTGGGTTGATCGTGTCCTAACCTTTTTGGGTGTGTTACCAATTATACCTCAATCCTAGAATTCTAAATGTTTCAAACCTAGAATGGTTCTAGGATTTGGTGGTGTTTTCTAACATAGATGATAACTATTTCATTTACTAGCATTATTGCACATGATGTAGGAATCCATTTACTTTGTTGCATGTTTTATATTGGTTCTTGGAATCTTTTTTGAAATGTGTGTATATACCATGGAACCTATGTTTTGTTTTTTTCTCATGTGGTTTTTTAATGGATATGACTCTTGATTGTTATAACATGATGTTTGATCTGTCATCCTGTATACATGTTTTTTATGGGTTGTTATCTCTTTGTCTAATGCTGTTGATATAGGTTGTTCCATATGGACTATTCCCCTTGAGAGGGATGTGTGAGATATTTATTGAAACAAAAATGGGATATCCCTTCTAGTATATTGTGTCAAAAAAAATTCTTAAACTACCCCATCATGTTAGATGATGTGTCGGACAAGGTTGGGTGACTTTACTTCTGGAATGGTACTAAATCAGGGATATTTAATCTCTAAGGATCTGAAACATGTTATTACTTTTTTTGAATATTGTTTTGTATCCCTATACCATATTTACATTCATGTCATGCACATGTATTTCTTATGAACTTATGTTAGGGGTTTTCCATATTGTTTTAATGAGTCTTATACTCACATCCTACTTGGGAATTTTGATCGAATTGTAGATTTAATGATCACAGGTATGATGAATGGAAGGGTCCTTGTGGTGGATGGTTGAGCAGGTTGAGTAGAATGATGCAGTTGTTGCTTGATGGAGTTTGGGTGGGATGTATGATTCTACTTTAATTTACTATATTTTTCTCATTCTTGGAACCTTTTGTTTAGTATTGGTTTATATATCAAGAATTAAATATTGATAATACATGGGTTGTTTTTATTTATATATGTTACTACTCTCACGATTATTTATTTATTCTTTATTGTTGATGATTCTTTTCACATAAAATTTGTATTATGATGTTTACCTAAAACTGATGGAATAGTCTTATCATGATGTTCCTTAGACCATCACAGCTAGTCAAAAAACTCTTGAATATGGGTAGGTGTGTATGGGGAAGTGTGGAATCCCTAAATCAGACCTAGTTGTTTGTGTCGGGGTGTTACAAAATTGTATTATATTAACAGATTGACTAACTTATTTCTTCTCTTTTTTCTTGTTTAGGATGGGAAAAATAGGATGTAGGATGTTTTTTAAATGGGTAAGGGAACTATGTTTGTGTCCATCCAGTACTATATAATTTACCGCTAAGTTTCCATAAAATAGGGAAGCATGCCTTTCTATTTGATGTTACTAACGATTAAATTCACTTTTGGTGATACACGTGATATTTTTGTGTTTATTTATGGGAATTCCAGGGAATTCGTGCATCATGAAAGGCACATAGGTTCACATTTAATGTACATGTGTTTCTTGTATTGGATATATCATAAATAATTTTATTCATGATGAAATAATGATATGTAATTTGATGCAATATTTCTTACATTCCCTATTTTAGCTTGTTATATTATATTATTGAGTGTATATATGTGTTGATGTAACTAATTTGCAGGTAATGGATTCTTAACCTAGGTTTTGGGTAGTTCTTAGGGGGTTATTCTATTTTGTTATGGGTATCCTCTTATGTTAAATCTTTTTGTAAAACCCTGTGTGTGCCAGTGTTTGGTTGTTGGTTTTTTTGTTTAAACTATTATCATTCTTTAAGGTTTGATTTGGAATTTTTGTAAATTTCACCCTATAGTAATATAAAAAATCCAATTTCTCAATCAATTATTCAAGAGGATGAGATTTAGAAGGATAACTTGGTTTCTTCAGTGGGTCAAGCTATATAACCGATCAAAATAAGAATCTTTTTACTTGTATTATTTATGGGTGGAGGATCCCATAGGAGTGTGCTACTGATAATTGATTACACTCACAACTTCCATCTCCATAATTCCACATACATCTAGAACACTAGACACCCATAGGATGTGGAGGAATAGATACAGATCATTGAGAGGATATTTGACTAGGTAGATATCCCAGAGGAGTGGAAGGTTAATATTACAAATTTCATGCTTAAAGGTTTAGTTGTACAATGCTGGGGTATGATGTTCGAGGCCGGTTGATGTGAAAGACTTACTTGGCTGAACATCAAGGATATTTTCCTCAATGAATTATTTCCAGATGCTCTAAATCTGGACCACACTTCGGAATACAAGAAACAAACTAACACCCGAGGCGGAACTAGGACACTAACATGAGGAGGCCTGAATGGACTCCCCACCACAACAAATAGAATGAAACCATTTCATTTCAGTGGAACTTTTACAGAGACCTGCGGTGGTTCTCCTCTCCATTAGAACTACATAGCTTAACCAATTAACACACACTGATATGGGAAACCCCACATAGGCCAAATTCCCACTATAAAGGGATTGATGAAAGAAACTGTAAACCAAATGGGGAACTTTACATTGTCCAATACTCTGGTGGGGCATTACCATTATTGGATGAGCCCAAACCAAAACTGAAAATGAAATAGACTTACAAGGTTTTTCTTACATAGAATACCACATAGAGATTCACTCCCACAAGGGTATATGCAATATGGTTATAGAAAATAAAACAAACCTGCTTCCTTATAACCAAGGAGGAACTCTTCCACCAACATGTATCACAACAATGAGTGACAGGGTCCCCTTGTTCCTTTCCACCACACATGACCACTTGAAATGAAACTACCACACCGAATGATTATACTGTATCAATTTCCAACACTAACGATAAAAATTAGACCACAATCCATTACAGTCATGGGGTTCCTAACTATGTACCAGCTTCACTCTGGGACCTATGGATAGATCTCTGATGGTTGAAGTGTCTCTTACCTCACAGTCAAGCCTTAAAAACCCCAAACGGAACATCTTAATATAGTTCCACAAGAAACCATATTGTGACCATGACAACACCATCAGACATAGTAAACTTTGACATCCACTTACTCCCACAGAATGCTTTTATCAAAACAAAGGATTAGGGTATGCACATGGATCACACCATGTTACCTCAAATGAGGACCATCGAGATGAAGGACACATAGAATACACCTTACTCTAAAATGATGTAACTCGTAATTTTCTGAAGGGATACACACTTCTATCAAAACAGAGGTTATCGAAAGATTACACAACCATCACCTTTGAATCTACAAGGAGACACAATCACCATGAATCACCACAAAACGTGACCTATAAAAGAAATTAATACCTATAAGGAAGAGAACTTTAGATTTATTCCTGATAAGCACTTGATTATACAAGCGTCCATAACATCCTCTTATGACCAGACTCGCCACACTGGTGGCCTAACATGATCCTTTTCTTAGAAAAAACTAATGAAATACCCAAGGCCCATTTAATAGAAACAAGAAAAGATGAATCTTAACTGCTTACACCCTTCCCCACTAGAATTCCCTTAACCTCTTCTAGACAAGACCTTCAGACACACTAGTGTCAGACATCACCTTTGACGACTCGAGAAACCTAAAAAACCAAGGTCTCCTTAAATCTTCCACATCCACTCTCTGTCTTTAATAAGGTTCACTTAATTGAAAAAGAAGAGGGGTAGACTCAATCTCCAATGCTCAAAAGTAAGTTCTTATTTTGATCAACTGAAGGATATTCCAATGGAGAATCACCTGTGGTCGCACCTAAATTTTTCATTAATTATTTATGGGGAAATACACTAGCTAATGAGGAAAACCAAGGACCCAATCAAGCTAGTCTGTTCAAAAAAAATGTTCCACAAACCATAACCAAACACATGAGAGGAACCACCATAAAGGATCCCCGAAACACTTCTCAAAAAATAACACTAACCAATACTTAAACCCAATTTACCGACAGAATACAAACTCAAAACATCATTTAAACAAGAGGGGGATATTGAACTAAAAACACCCCACAACAAAATTCCAAAAAGTATAAAAAACACACCACCAAATCATTAAGTTTCAAAATATTACCTTTTCTTTTAAAATCACATTTAAAAATAAAATAGTATCAATGGGTTTCACATTCACCAATGGTATCCCACAGAGCAACTCACATGCATTCTTCTCTTGCCCAACCGGGAACCCATTAACTTCCTGCACATTTTTTTTGCATGTGATCACTCAAGAAATACCAAAGGTTAAAGAAAAACTCTTTCAATTTGCAAAATAACTATTCAACCCACTTTTCCACTTAGAAAATTCCACTAAATCCTTTTTTTGTGAACTATTATCCAATAAACTAAAACCCATTTTTAAATTTCACATATCAATTCCAAAACATCTCATCCTATTCCAAAACCATTTTCAAATACCAAACAAGCTTCCACCAAAATTTTACAAAGCTTCCCAAAATTTACTAACCAACAAATTGAAAACCATTTAAAATAAAACGTATTTCCAAACTTCACACATCAATTTCCAAAACATTCCAACCCATTTCAAAACCCTTCCAGTCACACAACATACCTCAATTGACCAAAACTCATTATCTTCATTTAAAACAAACTTCCAAAACCCCTATGCAAAAATAAACTTCTGTTTCATTAAAAATCATCTCTCCTCAATTAAAAAAGTTTCAAAAATCATTTCAAAAATGGATTTTCATTTTCCCAAAAACCGATTTTTGATAAATCATAATTTTTTTTTCAAAATAGCATTGGAATAACTCTCATTTTACACAAAGACTATTTTATGAAATTCCACCTTTCTAAAGAATCATTCAATCAATACAGAAAACCCATTTTCTATATTCTGAAATTAAAACCATTTTTCTTTAAAATTTGGTTTCCACACTTTTTAAGACATGGTTTTCAGAAATAATTTTCAAAATACAAGGAGACACAAGATGATGCAATATGAAATTAGTATCGATGGGTGAATTAGAAATATGGTTGGAGGACATATGACAATCACACCACTATCATAGAGAGAGTTCTAGTTCAACGTCCCCAGCTACACATGGCTTACTAGGACTTAAAACTTTACTAAGACCATTGACCCAACTCTATTTTCATTTTCCAAACATCAATGAACATCAAGTACCAAATAACCCTAACAAAACCCAACTTCCCCTGGAAACATGGGTCATGTCACGAGGTGTGTTATCCAAGCACCCTAATCATAACCAAAACATCAAATCCCAAAAACCCTATCTTCTAACTACCCAGAATCTTCCCTAAGGAACAAGACCCAAAAGAGAGAAACCTCCTCAGATACTGTTTTTTCATGAACCAACATGGTCAACCCTGAACCGCTCACCTGAACTAGACTACGACAAGGCCCGAAGGGCATTCCCAATCCCCACAGGCTGGAAACTAGTGTTTGACATCAAAATAAAAAATTTGGAAATGATTTATCACAGAACAGATAGATAAATAAAAGAAAATAAAGAGAACAAACTGGAAGTGGGAATAAAAATAAACTAAGCATCGAAACATACCTCAAGTGACCTCTTTATTCACCACAAAACACAACACTACACTCGTTCCAAGAGCGACCCAAACTAGAGGAGCCTAAAACTGAAAAGATAGAGTAGGTGTGAGAACTGAGATGCTCAGTAAGAATTATAAGGATAAACAATTCCATATTCCCTTACCTTTAAATAAAATCAAATCATGATTGTTTTAAAAAAAGACATATTAAAATTATGTTTTTTATTATTTTTAAAATCAAGACACATGTATACATTTTATAAGAAAGGATTTACCTTCCACAAAATTTTTAAAATAGGATTCACACATTCATTAACACTTCAAAATGAAAGGAAACTAATTTAGACTAAAAATATTCATAGTATTGAGACAAAATAACAAACTAATGAATAAAATAATGCAGAAACACTCATATCCTCCCCTATAAATACCGACCCTCACCACCTATTCTCCATGAAGTTCTAAGGATCAAATAAAAACTGATAAGGGGGTAGAATTAGTTGTTTACTTTTTATATGTTTAGAAAATTTTACAAACTTAATCCCTCCAACCTTTTATGATTTATATCCTTATCAACTTTTATTGAATACTAATATATGAAAAAATAGGTATGAAAGAAAAGAACACAAGTTTTACAATGTTTGGCCTCTATGTCAGAAATGATGTCATTTCCATACCCACTCTCATTGGTCTATGGAAATCCACTATTATGAAGAAGTGAATGCAACGTGTGACAACTCCTATTAGACACCTTCTATATCCCAATAGGTATGATTATACTAACTCCTATTAGTTTACAATGATTGATTTTAAAACAATTGATCCAATAAAAGGAATAAATTCATTTTTGAAATTGCTCCACAATTTCTTATTCCAAATCCTCAGACCAATTGGGCTAGATCTGATTCTCTCAATCTGATGATGGTGGATCTTGATTTTCTCAATACAATGATGTTGGATTCTGGATCCTATTTCTTTCAACACAATGATGTTATAATCTTGATCTGATTTCTTCAAATACAATGATACTGTAATGTGGATCTGATTTCTTTTAATACAATGTTATTGTAATCTGTATCCAATTTCTTTCAATAAAATACTATTGTAATCTGGATCTTATTTATTTCCATACAATGCTATTATAATCTGGATCCAATTTATTTCAATACAATACTACTGTAATCTAGATCCAATTTATTCCAATACAATGTTTCTGTAATCTAGATCTGATTTCTTTCAAAATAATGTTGTTGTAATATGGATCTTATTTATTCCAATACAATGTTGTTGTAATCTGGATCTGATTTCTTTTGATACAATTTTACATTAATCTGGATCTGATTTTCTTCAAAACAATAAACTCAAAATCAATCTGTAAAAAACTCAAACTCTTCTGGAATTCTCAAAATAATTATTCTTCAATTAGATAAGTACTTCCACTTCAATTTCTCTAATGCTCCACCTTTCACCTATGTATATAAAATTTGAAAATGCACTAATGATCTGAGGAAGTATTTATAGGAAACTCAGGAAATAAATGCAGGAAAATTCAAATATTTACCACTTCCTCAAATATAAAAACTATGAGAATCTCTCACTTTTAAACTTCATATTTGACTTCATCAAACATACTTATATTTCTCAGAGTTTTTTGAAAAAGTTAATTACAAGTTTGACCAAAATAATTCTTCTTCATAATCGATTCGTTACAGATTATTTTTCAACATATTACAATTTGTATCTTTCTCAGATCATTAAAATATTTTGAATAGCCTTGAAACAATTTTCAGCATCCCTTCCTCTTTCAATTTTGTTATGATTTTTATAGAATATTGGTTATTATTTTTATAGAATTATGGTCACGATTCTCTTAGAAAAAAAGTTACGATTCTCTCAGAATGCTAGTTACGATTCACTCAGAATGACAGTTACAATTACCTCAGAATGAAGGTTATGATTCTCTCAGAATGATGGTTATGATTCTCCTCAAAATGATGATTATGATTCTATGATTATGAAAATATTATAATGAAAATATTATTACAAAAAAATGATTATAAAATTTGATTACAAAAATATGATTAAAAAATCATAATCAAAAAATACATTTTTTCAACTTTGAAATTCATCAAAAAAAATTAACTATTTCATCAAAAGATGTTAACATGATAGTTTTCATGACTTATGATATCTTCTTGGTCATTAAAGCATCATCTAATTTAGTTTTAGAACGTATGAAAAATTTCTATCTCCAGAATTCAAACTCTTATTTAAAAACCCTTCAGTAGATTCATCATTTCTCTGATTATAGAAAGGATATTCTTCTAAAAAACAATAATTTCTACCTCAGATTATTTTGGATCTAGTCATATAAATAATATGAAGATGAATCTAATTCCTGAAAAAAGCATTCTAATACAAAAAGTTCGGTTCTCACAAAATACAAAAAAATGTTAAAATAATTTATCACAAAGGTACTTTAATCTCCCCATTTGGATTTGTTGAAAACCCATTTTACAACTTTTCAACTCTCATAATTGTTTACAAATCAAGTTTTTTTATTTTCATTAAAACATAGTCTTTCTAAAAAGATAGAGTCTTAAAACCACACTAATAAATAATGTAATGTTTTTTAAGGAATTCCATCCCTTGGTGGAAAGAACTTTTTGAGGCCATGTAAAGATAGCCTCTCCTCACATTTATTTTCATAATTTCCCTCTCTAATTCTTTCTTTTCTCACATTCTTTTTATGTCACTTTTCTTTTTATCTCCCATGTTATATGATAACCACAACTTCATATTCATAAATGAAAGATAAGTGAAAAATTCTTACAAAGTACAAATTTGTGAAATTACTCTCCCCCATTGTCAATATAATCCCAAACATGGTGGGGGTTCTTACTTATGAGATTTAGGAAGACATAATAAGAGTAGAAACATGAAGTTTCTACATCAATTCCAAAAACCCTTATTTTGGTTTTTCTTTTATAAAGATATCAGAAATCTGAGACTTTGTTGAAATGTATTTTGGAAAAACATCTCACGTTGTAACTTTATCTTTTATAAAGTGAACCATTATATCAATGTGCTTTGATCTTGAATATAGGATATGAATCTTAGTGAGATCAATTTCACATTGATTATCACATATTATTTTAAATGGTTTAGAAACTTTCACTTTCAAATCTTCCATATGAAATTGCATCTATAATATTTGAGTACAAGCATGATTAACTACAATATATTCAGATTCATCAATTCTCATTGTTATTGAATTTTTTTTCTTACTATGACAACTCATATTAAATTCAACAAAGAAAAATGTTCCACCTGATTTTGATTTTCTATCATTACAATCACTACCCCAATCAGCATCAGTATAACCATGAAAAGTCATCTCACAATTTCTTTTATATAAAAACCCATGTGAAGTTGTTCCTTTGACATATTTTAGAATTCTTTTTTCTATCAATATATGGGATGCCATTGGATTACTTTGATACCTTACATAGAAATTCACAACATAATAAATATCATGACTTGAATATATATGGTAAATAATACTTCCTATTGTCTTTCGAAAGTCTTTATGCTGCACACTTATCCTCAATCCATCATTGCTCAAATTTGCGCTCACTAAAATAGGAGTGGAAACTTCGTTGGATTAATCCATTCCCAAATTCTTTAACAATTCCCTGGTATATTTTTCTTGAGATAATAATATGTATTTTCTTTTTTTTAACTTGTAATCCAAGGAAGAAAGTTAAATCTACCAACATTGACATTTCAAAATTCTTCTTCATTTCATCACAAAACTCATCACAAAACTTTTCTTCATCTCTACCCAAAATTATATAATCCACATAAACAATTACAATTAATGTTTTTAAGTCAATATATATCACATAAAAGTATCAATCAAACTTTCCTTTATAAATCATCATCATTATAAAACAATTTTCAAGATTCGAATACTAAGAATATAGAGCTTGTTTCATCCCATATAAATATTTCTTCAATTTATAAACTTTAATTTCATCCTAGTCATGTAGAAACCAAAAAGGATGATCAATGTAAAATTCTTCCTCAATCTCACCATTTAATAAATGTGACTTTACATCCATTTAATAAACTTTGTAATTCTGGTGTGTGTCCACTAAAAGAAACATTCTAATAGTTTCCAATCTTGCAACTGGGGAAAACGTTTCATCAAAATCCATACTTTCTACCTATGTATATATTTTATAAAAAAGTCTTGATTTGTTTTCTAAAACATCTCCATACTCATTATATTTTGTTTCTATAAACCTACTAAGTTTCAATAACAATTTTAATTGAGGACCTTGGAACAAGTAACATTGTTTCATTCTTCTCAATCTAATCCAACTCTTCATTCATAGAATCCACCCATTCTTTATGTAGAATAGCCTCTGAAATTGATTTTGGTTCAACTTTTGAGATAAGTGAAGTCTGATTTTCTAATCTCAACTTCCTTTCGGTCTGAACTGAAGCCTTATGATTCCCAAAAATGTTTTCAGATTCAAAATGTTTTCATATGGTAGGAAATATCAAATTTTATTTCCCAGCTGGAATTTCCTCATCACATGATTCTTATGGATCTGGATGAGAATGTTTTGAAAAACCTTCACTATTCCTTCAAATCACAAATTTATCCTCCTTAGCATTCTCAACAACCTTTGATAAGGAACCTTTATTTTCAATTACCTTCACTTCATATGATTCTACCAACTTTTGTAAAAATTTCTTCCAAAATTTGTAACCTCTCTCATTTTGTGAATAACCAATGAAAGTTCTTTCCTTAGCTTTCTCATTAAACTTTTCCAAGTCCGTATTTTTGATTTTGAGCAAGCATGGAATTCAAAAAACTTTGAAGTATTTCAATGAAGTTTTTTTGCTATACCACTTTCCTAAGTATTCATGTTGTTTTGGGTCTTAATAAAAAATTATTTTGAACATGTATAGTAGTACTAACATCTTCTCTCAAATAGAACTTTGAATGTATGCATTATTTCAACATACTTATTCCCATTTCAACTATGCTTCAATTATTTCTTTCTGCTACTCAATTTTTTTGTAGAGTATAGGGATAACTATACTAATTCTTGATACCATGATTTCTTATATAAGTTTTAAATGTATTGTTTTTGAATTTAGTACCATTATTTATTCTCAGCTTCTGGATGGGAACCCCCAATTCTTTATTAACATATTTTATGAAGAATTTTAACATTTAAATATACTCTGACATTTGATTCATGAACATGGTATTTTTTATCTGATTGAAATCATTAATAAAAGTGATAAAGTATAAATCCAATTTTATTTGTTGATATCTCATCAGCCCACACAAATTGAAATGAATAAAATCAAGTGGTCTGGTAGATTGAATCACAATTCTCTTATGGATTTTCTTAGTTATCTTTACTTATTAGAAAGTAATACAAACATATTCATCTCTTCCTTTAAATTAAAGAAAATTCCATACATCATCAACTTTAGAAAGTTTATTCATTTTTTTCTAGTCAAGGTTCCCAAGTCTTTTATTCCATAATTTTTTTTCATATTCATCTCCCAAGTAATTGTGTTATTGAATTCTTCTACTTGAATGAGATCCCCACTTTTTCATTCTCATTTTGTAATGATTTTTCCATATTTCACACTTGTTATGTTACAAGAATCCTTTCTTAAGATTACTTTATTTCCATCATCAAATTTTGACTTACACCCAGTATGTTATGTTTTATCCCATCAAAAAGTAAAAATTATTTAGATTTCAATTTCTCTCCTTAAATATCTTCCATACTGATTCCTTAGATTTTAAAGTAACTATAATTTCCAAACGTAAATACTCGTCCATAATTAATTTCAACATGTTTCAAGATTTTTATATCACCTTCCACATGTGAAGAACAACCACTATCAAGAATCAAAGGTTTTTTCCTCTTACTTTCCTTCAAATATGTCTCAACAATTAAATCCCTTTCCTCAACCTTCTTCTTTTCTACTTTATTTTCTTTTTTATCATAAGAAACTTGTTCTGAAAGTAGTGTCATACATATTTTGGCATAATGAAAAGACTGATCACATATTTCACAAACATATTCCAATCAGTCAAGTTAATTCTTTTTTGGAATGTTTCTAACATATTGAGAATTCACCTTTCCAACTTCCTTTGAGTTAGGAGAGCTTCTCATTCTTCTTTCACTATTTCTTCCACTTTACTCAAACCTTATTTCAGGTAGAGATAAGCTGTGCCAATAATTGTAAGGTATATTACCATAGACTCTACAACACCAGAAATAGCCTTTAAATCTTGATTTTCTATTCAATAAATATCTTTCTCTATAGAAACTTTGTTGAGGTTGGTAACTTCTTTCATCTCTATATACTTTGGATGTGGACCATATTTCATTTGATTAAATTTTCTAATTTTTTAGAATTGATATATTCCTAACATTCTTTCACAATAAATTATTTACCAATACCTTTTATAGAACTAGAAATGTTAAAAAAGAAAATGAAATATTATTTTTGTTAAGAGAATATTTCATTTGATTCTCATAATGATCTTTCTCATCAACTTTAGAAGTCTCATCTTTTACTTCGGTAGCTTTGATGAAGTTTTCAAGCATTATTATCAAGATAATTTAACAATAAAGAAGTTTTGATTAAAACTTGTTAACCTCTTCTTCCTTAGCTTTAAGCTTATTTCCAAGATCTTTAATCATCTTTCCTTGTTCAACAATTCTACGTTTGTAACATACAATCTCTGGAATGTATTAATCCTCTTACTTAATGACATATTTTCTTCCATCAGAAACCTCTTCATGATCTTTCTACATTACTATAATTTATTTCTTAAGAGTTTGTTTTTCTTAAGACACATAAAAAGTTTAGTTCTGATATGATACTCTCTATAAGATTATTCACCATCTTCTTCACTCTCTGAGGAATATTTTGTTTTCTCAGCTTTTGCAATGAAGGTTCTGAATTTTTCTAAACTTTCATCTTCAGAAGAATCATTTTTAGTTGATTATAATTCACCCTTCTCACTTAACATACTTCTTTTCCTTCCAAAAATCTTCTTCTTGATTTTTTGTAAGACTTATCTTCTTTATCATTTTTGTTCAGCTTCTTCCATTGAGGTTTTTTATAAGAATCATTATGATATTCTACAACTTTCATTTTTGGGAGATTCATCGAAAATTTTCGGATTCCACCACACTCAAAACATTTGAGAGAAATTTTCCATACATACTTCCATATTCCTATTCGATAGTTATTGGATATGAGAGACATGTTTTTTTTCATTCAACTCATCATATTCCTTATAATCGGACTCACAAGGATAGACTTCATCAACATATTGTATTTTCAAATATCTCATTGATTAAAAAGCCATATAATATTTCAACTTATTTTTAAATATTGGAGTTTTTCTGATTTTATAGGAAAAAAAATTAAGTTATGAAATTCATCGATATATATATCATCCTTATCTTCTAAAGAAGAAATTTTAGAATCAAACATGTCTAGAAAGTTTATAATGAGTTTCGTCACAATTGTAGAATCTTTCTGGACAACTTTGAATCCTATGGTATTACAGATAATTTTATTTAATCTGGTGAAGTATTCATTAATTGTTTTATCATATCTCATTTTGATATCTTTATACTTACTATTCCAGATTTGTAGCTTTGCTTCCTTGACTTTTTTATTCCCTTTGAAAACACTTTCTAGCTTGTCCAACATACTTTATGAAGTCTTGAGACCCATCAACTTTTGATAAAAATTCTCTAGTAAGGAAATAATGATTGAATTTATAGCATTTAAAGAAACTTATATGTTTCTCTTATTAGAAAATTTCATGGGATCATCTTTCTCAATAGGTGGAAAACCAATAGTGGCAGCATCAACAACATCTAGGCTAAGATATAGGAGATAAATAATCATCCTATTTTTCCATCCATAATAATTTTTTTCATAGAACATAGGAATTCCTATACTATTGAAATAATTGATATTATCCATGATAAGTATTTAACAAGGTAACCTTCCTCTAATACCAATTTAATTTACAAGTATCAAACTCATAAGGGGGGGATGAATCAGCTATTTACTTAATATAAGTTTAAAAAAAATTAGAAATTTAACTCATCCATACTATTAATATTTATATCCTTGTCAACTTTTACTGAATACTCATGCATGAAAAAGAAGGTTTGAAAGAAAAGAACACAATATTTAAATGTTTTGGCCTTAGTGTGAGAACTTTCATTCTTACCATAGCTACTCTTGTGGGTCTACGTAAATCCACTATTATGAAGAAGTGTATAAAACTTATTTCAAATTCTATTAGACACCTTCTATCTCCTGATAGGAATGATTATACTAAATCCCTTCAGTTTATAATGTTTGATTTTAACAAAAATTAAGACAATAAAAGGAATAAACTCTTTATTGAAACTGCTCCACAAATACTCAGTCCAAATCCTCATTCCGGTTTGGCTGGATTCGATTCCCTCAATATGATGATGATGGATCCTAATTTTATCAATACAATAATTATGGGTTCTAGATCATATATGGTTCAATAAAATAATTTTGTAATCTAGATAAAATTTCCTTCAATACAATTCTGATGTAATCTTGATCTAATTTATTTAAATAAAATGTTGTTGTAATCTGGATCTAATTTCTTTTAATACAATTCTACTATCATATTGATCCGATTTCTTTCAATATATTGTTGTATTAATCTGGATCTAATTTCTTTAAAAAAAAATTTTTGTAATTTGGTTATTATTTCTATCAATACAATAGTTCTATAATTTGGATCTGATTTCATTCAATACAATGCTGCTGTAATCTAGAACCGATTTCTTTTAAAACAACGCTACTATAATCTAGATCTAATTTCATTAAATATAATGATGTTGTAATCTCAATCCAATTTCTTTCAAAAAAATTATATTTTAATATAGAGCTGATTTCTTTCAAAACAATAAACTCAATCTCAATCTATAAAAAACTCAAACTCTTCTGGAATAATAAAAACAATTCTCCTTCAATCAGATGAGAACTTCAAATTCAATTTCTCTAGTGCTACACCTTTCACATGTGTATAGAAAATTTGACAATGAACTAATGATCTAAGGAAGTATTAATAGGAAAATCATGAAATCATGGTGGAAAACTTGGAATATTTTCCTCTTCTTCAAATCTCTAAACTCTAAAAATCTCTAATATTTATACTTCATCTTTTACTTTATCAAAACGCCATAGATTTATATGAGATTTTTGCAAAAGAGAATAACAAGTTTGAACACTTTAATTATTTGTAATAAAATCATTAAAAAAAATTTCAACCTATTATAGTTTGTATATTTCTCAACCCATTACCATCCTTTGATTATCATGTATAAGATTTTCAGTATCCTTTCCTTTATCCATCGATTTCTGATTTCCACAAAAATTCTGGTTATTAATCTCACAAAATATTGGTTATGGTACTCTCAGAAATATGGTTACAATTCTCTCATAATTCTAGTTACGATTATCTCATAATGCTGATTATGATTCTATCAAAATATAGGATATGATTTTTTATAGAATTTAGGTTATGATTCTCTCATAATATTGGTTATGATTCTCCTCATAATGCTTATTTCAATTCCTTGATTACGAAAATATGATTTCGAAAATCTAATTATGAAAATATGATTATGAAAATATATTTTTCAAATCTGAAATTCTTCAAAACTCTTCACCATTTAATCAAAATATTTTATTATGAAAGTTTTCATGACTTTTGAGAACATCTTGATCATAAAATAATCTTCTTCTTTTGTTTTAGAAGGTATGAAAACTTTATATCTCATAACTACAAACTCTTCTTTCAAAACCCTTTACCAGCTTCATTATTTCTCTGATTACAGCAAAGATAGTCTTCTGGAAAATAATAAATTATACCAATAATTATTTTGGATCTGATGGTCTAAATACGATATAGATGTATCTGATTCTTGGAAAACAAATCATTCTAATACAAAGAGGTTAGTTGTCAACAAATACAAAAAAAATTTAAAACAATTTATCACAATGGGAATTCACTCCCCAAACCTTACAAGCTTTGATATTTGTCCAAATTATGCTCAATAATCATCCCAATACCCACCCTCATTTCCAATATCATTTTTTCTCCATAAAATACCAAACTCAAGTTCCTCAAGGAGGTTCTCAATGAGGATAATTCAACAGGTAAAAACCTCTTACCTTTTCTTTTAATTTCTTTTCAATTAATTTTATTTTCTAATTATCTCCTCACCTACCCTTATCCAAGTGGAAAGAAAACTCTAGTGTCTTATATATACTATAAAATTATTATTCTAATGGAATAATTCATCAAAATTTCTATTCCCCTCTCCTTTTGTAATAAAAATTAAAACATCATCTGTGATGTGTTAATTTATCACCTTTAAGGATGATGAAGTTTTTAAATTCCATTAAATCCATCAATACTGCTCATAAAACCATTTTTATGGTTAAAAAATTATAATATATGTATTAAATCCTATTTATTTTTTTTGCCACTTTATAAACATAATATTAATAAATAAAACATAACTAGATTTTGATGGTTGAAAAACCGCCAAAATAATATAAATGAATATCACTAACATATTATCTAATGATTCACCCTCACCCAAAATTACCAAATTACATATATAACCATCTAATATTATATATTCCCATTAATAACATATAACTTAAATTATAGAAATCTATTCTCATTTTATATAATTTTCCATACATGTATACAAGTAAACTGATCATGAAAATCAAGGAAACGAATGCTCTCGAAGGATAAGATTGTATCTTATAACTCATTAAAAAAGGACATAAATTAACTTAATAAAATTATAATAAATAAAATACATGTAACAAAGGTTCTTAATTAATTAATTAATGGACCTAATTTTATTATCCAATACATTAAGATCAAGTGAAGAACACTTTCAGATATATGTTAAGGGATTTTACCCGACCCTCCATTTTTTCCTTCGGGCAACTCTTTCTCCCTTTTTACCACAATGTATTGCTTCTATATTTTTATATAATTCTTATAAATTATAATTATATGTTCCAAAATCATTTATATATATCATATAATTTGTCTTTTATGGTAAACACATGTTTTATAAAGGTTACATTCTAGAAACTTCCCGATAAGCAAGCCTAATTAAAGGGAATTTCATGATTTCTTACCTATTTAAAAGTTCACTACATAATTTGTTCTAGGACACCATTGTTTTTATAAAATAACTCATTTTGTTATGAAAAAATATATTGGTTCATTTATATAATTATACAAACAATTATCCCTTTTCTGTTTTAAAGAAACTTTAATATTCTCCTTAAATAACACTAAAATATTTTATTTTTAATGTTTTTTAAATAGTCTTTTTACATGTTTTAACTTCATTTTGACATAAATTATCCTTATAAATTCATATTTAACCTTATTAATTTCCATTTATGATTTAAATCTATTCTTTCATGGACACCATTATCATATTCCCTTTTTTATGCCTTATAACATGATTATGATACCCATTTCATTCCATGGGTAACCCTTATATTTATGTTTGATTCTTCATGTGGTGAACATAAGTACGAACATGTTATAATGCGTGTTCCTAGATAGATATACAATACATTTGTTCATGTTTATTCTCAAGAGATGTCATATTGGGACAAGGAGTGAACTTGATTACTTTATGGAACTTTATCCACCATGTAATATAGTATTGCTAGTTATCCTTGACTCGTCCTTATGTCAGGTCATATATTGTTTCCAAATTTCTATGTTTTAAATATTATATGTTCCCATGTTATAAATTTCATTTTTCCTTATGTTTATTTATGTTTCAAGCCTTTTATGTCATCATGTTATGGCTTCTAACACATGTTTTGTGTTTTATTCCTTTGCGTATTCCCTTTCTAGGATTTTTAGATCAACCCTTTTGTTTATGTATTAATAAAGTTATCCTATTTAGATGTAAGATCTAAATTAAAGTTAGGATCTCATTATGTAGATTAAATATTATAATTTTCTAATTTGGTTTTTACGTTTTCAAATTATGTACCTATTCTTCCAAAGACATTAGAATTTATTATCCTTGGTTGTATCTGATGGTTAATTATTCTTAAAATCATGTAATAATAAGTGTAAAAGTCTTAGGACATTTTATTTATGTTTCCTTGGGTTTGAAACTTGACAATGGTGCATGGGTGGTTAACCTAAGCATGCTATATTATATTGACTTTGTGATGAGGCAATACTTATGATTTATGTTCTTATCACATATTTAAGATTCCCTAAACTTATGATATCATTAATTTATGTCATGTTTAAATTATTATCTCACACTCTTATTCCTAGGTATATATTTGTTCATTTTATATTTCTTGTTATGTTATCATGAATTAAGGACAACTGTTATTATTCCACGTTCTTTTGAATAATATTCTTCTCCCATTTTAATTTTTTTCATCTTCAAATAATATAACCCTTACAGACATGTTGAATCTTTTTTCATAATGGAACATTTGAGCACACCCCTTATTTATGTTTCTATTCCCTGGGTTATGCAGATGAGTATAACTTATGAGAAGTCTACAAGAGATTCTAGTGTGGCATAATTATAGAGAAATGTATACAAGTGTTATGAAATAAGTTGCTTATATAGCTAGTCCTAAAAGACATTAAACCATATATTCCTGGGATTATTTGATAATTATAAGATGTAATGTTTAGGTTATGGAAATTATGGAGAATATAAGTATCCTTATCTTGGGTAATCTTAAATTTTATCAAATCTTATATTTAAAGAAAGTGTTTCTAACACCGAACTTGGGAGTGAGGGCCTAGGGTGTAATACTAAGATATTTTGATTTATTTTGAAAAATGGTGATGAAGTAATTTTCATAATATATAAACCTACTACCTAGTGAAATATCATTGATAGTTTTTATTTTTAGAAATGGTTAAAAGCTATGGAATTTGAAATGGACTCCACGTACACAAACCAGGTTTGGGACTTTGTGTATGCACCTGATTGGGTGAGACTCATCGGGTGTAAGTGTGTTTTCCATAACAAAAGTTACATGGATAGTAGATTCTATACCTATAAATAATTTCTAGTGGTAAAGGGTTACAAGAAAAATCCTATATTTTACATTGAAGAAACCATTACACCAATTACAATGATAAATTCCATTATGATATTGCTTCTTATAACATCTCCTTTTGGTTATAAGATATATCAAATGTATATAAAAACTAATTTCTTTAATGATAATATGGTAAAAGACTAATATATGATACAACTTGAATGTTTTTAAGTTCTAAATGAGCCTTCTAAGTTATACAAGTTGCAATGGTCCATTTATAGAATGAAGAAAGAGTCTAAAAGTTGAAAGATATTGTTTGACGATATAATCAAAGAGTTTGGTTTAATCAAGAATGAATATGATTCATGTGTACAAAAGTGGATTAGTGGGAGTGTTTTAATATTTTTGATATTATATGTATATGAAATTCTCCCTATTGGAAATGGTATTCTAACTTTACATTCTGTAAATATGGGGTTAGTAAAATGCATATATATTAAAGACATGGGTGAAATTGGCTATATATTGGGTATGAAGATCTATAGAGATAGATCTAAGAGACTACATTGAATGATTCGAGACACTTATATTAGTAAATTTATAATTTTTTTATCAGGGAGAACTCTAAGAAGGATTTTTTACATCATTTCATGGAAAAAATCTTTGTAAGATTGAAGATCCTTCTAAATATTTGGAAAGGATGGATAGAATACCTTATACGTCTACAATAGGATCTATCAATTATTCCATGTTTTTTAATAGAACTAATATCACCTATGCAATGAGAATAACTATTTTATACCAATCCATTCTAAGTGAGATTCATTGGATTGCTATTAAGAACATCCTTAAGTACTAAGTTAGAAATCATTATGTGTTTTTTATTATTTTGAGGAAAGGATATTCTATGTATAAATGATTACAATAATACTAGTTTTAATTCTGATAAATATGAAATATGATCTCAAAATAGTTTTTTATTTTACATTAATTGTGTGGATATCAATTCTAATATTTCCAAACAAGACACCTTAGTGGTATCAACAATATAGGTAATGTATATCAATGAAAAAGATGTTGTAATGGATCCTCTTTATATTAAGAAGTTAATTTTGTAACTCTGGTTGGTTCCTAGCATTAAGGTTGAAATCAATATTTACTGTGATAAAAATGGATTCTTTGATTAGACCAACGAACCACAATCTCCCCAAAACAAACACGACCTCAGTAAATACCATCTCATAATAGAGATCATTGATATAGGTATTATAAGGATATATTGGGTGGATAATGACGACAATGTCGTAGATCTATATATAAAACCACTATCACAATATAAGCATGAAGGTCTTATTGAGTATCTTGGTATAAAATATATAAGTGATTGAATGTAACATTTGTAAATGTATCATTATATTATAAGTAAATTTAATCTCCATTTGATAATCATTCATATATACTACAATTTATCTTACATGAATAGTGGAATGATAATGTCCCCTCAAAGTATGACTTTGATTTATCCCTCATCAATTATCATCATGGAGTGTTATGGGTTGTTAGGATATACTAAGGTTGTCAGGGGTAGAATTTTCCTGTATATAAATATCTGTATATGAGATATGAATAATAGAATCATGAGGTGACAAATTGAGACTTATTACTTGGACGGACCAGCCAAATTATATCACATCGAATTTCAAATAGTCATTGATATAATTAGGGGCATATACTTATATTGATCCCCATTACTTGAGTTTTAGATTTAACTAGAATGATAAACTTTATACTTTGATACCTTTTTAATAAAGGGAATATATATATATATATGATGTATGTGATACATCTTGTGGTGTACATGTACAAAGAGATATATGAGTATGTTAGATCGGGATCACACCATACCCCTTAGTATCTTGAGTAGAACAATTTAATTTCTAGAGGCTTCTATTTTCTTACAACTATGAAATCAAGACATCATATTTTTTTTCAGTGATACTAATTCCCACTATGGCACATATTTAGGCCTTAGGATAAGGATTACATTTTGGAAAAAAAATGTTCCAAAATGTAGAGAGTTTCAGAAAATATATCTGAAACAGTTTTGATGGATTCATAAAGATTTATGAATTTTTTAATGAAATAATTATATGATTTATTTCAAGTGTTATATTGTTGTAAATTCACTAAAATTAGGGATACCATATTTTATGGTATCCCTGGTTCATAGAAAGTGTCATAATAATATATACTCCACAATCATAGACAATGATAAAACCACTATCTTAGTATACAATAGGGTGTGCGATATGAAATATCGCATGTATCCATTTGACCAGATCCTCTCAAATAGTTATTTTTGTTATGAACTAATTGAATTGATTCATTAATGTACATTTATATATGATACATTCATTTAAATACTTAAAATTAATTGTAACATACCAATGGGAAGTAATGTGTAAAGACTTCCATGATATGGAAGCCTATTCTATACACTTTAAATATCATCATTAAATAACTAAAGACTATAAATGGGTATTTATCCCTCCTATTTTGTGTAATTTTAATCATACAAGATATAAAATTTATCTATTCATCCATAACAACTAATCATATTCCTTGGGAATAAGGTGTTAACTCCCCTTCAGTGGTTCAAAATCCTCTCATTATGAATAAGGATCCTAACGCCGATGTAAACCATCATATTCAAGGGATATTTGAATACTAATATTATGATCCCAACTAAACCAAGTTCATTAATGATTCGGTATGGATCATATGGATGTTAAGGTACATACATGTTTTATGTTCTTCAATTATTTCATGTTGAAACTATTGAAGATAGATCAGGAATTTTATAGGTTTTCTTCGACAACTAAATTTCATTCGATGAACTCATATAATCCATCATCTAATACAAAGGATTAATTTAGATATTAATAGATTTATTAGTATTTTAATATGTTTCATTAATACAAGATATAATGTTTTTAAATATTTACACATTAATATGGTTTAAACATATTGATTTGGTAGAAGGAATAAGATTCCAATCAAAATAACAAAAATTGTGCATACATTTAAAGGGAATATATTTTGATAATATGGTTTGATTAAATATATTTCAAAATAATGAGTGTCATATTCCTTAAAAATAAGTGCTTCTCAATACCTCAATCATCTAACTGGGGTGGTCATTCCAAAGTTGGGTGACTCTATATTATCACATATAATGTAATCAAGAAATGAGTGACCCTGGTAGGATTAGATACCCATTATAAAAATCTCATTTGGGTTAAAATTATCTTGTACATACTAATAGTATTAGGTTATCAAAGTAATATAGTTTAATTTATCTATATGAAGGATTGGTAATGGAGTTTTCCACTAAACTATCCAAAATTAATATACAATATTATTTGGAATATTGAAATCCTAAATAGATAATTGATGGGATCAATTCCAAAAAGTGAACCGAGGATTATTGAATTATGTATCTTGATCCACTAATGAATGTGGTGGAATTAAATATGGTAATCATTTTAGTGGGAGAGAATTTTAAAAAATTCCATATCAATTTTTTGTAGAAAATGATACTCATCTGATAAAAGATTATTGTTTACACAAATAACATCATAATCATTATAAAACATAACATTTTGATTAATATTTGAAAAGAATAATATTAATATAATCATCTCCTAAAACTGGTAACTTATAAAAGTTCTTGAGTATGTTAATTTTTATGTGTTAATGAAAAACTGTTCTGAGTAAAAAAAAGTGTTGCAATTGTTTAATATGTGATTATAAATACTTTTGAGAAACATAAAGTGATTAAATTAAGGTTTCAAAATCATGAGATAAAAAATGACCAACGGAACTATAGTCTTGATCATATAATAAATATGATTGAGTGTGCTAATAACTTGGGGAGACTGAAGGTTTACTTTAAGGATTTATTTGGTGATGGGATTCATTATATTTTCGTAGATTAAATTATCATGGTAATGTGAATTAATTCGATGAATTTTTACCTTGTTTTCCCAAATTGTTGAAAAAAGGTGAATTAGGGAATGTGATGTCAGGATTATGGTGTTGTGTTTAAAATATAAGTGGGTAAATTTTCAAACTAAAAGAAGTAATAATAGTTATAGAGTCCAGTAACATTTCAATAAGTGTCCAAATATGGTCATCAAAATTTATAGGAATTATAAGGAAGAGGAGTAATAATTCCATATGATGGAATTGTTTAAAATATCTGAATGAGTTTTAGAAACACTATGGAATATCTATATTAAGAACTGATGTTATAGAAATTAATAATTAAATTTTGAATAGTATATGATACCAAGTGTGTGATTTAAAAATGATGTAAATATATAAGAGTTAAAAATAAATGGAAATAATTGATATATCTTGTAGTTTTCATTCAAATTGTGTTATAAAGGGTTGTTATATTAAAAAATTAAATGTAAATTAATATACATCAATATCATATAGATCTATGTAAAGGATACATATACTTTCCTCATTTATCTTATGTGATAAGAGAATTGTTTTACTAATATGGAGTTTTTATGAACAATATGAGATGTTATACAGGGTTTATGATTCATGAAATTCTATAACATACATGATAAAACAGGATAATTTTATTTTAAATAGAATAAAAGAGTTTATCTAGGTATTTATTAAAATGTATGGAATATATATTTAAACACCATTAATGGAATATTTTAATGAATGATATTATCTTTAATAAAAATTCTCTAAGTACATAGAATTCCATATATGATATGCATATAATGTTTTATTTGTTAAATATTATCACCTAATGAAATAATGTTTATTTCCTAACATAAAGAAGTTTGTGTATCATATCATGATATTTTAAAGTGAATATAAGGACTATGAGGCTAGTGGTAGTATTTCTGGACTTAATAATTTAATAGTTAATAAATAAAATATTATCCCTATAAAATATAAATTCACTTAATATCTTAATGTAGCATATGATGTTTTTGAAGTAATAAGGTAGATATTTACATTAATTACCATGTGATTTAATAGAGAATATTCCTGGATTTTATTCCAACAAATGATAATAATAATAATAATATACTTAGGAAAATATCTAAGGTTTAATAAAAATTATTAACATAATAACATTAAATATTGTGTATTTAAGGAGTTTGGATATGTTTAAGGAGTTAAACATTAGTAATATGATTCATAAGACTCAACATTGTTCAAATTAACTTACTATATATATGTTTCCCAATAAATATTTTATTTGAAATATCTTATCACAATGTTATATTAATATGTTCTATGAATTACATTTATATGTAATGAGTTTAAAAACCCCAAAGAAATTAGAAACTATAAATTTGGTTTTGTAGTTTGTTATTTGGTTTTGGGTGTGTACTTTTTTCTAGGTTTAGTGTTAGAATCGTTGGAAGTTCATTCTCTGAAACATACACTTTTTGCCCCATATGAAGATACTAAACCAACAAAAACATCTTTTAGTTTCAAGTATCTTTCGTTAGTTCACTAGAAGAATCAACATCTATTTAATGTAACTTCAATTGAAACCCCAAAGTGTTAAGTTACTGGAAGCATGCTAGAAAGTGTGAGTTCACCGGAAAAAAGGTACCATATTGACGAATTCAAACTATTGGATGGGTAAAATTGGATTTTTGACTGTGATAATGCTATAAGTTTATCATATGATTCTTTTTCTCAAAGATTCGGTCAATATTTAGAGGATATAATGATGTAGATTAAGGGGGAAACTTCCTATATCTAAATAAAATTTCAGAGCAGTTGATGCATAGTGACGAAGTTCATGAGTTCCATGAACTCTAATGAAGAGATATGGAATTAATTACTATATAATTCAGAAAATTTAGGTCCATCAAGGTCATTATATTGAAGTGTATATAACTTTCACTCTTCATGGGGATTTAGTGGTCAATTAAATGAATTCTATAAGAAAATATAGGTTGTATAGTCAAATGAAGGGTATCCTGTAAATATAGGAAGGTTGGGATGACAAGATGACCAATTGGGAAAAATATATAAGTTTATTGGTCCAAAATTAGATGGTATAAAAACTTGTGTTAAAATTGATTGATCAAGATTGATACACTCTGATAGGTAAAGGAAGAAGTGGATCAAGAAGAAGTTCTCCTAGACGTATCTATGTGTAAAATCTAAATTGATAAATGTAAAAAGACTATGAGGAGTATACCTAAAAAATGAAATTTAGAATGGATTGGTGATACTTCTTCTAGTGATTTGAGTAGGGTTGTTATAATTTTATAGTCTTTATAAATCATATATACTTTTTTGATGGAATGAAGGAGATGGAATCATTTTTTCGTGGATGTAGGACACATATGTCCATATCATGTTATCTTTGTGTGTATTTTATTTTCACTTTATGATTCTATGTTTGTGTTATTCATGTTCTTAGTTTCTTATGTGTTGGACCGAAATAGGATCATGATATGACGATAACCAAATGGGGGATGACTCGATGTAGTGGCTATAGTGCTTGAACTTCCCAGTTCTAGTTTTCAAAGATGTGGGTGATGTTAGATCAAAGGGAGATTCTTATAATGGATGAATTTCTATTGAACATGGTTTTTGTAAGTAAAAACTCTTAAATATATGATTCTATAATGTCATCCCTAATAATCGGTATCATAGATTGGTTGTAGTTCTTGGTGGTAGAGCGGAGTGGATGAGTGTCTGGTGGAGCATTTAATAAAGGGATCTATGGGAGTGACACCTAAATTAAAATGGTGGTACCAATGGGATTTTCGGATATCAATGTTTATTTTGACTAATAGGTGTATTGGGGCATGTTTTTTTACTAAGTAAACATGAATAGCTTTGTTAGAATACTATTGAGTTCTCATGGTTAGGTGGTTGATGAGGTTACCAGAATAATTTCACCAGAAGATGGAGGTGATATTGTAGTGTTTCTAAGAATATTAAAATACTAATTAAACCAAAAGTTTCATGTAGTGTGATTCATTCATATGTTTTAATTATAGATCTTAGTGTAAGACTACTTAAATTTTTATAGAATAATAATATCTTTTATATTAACTAGATTCAATGGGAGCTTAAATTTCTAATGGACATAATTGCAATGGTTTTTGAAGTTTTTGATGATTTGAATTTTGAAATTGTAGACATTAGATGTTGCTGGTATTGGTACTCTGGGATAATTTTTAGTTCTATTGTATCATTCAAAATATAGATAGAAAACAATATTTTCTTAAAATCAAAAAAATGGATTGTTTTGGAGATTGTAATCAAGAAAATGATGAATTTTCCAAGAAGGGTTTTTTTGGAGAAAATGAAATCTATAATTTATTTCTTGTATAATTAGAAAAGGATTAAGAGATTTGTTCCCAGAAGTTTAAATAATGATGGTTCCACAATCTTTATATTGAAAGTCATGATTAAAATTTCTACCAAGTGTTCATGAAAAACAATTTTGAGATAGTAAATATGGCTCTAGGGTTTCATCACTAAATTTTTGTGAAGTTTATAGTAAGAGTTTGTTTTAGGATCCTCATAACCATTAGTGAAGTGGTGGTCTATCTGAAATATAAATAGATTCAACTATAGATATACATTCTTCCAATTCATTATACAATAGTATGCTTGAAATCATGAGTAATCAATAGAAGGGTATGGTGATTCACACTAAGGTAGTTTCTTCGTGATGGATGTGTGGGAAATTTTTAAAGCTCCAAAAGGGGAAATCTAAAAGAATAATTGGAATTATAGGGATCAGATGACCAGAAGCTAGAGTATAAGTTATGTTTTTTTAGTGCTTGAGGGTGAGAGATGGGAAAGGATGAGAATTATAATTCATGTTATGTCTTGATGAAACTTAATTAATGTGACTGAAATATTAGAGGGTGGCGGTCTGTGTTCTTGTTCTAATGGTTTCTATCATGTAAATAAATTGTACTTCAAACTAACATTATTGATGAATCAAGATAAAACATAATTCAGGTGGACTAGAATATGGTCTGGAAGATTAGACATTATATAATAGGAATAAATTAACAGAATGTTTCTGGATGATTTTTCCTAAGTGCAAGAAAATAAATCTCGAACACTGGAAGAAGTATTTCATAAAGAGGATGATCATTTTCCAGAAACATGTGTTGGATAAATGGGAAATATTACATTAAAATTATACCAAGGGATGTAGTTAGATGGTGGTTTTTTCGAAATGGTGTTATATTACTTTTCAGTTTAGCTAGAACATGTGTGAGGGAGTTTCATTTTCCATTTAGGGTATCATCTTCTAGAGGATACTCTAAATTCCCTAAAGTAGGATGACTGCTCTCTCATCTATAAATTTTATGGAATATTTTGAATTTGTTCACTAACTTCACCGTCATGAAATGTCAAATCAATTAGGTTTTTAAAATGATTTTATAATATTTGTAAGACCCTAGGTCATCTCTCATAGAGAATTAGTGGTTTATAATGTGTATTTATTCGTGGTATTATAAAAAATAGAAAATAGGAGGGATTTAAAATGTTGTTTCAAAATTAAATAATATAATTAAGAAGTTTAATAGTTAAAAAATATGGTTTTTAAATGAAATAAAAGGTGGAAATTTTTTTAGGTTTACTATAAAACATGTGAGGTTCATAGTTATAAAATTTCATTTGGTTTAGAGTAACACATTGGTTGAGAATAATCAACATATCAATTAATCTCCAAGAATTTATATCATTGAAATTAGTACCAATGCTTTATTTAACAATCATATATCCAAGGTATAGATCTTATAAATTTTATAATAAATTACAAATAAATTTTAAATCACAAGTTTTTTAGAAAGAAGAGTATTCTTGTGTTTTTCGATTAGTAAACCACATGTCACAAACTCAAAACCACACAACAATCAACTAAAAGTACAGATCATTTCATTCACTTAAATCAAACCAAACATTAAAATCTAAATCAAAGTATGATACTTATGAATGAAATGTTTTCAAACTAAAAACATCAAATCAGTAGAATTTTTTTTTCAGAACTCCCTTGATGAGATTCATATATACATTAGAATAATCACCCACCATTCAGATGGAATTATTTCTCAGAATATGTGAAACAATGGACTTACTATCTTGTGATTCCATGTAGTTTGGCCCGTTTTTCTTCTTCTTCATCTTGAGCCATACAAATCGCCTCCTCCTACACCAAAATAATCCAAAAAAAGAGTGAAATTTAATATTTTAATAGTAATTCAAATTATATATTTTAATAAAATTGGACGTTCAATTGGATATGAAATTTGGAATTTTCAATATAAAAACAGTTTAGCACAATGGTATAAGGGTGAAAGAAAACAGTGAATCATGATGTGGTCACACACACAGAAAAAAAACATTTTCACTCTTATCAAAAGTCACATTTATTAAAATGATGGATGGATATATTACCATATTTATATGTATTTAACATTAAAAGAAAAAATAAATCATGTTAGCAATGTGATCAAAGAAAAAACCCACACCAAGGTGTTATTCTCAGTGACCATGGAAAAAGAAGTCTCATAAATTGCATCATAATGAAATTCATAAAGATCTGTGATATTTTTTCAATAAAGTAAATCTATGATTAATATATTCCACTAAATACATACATGTGTGTGTTTCATCCATTTCATGGTTATCATTATAGTTTTTATTCTGTATATATAAGTCATTTAAAAAAATGCATATGTTATTCTACCCATTAAACCTACCCAACATCATCTTCAATAAAATTTCAAGACCCATTAACTTAAGAACTCTGATAAGGGAAGCCTAAAGAACGTGACTGAGATATACTCATATTTTGTACATTTCATTACTCCCCTCATTATATATTTTTTATTTTATTTTCATGGCATAAAATATTCTAATAATAGGTACACACACACGATTAAATCTGGTATAGTAATGAAACAGATCAGATAAGAAATGAACTTATAGAAAAATAATTTTATAAAGATAAGAAACATCAAACTAACTTATATATACCATAAATTAAGTAATAAATATACACATTTCATGGTTTAGTGCTATGAGGTATAGATATATTAAGTGACATAACAAACTGAAAAACTACTCAAACCGAGGGTATCAATCATCACAAAGTTTTCATAGATTTAAAACCATTTATTTCATTGAAAAAATTACTAAAAAACACACCTAAATGTTAAATTAATTATACAAATAACATTCCATTAATGAAATAAATTTTTAATAAATATTAAAACAACATGAAACTGAGAATTTTGGCATACATTTTTAAAAAAGCCATTATTAGATGGGCTTTCAAAATGAGTATTCTGACACAAAAGTGAAAAAATAAAAATAAGCAGGGAGAGTAAAAATATCATCTAGAAAGTGAAAATGAGTAAAAACAAGAATGAAAAAAATCCTAATGAACTCAGAAAAGTTGGGAAAAGTAAAAAATATCATGTAGTAAGTAAAAAATCTAAAAAATAAGAAATATGATGAAAATCAAAACTAAACTAGTAATTTACCCACCCACCCCTCCCCCCCCCCCACACACACACACCTAAAGTATATAGTTTCCTCACTATAATAAAAGAGAGTTAGGGTAGTAATTATTTAACCTTTTGGGTGTCACTGATAGGTTTCTTTCTATAGAATACTACATCTATCAACACAGGCTTTATTCTTGGTTTTATTTATTTATTATATATATACATATATTTATTTATTAAAATATTTTTTTAAAAGAAGATAGATATATGAAAAATATATGTTCTATAATGTATTTATTATCATATAATGTATATAAATGTCTATATATTATTATTACATGGCATCGTGTAATTCATGTACATGTCTTTTAGATATTAATTTTTTTTATTAAATAAAAACTAAAATATAAAATATAATTTTATTGAGGTTTGACCACCTATCTCATTTAGCCTCTAAAATAAATAAAATTATTATATTTTCATTTGGTCTAAAACTTAGAAGGGAAACGATTTCCCGTATTAGTGATCATTCTCACTCTCATATAAGGTCATGTAATCTGGAGTGTCTCTTAAATGGGGGTTAAGTAATGGGAATTAGAAAAAACTAATTTTTATCCTCTAGATTGGTGTTTTAGATTAAGGAGAGAATAAGATAAAAGGGGAGGTTATTGAACTCATCAATCTTATCAACATAATTATCCTTAGTTAAAGATTTAACTTTTATAGTTCAAGTATAATCGTTGATGGTCATTGAGTCATTAGTGCACAAGAAATCATCAATTAATGAACACGTAGGAAATTTTACTTAACCATTAAAAAATTCAATACATGAATTATTTCCTTTAATATCAATAAATGATGAATACATAGAAATTAGATCAGGTTTAAAAGGTTAATTTTATTTGGGTAAAGTAGATACATCAATAAAATTAGCTGAATTAGAGGCATACTCTTTAGAGGGGTGCTTCATGGAATCTGGGATATTGAAGTGGAAAATATCACCACCAAACTCCATAGATAATGTACCAATTTGTACATTTATGGTTTCTTGGTTTCCATGGTAATTTTCTATAATATTTTTTGGTCATGTCCACTCATTCTATTATCTACCATTTTATGCAGATAAAAATTAACTAAAAAATTTAAATTTTTAACCCTCATAAGAATATCCTCTAGCACATTAGTAGGGTGTGAATTACTCCAATTTTCTAGTTAAAAACTATTCCAATGATATTCGAATCCATAACCTAAAATGAAGATAAAATTGACTAAGGAATCACATTTATAGAATCACCCAAATCAATCATGACATCAGAAAAAATATACTTCCATATGGTAAATGGAATCAAGAATACACTAATATCCTTGAATTTGGTGGGAAGTGATGGTTGAATCGATTTAGATATGTTTCTTCCCAAGATTAAATTTTCATCACCTTGAATTCTTTGTTAGTGTGTACACATCTCTTTTAGAACATGGTGTGTTAAGGAATTTACTTCACATCATCAAATAAGGGAATGTTAACCTAAACTCTTAAAAATGTTTATAAGATTTATTTATGTAGATTACTTTTTTTGGTTTCATTTTTTGGGTGGCCATTTGATGGAATAGAAAAGTAATATCTAGGATATGGTTCTCATCAATTAAACCATCATTTCTTTTGGTTGGACTTTTATCAGGACAATTATTTACCTCATTTGGATGTTTAGTGGTAGTTGGAAGAGTGGTCTCCCCAAGAGGGAATAAATCTAATGGAGGGGTGAATTTTACATTTTTTTCCACTCTGAATGGTGGTGGAAAAAATAATTACTTTTCCCTTGGGTTGACTAGTGGTTTATAAGGTAGTTTACTTGACCCTTGACTTAGGATTTCTATAACAGTTCTGAACATGCACTCCTTGATCAAGTGATAAAACATCATCTTTATATTTCTAGAATTCAACCTAATAATTGTGAAAAAATTTCCACCATCAAAAAATTACAACAAGAAAAGGAAATATTGGATCACTAATATAACCATTGAAATTTTTGGTTTGGAGTTTTATAAAATTAGTATAAACTATTACATAACAAATTGGGTGTATAAACAACTAGTTCATAAAAATCAATATCATCTCCCACTAATTTCTTCAAATATACTAATCATCTTAAGTATAACATAATTAAAACATTTATTCATATCCTAGGAATAGAAAATAGAAGAAATGGGTTATCTCAGAAGATCAATAAGGGTTACATACCATCGAATCCATCTTGATTAAATAAGGCATAATCAATATGTAAAGGTAAAAAACTAAAAAATTCAATTTAATCAATATCTATATCATTAAGAATGATATAGTATAAATAAATAACGACAAAATAATTCCATATAAATAATCACATGAGTATTAAACTTATCTATTGATATCATATCTATTTAAATAATCACATGGGAATCAATAAAAAATTTCATAATGATGGAATGTATAATTCCAAACACCTAAAACATACTATCAAAACCTCTTTCCAAGACATATCAAACATACCATTAAGGCCTCCTTATAATAAATCTTACATAAATGGGTAAGTCCTTGGTCGAATTCCCAACCTACATTATCTCATGAGACCTACAAATACATCAAGTGGATATGTCATTCAGGGCCCCACATGTCACTTAATAATTCCAATGAATTTATTATATGAATAAAAAATAAATTAATCAACATTACTTAATAAAAAATAACTATCCATATAGGAAGAACTAGCATATGGAATGTAAACAATTTCCCCAATCAAAAAATCATATTAAATATAGAAAAATATAGAGAAGGTATCATTAGAGTATAACCTCAGTGAATCAAAATATTCATCAAAGGATGTTGACATAGACGAAAATAATTTAAAAAAAATCAGAGGAAGCTTTCTTGAGGAAAATACCCTTTACATTTGTTAATCACTTATTTAAAGTCTAAAATTTAAAAAAAAGGAAAAAAATTTCATTATGAAAGAAGAATAAATTTTTTTAATGTAAACATTAAATAATTTATTGATTATAATGGTGTAAAATTCCACTCATGATTTAATTTTTAAAACAAATATTGTGTTCACAATTTTAGTAAAAAGTAACTTGTTTAGAAAATTTATGATAATATTATTTTTAAACAATTTGTTAAAATATCAAACATTGTAATACTAAATTTAAATAATCATTTAATAATATTGTAATTAATTATATTAAACATTTTAAAAAACATGGATATCAAGGAAAATCGTTTTCTCACTGAAAAAAGAGAAATATGGTCAACTTTTCTTAAAAACATTTTTTGAACCATTTTGAGTACCAAAGAGATAAAAAATCATAATTAAACATCATAATTATAGAAATATCCATAGTAAATGAAAACATAAATGGTTTAGTCACGTAATTATCATATAATTTCCTCAACTGGATTTTAATAAGAAAAAAAATTGATTAATATGGGATTAAAACATAAACCTCTTAATACTTTGTTAACTTTTGAATTATAAACCCCATTAAAGAATAACATCAAATTGAGATTTAAATATCATGAATATAAGGATATTTGTGATATAACATGTCAAAGGGTCAATATTTACACCTCAAAAAAGAATATATGTACATAAAAAACATATGTCCTAAAGAAAGAATATTTGAGATGAATATCCCTTACAAATATCATATCATTCAATTGATAATTAATAAATGGATTAATTATTCATAAAAAAGTTTGATCTTAAAACAAACGTTGATATAATACATAAATAAATATAATTTAATATTATAAATAATCATGTAATAGTCTAATCAAATATTTACAAGTGTAACTTAATGAAATAAATTGAGTTAAGAAACCATTACCATTCCCTTTGTGTTTCCACCCTTCGATTGATCTTAAGTACTTTAAAGTAGAGTCTAATGTTCACCCAGTTGGATAGAGGGTTTGGGAATGGATAATTATATAGGAATTTAGGTATTCTTTTTGATAAAAACCTAATTTCATTTGTGTGAAATTTTTTGAACTGAGTCTCAATTTATAGGAAAAAATCAATGGGGTTTCTAATGTATTTCAATATTTAACAGACATAAAGTTAAATCTAAACTTAAAAATTAAAATACATAATGTACAAAAATTAATATATTTAAAATTTAACATCTTGATGATTTATGATATATTTTTTATTTTTTTTATAATGATTTTAAAAAAATTAACATTAAATACTATATAAGGTATTTTTCATCCCTATTCACAATACATGACTTTAAAAACATCATAAAAAATACATATTTTGAATATAATATATTATATAATAATTTATACTTATTAAGTATCTGTAAAACTAATTTTATTCCCAAACTAAAACAAATATAATCCTTTTTAATATTATTTATTTAATTTTTTTACTATTTATATATATGTCACGACATTGCGGTGTAAGTGTTTTAGAAAATTATAATTATATTAAAATTAAAAATAAATTATTAAAATAAAAAAATATAATTAAACACATTTATAATTTACATTAATTCATAAATAATATATATTTTCATTCATATCATGACAACATATTTAATATGTTATTTTGATTTTTCGCAACTTGAACAGGAATTGTAAAAGAATTTGGATAAAATTATTTTTATATAACTCCAAATTTTTAAAATATAAATCCAAATCATAATTTAAACAAAATAACCAAATAAGTTATAAAAATAAATTTTCCTTTTCAATTATTATCATTATGACTCCCAATTTGACTTTTTTAGTGCTACGAAAGCACTGCGTCGGAACTGAAAATGATTTTCATATATATCATGAAATAAATTATTGTTTATATGTTTTAAATTATTTTTATATGATATTTTTAGTATAATTTAATATATTATTATTTCCATTGGTTTAATAAATTTTTATATATCATATATATGTTATGATAAAATCACAAAATATATTGTATCTCATAAAAAGTTGTGTTTTTTACTATTCATCAAAATTTTACAATAAACACTCTATGAAAATAAGGGAATTTGACTATAAATTTCCAACACACTAATTACATTTCATTTATATCCAAAAAAACATTCAATATAGTTACTTATCCAAAATAAATTAAAATTAATACTTTTAAATATTTCTACTTTCATTTTCTCACCAGCTTGTACAGGGATTTCATCAGCGATGTGTAAGTGTTACAAGTAATTATATCATTTAAAAAAAGTAATAATTAATTAATATCATAAATATAATATTTTCATACTCAATCAAACCATTTTTTATCATTCATAACTTATTTCCAATCTTGTGATAAAATATTAAAGTTTATTAAAACAAAGAGAGTGACATTTTGTTTTTATTCTTTACTTAAATAATATCTATGTCATTATCAAAGAAAAATGACAAAAAATTTCAATATATTTTAGAATTATAATATTAAATATAATCATAAAATATGATTAGGTAAAGTTTTTGGTTGATTTTAAGGCCTTACCCCATTGTTTAAACCTTGTTTTACCAATTTTACCCTTGCTGGGGTGATAAAATTTACTATAGTTATTGTTCATAATAAAAAAAATAAAGGTGACCTATTTACCAAATTTCAAACTCATGATTCCAAATATGGTATCTATTTTTGAGGATTCAATCTATATATGTGGCAGAATTAAATTTTATTATAATTTCATAAAATGCAAAGAAAGCTAGTATTTACGAGAAAGGTTCAGGACTCAAGAGAACATACCCCTACAAAAATTTATTGAAAAATAAAAGTAAAAAACATGATGAGGAGAGAGGACATGGAAAACAAAGGAAAATTACTCATCTAAAAAATAAAATTGCAAATGGGTTGAACCAGGGTCATCCCCATAATCCTGATCAGATATATCATTAGTATATTCCCATTCTGACTACGAATTCTTCTGACTGAAAAGCACAGAGTACTTTTCTAAGATTTTAATCTCCTAGAGAGTGATATCCTTCAAAAAATCCTATTAGACTAGCCACTCCCAGCCTGGTAATCTCTACCACATCGTCATCCATGATTTTTGGGATACTGAACTCATTTACATGTTTTTGTTTATTGCCAATCCCCCTCTGATTTAGTGAGAGAATGCTCCATAATTTCACTAGTGTCTCTTGAAGAATAAATCGTCATAGCTTGTACCCTAATATGAGGCTCAATCATCTCCATAGTATGCACAACAAGTGATGGATTTTTATTAGTCAATTGTCTACTAACAATCTTAGTGGATATTGGAGATCCTTGATCAAAACTCCCCTCCCCAACATTCTGCTCCCTAGTAATAATATATGACCATAATTTATTTTTACCAGTGCATAAAATGGCTGTAAGTGATGTAACCCCTTCCTCCAATCACCTAGTATCACATAGTAGCTATCTAGAAGTCTCATAAGCTATTTTTTCATCCCCTGCACTTCCATTTCTATGAATCTCTAACACAGGATTTGGGTCCCTCTGTTGTCTGCAATCTGTTTTAGTATCTTCATCAACGAACTATGTGTCAAACTGCACATTGAGACCATTAGGTGCATTCACAATCTATCCATACCTAGTATTATGATTTTATGTTTTTGTAACCCATGACTAGTCACTCCTACCAGCATGTGCGTCTACATTTGTTTCATTAGGCACATATTAGAATCATTCCCATGCATGGAAAAAAATCACATACCACATATTTCCTATATATCGAAATTTCATTTCCAATTACCTTGAAATCAAAACAAAACATAGGCATTTTTTCATACACAATTTGAAAATAGAGTTCATAATCATCAGCAGACAAAAGAACATGATCCACCGAAGTGGAGTTCAAATCAACTACAACCTAAAAGCGAGAAAAGTGTCCAAATCTTGTCATCTATGTTTCTTTTTCAATATTTATTGTAACTCCAATTGACATTGCAATATCATACTGTATTTTAGGATTCCATAGGATCCAATTATTACCATAGACTGTAACCCATATTTGAATAGAATACAGTGCAAATTTGAGAGGATTAAAGTTCCCATACCATTCATGAACATGAATTATACCTAGTTTGAGTGAAATTGATCCAAATGCCCATGCTCGTATCTTCAACTAATTGGAGGGGAAGAGTGTATGAAAAAAGGAACACCATAATGAAACACACCTCCAACATGAAAAACCCCAGATTACCGAGATCCTCTCAGTTAAATAATCAATTTTCAATGGAATGGTACCTCTAGGTAGAATAAGATGATTTATTATGGAGTGTTCACCTATTTTGAAATGCTCTGCGAAAGTAGATAGATCTACCTTAATGTGTGCAACACTTACTTTCCAAATTATGGGAGGAATTTATGAACCCTTATAGATCGAGAATAAATGCTTTCACACCCCATAAAAATATTTTTCACCACAAGAAGTTCCAGTAACACAACAATCATCCGGGCACAGAACCACTAGATCAACATCAACGCAATCCGATCTTGGAATACATGCCGCATACTGATATAAACCAAACCGCCCACAGCCCATAAAAGACTCAGAAACACCTACCATCAACCAAAGGAAAGTGGATCAAGTCAGAAAGTTGAAACCATAGCAGAATGAAGACAATAATGTAGGAAGATGGACCTTGTAGTGACACGTAGATAGGATGAAACAACTTTGTGGACCAATAGAAGATCCAGCGCAGATCTGGAAGGTCTCGATAGACTAGCTCCAGTGTAGATCAGGATCGAACCTCCAGCAAGGTCTCATAGGATCAGGAATAAATCCATGATATAAGAATCTATTGTGAAGATGATAATAGATAGTGGTGTGGACTGGCAGTAGGTTTGGTGCAGATCAGAAAGGCCACGATAGGCTGGCATCGGCGCCAAACTGGACCTGAACTCTGACTATAGGTCATGTTAGATCTGGAAGAAACCCATGACAGTAGACACTCCCACATCATGCAACACCAACGTGAAGTTCTAGTAGCTAAATATCATGATGGATCTAGATATTTACAGCAACATTGGTCACAACATATAGTGAGATTCCAGCGCATATCTAAATCCTCCAGTGTATAATCAGGCAACCGAAAAATAGTTTTTAGACAAATATGTTTTTAAGCATAAAAAATAACTTATATAAAAATCATGAATATTGATAATGAAAATATAATTAATTAAATTATTCTAGATAAAATGGATAATATGTCACTTTAATTACAAATCCAAAATAGAATATAACATTTAAATTACTTGATTTAATGAAACTAAAGGAGATTATTTGAAAAATTGGTATTTTCCATTATTCATTGAATGGATAAATATTTTAGAAAATTCCCAAAATTTTTCCCTAAGTTAATATTGATATAAGTAATGAAAAAATGATGTTAATTTTATAAAATGAAAATTTAAAAGGTGCAGGAAATTAATAATAACAACCACACAAAAAATGCAATAAAAATATTTCTGAAGAAAAAGATATTTTGAAGCATAAAATGGATTTATTGAAAATTTATTTCTTATTTTTAAATGATTTTACATTATATAAAAATTTTATACATATTTAAATAGTTTTTTATTCATGTTCATATCTTCAATTCTAACGACTAGGGTATAGTGGTTAATTTTAAATAATAATATTTATATTATGGTTCTTTAAAACTCAATACTACATATAAATTAAGATATCAAAAAATAAAATTTATTTAAAGATAAATATATTCTAAAATAATTAGGTATTACATTATACACCCATTAAATAAATTGCACCAACATAATTTTATCTCAGTCATCAAAGGTAAATAATTTAAAATACGTTTGTTTAAACCCCACATCATACAATGAAATATTGAAATTTCATTTTGAAAAGATGGAAAGGAAAATATAAAGTTCATCTATAATAAAACATAACTAGGATTTCAAATATGATAACATTATTGATAATTGAAAATATAAACATGGAGTAAAAAATTAATGTCTGAATAATTATGAAGAGTGGCATAGATCACTGATCAAAATAAAGGGAATGATCATGTGAAATTAATTAATAACAAAACCATAAATCAATGAGGTGTGAAAAGGGACCTTAATTCATTGAAAATGAAGGTAATATGATAAGATTTTTGTTTCAAGATCCTTTTCCTATAGTTGAGTAATTACTTTACTATCTAGACTAAGAACAAAAGAAAATATACTTAATTGAAAAGTATAATTTCATACTTTAATCAATTTCCACCACAATATCATCATTTCCTCCAAGTGCTGAGTATTCAAGATAAATTTGTCAAGCATAAAGCACAAAAATAAAATTCTAATTGATTACAAGATCCATAACAATATAATAATTTATTCCTCTTATATTTATAAATTAACCAAAACCAAAATGGTTTGCATTATGTAAGATAATATGAATAAACATTCATAATAGGAAATATAAAATTAGTCTCTAATTCGTCAATAATAATACCTGATATTATACTAAAATCATTAAATTAAAAAATATCCTTAAAATTATTCAAGATATTCATGAATAATATTGAAACACAAATATTAAAATTACTTGAATACATATTATTCCAAGATAAAATTAATATTTATATCTAAATAACATCTATCACTCTTAAGGTCTCATACCAAAAATTTATATACCATGTTCATATATTCTCTAAAATATACTAATCATTTCTCATAATAGATTCATAATAAAATAATATATTCTTATGAAAGATAAATCAACCAATATTCCTCAAAAAACCCCAATTTAGAAAAAACTATTTATATTTACCTTTATCTTATAAATCTCCAAAAATGAAGAACTTATTCAAAAATAGCATTAGTCACATATCCACCAATTCCCATTTAAATACCATGTTCATCTAGATGATAAATCACGTGTTCCAAAATTTGATAACCCTTTTATCCTAATTAACCATAATTACCTCAACGCTAACGATTATCTCGATCTTAAAGGTTACAATACATTGAAATTTATTTCAATAAATAATTATTCCTGAAATACCCTTTTCACTAAACCGTATACTAAACTAAAAGTTTGTATTACAATAAATTTAACCCAACATATTTTTATTCATCTTATACTCCAATAACATAAAAACCCAAAATTGGTATTTATTCCTTGAAAATTATGATCAACCATAGTCTTGTAAACTCGTGATGGTATCTATAATTCTTTAAATTAACAGAACATGAAAAAACCCAAATAATCAAAGTCAGTTAAGCCTTTATTATAATACCAACTATAAAAATCCTGAACTCGTACTCTTGGATCCAGTTCTTAAATAGAATCTTTATATTTCAGTCTTTGATAATAATAAATATGACCCAATTACAACAAAAAAAACATAAAAAATCAAAAGGAAATATTTCATCACTGACATTCTTAATGAACTTTTAGGTTTATATATTTATATAATTAAGAAAAAATCTTGTACAACAACTTGGATACATAAATAATAGGTTCATAAAAATCAATATTATCTTCCCATATTTTCTTCACATCTAGTAACCATATTAGGTATAACATACTTAAAACATTTCTTCCGGACCAAGGGAAACGAAAAATAACAAAGTGGTGATATCTGATGGCCAGTAAGGGTTATGTACCATAGAATCTATCTTAAGTGAATAAGGTAAAATCAATATGTTAAGGTAAATAACTGAAAAAATATATCATTTTATCAATAGCTTTATCATGAATAATAATATGAACTTATTAAATTTTGATCAAATAAATCCACAGAAACAATCACATGGGCTTGAAACTTATACATTTATATTTTAACTATTCAAATAATCAAATGTACATCAATAACTGGTTTTTTAATGATGTAATTCATAATTCCAAACATCTAAAACTTACCATTTAGGCCGCATTATATGTCATCTAAAACATACCATGAAGTCCTTGTGTCATTACATCTTATATAAATGGGTAAGGAATAAGGAAAATACCCAACCTGATTTGTCTCATGAGACCTATTGATAAATTAAGGGGTATGTAATTTTAGACCCCAAACATCACTTAATAATCCCAATTCCTTCATCATATTAATAAATAAGCTAAATTAATCGACATTCTTTAAAAAATTGTCCATATTTCAATAACTAGCATGCAGAATGTCAATAATTTCCCAACTAAATTGATTATAATCCTTCCATAGAAATATAGTGGATTTTATCATTATATTATATCCTTATTGAAGAAAAATATTCATCAAAGGATGTTTAAATAGATTATAGAAGATTAAAAATATCACTAGCAAATTTCATGGGGAAAATAACATATTCATTTTGAAACAACAAATTTAAAATCTAAAAATTTAAAAAATATTCGTGAAAATTTTTTAATTGAAAAGAACCACTTAAATTTTGAAATTAAACTTAAAATAACTTATCAATAATTGGAGAGGGAAATTTTTAAAAATACCTTGTTTAGAATACAACAAGAATATTATTTTAAACCTTGCGGTAAAATGAAAAACATGGTAAAACATAATTTGAAAGTAATTTTTAGAATATTAAAAATTTTCCTTGAAAACATTTTAGAAAATAACTATTAATGAATAAAAAAATTTTCTGACCGATAGAAGAGAAATATTGACAGCTTTTCATTAAAAAAATTTCTAAACCATATTGAGTACCAAAGAGAGAGAAAATAGTAATTAAGCATAAAAATTATAAACATATTCAAAGTAATTGAAAAATGAAATGGGTTTACTAAATAAGGATCATATAATTTTCTCAAATGAAATTCAGGACAAAAAATCCCAATTAAAATGGGATTGAAACATAGACCCCTTACTACTTTGGTAACTATAATTCGTAATCCCCATTGAAGAATAACTTCAAATGAAACTTCAAATATCATGAATATAATGAGATTCATGATATAAAATTTAAAAGTCACAGTATATACAGCTCATAAAATAATATATGTGTAAAATATAAATGTATGTCCCAAAGAAAGAAAATTTGAAATGAATAACCCTTACACAGATCATATCATTGAGTTTAGAATTAATCAATGGATTGAGTATGTGTAAAAATTGTAAATCCATAAAAAACTTTTGGAAGTACAACATAAATCAATAAAATCTCATTTTAAACATAATCATGGAATAATATAATCATTGAAGTAGGAGTAAAACCCAATAAAATAAATTGAGTTAAGAAATCCTTGTCTTTCCCTTTGTGTCTCCCCCCTTTCATTAATATTAAGTCCTTTGTAACAGAATTTTATAAAGATGAAAATGGATACAGGAAATGGGAAGGGATATTTATAGTGGTATTAAGGAATTATTATTATAAAATACCAAATTTTATTTGTGTGAAAAATGTTGAAATTATTCCCATTTTATAAGGAAAAATAAATTATGTTTTTTCAATTCTTCAATCTTTAAGGGTCATAAAGGTTATTCAAAAAATGATAAGTGGTGTACCTAAGGACCAATAATGATATTATTGATAATTTCATCTCTATATGAGTCATTTTATAATTTTTATAAATTTATAATGGTTTAAAAATAATTTTAAAACATAAAATACTATTTAAGTTCTTTTCATCACTATTTACAATACTTGACTTTAAAAATGTCAATAAAATTATCAATTTTGAATATAATACCATAGATAATAACTTATCTTTCCTAAATATATATATAATTTATGGAATAAAAAACCATATAAATATTTTAATTTATATTTTTTAGAGTTATCTATTTAATTTATTTACTGTTTTCATATACGTCATGACATTGCAGCGTAAGTGTTTTAGAAAATTATAATAATTTTAAATAATAAAAAAATATTATTAACATGAAAAAAATATTTTACATAATTTATATCATTTATACCCATTCATAATTAATTTTTATTCTCATTCATATCATGAAAAAATATTTAATATGTTATTTTAACTTTTCACACCTTGTGAAAGCACTACACAATCATTGGATAAGATTCTTGTAATATAACTATAAATTTCAAAAATATCATTCAAGAAAATAGTTTATATATAATATTTACTAAAAAAGAGTGAAAATACTTTTAAATTATAAATTATTATCCTTAGGACATCAAATTTTACTTTTCCAATGTTGTGTAAGCACTACATCAATACAGAAAATGATTTTCGTATATATCATAAAATAAATTACAGTTTATATATTTTTAATTATATTTGTATGAAATTTGTATTAAATTATCATAAATAATTCCTTCCATAAGTATTATAAATATATATATATATATATCATTTCCATGTTATGATAATATCATATAATATATGTTATCCCATAAAAACAATATTTTTCAGTATTCATCTTAATTTGACTTTAAATGATCCAAGAAAATAATGGAATGAGAATAAATTTTTTTTAAATATGAGTTTCATTTGTTTTAGATCCATAAAAATAATTAAATATATTAAAATATAGAAAACACATTAAATTTAATACTTTGAAATCAATTTACTTTTGTTTTTTACCAACTTGTACAAGTGTTGCATCAATGATGTGTAAGAATTATAGGTAATTATATCATTTGTAAGAATTAAAAATAAATAGATAGCATAAATATAACATGTTCATAATAATTTTAAACAATTTTTATCCTTCATAATAGATTTTCATACTTATGATAAGATATTAAATTTTATTAAACCAAAGAGATTGACATTTTGTATTTATAATTTACTTACATAATATTTATGCCATTTTCAAAGAAAAATAGAATCAAGCTGTAATTATTTTCGAATTACGTTTATATATAAAAATTCACCAATTAAATAGGGTTAGGGAATGTTTTTGGGTGATTTTAAGCTCTTACAACATATTTTTAACTCAACTTTACTTGTTTTACCCTTGTTGTGGTGATATATTTTTCCATGGTTACTATACCTAATGACCACAAATATAAAGTGTCCTATTTTCCAAATATGAACCACTTGATTAAGAATTTGGTGTCCATTTTTTCAGTATTAAAACACTATATCTGGTATAAAATAATTTTAACATAAATTTGTAAAATGCAAACAAAAATAATTTTTAGAAAAATACCTTTTTAAGCGTAGAAATTAACACAAATAAAAATCATGAATATTATTGATTAAAATGAAATTGATTAGATAATTATAAATAAAATGCATATTGTGTCACTAAAATACCAAATCCAAAATATAATGGTACTTTTAAATTAAATTATTTAATGAAAATAAATGAAGATATTAAAAAAAATATGTATTTTTCACTGTTCACTGAAATTTCAATTACATCAGAAAATTATAAAATTTTCACCCTAAGTTAGTTTTTATATTTTTATTTCAAATATTATATTAATTTTATAAAATTAAAATTCTATAACTAGAAAAAATGAATTAAAATTTCCCCACACAAAATACAATAAAATCATTACTAAAGAAATTTCATTTTTTGTAATATAAAATAACTTTAATGAAAATTGAGTTATTATTTATCAATAAATTTACATTATATATAACCATTATACATATATTTAATAATTTTTTATTGCCTATTAATACTGCTAATTTTAACGGCAAGGTTACAATGGTAATGTTTAAATAATTACATTTATATTTTGATTCATAAAAATATAATATTGTGTATAAAGAAAGATATCAATATAATAAAACTTATTTAAATATAAATATATTCTAAAATAGCAAGGTGTTAAAGTATTCCTCAGTTAAATAAATTCTTCCCCCACAATTTTATCTATGACATCAAAGGTTCAATATATGAAAATATCATTGTTGAAAGCCCACATCATACAAAAAGATAATAAAACTTCATTCGGAAAAGTGGGAAAGGGAAATATGAATTTCATATTTAATAACACATAACTAGTTTTTCAAATAGGATAGCTTAAGTGTAACACCCCAAGTTTCCTCGGTATGTTTCCTTTCGAATAATGCAATGGCGTGCATTGTACGCAACATCGAGATTTTAACACACCATAACCAATCAAACTAGCCGTTATGAATAGTAATACCTACTTTTTGAAATTTTATAAATTCTATCTCTCAGAATGGACTTCATTTTTGATTCTTAATATCGAAATTAGCCTAGGGTGAAATTTTGGTACTTTTTGGATAACTTTCATATTTTGATGAATAGTGAAAATTACTAAATTTTAATTAAAAACAACTTTTTTAATCAAAATAATTAATAGTGATAAATTATGAATTTGAGTGGTTTTAAAGTATATTTAGAATATATTTTTACCATGTAATACAATGTGGGTCATTGAACATAATTTCACATTTAAACCAGACATAAACAAGTGACAATCTTTTGATAGTTATTATCTCTAAAAAACACGCTTTCTGTTTTAACAACAGGAATTAATTTTAAATTAATTTCTGCCACTTATGTGTTTTGAATTTGGAAAAATGTATTCCATATTTTGAATCAGGATGTTCAAATTGTGTAAATAGGTAACTTTTATTTTTAAACATTTTGGATAATTACTTCGGTAAATATTTTATTTATCATGGTTAAAGGGTAAATCGGGTAAACAAGGGTTAAAAAATAATATTATAATAATACTAAATTACCCTAAAACGTGTCTTAAACCTATTGGTTGATACATGGTCTACCATTGGCATCTTTGGGTCTATTTTGGGACCCCATGGATCCACTTGTAAGTGATAATGACACTTTATTTTAATTAAGTTAAAATAAATACAAAAATGACACAAGCATATATCTTTTAACAAAACAATTGTTACAGAGGGTTATATATGTTGGATTTTAGATTATAAATATTTCGTAGAAAGATAAAACGATTTCATACATAATTATATTTTATTTATAATTTTTAGACATTAAATAATTTAATTTATTTATGACACAATGATGATGCAGTAATTACTATAAAAGTGAAAAATCACAATCATTGATATTATAAATACCAAAATAAATATAATATTAAACTTTTAATGAATTAAAATAATTTTCTAGGATAATATGATATATTATTATTTATTTAATTGACTTTTTTCGAAGTAATCAATCTGTTATGAGTTTCACAAAAATCAACTACTGAATAGTGTCAAAATTGACATAAAAGAGTTTTTAAAACAAATATTATATTATTAATTGATATTAAATTCCTAAAAATCTAAGGATCGGCCAAGAGACTTATATAATGATAGGTGTTTCATTAATGGACCACTTGGGGGTCGCTTGTATGTATATGGTATGTTTATTAACCATATAATATAAAAATACAAAGAGATATTATAAAAGTGAAACTAATTAACTTAGAGTTAATACTTAAAGATAAGGTTAATATAAGTACCCAAACCTATCTAAATTCTATTGGTTGAGTTGTTTTCGACCCATTCCCACCTTAAACTTTGAATAGTCAACTTTGGAGCCATTGGAAACCGAATTTGAATTTATGATAAACTAATATCTCTAGCTTTTCCAAAGGTGCCCCTCACCCCTCTTATAAAAGGGCACTCATCCTTCTCATTTCATCACACCTTCAAAGCCCTTTTGTTCGGAAAAACCCTACCCAAATACTATCTCAACATCCCTCACTACAACCTAGATGCCTTAGTTTGATCGGAAATCCAACCTATGGAGCCCTTTTGATCAAATCAAAAGGAAGAACCCGAAGAAGAGGTAATGTTTTCACCACCCCTTTTCAAGTTCCTTTCTTCTTCCACTTCCTCTTTCTTTTTCATTTCCATTATAAAATAATAACTCTAGTATCATATATATACTGTGATGTTATTATAAATATGGTACAACCATATTCAGTATTCTATCCATCCTTTGAATAACATGTCACCATACGTGCGTACGTACGGCTTACCGTCTCCACGTCGTGGTGTAATTGTTATTCAATATATTATTATTGGATGGGTATAATAATGATGTGTAACTCATGTAAATAATAAATATAACATGATAATTATTCTGTATATATGATATAAAATCCAATTATATATTATTTTAATATCAAAAGAATGATATTGTCGCTCGTGCGTATGTACGGACTACCGTCTCCCCGAACGCGATGAGATTCATTGTCCATCATATCCATTCAAGTATAATTATAATTTTATGATTTAAAAATAGTATCTAAGGACTTTATATCATTCTGGATATGAATAATATACACCCCATTAATAACGAATATGGCTCACATAACAAATAATATAAAGTAAAATGAACCCGTTAACACCCGAAATGAAGATAATTCTAAGATATTATTAACAAATCAATGTTAAAAGATCATATATGATATCATATTAAAGTAAATGATTCTTTTATTATTCAATAACAATTATTTGACCATTATACAGGAGGTAAACCTACCATCGACCAAGGAAAAAGTACCAAGTAAGGGATTTTCTTATCTCACTTTCAATTCCGTGAGATTTCCATTGTTCGCCACTAAATTATTGAAAGTGGTGTATTGTGTACTACCATTTGATATATATTATCATGATTCTCTTTATATTCATTTTATTCTGTAAATCATTTGGTGGTTATTAACTTTTGGCCATACGACTCAGTTGATTAACGTGGTAAAGAGTTTCTTATCTCGCTCTTAATTTCTTTAGAATTCCATTGTTCACCACTTAATTAATACATGTGGTGTATGTGTACTTCCCATGATTGTATTCATTGTGTAATATACTTTAATTTATGGGTATTTACATAGTCATGGTATGATCCTTATTTCATGTTTGTTTGTTTCGTAAGTTACCAAATCGATAAGGAAATTTGAGATTTCAATTTCCACTCATTCGGCTTTACGCATATTTCATTGATTATATTACTCCAAGATTATGTGTGGAATCACTATTCATTTGATTATGTCATAATTTCCACTCCCCTTCCTGTGGATATACTTTCTATATACATAATCACTCTATTTATAATTATCAAGTCATTAATATGAATTTGATAAGAGTAATTTTAACTCTTTCACCATTTGTTGAGTTAAACATCAAATTCGTTGGTGTTGTTTCTACAAGAATATGTGTGAATATCCTTTGATTGTTTTACACTGAATATTCAATCATATTTAGTGTATTTATATTTGTCACACATAATTATGTCATTGATTTATCCTTAACCTAAGGATATGGTCTTTATAAGAGAATTCATCTCAATTTACATTCCATTGAGACTTCTTTGTTGTTATACACCAAATCACTTTTATGTGGTGTATATAATGTACTTTGACATAATATATCATGAATCCCTTTATTCTCATGATATTACAAAGTTTTTATTACCTCAAATTATTTGTATTCAAGTGTCTCTCTTTTGGTTAGAATGTCTAACTAAAATACTATTTTTAAATGTTTTAAAGACTTAATCATTTAAATATTTCTCATTAATGTCCATGTTTTAAAAATGGTTTTAAGGATTTATTTATATGGACATTAAAGTTTAGAAATTAAAACTCCTTTTAAAAAAAGTTTCAAAGTGGTATGGGACACTTTGATTCAAAAATCTATTTTTAAATGGCTTCTTGACAAATAGTGTGACTTTTAAATGATTTCAAGAAAAAGGGGGATATTTCTCTCAAATAGTTTTGATGATTATTTTCATCTATGTCAACATCCTTCATTATTCATGATTGAGGTTAATGTGATACAATACAATCTTCCGTATTGTATCAAATGAGTTATATTTGACTGTGGATGTTCTATTTTTATACCATTCATGGTTTGTGGTAGAAGTATTGACATTTCGTATGCTATTTTTAATACGAATGTTTATGTTATGTTTAAACCTGTTCATATGAGGAATGAATTGGAGTTAATAAGTGACGGGTGGAGCCCGTTATAGCTCCTCGATGCATCGGTAGGTCTCATGAGACAAACTAGTGTCTTGGCACAAGGCCTTGGCAAAATCTTATTTGTAGTCTTGGCACGAGGCCTTGGCTATGTGGTTATGATAGTCTGGCATTATGCATTCCATCATTATGAAAGTGGTTATTGATATTTCATGTGATCATTCGACTAGTAGAATATCCATGTGAGTAAGTAAATGGAATTATATCATTTTACCTATGCCATTTTATGCTGAAGTTCAAGTTTAAAAAGCTTTTGTTTTAGTTATAAATTGCCTTAAGTGTTTATTCTTATTTATGAAAGTTTCTGCTATAATGTTATCCTTACTGAGCATTTGAGCTCACCCCTTTCAATATTTTATTTTTCCCAGGATTATGAAGAAGTAATTTATAAATGACCTACAGGGATAGTATGAGGGGATATGAATACAAGATGTTTTTTTATGATGTAATGTAAAAATTTATGGATGTATCTAGTTATTCCAAGGCTACTAAACTAATCGGTCTTTCGAGACTTGATCTTTCTCGTGATCATGCCAATGTTATGTAATAATGCACCGACTCTGGGTAACTAGGGTCAGGGAGTTACAGTTGGTATCAGAGGAAGTTTAGTACAAACCTTGGAAGCTAGATTTAGATAAACTCTGATTAGAGCATGTAGACCTAAGATGAACTTTGAGGATTAGTATAAAAGAACTTCCTAGAATTTTGGTATTGTAGAGATTTTGTGAGTTTTCCGAGAAATACATCTCTGTCTGGATACGAGCAGGTAGAGGCGGCTCTGGAACAGATGTACCTAGGGGTAAAACCCGAAAACACCGCTTTGAGCTAGACTCGAACGGGAACTGGTGCACGACAACGGGCCTTGCTGTACTCTTGGTTACGACACTCCCGGGGGATATGCTTGGGATAATTTACATTTTCTTTAGAAACCTATTTAAGTAATATATACATAAGATGAGAGTAAATGACCTTGGTTAATCCTAATATGTTTCAAATTGAGAATATGGTGACATTTTAATCTCTAAATGATTTTACAACTACTATTACTCTACACAATGCTTTCTGGTTTTAGACAATGGCTGGATTCCAAGGAAGTCATAGTGACTTTGAGAATGATCTACATGGTGGGAACGATGGTGGCAATGAGCAGCAAAATGGAATGCTGATAGGCGTAAAAGATATCATCTTTATGCCAAATCAGTTTTCCAAAAATATGATCAATAACATATATATTAACCAACTCCCAGACTCAACAAGGAAGAGAAAGGTGATAAATGATAAGATCTCCAGCAATGGAGACCATGGAGAAAAGAAACCTCAATTTTTATCATGTAGGAAATGAGGAAAGAGACACCCAGGAAAGTGTCTCAATGGGACAACGAAATGTTTTACGTGCGGGAATTAAGGACATAAAGTGAATAATTGCCGAAGAAAAATGAAGAGTACTATGGAAGAAGATAAAAATGGTCCCAAGAGTCCATTTACAGTCATTTGCCGTAAATGTAGGGGACCTGGACATTACCCGAGTGAATGTCCTATTCTATAGGATATTTTCTTGGTCAAAGAAGAAGCTATGTGGAAATAAATGGTTGGAGAAAAATTTAAAAAGTATTAGCACTCCTTATTGATGGGTTTACTTTGGAATAATTTTCTCTTGTAACCCTGCAGTTTGCCATGTGGGAATGATATTTGAGGAAGAATTGTCTATTCTCTTGTGGATATAGGTATAAATAACCATTTGGTTTTATATGATCATTGGGGTTTGAGAAAATGATAAGTTATTATAATTTGGGATGAAAATGCAAAGTATGATATAACATTTGTGGTTAAATTATGTTATTGTGAGGAATTTATCTCATATTGGTAATATTATAATATATAGTTTTTGAAAAAGGACAACACGTAGACCGTGTGACAACCCGTCGCGTCGGACAAAGCTGTGGGAATCGAACCCACAACCAAAGTGCGATTGGGATTTATCACCTACCACTGGACTACATGAAGTCCCTGGATAATGTGACAATTTTTTTTGTTAAATGGTTTTATTGATCAATAATAAGATGATTTGGGTTCTTATGTCTTATCAAATGAATACCCTTGATATAGGAAAATGATTTGGTGATTAAGTGATAAATGTTATTTTGGAAGATGTTCGCTTTGTTGGGAACACTATATGCCCAAGGAAAATAGAATACAATGGGGTTTCATTTGTAGAGTAATGGTGGATTTTTATCTACGTTTTTATTGTTGATTTATAGTGATTTGGGTTATTTATGGAAATTATTAACCTATAACAGAGAATATGTGATGATGTTAAATACTTTTAAGTATGTGACTTTAAGAGTATTTGATGTCATTTAGAGATACAATGTAACATGGGAGACTACATAATCAAATTCTTCTATGATTTGGGTTTCAATATTAGTTTGGATTATATTAAAGGATTTTAAGGACAATTGGTTATTGAATGGTATCTATTTAACTTTGGGGTATTGTTGGTTTAATTTTAGAAATTAAGATTAGTGCATATTTATCTCAATGAATATCCTTTTGGGGGATCATTAGATCATTCACTAAACATTTTCGTTTTGATTAATCTTCAAAGACAATGTAAATATATGGTTTATCCTGCAGGGATCATGTGATTCTATAGATGTTTATTCTAGCTCTCCCAGTGTGACCAAGTCTTCTTGAATACTCATCGTTTAAAAAAAAATTGAGTTAGTGGTGGAAATTTATTAAAGAATGAAAATTTACTTAAAATGTAAGTATATCTCATAATTTTCTTAGTCAATATCATAATTGAATTCCTCTTCCTTATGTAATCTAACTTTAAAAAAAATGTTGTCCGTTTACTTTCCGACTAGGAGACTAATGGTCGTTTGTCCCAACACAAGTTTGTGGTTTTCTCATTGTTAACTTTCTCCTGATCATGATTTCTATCCCTCGCCATCAGAACTTGACACTTAGTTTATCATCCATATCCATATTTTCTTACATGGAATCCTAGTATGGGTTATCTTGGATGACCCTTATACCTCTCTTTCTTTCTTTTAAAGTGATAGTTTTATGGACTCTTTTTCTGATGTGGGACTTTCCATTATATTCCCATGAAAAATTTTAAAAATTTCGAGGATGAAATTTATTGAAGGAGGGGAGAATGTAACACCCCATGTTTCCTCGGTATGTTTCCTTTCGAATAATGCAATGGCGTGCATTGTACGCAACTTTGAGATTTTAACACACCATAACCAATCAAACTAGCCGTTATGAATAGTAATACCTATTTTTTGAAATTTTATAAATTCTATCTCTCAAAATGGACTTCCTTTTTGGATTCGTAATATCGAAATTAGCCTAGGGTGAAATTTTGGTACTTTTTGGATAACTTTCATATTTTGATGAATAGTGAAAATTACTAAATTTTATTTAAAAACAACTTTTTTAATCAAAATAATTAATAGTGATAAATTATGAATTTGAGTGGTTTTAAAGTATATTTAGAATATATTTTTTCCATTTAATACAATGTGGGTCATTGAACATAATTTCACATTTAAACCAGACATAAACAAGTGACAATCTTTTGATAGTTATTATCTCTAAAAAACACCCTTTTTGTTTTAACAACGGGAATTAATTTTAAATTAATTTCTGCCACTTTTTTGTTTTGAATTTGGAAAAATGGATTCCATATTTTTAATCAGGAAGTTCAAATTGTGTAAATAGGTAACTTTTATTTTTAAACATTTTGGATAATTACTTCGGTAAATATTTTATTTACCATGGTTAAAGAGTAAATCCTTTAAACAAGGGTTAAAAAATAATATTATAATAATACTAAATTACCCTAAAACGTATCTTAACCCTATTGGTTGATACATGGTCGACCATGGGCATCTTTGGGTCTATTTCGGTACCCCATGGATCCACTTGTAAGTGATAATGACACTTTATTTTAATTAAGTTAAAATAAATACAAAAATGACACAAGCATATATCTTTTAACAAAACAATTGTTACAGAGGGTTATATATGTAGGATTTTAGATTATAAATATTCCTTAGAAATATAAAAATATTTCCTACATAATGATATTTTATTTATAATTTTTAGACATTAAATAAATTAATTTATGTATGACACAATGATGATGCAGTAATTACTATAATAGTGAAAAATCAAAATAATTGATATTATAAATTCCCAAATAAATATAATATGAAACTTTTAATGAATTAAAATAATTTTATAGAATAATATGATATATTAGTATTGATTTAATTGACTTTTTTCGAAGTAATCAATCTTTTATGAGTTTCACAAAAATCAACTATTGAATAGTGTCAAAATTGACATAAAATAGTTTTTAAAACAAATATTATATTATTAATTGATATTAAATTCCTAAAAATCTAAGGTTCGGCCAAGAGACTTATATAATGATAGATTTATCATTAATGGACCACTTGGGGGTCGCTTGTATGTATATGGTAAGTTTATTAGCCATATAATATAAAAATACAAAGAGACATTGTAAAAGTAAAACTAATTAACTTAGAGTTAATACTTATGGATAATGTTAATATAAGTATCCAAACCTATATAAATTCTATTGGTTGAGTTGTTTTCGACCCATACCCACCTTAACCTTTTAATAGTCAACTTTGGAGCCATTGGAAACTGAATATGAATTTATTATAAACTAATATCTCTAGCTTTTCCAAAGGTGCCCCTCACCCCTCTTATAAAAGGGCACTCCTCCTTCTCATTTCTTCACACCATCAAAGCCCTTTGGTTCGGCCAAAACCTGCCCAAATACTATCTCAACTTCCCTCACTATAACCTAGAGGCATTAGTTTGATCAGAAAGCCATCCTAAGGAGCCCTTTTGATCAAATCAAAAGGAAGAACCCGAAGAAGAGGTAATGTTTTCACCACCCCTTTTAAAGTTCCTTTCTTCTTCCACTTCCTCTTTCTTTGTCATTTCCATTATAAAATAATAACTCCAGTATCATATATATAATGTGATGTTATTATAAATATCGTAAAACCATATTCAGTATTCTATCCATCCTTTGAATAACATGTCACCATACGTGCGTACGTACGGCTTACCGTCTCCACGTCGTGGTGTAATTGTTATTCAATATATTATTATTTGGATGGGTATAATAATGATGTGTAACTCATGTAAATAATAAATATAACATGATAATGATTCTGTATATATGATATAAAATCCCATTATATATTATTTTAATATAAAAAATAATGATATTGTCGCTCGTGCGTATGTACGGACTACCGTCTCCACGAACGCGATGAGATTCATTGTCCATCATATCCATTCAAGTATAATTATAATTTGATGATTTAAAAATAGTATCTAAGGACTTGATATAATTATGGATATGAATAATATACATCCCATTAATAACGAATATGGCTCACATAACAAAGAATATAAAGTAAAATGAACCCGTTAACACCCGAAATGACGATAATTCTAAGATATTATTAACAAATCAATGTTAAAAGATCATATATGATATCATATTAATGTAAATGATTCTTGTATTATTAAATAACAATTATTTCACCATTATACAGGAGTAAAACCTACCGTCGACCAAGGAAAAAGTACAAAGTAAGGGATTTTCTTATCTCACTTTCAATTCCGTGAGATTTCCATTGTTCGCCACTAAATTATTGAAAGTGGTGTATTGTGTACTGCCATTTGATATATATTATCATGATTCTCTTTATATTAATTTTATTCTGTAATTCATTTGGTGGTTATTAACTTTTGGCCATATGACTCAGTTGATTAACGTGGTAAGGAGTTTCTTATCTCGCTCTTAATTTCTTGAGAATTCCATTGTTCACCACTTAATTATTACATGTGGTGTATGTGTAATGCCCATTATTGTATTAATTGTGTAATATATTTTAATTTATGGGTATTAAAAAATCGATAAGGGAATTTGAAATTTCAATTTCCACCCATTCGGCTTTACGCATATTTCATTGATTATATTACTCCAAGATTATGTGTGAAATCACTATTCATTTGATTATGTCATAATTTCCACTCCCCTTCCTGTGGATATACTTTTGATACACATAATCACTCTATTGATAATTCTCAAGTCATTAATATGAATTTGATAAGAGTAATTTTAACTCTTTCACCATTTGTTGAGTTAAACATCCAATTCGTTGGTGTTGTTTCTACAAGAATATGTGTGAATATCCTTTGATTGTTTTACACTGAATATTCAATCATATTTAGTGTATTTATATTTGTCACACATAATTATGTCATTGATTTATCCTTAACCTAAGGATATGGTCTTTATAAGAGAATTCATCTCAATTTACATTCCATTGAGACTTCTTTGTTGTTATACACCAAATCACTTTCATATGGTGTATATAATGTACTTTGACATAGTATATCATGAATCCCTTTATTCTCATGATATTACAAAGTTTTGATTACCTCAAATTATTTGTATTAAAGTGTCTCTCTTTTGGTTAGAATCTCTAACTAAAATACTATATTTAAATCTTTTAAAGACTTAATCATTTAAATATTTCTCATTAATGTCCATGTTTTAAAAATGGTTTTAAGGATTTATATATATGGACATTAAAGTTTAGAAATTAAAAATCCTTTTAAAAAAAGTTTCAAAGTGGTATGGGACACTTTCATTCAAAAATCTATTTTTAAATGGCTTCTTGACAAATAGTGTGACTTTTAAATGATTTCAAGAAAAAGGGGGATATTTCTCTCAAATAGTTTTGATGATTATTTTAATCTATGTCAACATCCTTCATTATTCATGATTGAGGTTAATGTGATACAATACAATCTTCCATATTGTATGAAATGAGTTATATTTGACTGTGGATGTTCTATTTTTATACCATTCATGGTTTGTGGTAGAAGTATTGACATTTCGTATGCTATTTTTAATACGAATGTTTATGTTATGTTTAAACCTGTTCATATGAAGAATGCATTGGACTTAATAAGTGACGGGTGGAGCCCGCTATAGCTCCTCGATGCATCGGTAGGTCTCATGAGACAAACTAGTGTCTTGGCACAAGGCCTTGGCAAAATCTTATTTGTAGTCTTGGCACGAGGCCTTGGCTATGTGGTTATGATAGTCTGGCATTATGCATTCCATCATTATGAAAGTCGTTATTGATATTGCATGTGATCATTCGACTAGTAGAATATCCATGTGAGTAAGTAAATGGCATTATTTCATTTTACCATTGCCATTTTATGCTGAAGTTCAAGTTTAAAAGGCTTTTGTTTTAGTTATAAATTTCCTTAAGTGTTTATGCTTATTTATGAAAGTTTCTTCTATAATGTTATCCTTACTGAGCATCTGAGCTCACCCCTTTCAATGTTTTATTTTTCCCAGGATTATGAAGAAGTAATTTATGAATGACCTGCAGGGATAGTATAAGGGGATATGAAGATAAGATGTTTTTTTATGATGCAATGTAAAAATTTATGGATGTATCTAGTTATTCCAAGGCTACTAAACTAATCGGTCTTTCGAGACTTTATCTTTCTCGTGATCATGCCAATGTTATGTAATAATGCACCGACTCTGGGTAACTAGGGTCGGGGCGTTACATCCTACAACTATGAGTGGTACCATTTCTATTACTTCAATATTATCTGGTGATTTATTTTATATAGGTTCATCTCACACTTCTTTTATCTAATTTTATGGGTGATATTCTAAAACTTCCCAAACAACTCACACAATTCATTATGTAATAGGCGATGCCTCACGAAAAGAAGAGGGAGCATGGTTTTTTATGTCCCTCAAGATATTTCATTGTGTTATATGTATATATGGTTTGGGATTTCTTGGTTCTCAACCTATCCCTGTTTTATGTGAAAATAATGACATATTGGTTGATTTCCCATAAATATTAGATTTATTTTTTTCACCGATAGTTGTTTTCACGAACATGCCCGAGTCAACCCTGAACCTGTCACCTAGGACAACCCGCGACAATTCTCGAGAGGCGTTCCCAATCCTCTCGGTATGGCGATAAGAAATGAGGGCATCAGTAGAGTACACAAGAGAAATATTTATCCCAAATAAAAAAAATCAAAATAATAGTGGAAAGAAATGGACTGGCCAAAATACATTTATAAAAAAATTGAACTGAACATTATTTGTACAAGAAACTAAAATCCCAAATAAACCAACAACTCAACTAACCAAACCTGATAACCAACTAAATCCATGTGACCCCTCTAGTCACTCTACGACACAATCTTCACAAGTCACCAAAGGTGATTGAACTCAACCTGAAACCTACACAAGGGATAAAAAAAGAAGAAGGCTATAGGCGTGAGTATTAAAACTCAGTAGGTTAACACGATATTCTATTCCCATTGCACATCCACTGAAATAAAGGAAACATAAATTTCATGTTTTAAATACAAGATATAAAGGTATGTCTTCCTAATGAGGTCCCATTCTATAAAAAAAATACAGAAGAAAATCTTTCATGTTTTATAAACAAGATTGCTAGTATAAATTTTCATAGAGGTGGAAAATAAAATGAACCTAGTTCTCAAGAGGGATGATTTAAAGAATGTACACTTTCAAATATATCACACACACTACTGAATTTACCAACTAAGCACACTGTATATTGACGGTGAGTACAAAATAGCCAATGAGAACAATTCTTGGGAACACACCTAGGCACTAGTTAGATGTGAGCCCAAGGTACATCATATATCGGTGAAAGTAACCATAATAAATATCCATTACTGTGAACAATAGCCACTAGTAGGGAGAAACCCCATATCCTAGTGTTCCTCCAACATCATCATCATCATAGTATAGTTAGTTTTTTCATCGTCAAATATGATACATGAAACAGGGGTAATACCCCATGGGATAAGTAGCATACTAGTACACGTCCGCCCACCAAGATACACATGACTATCTTTAGTTCTCAATCGGGTTACACATATTATAAAATACAAATTTCACATCAAAATTACATTACCCAACCATATACACACAAAAATCCCATAAACATTCATCACATTTATTTTAAAAATCAATAAACCATTAAAATATTTATTAAAATAATTTCAATGAGTGTATTGAGGCTTCACACATAAAATTAATCCAAAAACACAATTTTATGTATACACACAAACAAAACCATACCCAAACAAAATTTTGAGCCCTACAAACATTTAAAAAAACATTTCATAAACCATAATATAATCCCAATTGACACAACATGGTATATACATGTAAAACAATCATTCTTCATTTTTAGGAATGGCCAAACGAGCCTTTAAACATTTTATCAAAACTAATAGTTGACAATGTTATGCATTAAAATTTATTATGGAGGTTTATAAAAAACATTTATAGTAGAAAACCACATTCATAAATCCCTTAAAACACTCATGTTAAATATTCAAAACACAACAATTTTCATAAATATGTGAAACGTTCCATTTTTCGGAAACTTGGGCCAAATCATGTTGTAAACCAAAACCAATTGGTTTATAAAAACAAATAAAAAATGAAAATCAATAAAAAGATACCAAAATAATTTTTTCCCATGATTTAGTATTAATTATAAATCCAAAAAAACATTTTAAATGGCACTAGACACATAGAGGCCAACCGAGCATTTTACCGAACACATGTCATCCACTCTTTAACAAAACAAAATATTTTAAGCAGTTAAAAAGGGATTAAATACCATTTTCATGCCATAAATTTATTCAAGATACTGAAACATATTAAAAATACCATAAACCATGTTCTTATGCTCATGGAATAATTTATCAAACAAGAGGAGTTCACATTTATACCAAAACAACTATATTTTTAACAAAATAAGGCATAAAAAATCATTTTCACATGAAACAATTAAAACCAGGGTTTAAATGTAGAACAAATCATATAACTACGGTTATAAAACCATGATAATGATAAATCTTAAATGATAAAGTATTCTGAAAGGGATATCCTACCTCAAATCCATGGTGGAAAGGAAACGCACACCTGAAATCACCTGATGTGGTTCCCAACACTCTATATCTATGAAGAGACACCCTAAATGAACCAAACCCCCATCAAAAATCATTCCAAAACCGTACCCTAGGTCATGAATGACTAGTGTAGTAGAGGAAACCAAAAAAAATGGAAGGATAAGGAAGAGGGAGAAGAAGGGAGAGGGAATTTCACCTTGGAAACTAAAGGATGCTTTATCTTCTCGTAGATATGCACTCATAGAGGCAAGTTAATGGCATTGAACTTATTGGATATTCTTCTTAGTTCTGTAGGAACCCAAGAAATTTTATATGGGTTAAAAAGAGTAAAATATAATGGAATAATTAATGATATAATTTACCTTAGAAAATTTGGACGATTTCAGGAATCATGAGAAGTTTCTCCCTAATACTCAGCTAAGACGAGGAACAAAGAGTGAAAATAATGAATGGGGGTGCACTTAGGTATCTTTGCCCTTAGTGAGAGGTGTAATCACCAAAAAATGTCAAAAAATGAAAAATATATAAATAAAATAATTTTTTGTAAAAACAGGAAATGGGCCCACGAGTTATTCCAATACCTAAGTAGATAACACAAAATCACCATACATATTAAATAATAATGGCTACAAAAGGATATGTAGGATTGGATGTGTCAGGTGTAAAAAATGGAAAGTTTAAAAAGTCAAAAATTTAAATAAAATGAAGGATTTATAAAAGAAACAAAATATGTTGTTAAATCGGGAAATGGGCTCATGGTTTGGCCCAAATCATGAATTGACCACCCTTTCTATAAAAACTGCCAAAAAAAGAATAGAAGCACCCAGAGATGGATGATTTGATATATATGAAACATAAACCCTCAACATTAATCTCACCTAATACCCAAGAATATGATCCTTATTTTCAGTTAATCGGATCAATAAAAATACATGCAAAACTGTGTGTGACAATTCTCCCAACCATTAAAGCTTTAGGCCCCCAGAAAGACATAACACTTTCCAGTTTAAGGATCAACACCTTAGGATTCCTTATCAATATGATCCAACCTCTCAATCCAAGGATATTTCATTGACAATTACAGGAACATAAGACTCTTTCCTAAAAAAACCCCAAATCACAACCACTTCTTGAGATTCAACTGATGGATAGATTCCCAACCTCCACAACAAAATTAAGAACCAGATTGTTGGGCCTTCTCCCAATGAACACAAAGACCACCCAAACCAAAGAGCACTCACAAAAAAAAAATATTCCATGGGAGTATATAATGTACTCCTCACCATTAATAATCAACTATAACTAGACACGTTCTTAGGATGAAAATCTATGAGACCCATGGTGGGTCTCCCCACCACTAGAAACCAACTAGGTACAAACAAACAAGAATTCAACATGACCTATAATCAGGCCTCACTCACACAAGACCACAAAATCTCTGCGACAAAAACCTTCCAACCCATGTTGAGAGGAAAACAATATGAATATTTAAGCCACCCACTCTCGAATAGAGGAGAAAATAAATAGGTCAACACTCTCTGCACAGATCCAAAACCCTTCCAATTTGGCTGGGGAGGGAAGGGTACCAAATCCTTAGTCCATTGAAACCACAAAAGAACGAAAGGAACTACCTCACAGAAATTGTAGATGTATTAGAATAGAAATACTACCTACAATCCTAGGACTCCTGACCACATGATAGATTCACTCCGAAACCTATGGTTGGAGCTCTGTTGGATGAACCATCTCATTCTTCGCAGTTAGACATTGATAACCCCCAACATGTACTTCATCCCTTAGTTCCACATAGTACCACATAACACTCCTAGGAAGAAACAACAGATCAAGAGATACCATGAAACTCTCTTCCTCAACAAAACATTTTTACCCAAACAAGAACATGGTTATACACAAAACTATTTTCTCTCACTCCAAACGTGGTGTATAATGAACAAGGCACACAAAAACACCCACTAAATATAACCAAGGACAACTACTACAATTGATAGAATCACAATAATGGGAAGGAAATGTAAATCAAGACAGAAAAAACTCTCTATTTCAGCAAACATGATTAGGTATAATTCTAAGTGGTGGATTTAGAATTTAAAGAAATTTATTAGGTGGATCAACTAGAAATCTTGCCAATGGAGAACCATTTGTGGCCACATCTCAACATCCAACACATCATTAGAAACCCACAGAACATTACCCCAAAACTGAGCCCCCAACAAGATCCCATATCAAGACACAACAAGACTATGGCTTCTGGATCCTAAGAAAGCATGTCGAATAGACAACACTTCTAAGACATAGAATAAAAAATCCACATAACCGTTAGTTCATAACAAAGACCACAATTTTTTAGCTGAAAACACTTTTGAAAAAAAAACTAACTTGGTGGATTTTCACATTCACCATTGGTGTTTCATCAAGTCTCACTCACATGAACATTTACGTGCCACCCCGGGAACTCAAAAACCATGCCGTACATGCCATTCATCTATATATCCAAAAAAAACTTACATGTGAGAATCCATGAAAACACATAATGGAAAAAAACATCATCATTACAAAACAAATCATGTACCTTCCAAAGAAACATTAACCACCAAATCAAAAACTATATTCATATTTCACAAGACAAGACACACTTCATGAAGAAACATTTCATTAAAGAAATAATCCATTTCATTTAATAAAACTTCCAAAAACAAAAATTCTATTCCAAATATCCCATTTCTATTTTAAAATATTCCGCAAGGTAACTATTTGTAATCCCACTACAAGAAAAGCCGAAATCCCTTTCTAGAAAAATACCAACCGCTCGAAACCAAATTTCCAAAACTAATTCATCAGATTCAAGAACTTTTAAATAGACGAAAATGACCTATTTGAAATAAATTTTCCGAATTACATTAAAATTATTTAGACTTTCAAAACATTTTATTTCAATAAATCTCATGTTTAGATTAGGGATAATCCAATCCTGTTAAATCTTTTCCACTTCCTTCCAAAAATTTGTTTTAAAAAAAAACCTTTCCAAAACAATTCATATAATTTTTTTTTTCTGAAAACCCCTTTTCATCATTTCAAAATCCAATCATTCATTTAAAAAAATTTCCATAATTCTCACATCTGTATTTTCAAAATAAAATTCCATAATTCAAGGAAGGTCCAAGAAACCCACAAAAGGGAACTAGTGTCGGTGTGTGAATTGACCAAATGGTTGGCAGTCCTATGTCAAACACAACACCAACATAGAGAGACTTATTAAGACCATTCCCCTGATCCACATGGAATTCTAGGCCCTTAAAACTCATGGAAGCCATTAGTCATACTCCTCTTTTCATATTTGAACACCAAACAGTCAACAAGAACAATGTGCACTAACATAACCAGACATCCTGTGGAAACTTGAGGTCAAGAACGAGAAAGAGTTTTTAACACTATTCCCACACTTACCCCTCATGTCCCAAAAATACTACTCCATATACCTTGGAATCCCCCAAATAACAAGGGAGATATAAAAAGTATGGTTTGCTACTATCCAACCCCCTTGGATACCAGTTTGTCACGAACCAGCCCGAGTCGACCCTGAAACTGTCTCCCAGGCCCACCCGTGACAAGTCCCCGAGAGGCGTTCCTGATCCTCTCGGGATGGAGATAAGAATGAAAGACATTATTAGAGTACACAAGGGTATTATTTTTTCCAAATATAAATAATCAAACAAATAGCAGAAAGAAATGGACATCCCAAAAATAAATTTACATGAAAAATGAACTAAACATTATTTGTACAAGAAACTAAAATTACAACTAAACCAACAACTCAACTGACAAAACCTGATAATCAACTGACTCCATGTGACACCTCTAGTAAATCTTTAACAAAATTATCACATGTCACCAAGCCCATCGATCTCAATATGATTCTTGTACAAGAGTTAAAATTAAATGTAGACTATATGCATGAGTATTAAAACTCGGTAGGTTAGCCTGATATTCTATTTCCTATGAAAATACGTTAAAATATAAGAGTCATAAATATCATGTTTTAAATACAATATATGAAGGTATGTTTCCAAAATGAGGTCCCATTTCTATAAAAAATGTACCATACAAAAACTTTTATGTTTTAGAAACAAGAATGCTATTAATAATTTTCAAAGAGGTGAAAATTCAAAATGAACTTTGTTTTCAAGAGGGCTTATTTAAAGAATGTAAACTTATAAATAAATCACACACACTGCTTAAATTACCAACCAAATAAATTTTATGATGATGGTGAGTACAAAATATCCAATGAGCATAAGTCAATAGAACACCCCTTAGAACTAGTTAGTTGTGAGCCCCGGGTACCTCGTATCTCGATGAAAGTAACCATAATAAATATTTGTTCTTGTAAACACGAGCCACTAGTAGATAGAATACCCATAACCAGGTGGTCCCCCAACATCATCATCATCATTGTTTAGTTAGTTTTTTCATCGTCAAACTTGCTACATGAAACCGAGGCTAAACACCATGGGATCACTAGAATACTAGTACACATCCACCCACCTAGATACACGGGATCCCATTTTGTGGATCAATCATGTTACACATGTTACCAAATACACCTTTCATATCAAAATTCCAATATCAAAAAATAAACACACAAACATCCCACAAAATATTTTCACAGTTCATTCAAAAAATAATAAACCTCTAAAAAATTTTGTAAAACAATTGCAATGAGGGTATTGAGGATTTGCACATAAAGCTACTTCAAAATCACTCTTATAAGTATAAAAACACTACAAAACCATTCCCAACCATATTTAGATGCCTTAAAACATTTAATAAATTCATTTCCTGGACCATAAGACAATCCCAATTGACACAATGTGGTATATATATGTAAAACACTCATTCTTCATTTTTAGGAAAGGCCAAATGGGCCTTTACACATTTTCTAAAAACTATGATTTGACAATGTTATGAATTTCAATATTATTAAAGATTTTTATACACACCATTTATAGAATAAATAAACATTTATAAATTCCTTAAAAAAATCATGTTAAATATTCAAAACACAACCATTATCATAAGGATGTGAAATGGATCATTTTCTGGAAACTCGGGCCAAAACATGTTGTAAACCAAAAACCAATTTTTTGTAAAAATAAATTCAAAATTTAAACCATAATAGTATGCGGAAATAATTTATTTCATGCATACAATGTATTTATAAATCCAATCAAATAATTTTAAATTTCACTAGACATATAAAAGCCAAATGAGAAATATACAGAACACATGGCATGCACTCTTTAACAAAGCAACTTATATTCAGCACTTGAAAAGGGATAAAATTCCATTTTAATTCAATAAATTCATTAAATATACTGAAAATATTCAAAATACCTTAAATAATTGGGTATGATCATGGAATAATTTTTCAAACAAGACGAGTTCACATTTATACCAAAACTACTATATTTCTTTACAAAATAAGGCATAAAACATCATTTGCACACACAAAAATTAAAACCAAGGTTTCACATCATCAAATATCATATAAATAATATTATAATAGCATTATAATGATTAAACATAAATGATAAAATCTTGTGAAAAGGATATCCTACCTCAAATCCATGGTGGAAGGGAAACACAAACTCGAAATCACCCGCTCTAGTTTCGAACACTCTAGATCTATGAAGATCCACCCTAAATGAACAAAAAACCCATAAAAACATTCCAAAACCATAACCTAGGTATGGAATTATAGGGGAAGAAGAGTAAACTAAATGAAAATTGAAGGATAAGGAAGAGGTAGGAGAAGGAAGACGAAATCTCACCTTGGAAACTTAAAGGAATCTGCATCTTCCCTTAGATCGGCACCAGTAGAGGAACGTTAATGGTGTGGAACTTCTTGAGGATTCTTCATTGGTATGGAAGAAACATAGAAATTTTATTTTGGGTAAAAAGAGTAAAATATAATGGATTTATGAAAGATACAATTTACAATTGAAAATCTAAACGATTTCAAGAATCTTAAGAAGTTTCACCCTAATACTCGACTAAGATAGCTTCAAAGAGTAAACGTAGACAATGGGGTTGTGCATAGGTATCTTGGGATCAAGTGCGCGGTGTAATCATCAAAAAATTGTAAAAAATAGAAGATATATAAAAGAAACACATTCTTTTTTTAAAACTGGAATATAGGAAGTCGAATGAGTCAAAAATGGGTGTAAAGGAGTTATAAAAGAAACAAAATATACTTTTAAATAAGGAAATGGGCTCACAGTTTGGACAAATTCATAAAGTAACCACCCATTCTACAAAAACTCCCAAAAAAAGAATTGAGGCACCCAAAGATGGATGATTTGTTATAGATGACACATCAAAACTCAACATTCATCTTACCTAGGACCAGGAAAAGGATCAAGATTTCCAATTAACTGGATCAATACAAAGACATGAAAAACCAGGTGTGACAATTCTTCCCACCATTAAGCCATTCCGCCTCCGGAAAGGCATTGCACTTTACAGCTTAAAGATCAACACCTTAGGATTCCTTATTAATATGATCCAACCTCTCTTGCCAAGGAAATATAATTCACAATTAAAGGATCTCAATACTATTTCCTCAAACAAAACAACAACACACAAACACTTCTTATGAATCAACAGATGGATCTAGTCACAACCTCCATAACCAAATTAAGTACCTGATTGTTGGGCCTTCTCCCAATAAACACAAAAATCTCCCAAACCAAAATGCACTCAAAAAAACAAAATATTCTATTGGAGTCAAGAATGGAATTCCCACCATTAAGAAACAAATAAAACTAGAAATGTTCTTACGATGAAAATACATGATACCCATGGTGGGTATCCCAACTATTTGAAACAAACTTGGAAAAAAATAAGAATTCAACATGAGATAGTGTCGGGCCTCACTGAAACAATCCCAACAAAACTCTCTTGCAGCAACCTTCCAACCGATGTTGAGAGGAACACAACATGAACATTTAATCTACACACTCACGAACGTAGGTGGATATAACTGGGTCAACACTCTTTTCATAGATCCGAACCCCCACCAATTAAGGAGGGGAGGGGAGGGGACCCAATCATTGGGTCATTGAAACCACAAACTAAATAAAGGAACTACCTCATTGAAATGGTAGAGGTATGAGCCTAGAAATACTACCCATAGTCCTATGACTCCTGACTATGCACCAACTACACTTCGAAACCTAGGGGTGGATCTCTGATGGATGAAGCATATCCTGCCTCGCTATCAGGCTTTGATAATCCCTAACATGTACTCCGTCCATTAGTTCCACACAGTATGACATAAAAATCCCAGGATGAAACAACAGATCAAGAGACACCATGAAACTCTCTTCCTCAACAACACATTTTTACCCAGAAATGAAAATGGATATACAAAACACTATTTTCTCCCACTCCAAACGAGGAGCAGAATGAACAAGGCACAAAAAAACACCCACTAAATATCATTGTGCACAAATAGTAAAATCAAGAGAATCCACATAAAGGTAATGAACTTTAAATCGATACCAAACACCTCTCTATTTCAATAAATAGGATGAGGTTTCATTTTATGTGGTGGATTTAGCATTTTAAACTATTCTTTAGGTGGATCAACTATATATATTGATAATGGTGAATCATTAGTGGTGGAATCACGACATCTAACACATCTTTAGAAACCCACTGAACATTACCCCAAACCCGACCAACCGAAAATATACCATCTCAAGACGCACCAAGAGTTTGAATTTAAGATCATAAGGAAGCATTCCGAATTGACAACACTTATAATACATTGGATAAACCATCGACATAATCGTCGGTTCATAAAAAACACCACAATTTTTCAGCTCAAAATGCTTTTGAAAAAACAACTTGGTGGATTTTTACATTCACCAATGGTGTTTCATCAAGTCACACTCACATTAACATTTAAATTCCATATCAGGAACTCAAATACAATTCCATATCATCCATTCATCCATATATCCATAAAAACATGCATGTGAGAACCCAAGAAAACACCGAATTCAATAACAAAACATCATTATTACAAAAATAATTGTGTACCTTCCAAAGGTACATTAACCACCAAATCAAAAACCATTTTCAGATTTCACAAGACAAGCCACACTTCCTCAAGAAAAATTTGATTAAAAAAACAATCCATTTAATTTAACATAATTTCCAAAAACAACCATTATTTTATAGATATCCCTTTACCATTTTAAAAAAATCAGCAAGGTCTTTTTTCCTAATCCGACAACCACAAAGTCCAAAACCCCTTTCCAGAAAATCACTAACTATTCAAAACCAAATTTCCATAACCCATTCCTTAGATTAGAACACTTTTCAATAGCCCAAAATACCCAATTTAAAATAAATATTCAGATTTAGTTTAAATTGATTCAAACATTCAAAACATTTTATTTCAACCAACCACAAGTTTATATTAGGGACAACCCAATCCCATTAAATCATTTCCACTTCCTACCGAAAATATATTTAAAAATAAAAACTTTCTCAAAACCGTTCTTATATTTAATTGTTGAAAACCCCGAATCCACTTTTCAAAATCAAACCCTTCCTTTAAAACTCATTTCCTTAATTCTCACATAAGTATTTCCAAAACAAAAAATTCCGAATTCAAGAAAGGTCCAAGAAACCCACAAAAGGGAAATTGTGTCGGTGGGTGACTTGACGATATGGTTAGCGGCCATATGTCAAACACAAAAACAACAAAAATAGACTTATTAGGACCATTACCCAACTCTAAATGGCTTTTCAGGAACTATGAGCTCACAGAAGCCATTAGTCAGACTCCCCTTGTCATATCCCAACACCAAACAATCAACACGAAAAATGGACACTTACAAAATCGGACATCCCGTGGAAACTCGAGGATCACAATGAGCAAGAGTTCACAACGCTCTTTCTGCACTTACCCCTCAAGTCCCAAAAATCCTACCCTATATACCTCGACATCCCCCAAAAAATTAGGGTGCTCTAAAAAGTATGGTCCACTAAGAGACGACCCCCTTTAATACCATTTTTTCATGAACCAGCCAAAGTCGACCCTGAACCGGTCACCCAGGCCCGACCGCGACAAGTCTCGAGAGGCGTTCCTGATACTCTCGAGATGGAGAAAAGCACAGATGGCATCAATAGAGATCAAAAGGGAATGATTTATCCCAAATATAGAGAATCAAAAAAATGAAATTGTCTGCCCAAAATGCATTTACATAAAAATTGAAATGAACATTATTTGTTCAAGAAACTGAAATTACAACTAAACCAGCAACTGAAATAAAAAAACCTAATAACCAAATAACTCCCTGAGACCCCTCTGTTCACTCTGCAACACAATTATCACATGTTTCCCAATGCGATCAAACTCAATATTAAACCATCACAAGGGCTAAAAAGAGAATAAAACTATACACGTGAGTATTAAAACTCTGTAGGTTAGCCAGATATTATATTCCCAATGGACATCATTTAAAATAAAATAAACATCAATTTCAAGTTTTAAATACAAGATATAAAGTTATATTTTCTAAATGAGGTCCCATTCTATAAATATTTACCAGACCAAATCTTTCATGTTTTATAAACAATAATGCTAGTAATAATTCTCATAGAGGAGCAACTTGAAAATGAAACTAGTTTTCAAGATGGATGCTTTAAAGAATTTAAACTTTTAAATAAATCACACACACTACTGAAATTTCCATCCCAAAACACCATATTCCGACAGTGAGTACAAAATATCCAATGAGAACATGTCATAAGAACACCCCTAGGCCCTAGTTAGTTGTGAGCCCCAGGTACCTCATATCTCGGTGAAAGTAACCATATTAAATATCCATTATTGTGCACACACGACACTAGTGGAGAGAATAACCATAATATAGTGGTTACCTGACATCATCATAATCATATTTTAGTTATTTCTGTCATCATAAAACATACTACATGAAACCGGGGCCAGCCCCCTTGGGATCTCTAGCATATTTGTACGCGTCCACCCACCTAGATTCCCGGGAATCCCTTTAGTGATCAATCTAGTAACACATATTATCAAATTCACATTTCACATAAATATTTCATTACCAAACCGTAAAAACAAATACATCAAACAAAAATTCTTCACATTTATTTCACAAATCAATAAACTATTAAAAATTTTCTTAAAACAATTTCTAGGAGTGTATTGAGGCTTTCCACATAAACTCATTAAAAATCACTATTTTAAGTATAAACACACAAAAAACCCATACCCAACCATATTTGGAAGCCCTAAAAAAATTTAATAAAATCATTTCATGGACCTTAAAAAATCCCAATTGACACAACAAGGTATATACATGTAAAACACTCATTAATAATTTTTAGCAAAGGCCAAATGGGCCTTTAAACAATTTCTCAAAACTAACATTTAACAAAGTTATGCATTTCTATTTTATTAAGGAGGTGTATAAAAACCATTTACAGTACAAACCCACATTCATAAATCCCATAAAACACTCATGATACATATTTAAAATACATCCATTTTCATAATGCTGTGAAACGGGTCATTTTCTCGCAACTCAGGCCAAAAATGTTGTAAACAAAAACCCATTTGTTTGTAAAAAAACCAAATTTGACCTCCATAAAAGGATCCCAAAATAATTTTTTTCATTCTTACAATGTATTTATAAATACTAGAAAATCATTTTAAATTGCACTAGACACATAAAATCCATCCAAGCAATTTACCGAACACATGGCATGCACTCTTTAACAAAACAACTTATTTTATCCACTTAAAAAGGGGGAAAATACCATTTTCATTCCATAAATTTATTCAAGCTACTGAAAAATATTCAAAATACCATAAACCATGTGGTTAATCTCAAGGAATAATTTATCAAACAAGAGGAGTGAACATTTATAACAAAGAACTATATTTTTTAAAAAATAAGGCATAAAACATCATTTACAAACACAAAAATTAAAAAAAAATGTTTCATAGCAGCACATATCATAAAATAAGATTATAACAGAATGATAATGATGAAACATAAATGATAAATGATTGTTCAAGGGATATCCTACCTCAACTCTATGGCGGAAGGGAAACACACACCCAAAATCACCCGCTGCGGTTCCCAGCACTCTAGATCTATAAAGAACCACTCTAAACGAACAAAAAACCCATAAAAACATTCCAAAATCATACCTTATGTCTTTAATGTCCAGGTGAGAAGAGGAAACCAAAATAAAATGGAAGGATAAGGAAGTGGGAGAATAAGGGAGAGGGAATCTCACCTTGGAAACTAAAGGAATCTTTATCTTCCCTTATATCGACACCCTTAGAGTAAAGTTAATGGAATTAAACTTCTTGAATATTCTACATAGGTCTAGAATAAGAAGATAAATTTTATTTGCCGTAAAAATAGTGAAATATAATGTTTTTATGAGTGAAAAAATTTACCATAGAATATCTGGATGATTTCAGGAATCTTGAGACATTTCTCCCTAACACTCAGTTATGATGAGCTCCGAAGAGTGAAAATTGACAATGGGGTTTACCCTAGGTATCTTAGGCTCGATTGGGAAGTCAAATCACCTAAAAATGTCAAATAAAAAGATATAGAAGAAACAAATTATTTAGTTAAAACTCGAAATGGGCCCAAGGGCTGGCCCAATACCTGAATAGATAACCTAAATTCACCATGCATATTAAATCATAAACGGTCCAAAAGGATATGTAGGATTCAATATGTCATGGTAGAAAAAATAAAAAGTGTAATGAGTAAAAAATTGTAAAAAATTAAAGAGTTATAAAAGAATAAAAATGTGTTCCTAAATTAGGAAATGGGCTCACGGTTTTTCCAAATGATGAAGTAAACACCGTTTCTACAAAAACTCCAAAAAAAATTGAGGAACCCAAATTAAGATAATCATATATAGATGAAACTTATAAACTCAACATTAATCTCACCTATGACCCGGGATAAGGATCAGGATTTCCAATGAATCAGATCAATATAAAGGCATGAAAAACCAAGTGTGACATGTTTTTAACCACAACCTAGGGGATCTACCATGTGTTTTAGGGAGAATAGGATCCAGAATCTAGTCGGGTAGTGCAATATCATCAAGAGTTTTTTTTGTCGATGATTCTATATAAAGCTGAATTCGAATAGGATTCTAGTATTTTTATCCTTCCCTTGACATTCAACAGGCCACAAAAGGTGTTTAGAAGTGATATTTAAAGTTTTCCTCTAGAGTATTGGTAGAGTTCTCGATTGAATACGTGCTAAGAAATCAATAAATATTGATATATTATTACTGTATGGTTTGAGAGGAATTCTAAGTGATGAAAATTAAATTTTATTTCATCTGGAAAAAAATATTTATATTCATATGTGTGACAACTTGGGAATCCCTCGTGCTTTTTAAAGAAGTTTAATAGAACTTTTCACATATGTATATATTATTGGAATATCAATTTAGTAATAGTCTAGAAAAAATATACCATACCTTTGATTGAATATTTGTTCATCCAATTGAAAGGGTAATAATGGTTACTTAAAACGTATCTTTATTCATGTTACCACCACATCATAATTAAGGATTTATATACTCCAGATACTACCTTCAAGAATAGGTCTGGCCATTTTGAGTGCCTTATGATGTAATTTTTCCTAACCAATGCTCCTATATTATTTTTTCCACTAATTAAAATAATATTAAACAGTAATCATGATAGTTGTTTTCATTGTTTCCATGGATAAATCTTTGAATATTCTAAGACATAAGAATACCATGTCTGTCACAGAAGTAATGTTTTGTGAATTTTTTGGGGTCACCCTCTTTATAAAGAATTATAATGGTTAGAATTATGTATTTGAAAAGTATATTTATTGGGAAACATGATCAAATAACACATTATATCAATGTATGTTAAAAAAGTTATGAATTTTTTGTAATGGATTGAACCAATAAATGACTTTGAGATATGATTATTCCTAGCTTTGGTAGGTTAATTTTATTGGCTTGTAAAGCTAATGTCAAAGATTATTTCTCCTTTGACTGATCTCTTCTAGTAGGGGTTTATGTTTATATGTAATTTGAAGTTACAAGAATCCTTGGAAGAGTTAAATTAAATTTTGACCTCAACTTAATGTCTTTATTTACTAGATGTTTTTCAATGCTATTAGTTTTTCTTTGACACTTCAAGTTCAGGTTTGTATTTTGTCTGTATTTAGGAAGATCATGTGCTGGTTTATGGATATTTTCAAACTCTACCTTACAAGAGGAATTATCCTAATCATGATTTGTGACTTGTTTCTATTTCAAATTCCCCAAAAAATATGGTATCACAATATTTTCAGGAAAGGATTTTCTACCTAATCTAACCATAATTTTTTAGGGTGTATCTCATCTAAAAAATATTTTAACATTTAATAGAGATGTTGGATTGAATACCTATAGTAATATGACTTTTAAATATACTATACACATGACAATGGTAACAGAGTTACATATGAATTTATTCAAAAGTTACCCACATTGGATTTAAAGGAGGAAAAAAGAAGAGTAAAACTTAATTATTACATCTTCTAAAATGTACTTTGGAATTAGAGAAGAGGGCCAGATAAATTTTTGGTGTATTTTCCTATGAATTACACACTCCTTAAGATGATTCTTCATTAGAAACAAATAGGTGAAGAGTTCTATAATATCAATAGTTATCTATATACTATTGAGAGTTTCAGTGAGTGGTCACTTTTCAAAGTGGGTATTATTTTACTTCAGAGTTACTAGGTTGTCCCTCAATCATCATGAAAGTTCATTATGGGATATTTTTATCATTCATTGTGGAATTTACATTGAATAACTATGAAGATTTTTTATGATATGAAGCATTTTTTTTGAACAAGAATGAATCATTACATAGCCTACTTTATGTATCAATTAAATATACCAACAGATTAAGGATATGCACCAAATGAAGTTTTTTTTTTCATTTTCCTCTTCCCATGAATGCATGTATGTGGAATTAAATTTCATTGAATTCATTTTTTTACATCAAACTCTCTAAAGTAAGAATACTATTTGGGTGGTGTTTGATTGGTTAACAAAATTAGCTCATTTCATATAGATCCATGACACTACAAATTTAAAGGACCTGTGAAAACTATATGAAAAATATATTGTATGGTTGTATGGGATTCCAATGGCTATTATTTTAGAATGGGACACTCATTTTACCATGTTGTTATTGAAGGGTCCATATGAGGAAATAGGTATTTAGGACAATTAGGGTATAATATTACATCTTAAAATTGATTGGATGATATAAAGGGCTTACCATATTCTAGAAGATATGCATTGTTCTAATGTATATCACATGAATATATTTTTTATTTAATAGTGGATCAAAATTCCGATAGAATCCTTAATCCCCTCTTACTATGTTGATATTCAGTTTTTAGGGATTTCAATACACATTAAATTATTATTTTTTAACTATATGGATTTTATTCATAAAATGTGGTATTATTATTTTTGGGTCTTTAGATTAAATATTTTTAGATTAGTGGAGGAATTTAGAAGCATTAATCATGTCTTCAATAACGTGATTAGTAATTTTTCTAGAAATGTTTTGTTTGGGTTCTTATCATTTTAGAACTTGTCAATTTTATGTTTTATGATTGTTAATTCTTGATCTAGGATCCCTTATCAATTATTATGTTCCTTGTCTTACCTTTGATTATTATTTACCTATGGGTATTGTTGTTAAAAGTATTTCAAGTTAGGTGGTTTCATGACACATCTTTGTTTTGTGAACCTTTATTTAGTAATTATTTAATTATAATTATAAAATTTGATTGGGAGATGAAAATAGTTTTAATAAAATATAGTGTTTTTAGATTTAATTTCATAAAATAATTTCTCCACTTGGTTTTTTTAATGAATTGGTTTTTAAATTGTTATTTTTGTGGTTTCAAATATGAAATTCAATTGAATGATATTATTGAGGTAAACCTAGAAGTGATCAGCAATGGGGCATAGGGATATACTTGAGGATGAAGTCTTTTCCCCTAAACCCATTCTACTAGGGTAATGTGTGCACCAATTTTCTTTTGTTTTGAAAGGGATTCACTATCGGTAGTGTAATATTACCCCTAGACCTGTTTTTTCTTGGGTAATAGGAACACCAAATGGCCTACTAATAAGGACATAGTTATGAGAATCTTCCTTAAACTGTGATTATTGATACTCATGGGAATTTATCTCTCATGTTTATATATAAAAATATTGTTGGTATGTTTATTGAAATGACTTGAAAAAATATATATTTGATATTATTTATAAACTATGCAAATTTTGCTTTTTATATTCTCTTTTTTAAACTATATATCAATCTATATTTTAAATTACCACAGAATATATTGTTTATATTGTAAGGTCTTCTTATGAAACACATGGATGGATCCTACTAGGAAATTTTTTTTACACACTATATACACATTTTCATGTATTTAGATCATCTTTTGTCTAATTTAGGCAAGGGTTAGTGTCCAATGGTAGGTGGTGAGTTTGTTTATTTGTATAGTGTGTGGGTATCATGGTTAAATCATGTCACATAGATCTATAGTTTTTAGTTTTTTAGTTATTTATTTTATATATCATAGGCAATTTTTCACCTATTGGTTGTACATATATGTTTCTGTTTTGATTTTGGAATAAAAATATATTATATGTATTTATCAATTAGCTATTTTTTATTTGGTTAAAATTAATCCTTAAGGGGATTCTCATTGACTGGTAATTTTCACTAGCCCATGGGGATCGGGATTTCTCTTCAGACTATATCAGGAATGATTTGGATTATAGTTAGTTTAGTGAATCTTGGTTCGTACATTATAAATCATATAACAATTAAAACATTCATACAAACATTATTTTACAATATAATCTCATTTAATCTAATATTAAATCTATAAGGATATAAGAAATATGAAATCACACAAATATATTGATATATCAATCGTTGAGCCATTAATTTTTTTTCTTATAATCATTATTTACAATTATTTTATTCCATAACATTCAAATTATTCATATAGCTGATAATATATTCTTCCATTAAATAGATGGGAACAATTATTTCGTAACCATTTAATTAAAATCATACGACTCAAAGCACACCCAATGCATGAAACATATCCCAGATAATACATGTCATGGTTTTCACCATGCATTAATGTTTATGAATAATGGTATACAATAATATTTATTTCAAGTCTATAGATACATTATCAGAGATAGGAATATACAATGATATATAAAATATATAATGTTCTTTATATAATTTGAACTATCATAATATCCTATCTATAATATCACCATGTGTTGTACACTTAAGAATATGTTATATTCACATGATCCTTTATCATTTAATAGTCATAAAGTTTATGTGTCATATCAAAATTATGTGTATCAAACCGAATAAATGGTTTAGTGATCAAATGTATATATCAATGTTAGTTACAGATCACAAAATTATAGTAATTAAAACTTGTACAACCACATAATCCAATAACTATTACTTGTTGTGTTTCATTTTTTAAGAAATATATTTATTCGATGGGATTTAAATATTATCTTATGTAATTTCACTTATAATAATTATCTATCCCTTTTAATTAAAACCCATATAGATATAATATTTATAAATTAAATTTTTTGTCCACTGGTATTACTTGGGAACCCTAAAATGTATTACTACTATATTTTTATCACATTATATTTGATGAGATCTGCACTACTATGTATTATAATCATATATGAGGTAAAAATAAGTATCCACAATACGTAATTAGCTATATCAAACACCTAGATATACTCATAATCATCTATAAAATCAATAAGAATAGTTTTATTTGAGATTTACATAATAAAAATACAACTATTAATGTTTAAAAAATACTAGGTGTGACTTCATATCATTATGATCTTTTTTGAAGATATCATCTTTATGTATCCTCACTACTATATCCATATCTCCTCTATAAATCAGTAACATACCCATCATATATCTTATGTGATTTAGGAATGTTTGAATCATTTATTAAATTAAATATCTTGGATTGTCATGATTTAATACCATCATGATAAAGGTATATGAAATATCAACACACGTAAATAGAATTATAAATATGATGTATTTTAACTCTAAAGTGTAAGGGATACTAAACATTATTTCTTTCGCACCCTATTCTTATGGAAATATATTCTTGGTGATATTAATTCCATTTGTCATTAATAAAAATCACCTCTTCCACTTATTTATATTTAATATTTTCAATATCATTTCAATGTATATAATTTTTGTTACTCCAAAAATCCATTGGTAACCATATATATAAACATTAATACAAAAAGTATAGGTTGCTTCACAAAAGTTGTCTATATATAAACATTTAATCAACCACGTATTTACTTAATAATGTAATGGTATCTATTTTCATTGCTATAGTATACCATTGAAAAATATTACTTTGAATCACATGGAAATATCAAATACATTTTCATATGCACTTGAATCAATTTCATTTGTAATGACAACATATTATCTTGTGGCCTTATCAAAAGGATTCATCCATGATTCAAAAGCATTATTTAACCAATATACACATATTTGTAGCTTATATACATTATTGTATTTCTTTGGTGTCACTAAAAAATTTTATTGCATCATATAGAAATCTCCCATAGTTTCCGATTTAGGAATGCAGTTTTGAAATCCATCTACCAGATCAAAATATTATTGAATTTTTTTATGGAATGTGGAATTATAGTGATTTTTATCCTAGAAGCTGGTAAAAATGATTCATCATAGTTTATTCCTTGACGTTCTCGAAACCGTAAACAAGAAATAATTCCTTATAGTTTCTATATTTCCCCACCATGCCCAAAGTTTTCTTGAATTTCTATTTTTATTAAATAATATCAACTTTAGATAGTGGTTCTACCATGTGCTAAACATGATTCTAGAATATGGTATTTATTTCTAAATTCATGAATTATTAATAGTTTTTAATTTTATGTATATTATTGGATTATTATAGGATTGAATTTCATTATCCTCAATGAATAACCTATCATTATTATAATAGTAAAGAAATTATATATATCAAGTTCTCTAACCTTTCTCATTATCAAATGAAATACTTGTGTCTCTATAAAAAAAATGTCCCATGGGATATTTTTCAATCCATTCAAATGAAAATTATTGTGAATATTAATCATTATACTCAACAAAGTTTATCATACATTGATTATCTCATTTGATGGTGTTCTCCCATTTTTTAAAATATAGACCATCTTTAAATAATAATTTTTCTATTTGGGGGATTAAATTGGATATATCTTGATGTTTCCTATAGGCACCTAAAAATATTATCTTTTTGAAAATTGATAGATGTATTTTTTTTATTAGTTTTAAAAACACATTAAATACTAATATAATTATATATTATTGTAATGGGTTATTCCTACAATATAAATCATATGTGATTCCCCAACCAGCTTATTTAAAACACATTTAAGTATGTATATTTTTTATTATGATTTATTTCATCAAAATTAAATTAGAATACATACATTACTCATAATCATTATCACCATGTCTAATTGTGTGTGATTCCAGCTTTCACTTACATTGTTACCTTAAGGTTTATAATATGTATTGAGTCAAGATATAATAACATATGTTTTTGAATAATTAATGAGTTGTTGGTTAATATATTACTCACCTCAATCTGAAAAGAGTTTCATTATAATTTTACAACATTTATTCTCTACTCCATAGTTATATTCCTTAAATATTTCAAATTAATTTAATTTTTACATCATCATGTAATCATATCCATGCCTAGTCATGTAATCGGTAAATCTGATGATGTATTAGAATGTACCTCAACATTATACTTAAATTGGTTTATATATATATATTTTTCCTATATTTGACATAAATCTAGAATCATTATAGGCATTTATCCTTTATGACTAAAATGTGTCAAAACTGTTTTTCCTTTTTATAAAGTGTAAATAATATCTAATTATTTTAACTATAAAAAACAAAATATTTTTCATGATGTGAATTTTTCAAACATTTATATTTTACTTGACCAATGTGAAAATTCCACAACTGGTTGTATCATGAGTAATGTAAACTAGATTAATGATTTATCACTAGCATAAAATATTCTAGTTGAAGTCTATATAAACCATTATTTTTATGTTTCATATTGTAATATATGATATATTTTTAAATGGATAAAATCTTATTCTCAAAAAATAAATAAAATCTATTTGTGTCTAAAATTGATATAGAAATAATATTTTTGGATAATACTAATCTCATAACATTTTTATATAATTAAAGAGTAATTTAATTGTTCATATTATTATGGTAATCTTCATTGGATTATAATGTATAGATTCATTGTCGACATAAATTACCAATTAACCTCTTATAATGTTTTTAATCATATTTTTCTCATATATATATATATATGTATATATATGTTTGAGGAGGAAGTTTTATATAATATTTATGATCTGTAAATAGATATATATTTTCAATTATTATATATTTTAATCAATTTTTTTCCTATATTATTCTTTATTATATTGTGTTTTGTCTTCCAGATAATATTCTTGACATATACAAAAAAAACATTCTATTTCTCATTTTAATCCATATGAATATTTATATTTTTATAGGATATTTAATTTGATAATTTCTAATTTGAACGTATACTAGAATTTTTAATTTACCTTGTTATCATTGATCATATGGGATGAAGACATGTTTTTTTATACACTAAACTTATTAAAAAAAATTCTAAAATTTTAGAGTTTCTTCTCTATATTAATCCAAAAAAAATTAATAATTAAAATATATATGATAGGGTTTAATAACAAAATAATGATATCTATTTATAATTCCTCATCTACATCGAATCATAAATTATCTAATGAAACAATGTATGTAATAATTTTGTAAAAAATTGGATTATCCTAGACTCATTGTCCAAGATTTTATGTGAATACCCTAACAGAGGTATCATATATATATTTCCTAACTCCCATAAAATAAATAAAATTTATATTAGAAAATATATAGTAGGAAGAATTTTTCTCATTTGTTTCTATAGTACACTGGACATTAAAAAAACATTATCCATCAATCATAAAATACATCATCCATGTACCTCCTTTAAAAATAGTTTTCTACATTACGAGATCTGTGATATTTCTCAAAAGATAGAGGATATTTTAAATCCTAAAACGTTATTTACTAGAATAATATTATGCTAAATATTATATAGCAATCTATGAAAAAAATTTCTAATAATGTAATTTCAATTATCTAATATCGATCATAGAAATAATGAATTATTTATATTAATGTATATTATATATAACAAAACAAAAAATATGATTTTATGTATACATCATTGTTATATATTTTAAATAGACATTTTAATTGATATATTGTATATATATGTATCACTATTTTATCAAATTGAAGTGTCCCTTCCATGAGATTTAACATATTCAGTCTCTTAAATATTCTAGTAGGAAAAGATCTATATTTTCTTTCTGGTAGTAAATTTTTTTTGTTATGCGGCTACTCAAAGGTATTCATGTAGGATTTAATTTTTCTATAAATTTTTTTTTCATTGTTGGTAATTAGAACAAGATAGGTTTTGACATTTAGTATACCTTGATCCATATTAATTTTAGGATTTTCTATTTAGATTGAATATTTGGTGATTGATAATTAAATTGAGATTAATATTTTGTGTGTTTATTGGTTTTATAGGATATTTTAAGGATTATTAAAAGGATAAGTTTATGGTGGTATTATTATAAAATGTATAAAATACCACTGAGTACCCATTTTTGTTGTATAAAATACCCAATGTTGTCTTCTGGTTCTTTAAGAAAATAAAAGTACCATTAGGGACCTAGTGCTAGAGAACTGTGTGCCTGGTGGGTTTTCCCAATGGGAGTGTCTTATAGAAAGGCCACCAGACTTCTATTTATGTTATACAATGTACCTAGTAGAGGTAAGAACATTTTTTAATAAGGGGTAAACGTGAATCTTCCATTTTAAAATGAAAAATCCCCCTAATGGATCCCGAAATTATAGTACTGAACCAAATGGGATGCTGAAACCCACCCAGCTTTTTATTTCCTCTCTTTTACATTTAAATATTAGTGGAACAACGATTTTTCATCATGGATATTTGAGATAAATCACCGATATCAAAACACTTTTATTTCAACTCTTACATCCCCCAAATATTTATGTGGTGAATTAGGGATTTGGTCTAAGATTCCATAATATTATAGAGGAATCATATTGATTTTTTAGGAATTTTTTCTAGTAGTAGTTAAATGATGTTCGTGGATGAAAAAATCATAAGGATTTAAATTATTTCAATATTGGTAGATTTTTTCCTTAAATAATTTTAAATTTTTTTCAATTTGAGGATAATTTTGAAGATGAATCGATATAAAAAATTGGATATTTTTATTATGGATCTGAGGGGATTTTTTAGAGTCGTATATCATAAATTTATAGATATTTTACTAAGGTTATGACACATGGTGATAATTTCACCAATTATTGCTAATTGTATAAATACATATTATTTATAATTAATTAAAGATTCTCTTAGATTGGTTAGGGGTTAATTGAGTTGAGGATGTTCAAAGTATGTTGGTCAATCATGGATAAAATGAATATCATGAATAAGGTGGTAATCCTATTTCACATTTGTTGGAATCTAATTTTACTCCCCATATAAGTTTTATTTTTTGGAATGAAATAAATTGTAAGAAGGTGTGTTCCAAATGAGAAGAAGCCAACGGATTGTATATGGTTATGGTAGACAAAATTTTGCCTTGTATTATGTTTTTTGGTGATCTCACATGCATTTAAAAATATTTTTAGATTCTCTATTGCCCTATTTGTGTGATGTGGTTGAATTATATAGTGAGAGGAAACAAAATGGGAGTTCAATTACAGGTAGATTCTCAAGTGGTAAATAGTGAAATTATATAGGGTGTGGTGGGGTTCCCGTGATATTTGTGGAAAATTTGTTATCCAAATTAGGGTATCCTAGATGAAAATAATAGGATATTATTTATTCAGAAGGAATAACTTATATGCATGTTTTGAAAACATTTAGAATGGTATTATTGGACTACAAAAAATGGAAGAGGTAGTACTACCAAGGGTTAACTAGTGAGGTGACTACTAGGGGTTATTCGCTTTTGGGTTGGTGTTGGATTTAATACCTTATAACCAGGTTAAATTTTTTAACTTTCAATTATTATAGAATATTAATTTTTCCTCTATGTAACATTAATCTCATAATTTACATAATGTATATGTCTCGTCAAAAGGTTATAATATTCCCATGTTAGGATAAGAACGTAGTGATTAAAAAATATAATTAAATAGGTTATGTTGTCAAAATAACACCCACCATAAGGGAACATGTGGTTTTTTACTATCATGTGATAGAGGAAAATAAGGCATTTAGACATTTTCTAATGAATTTCACACATGTTTATTGTAAGAACCTGGGTTTTTAGAACGGTTTAAAATCCAGACCCTGTTAAAATTTTTGAATTATTCCTGAGAAAACTGGGAAAATCTAGAATATTCTGAAAATTTCTAGACTACAAGCAGTGTACTTTCAAGTACACTCCAAGTATTGGTTAGGCGTGTACCGACCATATGCTTTCCAAGTACATATCTTTTGACGACTGTATAGAAAATTCCTACTACATGGCATGTGGTGTTAATCTACACACCATGTTGACTCTCCTCTGCGTAGTAGTTGGGTTCAAGCCGTGTGTCATCCCGTGTGGAGTGTCCAAGCCATGTGGCTACCCCACTTAAGTCAGAGTATGGAAAAGGACACTACACGATGTGTAGTTCTTAAATACACGTCGTGTACTTTTGTTATTCACTTAAGTGAAAGGTCGTCACGTCTTATTTCGTAAAACATCTTCCTCTTCCCCAATATTGGGACCTCTTCTTTTTGAAAACCCGAAGAACATACATAGCCCTAGATTATTCATTTTTCATCCGTTCATCGATCCATCGGTGGCTATTGCATCAAAAAAGCGAGGCTAAAACAAGGCATCCTATCATGTTCTTGATTCTTTGGCTCACGCATCGCAGTTTCCATCTGAGTGGAATTTCCAGGTTTGATGAAAATGTATATCTACGAAGATCATCTTCAAATTGGAGCTCGATATTGGACGTTCCTACGTCTACAAATCTCAGGTAAGTGGTGCATACCTATTTTTATGCTTTCTCATACCATTGGGTGGCGCAACATAGAGTGTGTATTTCTGTATTTTGATATAGACCCTAATTTAATTTTATTGATTATTTAATTGTTCATTGACCTATGGGATACCTTTGGGTATGCCCTGTTACATGTTTTACTTGATCGAGGTAGGGAGAGTGGTCGTTGCTCATCAGGAAATTTTTTCTGGGAGCACCAAAATGGTATTAATCGAATTTTATTATTCTAAACTGTTGATTTTATTATATTGAACCATGATATGACTTGTTAGAGGCTTTAAAGACCTCAGTGTTGTTGTTAGATATCTTTTGGGCTATTGAAATTCAACTATTTAGTTTTTTTGCTTGTTATTGTGTTTTGTTTAAATTTGTATATATGGAATTGCGGAATTTTATATAATTGAATCATTTGGTTGTGTTGGGGATGGACCAGATATTCTTGAGTGATGTTGATCATAGGTTAGGCTTGGCCTTGGTTATATTGGGTGGCTCCAACCATGGGATTGGGTGTCATGAATGTCAGCTTGAGGCAGGGTGACTATCAGGTTGGGCAAGGCCCAAGATACATTGATTGCGAGGCCTTCCGACATGAGAGGCATGGTCACAGAAACAGTAGGTTTAAGAGGTGTTGTTTCATGTGTACTTTTTTGGTGATTACCACTCTCCCGGATCTTTGAGTAGAGTGCACACAGAGAGACTCCATGATGAGTTGGTATTGACCACTCATGTGGGTAGAGGCCCCCATTAGTTGCAGTTTAGGTACACTACTGGTTGGGTGTGCATTCCGTAGGAAGACACATGGACTTTGAGGAGCCTTTAAAGGATAGCGTTGAGGCTATCAAGTTGGGGTAAAGAGGCTCTACATTATTTGAGGGAAGACATCACTGCCCCTCCAGTAATGTTATTTGAGGGAAGAGTTTGTTCTCCCTCCATTTACATTATTTTAAGGCAGACATCATTGTCCCTCCGATTACATTATTTGAGGGCAGATGTCGCTGTCCTTCAAGTCATTTATTTGAGGAAAAACATCATTGTTCCTCTGGGTTACTATTTCCTGGGCGTGCCTTCGGAATGTCAGTACTTGAGACACGCGGTGTCAGGGGGGCACATGGTGCCGGGTTACTTGACAGAGATTTCGGCGTTGGCAGAAGATGGTGACACTTATTAGTGGCTGATGAGCATCAGTGGAGTTTACATTCATTGTACAACGTACTATTTACCATTTACCTTGAACTTTATTCCTTCTCAAATACTTATATTAGGTACGCACCGTTTGGTGGTATCCTATTGAGATTCGTCTCACACCATACGCAGTCCCTTCGGGACGCTTGTATACATTATGGATTTACATGCATGAAAGAGGCAAGCATCAAGAGGTGGGTTGCATTAACTATTTCATGGGTATGGTATGGACCTTGACTTCCTGACTAGATAGAGTTTACTTTTATTTTCTTACATCTTGTATCACCATGCTTACTTGTTATGTAGCTATAGATGGTTATCATGTGGCTCTTTTACATATGGATATGTATGACCTCCTTTGGATGATTGTTGGTTTTTTAGTGGTAGTTACAAGTTATCATCATGGTGTTGGGATTACATTCCACTATAGTTGATTATATTTATTACTTTTTCTATTTATCGATATTGAATGTACTTCTGCTCTGCGGGTTTTCTTTGAGTCTACTGAATCGTTTATATCACAGATATTTATTATTATACTCAAACCAGTACCTTTTAAATCCTCCAAGAGGACATAGAATCCCCATTATACCTAAAAGACCGTCACTTCTAGTCAGTATCCTTTGGTGTTCGGAGAGGTGTTCCTCAGGTAGTAACACCTGACCTGTTTAGCACTGTTCGGGTGGCTGCTCGGGTCCGGGTCATTATAAAGTAGTATCAGAGGATTTCTCGAAAGGGATTTCGTAAGAGTGTTTTGTTTTCTACTATCGAGATTGAGACATCTAGTTTTATTTTTTCTGGTTTTACTATTTATGATATGGTAGACTAGAGATAGGTTGTGACTAGAACTGGGTATCTTACTTGTGCATGGTTGCCTACATCCCCAACTATGAGTGATGGGCCATGTTTTCATGGGTGGAAATTATTGTTGTCTTTTTGATAAGATTACATTTTATACTATTTCCACCACAGTGGCTCACTTAGTGTGTGATTTTATTGATTGTGAAGTGCAAACCTTGATCCAGTACAGTAACAGAGAATTGGACCGTGGCCCGGTATGGCAAGGCTTAATTGTATGGCTTTTAATAGACACAATTTAGGGTATTCCAATTTGATAATTGCATGTATGCTTTGTGATGTGATAATACCATGTGAAAAAGTCAATTTCCATGCTTTGTGTTCTCTTGAAATGTGAATAGGTGAAATTCGTGATAAAATTGATTGATTATTGCAATGTGTTTTTCCATGCTTTGTATATTTGTAAAATTTCACGTGTTAGTGTATTTGGGTCTGGCTCTTGTACGAGTAGATAGGTATTATTGGTTGAGGTGATTTTGATGACCAATATTGGGAAACATGGTCTTCGGTTTGAAGAAACGTTGGTTGTCGGAATGGGCATGGCTCGTGGTAATTTTGATACATGGCTCTGTTAATGGCAGGTAAGGAGGCCATGAGGTTGGGATGCTGTGGGGCATGGTTTCGCTGGGGGAGAGTAAGGGTGGTAGTTGTGTGATATGTTTTACTGCTTTCTGTATCTGTGTTAAATATATGTTTATTGAAATGTGTGTGGGTTTTCTAACCATTTATAGTATTCAACGGGTTACATTTAGCTGACTCAGATGGAGCCCCAGGCAAGAGATGGTACAATGTCGTAGGAGCAGGATTAGGTCCAGGATCAATTGCTAATAGAATGTGAGACACAGATATAGGCTCAGGTACTGAATCAAGTTCAAGATCCAGTGCAGGAAAGAAAACAACTAGGTTTGGAAGAATTCGTACCATGGCTTGATGACCAGCTTCGAGCTAGCCTGGTACGTGTCTTGTAGGGGATTGAAAGAGGTGCGCAGGGTGCATAGCCATTTATGGAATACTTGATGCGTGAGTTCCAACCAAAACACCCACCACTTTTTCAGTGTGAGTGTGGTCCACAGGTGTTTGAGAACTTAATGGAGAGCATGCAGATGATCTTTGAGGAGCTTGAGATGCCTCCAGGGTGGAGGGTCAAGCTGCAGACGAACATGTTGCTGGGACCGGTGAACCATTGGTGGGATGTGTATGTTCAGGCTCGCAGTCATGAGGGACTAGCATGGAGAGACTTCGAGGACAGTTTTTTTGAGCACATTTACCTTGAGACATTGAGGGCAGGGAGAGCATAGGAGTTCATGAGCCTTCAGTAGGGAGACATGCCCTTCATGGACTATGCAGCTACTTTCATTGTGTTTTCCCACATTGCACATGGAATAGTAAGAGATGATGAGATAAGGGTGAGGTACTTTGAGAATGGCTTACGACACGCCATTTGGATCTAGATGAATATCATCAGGATGGGTTCATTCTAAGATGCGGGGAATCAGGCACTCGCAGTAGAGGGAACAAGAGGAAAATTCCCCAGTTTGGTCGGGGAACAGTTTCAAGTGACGGTTCAGACAACAGGATGTGAGAATTGGATGAGTTCCAGCAGGGCAGTCAGGCTAAGGACTTAGCTAGATCACCACATAGCAGTTCTTCAATGGTTTTCTTTCAGTGTGGGAAGCCGGTACATGTTTGGACACAGTATGATAGGCCTCCAATGGAGTGTCGGACATGTGGACAGGTTGGGAATCTAGAGAGGTTCTGCAGGTAGCCTTCTCAAACAACCGGAAGAAAGGGACTAAGACAGACTATGGAATATGGATTTTGTTTAGGTTTGGTACTAGGTGACGGTAGTCGAGGTTCAACTACACTGGGAGAGTGTTATAGAGACAGCAGAATCTAGCTGAGGGGTCTGTGGCCAATGACTGGAGTAGCACCACAGGGAGTTCAAGCATCAGGCAGTCGTACTTCAAGCCCTGTTCATGTCGTGGATCTTCTAGAGTCTGAGCATGCCGGTGAGCCAATTACCGTTATAGGTACACTACGAGTGTGGCAGTGTCTTTTACATTTTTTTTGGCATGATCTGCTGAGGCATGTCCGTTTTTAGTGCATGAGGTGCATAGGATTCTTGTGGACTGACTAGATGCTATTTAGGGGGACTTGCAACATATCAGGTGCATTATATACTTTTATATATATATGTATGAGATGTGTTGCATCCTGGGAATCGAGGATGCTGGTTACATGAGGTGTCGTGGGCATCGGGGCATCGAGGATGCGAGTTACTTGAGATTTATGGCATTGAGTTTTATTGTGAGCGTCCATCGGATGCAACACCTTGTGGGGGCAGACACCAATGCGGTGTGGGTTACGTTTGGGTGTCGGAAACAACATGGGAGCACCAATGAGGCTCATGAGGGAAGATTCTTCATGAGAAGACTATAAGTTCTAGAACATGTTAGTAAACCTTTTCTTATTTTTTACTTTTGTTAAGTTGAGACCGAGTTAAGAAATTCCAATGGTGGGGATCCCCTTGAGTAATTTAGCAAGAACCTTTGAGACATGGGGAGTCCGGGTTACTTTGATTGGGGCGGCATGTTCAGTGCCATCTTCAGGTTTCGTTTGATAGCATAGGGACGAGCTATATTATGGCAGAGATATTGTAAGAACATGGGTTTTTAGAATGGTTCAAAATCCCAACCCTGTTTAAATATTTGACATGTTCCTAAGAAACTAGGAAAATATGGGAGGTTCTTAAAATTTCCAGACTACACGCCATGTACTTTCATGTACATGTCATGTACAGGTTAGGTGAGTACCGACCGTGTTATCGCCGAGTACATGTTGTGTGATGACCGTGTATAAATTTCCTACTACGCGGCGTGTAGTGTTACCCGACACACTATGTATCCTATCATATGCATACCGGATGGGTTCAAGCGATGTTTCATCCCGTGTGGAGCATCCAAGTCGTTTGGATACCCCTATTAAGTCAGAGTATGGAAAAGGAAATTACACGGTGTGTAGTTCTTAAATGCATGTCGTGTACTTTTTTTATTCACTTATGGGAAAGGTCATCCTGTCTTATTTCGTAAAACATCTTCTTCTTCCCCAACTTCATGACCACTCTATTCCGAAAACCCGAAGAACATACCTAGACCTAGATTGTTCATTTTTCATCCATTCTTTAATCCTTCGGTGGCTATGGGATCAAAAATGCGAGGCTAAACCCACGCACCCTATTCTGTTCTTCATTCTTTGCTTCACGTGTAGTAGTTTCCATCTATGTGAAATTTCCAGGATTTGACGGAAACTTAGATCTATGAATATCGACGTTGAATTGGAACTCGATATCAGACATGCCAACATCTACGAGTCTTAGTTAGGTATCACATACAACTTTTTGTGCTTTCTTAGATCTTTGGATTGGACAACTTAAGGAGAATATTTGGGTATTTTGAGAGAGACCCTAATTTACCTTTTATTTCCTATTTAATTATTGATTATCCTTTGTGATACCTTTGGGTATTCCTTGTTACCAATGTTGCTTGAGGGGGGTCGTTTGAGTGGTCGCTGCACATCAGGGAATTTTTTTCAGGGGCCCCAAAATGGCATCAATATAATTTTATTGTTCTAAACTATTGAGTTTAGTTTACTGAACCTTGATATGATGTGTTAGAGGCATCAAAGACCTCAGTGTTGTTGTTAAATAATTGTTGGGCTTGTGAAATTATAATTTTTAGATTATTTTTCTTGTTATTGGGTTTTTTTAATGTGTATATATGTAATTACTGAATTTCATATGCTGGAACCCTTTTGGTTGTGTTGGGAAAGACCAAGATATACTTGAGTCTTTCTGATCAAATGTTGGGCTTGGACCGAGATACATTGGGTGGTTCTAACCACAGGATTGGGCGTCATGGACGTCGGCTTCAGGCAGGGTGGTTGTTAGGTTGGGCAAGGCCCTGGATACATGGATGATGAGGCCGTCGGACTTGAGGGGCATGGTCATAGGGACCCGAGGTGTCAGAGGTGTTGTGCCTTGTGTACTATTTTTGTGATTACCGCTCACCCAGAACATTGAGTAGTGTGCACACTGAGAGACTCTGTGATGAGGTGGTATTGACCATGTATGTGGGTAGAGGCCCCCATTATTTACGTTTTGGGTACTATTGGTTGGGGGTTCTTGATGTAGGAAGCCACATTGAAGGTAAAGAGCCTTTAGGGGACAACATTGAGGCTATCAGCTTGGGGGAAGAGGCTCATCATTATTTGAGGGAAGACATCACTGCCCCTCTAGTTATGTTATTTGAGGGAAGACATCATTGTCCCTCCAATTGCGTTATTTGAGGGTAGAAATCATTTTACCTCAGGTTACATTATTTGAAGGAAGATGTTGTTGTCCCTCCAGTCATTTATTTGAGGGCGGACATCGTTGTTCCTTCAGGTTACTATTTCATGGGTGTGCCTTCAAGACATCGGTACTTGATACACACGGTGGTAGGGAGGCACATGGTGCTAGGTTACTTGATAGAGATTCTGGTGTTGGCCGAAGCAGGAAAAACTGCATGGTGTCTGTTGAGCACCAGGGGAGTTTACAATCATTGTTGTCATATTTTTTATCGTTTTCCTCGAAATGTATTCCTTATTAAACACTTATATTAGGTAAGCACCGTTGGGTGGTATCCTACTGAGATTCCTCTCACACCCTAAATGGTCCCTTCGGGACGCGTGTCGACTCTATGGATTTACATGCAGAAAAGTGTCCAGCCATAAGAGCTGGGCTGCATTAGTTGTTGCATGGAGATGGTATGGACCTCGAGGACTTTCCTAGATAGAGTTTACTTTTCTTTGCTTACTTCTTGTATAAGAATGTTTACATGTTTTGTTGCTACTGTTAGTTATCCATTTGAGCCTTTACATATTGATATGTATGACCTTCTTTGGATGAATGTTTTTTGTTCAGTCATAGTTAGAATTTATCAGCATGCTTTTTTGATTACTTTCCACTACCATTGATTATATTTATTGCTTCCGGTGTTTATCGAGATTGAATGTACTTCTGCTCTGTCAGTCTGGTTTGTGTCTGGTGAGTCGTTTATTCCACTACTATATATTATTCTACTCGTACCAGTACCTTTGTCATCATTAGAGAGGGTATATCCTCCCCACTATACCAATAAGACCCTCGCTGCTAGTCGACAACCTTTGGAGTACTGGGAGGTGTGCCTAAGGTAGAATCTTCTGACTCGTTTTGCACTGTTCGAGTGGCTGCTCAGGTCCGAGTCGTTACAGTGATCTCCAAGAATAGAGGTTATTAATATAACCCCTTCAAAATTAATTCCAAATATTATATTATCCCTTGGATACACCAATATTATAACATGTGTATTGACCCTTATACATGAAATTATTATTAACATATAACATGAATCATGTACTTTGTTGTTTCGATAGAAAACACAGCAACATCTACTCATGGGGAGGAATCTTATATCAGGTGCATCATATGTGATATGAAATTAATGGAACAAGTAAAAAATGGATTTCTACAATTCGGTAGTAATAGAAGAATATTTTTTGTACCTTTTATTTAAATGAATCCTTCTGATAAATCTATATCTATAGAAAATACTAGATAAGTTTATTTCACAAATTAGAAGAAATTAAATCAACCATCTAGGGTGATGACACATATTTGAATAATGATCGATGGTATTTCGATTAAAATACAATATATTACATAATATCATTCGTTAGATTTTTCTTATTATTGAAGAATCAACATCTTTCTCTATGAATTTCATGATATGTTTCTACATACAGATCTTCAAAATTAAGAATGTTGACTTATTGTAATTATGAAATAGGATTTGAGGGACACACATTATGGGTATCCATAATATCATTATAATCTACTGAATTTAATAATAAAACTAAATATTATTCATGGTGTGTGAAATAATAATTTTTCAATTATTATTTATCGCATTATTTCAAACATGAGATATGGGAGTTTAGAATATGTGGGTTAAAAATATACCTCTTACTAAATTATTAATTAGGTAATAAATAAATAAATATTAGTTCACTAGTTCAGTTAATGTATTATTATAAATATTTTTTAGTTATGCCAATATTAAAATAAATGTTTTTAATGAGTTTATTGAATATAATATTTATGTATTTATTTAATTTATAATATTTATTAGATTTAAAATTTTATTATTCAAAATTCTATATTTTCTATAAAGGATTGATGACCTATGCTAATGGTTGGATAGAAATGGTATATTTTATTAAAATTCTATAAATAAATATAAAATTATATATTTATTAAATTATATTTATTTAAAAAAAATTTGGAATAATGAAAATACTATTTTTATTTTACATAAGGATTATATAAAATAAAAAATGATAATGGGAATTTTTAAAATTATCAATTTTTTATCCTCACTTATAAAATCACAGTTATATCATTTTAGAGGTATACACCCATAATATAGAATAGAAATCACTATAGAAATATCTCAATCCTAAGGGATAAAATCCACCCCCTTCTCTCTCAAAAATAAAGATATAACAAGATAACCCTTTATTGTGATCAATAATTAATGATGTGATGTTATTTTTAATAGAAAGATAACACCACGATATTCAATAACATCATTTAAATGTTCATGGAGAACTTGTGGATAAATCTAAAGAAATTCTTATTTTGAATCTCTATCATAATAAAACAATACAAGAGATATAATAAAAATTTATCAAGATGATTATTCTCATTAATGTATTTTTTTAAAAAAATTAATTATAAATTAAATTTGAAAGATCCAAATGTAACACCCCGACCCCAGAAGCCTAGATCTACAGCATTATTTTAATAAATTGGCATGATTAAATAGTATCATGTCCTGAAGCACCAATCAGTTTAGCAGTCTTTGATGATAAATTACATACATGAATGTTACATTACACTTTCTAACATATATCACAACAAAAATATTCCTTTGAAAATTCTATTATTCCCTTAATATAACCCTTCATAAAAATCATAACACACTTCATGGAATCCTTGGAAAATAAAACATAAGAAATGGGTGAGCACAGATTCTATGTAAGGGTAAATAATATAGCAGAAGATATAAACTTTTAAGGAAAGATGTGTAATAAAAAGCATCCTTTTAAACATAAACTTGAACAAAATATAGAAAAAGTAAATCAAATATTACCATATAATCATACACATGGATATTCTACTATTCTAATAATCCTATTTAATAACTAATTTCATAATGAGGGAATACATAATGCCGGACATCATAACCAAATATTCATGGCCTCGTGCTAATAATAGAAATAATTTTTCTTTCAAGGCCCTATTCCAAGACAATAGATTGTCTCATGAGACGTACCGATGTGTCAAGGAGCAATAGCGAGCTCCACTCATCACTTACTAATTCTAATGCATTCCTCATATGAAAATGTTGAAACATAACATAAAAATTCCTATTAAAACTAGCATATGAAATGTCAATAAATTAACCACAAAACATGAATGGTATAAAAATATAACATCCACTGTGAAATATATCTTAACTCATTCAATACAATATGGAAGATTGTATTATAATAAAAAAATATCAATCAAGAATAATATCCAGAAAATGATGTTGATATATTTGAAATTTATTAGTAAAATTCATTGAGAGAAATATCCCTTTTTTTGAAATCATTAAAAATTATGACATTTATAAAGTAAGGTATTTAAAATATGTTTTTGAATCAAAGTGTCTCATACCACTTTTAAACATTTTAAAATAATTATCATTTCAAAACGTTCAAGTCCATATAAATAAATCCATACAATTATTGTGAAAACATGGACATTAATTTAAAATATTTTTAAAATTAACTCATTAAAATATTTAAAAAGACGATATTTCTAAATATTCCCTATACAATATTCATTATGAAAACATTTTTTTGAATCATGGACATGGATGATAAAAATATCCCAGTAAATACTTCCGCATAAACAATCTCGGATAATAATGAGATTGAGGAATTAACCCTTACCATGTACTTTCTTTTTGTTAAGGCTACTTCTAGACTCATGTATAATGACCATAGTATGTTATTAAATAATGAAATAACCATATTAATATTTATGATATCATATATGATTCATTTATTACATTATACTACCCATTTAATAATAATTTCAATGTTAATATTACATTTCGTGTAAAATTCATTTTCTTTATCGTACGTGTTTTAACTTGTTATTCTTGATCGTATCACATAGATCATGATTTACATACATTGTGAATATAAATAATGATTTATATATCATATATATTCATAATAAAAATATTTATAATACATAGATATATGAAATGGAAACAGAGTTCATGGAGATGATAGTCTGTACCTACGGATGAACGTTGTTTCTATTTTCCTAACTTATAGTATGGAAGTAAGGTAAATACATATATTTATCTACATAAATATATATTATTATAGTAGAAATATTATTTCATATATCTCATACTTAATCAATATATAAATATTTATAAAAATTCTTGAATGGGGATTGTTGAAGATGAATCTCATCGCGTCATGGAGACGGTAAGCCATACGTACCCATGAATGACTATATCATTCTATCGATGGTAAAACTGTGTTTAATTGGATGTTATGTTATATATAAAAAATTATAACCATGTTATATTAGTTATTTAAATTAATTATACTCATTATTATATCCATCCAAATAATGTTGTGTTGAATAACAAACTACACCATGACGTGGAGACGGTAAGCCGTACGTACGCACCTGTAGAGACGTTGTAATTCATAGGATGGATAGAATAATGAATATGGTTTTAACAAATTTATAATAACTTCTAATTATGTTTAAGGTACTGTGGTTATTTTTTTGTATGGTAAAAACAAATAAAGGGGAAGTGGAAGAAGAAGAAAAGAACATTAAAAGAGGTGATGAAATAATTACCTCTTCTTTGGGTGCTTCCTTTTGATTTGAAAAAAAGGGCTCTTTAGGTTGACGTGAGGAAAAAATTAAGGCCTTTTTGACGAATTTATGGTAGTTGGGAGGATATTTGAGTAGGCATTGGTTGATACAAATGGATTTGGATTTGTGAAATTAAGAGAAGGGGAAGTACCCTTTTATAAGAGAGGTGAGGAGAATTTTAGGAAAACCATGAAATATTATTTCATTAAAAATTGATTTTAGGTTTATAATAGATCCAAAATGTTTTATTTAGAGGATAAGGTGGGGATGCGTCTAAAGCATCTCAAAAAATTTGTTTAAGACATTTTATTTTACCATATTAACCTTATCATTTATATCTAACCCTTAGTTAAATATTTTATCTTTTATCACATCTTCTTGTATTAATATAAAACACGGTTAATAAACAAACTATAAAAGGAAAAGAGATCCTAAAGTTGTTTATTAGTTACATATATAGCATTATATAAGTCTTTTTGTTATTCCTTATAATTTTAGGAATATTATATCATTTAATAATATGGTATTTTATTTGGAAACTCATTTATGTAAATTTTGAAACTATTTAGTATTTGGTTTTTGTGAAAGTCATAAGAAGTTTATTACTTCGATAAAATTAAATTAAATCAACCCTAAAATTTATTATACACTTATAAAATTCTTTTTTGGCATCAAAAGTGTCAATTTATATTTATTCTAATATTTATATTATTAGTTAGTTTAATCATTCATTAATAAGGTAGTTACTACATCATCATTGTGACATAAATAAATTTAATTATATAATGTCTAAAAATTATTGATAAAATACCATGATTTAGGAAATAATATTATCTTTATAATTAATATTTATAGTCGAATTTACCTTCTGTATAAGCCAATATTAAAAACGGTTTAGTTATTAAACTTTTAATTTGACACTCTGAACTCTTGTTTAAATAAAATAATAATAAACGTCCTAATCTAATCCATGTGGGTAAAAGAGGACCATATTTTATTAATAAGGTTCATTCTGGTTGAAATACACTTATAAAATAGGATTAGGGCATGGGTTGGGGTAACTTTGATATTATTTTTTTCTATAATTACCTTATTTACTTTTAATCGTGGTTACAAAAATTTAAAAGTTACTATTTAGCCGAAATTATTTTCATCTTATTGAACCACATTTTACATACTGATGTCAACCGTGTCTTTTTTATTTTTGAAATTCAATTCACAGTAATGGTAAATTTACATTTTATTCAAATTTTCCGAGAAGATGGGTAAATGTGCTTAGAAGGTGGGTAAAAAGACGTTAAAATTGTTGAATAAAATATTATATATCTAATATTATTATAAAATGACTCCATTTACTTAAATTGTAATAAAATATTAATTATGTATCTATTTTATGATAAAATTTTAATTAAGAATAATTATTTAAATGAAAAATTGGGTTTTTATATACTATGCAGTATTTTTCTTTATTCATTAAAAATTGAAAGTTTTCACAAAAATACCAAAAATTCACCCTAAGAAAATTTTAATATTAAAAATTAAAAAAATTATTTATATTTTAACAAATTAGAAACATATAAGTTTCATTAATAAATTTAAAATTAATTCCTGTGGTCCAAAGCAGAAATCATTTTTTGGAGAAGTAAAAACTATCAAAAGATTGATATGTGTTTATATCCAATTTAAATTTAAAATTACATTGAATTACCATAATTGGATTAGATGATAAAAATATTATCTAATTATACTTCAAAAAAATTCAACTTTATAATTTACCAATATAAATTATTTTGATTAAAAAAGTTTTCTCTATTAAAATTTAGTATTTTCCACTACTCATTAAAAAATGAAAGTTATACGAAAAACACAAAAAATTTATCCAAAATAAATTTTAATGTCTCTATTCTAAATAAAAAGTTCATTTTGTCAAATTGAGTATATTAAAGTGTCAAATATTGTATTTAAAAAGGGTTCACCATTAAAAGGCGGTAAAATTGCATTTTTTTGAAAACCCCTTATTTTATCTGAAAAAATGTATTTATTATTATATTATGTCCAAAATCAAATAAGGTATTATGATAAGAAATTTTTTGTTTTAATATCCTTTCCCAGAAGTTTAAGAATTAAATTTTTCATGGAATAATAGAGAAAAAATAATTTATAAGTATCGTTCTATCCTTGAACCAAATTTTACTACAATCTCATCTTTCACTCCAGAAGATATTAGAATTCAAAAATATTTTATTTATCGTAATTTTATTGGTTTACAAAATAATAGTGAATTTATAATTCATCTCTTCATAAAAAAGATACATTATAAAAACTGGGACATCATGTTGGCTAGTGGTAGGTGATTCACCCTTGTCGCCCTTCGGTTGTGGGTTCAAGCTTTGCGGCCTAGCCGGACGTGATGGGTTGTCGCCCAAAATCAAGGATTCCCTTCTTATAACAATACAAAAATAATTTTAAGAAATGTTTTAACATTAAAAAATAGTATCCAATGTTCAAATTAATTCATTATAACCTTTATTCTTATCCAAAATACTTTTGTCAAAACTCACAGTCCAAAATATATAAGGTAAACATAATGATGATTTCTTTTTCCACATAAAAACATTTGAATACCTTTATCATGTATTCTGTTAAAACATGGTAACACATTAAATTACCATAATACATTTTTGATTGCATTCATACTGCCATATTCCATATAGAATACTAGATATGCTCCTTATATCCAAAACTTTTTTACACTCCAACAATGATGGAACAATCAAACAATTAATTATTTTCATCTTAGTCAAGAATATCCAAAATAATATATCCAAATAAATAATATATTGTTCCAAAACAACTACCTCAGTATCTGTACCATATTAAGGTCTGTCTTTCTCTCAACCATATATTTTCCAAAATGTTTAACTTCAAACTGTGTCACATTACATTGTAACATAAAATCTGAAATCCTTAATTAAATAATACTACATTACAATCCTTATATAATTTATAATTCTTATAACTTGTACATCATTAATAAAATACGCAAGTGACACCCTTCTTTAATAAAAAATTAATAACACTAATCATTCCTCTTCATCTGTGGTATTATCATAACATTATTATTATCCAACAACATCATTTGGGGTATACACTAATGATTGGGACATTGATTTATGTAGTTTCCCAACTCCTTGAAGATGAATCATTGTACATTTGAAATCTTTTTCTTACACTTGTAATCACGAACTTGCTGACCTTTTTCTCCACACTTATAAAAAACTCATATTCCTTTCAATCACTTCCCCGGGTGATTCTTTCGATAGTTATCACTTATGGGAAAATCCTTCTTTCCCTTCCCCCCTTTATCCATATTTCTATCTACCATCCTATTCTTCTCTGACTTCCCTTTAATGCAATATGACTCAGATAATTCCTTACATATGTTATTGACACATGATATAATTTCTTTATATGATGAGAATACATGGTATACTATTTACCTTATAAATGTTGGATTAAGGTCATGAAATATATGACCCTTCTTAATCATTGGATCATGCATATTTAAATAGTTATAATTCATTCTAATGGTCACCAAATATAAATGGAGACATATACGTGGTTGGATCATATCATTATTTATAATAAAAAAACTAGACAAATTTTCAACATTGACTAAATATTTTCACATATCTAGTATCATAATCATAAAAAAATTTATTTTCTAACATATTTACTCATAAATCCATCATAATGGTTTTCAAAGAAAATGTGAATTATCCTAAAATATCTCCCAGGAGGGTAGTGACAAAGAATGCAACAAGGATCGTTGTCATGAACAATTTCCCGTTCGAGTCTTGCTCAAAGTGGTGTTTTCGGGTTTTACCCCTAGGTACATATGTGTCAGAGCTGCCTTTACCTGCTCATATCCAGACATGGATGTGTTTATTGGAAAACTCACAAAATATCTAAATTACCAAAATTCTAGAATGTTCTTCTATACTAATCCCCAATGTCTATCATAGGGTAATATTTCAAAATTGAAGTTTATCTAAAACTATTTCCAAGGTTGTTTCTAAACGTCCGCTGATACCAACTATAACTCCCCGACCCTGAAGGTTGGAGCCGGTACATTTTTTTAATACATTGGCATGATTACAATGAATCATGTCTTTAAGAACTGATCAGTTTAGTAGTATTGGAAAATAGATTTCATACATTAATGTTACATTACACTTTCTAACATACAAAACATCACAAATTATCTTTGAGAATACCAATATTACTTTAGCATAAACCTAAATTTCAATCATAAATCATTTCTTGGAATATTGGGAAAATAAAACATAAGAAAGGGGTTTGGTCAGATGCTCATTAAGGGTAAATAATTTAGTGGAATCTATAGACTTTTAAGGCAAAATGTGTAATAAAAACAACATATTATTAAACAAAAAAACGAACATAATATGACAAAAATAAATCAAAAATTACCATATAAACATGCACTTGGATATTCTAATAGTCGATTAATCACATCTAATAACTAATTTCATAATGAAGGAATGCATAATGTCAGACATCATATCCACATAGTCAAGGCCTCGTACCAAGACTAAAAATAAATTATTTTTTCAAATTCTTATGAGAAGACAATATTTTTTCTCTTCAGACCTACCGATGCATCGAGGATCTATAGTGGGCTCCACCTGTCACTTACTAAGTCCAATGCATTCCTCATATGAAAATATTGAAACATAACACACACATTCATATTAAAACTTGCATACGAAATTTCAATACTTTAACCATAAACCATGAATGGTATAAAAATATAACATCCACAATCAAACATATCATAGCTCATTAAATAAAATATGGAATAATGTATTATAACAAATCATCCTCAATCAAGAATAATATCCAATAAAGGATGTTGACATAGATGAAAATGATCAGAAAAATACTTTGAGAGAAATATCCCTTTTGTGAAATCATTTAAAAGACACACATTTTTAATCGAAGTCATTTGAAAGAAAATTTTGAATAAATGTGTCTCATACCACTTTGAAACTTTTGAAAAGAATTATCATTTCAAAACATTCCTATCCATATAAATAAATCCTTAAAATTATTTTGAAAACATGGAATTTAATTAAAAATATATTGAAAATTAAATCATTAAATCATTTAAAATGCGGATCATGCTAAAAAGACCATATAAAATATTCATTTTGTAAACATTTTTATAAATTATGGACATGTATCATATAAATGTCAGAGTAAATAATTACACATAAACAATCTCGGATAATAGTGATATAGAAGAATTAACCCTTACCTTGTACATTCCTTTAGTCTATGTGACGTTTAACCCCATGTTTAATGACCATTGTATGTTATTAAACTATACCATAACCATATTAATATTTATGATATCATATATTATTCATTTGTTAATTTATACTACCCATTTAATAATAATTTCCTTGTTAAAGTATCATCTTGGGTAATAATCACTTTTTTATTGTATGTGTTTTAACATTTTATTCTTTATAGTACCACAAAGATCTTGACTTACATAATTCCATAATATAAATCATGATTTATATGTGATATATATTCAGAATATAAATATTTATAATGTAATGACCCAAACTTTCATTAATGGAAATCCCTCTTGATCTAATTAAATTCCTTTTTATGTAAAATGCTTATATAAAATATCAACTACTTTGATTTTATGTATTTGGATTTTAAAATACTGTTAATAATTGTGATCATTTCTAATATATCTATTTAATAGTGATCACATTATTAGTATAAATATAGGGATATAACAAATCCAATTTACTCAGACAAAGGAATAGATGGCCTCATCCAGTAGAGGTGCCCCAGATGAAGCCCATTTGTCAAGGCTCATAAATGAGGTTTCATCTTTGGGTTTCACTCTTAACCATTCCAAAGATGAGCTCTAATATGTTAATGTTGAGCGGGATCGCCTTTGAGAGAAGTGGAAGTTGATAGAGATTACCACCCGAGAAATGTTATCCGAGCCACCCCAAGAGTTTGTCATCATGGCACACCTTACTTTTCGGTATTATGTGGGTGTTATAAGGGGTTATGTAACAACACCTTAGAACTATGGTTATTTAAATTTTTATGTATATAATAATGAATTTACCTTCATTTTATTATTATTACGTTGTAAATACTTTTTAATGATCAAATAGTATTTTTAGTTAAAGTTAAACTAAGAAATATATTGTGATAAATTAATGGATTTCTGAATTAAAAAATATTTAAATAAAATATTATTATTATTATTAAATTAATTTTTATTGAATATAAATGATAGTATAATATTATGAAAGAAATGGTTATTTTTATTAAGGTTTGAAAGCCTTTTTTGTCAAAACCCATGAATTTTCAATAAATGTCGGTTTTTATTTTAATGTAAAAAATAAAATACTTAGAAAATTATTTAGATAAAATGAATATTATCTCTGGAATCAAGTCGTAGAAATTATCTACTGGTGAATTTTTACTAAATTTCTAAGACAGTCAAATTTTTGGGTAGAAATTTAATACCGTTTAAATATATAATGTGTTTTATGAAATCATAATCACCCAATAGTGATTTAATAAAATACTATAAACTTTATTTTCGTAAAATATTAGTTTTACCATTGAAATAATTTGATTATGGGTTTGTTTGATTTATTTTACAAAGCTTTAGTGGACCCTTGAAGACTTATTAAACATTTTTTCTTTTAAAATTGTTTTACTTGGGATTGTAACTCACCTCTACCTAATCAACCCCATTATTTTAAGAAGTTAGGACTTTGGACTTATAAATATTTTTTCCACTTTCCTTTTCCAAAAACCATGGTCAATAACCATGGTTTGGTTTGTGGTTTGGATAAGTTTAATGTGAGGTGTCCCAAACATAAATAATAAAGAATTCCATCACATTTCCTATATAAAACCTCACAAGCTCCTTCTTCCTCCTCAATCAAAGCCTTTTGAGTTCTTCCAAACTCTTCCTGCCTCTCTCTATAATCCTTTAGAGGTGCCCCAAGCTCCCAATAATCCTCTATCAAGCCTCTCTCAAGACTTTGGAAGCACACTTCCAAGTAAGGGTTTTTCTTCCTTTCACATTTTTTTTCAATTTTCATAGTGTTGTTATGCCCTTTTAACTTCAATTATAAATGCTGGGATATGATTTTTCACATCCCCCATAATTCCCTCTTTATGTTTTAATTATGAGAGACCCCTTTATCTCTCAATAAATGGCTCCCATGTACACCCGTTACAATACTGAAATTCCGGAAAAAAATTCACTCCTCACTTACATTCAAGCAATTCTTTTGAATATTGAATCTAAATTCCATTAAAATTGTTGGGAAATGTATCTATATGACCACCTTGCTGTCCATTTCATGTACATATGATGAGACACTCCTTTATCTCTCATCAACCATTTTTATAAATTATTACGTCGCACTGTTACGCTGCTGAAATTGCACCGATTTTCCAAGCCAATGTTATTGGGTAGTGAATACCATTTTAATTTTTTCTATCAAGGGTATTCACTTTTATGCACATTTACTTATTGATTACAAAGTTTCATGTATTAGTTCCACATTCCTTTATCATTTAATAAATGATGATGTTTTGTGAATCCATGTTATATGATCCATGTGGCGCACTTATGCATGACATGAAATGTTTAAGAAGGGAGAACCCTTATAGCACTCCAATGAATTGGGTAAAGTATAGTATCCTGATATGTCATGTGAAATGGGTTCTTACTCAACCTAATTCATGTGAAATGAGGGTTTACTCGTGATCCATGTGCAATGAGGGTTTACTCAGGCTCCATGTGCAATGACCCTTGGCTCGTGCTAATTCCATGTTAAGTTTTGTTGCCACATTTCTATGTTATGATTATCATGCTTTATTATGCCCTTATGTTTATGCTTCTCTTGTGCACTATTGTTATGCCTATTGTCTATCATGTATTTTATTCCTCATGTTATTCCACTATTATTCCCTTAATGGGATTTATAACTCACCCTTTTCTTAGGCATGTCCTCAGGTTATCCAATGCAATGCTAAGTACGAGGAAATGTAGTGGTCCTATAAAGGATGTTTTCAATAAAGATGTTGTATTTCATGTTTTAGGGTGTTATATAATGATCCTAAGACCCTAATACACAAGACCTCCCAATATTCTATGTTGTATCAAGTGAATTTTATGTAATAAATTTTGTATAATTGTGTAATAAAAGATCAGGGTTCTCATATATAATATATAGATATATGAAATGGAAACATCGTTCATGGAGACAGTAGTCCATACGTACGCCTGAACGTTGTTTCTATTTTCATATTATATATTATGGAATAAATTAAACAATATATATTTATCTTTATAAATATATATTATTCCAGTAGAAATATTATTTCATATATCTCATACATTATCAATATATATATATATATAAATTCATGAATGGGGATCGTTGAAGATGAATCTCATCACATCGTGGAGATGGTAAGCCATATGTATGCACGAGAAACAATATCCTTCTATCAATGGTAAAACGGTGTTTAATTGGATGATATATTATATTTACATAATAATTACCATTATATATTCATTATTGAAATTTATTATGCTCATTATTATTCCCTTCCAAATAATATAGTGTTGAATAACAAAGTACACCACGATGTGGAGACGGTAAGTCAGACGTACGCACGTATGGTGACTTTGTCATTCATAGGATAAATCGAATAATGAATATTGTTTTACCATATTTATAATAAACTTTTAGTATGTAGAATATAAGGGAGTTATTATTTTAATACGGAAAAAACAAAGAAAGTGGAACTGGAAGAAGCAAAAAAGAAATTTAAAATAGGTGATGAAACAATTACCTCTTCTTCGAGTACATCCTTTTGATTTGAACAAAAGGGATCATTAGGTTGGCATTCTGATCAATGTACGGCCTCTAGGTTGAAGTGAGTGTAGTTGGTAGGAGATTTGATCTGGGTTTGGCCGAGCCAAATGGATTTGGAGGAGGGAAATTACAAGAAGGGGAACTAAATTTTATTCATAATGTTTATTTTGGTCTATATAAACTTATACAATAGAATTAGGACATGTTTTAGGGTAACATTAATATTATTTTTACCTTTAATTACCTTATTTACTTTTAATCTTGTTAAATATAATTTGAAATGTTACTATCCAAGAAAAATTATTTTCATCATATTGAAAAACATTTTACTTACTGATGTCAACTGTGTCTCTTGGATTTTTGAAATTCAATTCACAGAAGCAGTAAAATAACGTTTTATTAAAATTTGCAAATGTGTCTAGACGGTGGGTAAATATGCCTAGAAGGAGGGTAAAAAGACGTTAAAATGGTTCAATAAAGATTTATATATCTAATATTATTATAAAATGTCTCCTATGACATAAATTGTACTAATATATATTTTACGTATCTATTTTAAGATAAATTTGTAATTAAAAATAATTATATAAATAAAAAAGTTGGTTTTTATGTACTACGCATCATTTTTCACTATTCATCAAAAATATAAAATTTTCCAAAAAAACACATAAAATTCACCCTAATATAATTTTGATATTCTGAATTCAAAATTTATGTCCATTTTAAAATATTAAAAGCATAAAATTTTCATTAATTTATTTAAAATTAATTCCCATTGTCAAAACTAGAAAGCGGGTTTAAAAAAAAACTCTCAAAAGATTGATATGTGTTTATGTCCAATTTAAATGTAAAATTATTTCCAATGACCAAAATTGGATTAAATGATAAAAATATAATCTCTTTACACTGAAAACCCATTCAAATGTATAATTTACCAATAGAAATTATTTTTTTATTATAAAATATGTATTCAATTAAAATTTTGTATATTAATTATTCATTAAAATATGAATGTTCTCATAAAAACAAAAAAAATTTATCCAAACTAAATTTTAAGTCCCTCTTATAAAGAATAAGTTTATTTTGTCAAATTTAATATATTAAAGTTTCAAGTATTAGATTTTAAAAGGGTTCTTCATTAAAAGGCAGTAAAATTGCATTTTTTTGAAAAACACTTCTTTTATCTGAAAAATTGGATTTGTTCTTATTTTATGTCCAAAAACGCATATTATGGATATTAAAACTTTATAAAGTATATAAAATTCAAAATGTAGTTAATACTATTCATACCCGATTTTTCAACAGCTAGTTTTGTAAGTCGTGGTGTGCTCGAAATCGCTGTTGTGTGTGGTGCAAGCTATTGAATTACATTAAAGATATTACCCATTATAAAATCACTGGGTGGTATGCCAAACTAGTATATTCAAGGGTTTTTTTTCATGTTCCTTTTTTATATATATTAATCTGATGAAACCCCAAAATAGAGTGTTGTCTCTCATCTTCCACTACATACGATAAACATCATGTAATTTCATAGTGGGGAAATTGTAATTAATACTTATTTATAATTCATAAGATTGATATATTTCATTGTTTTGTGAGTTTTCAATTATAGTTTTTCATTCTTAATCCATTGGACAAGATAAAATTTTCATCTAAGCATGTTAGACAATGAATATTTCAAAACTATAGAGAAATCACTTGAATATCTTATCTTGATGTACTAGGGTCATTGTTCACAGGACATGGATACACAAAATGTTATGGTAAATTAACCACAATGTACCCATGTTATACTAACAATGGAGTGAGTCATGTGAATCTTATCTAATTGTATGAATCGATAGATAACTTCATTTCATGATGTGTATTAATCACTAGTGTGATGCATAGTTTTGTATGTATTATATGGAATATAGTTGGAAAACATGTCATGTAATCCATAAAGGTTTTAACACCCTTAAAATTCTGGAAAGCCATGTAGTCTATAAATAAAATCACATCATGTTGTGTCTTGACTACCTGCCAAGGGTCAAAACATTATATAGACTAAAAAACATGTAGCTTTCATTAACATTCCATATAACATGTGCACATCCACAAAAGGTACAGAGCAAGAAATTTTCAGCATTTTGTTTTGGTAAAAATGAAAAATAATAAATTTGAGACACATACTACTCACTATATAAATAGTTTTACATGAAATATAGTAATTTTAATTCCAAGCTAGGTATATACAGAGTGACTTTCAGCATGTCTTGTTGGTATACATAAATAATAAATAATAACATGTAATTTAAAACTGAAATATGACATGTAATGGTCATCCTACATTCCATGTACTTTGGGTGAATTTATAGCTACGCATGTTGCGTATATCCATGGTGTATCTTGTGGTCATACAGGTAAGGAATACTATGTGTCTTGACCTTTATAATTTCATGGAATCTATATTGTCGCATTCCATGTGGGATTTAATAGCAGGTAAGTACACATTACATGACACGTACAATTCATATCATGTGTCACATGACATGTCGAGTTACAGTACACATTGTATACAAATTATATTCCTGAAATTAATTTAATCCGATATAGAATGTATATGATGTGCATAATACTATGTACATCACATGTAAATAATTATTTTATAACTAATTTCACTTTTTGTATCTAAAATAATATGGGATTGGATTTTTATTATATCTCAAGGACTGCTAGGAAAAAATATCAAAATAAAGAATTACTCAATTAATTTTTTTTAAGTTATTAATTCAAGAGAACTTATCAAAATTAATATGAATTGAGCTTGTGGGAGAATGGTAGGGTTGGTTGTGGTTGTGGGGTCTGTCACCATGGTTTTGGGTTCAATTTATTTCTATGGAAACTCCTGAGATTCGAGAATTAATCGCTCATAGCCGTTCTACCTCAATGTAAAACTACAATAAAAGTCCATGTGTCCTTAAACTTGGGCCTCTGGCTGTGTATGTGCATAAAGGAACATGGTTTTGGGTGATGACCCCCGAATACCTTGTAACACCTTAGGCCTAAAACCCATGTCTATATTCACAATTGGGGTTTGTCTTAGTTGTAAGCACCCCATAATTATACATCACAGGTTGGGAGTTCAAATACCATGGAGTGTAGGTACTGGAGCACTAAAGTATCATGGGTGAGTACTATTTCACTATCAGGTATTATAGTAGTAGAAAAAATATAATAGTGGAAGGTACTATAGAAAGTATTGTAGTAGTGGAGACACCATCACAGGTGCTACTGCAACATGAATAATGTGGTATTACTATTCATTGAATGGTCGTTGGGCCAAAAATTTTGGAATATGGACCATGTGTTGGGATTCATGCCTACTGCGCGTTCATGCCAAAAATATATAATGTAATAAAGAAGCTAGTTGGGTTGGTTAACCCTTGGGGGATATAACCGACCTTTTAGGCCGGTGAGGTGGTGTGCATATGTTTGAATGTAATTGTACCCCCAAGCACCAAATATAACATAATATGAATTTAAATGAATTCTAACTATTCTAAATGTTCAGTACTTCTATGTGGTTATTGATTGTGATTTTGACTGACCTATGGATGAATATGAATTATTTATTTAATTTTAATATTAATTTCATGTTTTTGATATGCTTATAAATATTAAATTAAATATACTTATTTGTGTATCATTCATACATATTTTGTTAATAATTAGAATATATGTTCATGGTTTATTTTATGTAACCTCAAACACCTGGTTCCCCTACCTTTCATGTGATTTATTTTTTTAAAGGAACGAGATATGGGTAAGGGGAGATGATTCAATGCTTGAGTTCAGGTAAATCCAACCAAGGAGACATATAATATAATTGATAAAAAGTGGAGATTGATCCAAGCATAGGCACACTATGTTATTTCTTTTAGGTCCAAGGTTATTTTATAACTATGAAATAATCCAATGTAAATATTATTGTTCATGATCATATCAAATTTTTATTCTATTCTCCCCATGCATGGTAATTTAATTATTTATATGATAAATGGTGTATTAATTTATTCAATTAATCACTAAAAAGAAATAAATTTACAATCATTCAAAAACAAAATCAAAAAAATCTTATTTATAAATTATTGTAGCTGACATGGTTAAAGGATTATATAATTTTAATATAACATTATCATGAATGTAGAGAAAAATGTATAGTTCATTAAGTAATATGTTATTAAAAATACCTCAATCAAAATATTTCTCCCTAAAATTACTTTAATTAGTTTAGTAAACTCGAAACTATAGTTTAATTTATTTTTTCAACCCTCAAATGGAAGAATTAAATTATCTGGTAATTCTAATGATGTTTTTTGGTTTACATAACCAATTTAGCATCAAGATTAGATTCCATGGAAGTAATAGTTTAACCTGGATTCAGGAGTTAATGAATTTATTTTTTATAATTAATTCATTGGGGAGTAAACTCAAAATATAAAGGAGAGTTGAGTTTCTTTAGTTAGTAAGAAAATCCTAGATAAATACATTAGAATCATTTTATAATTCCTCTTTATTAGTTGATTGATGGAAAATATTGATCCATTTCCCCATATTATCTGAGTTACATGATATTTATCATTCATCAATGAGGGTTTTTGGTGTTTGATAAATTGGTGGGAAACCTAAGTAATTCATTTATTGATTTATAATCAGTAACCAAGATGATATAATAAGGTATATTCTATTATTGTTTTTCTGGATAATAAGAAATAAAATCATATTGCCATTTTAAACATTCTTTGAAAAAGTAAATTTCCTAAATGACGTAAATTTCTAGGTATGGTAAATGTGCTTACTCACTTCACAATCAATGTAAAATTTGTTATATATGTTGGAATACTCAATTCTGGAATAACCACCTCAATGGGAGAGTGATGGTTAGAATGATACCTATAAGAGGCATATGGAGGATGCTTCAAATATATGCTTCATCATTTTATTAGCTATGTAAATGGAGATAAATATGAATAATAAATACATATATGCAAACATCATGATAAATCAAATCAATTAACATGAAATGGATAAGTATATATGAAATAAAAATGATATTTTCATTTTAATATACAAGTGTAGACTTAAATATAAAAACCTAGCCTGTGAAATTACAATAAATATTTAAAATTATATTGATTAGTTAGAAAATTGATGATTCCATATGGATAATAAATTATCCATTAATCATATATTATCATCTTTATCCCCAATATTCTCAATATTCACTAAGAACTATAAAATCAACTCAGGGGAGAAACTGCTTAGAAGTATTTTGAATATGATTCCCAACAATAATAATAATTTATGTGAATGGGGTTCTTCACTTCTTATGGTAATAAATGTTAAATCGATGTTTTAAGATGATACTAGGATTATAAATTCAGTTAATCCTTTAAAAATCATTTAGAGAAAAGAATATTTAGAGGGATAGAAAATGAACATGAGGGTATATACAACGCATGTGTAATAAAGATCACTACAAAGGGAATTGCAATGAATTTAAGAACCAACAAGAGTCTTATACCTTGGGTATATTTATCAATTCATTTAATTATTTTTTTTACTACTTATTTATTGAATACAATATATATCTCACATATTATTTCCCAAATAGAGTAACCAGGGTAGATTATAAAGAATATAAGAAGTAATGTTGATCTTCAAGTTATTGACATGACATGTCTCATAAATTATATAATTGTGATGACAACATCCAGATTTTCAAGTGGATTTTTTATCATAATAATATTTGTTTCGATATATTATGAGAAAAACATTTCTCTCAACGTCCATTTCTAGAGATAATCAGTCATTCTTTAATATTTTAAATGATTTTTCTATGATATATCATAAATATTTAATAGTTTAATTTCTATTGAATAAAAAATATCTAATATCTATAATAAATGATTCATATAAAATATAATAATTTAATAATTAATTATTATGAAAAGATAATTATTTGTAAATTAAAAATATTTTTTTTCATGGATATACACATAAGGGTGTTTAGACACATGGGTGCAAAAAAATGTTAAGTATTTGATATAATTACTTATTAATTTTTTGATAAATTAAATAATAGAAATTAGATTTCATAAATAAATAATGCTTATTGAATTATTTTATAATATAATTGTTAAATATTCAAAGTATAATCTAGTTTCAAGTTCATTTTATTTATGAGATTAATGAAACTATATTTAAGGATTTTTAAGGTGATCTTGAGAATATTCTTTGTAAAATATAATATATAATTTAGCTATGTCATTAAAAAAAATCTTAACCAAACATTCATTGATCCTTAAAATATAGAGTGGATTTATTCCTAAAATCCCATTACCTAAAACACATGATATTCATGTTTTTAATAAAAGAAGGATCAACAATGAGTCTTACAAGAATTTCAAGTCATTCATTACTCCTTTCGTGGAATGTTTTAGAAAAAATTAATTAACACTAAAAATTATTCCCACTATTAATATGCATAGAAATTCTATGTGTTATAATATAATAGATAACTATTGTTTAAAATATTACAGTTTTTGGATGAAAACTATTTATTAAGACTTATTTTATAAATAAAATTACATCAATTGAATACAAAGTGCATCTCAATTAATGATCTTAAAAGTTAATTATGGTATAAAAATCACTAAGAAAATATTTAATCAATTTTAGTGGATATATTTATATTCAATGGAATCACATATCCTTTAGAGATAGTGGGATGAAGTAAGATTTTAATGAATTTTGGACTCCTTATTTCATGAGTTGGAATAAAAATATAAAATCAATTTGGTTTAGGGTGATGATTTATTTTTTAGGATGATACTACATAGGAAAAATAAAATCAAAGAGATGGTTGTATATTTACTAAGTTAAGTGATATATTATTCAGTAATAATAATGAATAATTATCTCACAAGAATACGATAATTGGAAAAAAGATAAAATTGTAAATTACATATGATATTTTAAATGGATTCCATGTACAAAATTGAAGTTATGTATTTGGGTGGTTTATCTCATTTATGTAAATATTTTGACGGCATTTTAAGAAGTAAATGTACATGGATGGTATAGTAGTTACAAATATCTCAATGTTGTTTACAAATTTTTTAGGAAACATCAAGAAAATAAATTTGACCAAACATTTTAAAATATTTATATATTAAATCTATTATAATTATACTAACCATAGTATCTAAAAATTATTATGAGATTTGTATGTATAAGTAAATACTTTTTCTCTTAATGGAAAACATTTGTAATTTTTCTATATGAAATAACTAGAATGGTTTCTAATAACAAATGATTCCAATTAGATAATTATTTTGTTGATATCCATTTATTTGTAGAAGAAAACATAAGATCATAGAATAATTTTCCTAATGAATCAATAAGATATTTTAGTATTATTAAAAAAAATTAATATGAGCCCTATTTCTACAAGTTGTTGTTTTTAGTGATATAGTTTAAAAGAATTTTTTTAGTAAAATATTGAAATATATATTAGTAATTATTTAAATTAAGGATATGTTTGAAAATTTATTTCTCCAAGAATGAATTATAGTAATTTCCTATGATCTAAGGGACCACATCTTCTAATGTCAAAATATGGGTTCTCTGAGATAATTTTTTATTACATATATTGAAATTGTTTTGAAAAATACAAAAATTGAAAAAATCATGTGTAAATTGTAAAAAAAAAATTATGGATTAAATCTATTTGTTATATTACTGAGAGTGATTATTTGGATATGTGTAACTCAATGTGATTATGTGATTGGATCTATGACATGGAACCTCATGTGTACAGATCTTTGATAATTTTTATACAAAAAGAGTAGTGTGAAAATGTTAAAAAAACAAGAAAAAAATACATTAGGTAGAACTGATAACTATCCAATATTACTTGATAAAGTGTAAAGGTTATGATCCTTTTAATTAGATAATGATAAATTATAGTTATCATGGGAGAGGGAAAAACTACTCATCATTCAGGATAATTGGATCTAAGTATCACATTCAAAATTAAAATAAGCAAGAGAAGCTTATTGAAACCAATTGAGGTCGTCTCTACATATAATGAGTATGTTATGGTTTGTGATACATTTAAAAAACTATAAAATATTCAATAACATATTCTAGATCATGGAAATAACATAAAATAATAAATTATTATCATAAAATTATTTTTCATAATTTTAGTTTCATTATACTAGAAAAGGAATAAAGTTTGAGTAATATGAATAAATAGTAAATACTCAGGGAAATCACTATTTATGATTTGTTCCAAAATTTTTGAATTTGTTGTAAGAAATTTAGATACAAAGAAATATGTGGCAATTATACTAATTATAGTTATACCATAGTAAAATCATGAATATAATGTGAGAGGTAATGAGTTATAAAATGTTAGTAGCTGGATCCAGTGAAATTGGTAGTATGTCGAAGTTGATTCCCTAGAACCAATTGACATTATACAATCAAACAAAAATTAAAATTAAAATATTATAACAAAAAAATTATTTCTCTTAATAACATTAATGACGTGATGTCACTTTAGTATTTTTCATGTTAAAATGTTATAGTGGTTCCCCACAATAATGTCATGTGGGATATGATATGATGATATTCATACAAATGAATTATTTTCGAGAAAAATATCTCTAATGTGAGAAAAACGATACTTGACTATCAGGAATTGGAGGATAATATGATATTGGGGATTATTCTCATGATGTTCACATTTGGTGATCTTCAAGAAAGGGGATCATGATGAAATACCCACCAATAGTAATTATACTTGTTATTTGTGTCATTTAATATTCCCATCTATGAACATATCTATTGATCCTTAGACATGATATTATTTTTAATATATATCATGAATCATGTACAATTATGTATATATGGAAATCGTAAGGAATTTTTTGGTAGTTAAGTTGTATATGTTTTGTGAGTTTTAAATGATATGAAATTAATTGTGTGAGTCAATAAATAGTTTTTTCCATATATGTTAATAAAAGAATATATCATTGTCCCTTTAATTGAAATAGAATGTTCGGATAAATACATTGAGATGGTTGTTCATTGATATGATAATTTTGTAAAGTCAAAGTAAACAATTAAACCATATAGGGTGATGAATGTTGTATGCATATATCTTGGTTATATACTGGGATAAAGGGATAATATTACGTAGAATAATTTATAGGAAGGTTTTTTGCACTATGAAATTATCTTCTTTTACTATGGATTCCTTGATGGGTATTTACACACTAATCTTAGACCCTATGATTTCGGATTTTTCCATTGAGAAAGTGTTCTAATGGTTTATACACTAACTGTATCGAAAATATCATTAAATTTTAATTCATTTATTATTGATAATAAATATTATTCTCAACTTGTGGAATAATAATTATTCATTTATTTTTCACCACATTAATTCAATAATGAGATATTTTATTTTAGAATATTTGGGTTCGATATTTGTCATATTTTTAATTATTCACCATATAATAAATAGATATTTATTTATTCATAATTTGAGTTAATTAACTAATATAAATATTAATTTAGTTTTGTGAATATTAAAATTAGTACATATTCAAGTGCTTACTAAATATAATGTTTATCTATTGGATGCATAATAATTATATAATTAAATATGTCATTATATCATATTCAATAACTTCCATTGAGGATTGACTGGTTGATTTCATTCTATATGGAAATGATATATATTTTTTAAATTCATTTAAATAAATTTTAAATTATTAATTTATCAAATTTTGTTAAATAAACAAATATCGTGGAAATAATAATAATATTATTATTATTATTATTTGGCATAGGGATTAAAAAGAATAAATAAATTGATAAAAGACCTATGGAAAATTAATATTTTCTAAATTATAAGTATAAAATATCTGTAATATATTTTTAGATGTGTAACAACCTGACATGAACCACTAGGTCTATGCTAGAGCGTTTCATGACCTCATGTGTGCCTCCCCATATCTAATAAGTTGGGGACTAACAGGGATAGCTAGAGGAACATCATGGGGACACTATTACCATGGTACCAAGTGAAAATTATATTAGAATATTGGAAATGATATAAATAATGAAAAAATAATGATTAAGAAAATAATAATCAGAGTATCATCCTGATTAAACAATACCAACCCATGTTGTGCGAGTAAGGATTGTTAATTACATAAAATAGAACTAGAAAAAGTAAAAACTATATGAAATAAATCCACTAAAATATTAACAATAGACATCCAGCCCAAATTTTATTTAGTAACACGTTCATACTCCTAATAAAAATGCTCAACTATCCACCATAGTGGGTTTTCCCTTCACATGACCACAAGTCATGAAATCTAAAAGCACATAAAAATTAACTAATATGGTGTGAGTAGATTACTGAGTATGAAAACTCCATTGGCTCTAAAAATAAGTTCATGATATATATTCTATTACTTTCCCTGAAGGTGGTGATAATAGATATAAACAATAACTAAATCACACAAGTACAAATATTTATGTTAGGTCCATAGAGATAGGCTCTACCTACTTCGACACCATCCAGAAGGAACTACAAGAAGCTTCATGACACATTTACCACTATGGGATAATCCCACAAATATTTCAAACATCACCTTTGATTGAATATTCTAATTCATATCAACCTATCATCTAACACATCTATAACGCCCCGACCCCAGTTACCCAGAGTCGGTGCATTATTACATAAATTGGCATGATCACAAGAAAGATCATGTCTTGAAAGACCGATTAGTTTAGTAGCCTTGGAAACACTAGATACATTAATCACATCAAAAAAAGCATCTTGTCTTCATATCCCCTCATATTATCCCTGTAGGTCATTCATAAATTACTTCTTCATAATCTTGGGAAAAATAAAAAAAATTGAAAGGGGTGATCTTAGATGCTCAGTAAGGATAACATTATAGCAGAAGCTTTCATAGATAAGCATAAACACATAAGGGAATTTACAACTAAAACAAAAGCCTTTTAAACTTGAACTTCAGCATAAAATGGAAAAGATAAAATGAAATAATTCCATTAACTTATTCACATGGATATTCTACTAGTCTAATGATCACATGAAATATCAATAACCACTTTCATAATGATGGAATGCATAATGCCAGACTATCATAACCACATATCCAAGGCCTCGTGCCAAGACTACAAATAAGATTTTGCTAAGGTCTTGCGCCAATACACTAGTTTTTCTCATGAGACCTACCGATTCATCGAGGAGCTATATCGGGCTCCACCTGTCACTTATTAAGTCCAATAAATTCTTCATATGAACAGGTTTAAACATTACATAAACATTCGTATTAAAACTAGCATACGAAATGTCAATACTTTAACCACAAACCATGAATGGTATAAAAATAGCACATCCACAGTCAAACATAATTCATTCGATACAATATAGAAGATTGTATTGTATCACATTAACCTCAATCAAGAATAATGAATTATGTTGACATGGATGAAAATAATCATCAAAACTATTTGAGAGAAATATCCCCCTTTTTCTTGAAATCATTTAAAAGTCACACTATTTTTGAAGAAGCCGTTTAAAAATTGATTTTTGAATCAAAGTGTCCCATACCACGTTGAAACTTTCAAAAGGAGTTTTAATTTTAAAACGTTAATGTCCACATAAATAAATTCTTAAAAACATTTTTTAAAACATGGACATTAATGAGAAAGATTTAGAAGAATAAGTCTTTAAAACATTTAAAAATGGTATTTTAGTTAGAGTTTCTAACCAAAAGAGAGACACTTGAATAAAACTAATTGAGGTAATCAAAACATTGTAATATCCTGAGAATAAAGGGATTCATGATATACTATGTCAAAGTACATTATATACACCACATAAAAGTGATTTGGTGTATAATAACAAAAGAAGTCTCAATAAAATTTAAATTGAGATGAAATCTCACATAAAGGTCGTATCCTTAGGTTAAGGATAAATCAACGACATATTTATGTGTGAAAAATATAAATACAGTAAATATGATTCGATATTCAGTGTAAAAAAATAAAGGTACATTCACACATATTCTAGAACAACACCAATGAATTGGATGTTTATCTGAACAAATCGAGATTGAGTAAAAATTACTCTTATCAAGTTCATACCGATGACATGAGAATTTATCAATTTAGTGATAATGTGTATAAAAATTATATCCACAGAAAGGGGAGTGGAAATTATGACATATTCAAATGAATAGTGATTCCACATATAATCTTGTAGTAAAATAATCAATGAAGTATGCGTAAAGCCGAATGAGTGGAAATTGAAATTTCAAATTCACTTATTGATTTGGTAACATACAAAACATACACCCATAAAAGAAGGATCATAAAATTATGATGTAAATATACATTAATTAAAGTATATTACACAATGAATACAATCATGGGCAGTACACATACACCACATGCAATAATTAAGTGGTGAACAATGAAATTCTCACGAAATTAAGAGTGAGTTAAGAAACCCCTTACCTTGTACTTTTCCTTGGTTGGGGTAGGTTAACCTCCTGTATAATGTTGAAATAATTGTTATTAAATTATTCATGAATCATATACATTAATATGATATCATATATGATCTTTTAACATTGCTTTGTTAATAACATCTTAGAATTATCGTCGTTTCAGGTGTTAACATACTCGTTTTCTTTTATATGTTATGTTACGTAAGCCATGTTTGTCATGGATAGGTTGTATATTATTAATATCCAGAATTATATCATGTCCTTAAACATTATATTTAAATCATAAAATGATAATTATACTTGAATGCATACGATAGGGAATGAATCTCATCGCGTTCGTGGAGACGGTAGTCCGTACGTACGCACGAGCGACAATATCATTCTATTGATATTAAAATCGTATATAATTGGATGGTATATAATATATACAGAATCATTATCATGTTATATTTTATATTTTCATGATTTACACATCATTATTATAACCACCCAAATAATAATATATTTAATAACAATTACACCACGACGTGGAGACGGTAAGCCGTACGTACGCACGTATGGTGACATGTTATTCAAAGGGTGGATAGAATACTGAATATGGTTGTACCATATTTATAATAACAAAAATGTATATATAATATACGGGATTTGTTATTTTATAATGGTAATAACAAAGAAAGATGAAGTGGAAGAAGAAAGGAACTTGAAAAGGGGTGGTGAAAACATTACCTCTTCTTCGGGTTCTTCCTTTTGATTTGGTCAAAAGGGCCCCATAGTTTGGCTTTCTGATCAAACTATGGCCTCTAGGTTGTAGTGAGGGATGTTAATAGAGTATTTGGACAGGTTTTGGCCGAACCAAAAGGCTTTGAAGGTGTGACTAAATGAGAAGGAGGAGTTCCCTTTTATAAGAGGGGTGAGGGGCACCTTTGGAAAAGCAAAACATATTAATTTTTAATAAATTCATATTCGGTTTCTAATGGCTCCAAAGTTGATTATTCAAAGTTTAAGGTGGGTATATGTCGTAAAAAATTCATCCAATAGAATTTAGATAGGTTTGGGTCACTATATTAACCTTATCCTTTAGTTTTAACTCTTAGTTAATTAGTTTGAAATTTACCATGTCACTTTGAATTTTTATATTATATAGTTAATAAACTTACTATATACATCCAAGACACCCCCATATGGTCCACCAATGATATAACTATCATGATATAAGTCACATGGCCGATCCTTAGATTTTTAGGAATTTAATATCAATTAATAATATAATATTTGTTTTCAAAACTCTTTTATGTCAATTTTGAAACTATTCAATAGTTGATTTTTTTGAAACTCATAACAGAATGATTACTTAGAAAAAAAGTAAATTAAATAAATCCTAATATGTCATATCATTATAGAAAATTAGTTTAAATCATTAAAAGTCTTAGACTATATTTATTTGGGTATTTATAATATCAATTATTTTAAATTTTCACTATTATGGTAATTACTGCATCATCATTGTGTCATAAATATATTAAATTATTTAATGTCTAAAAATTATAAATAAAATATCCTTATTTAGGAAATCTTATAATATTTCTAATTAATATTTACAATTGAATTTATCTTCTGTATAACCCTATATTAAAAATGTTTTAGTATATAAACTTTGATTTTAACTCTTTTAACTCTTCATTGAATTAAATACAAATAAATGTTCTAATCTAATCCAAGTGGACCTAAATGATAATATTTTATTCCTAAGGTTGTTTTTGGTCGAGATACCCTTGTACAATAGGATTTGGACATGTGTTAGGGTAATATTAATATCATTTTTACCCTTAATTACCCTATTTACTTTTAACCGTGGTAAATAAAAGTAAAAAGTTACTATTCACCAAAAAAATATTTTCATCTCATTGAACCACATTTTACTTCTTGATTTTAACAGTGTCTCTCGGATTTTCGAAATTCCATTCATAGAAGCGGTAAAATTATGTTTTATGAAAAATTCAGTTTTTTTTACTACCACTTAGTAGTTTCCTATTCATCAAAAATTGAAGTTTTTCCAGAACAATGACAAAATTTCACCCTAAGATATAATTGATATTCCGAATTCAAAAATGATGTCTATTTTACAAAATTCTAAACATATAAGTTTTATTAATTAATTTTATAATTAATTCCCGCTGTCACAAAAAATAGCGCGTTTTTAAGAAACAATATATATCAAAATATTGACAATTGTATAGGTCCAATTTCAAAGTGAAATTATTTCTAATGAACACTATTGGATAAAATGGTAAAATTATATTATAATTATACATTAATACCACTCAATAATATAATTTATCACTATAAATTATTTTGATTTAAAAATTTGTTTTTAATTAAAATTTAGTAATTTTCACTATTCATCAAAATATAAGTGTTATCCAAAAAGTTCCAAAATTTCACCCTAGGATAAATTCAATATTATGAATCCAAAAATGAAGTCCATTTTGAGAGATAGAATTTATAAAATTTCAAAAAAGTAGGTATTACTATTCATAACTGCTAGTTTGATTGGTTGTGGTGTGTTAGAATCTCGAAGTTGCGTACAATGCACGCCATTGCATTATTCAAAGAGAAACGTACCGTGGAAGTTTGGGGTGTTACAACATCCCTCGTAGGGGATAGTCTATTGGGATTAACACCAATTCTCAACTGAAAGAGATAGAAGAACGACACAAATGATTCATGAAAAAAACGACACATCAATCATCATATAAAATATATAATGTATCATAACTGTCACAAGACTCATATAAAAAACAAAAACATAGGTCTTTGTGCTACACACACATACAATTTAGAAATAATTCTTAGAACTAGTATGATACATTCACTAAAGGCAAAATCTTACAACCTTATGTGACAAAATGATGAATATTTAGGGTCATATTTAGAGCCAAAAAGATCATCCAAATTGTGCGACTAAAAAATATTAAGTATGATTTAGAAATATTTAATGATGTTTGATAAGAAACCACACCCTAAAGGTGGGTTATGCTCAAAAATACCCAAATTTATCCACTTCTTATAGTGATCTATTTCTAATTTATATGCATATTCCAAATCATTTTATATTAGTAATAATATACCAACAATTAATAAATCCCTTATTAGACCATGTAAAACCCTCTATATATGATGAATGCATTAAATAACTAATTTGTTTAAATCAAGGAGAAGAGAAGATTATTCTTCTATAACAAATAATGACACACAATATTTGAAGTGAAGTATCAATCCATTGTTCAAGCATATAACGGATGAGAAGGAATGAAGGAGATGGACCAAACAATTCTTGATAAGGCTCCCAGTTTTTTCAAAATAAAAGAGATAATGATATAATCTAAGAAACATGAGAGTTAGTTATTTTTTAAAATACACCACATAAACCATCAGACCGTATTGGGCCCTAAAAGACACCACCTTCAAGAAGATGGCCTCCACTAGTTTGATTATGGAAGATATGAAGATATGGTGTTACCTAGAAACCCCACTAGTAATACATTGGTATTTGGGTGGAATAACCATTTAATAGAACCTCACAAGAGAGTTTGTGTCTTCTCATCATCCATCTAGTGGGATTGTTATAGATTTGAAGGCTACACCATCTCCATCGGCCCTACCTAATCCAATTCCTAAACTTTTGAACACCACTAAACCACCTAAAAATAATAAAAATAATGCTCAAAATATATATATCGGATTGAAATAATAATACATGAAAAATAGAGTCATAATTATTCCCCTCTCATGGATTCTCATCATCTGAGATTTACGCCCATAATATTTCACAAGAAACATGGGCCACTACACTCGAATATCAATTTCTTACTCCCATATATCTTCTAAAATATGCTCATGATGATATTACACATAAAAAATAGGGATGATCATTCCCCGCAACACATTATCACTTTGTTCCATTATCTAAATAATTCACTCCAAAAATTATTTATCATGATCAATTTTGATGTCCTCAAGGATGATTAAATGTGTAGGATTGGGCTCATACTTATGAATATGGGACATAAGGAATGTATTGTTCAGTCCATGATATTTTAGTTGAAAACTCAACTGATAAACCACTATCCTGATGCATTTAATGATCTGTAATGGCATAATGTACCATGGTGCCATCTTTTATTTCCTCCTTAAACTCATATGCCCTAATTGAGTGGCACTGACAACAAGACCCTATCACCTACAACAAAATATACTGGTCATGTCCATTAGTAATCATAGGGCCGCATCCTATTTTGATCAATAACTAGCTATTTCTAAATCAACTACAATATATCTAATGTTCCAAGACCATACTCATCCAAAAAATAGAATATTCATCGTCCATATAGCTAATAAACAGTGAATAACATGGATACCCATAGATATCCTCAAAAAAAGACATCTAGATCAAGGACTAGAAAATATTATTGTAAGAAAATAGTACCATACCTAGTGATCATTATAATATCCTCTGAAATCTAGAGTAAATTCTCATGAACATCCTCTAAATCATGGATTGGTCTTTCTAACAACCCATCGATCTAAGGATGCAACATTGTGATCATCTTCAACATAGTACACATAACCTTCAACATATCATTACAAAAGCATGATGAAAACAGAGCATCTATATCCAACACCACACTCAAAGGCACTAAATGATGCTACAGAATATATCGAATACTGAGCTATCCAAGCTTTTCAACTAGGATAGTCTCTCAAATTAGTTTGAAATGATCTATTTTGGTCCACTTATCCTCTATCATCGAGAAAATGTCACAACATCTTAGGGTCCTATGAAACTATATCATTAAGTCTATTTTTAATTCATTACACATCCAGATAAGTACTAGAAGTGGTTGGTGTATCCCTCCAGGTCATTAATACTAAGCCTTAATCCTCATACTTTTCAAAAAATGGGTGACAAATCTTTCAATTACTATCTTTATATCAGGCCCCCAGAACTACTACAAGAAATCCTGATACAACATGGTCAATACTAGGTGCACTTCCCACTATAAAGCTTCGGATGCTACCATCAAATAATCTTTCAGGGAAGATGGAACTATTAGCCTTCTCGGTACTAGAAGCACTCCACGTATATGTAAACCCAAAATTATAAGAGAAATATTTTCTCCCAACCTCTTGAGCGTCATAAAATACACTGAATAAATATCAAGACTACACTTAACTCCATCCACCTATAAGGATTTGATCACTAAGGGTGCACAAGATTCTACCCCTCGATCCTATTTTATTCCCACCTTTGAGTTTGCTAATAATAATATGAGATCATGTCCCACTTTTGATATCTATTCTCCCCTTATTGTATCTTCCTACTATGCGCATCTACAAATAAATGTTCTTTCCTAGGAGTATAATCAATCTCAATTTCAAACTTCTGAATGTACTATACCTAATTCCATTGATGAAGATTCAGTAATTGATGATATAAAATATACCACAAGCTCCTGTGATCTATATTTTTGAATAATACCTAACAAAAGAGTTAGTGTCACCAATATTTCAATGCATAAACCACAAATGCCAACACGTTTTCATGGGTAGGGTTGTTCCACTTGTTCGATCATAGCTGATGAGACCCATAAAAACTACCTTATAACTATATATCAGATCATCTTCAAGTAAATAACTACATGCATTGAAAAACAAATGATACCAAACTCCAATATCAGAAAGAATAAGGATCATATCTGACACAAATTTTTTATTCATCTCTAGGATGACTTCTTCAAACTTATTTATCCATTCAAACATGACTCCATTATTAGTCCCCATGTTCATTGGTGTTACCTAGTGAGAAAAGTTCTTAAATAATGTCATGTATTTCCTAGAAAACACAAGGAAACACTGAATAGTAAACACATTTGTGGTCATTCCCAATATATAAAATCCTCTACCATCTCTAGAAAAACTAATATTTACACTTGGGAATCCACATGCCCATGAAAGTAACCCTCGTGTATCCAAAAGTGGGACTCTTAATACTCAACATAAAGTTAATGTTCTCTCACTATACAAAATATGATACCAAGGTTTCTGATATATAATTCTCAATTCATGGAAAATATCAAGATTTAATAAACTATAATAATGTTGAAGTAGTCCATGTATGGGTGGAAGGTCTTATTTATAAGATCCATGAACATGGAATGATTATTCTTCAATATAGAGGTCAAAATGAGATATTCATTTAACATATAATTTCTTCATAAATGTTATTTATGGAATTTCCACATCTGCGACAAATATTTGATAGTATCCAGAATATAGATCAATCATTAAAAACTACTGGGTTCCCATAAATTTGTTATATTTTTTTGATCTCTTGGAAACATGTAACTATTTTTACCAATGATTTGATTCTACTTCATTTAGTTAGGAGAGACTCAAAAAATAATGTGGATTGTCTTGGTCAACAACGCAAATGGACCCCCAATGAGAAGTTCTTCTTCTAATGAAGACTTTAGATTAATTACAATATAGTTTCACCTTAAGAACATTCATCTCCATGAGTCCCATGTGATACAATTGAGTCTATATAGTCCTGCACCATCCACAATGTTGATCTCAAACTCAACCCCCCGTTGTGTAGGTAGCCTAGATAAATCTTTTAGAAAGACATCTTGAAACATGTCTACCACCATAGGAAAGGGGGATGGAATCAACATCTAGTCTACATTGAGGATCATACTGTCTTCATATCGAGAAAAAAATTTATATGATGAAGGTATGGTCCCACTTTACCTTCCTCAACATCCCGTTGACCAGTTCATATTAATTTATCCCCATTACGTGACTTACACATCACTCATCCCTAATAGAAATCAATGTGTCGGTGGTATCTAGTAAAATATTACATACCAAGGATCACATCAAAACGTGTCTTCTCTTAAACTATGAAGCTCTGAATAATCTCAATGCCAGAAATCATCATGGGATAGTACAAAAAAATGAAATGATTGTCCACTTTTTTAAGGGTGTACCAATAGATAGTAACACATAATGGAATTTAATATGTAACCCCAATCCAAAATATATGTGAGCCGATATGAATGAATGAGGTGAACCTATAAAAAAAATATTGTGTAGAATAAATTTGAATTGTACATCTAGCAATTCAGGGTAATTTTTCACTATTAGCTAAGGCCTGATCAGCCACAAAATACCTACCAAAACCCACTCCATGAAACCCCAGAGGATTATATGTCACTTGGTTCATCGAACCATGTGGATTATGAACTTATTTCAATTCTCCCATGCCTAAATTTTATATACACTTCATTGAATTCCTATCATTGAACCATTTAAAATGATTATTTTTTTAAAATCGGTGATAAGTATTGTGATTAAAATTATATTCTAGGATAAAGTGACCCCTACTACCATAGTTATATCACTTAGTATATTCATCTCTAATAAAGGGGGTCAGGGAACCTTTTTTCTAATGTGATGTTTTATTTCCACCCTATAACCCATCTACTAGAATCCTATTCATTCTTCCTAAATAAGATGCTAGAAATATTCTTTAGTAACACCAGTTGGTCATCTGGAAATGGGAGGCCAAAAAATATTTATTCCTTAATTTCCTTCTCTAAAATTACTTCCTTGATAAGTAATGCTACATAGTTTTTCATATCGAAGTTCATAACCCGCTACTTCATTTTAGGTTGAAGGTTGTTATCAAAATTTATGGCCTTTACCTCCTTATTTTCCTCTACAATAGGAGAAATGTGAATCAATTATGAAACCATTCTTAATGGGTGGATGATTTAATTTACACTTATAGTATTCCATGATCTCTAGAGAATTATCCAGATTTAGTGATTCAAGAAGGAACTATAAGATGAATAAATCCTTAAAGGTTATCTAAGTCAACCCATCACTTATACAAGATAAAATAATTATATCCCACTAGATTCCAGCTTCACCAAGAAGAATAACGGTCAAAATATTTACCTTCTAATCATCATGGGTATCTAACAAGTTGAAAGTACTCACAAAGAATCATAATCAGTCCTACACATCCTATGGAACTTTGGTCTCATAAAAGTTTTTCGGATGTTGATGATGTAAGTCGTGATTATAATCAACCATCCTCAACCCTCCCTCCTAGGATCCTCATCTCCGGGAGGCACTAATAGAAAGATACCCTACATGACCATTTCTATATCATGAACCATTAGAGAAACATAGGGAGAAAGCATAGTTTGGTCCAATTGTAGAATAAGCAGCGCAACTGGAAACCAAAGACGTCAATGAAGTGTCATTTCATAACATTCTAGATATAAACATAAAGAATCCAAAAAACATAAATAAGAAAATTATATTAAATATAGTCACATGTATGGGTTCAAATAAAAGTTAATCAAGGTGGTTACCCATAAGAAAATTCAATACCCCGCTAAGCAATATTCATAACCCAATCCATGCCTCCAATAATTTCACATTATTCACAACCACATATAAACACTAAAGAATTTAATAGAAAGGATCAAGTAAAATAATACATGAAATAATACACAAAAATCAAATATCACAATTTTAACATGCATTTTATTATTTTGGATCTATTTAACATAAGAAATAGGTATGTGTAATGTGCTTCTACCTGACTAAATGTGATGAATAAATGCACACATAATCCCAAAAATCAGTATACTAACATCTTGTGCATCACCAAAGTTGAAATTAAATATATGTAACATTAAACCACAAGAGAAAGAATTCCCACCTTATGAAAACTTATTGGTCCAATATAAAATTTTATCTAGGAATAGGAACACTTTTCATTCCCAAGTCCCAAACATACTAACTATTATCTATTCTATCCCAAATCAAGGTGGAAAGAAGAAACAAGTTAAAGTCCCTGGATTAGAAATTACTTTATTAACTCCTAGACCCAAAAAACCATGTCCAAGCTAGAGCGCCACATGAACACAAGAATTTAAGATATAAAAAGGGGTTTTTCGAATAGAAAAAAGGGCTCTAGGAACATCATGGGGAGATATGACCATAATACCATATAAAAATTATTGTAAAATATTGGAAATGGTAATAATAATCAGAAAATTATGAACAAATAAATGAAAATTAGAGTTACAACATGAAAAAATAATTCCAACCCATGTCGTATCATATGTTAATTTCAAAAAAAATAAAAAACTAAATAATAGGATCCAATGTACAAGGTAAAGACACTAAACAAATGATGTAGTAGAAAAATAGCCTTAACTCTATCCATCAACTCTCGTATACACATACTAAACCTTATCAACCATTAACCATAGGTCCCTTTCCCTTCACTGAATCAATATTCATGAAATCTATAAGTGTACCAAAATTCTTAGTTGTGCGTAAGTTCAAGACATAGTGGGACACCACTGACAAACCTAAACATAATTTCATTATATAGTTTTCTTTCACGAAAGTAAAAAACATATAAAAACAACAATTATATCACACAGGAAAAAAACAACATTTCATGTTCTCAAATATAGGCTCTACCTACATCGGAACCATGTTGGAAGGAACATTAGTTGGGTACCTAACACAGCCCCCTTGATGGGATAATCCCATAAAAGTCTGAAACATCCCTTAATGGATTATTTAAATGGATATTGACCTCTTATATAACACATACCCCTTGGGGGATAGTCAATTTGGCTCAACCTATGAACTTAATGGAAAAAAGAAAGAACAAAAACATATATGATACATGATACTAACAACATATCTAACATAACATGAAATATAGAATGTTTCATAATCATCACAACCCAATGTTAGAAGCATCAGCACAGATCTTAAGGTTATGCACACCCACCAACTATCATTCAAGGAACCCATATAAAATATGAGTTGAACTTAAGGGCATCCTTCCTTATAGGAAACAGTTTTCGATGGCTAGGCTCATATTTCAAGTCCAAAAGCATTTATGAATACTAAAACATATCTGTAACGTCCCAACCTATCTCACCTCTAAGACGGTGGCTAGACCGGTGCATCACAAGACCTCAACCGTATCTCCTAGAATGCCAAAGGCTACCTACTAACAGCAAGGGCCTTTTTGATTCTGAGGGGGAGACTATGAACTTATAGGTAATAGGTATTATCATAACAGAAGTAAAAAACAATTAAATAATAAGTACTAGAAGCATATAAATGAATAAACTATAGCAGAAGAAATATGGATAATCCAACTGAATTAGAATCAAGTGCAGAAACTAAAAAATAGATGTCATGAAAGGATGTATGTCTAAACTGAATGTATAGAAAATAGAACCCATGATATCAAATAAAATGAAAAGAAACAGAGTGTGACAATTGCATCACAAGAATTTATTTGTCCTCTTCTCCAATCATCATCCTAAGAAGAAACAATCAATAAAGAATCGGAAGCATCAGGCTTCCCTTTTTCAATAACTACATTCATATAATCTACTTGGGATTCAACAATTCCCACGTAGAGTGTGAGATAAAATCCCAGTACGCCGACACCCAAGGTGTCTAAAACTTCCCATTTCATGCAATGATAAAATGTAGTGTGCCATTATATAACGATTTCATATAATTAATTAAGTGAAATGGAATACATAAGTAGTCCTGGGTTCCAAACAACACTCATGCCTAATCACCTATTTCAGCCTAAGACAGTAGTCTGAAAGGGTATCATTCAGAAAAATGCATGTACACATAAACATATATATATATAACCCAAAAAGAAACAACGTAAACAAGAAATAGGTATACCCCAATATTGTGCATTAACATAGGGACTAAGTCACATGTCAACCAGGTTCACTTCCACATAACAGAAGAATTTATCAATTCTAAAGTTACTCATTTGGAAATAATATAAACCTTAAGTGCATCATTATTAAGGTTCATGATGAAAGTTGGAGTTCGAGCCCTTCCCGAAGGTATTGCTACGGAACATCAGTCAATTTATTAAATACCGCTAAGCCTGTCCAATGCAATATTTTGAAAGACTAAGTATCGCCCGAGGCATGACATTAACTGGAGTCCTTACCGAACTCACAAAAATGGGTCAAGTGTCATCCAAGGATGGCTTAGGCACATTGCCAACAGATCCGTCCTGATGGGCCCTTTGGGTACGAGTATCACTTCTAAGTATTAGAAAGCCCAAGGAAGTCCCAGTCCAGAAAATCCAATGACACCACACCCCGACACATAGAGGAATCCAATCAGGAAAGGAGGGTCTAGGTGTGGCCCTTAATATGGGACCCACCTCTTTTCCCCGCCCTAAATTTAATCAATGTTTTCACAGCAGCAGATATGACATAATCAACCAATAAACTCATAGGTTGAAAACTAACCCGATACACCCGTGCATCACTAGGTACAAATTAAATATTAAAACATAACAATATTAACAAGGAAAGATACTTCATCAATATAAGAAGATAAATACATTTTTAAATAAATAAATAAATTATCACAAGCAACTACCATGAATCCAAGAATTCCCGGTTCATAATTAATCTAAATAATTTATTTAAATTCAACACAAAAAAATAGGCTCTCTAACACATTCAGTTAATTAAATTAAATGCCTGGGCATGAAAATTTAAATAATTTAATAATTCAGCATAAAAAAACCAATGATCCAACAATTCAAGTTACATAATTATTCTAAAATAATTATTTAAATTAAACACAATAAAAATAGGTTGCGCAATACATGAAGTTAAATAAATTAAATACTCAGGCTAACAGAATTTATACCAACCACGTCGGCACACCTAATGGGTTGTCCTACCACATTGAAAAAATTAAAAAAATTAATTCACGATCAAAATGTCTGCAAAAACATGGCGAAACAAATAAATTAAAGAATTTTGCTGAATTTACAGAAAGCCGGAAGGCACTAACTAACAGCACAATGGTGCATTTTTATAAATTGAAACAAAACAGAGGGAAAGAGAGTATACTACCTACCTTATGGTTCTATTTGATCCTATGATCCGGGGTAGACTTTTATTTGGCCTAAAATAGGAGAAAACAAAAGATTTTAGAAAAAACCCAAAATAGGGTAAAATCCTTCCGCGACGAACTTTGCCTAGGATTCACAACAAAAACCTATGATTCTATTCGAGCAATATTAGCATTTCTCTAAGGTTTACTGTGCACCGGACGATGAAGAAAACAAATGACAGATGGAGGAGTTTCAGTCTTTCGAAAGAGGAGCAGGGTGTATGCCACCTAGGGGGAGAAGGAGGTGCGACATGAGGGGGAGAAGGAAAGGAGGCGATGAAAAAAAGAAAGAAAGAAAAGGAAGAAAAAATAGAAAATAAAAATAATAGAAAAATAAAATAAAAAGTACAATTAAAATAAAATAAAATTTTAAAAAATACAAATGAATGGATTTAAAAAGAATAAAAATAAATAAAAATGGAAATTATCCATTTTAATTATTTTTACATTTTTTCATAACCACCTTCCTATTTTTTTTATAATTTATTTGTATCCCTTCATTATTTATTTTAAATTTATTCAAATCATTTCTTATCTCTTTTCAATCCTTAGTTAATAATTTTAAATCTCGAACATCGCGCTAAAGCATGACAAAACATTTTTAAATAAAACATCTACAGTTATTTAAATTAATTAAATAGTCGCCCAAGAACCGCAGTGAGGTCTGCCGATGCGTTCCCTGGATTTCTTTAAATAATTAAGACAACAGAAACATAAATGGCCCACACCTTGATTTAATTCTATACGTTAAAATTATAAAAATTATAAAAAATTAAAATAACTCATCAATTGAACTATAAATATTTTAAAAAAACAACCATTAAAAAATGATAATGGTTGTTAAATTAATATTGATTGTGGATTTGTATTTAGTTGGAACAATTAATAATATAACATTTATTAAATTTTCCATATATTAATTACACCGCGACACAATTTATTAATTGTGGTACTGTATTTTCATTTTTTATCTTTAACACAAATAATAATATTAATAATAAAATTATGAGTATTATTTCTAAAGGACAACAAAAAAATTTATAACCCAAATAAATTATCTTCGGGTGCGATATTGCCCAACGTCCGATGCTCGTAATGGTTATATTGTGCCTAGGGTAAACCCCACATCCCAAGACTATTGGTGGTCTCAAATTTCTCATTTGACACACCATTTTGTAGAATATAAATATTTATTATATAAAAAAACACAATAATTAATTAATTAAAAATAAATATGGAATTATCATGTACGAGGTTGCCAAACACCATATGCAAATCAAGGTTATACCCTAACTAGGGTAAACCTGGTGTTACAGACCTAATAGCGGTCTCATATTTCTCGTACAATGCACCTTTTGAGAGTTATATCATTTTTTAAATGAAAAAAACATGCATATCAATAAAATAATCTTAATATTTTTATTCTATAAATGCCGCAGTGTCGATTATCGGAATAAAAAGTTTTGATGCTCGGTTATTAAAACTGGCCTACCTAGTTAACGGAAAACTTTTATTTCATTCACTTTTTCATCCGGGTCAAAACATGGAATGTTACAACCTTCTCACCTTAGAACTTTTTGTCCCCAAAATTCCTTTGGGAACAACGTAACCCTCACCTGATCTACATGGTTATGTATTCCCATAAAAAGGTCATGTTGTGTATCTAAACGCCCAATGCACACTCAAGCATTGGATAGGCCAGAGGCACGTAAGCTATTAAGATTTGAGCTAACACTCATTTTACAATTGAAACACTGAGACAATACCCATCCAAACACGTTCAACTATAGCTACAAACATGTCGTCGTCTCATTAATTTCTGTCCAAATTTTCATCCCACATTAGGTTTTAATGTTTGAAAGATGCAAATTTCGGGTCACAACACCTTCCTCTGTCAGAATTTTGTACAAGACACGCTGTTAAGCGTTCTAGCGACGCTCCCTACTTGATTTTTGAAAATGGATAAAATTGTCGATTCCCCATCTCCCTTAAATCCCAAGTCAAGCCATATTTTAATGAAAAGCCCTGGTCGACCCCATCCGCACTTGTCTCACCTGATGACGTGTCAGAAAAAAGCCCATCATTGAACGGTTTATTGAATAAGAGAAAGAACTAGTCAAACCACTCCTACATACCATTTCAGATGGTTCTTGTCTTATATAGAAGATGTTTTATAGACTAAACTAGGATATCTTCTTCAAAGGTATATCACATTTACCACGAACACATCCAAATAAATTCATACCTGACTTCCAATGACATACCTTGATTTAGGCATCATCGATCCTGATTACAAGTCTAGGGTAACCTCGGATTGGCACAAAAATACGAAAAGGAACTAAAAAAGTTAGTCCATACCTCATGTTTACGAGTGAGACATTGGTACAAGGGAAAGATTCCCATATCAAAACATTGACAGATCCTAGAGTGGCATCGGCATGGTTGTCAGGTGGGATGAAATTACCGGTGTAAAAGAGTTCTTCCAAGGAATTAATACACAGAAATACAAGTGTCACTCAAAAATAAACAAAGCCTTGATAACAATGACACATCATCATACAACACTAACAAAAACACCCAAAACAAGCCCAACAGATTTTAAAGCTTTAGCAAAGCATAAGACCGATGCTCTCTCTGTGCATCAAGGATGAAGGCAAGATTAGGGGCATGCTCGTCACTTAAGGAAGAGTACACTAAGAGGATTAGAAGATTACCAAAATGAAAACATTGAAAACAAAGGGCATGAAAACCCATCCAAACTGACCAGTGTGTCAAAACACCCAAGTCTCTGGAAGTCATCTGGGGTATTGGGACAAACTTTATTTATTTAACACAGAAGTCATTTCACTATGAAGATGACCCGAAACATATTTAACAGTGCATGACATGATGATTACATTGAACTGAACTGGTTCGTCACAACGTTATGCACTCGACGGCACCGCGTGCGTGAACGTATGCTACCCAGAGGTGATACAGAAGAAAGATGACTTTAAACTCAGATGGCGATGTACCAAGTCATCCATCACTATGGCGAAGAGAGGTCGAACGACCTATGAAGCAACTTAGCATTCATATGGAATTTCTAACCTGATGGAAATGAGCATTACCGATGGTCAAGACTGAAAAAAAAAGTCAATGAAAACGTGACCACCCATCTAAAAAAGAGTGTCATTTTAAGAAAGGGGGTCTGAATAGGTACAATGACATGTGAAAGGTTCTATTCGAAAAAAAAATCAAGGAGAAATTCAAACTACTCTTATACCAGGGTCTTAAACAAAGGACACTAATATAGGTTCTATATCCACGCCCTTTATATTTAATCAAATTTAATCTTGAATTATCCAAATATTTAATCAAAACATAAAGTATAATTTTTCAAAACAAAACACAAGGTACATGATCTTAAAAAATTACTTAGGGAAAAACAACCAAGTTTTATAAAACTATATTTTGAATCATTATACATTAATTGAAATCTCATCATTAATTTGGAAATCAATAACATAAATTCCTTTTAAGCGAAAAAGGAAGCATAAAATGGTCCAACTAAGCCAACCTGGGTTCGTTAGAATGCAACTGAAAAGCAGTTTGTTTAATTATTAAGAGTCACAACACTCAAACCGGGTTATCTGTTAAGGAACATGCACCAAATAAGCTACTTGGTCCTAATTTTTCCATTAGGTAGTCAACAAATTCATTTGAAATAATAACATGCTCAAATAAATATCACCCTAGATATATGGGTGGCTATCAACTTATAAAGAGACTATACACAATAAGTTTTGTAATTTAGTCCCCATTCAAAGGAAACTAATATATTTAATTAATGAAACCAATTGCATAACAAACGGGATAATAGATAAATACAAGAAGAAAATAGAGAGAGACAAGTTGTAATCACAAAATCAGTACATTTTAATCATAGAGACAGGCTAATAGGCACATAAGCATGATTCAAGGAAATAATTTTATTAAAAAGAAAGCATGACAATAGGATAGCATGCTAAATATATCACTGAAACATGGTTTCTAAAAAGGCATGCTAAATAATTACAATCCATTTCATTCATTCAAGACACACTACTTGAATCAACAGGAAGCCTAAAATGCTACTACATAGCATGGCACTATGCAAGACATGTGAATTATTATGTGCCTATTATGATGCACGCAATAATTTATACTTACCTTAATAGGACAAGGGTAAAATATCATAAATTACCTAAATTAATAAGCATTATAAATTAAACCAATCACTCGAGGTGAAATAATATCAATTGTAACATCAAAAAACCTGAACAACAATCCCAACCCTAGCCACTTGAACATTTCCCATACATGGGGTGGTCAGTCTGAGGCACAAATATTAACCAAGCGTCGATACATTCCTACTATCTTCTCTACCAACCCAAAACACTAAGACAAAGGAAAAAATACCACCTATGATACCACTTCGTAACATTTTTACCTGGCTTAGTTCTACGACGGTGGCCGGACTGGTGCATCACAAGACCACAAGCGCATTTCCCCGAATTCAGAGGCTTCCGACTAGGATCGAGGACCTTTTTGTGTTTGAGGGGGAGACTATTCCCTCATAGGTAATAAGTATTATCATAGAAGAAATAAAAAACAATTAAATAATATATATCTAAAGCATATAAATGAATAAACTGCAGCTGAAGCAATGTGGATAATCCAACTGAATAAGAATCAAGTGTGGAAGTTCAAATAAACGATGACATGACATGATGTATGTCTAAACTAAATGTACATAAAACAGAACAAAACATGATATCATCTATAATGAAAGGAAATAATGTGTGACAACTGCATCACGAGCAAGGCTTTATCCTCTACCCAAATATCTATCCTAAGCAGCAACAATCAATCAAGAATCCGAAGCAGCATGCTTCCCTTTTTCAATACCTACTTTCATATAATCGGCTCGGGTGTCAACGACGCCCATGGAGGGTGTGAGATGGAACCCAAAGTGTCTAAAACTTTCCATTTCATTAAATTATAAAATACATTGTTCCATTATATAACAATTTCATATAATTAATTAAGTGTAATGGAATAAATAATTCGGCCTGGGTTACAGACGGCACCCGTGCCTAATCACCTACTTCAGCCTAATCTGGTAGTATGAAGGGGTAACTATTAGTAGAATTCACGTACACACATATATATAAAACCCAAAAAAAACCAAGGTAAAAAATATGGAGCAATAATCAAAGCGTGTTCTTTAACATGGGATCTAAGTAAAGTGTCAACCAGGTGCACATCCACCTATCATAAGAATATATATCAATTCTTAAGTGACTCGAATGGAAATAATATATACCTTAAGTGCATCATTATTAAAGTTCATGTTGAGAGTTTTAGTCCAATACTATAAGAACCCAGTTCTTATAATTGAGGTATAGGCTTCTTCATTTCTCTTTTCCTTAAGTGTTTTTGAGAAAATATGGAAAATGGGGAAAAATCCTGAATTTTGGAACTACACGTCCTGTACTTTTCCACACGGCGTGTACATTTGGTCGTGTGGGATGGGTACACAGGGTGTGTAGTCATGTCAGCGACGAGGGGTGTAGGAACTGATTACACGCCCTGTAGTGGTTCTTTAAATGCCGTGTAGTTAATTGACAGGCCTAAAAAGTAAGGCAGTGGTGTAGCCGCCATCTGGGTGACAGTACACACCATGTACTCAGAAGTACATACTGTGTACTCTATCGATGGATGAATAGTGTGGCGGTGCCGCCACAGGAATAGTTAAATGAAGGAATCACACGCCGTGTACTCATATGTACACGTCGTGTACTTTGTTTTTTCGGCTTAAAACAGGCAGTAGCCTCCTCATTTGGCAGAGTAGTCATTTGAACCGTTTTGGAGCCAAAGGAGGAGGCCAAACCTTTGATGATCCACAGAGTGTTCGTCTGGAATCCGATTCGACTTCGGATAATCTTGTTGGAACCGTACGGGTAAGACCTCGCCTCTCCTAGTATGTTTCTTACCAATTCTTTCCCTAACGGATGTTATTTACGTTTTAATGGGTTTTCTTCTTCGTCAGATCTACGTCATCCTTGGTGTTTCTTGGATCGGCATTCGTGTATAACGCTCGTTGGCGTATAAGATTGGTGGCTTGGTGTAAATATCCACCTATCATGTATTTTTGTGTGTTTTTTGTGCCATGAACCCATGTTGGGGTGTCCTATGGTTGAGGCTGTTGCTATATTTAATGCCTAGAATTGCATAGGTGATTAAATTGTGATAATAAAATACTGGTTGGGAACGTTGCTTGGATCCGGAACCACCCCGGGGGTGTGTTCCACTATTTAGCCATTTGGCTAGGATACCCGAGGGTAAGCCATTAAATTAGTAATTTTATAATTTCCTTGAGATAAGTTGCTTGTTACTGCTTGTTTACCTATTGGGCATGGCCCAGTTACCTGTTTATCATGAGGGAGTTCTTGTGATTAGCCTATGGGCACTGCATTAGCCCGAGGGCTATAGTTATTTCGCCTGAGGGAAACCTTTCATGCCTGATGGCTTGATTTATATGCCTAAGGGCGACACTTCCTACCGCTGAGGGAAATTTCTATTACGCCTGAGGGAAATACCTGCGGGTTGGATTCTGGATAGCCTGAGGGAATGCCTGAGGGCGTGGTTTTACTATATTATCCTGAGGGCAAGCTTCTGGTTGACCTGAGGGCATGGGGCTATTGAGCACAAAATGTTACTAAGTTAAATGATTAAATGAATAATAAATGGCAATATAACTGGTAGTTAGTTACTTTTGAGAGCTGCTTACTTTATTGCATTTTACTACTGCACACTATTGTTGCATGTTTGCACGCAGTTGGGCACGAGCCTTTGGTGGTTGCCTAATGAGGTATATTTCTCACACCCTGTTTGAGTTATGCTTTTCGGCCCAAAAATATTACGTTTCGGCAAGTTCGGATAGGGGCAAGAGTCCCTACACAGGCACTTGACTGTTGTTGTGGAGTAGGATGGCATTGGACAGAGCCCAGGCTTGTGATGCCGCTACCAGGTGTTTTTCATTGTTTTGTTGTACACTGCTTTTTTTTGTACTGTATTGATGTATAACATGTTTTGGCTATTTTCATAGAACTTGAGACATGTAGCATCATTATTTTTTCACAGTTGGTTATATCCACTGTGGTTGATTATTTCAGTTGTATATGGTTTACTGCTTCCGCTGTTTGCTGTATGTTTTATTTCCATTCCGCTGTGCTAAACATTTACATATGAGGGTATAGTTTCCCCACTATCATACCTGGGCCCTCTCTGCTAGTTGGTAGCCTCTGGCGTTTGGGGAAATGCGCTTGAGGTCACATGGAGAACCAAGCATGGGGCACCTGTGGAGTGGCACCCGGACCCGAGACGTTACAAAGTGGTATCAGAGGGGTTCTTTTCTTTGACTTACTAATTGGAGTCGTAGTCAGGGATAGGAAAAATGGTAGATGGTAATAAGATGTCCCCGAACGTATCTAACCTATGTACAGGGAAAATCCAGTCTACCTCTTATTTTTCAATTCTTTTGATTTTTCAAATTTTACAATTGATTTGTTTTCACCATTGGGTGACACACTTCAAATTGTGTTATTTATAATTTGTCTGTGGGTCTTATTTAGTTGCAACCCGATGAGATGAGGTTATTCCATCTCATGCATCATATAGGCACATGCTAGAAATCACATGCCATTCATAGTTTCCATGACATGTAGGTGCCTTAGAAATTGCATGATGTTGTGATAGTTGTTGTGCTAATAAATCATGTTGTTGTGATATCTTCTTGATAAATACCTTCCTTGTGATATGTTATTTTTGTTTGAGAATGTTTATAGAATGGATGCCAAACTTTGGTTTTTGGGGAGTATGGGCCCCCAGTGACCGGAATTTGGTGGATCAATGACTATTTATTTATTATAAATAAGATAAGATGTCAAACTTTGATTCTTGGGGAGTATGGGCCTTCACAGATCATAATTTTACACTTAGGTGTTGGTTTTTAGTATTTTCTAGGTTCCGGGGAAGTTTCTGAGGCATACTGCCATGAAACCCAAAATACACGCCTTGTAGTATCTTTATACACGCCGTGTATGACCTTATTTTCAGGAATAAAAATGTACTTTTTGAGTACACGTCGTGTGCCCGGAGTACATGCCGTGTAGTCTCTTCCCGTGTCACAAACCACATGGGTGGTGACACGGGGTAGGGAATGTCTTTGGTAAAACATTCCATGTAGCTTTTGTACATGTCGTGTAGTGTTGACCCGGAGTCCGGTCGTGTAAATAACAACACGGGTCAGTGAAATCCTTGACAGAACACGCCGTGTAAATGATGGACACGTCGTGTAGTGTGACCGGGGGACTCGGCCATGTAACTAGCAACACAGTTCGGTGTGACCTCTCCCTGAACATGTTGTGTACCTATGGGACGCGCCATGTAGTCTTGTCCGAGGACAGACCGTGTGGACTTAGCCATGTGGCGAGGAAACGGGATGGTGTACACGCAGTGTGCAGGTGAAACACACCGCATAGTTTCATGCCGAGTAGTCAGCCATGTCAGAAATGACATGGGCAGTATGAATATAACATCGTACACACCGTGTAGATATTATACACATCGTGTAGTCTTTGTTCGACAGAAGTCGTGGGTCTTAGCCATGTGTAAGGACCCGTGCAGGGGAAGAGAAGTCAAGTACACACCCTGTAGTCAGTGTACACGCCGTGTAGTCTTGTTTTTCAAATTTTGAATGTCTTCTTCCTCTTATTACCCTTATGGTTCCTTCACTTTTCGGTCATAATAATCATGAATCTCAGGCGTTCTTTTGACCTTGTAGTGTCATGCCGCCTAGACGACCGCGAGTTGTTCACTAGGAGAGCGGAGAAGATTATACACTGGAGATGGTGGGACATGGGCTACTAGTTGATCCTCCTATAGAGACAGATATGACCCCAGCTGCTATATCCGACACAGGCGCGTAGGCGCAGTTCCATGAAGGCTTTATGCGGTTCATGAAGACCTTTCAGAGAGCACTGCAGGCTGCCACATTTATGGCTGAGCTGACACGTATCTTCCAGCAATAGCATCCGCTGACGTTTTCTGGGGATGGCGGACCATAGGCTACGGAGTCTTGGCTAGGATCGATGCAGACTTTTTTTCGAGCATCTTGAGACGCCTCTAGGGTGGAGGGTCAAGTTTGAGACTTACATGCTACGTGATTCCACCAATAGGTGGTGGGATGTTACCACCGAGTCAGAGCATCACATAGATATGGCGTGGGAAGATTTTCAGGAAGTCTTCTATGACTTCTTCTTTTTCGAGTTGCTGAGGGAAGATAGAGCTTGATAGTTCATGAATCTGTATAAGGGAGCTATGTTAGTTATGGACTATTCTGCTCGCTTCACCGAGCTTCAGCATTTTTCACCCATGCTAAAGGGGGATGAGACGATGAGAGCCAGACGTTTTGAGGATGGTATTTGGTATGACATCAGAGCGCTGGTGAATGTTTTCATATTGCCTTTAGTACACACTATTGTGAACCAAGAACTGATTATAGAGAGAAACCTATGGGAATCTAGTGGTGTGGGCCAGGGCGGTTCCACGCAAGTTACTGTTACTATTTCTACTGGAAATAAGAAGAGACAGATGGACTTCTCTCAGGGTGGCAATACCAGCCAAGCAGTGTCTTCAGGTGTCCTGATCAGGTGCTACCAGTGTGGCAGAGAGGGGAACAAGAGACCACAGTGTCCATGAGACCCAATGGAGTGCCGAGCTTGCGGAAAGTTGGGTCATCTGTAGCACTTTTGGAGGGCGTTTCCACCGGTGGTTAGTGAGAGGGGTTCTGTGCAGACTCCATGTGAGGGAGCAGGACCAGTGGATTATTACCAGTCAGGGAACTGGAATACGTTAGGGCATGAAGGCAGAGATGGTTGTCGTGGTCATGGTAGCCAGACACCAGGATCTCAAAGGCAACAGGGCGGAACAACTCAGGGTAGTCAGGCTGTGTCACAGGGCCATGGCACTGGGCAGGCTTATACAGTACAGCAGACCCAGCACGAGCAGGATCCCGGACCTTCTACAATTAGAGGTAATATTTTAGTAGCTTCTGTCTTATCTGCAGTAATTTTTAATATAGGTGCTACGAATATTTTCATATCTGTACCCGTTTTGGAGAGCCTTGGGCTCTATATTTCTCTTCTTCTGATATCATAACACTAGACACTCCGTTGGGGACTAGAATGGCTGGTGTGCATCAGTGCAAGGAGTGCCCATTTGAGGATAGAGGGTGTCACTTTCTATGGGACCTCTATTTCTAAGAGATGAAAGCATATAACATCATTCTTGGGATGGACTGGTTGGTTCCCTTTCGAGCCTTTGTAGACTACTATCGTCGGAGGGTGAGTTTCACGTCACCAGAGGGTGGAGAGTTTCTATACAAGGGCGAGTGGGATGTTCATGCGAGTCGAGCTGGAAAAAAGCATCATGGGCGAGGTGGAGTCACAACCTAGATTGCGAGATTATATCTGGATGATCAGGGGACTTGTCAGACAGATTTCCCTCCTGCTGTTGATCGTTTTAGGGATGTCTTCCCAGATGATTTTTAGGGTCTATCTCTAGTGCGAGAGGTGGATTTATCTATTTACCTAGTTCCAGGGGCAGCACTAGTGTCCATTCCTCCTTATAGGATGGTTACACCTGAGCTGTAAGAGATCAATTGGCATTTAGAGAAGTTACAGGAAAAGGGATTTATCTGACCTCGTACTTCTCCTTGGTGTTCTCTGGTACTTTTTACGAAGAAGGCGGACGATACCCTCAGACTTTCCATGGATTATCAAAAGCTGAATTAGTTGATGGTTAAGAACCGATATCCCTTGCCGAGGATAGGTTATCATTTTGATCAGCTTCTTGGAGCACGAGTGTTCTCTAAGATTGACATGAGATCCGGATATCATCAGTTTCGCGTGAGTCCATCAGATATACTGCTTATAGATTTTTGGAGCAGATATGGTTTGTATGAGTACAAGGTTATGCCGTTCGGACTGACGAACGCGCCAGCAGTTTTCATGGCCATGATGAATCGTGTGTTCAATCTGTATCTTGATTCTTTTGTGGTAGTATTCATGGATGAAATCTTGGTGTAATCTCACACTCGACACGACCATTCCACCCATCTCGAGATCGTATAGAGTACAATGAGATAACATCATCTATATGATAGGCTCTAGAAGTGACACATTTGGATGGACCAGATTCACTTCCTGGGTCATATCATCTCAGAGGCAGAAGTTGCAGTGGACCCAGAGAGGGTGAGAGCAGTAGTTTCATGGGAGCATCCTAATAACGTGTTTGAGATACAATGTTTCTTAGGGCTGACTGGTTACTACAGACTCTTCATAAAGGACTTATCCCACTTAGCAACACAGTTGACGGGTCTCACTAAGAATGGGGTGAAGTTTGTTTAGTCAAAAGCTTGTGAGACAGCCTCTCAGGACCTGAAGGGAAGGTTGACATCAGCACCAATCCTGATACTCCCAGAGCAGGGAAAGATCTATACAGTGTATTGTGATGCATCAGGTATTGGGCTAGGAACAGTTTTAATGCATGGAGACCGAGTTGTTGTGTACGGGTCTCGGCAGTTGAGGCCCCATGAGAGGAATTACTCGACGCATGATCTTGAGTTGGCTGCAGTTGTGCTTGTGATGCGCTGTTGGAGACATTATATATTGGGAGAGAATTTTGTGATTTTCACTGACCAAAAAATCCTCAAGTATATCATTACTCAGCATGACCTGAATCTGAGGCAGAGGTGGTGGGTCGAGTACCTACAGTCCTTCGATTTTGTGCTTGCATATACACCTGGTAAAGGTAATGTAGTAGCTGATGCACTGAGAAGGAAGACTCAGATATCAGCGGTGTAGGAGGCCAGTGGTGAGTGGGAGCTCATGGCCTTTCTCTCTGAGATGCATCTAGAGGTGCACGACAGTCTGGGGCATACTTATCATTCATTTTTAGCTGTGACTTCTACCCTCCTGGACAGAGTGAGGATGCGACAGCTATCTGATTCAGAAGGCCTAGTTCTACGGGATTTGGTGGCAAGTGGGGACCCTTCTCCTAGATGGAAAATAGGCGATGATGAGGTCCTGTGTTTACATGGACATGTATGGATTCCAGGGGATATACTCGAGGAAATAATGCATGAGTTTCATGATTCAGCATGGGAAGTTCATCCCCGGGTTACCAAGATGTACCATGACATAAGGCATCAGTACTAGTGGCCGGGTAAGAAGAAAGAGATAGCTGGTTTTGTTATGAGGTGTTCCACCTGTCAGCACTTGAAGGAGGAGCACTAGAGACCAGCTGGGCTGTTACAGCAGTTACCCATTCAAGAGTGGAAATGGGATGATGGCACGATGGATTTCGTGATGGGATTATCGAGGTCACCCCGTGGCAATGACGTCATGTGGGTTTTTCTGGATAGACTCAAGAATATATCTCACTTCATTCCGATCAAGGAGACCTTCGGTGTTGATGAGCTCATAAGGCTTTATATCCGAGGGATCGTCCATCATCATGGGGTCCCTCGTTCTATCGTATCAGATAGGGACACCCGCTTTACGTCTCGTTTCAGGCAGAGTTTTTAGAGGGAACTGGGTACACAAGTGCTTCTGAGCACACCATACCACCCTCATACATATGGCAAGTCGGAGCAGACGATACAGGTGCTTGAGGAATGTCTTCGTGCATGCGTCCAAGACTATGGGGTCTCTTGGGAGAATCATATACCCTTAGGCGAGTTTGCCTATAACAATACTTTTTAGGAAACTATTTAGATGGAACCATACGAGGCTTTATATGGTAGGTCATGCCGATCACACTTGTATTGGTTAGAGGCTGGTGAGGCAGCTTTACTGGGACCACAACTCATGCCAGATATATCTGAGCAGGTCCAGTTGATTCGGAAGCAGATGGCTACCGCGCATTCATGACAGAATTCATATGATGATCGCCACATATGACCCTTAGAGTTCGTGGTTTGGGTTCAGGTTTTCTTGTATGTTTCGCCGAGGCTGGGACACAAGAGGATCAGGAAACAGTGTAAGCTTTCACCGAGGTATGTGGGTCCATTCGAGATTCTGGAGAGAGTCGTGCTGGTTTCTTATCAGTTGTCGTTACCGCAGCGATACCAAGCCATGAACGACGTCTTCCATGTGTATCACTTGCATCGCTATCATTCAGACTCGTCTCGCGTTTTTCATCCTGAGGAGGTTGAGCTGAAGGAAAATACATCCTTTGAAGAGCATCTGATTCGTATCGTTGACAGGAGCACGAAGGTACTCCGAGGTCGGTCCGTTCCTCTCATACGGGAGCTATGGCAGCATGGGAGAGTGTAGGATGAGACCTTGGAGAGGGAGGTCGATGTACGTGCTCAGTGGCTAGAGCTGTTCTGGGCTTTATCTTCTCCACCCTAGGAAGGGCAATTCGGGGACAAATTGCTATAAGGGGGGATGTTTGTAAGAACCCGGTTCTTATTTTTGAGGTACGTGCTTCTTCTTTTCTCTTTTCCTTAAGGGTTTTTGAAAAAATATGGAAAATGGGAAAAAATCCTGAATTTTGGAACTACACGCCGTGTACATTTCCACACGCCGTGTAATTTTGGCCGTGTGGGATGGGTACAGCGGGCGTGTAGCCATGTCGGCAATGAGGGGTGTAGGAATCGACTACACAATGTGTAGTTGTCCTTTACATGCCATGTAGTTAGTCGGCATGCCTAAACAGTAAGGCGGTGGTGTAGCCGCCAGCTGAGCGATAGTACACACCGTGTACTCGGAAGTACATGTCATGTACTCATGTCAACATATGAACAGTGTGGCGGTGCCGTAAGAGTAACAGTTAAAAGAAGGAAGTACAGGCCGTGTACTCAGAAGTACATGATGTGTACTTTGTTTTTTCGGCTTAAAACATGGAGTAGCCTCCTCATCTGGAAGAGGAGGCATTTGAGCCGTTTTGGAGCCAAAGGAGGTGGACGAAAATTTGAGGATCCGCCGAGTTTTCATCTAGAATCTGATTTGGCTTTAGACGATCTCATTGGAACAACACATGTAAGTCCTCTCCTCTCCTGGTATGGTTCTTACCAATTCTTTCCCTAACAGATGTTATTTACATTTTAATGGGTTTTCTTCTTCGCCAGATCTATGTCGTTTTTGGGCATTTCGTGGATCGGCGTTCATGTATAACGCTCTTTGGCATATAAGGTAGCTGTCTTGGTGTAAATTTCAAAGTATCGTGCGTTTTTTGTGCGTTTTCGGGCCACGAACCCATGTTGGGGTGTTGTGTGGCTGAGGCCATTTCTATATTTAATTCCTATAATTGAATAGGTGATTAAATTGTGATAATAAAATGCTGTTTGGTATCGTTTCTTGGATCTGGAACCACCCCGGTGGTGTGTTCCACTGTTTAGTCTTTTGGTATAGAAACATGAGGGTATGCCATTAAAGTAGTAATTGTAGAATTTCCTTGAGATGAAATGCTTGTTACTTCTTGTTTGCCTGTTGGGAATGGCCCGGTTACCTGTTTATCCTAAGGGCGTTGTTGTGATTAGCATGTGGGCACTGCACTGTTCAGCACGAGGGCTGTAGTGATTTCACCTGAAGGAAACCTTTCGTGCCTCAGGGCTTGTTTTCTGTGCCCGAGGGAGACACTTCCTATGCCTGAGGGAAATTATTGTTATGCCTAAGGGAAATACCTGCGGGTTGGATTCTGGATTGCCTAAGGTCTATCCTGAGGGCGTGGTTTTACTATATTAGCCTGAGGGAAAGCTTCTGGTTGGGCTGACGGCCTGGTGCTATTGAGCACAGAATGTTACTAAGTTAAATGATTAAATTAATAATAAATGGCAATATAACTGGTAGTTAGTTACTTTTTAGTACTTCATTCATTATTGCAATTTACTACTGCACACTATTGTTGCATGTTTTCACACAGATGGGAACGTGCCTTTGGTGGGTGCATACTGAGATATATTTCTCACACCCTATTTGGGTCATGATTTTCAGCCCAAACAGATTACGTTTCTACAGGTGTGGATAGGGTAAAGAGTCCCTACATAGGTACTTGACTGTTGCTATGGAGTAGGAGGGCATGGGACCGAGCCTAGGCTCATGATGTCGCTGCCAGATGTTTTGCTTTGTTTTTTTTTGTACTCTGCTTTTTGTTGTATTGTATGGATGTATAACTTGTTCTGGATGTTTTCTTAGAACTTGAGACACGTAGCATCATTATTTATACATTGTTGGTAATATCCACTTCTGTTGATTATTTCAGTTGTATATGGTTTACTTCTTCCGCTATTTTTTATAGGTTTTATTTCCATTCTGCTGCGCTAAAATTTGACAAATGAGGGAACCGTTTCCCCACTATCAGACCTGGGCCCTCGCTGCTAGTCAGCAGCCTCTGGAGTTTGGGAAAATGAGCTCGAGGTCACGTGGATAACCGGGCTCAAGGCACCCGTTGAGTGGCACCCTGACCCAGGACGTTACAGAGCATGTCATAAAGGTATCACTATGGAACATCCATCAATTTATCCAATACAACCGATCCCATCCAAGGAAATATTTAGAAAGGCCAAGTATTGACCAAGGCATGGTTTTACCTTGAGTCTGCCCCAATCTAAAAAAAATGCGTCGAGTGTCATCTGAGGCAGGCTTAGGCACATTTCCAACAGATAAGTCCTGATGGGCCCTTTTGGAATCGGTATCACTCATATGTATTATAAATACAGGGAAAGTCTTGGTCCGACAAAGCCAATGACACCACCCCCTGACACATATAGGTAACTAATCTAGAACGGATGGTCTAATTGTGGCCCTTAATACAGGACCCACCTCCTTTCCCCGCCCTGAATTTAATCAATGTTTTCACAACAATAGATATGGCATAATATGCATATAAACTCACAACATGAAAACTAACCAAATACACTCGTGCATCACTAGGTACAAATTAAATATTGTAGCATAACAATACTAACAAGGAAATATACTGCAACAACATAAGTAGATAAATTCACTTTTAAATAAATAAATAATTCATCCCAACCAACGACCAAGAATCCAACAATTCTCAGTTCATTATTAATCTAATTTTTTTATTTAAATTAAATACAAAAAAATAGGTTGTGCAACACATGCAGTTAATTAAATTAAATGCATGGGCATGCACATTTAAATAATTAAATAATTCATCATAAACAATAACCGAATATCCAACAATTCAAGGTTCATAATTATTCTATAATAATTATTTGATTTAATCGCAACAAAAAATATGTTGCACAATACAAGCTTTTAAATGAATTAAAAACCCGGGCTAACCGAATTTATACCGACCACATCGGCACTCCCAAAGGGGTGTCCGACCACATTGAAACAAATTAAACAAATTAATTCATGATCAATAGGGCCGCCACAAGTAGGCGAAATAATTAATTAATGAATTTGGGTGAATTTGCAGAAAGATGGTAGGCACCGACTAACGGCACAACCATGCATTTTTATAAATCACAACGAAATAGATGGAATGCGAGTAGATTCCATATCTTATGGTTGTAGATGATCGAATGATTTGTGTTATTCTTTGACATGGACTAAAATAGAAGAACACAAAATATTTTAGAAAAACACCCAAATATGGTAAAATCCTTCCACGACATACTGCGCGTTTGATACACAACAATAACCTACAATTCCACTTGCGCAATTTTAGCCTTGCCCTGCGGTTTATTGCACTCCTGATAGTGATGAAAATATATGACAGATGGAGGAGATGTAGTCTTACAAAGGAGGAGTACAAGGTGTGCCACCTAGGGAGAGAGGGAGGTACGACCTGCGGGAGAGGATGAGAAGAGCGTAAAAAAAAGAAAGAAAGAAAGGGAAAACAGAAATGAAAAATAAAATAAAATAAAAAGTATGGTAAGGAAATTAAATAAAAATGTAAATTTCCCATTTTAATTTCTTTTACAATTTTTCTTAACCCCCTTCCTATTTTATTTATAATTTCTTTTTATCCCTTCACGATTTCATATGAATTTCTTTAAATCTTTACTTATCTCTTTTTAATAATTAATTAATTTTTTTAAATCCTGAACATCGTGCTAAAGAACGACATAACATTTTTCAAAAAACTTCTGTAGTTATTTAAATTAATTAAATAGCCTCCTGGGACCCACATTGAGGTGTGCTGACGTGAGCCTTGGATCGCATTAAAGAAATAAGAAAACAGAAACATAAGAGGCCTACACAATGATTTAATTCAGTACGTTAAAATAAGTACAATTTTTATTATTTAATATAACTCATCAACGACACCATAAATATTTTAAAACAACAACCATTAAATAATTGATAACTGTTATTAAATTAATATTGATTGAGTATTTTTATTTAGTTGAAAAAATTTATAATAGAACATTTATTACACTCCCCAATTATTATTAACACCACGACAAATTTTTTTAATTTATATAGTGTATTTTCATTTTTTGTATTCAACACAAATAATAATATTATATATAAAAACATTATTATTATTTCTAAATGCCAAAAAAATTATTTATAACCCAAATAAATTATTTTCAGGTGTGATATAACCAAACGTCCGATGATAGTAAAGGTTAATCCCTTCCTAGGGTAAACCCCACATCTTGAACTATTGGTGGTCTCATATTTCTCATTTGACACACTGCTTTTTGAGAAAATAATTATTTATTATATAAAAAACGTAATAATTAATTAATTAAAAATAAATATTAAATTATCATGTGTGAGGGTTCCAAACACCTGATGCAAATCAAGTTTTTACCCTACCTAGGGGAAACCCGATGTTCTGGACCAAAAGGAGGTCTCAGATTTCTTGTATGATGCACCTTTTGAGAGTTATTTCATTTTTATTAAAAGAAACAAACATGTGTATAGATTAAATAAAATTCATATTTAGATTCTTTCTACACCGTAGTGTCGACTGTTGGAATAAAAAGCTTCTATGCTCGGTTTTTAAAACTAGCCTTCCTAGTAAACGGGAAAATTTTATTTCCAACATTTTTTCATCCGGTTCAAAACACAGAACGTTACACAATCCGAATACATCATGATTTATAAATATATGATCTAGATTGTAAAGAAACACATACCATATAGGTAGATCATGTTCCGACACACCTATGAATATCTTGTTTTGACAACGATCTAATTTCAATTGATGCACGGATTCCTAATCTAAAAAAGAAAATTCTAGAAAAAAATTCGTTTGTTTTTAAATTAATATTCAATAGATAAAATAAGAATCCCCACCAAAATGATAAATGTTTATTGTATTTGAAAATATGGAAACAATTGATTCATAAAATATCTACAATGTCACCCACTTAGTTCTTCATAAGTTGCACCCTTCAAATATAAATGATACTTATAACATTTTTTCATATCATGGGGAAAACAAAACATAATAATTGGTGATATAAAATGCTTAGTAAGGGTAATCAAAAAATATATCAGTGATCATTTAACCGTAACATGAGCATAATTGGTATGAGAACAAGTTATTAACTATTGAAAATAATACCTTGAACTTCATTGATCCCAAACATGATTCATGGAATAATTATTGGTAGTTCAGAATTCAAGAATCATAAAGTGATAAAAGAACATGAGACATAATACAATAACATTAGCATAATACCATGTCATAAAAGAGTGTAATTAATTGTATCAAAATCATAATCACAATTAAAAATTAGGTCAAGTATTCCCACAAAGAAATTAATAAACTATAAAGTTGTGGCTAACTACATGTATACCTACTACCAGAATGTGATAACATTCAGTTCACGCAATTTTTTGTTTGGGATAACCTCTTGTGTACCCTATTTTTTGGCCATGGTATAATCTCATATGTACCCTCTTTTTTGTTCTTGGGATAACCACTTATGTAACCATTGATCTTATAGAATATTAATCATTACCCAACCCATTATAGAGATCTATAATTAATGTCTCACATTAAATGTATTTATAAATCCCTTAAATTATACCCAACAAGATTATGAAATAATTTATTATAACTTAACCCATGGAAAAAACCAGTTTCATCGATATTTCATTGTTATTACTATAAAACATCGAAAGAAAGAATAACTAGTTTATCAATGGATCATATCCCTAGTAAATCCTATATAACATCAAAGGATTTTATCATATATAAAAATTCATTTAATATTTCACAAGAATATTTCATTAGGAAAATGAACTTTTCATTTTTTTAATCACATATTAAAAAAAATTGTAAAATGAAGGAAAAAAATTTCTTTATAAATAAAATTTTAAAATAATAAAGGGTACCTCAAATCATTTCGTGGTTATAACCGTGATAAATTTGGTTGATTTAATTTATGTAAAAAAAATTACTTTCGCATTTTGAGTAACAATTCAAATGTAACTTATTCAGAAAATGAAAAGTACATTCATTTTAAATCATTTTTTAAAAAACTAAAACCTGATTATGAATGACTATAAATAATCATAGCAGAATTTTAAAATCATTATTTTATAATAATTTTATAAAAGATGGATATATAGAAAAATTTATTTTCAAATGAAGATGGAAATTAATATTGTGTTCGTTAAAAAATATCTTTCAGAATCTTGAGTACTTAAAGTGTGAAAAATGAATAGAAAACATATGTTCTAAAGAAATAACCAGTTAAAGATAATATTGAGAGATACATCATGAAAATAATTTCTAGAAACATAATAAAAAATAATCTTGATAACCAATTATATTGTATCATTTATCCGTTACATATATTTCGACTTGCTTCAAAAGCATTTAAACCTCTTCTTCTCTGGTTGGCTTCCATAAAATCCTTTTTAAGGACCATTGTAATGATCTTTCAAGAGGAACAGTTTCTATAATTATTGACTCAATAAGTTGGGAAGGGTTTGGTTGATCCATATGTCTCAAAGTGTTTTAATGAAAATAGAAAATGGGAGTCCATTAATAAGGTAAATGATAAATATGGAATTATAAAAATTTATTGAACATACCAGGAAGGTTCATAAGAGAATTGTGCTAGGTCAAAAAATATATCTAGGAAAAATGATATATATATATATATTTATAATCGTTACCCAATGAGGATAAGATCAAAATATCATCATTAAATTAAATTTAGATAGGTTTTGGTTTCATTTTAAACAATATTTTTTGGTTAAACCCCGAGGATAACAAATTTTCATCTTAACTATGGAAATGAAATTTTTAATACTAAAGGGTTATAATTTTACCGATAAGATAACAATTGGGTCATAAATTAAAAAGGGATGACATTTCCAACCATTTTTTTGTAATTGTTCTCTTATTAGATTTTTATTTTATTTAAAAAATTATAAGAATTTTTTTATCATAAAATACTATTAATGTTCTTTTAAAGAAAATTGATTAAATTTGAATTTCAATACATCATGAGTGAAATTTAATTAAAGTGGGAAGCTTTCACACATCTAAAATTATTTTTTTTAATCTATAAAATTCATCGTGCACTACAACTCACCAAAAAATATAATACCTAGTGTTTTATTTAAACATTGACAGGATTTTTCTTCTACTTGCCTAAGCACTCATTCATAGTTATGAAATCATTTATGGTATCTAATTCATCCCAAAAAATAAAAAAAAATAATTTCCATGCTAAAATAAATTAATTCATCTTTCAAATTAACATTTTTATAAAAATACCCCGTTTCTATATTTATGTAAAAATTTATAGATACTAAATTATATAGAGAGATAATGGCATTTTATTTATAAAAAATAAAATAAAGTCATTGTTAATGGGGAAAAGGAAAAAATGACATATATTATAATCTGAGGTGTTTGGGGTAAAATTACATACTTCTAATGAAATAAATATTGCTTTTGGGTTGATTTTGAGAAATTATTTCATTGTTTTAAACCTTTTTTACCCATTTTACCCTTACCAACGTGAAAAACATTTACCGTAAATAAAATTCATAATGAAAAAATCCTTAAAAGAAAATATTTACCAAATTTAAACCTCATGATTAAAAATATGGCATCCAATTCTTGGGATTAAATATCATGATATTTTAGAAATAATTTTTAATATTAATGCATAACATGCAAATAAAAATTGTTTTTAGACGAATGTGTTTTTTGAGCCTAAAAAATAAATTTTATCTAAATCAGTAATATTTATAACTCAAATGGAAATAATTTTATTGATATAAATAAAATTTATTATATATAAATTTAATACTAAATTCAAACTAAAATGGGACTTTCAGATTAATTTATTTGATGAATAGAAATGATATTAGTTGAAAAATCTATATTTTTTACTATTCAATGAAAAATAAATCATTTTAGAAAAATCTATAAACTTCGTAGTTATATAATATTGATAGAATTATTTATAAATTGAAGATAATTCTTTGAAATCAATTTTCTAAAAGTAGAAAAAATTAATTATATTATTTTCTCTCAAAAGGAAAAAAACCATTATTAACAAAAAATGTATCTTCGAATAATATTAAAAATTTACTAAAAATTTATTAGTTATTTAAAAATATATTTGATTTATATGAAAATTTAATAAATATTTTATAAATATAGTTATTCTTATTCATACCACCAATTTAATTTTTTGGTTATAATGGTATACTATATTATAGTTTATTAAGAAACTAGGTTGCATATATCAGAGGATACTGAAGAAATTAAACATATTTAAAAATATATATATAATAATAAAATATTGGCATGTTACATTATACTGAAATAAAATGAACTAGACACTCAAAATCCATTCACACTGATAAAAAAAGGAGTATGTCTCAGTTTCATCACAACCTCAGGTTCCCAATTTGTTTCTTTGAATTTATTATTCCTCTTGAGAACATTATCCATGTGTGTAATCTTGTTACCTAGAATATTATACATGTATTATAATATTTCTACTATTAATTATTCATAGGTAATATAATTCTCTAGAAGTATATTATTTGATTTTAGTTCATTTGATGGATCAGTTATTTACTTCCTTGTGAGAGATACATGGACCATATCATTAAATTGGGTGTGATTCAGTGGAAGAATCAAGTGATATGTTACCATCCCCACTCAATCAATAAAATGAAGGGGAAAATATACCTAGCGATCACTGTTTATTTTTGAGTCTGATAACATTATTCCATGATGAAATTCATAGGAAATCATTTTCACTGAATTTAAATTTTAGATTTCACTAATTATTGTAAGCACAAAATTTCTATCAACTCTGACCTATATTGATATTTTGTTGAATGGATCTTAATTTTCTATTCCATTTCCTCAACTATGCTAAGTACCAATAGTTGTTTTGTATCATCATCCTAGAACATTGGAGTTCTAAACATATTTCCATAGAGGGATTCATAAGGATCCATTAAAATTATTGAGTGAAATAGATTGTTGTAAGTTAACTCAATAAGAAGAATTTATTGACCACTACCAACATTGAAATACATAAAAAAATTCATCCTATCCTCTAGAGTTTAAATTGTTCTCTTAGATTGACCATATATCTATGGATGATAATTACTCATTTCTTTATCTAGATCTTTCAAAACACTTTTCCAGAATATCAAGGTACGCCTCAAATTCCCATCACATATAATAGAATATGTTACACCATAAAACATTACATAATAATGCGTGTATATTATATAATTTTGATCTAGAGGGAAATATTTTCTAGTAGAAATTGAGTGTATTGACCTTTTATGATGATCATCTAAAACTCAAATAGTTTAATGGAATTTAGGAAATTTGGGGATTTTGACAATAAAATATATGGTTGGGTTATCCCATATCTATTCTGGTATAGATAATGGTTCTAACATCCATATGTACTTATATCTCTCTGAATCAAATTTTTGAAGTACTAATCACCAAGGTACAAGATCTGTAAAATCTATTTTCCTATTATCCCACCAAAAATACTCTCAAATCTTTATACATCTTCATACTTAAAATATGAATAAATTCTGATGAACTTTGAGCTTAAACCAAATGATCCTCTAAATATTCAATGGATGGAACAGATACATGGTTCCTAAACCATTTCATTCCACTACAATCAATGTTTTACTCAAGAAAAGTTTGGTCCCTTTTTGTAGTTCCACATATTCTATATGTTCCTATTTAATGCTGATAGGACTGGATTATTGAACTCTCATTAGGGAAATATAAGATTTATCCCCTTCCATCAATATTTATAAATTTATCCTTTGAAAATATATAAATATTGGATCTTTTATTATCCTCGCCATATATTAGCTATCATGAACCTTTTCAATCAAAACATAAACCAGATTTCTTACAATCCTAACATGGTAATGTATTCGAAAATCATAATCTTTAATAAACTCCAAAAAATTTCTCTTGCACATATTTAGATAATTTTGAGTAAATATATACTTCAATATTTAATGATTACTATATATATCACACCTATCTCCATAAATATAATTAATCCATATCATTAATGTTTAAATTGTTTAATATTACTCCAAATAATGAGTTGGTAAGTTTATCTCCAGAACCTTTATTTGGAATGATGTAGCCTCCTATGTTTTTGGACCAAATGAAATTCCAAGGGAATTTGAATTTTTTTATTAGGTGGATATTCTAATATTTAAAATTGAGATTCGTATTGGAATTGTAAGAGTTAGAAAACTTAAATATGTTTTTTTAGATTTGATTCATGAATAGTGGGGTCCCTTGGGTGTTCCATTTTGTTTTGGAATTGTAAGACCCCAAAATCATCATAATTAGAGGGGAACTATCAGTGGTGCATCTTTTTTTGGAAACTGTGTGGGCCCTAGAGAGAACTGGGTGGCTAGATCTAGAGGAGTTGGATGCGTAGAACTATTTGGACAATCCATGCTAGAGGATCCACATACCTATGACACCAACTATTGGTTTTTTTATAGTGTGTTTTAGGACGTATATCTCATGGTTAGGGAAACTATTTGCATCAATTGTGTGGGGTTTCCCTTGGGTAATGACTTAATGAATGGTCGACACACATTTGGCCAACTGTGTAGCCAGACCATGATCCCATATCATGTGTGTAAATTTATTGTTGTACCCTTAATGAACCTTCGATTTAAACGCTCTCTTACTCTCTTCTTTCTTCTCCTCCATTCACCACAACACTCCCACTCGAGCTCCTCCCCCCACATAGTAGGCGTGTAGGTATATCAATCACTAGTTGTATACATAATTCTCTATATGAGGAATCCAAAATTTTGAGGTATTCTCTAAACTCCTCATCCTTCTATTCATTTTTATTCACTATTCAATGCATCTATTTTTGTATTACATAATTCTCCCTACTTTTAAGAAGTTTTTATATTTCATCATTTTATCTCAAACTAGACAATATTAAGCCTCTATTTTTGATGTGTGGGGAATACTTGTTATAAAAAAGACTTTATAGCTTCATTCCCAATGATTCATTTCATTTTATAGGGTGAGACATTGTTCTGTTTATCAAACTCTTCCATTCATGCCTCCCACATTTCCAATAAATTAAATTGAACTCATTACCATGTTTATTATGACCTTAGTATGCAGTGAATCAAACCTTGGTTGATTGCATTGTCTTTATACACCTTGATGGTGGATTTTTCACATTTTAGGCCTAATTCCTAGTTACTTAACATGGTTGAACTCCCATATGGGTGATTTTCACTTGTAATAAATATTTTCAGTAAAATACTAAAGCAAGATAAATGGTTGTCTATAATTTAATTCCTTGAGATTAATGCCTTATGAATTATGTTTACTTTCTTTTAAATTATGCTTAGGCCTTTATGTTTCATGTCTCACTGTAAAATACGTATTCCTCATATAATGAGGTGAATGCTTGGTTCCTTCAACCTCACGCCTTATGAATTATATTACATTTCATATGTATTGGGTTGCATTACATACACATTATGATGTATGCCTTAGTGGTGGTTTATTTATACTCATGAGTGAAACTAGTTACCTAGGAGAGAAACCATGTATGGGCTTGTAGGAAGGATGGCCACACCATGCCTCAGTTAGAACAAGGTTTCTTATGTGAGATACTTGGTATCGACTAAGAGTTTACTATATTGTGGGTGATATGTGGGATGATATTACGGGTCGCCTCAGAAAGACTCAGTGGTATTGGTTATATCAAGTGAACTTGTAGAAACCTAGGGTATTCCATTACAGATCACTTCATATGGTCACATGTATCCATTACTGTATTTTATGTATGCCTGGTATGGTTTACTTTTGGTTCCTTATCATTACTATTGATATGATTACAAAGTGGATTCATAATAATTACATGATTCCCGAGGAGTGTGACCACTAATCCAAAATTCAAGCCTAGGTTCACCCCAATTTTTTTCATTATATACATGTCCTTTTACCTTACCATATTACTTAAAAAGGTTCCCTTGTCTCAAACATCCAACTTTGGCTGAAGCAAGAAGAATCGATCGAGTATCCATTTTGGAACCAGGAGAAAAGTGTTATTTATTAATTTTTTTATCTTCTTATATTCATCTATTATTCATATGGTTCATTTAAATGTGCCCAAAATGGATTGATCTAGACACAAATGGCTGTGGACTATTGGGATTATATCTCACACTATACTTAGGCCACCATTGCACTGGGGAACCTAAGCAGTTCTATATGTTTGGTGGTCATTGGATTTATTTCTTATGTTGTGATGTGTACTTGGGATCTTAGTAGCCTAAGACTGAGCTATAACTCAGGATTATCATGGACTTAGACACTGTGAATTTTTATCTCTCTCTTTATTGTTTGGAACTAATTTTTTTTCTTAGCATCATATAGATACACATGCATTAATTTATGTGTTGGTGTTGGAATGTTATTTTTACAGTCATTATATTCATCTCCCGTGGATTTTTATTTCATTTACTACTCCTTATGCTATAGTTTATTGATTTGATCTTGATAATACTATTATGATACTCTGATCATTAAGGTATTGTATCACCACCATACCATTATTAGTCCATCACTACTAGTTGGCAGACTTTGCTGTATGGGGAGGTATGCTTGAGGCAATGTGGTGACCAGTTTGGCTACTTGTTTTGTAGTCAGTCAGGCTGGTACGTTTTAAACTGCAATCAGAGCATATTTTACTTCGTCTTACTATTTTGGGATGGTAGACAGGAGACTAGGAATGTGTCCTACTTGGTAAAGAGTCGTGTCTATGATTGATCAACCCATGTATGCGAAAAATTCCAACTGTCCAATGATGGGATTTATTTTCATGTTTTTTATTGTTATAGTTGGTTATGATTTCACCTGATTGAATAGAGTAAATTATTTGAATTACTAATTTATTATATTATAATATTTAACCTTGGCTTGGTATGGCATGTAGCATTACATGCATCAAAAAAGGCACATATGAATTCACATTCCATAAAAATTCCATTCCACGTAGATTGCATTGTTAGGCTGTTAGAAACATTTTATGTTCCTTGGGTGTTATTTTCTTACTTGATATGTATCATTCGTGATGTTTTGGTAATATTATTAGCTTTCACCTTCATGGTTATTTCATTAAATGATTCGGTATGACCGATTGATGTTTTTAAATAATTTTATTTCATTGAGTTTGATGTTATGCTTCCATAATTTTGGTGTTATGATGGGCATGTTTTTGTGCTTCGCTGGTTATATAGTATCATTCCCTGATAAATTGTTTTTTTTCACTATTTCCATTACATTTTAAACCATATATACTGGTTTGGTTTATCATTGTTAGTAAAATGTTAAAGTGAGAAATTAATTTTGATGGAAACATATAAATAATCATTTATGACATGTTTAATACATGAACCATTGTTTCTATGGGATAAAGCATTTTTATAATTGCAGGTAAATGGAACATAGTGTTGCAATTTGTAAAGTGTATGGGTACCTTATTAGTTGGAATAGGGTGTCCCAAATAATCTAACCACATTATATTCAACATATAAATATAAAATCTATTGCATAAATGATATGTCTACTAAATTTTCTTTTATCTAAGATAAAATGGTTGTAGTTAGATGGGAACTACCAGCAACATGTAAATTGTACGGGCACTTTATAATTTGATAGGTTGTATCCCATAAAAATAAATATTATGTGATAATCCTTTTACATGGAACTATTGTGAACATGAGTGTCGCTATTTTTTGACATTAAGTGAAAGGGATACCTTATTGAGTCTTATACCTCTATTTCATGGGTATAATGACTTGTTTGGCTATGTTTCAAATACACAACTGGGCCCATGTAGTCCAGTTGGGTCTTGTGATTATGAGATAAATACTTTAAGGGTGTTTTAAAACTAAATACATAAATTTTATTACGCTTCTATTTTTGGACATTGTATGGATCCAAGGGACCCTCATAGGTCACTTTTTGTTTTGTATAACTTGGTTATTAGACCCATCGTGGAACACATATTCTATGTGTTGAGAGACTTTAAAAGTTCTTGTATCCATCTAAATGGTTTTTCATGTAAACAAATAGTCATGTTATTTTTTCACTATTTCACTATAATTAATAGAATAGCTTTTATTGGATTTTGAGTTTTAAATTGTGTGAGGCCTTGTAAATAAGTGAATAGTGTTTTAAATGATAAAATGGATTAATAATAACAGGATGGAAACAAATAATAATGACTAAAAGGGAATTTTAATACAACTACCATGTGTTTCATTGCTTCCTTAACCAGATAATTTTTCATACAACATGTATTAGTTTTTCTTTTAGACTAATCCTTGAAATGATTAATGAATTAATTTTTTTTGGTTTAATGATTTAAATGGAACCATACGTGGAATTCTGGGTATGGCCCTCATGTAAGGTTAGTTCGTTGTTCGCTGATCTCCCCTTAGAGAGGTAGTTTTAATGTTTTATATAGGACCCTTCTCTTATATCTCAAATCCAAAATATTGTCTCGTAGGCATAGTAATTTTTTTGGCTTGACCATATTTCAGTTCAATGCTTTCCATTTATAAGGGGGCCATCCCGAGGTAGTTTGTTCCCTCAGAACATAAAACCATCCAAATTCTTGTGACCCATTTTTTATGTGTGGTTTTCTTCAGGTTCCATTGTCCAATGTAGGATTCTTAGTTTCCAAAATGACCACCTTTTCATGGGTGTTTGTGTGTTGGTTGAACATTACTATGAGTTGGATAATTACAAAATTCTCAGTTCTATGGGGTTGTGCATTTCATGTTTATGGTTGGACGCATAGTATATCATGTGATACTCTCATTTTTCCTTTTCAGAATTGGATGACTTGGGTGGTTTTCAACTTGTTCTACTGTCACACAGTTTCATGTGACTCTGGGTTATTTCTTTCATAAACCATCAGATATTCAAATGTATATGGTTTTATTCCTGTAGATAGTATTCGGGGTGTTTCATTCTATAGTTGAACCACTGGGTTGTATGTGTTGATACACGCAGTATGCATTTGGGGATAGAATAGTGTGAAGAACTGTAATGTTTTGGTAGTACCCATTTATTCCATGACCTATGTTGCTCCATTCATAGGTTTCCTTCAGTGTAGGGTTACTTAGATATGAAATAATGAGTTATCCTAGTGCTTAATTGACATCCTATTTAGGATTGGGTGTTGACACACCGATCAGTTCAGTTTGTAATTTATTCTTGATGTATCATTTATTTGAAAAAATGTGTATATCATGGGTGTAGTTCCACATTTACACTCAGGGTGAATTCAACCTCACATGATTATAATTGAATATTCTATCTTCATTTTTATTTTAATGCTTACTAAAGTGTGATTGAGTTTCCTTTTTTCATTAATGACATCCAAGAAACTCCTAAGGTGTGATGTGTCATGTTGAAAATGATAAACATATCATTACAGATAGAACTAGAAACCAAGTACCATCAGTAAATGGTCTACCTTGTTTGAAATTCTCTTTTGGATAGAATATGTTATTGTAAGTTAGTAATTTTGTGATAGAACAATGATGTCATTGTTGGCAGTGGACACATCATTGAAAACACCATCTCTCAATGATGGACTCCAATATTTCTTCTTGATAGACCAAGAGATACCTTATGTTGTAAAGTAATTATGGTCATTAAATGGAAATGTATCAATAGGAGATGATGATATTCCTTAAAACAAATTTCATTGAGTGATTCATTGACAATTCCCGTTTTTGTTTGGAATGGTTGGTTTGATATCATATGAAGAAATTATTTATCTTAGTGGAACGATTGTCTCGTGTTCTTTTTGGAGATCGTTTAAATACTTTTAGTGTACTCTTAGATTATAAATGATCGCAATACATATCTTGGTATTCTATGAGAGAATTATTATTATACCACAAAAGAGTTTAAAAAGATTCTAGAGGTTTTTTGTCTGGTTTCTACCAGGGAACACACTAGAAGATGCAGTTTTCATTAGAAGCATAGTTAGTCCTCAGTGATACCTTGGTTCCCATGTAGAAACTCTATGGATAGGCTCGTGGACACCAGGAATTCCTTCATGACATGATTTCCATGAGGATTCCAATTTTTGGTCATTATTCATTCTTTATGTGTGCATTTTTGTCTTCATACCGTAGTCTCCCTTGTAAATGTCGTTTAATGTTTTCCTTGGATGAGATCCTTGAAAACCTAGTTTTGATCCCTAGGATTCCCCAAAACATATTCTTGAAATTAATTAATGTTTAAAATGTTGGTGATCCTAGTGTTTTGGACCAGGTGTCCACCAATGTTCCTCTAGAGACACATCATCATTTAGTGGGCATTTGTCTATTGATGTCACTAGTAGCCTGTTATAGGATTCAGTGGTTAGGCTCCCTGAAAATCTTGATTTAATTATTTTTAAATGATTTGGGTGTAGATTTTGAAGTACATCGCCCATCCAGGACTATAATTTCGAGAATGTTCATCCAGTAGTGTATTAACCAATCTTCCCATGGTTTCATTAAATAGGGTCAGCTTAGAATCAACCATTAGATTGAACCATGTTATGTTTCGTGAGCATTGTGTGAATGTTATGGGAATGTTCAGAAAGATAATTTTAATAGTGGGGATACTATTATATAAAATTTAACCTTAAATTATAGAACCTATGGTGGAAGAACCCTAGTATGGGTGTTAAATATTCGATGTGTAGATCATGTATCTAGTTTGATAGGATCGGGTATGCTACATCACAATAATTCAGTTCGGAGAAGAGAGTGTTGTCTAGAGTTTCTTTGGCTTATGTTACATATGTAATGGTGATACTCGAAGGTGTATTGGGAATTTGGAAAGTAAACATGGCTATGTAAACATGAATTCATGAACCCAGTTGGTTGATTGATATTCTATTCATTTACCAAAGGCTTCTCTGGGATGATAACATTTTATGTTAAGAGATTATAGCACCCTATGGCTTTGGACTGGATGAAATTCCATTGGAATTTAATTTTTATTGTGTGGATGGTGCTTTTGTATACTGAGCTTTCAAATGAAATTTCGAGAGTTGTAAAACATCAATGTGTAGTTTTTAGATATGGTTCGAATCAACATATTTCTCTCTATTGTTTCATTAGGTTTCAGGTGTATTGCACCCCAAAAACCACATAATTATAGGGGAACAGTTAGGGGTTCATGGTTTTATTAAAACCACGTGGTCCCAAAGGAAAACCCTATGGCCTGATATTGAGGAGGAGAAAATGTTGCAAGAAAATGTGAACAACTGAAGGTTTTTTATAGTGGTTTTTAGCATGGTTTTCGCATGGATAGGAAACTTTTGCACTTCAACTATGTGGGGTTCCCCATGGGTAGTTACCTAGATCACAGTTGGGATAGTGTTTGGACAACTATTTGTCCAAACCATCTTCACTTTTATTTGGTTTGAAGTAACAGATGAACCCCTAATGAACCTAAATGTGTAACTCTCTCTTAATCCCTCTTTTCATCTCCTCTATACACAGAAACCCCCCTACATGAGGTCATCGCCCCCAATATATGAATTGAGTTTTCTCCTTCAGCAGTTGTCCAAATCCTTTTCCATAAAAAACATTATAAAGCTTGAGGTGAGATCTACACACCCAATCCTTCCACTATTTGCTGATTCCATCCTCCATTTCTCAATTTTGGTGTCACCTAATTAACCCTATAATCTAGGTGTTCATCATTTTCGTCATTTTTTCATTAATCAAGTCAAATAAACCCTTGATTTTAGAAATGTGGGAAATACTTTGAATAAGTTAGATGGTACAACTTCTTTCTGGAACTTGCATTTCATTTTATATGGTGCACCATTTTTCCACATCTGAGACTCTTCCAATGATGCCTCTCTTTTATCAAATAATTTAATCTATCTCATTACTATGTCAAGGAAAACCCTAGATTGTAATGAATCATCCCTAGGTTGGTCTCATTAGCTTTAGTCACCTTGTGGGAGGGTTTCTTTCCTTTTTAGGCCTAATTCCCAATTACTTATCCAAGCTGAACACCCTTTGGGTGAGTTTCACTTGTAATAAATGTGTTAAGTAAAATATTGAATAAAGATAAATGGTTTTTCATTAGTTAATCCACTGAGGTTGATGTATCATGATTACTATTTAATTTCATGTACTTTATTCCTTGGAACTTATGTTTCATGTCCCAAAACATAGTAATTATTCCTCATATTTTGGGTTTTTTTCTTAGTGGAGCGTGACTCATGCCTTATGCTTTATATTTGTAACGACTCGACCATTTATGAATAAACATCCAATTATTTTAGTTTCTAATGGATATTAAAACACATTAAATCGTTTTTTATTATATAAAATTAATCTCAAATGAACATTAAGTATCATTACCACTAATGATATAGCTATTGAACTATGATTGCAAAACTAATATAAATATAAGGTTTTAACAATTCCATTTGACACAGAAAAAGATGATAATGGCCTCATCCAGTATACTCGGGCCGTAAAAAACAATTTTTTTTGGATTTCAAAATGGAGGTAGAATCTATGGGCTTCTCTCATGACCAAGAATAAGCTGAGCTTCAACAGGTTTATCATGAACAATGAGCCTATGGTATAATTTCAAGTTAAAAGAGAATACCACTGGGTGATGTTGTTTGAGCTACCCCAACATTCTTTCACAATTACACACTTTATCCTTATGTATCATGTGGGTGTTATAATGGGTTATGTAACAATTAATTAATTAATTAATGTTTATTACCTTTTTATAAATAAAATCAGTATTCCAAAAATTCATTTATGGGAGTCGTCATTCTTAAAAAATGATGAAATTGATAAATTGATTTTTCAGGTAAAAATGGTACTTTTAAAAAATATATCCATTAATATTTTATACTATGTTTTTATTAATAATATTTCAAAAAAAAATATTCTTATAAATTATGATTATATCAGTTCTTTATCAATAAATGATTAGGTAATTAGTTTTATAAGAGTAATGTTTCTATCTAATAAAACAAAAAGTATATTTTTAATGAATTTCATTTAAGGAATTAATTATATTTTGAAATAATAAATGTTTTAATAAAATATTATTATCAAAATATTTTTATTAATAACAATAGTGTATATAATTTTTATGAAATCAAATGTAATTTTTTATTAAGGTTTAAAATCCGTTTTTGTCAAAACATGTAGAGACCCGAAGCCTGACGTACATGGACATTAAATTACTTTTGCGGAATACTTGGTACATAACAAAAACACACACACAAGGATCGTAATAGTTTAGTGTCTTTGGAAACTCGGAACATAATCTTCTAATCGTGGTGAAAGATCTTCAATATCTTCCATAAAGATCTTCCCCCTTTTTTTTACCTAAAACCCTTTTTTATATCCTGGGGAAAAGAAAACATAAAAGGGTGAGCTCAAATGCTCAGTAATGGTAAACAAAAGAAATATCAATCACATCATATTCATAAGAACATAACTTTTGGAAATCTTAACCTGCAAAAGAGAGCATAATTTCATAACATGGGATAAATCATAGTAGTGAAATGAAATCCCAATAATCATAACTTAAAACATGAAACTTTTTGTCATACACACATAATCATAGTGAATCATTTCTTGTTAGTCAAGACTCATTTCCAAGACTATCTTAGTGTACAAAGTCCCTTTCTGAATCGAGTAACCCTCGTTTCAGTCCTGTTTCACTGAATGGGTATAACCTACCATTTCAGCCATGTCTATCTCATGAGATATAAAATCTTTACCCAATACATTGGAGGGAGATATAGGTCCCACCCATCTTATAATGAATCCTTTCTTATGTGTGCCACATAATCATAAATCATACATCATCTCATAACCCATGTAATAAAAATGGGATTCTTAAACAACATGACATCATAAAACAATTCATATAAGATAAAGGAATTCATAAAAATGTTTCCATCACAACATAATCAAATCCATGTAATAATATAGATAAAAACAGAACCCTTTTATTATCTTAGATGGAAAATAATTTTGATAAAATACTTGAACTTCATTCTTGAGGAAAATATCCTTTCTACTTCAAAAACACTTTTCCTTTCTTAACATGTCATACAATTTTAAACTAAAAGAAGTTGATTAAAAATAAACTTGAATACTTGTAATGGAAGCTTCTTGGAAATAATGTTTTAGAAATCCATTCATGCCGTATAAGTTAAAAAAACATTCTTCGTACTTTTGTCGGAAAAGTCAAAAAGTACCTCGTACGGAAAACGACAAAAGATTCCTTTCATTTCTTTTACTAAAAACTCACCGAAGGGTAAAATTGGATTTAAACAATTGTAGTTGGATGGAAATAATATTACATATTTATGAAACATGGATGTGGATGATAAAATACACCCCAGTAAATACTTACGAATAAACAATCTCGGATAAAAATGAGATTGTGATATTTCCCTTACCTTAGGTCGGATTTGCTTCGTAAGTGTCCGAACCTCCTGTATAATGATTTAAATCATGTTATTGACTTATTACAGAATCATATTCATTGTTATTATATCATATATGATCCACTTATGACTTTATATTACCCGTTCTTTGGTAAATTCATGTTAGAGTAGCGTTTTGGGTAAAATCGTCTCATTTGTCGTTCGTGTTTTTAACTTGTAATTATTCATATGATTACTTAGATCATGATTAATTAAATCCAGAATATAAAACATGATTTATATATATATATTCAGAATATACATATATAATAAATCAGTAAATGGAAAGAAATACACCGTTCATGGAGACGGTAGTCCGTACGTACGCATGAACGCTATTTTCGTTTCCTTATTGAATTGAATGGAATTAATTAGATGACATACATATAAATATAAATAATTACAGTATCATTATTAGGTCATATATTTCATTAGTACTTATTATATATACTTTATAATCATTCATGAATGGTTAATCATTGAGAATGAATCTCATCGTGTCGTGGAGACGGTAGTCCGTACATACGCACGAGCGATGATATCGTTCCCATGGTCGTGGAATTGTGTTGAAGTGAATGTATACTATTTCAGTATCAATATAACATTATAATAATCATATATAGTTACTCATTACACCTTTATACCCATCCAATTAAGGTGGTGGCGGAAAATAGATTACACCACGGCGTGGAGACGGTATTCCGTACGTACGCACGCGCGATGATTTCATTTTTCCGTAGGATGGAAAGAAGGTGAATTAGGGTTTTTTAATATTTATAATAACATATAAGTATGTAAGTAATACTGATGTTATTACTTTATCATGAAACAACTAATGAATAAGAAGTTGAATAACAATGAAATTGAAAAGATCGGTAATGGATATTACCTCTTCTTTGGAACGGCTCTTTCAATCCTCCACTTAGGGAACTAATATTGGTCTTTGAAGAAGACCAGGACCTCTAGGATTATTCTAGGGAAGTGGAGGGGAGAAAATGGCAGGGGTTGGCCGAGCTTGAGTTCTCAAATTGGTGTGAGGAGGAGGGGGAAGGAGGTGTCCTTTTATAAGGGAGGAGAGGGGAACCTTAGGAATACCTCAAAATATTATTTTATATTAATGTCAAAATCAATTTATAATGGTTCCAAAGGGTCTTATTTCGAATATATTGTGTGGATGGGTCTAAATCCTATCAACCAATAGGATTTAGACAAGTTTAGGGTATTATTTTAACCTTATCAATTAGATTTAACTCTAAGTTAAATAATTTAACTTTTACCGTGTCTTTTTGTTTTCTTTCACTATATGGTTAATACACTTACTATAACATTCCAAACGAACCCGAATTTTTTTATTATTAATATATATATCCTTATCTAAGTCATTTGTTCGAACCTTAGATTTTTAGGAATAATATAACAATTAATAATATAATATTTGATTTAAAAACTATTTTGTGTCAATTTTGACACTATTTGATATATGATTTTTGTGAAAGTCATAACAGAATTATATGTTCGAACCAAGTTGATTAAATCAACACTAATATATCATAGTAACCTATAAAATTAGTTTAAGTCATAAAATGTCTCAAATTACATTTATTTGGGCATTTATAACATCAATTCTGTCAATATTTCATTAATAAGACAATTACTGCATCATATTTCTGTCATAATAAATGATAATTATTTAATCCCTAAAAATTCTAAATAAATTCCTATGATGTATAAAATTGTATTATCTTTCTGGATACTATTCATGTTCTAAGTTTAATGAAGTTTATCACTAGATTAAAATTATTATACTTATAAGATTTAAGAAAGTGACATGTTGTCACATTCTTTGGTTTTAATAATAATTAAATTATTTTCATTAAAAAAATTAATTAAATTAATCTATTCCGACCCATAGGTGATATGGGTCGTTTTTTAGTCATCCAATAGAATTTTGACATTTGTTAGGGTAATTTTAAAATATTATATTTACCCTTAATTACCCGATTTACCTTTAACTATGGTAAATAAAATTTACCGTAGTTACTATTCATAATTCCCAAAAATAAAAAGTATCCTATTAAAATAATTTGGACCCACTGATTCCAAATATGGAATCCATTTTTTAAAATTCAAAACATCGAAGTTGCATAAATTAAATTAAAATTAATCCCGTTATCGAATAAAAACGGGTTTTTGTTTAAAACATTGCAAAATATTGAATTGATTTAACTTACGAATTCAAGGTAAAATCAATGCTAATTAAATACATTATATTAAACGGTAAAAATATATTCTATTTATACTTTAAAATCATTCAATATTATAATTTAACCACATAAGATATTACGATGAAAAAAGTTGTTTTTAATTAAAACATAGCGTGTTTTTACTATTAATTAAAATGTGAAAGTTACCAGAATAATATGAAAATTTTATCCAAAGTAATTTTTTTTTCTTGATTCCAAAGAAGAATTTTGTTTTGTCAAATTGAACTTATAAACATGTCAAAAACCAGATTTAAAGTGGGTGCGCCATCCAAAGGCGGCAAAACTGCATTTTTTTAAAAATACTTATTTTACCCGAAAAATTTATTTTGTTCTTATACCATGTTCTAGAAATGTGTAAGATGAATAATAATGTAATAAAATTCAAAATTTAGTTAATACTATTCATAACGGCTAGTTCATGACAATATTATAATAATATAACATTGTTTATTAAAACCCAGTATTGCGTACAACACACGCTATCGAGGAAGGTCACGATTGCGTGTAATGCAAGGCAAGTCAAGGATGTGAGTTGTGCAATCTCCTTTTGGTGTAGCGTACAACACAAGACATTAATAAAATTAAAAAGAATATTTTTCATAAAATCTCGGGCTGTTACATTCTACCCCCCTTAAAATGAATTTCTCCCTCGAAATTCGTCGGGGTTATAAATGGTTTACTATTCGAAAGTTTCTTTAATAGAAACCCACATTGTAAAAAGGAATATCAAAACCAATCTTTAAAAACAAAAGTATGAAACGTAACGGTTACCCAAATAAACTAATCACTGGGTTTCCACATAGGTGAGAATATGGATATGGAAGAGAAATCTAACCATCATGTTCTGATGGAGAGTGGTAGAGAACATGGCTATGGAAAAGCCAGAAATCACAAAGCCATAAATTTGTGACGATCTAAGGTACCATCTGTTTCATCAGATATAAGATCACTAGGACAACATTTTTGGTTTTCAAGATCGTTTCCCTAAAGATAAAGAATTTTAATTAGAATAAATACTTACTTTATTTTGGTACAATCTCACTGTTGTTCGTGCCTTTAACAATTTCCACTTCATCTCTTAAATAAATGAAGTTGAATTTGTTATTCGTGAAGTGTTAGCAGATCATGTGATAGAATGACGGGTCATTCCATCTGTCTCAAAAAAAAGGTTAGAAAAAATTATATACATAAGTCGATCTATAGTGAGATTAATTATATATGGTTCCTAAAATGGACTTATACTTCATATATCATACTGCTTAATATAATAAAACTAGTTTCTATTAAACAGGGACTTCCTGTAGGCCAGTGGTAGGCGATAAAGGCCAGTCGCACTTCGGTTGTGGGTTCGATTCCTACAGCCTTGTCCGACGCGATGGGCTGTCGCCCGTCCTACAGGTTGGCCTTTTTCTAAAACTACATTACTATAACATCCCATCAATAATATCGAATAAAAAAACTTCTATCCTTAAACAATACTCACTTATGTCCAACATAATCCATTTCAATCTTCAGGCTTATCCGTAATACTGCAGTCCACTCTCATAACATAGTGAAAACGATTACCAGAGATTTAATACCATCATTGATCCCCATATATAATAAGATATGTTTTTTTGGTCACATTCCAAACATTCAAAGTCCTTAATCATGTATTCTCTTGAATACCTTAGTGAAAACATGAATGCAGTTTAAAGTTAACACTTTCCACATACCAAAATCCAAAAATTCTATATACTCAAACCATGATATAACCTTCTCCTTATATCAGTCATGAGCTCATGAATACTATCAAACATTTAATTTTCTCCTTATCCCTTCATTATGCGCATATCATCTACATTCCAAAAATATCTGAATAACCATTCATGGATACTGGTAACATTAATCATAAACTTTCAAAACTCAAGGAAAGACAACAGTGTAACAATCCATACATGTCTCTTTATTCCATAGTAGCATGAGATTACTTATACAAAATTACACATGATAAACATGTAATCATTCCACTACATTCTTAAACCATTGACCGAGCTTCAACAATTCTTTCATCTCACATATCATTTGTAGTCTCTTCATCATCATCCACATAAATAATTCTCATATGACCATACTGATTATCTTCATGAGACATTACCTTAGGGAATTGGTTTGCATAATGCCCGTACATTCCACATTTAAAACATTTAACCATTGTTGATGTCGTAGCAATACCATTATCCTCATCCATGTTGTTAACTGAACCTTTTCCTTTGCATTTACTTGCTTTGTGTCCTTCTTTTCCACACCCAAAGCATCTTCCAGTTCCTTTGAAACATTCTCCTTGATGCCTCTTCCCACATGATTTACATAGGGGAAATTGAACTTTCTTTCCTCTATGATCATCATGAAACTCCATCTTTCTCTTATTAGCCGAGTCAGGAAACTTACCAAATTTTACTTTATTGATCATATTATGAGATTGCTGATTCGGCATAATAATTATGTTTGGACTTCCAAATCCCATTTCATTATGAAGAATATCATTCCCTTGTCCATCATATCCTCCATTATCGTGAATCATCTTGTTTCCAGCCATTTTCTAAAACCCAAAAAAAATGGTGTGAGAGGCAAAAAATCATAATAAATCCGGAGTAACTTTAATATCTAACATCCTAGGTTTAATTATATGATCGTTAGCGTAGTTCTAGTACTATAACCTATACGTATACTTATCCTTAGAGACATCCCTAGACATACCTTTGAAATATCTCTAGGGATCTCACTAAAGTTATCGCATCCTAGTTTCTAAAGGTTGACTAAACCTTTCCTTTGATACCAACTGTAGAGACCCGAAGCCTGACGTTCATGGACATTACATTACTTTTGCGGAATACTTGGTACATAAAAAAACACACACACAAGGATCGTAATAGTTTAGTGTCTTTGGAAACTCGGAACATAATCTTCTAATCGTGGTGAAAGATCATCAATATCTCCCATAAAGATCTTACCTTTTTTTTACCTAAAACCCTTTTTTATATCCTGGGGAAAAGAAAACATAAAAGGGTGAGCTCAAATGCTCAGTAAGGGTAAACAAAAGAAATATCAGTCACATCATATTCATAAGAACATAACTTTTGGAAATATTAACCTGCAAAAGAGAGCATAATTTCATAACATGGGATAAATCATAGTAGTGAAATGAAATCCCAATAATCATAACTTAAAACATGAAACTTTTTGGCATACACACATAATCATAGAGAATCATTTCTTGTTAGTCAAGACTCATTTCCAAGACTATCTTAGTGGACAAAGTCCCTTTCTGAATCGAGTAACCCTCGTTTCAGTCCTGTTTCACTGAACCGGTATAACCTACCATTTCAGCCATGTCTATCTCATGAGATATAAAATCTTTACCCAATGCATTGGAGGGAGATATAGGTCCCACCCATCTTATAATGAATCCTTTCTTATGTGTGCCACATAATCATAAATCATACATCATCGCATAACCCATGTAATAAAAATGGGATTCTTAAACAACATGACATCATAAAACAATTCATATAAGATAAAGGAATTCATAAAAATGTTTCCATAACAACATAATAAAATCCATGTAATAATAGGGATAAAAACAGAACCCTTTTATTATCTTAGATGGAAAATAATTTTGATAAAATACTTGAATTTCATTCTTGAGGAAAATATCCTTTCTACTTCAAAAACACTTTTCCTTTCTTAAAATGTCATACAATTTTAAACTAAAAGAAGTTGATTAAAAATAAACTTGAATACTTGTAAAGGAAGCTTCTTGGAAATAATGTTTTAGAAATCCATTCATGCCGTATAAGTTAAAAAAACATTCTTCGTACTTTTGTCGGAAAAGTCAAAAAGTACCTCGTACGGAAAACGACAAAAGATTCCATTAATTTCTTTTACTAAAAACTCACCGAAGGGTAAAATTGGATTTAAAAAATTGTAGTTGGATGGAAATAATATTACATATTTATGAAACATGGATGTGGATGATAAAATACACCCCAGTAAATACTTACGAATAAACAATCTCGGATAAAAATGAGATTGTGATATTTCGCTTACCTTAGGTCTGATTTGCTTCATAAGTGTCCGAACCTCCTTTATAATGATTTAAATCATTTTATTTACTTATTAAAGAATCATATTAATTGTTATTATATCATATATGGTCCACTTATGACTTTATAATACCCGTTCTTTTGTAAATTCATGTTAAAGTAGCGTTTTGGGTAAAATCGTCTCATTTGTCGTTCGTGTTTTTAACTTGTAATTATTCATATGATTACTTAGATCATGATTACTTAATTCCAGAATATAAAACATGATTTATATATATATATTCAGAATATACATATATAATAAATCAGTATATGGAATGAAATACACCGTTCATGGAGACGGTAGTCCGTACGTACGCATGAACTCTGTTTTCGTTTCCTTATTGAATTGAATGGAATTAAGTAGATGACATACATATAAATATAAATAATTACAGTATCATTATTAGGTCATATATTTCATTATAACTTATTTTATATACTTTATAATCATTCAAGAATGGTTAATCATTGAGAATGAATCTCATCTCGTCGTGGAGACGGTAGTCCGTACGTACGCACGAGCGATGATATCGTTCCCATGGTCGTGGAATTGTGTTGAAGTGTATGTATACTATTTCAGTATCAATATCACTTTATAATAATCATATATAGTTACTCATTACACCTTTATACCCATCCAATTAAGTTGGTGGCGGAAAATAGATTACACCACGGCGTGGAGACGGTATTCCATACGTACGCACGCGCGGTGATTTCATTTTTCTGTAGGATGGATATAAGGTGAATTATGGTTTTTTCATATTTATAATAACATATCAATATGTAATTAATACTGATGTTATTACTTTATCATGAAACAACTAAAGAAGAAGAAGTTGAAGAAGAAAGAAATTGAAAAGATCGGTAATGGATATTACCTCTTCTTTGGAACGGATCTTTGAATCCTCCACTTAGGGAACTAAGATTGGTCTTTGAAGAAGACCAGGACCTCTAGGATTATTCTAGGGAAGTGGAGGGGAGAACATTGCAGGGGTTGGCCGAGCTTGAGTGCTCAAATTGGTGTGAGGAGGAGGGGGAAGGAGGTGTCCTTTTATAAGGGAGGAGAGGGGCACCTTAGGAATACCTCAAAATATTATTTTATATTAATGTCAAAATCGGTTTATAATGGTTCCAAAGGGTCTTATTTCGAAGATAAAGTGGGGATGGGTCGAAATCCTATCAACCAATAGGATTTAGGAAAGTTTAGGGTATTATTTTAACCTTATCAATTAGATTTAACTCTAACCCCGAAATTGTTTATTATTAATATATATATCCTTATATAAGTCAAATTGGCCGATCCTTAGATTTTTAGGAATAAAATAACAATTAATAATATAATATTTGATTTAAAAACTATTTTGTGTCAATTTTGACACTATTTGATATATGATTTTTGTGAAAGTAATAACAGAATTATATGTTCGAACCAAGTTGATTAAATCAACACTAATATATCATAGTAACCTATAAAATTAGTGTAAGTCATAAAAAGTCTCAAATTACATTTATTTGGGCATTTATAACTTCAATTCTGTCAATATTTCATTAATAAGACAATTATTGCATCATCTTTCTGTCATAATAAATGATAAATATTTAATCCCTAAAAATTCTAAATAAATTCCTATGATGTAGATAATTGTATTAGCTTTCTGGAGAATATACATGTTTGATGTTTCATGAAGTTTGTCACTAGATTAAAATTATTATACTTATAATATTTAATAAAGTGACATGTTGTCACATTCTTTAGTTTTAAAAATAATTAAATTATTTTCATTGAAAAAATTAAATTAAATTAATATAATCCGACCCTTAGGTGATATGGGTCGTTTTTTAGTCATCCAATAGAATTTTGACATTTGTTAGGGTAATTTTAAAATATTATATTTACCCTTAATTACCAAATTTACCTTTAACTATGGTAAATAAAATTTACCGTAGTTACTATTCATAATTCCCAAAAATAAAAAGTATCCTATTAAAATAATTTGGACCCACTGATTCCAAATATGGAATCCATTTTTTAAAATTCAAAACACAGAAGTTGCAGAAATTAAATTAAAATTAATCCCGTTGTCGAATAAAAATGGGTTTTTGTTTAAAACATTGCAAAAGATTGAATTGATTTAACTTACGAATTCAAGGTAAAATAAATGCTAATGACATACATTATATTAAATGGTAAAAATATATTCTATTTATACATTAAAACCATTAAATATTATAATTTAACCACATAAGATATTACGATGACAAAAGTTGTTTTTAATTAAAATATAGCGTGTTTTTACTATTCATTAAAATGTGAAAGTTACCAGAATAATATGAAAATTTTATCCAAAGTAAATTTTTATTTCTTGATTCCAAAGAAGAATTTAATTTTGTCAAATTGAACTTATAAACATGTCAAAAACCAGATTTAAAGTGGCTGCGCCATCCAAAGGCAGCAAAACTGCATTTTTTGAAAAATACTTATTTTACCCGAAAAATTTATTTTGTTCTTATACCATGTTCTAGAAATGTGTAAGATGAATAATAATGTTATAAAATTCAAAATTTAATTAATACTATTCATAAAGGCTAGTTCATGACAATATTATAATAATATAACATTGTTTATTAAAACCCGGTATTGCGTATAACACACGCTATCGAGGAAGGTGACGATTGCGTGTAATGCAAGGCAAGTCCAGGATGTGTGTTGTGAAATCTCCTTTTGGTGTAGTGTACAACACAAGACATTAATAAAATTAAAAAGAATATTTTTCATAAAATCTCGGGCTGTTACAAAACACAACAATTATCAATAAATGTATGTTCTTATTTTAATACTAAAAATAAAATATTTATAAAATCATTTTTATAAAATGAACAATATTTTTGGAATCAGGATTTTGAAACTATCCAGTGGTGTTTTTTAATAATTTTTTGGGAAAGTTGAATTTATGGGTAAGAATAAATAATACATAAGTATATAGTGTGTTTTACAACATCATAATGACACAATAATGATGTAATAAACAACAAAAAAGGGATATTAGACCAAAATATATGTTTTAAATTTAAAATAATGTTACTATATATTTCTTTGACTTATTTTATAATTCCTTAGTGAATCTTCAATATTGTATAACATATTTTATGATTTTAATTTCAATTATTTAATAATGTGACTCATCTCTACAAAAGCAAGGAAAATATTTTAATATATTCAGAACATGGACATATAAAATATTATTTTACACTCCAAATTGTCAAAAAAAATGGAAAAAAATTATTGGAATGTTTGTAGTTTTGAATATTTAATTATATAGATTACAAAACCTATGTTTGTGAAATATTAGAGAATTCTCCTCTAGTATCTTATATAAAGCCAGAAGATATCCCAATTTTCTTCACTAATAATCAATGGATCACAGCCATACTCTTTTCTCCCCTCCCTATATTCCTCCTAAGGTGCCCCATTCTCTCAAGAAGCTCCTCTTCAAGCTTTTGAAGTCGCACACTCAAGTAAGGGTTTCCTTCCTTTCTCATTTTTATCCATGTTTACTTATTTTGTTCAACCTTTTATTTTAAATTAAAAATTATCGGTATGTTTTATTACCTTTCCCATACTTCCCTTATTATTATTTAATGATTATATACCCCTTTCTCTCTCATTCATCCCACTCATATATACCTGTTACCATGTTGAAATTTCATAAGAGTCATTTCATTCATCCTCTATCTTCAAGTTTCTTTATTATGTTACGCCATATTTTTACAAATTCTTTATGTTGGAACATGTATTTATATGACCCCATTATTTCCATTTCATGTATATATTATTAGAGACCCTTTCTCTCTCGTCAAATATTTTTATGAATTTTTATGCCACGTCGTTATGCTGCTAAAATTGCATTGTTATTTTTCATACCCATATCGTCATGTAGTGAATATAATACCCCTTTTCTATAAAGGGTATCCACCTTTATTAACATATACATTTTTATCTAGGAAATACATGTATTTGTTCTATAATCCTTGGTAATGGAATGATTTATTATGCAGATTTAATACATTTTTTATGATCTATGTGGCACACTAAATCATGATATTGAAGTGAATGTGATGGATGCACACGTAATTTTATAGCACTCCAATGCATTGGGTAATGTTTAGTATCACGTTACGTCCTGTTGGGACATGGGTTTCACTGATTCCTTTTTGGATATTTTTCCATAATTTTGGGATAGGGGTGTACCTGATTCCATTATTTTTATGATGTAGTTTTTTAAGTTGTTTCCATATTTCCATGTTAGGATAATCATGATATATCATGCCTTTATGTTCATGTTTCTTTCATGATCCATTGATATTTATATTTACTATCATGTATTTTATTCTTCATTTTATTACTTTTTTACTCCCTTACTGGTATTTATAGATCACCATATTCCTATGTATGTCCTTAGGTTATCCAATGCAATACTTAGTACAAAGGAATGTTGTGGTCATTAAAAGAAGTATTCAACAATGATGTTGTATTTTATGTAGTAAGTTGTAATGTAATGTTCCTAATTCCAAAATAAAAAATTCTTCATTGTCATCTGGGTTGTATTAAGTGCAACTTTATGTAATAAATCATGTTTAAGTTTGTAATAAATAAAAGTCTTGTTGTAGTTAGTATCAATGGATATGTTTAGTTATTTTTGGGATTAAGATTAAAAAACCCTAGAGAAATACATAGAGATAAGACTCAGTATAATAAAAGAATCTATAAAATTTTGTGAGTATGGAGTAAATGGTTTACCATGAAAATACATCCCTGTCTAGATTTGAACAGGAAGAGGTGGGTCTGGCACAGATGTGTCTATGGGTAAAACCCAAAAAACACTGCTTTGAGATAGACTTGAATGGGAACTGGTTCATGGCAATGGGACTTATTGCACTCTTTTTTCAACACTCTCAGGGAATATTCTTCATAAACTTCATATTATTAGAAATAACAATTATCAAGGGAACAAAAAATCCCATAAGAATATATGTGAGGAAATAGATCGTGGATATCGTAGATTGAGGCCTATAAATTCATATGTTTCAGAAATAATTGTAATTTTTATTTTGTCAATTTGTATCATTCAATTCCCCTTTTGTGTTTAAAAGTTTAAAATAATTACCCCGATTTTTCCTTTTATTTTATAAAATGACTGGTAATAGGATTACTGTGCTAAAAACCAATGTGCAGATAAATGTGATGACTGTTCTAAAGAGATACCTGATCTGATGAGAGACAAAATAGCTAACATTGTCATGTTACTCTCCCAATTAACATAGGTTTTGAATAGAAAAATGGGTCAAGAGGAACTTCCAATAGTCCCCCTTGCCCATGAAAGATGAAGTCACAATCAAGCGTTTCAAGAGAAAAAGACCTCCTAATTTCAATGGATCATCTGATCCGTCAATCACCAAAAAATGGATCAACTCTATTGGGAAGATCTTCTCCATCTTTCAACGTCATGAATAAGAGAAGGTTCTTATGGATGCATATAATTTGTAGGGTGAATCTGATCAATGGTGGACATTGATAATAAATACAAAGCCTGAGGAAGAGATCTAGGTGGTGGGATGGAAGGATTTCTTGAAATGGTTTTTAGGTAAATATTTTCCATGCACCCTCCGTATTAATATGAGAAGAGCATTCCTTGAACTCAAGAAAAATGATGACAAATCCATTGGGGTGTATGAGGTAAACATTACAATACATTCATGATACACCTCTGGTTTTTTCGTTACCCTTGAATGATTGGTTGACCACTTTTTTGGGGGGTAAAACCTATCCTACAGAAATCCCTTGCAATCCACAACTTTGATAGTTATGTGAAGATTTACCAATGTTCCCTCAATGAAGATATAGAGATCGGTAAATATTAAGGGTATAATGGGGATATAAAGTAGCTATTGGATTTTAATTTTGGTTGTTGGGGGATAAATTCAACAATTATAAGAAATTCTAGAAGCCCACTCACTAAAGGTGCATAAATAACCACCCTGGAAATTGTGTGAAGGGGATGAGGAAATTCATTAGGTATAGGAAAGAAGGACACCAAGAATGTGATTGTTGTCATGAAATCCCCACAACTACGATAGAGGAATGGAATGCTCTGTTTGATCCTTGAATCATCTTTCATTGCGACAAATGCAATGAACTAGGCCACTCTGCGAGCCAGTTCCCTAATACAATGGTTTTCAGAGGCAACCAAAAACCTCCAAGGTAGGAAGGGTCAGATTTTTACATCACAACCACCGAATCGAATCCTGAAATCTATATAGAGATGTTTGTGAAAATAGAGAACTACTTTATTATTGTATCCCATGAATATAACTCCTTATTTTTCACAATTTGTGGATTGAACATCTTGGTGAATCTCATTGTACTTCCTTTGGTGAAACTTGATGCAATACATGGCATGAATTTTATTTCCCAATACAGATCAAACATAAATAGTCATGGGAGGGAAATCACTCTCCCTATGTTTAATTGACGACCTATTATATACAAGTGCAAGAAGTGTGATGAATCATATTTAGAACCATCATCTCAAGAATTAATATTACTTCTCTATGAGAACACATATCATTCTCGAATTATTGTGTCTATGAAAGGAACTATAATCGAAGACATGCATATTTTGAGGAAATTTGTTGATGTGTTTCCTGAGGAATTTCATGCTCTTCTACCTAGAAGAGATGTTGAATTCACGATTTCTCTTATACATGGGGTGTTTCCAATATCCAAGACTCCATATAGAGTGGCTATTTTGGGGATTAAGGAGATCAATAAAAAAATAGAGGAGAATCTGGATAGAAGATTTATATGCCCATGTTGTTTACTATGGAGTTCACCAATCCTCTTCTTGAAGATGAATTATCAGTTAAAGTGACTTTTCATTGATTATTGTGAGCTCAAAAAAATCACGATAAATAATATGTATTCTTTTCCATGAATTAATGACTTTTTTGATCAGAAATGTGGAGCACAATACATCTACAAGGTTGATTTTCAGTTAGGATATTACTAGTTAAAGGTGAATAAGGAGGATAGACCCAATAATACATTTTATACAAGCTATGGGAACTATGAATTCATAGTAATTCCTTTCAGACACACTAATGATCCATAAATCTTCGCGGACTTCATGAATAGAGTCCTCAGAGATTACCTCGACAAATTTTTTGTAGTCATTATAGATGAGATTCTAATATACTATAAAACTAAGGAGCATGAGGAGAATCTAAGAATTGTACTAGAGATCTTGTGAAAATGAGATTTTCTTTGAAAAGGACAGAATGTGTGAGTTCTAGTTGAAGGAATTATCATCTTTTTGGGAATATCATCATAAGAAATGTGATATCTATGGATACATCCAAAACAAGATCAATTGAGGGATGGTTGAGGCTGACATCTAAGACTGATATTTGAAGCTTCCTGCTATTAGCTTTTGACTGTTTCTAATTTCTTAGAAATTTCACATTATTGTCAAACCCTCTTACCAAGATTACTTAGAAGGGAGTCATGTTTTCCTGGAATGATAAATCTAAATAAAGATTCAAGGAGTTTAAGAAGAGGCATATCACTGCCCATGTTCTCACACTACCAAAAAATGGGGGCTTTTTGTAATATTCAGTTATTCTTTGAAGAAAGTCATGGGTAGTGTGTTGGTGCAGAATGATAATGTCATAACCTATGAATCAATGAAATTTAATATTCCAAATAAAAAATATCACATGCATGATCTGGAGTTGGAATCTTTGACCTTTGTGTTGACAATATGGTGAAATTATCTCTTTGAAGATAAGTGTGAATTATATATAGATCACAAATGTCTAAAATATATATTCAGAAAAAAAAATATGAACATGCACCAATGAAGAAGGTTAGAGCTCCTTAAGGATTGTGACTACTCAATCCATTAGCACCTTGGGAGAGAGAACAAGGAGGATGATTCTCTATGTAGAAAAAACCTAGTGATTATATCATTGATGATAATTTAAAGGATCCAATCTTCTTACATTTAATGAATATGGGCCTGGGAATTCTAATGAAAGGAACATTATCAATCCCTTTATAAGTGTTTTCTCAATAGTCACTTTTGGAATGTTTAAAGGATGATAAAAATTATGGTGTGGGAATTCAGAAGAAAGTGGAAACTATCATAAAAGATAAATCCTTAGAGATAAATGTTAATAAAAAATAAATTGTGAGATTTTCATCAAGACTACGTCTTCCTTAAAATATGGAGTTAAATAATGAACTTTTGAATGATGCATATGGTTCAAATTTATCTATTCACCCAGGAAACACCAATATGTATTGGGAACTTTGAGACAATTATTGGAGGGACAACACGAATAAGGAGATACCAAAATATACATCAATGTGTTGGGTATGTCAGCAAGTTAATTATAAGAGGAAGAAGTATAAGCGGATGGTGAAACCATTACCCATATCAGCATGGAAATGGGAAAACATCACCAATGACTTTATCACCAGGCTTCTGAAGACATCCAGAGGAAACAATACAATCTTGGTTTTTTTAGATTGTCTTACAAATACATCACACTTGATTTTAATTAGAGAGGATATCTCTTTGGATCAATAGGCATGGTTATACATTAGAGAAGTGGTAAGGCTATGTGGTGTACCACTATTGATTGTATCGAATCTTGATCCAAGATTCACCTCAACGTTTTAAAAGATTCTCCATCATGCTCTGAATACTTAGCGGAACATTTTTATGGATTATTATCCTCAAAATAATGTCCAATCTTATAGGATTATCCAAATACATGAGAACATGTTGAGATCATGTTCAATAGCCTTCAAAGTATGATGAGATCAACATCTTCCTCTAGTTGATTTCTCTTATAATAACAGTTTCCATTCAGGCATCTAATTGGCTCCTTATGAAGCCCTTTATGGGATGAGATACAGAACACCGGTATGTTTGTATAAATTTGGGTAGAAAAACATATAGGTTATGAAATGTTCAATGAAATGATGGAGAAGGGTTAGACCATCCAACATCACATTAAAGATCCTCAGATATGACAAAAGTGATATGTTAACAATCATCAATGAAAACTAATGTTTGTTTTGGGGACATGGTATTCCTTTTCATATCACTAGTTAAGAGAGTTATGATATTTGGGAATAAATAAAAGCTTATTCAAAGGTATATCATCCCTTTTTACATCCATGCTCACATCAGAGTATTGGCCTATTGACTAGCACTCCCACCAAACAAGTCTCATTTACATGATGTGTTTCATGTATCAATCTTAAGGAAGTGCATACTAGAACCATCACATGTACTCAATCTAGAAATTGTACTATTGGAGAAATACCTCTCCGATGAATAGAATCTAGTGAAGATATTAGATCATAGTTAAATTGTTCTATGAAATAAGACAATGCCCCTCGTCAAAGTGTTGTGGAGAAACCAAAAGATTCAAGAACCAACATGGGAATCATAGGAAGTGATGTGGAATTGATACACTCATATATTTTTGTGAGGGGAGAAGAAATTTTGAGAGTGAAATTTATTTAAGGGGGAAGGTTCTAATGACTCAAATAGTTATGTATAAAATTCCCATTATTTCAATTTCCTAAGGATATAGAAAACACATGAAATCCCTTAGTTATATTATATACAATTTATTTTACATTATTTTTAGTTATAATTACCATTGATTATATAGCTAATGAATAGTGATCACACAAATAATATAAATTTTGGGTTTTAACAAATCCTTTTGACAAAGGAAAAGGAGATAATGGCCTTATCCAGTAGACACGGGCAGTACACAGATCATTTTCCAGAGCATGAAAACAGTTATCATCACTAGGAATCGCTATTGACCAAGCCTAAGATGAGCTTCAACAAGTTAATCTTGAATGGAATCACCTATGGGAGAAGTTAAAGTTAATAGATATTACCACCCAGGCGATTTTGTACGAGCTGCCCCAAGAGTCTTTTACCATTTCACACCTTACCCGTTGGTCTTATGCGGGTGTTATAAGTTGTTATACAATAAGGCATTAGTAACTTATTGTGTAAACCTTTTTTATAAATAAATATCTTATTCCGTAAAATCCTTTAGGGAGTAGTGTTTCTTAAAAATTGGTGATGTTGATAAATTGATTTTCCAGGTAAAAATGGTACTTTTGAGAAATATATGAATTATTATATCAAACTTCTTACATATTAATAATATTATAAAAAATTATTATAAATGATGATTATATAAGTTCCTTATCTTTAAATGATTTTGTTATCAGTTTGGTAAGAGTAATATTTTTATTCGATAAAATAGAAAGTGTATTTTTGAAGAACTTATATTAAGGAATTAATGAATTTTTGAAATAAATAATATTTTAATAAAGTATTATTATCAATTTAATTTTATTAATAATAAAATTTTATATATTTTTATGAATTCAAATGTAATTTTTATTATGGTTTCAAAACTATTCTTATTAAAACTAATCAATTTTCTGTAAAATTCGGTTACCATTTTAAAAGTAAAAAATTCACATATTTAGAAAAAAATTATAAAATGAATAATATTTTTTGAATCAGAACGTCAAAATTATCAAACTCTGAATTTTTGTAATTCCCCGACCGCAGTTACCCAAAGTCGGTGCATTATTACATGACATTGGCATGATAACAAGAAAGATCAAGTCTCGAAAGACCGATTAGTTTAGTAGCCTTGGAAACACTAGATACATTCCTAAAGTTTACATTACATCATAACATGAAAACTAAAACAACATAGACTCCATATTCCACACTCATATACCCTCATACTATCCCTACATGTCATTTATAAAATACTTCTTCACATCCTGGGAAAAATAAAACATAGAAAGCGGTGAGCTCAGATACCCAGTAAGGTTAACAATATAGCCGAAACATTCATAAATAAGCATAAACATTTAAAAAATGTATAACTAAAACAAAATAATTTTATACTTGAACTTCAGCATAATATGACAGAAATAAAATGAAATAATTCCATTTACTTATTCACCTGGATATTCTACTAATCTAATAATCACATTCAATGTCAATAACCACTTTTATAATGATGGTATGCATAATGCTAGACTATCATAACCACGTAGTCAAGGCCTCATTCCAAGATTACAAATAAGATTTTTTCAACGCCTCATGCCAAGACACTAGTTTGTCTCATGAGACCTACCGATGCATCAAGTAGGTATAGCGGTCTTCACCCGTCACTTACTATGTCCAATGCATTTCTCATATGAATAGGTTTAAACATAACATAAACATTCGTATTAAAACTAGCATACGAAATGTCAATACATTCTCAATAAACCATGAATGGTATAAAAAGAACACATCCATAGTCAAAATTCTCACAAAACCTTCAACACAATATGGAATTTTTGTATCATAATAAATCAACATCAAATAAATTGAAAATCCATCAAAGGATGTTGACATAGATGAAATCAAAACTATTTGAGATAAAAATTTCTTTTTTTGAAATCATTTAAAAGTATCATAATTATAAATGAAAACATTTACTTTTTAAATTTTCTTATAATTATATAAGGGAAGCATCGACGATTTTAGAACAGCGGAAAATAGCTGCACCCGCAGTATAAGTTTAAAAAATACATTCTTACCTTAATTCTGTCAAAAATGATAAAAAGGACCTTATTTGGAAAATGACGTAAAGATTATATATAAAATTCTTATAAAAATTCAAACAAGGGTATAAAAGACTTTAACCCATATTCTGTAAAATAGTAAGAATGTTTTGAAATACATTTTGAAAAAAATTTGATATGGATGATAAAGAGGTCCCAGTAGATAATTACGAATAAACAACCTCGGATAATGAAGAGATTGTGAAATAAACCCTTACCTTGTAATTTTCCTTGGTTGAGGGCGGTTAACCTCCAATATAATGGTGAAATAATTTTTATTAAATTATAAAAGATTCATATACAATAATATGATATCATATATGATTTTTTTAACATTGATTTGTTAATAATATCTTAGTATTATCATCGTTTCAGGTGTTAACTTTCTCATTTTCTTTAATATATTTTGTTACATACGCCGTATTTGTTATAGATGGGTTGTATCTTATGATATCAAGTCCTTATACATTATTTCTAATCATCCAATGAGAATTATAATTTCATGGATACAATGGGGAATGAATCTCATCGTGTTCGTAGAGACGGTAGTCCGTACGTACGCACGAGCGACAATATAATTCTTTTGATATTAAAATAATATATAATTGGATGGTATATCATATATACAGAATCATTATCATGTTATATTTATTATTTACATCAATTACATATCATTATCATACCCATCCAAATAATAATGTTTTTGAATAACAATTACACCACGACGTGGAGACGGTAAGCTGTATGTACGTACGTACGTATAGTTACATGTCATTAAAAGGATGGATAGAATACTGAATATGGATGTACCATATTTATAATAAAATCACATTATATAGAAGATACTTGAGTTATTATTATATAAAAGAAAATAATGACGAAATAAGAAGTTGAAGAAGAAAGGAACTTGAATAAGGGTGGTGAAAACATTACCTCTTCTTAGGGTTCTTCCTTTTGATTTGATCAAAAGGGCTCCACAGTTTGGATTTATGATCAAAATAAGGCCTCTATGTTGAAGTGAGGTAAGATGAGAGAGTATCAAGGTAGGGTTTGACCGAACAAAAAGGCTTTGAAGATGTGAATAATTGGTTAGAAGTTCTTTCCTTTTATAAGGGGGAGGAGGGGCTGTTTAGGAAAAACTAGAAGTATTAATTTTAATAAATTCATATTCAGTTTATAATAGCTAAAAAGTGGATTATTCAAAGTATAAGGTGGGTATGGGTCGAAATCATTTCAGCCAATATATTTAAGAAAGGGTTGGGTCATTATATTAACCTTATCTTTTAGTTTTAACTCTTAGTTAATTTGATTTACATTTACCATGTCACTTTGTATTTTTATATTATATAGTTGATAAACATACTATATAAATCCAAGGGACCCCCAAGTGGTCCATTAATGATACAACAATCATGATATAAGTCCTTTGGCCAAACCATAGATTTTTAGGAATAGAATATCAATTAATAATATAATACTTGTTTTAAAAACTCATTTACGTCTATTTTGACAATATTTAATAATTGTTTTTTAAAGTCTTAACAGCATTATCAATTCGAACAAAATTCATTTAAGCAATAATAACATGTCATATTAACCAATAAAAGTTTTGTATGGCATCAAAACTTTAAATTATATTTATTGCAACATTTATAATACTAATTATTTGATTCTTTCATTAATAAGGAAAATACTGCATCATTATTATGTCATAAATAAATTTAATTATTCAATGTTGAAAAATTATAAATAAAATATAATTATGTAGGAAATAGTTTTATATTTCTAATGAATATTTTTAGTAGAAAATAGAACATATATAACCCTATGTAAAAAATTGTTTTTCTAAATGATATATGCTTATGTCATTTTTGTATTTACATTAACTTAATTAATATAAAGTGTAATTATCAATTAAAAGTGGATCCATGGGGTTCCAAAATCGACCTAAATATGCCAATGGTCGGAAAGGTATCAACCAATAATGTTAGTACACATTTTAGGGTAATTAATTATTATTATAATATTATTTTTTACACTTTTTTACTGGACTTACCCTTTAACCATGGTAAAAAAAATATTTACAGAAGTAATTATTTAAAATGTCTAAAAATAAAAGTTACCAATTTACACAATTTGTAAATCCCGATTCTAAATATGGAATCCATTTTTCTAAATTCAAAACATATAAGTGGTAGAAATTAATATTAAATTTATTCCCACTGTCAAAACAAAAAGAGTGATTTTAAGAAATAATAACTATCAAAAGATTGACACTTTCTTAGGTCTGGTTTAATTGTGAAGTTATATGAAATGACAAAAATTGTATTAAATGGTAAAAATATATTATAAATATACTTAAAAACCACTCAAATTCATAATTTATCACTATTAATTATATTCATTAAAAATGTTGTTTTTAATTTAAATTTAGTAATTTTCACCATTTATCAAAATATTAATGTTATCCGAAAAGTACCAAAATTTCACCATAGGATAATTTCGATATTCTGAATCCAAAAATGAATTCCATTTATAAAAATTTCAAAGAGTGGGTATTACTATTCATAATTGCTACTTTGATTGGTCATGGTGTGTTAGAATCTCAAAGTTGCGTACAACACACGCTACTGTTTTATTCGAAGAGAATCGTACCGTGGAAGCTTGGGAGGGTTACATTCTCCCCTCCTTCATATAATTTTGTTCTCGATATTTCTAGAATACTACCACATGAATAGACTTCGGTGGTTCTTCATCATAATTTTCTCAGGTTCCCACATTGCCTCTTCCATATTATGGTTTCTCCATAAAACTTTTACCAGACGAGTCATCCGGTTTCTCAGCACTTGTTCTCTTGTATTAAGAATCCTGATGGTCACTTCTCAATAAGACAGATCAGGTTCTAGTTTTAATTCCTCATAGGTGAGTGCATTCATTGGGTCGGGCATGTATTTTCTCAATAGTGATACGTGGAACACATCGTGAACTTTGGAGATATTTGGCGGCATTTTCATACCGTATGTTATATCCCCAATTCGTTCTAGAAATTCAAAAGGCCCAATTTACATGGGACTCAATTTTACTTTCTTACCAAAACGTATAACTCCCTTCCATGGAGATATCTTCAAGAAAACATGATCTCCTACATGAAATTCCATGTCCTTCCTTCGATTATTAGCATAGATCTTCTGCTTACTTTGAGCTGCTTTGATGTGGTTTTGGATTACCATTAACTTTTCCATTGTTTCCTCCACCAGTTATAGGTCTATAAGTTTTCTTTCACCAATGTCATCCCAACAGGTTGGTGTGCGACATAATTTTCCATAAAACGCTTCATATGGTGCCATCCAAATACTTTAATATAAGCTATTGTTATAGGAAAATTCCACCAAAGGTAAATATTGATCACACAAACCATGAAAGTCAAGTGAGAAAGATCTCAACATGTCTTCTATGGTTTGAATAGTCCGTTCTAATTATTCATCAGTTTGGGGGTGGTAGGCACTCCTCAATCAAAGTTCAACATCCAGGACTTTCTAGAGACTTTTCATGAATCTTGAAGTAAAATGGGGATCACGATCAGAAACAATCGATAGGGGTACTCCATGAATTCTCACAACTTCATTAATATATATTCATTCTAAAAATCCAAGTGGTAAATTTTACCTTATACCAAGAAAATGTGCTGACTTGGTAAGGCGATCAACAATGACCCATATTGAAACGTTCCTTCTAGGAGTCTTTGGTAGTCCCATGAAAATATCCATAGTGATATTTTCCCATTTCCACTCAGGCATGGGAAGGGGTTGCATGACCCCTCCTGGTTGTTTCCTTCCATCTTTCACTTGTTGAAAAAACATACATCTTAACAAAAAATCAACAATATCCCTCTTCATGTTGTCCCACCAAAAATGCTCCTTCATATCTCTGTACGTTTTGGTTCTCCCATGGTGTATAGAGAATTTGGAACTATGAGCATCATCCAACAATTCCTTCTTTAGATCATGTATATCAGGAACATAAAGTCTGTTCCCAAATTTCAAAATTCCATCTTCAAACAGAAAGTACCCCAATATCCCATCATTCACAGCTTTAATCTTCTTTTGAAATTCTTTATCATCGGTCTAAGAACTCTTTATCATTTCTAGTAAAGATGGTTTGAAACAATTTTAAAAAGTATTGATGTTTCACCTTCTTTGGTAATTCCGATATCTATCTTCACTAGATTCATGAAAATAGGATCCCTTTCAATTCTCATCACGTTCAAAACTCCATGATCCTTTATTCTCAAATAATCTGTCACCTTATTTACCTTCCCTGGGTGGTAGTGTGACATGCAATCATAATCCTTGATTAGTTCAATCCATCTCATTTGCCTCATGTTGATTTCTTTCTGGGAGAAAACATACTTCAAACTCTTATGATCGGTATATATCTCACATTTTTCACCATAGAGGTAATGTCTCCACATCTTCAAAGAAAATATTACAACAACTAACTCAAGATCATGAGTAGGATAGTTTTTCTCATGAATTTTCAGCTATCGTGATGCATAGGCAATAACTCTTTTATTCTGCATAAGGACAGACCAAGTCATTTCTTTGATGCATCTCTATAAATAAAGAACCCATCATTCCCCGATGGTAGAGTAAATATAAGAGCATTGACTAATCTTATCTTTAGTTATTAAAAACATTTTTCACACTCTTTTTTCCAAAAAAAAATAACCCCTTTACGCGTGATCTTTGTTAATGGGTTAGCCAATCAGGAAAAAATTCTGGACGAAACGTCGATAATAAACTACTAGTCCAATAAACTACATACCTCAGTTATACCCGTTGGTGCTGGCCATTCTTGGATTGCTCTTGTCTTAGCAGGGTCAACAGAGATTCCATCCTTAGAGACAATATTTCCAAGAAAAGAAATCTCTTAAATCCAGAATTCACACTTGCTAAACATCCCATATAATTCACGTCTTCTAAGATTCTTCATGATAATACGCAGGTGATTTTCATGATCTTAGTGGCTTTTGGAGTATACCAAGATATCATTAATAAATACCACTACAAAATAATTGAGATATTTTTTGAAAACTATGTTCATTAGATCTATGAAAATATGGGGTGCATTAGTCAGCCCAAAAGGCATTACTGTAAACTCATAATGCACGTACCTAGTTTGAAATGTTTTCTTCGGAATGTCTTCCTTCTTCACAGACAGATGATGGTATCCAGATCGAAGTTCAATCTTTAAAAAGTACTGAAATCCATTCTGTTGGTAAAATAAATCATCAATGCGAGGTAGCAGATACTTGTTCTTTATTTTTATAGCATTGATCTCCCTATAGTCGATACGTGACCTCATAGATCCATCTTTCTTTTTAACAAAAAGAACAGGGGTTACCCATGGAGAAAATCTAGGGAGAATAAATCCCTTATTACTCAATTCCTTTAGTTGTTTATTTAGTTCAACTAACTCCACAGTGGCCAATCTATAAGGGGTCTTCGATATAGGCCTTGATCCAGGAATTAAATCAATAGAAACTCAACTTCTCATTCTGGAGGATGCCCAGGTAATTCTTTCGGAAACACATCTACATATTCTTTCACAATAGGTACATCCTCTATTTGAACATTACATTCCTCGGCCACAGTCATTTCATTCTCTTCCTCCCCAATAATGGAATTTAGTTGATCTATTGGGGGTGTATCTAGATAAGACTTATGTGGTGGAAATTCTGCTCTAAAGATAAGGTGTTCCTCATCAGCGTCATCAAAAATCATAACATCCTTCATCTTACAATAAATCTTCGAATCATGGTCTGAAAGCCAATCCATACCGAGGATTATATAAAAGTCAATCTTAGGAATGACGATGCGATCAGCAGATAAAGATCATTTATGTACTCTAATGGGGACTAATTCGCAAAACTTTGTTACAGTGATACTTCCCTTAGGAGTTTTAACTAACAAATCCCTTGTTAAATCAAATTGGATATATCTAATTTTCATAGGAAACTGGGAAGTTATGGAACAATGCCATGATCCAGAATCAAATAAATCATTTTCTAAACTCGAGGAAACCATTAAATTACCTGCCCCCACATCTTTTGGAGCTTCTACCTCAGCAGTACTGATAGCATAAGCTTGACCTTGATCCCTTGGCATTTTTTGAGGTATGTTCCCCTGACGCTCAGGACATTCATTTGAATAATTTCCCATTTCTCTACAATTATACCATTCCACATTGACAACAACTCTCTTTCCCTTGCAATCATGAGCTTAGTGGCCTTTTTCACCACACTTGTAATAGACTCCCATTATCTTCAAGAAATTACCAGGGTGTTTCTTCCCACATTTACTGAAATATGGATAATCATCTTTTCCATTATTCCTTTTATTTACATTTCCACAGTGGTCAAAAGATCTCTTCTTCTCTTGCTTTTCCATATAGTTGTAAGACTTAGAAAATTCATTTTCTGTCTTGATAGCAACTGAGACAATATCTTCATATGATGACAAAGATTCTGAGACTAATGACCAATGGAGAAATAGTTTTAACCAAAAAAGAAACAATCAATCATACTTCTTGGGGTACGTATATAATCTGATTTATGCCTTGCTATCCATGTAAAGTTAGCCTCATACTTTGCGACATTCTCATCCGCCTGTTGCCTCAGACTCAGAAACTGCATTTCCATATCCTCTCGATGGTCATGAGGAAAATATTTTTCTAAGAAAATATCTTTGAACTCCATCCATTACATATTTGATAATTCATCATCTTCCATCGTGTTTTGTATCAATGAGCACCATTGATTAGAATCTCCAGTGAGGCGATAAACTGCCATGATAAATTTTTCCCTTTCACTACTCCCCAAAGCCTAAAATATTTTTTCTAGGGAACTTATCCATTGCTCAGCTACTAATGGATTTGTACTCCCATTTAATGTTTGTGGTTTCTTCCTCATGAAGCGATCTAACATTGATTCTCCACACTGTGGATCGGGGTGCTCCATATGGGTAAGGTTATTATTCATAACCTGAGTGAGTTGTCCTAGTATGGTGATTAGCTGATCAGCACCAGTTGCATCACCAGCTCCACTATAATTATTTTGAGCAGGAGGGAAATCCCTACATGGTGTGCGTGCATTGATATGGTTTCCATTACTTCCACTAGGCACTATTTCTAAACAATGACATAAACTAGATCAATTTATGAATAAAAATTCATAATTCCATACTTGTAAAACACTTATCATAAATTGAACTATTTATGGATATAATCCGTAATCATAGAATAAAATGTTTTCTTTGAGAAAGTATATACTCATAAACCCTTCATAATGGATTGTAAAAATAATGAGAAGTATCCTAAGCGTATCCCCTAGGAGTGTCGTAACCAAGAGTACAACAAGGCCTGTTGTCGTGCACCAGTTCCCATTCGATTCTAGATCAAAGTAGGGGTTTTGGGTTTTACCCATAGGTACATCTATGCCAGAGCCGCCTCTACCTGCTCATATCTAGGAAGGGATGTATTACTCGGAAAACATATAAAATCTCTATAATACCAAGATTCTAGGAAGTTCTTCTAAACTAATCCTCAAAGTCCATCTTAGGTATATGTGCTCTAATCAGAGTTTATCCAAATATAGCTTCCAAGGTTTATACTAAAACTCTTTTGATACCAACTGTAACACCCCGACCCCAGTTACCCAGAGTCAGTGCATTATTATATAACATTGTCATGATCACAAGAAAGATAATGTCTCGAAAGACTGATTAGTTTAGTAGCCTTGGAAACACCAGATACATTCATAAAGTTTACATTACATCATAAATTGGAAACTACAACAACATAGTCTCCATAGTCCACACTCATATCCCCTCATACTATCCCTGCAGGTCATACATTAAATTCTTCTTCACATCCTAGGAAAAATAAAAAATAGAAAGGGGTGAGCTCCGATTCCCAGTAAGGATAACAATATAGCTTAAAATTTCATAAATAAGCAAAAACATTTAAGGAAATGTATAACTAAAACTAAATCCTTTTAAACTTGAACTTCAACATAATACGGAAGAAATAAAACGAAATAATTCCATTTACTTTGTCACATGGGTATTCTACTAATAGATTAATCACATGCAATATCAATAACCATTTTAATAATGATGGAATGCATAAAGCCATACTATCATAACCACGTAGTCAAGGCCTCGTGCCAAGAATACAAATAAGATTTTGTCAAGGCCTCTTTCCAAGACACTAGTTTGTCTCATGAGACCTACCAATGCATCGAGGAGCTATAGTGGGCTCCACCCGTCACTTACTAAGTCCAATGCATTCCTCATATGAACAGGTTTAAACATAACATAAACATTCGTATTAAAACTAGCATAGAAAATGTCAATAATTTCTCCATAAACCATTAATGGTATAAAAATAACACATCCACAGTCAAACATATCACAAAAACTTCAACAAAATATGGATGTTTTGTATCATAATAAATCAACTCCAAATAAACATAAAATCCATTATAGGATGTTGACATAGATGAAATCAAAACTATTTGAGAGAAATATCTCTGTTTTTTAAATCATTTAAAACTAACATAATTATAAAAGAAAACATCTACTTTAAAAATATTCTTATTATCTTGTAAGGGAAGCTTCGATAGTTTTATAATGGTAGAAAATAGCCGCATCCGCCGTATAAGTTAAAAAAAGACATTCTTACCTTAATTCTATCTAAAATGTTAAAAAGGACATTGTTTGGAAAACAATGGAAAGATTCCTTTCCAAACATCTTATAAAAATTCAAACAATGGTATAAATTACTTTAACCCATATTCTATAAAATAGTAAGAATGTTTTGAAAAAACATTTTTAAGAAACATGGATGTGGATGATAAAGAGGTCCCAGTAGATAATTATGTATAAACAACCTTGGATAATGAAGGGATTGTGAAATAAACCATTAACTTGTAATTTTCCTTTGTTGAGGGTAGGTTAACCACCTCTATAATGGTGGAATAATTGTTATTAAATTATATAAGAATCATATACATTAATATTATATCCTATATGATCTTTTAACATTGATTTTTTAATAATATCTTAGTATTATCATCGTCTCGGGTGTTAATATACTCATTTTAGTTTATATATTTTGTTACATAAGCCGTGTTTGTTATGGATAGGTTGTATCATAGGATATCAAGTCCATAAAAATTATTTTTAATCATCGAATTATAATTATAATTACATGGATATGATGGTGAATGAATCTCATTGCGTTCGTGGAGACGGTAGTCCGTACGTACGCACGAACGACAATATAATTATTTTGATATTAAAATAATATATAATTGGATGGTATATAATATATAAATTATAATTATCATGTTATATGTATTATTTAAATCAATTACATATCATTATCATAACCATCCAATAATAATGTTTTTTAATAACAATTACACCACGAAGTGGAGACAGCAAGCTGTACGTACGCACGTATGGTGACATGTCATTCAAAGGATGGATAGAATAATGAATATGGTTGTAACATATTTTTAATAACATCCCAGTAAATAGAAGATACTAGATATATTATTATAGAAATGAAATTACAAAGAAAGAAGAAGTTGAAAAAGAAAGGAACATGAAAAAGGGTGGTGAAAACATCACCTCTTCTTCGGGTTCTTCCAGTTGATTTGATCAAATGGGCTCTTTAGGTTAGCTTTTTGATCAAAACAATTCCTCTAGGTTGAATTGAGAGATTTTTAGAGAGTATTTGGGCTGGTTTTGGCCAACCCAAAAGGCTTTTAAGGTGTGAAGAATTGGTTAGAAGTCGCGTCCTTTTATAAGGGGGAGGAGGGGCTGTTTAGGAAAAACAAAAAGTATTAAATTATAATTCATTCATATTCGGTTTCAAATTGATCCCAAGAGGATTATTCAATGACTAAGGTGGGGATGGGTCTAAATAATTTAAACGAATAGATTTTAGAGAGGTTTGGTTCATTATATTAACCTTATCTTTTATTTTTAAATCATAGTTAATTAGATTGACAATTACCATGTCACTTTGTATTTATATATTATATAGTTAATAAACATACTATATAAATCCAAGAGCCCCCCACGTGATCCATTAATGATACACCTATCATGATATAATTCTTTTGGATGAACCTTAGATTTTTAGGAATAGAATATCAATTAATAATATAATACTTGTTTTAAAAACTCATTTATGTCAATTTTGACAATATTTAATAATTCATTTTTGTTAAAGTCTTAAAAACATTATTAATTTGAGCCATGTTCATTTAAGAAATCCTAACATGTCATATTAACCGATAAAATTTGTGTTTTTCATCAAAACCATCAAATTATATTTATTGTAAAATTTATAATACTAATTATTTGATTCATTGATTAATAAGGAAAATACTGCATCATTATTATGTCATAAATAAATTTAATTATTCAATGTCTAAAAATTATAAAAAAATACCATTATATAAGAAATATTTTTAGATTTATAATGAAAATTTAATGTAAAAAATATAACATATCTAACCTTATTTAAAAATTGTTTTTCTAAAATATATATGCTTATGTAATTTTTGTATTTACTTTAACTTAATTTATATAATGTTTCATTATCAATTACAAGGGGGTCCTTGGGGTCCCAAAATCGACCCAAAGATGTCCATTGTCGGACAGGTATCAACCAATAATGTTAGGACACATTTTAGAATAATTTATTATTATTATTATATTATTTTTTACCCTTATTTATCGGATTTACCCTTTGACCATGGTAAATAAAATATTTACCGAAGTAATTATTCAAAATGTCTACAAATAAAAGTTTCCTATTTACAAAATTTGGACCTCTTGATTCTAAATATGGAATCTGTTTTTCTAAATTCAAAAAATAGAAGAGGCGGATATTAATTTAAAATTAATTCCCGCTGTCAAAACTAAAAGTGTGTTTTTAAGAAATAATAACTATCAAAAGATTGACACTTGATTATTTCCGAGTTTTTTGTGAAATTATGTCCAATAACCAAAATTGTATTAAATGGTAAAAATATATTCTAAATATAATTTAAAACCACTCAAATTCATAATTTACCAGTATTAATAATTTTGATTAAAAATTTTGTTTTTAATTAAAATTTAGTTATTTTAACTATTCATAAAAATATAAATGTTAACCAAAAAGTACCAAAATATCACCCTAGGATAATTTTGATATTATTAATCCAAAAATTAATTCCATTTATAAAAATTTTAAAAAGTGTGTATTACTATTCATAACGCCTACTTTGATTGGTTGTGGTGTGTTAGAATCTCAAAGATGCGTACAACACACACTACTGTATTATTCAAAGAGAATCATACCGTGGAAGATTGGGGTGTTACAATTTTTCATAATTTTTTGACACAACTAAATTTTTCAATAAAAATTTGATAATATCTAAGTATATAGTCTATTATATGACATCTTAATGACCCAATAGTTGTGTAATAAAGAACATAAAATATATATTAGACTAAATATATGCATCAAATTTAAAATAATGTGATTTAAAATTTATTTTTATTACTTTATAATACCATAGTGGATCCTCTAAAATGTGTGAAATATATTATGACGTTGATTTCATTTCATTAATAACATGACTCACTTATCTAAGAGTTAATTAATTTATTTTAAATCACATGTACAACCTTTACCATGCCGAAATTTCCTAAGAGTTATTTCACTCCTCCTCTTTCTTTGAGTGTCCTTGTTATGTTACTCCTCTTATTTTCAAATTCATTATGTTATAAAATATATTTATATGACTCTAATTCTGACCATTTAATTTATATGTTTATGTAGACACTGTTATCTCTCATGAATTATTTTTATGAATTTTTAGGTCGTGCTGTTATGTTGCAGAAATTGTTCCATTATTTTCCATTCAAAAATCATCATGCAGTGAATACCATACTTATTCCTCTATCATGGGTATTCAAGTTTATGCACATATAATTTTTTTATGAATGACTTACCTGAATTTATTCCACAATCCTTGATCATGGAATGATTTATTATGAGGAATTAATCAATGTTTTATGATCTTTGTGGAACACGTAAGCATGAAAATGAAGTGAAATTAAAGGGTGTGCACGGAATTATATAGAGATCCAATAAATTGATGATGTTTAGTGTCATGATATGTCATATTGGGATAGGGTTTTACCATATTCATTTTAGGAAATTTTTCCACCATGTTGGGATAGGGGTTTACATAATTATTTTATGTTTATGATATAGTGTTTTAAGTTTTTACCACATTTTCATGTTATGATAATCATGCTATATCATGCCTTTAAGTTAATGTTTCTATTGTGGTCCATTGATATGGATATTTCCTAACATATATTGTATTATTCATTTTATTACTTTTCTACTCCCGTACTGGGATTTATAGCTCACCCTTTTATTATGTATGACCTCAAGTTATCCCATGCATTTCTAAGTACGAAAGAATGATGTGGTCATAGAAAATAATTTTTCAATAAAGATGTCGAATTTTATGTCTTAAGATGCCATTTAATGTTCCTAATCCCTAAATACACTAGACCTATCTATCTTATGGGTTGTATCATTTTATGTAATAAAGCAAGTTTAAGGAATGGGGTTGTTATAATATTCCACCTGTTAAGTATTGTTCTGATTTTCTTACACATTATTCCTGATGCCTATCCCCATGATTATGTTCCAATGAAATTTATGATGTTACTTCCTCTTTATTCATGTTTTTAAATGCTTATTTTTGCTCCCATGTGTGTATTTCTAAGTATCATTTCACTCATGCTAAGGTAAATGCCTATTTTTCTTTGGTATTATAATGTAGTTTCTTAGAAAATCTTATTTAGAATGTATTATTCATTGCATAATTGATGATACTTGATTTTGGTTACTATTACGTGACTGATGCAGGCTGGGAGAGACAACATGTATGAAATTAAGGATGTGATGGATGGAATCTTAATGATTTTCTTGGTACTAATATACATATTGGGAGTGATCCTTTAGCATGAATTGGACGGGATCTTCGAGTGGTTTATTTATACTCATGAGTGAAACTGGTTCCCTAGGGGAGAAATAATGGTATGAATCATTATAATAATGAATAGTACATGCCTTAGGTGATGTCCGGCCTACTATGTGATATACATGGTATTAACACGGTGTTTACCATACCATTAGTGATGGGAATGATGTCGTTACGGGTCGCCTCATATAAACAAGACGGTATTAGTTATATCAAGGGAGCATGTAATGACCCATGGGTTTCCATTACAGATCACCTTTAATAGGATTATCTGTCCATTTCATTATTTCATGGATACCTTGTGTGGATTACTTGTGTGCCTTATCATTATTTTTTGTACAATTGCAATGTGGTATCAAAATGCTTGGATGAAGTAATAGGGGTGTGACCAACAAGAAAAAGCCCATTTTTCGGTTCAACCAAATCATGTTTCATTGTATATGATGCTTTGTACATTACCATATTACCTCTAGAGGTTACCTTGGATCATACATCTGTCTTAGGCTGATGTAGTTAAAATTGACCAGGTATCTGTTGAGGAATTCAAACGATCGTATTTTATATATATCTATTTATCATATTGTAGTAACATATATTGGAAAAAAATCAATTTAATAGTAAAAAAACTAGATTGATCTAGGCACCATTATTTGTGACCTACTGTGATTATATCTTACACCCTAATTAGGTCACCATTTCACTGGGGTGCCTGTGTAGTTCTTCATTCTTGTAAGTAAATGGAATTGTTGCTTGTGTGCTTTTATTTACTTGTGATCTGGAAAGAAAAAGACTTGAATAATACATAGAATTATCATAGAGTTAGACATTGGAGATTTTTTTCTCTTTATAGTGTTTTACTAATTGTATTTTTTAGCATCGTATGGACATGCATGCATTAATATATTTATTGGAATTGGACATTAACTGTTTTAGTCATTATATTTATCTTCTGAAACTTTATCTTTAAATTATAAATTCTTAAACTGTTGACTATTTATTTACACCAAATTATACCATTGTGATACTTGGATATTAAGGGTATAGTCTCCCCATCTTACCATGATTAGACCCTCTCTTCTAATCGGTAGCCTCTGGCATATGGAAGGACATGTGTCAGGCCATGTGGAGACTCTTCTCACTACTGGTTTAATAGTCATTCAGGATGGGACATTACACATAATGCATAATAATCCACCATATAGTTATGCATGAGTATGTATATATCTCGTTCTTTAATGCATCACTATAGATCACAAATCCATATCCACTATATAGAAATTTAAAAAAATGTAAGCAAACTAAAATTCACTTCATTCTAAGAAATTTTATTGACGTTAATATTTTAAAAGGAAATTTGGTCCATTCTATGTTAAAATGGTGGTTTGATTAGGTATCCATGAGAAATTATATAAAATTATTAGATAATATCTATCCAAATTAAGAAAAATAAAAAACTTAGTCACAGTGGTTGGTTAGGTAAAATGTTCAATAAAATTCAAAATTTATGAATCCACTAATATAACTGATCTTGAGACTATATGACCAAAAAATGAAACTTTTAGATAAAAATATCACAATTCTAAAACATTACATACAATTATTCCTTATATTGGTTCTTCTGTACAATCCTCAAGTAACATTCATGCTATTCCATTATGTATGTATATATAATAATTTCATTTATGAAGAGTACCACAAACTGATAATAGAAATATATAAGGACTCTATTCATTATATCCATGAAGATAACATGGTAATTAATATGACCAAAAGAAAAATCTATAATCTCATATTGTTCATACCTCATATGTGAGGATTTCATGGGAATTTCTTCACATTTTACCCTCATCTGATAATATACAGATCAACGAAAAATATTGTATAAATATTTTTGTCTCCAAATTGATCCAGAAAAACATCAATACATGGAATATAATACTCTTTCTTGATTATGATCTTTTTATGTTCTCAATAATCAACATAGATTCACACTGGACCTTCCGTGTTCTTAATGAAAATAATATGTATACACCATGGTGATTCACCTGGATGAATGAATCCCTTATCAATATTATCCTTTAGTTGATTCTTCATTTCCTACAGCTCAATTGAGTTGAGTATTTTAAATAATTGTATCATGAATTATGAGTCTGAAAAAAATAACTTTATGATTTTGTGGAATACTGGGAAATTTTTCTAGAAAAATGTAAAAAATCCCATATAGCCAGCATATTTATGATTTTGAGCCACTCCCTAACCATCTAAGTTAAACACCCCTTTTGAATTGGAATTAAGAACCAAATAATTTATGACATTCCCATTAAAAGATCATGTTTATTTTCTCAAGGATTGAAAATCATAGGTTTGTTGGTAATACCAAATTCAAATTTCCTTCATTATAGATAACATAAAATTTAACTCGAGGTATAATAATGATATTCTTTGGAAGTGCATTCCCACAAACATTAATAGATGAATAATCATAGGTTTGATATGTGACCAACATACCATTAGAGGGTTTCCGTCCAAATCATATGTATAAAATTTGAGGATATGAATTAACATTATTATATAATTTTCAGGATATAAAGGAATTCATATTACTAAACTCAAATAATATAGTTCAATATTTGAGCATGCCTCTCAACAACTAAACTTCATTGTTCTATCTCCATTCCCTTACAAAACCTAAAATGTTTAGCATCAGCCTAAACATCATTGCAATCAATCATATAATGACAAAAAACATTAAAAGAATATATAAATCATGAAAAATTATTTTTATTCTATGAAAAATTTTGTTTAACCTTGTTCATCCAGGGTCAAAATATTTTAAAATCCTTCATAAAAGATTAAAATGAAATGTTGAATTAACCCATGAATATCATTTAGGAGTGTTTATCTCCATGTGTAGTAAGAAAACAATCACCATTCGCCATAATAATTGTTGATATATTATCAAACAATCCTTTTTGAATTTATTATCTAGAGATTCAACTATTCCAAAAACATTTACACTTTTAATATTCATATAGGGATGGTTTTTTAAGAACCCCACACTTATTTATTTAATAAAACACAGGATGTTCTTTTATAAATAGTATTAACCTATGGGTTATCACAAAATATTTTTCTTCCTATTTTTTAGAGGTGACTAAACAATTATCTGATACCAACTATAGAGACTCATAATTTTCATACATAAATATGATATCTTATTAGACTAATATTCCATATGTATAGTTATGGACCCTGAGAAAACAAAAATCGGGGAGAAACTTTTAAAAATTGTATTCAAAAGAAACTGGTCTATAAAATATATGTATTCTCTCTTACCAAGTCCTTCATAACATGAACCCATATTTGACACTTCATACATAAAATTTTTAATCATATCATGGGAAAAATAAAACTTTATAATGGGGGAAGTTAAGTTCTTAGTAAGGGATAACAATGGAAAAATATATGATCATTTAATCATAATATGATCATAATCTTTATGAGAACATGAGCTTATCATTTGAAAATAAAACCCAAAAATTCATAGATCATAAACTTGAGTCATCAAATAAATATTGTAAATTAATAAGAGATGAATCATAAAGGTACCAAAAAATATATAATCTATAAGAATATAACATTCCCATAAGATCATTCCATAAAATAGTTTCACAATGTGTGAAATAATCATAATAATAGAAATCTTAAGTCAAGGAAATCCACCAAGAAATTCATAACATGTTAGGAATGGGATAACGACCCATGTACCTGATTTTTTCTTAAAATAACTTATCGTACACCCTCTTTCATGTTTGTGATACCCCCTATATACCCATGTTTTTCAGCTTTATGGTAGCCTCCTATGTACCCTCTATTTTAGGCTTGGGATGATCTATTATATACGCATTAAGCTCACATAACACTAGTATTTAACTAATGCATTCGAATGAAATATATTTCTAAGACCACCTATCATATAATAATAAAACCATTCATATATATGATACAAGATCATAAACTAATTCATTGTAACCTAACCTGTGAAAAAAATGGATTTCATCGATAATTCATCATCATATCTATATAACATCCATAGAAATAATAATGATGGTACCAGTGGATAATATCATCATTAAATCCTATTTAACAATAAAAGATGTTATCATTGATGAAAAATTATATTAATGTATCTCTAAAATATTTCTTGATGAAAATACCCTATTAATTTTTAAATGACTCATTAATATCTAAATATTTTCTAAATATAAAGGGAATAATTTTATTTGAAAATAACATTGGAAACAAAAAAATTCAGCTTCAAACCAATAGGCTGTAATGATAGTGGAAAATTGTGTTCATGTCGTGTATAATAAACCCATATTTGGTTTCACATTTTCTATAAAAAATAAAACGTACATCATTTTGAAATTAGAAATAAGATTTCATTTAAAAAAATTATTGAAAATTCAATCATGTACAGAAATAAATTTTAAAAATCATAGGGTAATAGTAAAAACTATATTAATATATAATTATAAAACCCGGATATGGAAGAAAACAATTTGACCGAAGAGAGACAAAAGTCAGTTTTAATAAAAAAATCATTCGGTCTCCTCAGTACATAAAGTGAGGGAAATGAAAGAAAAACATGTATTCTAATGAAATAACTAGATGAGAAGAAAATTTAAAATATTCATGGGAGATATATTATGATATTTTTATATTGAAAACATATTTATAAACAATCATGACAAATAATGAGATTGTAACATAAAAATCTTACCTTCAGTTTGAATTTCGATGAAAGCCCATTAACATATTCTTCTTTAGTATGCCTCACCTAAATACCTTCTTAAGTACCATAGTAATTTTATTTCAAGTATACCAGAACCTATACCTAGATGATATGGAAATTTAGAAGAGAATCTGGAAGGGTTTTTTCAAGTTATATGGCTCAAATATTTGTAAGTAAAGGATAGAAAGGTTGTACTTTTATAATGGATAGAAACCACACACATGGAATTACTAAAAATATTAACATATATTAATCTCATTCTACCTAAAAATGATAAATAGTAGATATATATTTTAATATGAATGGAAAATGAATGGAGGATATGTATTGGTGTCATTTTAAACATTATTTTTTAGTTTAACCCCTTGGTTAACCAATTTTAATATTAATTGTGATAAGAATTTTTTAATATTAAATGGTTTTAATTTTACTAATAAGGTAACAACTGGATAATAAATTACCATGATATGACATTTTAGACCATTTATCATCATAATTTTCAACTTTATATATTTTTATGATAATTAAATAATTCTGGAAAATATTTTTATCCTATATTACTATTAATGTCTTTTTATGAACTATTCACATACTTTTATTTTCAAAACTACAAGACATCATTGGAATTTGAATATAATCATTTAAAAATATCTTATATTGAAAAATAACCTATAAAATTCATGGGGAATTATAACTCACCCAAAAAAAATATAACATTGATCTTTTCAAAAACATTCACATGATTTTTCAACTGCTTGCGCATGCACAGTGTCCACATTGTAGAAGCATTTAATGATATTATTTTATATATAAAAAATAAAAATATTTTACCTTGACAAAAAAAAATATTTTTTCATTCAAATTACCATTTATAACATATCATATCAACATTTTTCCATTATTTAACTATTTTATTTGAATTAAATTCAAAAGTGTGACATTTTGGAATTTTCCGTACTTATAAGAATATAAATTTCATTATCAAGAGAATGTGGCAAAAGAATTACATATATTAAAATTTGGGTTTTATATAGTCAAATTTATTACATACAATGAAATAAAGGAAACAGTTTGGTTGATATTGTGACCTTATCGCATGGTTTAAACCCAATATTACTTATTTTACCCTTATCGAGATAAAAAAAATTTACCACATTTAATATTCATAATGAAAAAAAATAAAATGGAACAATATCAAAAAAATTACTTCATAATTCTAAATATGGTATCAATTATTATAATTTTCAATATCTCATTGAGGTAGAATTTTTTTAATATAAATACATAAAACATAATGACAATTTTTTTAGAGAAATGTATTTTAAACATTAAAAATTAACTTATAAAAAATGATGACTATTTTAGATTAAATTTTAATTAATTATATTATTATAAATAAAATGGACTATATATAAAAATATAACCAAATAAAATATATAATTGGATCAGTAAATACTTTATTGAATGAAAATAAATTATAAAATTTAAAAAAAATCTATATTCACAGGAAAATCAATCCTTTCTGCAATCCCAAATTTATACCTAAGTAAAACTTAATATGAATATTTCAAAATTATTGTTAATTTTTTCAAATAAATTTTCTAAAAATTGAAAAACAATTATTTTCTTTTCTAGTGAAAAAAAAATCTTGAGGAAAATTTTATTTTTGAAGCATATATATAATTTACTAAAAATGACTGCTTATTTATCAATATATTTTCACTAACTAAAACCATTATACATATTTCAGTTTTTTTCATATTCATATCTCCAACATAACATCTATGTTATATTGAAATATTATATCATAGTTCCTTTGAACAAGGGGTTGCGTGTGTCACAAGATGACAAATAAATTAAATTATTTTAGAAAGAATTATATCATACAATCATTGTTTGATACAAAACATGAAAATTTGGGTACCAAATATAAAAATTACTAAAAAAATTCCTTATTATTCCATTTCAAAACCTATATATGATCAAGGAATCTAATATTTAATTGATTTTCATCGAGTAAAAACGAAGAGGGTCATTCTAGAAAAAATGACTCACTAGATTGAAAACTCATGAACAATCCATTGTTTGGGCATAACATGTATGATATGAAGGTAGGTGTAGTCCCCAAATCATCATAGAGGGATATTATATCATTTGTAATCAATGATACTATTAGATAGTGAGATAAAAAGGAGGGGGTCGATTATAAAATACCACATAAAGCAGGGGGCCTCACTGGCCTCGAATGACGCCACTAACTGGCTAGTGGCCATTCGTATGATTTGATTTTTTTGAGAACCCTCACCATCTAGCCACTGTTTTTTGGGAAGAATCACCTCCACCTTAGATCCTCATCATAATGATTTCACATTTTTGCTAACTATCTGGTGGGATTGTTAGTGCTTTGAAAGACACAAAATTTCATCTTGCCCTACGTAAGCCTGGTTCTAACCTCCCAAACACCTCTACCCAACCTATAAACACATAAAATAAAGAAAAAAGTAATGTACTTGCTGAAATGATTATTTCTGAAAATAGAGATGTCACAATTTTCCCTCTCTAATAGTTATTCATCCTCGAGATGTACCCCCAAAATTTATTCTTGATGAACGTGGGAAACTGCACCCAAATATTAGATTCCCATCCCCATATATCTTCCTAGCTAAAAATGTTATACCATTTTATCCTATTCAGAGGAAAATAATTTCCTCTCAATATTTATGTCTTCATTCCTCTTTCAGAATAGTTCCTTTCAGAAATGATGCATCCTACTCCTACACAACATTAAATAAATTGATCACAAGAACAAGATGATGCTCGTACTTTATAATCTAAAACACATCTACTAAATTATTCATACCATGACATAGTTGAGAAAGATATAACTAATATTCCATAATCCCGATGTATTCAATGATCTCAAATGTCCCAATGTATCCTGAAACAAAATTTCCTTCCTTTCCCAAATTCATATACCCTGACTGATGGGACACCCACAAGAATACCAATTCATCCACATCAAAATATAATGAATATATAGATCATTTTTTAAGATCAATGCCTATTCTGAGTCATAACCATCCATTTCTAAATCAACTGTACCTACTCTGAGGTTTTCTATACTATTCCCAACCTAAGAACTAGATATTCACCAGCCTTATTCCAACACGGTGGTGACGGATATGGATACCTTTGAAGAGTCTTAAATAGATCCATCAGATTTGATGGTTGGATATTATTATTCTATGATAACTCTAATAGATCCAAGTGGTCGTGCATATATCCTATTAAATCTAGAATAAATTCTCAAATAATACCGTATAAAAAATGGATTGTTTTTTCAAACTTCCTATCGATCAATGAATGAAATTCTATAATCATATTGAACATAGTACCCATCACCTTCTCTGGGACCTTAAAAAACTATGAGATAAACTGGGAACCAAAATCATATTCCACACATGAAGGAACCACATAAATCTATATGATCTATAGAAAATATTTAATTCCTATATCATCAAATAAAATAGATTCTGAGGTCAGTTTAATGTAACCCAACGTGGTCAAGTGATCCAATAACACCTATGTGGTGTCTCAACCACTCGAGGTCATGATGAATCCTATCATGAAATATTTCTTCACCTCATCCCACTTACATTTAGAAACTAAAAGTGTATGGTGAAACCCCCCTTGTATCTAATTCTTAGTATTGATCCTATGAAATCCCAAAAAAATATGTGAAAAATATTAAAATGCCTCTCTTCATGACGTCCCATCAAAATTTTCTACTGAAAATTTGATACATCTAGGTTGAGCCTTGGTTTACTTCCCACTATTATTCATGAGATGGCTCATCAGTTCCCACTCATAAATGATGGAACCACCACCCTATCATGAGCTATAATCACTCCACACTTATCCAAATAAAACAATAAAACTAAACTAGTTAATGTATTATGATACACTCTCGATCATGCTCCTAACTGGACTTCACTCATTTATCCAATTTGGATGTGATCACTAAGGTTGAAAAAACTACTTCCCCTTAATTCATTGTTATCCCCACACGACATTGTACTAAGAATTCCATGAACTTCCATCCCAATTTTTATATTCACTCTCCCACTTCTTGTACCTTCCTTATAAGCACATCAACAACTACATTTCATTTACCAAGTGTATTATCAATATCAAATTTGATCATTTTCAACTACTTAACCCAACACCTCTGAAAAATATTCAGTTAATGATGGCATAAATTATATTGTATACTCTTGTGGTGTATATATAGGAAATATATATCATCAAAGATATTGTTTCACTAATAATAAAATTACTAAACCACAAACAACAAATAATTTTTATATGTAGGGTAGTTTTTATGATAGGGTCATATACCTCAAGACTCATAAGAAATGACCTTATAAATATTTATCAGAACAATTCCCACACGAATGCCAAATGTGCATAAAAACACATCATACCCAACTACGGACTTGGGAAGAATTCTGATTTGATTTGAAATAAATATATTCTTCATCTGTAGGAAGACTTATTCACATTTCTATTTCCATTAATACTGAACACCTTTCTTAATCATCATGGAAATGGGTGCAGACAAGAGTGAAAATTCCATAACAAATTTATCATAATACCATTCCCACCCATGGAAACTCTGAATCTTGAAAACATTCCACATTTATCACTAAGAAATTATTACCTCTACCTTTTCAAAAATAACTCATATTCTTTCAATAGAAACCACGTACCCAAGAATGAAAAAATACTTTAAAAAAAACGGATATTTTAAATACATGGAGTAATGATTATTTCATCAAAGTATGCTCAATATAATATCAATCTATATATAATGTGATTTTGATGTCTTGAAATATATCAATATGTCATTAAAGAAATAAATGATTAAATAGTACATGAATGGGTGGAAGATCATATTCATGAGATCCATGAACACTTCCCGAGCATTCATCAGTCCAAAGGGTGTAAAAAGATACTCAGGAAACAAGTACATATTCAAAAATGATGTCTTGAGTAAGTATTACTCTATAAATAAAATATAATGGTATCTAGAACATATACGAATATGTTAAAACCACTCATCTCTCTTGAATTGTTCAACCAAGTAAAATAATCATAGAAAAGGGTAATTATTTTATACTGTTATCTAATTGAAATTTTTTTTTCTATAAAAATTAAAATACTTCAATTGGCCTTCAAAGAGAACAACATCGGAGAACACCATGGGGAATTTCTCAGTGTGATGAAGCCTTTATTCTGAAGACCATTTAGTTTCACCTTGTTATCTTTTCACTCATCTGGTTATATGTGATACAGTGGAATCGAAATAGGTTATACACTATATGCAATCTCGATCACAAAATTCAACCCCCTATGTAGAGGACACCCCAAGAAATAATCTATAATGTTACCTTTGTATAGGTCTACCCCAATGTAATGGAGGAGGGATTCAGGTTCTACTCTACTATTTGGATCATGCAAGCCACTTGTGCTGGAAAGAATTTCTCTATAATGATGTTCAGGTCCTAGTCTTCCATCTTTGACATCCAATGCATAGGTTAATGTGAACTTATCCCTTTATGAATGGTAAAAGTCACTCATCTCCGATAAAAATCAATATGTACATAGCTGCTGGTCAACTATTCCATGCAATAGATCACATCAAAACCCAACATCTCTAAAATTGTGAATCTCTAAATATGATCAAAGATAGAAACCACTTTTTCCTATATGTGAAGAAGGTAAAATTTTATTCAAATGTTTGTATCAATTGACATTATCATAGAAGATAATTTAGTCGATAAATCCAAATTTGAAACTTCATGATCCATTATTAATGAATGGGATGCATACGTATTAATAAAATAAACAGATAGTGTACAAGAAATATGGATTGTACCTCTAACCACTGAGGGTCCTTCTCTACTATCATCAGAATCCATATCAACCTCATTATCCATACAAAAAACCACTCCATGACTCCCAAGAGGATCATGAGTCTACAAATTCACTAAATATTATATGGTTTTCACCTTATACTAAGGAATCTTGCCTAAAATTATTGAAAACATCCTGAAAGACCTATCACAAAAATAGTTCATAAGGATGTTTTTTCCATAACAATGAAACTTATTGATAGAAAATGTACAATCCATAAGATCATGTCCCTTACTTACACAATACTAACACATATCAATGTCATCTCCCACAGAGGGATTGGAGGAAACATTACTCTACTTTAACAGTCGACTACCTCCCTAACATCCTTCCTTTGAAATCCTATTATTGATTTTAGAAAATGTAGTTGGTTCTATGATGGAGAGAACTCCATTCAATCAACTTGTATCTAGAATAATACCTTGAACATTATCTTCCTCAAAACAATTCTTTCTTCTCATCACCTTGAAAAACGAATACATTATAGGTTGTCTGATCTAAGTTCCTAACCCATCAGTTTAGTTTTGGATGAATAAAAATATTAACATTTTTGTCTATTTTCACCTCATTCCCCACCAGAGGAATTGAAAATATAATCTTTTTTAATGAATACATAATGGTAAGACATTTTCAACATACATTTCTAGATCTCGATGAACTGTTATGCACAATCTAGCTTCAGTGAATCTTGAATTATATACTCAAAGAAGAGACCATTAATGTTTTATCAGGTAATCCATTCCAAAATACCATCATGTAGCCTGATATCCCACCTATTTTGAACTACACCATGAAGAATAAAGGACACACAAATCACCTTATGATATACTAGGGTCTATATCAGGATGAAAATCCTCTTAATGAATTTTATCTAGGCCTCCATAGCCCGAGGACCTCTAGTACCCTTGAAGGATGGCATATTATTGATATAGAAGTCTTGGGAATAATTTATGACAATCTAAATACGCCTATGGGTTATTAAACCCTGAATTAGAAGTAGTCAAAAGTGTCTCAGTTGGAAAATTTCTATATGTTAAACCATTGGAGAAACTAAGTGAACATGATCAGTTGTATCCTTCTTATACACCATGTGGTGAAAATGGTTTTGCAAGATGTCCATGAGGATAATTTTCTTAAAATTTAAAACTAAAATATAGAGAATTCAACAAATTAAACAAGGAAATCAACAAAAAAACAAAATCACACACAATGGTCCACAATATGGTTCATCCTAACATACTTCCCATAAGAACATGGTATTACTCCATAATAACTACCCATATCCCAATCCAAGCCTCCAACACTTTCATATTAGTCACAACCACATATATATACATTCAAAAGTAGAATATACATGCTCAAATAAAAAAACATGAATTAATACTCCAAAATCACATATGTCAATTTTCACATGCATTTTACTATTTGGAATTTATCTGCTGTATGAAATTGATATATTGAATGAGATCCTACATTCCTAAACATGATTCATGAAAAAACACCAACTGCTATAAATTAACATAACAAAAATATTTTTATCACCCAAGATTAATTTACCTCAAGGTAACATTGAACAAAAAGAGCATAAATAACCACATTATGGAATCTCTTAGGTCCACTCTATTGTGTTGGATAGGAACTAACATAGTTCCCCAAAAATAGTCCCAAATAGATTAAATCCTATATAACTTATCAAAAATCAAGGAAAAAATAAGAAAATAATTATTAAACCAAGATCTATGATAACATTTTCCAAGGACCATTTCTAAACCATTAGGTATATGCTATAGTACCACATGATCTCATGTGTGACTCGACATATTCAAGAGGTTTCACATTAGTAGATATGGTAAGACTATCATAATACAGATAATATACCATTGGTACATGGTAAAAATAGAGTTAAATAATGGAAACAATAAAAATAATTAACAAATAATGAATAAATAAATAACCATCTAAGTATAAAAATACACAACAAATTCCAACCCACACATTATTATAATGTAATTTCATATACATAATGTAAAACTAAATCAATAAATCCAATATATATGGAAAATACACTAAAAAAGAACTAGTATACATTCAAAACAATTTCTATCTAGTATTTCCCACATCATCCACAAAATCCTTCTCAACCAAACATCGTATCGATTTTATATTTACCAGATAACAAGTAATTAAATCAACAAGAACACTATTATTCTCATGTTGGGTGTGAGAACAATACTCAGTAGAAAACCATAAATGAACTTTAACAAACATTCAATATATATATACTAGTACATTCCGGAAATGTAAAAAAGAAAATATATCAACATTTATTATATATCACAACCACAAATATATATTTTGGGTCATCAAATAATGGATCGTCTACTTTCACACCATATCGGGATTAATGTCAATCGGCTACCTGATACATCCCTATCAATGGGATAATCCCAAACATATCTCACACATCCCATTGATGGATAGTCTAATGCACGATGACCTCTTATCTAACACATCAAGCATTGTGGAAAATGTAATTGTCTCAACATCCATGCTTAGCTACAGAAGACAGAAGAATAGTACATATGATATAGGATTAAAATGACATATCAAATATCACCTCAAAATAATAAAGCACCTTAATCATCACAACCCACATTTAAGGAAAGAATTTATAGGTATTAGGGATATGAAAACACCAACAATCATGTTTTGAACCCGTATAAAAAATCACTAAAGCCAATGGATTCCTATGTTAGGTAAAATAATGATCGATGTATTGGTCCATTGTTCATGTTCAAAAACACCACCTAATCTAAGAACCAATATTTATTAAACATGATTGAGAAATAAAGGATAATTTTAGATAAGAGAATACAACATAATTGTATTTCATGATCAATCATACATGATTATATTCACATCTAACAAATAACTTTGACCGATTTATGTGAAAAAACAAAATAATGGAATTTAGATGCTGAATCTACTGGTGATTAACAAATACCTTTTTAAACCATGTCAAAACCACTAAATTAGAACAATAAGTCTATGTTGTAATCATTTTCTATAAACAATAATTGAAAAGGATTTTTTTCGAAAAAATAATGAGTCCCTAGATTGGAAGCAAGGGATCGATCCATTGTTCGGGAATCGAATGGTGGATATGGAATGGAAGTGAGGTACCCAAATTCACTAAGGATGGATCCTACATCAATTGGAATAAACGATCGATATATATATAGAGAGAAAAAGTATTGGATGTTAATTTTTTAAAAAACTCCACATAAATATTTGGGACTATTAGGAATCAAACAAATCCATGAGAAAGCTATAGGAAACTATACAGATCATATTCTACCATAGAACCCCATCAGCTAGTTGGTGCTCTCCACAATCAGTCTACTGGTTTCAAGGAATAACAACCTCTATCTATATATTTTAGTGCCGATCAGATGGATTATCATTATTGATAATGATTTAATTTTGTAGCTTTTAAATCTATAGCATGTCTATAAACCCTGAGCAAATCCCAATTCTAATATGTAACATTATAACCTGGGTAAACCAACAACTTCACCCAAATTTTCCCAGCACCATGAATAGTGAAATTTGTTAACCACCATGGGTTAGAGACACTCATGCGGGTTAAATAAAATTGAATATGGGAATTATTCCACCCCTAAAATACATAAGATATAAAACAAAAAATTATTGTAATATAGTAGAAAACCATACAAGATATTACATTTTATAATTAAAACATGAAGACCACATATAATATCTTGATAAAAAGGTCCCAAATCACAAAATGAAAACCATTAAAAACATGGAACCTGAAAAATCTAATGGGCCCAAATCCATGTGTACATATGTCACTTCCATCCCATCCCAATAATAGGAAACACGAGGAAAGAGATTCATCCTCTACATGACACTCACATTAACTATATAATGAAAAACCATGGCTATAAATCCCCAAATGAAAGCATTTGGCCTAATATTTAATTCCCATTAGTATACCACCATGGAATATATAAAATTTCTAACCACATTCATCCATTTGTTCAAATTTTAACGATATTTCTAAAAAAATTCTTAAGAAACCATTTTGATTTTATAAATAAACAATTGGTTTTATATTAAAAATCATGAAATTACATTCAAATTCATTCCACAATCAGTAAAGTAGTGTAGTATGGAATATTATATTTATAAAGGTATATATAGAACAATAAATAGTGTAAAAGAATTAATTTAACATAAAAAAGATGTTTGAAAATAATCATATCCAAATATCATTTATGTAATGTAATCTCGAAGAAACCAAATAGGAAATCCTTATCAAAAGATTGTACACAACTACACAATTAATACAAATAATGGAACAATATCTAGGATATGTTACTTATAACATTTTGGAACCCTATTCCCCTAAAAATTGTTCCCCATAGTCATCATGATTTTAGGGGAACCTAGCCTAGTGATACATAACACCGCTCTGGCTAGTGTTTGTTTATATTTCCCCAGTCCCAAGGACTCCCAAGTGTGCAATTATATTTTCATTATGTTCAATATAAAAAAATGTTTCATTAACATTTCATAAGGAATAATCCAAATACATGTTATATAAACACTTCCCAAATCATAATCCATTGAAAACAAAGCCCAAATATAATAAAAAAATTAAGTAGCGATCCACACAGCTTTTAGGCATCAAAACACATTTCCCATTTTAAAATCCTTTTTTGGGAAATTAGGTAAACATATTATGTATCTAAAAGGGTTTCCATAAAAATCCTCATTTTTGAAAATGTATCAATATCCCACAAAGGCTAAATACATCACTAATAAAAAAATTTATATATAAAAATATTGGAAAGAATTAAAAAACGAAATATTTTCTAAGGGTTATAGCATAACATATATTCACAAACAATGATATTAATAAAATTATATTCTCAATTTATGACTGGTGATATAAAATAAGTGTATCATATTCTCATGAACCTAAATATGAGGAAAAAATCTAATTCACTATGTATATACAAGATCAATTTATCTAGTCTCATGGGACTTTAAAAAATGGAGATATGTGCAGAAACCATTTTAGAAAAATGTCCCCTAATCAGATTATGAAGAACATACACCCATGATTCAACTATGATGATGAATAAACATTGGGGAGATTAGTAGAGACAATAATACAACTTTGTAACATCACTATTGAGAAAAAAAAGTTATGGTTGAAGGATTGGATTAATGGAGATTGAGAAAACATTTTTGGCTAAAAGGACAACTATTCCCTTACTAAAATATATAGACATCTATGCCACCTGCTTGAAGATGGGCCCCTTCAGACAACTATTTGGTATAAAAAGAATACATATTCTTATATAAGTGGCTATCAAACTTTTCATTGTGTGTAGGAAAAGTGCCTACAAATCATTGAAATCCACAACCTACTTAGAGGAACCTATAAACTATAAGGTGTTCTGCTAGCTAGCACCTAGTAATTGATTCCTTCCACTAGCTATATGTTGAAACATTATTTCCACCAAGTACCAAAAAACCAACTCTCAACATAATAATATCCTATAACATTGAAATTTAAAAACAAAAGATATATCCATACAAGGTTCCACATACCCAAGTGTAAAAATTCACTCTACCATAAAGGCTTTCTATTACCATAAAGGTGAAAGATCAAAAACATGAAAAATGATATGGTCCTTATAGAATCATAAAATATGCGTTCTCCCATATCTCATAGAATTCAATACCACATTTTTATTTCACAATAACTAATGGGGGTGTCTTTCTATGTAACACCATATCATGCGGGTCCACTATATAAATTGGTCTTCCAACCACTGAGGAGTTGGGTTAAATCTCAATATTATGTCACTCAATCATAAGGGATGGGTTTGGAAAATAATTATTTAGTTGAGAAACATAGAATTAATCATGTATATAAGTTAAATAGGTCGGAATGTTAAAACAATAATCTAACTTCTTGATTCAGTCCATAATCTCAAATTGGCCAACATAACAAGTTTCCAACATACCCTGCTTCCCAAAGTTTCTTTTTCCTGACTGAGAAAAATTCATCACCATCCTAAAAGTACAATGGACAATGAAAATAATAAAAATAAGATTTATGGAATTTCAAATTTTATTTTAACCTATCTATAATCCACTACATGATACATGTCATCTCCAAAAATACACCTCGTTCAATAAAGGCTTCTTCTCCAACCATTTCCCAAAAAAGAGGAAACCAGTAATGCCTCCTATAAAACACCTCAAATGGTAACATATGAAATTAATCCTAATACATATTTTTATAGAAAACCTCTACTATGTTTATATGTTTCTCCCATAATCCTCTAAAGTCAATCAAACATTCCTGGAGCATTTATAATTGAATTTGGATAGCTTTCTTACTCTATACACTTCTCTATTAGTGATAGGTCATTTTAAACATCAACTAAGTACCCATAAATATCTAAAATTCAATCTATAATTGGGACATAAATCAAGTGTCTCTATCAAAAATGGTCACAAATTTTACACTATGATGTCTCACAACCACCTTTATATACACTCTACCAATTTTATATACCTTTCTCGACTAATTTATTGGTAGTAAATGAGCTGATTTCATGAGTTGATGAATAACCACCCAAATCACATCATTACCATTCATATGCCAAGGTATCCCAATCATAAATTGTATGGCTATATCATCCCATTTTGACACTATAATTGGTAAAAATTTAACAAACCTAATAGGATTATAATTTCCCACATTGATTTTCTCAAATATGATGCGTTGAGATTAGAAAAGAATAATCATACACCTTATACCTTACTACCAATGATGAAATCCCATATCATAATACATCTCGGTAGATCCCGAGTACATGGATCAAATTGATAGGTGTCTATATTCCATCAGCACCTACTAAAATTCTAAATGAACAACTATTCTACTTTAAAAGTGCATAATTCTATTAGAATATTGAGACCACTCACCTGAGGTCTCAAAACCACAAAGATTCTTGATGAAACAATAACACTCTACATAATCATCTAGTGAATGTTGAATATGATCATCCCTAAGTGATCCAAACCATGTAAAACCTAAAAATATATTTATTTGGATTTATTTATCTTGGTGAATCTAGATTAACAAGCTCATAAAGTACAACTATTCTACTAATTCCTTCACTACTTATGATAATAATTTTTCACTCAAATTTCCCCAAACACATTAAAATTAATAGAGGTATAATAAATATCCAAATCAAATGTATAAATATACTATATGAAATCGAATTGTCTAAAGATGAGATTCCATTAGGTGACAAATACACATATGACTCCTATGATATGAATATATTGTAAACCAGTCCATAAAGAGGTATATGCACTAAGTCTTAAGCACATGTGTCACCACCTCCAACTTAAAATCATAAGTGGGATATTTATTCCCATGGGGAAATTACTAATTGGAGCTATAAGCAACCATCTTTCAACCATGAATCATAAAACTACCCAAAACCATACCTATGGCATATAAGTATACATCATAATCAAAACCCACTGAGGAAGAAACAAGGATGGGTACGAATTCAATATCATATTGAACTAATCATATTCACTCTGGAACTTCTCACTCCAAAAAAACATTACAACCTTACATGTCAAATTTTTCATTAGGGATGAAAACATTGAGGTGTCCCAAATTTATGACCTTAAATAACTAGTAAATCACAATAAACTATAGATCCTAAACAAATTTTTATACCACTCTCAAGAAATAACCACCTAGATGTTTTAAGGATCCACTAAGACACTCGACCTAGATATTACATAGACATGAAATTATTAAATCAAGTGCTATCATTCGGATATTAATCAATATAAACAGTGTTCTCTAAAAATTCAAATGATTATATTCAGGTGATAAATATGACCCTTATTTGATCTAGATTATATAATAATATCATCCATAAATACAACAATAGAGTCCAATAGTCGTTGAATATATTTTATCATCAATTCAAAAAACACCGAAGTATAATTAGTATGTCTAAATATAATATTCATGTACTAATAATTCACAAACATATATTAGAAAACCGTCTTTGGAATATATTCCTCTTGATCCCTTAGTTGATAGTAACAGAATCCCAGATCAATTTTCATAAACCAATGAGCCCCATTAAGATGTTAAAAATAGTCATCAATACTATGAAATGGATATTTGTTCTATATCATCACTGGGTATAGTTTCTAATAATCAATTAAATTGAAACGACTCATGTATTACATCTTTCCAAAGGAAATTAGTTATTTCCAAGGTGAAACACTATGAATAAATATCCATTTCCCTTTTGATCCTCATTGTAAGCCTTTATTTATTTCAATTCAAATGGTTCCATATAGTATGATGGAACAAAAAGGGGTCTCATTCATAGAAGTATGTATATAAAGTACTCAACATCCCATTGGGATGGTAACCTAGAGAAATCATCTGTAAAAACATCACGACACTGACACCTCATCTCTAGAAGAGGGCCACTAATATTTTAATCAGTGGAGTCAAGAAGAAAATTGACAACTTAGGGAGATAAACTCATAACAACGAGAAATGAGACCTATTGTTTAATATTGTGGATCCTCCTCACCCTGCAATACATTATTGAGTATATTGAGAGGCATACATTATCCTTCAAAATAATATAAACTAATTTGATCTTTATGTCACTTCATCCAATCCTTTACAATGATAAGGTCAAAGATGTCAATGTTAAGGACCTAAATGTCTGAAATTGTTTTGTCGTTGGTAATCCTCATCTAAAAATTGTTGATTCTAAATACATTCTCCATATTCATTCAAAATGTAGTGGAAATATACATCAATAAAGGGATGAGATATAATATAATTCTTACATATCAAAAATAATTGATGATATAAAAGAAATTTTTTATGTTTTTTAAACAAAAACATTAACATAGAATATATTATGAACAAATTATCTTTTCCACCAAATGATCTCCCTTAGTACGAGGTTCATATGTCACCCATTCTTGTACATTAGGTCTAAACAGACATCTCTCAGTGTAGGAGGGTATTTATATCCTATCATTGGATTTTCTCTCACTGAATAATTGAAGATGACTATATTTCCCACTAAAGTGACACACCCTAGGGGTAGGCTGACAACTTGGATGGAGGTGTTTATTTTTTCTACCTTGGTAAATGAACACCTTACTTGAAATTGATGAATTTTTTTCACTTTTTCTTCAACCTTGTCACTTATCATCCCTATCCATTTTCTGACTTGGAAGAAAATTTTGGTTTCCCCTTGCTATCAAGTACAATTTAATGTTTCTTATATTCCTTTCTATTACATCCTCAGTCATCGCTTCTATATCTAGACGTTCTATATAGTTGTGTAGAAAATAAGTATCATAATATATCATATATCTACCCTTATAACCATTTCAAACCATTGAACCATGAGATAATTATTCAAAAAAATCATTAGAGAAAATTTCACTAAATCAACAAACCATCTAGCTTATTTCAAGAATGAATGGTCTCCCTACACCAAAGTAACAAACTAAAATTAATTCTCTACCCTAAGTGTCTCAAGATAGAACAATTAGTTGATGAATTTATGGAAGGAATTTTGTGTCATATATTCATGAAACATCACTTTCGTGATATATTCCAATCAATTTCACCTATCCCATTTCAAATTTAAGTCCACAATACAGCCTTGGATTCTAATATAATTTTTAAAAATGGGGAAATTCTCTAAATCCTTTTGATTCATCAGATAACCTACTATATATACCACTCAATATAATATATGGGTGGATATTGATTAGTAAATTATATAACATGGTCCACATTTAATTATAGTTCAACATTGTGGAATTTTCAGATAGATTGGATCATATATAAAATAGTTTCTTCCAGAACTATGTGAACTAGTGGATTCACATTTGGGGTTTTCCCCACAACATCATATCTATAAACCCCAAATAAAATTTTTAGAGGTGTACACAAACAAATAATTTCATGAAAGAAATTTATTGTATAATTTATTTGATTAACATAAACTAAATATAAGGAACTAATAAATGATAAAAAAAATAGAAAAAAAAGATGATAACACTAGACATCCCATGGTATCTTGAGTTTTCTCATGATATTGAGCAAACTAAAAACTATCCTACAGTACCTAATATGTAATAAAAGACCTATATCTATTTTATCAATAACAAAAAGATAAAATAGTGTGATACATAGTAATGAGAATAGAATTTAACACAACATGAGGCTTTGATACCAATATTTAAAAGAAAAGCATATTTAAATGCAAAACATTCCAAAAATTGACCCACCATATGGCCTAAATCACATTCATGATCACTAAAGGCTAGAAATATTTACCAAGGTATCATTCAAGGGAATGTGGAAATGATTTAATGCCTAATATAAATATGATATAATATATGAAAACATAATAAAATATAGGATAACTAAAAAATAAACACTTAAAAAACAATATTGTTTCGATCCATTATCTGGGTTAAAAGGTCTTAATAACCATCTTGAAAACCATAAACAACATGGAACCTGAAACAACCCATGGTTCCATATCCATGTGACAATAGGTCACCTCTATCCTAACAATCCCACAAAAAATATGACAAAGGATATTCATTCCCTATATAATGTTATTACATTTAACTATATCTTGTAAAACCAAGGCCATAAATTTCCAAACTAAAATTTATATTGGGAGAAAGGTTTCCCAATATGATAAAATAATGTAATCTATATAATTTATAACAACATTAATCCATTGTTTGAATTCTAAAAAACATTTCTGAAAATCTTTTTATTTTTATAAATAATAATTTTTTTATTTTCAAAATAATTCCATTGTTTTCAAAATAATTCTGTAATAAATAAAACATTGAAATATTAAATTTAAAATTTCCAAAGGCATAAATAGATAAAGAAATAGTTTTCACGAATTGATTTTACATGACAATAAAAATTGGGAAAATAAACTTATCGATGTATCTTGCATGTAATGTAATCTTTAAGCATCTAGGAGGGAAATCCAAGACACGAGGGTGTGCACAACCAGACAGCTTAGTCACACCCAGGAACACTATAAGGAATATGTGACTCTAAATGTCCAGGAACATCATTCTCATGTTAAGTCATACCCTAGTCAACATGACATCATGGGAACCTCCCCTAGTGAAACCTAACTCCACTATGGCTAGTCTTGAATTAGCTATTCATCATAACGGATGGTCTCCCTAATGTAAAATTACATTTTCACTATATTCATGATAGTCAAAATAATGTTTCATAAACATTTCTAAGGAATAAGACCATGTCATGTTTCACAAAGACTTCCCAAATCAAACACCATTTCAAATCAAAGAAAACATTTCACAACATATTTTCTATAGTGATCCAAAATTAATTCATTATTGATAACCCATTTGTCTTTTTGAAATCATATTTGATTTAATTAAATACACATATAATGTATCTCAAATAGCATTCATCAAAACACCACCATTTAAAATCACAACAATAGCCCTAAAAGATTAAATCCATGTCCAATAATCAATTGTATACTTAAAACCAAATCAAAACATCAATGAATATAAGGCATTACATGGATTATATAACAGGACAGAGACACCTTCCATGAGAATTATGGAATGATATTACCTCTATCGGAATGATGATTTGAAACAAAGAGATTATATTCTAGAGAACTTAGATCAAATGAAAATAATCTTATTCTATATTTATTTGTTAGTTCCAATGATATAGTCTCACGAGAGAGAAAAATCATGAAGGATTAGATTAGAATCATATTAAAAGGAGTCCACTTACTATATTATTTGGAACGTTGACCCAAGATTCAATCAAAATAAACAATTAACACCCAAGAAAGAGGAGATCCAATAATTCATCATTGGAGCCTCCAGATTGATAAAAACCATGTTAGAGTAAAAAATTTCATATTAAGTGAGATTAAGAAACCATTTCATGTTAAGAATAAATTTAGGCCCTTACCAACTACATGCCAAGCAGATTCACTGACATGACACATGGCCTCACTAGTTTTCCAATGGGTGCAAGAAGAATGAATGCATGCACAAGTGGACCGCAAAAACAGGTGAGGGGTATATTCCAAATTTCTACACCTATAAGAACTCAAATAGATGGATGAGGAGACTGTTGTAGCTTTTAATGTTATAGTATATCCAATATATCCTATCTCATCCTAATTTTATCCTCCCAAAACAACTTTATCCCGCATCTAAACAAATAAATGCATTCTAAAAATTTATGTACAAGCTATTAAGAGTTGTACCAGAAAATGAAAGTTTCACACGAGGTCTGAGTCTTATTGTTTAAAATATAAATCTATTTATATTTATCTCAATCTGAATATTGAAAATATTTCTCCCTCCCTCTACATAATGTATAATAAATAAGAAAACCTCTTGTTGGGATACATAATGAATAGTTTGAAGCCTTTGCCTTTATAGAACTAGAACCTATAGATTCAAGAACATAATCAATATATTAATGATGAATGTGTGAATATACCTAGATAAATCCTCAATTTGATTATATATGATAGTGAAAACATAGAAAGTGTGGAAAAAAAGTTGTTTAATACGAATATCACATTCAAATAAATTATTATTTTAAATTAATTAGAGATTAAATGTGAAAGATCATCTATAAAGAATTATGGAATTACCAAATCAATATTTTCATATTTATCCACTAAAACAAATAGAAACTAAAATATAATATAATATCTTTTATTTCATTGAACCCCATTACATTTATTTGGGATATGGGATGAGTTACCTATAAAACATTGGATAATTCACCATATGAGAGGTGAAATCTTAGATTAGATGGATAAGGTGTATATACCAAAAGTAGTATGATATGATGATATGTGCTAACCTAAAAATTGAATTGGATCAAGTGGTATGTCAATAATGGGTTTACAACATACCTAGTGAATTAAAATTATGAGTTATAACCTAAATAGGTTATGGGTATTCTGAGAATCCATCCACATGATTTATTATTGGTTATAATTGAGGGAAATGATATGTGATGAATGATGTTGGGAATGTAATTTCGATTATTCCTAAAAATTTATAAAAATATGATTAATTTTTAACCCAAGAGACTGATGAGAATATCTAGAGAACAATTCATGAATCAATAGAGTATTGAAATCAATAATTCCACCAATGGTGTATAGAGGATAATCTAGACTCAATGTAATTTGTACCCAAGGTTTCATGTTTTACCCCATTAATTAGATATATTTCTATATAGTAATTAGATATTTGGGATTACCTATACAAGTAAGTTTTCTATGTAGTACATTGAATAATTTGAGGATGGGTAGGTTTGGATATAAAAGAACCTGATATCCAGTTGGTATATGATTGGATAGGTTAGATGTTATGAAAACATAATTATTATCAATTATAATATGTTTCTGTGAGATTCAAAAAAAGGAACTTATTTGATTCTAGATTAGGTTAGATTCCAATCCAGATATTGATCCATATGAATTTTTTGGGTGAGATTCCAACTAAATGATTGGTCCTTACCAATGTGTTGGGAGAGATTCTAAAAGAGATATTTATTCTTATGGTTAAGAAATATAATATCAAAGTGTGATTGATTATTTAAAATAGGTTTGGTATGGTTTCATGTTAATGGTTGATATGTACTAACGAGATGGGTGTCATACAAATCTATTTTTATAAGAAGCTATAAAAATGAAATTAGTGGGGTTTCCTACCAACTAACTTGATGAGGTATGATAGACCATGGATGATTTATCCCATAATATAAAAATTGATAATATAGGTATGGGTTTAAAATCAAGGATGGTAATTTATGTCTTTATGGTATGATTGGTGCTATCAATGAGATGGTTACAACTTTCATTTCATAAAATTTATGCATATAGACTTATTATGGCTATTATTAGTTGTAAGATTGGTTTTAACCCATTGTTTTTAATACTCAAAACCAATATTTGAACCTCAATGGATATACACATTATGATTTATAGGCATGATATGGTTATGGACATGATGAATGTGAGAGAGATAGAGGTGATCTATTATAATATAGAGAAAGGTTTGAGGTAGGATCAATGAATGGTGAAAATGAATCATTTTTATTTTTTATATTTATTTTTTATGATTGTTCTATTTAGTAATATTCATTTTGTTGTGTGACTGTAGAATATGCAAGAATTCATTTTGTCAGAGCGTGTTGTGTGATTTTATATAGAGTAAAGATTTTAAGAAAAATCCATATATTATGGTATTATTTTATTTTATTAAGAATACTTATGATATTTACATGTTATTTATTATGATGATACAAAGGTTATAGTATCCCCATGTGGTTTTATTCAACCTCACCACTCATAAGATTCCCCTGACTTGTGAGGAAATGTACATAAGGGATATAACACATAAATTAGGGATACAAAAATAGTAGATGGGATTGGAATATTACAATGTGGTTGTAATGAATTGTTTTAATTTTTATTAAAATTTAGATATGGTTTGTAGAGCTTGAAATTCTTAAGATTTGGGTTGAAATTTATACTTGTGATTACCAAACAGAAGTATGATAAAAAATCCATATTTCTATGGAGTAGGTAGTGTTGTTTTTTAATTTTTAATATTCAAGATGATCTATTTTAATAATACTTGATTCTTATGGTTATGTTTTATTATTTTTCAATCAGCTAATGGTGGAAAACGTCAAGTTTTCATGCATTATAATAAATATAAAAGATCATATGAAAATTTTATGCTTGTAAATGATTCAAAAAATGGTAAAAAAATAAATAAATGGGATTTGATTATTTAAAACATCAACTATAATGTATTCATAATTTTCATGAATAACATGTTAGTGGAACTCTACAAAACCAATCCATTTTATGACAACTTCAACAAAATTATTTGATTGAATGACATATCATTTGGTTTTATATTAATATGATGATGAACCTGAAATGGATAGTATGGGTACGTGGACACATGATATAGATAAATAGTTTGGATGGGGGAAGGAATATGATATGTGTTGGTTTTATAAGATAGAAACACTAATGATTCTTTATGAGATGTGAACCACATGGTGTTCATGGGTTATATAATTTGTGGTAGATTTTAATGTCAATGAGATATAACTCAAGATAGTGGTGAGTCACCTGATTGACTATAGTATCATAGTTTTTTACTTATTTTACTAAGGATAGGATATAATTTGTTAAGATACATGATGAGAGAAGTGTTATCATAGATTAATGTCACTTTTGAGATATAGATCACGACATATGATTAATGAGATAAAAATGTCCCATATCCAATATAGATGGGTGATAAAATATGTTTTCTTATATTTATGTAGGAATAAATTTAAATGAAGGCATAAGAGGTGCTCTATTTAGGGGATGTCACACAAATCAAATATTATTATTATATAGAGATAAAAAATTGGGGTTTCATAGAAACCCTCACAAACCACACAAAAATTAGAAAAAAATACAACAAAAATAAACCCACCAAGATACTCACCCAATAACAAGAATCACTGAATTTATGGCATGAAGGATCTTCTCAATACTTACAAACTAAGCCCTAGATATAAAACTTTTGATCGAACATGAGGTATACCTTGATCAAGGAGGATGTGAATTTAAATATCACGAGGAAGGAATAATGGGGGATTTTATTGACATACATGGGGTTTGATTGTATCTGGTTAGGTGGGTGAGCATAGAATCAATAGTATGATACTTTTCATGGTAAAAGTCACGATGTATAGAAGATTTTAACAAAATATCATGATTTATCTAGAATAAATCCTTATTGAAAACTCTTATTCTGATACACCATTAATAGAGTAGTTTTCAAGGACTATCTTCGTATAGAAGAAAGGGAATCAGTTGTAACACTTCGTGGATGGAATGTGCATTGGTATGACCAAATATAGACCTAATATAAGAATTATTAATGATTGTATAGGAATAACAACCTTAGATACATTTTATTCCATGATTATTAGACAATGATAATGAATCTCACATTGTGAAATCTTGGTAGAGTTGAGGAATCATAATTTCCTTAAATTAATTTGATTTATTTGATGGGATTCTGATGAGAGTCAATGAGTGGTCATGATTCTTGTATGATTGGTTACGAGATAATCCATTGAAATATGTGAGTTAACTTGTATTGACTAGTAAATGGATAATGATATTGTCCAACCGATTTTAAATAATATATTATATACATAAGATGATAATATGAGGATAGAAAAATGTGGATTGACTAATGACAATCAATGGAAGAAGGTGTGACCATTGGGAGACATTATTTCTCTATAGTGCTATGGTGAAATGATCCAGAGTTCATAATAAATTTTATAAAATTGAGACATTAATCTTATGAAATTAATGGCATGTTAGCCCTGGATGAATGTGAAATATAGAGACATAAATACAATGATATTGGAATACTAAGAGTTTGAGTGGATCTATTGGATTATAATGAATTTTAATGTTACTAAACTATATTCAATTCCTCTAGTAACTTTTTTTGAGTTTACAAAAAAACATGTTTAATTTTATCCTTTAAAAAAGTGGAAATTTTCACATTGAAAAAATCCAAACCATAAAACTAGTTAAATTCCAGTTTCAATATTCAAATTTAAAAAATCAAATGATGTGGGAAGAAATATTATACGACTGATATAACTCCACCTAGATCCACAATTCTTTATTAAGCCTAGAAAAACTATCCACAACATTCTATCATCTCGTGATCCAAATAAAACATCAAAGATATTACCGTTGAAAAACCCTTCACTAATGAGTCATCAACTACAACTATAAACTGGAACAACCACACAACAAAAGATATAAACTCCAAAAAAATCCACTGAAATAGTAACAATCATCCATTGTCATTGATGACCCCTAGACACAACTATATTGAAACCACTTAATAATGAGACACTAGTAGATAAAAAATACCTAAAACACCATCTTTATGAGTAATTTCTATGATTAGAAAACCGTAAATAGAAGGGGAATATTCCAATGAGATATTTTTCTTTATATGATTCTATGAGAATAATCACAAATCCATATAGAGAACCACATTTCTTGACGAAAGAGGGGTCTTGAGTGGTGATTCGGAAAATAAAAGGTAATGAAGGAACATAAGGAAATTGGTACATGCAAGAAGAGTGGAACACTGACGCAACTCATCACCTCCAAATAAATTTAACAACACAATATCAAATCATTAAAACACTCCATCACACATGGATAGTGTTAGGGTCAAAAAAATATAGGTTTATTTAATCGGGTATAAGTGAATGGTGATGAATCCCTTAAATGTGGATAAAATTATAAGAATCTTAAAAGAGCCCATATGATGGACTGGGAAAAAATATGCAAGAAAGAAGAGATGAAGAAAGACACTAAAGCATAAATTCAACCAAATGTTTCCATAAGAGCTCCAAAACATTGGGTAAAGAGATTTGATAATGAGGAGGAAAACAAACCTTGAGGAATATTCCTCAGACTCATGTATTTTGTTAATGAAATCTGATATAAAAATTTGATAGTATTAGTGTGAAGTATTATAGTGCCTAGTGATCTATACAGTAATATAGGGAGGGGGTAAATCAGTGTGAACCAAATTTAGATAATTATTTTCTTTCAATTACCTCTATTAATATTTAATCCTTCGAACCCATTTTGATGAATTGTTCTAATTATTAACATTATCCTTCTCATAATTCTCTAAATCAATTCTAGAACACTCAGAATGTTTCTCCAATATTCTCAACACATCAATAGTAAATTTTATCCACTGAAACAATTCTCAAAATTCATCAAATACGTTTGTAAATTTCGTAATAATATTTCCAAAATCACATCAACATAATATTGAAGAACATTAAATAAATATATATCATCTTAAATAAATTAAGATATTTTCACTACCTCAGTAAATTTAATCACATGTGAATAATTATTCTCAAAATTGTTGTGATGATTATTTACTAAAAAATTCATCAATAACCTTATAATTTTTCCTGTAATTTATATATCCATTTTATTTTCTCTTATTATACATGAATTTTTTCCATGACACAAACAGAAGGAAAGATCCACAGTATTGTAGTTAGCTTTATTCATATTCTATCATAACTTCAATCTCAATATCATCAATATAATGAAGTTACTAGTTCATTCTTCAATCAATAACACCTTTCATTTATAAAGTCTATATAGAGCTCAAAAATCATTGCATATAAAATTTTTAAACTCTTCTTTCCAATATGTTTCTTCTTAAAAATCATAAATCGTAATTATTCAATACAAATTTTCATATTTCACTACTAAAAAAATAAAATTATTATAATATATTTGTCCCCTAAATCTCCCCTTTTGGATTTTTTATACCCATCAATAAATCAATGTAAATATGTTTTCTTTACCCCTATATTTCATCACACCCTTATTGAAAATAAACATAAATTATTTTATATATGAGTGGAAACATGATTCATTTACATAGTGAGTAATAAATTAATCAAATACAAGTCTATATGACCAAGCTCTCTGTAGAAAATATGATTGATTAGTTAGTGTTAATTTTGATTAATAAAGAGATTATTAGTATTGATTTTTTATTATTATTTTTTGAATATTAAAAATCAAAATAAATTTTAAAAATACCTCACATGTCTAAATATTATAATTATAATTAAATAAATAATTAGTCCCATATTAATTAAATAATATTTTCATTGATTAATTAAATTATTTAAACATTATATTAAAGGATTTTGTAGAAACAGTATTTAGGTTTTCAATGACATAAAAACTAGTATTTGAATTTTTTATAAACATGTTATTAAAATACGTATATTTAATTATGAATTCATATGAAATTATAATAAGTCATATATTTGTTATAAAGGCATATGTTTTCAAATAAATTCATACAATTTTTTTTTCAATGTCATATGAAATGGATCATAATTCATACAAAAATATCAAATTCTTTTGAACAGAGTTATTAAGTCATATGAAATGTTTTAGAATCTAAAAAAGGTTTTATGAAGTCATTAGAATCTGTATTGGAGACTGAAAACATTTATTTAATGCAAAACAAGATAACATTGTCTATAAAGTCATGTTTATGAAAACTGAATTAAAGAATAGACATATATTAAATCATTTTTTAACATGGTGTAGTTCATACATATAGATAACTAAATTCATTTATATATTGAATTTTGAATTGATCTTAATCTTAAATTAATGCATATAGAAATCATGTAAACAAGATTACATGACCAAGGAAAATCATTCATTATGGTTATTTCATGCTTATATAAAATTCATCTTTACTGCAATTTCATTCTTAAAAATATTTTATAGTCATTTTAATTTAATACTTATGTGATATTAATTTTTAAACACACTAAAAAAGATACTTATACTAAATTTTTTGAAAAACATAATTTATCTTTTTAAATGCGGTTTGTTACTCTATTTTTCTAATGTTTTGATATTTTAATTTATTTTAAATTGTTCTATTTCATTTTTATGTTTTATTAATTTTCAAAATACACATAAAAGTTTAAAATACTATATGGTGTGATTTTAAATTGTGTAATGAAGTATTAAGTGTAGGATATTTCAAAATACTGGTAAAAATATTATTCCAAGATTATATTATTTGTAATTAAGGTTCTCTATGATTAGTTCTCAAGAAACACCCACATGATCAAGAATATATTTGAGTTAATGAATATGTAATTTTCTTTTGGAATACGATCATAGAAAAATAAAAAAACACAACAGATAAATTATATTTTTATTCACTATAAAAAAATGAAATTCATTAATATAACAGATGAAAAGGAGCTATAAATTTTATTAAAAAAACATATATTCCTACTATTTTCACAAGAGAGAAACAGTGTTGAATAGTTTTCAACTTATTTGATCAAAGATATAACATGTTGCATAATCTTCAACATTTTAATCATATTTTTATATTTTTTATATTTTTTTATTAATGTTATAATTTACTTTTATTTTTTAATAGTTATTTGAACTTTTCCCAATCAAAAGGACATGTGTATGTTAGTTATGATGCCTAAACAAAAGTTACATTTTTGGTTTGTGATTCCCAAACAAAATTCAGGATTCCATGGTTGTACCTTGGTCTGTCGAAATGTAGGTATATGTTGGGTTGTTCAATTATGTGAAAAACGGAATTCCTTATAAAAGGATATCACTTCTTTTAAAAATCTAGGTTTTTGGTGTGTATCATTCCCCTGTAAAAGTAGAGAACATTGAAGATTATATATATGTTCATTTATTCTGAAATATTATAAAAAATGTTGTGTTCATTCTTTAATGTTTCTATATCATATAGAAATTTCTTATTATTAATTTTATAAAACACTAAATGAATGTTTATTTTTTTATACCTTTATATTTAACCCAATTATTATAATCTATTTAAACTTTTTAATAAGGTATATTCACCCCAATGTTATTGGAAATCTTACATTGGGTCAATAATTGGTATCATGGAATTTGTCATATAAAAATAGTTTAGATATATTATTTTACATTATTATAACCTTTTCCTAGACCTAATAGTCTAATAAAATTTATTTTTATAAAATGGTAGGTTTGAAATTAAATTATGGTTGTATACTAAAAAATGGTCATTCATTGATGGGGGTGATTATGGTAATTGGTAGGCTTGAATGGAGGTTTGAATAAAGAATTTTAATACTGATCGTTATATGATAATGATGAAACCATATAAGCTACTAGATTCTAATCAAGATACTTTTTAAGGTAATGATGTCATTAAAATATTTTAAATTACTATTTAACCAATATATTATATTGAAAAATTAGTATTAATTTGTTTATCCATGTCTCAATATGTAATAAAACACAAGAAATATGAATAATAATTCATGTAACTCACTGGGGTTCAGAAAATATTAAAGGAACAATGTTGGGAATGATACTTGTGATGTACAAAGGCTTAAAAATTAGAGAAGATAAATCTGTGAGCTACTTGTTTCATATTTTCATAGGTATCATCAGTTGGATGAGTGAATTTCAAGAGGCATTGGATGATACAATATTTGATGAAAGGGTGAAGTGGTATCTTAATAAAAATTATCAGATAAATAATTTTTCAATCAATGAGAGTAACAAATTTAAGGAGTGTACATCGGATGAACTTATTGGTCCTTCATTGAAGTATGAAACTGAGTTATAGAACATCATGAGTGAAGAAACTTGTAAGAAGAAAAATATATCATTAAAAACAAAAATAGTATTTTATTCTAACTCTTTGGAATCTAAATCTGAGAGATGTGAAATTCAACAGATATAAACTTTAATGAATGTAATTCACAGCCTGATAAAAATGATAAATGATTTAATAAGTTGTTCATAAAAATAAACTAAATGAAAAAAATGTCACCCTAGTAAGAATAATAATGTTTCAAATCTAACTTTATAGGATTGTAGATAGAAGGGAAACATGAATTCATCCTTTCCTAATCTAATTCATTTAATAAAGTAATATAACTATATAGAAACGATAAGTTTACACATTATGAAGGATAGAGTGAGAAAGATGATTCTGACACTAGTAAGGATTCTAGAAGTAGAAATTAGATATGTAACCTTAATTTGATGGCCACATGTTCTAAGTTACTTGATTCCCCTTTAAAAAATATTAAATCATGCTTATTTTACTAATAACATTTAAATGGAATTAATTGTCACACTAAAAATTCAATTGTTAATGAGAAATCTGATAAAAATAAAAAATTAAGACAAGATAAATTTAAATTGTTTGACTTATAAAATTCATTTCAATGAAAAAATAAATAATTAATATAAAATATAAATTTTAAAGAAAAAATATATTTAAAGTGCCTAATTTAAGGAATAATGATTATAAAGATGAATTTAATTATGATGTATTAAAAAATAAAATACATAATTAGATACTTAATGATGATAATGATATAATGAAAGAAAATATTTTTAATAATAATAAAGAACAAGGAAAATTTAAAATATTACTATATGAAATGACTGAAATTAAAAAAAATAATCTTAGATGATCATGATAAATAGTAAAAAACTATGAAATAATGTTTCACATTCAAAAAAAAAATATGTGATGATTTAATAAGATACTCAAAAACATAATGATAAATTAAAAACATATTTTTTCATTAAAATTTTATTTATTTAATTTTTTATTGGTAAATAAAATTATAATAATATTTTGTTTATGTTGAATCTAAACAAAAAAAAGAACTAGTTCTAGATATAATATCCAAATACCAATATTGAAAAAAATATTTCTTTGGTAAATGTTCAAATTGAAGTGTTTCAAGTATTACATATTTTAAATTTAGAATTCAGGTAATATTTACCTATTAATACTCATTAATATTAACAAAATATCATGGTATCACAAGAAATTTTTTTATACAAATTTATCTTCTATACTATTAAAAAATAAATGGTTGATATATGTTGGGGTACCTTAGTGGTCTCCATCCAATTCCACTAGACCAAAATAGCATGTGCACAAAAAAAATTTATACATAATATATATTTTTGGAAATACTCTTTTTATGTATCAAGGATTTATTGAACAAGGATAGTGAACATTCCAGACACATTAACGTTGACCATTAGGCCTTTTTTTAATTCATGTGATAGAGGCTCTATTAATTTTGGAGACAACTCTATAGGCAAGATGAATAGATAAGGTAGTGAATGTTTTATAAAATCATTTTCATTTATAAGGTTATATAAGTTAAGGGTGTAAAAAATTAATTAGTATATCAAAACTTTGTGATGAACAAAGAAAATGATAAATCTTTTGTTTTTTAATGGTTCTATTTTATTTTATGGAAAAAATAAAAAACCACATATATTCAATTGATTTTTTAACGAACCAAAACAAATTTTATGTTTTTTATTGTTGTAGAAGTATATTATTTCTTATAGAATTAAAGGATTGGATATTCTAACTTTGTATTAATGTAAAATTTTCAAATCATTGATAATTTTTGGATCCACCTGATCAAAGAGTGAGTATATTACTTGTTTGTGATTCATATTTAAATGTAAAGAATCATAAAGAATGTTTTAAATATATTAATAATGTTAAAAAAAATGACACCACTTCATCTTTTATATATTTATTTCTGTTTTCCTTTACAAACAACTATTTTAGGTGTAAATAAGTTTGTTTTTATAATTTTTTCCAATTTTAATATATTAACTTGGACTTATTGTATCTCTCATAAATGTGAAACATGAACTAAGTTTGTTTCTTTTTTAAAACAATTTCAAAACCAAAAAATGTTTTTAATATTATCTATTAGTAGTGACAGAGGTGGTGAATTCCAAAATCAGTAATTTAATAACTTTTTATTGATAATTGATATTTTTATAATTTTTATACTCATAGAATACCATAAAAATGGTATTATTGAATTGAAGAAATGATTTATAATGGAAATTTTTAGGATTATTATTAATGAATTTAATTTCCCTAAATAGTTTTGAGCTGATGATATCGACCCAAATTATTATGTTATAAAAAATTCTGATAATTAGGAAACCAAAAATAAAACGCCTTTGGAATTGTTTAGACGATTTAGAGATATATTTGATTATTTTATAGTGTTTTGGTTCTTGTTTTTTTATTAAATACTAACGATAGTCAGGATATGTTTGTTTCTAAATAATATGAGGTAATATTTCTAGGATATTATAATTCCAGTTTGTATTTTAGAGTTTTAAATAACATAACAATAGTTTTTTAATAATTGGTATAGAATAATAAGGAAGAAAATAATAATTTTAAGTATAATTCATATTTATAAAATGTTGATAATAATATTAGAGTGTTTAAATTTGGTGATGATAAATTTCAATATGATAGTGTATCAACTTAGAGGGGTAAAATTCTTTTCAAATAAAATCCTAAAGGGTGGAAAAGTCATAAAGATCACCCTCTTGAAAAAGATATTAGAAAGTTTGATTCATAAATTCATACTATAAAATCTATTTTAAATTTTTATATTTATTCTCATTCAATTTCAACATTGTGCCTAATAAAGTTGTTAAATATCTGAATGATTCAAATATGATTGTTTATATGCACATTTAACCAAATTAATTTTCACTAAATAATTTTTGGAACCCTACTAAACTGGAAAATTTAAACATATCAGAGAATCATGGTGTATTTTTCGTAATAAACTTTAGGAAACTAGTAATACAGTTTTGAATAATTCTAGGTTAGTCTCCCAGAAATATCATCAGGAAGAAAGAATTAACTTTGATTAATTTTTTACTCATATTTATAGGATTTAATTCATTAGGGATTTATTTTATTTTTTCTTATTCTTCATATTTTAAATTCATTCAAACGGATTTTTAAAGAGAATTTTTAAAGGGATTAATATCTGAAGAGGTGTATGCTAATCAACCCCTTGGATTTTCTAATAAAAAAAATTCCCTAATCATTTATTCAAACTATCTAAAGAATTGTATGTTCTTATAAAATATCCATGACGTTGGTTTGATATAAAATATCTATATTATATTGATGATTATTAAAATAAAGGAACATTATATACAAAAATATTTATAAATATAGTTTCAAATGATATTTTAATTGTGATGATATATGTTGATGATACTGTGTTTGGTTTTAAAAATGATTTTCATGAAATTAAATTTATAATATTAGGACTTGTAAATTTGATATGATTTTAATGGTTTAATGAAATTATTATCGGTATTCATATTTTTCTAAGAATTTGTTGTACCCCATATCCAATTAATAACTAATATTTGGTTAATTAGTGATCTTTTTTACCAACTTTCAGTTCAACCTCTTGAACACGTTATGCATATCAATCCACCGAATGATTTCTCAAAGCCTCACCTCATGGAAAATAAAAATAAGAATGATAGTAGCAGATAATATATTCATTTTTACCTCGAATAACTTATTCATTTCCATGATTGGTTATCCCCACCCCCACAATCAATGATTTGTACACTATCTTCAACAAACGTCTTTAATAAATAATATTCCAGTCTTATAAGAATATATTAATCTATGTTTTACCTATTGTAATCCATTATATGAAACTAAATCTTCCTAAAAAATGATACAACAGAGAGAGAAACTATCTTCCTCAACTTATTTTTGATAATATGATATACTGATTTCTTATCATCCATTTCTTATTCTTTTATAGTTTTCTACTCATCAAGATCACTTATAATCATATCTTTCTCTGCTTCTCTAAGATTTTACTTCTTGAGCATATCAACATAGTCAATCTAAATTCTAAACAAATCTAGTTTTTTAACCATTTTCTCTACCTTAGTTTAATCCTCTTTTCTTTCTTGAGCTATGTAATCATCTCAAGACAATATTTCTTCATACCTTTCTATTCCTACTCAATATCATTCCTTTGATATTCATCAAAATCACAAATTGATGGATAAAATAATTTATTATTATGAAAAAAAATTTATTTTATCATTTAAATTTATAAATGATTCATCTTTATAATTATTACTCATATGAATTCTTCTTTTTCAATTGTAATTATTATTATTATTCTTACATTTTTTTGGTTTTTTGTTTTTCATCCTCCTCATCAGATTTTTATTCTTTAAAATATTCTTTTAGAAATATTTTATTGTATGAGAATATCATCACCATTATAAAAAATAATTAATTGATTAATATTTATTTTTCTTAAGACCTTCTTGAATATTTATGATGTTTGAATTCATCATCACCCCAATTACCATCTAAGCCACATGTTCTGGTAACATCAAATTATTTTACAGTTCTTTTATTATGTATTTAATATTCATCCCATATTTTTATTTCTTATAAAAAGTGGGTTTCATTTTCATCTCATATATAGTTATCATGTTTCATAGATTATCAACTATTATATATTTTCTATATTCAAGTGTTTATATTTTTTTGTCAAACTTATCTATAAAATTCCTCATATGTTTTCTAAAAACAACGGTATCCACTATTTTCTCACCAAAACTCTAGATGTTTCTCATAATATCATTGACCCTTGTAAAATATTCATTAATGATCCCATCATTAGAAATATTTATATCTTTAATCATAATCCTCCAGACATAAATCTTGAATTCCTTGACCATGATATTTCCTTCATAACAGTTGTATAAGTGGTACCAAATCTCTTTTGAACTCTAAAGTCTCATCATAATTGTGAACACCTTTTCTGAAAGAGAGATAAAGATTTAATTTTATTTTTTCTATTATTCTCCATATTTTTATTTTTTTAATGTTTCATATAATCACCCTCGGTAATGGTTTGAAAACTATATATGGTGTATTATCTCACTTATAGGAGAAGAGGTAAGAAGTCGGTTGGTACCTTATTCCTCTATTTATGGTTCTTCTTTCCATTAAACATATGAACCCCTCATATTTTCATAGAGAATTAATTATCTATAATTAGAAACTTTATTTCATGGATCCTTTAAAGAGAACATGAACATTTTTTGATACTGCACATTATACCCAATAGCTGATTAACCCCTAAGAGTGGGGATCAATCATTACTATCCTTTTTTGAAATCTCAATTAAACTGATTAAACATTTTAAGGTTTATAATACATGTAATTATTTCTCTCATCATCACCGTTTTTTATAGAAAAACTTTGAAAGAGAGAAACACATTATTTACAAGGATAGTCTATAATAACCCACTCCTTTTTATGATTTTTTACCTCCCACTCCACCTTCCCCCATATACACAACCATTTATTACTCCACTATCTTCAATGAATCAATACAAGAAAAGACTATGAAATCCACTCAACAATGATTAAATTGTTTTCCATCTCCAGAATCCACTGGATGAGATTAAAATCCACTAAAAAATACAATATAACAATGTAATACCATTGTATTTCTCTTGGTGATCTATGATCCATTATTTATTGTATACCTATATGACTATATTGATCAATAAATTTACTTGCGTACAAATTTTATGAAAATAATATAAACTAATTGTCTTGAATCATGATATATATCTTGAAAGTTTTTGGTTCTTTTCATATTTTTGGATACTTGGGTAGAATTACTTCTTATTCAGAAAGTGATATCCCTAGATTAAAACACTCCTCCTCTCTGAAATATTAAAATTTATAATGATCTCAAAATTCTATCCTACATTGTTTTTGAGCTCTCTCAATTTTTTAAAAAATTTTATTCGGTACCTATAGTTTTTTAATTTATATTATCATCTATATTTGAATATTTTAAATTCCTTGATCTCAAAATATAGACAATATTATCATTTGAATCTATCAAAATATATTATTTAATTTCACTCAAACATATTTGAATCATATTCAAGTGTCCACATTTAAGTCACCTAGATTTGTTATGTATTCTCTTCCTCAAAATCTCAACAGGATTCACTTTTTTTAATCATTTGAATGTCTACATCCATGGAACTATGACATGTCACCTAATTTTATGGTATGTAACTCATATAATTATCATAGGAAGTTTTGATATTATAAGGCATTAAAAAATAAATGAATTTATTTTATATTATTAAATTCCTATAAACCAAATACATATCATGCAGACACATATGATCATCAGAGTCATATAAAGAGTAATACTTTATAATCATACTAACGTTATATGATTTTGAAAAATTACTTATGACCCAGAAAGAACCATAATACTTCATGTCCACATCATTATTAACATTTAGACTCATTTATACATAAATAATGGAAATCTTCATAATCATATAATCATTTTGATATGTAATCATGGTGTATCGTCTTTAAATTTTCCCCTCTTATTCTCTATTTATTTGAAATAGATATTATCAATTCTCAATTATATAACCCTTATTTATGTCATAAACATTAGTGTAACTTTACATAAGTCACACTTACCTTTACAGAGATCATGTAACCTATAAATAGTTACTCGGATACCTTTACGAAACTCTTGGGTTTTTCTGTTACCTTTAAATAGATTTCTATTTAGATTTATGTAGCTCCACTCAATCCCAATTTACATTTATGTGATGTTAAATATCCTATACATAGTAACTAACTTCTAGGGTTACCTTTAGGTATCCAGTGTTATTCCATATAATCCATACATAGAAATACGAATATGATATTGCAATTATGTGGGAACTAATTTACCTTTTCATAGCTACTCATACTTTCAAACATCACTTATATTGAACCAAACATCCTAAAACTAACTCTAAACCATATTTTACACATTAATACTTCAACTGAGTGTATTCAAACACAAAATATAGTTAATTCCATTTGTGGCATACCTTGGATGGTTCTATTTATATTTCATGATAGCCTCTGTCATTTAAACTTAAGTCTATTGAGCTCATAATTCATCAAGACCTTCAATCCGATTCAAATATTGTGGTAGATAGTACTATCCCAATTAGAAAATACCTTATTATCTCTTGAATATACGATAATAATTCATCTAAATTAATTTTCAACATTTTCCTGAACCTCTCCACATGATTTATTCACGTTATTGCCCCAAAATTTCTATTTCCATCGATATTAAAAGCTGCACACTCTACTTATAGACATTGGTGTATTATTAAGAATGAAATATAATTATAAATCATATATCAATAAATGACCTCCAAGAATCACTATCACATTCCTTCACCAAACCTATATTGACACATCGACAACAAATACAATTTTTACACGGTCGTATCATAAAAGAAGATATATTTTTAAATCAATATAAATGATAAAAATATTTTTAATAAAATTAATCAAGATTAATATAATTATTTTAAAACCATAATGAGTTATATTTATAATTTTGATTTATACTAATTTGGAAAATCCATATTAAATAAACTATTTATAGAAATGATTATAGACCTACATTATTTAATAGTATCATGAACTGATATTATGTTTAGTATATGCATGTGATATATTTTTCAAATTAATACAATGGAAAATTATTCAAATGAATATTAAAGAAATAAATTGATATTTTAAAGTAAGTATAAATGATAGTTTATTTTACTCATATCAAAACTATTTCGATTCATTATCCAATTCTATTTCTATTGTTTGATATTGTTGGCATAACTGAAAAAGAACATTAGATATGGGTCATTTATAAAATGTTACAGTTTTTATAATTGTATTATATGTATTATTTGTTTTTACAAATTATAGGGTTTTCTATATAACACTGTTTTTTATATTATTACGAAATTTGTATACATGAATTGATTGAAAAAAATTAAATATTATTGGTATTTTCCTTTCTAAAAATACATTACTTATATTTTCATAAATTAAGAGGGAGCTAAAATGAATCTATATCAATAAAAATTTATACTAATTACTTTAACTTAATTAAACATGGTAACTTTAATAAATTGGAGAATTATATTAGAAAAAATAATTTAATTTATTCTAAATTTCAAAATTGTGAATTCTTTGAAAGTATTATCCAGTATTATTGTAAGGACCTGAATTTTCCATTTAAGTTTTTTTAATATATTGGAATTTTACGAGTCCATGAAAATTTATGTCACGTGATTTTGAGGCCCGGAGTTCCTGAAATTAATTTTTGAACTTTATTATGGGTATATTTAGTAAATGTGTGAGTGGAATTTTCTAATTTTTGAACCGATGCTTGGAATTGAAATATGAGGGCACCTTTGAACTTGCAGTGCCGGTATTCGCCTAAGTAAACATTAACCATGACCGCATTAGGTCGAGGTTGGAAGTTAGCTTTTCACATATTCATGAAAGTATAAAATAAAAATAAATTTGTGTAACATTTATTTTTATTTTTCTTTTGAAACTTCCATGTGGATGATTCATAGGTGGGGACCACATGAACTAAACCTCCCCTGAGAGGTTATGGTGGTGGAGACCACCTGATCTAACCTCCCCTTAGAGGTTATGGTGGTGGGGACCACTCGAAGTTAAAACCCCTTTGAACCTCCCAGTAAAATGAGAGGAAGTCTCTTGAACTTCCCCAAGATTAATTATGCCACCTCCCTTTTTAATTAATACAACCACTCAATTAATAATTCAAATTCAAATTTATTCCATTATATTTTATTATATTGTCTACCATTTTAATTTTAGTGGGTTGGGTGGAATTAATCGTTGGAAAAAGAAGGAGCATTGGGAGAAAGTTCTCCAACGAAAAATGCCAATGAAGAATGCTTCACCTTCATCAAATCCTTCTCCAAACTCAGTCAAAGGATAAACAATCAGGAACATATCCACCGAAGAATGAGTATATGTTGATGTCACAGACATCTGTTTATTCGCAATGACATCGTCTCCTTCCCCACGGACAAACTTCAAAAAATCAGAAAAACGAGGTTGGGATGGTGTTTGAATTATTTCCCATACCTATTATTTATATTCTTCTGATTCAAGTATTATAGCCACATGAAACCACTTTAATTTGGAGTGTGTGGGCCAAACAAACATGGCCCGTCCTCTCCGAAATTATTGGGATAATTCTTGTGTTCTTCACAATGGAGAAGGATGACTATCAACCATGACAACGACGATGAAGGTGATGAAGGAAACGAAGCCACCCCACGGCCCCCACCACCCGCGTCTCCGCGGCCTATTGCCGCCACAACCCACAACACTCCGTCGCCCGTGGTCTCTGTGCCCTACGGCGCTCCGCCGCACGCGACCTATCGCGCCACCCCACAGCCTCGCCGAGTCACACCGCAGCCTAGACATGCCACCCCACGGCTTGGTCGCCCTGCCCTACAGCCTAGTCGTGCCTCTCAGAGCCCTCCGAGGTGCCCTGCACCCCCACGACACCCCTGCATCCGACCTGCTCTGGTTGTCCCACTCTACAGTCTCCGCCCTCCCGGTCGAGCTGCTCCGGCTGGGCCGCCCCACCACCTTTTCCCTCCCATCTGAGTTTTCCCGGTCAATTCGCCCTATAGCCTCACGCCCTCATGGTACCCCCATAGTCAACTTGCCCAACTTCCTCGTGCCGCCCGTTGCTGAGCCTCCCAATGGCCAAGCCATCCTGCAGCCTCACATCATCTGTGGTCGAACCCCCGTGGCCCATCATGGCCCTAGTGGCCTGCCGGCCTGCCCAGCGGGTCGGGGAGCGTCGGTCCGACTGGGTCGGACCGGACTTGGACCCACTTCGACCCATTTTACACTCTTTTGGTCATTACTTTGGCACCTTACATCCTTTTGATGAACCATTAGTGACATTGTAAATCATGGATATGATATTCTCTTTGAGTATACCCCACTGGTGATTTAGATTACGATGGAGTACATTCAAGTTGGATCGATCACGAATCCAACCGGGCCCCTGGGACTAAAATTCTAATAACTCACAGACCAGGTTTCTGATTGACGCGCGATTTCTATGGCGTTGTGACCCCTATGGCGTTGTGACCCCTATGGCGTTGTGGTCCATTGCGATACTTATCTGTGAGACTTCATGGAAATTGGAGTATCGACCAATGAATTGTGGAGCAGATCCTCCCAATGACGAGCGAGCATAGTGTGGGATCCCAGTAGCTTTCATTGACGAGATGAATGACTAGAGATCCTATGTGGGTCATCCCCAAGCGATCCTCTGTGGGTTAGCTCCTAGCTATCATGTGTGGTTCTGGTCCTAGCGATCCTCTATGGGTCAGCTCCTAGCGATCCTGTGTGGGTCACCTCCTAGTGATCTTGTGTGGATCAACTCCCAGTGATCCTATATGGGTCAACTTTTAGATATTCTGTGTTGGTCAATAGCAGAACCTCTTAACGGAGTCAGATGATTTAGTAGCTATAACTAATCATCTCTACTACCTTACATAAGTTATACCTAGTATAATCTGAGTTCGTACCTGTGTGGTACTTTTCTTCATGGTAATACCTTGGTGGTATTCTTCTATGTGGTGTACCTATGTGGTAGTTGCCTTTGTGGTATTCCTTCTTTTTTGGAACAGTTGAGCATTCAACTTTTTGGCTGGACCCTGTGCTTCATCATGATTGAGATGGGTTTACATGATAACATAGGTATATGTATTGGTATATGCCTAAATTAGGTTGTCACTGGTTTACATGTTTTGTGGTTAATCCTTTATGGATTTTTGTCATTCCTTGAGGGTCTTGGGGTCCCTACCGAGTATCATTATACTCACCCCTGCATGAGCTATGCCTACACCTTGTTGTGTTGGATGCAGACGACGGATAGCACTGATCGAGGTTGAGAGTACTAGGATTGGATGGTGCTTGGAGGTGGACCATACTGTGTGTCGGTTCGTAAAGGAGATGGGTGGGCGTGGAGTGTTGTAGAGGTGATCTATACCAACCCCTTAGGTAGGAACCTGGAGGACGACCCAGTAGCTTCATTTATTTTTCTTTAATTTTATTGTATTTCAGTTGTACTTTTAATATTACTATTGGGCTTGTATTACGGCCCCTTTTACGTACTGTACTCACATGGTTTACTATTCCGTTTACTTGTGTATGTATCTTGTTGTGTGCTTGGTTGTGTGTGTTACAGGTTATAAGGAAGTGCCTTCCATGTTTTATGGATCATGCCTTTCAATTCTAGTCTCAATCCCCTGGTCTATAGATGGTGGGATTAGGGTAGTCATGACACAAGCCCCGGGGGATGTGTTGTGACAATTTGGTATCAAAAGAGTCGGTTCTACCAAAGAACATATGACTCTAATCTTTCTTTTTAACTAAACTAGTGTTATGTGTAGTGAGTGTGGTTATCAGTTTAGGGAATCCAGTGTTGGTGTGGCGGACGATGTATCCATACACTAGGACCCTAACTTCTGAATTTCCGACTCAGTTCATGGAAACACTGATTACGTGTGTGTTTTAAAATGTTTTCTTTGTGATATTTTGAGTCATCTCACCAGTTATAACTTATTGAAAGTGGTGAACCTGCTTATTTTCAGGATGCCTCCAAGAAGACTCACAGCTAAGGTTCTGAGAGTAGTACACACTAATAGCTCAATGAGTGATGAGGCCTCGGTGTAGGGTCCTCTTCCCGTAGAGGCACCAACAGGGGAAAAAGCAATACCATTACCTATTGGACCGCTGATTCCACTAGCCCCAGTAGCAGAGAGTGCACGCCACTTGATCGCATTGCATGGGTTTGAGTGCGAGAGTCCACCAAGGTTCAGGGGAGAGATGGACCTACAGATAGATGATGATTGGCTAGAGGCTATGGTGAGATTATTCCGACTGGTTGGGACAACAACCAATCTCATGGGGATCCTTGACAGTATCCTCCTACAGGTAGTAGATGGTATATGGTGTAGCCTGATGCTCTATTTTCACGATGAAGATAGTTTTCTCTGGGCAGACATCGAGAGCCTATTTTGGGCAGAGTTTGTCCCAGCGACTCTTTGCGCAGTGCGCATCTAAGAGATACTTCATCTTCAGCAGGAAAGCATGATTGTAGCTTAGTACTCGTTGACGATCACTGACCTCTCAGGCTACTCCACAGATATGGTGAGGGACCCATTCGTCAAGGCCTAGACCTTCGAGTAGGGGATCAGGCGAGATATCAAGGCTTTGATGATTTCTCGTAGCATCCCGATGCAGGCGGGGGTGTTAGAGAGATCCCTCTTAGTGGAGTTTCCTATAGTTTAGTAGTCGACAGCAGCAAGACCCACCACTATTCTTCATGTAGCAGAGTCTTTTGTAGTTGTCAGCATATACATGTCACAGAGGTCCAATAGTACCATACCAATAGTTGGACGACTGAAGGATTCAGGGCCAGTCGTGTGGGGCACCTGAGATAGAGTTAGTCATGCCAGGAGTAGGAAGTGTTATGCATGCAGTAGGGAGGGTCACATGGCTCATGACTGTCCAACCTGCCATACGAATGATCAATACACGGTTGAAGTACCTCCAAGTTAGAGACAGATATTTGACCGATGAGGTCTATAGGGATCATGTGGACGTGGTAGAGGATATGGAAATATAGTTGGTGGGGGCAATGATTCGATATATTACCGCCACCACCACCAGGAGGTCCATCACGACCATAGAGAGAAGGTACACAGAAAAGATCCCAGCATCAGGCAGTTGATTCCTACGATCATGACGCTCTGGAGATGATATGATGTATGATTTGTGTCTAGTCCATCTTTGTTTTAATACTTATAGACGCGGGTTCCAGTCATTCTTTTATTTTCACTACCCTCGTTCAGAGCTCGGAGATTACGATGGATTTGTTGGCTTGATCCTTAATTATATAGGCTCCTATAAGAGCAGATTCTATGATTACACACTGCTACCGTTAGTACGAGCTTACTCTAGGAGGAGAGAGATTCATCTGGGATGTCCTTTTAGCAACGTCGATTCCTTACGACGTCAACTTAGGTATGGACTGGTTATCTACAGTCCATTCTCATATTGACTGTTTTAGGTGAAAATTGCGTTGTGTCTACACAGATGGGACCAAGATTACCTTCATCGACGAGAAGGATGCTTTTGAAGCATAGGATGGACTTACCCAGAGGAGAGTGCAGCCGATCACTCATCAGTTGGCCAGCCATACCCTCAGAGCAGTTGATGTGGGGAGTCTGATTTAGCTTGTAGTGGTTGACTAGTACACTGATGTCTTCCCTGAGGATTTTTCGGGTCTACCTCCTCACAGAGAGGTGGAGTTTTACATTTACTTGTACCCCGGGATGACACCGATATCTAAACCAGCATATCGGATGGGTCCCATAGAGGTTTGTGAGCTGCGGGTATAGCTAGAGGACTTGTAGGGGAAGGGATTCATTCGGCCCAGTTTTTCGCCTTGGGCAGCCCCGATTTTATTCTCCAAAAAGGCGTATGGGAGCTTGAGGCTTTTTTTTTGACTATTGGTGCCTGAACCAAGTGACCATAAAGAACAAGTATCCACTTCTGAGGATTGACGACCTCTTGGATTAGGTGAAGGGAGCACAATGGTTCTCGATGATAGACTTCAGATTAGGCTATCACCAGCTCTGAGTGCGAGATGAGGATGTACAGAAGACGGCTTTTAGATGTCGTTACGACCATCAAGATTTCTTGGTTATGCCATTCGGTGTAACCAATACTCCCGCAATTTTCATGGGACTCATGAATGGGATCATTCAGACATACCTTGATTGCTTCATGGTGGTATTCATTGACGACATTCTGATCTACTCAGCTACTAAGGAGGAGCATGCCTATCATTTGCACGTAGTATTGAAGACACTCTGAGAGCATCAGCTTTATGGTAATCTCTCGAAGTGCCAGTTCTAGATATGAGAGGTTCACTTTCTAGGACATGTCATATCGGGGGCTAGAGTTGCAGTGGATCCAGCGATGATTGAGGCGGTACATTCTTGGGATCCACCTAGGAGTGTGACGGAGGTACAAAATTTCCTAGGTTTGGATAGATACTACTAGATAATTGTACCACATTTATTCAGTGTTGTTTCACCACTATCATCATTGAAAAATAAGGGGCAACCCTTTGTGTGGTCGGAGAGATGCAAACAGTGTTTTCAGAAGTTGAGGAAGAGGCTGACTAGTGCCCCCAACTTGAGTCTACTAGAAGAGGTCATAGGGTATGTAGTCTACTGTGACACATCAGGGACCGGACTCAGATGTGTCCTAATACAGAAGAACGAAATGATCTCGTCGGGTTCTCAAAAATTGAGATAGCATGAGTTGAACTATGCTACCCATGACCTGAAGTTAGAAATAGTGGACTTCATCTTGAAGATGTGGTGACATTACTTGATGCGAGATTGTTTTATAGTGTACTATGATCACAAGAGTCTCAATTATATCTTCACTCAGAAGGACCTGAACCCGAGATAGCGACATTGGCTTGAGTTCCTCCAAGGCTTTGACATCGTGATTGTCTGCACTTCTGGGAAGGGGAACGTTTTAGTAGATGTACTCAGCTAGAGATAGGGTATATAACTGCAAGTCAAGGCGATGGAGAAACTATAAGATTTGCAGATTTCCTTTGTAGATAGAGATGGAGCAGAATTTTTTCAGTATCCTAGAGTCACTCCCCCACTTTTTTAGCAAGTCAGGGAGGCGCAACATGGGGATGCTGACTACGTTGCTCGACGTGCTCAGATATCCACAGGGCAGGAACCTGATAGATTTTATGAAGGTAGGGAGAAGGTCATCCTCTTTAGAGGCCATAACATGGTACCGATGTCCCTTGGAGAGGAAGTGATGAGTGAGTTCTACACATCCTCACAAGCGGTACATCCATTAGTGGAAAAGATGTACTAGGATCACTGACGAATGCACTAGTGGTCGGGAATGTAGAAAGAAGTATTCGAGTTTGTTTCCCAGTACCTCACTTGTCAGCAAGTGAAGGAGAGGGATAAAGTACCCGCATGCTTTTTTCAGCCTTTAAAGGTCCCAGAGTGGAAGTGGTATGGGATATATATGGAATTCATGACAGGACGTCCACATACATCCCCGGGATATGACTCGATTTGCGTGATTGCCGATCGACTCACCAAGTCGTCCAACATACTACCGATCAGATAGCAGGTTTTAGTAGAGATCTTGGGATGCCTCTTTGCGTAGGAGATTATGAGGATACATTGATTATACTAGAAGATTATCTCTGATCATGAAACATGTTTTACTTACTAGCTATGGACGGGGTTACATGAGGCTCTCGGGATGCCACTTTTTTGAGCATCGCCTTCCATCCTCAGACGGATAGTCAGACTGAGAGGACCATTCAGAACAATGAGGATATGCTACGTACATGCGTTCTAGACTTCGGTCGCATTTGGGAGGATCACTTTCCTTTGGTGGAGTTTTCATACAAAATTATTTATCACTCCACCATTGGGATGGCACCTTTTGGGTCATTGTACGAGCGACCCTTCAGATCACCTTTGTTCTGGACTGACGCAGGGAGTCAGCACTAGTGGGACCAAAGATGGTATGAGCTACCATAGAGAAGGTGTAGATAATCTGAGAGTGGATGAAGACAGCACACAGCTAGCATAAGTCTTATGCTGACAAGAGACAGAGACCTCTGGAGTTCGAGGGTGGAGATCACTTTTTTCAAATGGTCTCTCCTTGACAAGGTTTTTTGGACATTTGGATGAGGTGTAAAGTTATCTCTGAGGTTCATTGGACCTTTTTAGGTCCTCAGTAGAGTTGGCGAGGTGGATTACCTCTTAGCTCTTCCACCTCGTTTGTACCAGGTTCATGATGTCTCCCACGTATCCCAGGTGAGGAGATACGTGCATGACCCTTCTAACTTCATCGACCATGGAGAGCTAGATGTCGATGATGGGGAAACTTTTACAGCGATTCCAGTAGAGAATGAGGATCGACATGAGTGGGTCCTTCATGGACGGTCGAAACCTCTGGTGTGCATTTGCTGGTAGGACGGAAACCTCTAGGATAGCACATGGGAGTAGGAGGCTGAGATGCATGCTCAGTACCCCCACATGTTCCCTTAGTTTGAGTTATGACATACGGGGATGCAAAGCCCTTAGGTGGGGAGAATTTAAATACCCTTAATTTCAATGTAAATTTTTTTAAAATATGGGAATTTTATGAGTCCGTGTAAAATTGATTGCATGTGATTCTGAGGCCCAGAGTGCCCGGAATGAATTTATGAACTTTGTTTCGGGTATGTTCAGTAAAAGTGTGTGTGGGAGTTTCTAACATTTGTACTGGTGCATGAAATTGAAATATGAGGGCATAAATAAAGTCGCAGCGGTCGTATTCATTTATGGAGACCTTCACCTCGACCGTAGTAGGTCCATCTTTTCACATATTCATGAAAGAATGAAATAAAAATAAATTTGTGTAACATTTATTTTTATTTTGCTTTTGAAACATCCATGTGGATGTTTCATAGGTGGGGACCACCTGAACTGACCTCCCATGAGAGGTTATGGTGGTGGGGACCACCCATGGTTAAAATCCCCTTGAACCTCCCAATTAAATTAGGGGAAGTCTCTTGAACTTCCCCTTGATTAATTATTCCCCCTCCCTTTTTAATTAATACACCATCTCAATTAATAATTCCAATTTAAATTTAGGCCTACATGTTTTATTATATTGGATAACCTATTCTTTTTAGAGGGTTGGGGGGAATTAATCATTGGAAATTGAAGGATCCTTGGGAGAAAGCTCTCCAACGAAGAACGCTAATGAAGAACGCTTCACCTTCGATGAATTCTTCACCAAAATACATCAAAGGATCCCCAATGAGGAACATATCAACTGATGAATGTAGAGATGTTGATGTCACTAACATCCATTTATTCCCAACAACATCATCTCCTTCCACTTGGAAAAACTTATATAAATCAAACGAACAATTTAGGGAGGGTGTTCGAATTATTTCCCTTGCCCATTCTTTATATTCTTGTGATTCATATATTATAGCCGCTTGTTACCACTCTAATGCAGAGAGTACGAGCCAAACAAACATGGCCCGTACTCTCTGAATTTTTTGTTATAATTCTTGTGTTCATCATGATGGATAAGGATGGATATCAACCATGATAAAGGCGACGAAGGCGATGAAGGAAATGGCGCCGCCCCACAGCCACCGCCGCACGTGACTCCGTGGCCCGCGACTCCATTGCCCGCGGCTTTGCTGCCCACGACTCCGCTACCTGTGGCCTCCGTGCTACCTCGCAGCCTCACCGCACTGTCGTGCAGCCCACCAAGCCCCCCATGCGCTCGCGGCAACCACACGGTCGAGCCGGTCTAGCCGAGGTACCCTGCGGCCTCCACCCTCCCGTCAGAGCCACCCAGTGGCCTCTGCCCTCCCTGCTGAGCCGCCCTGGCCGATCAGCCCTCTGGCCTCATGCCCTCCCAGTACCCCCGCGACCTCATGCCACCCACGGCCGAGCCGCCCCACGGCTGAGCCGCCCCACGGCCACGCCATCCCACACCCTCGGACAGTCCGTGACCGAACACCCATGGCCCTTCACGGCCCTCGCGCCCTACCGGCCCACACAGCGGGACGGGCCGGACCTAGAAGGTCGTGCGCGGTCGACCCAGGACGAGTCGGCCCGAGCCGGGTTGGCCCAGGCTGGGTCGGACTAGACTCTGACCCACTTCGACCCATTTAATTCTCTTTTGGACACTACTTTGGCACCGGACGTCTGTTTGACGAACCTTCAGTGTCGTTGGAAATCCTGGAGCAATACTGTCCCTTTGAGTATACCCCACTCGGGATTTGGATTATGATGGGGTATGGTCAGGTTGGATCAAGCACGAATCCATCCGGGCCCCAAGACTAAAAGGTTAATAATTCACAGATCGAGCATCCGATTGACGTACCATCTGTTGCATTGAGATCCCTATGATGTGGTGGTCCTTTGAGATACTTCTATGTGAAACTTCGAGGAAGTTCAATTATCAACCTATGACTTGTGGAGCATATCCTCCCGGAGACGAGAAAGCATAGTGTGGCAACCCAGTAGCTGGCTATGATGAGAAGACTGGCTAGAAATCCTCTGTGGTTTAGCTCTTAGAGATCCTATGTGGGTCATCTCCTAGTGATCCTGTGTGGGTCATATACTAGACATCATGTGTGGGTCAGCTCCTTGCGATTCTCTGTGGGTCAGCTCCAAGCGATACTCTGTTGGTTAGCTACTAGCGATCCTGTGTGGGTCAGCTCCTAGTAATCATGTGTGGGTATGCTCCTAGTGGTCCTTTGTGGGTCAGCTCGTAGAGATTCTGTATAGGTCAGCAGTAGATCCTCTTAACAGAGTAAGATGATTTAGTAGATATAACTAATCATCACTACTACCATACCTATGTTATACATGGTTTTTGCTGAGTTCGTACTTGTGTGGTGCTTTTCTCTGTGGTAATACCTTTGTGGTATTATTCTATATGGCGTACATGTGTGGTACTTGACTTTGTGGTTTTCCTTCCATTCTGGAATAGTTGAGATTTGGGCTTTTGGTCTAGACCCTTTGTTTTCACATGATTGAAAAGGGTTTACAAGATAACTTAGGTATATATATGGGCATTTACCTATATCGGGTTGTTACTGGTTTACCTACATTGTGGTTTATCCATTGTAGATTTTTGTGATACCTTGAAGGTCTTGGGGTCCTTAATGAGTATCGTTATACTCACCCCTGCATGGGATATGCCCACACCTCATTGTGTTGGATGCAGAAAACGGACAATGAAAATCGAGGTTGAGAGTACTAGGACTGGACGGTGCTCGAAGGGGGACTATATAGCGTGTCGTTATGCAGAGGAGACGGTGGACGTGGAGTGCTGTGGAGGTGATCTGTACCAACCCTTCAGGTTGGAACCCGGTGGATGACCCAATTGCAGCATTTATTTTTCTTCAGTTGTATTTTATTTCAGTTGTACTTGTACTATTACTATTGGGCATGTATTCTGGCCCCTTTTAATTACTGTACTCACTATTTTTACTATTCAGTTTACTTGTGTTCGTATCTTGCTATGTCCTTGGTTGTGTGTGTTATAGGTTATAAGGCAATGAATTCCCAGTTTTAGGGATTATGCCTTTCGGTGCTAGTCACCAGCCCCTGGCTTATGGAAGGCAGGCTTGGAGCAGTCACGGCACGAGCCCTAGGGGACAGGGCATGACATTTATAATTTACAAAATGTGTGAAATTTTTTGTATTGATGTGTGATTACTGGTTTTCTAATATTAAACATATGTCACATTTTTTAATAATACCACACTTATTTAAATTTGGGTAACTATAATTTCTCATAGAATTAATCACTTTTTATTAAAATATATTTTTATGATTAATAACTTTTTAAAAAAAAAATCTATAGATGATTCTAGAGTAACAATATTTTGGTTTTTAAAGTCATATGAACTATTTTATGAAAATTAAATAAAATGATCTTCGAATTGATATGTTTTTCTATAATGTCTTACAAAAAAAACAATGTAATATGATTTATTAAAAATCATTCATTTTTATGCAAATGTATAAAACATGGTTTTAAAAATTATACCAAAATAATATAAAGTCATGTGAAATGGATCAGAAGACATATAAAAATATATAACACTGACAAACTTATTTATTAACTTATAATAAATGTTTCAATTTCTAATGAAATTTCTTATAGAGTCATATGAATCAACATTGATGTATTATGATAATTATTTTAAAACTTACACAATTTCATTATATTCACAATTATGTCTACAGAAAATGAATTAATGTTTACAGAAAAATAGATTCTTTCCTACATAGGTTTATTCCATTCCTCAATTAAAATAAATTCATACTTATGAAAAACTATGATAAAATCATTATAATAAAATGATACTTATTGAATTCATGTATAAGATATATCATTCTTTTGGATAATGGATCATTATAGTTAGTTCATGATTATGGGGAATTTAACCTTTTGGTTACTTCATTATTACAGATATTTGATGCTTATATGCTTCTCCTGCTTATATGAGATTCATATTTATTTAGGCTAAAAAATATATATTTATTCTTATGAAAACACACTTTATGGATTGAGATGAATTTCAATACAAATGTTTTTTTAAAATTATTATTTTCAATTAATTTCTTTTAGTGATGATTTTTTTATCTATATTATTACATTTGAAAAATAAATATAAATGATAATGGTGTTAAGAAAAGTATTTTTGATTTTTTTATAAATTGATTAAGCATGAGATATTTCCAAATATAGGTAATCATATAATTCTCTGATTTTACTATTTCATAATTAATAAATTAGTGACTAGTTTTGAAGACACAACAACATGATCATGATGATCTTGAAGATAATAAGAGGAAATATTATTATAGAATGTGTTCACGAGAAAGTGATAAATACAATAAAAAATCTCTAATCTTCATATACATTATACATGATATGACATAACTCATATGATAAATTTTAAGGAGCTATATATTTTGTACTGTGACATTCTATTCATACTGTGATTATAAGATATCTGTAAAATTGGATCCTTTATTATTGGAGTGGTTGAAGCAACAATGATCTGCAACATCATCAAAAATTTGATAATATTTTGATTTTTTTTCATTTTTGTATTAGTTTTATATTATCTGTTTTTGTTGAAATATCCAGCTTATGTATTCTATACTAAAAATAACATCATTTATCTAGTTATACAACATAATCAAAAGGATAATAGTGGGGTGGTGACTCCCAAATTATTGTTATAATTAATTTTTTGTGCACTGGTCTATTGAAATGAATATATAGTTGTGGTTATGCCCCTCAATGTTAAAAAATGAATTTCTTGTAAAAGGAGATCACTTCATTAAAAAATTTAGTTTTCTAGGGGGTAACATTACTCTTTCCTTGTAGAGATGAGTGAGGATTTTATGTACGATCATTCAACCAGAACATCAATAAAAATATAATTTTCATTGTATTTATTTTACTTCTATAAGTCTTCATTTCAAATTTTGTATATTATAAACTACTACTAAAATATTAATGTGTTGATAATTGGATATCTAGAACAGTTTTGGTAATATAGTTAAATTTTGAAATATTTTATACTCACCACCTTTAGTTTGATTGAATATCTTACACTGTGACAACATTCCACAAAGTTATCCACAAATACCTCATCATGTGATACCAGATTAGAAAACATCTTATAGGTGGAGTTAAAATATATTTTTAAATTTATAAAATATTCTCAAATCAAATGAAGATTAAAGATACTATAGTACATGTAGGTTTATCACCCTATCATGTACTTCTCTTCTAAATTACCTTATCAAAACCGCTCGTTAAAATAAGTATTAACTCAACTCAAAATGAGGATGTGAAAATTTGATAACCATGCATCAACCTCATATTTCCCTAATAACTATTTATATTTTAAAATTTTACTGAAATAATATAATATGGAAGGTTTATCATCTTCTCCACTACACCTTAAGGAAAAACTCTATCAATTCTTCATCTTAGTAGGTCTTTTTTAAAATAATCTCTAGAAATATATTTATGATACTAGTTTATTTGTTATAAAGAGGCATCACAAAACTTGTTAAATAAATATATGATATATATCACACCATGTTTTATAAATGTCACAACATTCAGAAAGTTCTCCCCGAACACACATCCCCTTCAATTCCTTGCATATAAAAAAACAATCAAATATATGAGAATAAGATTGATTATCTTTTTCTTATTAGTGAGACAATTGAGATTGAGATTTGTTCCTAAACCAAGAAATAATTTCATTTTGACTCCATTATCTTGGGAATTATTTAGGTTTTCTCCTCTATTAATTTTTCAAATATGAGAATTCTGTGAGAACATGGTCATCTTAATATTTGTATTTTACAACTTATTTGGAAATTTCTTTTTTACATTAGTTGTAAAGGAAAATAAAATATTCTTTGGTAATTATCTATCTTCCATTCCATTTCCAGTGGGAATAACTTAATAATCAATAATTCATTAGAATAACTTCAATATTTTCAGGATTTCCCATATACCTCTCAAATGTGATTGAATTACCCTTAATAAATTCATTAATTCAACTTCATGGATGTCTTATCCCTAACCAGTCATTTTCATTATCTTAGGGATTTATTATCATTGTTTTTCCAACATGATTTATTTAATATTTAAATTAATGGCATTTTTGAAAAAAAAAATTATGTGTCCATTTCTCCTATAGTAAAAGAATTTACATTGTGGGGTAGCATCATTTTTAGTATTCTTCTTGGGTGTGTCTTCCTTAAAACACATATTTCACAAAATCCCCATGGGGGATTCATCTTATATTATTTCGTTATATGTAATTAATTGTGGTTTTAATTATTAATATTTATTTGAATCAAACCTAGAACATTATATCTCGGAATAATTCTCACAATGACTACTTTTTCAACTTAACATCAAATTAATCCAAGTATTCATCATTTTTATTGAGGAAAAAATGTATTCCCATATTATTCTAAGAGTTTTTCATCTACTAAAATTTTCTCCCTCAATATATATTCCATCTATAATATCTCTGAATTTTTATATTATTCTAAATATTAATATAATTATCTCAAAAACTTCTACAAAACTAACAAAGACCAATAAACCTTAGTCTATATGTTTTCAACTCAATATTGTGGGATTTATTTCCATGTTATTTTTAATCAAAACTACCTGTATATAGTAAAAATATTCAAGAGACACCCTTGTCCCACAATGTTACATTAACGCTTGATGTGATGGTGTATTTCATTGCATTTTTTCCATAATATTTTCTCATATATTTAAATGTAACTTTTACTCTCCATGTAAATAGTATTAGTGAAAAAATAATTTTTTGGAGAAAGGAACAATTTTTTTATTGATATTGTAATGGGTATACAACAAAAAATAGACATCCTAGATTAGTAAAAATCCCTAAGAGATGGGTGAATCAATGGTACTATTTTTTTTATGTTCCCTTAATGAAACAACAATTATCACCAGATTGAGTGAGAATTGGTAGTTTTCAAAAACACAAACTTCAAATGAAAGACATATTTTCAAGGTTCACATTTCAAAATTTCAATTCTTAGCATTAGCATGATTAGGATTATATTGAGATCTTATGAACCAATAGTTTAAATTTTAGGTACAATGTGATGGTTTTATCTTTATAATCAATTTATAATATATATACCATGTATGATAAATATTACCACACAATTATAGTGATAAAGAAATAGATAAACAAAATAATAAATCTATACAAGAATGGTCTTTATTTGTTGATGTAGTGCTTCAATTCGTATCCTTATTTAACATGTAGAAACCATGGTACGAACTCCCCAATCTATATACAATTTCACACCTTCTTCTACTTTCACTTTTCATCTTCTTATTTTTTTCTTCATATTTGTATAATAATATTTTTTATTATATTCAACATATCAAAAAATTCTTCTTCCTAATGATCTCTACACTCCTCTTTATCCATAGATTATTCAGAGATCCCAAATCAATAAAGTATTCCCATATTAATGAACATTAAATTTTTAATTATTATTTCCAAAATAAAATCCCCTTCTTGAATAAAATTCCTTGAATCCTCTCTATAATTATCTTGACCATTAAATTATAATTGGTAGTTAGAAATGGACGAAATAACCACCCAATTTCAAATATGTGAAAAAGTCATAAATCATTCCCAAACATCACATGTTTACCCAATAGAAAAACATTAATAAAGTTTTCTAGAGAATTATGGTGTATCTTATGGAATTATAGTGGTTAACTGTTAACTTAATCAAAATAATATGATTTGTAATAAGGGATATAGTATATATATGACTAAATTTGTAGTTCCACTTAAAAAATCACAATCATCTATGTGGAAAGGTGTATTCACTATGGCATTGTCCACTAAACTTTTTCCAAACTATGGTATGAAAAACACGCCATAACATGGAGGTCCAAAACTTTTTAGATCCACTAAAATTGACCTAGCCTCCTCTATTATATGTTAATATTTATATTTCATGGAGAAATATGATTGTTTCACCACTATATATTGAAATTTAAACTCTATAATGAGATATTATAAGCCATTATATATCCCAATACCAATTTTAAAATCTCTAAAAAAATAGGCACCATGGATGTTTCATTTTCTAACCCAATGATATATTTTTGATGAGTAGGTATTCATTGTGGTAGAAGATGTATTCCTCAATAAATATATATGACAAATTACCATGCTTCTTGGTGTAGAGAATCTCCTCCCATTATTTTTGCTTCATCATGTACTCCTTTCATGATATGTAAGTACTTTAGACCGACAAAGGAATCTTCTTTAATAACCTTAAAATATTATTTATATATTGAAAACAAAATCCAGCACACTCAATAATATCATATTCAATAATTCATAAAATTTACTTATCACCAATACCATGTAGTACCTATTGGGAACAACAATCCCCCCCTTTGGATTTTTTCTTCAACCAATGGTCATAAATAACTATGAAACTCTGAAACAAGAAAATAGATCACAATTAAATAAATATTAGTCTATATCAGTGAACTCAGGATAGGAAACGAGAATATTTTGTAAATATAACCTTGATATCCATAAGATAATGATCGATATATGGATTTATTAACATTAACCTCATAATCATAAAACATAATTGTACTAACATTTAAAACATGAAAATATTCTACAAAAACATACTATAAACTATTAAAAAATTTCACACATATAGAAATCATAGAACACCCCTTTTGATAACTCTCATAAAATATATTCTTACATTCAATAGATATTTACCCCAAAGGTAACACATATAAATGGATACTTCCCTTGTATTATGTACACCCCTTTGACAAAAAAAGGTATAAAATCATAAAGGAATGATTCATGTTGTCAATTCCCCCCCCCCCCTTATAATAATATCCATATAAAAGATGAGATGTGGGATGAATATACCATACTATAGCCTTGTAAATATTGAGTCTGAAAACCTAATTTCAACCTCATATTAGGAGATTCCTGTTTTGAGAGTGTCTTGGAAAACACATCGCCTATCTTCTCCAATATATGAACAAATTCTAATTTTAAGACGTTATTTTTTACTATCTCTTTGATTGAGTGATAATTAATATCAATTTGTTTGGATCTTTAATGTTTATGTAGAATATTTAATATATTAATCACACTTTGATTATCACTTCCCAAAATAATGGATACATCACCTAAACTATTAAATTTTATAGTTGAGTTTTCATCCACATAAGTTCTGTAGAAAAATGAGTGGTAGCCGCATATTCATCCCGGACTATGCTAAATGTGGTTGAATTTTTATTCTTTTAATTCCATGAAATACAAATATGACCAGGAAATAATTCTCCACAATATTTATACTTATTATCATCAACACTTAATTCCTAATCTATATATTAATAACCAAATAGATCGAGATTCCATTTGCTTTCATATTTAAATCCATAGTCTGAAGTGACGTTGGTGTATTTAATTATTCTATTTCTGTCCATGAAATTAATTTTTTTTGGCACATTGTTACTGATCACAAAGTATAACTGTATACATAATAACATGTCTTGATGTTTTCTTGTATAGTTGAATAAAAATTAGTATATGGAATTTCCATGGATCCACATCATTACGTCATTCATATTTGCACAATTTAGTTCCTACTAAATTTGGAGTAGAAACAAGACTTTAATCCTCCATGACAGACATATGAATCATTTAATTATGACACTTCTATTGAGATAAAAAATGTATTCCATTTCATGAGAAATTTTTATGCCAAAAATGTAATTAATATCATAGAGAATAAAAAAAATTCAAATTGATTATTCCTTTGTTTAGAAAAATCATAAAAAAATATTAATCATTTCTAGTAAAAATAATTTCATGTAAATAAAATTTAAAATAGAGATATAATTCATTATAAATATTAATGTTTATATTCTTTTGAACACTTCTTTTCTAATGTTAAAATTTGATCAATAAGGTGTAAATATTTGAAAACCAAGATATTGGTTCTTTATTTAGCCCCTATAAATCATTATTTTACCACCCGTCATAATTCTAATCTTCATAATGAAAGATAAAACATAGTTGTTCAATATATAGTTCCTCTTCTATGTAACCATTGAGTAAGGATCACTTGGTGTCCATATGATCGATCTAATATTTCCTTCAAGATTCAATAGTAAGAAAAAACCTTACACTTTAAATTCTTGTAACAGGTGACAAATTCTATACAAATTTAACACCATCAATATACGAATAGAATTATCAAATCACAATTTCATTATTTAATAAAACATCACCTTTTTAATCCATTGTATTTTTGAAAAATTACTTTTTTTTTGATAATTTTATCAACTTTGGGCTTGGTTACATACTCCCCAATATCATTATATTCCATTTGTCGAACTCTAAATTCATTTAATTACTACATAGTATGTTTCATATCAAATTTCACATATCATGGTTCAACTTGAGAATACTATAATATATGACATGGTTTTCCTTATGTCCATCAATTTTGAATATGATTTCCATTATTTCCTATTATATTTTGAACCTAATCCTACCTTGTCATCATTGGATGATATGAATAATATATTTATTTATCCCTTGAATTTTATGAATCAACTCCTTCAACATGAACATATTCATAATTTTTACAATTTTTTGAAACATCACCTTACCATTTCAAAAAAATATTCATCATAAAAACTTTTGGAATAATGTTTTTTATGTGATTTCACTTTATTTTTATTTTTCTTATCATTGACATAAAGATAATCATTAATATTACTTATTAGTATTTTGTAATAATTATATCCTCTAATAGTTGGTGGAAAACCTTTGAATATGAAATTAACACTCCATTTTTCAAAATTTTACATTAAAATATGTTAATGCAGGTCCCAAAAAAACTCATATATACTTATAACATGGTGATTTCTTATAATACATTTCATATGAGGACATATAAGTATTTATCCTATAAAGGAAATGATTTTGTGTATGAACTAAAATTCTAATAGATTTACCCCAGATATAAGGAGTAGTTTCATGCTCTAACAATGTAGTTTGATCTATCTCTACATGACTTATATTATTTCATTCAGCCACACAATTTTTTTTCTGTATGGTTAAATGAGTCCATTATAGATACAATGTTTTTCATGATATTATTTAAATATTCCACTAGTATAATAAGAACCATTATCTGTTCTAATCTTCTTCAAAGAGTAACCATTTTCTTTCTCAGCACATATTTTGAAATTGTTGATCCTTTTTAGAAAATTTTATTTATTCATCATACAAATATTTCATTTAGATTGAGTAAATTCATAAAATAATGAAATAAAATACTTATCCCCATTTTTTTATTTCTTCTTCATAGACCCATGAATTTCAGAGTTAATTATCGTCAAAGGATGAGTATGTTGCTTTTTTAACTTCCTGTATTGTGTACTCACAATATTTCACTCTTACAAGTAGAAAACACAAATATCTTTCTCTTTTAAACCAGTTAACATTATAGATATTAACTCAATGGATAAGATTACACATATTATTTTTTCCAAGAAAACCATGTCTTTTAAGACATAATTGATTTTTTTTCATCATCAAGTAATAAGAATTTCTATCCTCACCAATTTGAAAAAATTCCACGTATTTATCTTATATATTAAAATACACATCCATATTTTCATATCATTTTTAAATATCCCTCAGTAGGAAAATATCACTTCATTTCCATCATCACATAACTGAGACACGCTATGAAGATTATGTTTTAGTCCTTCAACATACAATTTCTCTTGGATTTCTAATGATCTTTTTCAATAAATTCCTTTCAAAAAAATTATTTTGAGTGACCCATCACATCCTAAGGTCAAAGACTGTTATTTTTTTATTTTAGCATAATTAAGGATATTCAAATATTTTGTCATATGTGAGGAAGAAACACTATCCAAAATCAAATGACGTTATCCATTGAATAATTTATAAAAACATCATATACCAGAGCATTTTTTCCCTTCCTCATTATTTTTATGATATTTTCCAATACTATATATTGATTACATTTACACTGGTAGAATAAAAAGACACCCTTCTTGAAGATGATAAATTTACTCAAATATTTCACAAACACTATCCAATTTTTTCAACTATTTTCATTTTTCATTTTATTTTTCTCAGGTTATATCTAAATTTTTTATTGAATGGGGAAACTCACACTAAATTTCAATCTACTAAATCATCAAAAATATATATTACATTATGAATTAGATAAATACATCCTTTCCTTGTGAAAAAATCCTCTATGATACCAGAAATATCTATAAAAAATATTTTCCCTTTAAAACATCATGTCATTCAATATTATGAATCTATCTTTCATTATTTTTTTCATCATTAATCTTGGATACATTTTTTAAAAAAGTTATAGAACTCCTAACTAATTCATCTTCACCTAAACCTTCTTTAAACCCCATTTTCATTCAACATTTATAGTCTATTATAATTAAATTTGATGCACTAATTTTTTTTTGGAATCTGGAAAATTACATTATTTTGAAAAAAATGGTATTATTTATTTGATTCTTCTTATAAAACACATCATAGCTTCTATCAGTGTTTTTATATTCATTTTGTACTGGTATTTCTTAATGTTCATGGGCCGCATATTTACATGATCTTCCCCCAACATCATAAGTAGAGTTATTGAAAATCAACATTGATTTTTCATGTTCATTTTTCACACTCACCAATTTTTATTTTAAAATCAAAATATCATAACATCATTCTCTTTCTCTTTCTCTCGTTCTTCCATAATGTTTTTCGAATTACTCAATTCAACAACTAGTTTATTCAATTCATTAACTTATTTATGAAAATTATATTTTTATTCATTAGGGATAATTCCTTTCATTGATGAATTTATTATCTATGTTATGGTATTTTATCTATGTTTATAAATTATAGAAAATTGAGAAAAACAACATAGGTTTAATTTTCCGTAAGAATTCCATCTTGTTCTTTTTTCATTTTACATGATTTTTTTATCATAGTCACTAGTTAATACTTAAAAATTCACTTTATCATTGAGAATTATTTCATCAGAGTCACTTGAAATTTCTATTTCATATTCTTTATCATTGCTAACATTGCACGCAATTTTATAAGAAACGTCAATTCCTATATTTTAAGAAATGATTTATCTTCCCCTTAGAAGAAACATCCAGTTTTCCAAACATTAATGATCACTTCTTAAAAAATATTCATGATACATCTTCATCTTCTTCACTTACTCCATAAATATCCCATATATGACAACATATAGAAAAAATTTTAATAACACCGGACATAAAATTTTTTATTGAAATCTTACCTTTAAACCCCCCATTACTCTTCTCATGTTTCAGGATATTAGTGGTGTAATATTATTAAACTTACAATCCAAATTATAATTGGAACCATGATGATAAAATTGTTATTAAAAAACATGTTTATTCTTTAAAATTTCTTTCATTATGTATTTATAAGAGATTTCATTTTCACCCTTCACCTTCTTCTTGATAGAACATCATTTCCTCTTTTCATAAGATATTAGGACATAGTGAAAATTATCATGAAAAATATTTTATGGATATTTTTCTTCTAAATTAGAGAATTTAGAATCATAATTATATAGTAAGACACAAAAAATATTTTTAACAACATCAGTATCATCCAACATCTTACTAGAGGCTCTGATTATGCACACGACACTATTCACCATTAAAAAGAAACAATTAATATTTTCTTTTTCAAGAATCCTAATATCATAGCATCGAAGTCTCCAAAACTACAATTTATCTCATATTACTTTGTTCTCTCATTCAATGATATTTTGAATTTCATTCAAAATATATTTAGTTTTATTATGTTTTTTGAATTTCAAAAAATAACTTTCTCATATTGGTGAAATAATAACATTATTAGAAATAACATATTCCTATAAATTCATCTTATCATATGTTTTCATAGAATCAGTATTGGTCCAAAGAAAAAACCCATAAAAATGAAATTGAAATACTTCATATTTGATATATAATAGGTATAGAATCAAAATGTCCTTAAATATTTGATAGACTCCCCCATTAAATAAAAGAATAATCTTGTTATTCAATGAATTATGATTGTCCAGGATAATCACTAGAAATTAAGTGGAAAATTCTAAATACATTGACAAATGAATTATAAAATATAAAATCACTAATGAGGGGTACCTACCTTTGATACCACTTTAAATGTAACCTTCTAGACCTTTAAAGACTCGCAGGGGTGAATTGTTGGTCCAATTTTTTTTTATGATTCGTTGATGACATGAACCTCACCACTAGTTAGAGTGAGTCAAAATTAATTTCCATCAAAGAAACGTGAAGGGAAAATAATATTTTGAAGGCTAACATCTCAAAATGAGAAGGATAGTCCTTTGAATTATCTAGATTTCACTGAGATCATAAAACCCACTAGTTTAACCAAGTAAGTGTAACGAAAAATGTTTATCCTTATACTCATGTTTCAATAAGTACCTATATTTCGATAATGATTCCTATATAGTTATAAATACAACTAACCTGATATCAACAAGATAAAATCCTTCAAATTATAGACATTATGTTTTGATGTAGTCATATCATTCTTCTTTTTTTCAACCTCTAGAAACCCATGTATGGTCTCTTCAATATGTTCTAATTTTAGTAGATTCACTTAATTTCCAATTTCCTATTCTTTTTTCTAATAAAATTTGTAAAATCAACATATCTAAATTGTCCTATACAATCCATAACTTCTTCTTCATAATCAAATTGCCACTCTTCTTTATTCCCTGATAATCTACAAAACTCGAATCTATGTATCATTCCAATCATCAACCACATTATATTTTTAATTTGAATTTAAAATTCAAATTTCAGTTTTTGATTCAAAACCCGTGTATCATATACATCTTTGTATTGACTACTAAATAATAATTAGTATATAAAATAGGATTAAAAAACTATAAATTTCTAATATAAATCTGTGTCAACATTCCTTCTTCAATTTCTTGGTATAACCCTTTAAAACGAATTCTACAACAACGTATACGAAATTATCTTTTATCCTATTGGTTTCTAGATGTTAACAGTCATCATATACAAAAGAATGTGGAACAGAATAAGTAATACCTCATTGAGGTCCTAAAATTTACAGTGCAACTAATAACTATCTGGATCACCTCTATGAAGAGGTATGTTAATTGTAGCATTGTCCATTTATCCATTTACTAATGCATGGGTAACAAGGTATATTATAGTGGACTAAAAATTTATATATCCACAAAAATCAAATAATCCACTTTTATGAGGTCTTCCTCCTTCAATGGAATAGATAACATTGATTGAGTCTCCAATGTGGTGTGGAAAATTACACTATAGTGTGAGTTCTTGTAAACTATTTTATATTCCCCTACCAACCTCAGCATCATCATACTGTAGTAACTATGGCTATGGAATATCCAAAATTTATGTTATATAGTTTTGGAATGGTCATTAGCTGTAGTGTATGAAATATTCTCTAATCTAAATATACGGTGAAACACTATGCATTGGGCCATGGAACTCTTACTCCCTTTAATTTTCCTGTATCATGAACTCCTTTAATAATATGTAAACATATATAAACCGTTAAATACTCATCTAAATAGACTTATAATTCAATTTATATATTTGAAACCAAATCCAACACCCTCAATCATATCCTCTTCAACAATTTTTCGACTTCAATTGCCCAAATAAACATCTAAGAACCACTTGGGATAAACAACATCCTAGTGATTTTAAGACCTTATTTCCACTATAATGATAATTTTTAGAGAAAATTATCTTATGACAAACATCCCTAAAAAACTTATTAAATCAATTTTTTGGGAATAATATGAAAATATAAATTCTAGATTTATCACATTGAATTCTAATTCAACACACCTCAGGTTGAGTGCATAACAATCTATAATTTTATGAATGTAATTTTCATTCTTATTATAATATCACATTTAGTAATATAGTATAAATATCATGAACCACTTGATGAAACCAAATAAACAATATTATATTAATTTTAACAATATATTTAAAGAAAAATAATGGAAATAAGAACATAAAATATTACAATTAGAGAATAAAACTAAAATAAGATAACTAAAATATGAATATTTAGATCTTCTTGAACCATTAAATTAAATAAAATCACAAAAAACACTTTCAAAATGAATATGAGTATTGGTAATGAAATATACACCCTGAAATTTAAAACATATATAACCTTGATTTAAAATATAAGTTAATGAAGAATTAATTAAAAATGATTTATTTATTGGATGTAGGAACCCATATGACTATTAAAAATCACAATGTTGGAACAATAACACAACCATTAGATTATTATCCTCACTTACATAAGTTTAAATTAATATTTAGTTATCTTTAGGATAAAAATATTGAATTTTTATATCATGATAAATATAAAAAATATTTTTTAATTGATAAAATATGTTTCCATATTTTTTTAAAACATATATGAATTATTCCCATTTTTATATAAATATACTTATTTAAAAAAATTATACACATTAAAAGGTTTTATAAATAAATTTCATGTTTTATTATAATGAAAATATAATTTTATGATTCCTTAGGTATTTTTTTGAAGCGTTATAAAATTGATCATAATATTAAATTGGTATTTTTCAAATAAATGAGGATTTTATTAAAAAGTTAATGTTATCATATTTATAAAATTATTTTCAAAACCTGGATTTAATTTTTAGAAAATATGCATTGAAAATTGTTATGATGATCATTTTTTATTTTTAAAAAATGGTTGAGTTTTTTTGAATAATGAAATATGATCAAATATAAAATTTAACATTTTTAGATAAATACAAGAATTTTTCAGTCCTGGATGATATAAGAACCCATGAGTTCAAAATAACATGAAAAATTTAATTTATTTATTCAGAAGAATAAATATTATTAGTATTAATGAGACAAAATAATAAACGAATGAATATAATATTTAAAAACACCCCTTCAATTCCCATATAAATACCACCCCTCACAACTGCTTCTCCTAACACATTCTAAACATTGGATCTTATAAAATTTCTACCCAAATACCTTCCAAATTCATATTCCCAATATCCCAATTCTACTGGTCTCTTCTAAAGACTATTCTTAAAACATTTAATGGGTATCCTAAGAGGATACAACTAAAAGAATAGGTAATATTCTTTCTTAATATATTTTAATTTTATTCATTTTCTACCACCCCATATGATATGCATTCATCAAAAAGTAGTAACATCCATATTATAAATATATTTATGTGTTATTATTTTGTTGTAATATCCATCTTATACCTTACTTTATTTCTTAATAAAAAGAAATAATTATTTTAAATATTTTTGGTTCACCACCTCTCTAAATAAAATTTTTTGTTTTTCTCTACCGTTACCAGGACAAGCCCTAAACATATTATTAATTTTAAAAAATGATAATAATTATATTATTACATATTTAATGTTATGTGATGTTTTTATAAAAATATTTAATTAAACAAAATGAAACTAATTTTTCACAATATTAAAAGGGACTAAACGAACTTACCAAAAAACGTTATCCTTGTTACAAAAAAAATCAAACCTATGTCATAAAATGATGGAATATTTCGGAATATTTTAAAAAAAATAATTAAATGAATAAATTTTCATTTCACTTTTGGAGTTTTTGTCCCATTTTATTAGAATGTGAATAATTATACAAGTGATATGTTAGTGGAACTAGGAAATAAGAGCCCTCTTAAAAGAAAACATAAACATTATATCTTAATGAAAAGGTCATAAATAAACATAATAAAATTAAAATAAATAAAATATAGATGTAAAAATTGTTAAATTTAAAATTTAATTCATTTTATTTGATTATTCCAGACATCAAGTGCACATGGATAATGATTCTGGAACATAAGATAAGGGATTTATCTAAACCACCCTTTTCTATTAGGTTATAACTATTCTCTCTCTAACTACATTTAAATCTCTATTTGATGTTATTTAATAATTATAAATTATATATATATATATATATATGTCACTTATTTATATACATATCTTATTCTCCCATTCTATAATGAGTTAATAAATGCATTAATTTCATTTTTCAAATGCCTCCATAAAAGAAAACCTGATTAATGAGAACTTTTGTATCAATTAATCCTATTATGTAATGATAATATATAGTTTTTTTTCTAAATGAACACCATATTTTGGGAAATATTATTCTGTACTCAGATATTAATTTCCATAAAATTTAATTCCATATTCTCTTGGGAATCCTTTAAAATATCTATTGCTTATGATATGCGGTAATATTATAAGACTCATTTAATTCCATAGTAAATTCATATATTTATTCCTTTTTATTGATTTCACTTTTGGTTTACATTAGAATGTATATGTATTGATGGGTGTGAACATATAGAACTCTAATGAATTGCATAATGTTTTTGCCTCATGAGATGTTGTGTATGGAATTCGTGAGTCAACCTATTCCCATATGAGACTATGTCTCCCATGGGAATTTTACTTAGCTATAATCCTTGACTTATGAATATTCTTGGTTATATGTTGTTTCCATTTTCCTATGTTTCCATGATCCTATGAAAACATGTTTTGTATATTATTCTTCCATGTTATTATTGATGAGAATTAACTTTAACGAAATCATGTTATGTTCTTGGACTCACATGTTGTGCCTCTTTGTAATGGTAATTCCCTTACTTGGTTTTTGAGATTACACATTTATTTTATTTATTACACTAGTAATAATATAATGTTTTAGGATATAAAATGGATTTTTTATCTCATTAAGAAAAATAAATTTTTAAATTTTTTTTAGTTTATTTCTGAGGTATTATGAACCTAGTCATCCAAATACACAGGGCCTCGTGATATTTGGGTTGAGTTTATTGGATTTTTATGTAAAAAATAATTTAATAATATTTATCAAGGACTTTAATTTCTATAGTTGGTATTAGAGTAATGTCTAGTTATATCTTTGGACTACTACTATAATACATTAGTGATAACAATACGGATAATTCTATGTATAAGGGAATATCCAATATTTTTTGTAATGTATAGAGCTTTTGGTTTCAAAGATATTATTTCATTATCTTGATAATATATATAGGTATGTAAAAGAAACAATTGTACATAAGGGTAATAACACATAAAATAGTGCCTTGGATATAAAATAATCTCCACCTGGTTCAAAAAAAAGAGGCCTAGTTGCACACCTAGTTTCACACTCCCAAGGATATAACTTAAAAAATTCACAAAACTTATATGAATAATTATAAACGAATTGAATTGTTTATTAGGTTAGAAAACCTACTTGTAAACTTACCATTGATAACATAAATTATAACCTAGAGACGCATAAGTTTTTATTTATGTTCCATTTATAAATAATTATTTTTTTTAAATTATTTGACCATTTTATATGATTTGTAACAATTAGTTACTATTTTTATAGGCATGTTTTAAACCTTGTTGCGGTATTACTTTTTTATTGAATGGGTAGAAAAATTAATGAATTTGGAGGATACCTATAATGGGGAAGTCATAGATTTTTTCGAATCTCAGCATAAACACCTACTTGTTCTACAGTCTACTATGGATTTACATGTCGTGTAATATGGTTAAATGATGTGTTAATTTTAATGATAATATATCCAATTTTTATCAAAATTTGATATGTTTTTTTGGAAAATATTCTATTTTTCAATTACAGTTTTTGTAATTGGTTTACAAATAATGTAAAGTATTGATAGTTGTTTTTTAACAAGAATCCTAGCTGATTTCTAATTATGACCTCTCCAGTTTTTGTTATTTTCAAACCATGAGCCATTCCCAGGTGACATTGGATCCCTCAAATCCTTCCAGGTTGTTTCGATCAGCGATTGATCGTTGTTTTGGTTGCGATATGACTCACTGAGTATAAATTATCCCTTTTTATTCATCTATTTATCTTTCTCTCCATGGGGTTTGATAGATCATCTAAGGATTGATGGATCTAAATTCTAGGGTGTACAATCTTTTTCTAGGTTTATTTCATATATTTTTGGCACCTTAGTTCTTGTTGGTAGTTTCCATGGCAGGAATTTTTATTCTCTAAAATGTAGGTGATTCCATTATGATGTAAAATTTTGATTTAACCTGAAATTAAATATTGAATTTCATTTGTTTTATTTAAATTAATTTTTTTAAATTTATTTCATTTTTCTTATTAAAAACCCAATTCTATTGAATTGTATCATTTGGTTTTGGAAATTTGGTATTTGCATGAAATTAGGGAAAACCCCCCAATTCCATTTAAATGGGGTATGTTTGAGAAATTCATAAAATATTTTGAAATTAAAATTATTGAAATTATATTTTGATTTTTTAATTAAAATTTATGGAAAATGATTTGATGAAATTGATTTCAAATTTTACTAGACTAAATTTTATTAAAATGGATGGATAGAAACCTCAGGTTTTATCTAGTAAAAGGAATATTATTTATTAAAAACCCATCATATGGATTTTCAATGTAAATTAAAATATTGGAAATGGATAATGGGATTAATTGTATTTTAAATAGTTTAAAGGAAAATTTACCATCATTTTTGTACTATAGAACATGCAATACTTATGTAGTTAGTGATTTATTTGGATGACACGTTACGATTTACAATATTCTAAAACATAAATGAATCATGTTTGATCCCTTTGGTGATAGTGAAGAGTCCTCTATAGCCTAAGTTAAAAAAGGAGTTTGTACATATTGTGGTTTCACCTTGAGTGTTGGGTACCAATAGCCTATAACTATCATACCTTCTTAGGAACATTACCATATTGCTTTCATTTTTGTATTTCAAAATGATATATTCCATTTTTTTGAAATTATTTACATTCCTTCAAATTTATATAAACAATTTTATATAAAAAGTTATTATTTAGTCCCTTTGTTTAAGGTATTTCCATCATTTGAAAAGTATTCCATTTTTTGAAATGTAAATCATGATTTTATTAAATAATCTTTTGAAATTTATAAACAAGTTATTTGAAAATTAAAATATCATTATTTTTTAATTAAATGTTTTAATCTATTATCTAACCCTTGGTTAGACCCTTCATGGATTTTAACTCGTAGCCTACCTAAGCCTTTAGGTGTTTTTAGATTAACTCATTCAAAGTTCAAAAAAGGGAAAAGCACCATTTGCAGGTGGTTCTAGCTATAAATATGTCGAATTGGAGAGTTGCATATATTGGGACGTGGGATATTCATTTAGTTTTTTTGGTACATTATAATAGTAAATTGTGTTGTTTTTTACCAGTTTAAATTTTCATAAACTACTGCAATTGGGTTTTATTTTGTATTCATCTTGTTTCATTAAATTCTTTAAAGATTATGGAAAACATATTCCCACTCCCATTTTGTATGATTCCAGCTGCTTTTCAAGGACACATGGGATCAGAAACGCCCTTTGTGCTACATTAAGATCAGCTTGATTATCATGTTTCTAGGGTATCTGAGTTGGTTTGTGACAAAGTTATATCATAGGTGTAGGTTTTTAATCATTAATTTAACTTAGTATGAATTTGTGTAATATTATCGATATTTAGGATGTAGTTGTGATTGATTGTCTATCTAGTTCTCAACAAAATTATCCTTAAGTCTCCAAAGGTTTTTTGGGAATAAAATCCTCAAGATTAGTTCATGTATTTCCTTATTTATAATTCGAATATATTGAAATCCAATTTTTTCTATAAATTAATATAAATTTTCCCTTGTTTATCTTTTCAAGTGTGACTGATGTATTCTTTATTGTCTTCTAATGTTTTGTATCATCATACCTCTGAGTACAAAAACAAATCAGATCCAACGTGAAGCTAATGACGTACCTTAGTGAGTAAAAACTCTCAGGAACCTGAGTTTGTTTGATAAGGTTGTGATTACTATTCATGATATGGGATAGGAACCCCTACTTGTTCTTATTGACGATTCATCTATGGAACCCCAAAGGGATGATATCTATAATCATTCTCAAGAGTTACATCAACAGAATCAACAATTATTCATTAGATTAAATGACCCTCAAGTGGCTGAGGAATGGTTGAGTAGGATCGAGTGTTTCATTTAGTTTAAGGAGGCACCTGGTGAAATAAGTTTAATTATTCCACATTCATGATGGAAACACTGAGAAGGATATGGTGGGACATAATTTTTATCTGGAGTAAACATGGGGGAATAAAATAAAAATATTTCTAATCCCATTCTACTACCCAATCGAATCCAGAGTCGATGGAATTGGCAAGGCTACATAATTTTTCAAATATGATCATGCTAAAAGGATCGTGATAGAGTGTGTGAATCATTTTTAGAGATTGTGCAGTTTGTACCTAATATATTATCAAATTAGAATAGGGAGACATGATGTATTGAGTTGGTACTTCAACTGGATATTAATTCTTAGGTTTTCTGGCTGAAGTTTCCTTCTTATGCTTATTTTCTTGATAGAGACTAATAATCAAAATTGAGCTGGATAGAATTTCAGGGTTATCAGTAATTTCCATCTCTCCTAGTGGTAGCATGGGTTCTATTAAAATAAAGTGGAAGAGGGATGATTCCCATGGTGGTTCTCGATAGTAATGTTATTCGAAGCCTTGTGCGGTTCCTAGAAGAGTTCCTATTATTTGGTACCAATGTAGAAAACTATGGCATTAGAAGAGGGTTTTCACTAAGGAAACCAATAATTGTTTCTATAGAGAAGTTTTGAGTAACAAACATAGGTTTTTCATTATCATTTACACTTCTTATAGTGGCACAGGATCATCAGATCCTTCTAAGACAACTAGAAAATCAGACGCTTCACATACTAAAGGGTTCCAGCAATAGGAATCCAGAATGAAGCTTCTACACATTGTGGAAGAAACTTCAGAGGATGTAGATATAGGTCTAGATACTGTGAGAGGTACTATTACTATGTATTTATCATTAGTGACTAGTTTATTTGATACCACTGCATCTTATTCATTTATTTCAACACATATTGTTAATCTTATAAAAATTCCTATAGATATTTTATCTTGTTCAATGGATATTACTACACGCCTTGGTATGAAGTGAGAGAAGGGTCTCCATTATGCCAATTTTTTTTCTCTCCATTTGATGTCGAGCATTGTTGGAGTTTTCTGTTCCTCTACATGGAACCACATTATGTCATTTTCAAGATGGATTTTCTAATTTTCAATAAATCTTCGATTTATTTCTATCTTCGATAGGACTTCTTTTATAAAAATAGTGGTGTTTGTTGATTCATCCAAAGAGAACGGGACCCAAGGTCATGCAGAGATTGAATATCTTATCTAGAGGTGGTGAAATTAAAATTTGTGTTTTACTTTGATCTAGAGTTTGAATATTTGAGAGGTGATCTCCCTCTGGTGTTTATTAAATTTCTCAACATTTTTCCATTGGACTTCTCTAGTGTTTCATGAGTACGGGATGTAGAGTTTTCTATTGAGTTAGATATGGGTACTCAATCAGTTTCTATTTCTTCTTACCACATGGATCTATCCAAAATGAAAGAGTTGGACACTCAATTAGTTTAAATTCTATAGAAATACTTTATATTCCCAAGTGTGTCACCTTGTGTGGCGGTGAATCTATCGCTATGAAGGATAATGGTTCACTTCGACTTTGTTTTTATTACTGAAATTTTAATCAAGTGATTTTAAAGAAAAAGTATTTGTTTCCCATGGTTAGATGTTACGATTTATCAGTTGATAAGTTAAAATAGTTTCTTGAATATTTATCATTGATATGGTTACCATCAGTTGAGGATAAAAGTATCTGATAACCTCAAATCTATCTTTTTAAGTACATATGACCATTATTATTACCATGTTATACCCTTTGGTATAACCGATAATCTGGCATTTTTCATGTATTTAAATTATAGTATTATCCATGAGTGTCTTGATACCATCATCACAGTCTTTGTGGATAATATCCTTCTTTACTCTATGTCTGAGGTGTATTTTTTTCAACATCTGAGAATAGTTCTGAGTTTTCTAAGAAATCATGTTCATTATTCAAAATTTTTGAAGTGTGATTTTTGGATTCATGAAGTGTAATTTATGAAACATGTGGTGTTATAACATGGTTTATCAATTGATCCTGATAATATAAAATATTTTATTTCATAAAAGAAACAATGAAATGTTTTCAAGATTTTGAGCTTTAGAGATTTATCTGGGTAGTGAAGGACTTTTCAAAAATGGATTCTCCACTGACTATTCCATCATTGAATGAAGTAAATTTATCTTAGGATGAATTATTTTCGAGTTATTTTGTTGAGATGAAACATTTTTTCACTACGATGTTGGTGATAATTATATTAACCATGACCTATATATTTTAGTTTTGATGAACAATATTAAGACATGGTAGCATTACCTTTTCACAGAATGGTTTACTATGTATTCAGAAAAACAATATATTAAGTTATATTTTTCTCAAAAATATATAAATCTCCACTAGAGGTGTTTGGTGGAATACAAGCATTTATTCAATTTTTACATCATCTATACCCTAATAAATGGAAATGTTATTTCAAATTCAATGATTAGGAAACTTCAAAACTAGGCAATGAATGAATCATCAAATGAGTGGAACTTGATGGATCTATTTTCATATTTTTCATATTGGAGTCTAGGAATTTGGGGTTGAGGTTTCTTTGCCTATTTTTAATTGACATATTCTATTCTTTAATTTATTCTTCAATTAAAACATCTTGATGATTTGTTTTGTTTCATTATAGAATATCTTAATGGGTTGGAGGTCGATCACTATTGGTCGTTCTCCTTGGAAGAAATTATATACTTTCAAAACCATTTTTTTGTACCATATTCGGTATGGAAGGATGTAAATGGGAATTTCTATACTTTCCAGTGGGTAGTTCAACTAGGATCAATGAATATATTCTATGACATGTGGTGATAGTTCTGGTAGAGATGTATGAGATGGGGAATTTTTTAATTTTTCTCTCACTTTTATAGTTGACAATAGGTCCAGACTCACCACAAGAAACCATTAGTTTTACTTCAGCCACGTCGAGTCCATACGTGAATGTTTTATGAGATATCTATGGACTTTTTTTGTGTTTCCATGTACCCAAACAAATAATAATGTTATATTTCTTATGATTAAATGATTAAACAAATAGGAACACATTATACCCATTAAAGACACCACTAAAGTTGAGGAATTGGGAAATCTATATATGAAAGAGTTTTTTTTATTTGCATGGAGTTCCATCTGCTATAGTGTCTGATAGAGATCCATGGTTCATTTCACATTTTTTAGAAATGCATTCAAGAGGAACTACGATCTCTGGTTTTTTTTATCATGAAATATTGTCTAAAATCGGATGGTCATAGAGAAAGTGAAGTAAAAAGTCTTGAGAATATGATTCTCACTTCTGTTCTGGACTTTTGTGGAGCGTGGGATAACTATTTAGGGATGGTTGATTATTCTTATAATAATAGTTCCAAGTCTGCAATCAGAATTGATTCTTTTGAGGCCTTGTATAACTAGATGTATCGATCTCTACTGTGTTGGTTAGATATTTATGAAGGTTCCTTACTTAGATAAATCTTTTTTTAAGAGAAAAAAATATTTAGTTAATTCATCTGATAATTTTAATGGCACTTATCCGATATAAGTCTTATGATATTCATCATCATAGACCATTGTAATTCTCGGTTGATGATTAGGTATTATTGAAATATTCCCATCGGTTGGTTCACAAATGGTTTCCGGGGCAAGGAAATATTGCTCCTCATTTTGTGGGACCTTTTACGTTGTTTATTGGGTGGGAAAATTTTCTTACCATTTATTACTTTCACCACAGCGGACATTGGTACATAGTGTGTTCCATGTATCTTAGAAATGTAAGTATCCATATGATCCATCCCACTTTCTAATCTAGAGTGATATTGATGATGATACCGATTTATCCATGACTAAATAGTCATCCATGATATTTGATTTTGAAACAAAGGTTCTTCAATGGTGGGTGATACCTTTAGTTTGTGTGATATGGAAGCACGGTTCTAATTCTCATGAGAAGTGGGAGTGTGAGGCACATATAAGGGAGTACTGGACTATCCTTTTTGATATGGAATATTATTGAAATAAATTCTACGAAAATAATGGTTTTATGGGGGGAGGGTTTAATATCCTATTAATCTTCAAGTATGTACATTTTAAACCTTTATGTGGTTTTCCTTTTTCATTTTCTGGGTAGGGGAGAGTCCGAATTGGGAGGATAAATATATTGGTGAATTCAAAGATTTATTGGTATCATAGAATAAAAACATGTTCATTATTCATTCTATTGTCAATTTATATGTCGTTTAATATGGTCACATAATGTGTGAGTCCTAATGATAATATATCCGATTTTTATCAAGAGGTGATGTGTTTTTTAAGTGAATTTGGGATTTTCAATTAGAGGTCATGTGATTGGGTGACACGACGTGTAATGTCCTGATGGATATTTTTTAACAAGAATCGTAGATGATTTAACTTTAAATACTCCATATTTTTCATTACACTTGATCCAAGAGCCATTACTAGGTGATTTTGGGGATATTAAATTCTTCTTGGTAGTTTCAATCAGTGATTTTTTGTCATTATGGTTGGTATGTGACATACCATGTAAGAGTTCTCCCTATCCCATCATCTATTTCTATTTATCTCCTTGGGGTTTGAAAGATCATCATGGTATTTATGGATCAAAAACATGTGTTGTTGAATGTTTTTCTAGTATGAGTTCCTACATCTTCTATGCCTTTTCTCTAGTTAGTGGTTTTTGTTGTGGGCACTGTGTCTTTGTGAAAGGTAGGTGGTTCCCTTATGATGGATAAGTTTTATTTAACCTGAATTTCTTGATTTAATTTTACTATTTTGATTTAATTTCATTTTCTTGAAACTTATTTCAATTATTTTACAAAAAATGAAATTCCATTGAATTGGGGAATTTAGTATTGGATATTTGGTTTTGGTGTGAAATTTGGAAAACTCCCCAGTACTATTTAATTCAGGTGTGTTTGAGATACGGATAGAAATTGGTGAAATTTTAACTATGGAGTTTAGATTTTGAAATTGGTTTGATAGAAAAATTTGGAATTTTATTTTATAAAATTGCTTTCAAATTTTAGTTGAAGAAAATTTAATAAAATTATTTTTATAGAAACCTATGTGTTTCATTATGGAAAAAATCATGTTTTTATTAAAAATTGATGTTTTGGTTTCTTAATGGAAATTGGAATATTTGTAATAGATAATGGGATGAATTCTATTTTAAATTTTTTTTAAAACAATTCCCACTGTGGTTTTTGTACAATTGAACATGCATTACTTAGGTAGTTAGTAAGTTATTTTGGAATCACTTTACAATTTACAACATTTCAAAACATAAATAAAGCATGTCACATCCCTTAGGTGAAGGTGATGAGTCCAATTTAGCCAGAGTTCAAAGGTTCATATGTATATATTATTATGTCACATTGAGTGTGGGGTCCCAATAGATGAGAACAATCATACCTTCTTAGGCTCATGACCATTTTACTCAGTTTTTTGTATTTTAAATGGAAATATGACACTATTGTGAACTTCATTACATGCCATGATATTTTTATAAACATTTTTCTATAAATGTTTTTTATTGTATCCATTTGATTAACTTATTTTAATCATTTTAAATGTATTCCATCTTTATAAATTTAAATCATGATTGGTTTAAATATTTTTTTTAAATTCCAAACCTATTTAAGTGAAAATTTAAACATCTTTACTTGGTAAATTAAATGTTGGTATCTATTATGGAATCTGTGGTGAGACCCAACATGGTTTTACGCTCACACCCTACCTGTGACTTCGTAAGTATGCAGACTTTCTCCTACCAGGTTCAAGCGGGGGTATATCACCACATGGATGTGGCTCTAGATATTGATCTACAGACTTGGAGTATTTAATCCATTAGGAATTGGAGTTTTCATTCCATTTTTTTGGTTTTTGGTTATAGTACATTGGGTTGTTTAATACCTGTTTGACTTCAGGTACACTACACCCAATGAAGATTCTTTTTTATTCATATTGTCTTGTTTCCTTCACATCCACAATTTTTGTTGAAATTTTTTTCACAATCTCATTTTTTCTGATTCCATGAGCTAGTCGACAACCCATAGGGATCAGGACTTCCCTTCATGATATGTTAGGACTATCTTGTCTATGTTTCCAAACAAAAAAATGAATAGAAATATTTTATCACAATGAAATTAACCAAATAAAGATGATCAGGAAAAAAGATTCAATTTTATACATGTAAAAAATATGCGAAAAGGCAATATGAAGAATGTCATAATGGAAAGAGAAAATTTTTTATATGTGGAAAATGAGGGAATATAGATGCCAATTGTCAATGAAAAATTAATATTGTAGTTAACATAATATAGGGAAATAATGTTCATCCTAAGTCACCGTTATTAGTTCAATGTCACGGATGTAGGGAACTTTCACTTTATCCAAGAAAATTTCATAATACAATGGCTAATAAGGATAATAAGAACCAGAAATCACCATACTAAGGAAACTAAGAAGGTCCTAGCCTATGACCATTATTTATATTCATAGTGATAATAAATGAAAACATAACCATCAATCATGAGTTTTTTATTATTACTTAATTTCAATTCTTTTCAGTCTAGTATATCATATATTCTTTTAGAGAAGCATCAAATAACTGCCCCAAATTATTATATTTCATCAGAGAAAAAGTATATGATTACTATATAACAAGTTGATGTGTAAGGGAATGTAATTTTGGAAAATACTATCAAACCTATTGTAAATTTATTCCATATTATCTATAGATTGGTTTCTCCTATATAAATCCAACCTTAATTGTTGGGAGTGGATAAAAAGTCTTCACATATTTATTTTTCTCTGATTCATTTCAATTTTAAAGAGGTTGGTTAATATTATTTGGAAACTTCTTCTCAACAGTGGAAATTATTTCATTCTAAGAAAGAATATCCTTCCAAAAGTATTGATACAATGGATAAAATGATGCTTAATGATATTCATATTATAAGTAATTGTACATTGTTTTCCATGAAGTATTGTATAGTCTTCCTCTTATCATAGAGGTTGATTTCCCAATTGAAAATATACCTAGATCCCTACCCATATCCAATACACCCTATGAAATGGACAACATTGAGTTCAAGTAAATCAATAAGTAGTTAATAGAAATTATATAAAATAGAGTTTCATGTGACAAATTTCATCACTTTGGGGTGTTCAAGTCATATTACTCAACAAAAATTATGGGTCAATGTGCCATTATATTGATTATAGTGAACTCAACATAATCACAATAATGAACAAGTACTCAATGTAATGAGTAGATGACTTCTTCAATTTACTATGTGGGGCCCAGTCTTTCTCTTAGTCCGACCTCTGATAAATATTTCACCAACTAAAGGTGAAAAAAGAAATATATTACCAAGTATTCATTTTGAAGAAGATATGAATGCTATGAGTTTATTTTGATTCCCATTGGACTCGTTGATTCTATATAATTCATTATCGAGCTAATAAATATAGAATTTATATATCAACTTGAAACAATTAAAGTATTCTTTAAATATGGATTTCTAATAACCTCAAAACTGATGGAGTATCTTATAAAGCATTTGAAAATAATGAAAATTCCATTAATAAAAGAGAATATATAATAAAATTATAGTAAATGTGAGTCCTAGATGGAGAAAGTATCAATCTTGGGGAATGTTATCACTATATAAATGATATCTATGGTTCCCTCTTTAAGAAATATGATATAGGAGTGTCTTATACTATCACGAGTCATGTAGATCTATGGTTTCCATTAATTTAATGGGTATTACAAATAATTTTTTAGAATCTTCTCATGATTTTCAAAACCACAAACCGAGATGACTTTGAAGAGAGTAGAGTTTTTCTAGACTGATGAATGTGAATAGAGTATTAAGGAATTGAATATTAATCTTATCAATACACCAGTTCTCACAATACCCTAATTTGGGGAAATTTTCATGGTATATAACAATGCTTAAAATAAGATCCCAAGATGTGTATTGATGTAAAACAAAAAAGTGACAACATATGCCTCTATGTGGTAGAAAGTCCATGAGTAGAACTACTAAATACATTATTTGGATTTGGCCATATTTATCATCATGTTCATAATAGGGCTTAATTATCTCTATGATAAGAAGTGTAAGACATATAAAAATCATAAGATCTTCAAATAACTAATCACATAAAAGAATATTAGTATGAAAAAATTAATATGGTTTGATAAAATTAAATATTATGACTTCTAAATCCACTAAAATCCTTGTAAAGTAAATAAATTTGTAGATGATCTAGGTAGAATGGATCATTTGACACTACTAATGATAAGAATTGATAAGTATACAATGTTATTAGACAAGAAAAAGATGAACATGGGAATCATAAAGAAATGAAGAACGTCATTCCATTATCAAACGATTACCCAAAAATCCATTCTTGAGAAGATAACATATTTTCTAAGATATGATGTTGAATTTCAAATGGAGGTGGAAGCTATAACTAATGGAAAATACAAATAGTTAAAAGTTAAAAAAGAATGATTTGTAAGATTTGGTTGATGACTATTTGTTCTGTAAAATCAAAAAACAAATATGGATTTGGTGCGTGAAGCACCTAGCTCAACCTTCTACATCCAACATGGGAGCATGATTATGTATCAAGATCACCAATATAACAATTTGTGGGAAAATATGAAGAATCATATCACAAAATATACATCAAACTATGAATTATGTAATAAACTGAATGTGAAGATGCAATAATATATGTGAATGATGTAACCATTACCAATACCTACAAAGAAATTCGGAAGCATCAACCTATACATGGTTACTAGTCTACTGAATAAATCAAAAATAAATATTTATATATGAATTATGGTTGACAATTTTATAGAAAATACTCATTACATTTCAATTATAGAGGAATTATTACTTAAGAAACATGAAAATATATACATCAGATAAGTAGTGACGCTATATTGAGAACCACTATTGATTATATCTGATTCTGATCCAAGATTTACCTCTATGTTCTAAAAATTGTCCAACAATCTCAAAAACCTTAATTGAATTTTAGTTACAATTATCACCACCAAACTGAGGGCCATTCTATTTGGACTATGTAGACATTAGAAGACATGTTGAGAGTCTGCTCGATGGACACAAATGTAGGATGGGATCCAAATATTTATCTAATAAAGTTATCATAAATTAAAAAATCACTCAAGAATACATATTTCTATATATAAATGAATTTATGGGAGAATATGTAAAACACCTTATAATTATTATGAACTTGGAGACCATGATATACTGGATATTTAAATGGTTGAGAAAATGTTGTACAAGGCTAAAACTATTAACCAACACATCAGGGATTCTCAAATATGACCGAATAGCTATACTAATAAGCATCGATGAGACTTACATATTGATTTTAGAGTTACATATTCTTATATATATATATATATCATTATAATATAATAATGTTATTTGGGAATGAGGAAACACTATGTCCTAGGTAAATCAGCCACATTTATATTCTTCATCGCATCAGATCCATGGCTTATCTAAAGGAACACCCACTAACCATGTCTCAAGTACACAGCATATTCCATGTATCACGCTTAATGATGTACATACCAAATCCATCACAAGTAGTGCAATACTAATGGAACAACTGAAAATGATATATCTTAAGAGTATCATCTGGTGAAGATCAGGGGACATAGGCACAATCTTCCACACAACTATATAACTCACCAAGTCAAAGTAATATGGTGAACCCATAAGTATGAGATGGAAAAATGGGAACTGGAGGAAGCCATGAAGCAGAAGTAACATCACTTGTTTTCACCTCAGTATGTAAAATGAAATTTTGGGGATGAAATTTCATAAATGGGAATGAGTGTATCGTCTAAGAATGTTTTCAATTAAATTTTCCTACTTATAATTATGTCATATTTATTAATATTGTATAAATACCATGAACCACGTGATGAAATTGGCAACACATTCTTATAATAATTTAAAAATTATATTTATATAAAAAATTTCCATGAGAATTTAATTTATTACAATGGGATAAAAAATATAATATAAGATAACTAAAATATGAATATTTGGATCTACTCAATCCACCAAAATAACATCAATCAATAACAACATTATAGATATGAAGAAAAATATTATTAATGGAATATTCATATTGAAATTGAATATATAAGTTAACTTAAGAGAAAATGGAAGTGGATTAATAATTTTTGAAATAAGTGATATTAATAGGAAGCAGAAACCCATATGACAATTACAAATCAAACAATGGGAATATTAATCTGATCGTTGGAATTGTAACAAGAACATTCGAATAATATTCAAATTATGGAAGTTTAAAATAATATTTTTGAATCCTGTAAAATGTAAATATGGGATATTTATATCATGATACAGGTAAATGAATGTTTTCAAAATTATACAATAAGTGTTCATATTTTCCAAAACATATACGCTTAATGTTTATCTTTATAACAAATATTATAATTTAAAATTATGTTCATTTTCATAAAAATAATTTATATATTAATATTATTGTGTGTTATAATGATAATATAATTTTATGGCACCTTAAGTAATTTTTCAAATGGTTGGAAAATTCATCACAATATTAAAATTGGTATGATTTAAATAAATGAGGTTTTTATTTAAAAATTAAATTTCTCATATATATATAAACATATTTTCAAAATATAGAGTGAACACAAAAAGGCTCATCATTAAGGATCTCCTTGTTCTCCTCTAGAATTTATGGTTCGGGCGTGGTACCTGGTAGTGGAGATGGTGCCTCTCCACATAAGGGGGTGTTCTTGACTTCTTTGAGGGCGTTCTTATTTAGCAGGGGATAGGACATCTCAATTCACATATCTCAGCCTCAAGGAACATAGTTTCAATTATTCCCATGTTTTTAGGGTCTCAAAATGAAAACCTATGGTAAATTTATCAATGGTAAAATTCATGGGGGTGGGGTTGTTTGTAACCAGGAGGGATATATGATCTTGGATTTCATTTCCTTCTTTTGTCAGGTGATTCACTCTCAGTCGAATCTTCTGCGATTCATTAGGGATTATAGTTTCTCCTCTCATATGGAATCATGAAATATGGGGCTTAAATGTTTTCTTCTAATCTATTCTGGTTTAATAGGGATGATTTACAAATTACATGGTCTATCATTTACACCGTGTACAAATGTACAATCCTTATTCATAGTGGTGTAATGCTTACTCAAACTTGGTTGGATGGTAATATGGTGGCTGACTTCCTCACCTCTTAGGAAACTCCAAATAGTCCATGTAAAATATTTTTTTCTACTAGATCCCTTCCCCCTACAACCTCATTAAAATTGTCTTACTTTTGGACATTATTTACTAAACAAATACTTCGTGTTGGATGCATATAATATTTTAAATCTAAAAATCCAAAATCTATCGGTTTATTTTTTTTTTAAATTTTTCAGAAATAGTTATATTTTAGTTCAATAGTAAGGTAAAATATGGTTTTTAACATTTTATAATAAATACATGAATTTTTGAGCAGTAGTTGATATAATACCCCATTATTTAGAACTCACATGAATCATATAACTTCTTTAGTCATAATATTCAATACTATTGATTGTATTGAACAAAAATAAAATACTAATTAATATATTATTAAAAAAAACCCTCCCCTCCCCTTATAAATACCACCCCTTATAACCCCTTATCCACACACCTTCTTAGAATTGGATCCTTCTAAATTTCTACCTAATTATCTTTCTAATCATCTCTCCCATGTCAAGGTGATAATTTACTCACTAAACGAACATTTCAAGGAGCCTTAATAGGATTCATAAGATGAGACAACCTGTGGAAGAGGTTAGATTCTCAAATATTCTCTTTTAGTTTTATTCTTCAGATCCCTCCCTATATGATCTCAATATGAGATAAATTTTTAACAAAAGTATCATAAATATACTTATATGTTTTTAGTATGGTCTAACATACACCATAAAACCACCCTTATTTCATTTATACAATTAATGTTTTATTTTCAATATGGTTCGGTGGCCCCTCCATGAACAACGAACTTTGTTTCTATCCACCGCCTTCTAAGTATGTCTTAAAATTTTATTAAAGATAAATAAGATGATAATATGTATATTATTACTAATTTAATTTTCTTTAATGTTTTAAAAATCATTTTATGTTAAATTGAATCCATTATTTCATGGTCAGTAAAACTTTCTAAATGAACTTACTACATAATATTAACATTTTTTATAAGTGAATAAAATATATTTTGGAACATGAAAGGATATTTGGGTTGATTTAAAATTATATAAGGACATCATTAAAAATTCATTTCACATCATTGTTTTATGAACATTTTATAATAACTTCCATAATTATACTTAAATGATCTGACCATGAAACCATGAAACGAATGCCCACGAAAAAGAAAAACTAAACATTATATCTCATTAAAGAGGTTATAATTGAACACAATACCATTATAATAAATAAAAACATATGGAAGATATTCAAAATTATTAAACAAATAATTTTACTTGATTATCTAAGACATTATGTTAAAGTATATAATAATTTTGGAACATAAGTCAAGGGATCTATTTGAACAACCTGTTTTATTGAGTTGTGACATTTCTCTCTCTACCTCACTTTATCTCTCCATTTGATGTTATGTAAGTCATATAAATTCAATATATATTTATACCACATATATACCTATATTATTCTATATTCATTTAATGGGGAAATACATTACTTATGTAAAATTATCAAATTTCTTCTATAAAATAAAATATGATTAAATGGAAATTTCCAATCCCTTAATCCTTTATATAATGTTCATTAAATAGTTTTTTATTTCCAAATTGAACGCAATTTTTTTAAAAATATTCTTATGTATTCACATTTTAGAATCCATAACATTTTATTCCTTCTTCTCTTTGGAAAATATATGAAATTATATTTGATTATGAGAAGGGGAAATATTATGAAACCCATTTCCTTCTAATGGTAATTCTTATGTTTATGAATTCTGATCGGTTTTCTTTTTTGGAAAATAAAATCATGTACAGTTATGATGGGTGTTCCTAGATAGAACTCTAATAAAATTTTGTAATCTTTTTGTCTCAGAAGATGTTATATGTACGATTAGGGATTAAACCTAATCCATGATGGGACTCAATCCAATGACTGATGTTTCCTTGGTATTTAACATTTACTTATGATTATGTAATGGTATATATTGCTACCATTTTCCTATGTTTCTAGGATCTTTTGAAACCATATTCTCTATATTATTCTCCCATGTGATTATTCATCATCCTTCTCTCTTATGAAAAAATGTCATGTTGTTTAACACACATGATATAAATCATTATCATGTTTATTTACTCATTGTGATTTATAGCTCACCGATTTCCTCTATTTATTACCCAAGTTATCCGATTATGTTTTAAAACCAATAATGGTTTTGGTTTCTCATTTTGAAGAATAATATAAATATATTTCATTTTAGATTCTTTTTATGGATAAAAAAATAATTTTCCAGTGACGTTGGGCCTCATAATCTTTTGGTTGTGGTTATTAGATATCTATGTTATTTTTTTCATAATATGTTTAAAATGATTGGGTAACTATAGTTGGAATCAGAGAAATCACCAGTTATTCTAAGGATTCGTATTTTAATACATTAATCAGAACCCTTTGAATTAGACTACACGTAGGAGGATATCCTGGAGTTATGGTGAGGTATTTAAAGTATGCTTCCCATGAAATTGAATATATGTATAGATACTATAAGTGGATGTGGCTCTATAATAGTAATACTAGACTGTAATAAAAACCAAAGGGGGGATTGTGTATTAACAAAATCACCCCTAGTGCAAAAAAAATGCCTCTCTACACACTTGTTTCCACTCTCCCAAGTGATATGGTTTCAAAAATTAAAAAAAAAATATGAACCATCTTGAATTGGGAAAATATATTTTTCTTTTTATAAAAATTGACAGGAAAATACCATGGATAAACTAGATTGAATCCTAGATACTCATAATTTTAATTTATTTATCATTTATAAGTTATTATATTTATGTTCTCAATTTACCTTTTTATATATTTTTTAGTTTATTTAATTCTATCCTGAATTTTCATTTATTTTTTGTAGTGGTGAGATGTTGGAGGAATCGTGCTGATTTTCAATGTGATGGGAAAAGTGATGATTTCTCTAACGTGATTCCAAATGTTATGGGAACCAAAGTATCGCATATTGTGATTATTAGAAAACAGTAATCATAAATTAAGTTTAAATATTGAAACATAGTTGACTTTATCAACATTTCAAAGAAGATAATTATGGAATCTAATTTAATTTTAGTTGATAAATATGATAAAGAAATTAATTTTTATTTTCTAACATTTCATAAATATGAGAGGATGTGCTATGGAATATTTAATAAGGTAACATGAATATTTTTTATGTGTGGAAAAGGATGGAATAGATTTAACCATTTATGAATAAAAATGATTATTCTAGTTAATAAGTAATAGATAAATCATGTTCATCCTAAGGAACCAATAATAGTAATTTTTTGTAGATGTGTGGTACTTGTTCATTTTCCATGTCAATGATCTAATCTAAAGGATAATAAAAATGATAAACACCAGAAACGCCCAAACCAAGGGACCTACTAAGGGAAAATAGTATGATTATTATTGATATATATGGAGATAATAACGGTTTACTTATCCCCACTCTAGAGTTTTGAATATATTATTGTATTTTAATACATTCTAGGCAAGTATATATAGGATTCATTCAAGGAATTATTGAGTCACCATCCGAAATTATTTCCTTTCATTAGGAAAAAATTATATGAATATTTCATCATATGTAGATGCTTATGGGAATTTAGTTCCATAAAATGATGTCATAATTAGTTAAATTTGATGATATTTTGTGCAAGGATTGGATATAATTATACAAATAAAACATTTACTGTCATAAGAGGGAGATCACTCTTCATATCCTTTGTAATCTTATCATTTTCAACAAGATTATTAAAGATTTTTAATATTCTTTAGAATATTATTGTCTCAAATTTCTATTATTTCCATATGAGTGGGCATATCTATCCCAAATGGTTGGGATAGAGGAGAAAATCATGCTTGAAGAGATTCCCATTAGGAGGGATTATAATGATGTATTCCCTCAAGAATTGTCTGGTCATCATCTAGACCAAGAGGTTAAGTTATCAATTGAACTGATACATGGATATATTACCATATAAAATACTCCCTAAATATAGGCCACCATTGAGTATGATGAAATAAAGAACCAATTATTAGAGAATTTGAATAAAGGGTTTTTATACCCTAGTGCTTCACCATGGGGTGTTCCAGTCCCCTTCATGAAAGAGAAATATGGGTTAATGTGCCTCAATATTGATTATTTTTAACTCAAAAAAATCATTACAAAGTACATGTGTCTGATTTAATAGATATATAACTTTTTCAATCATATAAATTGGGCCCATTATTTCTCTATGGTGGGCCTTCAGTTAATATATCACCAATTATGGTTGAAGAAGGATGATTTTCCCAAGTATACTTTCAGAAAATGGTGTAGATCTTATGACTTGATAGGGATTACCTTTGGACTTACTTATGATATGGTAATCCTTATGAATATATTTAATAGAGCCTTTATATATTACCTCAAAAAAATTTGGTAGTATTTATAAATGATATTCTGATATACTCTAAAATAAAGGAGGAGCATGACGATAATTTTAATACTATTCTAAAGATAATGTAAAAGGAGTTCCTATATGCAAAGAAAATTTAATGTGAGTTATATATGGAATAAGTATCACTATTGGGGCTTGATATCACAATCAAAGTAAAATATATGGACCCTTCTTAGATAAAGGTAATTGAGGAGTGTCCAAAACCAATATTTGTATTAGAAATCTATAGTTTCCTTGCATAATCTTGGTATTATTGTTGATTAATGAAAAACAACTCCATATTTTAAAACCCAATTACCAAAATAACTTGGAAAAGTTTAAAAATTTCCTAGACTGATGATTGTGAAATGATATTTAATGAATATGAAATGGATTCTTATCATTGTACTAATCCTTACACATTCCATAAGTGGGAAAATTTTAGTGGTATAAAATAATGCTTTAAAACTGTATTAGGATGTTTATTGATGCCAAATGAAAAATTTATAGCATATTCTCTAATTTATTTTAATTTCCAAGAGAAAAATTTCCCAAATCATGAATGAATATTGATCATAGATGTCATGAGGCATCATAGAACACCACTATGAAGTTTTTGTGATGGAAATAATAGATTTACCTCTAGGTTCTAGAAATATACAAAAATGATCTAGATAATGAATTGAAATATAGTATGGAATATCACACACAATTTGATTCCAATATGATTAGTCTATCCAGACACTATAAGAAATGATGAGATCTATCTTGATATAAATAAAATGGGATGGGATAAATATCATACCATATTCAAGTTCTCGTATGATAAGAGAATTCAATAAATTATCCAAATAGATCCATATTAATCATTTTATGATAGGAGACATATAAATTCTCAAAATTGGAATGAAGATGGTGAATATAATAACTTGGGTACAAAAATGTTCAAGGAAATGGTAGAAAATGTCAAGACCAATTAACAAAACAACATTTATTCTCAAAGTAGATAGAAGAGATATGTTAACATCCATCGAAGAGACAAGGAGATCTAGGTTGAATATATTTTTCCCTCTATATATCTCTAATGAATAAAGTCATGTGATATTTTATGAATATAATCATAAGTCCTATGTACATTGGCCTCTCTCAGAATCTTGATCACATTAGAGTCATGGATTATCAACTAGCACTCACCCCTCACATGTACCGAATTCAAAGATGTTTTAACTGAAAATGATATCCCTTATAAGGAGCATCTGGGAAGATCTTGGGCCCTATAGATAAAGTTATCCATTGTAAGAAAACACATCAAGTTATAGTACTATGGAAAACCCATTTCTACGAGGAGATGACATGGGAACTGGAGAACTCCATGAAGTTGATGAACCCACACATTTGTTTACCTAAATATGTAAAAATAAATTAGTATGGTAAAATTTATTAATAGAGGAAGACTATAACAATCGATAATTTTATCAAAAAAAATTCCTTCTTTTAATTTTCTCATATTTAGAAATATAATATAAATATCATGCTTCACATGATGATGGGTGTACCTAGATATCACTCCAACACATTGCATAATTTAATTTCCCATGAGATGTTATGAATGGAATTAGGGAGTAAAACTAATCCATGATGGGATTCTATCCACCATGTGACAAATGTTTCTGTCCTTTTCCCTATGACATAGATGAAGTGAGCCATTAGTTCAGGTAAAAGATACTATCATTCATTACCGCCTGGAGTTAGACATCTAACCCGTAATCGCAGAAACCCAATTGCAAGAGTGGAGCTCTACCAATTGTGTTATAACCCCACGATAAGTGGAGCATGCATGAAAGAGTCACCAGATTCTTCTTCTTCTTTACCTGGTGCAATTGGGCCATCCTGGATTTGAACCAGAGACCTCGCCCAAGAAGTAAATCATCACACCTATGGTCAAGAATCAATCAATTCATTTTTGGGATCGATTCCTCCTTCCCGGACACAACATACAAGTCTATCATTGTGATGTTCTCTCCAAGTGTGATCTCCCTTCTCTTACTCAATTCATTGTAAAAGAAGTTGTATGATGAGGAGAGAAAGAAGGTGTAACCTAGTATTGACATACTCTTGTGACATGTTATATATTATTTCCATTTTCCTTTTTTCCATGATCTTATGAAACCATATTATGTATGTTATTATACCATGTGATTATTTATTTTAGTTAACTTTTATCACATTAGGTCATTTCATTTGACTCACATGTTATGCCTCATTATCATGTTTATTACAATACTAGGATTTATTACTCACCCATTTCCATTTTATATTCCCCATGTTATCTAATGATGTTTAAGGATCTATAAGTGTTTTGGGATCTCATAAAGAATAATAAAATGAAGATGTTTTGTTTTAGATTCCTTTGGAGGTATTATGAACCAATTCTCTAAAAGACACTAGGAATCATGATATTTGAGTTTCTTTTATTGGATTTTTATATTATGAATTATGTAATAATATGTTTAAAAACATGGGTATGTTTAGAGGGAATTTTACATAAACTTTACTAATCTCACATTTTCTTCACATTTAATTTTCATCTTCTCAATCTAATATTCCTTATTTTTTCTATTTTACTGCATAGAATATTCAAGCCCTTTTCTATTTTATAGTTTATCTCTAATTGATCATCCTTGATATAAATAATATCTTCCAATGCATGCATCTTGTCATAAAATATTTTCTTAATATCATTTTTCTAATTAGATGTTTTTTTTAAATTGTTCATCATCCAGAGATCATTTCATTTTATATAACAGTAAAGACTATTTCATGTAATCGACAATTTTGATGAGAATATTTTCTTCTTATTTCTTTTATACTAAATAATTTTCTATTAAATTAGAATCTAATACAAGTTATTATATTTATTCCTATATACCTTTAAAATTTTCAATATATATGTGCTAACATTAATATTGACATTTTACAAATAATCTTATACTTCGAAGTAATAAAAACTATGTTGTTCAATAGGATTACACTTATTGTATCCTAGTATTGATTCTTCAAGAGTATGGTTCTTGTTAGTTATAAAAGAAAAATCACTATTTTGATTACATTTAACTAGTTCCTTATCTTCTTTCTACTTTTTTATCTTTCTCAACTTTTTATCAATGGTCTTTTACCTTTTCTTGAATGATTTGGCTATAACCTCCATGTTTGTATTAACAGAGATGGAAAACAAGTTCTAAATTGAATCTAGTATTTAACATTCTAAAAATATTCACTTAATATATACATATATATATATATAAATTTTATTAACATATAAATAAAATAATATCACGTTAGAGGTGTAACATTGGTTTCGATACTAGTTATTGTGCACAGTTTATTGTACTATCAAATTTAAAGGCGGTGAATCAATGTGATCTAGTTTTAAAGAAAATTATTTCATTACTCCTTGTAATACTTAAATATGTACACCTTGCCACAACCCATCGCCCGGGGCTCATGTCATGACTACCCTATGCCCGCCTCCCATAGGCCAGGGGTTGGAGACTATCACCGGAATGGTATATCCCAAAACGGGAAGGTATTGACTTTAAAATTTTACAATAATAATTCTTGGAACACAAAAAGAAGCAACCAAAAAGTAAAACTGCATTAGTAAAAGTGTTTACAAAATGTAGAGGGGGCTAGAATACATGTCCAACTGAAAATGTACAACTACAACTGAAAAAAGAAAACAACTCCTTTGATCACCCACCAAGGATCCTACCAGAAGGGTAGGTATAGCTCATCACATAACTCTCCTAATCCACTGGTCGCCTCTATCCACATCAAGTCCTATATCCCAAAGTCCCAGACAAGGCTGACCATCATCTGTATAACACTCAACAAGGTGCGGGCAAAGACCATGAAAGGGAGAGTATAAAAATAACCATTAGGGATCCCGAGACCATTGAAGGTCCCTCAGAATTCCACAAAGGAAAAACACAAAACATGATATCGATCACAAGGAAAAAGAAAAAGACTCATCTCAAACCAGGTATAACTGAACTACAGAAGTATAGATTATTAGTTGTAAAGCTATATCATTATATTCTATCAAGTGGCACTACTGCTGACCCAGAGAGGATCGATAGGTACTAACCCCTACAAGTCCCACAAAGGATCGATGGGTGTTGATCCACACATGGTCGTTCGGTATTGATTCACACAAGAATCTCTTAGTGTTTATACACACTGAATCACTAGTTGCTGTTTCAAACAGAATCATTGGGTGCTAATTCATAGATAATTGTTGGGTGTTGATCATTGGGTACTGATTCACATAGAGTTGCTAGCTGCTGAATCCCACAGAATAATTGGGTGATGATTCTCACATAATCTCTTGGGAGTTGATTCACATAGAATCGCAAGCTTCTATTTCTCACAGAATCGTTGGGTGTTGATTCACATAGAATCTCTAGGGTGCTGATACACAAAATATATGGGAGTTGATTCACACATAATTTATAGGGCGTTGATTCACAGAAAATCGATTTGTGGTGATTCACAAAGAATTTCTTTCTGGTGATTCAAATAGAATCGTTGGGTGTTGATTCATATAGAATCGATGGGGAGTTGATTAACACAAAACCAATGGATGATGATTCACATAGAATAGTTGGGTGATGATTCACATAGAATCACCGAGTGCTGATTAACACAGAATTGATCACCATTCTTTATACCTCATCCAAACACGGGATTCCCGCTCATAGTACACTTGTCTCTATGATAAACTACTCCACAAGCCATTGGTTGTATTTCATACAGTATGAAGTCCCATGAAGATGTAGACTGATGAACCTCCACATCATAAGGGTTTCAACATAATAGATGGTGCATCAACCGGACGCCCGATCTGTAAGTTATTGGCATTTTAGGGCCGAGGAACCTGTTGGATTCGGGTTCAATCCAACCCAGTTGTAATCCAAAATTTACTAAAAATATTGTGGAGTGTCTCAAAAGGACTGTCTATCTCCAGGTATCCTAGTGTTTCAGATGGTTTTTCCAACAGATTTCTGGTTCACAAGATATGGCATTTTAGGTGTATCTGGGCCCGAGAGGGGTCCGGGTCCGGATCGACCAGGTCCGACCGACCCAGACTGGTTCAGACCTGGCATATCCTGAACTAGCCTGGGATTTTCCGGTTGGGCAGGGCCATGGTAGGATCAACTATCCGGGTCGCGGACCGGCCCGGACCGCCCCGACAGAGTTGGGTCGCGGGGGCTCGGCCCACCAACTAGCGCGACCTTCACAGGGGTCAGGTGGTCCGCCTCCCAAATGGCTGAAAAAGCCATTCAGTTCATTGAATGGCGATTCCAGGTTGTGCTGCCTCATCACCCATGGGACCCATAAGGGTGGGTCCCTCCTTCGCCTGAGCTTCCTAGCTGGGGCCTGCTCATCACAGCGCACAACAATGCACCACCTCTAGCCTCCATGGCTAGCCGACTGTCGGCTGCCCCGACGAGTCTGTTGCGGCACCAAGTGGCGCCACCTTCATCTACAGTCGACAAGCACTAGACGCTTCCTTCACTACTAGCGCCGGTTTCTGTTGTCACACTGGAAGACCTTCTGCAGGCCACCAGGTGTGCTCTGATGGTCCGTTCTTCCTTCCAGACGTGCCTATGGCCCTCTTGGGATGTCGTTGTCATTGTGAGTCTCCCGGTTTTCTCTTTCCGTCGAGTTGAAAATAATCCCATAAATAAATCATCATGAAACAAAGTGGGGAAGGGTTCAGGCCTTGTTCGTTTGGCCTGAACCCTCTGCATTAACATAATAACAACCAGGAGAAAATTTAATTAGTCAAAGATAACTTTAATAAAAATAAACCACCTACCTCATGACCCATTATATGTATCATGGTCATTGGCTAGAAGAGAGTCCTTGTCAAAGTGAGGTCATCGGTATTCGTTGAACCTGGATCGTTTCCACCCATGCTTCGATACTATATCAGTGGAAGTTTTTGCAAGACTTTTCCAGAGGTTCCTCGCTTGATGAATTTGTGTCAAAACACCACCCAAACCTCCATTTAGATAAAAATGAAACCACCCATGTTACATTTCATTAAAGCACTTCATTTATGAACTGCAATTAATGTTTCAATGTTGAGGTTACAAAGTTGGACGGTCAAGCCATTAATTGTCTTTACAATCCATTGGTCCAACCACCGCTGCTCATCCACTGGAGAAAAAAGAAATAAAATAACTTGTTATCTTATTTTATTATTTTTTTGTAAAGTCCAAAATTTAACATTTTCTCCCAGCCGACTCTGGTTAAAGTGAAGCTTCCCTTAAAAAAATATTGGCACTACGGATTCAATGGTGCCCTCGTATTTCAATTACAAGATCTTTTTCAAATGTTACAAAACGATACTCGTACATATACTAAAAGTACATTAAAAAATGTTAAAAAATTATTAACAGTCACGCTCGACCAGCGTTGGTCGAGGTTAGGCTTCTCCTAAGGGAAAAGCATCCCAAAAAATCTGACGGTTCTCTTAGACATTCAATCTGAGTTAGGTTTTAGAAGTTAGATAATTTAAAAATAAAATAATTGTTACCTAATTATTTTATTTATGGTCAAAAACTAACTTCCAATGGTGCCCTGTACCGGCCAACATTAGGGTATTCCAATGGAAAGCATACTGTAATGAGTTTGGCGGTTCTGTTTAATCAGAGTCACTGTTTTTGATTTATATTCATCAGAAAAATAAAATAACTTTATTTAATTATTTTATTTACTATTATTCCATTTTCAGGTTTTCACACTGGAGGACTACGATGACTAAACATAAGTCGCGCCTAGCATAAACCCTCCATCCTGAATGCAATGATGCCCTTAGACTTCTAATCTTGGAACCCTTTTAAGAGTTATTCCCCTTTTTTAGGAAAACCACTCACCTGTGCTATTTTAAACATAACATTTTTTGAAAGATCATTCTGGGCACTCCAGGACTCAAGAATTATGGGTCGTCAGAATTCACAGTCTCAAAATAATTCCATATAATCAAAATAAATTATATTGAAATTTAAGTACATTATATTCTCCCCACCTTAGGTATTTATGTCCCCAAAATCCAAAACACGGAAAACCAAACAAATGAGGGTATTAACCATGAATCTGAGCCTCCTGATTTTATGTGCTCTCCTAGAGATTCCCATGCTACCACTAAACTCGCACCAGAGAGATCCACCATCCATGAAGGACTTTCTCTGGTCAATCCTCTATCTACATCAGGAACTATATAAATTCTCCACATTGTCGAGTCCAACTCACCCTAGTCGATAATGTGCAATGGATCATGTACGCATCTCCTCATCTACGACACATGGAAAAAATTAAGCCCTTGGTGCATATGTGGGGGAAGATCAAGACAGTACACCACCTCACCCACTCTCCTGAGAATCTGGAGAGGTCTGATGAACATTGGAGATAGCTTGTTTCCCCGGCCAAATAACCGCAATCCCTCCCAGGGTGAGACCCGTAGGAAGAAGTGGTCTCCCTCCTCAAACTCAAAGGGTCTATATCTTCTATCAGTATAATACTTCTTCCATCTCTATTCATTATTTACCCCTGGCCACTAATACTGATGCCGAAGGTCCTGGAACATCTTCCCCACATTAGTATGTATTGGCAAAGAGGATGTATGTAAGTTCCTCAACACCTCCTCTTATAATGTAACTGGTATCATGGTGTTCCCTATGAAGAGGATGATGTGCTCCCAACCTTTATAAAATCCATAAGGATCCTATCCTGATGATTTCTGAGCACATTGGGCTTCATAGTCTATATCCCCTTCTAAACTCTCAGGTCCAAGAACTATGCGGGATCCATATGATATGCAGTTATAGATATTGGTATCATCGCTGGTTATAAGCTACTATAGAAGTCCTTCTACCATCAGGGAGTTAATCCTGGAAACATCATTGGAAATGATGTTTCCACAATCTTCCACTACTATTGGAAAATGAAGACTCAAAACACCTGTTTCCATGACGGTAAAGGTGGCTGGCACGAAATTTTTTGGTCGTAGCCTCCTATGCATGAGTTTATCTCGTGATTCCTAGATTTCCTTTTCCACCAACCAAGGAAAATCTTGATCCAATGTTGTAGATATAACACAACCTTTTTTCTAAAACAGTCAATTTGAGCATGAACTATGGATGACCAGTCCATACCCAAACCAACATCATATGTCCTTGACACTTCCACCAAGAGGTTCCAAAAAAAACTCATTCCTTAAGGTTTAGATGACATTATAAGAATAAGTGTGATTATCGAGTCTCCCCCCATAGGTATCTCCAGACGTAAGGGTCAAGTCAACATTTTAACCGGAAACTCTAGGTATTGAACAATATTTGTGATGAGAATGAAATACTAGTACCAATATCTATTAATATGGCAGTTGGTAGTAGACACCGACCTCACTTTTAATCATTACTATAGCCCTTGGGTCACACTCTTTAACCGCATGAAACTACTCCCTTCCCCTGTCATCCAACTCCCTAAGCCTGGTGGGGGCCACATTGGGGTGTTGGTTGTAACATATCTAATTGTATACCACCTCTTTCTACACTCATTTCTCTTCTTCCCTGTCTTCTGCCATGAAGATTCATCATTCCCTAACACTTCCTCTTCCTAAAACATTTTACACATCCAAGTCTCCATGACTAGCATTGGATTCTTCCTACCCCACTAATGACATTCACTGGTTGTATCTGGTCAGCCAAAGAATTTTCAACCACAACTGTTCTCTCTAGCACACTAACATAAGTAGGAATACACAGAGGAGTAGTGATGGCTTGGATATCCCTAAACACATCGTTCAAAAATGTCGGTGCCCTGAAGCATTGGTTGTATCGTACTCATCGAGCACCAATATTGGTTGTTATTCCTCAATGAATACTTAGTTTCTAACATGTCATACTGTCAAAATTGTAGAAGCTCATGGGAACACATATCCCTTAGCTTTTTATTGGAATGATACCCCCTTCTATAAGGAAGGTTCTCAAGATCTGTCCATGAAAATTCCCCTCATCATAAGATTCGGTTAATCTAAACTCTCCCATCACCCTGCTAAGCCACATAAAATGCTTCTTGTAAGGACCACGATCTGATCTAATGGTGACCTGGCTCGGTAGAAACTCAGTCACCACCTCATGCTAGTCCTTAGACACATGTGAGTCGGGATGGATTCGGAACCTGAGGGGTATCTTTAACTGAAAATCATGTAAGGTAATGAGATTATATGTATCCTCTACCGGTAGCCCCAATAGTAATTGTTGGCCAATGGGTAGTAGTATCACAAGTACAACACTCGAAGGTACCATATAGGGAAATGATCATTGTACTGATGCCTCATTATACTGTGGACCATCCTTATGGTCACGCATTAGAAGCCGAGATGGCTGTCTGTATGGAGGAATCTCGAAATAGAATAAAGATAAACCATGGCCAAGAAGTTATTCCTAGTGATCTGACTCAAAAGAGATCAAAAGTAAAGAATTTCCAAAACACAAACAATCAGTGTTTTTGTTCTCTGAGTTGGAAATAAGAATTTGGGTACTGATTCCCACAGTACTGTTGGGTGTTGTTTCACACAAAATTGTTGGGTGTTGATTCGCATAGAGTCGTTTGGTGTTAATTCACACAAAATATCTAGGGTGTTGATTCACACAGATTTGCTTGATGGTAATTCATAGAGAATCACTGGATGTTACTTAAAATAGAATCATTGGGGTGCAGATTCACATAGAATTGATGGATGATGATTCAGCACAAAATTTCTAGGTACTGATTCACACAAAATCATTGGGTGCTGATTCACACAGAATTGGTGGGTGCTAATTCACCCAGAATCTCTCTTCACTCTTCACGTCTAATCCGGACACATGATTTCTTCTCATACTATACTTGTCTCTAGGAGAAACATATCCACAAGCAATTGGTCATATTTCAACTAGAATCAAGTCCCAGGAAGAGGTAACGCGATGAATTATCATGTCATATGGGTTTCAACGCAATAGACGGCCCATCAATCGGATGCCCAATCTGTAAGTTATTAGCATTTTAGTGCCAAGGGCATGATTGGATTTGAGGTCGATCCAACCCAGTCATACTCCAATATTCTCAAAATCTATCATGGAGTATCTAAAATTTATTTTCCTGCTCCAAGGATCCTAGCTCCACAGACGGTTCAGCAAATGGACATCTGGTTCTCAAGATATGGCTTTTTAAGCGTATCTAGGCCCGAGAGGGGTCTGGGTCGGGTCCAACCATGTAAAACTGACCCGGTCCGGGTCTGACCCAGCACGACCCAAACCGGTTGGGGCCAGCCCTAATGGGCGGGGTTGTGGCTGGCTAAGCCCGATGACCACGGACCGACTCGGCCCACCCCAGGTGGGCTAGGCTACAGCGGCTCGGCCCATCGACTGGCGTGACCCGCATGGCAATCGCGCGGTCTAACTCCTGAATGGCTCAAAGAGACTTTTGGTTCATTGCATGGCAGTGCCATGTGGCACCACATCATCACTTGTGGGACTTGTAGGGACGGATTCCTCTTACGCCGCGACATTGTTGTCATGAACTACTCACCGCAGTGCATGGCGATGTGCAGCCTTCCGGGTTAGTGGCCAGCCGAGTGCCAACCACCTCGTCGGGTCCGCCGCGGTGCAAAGTGGTTCCACCTTCACCAACAGCTGGCGACCGCTAGTTTCTTCTTTCGCCACCGGAACCGGTCACTGGTGTTGCGCCAACGGACCTTCCATGGGCCATTGGGTGAGATCTGGTGGTCCGTTCTTCCTTCCATATGCTCCTATGGCCCTCTTAGGATGTCATCTTTGTTGCGTGCCTCCTAGTTTCCGCTTTCCATTAAGTTGAAAATAATCCCATGAAGAACGTGTCAAGAAATGATGTATAAGAGGTTCCGGGACTACTTCATTTGGACCGTGCCCTCTGTCTTAACATAATAGCAAGTGAGAGAAAATTTCATTCATCAAAGATAACTTTAATAAAAATAATCCCTTTCCTAATAAATATTCAGATCTATCACGACTATTGGTCGGAGGAGAGTCCTAGTCGGAGTGAGGTCATCGGCATTCATCGATCCCAGATCGTCGCCACCCAAGATTCCATCCTCCGTCGGTGGAAGTTTCCGCAGGACTTTTCTAGAGGTTCCTCACTTGATGAATTCATGTCAAAACCCCACCCCAAGTACCATTTAAATAGAAGGGAAACCACATGTGTTTCATGTGATTAATAAGGATAATTTAAGAACAACAATTAATTAAGAAATGTTGAGGTTACAAATTTCGAGGTTCAAGACATTAATTGTCTTCATAACCCATATGTCCCCCCACCGATGCTCATCTGCTGGAGAAAAAGAAATAATATAACTTGTTAAGTTATTTTATTATTTTTCTGTAAAGTCCAAAATTTATCATTTTTTCCCGACCTACTACGGTCGTAGTGATGCTTTCCTTAAGCAAATACCGATGTTGCGGGTTCCATGGTGCCTTCAAATTTCAATTTCAAGGACCAGATCAAAAGTAAGAAAACGCCGCTCTTAATTTTACTGAACATAAATTAAAAATAGTTAAAAAAGTATTAACAGACACCTTCAACCCGTGCCGATCGAGTTGAGGATTTTCCAATGGGAAAACCCTCTACAAAAATCCAACGTCACTCTTGGATTTTCAATCTGATTTATGGTTTAGAAGTTAATGAATTTAACAATATATTAATTGTTACCTAATTATTCTATTTATGGCCAAAAACAAACTTCCACTATTGGCCCGCTCCAGACAATGTTTGGGCCTGCCTAAGGAAAGAATACCCTCACGAGTTCAGTGGTAGTCTCAAATTTTTAATATGAGTCACCGTTTGTGTGTTATAAACATTTTAAAAATAAAATTATATTTTTTTATTATTTTATTTACGGTTATTCTATTTTCTATTTTTCTCACTGGAGGCCTGCGCCGACAAAACATAAGATGTTCCTAGGGTAAATATGCCGTCTTGAATGCAACGGTTCCCTCGTATTTATGATCTGGGCACCCATTTAAGAGTTATTCAACTTTTTCAGGAAAACCAATCACGTGTGGTATTTTAAACATACCAATTTTGATGGATCATTCTGGGATATCTGAGCCTCATAATTACGTGCCGTCAGATTTCATAGTCTTGAAATAATTCCATATAATTTTAAAAAAAAATTATAAAATATATACAGGTAATTACACACCTTTTATAGTTAATGGTTCTACTTTTGAATTCCCTTCCAACTACACTATATGTAAAGAGTTAATAAAAGATAGAGTCAACCAATTGTCTTTTTATAAGTTTTATTCCTTGTGTGGATGAATACAGCCTTTTTATGTTTGAGTTGAGTCTAATACATAAATATACACTGATATAATGAACTGATTATATGTGGGTAAGGTATTATCCTTTACCCCAAGTATATCTTTTGATAGTTATACAATTTCAAAACTAATTTTTATACCTGGTCCTTCTAGTTTACATGGATTCCTCACAACTAAACTAATAAACAATATCTTCTTATCTACTCACGGATGTCACTACATTGAACGATATGATCTTCTTCCTCAACACATGCCTTAAACTACTAATATTTATTATTTTTCTATTGGATATATGTCTTCATTTTTCTAATAATATCAATATCGAAATGATCAACCAATGCATATCACAAGTACCTTCACATTGTATTCTTTTTAATTTTGATTAAAAATATAAAAATTGGAAGAAATTAGATTATTAAGATCATGTTGGGTTTTTCACTCAATCATATCATTCATTTCCTAAAATACAGACACAAAAATGTAATAATTGTATTAGTGTCATGATTTCACCTCTATCTTATTCATTATGCATATTCTTCCTTTTCTTCTTCCATAATGATATATGTATTTCACTGGAAATTCCTATATTCTCCATTGATTCATTCTTATCTATTCTTATCTTTACTTATATGATAAACATGATTTTATATATTAGAAAATCATTAGATTCTCTTTGTTTCCTATCACACTAAAACTCCATTCTTTTTCTCTCTCTTCTTCCACTACACAAAAAATATTCTCATTTAGTTTTGGAGTTGGTTTCAAAATTTTCCTTCATTTAATTCATCTTCTTATATTATATCCTTAGAATCATGTGAGAATTTATACATTGAATTTTTGAAATTCTTATTAAGATTATGGAATTTTCCATTCTTTATTGGATCTACATGGGTTTCTTCCCCATTATCCCCAAAACATAAAAAATAATTAATGTTTTTTAATAAATACTGATGCAAATTAATATCTTTGAAGTATATAAGACATATATCCAATAATATCCTTTATTTCTCAATAATTCCAATAATATCATTGTAGTGTTCTCCTCAATAATGAGATTTACTTATTCATAATTCTCAACATATTTCCTTTTATCTCTAATGAAATATACATTGAGATATCCAAATGTTCATGAAACATTGAATGGATCATTATGTTTAAATATCCATTTCATGGAACATTTAAATTATCGTTTTAATCCAGGTTTCCATTGATATATAATGGCACAAAAAATTATGAGATAATTTATCAATTCATCTAAAAATGGAATTAATGATTCCTTTCTTATATTATTATCATAATTCACACTATACCATCAACCTCACTCCATCTTGTACTATGATGTGAATTTCTACTTTTAGTGGGACTCTATAAAATTTAACAGAACCAGTTCTACTCATCCCAACGAATTTAATCATATGTACTGGTCATTGTGGTGTGATATTCTTCTATACATCACATAAATAATTTTTCCTAAATTAGATGGTATGGTGATTCAATCTTCAGGATTTTTAATCATTTAATAATGTCGTAGAATTTTATAATTAAATTCACTGATATTTCTACTTAAATTAACTACTTTAATATAAATAATATCAACCTAAAAATACATAGTTTATACTTTCACAATGGTGAGTTAATCAACCATATCAATAATTTCAATTGGAAAAAAAGTAAATTTTTTTGAGTTCATCCTATACATATTTAGTGTCACCAATTTCTACCTTCAAAAACTATTGATTAATTAAATATGGTTTTTAAATTTTCTTAAGTTAATATTCCAGGACAGTATTTCATATTAATGTATCCTTTTTCCCATTAATTATTTTGATGTCGCGACAACTTAATCTAATGTGTATACTTTTTATTCATATGTTAGATTTCAAACCTCATTGCACTCCTTACATGGTTTTAGAATCACATGGTTAATTCTAACATTTTCCCCCTTCTTACCATATCACATTATGTAGCTTCCATCCTATACAAATAAATCATATGTGATGATTAAAACCCCATGGTTCACCTTATATAATTAGTTCATTACTCTATTTAATTTCTAATAGATTTTATATTCACATATTTATTTAAATAAAACCTAATTTATATGGAATGAAATGTACTGAGAACCCATAGTTGTTAGTGATTGAGAGTTTTTATTGATGATTTGATATAAGAATCTTCTATACATATAGTTAGTTGGGGGATACCATATTTGGATATTGGATTGCAATGTTCATGAGGGGTTAGTAAATTCGGTAATTAATGAAGCATTCATGTTAAGAAACTTATCAATATGGTGACTAGGTAGAGAATATCTACACTCATTGAGGATAATGAAAACATGTTTAAAGGATATTTTTTTAGTTTAGTGATATGAGTGATAAAATATGGATTTTTTTGATTCACATGATCGATGGATGCTTAGGTAATTTACTATGTAGAATATGGTAAAGGTAATGCAAATGACATTAACTATTGGAACGTGACATCATTTAATTTTTAAATCTTGAATTTCATAGGGTGTAAGGGGCCATCATGACTTACTGAATTTAATCAGTTTCATGGTTTGTGGTGTATTCAGTTATGGTGGGTGTTGATGTAAAAGGGTACGATATACTACTTTAAATACCTAATCAGAAAAGGTGACATGAAAATAGACAAAATAATATTATATGAGGAATGGATATTAAAAATGATTAAATAGAATATCAAGGAATCTAAAGATTGAATTAATAATTTGGGAGAATTATCTTTAATATTATAACATGTATAAGATTTATAATGATAAGTAAGATAATAATTTGGTAACCAAAGTGACCCAAGAAAGATTCATGGGGATTCATCTTAAGGATAAGAAATGTTGACTCTTAGAGAATACAAATAAGTGTACAAAAATTAATTTAAATAGAGCTAAGGTAATTTTAAATTTTAGGTTTATAAAGAATATTAGTTATCTATCATTGAATGAAGGTTTATCTTATATGTGATTAAGGGTTTCATTTTTTTATTGGGGAGATCGGGTGTTTTTAGGGATACATGCCACCTATTGTTCTATGTTATCATATCATTACACACCTCAATGAGAATTTCCCCATATTTTCCTAATTAAGTAATTTTATATTAGTTATAATAATGAATTATATAGTGTTTATAATAAATTATTGAGTTTCTTTGATGGATTATGGGTTTACTGAGGTAATGATGATTAATGTTTCTTGGTCAAGAGTAGGTAAAGTGACCAACATGAATTTGAAGATAAAAATATATTGGGGTTGGTTGTCTATATTCTTACCTTCCTTATATGTAAGAGCATGAGTTGGGTATAATGAAATTATGGTTAACTAGGTATGTTCAAACTATGTGGATTTCAATGGTCTAATATAGTTTTTATAAATTAAATTAATGTAATAAGGTTAAGTAAATTATCCCTTATGAATTCCATTGGATATTTTGTTTCTATACAACCCCATTTGTTGGATGATATTATGATACATGGGTAGTGGAAAATTTAGGAGTGTATGACTTTGGGTGAAGTTTCAAGTTCCCTAGTGAGAGCTTATGAATGGTGAGGTAGTTTTTCGTGAGAGTAGTAGGAAATATATATTCCACATAAGGGTATCCTTGAGGAACCATAAAAGAAACAAGTTTTATAGGGGATAAATATAATTATCATAATCATATCATTAGGTCTAAGATGAAGTACCACAAGGCCTCATGCATTCATGTCTATATTCTAGTGGTTTTCAAATAGTGGTGAGGGAATGTGCTGCACATTGGAGAGATTATTCTATCAATATCAGAAATCATAAATAAAACAATATGGAATGAAATATTATATAAATAAATATAATAACGTAATATGAATCAAAACCAACCATATAAGTAAAACATTATATAATAATATAAGAAAAAAACGGTCACACATAAGTAATTAAAAGGATCCACACACGTGGTGGATCAATATTAATGATATATAATAAAATAAAAAAAATAAAAAGGAATAACTATAAATAGAAACTAGTAATTCCTAAAATTACTTCTATCCTTGACTAGATCCATCTATATTGTATCCCAACATAGGTCTCTTTCCCTTGGAATATCACTAAAAAATGTCTTCATAAACATTGGGATGCTTGGCCTGGGTTTGAGTGATTGACCAAGTCAGACCCCACAAATTCATTCCTAGAACAAGTGAAGTAGATATATGATGGTTTATACACATGAATTTTTTTTTACAAGAAATCAAAAATCCATGTTGGAATATTTTATCATAACTAAAAATCCATAACCCTAACCATACTTTCTTCAGATCTACACTAAAATAATGTGTCATGTCATACAAACACACATCACTATACATAATTGATACCTTCATACTCAAGGAAGGGTCTAGCATCATTTCCCTAACAGATTCACTTATCAGGTCCAAGACCATACCCTCTCTCTTGGGGAGGTCAAAAAACTTCATCTTGATGCCCAAATCTCCTACTCAGGCTAGCCTCAATACAAGCAATCACATACCAACACATCACAAGCCACCATCCTCTCACTCATTGTGTGGTCATACAATCTCCTGACAATATCCATATTCTCACATTGTATGTTCTCATAACCATGTAATTGGTCACCATACTCTCACTCCATATGTCATCACAAACTCGTATGTCCTGGTGAAATTTGAAATAGTAAAAATAGACATTAATGAACCATTTCATTCGCTATAGTCAACCAATAGTCGCAACAAAAAAATTTAGACATAGGGGAACTAAAAGGTTATTCCATGTTCAATATCCAACTCAATTACTATAGGTCACTTTTATAATCAATTCCTACAAACTCAAAAACATCATAATTGATGTAATTCATCACTCATACCATATGTGAAGACACAAGCTTACCCGATCCAAAAAAAATCCAAAAAATCTCACATTAGGCAAACACAGCCAAGTACACATCCCTACCTTAAAGCATTACATGCGTAATGGTTTTATAAAATCCCTAAAATTTTACCTCTATATACCCTTTTATGATGTGAATTCAGGATATCATAACCCACTGTGCCACTTTGATTTCAAAATTAGAACATTTTTAAGAAAACTTGCATGATCACATTCATGAAATCCCATCATACCACATATATATGTTATACCAATTTAAGGGATTCATAAAACATATATATTGAGTACACTCAAAACATTTCATCCTATAAATCATTCTCATAAAATAAATCCTATAAAATCATAAATAAAACAAAAAAATTATGGATTTGAGATTGAAAATAAGAAAAAATGAGAGATTTATTCATGAGTGTATTCTAAGTTGGATGTCTTATTAAAATAAGACCATTGGGATACACAATACATCAATATATAAAGGTAAGTAGAAAGAAGGTCTCCAAGAATCCCAAAGAATCCAAAAAAGGGTGTGGAATCGAGTAGGGGCATGAGAGTTAGAAAAAAATTAAATAATTTCTATAAAAACACAAAAAAAATCCCTTCTGTTTTCTTATTACAGTTTACCGGTACAGGGTTCCCTTACTGACCACCCACTACACACCCATCGATCACTCGATGGGGGTCCAACCCCTATAAGGACACTAACCACAAAAATAGGTTTCTAGTTCCCCTTTATTGAGACCCCAGTACCCCAATACCATAATTTCAATATGAGGTTACCTTGTTACCCCTCTTAAGAAAAATAACTAAACCTTTTAATCCTCCAAAACACCCCAAATTAATAAATAATAATCATTCTAAACTAAATAATTAACTGTAAATTCATTCCTTAAACATTAGGGTCATTACATATCATCTTCTAAGGAATTATCGTCCTTTAAAAGCATCTCTTGGGAACCTTTTCAAAAAAGATCTTCACACTGGTCTGAAAAATCATGATTTTACTCCCATGACCCCTATTAGATATATTCATGCTACCAAAATTCATAAAAATAGGCATTGTATTACCTTGCAACAACTTTTGACTCATATCCATTATATGCATCGGGAGCTCCTTAAGCAACATGTCTGCCTCTAAATTTGCATTGTCACAATCAATAATGTGCATCAGTTCATGATTGTACTATCAAAACTAAGACATGTGGAACATTCAATTCAAACCTTGATATCACAAAGGTAGCATCAGTCCATAATCCATTGACTCAATCCCTTTTATATTCAAAAACATACTAAAAAATAATATTGTGTGATTCCCTTGACTCCTCAAATAATTATTCCCCATCTATGGTGATACATATAATGAGACCTAATCTCCCATGGATGACTCTAGGGGTCATTTCCTCTAAAAAATATTATATGTTTCTACTCTAAGAGAAAAAAACCATTTCATGATCATATGCACCCTCTAAATGATCTCCTACACCAATATATGTCTAATAACTACTAACATTATTTCCTCTAACCAACATATGGGGTAGTATCATAGTCTACTATATAAAGCCTAAAAGGGGGACGTACATGTCAAATCTCGAAATTACTTTTTATATAAAAACTCTTCCATGTATTGGTGGTTACCCCATAGTTAATAAATATGGATAATTTATTCCCTAATAATATCGACAATTATCATGATCATACACTTGGATATCCTAACATTTTATGGGAATTATTTTGTACTCAAATTTAGTTGAGAACTCTTGGGATTATATAAAACCTACATGAATCTCAATGTGAAATGAAAATTTTGATCAGATAATTTGCTCACAGGTACCTTGTGAAACATCATTATCTCACTCATGTATGACTTTATATGTTCATATACTAAACTAGTCTCTGAATATAGAATTAATATGTTACCGTTTTTAACAGGTCAACCACTAACCACACTTGATTATGGATAATATGGTTCGTAGGAAGTCTTGCGATGATTCAATGGTAACCTCATCCCACTTCTATACTAACACATGATGGGTTTAATGAGACCATATTATTCATTGATTCTTTTTTCCGTTCACTATATTATATAATGTAATTATATATGAACCCCAATATATATTTTATTATACCAGACCATAAAAAAAACAATATTCCATGGTATATCTTGGTTAAACATTGAAACATAACCCAATGTCATGCATTTGAGTCCCTCGTCAAATCCTACCTCATAGATGTAGGGACCACAACCATATCACGGGCATAACACACATTGTCCTCATCTTGACACCATATTGGGACTAGGCCATCACCCATGAGTTATTATCATATCATGAAACAATATGAATCAATATCATAATTATTTTGGTCCAAGTGTTTCAATTTTTTTCAATAATGATTCAATATGTGTTTGGTGAGTTTTGATGAAGTAGTGATTCCTAGATAATCTTTATGGATTTATCTAATGGCATTGGATGTCCTACTTGGAAATTTATCTTTGGATAAACATGATGATTTTCATTGATGATCTTAATTTTCCATGACATGTTTTAAATAGGACACATTTTTTAATATAAAGTTTGGAATTTTAAATAAATCCATACAACATGAATTTCATACTGAATTAACTAAAAAAGAATCTAAGATTATTCAAATTTATGGACATGAAAAAATGTAAATGTATATTTTACATGATGAGTGAGGGAAGAAGATAATAGGGATTGAGTTGGATGGAATTTTTGAGGGTGAATTCGAATTTATTTTTAAATTACAAATTTCCTATGTAGTTCATAATTTTGGAATTAAGTTAAAAATATTCCAACGTAATGACAAACCAAGGAAAAGGCTCAACCACATGCTCATGTGGGGCCGATGTCTACCAATCCCAGTGGCAGCTGGCATTGGGATTCTAGAAGTTAGTTGGCCTATGTGTAATCCCATGGTGGGATCATGTATAAGTATCATGAGAGTGTATAGGTGCATGGATCGTGCCCACATGTCATTAGTGACCACATAGAAGTGCAGTCATGGTGGCGTGTGTGAAGGGTGAAACTAATGTTGATCTCGAGTATCCAAATCAAGATATTAACCACACACTGTGATTGAAAAACCAAAATTAATATAGATGGAAAAATCGATGTGGGACATGAGAAAAGTTTTCAATATTCATTTACCATAAAAATATTAACATAATCATAATCACATGATCCACTTGATCTAGAACATCTAATTAATCAAGGTCGTTATCTTATACATTTGACCACCAGAGGATCGTATGTTCACCTGAGATCTAGTAGAACATATGATGATCAAGAAACCTGACATCTTTTATAATGTTTCAAATTAAATGTGTTATTTTGGATTGAAAAAAATTCATGAATGAAATCTAACATGTTGAATTCCTGAATAGAGCTTCAGGAATGATCTATGGTTGAATTGAAAAAATAGTTCCAGGTGTCTGCTCAAACAACTGATCACCATAGAGGAGTCTATGCTTCAGAAGATAAAGGGAATTATACCCTCTCACATGCATGTGAGAACTCTGTTAATTTTAAGATTCCATAAAATTTGATGTACATTTAAGAAACCCTGAATTTGTCACGTGTTTTAAGAAGTGTAGTGACATGGCCTATAAATTATTTCTTTAAAAGAATTCATGAAAAGGCATTAAAAATATAGATAATGTATGCTAATCACCTATATGAAAGGAAGAACTGCAACCTAGTGGGGCAGCTGATATTTTGAGAGAACACTTTTTTTCATATAAAATAGAGTAATGAAAACCTTCTATTCATGAATATGGTATCCATTCTGAGGATATTTTTACATGAATGAGAAGGAGGAAACCACGAGCACTCCATAACTATTTTAAACTCTCTAAGGATCTTCCTAGAGAATAGAGTTTCGTGAATACATTCAGGGAAACATGATTCCATTACACTTCCCCCTTTTATATTTTGTAAAGAAATGTGATATAACCAGAGATAGTGTACACATACATTGTGTCTCACAAATAAGAACTTATGCACATAAATATATCTGACATCCATTTGGGTATTTGTAGAATAATAAGAGTAATACCGAATTTATCCCATGCACATATATTTCATGAATATTTCCTTTCATGATACATCATGTGCATCTATTAATAAAAATAATGTTCACAATAAGGTTCACACACTTACGTGAGAATGATTGTGCATGTAAAAATGTGTGTGCATGATGTGTGTGAAGGAGGAAACTGAACAAGAATAAAAGAATATAGCGTGTGTCTATGTGTGAATAATACATACAAAACATGTGTGAATTCATTCGTGATCATGAACACATGAAGAAAATTTGAGATACCATAATTAAAACACATTTGGATTCCATGAAATCCATCATGATGTATAATTAGATTGAGATTTCATGAATAATTGATATGATTTTGTGAAATATATTTCATTCATAAAATTATGAAAAATAATTTGGGTTCTCTACTTGTATACATATTAGTGAGGAAGAGACTTCATTATCAGAAGGAAGCATAAACCAATCATTTATTGCACTGAGGCAACATATCAAATATAAGTGGTCAGAATTGATTGAGAAAGACCAGTAGACTATAAAGGTACATGAATAGGTATGCATGAATGTGTGATTCATCATGATTGTATGGGAATATTGATAGATCATACTGAATTGGATCAATATTCAAAAACATAAAATTCTTTGTTTAGAGATAGAGAACGAAGTCTCTTTTGTGATTCCGAAGAAGAAATCTATCTTATGTATTATAGAGTATGTGAATGTTGATTCTAGTAACATTATGGGATGAAGTATAACGAAAAACTTATGTGGATTCACGAGAGATAATGTGTGATATTGTTGTGACCACTATAATTGAAAATAAGATTATAGTGGATAATCGATGTTGGGGGGGAATAACCAACAGCAAAAGGTGTACGTCTTGGAACCAAACCTTCTAAATACTTACATTATGTTCATTTTTATTTACTACATAATTTAAGGTAAGTCTAAGAGATATAAGAAAATTGTATTGAAACATTAACCAGGAATACATTTTTAATTTTCAAAAAATATTATAAAAACAAAAATAAACCAGTGATTCACCCCCCTCCCTCCAACTCTTAGTGGTTATTCTGTCCTAGGGTACATCAAGTGGTATTAGATAAAATATCACCTCTGAAGGATCCAATGAAATTTTTATTATGGAGAAAATTAATTGAGTTATTATAAGGGGTATTCCTATTTTCAATGGAAATAAATATCATGGGAAGAAAAATTGTATGATAGAGTATCTCCTATCACATGGGGTAAAATGAGAGATTTAGTTACAATAGGATATCCACCTTATGTTGAGAATCAACCTTTGACTATTAAAGAACATAGAAAGTTGGAGATGGAAAAAAAGGATCAAAATACAGTTTTTATGGTCCAATCAGAAAATGTATATATACTAATTTTATGGGTCTCCAAAATTCAAAATAAATCTTGCAAAAAATCAGAACCAGTTATGAATGAAATATTAAGGTCACATAAGATAAAATGAAAATCTGGACAAGTATTTTTGAAAATATTAACATGGTTGATGAATAATGTTTTTATGACTAATTTACAATAGTAAATAATATTTTTAGTTTCATCATAGGTCTTGAGGATATTCTAGATGATTCAAACCTTGTGAAGATACTATTGATAAACATTCTAGATAGATTTGATTCAATGTTTTCCTCACTGGAAGACTGAGAAGAATTATCACTAAATAAAATACATAAAAGTATCATTTAATATGAAATGAAAAGAATAAAATCATTTAAGAAGAAATAAATATATGTGGAGGCCATTAAATCTATGATAAAAGTAATTTTAGAGTTGGAGAGGAACAAAAATCAAGTTATTATGAAGATGATCAAGTTGAAGAGGACTACAATAAAATGAGGTCGCTATTTAAATGTATATATAATAGATACAAAATATGAAAAGGTAATAATCCATTAAAATGGTTCAATATTTAGGGTGTTAGAAATTTTTCATATGAATTTACAAAAAAATAAATCCAGTGTCATCAAATGTGATGAAGCATAAGACTACATTAGGTAGAATTCGATGAAATATTAAAATGTGACTATGAGAAGAAAAAGAAGAAGAACTAAATGAAAATTAGAAGAAACATGATGAGAATGGAAATTGATGAATCTCCATCATCGAGTAGTGAGATAGAAGATAAATTTCCTATTTTCAAATCACTTATTCATGATGGGAAAATCCGAAATAGTTAATGTCAAATTTGATCGTGTATAAATTCAAGAGAGAAATGATCAAGAATTTTACATAATGGAAAATCTAGAAGCTACTATTTATAATAAATTGAACCTTAAGAAGGGGAAAAGAAAACTAATGATGGAAAATAAATAATTTTTTAAGAAGTATTATACACATCTCAATGAGGTAAGAGAATATATAAAGGATTTAGATTATCCATAATGAAAACTAAAATCTTTTGAATAAAATTCACCAAGAAGAGAATAATTCAATAATGATGAAACATCACTCATTTAATAGAATAGAAAAAACAGGCTAAGATAGATAAACATTAAAATATGGTGAATGACCTTGAATGAAGACCAGTTGAGAAATAGGTAGAGTTATCTGAGACATATTTTATGTTCCATTCATATCAAAGTGATTTGAATAACATGAAATAATGTTACAAAGATTCTATTGAGATAAGGGTGAATCTTCTATATCTGACGAGGAGAAGGGTGCATAAAAAATAGTGGTTTCTATAACTATTGAATTACTAGGTACATTTATCACTTATGATAAAGAAGTTTTGAGATACAGGACTGGATATTGACGGACAAAAGAAAAAAATGAGAAAAAAACATCAAAAATGGAAGTGTTAACTCATTCATCCATAATATTTCTTCTTAAGCTGAAACACACACGGTCTATTAAAATGAAACATTAATAATCTTTAGAGAACAACTATTATTAGTCTTGAAGATCAAGTTATAGAGGATATTGTTGGTTTTTTGTATAGTTTGGTCATAATTATTATGCATGCTGGTATTACATGTAACCAATAAGAATGATACATGAATCAAGTGGGAGAAATGCTGAAAAAATGAAATTATATTATCAGAAAGAGTGGAAAGTGATTAATAAATCATTAAAACTATTATAATAGAACAAATTGGAATGGTTGATGAAATTTTGTGGAAGATTTCTTCAAGAAGGTCACAATGTTAAGAAATTATTGATAATATTTTCAGGAGATATTCCAAATGATGAAAAATGGAAAATGGTTTAATGGAAATATATTACCATGTGTTTCGAAGATTATAAGAAGGAATAAATATTCATGAAAGAAACACTAGTTATTCATCCAAACAAACTAAAATTAGATAATAAATTTGATATGAAATTGGAGGAATCTAAAATATATTTTCACGTCAAGGAAATCAGGTTACTAAAAAAAATAATGAGAAATAATCTATTCCACATGAATCCCAATAAGATGTCGTTTAGAAGATATGGAATGTTAAAAACAATTCATCTAATTCTAAACAAGAAAGTACATCAACATCATAAGTTTCAACTGAAAAATAAATATAGGTATCACCTTTTATGTAATCAATGAAGAAGAATAAGTCCATATTGGGAGGATTCTCTCAATATAAATTCTGTTTTTGAGAAACCAAAAGGCCCTTCCATATTCTCTATTATTTTATTTGTTTTAAGCTAACAAAAATGGAATTGAAGGAGATATTTGATGTTTTCATTTCTAGATAGTTTGATGAAAAGGGTACATCCCTTAATGGGGAGAGACATTCCGAATGAATCTGGAATGTCTGAACAAATTACAACCATGGCGGCTGAGCTATTCCAATCAAAATTCCATCCCCCATTCCTAATAGTGTTTATCATATCAATTGAATGTGATTTCTTGGTTGATGAAAAAAGAGATAAAGGTTGAGCTTTATATTTTCACTATAACATTCTGATTTTTTTATTGATGTATGTGTTAAATTTATCATTTAATTGATTAATATAGATGATTTACAACCCCTGGTTGAGAATTTAAAATTATTTCACATTCATGTTATTTTATGGACATATTACATATCCATGGTTATATATCAAATGTTTTCTACTTCAGGATTTCCTAAATAGACTTTGAGTTGATAAAATATAGGTTATCTACAAATAGAATATTGTAATATCATTATTCTTTTAAAACCATGAGAATAATGAAGAAATTCCCCCATAGGCTTTGCAATTAATTGCCAACATGGTGGGAAAATTTCTGGAGCACACATATTGACTCTTAGAAAAGTGTGTTGTAGTGGCATTCACAAAAAATTACAAAGGATTGGATTGTTTGGCCTAGTGTTTTATATGATTTCAATGATGTGCTAATTTCTTTTTTGTTATTTCAGATAATGTGGTGATACTAGGACAATTGTAATGGATATTTCTAATGGTATTGGTTGTCCCACTTGGAAAATTTTCTTTGGATAAAGCGACTGATACATTATTATGATATTAAATGTCCAACACATGTGCTAAAGGGGACACCTGAGTTATCTCTATTCTCATAATTCTTTTGATTCCATATTTTCTAAAACCCTATGTTAAGTGACTCATCATCGCACCCCAACTTCATCGTTTGACCACTTATCCTCATATTTTTTCTTTATTTCTCCTCTCTCATGCATCGTTCACCCTAATTCATTTTTGTTCCACCTACACTAGTTTAATACTACCCACCAAAGCTAGAATCCACCTATATTTTTCGAGTTTCTCCATCATCAACCTTTAAAATTTCATTTCTACCACATTCCTCTTTCATTACATGAACAATTTTGTACATTAATTGCTATTTTAGATCTCTTGGAAGTGAATATTTTTACTGAATATTCGTATATTATGAGTAAAAATTTTATTTCTTATTTTTTATTATATCATTTTTATTTAAAAAATATTATCTTTAGAATATGTTTTTGAATATAATTTCATTCTGGTTATTAATTTTTTATGATTATAAATTGCGGTTATAATTTTTTTGTTGTTCAAATTGTTTTTATTTATAATTTTTTTTGTTTATAATTTTTTGTGGTGATAAATGTTTTTCTCAATTATAATTTTCATTATATATTTTTTATTTTATTTTAAATTATATCCATTTTTTGGTTATAATTTAATTTATAAATACATCCTTATCGATTATAATTCTTATTGAGTTAAATATTTATTTTTTTTATTTATACGATTTATAATAATAGATTTGTATGTTTATATATTTTATATTTATATTTTTGTATATATAATTTTAATATATGTGTTTTTAATTTATAAATGTTTATATGTTTAAAATTTACTTATTAATTAATATCATTAAATATTTATATGTTTTAATAAATTTATAATATTTATTTTTACGTTCGGTGACAAATGGTTCATAATTTGAAAAATTCATTATGAATTAGTGATGAATATGAGAGGGAGGTTGATGATTTGTTTAAATTATCAAAATTTAATGTTGAACATTTATGCATGGTTTTTCATCCACATGTGATGTGTATAAATATGGTAAATTTATGATTTTATTAAATTAAAGAACATATGATTTGTTATGGGTGTAATCATAGATATACACACTAGTGTCATCATGTTAAAATAACAAAACATTGAAGACCAATAATTGATGAAGATATTTAGTATGATATGGATGATTATTTTTGATGAATTAACTCATGGCATTGGCATTTAAACCATTAAAAATTATTAAACTATATTATGGTGATTTTGAAAAAAAATATTTCAATTTTTATACTAAAGTTATAGTTCTATTAGTAGTAAAAATATTGGTTATATTAAAAGAATAAAATTTTTAGATTTACAAATGGTTGACTATGTTTATTATCCTTTATAAATATTTTCTTCCAAAATAGAATGAGATATTATATATTAATTATGATACAAAAAATTTATTTTAAATGGGAGAGTGATATAAGAAAATAAATGCTTATATCAAGGATCTTGTACTATATATGAAAGAATATGAAGGTCTGTCGAAATTTCATAAATATAGGACATCAAGATATAAATTTTATAAGAGTTAAAACTATGATTAATTCAAAATGATAATCACCAAACCACCTACTAATGTAATATAGTATATTCTAATATATTTTTCTATTCAAATTTTTCATTTTCACATTAAAATGTTGAATATAGGCTAATACAACATGAAGATGAGAATATCACTGATGAGAATATATTTCATCCTACTGATTATCCACAATGGATGATATTTGATAAAAAATATCCAAATTTTGGAAATGAAGTTAGAAATATAAGAATGGGAGTGTGCATAAAATGAATGAAACCATATCAAACACTTAACAGCCAACATAGTTGATGGTCAATTATGTTGGTGGATTACAATCAATCCCCATAGATATGCATGATGAAAGAATATGTTATGATGAGAATGATCATTTATAGATGAAAACTACTTGAAAATGGTGTTGATGTTAATAGGTCATCATTGATTGAATATTTGAATTTATATAGGTGTCATGCTTTAAATTGTTTGATGTATACAACAATGAATAGTTTATTTTTTGTGTTATAATAATTATCACTATTAATAACTTTCCAACTTATGGAAACATATCCAGATACATTGTTAATGGTAAAAAGCATTGTCAAATGTGTATAGTAGGTACTTTTTATAACCAATTATAGAATGAGATAGGGATAATGTGCATGGGTTATTGGAATTTTTTCCAATGTCTCACATTTATCCATGATTAAAAAAGGAATTTCATAGCCTGTAATATAATGACTTTCTCCTCACCATCTATCAATCGAATAATATATTAATAAGTTTAAAAACATTAATATCACATTTGAAAATATAAAAATTTCATGTCATAAAATAATATGGAAGAAATATTCCAACATATTTTATCTGCCTTATTGGATTTTTTTAAGATAAAACATAACATTGTTGTTAAGAATGTTAAGAAAAACAAATATGGCAGTTTGATCAGAACATTGTTAGACATAAAAAGAAATACAAAATATCGATTTCATGTAATATTAGACTAAATATTTATGGGTTTATGATTAAAGTTATCTCCCACTATGATAGGTTATATAAGATATTTACCTCCATATTGTCACAAATTAATAAAATGGGAAAATATAATTTTTATCAATGTATAAACATTATTGATGCACAATTTTTATAATCTTAAAATGTACGAAATTTCGTATCATATAATGATTTGAGGAAAAAAAGAATGAAATATCAGGACATTCATTTTTTGATGAAATAGGTTCGTCCTGTTACACAAAATGAAATATTATTGATTCCTTTCAAAAATTCAAACATAATGTTGTGATACATTTTAAATTTCATTTATAGAAAATTCATGGATTCATGTTTTTTTAATTTATTAGTGAATGATTCTACAATCTTACTTTTTGGATAAAAATATATTTTCCACAATCATTTTTTGATATATTGGTTCATCTAATTATTCATTTTTTATGAGGGGAAATGATATATGTGCCCATATATTTACCTTGGTTGTTTCCTTTTTTGAGGATATATGATAATTTTATTGGGGTAGGATAAAATTATAAACCAACTATTAGACTCAATTATTTGAAAAAATATATTGAAGTAGGTTGTTGAGTTTAATATAGGCTACTTATATGAATTACGGTATGTATGTCTCTATATATCTCTGTAACTATAAATCAATACTAAAGGTAAGGATATTAATTTCATAAAAGTAAATTTAATTTCACATGATATAGTCATATAGGAGCATTTAAAAATTATTTAATAAAAAAGTGAGTTTCAATTATATATATCATCACATATTGCAGAATTTGTGGTGCAATATCGAAAATTAAATAAATTTTGTTGGGTGAATGTGAATTAAAATACATGTGTATCATGGTTTTAGGATAAATTCAACACTTATTTATATGCATTGTAATCCTTGAAATGGATATCTATGAGACCATATGATTATTTAATAACATGCTCTACTTTTGATTTAGGTGGTTGGATAATTTAATCAAAAAAGCAAAGATGATAAGAGTAATGTTCAATGGAAATGTTGAAAATATAATTTTGAATTAAGTTTTTACAAATTAATTACAAATAAATATGAAAAATAATTTAATATAAAGGAAATGTTTTAATAAAACAATTTTTTCTACCCAAAGGTGTATTATCATAATACATTAAATTAACTACAATTAGTGACTGGAATTAATAAAATTTATATTATATATTAAATAAAATTTATTTACATTCATAAAGTATGTTTTATAGTCATAATATAAAAAACAAATCCAATTTTATGCATAAAAATAGTATTTTTTTAAAGACATTTTGCCTTATTTTAATGGCGCACTTGTTTTTGAACTGAATTTTGAAACATCAATAAGTTTTATTTCATAAAATAAAATGAAATATTTTAATTATTAATTTCAAAATTATATTAGGGTGATTTCATTTGTTATTATTTTAGGAACCTTAATTTTTTCCTGAATAGTGTAAAATACCAAATTTTAAGTAAAAACTGAATTTTCTTCTAAATAATTTATTATATTAAATTGTATTTTTATTTGATTAAAAAGTTTTTTTTAATTAATTTTATTTAAATTCAATATAGTTAATTAAAATCATTTTCTTATTGAATTTAGATATAAAAACATTCTGACCTTTTAAACATTTTATCTTTATAAACATGCTTTCTCATCGCATCTGCATGATTAATTTTAACTTTTATATTTTAAATTATATGAATTTAATTTGGAAAAAGTGATTCCATATATTGAAAAATAATATTTTTAATTTTATTATTATGTGAAAATAATGTTTTATCAAAATTATTATTAGAAATAATTAAAATTAATTATAGCGATTAAGGGGGGAACGAGTTAAATTGGTGTTATAATTAGGATATATTGAATATAAATGACCAAAATGTTTTACAGACCCCATTATATAAAATTATTTAGACTATAAAAATTCTAGTATAGAAATTTATCCATTATTCGATCCACTTTACATGATAAAATGTGACAGAACTCAATACTTTTCAAAAATACAAGGTGTATCCTCTCCCCCATCCCCCACTTATAAAAGGTTGCCCACTCTCCTCCCTTATTCACGCCCTAAAACAACTTTTAATGAATATAACTACTATAATAACTTCAAAAATTCACTACTATAATCATATATACCTTATCTTGAGATCAATTATAGCTTATTAAGGAATTAGTGAGAACCAATGGAGGATACCATAAGAATTTGTAATGTTCTTCTATAAGTGTTTCTATTTTATTTCCTTGTCAAATTTATTAAATTATTGTTATAACATGATTATATAATAACATAATTATATTAAATATAATTATATGTTACAACTTTAAGTGTATGGACAATATCACACACTTCCTTCAAATGGGTTACAAAATCATCATTCGTGCTTACGAAGAATTATTGTCTCGCGAACTGTTGTCTTCCATTTTTCCATGACCACCATTCATTTTTGGAAATAATGATGGATTTATAGTTTATATGTGATATATATTTTATTAATTCTGTTATTATTCTTTTTTAATTATCTTATCACGTATACCATTATTCATTTCATTTTATTAGAACTTCATAATGGTGTTCGTTTATACGGAAGACTACCTCCTATGAAACAATATGATTCGTTCATGGTTTACATGGAATTAATTAAGGTTTTTTAATAATGAAATGTGATATATATGTAATATAAATAATACAGAAATGATAATATATATATAACTTATTTTTTTTACATTCAATATAATAATAAAATGTAAACAATGTTCATGCATATGTGTGGTATACCGTATCCATGAATGAGGTATTTAAAATCCTATCACAAATTTTTTTGGATTTATATAAATACATATTTACTGAAAATAAATTATATTTAAATAATATTGTAATATCTGCATATTATGGAATGACGATTAAGTATGAGAAACAACAAATATCAACTCAAAATATACTAAAAAACATCAAAATTTACCCTCGAAATGATGAAAATAATTAAATATTATTAATCAATATGTACTAATAGATTATAAAAGGATCATATATGAGAAAATAAATACTAATATATGTATGGAATAAGTTAATATCATGTTTAAAACAATTATACAATATTTTATATCATTTCAAACCAAAAAGAAGCGTAAAGTAAGAGTTTTCATCTCAATTTCATTTAATTAAGGTATATTGTATTGGTATGCACATGATATTACTTCTTAATTGTCATTAATACACATTGATTATATTTATAATGAATATTAAATATAATTTTCTGTTATTACACATGTTTTATTTTAATTTAAATTTGATATATCTTATTTATTAATTCATTAAATCTCATTTAAATTTTATGACTATTTTGAGGTTTTCTTGAAAATATGATTTTGTCATGGAATGTTTATGCTTGAGTTTCTATTAAAGGTAATTATTTGATCATTATATAGTAATACATTTAAATTTTATATCCTCTAGTTATTCACAATAATTTTCAAGTAATATAACCATTTTTTACTCTTTTGTACTTAAACATTTTGAGAAAATATTTTAGTAAAATATGACTTCATTTTTCTCTTCAGTCGCAAATCCATTTTCACAAAAAACCATGATTTCTAAAAATATTTTCAAAAAAAATTTCATTAATCTTTTCAAAATTAATAACTAAATGAAAATTTACTATGTTTGAATTTTTACAAAAAAATCCACAAAATATTCTTATCTCTTAGTGAACAATGAACTTTTCAAATTTTTTTACAATATGGATTGAGTTTTCTCTACAAAATGTATGGAATTAATCACGAACATGAACATTGTTTCTTGAAGATTACTATGAAATTTTATGAAGATATTTTTAAATAAAATGTTTTAAAAGTTATTTTTCAATGAAATTAAATTTCAAAATAATTTTTAAAAGGAAAAGGATATTTTCCTCAATATTATTTTTAAGTTTATTAGTATGTTATTTATATACATCAATGAAAAAACTCTAATATTACATGTACTGCATTGGAGATATATTGTGTTGTTACCATACGTATTATTCCTTTAGATAGTTTATGATTTATTTTTAAAATAAAATAATATTAATTCACTTATTTAATTAATTTTTGTAGAAAATAACTTTCCCATTAAATTTTTACTTTATATTAATTATTATAAATAAAATTTATAATAAATATTAAAATTATTTATCATGTATCTGATCATTTCCTAAATCATATACTATTTGTACATTCGGTGTTCACATTGAATTATGTTTGTTATATAGAGAAATATTTATAAATCAATATCTATTACCCAATGTGGTTGTTTGATATGGAAAATTTTTTATGAATTAAATTTATTATTATATATATGAGGAATGAATTTTATATGTATGACATGGGTTGAGGACTAATTATAGCAATCCCATCGATGCATAATTAGTCTCATGGGATGAATTTGTTTTCTAGCCGCACCTAAATGGGTATTCACATAATATATTTTAAAACAACTTGTAAAATGTCTTTATAGTAATGTAACCATGTACCTAGGAAACAAGGTGTCCAAAAAATAATCAATTCATACATAAAGAATTCAGTTATTATTAACTGTGATATTTTTACCATGAAAAAAATCTATGGATTCAATTCATTATAAGATTATTCATTAAATTGAATGTGTTTTCTGTTATTTACCATTCTAGTTGGATTCTAATTTATGTTACCATGATAGTTATATTATTTAAATGCAATGTGTTTTCATCTATTTAACTTTCCATATTATTTAAACACTTCTTTATCAATTTTTTTATTACAATGACTATTTGTATACTTATTTACCTTTCTTATTGATTATTCCCATCGATTCATTATATATTCCATTGTATTTCACATGTACTATGCATTTGATCTCATCTGTATTTTTTCCCTTCCTTAGGATTCCACGAAGTATACTATGATGGATATTCAATGATACACTGGATGGAATAAAGTTATTTTCAAAAGGAGATTATGTAGTAATATTTATATTCAATTATTATACAAGACTCATATAAGTATCTATTTTACAAAGATAACTAAAGTATTCGGTCTTTTGTGACATGTTTACTTTTTTCTTATACTAATGTAATTGTAGTATGAACACGATCCAGGATACGGGGGTCGGGGTCACTATAGTTTGTATACTAGAAATTTTATTACAAACATTGGAATATAGACTTAGGAAAACATATATTATGGAACACAACCCTATGATTGAGTTTTAAGATAAGTATAGAAGAACATACTAATGTTTCTTTAAGATAGATATTATATGGTTTTTCCTTGAAATAAATTTTTATCTAGATACTAAAATTGGTGTGGTTCTTGAATAGATGTTTATAAGGGTCATAACTCTAAAAAGGATGTGTCATGGTTGACTCGAGAATAAGATGGTATAAAAAAATGGGCTTTTCTGCACACTTGTTTTGACACACCCCAAGGATATGATTATGATAATTCACATTTAATTTTCAAACCATTATGAAGGATTTGAATAGATAGTGACAACAATTGACCTAGACTAAACCCCAGAACAAGGAAGGACCTATGTGAAAACGAAATGGATGAATAATTTATTTATTGGGATTCCATAATTAAATGGTAATGGTTTTTATAATAATTGTACTTTGGTGATAATTACTATTAATCATAAAAGGATTATGTTAAATTTTAGAAGAACATGTGTCTTAATTAGCTTAAGAATTATGAATACCATGATGGGCATATGAGATTAAGGTTTATCAAATGTTTCAATTATAAAACAACTCTTTTTAGGTTTTATGTGATGGGAGTATACCAATATTATGGATATTTGGGATGAAATTTAGGGAAATACAACATAGTATATTAGTACATGTTTTAGTGTAAATTTAATTTATGGAATAATACATTTTAATTTTAATTACATAAGTTAAAAGGAATTGATAACCTTTAGCATTAATATGATCAGTATAGTAATATAAGATTATTAGAGTTTGCGGAAGAAAAATAAGTAGTATTGAAAACAATAGTAAAAATGTTATTTAATGATTAACATTATGTCAAGGATTCCCATCATGTTTTTGGGTATTTATAGAAATTTTAATAATATAGTGTATTAAAATAACAACCCACATGTAGGGTGAAAACTAGATTCATCTAGCAGGGTCGTGGGGATTCAACACTGACCGAAGGATGATAAAGGGTTTCACGTCGACCACTAGGATAATGGATGTCCTTGTTAATGTGTCATTTATTTTGGCTAAATTATTTTAAAAATAAATATTATTGAAGATCCAACGGTATTACATTTGAGTTTTAGATTTTAATTTATTAAATTGTATAATTGTGCTAACCATATTGGTTTTTCGAAGATATTTAGATACAGATATAATGACTTCTTTTATGCATCTTATTATCTGTTAAAAGTGAATTTTTGTTCTTCAGGAATATAAAAATCATTTTTGGATATTTATTTCTAATAATAAAGAATGGAATGGAAATATATCAAAGCACAACCAAAGTATATAATTATTCTTAGGAAATTATAATTTATCATGTTAGTATATTTCCTTATATTCTTATTTAGTAAAAGTCTTCCTGATCTTTTAAAAAATGATACTGAAAAAAAGATGGCATCATGTAACTAACATTTATGATGATATCAATGAAAAGTACCAAACTATTATATTTATGGTTTTAAGGCCCTAAAATTTATATTTATCATTCAATTGATTTTGGTCAATGACATTAATAACATTCTATAATTATTTTAACTTTCCCACTATGTCCACATCTTCACTTTTCACTAATGTTCCACTATATAGAAATATAATTATATGATATTACAAGTAATGTTTATAATTCTCATTATCTATTATTAAGAGGATATATTATTTTTATTTTTATGAGGTGGTATTTTCAACAAATGAATTTTCAACTATCAAACCATTTATTACCAAGATCATGTTTAAATTGTGATAATAAAAAAATTTTAAGGTGGAGAGAATATAACAACAAAAATTTATAAAATATGAACATCATATACAATTAAATATGTGAAACAAAAAACAATTCATAAAAATGAATATAAAATACCAAGAATTTAGGATTTATTTAACATTTTAACAAAATTAAATCTATTAAATATCTTGAAATGTAGACAATACTAAGTTATCTTACATTACATGCAGTAACAACTTTCATTGATGGGTTACACTAAATGCAAGAACTATTTTTTTTCAAATACTATTAATCTATTTATTTAAAATGAAAATTTTCACCAAACCATTATATTAGATTTCATGAATATAATTAACTAAATTATGAAAAAATACAATTGAATTTATCAATTGTCAATTAATATGAAATAAATATATATCTAATTGAATATAAAAGAAATGTTTTTATAAAAAAAAATTATGTTCCCAATGGTGTTTTATCTTAATAAATTAAATTAGTTACTATTATTGAATGATATTAACAAAATATATATATTATATATTCGACAAAAAAATTAAATTGATCTAATTTATTTTATAAGCATAAGATAATTATAAATCCATTTTTATGCATAAAAAGTTGTATTTTTTAAGGCGGTTTTCCACCTTTTAATAGAAAATTTATTTTATTACTAAATTTCGATAATTTTGAATGATTTATTTGATTAAGTAAACTTTAATATTTAAATTTTCATATATGAATTATATTACGATGATATTTTTTCATTTTTTCTGAGAAGTTTCTTTTTTTCTTAAATAGTTAAATATATTGAATTTTAATTGAAATTTGACTATTCTACTAAATAATTTATAACATGAAATTATATTTTAAATTGGTTTTAAAGTAAAAACAGGTCTAAAATATATATTTAATTACAATTTCGGTCATTTTAATCTTTTTTATATTGAATTTAGATATAAAAAATTTGTAAACTTTTGAATATTTATTCTTTAAAAACTTGTTTTCTCATCCTGTCTATCAGATTTAATTAAAATAAAAATTTTCCACTTATATTAATTTAATTTTGAAAAATGGATCAAAATTTTAGAATAATAATATTTCATAATTACTTATTTTGTAAATTTATTTTTTTCCAAAATTATTAGTGAAAACACACAAAATTAGTTGCAACGATTATGTAGGAAAAAAGTTTACTTAGTGGTTAAACTTAAAATATAAGGTGTAAAAATGACTCAAAACATCTCAATAACCAATTTTATGGAATTATTTATACCTTAAACCTTATATAATGGATATTTATCCATTATTTGAGACACTATATTAAAAAAATGTTTTTGAACACAATACATCTCAAATAAATCAAGTGTGTCATCTCCCCCACTTATAAAAGGCCACCCCCTCTCATCCCTTCTTCACACCTTCAAAAAACATTGGTCTGTATACTAAGTTCCCAAATAACAATCCATATTACCTCAACTAAACCTATAATCCTTATATTTGGATGCAGTCCAACTTAATAAATCATTAGTTCAAACATAAGTAGGATACTTGAAGAAGAGGCAATGTTCTTCTAAAATTGTTTTTATTTTATTTCCTTATCCCCCTCCAAAAAATAATATTATACCATTGTAATATAATATACCATGTAAATTAAATATACTAATATTTTTTATGTTTATGACCAACAACATCACACACTTCTATCAAATGGGTTACAAAATCATTGTTTCCTTGTACGGAGGAATGCTATCACAAGAAACGATATCGTTCGTTATTATATTACAAACATTAATGGTTTAGAATAAACATAGATTAATAGTTTATATATTAAATATATTATATTTATGATTTTATTATTATTATTTAATTATTATATTCCATACCTTCATACATTCCATTTTTTGGGAATATTTTAATGTCACTCGTATGTACAGTAGACATCCACTTCAAAAATCAATGTGATTCAATCACGATTTACATAGAATGTATTAAGGATGGTTTTCAAAAAAATTGGGATATATATGAAATAAAAATTATTATTAAATGATAATATATATGTGTATAATTTACTTTTATTTCATTCAATAGTATAATAAAATTTTAATAGAGTTCATGCTTGTATACAGCCAACTGTATCCATGAATCTCGCATTTCATTTTCTATTACCATATTATATGTATTACTATAAATATATACATATACCGAACATATATGTTATTTAAATAATTTTCTGCATTTTTATATGATTAAATTGTGATATAAGTAATAGAAACAAAAAATAAAAAGTCAAAACCTCCTCAAAAAACAAGCCAATTAAAACCCCAAACTATAAAAATAATAAAACATTATTAACAAATAGGAAAAAATATATTAATAAAAGATCGTATAAGTTAAATAAATATTTTTATTATTCATCAATATTTCAATTCAATTTTTAAAACCATTATACATTAGGCTAAGTAATTTTCATCCAAAAGTAAGTGTAAGGTAAAGGCTTTCATCTCAATTTCATTTTTGTGAGGCAAATTGTATTTTTATAAAACTAATTTCTTGTATATGGTGTATATAGTGACCATTGATATGTAATATCATGAATAAATTATTATTAATGTTATTTTAGTTTTCAATATGAATTATTTCATCTTAGTGGATTTTAATTAAATGTTTACAAGTGAAAAATAATTTCATTACCCAATTCATTTTCATTGTGTTGTATTACTTTCTCATTATTGTTAATATTTTATGATTATGCCTATAATGAGTTTTTACAATACATTAATATATCTCCACTTTTTTTACAGATTTATAGTTGATAAACATCATTGATTCATTTATTAATTATCACTTCAAAGTAATGATCATTTTATTCTTTTACCTAACAAAATAATTTTATTCGGTATTATTTACACTAGAATTAACATTGAAGGAAATTATTTCAACATTGTTTAATAAAAAATTTAATTAAATTCTCCGTTATTTATTTATGATACTTTTCAGGTGATAGAACCAATTTTTAATGTTTTTACAAAAAATTAATGAGAAAATGTTTCAATTAAATTCAACATCATTTTTTCCTTTTGTCAGAAATTAATTTTATTTTAAAATAGTGTTTTATAAAATATAATTAAAGAATTATTTTTTTATTCGTTTAAATATGATTTAATAAATGAAAATTATAACCATTTTTCATTTTTATCTTTTTTCTTAAATAATATTATTGTCTATTTCTGAAGATGTCATTTTCAAACCTTTTTACCATGCTAAAGGAATGTTGTTCCTAGCATGTATAGAATTACCCACCAACATGACCTCCATTTATTTGAAGCTTCCATTACATATTTTTGAATAAATTTTTAAATGAACTACCTTTCAATGTTAATTTCAATCAAAATAATTTCTGAAAAAAATCAAAATTAAATTTATTTTTCCAAAATAATGTTTTTAAACATCATATCATGGAATATCTATTCATTAATTAAATCTAACAGTATTTTACATTTACTTCTATAAGGATATGTTTTATTGATACCATCCTTATTCTTCCTTTGGATTGTTTATGATCATTTTGACTAAGTAAATAATTTACATTCACTTACTTAAGTTTTTTTTAGTCAATAACATTATCTTTAAATGTTCAACTTCTTATAATAATTATACATGAAATTTATTTTAAATAACCACAATATTTATCATGGATATCACTATTTCCTAAACCATATACCATTTTCACATATGTTTTTCACATTTATTTTTATTTGATTGTCAAGGTAAATAATGATAAATCTATATCCTTTATTAAATATGTTTATTTGATCATGAAAATGTTTATGAATTAAAATGATTATCTGATATATGAAAAATGATTTAGATTGGTATGACTTGAGTTGGGGACAAATTAAAGTAATGTTCTCAATGCATCAGTAGTTTCATTAGAAAAATTAGTTTGATATCCTCAACAAAATGGGTTTTCACCTAGTATGATTTAAACATCCCTATGAAATATCTTGATAGTAAATATACCATGTAACTAGGAAACATGCAATATAATAAAAAATAATTTCTTGCATTCAGAATTCAGTTATTATAATCCATGATATTTTCACTACAAATAATATATGAATGCATTTCATTCTCAATTTAATGATTAAATGTAAAATTTATAGTTATTAACTTTTAAATGTTTTTACTTATCTTATATTGATAGTCATGTCATTTAAATGGAATGTGTTTTCTGTAATTTACATTTCTCTACTATTTTCACACTTCCTTCTCAGTTATATTATTAAATTCCATGTGTGTTCAGTAATTTACCTTTCCATGTTGGTTATTCCCATTTTTCCATTGTCTCTTCCTTTTATTTTACCTTTACCGAGAATTTGAGCTCACCCTTATTTTTTTCCTTTCCCCAATATTCCATGAAATTTATTATAACTAATATACAAAGATAAGTTATATTGAATAAAGTTATTTTCAAAAAAAATTATGTTGTAATTTATTTATTCAATTGTAATAAGATAATCGTGTATGAATGTATCTTACCAAGACCGATGAATTATCTAAACCTTTGGGAAGTTATTCCTTGTATCTTATACAATTATAGTGGTTGCAGTACCTGACTCCAGGCTGTTAGAGTTGGGGTCACTACAACAACGGTCTGAGAACATCTATTTTCATACCATATTCCATTTAACTATTATCTAAAGATTCAAGTGATTTTAAAAAATTTAATTTTATATTATTTCAGTAGTTTAAATCATTGATTCTTGCACTTTATCGCTATATTGATCATTCTTCACTGCTTGATCTTTTTCATGAGCCGCATGCTCATCACTATTCTAAGTTGGTTTTTTTACAGAAGTAGTAGTTACTCATATAAAGAGTAGTTGTTCAATTCCTGAAAATTCATCTTCTAATGCTTGAACTTCATGTTCATATCTTGTTATTATCCTTGATATAAGGGCCTCAAAATTTTATTCTTCTGAGTGTACTTGAAAATAATTCTAGACATCTCTTACAGAAACAAGGTCACTGAGATCAACCCATAGTCTCCTATCATTTTCCTAAAAACATCCTCTATTCCTGATTAAATAATATCATCACCATGAATCCATGTTAATCCTTTAGAATTATGAGTATCTTCCTCCACCTAATCATTAACATCAAATACTTGTTGATCATCAACACCAACATGTATCATCTTTTCTTTTGAGGTGCTCCAAAAGAAACTAAATTTTCTTAATTTCCTATATGAATGAAAATTATTATGATGACATCTATTGGATATCTAAATATCATGGATCTTATTATTTTTATTACCAAATCATAAAAATCATCCATCCATATGGATAGATAGAAATTATAACTTATTTTGAGACCAATTATGTGTATACCTTGGTGTATATCCACTTATATTAAGTCAGATATCACATAACAAAAAATTCTTATATATAAATATATGTGGGAAAAATTAGCTAATTCAGTAATCCTTGGAACAATTTATAATTGAAAAAAAAATTACAATACCTTTTGGTTCAAATCCCAATCATTTATAATAAAAATTTGTACCATGGTGGATCCATAAATAAAGGACATAATACCCTCGTATCTTTTCTTCTCATCGCCTATAGACCAAAGATTAAAGTGAAATCTCCCTTCATGGGGACACTAAAAAATCTTAGATATTTCTTTAGATGAGAATAAAAACTCTTATTTTTCTACCTTTTAGGAGATTATGTTATCATTGTATCCAAGAATAAACAAGTAATCTGTATATAACTCTTTTTCTTCATTGTAAAAAAACATACTCCATATTTTCACAATTGAAAATAAATTTTAAACCATGAAAGTAAAAATTGTTATTTGATAGTAGATTCATATGAAATATCAAATAAATGTCAATAATTATCCCATAAAGGACTCATATGTCTTCTCTTGAATTACGTTACAGATTACATTCTCTTGGTAAGACTTATTTTATCCTCTAATTGAAAGTCATTATAGAAAATAATAAGGTTTCAGATTCGAATTTTAGGGTTTCGAAGATAAAATGAGAGTCGTAAAGGTCAAAAGTGTTATGGATTGAGGGTGACATATAAAGGTAGAGTTTTTTTTGTGGTTTTTTCACATCGGTTTAGTATCCTAATCAAAAATATTCAGTGTAATAATTATATATCTTAATTTTAAAAAGATGAATTTTTTAAAAAAGAAATAAATCCATAATTTTTTAAATAACAAATAAATAAAAAATAGATAAATGAAAAGTATAATAAATAAATAAAATTATTATTAAAAATTAAGGAAAATTTTATTTTAAAATAAATACACCTAACTCCCCCTTAATAAATTCACAACTACTAGTGGGAAGTGGTTTAGTTAAAATATCAGCACGTTGATATTCACAATTAATATATTCCAATGATATATCCTTTTTTAGAATCTAATATCTTAGAAAATTATGACTTATATAAAAATTATTAGTACTTGAGTGAATCCTATTATTTTGAGAAGTATTAATGGCCCTTGTATCTTCACCTAAAATAGGGATATTATTAAAATTCAGTACAATATATAGTAGTATATGTTTCATCCACTTCACTTGTGCACAACAACTGCTAGTGGATATATATTCTTCCTCATCTATTGAAAAATAAAATTAATGTGGTTTCTTACATTAAAATGAAACAAATAGATTCCCTAAAAGTGATAGGTTCCTCAATTACTCTTTATATTTAACCTACATCCTCTAATATTGGCATCTCAATATGAGATTAAATTAAAATCATATGTTTTTGGGTAAATTAAAAATTGAAAAATAGTCCCTTTAAAATATCTAAAAAATATTTTAATAGTAAAAAGATATTATTCGTTTAGGTTAGATCGAAATATTTAAAAATGATAGATATAAAACATAATTTCTAGTCAACTAGAAGTAAGGTATAAAGAATTATAATCTTGCCTCAATGAAACATAATATCACATGTTTTTCTAGCTCCATCAAAATAAAGATTAATATTGGTACACATCGAGGTTGTATATGTTTTAATATTTTTTAGTCCATGGTTTTTCAATAAATCAATAGTATGTTTTGATTTCTCAAAAAAATTACAATAATATTTTTGATAGATTTGAGGACTAATAAATAAATTTAATTTTTCCATCTTGGTAATTTCAATATTCCTTTTTCATTAGTTTTGAAAAATCATTAAAAAAAATTATTAGTTGAACCAAAAATAACAACATATACATAAAATTATAATATTGAAAACATAGAAAAACATTTTTCATAAAGGGAGTGGGATATAAGAAACAAAAAAAATCTATTATCTAGTATAAAAGAATTTAGTCATTTATTCCAAGATCATGGTTCTTTTTTAAAACTATAAAATATTTAGTATGTTTGAAAACTAAATTGGGTAGATGGGGATTTTCAAAAACCAGATGTTGATCAATAAAAAAATTCCCCCATTAAATATCCATTTAGAATAGATGATTTTAAATCAATTTGATATATTTTAATGCTCATATAAGATTCATAAACTAGAAGGATTATAATAGCTTCTAATCTAGAAGAAGGATAAAATGTTTCATCATAATATATTCCTTCTTCTTACTTATATCCTTTAACTTCTAATATATCTTTATTTCTCAAATTATCCCATGGCCATGTTGTGTACTTATAAAAACCTATTTGTATCATATTACATGATGATTAATGGTCTGTCAACTTATTTCCAAACCTTTTTTCCTCTCAACTGGTCAATCTCTTCTTCTGTAGCTATTATCCAACTTCAATATTCTAATGACTCCTCCATAGTATTAGGATCTATTAGGGATATAAATCTAGATAATTCATCCAGATTTCCTATATTTTTTATTGTCCTAAATCGTGTATCCTGGATTCCTATTATAGTTTCTAAATGATTATAATTTATCGTTCTAGGTTGTCTTGGAAAAACATTTTTGGGTTCATCAGTTTTATGTTCTTCAAGACTAGGGGGAATTTTTTTATATTCTAGATTAATTTAAAAATCATATTTAAAAGTTTAAAATCTTACACTATATAAACAATTTGTAACTTCCTTTGTTTTATTTTTTTGTGATCAAACATATCACTTTCATCAATCTCTACATGACCATATTATTAAACTATTTTTTACATTTTTTTATACAATCTATAATATTTAGAAGAGAAATAATGTCTTGTAATTATTACTTCATCATCCTTTGGATCAAATTTACCAATAATTTCCCTATTCTTTGAGATAAACACCATGAATTCAAACACTTTAAAGTCTCTAGAATTATGTTTTTATTATTCTATAGTTCACAGCATTTCATTTTTTTAAATGGGCTTAGAAAATCACTATTCATTATATGAAAATCTGTGTTAATAGTCTCTACTGAAAATAAATATTAAGAGTATATTCATTCAACATAATTTTTGTCATCTATTGAATGGTCTTATTTATTCATTCTAAAATTCAATTTTTTAAAAATGTGTTTGGAGTATAGAAGGTGTTTTTAACAACCATTTATGAGTAAAAATAATTAAATCCTTGATTCCCAAATCCTCCACCATGGTCCGTTCTTAATGAAATTATATTAAAATCTTTTTCATTTTCAATGATTTTACAAAATCATACAAAAATAGAGAAAACCTCACTTTAAATTTTTGAAAATAATACCAAGTAAAACTCAATAATAAACAACTAAAACAAAAACATAATATCTTATATGTAAGATTTTCAATCTTAATGGTCCAAAAAATCCATTTGAATAAGTTCTAGTGGTTTTGATGTAGTAACTATGTTAATTGATTTTAATGGTGGCATGTGTTTCATACTTATTTGAAATACATAAAAAATATATCTTTATCAAATTTTAGACAAGGAAAATTTGAAACTAAATATTTACTAGATAATTTATAAAAGTCAAATACATTATAGTGTCTATGTATCCTATTCCAAATCCAGGATTCATTTGTTTTAGTAGTTATACTATTCACTTTTTTCTACCCAAGGAATTCAGATCCAAACTATAAACATTTTTAGTTCACGGTTCTCTAAACTCAAATAGTAAATCATTAAAAATTGATCTGACATTATTAGAGAAATAAATATAAAAAACATCATCACATAGTTTATAAATACTTATTAGGTTGTGATTCAACCCATAAACATATAATACTTTGTTCATTAAATTCAATTTGGATTCCCAAATGATCCAACTCGAATTATTTTTCCTTTTACATTTTCATTGATGTTAAAAAGGATTCTATCTAAGTTTTCAAATTTATGAAAATTAGAAGTGTCTCCAATCATTTTCCTTTAGAATAAACTATCAATATAGCATACTATATTTCTTCCCTATTACCTTTTCCCTACTAATCATTTAAACAAAATATTTTTTTAGTACACTACTTTTCTTGGGTCTCTATGTGTCATCAAGTAAAGATATATGTAACCATAAATTCCATTTTTTCCAAATTTGTTGGAATATCTTCAACTCTATTTCTAGAAACAAAATCATTTTTTATTCCACTATTTTAGATATTTCCTAAATAGTACATATTGGAATAATGACCTTTAATTCCATAATAAAAATAGGTGAAACTTTATATGTATTTATTCTTTGAACATTGTATAAAATAGTTTCTATATAAATTTACTTTTTCTCCATCTATTACTATTCAATATTTATCGTTTTCATAAATTATTTACCAGGAATATAATTTATATATTGTTACCCCTTTGTTAATATTCTAAAAACACATTTTTAAAACTCTACTTCAACTTATAACTCTTTAATTCTTTTTTCATGAACATTGTACATTGAGGTAAATTTTCTATATTTTTATTTTCAAATAAAGTGTTGTTCTGGAATGGAATATGTTCCATTTAAAGCATAATTATGAATATTTTTTAGTTATTTACTTTTCAAGAAATGTATTTATACCTTTCTTCAATCATTGAGCAATAAGCTTCTAATTTACAATTCGAACAATGTTCAAAATCATGATCTATTGAGTTATAAGATTTTGAATATTATATATTTTTATCTATAAAGTACATATTTGATTTTATATTGGTTAGTAATTTTTTAAATCAGTTTTTAAGTACTGATGGAGTCCTCATAGACAATCTAAGTAGGTTTCGTTACTTTTTTATTTTTGTGCTCAAAATCAATTATCATCTGATACTTCCATTATTTATTTTATATTTTTCTTTTCTATTATTGTATAATTTGACCTCTAATAGAAGAAATTATATTTCCTATTTCTGTTAATTGTCCAGTCATATTAGTGATGATTTCACCATCATGCATTCTGAATGTGTCGAATTTATGACATGTAGTGTTGTATCTTAATTTCATGACATTTTCAGTTATTTCATAAGAAACAATGATATTTATATGTATATTATAGGAATTATAATGTTGATATATGCAATTAATTTCATCTAGACAAATCCTACAAATAATAGATTTTTAGACTCTTGAATTGACATCATACTCATTTTTTCAGCATCCCGTTTTTCTGGTTTATTAGGGTTATCTTATGGTTTTTCAACATTCCTGTAATCATTGAATATAATATTATTCCAATATATAATCATGAAATATTTCAATAATCAATAGTTTCTACAATTAAAATAGAATAAAAAATTAGGGAAATTCCATCTATAAGTTTAGTCATTGACATATATCATCATATATACCATTTACTAAATCTTGTTGAAGTTTATCATATATAATAAAAAATAACTCATGTTATACCAATTTTTAGGTAGTAATAATACAATGATACACAATAGAGATCGAATTTTATTATTTTACAAATCTTGATGGTTTCAAATTTTATCACTCTATATATGATTTGAAGATATGAAAAGGTATATTCTTTTTGAATGTTATTTAGTGTTAAAATAGTGATGAAGAACACAATAATTTTTATAGTGGTTGAGGTATCAAAGATACCAAAGTCCATGCCACTAATTCTCTATAAACAATCTTCGTGATTGTCACTTGATTTGTATTCTTATAACAACGCCTTCACACCTGAGTGCGGGCTGTTGGCACTTTTACAACAAATCATTTACAATCTCTTATGGTTAGTTTAAAGGTAATCGAAATATGAAAAACTTGAAATAAAGGAGACACACTCCCCTATAATAGATTATTATTAGCTAATACTCTAACAAATCAATTTTAATTGATCTCATTGAGAAAAAGATTTAGCTCACAATTATAGCAGCAACTGAAATAAAATAGCTCTTCTTATTTATATTTAATAATCCTCATAAAATAACAGCATTAATGAAATCGTGTTTTCAAATTATATTAATTAAATATAGTAACATAAAAGTAGTAGAATCCATAATAGAACAATAGTAAAACCACACATGATTAGGACATGTCTGTATCCAATGTTTATCTCTATAGAATAGAAGTGACATTCATTGTTTTCAAAAGGTAGATTAATTTTAATGATACAACATATTATATTAAATATTGATAAAATATTTTTCATTCATTCAAATAGATCCAAAAATATCCCCTGATAAATTGAATGTATTTAAATTTAAAACGTTCAAATATTCTTGTAACTAATCTTTGAATTGGGAAAATTTTAATCTATTGAACAAGATTCATTGAATCTATCATTAAGAACAACTAAAATTATATTTAATTTTAGAAATAACTTTAAATAAATATTTGAAAATACCTTGATGTAAAACATTGTAGTTCGCCAATTTAACTTTAGGGTTAACATTTAAAGTATAGTTGACAATGTCTGGTTAACTTCAAAACATTGTATAGTTGAACCATACATTAATTTCACAAACGTAGTGTTTCTTCTCAAAATTATGGTTCATGATGCATACGTTTACAGTATTATAGGGTATCTATTCAATATTTTCAATCCAAACATATGGTTTTAAAATCAAATCGTTCTCATTCATATAATATTTACGAACAATTTTTATATAAAATATCTACCTAGGGTTAACATAGATAGATATTACATCATTTTATATTTATATTCATTAGATTATAGAAACAAATTCATGAGGGTCGTGATAGTTTAGTGACTTTGGAAATGTAGAACCTGTCCATCTATTCTGGTAAAAGATCTTCAATTTTTCTCACAAATATCTTCCCCTTTAGTAATCCTACATAAAAAAGTTTCTTCATTAACTGAGGAAATGAAACATAATAATGGGTGATCTAATATTATCAATAAATTTAAATAATAGATATACATAATCATAACATTAACATAATGGTATAATAAAAACATCATAACATTTGAAAATGATACCCTACATATCATTTATCATAATCATGAGTCATTCAATAATGATTGGTATCTCATAAGACATTAATGATAATGTAATAAATGAATATTATCCATGAGATAGTAAGACATGGAATTTGTGCCATAAAGATTAGTGTAGAAAATTATTTCCATATTAGTCAAAGCTCACTGCCAACACCATCATAGCATACAAAGTCTACTTCTGAACTGGGTTCACTCCTCATTCCAACCCTGTATTACTGAATTGGGTTCACATCACATTCCAACCATGTCTTATGGACCAATATTTACATCCAGTTTCATCCATGTCTTACTAAACTGAGTTTACTTCCCATTCAAGTCCTATATATCTCCTAAACATGCAATTAGTTTCACACATAAAATTGTGAACACAAAATAAAGTTATCTTATAACATTTTGAACATGTAATAAGATTCATGCATAACATTGTGAACATTTATTAATCACAATGCATTAGAGGGAGATATCGGTCCCACCCATCACAAAATGAAATTATAAATATTTGTTCCACAAGATCAAAAAAATTAATCATATAATAATCTAATAAATTAAATGGGTATCATAAAAATATCTCCATATCATGACCTATGAAAAAAAGGGACAGGTTTCATAGTCATTTCAACGTATAATAACTCTTGAAAGGATGAGGGTTTCATAAGAGTTTTATCATGGTATATCCCATGAATGGGAAATAAGTTTCATAAATAAATTTTCATATTATACATAAACCGTTCAAATAAATAATAAGATTGGATTAACTCGATCATATTTTGATGAAAAAATAAATTAGTCCAAGTATTTCATCTTATATGTAGGAGGATTTTGAAAGAACACATGGAAAACTTCTTGAGGAAAATAACCATTCTTTGGAAATCACTTTTTAAGAAATAATTCATTTTCTAAATAATTTTCTTTGAAAACCAAATTTAAAACAATTGAAGTATGTTTTAAAACTCATTCAAAACATTTCTTGGGAAAAAATTTATTTTTCATTTTAAAAAATAATTTTTATAACATAAAACCTCTGGAAAGCCTTTTTCTTTTAAAATAACCATTAAAACATATAACGAAAGATTAAAATCCAATTTTAACACCTTTTTTAATATTTATAACATTTTAAAAATACTTTACATTATTAATGAGTGAAAAAACTATTTAAAAAACTAAAACATTTTTATAAAACCCTATTTTCAAAGAACACAAATTTCTTACAGAGTAGTGAAATAATGTTAGAAATTTGGGAAACAATTATTAATTTTATTTTGTCCCAATGATTGTATAAGAGGTAGAATTACCTAATGATAAAATAAATAACAATATGAGAATTAAATTCATGATAATTATTTAAATTTTTATCATGGTATTTTATCATTGGAGGCATAATCAAAGGTAATATAAGAAAATGATGAGATTGCAACATAAAACCATTGCCACTTTGATGACATTGAATCATAAAACCCATGAAGAATGAACATAAAATGGAACAAAAAATAAAAAATGAATTATTAAATTCATTGTATTCCATTTCAAAGTGGATGTATATGCACATAGTGAAATATTATAGGTTCATAACAAAACATATGTCTTAGAGAAGGAAAATTAAGACAAAATCCCCTTACCGATTTTGTAACTTTTGAATCGTAATCCCCATGAAAGATATATCTTCAAATAGATTGAAAAATATAATTAATTTTCAGTTTAATAATCATAAAATAAATTTTTAGAAATTATACACAGCACATAGAAGATGGAGGTAGTTAATATAGTGTGTATCTCATAAAAATAAAAAGTGAGATATAAATACCTTACTACTTGAGTAACTTTGGAATCATAATCCACATTAAATAATAACAAAAATAGAAATATTAATATTCAATAAATAAGTTCTGTTTCTGATATATCATTTCATAGGGTAGTATATATACCACAAAAAACAAATGACTAGTCAATATGGCATAAGTCTCTTAGAATTAAAAGTGAGACTGCAAATCCCCTTACCTTCAGATTTTAATCCTTCATAAACATTTATAAATCCTATATAATAAATATAAGTTTATTACAAATCTAATAGATAATAATATTCATATATATTATACCATATATTATTTTATTATTACTTTATATTACGTATTTATTATTAATTTCATGCTAAAGTTATGTTTCAGGTAATAACTGCTTTGTTTTTGGTACATGTGATTGACTTCTTATTCTTGATACCCTAAATTATTTGATGATTTAATAATATATATAGTGATAAAATGATATAAATAACATATATATTCTGTATATATTTACGTATTTTAATAAAAAAACATATTGATAGAAAATGAAATACACCATTCTGGCAGATGGAAAGTCGTAAGTACGCATGAATGTGGTTTCCAATTTTATTCATATTAAATGAAACTAATTATAATGTTATATATATATTATCATTAAATTATAATATTTATCTCATATATATCACATATTTCTATAAAATCCATCCTTAATAAATTCCATATAAAGTGTGAATGAATTACAACACTTCGTGAGGCAGAAGACTGCCATACACATGAACAATGTTATCATATTCCCACTAAATTGAAGGCATCAAGGTATGTGTGAGATAAATATTAAAGAATCATAATAAATTCATAAACATATTCAATGTAAAAAATATATAGTATATCTATCATTATTACAAAGCTTGATAGTTGGTAATTGAAAAATGAACAACATTGCTTTGTGAGGCCATAGTCCACCGTATGCACAGATGATGCTCTCAAAACCCATTTAATAGAAGTGTGTGTGTTTTTAGGTTATATCCTTAAAAAACATTTATCTATATGGATGATAATAATTTTATTATATAATAATGATATAAAAATAATTTAATATGTTTGAGGAAGAAATAAGACAAAAACTTTTTTGTTGATTAACAATATCTCTTCTTTGTGTATCTCGTTTCGATTTGATACAAAAGCCTTACTTCGCTGTATTTCAGCCCAAATAAAGACTTATTGGACTAGTTTATGGATTTTTTTTGATATATTTTGATATTCATTGGCTTATCCGAAGGGCATGAGAGGTGTGAAGGGAGGTCGATAGGTGGTGGCCTTTTATAAGGAAGGTGAGTGGAAAAGATGTAAATTTTTTATAGAGTTTATTACACCCATATTTTCAATTGGAAAAAGTTTCCAAAATGGATAAAATTTGAACATTATACATGATAATGTCTAAATATTCCCATAAATTTGGGATTTGGATATGTTTTGGGTCATTTTTACACTTTATTTTCGATGATTAACCACTATGCAATATGGTTTTTACCTTAATCGTTGTGAGGTATTTTTAATTGCATTCCCTATAAAAATTGGATGAAAATTAATATGTAATTACTATAAAATAAAAAAAAATGATTCCAAATATTGAATACCTTTTTTCACAATATAACACATAAGTGTAAAAAATTTATATAGAATTAATCTCACAGATGTGTTGAGAAAGAAGGTTTCTAAATAAACAAATACTAAAAGTTTACAATGTTTTTATGTCGAATTTCCAAGTGAAATTGCTTCAAATGGCATAGATTGGATTAATATTTTAAAAGCTGAATTAATTATACATTAAAAAAATTAATAATTTAATTTATCATTATAAATAAATTCAACAAAAATGTAGTTTTCCATTAAAATTCAATATTTTTCACTATTTAAAAAATAAAACATTTTAGTGACATTCAAAAAATTAATTCTAAGATAATTCTGAAATAATTTTTTCAAAAATGATGTTTATTTTATGAAATTAAATTTTAAAAAGTGTCAAAAACTGAATTTATTATTGTTCGTAGTATATATAAAAAAAATTTATTGAGAAAATAACATTTTCAAATATACAATGACTTTACAAAAAATTATATAATTTACTATAAATAGGATTAATTTATGTTGAACCACTATACATAATAATTAAAAAATATTTTCTAATATTCATTTTTTATTTCTAATGGGTAGGTTATAATGGCCATGTTTCAATAACTATATTAATAATATTTTGAGGTGTGGTAAAAACACCATTTTGTGCATCACCCAAGTTATATAACGGTTATTTGTAGTGAAAGATATAAAAATTTTGTGTGTAACACGATATTTACATAGTGTAATATGTAGTGAATTACATGAATGAAATTTAATTTACTTGAAAAAATGTTTTATAAAAACTCAACGTGATACAAAGACTACATAAAACCATATCCATAACACCTTATATATAACATAATCTAGAAAATGAGTTAGATTTTGCAAAATATATAATCCTAAAAACACATAAATTAATTTCATTATTAAAGAAATAAAAGGGTATTTGTGAGAATTAAAATGATCAAGACCTATAGAGTATTATTTGGACAATAGATGTATAATAAAAGGACGAAAACCCAGAACATATGAGAGGATATGTGGTGACTGTTAGAATTTGAAATGTTTTTAGACATCCTAGTATGGGAACGAGGGATGAAGAATGTGTGGGAGAAATAGTTTCTTTAATTTCTCGAATATAAATGATAAATCAGTCAATATAAGATCAAATTAAATCATTTTTAAATTATTTGTTTGCATAAATGAAAAAATAGATATAGTTTGCCTATCAGGATTCTACACCTCTGCATTTAATCATGATAGTGTTCTATGAATTGCATACTGGTGATACCCATTTACATATTTTAGTATAAAAAATAATAAGTAATTTTTGGGAATTGGTAAATCATAAGTTTGTGAATTTGTTTTAGGTAAGAGTATTGGTATATGATATTATTGATCCAACTGCTCCAGTTTTATTTCATACCAAGGATGTGGCCAGAGTTGTAGATGGTGTGGTTTATTTTTTTAATATGGCCAGTTATCCTACTTTATTAGTTGATATATGAGATATATTTTGACTTATAATTGTCATTTACTTTTTATTTTATATTACTGAATAAATTTTATTACATTTACCTTATATAAGAGTATCTGAAATCAAAATAATTCGTGAATAAACAATTGATTCAAAAACTATAACCCTGAGATATATCTTATGTTTCTGATGGGATATCAATATTAGACCCAAATTTTTTTATGATGGTGTCATGGTACGATTTTCTTATGAATTATTATAAATATAAATATAAAATAACGTGATTTAATCATACTTAAAAATAATTTATCAAATCTCATTATTGATGATGATCTCTTTGTAACCAAGTTGTAGTTGTTTTCCTTGTAAAAAAATTCAATTTAAATTCCTTTTTTTTGAAAAATAACGTGATTTAATCATAATTAAATTTTCTTTATGAGTTTATCCATACAGAATGAATTTCAATAGTTATGGAATATTTGACTGAGGATACTAGAATTACATATAAATTTAAAATATTATTAAATATATATTTTTTTTCTGAAGTCAAAGATTTTATAAATAATGGTAATAGAAAAGTACAAATGAATAAAGGGGGCCTATATAAGTATAGAAAAAAAATCATCCCATATGGAAAAATCAGCACCCACAGGGGGTCATAGAGCCTATGCTATTAAATTCCCTAAAGGGGACCTCATTAGTGGCCTTAGAGGCCTGACTGTTAGCCAAGCAGTTCCCTTCAAGCCATGTGTGGAGGGGATTAAAGCCACATTGAAGGAGGTATCTGCATTTTTAATTCAAGTAAATGTTGTCCCGAGGAGTAAGAGAGATGCCTATCATAGAATCATAGATAATCATTGATTCTGTCTCCACTGAAGTCAAGGAAACACCATTAGAAAGGAAAAAATCATGACCATTGTGCATAACCTCCACTTCAACCCTCAGAGAGTTTCCAGGACCATTGAATAAACTAATGGTTGGTAAAAGAGAGCCTTTAGTGTCATGTACACTACCCCCTTCTGGAATGAGTCCTTGGTAACATGAGTTGTCATTGTTCAATTTAAAAATGTGGGTCAGTGGTTTCCACTAGACCCAATGACCCATTGGTAGGGATGTTTGAATAGAAAGTGGATTCCTTCTAGCCATAAAACCCCAGAAAAATGGTTTTTCTCCCACTGTTCAAAAATCCATGCCAGATCCACAGCCAACGACCTGGTTCTAACAATACAAACCAAATAAGAGGGTGGATATTGGTGGTGATATTAGTTCATTTCCTCCTATAAGATCCATCATCCCACCATGAGGAGGATGAAGCGTGCCCACTACTCGTATATATTATTGCAAGAGCCACTAAACCATTGGTGTATAGTCACCTGGGGATGACATCATAGAGTCAAATCTAGAGAATTCAACTAGTAAACTTAAAACCCACTGACCCAGGTTTCTATGGTAGAAATTATTGGGCGTGGACCTCTTTGGATGAGAAATGCAGCAAGTGCATCTAGAAAGAAGAGGGATACCATTACATTTGATCACCAAGTCATTGGGAAGAGCGTTGTTTTGGAATCTCCAAACTATAAAATTGAGATTTGTATTGATGTTGTTGCACTAGAAAGTCCCACCCCAAAGATCAATAGTGAGATTGTTATCTTCCACCTTCCAATAAGATTTGGTTGAAAATGATACACTGGCGGAGCCCAAGAAGAAACATGAATTAGATGAGTCCTCCCAAAAAATATTATCGAATATTAGTCATTAACTTGGATCATGGAATTCATAAATGAACCTAGGAAAATTGGTTTCCTATCTAATGGAAATGTCAGATGTGGGTCACCTAGGGAACCCCAGGACTATTCCAATATAATTGTGGGACCAAAAAACAATATCACTACACCCAATAATCAGACTTCAGTGGCATTGATGTACAAAAATATAGATTTTTATAGACTTCCAGATACTGGAGTAGTTCCCTCTACATGAGTTCTGGAAAATTACCTACTTATTAATACATAATCTTCTCTATAAAATAAAATCATCCATATCTCCCAAAGATAATTTACCTTGAATAAAATACATGGACTCGTCAATATTTCTCACACTAATACATTTGGACTCCATCAGTCTCATATAGTTCTACCAAGAATCCCAATGGCACCTCCACTCACCATAAGCATCCCAGATGAAGGAATTTATATGTTTATCAATGGTGTAAAAACCCTTTTATGATCCTTGATCACTAAGTGGATGTGGATTAAGATTGACACCATAACACTATTAATTAAGGTAGTTCTACCACCAAAGGATAAGAAACTATTTTTTTGTTATTTAATATGGCTAGTTATTTTACTGATCAATCAACCAAGGTACAGGATTAAAATTCTTCTTGGGGATAGAGGAGAACAAAAATATTCCATAGGTAAGTCCTTCGTGTGAATACTAAAGCTTGATTCAATACAACTCCTCTTTCTTCTCAAGCAAGAAGTTGTAGTAAATAAGAGTATTTTGTCCTTTCTGATAACATTCCCACTCTACTTAGAGTAATCCTACATGATTTTGATAAAACGTCTGATGGATGCCTTGTATTCATTTATGAAAAAGAACATATCATCCTCGAAAAACATGTGACACACCCCAAATAGATGGTCTCCAATGAAAAAAGTCTTGATAAGGACAAGTTAGATATTATAGTTAAAATAACGACTGATAAAATCTCTGGACATAATGAATAAGCTAGGATATAAATGGTCACCCTTCATTAGCCCCCCAACTAGTTTCAAGAAGCAACGTTGTGTACCCATGAATTAATAATTGAACCAGGGTGAGCTAAAACACCAGAAGAACAAGAAAATTAACCAAAGAGAAAATACCATTTTATGCATAACCATAAGGATTAAATTCCATTCAAGATGGTCATAGTCTTTATTCATATCCAACATAATTTTAATATTATATCCCCAAACCATTATATTCATAGCACCAACCATCTCCTACATAATCTCCATAGCTCCTTGAATAGACCTACCTGGGATGAAAGAATGATTTTCTTTAGAAACCCAGAAGTTAATGAATTGGGAGACCCTATTATTGATGGTGGTAAAAAAAATACCTTGTAAGATAAGTTACACATGCTAATGGGGTAATACTAAGATATAAAGGAAGGACTAAGGATCCTAGGAATGAGGACCATACTAGTAACACAAGAAACTTGTAGGAGGGTCCCTCCACAGAAGAAGTACTGGATTATCGTGACTAAGTCCTCCTTCATAATAGTCTAGGATCTAACAAAGAAATAATAAGGGAAAAAATCTGGATTAGGTGAGCTTTTTTGATTGAGAGAAGTAATAGCATACCAAATTTCTTCGTCATTAGGGGTACTTACCAAAAGGGAATTTTCATGGGGGGAGACCATGCAAGGGATTGTATTGAATAGTTTATCTTTGACTTTAGCGTAGCTGTTCTACATGAAATTGTTATGACCATATGAAATAGACTTAAAATGGGAATCCATCAAACCACCAATAACCACTCTATCCTAATTGAAAGATCCATCATTCAAGTCGATGTTTGGGGCACTATAAAATCTATTTTCTTTCATCCAATCATTATTGTAAATTGTATTCAGTCAACCTCTCTTAGCCAAGTGGCATAATATTTCTCATGAATACATTTCACCTATTCGAATAAGATCTCGTTGAATTTATTCTTCTTAAAATTGATGGAGACCAATTGATCATCGTCCCGGGTGGCCTCAAGACTTTGCTCTTCTCGCTCAATATCCCTTCTAATCAATTCTAGGTTATGATACGCAGAGGAAAGATATGCATCCCAGTCTGACAAGTCTTTCCTCTGCCACCTCATCATGTTATAGAATTTCAGCCAGATCCTTCCATGAGTGGGTTTACCATAGGATCCTCAAACTGTGAAAAAGAAATTTATATATTGCAACCACTATCTGGAGAAGAAAAATTGTTTCCCTAAGATTGGCCATATATATGATAAATTAGGAGGGGGACTGATCTGAAAATGCACGAACCAAATGATATACCTTTGTGTTGGGAAAGGAAGAAATTTCTTGAAGGATTACAAAACACTTATCCAATTTGTACCATGTTCACTGGATACCCCTTTTATTATTACACCATGTGTATTTATCACCAGAAAATCCCACGTCCATGAGGCCTTACTGGTTTGCAAAGCAAGAAAAATAAATAGATTCTGAGCAATAGGAAAAGACCCCTACGTTCTTATCAAAAGAGTCCATAGTAGGGTTTATGTATCCACTCACAAACCATGCACCATCCTCGGGATTAAAATATTTATTGTCACTCTAGAGGTTTTCATGAAGCCTTGAATCATAGTTGGATTTCATTAATGAGAAGAAGCAAGTGTCCTCAACTGCATCTAGATTGATCGAAAATTGTGGGTCTGAGGCTTCTAGTAGATCCACCATCATTGAGGGGTTACAAAAAAATCGGATGGTTAATGGAATATCTATGAAAAAATGTTTCATTACAATTCTACTGGAAAACTCCCCAATACTGGAGGATCACTATTTGATTTACAAAATGGAAACAATAGAAGATTTATTATTTGACACCTTATTCAAGAGGAAGACTGTTTTAATCTAGTTGCATAGTCCCTAGAAATTCAAGATGATTATCATGATCATTGAAGAGGGGGTCACCTGGAACATGGCTAGGCAAAGAAATCACCATGATCCTTGAACTAGAATCATCTAAGAGACTCTTGGATTGGGATCCCATTACAACACCATTTTACAGGGAATGAGATGAGGGATAGAAGATCTCTTCCCTAGAGGATAAGAAAATGATCTCAACCCTTTTCATTCTAGAAGAAGTAGATATAGTTCATGTTGTAGCATCCAAAAGGGGATTGAATCTATTATAAAATAGATGAAAAGATGGGGAGAGGCTAGGATCCATTCTAAGAGGGCCCTTAAGGATAGAAAGAATGGTATCCTTTCATCTGCATTCTCAAGGTGCACTCTGCAGAGGGGGATATATGAGGATATGGGAAGCTGTGAGGAGAATGAAGGGACTGGTACATGGGAGAAACAAGGGGAGCCAAGGGTTGGAGAGGAAGGGGAGGTAGGAGAGGAGGGTTGGGTGAGTGAGAGAGGTTGGGGTAACTCAGGTAGGAGAAGAGGGGGAAATAGGGGGAGGGATGTTTGGGGCCACTCAGGCAGTATAGGTGGTCTAGGGAAGCATGATCCATCTGAGCATCATTCATCACAACTACTGTTCGGAAGGGATTCAAGCCGACAGACACTCGATCAAGGGGTGAATCCTAAGAAAACATATTCTCCTCTAGCCAGAGGTTTCTTGATTTTAGGTATCTAAAAATAATTTTAGAAAAAAATATATTTACTTTTTAAATATTGGATTTTTTTAAACCAACATTGAATGTACTTTAAATATAAATTTATATATATATATATATATTCCCAAAGAATATTATTCATTTTGTAACATTCTATATCATTTTTTATGATAACTAATTTTAAAATTATTTTTTTCATTGATTTTAAATAACCAAGGATAAAACTACAATTTTAGCAACATCTTTATCGAAGTCACTTTTTAACTAGTATTAAAAACCCCACATAAATGGTTACTTTCTACTAATGTATTCATCAAATTAATAATCTCATTATTATCATTAATCATTATGACTCCATTATACTCATCCAATCTTATCAATGACACTATCTAAAACATGGCGTGAAGGGATTTTTATGTAACTGTTGAATCATTGATAATATATATATATATATATAACTGTCAAATGAAAATTACCTTAAATAAAAAAACATAGAAAAACATATAGAGAATTTAAAATAGATAATGAATTAAAACAAATACTCCCCTATCAAGTGAATATCTTCCTTTTTGTTTTTATCTTATCTTCAACTTATCTGTTCATTCATCAATATAAATTACAAAATGAAAAAAACTATCTGAATATAAATGATACCTTATAAATAGTCTCAAAATGTTAGGGGTGATTTAGTATACATCCTAAAAAAATCCAAAAACAAAACCTATGTTCATTAAAATTAATTTTTTTGAAAATAATAGAAAAAAATAAGGTTTCGTCCGACAAATCACGTTGTTTAATGTCTCTGAGATAAATACTACATCTTGTGTCACATTAATAAGAGTTCAGAAAGATGTTACTTATTCAATATTAAATAAATACAAAATTTTTAAATTATCATGTGGGACACTTATCATCCTCTTAAATGAAATCACCTTGACACATTTTTTTGAAGAAAATTTAAATTTGGAATATCATAAAAAGTGAAGATGTTGCTCATGGATTTTTTTTAAATGGATATTCACAAAAAACATTAATGCATATGATGTATTATCACATGAAATTTATCTATAAGATATATATATATATATACATAATATCTTATGTTATATATCTTTATTAAATTTGATATATGCATATGATGCATTCATTTTTCATGCACATGAATCATGAATATATATATATATATATATATATATATATAATTTACATTTTTCTTTTGAGTGGTTTATTTTTAATTTCAATCCATTATAATTTGACAAGAAGAGTTATTTTAAGTTATTGAAAATATTCAATCAATTATAACAAATAGATAAAAATTTATATGTTGCATAATGAAGTGGGAACCTAGGTCATCGGCTATATAATAGGATGTGATCCTCTCTTATTGGGTGTGTGAGGTGTGTGATATGTATAGGCCTATTCGAAATCTCTCTTATTCCCATGCATTGTTCAACTCACCCATGAAAGTTATTTTTCCCCTATAGTTGCTTGAGAATCCTCAGAATATGACCATGAATCCATTGAAAATATATTACCTTAGAGGTAAGGTGGTGTTTCATAATTATCTTTAGGGTATTCAAAAAATGATCTCTAGGGAAGGGATATAGAAATTTTTTATGTTAATGAATTACTAGAACTCAATATTTTTATTATTTACTCATTCATTTGTAGAATATTGATTTCCTTTTATTTCATTTTTCCTCTACTAAAAATAATCATTATATGGTCATAAAATACCCATCAGTAGTATAAGATGTTTTTAAAGTTTTAATGTGATTCGATCATAGTTTTAGGAGAAAATATCAATTTGGAAATAGGAATAGTGTTTTGTAAAAAATTGTCTCCACGCGAAAAGGTAAATATGATATACCCATACCTGATACCCTCATGCAATGACCTTATGTATATGGTCTGTATTAGGGTAACCTAATTTTTACCTTTACACAAATGGTTTTGGAAAAGGTATTACCCTTATAAAAATAGGGTTTACGTATGTTTCATTAAAACTATACCCATACAAATAAAGGTATTAGAGATTCCTCATGAATTTATATGATGTTTACCTATATGATGAATTTGAAATATTAAAAGCAACCTTACACAAAAGAGTTTAATAAAAGAAATAATTTTATTTTGGGGAGATATGTAAATGTAATTTTTGTATTGCCATTACACAACGGTTGTAAATCCTGATGTACCCTCACTAAGAGCGTTCATGTAAGTATAATTTAATATATACTCCTACATAGAATGAGCTACTTAAATATAATATTCCTATTAGCTTTACGCAATGCATTAAATATAATTTTTATAAACATAAGGAGTGGATTACCTTCAATAAAAGGCATTCTGATGACTATTGTAAAGGTAGTGGAAGGATATGATTATAACGAATAGGTATTCTACATAACAGTAAGACAAAACTATATTTAAAAATTATTTTAAAATATTAAATGGTATTTATATTTTATAAAATATTTAAAAATCATTACAAAATTCCATTTAGAATATTTTAATTTAAATAAATAAATTAATTAATTTATTATAAATTTTTTATAATCAATTAGTGAAGATTTAATGAAACATTAATCCCAAATATTAAATATAAATATTTTAAAATAAATGTTGAGAAATTAAATAGAATGACTTATTATATTGAAACAAACGGTTTTAAAAAATAATCGTAACATGTGATTTATACTGTTAATAAATTAAAAAATATAATATCTTTAGATTATATAAAAATATTTTATAACAAATATTTAATTATAAATAGTTTATAATTCATAAAATATAATATAAATCCCTTTAAAGACCTGAAATTCCTGTGGAATTTTTTTTCATAAATACATGGGAATTTTATGAGACTGCAGTTTCTGACGGTGTTTGATTCCGATGGCAAGTGTTCCCAGAATCAATTTTTGATGTTTTTTTCGGGTACGTTCAGTAAATGTACGTGCGGGTTTTTATATCTCTTGAAGTGGTGCTCGGAATTGAAATTTGAGGACACCGATGAACTCGCAGCACCAGTATTCGTTTAAGGAGACTTTTCCGCAATTACGTTTTATCGGAAGTGGATGTTAATTTTTGGGGATTCTTAATAAATTAAATAAAAATTATGTGTGACATAATTTCATTTAATTGGTTGTTTTATCCACCAAGGGGGTGATGGAGGTGGGGTCCACCCCCACATAACCTCCCATGGGAGGATATTTTGTTGTGGGGACCATACGAGCTCAAACCCCTCAACTCCCCATGAACCCCTTTTAAACTCCTGGACTTCCCATTAATGTGCCAACACACCCTTGTAAATAATTAATTGAATCCCTTGGAATTATTGCCAACTCCATGCATTTAGCAAAGTGAACCAACTTAATTAATTAATTGGACTGTTTAAATTCTTTTGAATTCATATTGCCAACATTAAAATAATGGAACATAATCTTTTATTTTGGGGTTGGCGTAATCGTTTGAGAGCATGGGAGAACTCTTGGAAAGAACATTATCCTCTCGAAGAAGAATGCTACACGTTACCGGAGAATGTGAAGAAACATATTCTATCTTCTTCAACCGGAGAAAGTAAGGGAAGCACCGCCGCCACGAAGTACACCGAGGTTGCCATCTCGACTCGAATTCACCGAGTTCTACCCCCTCTAAAGTTGATGGAATGACGTCCGTCTTCCATGATTCCCGTCTTCCACGACTTTGACAACGTACTTTGAATGGATGTAGGGGTTTGTATTGATTAAATTATACCCTCGTTCCTCGTTGTTTTTTTTTGGGATTGATGATGGCCACATGTTATCCCCTAATGCGGAGGGTGTGGGCCGAACCAACACTGCCTGACGCCCCTCTGTTGGTTCTTGTTGTTTGATGTTGGAGGAGGAGCCGAAAGGGAGAGCTGTCATCGCACCACGCCGGAGAGGAACTTTGGTGACGAAAAAGGAGCCGCGACCGGTGTGGGGGGGCACGGTGGATAAAGAAGCGTGACACTGTCGTGCCATGTGGTGGAGCCAAAGGGCGCAGACAAGTCAGGTCGTGGCAGAGGTGGTGCGGTGCCGGTGTGACACGCAGAGGGCAGCAGGTCTGCAGCGCCGTTGTGCCACGATGGAGATGTGGAGGCAACCGACCGTAGTGGAATCAGACCGCGGGACGACCGGCCAGCCGACCGACCGGCCCGCTGGAAGACGGCGGTGCCCATAGGTGCCACATGAATGGAGACCACAGCCCGCAACCTTAGGGTGCTCGGCTGGGGGAACCGGCCGGCTATGGCCGACCGGGCTAGAGAATCGCTGCACCCACAGGGGCCACGTGGGAAGAACTGCAGCCTGTTGTGCGGGCTGCGTATGCCGGGCAGAACCGGCCTGCTATGGCCGGCTGGGCAGGGGAGGAGGCGGTGAGGCATAGCGCCGGTGAGTGAACCGAACCAGCCCGCATCACGGTCTGGGTCTGTAGATGGGCCACGCACCATCGGGCTGGGCCGACCCCCCAGCCGAGTCGGACCCGCTGAGCCGGGTCGGGCACGTCTTCGCTTAAATGCGAATAACTCCAAAACTTCGTGTTCGATTGACGTGTTGTCTGCGGTACTGGTACCCTCGCGACGAGGCGGTTATTTTGCGACACTCTAAGTGATTTTTGGGAAATTTTGTAATATTTCTGGGTTTTGATCGAGCGTAAATCCAACCGGGCCCCTGGATCAGAAATGCCATTAACTCTCACATCGGGCGTCTGATTGACACGTTGTCTGTCATGTAAGTTTTCTTATGTTGAGGCTGAACTACAAGATACATCAACTTATGACTTTGTGATATTTTATGTATCAACACTTGACTCGAGGAGCGAACCCTCTCGGAATCAAGTGTGCTATGTGCGGGAACCCTAGAGCTATATGCGACGATGACTGTACTAGAATCCTACATGGGTTAGACATCGACGAAGATTGTACCAAAATCCTATGTGGGTGTGAAAGCAATGTCTTCTATACCAAGATCCTCTATGGGTCCGACAGATCTGACTTCTATTCCTGTATCTTGTGTTGGTCTGACAGAATAGCTGGTCCCGTATCATGTGTGGGTCCGACAGCTTAGCTGGTCCTATATCCTGTGTGGGTCTGACAGCTTAGATGACTCAATGACTGCATTTGATCATCTCTATCACTCTACGAAAGATGTATACCTGTGTGAGTTGAGTCATGTCTTTTAACCATTATAATCGTGGTGATTGACTTTAATTTCTTTGTGGACAAGGTTGTGTTTGGGCTCAAGATTTGGAGTTGGGACTATGATTGGTAACTTAGGTATATGTATGGGCATATACCTATGTTGGTTTGGTTGATACATCGTGTTTGTATCTTTATACTATGGTTTAAACTTTGTGGATTCTGGGAGACCTTCAGGGGTCTCGGGTTCCCTTACTGGTTATTTTTATACTCACCCTTGCACGGGCTCGTCCCCACCTTGTTGTGTTCTATGAATACGACGCACAGCAGTGATCAAGACTGAGGGTGATGGACGGATGCTGCTCGGAGCTGGACTAGACAGGATGTACTAAAGGGATGATTTGTTCGAGTTCTGTACCTACCCATCAAGTTGGATTCCTCGGTGGACGATCTAGGAGCTATTCTTTTCATTTTTTTACTTGTACTTGTTGTTCAGTTGGGTTTGTATAATGGACCACTTACTTTCAGAACACCTTACATTTCTATTTTAGTACTTGTTTCCTCTAAAACTTGTGTTCAGAGTGTGTGTTTATTACAGGTTAAAAAGAAATGTCTTCCCTTTTTATCGGTGTTACACTTTTAGTTCTAGTCGCTAGCTCCTAGCCTATGGAAGGTGGGCTTGGGGTTGTCACGAAACCGGTTCCAAGGATGGGTCGTGAAAAATTGGTATCATATGAGTCGTTTATACCACAAAAAATGGACTCCAATTCTTTTAACAGCAATAGAGTTATCTATTTTATGTGTGGCTATCAGTTTAGGGAAACCAGTGTTGGTGCGGCAGCCGACGTATCCATGAACTAGGACTCTGACTTCTGATCTCCGACTCAATGCACGAAAACACTGATTGCATGTGTGTTACCTTGGAAACGTTTTCTTCATGATTACTTTGTGTCATCTCACCAGGTATACTTTTTTAACCGTGGCGCACCTGTTTCTTTTTAGGATCTCCCCATGAAGGTAGCTAGCTAGGGTTCCGAGTTTCGTACGAGATGGTTGCCCACCGAGTGATGAGGCCTCGTTGCAGGGCCCCATCACTGCGAAGGTACCAGTGGTACCACTACCCGTTGGTCCACCGATACCACCAGCTCCAGTAGTAGATAGTGCATGCCACCTGAGTGTGTTGTCCGAGTTCCATCACCAGAGGCCGCCCAGGTTCTGGGGAGAGACAGACCCACAGAATGCGATGGATTGGCTGGAGGCTGTCGTGAGAGTCTTTAGATTAATAGGGACACTAGCCAACCCCATGGTGATCCTTTCCGTGAGTCTCCTTCATGAAGCAGCAGGCATATGGTGGAGCCTGATGTTCCAGGTGCATGAAAAGGCATCAATACTCTTGATAGACTTCGAGAGTCTCTTTCACTCAGAGTTTGTTCCAGTCACCCTTCGTGCGGTGCGGATTCAGAAGTTACTTCATCTATAGTAGGGCAGCATGACAGTATCTCAGTACTCAGTGAGGCTCACCGACCTCTCGTACTGCTCCACAGATTTGGCACGGGACCCATTCTTCATGTCCTGTACCTCTGAGCAGGGACTCAGGCATGAGATCAGGTCTTCGACAATTCCCCTAAGAATTCCGACACAGGTGGAGGTGCTAGAGTAAGCCCTTCTAGTGGAGATTTTTCTCGCTGAGTAGTCTCTAGTGGAAAGACTCACCACAGGGCGACACGTAGCGGAGTCTTCTGCAGCCGGCAGTAGACAGATGATGCAGAGGTCCAAGCGGACCAGGCCATCAGGTGGGTGACCCCAGGATACAGGTTCGGTTGTACGGGGCACACGAGATAGAGCCAGTTATACGAGGAGCAGGAAATTCTATGCATGTAGTGGGCAGAGCCACATGGATCGTGACTACTTGACCCACTATGTAGATGAGAATCAGACAGGAGAGGGACCTCCCAGGAAGAGGCATAGTTTTGACCGTGGTGGTCTGCTGGGAGTAGGCGGACATGGCAGAGGAGTTGGACGAGCAGCGGGTGGTGGACGACATTTCAAGGCTCTACCACCACCACCACCAGAAGGTCCACCCTGACCACAGGGAGCTGGCGGATATAGGCGGGCTTAGCTCCAGGCATTCGAGGCCTACGACCACGGTGCACCTGAGATGATTTTAGGTACTATATGTGCCGACTCCACCCTTGCTACAGTACTTATAGACACATGTGTGAGTCGTTATTTTATTTCCACTATCCTCGTTCGGAGCTCTGATATTCCGACGATGTCGTTGGCTCGATCCTCATGGATATAGACTCTTACGAGAGAAGACTCGACGATTACACACTAGTTCCGGTTGTGTGAGAGTACTATAGGAGGTGAGAGCATTGGCTGGGATCTTCTTGTAGTGGCATCGTGGCCTTAAGAAGTCATCATGGGTATGGACAGGTTATCCACAGTTCATGCTTAGATTGACTGTATTAGGCGCAAAGTTTAGTGTATCCACGCGGATGGGACCAGGTTCACCTTCAATAGTGAGAAGGGAGACTTTGCTGCACAGGATGGACTTACGCAGAGGAGAGGGCAGCCGATCACACATCAGTTGGCTACGCTCATCCTTGGAGTGGTTGGTGTCTAGAGTATGAGTTTTACTGTTGTGGTGGATCAGTACACAGATGTTTTTGCTGATGACATTCCAGCACTACCACTTTGCAGAGAGGTAGACTTCTACATTGACCTGTACTATGGGACAACACCGAAATCTACTCCAGCATATCGGATGGCTCCTACCGAGCTTCATGAGCTACGGGTACAGCTAGGGGACTTGTAGGGGAATGGATTTATCTGACCCAGTGTTTCACCCTGGTCATCTCGAATTTTGTTTTCCAAGAAGGTGGATGAGAGCTTGTGACTGTGTGTCGACTACCATCACCTAAATTAGGTGACCATGAATAATAAGTACCCACTCTCGAGGATTGATGACCTCTTTGATCAGCTTAAGGGATAATGATGGTTCTCGAAGATAGACCATAGGTCAGGCTATCACCATCTCAGAGTTCGAGATGAGGATGTGCAGAAGACGACCTTCATGTGTCGGTATGGCCACTACGAATTCTTGGTTATTCCCTTCGGCTTAACCAATGCTCTAGTAGTGTTCACGAGTCCCATGAACAAGATCTTCTAGCCATACCTCGATCGCTTTGTCATTGTATTCATCGATAACATACTGATTTACTCTAAAACTGGAGAGGAGAATGCCTAACATTTGCGGGTAGTACCGGATACACTCCAATAGAACCAGCTATATAGTAAACTCTCAAAGTTCCAGTTCTGAATTCAAGTGGTTCACATTCTAGGACACGTCCTCTCGGAGGCTGGAGTTGCAGTGGATCCAGAAAATATCGAGGCAGTACTTTCTTGGGAGTGACCTTGGAGTGTGATGGAGTTGAGGAGTTTCCTCAGATTTATTGGGTGCTATCAGAGATTTATGACAGACTTATCCAGAGTTTCAGCACCTCTTTCAGCATTGACAAAGAAGGGGCAACCCTTCGTGTGGTGTGATAGATTCCAGCAGATCATTCAGGAGCTGAGGCAGAGGTTGACTAGTGCGCCCATCTTAAGGGTACCGGTGGAGGGTGTAGGGTACGTAGTTTACTATGAGGCATCATGGAACAGACTCAGTTGTGTCCTGATGCAGGAGAGAGAAGTTATTGTTTATAGTTCACGGCAGTTGAGACAACACGAGCAGAACTATGGTACCCATGACCTGGAGTTAGCAGTAGTTGTCTTCGCCTTGAAGATGTGGTGGCACTATCTGATAGGCGAGAATTTCACAGTCTACTCTGACCACAAGAGTCTCTGGTATATCTTCTCGCATAAGGACTTGACCTTGAGACAACAACGATGGATCAAGTTCCTCTAGGACTATGAATTCGAGAAATTATATACTCCTAGGAGGGGGAACGTTGAAGAAGATGATCTCAGTAGGAGATCAGGCATTCAATTTCTAGGAGAGGTGACAGAGAAGCTGGCTACATTGAAGATATCCTTTGGGGACAGAGATGGATCAGCCTTTCTACAGTCTCTCACAGTCACTCCTCCACTTCTTTAGCGAGACAGAGAGGCACAATGTGAGGATGTTGACTGTGGGATGAGACGAGCTCAGATATCCTTAGGACAGGCAACTGATAAATTTTCTAAAGGTGGGGAGCATGTCATCCTCTTTGAAGGATGTACCATGGAACCAGTTTCACTACAGGAGGAGGTGTTGAGGGACTTCCACACTTCCCCTCTAGTGGTACATCCAATAGAGGAAAATATGTATCAGGACCTCAGACGATAGCACTGGTGGTCGGGTATGAAGAAGGTGGTAGCAGAGTTGGTCTCGCGATGCCTCACTTGTCAGAAAGTGAAGGTGGAGCACCAGGTTACAGCAGTCTTGGTTCAGCCCTTAGAGGTCCCAGAGTGGAAGTGGGATGGAATATCCATGGATTTCGTGACAGGACTTCCACATACATCCAGAGGACACGGCTCTATCTGGGTGATTATCGACCGACTCACCATGTCGGACCACTTCTTACTGATCAGATAGCAAGGATCGATAGAGAGTTTGGGATGCCTCTACGTACAAGAGATTGTATAGAATCATCTTGTTCCATAGACGATTGTCTCTGATCGAGATGCTCATTTCACTTCCTAGCTATGGAAGGGGTTGCAGGAGGCTTTTGGGATGCAGCTTCGCTTGAGAACCTCCTTCCATCTTCAGATGGATGGTCAGAGTGAGAGGACTATCCAGACTCTCGAGTACATGCTATATGCATGTGTCCTTGATTTTGGTCACATTTTGGAGGATCACTTACCCATGTTGGAGTTTGCGCACAACAACTACTACCACTCCACCATCGTGATGGAACCATAGGAGGCACTATACGGCTGACCTTACAGATCACCACTGTTCTAGACTGACCGAGGGGAGTCAGCACTTGTAGGATTAGAGATGGTCAATCTATGATGGAGAAATTGCAGATCATCTAGGATCAGATGAATATTTCACAAAGCATACATACGTCTTATGATGATAGGAGACAGAGGCCACTTGAGTTCATGGATGGCGACCATGTCTTCCTATGGGTCCCACCTCAATGAGGTCTACAAAGATTGGGACAAGGAGGAAAGTTATATCTGTGATTCATAGGACCATTTCAGGTCCTCGGTAGAGTAGGCGAGGTGGCTTACCACCTAGCCCTTCCACCTTAGTTGCACTGGGTGCACGACGTCTTCCATGTATCTCAGCTGAGGAGATACGTTCACAACTTGTCCCAAATAATCGAACATGGGGAGCTGGACATCGATATTGGGCCCAAATTCAAAGAAGTTATAATTGATATTGAGGATTGATAGGAGTGGGACCTATGTGGATGGTTGATTCCTATGGTGCACATTCGCTGGCAGCACGAGAACCTCCAGAAGATCACATGGGAGCGGGAGGCTCAGATGCATGCTCAGTAACCCCATTTGTTCCCTTACTGTGTGATGTAGATTACAATTACATAAATCCCTGAGGTAGGGTGAATGTAAAGACCCTGAAATCCAGTGGAAATTTTTTTCTTAAATACATGGTAATTTTACGAGACCGTAGTTTCTAACGACGCATAATTCTGAGGCCCAATGTGCCCGGAATTAATTTCTGATGTTCTTTTTGGGTACGTTCAGTAAACATATGTGCTGGTTTTTATATCAATTGAACTGGAGCTCAGAATTGAAATCTGAGGACACCGATGAACTCGCAGCACCGATATTTTCTTAAAGAGACCTTTACCACAATTGTGTTTTATCGGGAGTGGAAGTTAATTTTTTGGGATTCTAAATAAATTAAATAAAAATTATTTGTGACATAATTTTATTTAAGTGGTGGTTTTTTCCTCCAAGGGGAAGTTGGATGTGGGGCCCACCCCCACATAACCTCCCATGGGAGGATATTTTTTGGTGGGGCCTACACGAGCTCAAACCCCTCAACTCCCCTTGAACCCAAATTAAACTCTTTGACTTCCCATTAACGTGCCAGCACACCCTTTTAGTTCATTAATTGAATCCCTTGGAATTCTTGAAAACTCTATGCATTTAATTAAGTGAACTAGCTTAATTAATTAACTGGAGTGTTTGAATTCTTTTAAATTCATTATCCCAACATTAAAATAAGTGAACATAATCCTTTATTTTGGGGTTGGCATAATCATTAGAGATCTTGGGAGAACTCTTGGAAAGAACACCATCCTCTCGACGAAGAACGCTTCACGTTACTGAAGAACGTGAAGCAACAACTTCTATCTTCTTCAACTGGAACAAGAATGGAAGCACCGCCACCACTAAGTACACCAAGGGCATCATCTCGACTCGAATTCGCCGAGCTCTACTCCCTCCGACATAGAAGTAATGACTTCTATCTTCTGCGACATCAACAATGTATTTTAAAGCATGGTAGGGGTTTGTCTTGTTTAAATTTCACCCTCATTCTCCATTGTTTATTTTGGGATCAATGATGGCCACATGTTATCACCTAATGCGGAGGGCGTAGGCCGAACCAACATGGCCTGATTCCCCTCCATTGGTTCTTGTTTTTTAAAGTTGGAGGAGGATTCGAAAGGGTGTTGTGTCGTCGCACCATGCTGGAAAATAATCACGGCGACGAAAGAGGAACCGCAGGTGGGGGCATGGTTGATTAGGAAGTGTGACGTCGTCGCACCGCGGGGTGGAGCCAAAGGGAGCGGCCTCGTTGGTCTGTGGCAGAGTTGGCATGGCACTGTTGCACCGTGCGAAGGACAGTAGGTCCACAATGTCGTTGCGCCGCGGTGGAGCTACGGAGAATGCTGGCTGAACTGGCTGATGTGGAGCTGGATTACGGGACAACCGGCCGGCCCGCTAGAATACCATAGTGCCCAAAGGAGCCACGTGGAGGGAGACATCGGCCTTCCACCGCGGGCCACTCGGCTACGTCAATCGGCTAGCTATGTCCAGTCGGGCTGGAGAATCGCGGCACCCGAAGGCGCCCCGTGGGAAGAACCGCGGCCCACTGTTCGGGCCGGGTGCCCCAGGCAGAACCGGCCGGCTATGGTCGGCTGGGAAGGGGAGGAGGCTACGCCGTTTGGTGCCGCCGAGCAAACCAGACCGGCTTACATGTTGGGCCGAGCCGACCCCCCACCCAGGTCGGACCCGCCGAGCCAGGTCGGGCCGACCTACCGAGCCGGGTCGGGCTGACCCGCAAGCCCACTAGGCTGGACGTGCTGGGGCCGTCTTCGCTAAAATGTGAATAACTCCTAAACCGTGCGTCCACTCGATGCCCCATCTACGGCACTGGTACCCTTGTGAAAAGGTGGTCCTTTTGGGTTACTCTAAGTGAGTTTTGTAAAATTTGGAAAACGGCCAGGTTTGGTTTGAGCGTAAATCCAACCGAGCGCCTAGAACGAAAATGTCAATAACTCTCCGACCGGGCGTCTGATTGACGTTCCGTCTATCACGTTGGGTTACTTATGATGATATGGAACTATGAGATACATATACTCAGGAATTCATGATACTTGATGTGTTTACACTTCACCCAGGGAGCGGACCCTCCTGGAATCGAGCGTGCTGTGTGCGGGAACCCAAGAGCTGGATACGACGACTACTGTACTGGAATCCTATGTGGGTTCGACAACGACGAATATTGTACCAGAATACTACATTGGTACAACAGTGATGACTACAGTACCAGGATCCTCTATGGGTCCGAGAGTTCTGACTTCTTTTCCTTTTTCATGTGATGGTCTGATTGAATAGCTAGTTCTATATCCTATATGTGTCTGACAGCTTAGTTGGTCCTGTATCATGTGTGGGTCCGACAGCTTAGATAAATCAGTGATGAAATATGATCATCTTTATCACTCTACAAAATATGTATACCTATGTGATCTGAGTCATGTCTTTCAACCATTATCATTGTGGTGATTGAATTTACTTCCTTTGTAGACTGGGTTGTGTTTGGGCTCGAGAGTTGGTGTCCGTACTGTGACTGGTAACTTAGGTATACGTATGGGCATCTACCGAAGTAGGTTTGGTTGATAATTCATGTTTATATAATTCTACTATGGTTTATCCTTTGTGGATTCTAGTAGACCTTCGTGGATATCGGGGTCCCCTATTAAGTATTGTTATACTCACCCCTATACAGGCTCACCCTCAACTTATTATATTCTGTGTAGATGACGCACAGAAGTGATCGAGTTTGAGGGTGATGAACGGGGGCTGCTCGGAGATGGACTAGACAGGACGTACCATAGGGACGAGTTATTCAATTTTTGTACATACCCTTTGGGTAGGATTCTTGTTTTGGACGATTCAAAAGCTGTTCTTTTTTTTATTTTACTTGTTGTTCTGTTGTGTTTGTATACTGTCCCACTTACTTTCAGCTCAACTAACTTTTCTATTTTAGTACTTTTTGCCTCTACTCCTTGTGTTTAGGATGTGTGTGTGTTATAGGTTAAAATGAAATGACTTCCCTTTTTATCGAGACTACGCCTTTGGTGCTAGTCGCCAGCACATCGCCTATGGAAGGATAGCTTGAGGTTGTCACGGCACGGGCCCTGAGGACGGGTCGTGAAAATTCCATTTAATATAAATTATAAAGGGATTCATAAAGAAATAAATAAATCATTTATATTTTTTTAAATGCAATATTTTTATAATTTGAATTTATTTATGAATAGATTATAAATGTTTCATGTCTTTGAAAATAAAAAATATTATCAGGAAATTTTCATTGATATTCGTCTTTACAAAATGGTTTTTCAAATATGAATATTTTTTCACCCATTTATATAATAAATTTCATCTAGGATAGAGCCTTTCATATCATTTTCGGTTTGATTTTCTAAAATTTTCATTTAATCTACCTTAACCATGGTTTGTAATTATAGATATGAGCTTGAGAATATTAATTAGAAATTTTTATTGAGTATTTGGTGTTATATTTTAAATGAATTTAATTCCCTCTTGAGTATATTCTCACTGGGTGGAGGGACTTGGGGTCAGACTACCAAAGTTCCTCGATTCCTTCCTTAGCAAGTAAAGTCAATGGGTTTAGATAAATATCTCTTCACAATTACTCGTGTGAAGTTTACCATTCTCTAATAACTCTATGACTTTACATACAATGTTCATATAACTTATTCATATGATGTATTTGGGTATCTATCAATTTATTTGGATAATATTTTTTGGTGATTAATACAGTCCTATGGGTTATGAAAATTTTAAAAAATAATGTAGTCGGAACACATTACTATTGTGATTGGATTAGGGATTTCCAAAACTATGTTATTAAAAGAATTCATACACAAAAGGAAATAATGCATGAAAAGATAATGATAAAATATAATTTAATGGTTGATAATTTATTTTGCCTATGAATTATTTTAAATTGATGATTATAATAAATCCAAAAATACTATTTGTGAGATTTCTTCCAAAGTTACATTGGATAAGACCTCAATCATCCAACCGGTTAGGTCATTCCAAAGTTGGATTCCCCTATTTTATCTTGTTTGAGTAATGAAATTTGTGACTAACACTAGATTATCTTTTTGGGAATGCCATTTTAAAGTTGGGTGCCCGTTGATTTCCATTTCTTAGCTAATTCTTAGTGTTTCCCTTGGGATACACTAGTCAGGAAATCCTTATAGGATTAGGTTACCATAGGAATACAATGGAGTATATCCATATGATGGATTTGTATAAAGGGTTTTATACTCAACTATCAAAGAGTCACAACTATTACAATTGTGATGAATCCCAACCTAAATAAAAAATTGGTTATATAAATTTTAATCTACACTATTTTCATAGTGAAATATAGAGCTTGGATCACTAATTGGATATGATGTATGTGGTCATCATTTTTAGTGGGAGAATTTTCATTTAAATCCCTTAATGGAAATATATAACATGTGATACCCAACCACTGATATGTCTTTTTTGAACATTATGTCATAACTCACACTAATTATATTGAGATTGTTAATAGGTATGAACTATAAAATAGTTAAATATTGGAATTCTAGATATTGGAGTGCTCTCAACGAGAAACATTTAGAGTACAAAAAATATTAATCTTATAGAATCAATTAATCAAACTCTAACACATGGATATTAGATATTGGGTTTTCAACCCACATTTTTTACTGAAAAACACAAACTCATAGATAAAGGGAATAGACAATGGGTGAAGTATATATTCATTCCAGTAATATAGAATACATTGATTCCTTAGGGGTTTGTTTCTATGATCTCATTTTACTAAGTGGATTGATTTATTATTTAAAAAAAATTATATACCGACGATAAATAGGAATTTTATTTTTTTATATTCTTTAGAAAATATTTTTTTTTCTTTCATTAATAAGAATAAGAGTTATTCTATATATAATAATGGTGTGTCTTATTGAACTGGTAGTATAATGAATGGTTTATATATTCTAGATATAGACAATATTATTTATAACATTCATAATAAAAAGTGTAGGGTTTATTTGAATCTAACATACCTTATGCATTGTCACCATGGATATATTAACAAGAAAAACATTACAAGACTCTGTAGAGTTGGATTTTTAAAATGAATCAATTATGAATCATTTGGTACCTATGAATCATGTTTATTAGAAAAAATGATAATATCTATTTTTGGTACAAAATTTGACAGGGCAAGTGGATTATTGGATCACATGAATAATTTTGTATCTTAATAATGAGTACATAAGAAATTTTGTTTTATATACTTTTTACATTAACTGATTACGTTAGTTGTTATGGGTATGTGTTTGAAATGAAACAGAGGTATGGAACTTTTTAAATAGTTAAGGAGATTTAGAGTGAAGTAGGTAATTAATTGGTAAAATTTGTTAATGTCCTTCGATTAGATATGAGTGGTTAATAATTTAGTCATAAATTCAAAGCTCGTCTGAGATGTTCTAGAATTGTTTCATAACTCACGACTCCTATAGCACTACAATTTAATGGTGTATCTAGAAGTAATAATCATACCTTGTTTGACGTGGTTCGATCGATAATTTATTTTATGTGACCTTACTATTTCATTTTGGGGTTATTCCTAAGAAACTGTTGTATTCTTACTAAATTCTATTCAATATATAGTAATCATGAAGATACCAGATGATATTTGTATTGGGGAACATCAAAAAATTTCCTATGTGGATCTTTAGGATCATTAGTACTATGTATGATATTTGGATTATAATAGCTTGACCCTATAGCTTACAAATTCTTATCTATATGTTACCCCGAGGAAACTAAGGGATATTATTTATACCACCCTATAGAAAAAAGAGTGTTTGTGGATCAAACTGGTATATTTATGGGAAGGAATGACTATGTCAATAATTTAGTGGGAGTGAAATTGATCTTATATAAATTAAATACCAATAAATAGGATGTGTTCATGGTATGGAAGTTGACTTGGTTCCACAAATAGTTATGTAAGAAGAATAGAATAATGTTAAAAAAGAACCTATGATATATGGTATTATTTTTTTGGATACCAAGAAAATGATTTTTGATGGATAATGATGCTTATTTAATATTCATTGAAGATGATCCTACTTCCTTCTAGGAGGAAATTGTTTGTTATGATTCTGATAAAAGGTTAAAATCTATAGAATATGATATGGAATCCATGGACACTACCTATTTTGGGAACATTGTGGATGCACCAGAAGGGGTGATACACATAGACTGCATGTGAATTTTTTATAAGAAAACTTACATGGATGGTATAGTATTTTCTTATAAATCATTTTTGTGGGTAATGGGTTACAAATATGATTTTGGTATTGACTATGAAGATAAATTTCCATATGTTGTGATTATAAATTCCATGAATATTTTTCTAGAAATAGTTTTTCATTATTATTATGAGATATATCAAATGGATTTGAAATACATATTCCTTAATGGGAATTTATCTTAGGACATGTATAGGATATAGACCAATGTTTTTTATGTTACAAATGATAATTCTAAGGTGTTGATGTTGAAAACATCTATTTATGGAAAAATAAATCTTCTTATAGTTGGAATATTAGGTTTGATGATAAAATGAAATAGTTTGGTCTCATCAAAAATGTCGACGATTCCGATGTATAAAAGTAGGTATATTATAGTATTGTAATATATATAATGATTTGTGTATATGGGATGATTCTTGTTATAAATGATGTCCCATCACTTCACTTTATGAAGATGTGGATGGGTAAATGTTCATCAATGATAGAAATGGGTAAGAAATCAGAAATTATCATTCTGTGGATATACAGAGATATATCTAAGATGTTTCATAGACTAAATCTGAAAACATATATTGGCAAAGTGTTAAAGAGGTTTAACATGGAGAACTCCAAGAAGGGTTATTTACTAGTGTTGCATGGAATGAGTCTTATGAAGATTTTGGGTCCTTCTAAAGATTTATAAAGGATGTATTGGATTCTTTAGGCATACACTAATGGATTTATCTTGTATGAAATGTTGTTTACTCAACCTGTCATCTCTTATAATTTGAGAGTAACAAGTAGAGACCAATCTAATATTATATAGATTAAATGAATTTTTGTGATGAACAAACATATGTACTTACGAAGGGTTAACGATATTTTATTGATCTTTGGATGTGAGTATGATATCTTTGTTAAAGTGTGGTAGGGTATGTTTTTGAGCATGTCATCGGTTAGAGAACTTACAAAATGGAAATTATCCACTTATACAACATGTTAAATATATATTGCCCTTGATTGAATTAGAATGAGGAAATGAATTACCATGATTCGTTTTTTCATGTATGATTTGTTCAACTAATGTGTTGAATGACATTTGTTGTATTCACTAACTTGGTTAGTCATTTCATATGATGCATGTAATCCACTTTCCTATATTATTCTTTCTACTATGTATCAAAATCCTCAATGTTTTTAATAATCATTTCCTTCTATCTATTTTTTTCTTCCTTTTTAAAGGATCACCCTTTTTCTTTTTCATTTAGTGATGTAGTTGTGATTGTGTATACCCTAGGTTCTATTTGAGATTTATCCTCCCCAATAGAATTATCCTTGGATTCTACCTAGAACTCACCCTCACCATTATATTTCTCCTCAAATTATCCATCAAAGTTTTTATCCTCCTTGGGTACCACATTAATCACTAAGCATACTTTACCATCATCTCTTGTTCTCTTCACATCATTTTGAAAATTTCTCTTTGATCAATATAGAAGTTCCTCATTTTCACTTAGGTATGGTTTTGTGTATCTTTGTCCCTTCCTTTGGATATTCTTCTTTGAGTATATGAATTTGATGTAAAAGGTATAAAAAATTTATGGTCAATTTGATGTATTCACTCATATTTCATTCAATACCTACCATCATAATTAAAAAACACCCATGTGTATAAAAAATACATAAAAAACATTTGTAAAATAAAAAAATATTAATAAATAATAAGACATGTCCTGATCCATTGCATTGTAATCTCATATTAAATCCCTAGTCCCATGTAACAGTGATAAATATATTTATGGTCTATAATGTATCTTTATTTTATATGGGTTATCATTTTTATAAATGTTTATTAATCTTTCTTAATCAAAAATACAAAATCATAGTATATGACCAAGTCTAATGGTAAACCAACAGAAACAAGTAATCCAAGTATAATAAACTATAAATCATTAGTCAACACTAAAAGTTCATAATGAAAGTATAACTGCTTATATGTTTAAAGAAAATATGGATAAAGAGTGTACTTATTATCTTCAAATCCAGGTTTATGAAATACTAAATCATAGTAAGTACGATGGATGGTCATGATGTTTTCTGAATCTGATCTAATAAATTCCCAAGTCTTGGTCATCATTCTCCAATAACTAATCTATCCTTTCTTATGTTCATGTACTTAAAAATACTTATAAATATGTAAATAAAAATCCATATTTAAACATTGTGTATAACCCCACCAATTCCCTTAGAGAGAGATACAAATGTGTCAATTCATAAAAAGGACACTATCTCAATCAAAAAATATAGTTTTCATGACCTATTAATAAGGAAAATATTAAAGAAAAATATAATATTAATAAAACCCAACATGATATGATAACAATAATAATAATTATTAAAAATAACCAACCCCATTTCATTAAAAAAGTCACAGAGAAAGGAATTTCCCCCACAAGCTATATGTGATAGCTTGAATATAAAATAAAATAAACTAACCTAACCCCAAGCAGAGAACCTCCCTTTATTCAAAATTCACCTCCAAAATTTTAATGAATATAAATATATTCCTTGGACTTAATTTAAAAACAAAATACCCCCACTTAATTTTCAAATATTACTCTAGGTAGATATGTAATGAAAACAGGTATGAAAGATCCTCAAACTCCCCCTTAAAATATCTTAAAAAATATATCCAAGGGAAAATATAGTGGATTGTATCGTTGTATAGATATAAAATATTTATCATGAAAACACCCATTGAATCTAGACACTTAAATCATCCTTATTAGCTCTGAATTTCCATAACAGAAACCCATGATTACACTACATGAATACTTCATTATATTTTTAGAAATAATCACATCTTATCTACCACATCATTATGTGTCATTATGGAATCCATACAATGTGAAAAAAACTATCCATAAAGAATCCTTCATTGCTTCAGATCTTCTCATGTTTTCCTAGATACAATTATACTTCGTCTAACTGAAAAGATAACACATGAATACTCTTATAACTCCATGCAGCATATGTCATGATGTGAAACTCTTCATCATGGTACCAAATATAACTCAGAAAACCTATAATTGAACTAGCATTATTCTCAAGAATCATTCCCCTTATGTTTTTTCCATCCATATATAATATAACACTATAATTCCGATAATTTTTCCATATTACACTTTTGAAATACCTTATTCAGAGGATTCTTGGTGTAAAACCTTTGAATACTATGTGACAAGAGATCTTGTTTCAACATGCTCCATTTTATGGCTAATTATAAAATATAACACAAAGGTTAAATATATCCTCCCTTGTGCACTATGTTGAGGTACCCTTAGACACGTCATGTTTAATCTATATGAACTGACAAACTCAAGGCTTTGTGATCAGGTATCAATAGGTGAAACATGAATACTTATTATATATGAACTTGATTTAGCATTATTTTTGGATTTCCAAACCATCACATAGTGATGTTGATCTTGATAGGATTTATCCATGGGTGTTTCCAAGTTACAGAGAAGATAGTTTTTGAAGATTATATTTCTTTTATCATATCACACTGATAAGGATACATGTGTCTCTCATGGGGAGAAATATTTTTTATATCTATTTTTATGAGATACGTTTTCGAATTTTAACATGGTAGATACTTTTTTACTTGAAAATTGAGGATATAATATTTAAGATATAATATTTATTTTGTAAGGTAAATAGTGAAGGCAGTAAAAGGGGATGGTTCTTGTGGTGAACCATGATAGGACTTCTCAAGATGCAGTCCAATGATATTAAGAAGAAAGGGGCCACCACATTTGTATTACCGGTTTTGTTTTATCATCAATGGTGAATGAGGAATCAACGATGGATCTATTATTTTATGTGATACTGTGTGTGAGGTATCATGTTCGGTGCATTGGCATTGAGCAGGGGCAAAGAACCAGTGAATAGATCAATGATTAGGTCCATGTATCGAGAGTCTTCTTGATTTCAGTGATCAAGTGGTGTGTCCTGGTTAATGATTAGTAGTACATCATGATGGATAAATCATGCGAGAGAGAGAGAGAAAGCCTTGATGTGTCTCTAGATGGTGTAAATTTGATGCATGTTTGTATTTGATATTCGGGTTAGTTATGTTTCATTGATAGAATGGTGATTTTATTTCACAGAGGGATCTTTTAGGCATGGTGTCAGCGAGATTATTTTTAGAGAGAAAGAAGAGGTGTATCGGTGTGTTATTTTCACATAGTTATTTCTATGCTCCCATTTTTAATTTGATTTTAGGAATTACTTTTATTTATTTCTACTCTCTGATTCATAGTGTATATTTTGGAATTTACCCATGTATTTTAAATACTTTACATTTGAGGGATTTTCCTTATTAAAATTATGTATGCAGATTAATTTATTTTTCTTTATATTATTTATATTTTTCATCTGGTATCTCAAAAATTGTTTCTCAATATATTTTCATCCCAATATCTTGATTCTCCCTCAAACAAGTGTTATCAAAGTTAATGGTTCTAGTTTGTAATTTATTGTGATAATTATGGATATTTCTGAAAGGATTGATGATGCATACATGAGGAGAAATGATTTTTGGGAGGAAAAGTATGATGAGGGAGGTGTTCAAGGTCTTACACTTAATTATTTTCTTCAGAATGTGTTACTGGGGAAGAAATAATTACAATTTAAAATCAAGGTGATGCACTAGCTACTCAGGATTCTGAGAAAGGGGAGAAATGTTTCATGAAGTTTATCCATATTAAGTGGATGTCACAATTATATGGATCTATATATTACTTCTTTAAATTTCTATTGATTGGGAAGAGCATATTTAGATAGAGAACAGTCTTTAGCATTTGGATTTCTGTTTAATGGGAAGTAGTCATGTTTATATCATAGTTGAAAAAAGGGAATCATTTTTTCTATAGATGATAATGGCTGGTGTGATACCAATATTTTTCAGTCCAACATGGTTTGTTTTATGGTGTCTCAATGGATGGGTTGAAGTGGGAGTGTATAGGATTTCGCCTTTGTGTGTTTCCAAATTTGAGATAAGATTTTTCTTTAATTTTAGATATCTTTTATCCTATCACACAAGTAAGTATGAACCTGTTGGTCATGCGGAGATATAATATTTATATCTATTTTGATGAGATATATGTTTGAATTTTTACATGGAAGGTACATTGTGATTTAGAAATTTATGATATAAAATTTTATGTATTATATGTTTTTTTGGAAAAGGAAATAGTTAAGGATTTTAAAGGGGAATCAGCTGGTGGCGAACCGAGAGAGAGCTTCTCAATATGTAGTCCACTAAGATCAAATGGAAATGGTGTTCTATGTTTGCGGTATCCTGTGTGGGTTATCACCAATGTATAATAAGTAATCGGTGATAGATCTATAATGCAATAGAATACTGTGTGTGTGGTATCAAGTGAGGCTCATCGACATTTACCTGGTATGAAGTAGCTATGATGTGATCATTGACAGAGACCATGATTCTAGAGTCTTTTTGATTGTCGTGATCAAGAGGAATGACTTGGTTGTTGGTCTGTGGTAGACTGTGATGTAGATATCATGCGAGATATAGGGATAGAAAATCATTCAGTTGTCTCATGAAGGTGTGAGGTTGATGCATGTTCATATTTGATCTGTGAGGTAGTGAAATTTTATTGACATAAGGGAGACATATTTTCACAAATAGATTTTATATCAAGGAATTAGTGAGATGATTTTTATTGATAACAAAAGAGGTGTATCAGGTTTTCGTTTTCACATAGGTTTTCCTATGCTCCAATTTGTAATTAATGTTTTGGAATTACATAGATTTATTTTTACTCAATGAGTAATTATGGATAATTCATAATATCTATATGGTTTTTTAATACTCAGCATCAGATGTTTTTTCCAAGTTAAAAATCATGCATGATGGTTTATTTTTTCTTCATTGTATTGCTTCTATATTACCTCAGGTTTGTCACTAATGTTTTTTCAATATTGTTTCATCCCGATATTGTAATTCTCAACCAATATATCTAACAATGAGCTTCCACCACTCTTTGGTGGTTCTTCACAATCCTGAAGTGAGTTCTTCAATTGTGTTGAGACATCCCAACATTTAAACCTATTATAGGGGAAGAAGAGAAAAGTTATGGAATTCCATTTATTTCAATATGCATCTTACATAAAGATTCCCTCATCTTATTTTATCTCATATTGGTTTTCCACATAAAAATGTGTCCTATTAGTAATCTATAGCCCTACCCAATATTTATTTATCATTTTATGGTGCCACCCAATATTTATATTTCCCTCCATATTTATTCAATTTCATCCAAATTCAAATTCAAACACTTCCTACCATAAAAAACAAAAAGTGTGTTTAATTAGTAAAGGATAATCAATTATAGAATAAAATTTAACATGTAAAATTGAGATATAAGATACTATGGGTATAGTATTCACACATGGTTTTATTAAACTCTCATCATTATTCGGTATCCTTTATCATATGAGGATTCCTATCTATGGTAGGTATCACTCTGAATTGGGTTGTACAGTGCTGGATTGGATGAGGATGTTACACTGAAAAAATATATTAATTAATAGATTCTAGGTATGTTGAGTACACTCTCCAATCCATAAATTATATACTATAATTTAATCAACGGTAGATGAAAAAAATTCAGTAATCTAGTTATAACTAAATTTTTAAAGACTTTTAGTTAATTCAACCCATCACATTCATTAATACTCTTTGATGTGTTGATGTATCCTTGAATTTGGTCTGACATGAACCTCAGGCTATGGTTGTGATGGGAGAAACAAGGGGTAGACCAATATAGAGCGTAAATAATTGGTGGATAATGGTGAGGTTTTGGTTTTGTGAAAGAAAATAGTGAACCAATGTAAATGATTTTGACATTATATTTACGAAAAAAAATACCAAAATTGGAATTGAGTTCATAGAATGATATCCATAGGACAAAAAATGAATTAAGATGTTTTTTATCTTGAATAAGAAATATAACTTATATAATGATAAGTAAATAATTCATAAAAATAAAAACTAATTTTAAATAGAGTATTTTAGTTAAAAATTGAGGTATGAAGGCAATATTATTATTGTATTATCTCCAAGGAGTTCACGAGAGGTGATGACGATCATTATATTCCATATCATGTTTGAGAGGTGGTGAATTTTAATGTTTCCTCCTCTAAATTATTCGCATTCCCTTCCATCCCGACCTAGTTTTGGTTTCATCCTCATCAGGATCATCTTGAGTTATTTTTCATTATAAATCATGGGTGTGGAAGTGTCCCTCTATTGTTGTTGTAGCCTTGAGTCATAGGAATGTGTTAGCCTCCCTACGATCAAATCACACAGCTTTTCTCCCTGTTGTATGGCCATCAAAATAATTATTAAAGGAAAATGTTCAGAGATGTGGTAATGGTAGAAAGTTCTCATTATTGGAGAAAATTTTAATTTATGAGATATTTAATTAAATCATTTTTTTATGATATATTAATTTGTTGATGTCATAATGACAATAATGATGATGACTCCTCAGATCACAATACAACCCTTCACATGAACCAACCATCTATATTCTCTAACGTTTGGTATTCCAACCATTATACTAGATATGGTAGGGATTAATCTTAATAATATAATCATATCATAGATACTATATATATATATATATATAGAGCCACATGTTAATGAATTGGGTGAACAATTTGGTCTCTACATTTTTTTTGATCAACTTCTCAATTTTGTCTAATATTTGAATTTCCATTTCACATCATCATCATCATATGACTTTTTGATGCACATTTCATCAATGATTTAAATAATCTATGATCTATAATATATCCCTTATTTGAAATTACTTGTTATTTTAATCATTGTTTGATCTATTTTATATCATATTATCAGCATAGTCATCTTCTCCGCATTGCACATTAAGGCGGTGATGCCATCAATGTAGGATAACTTTTATACGAAAATGTTGAGTCTTTTTTTGTGTATCATATTTATTTCCCTTCCCATTATAATATTTGAAAATATCTGAAATATTTTCATAATCTATTGATGTGAGAGAAAAAATGTGCTCTTGAAGATCTATAATGAATGATGACTATAAAAATTCAATTTTATTGCATGAAGTGAATGAGATTGGTTAATAACCAACATAGTTGATGTTGAGAAAAATATCATTCATCAAATAAAATAAAAAAAATAAGTCCAACTAAAGTGGTTGAATGATTAACGTCATGTAATTGTCGTAAATCAATTTACTGGAGTAAATTTTACTAAACATGTCATGAAGTTAATGGAAGCATAATATAATTTAAAATCACTTATCTCTTTGTACACCCTTAAGGAGTCAAAATTTATTATGGTGACTCAATAAACATGAAATAGATGATATTTATTTTATTAATACACATCCCTCTAATTAGTATGTATATGATAAATTGAAACTTCATGTTATTGTCTTGAATATACTATAAAACTTGAAGAAATTATTTTATTTTTTCCCCTGAATTGAATGATAATTTATATTGAAAAAGAGTTATTTTATTACTAAAAATGAATGAAAATATACCTGATATCATTTTAAATAATGTTAGAGTTGAATATGATTTTTTGATAATGATCATTTTGATGTATTTGTTAATGATAAATAATAGAGAAATAATAACTGGAAGTGGTTTGATGAAAATCAACATTTAAAGATCTCAATGAATTTTAATAATGAATATAAAATAATTCATCCATAAAAGATGATATGAAAATAGTTTCCTTTAAAATTATATCAAATTATATCCTTTTCAATCAATTATCTCTCATGAAGCGGTAACGTCAAATCAAGAAATTACCATTTATCATATACTTATATATTATTATTATTATTATTATTATTATTATATCGTGTAATTAATTTTTTATTATACCCTGAAGTGGATATTATACCTCTAATAGATCATAGAAAAGATAACATGACTACACCACCATTATAATCCAATATATTTTATGAAAATTATTTTACCACCTAATATATTAAATCAAAGGACATCATGATAAATAAATTTTGTATTTTTTCCATGATAATCATTATTAATAATTAATTGATTATCATTGAAGAATTAAGAAATTTAATGATTGAATTATTTCTTTTATTTGAATGCAATTACATCGAATCATTCCTTGAAGAGAATGAAATTAATCCCGAAAAATGTTATATGATTTCTACAAATCGTACTTATAATTTTATTATGAATATTTGACTGTTAATTATATTTGATAAATTTTTGTGTCCTTCATATGGTATATTGAATGTTTTTATAAAAATTATTTTATTAATTATAATTCTTAATGAAAATGTGGTGTGTGTTATAAATCTTCAAGATTATTCAATATTGGTTCATGCTACTAAATTCACTAAATTTAAAATATATGGGGGGTTTACTCTAAGTATATATCTTGAAAAGTAATATTTGGGCTAGAAAATTCAAATATGAAATAATACTCTTGGTGATAGACCAAACCCATTATTATTATATTATTAATTAATCAACCACTATAAGTAAAAATAATAATGAAAAATATGGTTGTTCATAATAGAATATCCTGAAAAACTTATAAATGTCCATATTTAAGAATAATCATTATTAATTGTATTTTGATTAAATTCATCAAAGAATTCCTATATGAGTTAGTATATGATTATTTAAGTATATTTATCAGTAAATAAAATTAATTAAAATCTCTAGAAGAGAAAATATATTCTTATATGGTAGAAAAATTCTTCATGCATTGTTAAATTAGATGTCTCGATGAGATATATCCACGGTAACCTTGAAAATGAATATCATATGGAGACATTTGATAAAAGTGGTACCATGATATGTAAAAAGAATCTGTAAAAAAGTGATTATAAAGAATCATTTATTTGCAATGGGTTCAATAATAGTGAACTAAAATTTTAATGATAATGACACTTTTAATATGTGATATGGTATTTTTGGCAATCCAAGATCAATAATAATGAATGATACTGATTCCAGTACAAATGGGAATTAATTTTTTGATGAAAAAGTTGACATTAATCAAGGAGAGAATAATGAATTTATATAATGGGGGGGTGTGTAACAAATTATCATTAAATTCATTCTGTTTAGGTTGTTATGGATTTCCCTTATATAATTATTTCCCATGAGTTACTAATTATTAAGGTATCTATTATTGAGTTAAATTATTTATATTATTAGCATCAATTTTTAGAATGAATTTCACATATATTAATGATGAAAAAATTGATAAGTGTTTGTAGGTGTGCCCACCTACAATGTGATCGATTTAAATACTATGAGATAGATGAGTGTAACAAATTTTAATGTTTTTTATCAGCCTTTGGTGAGTATAAATTATATTATATGAATTCTTATTTAAATAAATACTAAAAAACATATACATATGCAAAATGGTCATGGAGAACCGTTGAAAATATTCTCACAGCATATACATGAATGTAAAGTGATAATAATCTCTAGTCTAATTGTTAAAACAAGATGTATGATTGTTGTGATTATATAAAATCATTCTGCCTTACGATTTGAAATAAATAAATATATGTTCCCTTCAAGAGGATGATGAATATATAAAAATATTATATCTTTTTAGATATGGCTCCAGAAGTGACACTGGTACCAAAAAATTATGAGAGCTCGATCAATGTTGTTGATAATATATTTGAATTTTAAACTTCATTCAAAAATCACTGATGAAAAAGTATTTTGATAGATGATCACATCATAAAAATTTGTCAAAAGTTAAAAAGGAACTCACGATATGTTCCCCATAAAAAATTTGGTTTACTACCCGAACTACAAACTATTGAATACGAGTGTGAGTATTGTATGAAATATTCTTCCACGCCTATATTAATATTTATATATGTTTTTATTATTTCTAATTATGGTTTTCAATGATAATTGATTATAACATCTATATATGAACACTTAATGGTTTTTAAATTCCTATAGAAAGATAAAAACTCTGAAACATTTACACAATCATACATATTCAGGGGTTAATTTAATAAGCTGTATTTCTTGTTTCCATATTATGTTAAGAAAGAATAGAAAATTGAACTTATCATGTCATGGTCTGAATGAATCATTGTATTATTCATATTATTATGATGATTTAAAAAATTAAAAGGTCTCTAAAAGTTTTCTAAAAGAATTGAATTATTTTATTATGAAGTTACAATTAAAATACGTGAATTTTGAATTAATCATCTATAATATGGAATCATACATTTTGGAATGGTAATATATATTCATGTAAATAACCTTACCCTCTAAATATCATGAATCCAATTGTGATATATTTGAAATATTTCATACATGAGGGCTGATTAAGAACTTATTTATACTAAAAGTATTAAATAAAAATGAATATTTTCTTTATCCATGAAGGATATGAAAGTGCATGTGCATATGTTACGTTACAAAAAATTATATTACAATGAAAGTTATTGTTATTACATATTCATTGAAATTAAAAGCGTATAAATTGATATTATTAAAAAATTCAAACATTAATGTTTTGGTTATGAATTAATCTTGGAAATTGAAAGAGTTAAATGATATAGTGATTCCCAATACTAGTGGGAGATGTCACTATAGTACTCTTTTTCCATTAGTCAGTTTCTTCCAATTGGGTTTTCTTGATAAGGTTTTTTAGGAGGAAACACTATGGGGGCTTGAGGTTATTATACAATTTTTCATTAATAGACGAGTTTACCCTTATGGTTTTTCCAGGATTGGGTTTTTAATGTGGTAATATTCATCATAATGGATATCCAAGGGAGTTATAAATTATTATGGATATTTTTAATTAATGGACATTGTTGGCCTTCCTCAAGAGTAAAAATTTTCAATGATACTATTTATCATTACTTATGGTATTACTCCCTTGTCTCAAAGACAAAATTAAATAATATTAATTGATGTCATAAATTCATAATTATGTAATAAAATCAAGGGGATTTTTGAATTCTACAGTATTTTTCCCTTCATCGTATTTTTTGCACTCGGTTTTCATGGTAATATTTTTAATGAGTCAAAATGACATAAAATTCAATTACTTTGGCATTAAATATTTTTCCCACCATAGTTTTTCTAAGTGAATATTATAAAATATTCCTTGAAATTATGACATACAAGGGGGGTGTTATGAAATATTAATATGTTTAGGTTATAATTATAATATCGATGATGTCTCTTTCGTTCCCAATAAAACCCCTCACATAGCACAGCCTTCCATATTTTCCAACCTTTTGGATTCCATCCATTGCATTGTATATGCCAGGGGTTAATATTAATCATTGGATTATATAACATGTACTCTATATATATGGATATGTATTAATGAAATGGGTGGACATTTTAATATTTAGATTGTGTTCCATCTTCTTCTTATATTTCATTTTTTTTATTTCCATTGGTCAACAATGTCATCATACAAATATTCAAGGTATGTTTTATAAAAAATATTCATCATCTATTATCAATCATTTATCTCCATTTTTTAAATTCCATATGGTTTAAATCAGATTTATATTGATTTAAAAAAAAATTGGTTTTATTTTTTTCATACTAGGATTTCCCAGTGCCACTTGAAACAGAGCTAGGTAGAAATGGGGTGGGTACCACTTCAATTTCCACACAGGCACATCCAAAAATAAAATTAATTTAAAATTAAATTTTGTGTTATATATACTTATATATTTATAATTATTAATATATATATATATAATCTATATATATATAAGTTTAAAAATATATTTATATATTTATAAATATATTTATATAATTATATGTATATATATATATTAAATATATAATTATTACCTCATCATTAATCTGGGCAGGAACGGGTAATATTTTTGAAACTTGAATACAATTGAAAGAAAACATCAAGGTTCCAAAACCCAAAACTTATTTAAAAATATATTTTTCTCAATAAAGTTATAAAAAAATTTAATAAATAAATATATATGTGTATATATGTATATTATTTATTATTTAATAAATATAAATTTATATAATTATATTCATATATTTTTAATTATATTTATATATAAATATAATTATGAATATATATTTAGGATTACATATTTAATAAATTATATATAAAATCATATTTATATTTATATATTTATAAATATATTTACAAAATACTAATTATGTATTTATAAATACATTTATAAATATATATTTATAATTTTAATTATAAATAAATTTATTCTTAATATTTATTTATATTCAAAAATATATTAGATATATATTTATAAAAATACATTTCTATATATATTTACAAATATTTAAAAATATGTTAATATATTAATATATATTTACAAATATTTATTAATATTCATAAATGTATTAAATATATATTTAAAAAAACATTTATATATAAATATTTATTCATAATCACATATATATATATATATAGTATAAATGTATAATAATAAATACATTTGGGGATGGATTCGCGATAGCTTATCTCTCTTCCCCTTTAGTGATTACGGTTTCTGTCGATTTGATTTTGCTTCTTTTCATCACCTAGCTGAGCTCTTTCTTGCATCAGGGAGATTCAACTCCCATAAGCAATCTAATTTGAAACTGTTTTCATGGATTCATGCTAGTGGTGGTGATGACATGGCATAACAACCATCTGGCAAAGAATCTTTCTCTCTCAATAATGGTGTGTCGGTGCAGGAAATTCATCAGAAAGGCTATGTGGCTCATATCAAGTTAGACACAATCGCAGTCATGTAGAGCTTAAAAATAGGTGACCATTCTATAATTGTTCATCTTGTGTTACCTTGGGGTTCGAATCTGCTGAATGTTGAGGAGCTATGTGAGCGGCTATTGTCCATTTGGTGGTTTGTGTCTTAGAAATGGGTATCCCTAGTCTGTGGATTCATTAACATGTCATTCCCTAATTAATGATGAAGGCATGTGGATTTGGTTCCAATTATCTTAAACCAGATATTATTCAAATCCATCATTGGGATAAGCATATCAATCCATTGGAAATTTTCAAGTGTTCTATGAAAATATGGGTGAGGGAATATGGTCTTAACAAAATACTCTAGAACCCTAAAAATCAATTTTAAATTGTGTTTTCAATTGGTGTTCCGATAAGGATTGATAAAGAAAGTGAGATAGATAGATTGGGTCAGTGTTCATAGTTTTTGTTTGAAATCAATTTGAATTCTTCTTTATTTTATCATGTTATTCTTTCTACTGATGATGATGAGCTGGGGATAAAAATTTGTTTATGGAATGGTTCCAAAGTTCTCCTTGGAATGTAATGACATTGGTCGAGATATTTCAGACTATATGAGGAATTTTGTTTTATAGAATTTCTCTAAATGTGGACATGAGTCTACTGTATGCCTTAGTAAACAAAGGAATACTTGTATTTCCTTTGGTAGAACAGTGCATCCCCAATCTGAAAGGAATGATAATCAAATTATTGACTAGCCTAATGATTCTACTTCTAAAGGGAGTTTTCTCTCTACTGAAAATTTCTTTTATTATACTATCCAAAGAGCCTCTCCAATAATGTATACCATTCAAATTGTGTCTTTCAGTAATAGAGATGAATGGGATCCCCAAGAAAATGTGAGATAATCTAATGGAAGGAAGAAAACCTGGGCTGAAGTGGTCGAAGGGGAATGAGATATAGATGTTGCTGATTCCGAATATGTTGTAGAGTGTGCTGGTCATGCGGGATTGGATGATCATTTAGAGAAGGAAATTCAGGAGGAATTTGACAATCACATCTCTCGTGAGCAGTATGTGGCCTCTAATAACCACAAAGGTATAAACAAGACATTTTTCAATTCACCTATGGTGTTGACGTTTAAAAAACATTATCTCCAAATCAGTGGATTGATTTTCAACATGCACAAGACGATGTAGAATGTCTTATAGATGGTGGAATCTCTACAAAAGATGCTTCCTAGGGTCATCGGGTAGCGGTTTATCATCATGAAATAAGGGGCACCTAAAAGGCTAATTTGGACTGTGTAATGGCTAATTTTCGAAGGGAGGAGATTAATAGGACATATGAATTAATATCTATGGTAGTACGAATAATCTCAATTGATGACTGAAGTTGGATGAATGATTCATGAAATATTTATGATTCTTCAATTTTTTAGGAGAAGTCGAATGTGTCTGATGATACTGAACTAGAAGGGTATTAGTAGAAAACAGAGTCATGGAATCGAGGACGTCATTCGAAGGGTCGTGGAAAGGGTCTTGGTCATGCTCACTGGGATACCCAGAAAGGGGACATTAATTTGGGGGATATTTATCTAGCATATTACAATAGGGGTCGTGGATGTGGCCAGGTTCAAGGACCTGGACGGGATCTCACAATGGAACAACAAAAACAAAAGGAGAAATATATGGTCCTTTTTCATAAAATGACCACCAAATCTGAGTAGGATACCATGGATTATGGTGGAAGATATTATTAGGAATATGATGCATCTATTCATGAATAGTTGTATTGCCTTATGATTGAGGGAATGTGTCTCTCTGTGACCCCTTACACTTTTTATTTACTTTTCTTTTTTCATATTTTATTAAAGCTTTAGGAGCATGTTTTCCTATCTCTAGAACCCTTTTAAAATAATATAAAATATAAATATTTATATATATAATTTGGAATGTATATTTATATAATTACAAAAATATATAATTATAACTGTATGGTAAAAAAATGTATAAAAATGTATTGGGTCTACCAGTCACTCGATATAGGAGTTATGATAGAGTTACATATCAACACAGTTCAAAAAAGGTCTTTCATTCCTAATAAAAAGGGCGCTTCAACCCTAACCTATTTTTATAAATATATATAAATATATTTATCTTACTCTTTATAAATGTATATATATATATATAAATAATTATCATACAAAAATATACAAATATATTTATGCATATATAATAATATATTTTATATTTATTTATATATAATAATTTGAGTATATTTATTTATATATAATAATATATAATTATAACTATATAAATATTAATATATTTATATTTATATAATTATATAATTATAAATATATATTTATAAATATAATATATATTAATTTGGGGGTACAATATATATTTATATAATATATTTATATATATATATATGGAAATTTATTTATATGGTATAGGCACAGTTGTTTATTTATAATTATATTTTCATACATAAAGAATATATGTATTCCTTAAAATACTTATATATTAAGAAATTTATATTTAATAATATTTAATTATTATTTTATAAATACAAAATGTGGCCTTATCTAGACCCAAATTCATTGGGGGAAGAGGTTTGTGATGTCATAGGCGCATCCGAGTATGACCAGATCTGGAGCGACAATCTTGGACATATGCTAAGGTGCAGGCCATCGAGGCCATGCCAGGTGAAACTCTATTAGACGGTAATATTCAATGGATATAAGGCACAAGATAGAATTTTCAAAATCATGGAGTTGATTAGAATTGTCAAAAACATGGAATTGTCTAAAGCATGGAGTTTATTTGTGTAATTAGATGTTTATGGGCTAGGCTTTTCATGACAACTATCGAAAATAGGGGACACATAATGGGTGTGATAACCCCAAGGTTTTCCCAACATGTGTCGGTGGTATGGGAGATTGACAGGGGCATTAAATATCACTAGATGATGAAGTGTCAGCACTATATGACTGAAGAAATACAGTTTTTCTCTATGCATTGTTGAAAAAACTAAATGGTCAGAATGACTTCATTAGGGTTAATGAAACTTTGGTGTCTGAAAATCAAAAAAATTAAGCACTTCATTGATGTAGTTTCTTATGTTTCAAGGGATATTCAAGGGATTATGGGATCATAGTTTCCACACATGGCCCCACAATTGGCCTTTGGAACCAGTTTCAATGTGGGAGCCATTGAGCTATTAGTAGGGGCCTATTGAATTCATACTCTAGGCCCTTTAGGTTGGTATTAAGTGGATCTTGGGGTACTTTTCATGGGGAAAATGATAAATTTACTAAGTTTCTTTGGGCCTATAAAATAGGTTATGTGACCTATATATATGTATATATAATAAATTAAGGGTAAGTTTGCTGGGTTAACCCTTGGGGGGGGCTATGACATGCCATTCCGACATGTGGCTATGTGGTTTCTATGTGTATGATTCATTCCAATTGTATCCCAAATATAAAACATATTTATATACAATTATAAGTTAATTTTTATAATTATGTTCATAAATAAATATTTTTAAATATGTCTTGGGTTTGGGAACATCGACATCAGCCTTGGACAATGTTCTAGTTATAAAATTATTTCCTGAACCCACCCTAATAAATAATCATCTAATAGTTTTAAATTTATTATTGTTGTATATGTAAATATACTTATATATATATTCTTATATATAGAAATATATTAATTGGTATATATATTTATTTATAATTATGTATATATTTATAAATATTTATTTATAATTATAAAAATATATATTTTAAATTATATATACTTATTATTATATATTTATAAACATATTTATAACAAAAATATTAATATATTATTTTTAAAAGGGAATTAGTGAAAAATGAAGTGGCACTCATGCCATTCCCAATTGAACTGGCACTGGGGAATCCTAGTACCTAAAATAATGTTAAATATATTTTATTTAAAGAAATTAAAAAACACTATGTAACAAATGTTTCCCCCAACTTCAATATCTAAATCATTAAGGAATTTTTCATCGATCGCTTATTCTCTTTCCCCTGTCAACATCTTTATTTCATCCATTCCAGTTGCACGATGATATAATATTTTCCTACTCGTCTAGAATCATGTTTCCTCAATAATTGTTTTTCTTTTTGGTTTATTTTTTCCACATTGAGAAAATGTTCTTCCATCCCTTGACATTGGGATCTGTGTGTTTTTTCATTTTTGGAACTCATCTGATGATTGTGTGTGGTTTACATCCAATTTTCGCAATCCTTTGTTTATTTCCTACGTCCCCTATTTCTATAGTTCATTCTCCCATCCTTGGTTATTCTATAATAGCTTATATGGATATGAAACGGCCTTAACGATGAGTTTGTTTTGTCTTATGCTGGTAGTGTTGGACTCAACCTACAAAAAAAACTCCCATGCCATAATTGATTTGGCTACATCATATTGATTAGAGAGTGATGGAGGGAGAATTTTATTAATGGATATATTTTGTTCCAAATTATTATAGGATATTCTCTCAACATTAATAATAGATATTCTCTCAAAATTAGTGTATCGAAAAAGCAAAGTTGACTGCATTAATTGGTGAAATTGACATGATATCTATATAAAAATACGCATCGAATTTTTTTAGTATGACTGATGAGACCTCACAAAGACTAATAATGTTTGAGGTGGCTCCCCATCAAGGGAATCTAACTTTAGAGTACAAAAAGTGCTGGAGGTAGAAGATCCTATGGCTAAGGTTGAGACACACAAAGTTATAGATAAAAATTAAGGAGCCTGAAGACGAAACAACCAAATGTTGTTACTGGAACATTTTATGGTTGTCTATGTAGTGTTTTTTAAGATATTAATTCATGTAACCTAGATGTTTATTCTCATTGAATAATACTAATGATGAAATTATCTGATGTATAGAAAATGAAATTCTAAACCATGTATTCGTGTTTTTATTGTATAATTCCCCTAGCTCAGATATCCTCCATGAGACCAAGACAGATCACTGTGTGAAATTAAGCATGCCTCCACAATTTCCAAAGACTATTGACTAGAAGAAAGGGTCTAAAAAATATTTTGGGGACACTATATCCTTTGGAAAAAAGTAATAATCATAATGGAAATAAGACAAATCAATCTTGACCTACAACTCTAACTAATTGAAGTTGTATACCTACAATCCAAATAATAATAATAAATTGTGTCATTCAATATTGTATGCCCAAACAAATATTATGCTGAATGTATTACAAGTAATCAACAAAAAACATACTCCATAATAAGGACTCTAAAAATACCAATCCTGAACCCAATTCTTAGAGCCTTGTCCAAGATCCAATCCCATCAATCAGAACAATCCATCATGTATGGGGGCCATTTCCAATGTCTAGACCTATGTCCATGAAGTCTTCCTGGGTACCAAACGATAACCAAACTGGGTGTGTATAATTATCGGTAGGCGAAAACCAATGGTGAATAAACAATCCAGTCTAAATCAATAGTTCATGAAATAATATGATAAACAGGGGAATTAATTCATAAATTAAATAAGAACATCAAAAAAGATAATGACCCTCAAACTCTAGATTAACATATGGGATTAAGAAACCCTACTTCAGCATGATGTTAGATATCTCTATCTAGTGGTGGATTCCCCGGCATTGGATGAATCACCCCTACAATCTATCAAGTAACAAGTTTGAATTTCCATTGGAGGATTATTCTACCTTGGTGGATTCACCCATAATTGGTGTCAATAAACCATAAGAATTTTTATCTAGCATTAATAATGGACTCTTTTCAAATTACCATGCTATATTTTCTTACATGTTCCCAAGGATAATTTCCCAAACCATGGGGAATGTATAAAATATTTATGCTAATAGAATCTATGTGAATTCCCGCTCTATAGTCACTTATGTGTTCCCAGGGAACATTAACCATGCCATGGAGGATGTATAATTAGAGTAAGTGAAAAATGCCCTCATATTCCCACTTATGTTTTACCACATAACATTTCCCATGGCAATATAGATTTACTCATTTCTCAAACAAATGCAACAGCATTCAATGCATTGTAACTCATCAAAATGCCATGTATGTTATTTCATTCTATATTTCTTAGTGTATCAAAATTACCCATTATCCGTAATTTATTCCATTAATAAAATTTAACCATTACTAAAACAATTGTAACAATTCAATTTGAAATTCCATGTATTCCTGACTATTGTTACACATGTCGTTATTTCCAAATTCCTTCATGTAATTATGCCAATTTTAATTTCATTCCAATTAACCACATTCAATCTAAGTGATTATTTATCAAGTCAATTACATCAAACCAAAATATAACAAAACTCAGTTTTTCTACTCTAATACATTAAGTATTTTCAATTCTTCGAAGGGATATAGGTTCATATGTTTTATGTTTCAACCTAGGGACAAAGGTAGGCACCCATCTCGAGTGGTTGAAAGTCCCAGTCTCAATACCAATGAACCTAATGGGATCCTTTTGATGTCTAGGAATATATATTAATTAATTTAAATTGGTAATCAATATTGGTAAATTCAGGCATATAGTGTACTCACATGATCTCACATGTTACACATACATGAAAAAAAAATTGACTTGAGTGATTTGTTTTATATCACCCACCTCAATCAATGGAGAAGACGATAAATAAAACTGAGTGATATATAAATGTGAAATACCATGATCCCAATTGAACAACAATCATAACAATTCTTAAATGATTAATAATGTGGATCAAAATTTAAAAACGGGTAAAAAGACCAACTCCAAGAGGAATTCATCATTTCTAGTTGTCCAGATCAAAGAAGAAAAGAGAGGTGTTCTAGAATCCTCTAGATCCTTGTGCAATGTATAAAATTCACTAATATTATATTAGGGTATAATGTTGGGTAATTAAGAGTTTAAAATAGGTTCCAAGGGCGAAAATATGGTTTTTTCTCTCGTTGTGTCAGCCTATACCAACACCACCATCTGGCCAATGGGTCTCTTTTAGAAGACCCACTCTACACAAACCTATTGATTGTCATGTGAGTATCATATTATCTTACTAGGATAATGAGAATCTATTTAGCTAGTTTTGGGTGTTGTAGAATCTCCATTACTATAAACCACCTCTAGCTTCCTACTAGCTCAGTTTTTAGAGTCCAAAAACACCTATGAAATAATTTTTAATCCTAGAAAGAGGATTCTTTACAAAACATAATATATTACAAAAAAACATAATGTGAAATACATCTCAGTAAAAGATGTGGTTTTACACACTCCACATCATATAAAAACTCGTCCTTAGGTTATGCACACATGACTCACTAAGATGCATCGATAAAAAACTCAAGCTACTTCACCCACAAAATAGGCTTCCTCTCAAAACTATTTTCATGAACTCATACTAGGGGAACAATATTTTTATAGATATTTTTCTCACTATGGTCCATGATACAAATTAGATGATCGTTAAAGGATTCTTATACATCAATCTCGACATAACCAACATATATCACATGATAAGGGTCCATGTGATATTAATGATTCTATGACATCTGAAACACATCATGCATGGAACTGTAGAATTTTGGAAGGACTAGTCATTACCCAACTAGACAAACCCTCTACACTATCTCAAATAGAATAATGAACCTAGTCACTAGCTTTCCCTATTTCTATGTACAGTGAATCCCTACCCTAGGTGGAAATAGAAGAAGATCCTAATGACTAACCTCAAACTCTAAAGGAATAAAAACTAATGACCAACCTCAAACTCTATAGGTCATATATGATTGTCAGTATATTCTTTCAATATTCTCTGTGCAGTTACTAACCATTTTATTATCAACGTAACCCTCTCAAATGTATCTGAAATGTCTCTTGGTCCAATGAGCTCTGACTCTACCTCATCTAACTAGAACAATGTATAATGGAATGACCTTCTATATAACTCCTTGAAAGGATCCATTTAGATAAATTCCTAGATGCTATTATTATATGCTATCTAATGGAGTTCTAGATGCAGATCCAATGAACCATTGAAATCCAAAACATTGTATTTCCAAATATCCTCCAAAAATCAAAATTCTCAACATTTATTGGTTATCAGTATGATTGTGGTACGGAGTTATTATAAGAACATATGATCTCGATTCCTTCTTAATCACCTTCCAGAACCATGATGTAAAATGAGGATCTTGATAAAAAATAATACTTCTGAAAACATTGTGAAATCAAAATATCTTAGTATCATAGAGGATACTGAAATCCTTAACCATGAATGTCTCCTTGATTTGAAATAAGTGTAATACATTCACCAGTCAATTCATGATCACTCACACTACATCATTTATTATTTTTCCTATGTAAACCTATCAGGAATTATATTGTGATATCATCCCATTTATATTATGTAATGGGAAAAGAATCTAGTAGCCTATAATGTCATTGATACTTGGCCTTCACCTACTACAAGGTAAAGAATCACACCATGAAGCTCAATATCACTTTCATAATATCTAGCCACCATTATTTTCTATATAGAACAAGATTCATATTTTTTAACTTTGGATGTACTACCCATTTTGAACCATGTAATTACCTCATCAGATCCTCTCATAAGCTCATAACAACCCAGATACAACCATTGACATGAATAACTTCATCATTACAAAGAGACCGACATGAATGTGGGACCCCACCACTTATTTTGTCCCCCAGATCTAATCTCTCCATATCAGACAACTAACAACTCTAAATCTGGTGAAGAATCACAAGAACAACATATTTTAAGTCAAATTCACTCATCCAAGGGACTCTTAAACATCAAGATTCATATCTATAAAGAGAACCATCATCCTCCACTTGTCATAAGAATCTATAATTTCCTCTACCTATGTCTTCCTGTTATACAAATTAGAAATAATGTTCTTATTTAATATAGTGTATGAAAACATGAGGTTGAAGAAATATAGATACTCAACCCACCTCCTTTGTTAAAGGTTTTGGTCATGGTAAAAAAAGATGTTCTACAAGCACATTTTGTCCATGTACACCATAAACCTCTCACACAAAGGATAATACTACCAGTATCTCATGAAATGGACCATCACAACTAACTCTAAATCATGACTAAGTTCATTCCTTTTATGTGGAATCTACTATATGGAGCCATAAGAAATCAATCTATTATCCTGCAACATAACTATACAAATCCTGAGTCTTCATGTGTTATAGTACATTAAATATCACTTACCATACTTCTATTAGATGAAAAATGGTGTTGAGGTCAACATTTACTTAATTTCCTAGAAATACCCCTCAAACAAATCTTCCTAAAAATATAAACACTATCTTGGTCATCCCAGACATCTGTGTTGCAAGATGGGAGAAGTCCTGTATAAAATATCATTAATATCATGCCAAACCCAAGAATGTCAAACTCTCAAATACATTCTTGAGATGTTCCCAAGATACCCAATATTCCACCTTCTCCAATTCCATTTATACTCTAACCACTAAGATAATGTGACCCAAGAAGATCATTTTATCAATCCTGAAGTGACATTTTTATAGATTTTCTTATATCTAATGATCTCTCGATGTAATCATGAAAATGTTATGATAATGGGAATTATTGTCTCTAGACTAGAAGTACACAAATATTTAATTTATATAAACTTCAAAAAAATGTTATATAAATGGATATATGATCCAATTAATCTTGTCCATGAATACTATTGGTGCAATTATCAATCCAAAATACATACCATGAACTCATAAAATTCATACCATCCCCTAAAATAATTCCAAAGTATGTCATATAGTCTCACCCTCAACTGATGGTACCATAAACAGTCGTAAATCTTGTAGAAAATTCAGGCACCTCTCTACTAATTGAATAGATAAATGATTATGGAAGGGGGGACTAGTTATTATCCACCATCTAATTTAAAATTTCGTAATCCAAACCTAAGTGAAAATTTTCAGCAGACTTATTGGAGAAAATCAAATAAGAACCCCACAGTGAAGTACTTGGTTATATGAATCCATTATAATCCATATCATCCAGCTATTCTTTCAACTATAAAATATTAACTGGTATCATCCAGTAGGGTGGGATAGAAACTAGTTAGGCTCCCCACACCAACATGATAGTGAACTCAATCTGCCTCTTGACTGGTAAGTCAATAAACTTTTTAGGATATAAATCCAAAAAAAATCCAGTAATGCGTAAAAATTACTATTTTCTAACTCACCATCATCTGTAACAAACCATACTTTCTAGGCTGTGAGGCAATCTGATTTTTACTAATTTGTCCTACTTGATTGGCCTGAGGATCCAATTGACCCTAGTGAATATAGATGCCTCATTTTATAGATACAAAACTAACTCTCCTCTAATAAAAATTTATATGAGACTAGTATAGGACTAGCAAATACATACCAAAAATAAAATCAAAAAAATAATTTCTAGCACAAACAACTCCCAAAATAAATGGTAGCCACCAATTTCTAATGTTCACTCCTTACATCATCAGATACCCCCTGATTACAACCCTAACAGTGTGTTGATAGTAATAACCCCATCAAATATTCCTGTATAAAAATCTATGACATTGAAAAATTGATTAGATATAAGTCATTTTGATTCTTATATATATAAAATATATGAAAGGCTAGATGGAACAACAATAATACCTCTGACAGTGGAAGGTTCTACATATATATTTACATGAGAAGACTGTATGGTGTGCATTTTACCTACCCCCCATTTGTAGGCTCTAGTATAACTCCCCTATGATACTCCATAGTGTTGATATATCAACTATTAATTCAGGGTACCATGTTGAATACCTAAACTAATAAACCATTGGAACTCCAGATACTCATTTACTAATGGTTAGCTGAGTCCTCCCCAAACTCTAGTGCTTTCCCTCCTCCTCTATAAAAACTCGACGGCTAAGAATTCCTACATAACATTTAAATAATAAGAATATTATTTCATAAATAGTACTCCATAGTAGGTAAAATACACTGATAGCACATGTGGAGAGCCTTGCCACATTGAAATCATTAACCTTGGTCGTGTCCCTATGGTGGTTGTCCGCTCCCAAGGCTACTCTTACTGTTATTTACTTAGAAAAAACTATCCTAGTGGAACATAGTTCTACCTGAATAATAGATCCATGATCATTCTATAAATACTTTCTACCTTTAACTGAGTTTCTTGTTCAGATTCCCTTTGTTAATGAGTTCATAATTCTTCACTTCGAATGATTTACTTGGGTGAAAGACATTCACTAGTGACTTTATCTCATAAAAAATCCCAACCATGATTCACTTTACCCTCTATACCTTATATACAACCAAGTATAGAGTAAAAATTATAATATAGTACATCACTAACATGATTCATTGCATCATGTGAATAAAATCCAAGGTCCTCTGATCCTTTATCATCTCTGTATTGAAGTGACTCGAGAACACTGTCTCAAAGTCCTTCTAGGATTACTCCTCATGTTCTAAAACTTTCTCCATGATGTACCACCAACACATGTTTATTCCTAATATAATATATACATAAATCTTCATCCTCCTATCCATGAGTTTATCTTGGTATTTTCATATTGTTTGGACATACTCAATTTAGAACTCAGTTTCCTCAGGTCCTCTATCCCCAGTGAAAATGGGTAGTGGAATCAGCTAAAAATATCACATATGATCAGACATAAAAAGAATAGAATGAGTAGTCTCTCTATCCATAGATCATATGACTAATTAGAAAAAAAATTAAGTAGATAATCCAATAGGTCCCATAATGAATTGTGCTTTTTCAGTTTAGATACAAGATGTGTGTTCACATTACCACTCTCCTACTGCTCAACCCAATCATGAAATGGAGGAATTTTATCCATAAGGTTAAACACACCACTCAAATCATAGTATACATTAATAGATAAACCTAAAAAATATTAATACTTCAATAAAGAACCACTAACACAATGTTACTCTCAAACACGTCTTAACAAGTGAATTGGAATTCCATAATACATAACTTTATTCCTATTTATCATATATATAAAGGGATTATATTTAAAAACATATATATTTATTTATATCACATAAAATATATATATATATTATATTAATAATTTTTTTCAACATATTTTCTTATTCTTCTTCCATGTTCCAAGATCTCAAAACAAGTACATCACCGAATGTGAAAAAACAACACAATTACAACAATTAAATAAAAAAATTCCCATCATTTGGAATGTGTGATTTATGATATAAAATAAATAGATAATTTCATGAATAAACTCATTATCAGTCTCTGACACATCTGATTCTCTAGTCTTCCATCACAAAATAGTAAAGCAAGGGAAAACCCATTTCTTTGATTCCACTTTGCAATGTCTTCAACCAAGTTCACCCTCACATGATGTAGATGGGTCATTAAAGGACATTAAATGTGCCTCCTCATAATCTAGAGGCTTCAGAATAATATTGATGGTCGATGGAATATATTGGGGAAATATACCCTCTAGAAAAAATTTGAAATTTCAATGGAAATAATATAATTCAATCATTACAAACAACTGAATAAGATAAAATATGAATAAAAATAATGAAAATAAAAATAAAAAAACATGTTATACCATACATTATACTAAAAAATTGTTGTCTTGAATTTGATACAAGAAATACACTAAAAAGCGTAGCTATAATAAATTTATCTAAAAATCTTGTTCTCAACCCCATGCTTAGCCCGATATAGAATCCCCAATCCAATCTGACAATAAAATATATAAAGTATATGTCACTTTCCATTATCATGATCGGTATACATAATGTTTTCTCATGTGAAAAATAGTTTCAATAGTGGGTGTGAGAAAATCTCAGTAGGTTGACCCTCATGGTGCCTAGATAATCCAGTTTTAATAAATAGTTCTTGAAAAATTATAATAAATAGAGTAATTAATTCATTAAATAATAAATAACATTAAATAATGTTGACAACCCTAAAGTTATAAGATAACACTTATGGTCATCCAAAATTGCTTCGGTATGATTCCAAATATCTATATTTAGTGTAATATTTAACTTTCTATAATGAATTAACAATACCATGTATCAGGTAACTAGTACAAATGACCATTATTGGATTCTACTTTGTATGACGAATCACCCATACTATGTATTAAGAAACCATACATATCTCCCCACACGATAAATAATGGTCACTAAGGCTATTCCCATGCTATATATTCTTACTTTTTCCCATGATGCATTACCCATTCCATGGGTGAAGTATCCAATCATTGTTCTAATGGAATATTTGTGAGTTCCCATTGTAGATCTTCTTAAATGGTCCCATTGTGAATTACTCATTCTTAGAGTGCAATATTATAGGCTCAAATTTTTATTTCCATGATAATTCCTCTTACATGCTCCCATGGTTCATTATCCATGATAATGGTGATTTACCCATTTCAAAAACAAATACAATAAGATCCAATGATTTTCAACTCAACAAAACAAGCCAAACATGTTATGTAATGAATTATTGGTTAATTTATCCAAATTAAAAATTATAAAATATTCATTCCAGTATTCAAAGTTATATATTACCAAAATAGTTATAACAATTCCATTTCTCATTACAAAAACTCCTGATTACAATTTTACAATTCATTTTATCCCAATAAGATCATGTATTAAACCAATTACTATTTCACACCAATTAACTTGATTCTAGATATGTGATTATTTATCAATCCAATTAAAAAATCACATTTTATCCAATGAACACTACTAATCTAATATATTATCAATTTTCAAGTCATCATAGGGATCTAGGTTCATATGTTCCAATATATAACCTTGGGTCAATGGTAGGTGCACCTCTTGGGTGACCGTAAGTACTGGCATCAATTACAACAGACCCAACATGATCCGGTGGAAGTCTATGAATTTTTATTCAATAACTTTATTGGGTTAACAAATAGGATTGGATGTACACATGGTGTGCCGATTTGATCAAATAGTTACACATACTTGAGTGATAATATAAACATTAGGGATATTTTTTAGACCACCCACCATAAGAAACAATGAATAAGGAAACTATGGTCAAGCTATATACCATATTGAAACACCATAATCCAATATGGAAAATGACCATCACACATTTTAATATCTAGAAGAAGGCTATTCTAGAATAAATAAGAAAAAAACAAATTCCAGGAAGAACCCAGAGTTTTATCTTGTCAGGATCTAATTACGGATCGAAGAGGCAAGGAATGGTGTTTGAAAATCCCCAAGAGCCTTTGAGAAACCATAAAATTCATAAATCCTATATTATAGTAAATTTGTTGACTACACTAGCTAACTTGTGGTTCTGAAACATCTTAATTACTAAACACCACCTCTAGCCTCCTAATAGATTGGATTTTAGAGTCCCCATACACCTCAAAAACAATGCTTCATTCAAGGAATGATGCTCATTGAAAAAAATTAGAGCATTAAAAACAAAACATAAAGAGTAATTCACCTAGTTAAAAGATAGAATGTTACCTATTAGTTTTTAATTTTTGGTTTCATGTATGATATATTTTCATGTTGAATGTTCTATTTTTTTTTTGTTTCTTATAATGATGACCTTAGGAGACTAGATCTAAATGATGTGATGACTTGGTGCGGTAGATGGGGGTTCTTGGACTTACCAATTCTAGACACCAAAGTAATGTTGGATCTTTAGGATAATTGATTCATTATTTTTACATTCATACTAGATCCCCAACACATTATATCCAATGGATTGGTTAATATTTTTTGTTTCATAACACAGTGGAAGATATCTGGTGGAGAGAATTCTTATGGACTTGGAAAGATGTTACCTAATAACAATGAATGTACCATAGGTGTTTTTAGGATATAAAAAGTCTAATTAACCAGAAGTATTCATGAGGAATGTTTTATTATTAGTGAAAATCTGAGATTTGTGATAGAATACCAGGGCTCCTCTAGTTGTGTGTTCGTTCAGGAGTTCAAAATAATTCCACAAGAATATAGAGTCATTTTTTTGGGTTTTTTTGAAATATATAAAGTCTTCATTGGTGCATGTTTAATGTGGTGTGTTTTGTTCATTGGGAGGAACTTGGAAATTTTTTTTGTAATGCTACCAAAATTTGGGAGGGAAATAGAGCTAGAATATTATCACAACACACAATCAATGATTATTCTGAATGTTAAGATCAAGTGATATATGACTTTGGTTCCTAGAAAGAGAATTCAAATGATGCTATCAGTTTTCAGTTCAGGTAAAAGAAATATTTCTATGGATTCCCCATTCAATATTAAATTGAATATGGATTTGGTAGATTTTATATTTTGACACTATGGAAACAATCTTTATGAGGATTGCTAGAGAAATGAAAAACAATTAAGGATTGTGTGATCTCAAAGATTCAAAACTAGGATGGATGTAGAGGGATAAAAGGACCTCATTTCCATGGTTTCACTAAACTAAATTTCTATGGAATTTTATCACACTAATGAAATCATACATACAAAAAAATAGTAATCAGATGATTGATGGTTTTGACGGTTCCCCAAATGTTTGGTGTACCAAAAAAAACATAGGTGGGGAAGAATCATGGTAGTTGAGTCTTCATAAGTGCATGAATGTTTAATTAAGAAAGACAATTGACATGGTGAATGACATTGATTATTGTTGAAAAAGTTTATAAAATCAGAGTATAAATACATTTTATAGAATTATGTGGTGAAATTTTACAAAGAGACTTTCATATGAGTTTCACATAGTCATTGGAATGATCAGATCATAGTTCTAGAAAACTTTTGAGGGTCTACATTATAGGGATTCTGTTCAATTGAATCAGAATGGGGTGGAGAACCTTGAAGTAACTGATGATTAATGGTGAATGGGTATTTTAGTATTTTTCAAAAATGGTGTGGGCTTGATAATAGAGTTTAAGTGAGTGATTGTTGTCCTCTCCCAGTGAAACAAATTCCCATGTTAGAATTGATTTGAATCCATCCCAGTTATTAGAGAGAGAGACATTTACTAATGGAGGTAGTATTCTCCACATTAAGAGTGTATTTTATATAAATATTAATAATTTTTTAATTAGCAATATTAATGGATAGAAAAAGGAATGTGGATTTCATTAATTTTTGATATGGTATTGGTGTCTATATAAATGGATGGAGTGCTAATTGTTTTATTATAACTGATGAGAACTGACAAGTCTTGATAAAGGAATAGGTTCCTTTCCCTGTGAGGTATCCAACATCGGTTTAGAAAGAAGTATTGGGGGACCCAAATAAAATGGAATAGGTTGAGACACAAAAATATGGATACCAAAAGGGGGGATCTATAAGATTCAATGACTAAATGGTGATTGTGAAACATCTTCTGGTGGTTTGGATAGAGTTTTAGAATATGGTAATTCATATAACCTAATTGTTTATACTCGTTGAATTAATGTGACTTTTTTATTTTACAATGGATATAGGATGAAATTAAAAACCACATCATATTTGTTTTCATTTATTTGTACATTTTTCTCTCATGCTTGTTTCATTGTTGTGTTAGATGATCTCCTATATTCATTTCATTGAATGAAGACCTTTAGAGACCAAAACTAGATGACAGGATAACTCAATAGGGTGTATGTGGTTCCTGAAATTCATAGTTTCAATCACCAATGTCACATGAGATTTTTTGAAAAAATGTTCCATTTTTTCATCTATCCTCAATCCTCAAAAGGTAGTGCAATCTTAGTTGTGATGACACACTCTGGTGGAGTTGACAATGTTCTTGGTGTATTGGGATTAGATTTGGTTAATGATAGATGATCCAATACATGGGTGTGAAATAGTTTTTCATGGGTTTCTATAAACTACATTAACATAAATTTGGGTGATTTCCTATCCATTATGTATGTTGGTTCATAGGATGGTACATGCTTCCCCGAGGATTCGTGTTTAGAAGGATGGTGGTAGTTGTCATCAGTAGTGTAGGTACTCGAGAATCACTAGTCTAGTACAGAGTTTTGGTGGATTAAATTAAATAAATCATGATTTTATGAGGTGGAACCTTGAATAAGGATAGTTGGGGGTAACAATTTTTTCTACGACATTGATGTATGTGGTAGTCAGTGAGTTTGAGCTACTTGTTTTCTTGGCCATCTATTTTTTCCCATCTTTACATGGTTTTTTTATTTTTCTAGAAAATGGTTTTAATTGTTTTTCAATAACCTATAGTGTCTTATTGGATGAATAAATATATTTTAGAGGATGAATAATTTTTTAAAAATTATCTCATATATATTAACTTCATGGATGTTTAACAGATTGATATTAAAGTGTAAGATTTTAATTTAATTCCATAGACCACTGTATTTTACTTTTTTATCCCCAAGGATAATTTTATAGATTATTCATGTTATTTGGTAATTTATTGCCTTGATATATGGTCTCATTAGCTTTTTAAGTCTCTAAATCCTCCTAATATAAAATCAAGTCGGTGAATTTAATTGTCTCCCATAATACTTCCCCAATTGAGAACGGTTCTTCCATTAATGTTCATCACTTCACCCTAATATAGTGAAACAACCAAAAACATTAAACATGGAACTTCTATATTATCACATAGGTGTGAATTTATGTCATAATTATTTTTCATTTTCTCAAGAAATTGTAAATTTAATTCTCCATGTAGCATGTTTTTTTACTTAAATTTTTTTTCAAATCTTTTCTTTCATATGTGTATCCATACTAAGTCACTATGATAAAATAGAACTTTCTTGTGACCCCTTTTCACTTGATCTGGTTATTTTTAAGATAGTCACTCAATGTCTTTCATCAATTATTTAGGGATTTTATTAAAAAAAATAAACCCTTTTCACTTATATATTTATTTTTACTTCAAGTTAAATAGAAATAGATTAGTATGATCAAGTGGTTTAATTGATAATCAACTTCAATAAGTGATAATTATTTATTAAAATGTTTATATTTGTAATAAGTGTATTTGATTTTTCGTAAAAAAAATCCTTATCGTTCCAGATATTTTTATTAATGATTTCTCATATGAGGGATGATAGTTTCTGAACCATAGCCTCTATTTTTCCATCATTTTGGGGAAGAAATGTCACGGAAAATAATATCATCACACCTATATTTCTCAATACTGTTTTACAAAAATAGTTAAAAAACATTTCATTCAGATTAGACATAGTTTTCCTTGAGATTTAATGTAATCTCATAACATTTGAAAATAATAATTCATAAATGTTACAGTAATCATCATTTTTATGATAAATAATAAAATGTACCATTTTTAAAAAAGGATCGACCATATTAAATATGTAATATATCCCCTTATTGATCTTTGGTAACCCCATAAAATTTCAATCGCTATTTCCTTCAGATGGGTTTTGGGGATTAGAATACGAATATATAATCCATGTGGTTTCAGTTTAGATTTATATTTATGGAAGAAAATACAAATTCACAATAATTTATCAATGTAATGATATATATATTTGGATAATTATAGTGTTCAATCAAGATACACAAATCTTTTTAAAATATAAAATATCACATTAGACCAAAATAATGCACCTCCATTAATAGAAGAAAACCAATAAATCATTTTTGAATAAAACTTTTATCAACAAGGATTAAAAAAATCATTTGTAAAAACTTATCCTAATTATTTTTATGTTTACAATGATTAAAATCTTCAAGAAATTCATTTTTATATTCATATAATTATTTAATAAATTCACAACCATGGAGTTTAGAATTGAATATATATTCAAGGTAATTTCTATGTAAAAGTGATTCAATAATAATTTTTTCTTTACCCTTTTATTCTTCTTTAAATATGTTGATGACTCAAGGAATTATATCACACTAGAATATATCATATTCAATTTATACTATCACCTAATGTCTTTAAGGTCATCATGAAAACAAAAAATATTGAATTATTTTTTATGAAGTTAATTTTTTTGGTTTCCAATACTCAAAATAATTCATAATAGACATTATGAAACTTATAATACTTTAATGTTTTATAATATTTAATTTAATTAAAATAATAATTAATTTTACCTTATTGTATAAGTAGTCCATCTCTACCAATACCATAAGCATCACATTCAATATCAATGTTTTATCAAAATCGGAATACATGAGTAGTGGGTTATGGGTTTATATTTAAGGCAACCTAAGAATTTAATATATAAATATTACATCATTTTAGATCGATATTCAATAAATCAAACAATAGTACACACCGTATAACCGTAAAGGTTTAGTTTATTTAGAGACTACATATGTAATCAATTTATGTCATGAAGGATATTCAATATATCCCATAAAGTTCTTATCACATATTTTCCTTCTTAACCATACCACATTTAAAACCTTTCTTCAAAACTCAGGAAATATAAATATATGAAAGTGTGAGATCAGATGCTCAGTAAGGCTATGGATATGAGAAATCAATCAACGATCATAATTGTTCCTAATAGTACCCTAAGGGTATGATAGAAATATAAAAACTAATTAAAATAATACCTAATTATTCAGATATCATTAATCATGATTCATAAAATAATAATTTTTAATAACAAAAAAATCATAAGAGTGTAGAATCATCAATAATAAATCATGATCTATGATAACATATCTTTAGAATAATAAAAAATGATATTGAATACACATAATAATAGGAAATTATTTATTTAGTTATGGATCACTTCCAATACTATCTTGGTGGATTGTGTCCCATTTGTGGATTTATTTCAAGCCCCATTCCATCATTTCCTCGACCAAGGATCACTACCAAGAATATAACAGTGGATATAGGCACATACCAAACTGGTTTCACTCCCCATTATAATGCATATTATATCAGCAGATATCAGTCTATACCCATTGCATTGGGGGGTATATAATTCTTGGACCACCCATCACATGAATAAATGAATACATAATTTTTCAATAAGATCATAAAAACATTCATCATTTCATCATAGCATAAACTATGAAAAAGAAACATGTTTTTAAAGGATTTCACCTCCATATAATCCAAATCAATATGGAAAATGGACATGGATGGTACCATTAAACCGTATCCCCAATAGAGAATAAGAAAAATCAACGGATATTGATGTAGATTAAAAATACATTTAAAAAATATTTATAAAATATATTTTAAATATATGGAAAATAAATTTTTCCTTTAATGTCTTTAAAAACTATAAATTTTCAGAATATTGAGAAAATTTACTTCCATGAAAATAAACATGGAAACATAAAAAGGAACATTCAAATCAATGAATAGTCAAGATGGGGTAAAAATCTATTCATTCAATAAATATTATCAAACATATTCATTTCATTATTTTTCAAAGAAATTAAAAAATGGCTCAAATAGAAAATTTTAAAAAGATTCCATTTTAAACCATTGTAATGAATGATAAAGATGGTATAAAAACACCTTTTGAAATAATTTAGGGATAAATATGATTTTCCATAAAATAATTTCAAAACATGGATATAGAATATAATTTCTTCCAACCAAAGAGAGTGAATAAGTCCAACATTCATAAAAAACGTTTTCTAAAACACTTTATGTAACTAAGAGAGGATAATTAAGAGAAAACATAAAAACCCTCAAAATAAGTCGAGCGAAATAAAACTTATGGGTTTTAAAAGATAATGATCATGTAATTTACCTCAATGAAAATTTAATATATACAATCCTAAAAAAGAAATTAAATTGTAACATTAACCCCTACCTCAAGACATGTCAAGCTTCGTTTATCGATTACCCCATGCAAGATTGTGTATTGAGAGGGGAGGGTTGAATCAATGGTGAATTTGTATGAATTTCTTTTCACTTCAATTAAAACCCTTGAATTCGATAAGTTTATCTTTAAAATCAATATTATTTCTCAATATCACTTTTTGTATAGTTTTAATAATGTAGAAAGAGAATCAAAAAATATTTACATGGTTTTGTAGAATCCTACTCCTCAATGCAATATGTAATTCCCTTAGTTATAGATTCATCACTATCAAACAAGTGATTCAACTACTCCCATGAACAATTAAGATAATTACCTTTCTTCTAGACTCAACTAAAAGTATTATTCTCTAGATCCTAATGAGAGAATCAATTTTATTATATATCCATCCAAAATAATTTTTGATTTGGCTCTAGCCAAGAGTCTCCTTCTACTCCAAGATCTAACTAGAATACTTCTTTTTCCTCCAACACAAATTGGAATACATCACCTTAGTCAAGGAAGATCTAATGCGTGGTGTTATTTTAATCTTCCTCCATGATCATAGAAAATCAAAATGGATCAGGGACCCTTCATGTATCTTCATCATTCACTGGTCTAGTGAGTTGGCCTATCTAAATGATTTTGATCAATTATAAATGATTATTATCCTTAATGATACTATGATCTGGCATGAATACATTATTTTACTAAATTCTTATCCACACATGATGTGTAAAAGAGATGAATTTTTTTTTTCAATATTAATTTATTCAACAATTAAACACACACAACATAATTCAATCTCATTATGATTTCTCAACACCCATGCATGTGTGATACAATGTATGTTCTTCTCAAGGAATAAACCATAGCACATGTATTTATTGCTTTTATTATATTATATGATTTACAATATTATGTATATGGTTATTATGATGGTTTTTATGATTCCAGTTAATCATGTCTGCACCACATTCGCTTTCTTCTTTCAAGTTTAACATATCAACTCACTTACACCTCAATAATGTGTATTATCCCATTAATTTAAATTGCAGGTATATTGAAATCCTTAACTCAAGGGTTTCAATTTCATTTTTCTTTTTCAAAATAGTCATAAAAGTGATGATTAAGATCATTCATCCAGGGTTATCACATGGTAGATTCATAAAATACCCAAAGTTATTTTCAGATCCTCAGAACTATTTATTTAATAGAGTGTATATGTGGGGTCTTATTTACTTTTTGATACTCTTGAGTTTGAGGATAAAAATTAAAGAGGGAGTGTCTTATTCTCCTCTTTCATACTATAAAAATTCTTCATGGATATAATCCTCATAAATTAAAGAGATTGATATAACTCACTACCATTCTTGGAGTAGAAGTGTGGTGCACTATTTTCTTTAGAAAATGTGCTCTCTTTATCTTAATAAGGAGTAGTGAAATTGGGTTGGATATTCGGTGTTTATAAAAAAAATTACACCACCTTGTATTTAAAAATTATTCCTCATTTAGGATATACACTTTATTTCATTTCAAGGTTATTTATGAATAATCGATGATATCAGAATTCTAAATTATACATAAAATGTAAAACATTTTGTTCTCTCTTATGTGAGTTCATGTTTTGTAAAAGGATGAAGGTCATGTGCTTTATTATTTTAATACTTCAACCCGGTCATGAATTTTGGACTATCAACAAATCACTTTTAACTATATTTGTATTAATTGAATGTTTTTTATTTCAGTTATCACTTGCATTAAATTTTATCATTTTTTCAGGGAGATTATGGCATCATCGCTTCATATACATGGGATTCTAATGTGTATGGAATCTTTAGCTCGGTCCTCAGAGGTTTGATTATCCTCTTTGGTGCACTATAACTCCCAAATGGTGGTAGAGGATGAAAATGATTCAAAATTTCAATTGGATGGATCAAATAAAATCAAATGAATGACCATGTTATTTTCCTATCATTTTATAGGATAATGAATAGTAAACTCATGACTACATCCCATATCAACAAAATTTTCATATTTCCTCTCCTTTATTAACAATAATCTTCCACCATTGTAATGTTCCTTGGAAATAGGGGATCATCACCAACATCACATATTTACACATGGACCACATCTTTCCCAATCCCATGTAGTCATGCAAATGCTCTCATATGTGCCTATACAAGGCCCAATCACACCCCTGCCATCATGCAGTCTCCCTAGGTTGGATCTCTCACAAGTTTAACCCTCAATTACCTCATGTGTGGTATATGGATGACCCTTGAGAGCATGTAATGGTTTTCCCATTTTTATATAATTACCATCCATATAATACTTATAATTTATATGTATAAAATAGAATTCCATACATTCCCAAATGCATTCATCTTCATGAAATTATATAATAATAATAATTTCCATGGACTTCATAATGTAATACTATAAGGCCCCAGCCTTAAATCTTACTTAATCTTGAGTTATTACAGGATTACACATTGAGGATCTTTTCAGGTTTAGAGTTTTATAGAATTAGATCATAAAACTTGAATTACATTCCACATTTAAACAATGTGGTTACATAAAAGATAGTATTCATTTTTCCAATCAACGGAAACATATTTAAAATAAAACATGGATTCTTTCTTGACACTTCCTTGACACTATCATCATATCATGTACCCTTCCCTTGACCTGTGAAAAACATTTCAAAAACATGGGATGAGCATAAAAAGCTCAGTAAGGGATATAAAAATATGGAAAGGAAAGATGAGTACATGTATACAAAAGAATCAATGAAATCATACTCTACTCATTAAACATAAGCACTTTAACATACCTCATCAAATCATGAATAAATCATAGAAATCATAAGACATAAAGGTAACTTGAGGCATTCATAACATTCTTACGTAGGGAGTAACCCTCTTGGTTACGTTTGGAATACCCATCACAGTATATTCCCTAAATCTCTTAGGAGAAACCATAAAGTTTAACCCCTTTGTGTTACCCAATGCATTGGAGAGCTATATCGGGCTCACCTGCCCTTAGTTTATCACAGAACAACCCATCTTCATAACAATTCCCAAGAACCGTAATATAATCGTATCACATAAAACATGCATAAAGGAAACATAACATTTCCACATTTAAATCACAATATATCAATACAACACATTGATATAATAAAACCATTATGAAACCCATTTTCAATACCAAAATAAAAGAAAATTAAAGCATGGTATTTATTTTTCATTTTAAATAAAAGGATGGCTTGTGGAGGACGCTGAAACTCAAATAATGGTCACGGCGGAGGAGAAGTCGTTGTCGCCACATACGTACGACAAAAACATTCCTTTTTGTTGTTTAGTAAAATGCTTCGTATAAAAAAATATTAATTTTGGATAAATGTAATATTTAAAGGGGTTTATACACCGTATAAAAGAAGGTTGTGTATAAAACAAAATATGCCTCAATGAAAGGAGATTGAGACGAAGTCACATACCTTGGGTCCGAATTGACTCAATCGTTCTTTAATGTCCTGTATAATAAACTTGACTTAATTTTTACTTGCTTAAGAACATTTTTCAAGTTCATTATTCCTTTTATATCACTTAATACCATGTCATGAACACTATGTAATTATTTATGTTAATAATGGTTGTTTTAACGATCATTGGTACTTGAGTAAAAAATAAACTCTTTATAATTACAATTTGTTCATGTATCCATTATATCCGGAGTTATACTCATGATTTAGATATCATATATATCATATATATCTAGTATATACATGCATTTAAAATATTACTTAACGGTTAGAGGTAAGAAATGAAATGCACCGTTCATGGAGATGGAAAGCAGTACGCACGCATGAACGATACTTTCATTTATATTACATATTTTATGGAATGGAATAATAGTTATATATAGTTATATTATAATTAAAGTATAATATCATATATAATATCATCAATTAAATCCTTTATACATCCCACATATGGCATTAACGAATCAAATCACTTTGAGGGGGCGGAAGTCCGCACTTCCTAAAATGAAGATATCGGGTTTACCCACAATGGAAACCATAAAGGAATGTAATAAATGAAAAATAAAGAAGCTTATGTAAAACATAAACATATTATATATCATATATAAATATATTTACATCTTAATGGACACCTTTGATGGTGTTATATGCGTGTTGAACAATCATCATTTTGTGAGGCAGAAATTCATCATCCACAGAAACAGTATGTTCTTTAACCATTAGATGTAGGTGTGTGTAAGTGTAGCTCAGATCCTTCTTATAAAAAAATCCTAGTATATGTAAGATACTGGTTTTGTTACAAAAATATGAATAAAAAGAGTTTAGGGGGTTGGAGAAGGAAAATAAAACCTAAGAACACAAGAAAAGACACTACCTTTAAATCGGGTAACTCTTTTTGATTTGAGCTCGAAGGCTTCCTTAGGATGACTTCAGACCAATGTGAGGCTTCTAGGAGTAATAAAGGGATGTGAAGAGACAAAATGTGCATGGGTTGGCTGAGCCAAAGGCTTGACAGGTGTGGGTAAGGAGGTAGAGGTGGGGTCCTTTTATAAGAGAGGAGGAGGGGCACTCTTGAAATGTAACAAAATATTACTTTATTTTCAAATGAGTTTCGGATTTTAAAGACCCCAAATTGATGTATTTCGAGGATAAGGGGATGAGGATTAGAAATATACTCATCCAATAGGTCTTGGATAAGTTTAGGTCATAGATTATACATTATCGTTTTATTTTATTTAAATCATTAAATAATGAGGAAATTGATGCATCATCATGATGTCATAAATAATTTAATTTATTTAATGTCAAAAAATTATGAAAAAAATACTATGATGTAGTAAATCCTTTATTCATTCCAATGAATATTTATAGTCTAAAATATCATTTATGTAGACAAAATAAAAATGTTTTACTCAGGTGATACATTCTTTGTTATATTTACGTTCTTTAAAAAATAAAAATATAAAAAGTCACTTTCCCACAAAATTGATTCCATGGGATCCCCAAGTTTGGAACAAGTCATCCCATGGTCGGCCATGAGACAATAAGTAGAATTAAGACACATTTTGGTGTCATTTTTTATTATTATGATATTATTTTATTATCCTTAACTACCCTATTACTCATTAATCAATATAATTAATGATAATTACCGTCGTTACTATTCATAATGTCCAAAAACAAAAGAGTCTTGATTATATAATTTCGACCTTCTGATTCCAAATATTTAATCCATTTTACCAAATTCCAAACACAGAAATTTCAATAATTTATTTAAAAATAATTCCCGTTGTCAAAACAAGTAGCGGGTTTTTTTGAAACAATATCTATGAAAAGTTTGGCATTAGTCTATACCCAATTCCATAGTAAAATTAATCCTAATGACGTCCATTGGATTAAATGGTAAAAATTTATTCAGATTACACTTTAATACCAATTAAAAATATAATCTAACCATTTAATTAAATTTGTTGAAAAAGCAGTTTTGATGTATAATGCAGTATTTTCACTATTCATTAAAAAATGAACATTGTCAGAAAAATACCAAAAATTTATCCAATGTAAATTTAATTGTCCCAATAATAAAGAATATGTTTATTTTGAAAAATATAGATTATAAAATTGTCAAAAGTTTGATTTAAAAAAATTTTCCCTCAAAAGGAAGTAAAACAATCTTTTAAAAAATATTAGTGTATTCCAAGCTTAAGATTGGATTTATTCTAATTTTAACCCTCGAAAACACTATCTAATTCATAAATAGACATAGATAAAAATATCTATTATTAATTAATTACTGGGGATGTTACATCCTTCCTCCCTTTTGAAAATTGTGTCCCCGCAATTTATTTACTTATCGAATAAGTGGGGGTATTTAGCCCTCATTGCATTTTCAGATTCCCATGTTGCCTCTTCAATAATGTGGTTTTTTCACAAAACCTTTACCTGATGAATCACCTTATTCCGTAACACTTTCTCCCTATGGTCAAGAATCTGTACTGGTTGTTCCTCATACAATAGGTTCTCATCCAACTTAACTACCTCTGGACTCAAAACATGATATGGATCTGGCATATACTTTCTCAACATCGAAACATGAAAAACATTGTGTACCTGAGATAAACTTGGAGGTAAAGCCACTCGGTAAGCAACTGATCCAACATTCTCCAAAACTTCATATGGTCCAATTAATGTTGGACTCAGCTTTCCTTTCTTACTAAATCGCATCACACTTTTTCATGGTGTGACTTTGAGAAAAACATGATCACCTACCTCAAAAGATAGATCCTTCCTCCGGTTATCCACATAACTCTTCTGCCTGCTCTGAGCTGTTCTCATGTGTTTCTGTATCATCTGAACTTTTTCTGCCAACTCCTCTACCAATTCTGGTCCCATCAGCTTCCTTTCACTCACTTCATCCCAAAAACCTGGAGTTCGACCCCGCTTCCCATATAACACCTCAAATGGTGCCATCTGTATACTGGAATGAAAAATATTATTATATGAAAATTCAACCAAATAAAGATGTTGGTCCCAACTTCCCGGATAATCCATCGAACTAGCACGTATCATATCTTCCATTGTTTGAATTTTTCATTCTGATTTCCCATCTGATTGAGGATGAAAAGCTGTACTAAAATTTAATTCAGTACCCAACAACTTCTAAAGGCCTTTCCAAATGTTAGAAGTGATCTTCAGATCATGGCCAGATACAATGGAGAGAGGAACTCCATTTGGCCTTACTATCTCTTTAATATAAAAACGGGAAAGTTGATCTAGGGAAAAAGTATCCCGTATAGCAAGGAAATGAGCATATTTAGTCAAGCGATCAAAAATAACCCATATTGCATTATTACCTCGAGGTGTCTTCGGCAATCCCACAACGAAGTCTGTGGATATATTTTTCCATTTCCACTCTGGAACTGGTAAAGGCTGAAGCATCCCTTTCGGTAACTGCCACTCTGCTTTAACCTGTTGACAAGTCAAACACTTCATAGTAAAATCAGCAATATTCCTTTTCATTCCATCCCCCCATTAATACTCTCGAAGATCTCTATACATCTTAGTACTTCCAGGATGAACTGAAAACAGAGAACTATGAGCTTCACATTACAACTCTCTCTTCAACTGTGAATCACAAGGCACACACAATCTCTTCCCAAAACTCAAAACAAAATCAGTATCAATGTTGAATTCAGGCAACTTACCCTTCTGAACCAGCTCTACCTTTTTCTGCAACTCACTATCTTGCTTCTGTGCTTACTTGATTCTGTCTGATAGAGAAGATTTCACTGATACCTGAAACAAAACAGAAGAACATCCTGCACCAAAAACTTCTATGCCAAAGATCATCAAATCCTTAACCAAAGGATCACGTTCCAAACGCAACATTTTTAAGGAAGCATTACTTTTACGACTAAAAACATCAGCCACATTATTCTCTTTTCCAGGATGGTAATGAATTATACAATAAAAATCCTTGATTAAAATCCAGCCATCTCCTCTGTCTCATGTTCAATTCCTTCTGAGTGAATATATACTTTATACTTTTGTGATCAGTATATATTTCACACTTTACTCCATACAAATGATGCCTCCAAATTTTTAAGGCAAAAACAACAGCAGCTAATTCCAAGTCATGTGTAGGGTAATTTACCTCAAGAATTTTCAACTAGCATAAAGCATAAGCAAATACCTGATCATTCTGCATAAGGACACAACCAAGTCCTTTCAATGAAGCATCCCTGTAGATATCAAACTCACCATTCCTGGAAGGAAGTGCCAAAACTAGATCATTCACCAATCTTCTTTTCAACTCTTGAAAACAATCATCACATTCTTTTGTCCAGATAAACTTAACACCCTTCCGAGTTAGCTTAGTCATTGGACTAGATAACCATGAAAATTTTCCAACAAACCTTCGGTAGTAACCTGCCAAACAAAGGAAACTACGGATCTTGGTAACATTTCTGGGCCATGGACATTCTTCAACAACTTTTGTTTTAGCAGGACCAACAGTTATGCCATTTTTTGAAACAATGTGACCAAAGAAATAAATTTAGTGTAACCAAAACTCACACTTTCTGAATTTTCCATATAGTATCTTTTCTTTTATGGATTGAAAGATAACCCTTAAATGACTTTCATGCTCTTATTTACTTTTAGAAAACATAAAAATATCATCAATAAACACAACCAAAACTTATCACCTGAGTCAACTGAGCCATCACTACAACAAACTCTTCAATTCTGATTCTGACCATCTCAGGTTGCTAATTTAGAAGTTCATTTCCGTCTGTATTCCTTCCCAGAAAAGCTGTTCTATTTCCTCTACGAAAAACAATTCTTAACAAAGAAATATATTAGGCGAAGCAAAATTGTAATCTTTAAATGCTATATTATTTCAGTCATACCATAAATTAATTTATAATTTAACAATTTTCTAACTCCTAAAGTTATCTAAACCGACATCTGATACCAACTATAAGGGCCCAGCCTTAAACCTTACTTAATCATGAGTTATTGCAATATTACACTTTGAGGATCTTTACAGGTTTAGAGTTTTAGAGAATTAGATCATAAAACTTGCATTACATTCTACATTTAAACAAAGTGGTTACTTAAAAGATAGTATTCATTTTTCCCATCAACAGAAAGATATTTAAAATAAAACATGGATTCTTTCTTGACACTTCCTTGACACTATCATCATATTATGTACCCTTCCCTTGACCTGTGAAAAACATTTCAAAATCTTGGGATGAGCATAAAATGATGAGTAAGGGATATAAAAATATAGAAAGGAAACATGAGTACATGTATACACAAGAATCAATGAAATCTTACTCTACTCATTAAACATAAGCAATTTAACATACCTCATCAAATCATGAATAAATCATATAAATCATAAGACATAAAGGTAACTTGAGGCATTCATAACATTCTTACGTAGGGAGTAACCCTCTTGGTTACATTTTGAATACCCATCACAGTTAATTCCCTAAATCTCTTCGAAAAAACCTTAACATTTAACCCCTTTGCGTTACCCAATGCATTGGAGAGCTATATCGGGCTCACCCGCCCTAAGTTTATCAAGGAACCACCCATCTTCATAACAATGCCCAAGAACCATAACATAATCGTATCACATAAAACATGCATAAATGAAACATAACATTTCCACATTTCAATCACAAGATATCAATACAACACATTGATATAATAAAAACATTATTGAAACCATTTTCAATACCAAAATAAAAGAAAAGTAAAACATGGTATTTATTTTTCATTTAAAAAAAGGATGTCTTGTAGAGGACCTCGAAACTCAAATAATGGTCACGGCAGCGGAGAAGTAGTTGTCGCCCCATACATACGACAAAAACATTACCTTTTTTCGTTTAGTAAAATGATTAGTATAAAAAAAGATTACTTTTGGAGAAACGTAAAAGTAAAAGGGGTTTATACACCTTATAAAAGAAGGTTGTGTATAAAACAAAATATGCCTCAATCAAAGGAGATTAAGACAAAGACCCATACCTTGGGTCCGACTTGACTCTATCGTTCTTTAAATAATGAGGTAATCGCTGCATCATGATGATGTCATAAATAATTTAATCAATTCAATGTCTAAAAATTATGAAAAAAATACTATAATGTAGGAAATATTTTTAGATTTTCAATGAATATTTATAGTCCAAAATATCATTTATGTAAACAAAATTAAAAAGGTTTTACTCATGTGATACATTCATTGTTATATTTACTTTCTTTAAAAAATAAAAAGATAAAAAGTCACTTTCCAACAAAAGTGATTCCATGGGGTCCCCAAGTTAGGAAAAAGGCATCCCATGGTCATCCATGAGACAACCAGTAGCATTAGGACACATGTTGGTGTCATTTTGTATTATTATGATATTATTTTATTATCCTTAACTACCGGATTACTCATTAATCAAGATAATTAAAGATAATTACCATCATTACTATTCATAATGTCCAAAAACAAAAGTGTCATGATTACATAATTTGGACCTTCTGATTCCAAATATGTAATACAATTTACCAAATTCCAAACACAAAAATAGAAATAATTTATTTAAAAATAATTCTCGTTGTCAAAACATATAGCGGGTTTTTTGAAACAATATCTATGAAAAGTTTGGCATTAGTCTATGCCCAATTCCATAGTGAAATTAATCATAATGACCACCATTGGATTAAATGGTAATAATATATTCAGATTACACTTTAAGACCAATTAAAAAGATAATCTAACCATATAATTAAATTAGTTGAAAAAGCAGTTTTGATGTAAAATGAAGTATTTTTTACTATTCATTAAAAAATTAATAGTGTTAGAAAAATACCAAAAATTTATCCAATGTAAATTTCATTGTCCCAATCATAAAGAATATGTTTATTTTGAAAAATATAGATTATAAAATTGTCAAAAGTTTGATTTAATAATGGGTTTCCATCAAAAGGCAGTAAAACAATATTTTACAAAATATTAGTGTATTCCATGCTTAAGATTGGATTTATTCTCATTTTAAGCCTCTAAAACACTATCTAATTCATAAATAGACATAGATAAAAATATCTATTATTCATTACTTACTTGGGATGTTACAAATACTCCCCATGAAAAAATATAGGAATATATTCTAGCATGGAAAAATTTAATTGAAATTATTCTCTTTATGAAAATAAAAGTTTTGATGGTCGTATTATTGTTTGGATTGTGTATTTCATAAAAATTACTTTTGAACATGTCTTTGAAAATTAAGATCGGTTCAATCAATAATGATAACTAACAAGGAGAAATATCAAATAATGACATTCAATACCAAAAAATTAATCCATAATAGTTATCAAGGAATCATAACATCAAATTTATCACACAATACACATATTGATATATCATTGCTAACAAATACAACTTCGGGCACAACAATATGTGTTCAAACCTCCTCTTATTAGAGATAAATCTTTTATATCTATTATTAATGCCATTGGGTAGGATTTTTAAGAATACCATAGCCTCTATAAAATGATTATGGAAGATTAGAATAGATTTATTTATATTTGGGTAGATTTAAGTGGATCAAAATGTGTGAATAATATCAGATAGATTGTACCCTTATATAAGTGGCGGGAGAAGCAGACTTGTAATTATTCTAAAAATTAAAATAAAATATGTCACTTTTATGGTAAATTGGCCCCAAATAGGATAAATTTTGAATATAAAATGATATTTTTTCGAAATACATACAACCTATAGGACATAGATAATTATTTGTGTTATTTTAACCCTTATCTCATTAGTTTAACCCCTCTTTAACCCTTTTAACAATTACATTGCAATGATTTTCTAACCCAGTTACAATTAGTCATGAATTGAAATTAAATTGACATATTTATCCCATATAGATAAGTTTATTTAAAATGTGTTAATCATTTCTTGAAATTAAATTCCTATATGTTTAAGAAATTAATATAAAATGTAACCCATAAAATACAATGAAAACATTTTTTAGAAAAAGTTATTTTCGAACAATGAAATGAACATACTCAAATTATTTTCATATAAATCAAAATTATATGAATTTAAATTTATTTCTTTTAATATATAATATACACAATAAAATCATTCATCAATAGTGATTACATTAATTTATTTAAATAAAAATACATAGTATACTTAAAAATAATCCTCTAAAAATGTACTTTTCACCTTAAAATGATTTGTGACATTTTTTCTAAAAACATTTTAACCATTTTTTGAAATATTATTCATTAATTTCCAATATATTTCCTCAAAATAAAATTTAATTCATGATCATGATATATATTATATATAAAAAATAATCTTATCAAATATATACCTTAATATTATGTGATTTTACTCTTAAGATTTCAAATTCAGCACTCATTTTCCATGGAATTATTCAATATATTTATATTAATGAAATAATTCATCGATTTGTTTCATAATTCAATTATTCCTATTCATACCCACCAATCCAATTTCTTGTTATATATAATATAATATTTAAATCAGGGTTTATTTAATATTAGTGTTTCATGAAATAAAATCTTTCAAAAACCTTAGAGAAAATGAAATATAAATTATAAAATCATGGGTTTTTAACTATAAACCCTTATTATAAATTTTCCGTAAAAATGGAATTACTATGATAAAACCAAAGATGATACCTCTATATCAAAGCATCCTTGGGTTCTCATATATCTTCATCAAATTTATGGTTTCACCAAAAACCTTTGACCATGTGAGTGGCCCAGTTCAGTGGTTGTTCCTCATGAGAAATAACATTCTCTAGTGATATAACCTCTAAGTTTAGTATATGTAATGAATAAATTATGTACCTTCTCAAAATTGATTCATAGAACAATTCATGAATTTAAGATAGATTTGATGGAAGCACCAACAGATACGAAAACATATAGATTTCATCAATAATTTCAAAGGTGCCAATATATATAAGGATCATATTTCCCATATTTACAAGTATTATAAAATTACTCCAAGTATATATTCATAGAAATAACTTTTCAGAAAATTCTAATTATATATATTTCTAATTATTGTTATAAAAACTCTACTACCGATTAAAATATTCCCCAATCTTCTTCTAAATAACTCAAACCCTCTATCCCATTTCATTAGCCAACTCAGGTCCCAATTTATTTCTCTCTCCAAAATCTTCCATGGATATTGAAGTTTTACACTACCTACCATATATGGATTTATAAGGATCCATCAAACTTCTTAGGTTAAATATATTATTATAATAAATTTGACTAGGGAATTGTGTTTACACTAACCACCTTTTAAATACCTTGAATAACCCATCTATATATCTTCTATGGTTTGAATGGTTCTATTAAACCAACTATCAATATAATGATCATATTTAGTGCTAAATTATAACTCTATATTCAATGCATGTTTAATACTTATCTGAAATAGTGAGGTAATCCACATATCCTAATCATAAACATTAGTGTGTGGTACCCTATACAACCTTACCACATAATGTATATCCTGGAAAGCTGATAAAGAGAGAAATATGCTCTAATATAATTTAAATGTGTTGATTTAATAAGGTGATTAACTATATCCAAAATATTATTATAGACGTTAGATGTTTTGGGGATTCTGGTGACGACATCTCTAGTGATGGTTTCCCATTTCCATTATGGCATGGGTAATGGTCATAACATCCCCTTACACTATTTTCTGTCAACATTAACTAGCTGATAAACTAGGTATCATGATTTATATTTTAAATATCCCTTTTTAGGTTATCCCACCAAAAATTCTATTTTATATCTCTATATATCTTTGTACTTCCAAGAAAAATAGAGGATGATAAATTGTGGGATTCCATTGATATCTAATTTTAAATTATGGTATTCATGTGACACATACATGTTTCCTAAACCTTATCATTCCTTCATAATAATAGTTAATCTCTGTAACATTTCTCACATTCTTCCACGGTTTTAAACCCCCAATTTTATCCTCTTTAATCTATATATGGATAGATGGTTGAACACTAATATAATAAATATATTATTTCCCCCATTTTCTAACGATTTTAAGATATATATTCTAAAAATCCATATAAATTAGATCTATATCAATCCTATTTTGGAAAATTGATAATTGACCTTATTAATCAAAGCATTAACCACATTATTCTCTTTCCTAGGATGGAAGTGTGAGTAGTCACAAGCTTTAATAAACTCTAATAATCTCCTTTTCCTCATATTCAACTATTTCTATGTGAATATATAATTAAATACTTTATTATCAGAATATATAGCACACCATTCACCATATAAATAACATATTTATATTTTCATTGCAAAAAAGTACAGGTTCATGCTCTAATCATTAGTTATGTAATGTTTCTAGTTAACCATTAATTTTAATGACTCATATTCCACTATCATGTGTTTTTGTATAAGAACAAATCTTAATACCTTATTTTTTTCATCACTATAAGTCACAATCCCTTCTCCACTATCGGTTAGTGTGAGTACAAGTGTACTAACCAACCATTGTTTAATATCCTTCAAATTTTACTCGCATTTAATATCCCAAAATAACTTGGATCCCACCCAAATAACATGATTGTCATATTATATAGCAATGATTCATTCTTTAAAAAGTGTCTATAGTATCCAAAAAACTCAAAAAAACTATGGATCTTAGTCTCTATGGTTGTTTAGGACCATTTATCAAAAAATTCCATCATAGAATGGACAATTTAAATACCCTCCCTTAAGATTATATAACCCATGAATGAATCTTTTTATATCCAAAATTCAAACATGGTAATTTTAGAATGTATATTTTCCTTTCTTAAGGTCTTAAAAACAATACTATAATGAACTTTACACTCATACTCTCACTTTAAATATATAATAATTTTATTTATAAAGACTAAAAAACCGAACAAGGTAATATATAAAGATTATATTAATTACATACATGAAGATAATAAGATCATTTCTAAGTCTAAATGTAGTCATTATAAATTCATAATGACCATACGTCATCCAAAATATTTTCTTAGGAATATCTTCCTTCTTTGAACTCAGTGAATGATATATATAATGAAGTTTGAACATGGTGAATTATTGATCATTTTATTATTAGTAATCATATTCAATAATATGGGGTATAGAATACTTTTTCCTGATCGTGATCTTGTTAAGTTCCATATATTTAATTTAAGGATTCATTGAGGCATGATTTTTTCTATAAAAATATGCCCACTTTATGGTGATTCACTCGAGTGTATGAATCCCTTTTCTAGATTCTCTTTGAGTTGACTCTTCAATTCTTATAACACAATTAGGTTAATTCTACATGGTGTATTTAAAATAGATGTAGCTCTATATGTGAGTTATATTGAAAACTCAACATCACGATTCACGAAAAGAAATATTAGAATATTCAGGAAATACACTAGTATATTCCCAATCAATAGGTATATCATTAATATTGATTTTCTCTCCAAGAATTGGAGATAAATATCCCTCATGAATAATCATCATGACCCATACAATGGAATTTATTTCCATTCAATGTTCATATTGAACCTCTCACAAAACAATGATCATATGTTGATGAAGAATATCAAATGTGACTTACCATAATTAAAATTTTATGTAATCCCTATATAAAAAATCCAATACATTCAATAAATAACATCACATTTAACTAATTGGAGAAAAATAAAATTTTTAGGAAACACATTCCCAAAATCTTATATCTAAGATAATTTATATAATTTAGAAGTAGTTATCAGACCATTATGATTTTTACTCCTACCTCAATATCTAATAATTTAGGTGGTGATGTGATACCCAAATAAAAAAATTCAGATATAAAATAGTGGGTAAAGATATAATAAAAAAATAAATCTTCTTTTATATAGTGAATTGTAATTGCACCCTTCACCACTTCATTCTAATGAACAATTTCATCATTTTTTATCGCATGAAATTTCCCTTTTACTTTATCTTAATAGAATTTAAATTTAAATTGACATTATTAAGCTATGGATTCATGAATTGATTGGAATAATGTCTATACTCCTTGTAGTTATATAATTGGATTGTTATTGGGGAATTAAATAGTTATTTATCTCCAGTAATTTCATTCATTGGCCTCTTCACATCACTTAACCATTTTTTTTCTAAATGTCCATATTTTATACACTTAAATAAAAAATTCAAACCCCGTAAATAAATTTCCCCCACTACCCCTTCCATGCTTATTCCATAAAGGAAGATTAATTTTCTTTCATACATGGGTCTTATTAGTGTATTTTCCTTGAAAATTCCTTTTTTATTTCTTTTCCTCAAAAACATAAGAAGAATGAGAGTACCAAATTTCCATTTATAACTTGAGATCTCATCGAACAATTTATTCATATTTATCAATGTCCCTTATATCTAATTCCTTTTAAAGACATAATCTTAATATAAAAAAGATTTGATAAATTTTTCTTTTATGGTCGATGGTATAACTCAAAGTTTATATTTAATGTCTTATAATGTTTTTCTCATAGTTATTAATTGATTCATCATTCTTAAGAATTAGTTCAATAAATTTAGTCTATATTTTAGTGGTAAGAGTTCTAGTAATTTATTTATTGAAAAATAAATTCTTAAACTATGCCCATATAATCGAGCAAAATTCCCCCTCACGCCACTGTTTTATTAAGATCCTGCCATTTATTGTGTTACCCTTTGAAATGATATGTAGACAAAATAATCTTTTCATGTTATGAGAAATAAAGAACACATTTTATCCTTACTATATCATTAATTTATTTATCAACAATAATTATATCAATGGAACCACGTAAGGAAGGTGGATTTTTACAAATAAAATACTCAATGGTGAGTAATTCCTTTCTTTGGACATTTGGATGTGCATCACAATTCATGTTACCATTCATAGATTGAGAGAGTTGAATGATAATTGCCAAAAGATTTTGTATCTGAGCTTCCATTTTAAAGGGAATCGCCCATAAAATTTACTTATATAGTGCCTTTGAATTGGAAATCACATTATTATAATATCAAGGATATTTTTGGTTTCGATGTTTATAGTATTTATTCATAACTCATACATAGAAAATTATATATTAAAACTTAAACCCTTCTACTAAGTATTAATTTTTTCACAATATGAGAAATTATAAAAACATAATTTAATTTCATGAAAAAAAATCCAAAATATAATCCTGAATTCTTATTTTTCTTTACCAATCCTTAAACCATGGGAAGAATCTTGTTAAAAGTATAATGAGAACAAAAATTCCATTAAGGGATATAAGATAGAATAATTATGTAAGTGTAGTGAAAAAAATGATAACCCTTGAAATATAAACCCTAATATCAATATTATTTGATCTAGTGAAATATATCACTTTCACATAAAAACACAGACACTTTTAACTCAATTTATATCATTAAACCCAGTGAAAATAAAATAAAATCCATTTTTTCAACATAGAGAATAACATTCATAGCTCATTTCAAACCCATGTCAGAAATAACTAGTGCCTAGTCAAATCTATATAAGAAACCCTTTGGTAACTCTATCCTTATTAACTAATAAGAAAAGATACATTACCCAATGTGTTAGATAAATATCTAGTTTTATCCAAATCTATAACAGCCTCACCCAATGCTATATATGTTCCCCTAATATATAAGCTATATCGGGATCACCCATGAGATATAGTAGGGATAAACCATTTTTATAAATGGTATCAGGATCACCTATTAAATATATAATTATTGAGAACCATATCAATAATAAAACATGTGTTGGTTTACCTTTTTATCATAAGACCATTGAAAATTGCTTTTAAACCCATATGAAAAACGTATTTGTAAATAAAAATACTCTTTTCTTTAGAAAATAAACTTTAGAATCTCAACATTGTGAACATAATAAAATAAATTTCTTTGAAAATATTCATATAAATTTATAAAGTAACCTTCCAGACCTTAATTCTTCATGATTTCATTAAAATTCACTCATTCCGTATTAGTTAAAAAAATATTCCTTCCTTATATTTGTTGCATAAGTCACAAAATGCCTCATTGAGAAAATGATGAAAATATCCCAATAAAAAATTTTATAAAAAAATGAGTAACAATGAATTTTTGAAATGATATTTGAATAGTAAAAACCATATTTAATTTTTTTTAAACAAAATATAAGGATATTGAAGAAAAATTGAGTTTTAAGGAAAACATTAAAAGAATATTTTTTTAAAAAAGTACTTTACCTTGATTCTAATTCGTCACGTATGTACCTTATCTTAATGAATAATAAATTAATGTTAATATTATAATTTCTTAAAAAAATTTAGGTTCATTATTCCCATTAATATAAATTATTTATATTTTATAAAAAATTACATAATCATTTAAGTTCATGTCGGATGTTCAGATGATATTCGGTACATAATTGTAAAATGACTTTGGTATATTGACTATGGTCAAAGGGTTCATTGTTAAATAAAAAATATAATAATAATCATTAAATCATTATAATTTATATTCAAAAATTATACATTTAAAACCAAAAATTAAATATTGTTTTGAAAAAATAACTATGTTACAATCCTGGAGAGGGTAGGTCATACACACACATGAATCATGTTTCCATTTTTCAATGATCATTAGGAAAAGTGGGTAGATATTATTTTATCTTAACATAATGATAAGAATATAATAAATAACATATTAATCATTTAAATATACTTATATATATTATCCATGTGATTTGGTGATTAAAAACAAATCACATCGCTTCATAGAGATGGTAGTCCACATGTACGCATGAACGAAGTTATCATTTTATAGTGAATGTAAAGGTATGAAATTAAATGATATATTGTCTTATAATAATTATAAATATTTCATCAATATAATATATTATCCTTAATTTCACAATTATAACCTTTTTTTAAGGATGGTGATGGAAAATGAATTACATTGGCTTTTGTGGCGATAGTCCCTCAAACACTTGAATGATGGTATTGTTTCCTATTTTATGAAAGTGGAGATGGATATAGGTTGTGACATTAACATAAAAATAACTAAATATATGGAATATATTTTTTGTAATATAATCATGGTTATATAATATTTTAAGGAAGTTAATGAAGAAATAAAAAAACACTATATTAAAATTCATACATCTTATTCAGAAAATCTCATTAGCTTAACACCTCATGGCCACTAAGGTTGGTGTAATGCCTAGAAGAGAACCTCTGGAATGAGGGTAAATATTATAGGCAATGTTTTTGGAAGATATTTGGTCAACCAAATGGGTTTTAAGGTTTTAATAATTGAGAAGAAGATGTTCCCTTTTATAAGAGAGGGGATGGGTACTCTTACCATTTCTCAATATATTAAATTAATATAAATTAAATATTCATTAAAAATGAGTAAAAATTAAGTTATACAAAATATAATATGATTGTGTCTCTAGATTACTTCATAAAATGAAAATTATAAATGTTTTGACTTTATTTTTACTCTTATCTTCTATTTTTATCCCCTTTATAACTCCTTTAACTCTTACCATTACCACATGATTATTTACTCTTTAAAGGTTGATATAGTTACTATAAAATAAAAAAAGATTCATAAATGGTTTAGTTTTGGTATTTAAATACTTATCCTAATCAATTTTCCTAATTAATATGTTTTATGAATTTCATATCATTTGATAAAATATTAGTTAATATAAAATATTCATTATATCGATTATTAGAACAATTCATTACTCTGACATTAATTACGAAAAAACAACATCTAAAATTAGATAAAATTATTTTTATTGTGTCCCCAACATGTCATTTTCATTCATTATAATTATTTCTCACATTATTTATATCCAATTATATTTATTTTATAATTTTCAGTGTCATTTATTTAGTTTTTCAATTAATTTAATAATTTTGTCTTTGATGTTGATAGAGAATCTAATGTAAATATTTCATCATTAAAAAATAAAAATAAATAACCATGATGAAAAAAAATTCATAATTTCAGAAGAATTTTTATATTATATCATATCGTCTTGAAGAACTATATTGAAAATATTACACTTATTAAAAACAATAGTGTGACATGTTTAGATATTCATTAAATACAATTCTATAAACGCCATAATCTTATCTAAGTGAACCTAAAAGGTCATAAAATAGACCCTTGGAAGATTATGGTCTATATAAATTCATCCAATAATATTTATATATGTTTTTGGTTCATTTTATGGTTCTAATGATTTTATTTTTAACTTAAAATATCTAATTTTTCTTTTACCATGGTAATAAGATTACTACATTTACTATTTATATTAACCAATAATAAAAGGGAAGTATTTAATAAATTTATACCCATTTATTCCATATATGGAATCCATTTTTAGAAATTCAAAACAAAAAATTTGGAGAATTTAATTTAAAATTAAACAGGAAAAACCAAATCCAAAATAGTTTTTCTGAAAATTTCGCTTTTAGCATATAAAAAGTTTTTATACTAAATTCCAGTGTATATCCATTGAAAAAAAATAATTGTATTATTTTGAATCAAAATTAACTAATTAAAATTTAAAAACAAATACAAAAAATAATTTTACCTTGTAGATACATTAAAATAAAATACATTTTTCTATAAAAAACAATATTTTTCACTATTCATTTTAAAACAATATATTAATAAAATTATAAAAAATTAATTCTATTATTATTTTAAAAATAGGAATTAAATAAGGAAATTATTTTTGGAAAAATACAATTTTTTATTATGAAAATTATTCTTTTAAATATAACAATATAAGATATGTGTTTAATATAGCTATTTCCTTTTTCATTTTAATAATTAATTAATATATATATCATGAATATAAATATTTAATTCATGAATACTAATAGGTAGGAAAAAAATTATACACTTAGTATGTGCATTGTTACATTATTCCCCCTTTTAGAAATTGCATCCTCACAATTTTATTCTCTGATTAAAAAAGTGGGGCTACCTTTCCCTTAGAGAATTTTCATATTCATGTATATCTTCTTCAACCATATGGTTTTCTAAGATAACCATGATAGGGTGAATTAACTTTTTTTAAAATAATTTCTCTCTATAGTCAATAATATGAATAGGTTGTTACTCTTAATAATTTTTTCTTCAAACTAAACGACACCAAGGCTCAGAACATGACATGAATTATGCACATACTTTCTTAACATCAAAACATGAAAAACATTCTATACCGTGGGTGAAATTTGTGGTAAGGTCACTCGATAGGATAATAAGAAAACATTATCTAGTATTTTATATGGTCTATTTAACCATGTAATTAACTTTACATTTTTAATAAAACACATAACACTTTTACATTTGGATATTTAACGAAAAACAAGATCACCCACCTTGAATGAAAGGTCATTCCACCTATTATCTGCATACATTTTCTCCCAAATCTGATCTTTCCTCAAATTTTGTTGAATACTTTTTTCCTTCCCATCAAAATCCTATAATAATTATGGTCACATAAACTTCCTTTAACAATCTTTGTCGCAAAATACTCGGGTTTAACACTGCTTTCAATTAATATCTCTAAAGGTGTCATCTGTATACTGGAATGTAAATTGTTATTTTAATAATGAACAAACAAAGAGAGATTATGATCTCAAGTTCTCTGTTAATATATTTAACAAGAATATATCACATCTTTCATGGTCTAAATTTTTTTCTCCAACTCTCCATCAAACTAAGGATGAAACATTGTGCTGAAATTTAACTATGTTCCCAATGACTTTTGAACACATCTCTAAAAACTAAAAGTGAACCTGGGAACCTGATCAGCTATAATGTAGATAGAAAATACTTTTGACATGAATGTATACCTAAGATATTATCATGAAATCTAATATTAATACATATTATCTCAATTGGGAACTTAATGTAAATATTTACACATTCGACCAATAATAACCCAAATTTTATTATTACCTTGAAATTTCCTTAGTAGTTCCTAAAACAAATATATGCATATAGTTTCTAATTTCTACTCTTGTACTCTAAAGGGATAAATCAGCACTTATAGTTATTATTATTTTAGATCAACATATTGCTAAGTCAAATAGTTCATGGTAAATTCTACAATATCTATTTTCATTTTATCCCACCAGTAATACTCTTGACGATCTTTGGATATCTTAGTGCTACCAGTATGAATGAAAAATGGTGAACTATTATCTTTATAAAACAATTATTTCTTCAACTATAAATCATAGAACACACATAATATTTTCCCATATCTCAAAACACATTCATTTTTTCCATTGAATTTGGGAAAGATAACCTTCTTTACCAACTCTAAATTTTTCTGTAAAACATGATCCTCTTTCTGAGCTTGCATAATTATTTCTGACGGAGAATATTGTACTAACAACTGAAATAAATTATTGAAGGTTCCTAAATCCATAAAATCTAGACCAAAATTAATAAAATCATTAAACAAAGCACCATCATCCAAATGTAACATGGTTAATGTATCATTATTTTTCTCACTCAAAGCATCATCCACATATTTTTTTCTTATAATGGTAATGGATCATGTAATAATAATTCTTAATAAATTCCAACAATCTTATCAACATCATGTTCAAATCTTTTCGAGTGAATATATACACAGAAAGTTTATGATCATTATATATTTCAAACCGTTATCTATATAATTGATTCCTCAATAATTTTTCAAGAATCAAATATAGCAGCTAATTCCAAATCATCGGTAATATTATTTCTCTAATGAGGATTAAATTTATTTCAAGCATAAAAAAATTTTGATCATTTTTCATCAATAAATGACCAACTCATTTAAATGAAACATCACTATAGATTAGAAATCACAATTTCTTGATAGATGGACCAAAACTGGGACATTTATCAATATTCATTTTATATCATGAAAAAATTAATCACATTGTATTTCAAGATGAATTTACTACCCTTACAAATAAACTTACCCAATAGACTAGTCAGGTGAGAAAATATTTCAATAAACAACCAGTAGAAACCTACCATTCGAATAAAACTAAAAAACATGGTGACCTATTTTGGCCTTGTTCATTTTTCAACAAAATTTTTTAGCATGGTCAATAGGAATTCATCTTCAGAAAAAATATGGCAAAGAAAATAAATCTTTTTCATCCAAAATTTATCCTCACTAAATTTTCACAAAACAATACTTAGGTATCTTTTTTGTTTCTCATTAATTTTATAACATACTAGAATATCATTAATAAAATAAGATAAAATTATCCAAAAACACATGATATCATTATTAATTAGATCCATAAATACATATGGTGAAATAGACACTCAAAAGTAATTACAAGAAACAAATAGAACACATATCTAGTCTAAAAAAATATTTGGAATATATACCACTATTAACATAAAATTTGAGTACTCTGACTTGAGATAAATTTTTTATTTGTACAATGCTCCCTAGAGCCCATAAAATCAGTTAACAAAATGAAGAAAATGGTATTTGTTCTAATAATGATTTTATTTAATTCTATAAAATCATTGAAATGCCTCATGAAACCATAGTAAATTTTAACTAAAAAACCAGAGCACCCAATGGTGATGTGCTCGGTCGATTAAAATCTTTTTATAGTAACTATTGAAATTTATTTTTTGGTTTTAAAATTTCTACATTAAAAATTTGATAATGGATTTTAGAAATAAGATTATCATTAGTCATTAATTCATTAGTAAACTGAACCTTCCAATCAAGAATAACACTAGGAAAATAATCAAGAAAAACATACATGTATTCGTTCACTAATAGAATATCACTAATTTTAATTGTTTGTTTCCTTCCAATGATATGAGAAGGGAAACATTCACTTGAACCCCTAATTAATTTCCCATCATAATGACATGTTATAAATGTTATGAAATCACAGATCAAAATATACTAGGGTATGAAATCTATATTATCATGATAAAATAAAATCCAATCCATACCAAAACTAATATCAAAATCTATTATGGTATGTTCAAAAAAAATTTAAGGAAATACCATTCCACATATGACAACATGAATTTTCTAATAAATCTTGGATTCTTTGATATTTCCACCAACATTGTTTCTATGTGATAATGAAATAAATATTTTTCACATGACAAAAACACACTTTTAGCTCAAATAAAATCATTAAAACCCATATTTTTAAATTAAAAACCCTTTTGGAAAAGTAGATCATCACATTAATAACCAATGTTAAACCCATTTCATAAATGACTGGAGATTAGTTAAATCCATAGGAGAAACCCTTTAGTAATTGTCTCCTTCTTTCCTCCAAAGATAATGTACATTACCCAATTAATTAGAACCCTATATAGTTTCACCCAAATCTATAATCGGCTTATCTGATGCTATATTGGTCCACCTAACATATAATATATATGAGGCTCACCCATGAGCAATAATGGGGATAAACCCTTCATATAAGTTTAATCAATCTCAACCATTACACTTATAATTACCATGTACTATATCATGAATAAATATTTTAATATTTCACTTTTCGTCCTAAAAACATTGAAAACCTCTTTTAAACCCATTTAAAAAACATATATGGATATAAAAATACTATTTTCCTTTAAGAATAACATTTAAATTCTAAAAGCCTCGAATGAAATAAATAAAAAGTTTTCATTTAAAATAACAATGAAAAATATAAAGGAAAATTAAAATATTTATGATTCCATGGTGGTTGTAAAATCCACTCATGTCGTTTAAGTCAAAAAAATATTCTTTCTATATATTGGTTAGATAAATCAATAAGTAACTCGTTTGGAAAATGAAAAAAATATTTCATTAAAATCATTTTGTAAAAAAATAATATATAAGAAGAATTAATTAAAAAATCCGATGAGAATAAAAGATAAAAATATTTGCAACATTTTTATAATACAATCATATGGATATGGAAGAAAAGAGTGTTTTAGAAGAAATATAGAAATATTATTTTTAGAAGATATACCTATAACTCGATTCTGATTTTTAATTTATGTACATTATATTCTTGAACAATAAAATTATGTTAATTTTAGAATTTCTCACTAACCATTTTTATGTTTTTTATTTCCTTTATATCACTTGTTACCATGTTATAAATAATTACTTAATAATTCATGTTCACATTGATGGTTTTGGTGATATTCAATACTGAAGACAAAAAATTATTTTGTATGTTGATTGTGATAAATAATTTAATTATAACATAATAATATCTATAATAATATAAATGAAATAATTATAACTTTTATACATAAATTTTACATTAAATTGTACCATTAAATATGTTTATAAAAATTAACGGTGTTACAATTATATACATGGTTGGTCATACGTACGCATGAGTAACATTTCCAAATTTAATTTATCATTATTGAAAGAGGATAAGTATTATTATTCTTTTTTATAATTATCATAATATTATAAATATCGTATTACTCATTTATATATAATTATGTATAACATTCTTGGGATGTGGTGATGAAAAATGAATTCCATCGCTTCATAAAGATTATAGTCCACACGTGCGCACAAAAGACTTTATAATTGTATGAGGAATGGAATGTTGGGAAGGTATATGATATATTACCTATTAATAATTATATATATGTCATAAATAAGTTATATTAGAATTAATTTCATCATTATATCTTGTTTCTATATATGGTGATGGAAAATGAAGTACATCGGTTCATGAGGCGGTAGTCTTCCAAACACAAGAATAACGGTTTAATTTCCCATTTGATAGAAGATGATGTGGGTATTGGTTGGGAAATTAACATACAAACTCATAAGTATATGTAATTTAACCGTTTTATTATATAATCATGTTTATATAATATTTTAAGGATGTGGAAAAATAAATAATTTTAAAATGCTTTATTAAAAATAGATACATCTTCTTAAGACAATATCCTTACCGTAACACCTTATTACCACTAAGGTTACTGTTATACCTAAAAAATACTTCGATAATGAGGTGAGGGATTGTATGAAATTATTTTTATAATTTTTTTTCCAATACTAATGGGTTTTCAAATGTGAATAAATTATAATAAGATGTTTCTTTTATTATGAAGGGATACACTTGGCATTTCCCAAAATAATAAATTAACATAAATGAATTTTAGTAAAATGGATCCAATGTGAGTTATTTAAAACATAATATGAGTATGGGTTAAAATACAATATAAAATATTAATTCTACATGATATGACTATATTCCTACCCTTATCTAATGGTTTTAACCTCTTTTTATCCTCATTAACTTTTACCATAACAACATAAATATTTACTATTTCTATGTCAATATTGTTAATATAAAATTAAAAAATACCCATAAATGAATTATGGATGATATTTATAACCTTATCATAATCATTTGGATGAATTTATGATTTTTTTAATTTCATGTCATTTAATAAAATATTATTTACTATAAAATATCCATTACGTAAATTTTTAGAATTATTCATTACATTGAAATTAATAATTTCAAAAAAACATATACAATTAAAAAATAATACTTTATTATATCTAAAAAATTAATTGTAATATAGATAATTCTTTTATAATGTTAATAATCTCAAATTTAGTTATTTTTAAATTTTTAAAGTCATTTATATAATTTCTTCATTAATTGAATAATTACAGCAACTGTGTTGATAGAGTATTTAAGGTAATTATTTCATAACTAAAAACTGAAAATAAATTTCCATTATGAAGATAAATGTTATATATTTCAATATAATATTTATAGTCGAACAAGTCAGGGGGATAACACCATATTAAAAATATTACACTAATTAAAAACAAGATTGTGACATGTTTGACTCTTTATTATATAGAATGCTATAAAGTTAATAATCTCATCCATTAGAACAAGAAAGGTTATAAATTCAACTATATGATTTTTATTATTGTGTTAAACACATATAATATGATTTCAGTAATTTTTTGGTTAATTTTACAGTTCCTAACATTTTATTTTTAACCAAAATTACTAGCTTTACACTTTCCCATAGCAACAAAATTATTAACTTCACTATTCATATTGGCCAAAAATTAAAGGTACATATTCAATAAACATGGTTATAGTGTTTCCAAATATTGAATCCATTTTCGAAAATTATTGACACATAAATAGAAAATTTTAATTTAAAATTAAACGAGAAAAACACAATGAAAAAAAGTTTTTTTTTAATTTTCTTTTTTCAATATAATCTATTTCTATTGTAAATTAAATTATAAAATCACCTTTAAAAAATATAATTTTATTTTTTGGAATAAAAATTAAGTAATTAAAATTTTAATACTAATGAAAAATATTTTTTTTTTCTTTTATAAATACACTAAAATAAAAAACATTTTTCAACAGAAACTATATTTTTCACTATTCATTGAAAATACAATAGTTTCAGAAAAATTATAAAAACATCAATATAATATTGTTTTTTACATGATGAATTCAAAGGAAAAATTATTTTTTCCAAATTTAAATTCTATAATTTGAAAATTAATCTTTTACGTCTAACCATATAAGAAATGAGTTTAATAAAAAAATCACTTTTGATTTTAATAATTACTTAATATATTTATAATGAATATAAATATTTAATTATATAATAAAAATAAATATGGAAAAAAATTCACTATTTCCTATTTTGGTACACATCTCATTTGTTTTTTATGAGGATGATCATTTCATTAGCTCACATATTTATTATTCACATGATTCCTCCTAGTTCCAACAATTAACTAAGGAAAAAAGGCATAGTGTGAGTATGAAAATTTTTTAATCATAGTGAGAAATCATATAATAATAAAATTAATTCCAAATATTTCTTAAACTATGACACCATCTTATCAACCTATAAAACATTAATTTCTTCTTGTCTGACATTCACTTATTCATAGGTTATATTAATTTGTATCATAATTTTTTGTGTAACCTACTCTCTGAAATTAACTAAACCAATATAGTTGAAACCATCATTTCATACATAAATATTTCTTCCTTTTAGATGAATATTCAATAAATAATTTTATAATATATTCCCTAGAACTATTATAGTTTAATAAATTTTTGAGACTATGTACCGAATAATCGTATTTCATGAAAAATATTTAAAATCTACAGAAAAAATTCTTCTCACATAGTTCCCTAATTAGAAAATCAGTATTTAAAACCTTTAATTGCAACTAATGAAAATTTAAACATTACAAATGGTGAGATTCTATTCTCGGTAATAGTAATTGTACGGGAGATCAATAAATGATATAATTGAGAAAAATATAATTATAATCGTCTGATAACATAATAAAAAAATTTGAAATTCATACCTAATTTTTCAATGAACATTAGTAATGGGTCATGGAATAAATATTTTCCATACAAAACCTAAATCAAAAAAGAGTACAGAATCCTTAATAGTCAACCATGGGCCATGAGAACATATCATAAGCACGAGATAAATGTTTGTGACATAGAATAATGATAGAAAATTATTTCCAATGTCAAGACACAATGATAATACTATCATAGTTGAAAAATTCCCATAGTGGACTGGTTTTACTTCTCATTCCATCATTTCATTAGTTAAGGGCCACTAATAATACTATCATAGCGGATAGAGTCCCTTACTAAATTGGTTTCGCTCCCCACTCCAATCCATATTATTTCAAGAGATAACAATATTTACCCAATTCATTTTACTTTTATATAAATCTAAGACCAATCAACAAATAATTAAAACCACATATAAGTGTTCCATATGATCATAAAAACATTCATAATTTCATTGTTTCAAAACTCATAATAAAGAAATTTTTTTCCTTATAATTTTAAAATCAAATAATAATAATCCATATAAAAACATTACATGGATGGTATCATTAGTAAATATCCTCAGTGGATAAAAAACATTGAATTATTTTAAGATATATTTAAAATACATATAAAATTGTTATGAAAATTTTTCTTAAAATCTATAAAAAAAGAACATTTTTTGGTATCATTAAAAATTAAAAATTTCCACAATATTAAAAAACGAATTTTATTTTAAAATAATTATGGAAACCTCTACAGGAATATTAAAACTAAATATTTATCATAATAGTGGTAAAATCCATTCATTGAATCTAATTTAAAATAAATATTTTTTTCATGCTTTAGTAAAGAATGTCAAAAAATACTCTTATGAAAAATGATCATAACATTATATGATAAAACAATATAATTAAAGTTGTATATGGTAGAAAAATAACTTCACAAATAATTTAATTGTAAATAAAAAAATTCATAAAACAATTTGATAAGATTTACTTATAATAAAAAAACATTTATACCAAGTTGAATAAATAATGTCATCTTTTCAAAAAAAACATTTTATCAATCATTTAATGTACCAATGAGAGGATAATAAATAGAAAACATGAAATCTCTATAAATTATTAGTGGTGAAAAAAATATGGGGCTTAAAATATAATAAAAATATAATCCCCCTCAATGGATATTTATCATGGAAAGTACCAAGAATAAATGTTATTATATCATACATTGTTACTTTAAGCACTATATTTATTTTTATGCGATCAAATGTTCTATTATTTTAGAAACCTCCTTCCGATATCTTATTAAATACCCTTTCATTTGTATTTTAAGAGGTAAATAACATCTAGAACCTATATAGGTATGTTTAAAAGAGATTTGGGTAGATTCTGTTGATGCTACGTGGCTCAAGATGGTGTGAATGTGAGAGGATTTGAGGATCCCAATTATCGGTGAGGCGAGCAGCATGATATTAATTATTCTAAACATTAAATTAATATAAGATCAATTTCAGGGTCAACTAGTTATAAATTAGCTAAATTTTAAACATGGGATGTAATAGGGTTAAAGTCCATTCAACAAGTATGATTTGGATATGTTTTTATGTATTCTTAACCCATACATCTTTATTTTAACCCCACATTAACCTAGTAAACCATTATCAAATTCATGACTTTTTACCTTAGGTACTATTAATTATGACCAAAAATTAAATTGATCTATTTGATAAATTTATACATGATGATTTCTAATATGGAAACTATTTTAATAAATCCAATATTTATATGTTACATAAATTAATTTAATAAAAAACCCATAAAACATGATGAAAATTTCTTTTAGAAAATGATTTTTTAAGAATAAAAGGAAATTAATCTAACTTTTTATCTAGTAACCATAATTATATTAATTCTTATTTATTTAATCTAATATATTATCAACACATTAAAATAATTCAGCAATAAGTATTATTTTAATTTATAAAAAAGTAAATACATTGTGCACTTGAAAATTAATTTCTAAAAACATTCCCTTTTTTTCAAATGATTTTTCCTTTACATTCATTAAATTGATAATCGATTCATGAATTATTATTCATTCATTATAATTGTATTTCCGTAAAATTAAATTTTATTAGTGACCATGATATATAGTGTATATAAAAATACAATATCTTAAAAATGTATAATTTACATTATTTGATTTTGGTCCAAATAATTCAAAATGAGTACCCATTTTCATTAAAATTATTCAATAAATTTGTATATAAAACTATTCATTCATAAATTTAAAAATTAGGTTTTCCCTATTCATATCATCCAATCTAATAAATAAGATATATATGGTATAATATTTCAATCATGGTTTATTTATGTTTAGTGAAACATGTAATGAAAGATGTCTAACACTTTCAAAAACAAGAATATATATTCCAAAATATTGGTGTGTAATAATATCTCCTTGAAATCAATAAATGTCTCCTTTTAAATCGTACCATGTTTTAATGAAACATTAATCATTGTGAAGTCATTCAATGGAGTTTTATATTTTCTAAATTCCTTTACAAACAACTTGTATAACATAGAAATAGAATTAAATATTTTTAAAGTTTTTTAATTCGAGGTTATTTAGTCCTAGATGGATTTAACCTTATCATTGTCCACCATTACTCTATCACAAGTAATAAACAAGATAGTAAAATAAATTATATCTTTTAAAAATTCAAAATTTTTAGTATTTCATTACAAATTTTCTTTTCTTGAACCCTCTAAAAAAAATTCTTAAATAGTCAGAATATTTTTCAAAAGCCTTACTATATACAAAAATATCATCAAAATACTCGAAAACAATGCTTCAAATTTACGAGCATAAGGCATGATTTATCAATATCATGAATTTTCTTGTTTAACTAGTGTTTCAAAAAGATATTAACAACCACTAAAAAAATATCATGTTTTGATTTAAAAGGGTCCTCACATTCAATATATTCATTATTTATAATATACTAACCTAAATGTTTAAAAAAATAGTGAAAATTATATACCCTTTTATGTCATCAAATATATCATCTAATTTGAGGATACGATGAAAATTACAAACTATGATTCTTTAAGGGTCATCAATCAACACACATTCTCTTTATATCATCCTTCTTCTGAACATATACTATTGGTATTTTATATTGTTTGATGCTTTCTCTAACATAAACCATGTCGAAAATCTCTTGAAAATGGATATTAATTTATGTGCTAACCTTGGTGTTAGTATTATATAAAATTTTATACGATATAGATTCTTTCACTATTATTTGATGTTTAATACCATTAATGGGTGGTTATCCAAGTGGATCCTCAATTGGGAAAATATCGTTTTCCACTTATAGAAAAACACAAATACATTCTGAAAATTTTATGTTATGTTTTAGTGTTTAGAATCACCACATCATAGATAAATATTGTGAAATTTTACAGTAAAAATAAAATATTCCTTATCTAATATATGTTTTCAAATATGAAACTTTTTTACATTGATTTTTTCACTTTTTTCCTCTTTACTAAAAATTAATTTTATTCTCTCATTTTCTCTTTTTTCTTCTTTCTCTATTTTCTTTTTCTCTATTTTAATTTTCTATCATATCTTATTTACTAGTCATTAATGTTTTATATAGTGACTTGATCTTTTAATAAAATTAGGGGAACTAAAAATCAGGATCATAGGGTACCATTGAATCATAAATCTTTGATGTCTTAAGAAAAAATCATGCATAACATGTTGATTCTACTACCAGGGTCATCCTAGTAGTAATTGATAGTATTTCATTAGTATAAAAAATAATAATACCGTCTATTTCTATAAATGGATTGTAATTAAAAATAACACATATTTTTTACCATCAATACTTCATAATCATTAAAACATCTAAAGAAGATTGGTATTAGTGTTTCAAAGTTTCAATTCTTAACTTCACTGCTAACTCGATGCTCTACATGTTATTAAAGCATCATCAATTAATAATGAAACTACATACTATCTCATGGATTTAAAATCATGTATAAAAAATAATTTTTACTTGTTAATTTTATATATTGATTACATATGCACGGAGAACCCTTATAGAGATTAAAAGATAACTATCTTATATAAGTCCACTAGAATTTATTTTTGGTGGATACTATTCTTCCTACACAGATATATTTATATCAATATCCCATTCTCAAAAAAAATTCTCATCACCACCAATTAGTTTTGGAATTTAATATCAATTCTTCCATTTCTTTGACATTAAAAAAAGGTGATATCACAATTTCTTAATAATTTATTATTAATTGGTGTTTTCTCTTGAGAACTAAATATCTATTCACACTTATGAACAATTATATCATATTACTTTGATATTACCCAAATATATATATCCTAAAAATTTTCCATTGGGTGAATTCTATAGTAGGTTAATAAATATTTTCCTTACATTTCATTTGTTTCCCAATATTTGTGGCATGATGTATCATGTATTATATCTCTATATAAAGGAACATCTCTACCAAATATATTATCTCTTTATTGAGGTAATATAAAAACCATTTCATGTTCATCTTAGATTCCTCCTCTAAATTTACTTTAATTTCATTAGTTTTCATATTTTGTAATAATATTTGACACTTTTACTACCTTGAGTAAGTAACTGAATGTTTTTTTTTTTGAGAAAAATATGGAAGTATGGGGACATTAATATATTTTTCATATATAACTCACATCGTCCCCGGTATAGTGTGGGAATCCTCTATATTGAGCTCTGCCTTTTTAAATCCAATACCAACTAATCAAGGAATAATCAAAGATATCATGAGAAAAAAATTTAATCATTCTCTCCTCATAATAATTATGATAAGAAATCAATTACTTGATCTACAAAATAAAATAGATATATATCTTAGGATCATTTCCCCTTTAAAATAAAAGAAATTTCACATTGATTCCACTAAAAAAATTACAATCTTGTGATATCATTTATCTTACCGTTGGTTGTTTGGAAAACCTAAATTATTTTGGGACATATTTGAAATCATCATCCATGAACTCCATCATAATTTGGGGATGAATTACTGTCAGATCTTATCATTAGTTACTATATTTTTTCTTCATACTTAGCTAATTCTATATGTTTTCAATGTACACATGATTATCCTACAACTTTTTATTAAGAATATTTTTCAAAATGGATCTTCATGAGTGGATATTGGGTTTATGAAGATTTTTATAAGGGATATATACTCTATTTTTCTCTGATACTAAAATGATTTATCCTCTTCATAAGATATTATTCTATGATAAGTGAACAAAATAAAAATTCATATGAGCGGGGAATAAAAAATGATACACACATAGATTATGGTGAACCCTACCTAGATACCATCTAAATACTAGTCCCCAGCATTAAAGTGACACATACTTTAAGGGAATTCATAATCCCAATGGGATTGTGTCTAGCACCTGGTCACAACCCAAATGATCAAACACTAAAGAGATAAATCTATAATGAGCCAAGGTTTCAAAAATTTCAAGTATGGATCTCTAGGTCAAGATCTAAGAAGCTAAAGTGAGGGAAACAAACAAATCTGTTGTATATCACCCTAAAAATACACCCCCATGATAATTACACATTGTATAATCCATTCATATGTCATGTAATCCCTGGGGTCCATTCACATCAAAAAACTCATTGCCTTTTATAAAAATATATCTTTTTTAAATTTCACATCATGTAATCTATTTTCATAGTGTGTAACCATTAACATTGTGTATTTATCTCATAAAACGATCCAAGGAAACAATACACATCATGTATTATTATTACATAGCCTGTAAATTCCTAGTAGACAGTGAAAACTCTAGTTTTCAGTAGATAAAATCTAAACTTAACAAGGTTTCTCTAAACTCGGGGATAACCCAATTAACCCATTACACGTTTCTACCCTAACTCCGTTAATTTATACAAATATACATCACTAAAAATTAGTTCATTTTCCCCATAAAAGGATCTTCATCCTTAGGAGTCCCAATACACATCCAATTAAATAGGGAAACAAATAAATATAATGGTAATACCGAAAAGATGGTAATGCGATGTCACATACTTTTCACCATAAGACTTTCCAACCTAGGGATGTCATGTGGAAGAATGCATTATTGTAAATAGGTGATGCCACTACTCCCTCATCAATTACTCATGATCCCAATTCTCATGAGAATTTAATCAATTTCTCAAGAACCCTATAGAAAAGAAAATATACTTCCCATGAGACTCTTTCTCTTGAGATTCAACAATCTCTAGTAAATTATCCACTACATAAACATCATTCTCTAACTCCATATATTCCAAACTCAAAATGTGAGAGTGATTAGGATGGTATTTACTATGATTTTGTATGTGGAAAACATCATGAATGTTCATAAACTAAACAAAAAATTACAACAGATATGTAGCCTTTCCAATCCATTCAATGACCTCAAATGGTCCAACATATCTCGAATATAACTTCCCCTTCTTTCCAAGATGACGGTGACCCAACCGAGGAGAAACTTTTAAGAATACACGATCACCTATGGAAAAATAAAAAGGATGACACTACATATCCATATAATATTTATATCGACTCGGATCTATAACCAAGATCCTATCTATATCCTGAATCCTCATTGTCATCTCAATAACTAGTCCTGATCATACTAAATATTCATGGCAAACCACATCCCAAGAAAGAGGTGACCTACATGGGTGACTGTACAAATCCTCAAAAGGATCCATTCTGGTCAATGTCTAATAAATATTTTTATTATCATACTCAATAAGGCTCAGATGGAAATCATAATATACACTAAAATACAACACATGTGCATAAAGAATATCCTCTAAGATCTAAATATCACGCTTCATCTCAACGTTGTTCGGTGGATGGTAATATATACTCAACCTGAACTGAGTCCCCATCACCTCTTGGAGAATCCTCTAGATAATCAAAGTAAACCATGGATCCCTATTTAAAACAAAGGTAGAAGAAACCCTCTCAAACCTTGTGACTAATGAATTTACAGGTTACCAAGATCTTGAACATTATAGGTGTCCATGATTGGAATGAAATGAGAAAGAAATTGACTGATCTATTACCGCCAAGATTGTATTCCTCCCTCAAGATGTCCATGGTAATCCAAAAAAAATTCTATGGACACCACAAAACATATTCAAATTAGAACTGGATGATACTGAAGAAAACTCAAAAATATGAGGATCTATTTCATTATATGTTGGTTGATGTAATAGAAGGATACATAATTAATAATGTCATATTTCATACCCATCCATCGAAACCACCATCTCAATTCATAATACATCGACAAAGTCCCAAATGAATATCCCATGAAAAACTATGATAATCAAACAAAACTGATCGCCTCATTGATGCTGGTATAACAAACTAATATCCAAAACTAAGAATATCCTCTAAAGAGAGAGACCATCAAAAAACTATATCCCCACTATATAGAGTTTTTTCAAAATCCTCTGAACTCATAATCATGATACAAAATCATTATAATAGACTCATGGAGAGATTATGACAACTAAACACCAGTTAGAACCATACCTGACATATCCCCCTGTGAATCCAAGTAAAACTGAGTGAAAATACTCATAAGGCCCTCCTCTACTTTTGATTCTAGAAAATCCTATGATGGTACTTTCGTACTCAAAGAATATGTGACAACATTCCCATTCCCTAGGGTGAAGGGAATGTAAAATTTAAGAATCACGAGTAATTCCACCATCATAACTATTTGAGATTCAAATATTTCTGAGAAAAGATATAGCTCAAACTCTTCGGGTTATAGAAGATTGTGAACCTATTCCCAAAAAGATACTTCTGTCATCACTTATGCAAATTCATAATTATAGAAAGCTCTAAATCATGAGTGGGGTAATTTTTATTATGTATTCGATGTTTTATAGATTCATAATTCATGACATGATCATCCTACATAGTCATTAAACTCAAAACTATGCCACAATCAATACAAAAACCCACATAACCCTTATATGCATCAGGTAAGATCAGAATATGAGTTGATATCTGAAGTCATTTCAGCTATTCGAATGATTATTGACACTTTGAATCCAATAATAATTTCGACCGTTTCCCAGAAAGAGCAGTCAAAGGATATGAAAATTTTGAGAATTCCTTGATAAAACAAATATAATATCTAAAAATACTAAGGAATACTTGAATCTCAAAAACATTTATTGGATCTTACCATGAAAAAAACATTTACAATCTTATAATAAACTAATAATCCTTAAATAGAAAATAAATTCCCCAAGAACATCACTACATGAATATAAAAATGAAACTTCAATAGATTTACCTATAATCGTTGAATTCTCATGATCTCCCAAACCAAACCCAAATAGTGATTTTGCTCACACTCAGATAATGAATAAACCAAAATAACAACCATGAACACTACCACCAAAGTGATGAGATACTCAATAAATATCTGATTAATCGAACCTATAAAAATTTAGAAGTGTTAGTCAGACTAAATGGAGTCACTGAATATTCATAATGTCCATACCTAATTCTGAAAGACTTTATCAGTATATCAGACTTTTGATGTCTGGGAAGATGATAACCCAACCAAATATCAACCCTCAAAAATTAATTTTCCCCTTTAACAAATCAAAAAATAATACATGTGAGGAAAAGTATACTTGTTATTATTCATTACCCAATTCCACATCTTATAGTCCACATAAAATCATATTAAACCATATACCTTCTAGGTAACTGGAATTGGGGCTACCCAAGGGGAAGCACTAGGGAGAACAAAACCTTTCAACATCAGGACATTCATCTGAATATTAGGATATTTTATCTAAGTTTGTTCCATATGATAAGAAGGTATCGAATTCATCTATATACCTAGAACCTGATCAATTATAAACTCTACATACTTATTTAGGAGAAGACTGAATAAATCATCTGGGAAAATGTTAAGAAAATACTAACAATTGCAGGAAGATCAAAAATAGAGAATACATCATCATAATCAACTAGTATAGCAGACAGAAAACTTATGAACCTTAGGTAGGAAGGTCCTGCACAACCAAAGCACATATATCACTCTCCCTGAAACACCCATGATAACCTATAATCCACAAGAAATGAGATATTTTTATGATAAATAACAAAATTAACATGATGATAAATAAATAAATCCATCTCGGTGATGAAGTTAAATAAATCTGGTTCTAAAACAGGAAAATCTGAGACTAACTCCACATTAGATATCAATAGCACATAAGAAGGAAACTAAAACACATAATCATTCCTATTTCCAATAGTTGTTGCTAACTCCATAACAAATTATATCTGCACTTTTGGATGTTTAATATTATAAGTGAAATGGATAGATAAAAATGAGTGGGAGTTACTAGTTTCAAATAAGGATTTTGTTACAAAAGATGTAATAAATATGATACATATCATTATCTCAAGACTGAAATATACCTCAACTGAAATTTCATTTACTATGTGAATGTGCTTTACCCAAGAGGCTTATGGTAGGATCTCTATTATTTTTGAATCATTGGGATACAATATAGTATTCTTTTGAGCCGAAAATCACTGACCATATCAAGCTGTATAAATATCCAAAATAAAATTCTCTATATGATCGTAAAATCCATAAATGTTACACATATTCATAGGTACAGGGAAAAAATGCCAAGTATGTCCAACCATTCCACATGAATAACAAGTCAAAGGCACACTGCTAACTATAACAAGAGGTGCCGAGAAGGCCAACCACTGAGAACCACTTCAACCGCTCCTACAATGATATAAAAACATCCTCTTCTTTATATGTGCACCCCTAATGTTTTCAATCAGTGGAAGATATGGGGAATAATACCCAGCATTTCCATATATATCCATATATTCCATAATATCCCTTTCCATTATCTATGAATAGGTCGAAAGAATCAACATAAATACTTATTATCTTATTTTTAGTCAAAAACTTATTGGTACTTATGATCCTTCAGCAGGTCATTCTTTGCAACCTATGGTACAAAACAATCCTACCCCATAACCCGATTGTTGTACACCGACACCTATCACTCTCCCTATTGTAAAAAAGAAGAACTCTAGAAAATTATTCATCATATGTTATTCTAGAAAAAACTGCTAGATGAAAAGAGTCCTGAAAACCTTCCATTCTAATCTCACAAGCCTATCATCCTATACAATAGAATTTGAACAACACATGTTGGGACACTCAAGTCAAGATGTTGTGTAGTTCACCTTGGTACTCTTAGGTCTATCCATGAATTCAAAGGTCCAATCAATATTTCCTATAAATTCCTCCAAATATTTAGATTTATTAATACCTTTAATGGATGATGTATTCCCACATAAGAACTCCCATTGTTATTCCCAATCTTGAACAGCTCGTGGCTATACCTCCACAACTATATTCTAAACTTACGGTACATTCTGGTCGATAGCATCACCTGTCTGCAAGATAACCTTGAAAATGTTCTAATATATAAGGGGATTCCAAGGAGGATCATCTGATTCATCCTCCTATGGATCCTGAAGAATACATCTATGAGAAAATATACTACACATAGAAACAATAAAAACAATCATAGGAATGTTTCATGATATTATAATATACCTCACTGAAGTTGAATTGAGATGAAGTCCCACTAAAAGGTCATATCATTAATAAAATTAACAGATTATGTATATCCACTATAAATACACATAACACATGTTGAAATAAAACATAATATACTAAAAATTCATTTTAAACATAATTTTACCATTACATCATCAGTGAAATATAATTTTAATCCAATGAATGAAAATTGAGTTAAGAAATCCCTTACCTCACACTTCCTTTTAGTACTACATACGTTAACCTCATGTTTCACAGTTTAATGATTTTAGTTAATTTATTATAGAACCATATTCATATTTTTTATTTTATTTATGATACTCTTATATAATTTTATTTCATATTTTTTCATGAATTCCATTATTTTCATTGATTTGGGTGCTAAATGTGTTGTTTTTGCATGTATGTTTTGTCAACAATGTACTTGTTCTTTTGAATTGGATATAGATCCATAATTCCAAGAATTTTATTAATGTTATAAATATCATAATTATTAATTTAGTAAAAGTTTATAAGAATTATTTAATTTTGAACAGAGAAAATGAATCACATCGTGTCGTGAATATGGTAGGTTGTACGTACGCATGAGCAATGATATCATTCCATTAATGAGATAAATTTTAAGGAAGTGGGTGTTATATAAATTTTATAGAATCAATATAATTTCATAAATACATTATATATTAATTATTTCAATCATTAAAACCATCCTTGTAAATTGGTGGTGGAAAACAAATTACACTGCTTCGTGGAGACGATAAGTCGTACGTACGCATGGGTGGTGCTTTCATTCTTCATTTGATGGATACAAGGTAGAATATGGTTGTATCATAATCATAATAACATATCATAATATATATGATATTTTATTTTCTACTTCATCTTAGAAAAAACATGTATTGGAAACAGTAGAAGAAATAAAGATAAAAGTGTGAGTAAAGACGATTACCTATTCTTCGGAATACATCCTTTAGATCTCTTACAGAAAACACTAGGGTTACTATTTCTGGAATACCAATACCTTTATAACATGTATAAGGAATTTTTTTAGAGTTATTGGAAGGTATTAGTTTATCAAGATGGCCCAATGTGGTGTGAATATGTGAATGAGGATGTCCCCTTTTATTACTAAAATGAGGGAAGTTTTGGAATTTCTCAAAATATTAAAATATAATAAGTCTATTATAGAAGAATTGACTTCAAAATTTCCTATAAATTAATAATTGATGACATTTTAGACCATATATTACACCACCTGTTTATATTGAATATTTTTATGATTTTCAATTAATTTAATAAAATATTAATTCCTAATAATATGATTATGGTCAAATTTTATACTATTCATTTAATTTGACAACAAATATAACAAGATAACATTTGAATTCAAATATAATGAATTCAAATATCTTTAATATGTTATATAGATCAAAAAAAATTTGTTTCACACATTTATACGTTAAAATTATATCAAAATTAATATTCTAAAATCATAAGTTTTATTTTTTTTTTGTTAATAAAATAAATAATTTATTTTCATTTCAAAAGAATTTAATGTAATTATATAATTTATAAAAATCAAAAATAAATTTCAATAATAAAAATAATTTCATTAATATCAAAATATACATTTATTTTCATTCGTATCTTGATTTTTTTCTTATATGGACACATAAAAAAATATTATATTATTATTTCACATTCATTTAGGGTATATATATAATATATAAAAATAAAAAAAAAATAGTTTATATAATACAAATGATATAATTTAGAAAAAATAGATAATTATGTTCATTATTATCTTTATTTTTTAACTATGTCAACACATAAAAGATATAAAAAACAAAGACAGTGACATTTTGTATTTATCTTTAATTTTAATAATATAAAATTTATTTCCATTGAAAAGTTTCCATTAAATAACTCACATTATTTATTCAGGTGATAAGGGTCGAATAATCTTCATCTAATATTTTTTGGACAATTTTATGTCATGGTTAAACCCTTAACCGTTAGTTTTAACAACCTCTAAACACTTTTGACAATGATAGTATAATTAAAATTTTCTACAATATAAGGGTCAATAATGTTAAAAAAATTAAAAAAATACCCATAAATAGACTATGGTAGACATAGTTAATCATATCCATTTAATTTTTCTTAATTTAATATTTTTATGATTTTTTAATAATTGGATAATTATTATTTAGTGTAAAATATTCATAAGGTCAATTTAAAATATTATTCATTACTTTGACATTAATAATATCATGATAATAATATATCTTCAAACCAATACATTAATTACATCACTAAAAAGTTATATTATTCTATAAAACTGGTGTATAACATTAATTGTCTCAAATTTTATTTATTTATTATTTTTAATATCATTTATTTTATTTTTTCCATTAAATTAATAATTACGGCAATATTGATGTATATGAATTTAAGGTAATTATTTGTTCACTAAAAATTAAAAAAATTACTATGATGAAGGTAATTCATTTATTTTTAGAAATATTTTTTTAGTTAAAGATAAATATAACAACCCAGTGTTAACATTTAGAGACATTACATCATATTTTTGGAATTCTTAGAACATTATCAAACCGACGACCAAATTCCGTATTAGTTTGGTGCCTTTGGAACCATGAAAACATAAAATTTATCTTTTAAGTGAGCTAAATTATATCCTAATATATTCTTTAGGACTATAACCTTCTTATGCACATCATAAAAAAACATATCTTGATAACATGGGATGAGGAAACATAAAAATCTTTGAGATCAGTTGCTCGGTAAGGGTAAACAAGGGAGAAATGTAAGAATAACATGAGCATAGGGGCCTGAGAACATGATCGTAACATTGTAAGACCATTTCCAACATATAAATTATCATAAACATGGATCATAAAATTAGGATTAGCAGTTCATAATACATTAATCATAATATATCCCAAAATATAAGCCATGAAAGCATAATAAATGAATAAGATATAGAAATGTGACATACACAACAATGTCTAACACCATGAACATGTCTAAATCTAAATAGGTTCAGTCGTTAAGGTAAGGTCATGATAACAATCGCACACATAAACATATGTACATGAAACTAGGTTCTAGCATAATGTTGTGAACATGAAATTAGGATCACACATAACATTGTAAACATGTAATCAGGTTCACTCCTAGAATTGGGGACATGAAACCAAGTCATTGGATAAAAATGTGAACATGTAATCAGGTTCACATATAACATTATGAATACATAATAAGGTTCAATAATCTCATTTTAAACTTTTAATCGGGTTTATTCATGGACATTTGGTCATGAAACTATGTCCATGCATAAAATTAGTACTCATGAGTCATCCATCATTGCCCAAAGTGTTTGAGGGATATATAGGTCTCACCCATCACATAATTAAATCATACATTTTTGTTACAAAATATGACAAAAAAATTCATCATATCATCACCCATGAAAAGAGATTGATTTTATAAAAATAAAAAAATTACAACTCATGTAATGAAATGGGTATTATTAATATTTCATCACATCATAACCTATTAAAAATAGATAGTTTTCATAATTATTTCATAAAATCATATCCAATCGAAAGAAGAGGGATTAAAATAATATATCCCTTGGAATAGAAATGGTTGTCATAAACATCATTTCATCAAAACATAAACCATTCCAGAATAAATATGAATGGTATTCTTCGATCTTTCCCCCAGTAATTCATAAACTGTGAAAAATTATGTCATCATAGATGGAAAATAACATGGAAATATCTTTTGATAACAATTCCCAAGGAAAATATCATTTATTATTTGAAAAATTCTTTTTAAAATACTAAACATTCTGAAAACCATTTTATTTAAATGTAACCTTCAAAACATATAAAGGAAGCTTTATATCATTTTGAAAAACATTTTCCTTGAAAATTATAAAATATTCATGAAACGTTTTTTAAAAACAATTTCATTTAAAAAATCATAGAAAACATTTAGAAGAATATTTTAAATCATTAAAATTATTTTCTTTTAAAATATCCTTTTTAAATCAAATTAATGACTATTTTAAATTCATTTAAAAACTTCTTAAACATAAAAACATTTTTCAAAACCATTTTTTAAAACCATTTAAGATTCAAAATATTTCAAAAAGAAGGGAAAAATTCATTAAAATAAACATGTAAATTGAAACATTAATCTTCAAGGAAATGATGGTCATGATGGTGGGTAAGTCCGTACAAGTGGAACCTTCCTTACACACTTAAAATTTTTAAAAGTGTATTTTTTGAAAAATGAAAAGAATATTTCTTTTAATTTTTTTTAAAAAAAAGGTCAAACATGGATAAAAATTTCCTTTAAATATCATAGGAAAATAGTCAAAATATGAAAAAATTCTTATAAAACAAGGTATTAATATAACACATATTTCCGGTCGAAGAGATGGGTAAAGACATACTTTCGTAAAAAAATATTTAATCATCTTATATACCAAATAGTAGATAATTGGTACCAATACATGAATATAACACAGATAAAAATAGGATAAAATTAATTATAATTCTTGAGAGGTAGATTATAATATTTCATCAATGGAAACATAATATTAAACAATCTCGAAAAATGATGAGATTGTAGCAATAAATTGTTACTACTTTGGTAACATAGAATCGTAATCCTTCAGAAATAATAACACTAAATGAAGATTAAAAAATAATTTTAAGAATTAAATTCATTATATAAAATTTAATATGGTAGTATGTACTCCTCATAGAAAAATATAGGTGCATAACTTTACATGCCTCTCAAATAAAGGAAATTGAGATAAAACAACTTTATGACTTTGGTAACTTTGGTAACTTTTGAAACATAAACCCCATGAAAGAAATATAATTAAATAAATATGTAAATATCAAGAAATTTAAGTATAATAATCATATAATACATCTCTTGGATGAATATTTGGTACATATAATTAATTGGACGTGAACATGGCTTGTGTATCATGAAAATTGAAAGTGATACAAGAAAACACATAATACTTGAGTAACATTAGAATCATGATCCCAAAGAGAGAATAGAAACATTTAAATGTTTCTAATAAAATTAAATGTTTGAAATTAATTATATAATATCTCAAGGGTTAGTGTATACACTACACAAAATAATTGAGTGGTGATTACGGCATGTTTCTCATGGAAATAAAAAGTTAGATGAAATCCATTACCTTATATCTTGACTCTCGTTGTACTCATTCAGACTTCCTGTATAATAAATATAAGTTTATTTTCTATATTTTTACCAAAGAAATTATTATTTATATTAAAATATGTAGTTTTATTATGACCTTACATTACATTCTTAATAACAATTCAATGTTAAGGTTTCTCTTCGGGTAATATCCGCTTTGTTTTTTACAAGTGTCTTAATTTTTTATATTTTTTACCTCATACAAAAATCAAGATTTAAAGAAATTAAAACATGATATAAATATCATTTATATTCATTATATTTTTTTATAATAACTTATTAAATATATAAATATGAAATTTAATAAACCATTTATGGAGACGGTAGGTCATACGTATGCATGAACTTTAGTTCTGTTTAATAATCATATTAAAAGAATGTCAGTAAATTAATGTAATATATGTATATATATATATATAATATCATTACAGTATCATTATTATGTCATATATATCATATATTTTTACTAAACCCAACCTTAATAGATTCAATGTGGTGTTTGAACGAATCACATCGCTTTGAGGAGGCGTAGTCAACACTTCCCCAAACGAAATTACCGTATTTACAAAAAAAAATGAAAATAAAGTATATATGTATTATATAATATATCTACAAGAATAAATATATCATATATATAATATATATCATATAATAATAGTTTTTACATCACAATTCCCATCCATGCGAGGCAGTAAAGGAAAATGAGCAATGTCGTTTCGAGAGGTGGTAGTTCATCATACACCAAAACGGTAAGTTCGATACCCATTAGATGTAAGAGTGTTTAAGTTTAGGTATAACCCAAATTCTAACAACATATATGTTTATTAACGATAATGAGGATATTAATAATTTATGTAATAGTAATAATGGATGTAGTGGAGAAAGAAAATGAAGGAAGCGAGCATGAGAAAAGATGTCACGTCTTCTTTGGGTAACCCCTTTTCGTTTTCTCCAAAGGGCTTCCTTGGATGGATTTCTATCAAAATGGAGGATTCGAGGAGTAACAGATAGAATTTTTGTAAATTAATTGGTCTTATAGTGGCCGAACATAAATTTATTGATAGGTTTGAGTAAAGTGGATATGTGGTGGTCTTTTATAATGGAGGGATGGGATACACTTGGAATTTTTAAAAACAAGTTAGGTATACTCATGTTTTTACCAAAACAAGACATAAAAACCAACTAATTTAAAAAATATAAGGTTTAGGGATGAAATATTTCCATTAATGGATTCTTTTATGAGTTTCTAGGTCGTTTTTTTAATTACAATTACGGTTTAGTCACTTATTTAGCTAAATTTTACCTTAATCATTGTAATTAATCTAAATTACATTAACTAATATTTTTTGTATAAAATTAAGTTGATATTATTAGACAATAAATATAATAATTATTAATACTATTTAAAATCATTTTTTGAAATTAAATTCATATAAGTGGAAAAATTAAGTCTAATGTTAATCTCACAGTAATGGCGAGAAAAGGGGTTTAAAAGTGAGAATGTTCAAAAGCTAATTAAGATTTTATAACTAAATTATATATAAAAATGATTCGAATGATATAAATTGGATTAATAGATATATAAATGATATATTTTGATTTTAAAAGCAAATTAAAATATAATTTATCTACAAAAATTAATTATAAAAAATTCATTTTCAAATTAAAATTCAGTATTTGTTTACTATTCATCCAAAATGATGTTTCTCAGAAAAATCCTAAAAATTAAGCCTAAAAAGATTTTGAAATTATTAATATAAAAAATAATTTTATTTTATCAAAATAAATTTCAAATATTTTATTAAATTAATTTTATTATTGTTCGTAGAAATAAAAAAAAATTCTCTTTTAAGAAACTAGTATTTTCAAACATATAATGATTTTACTAACATAACTGTATATCTTTTTATCAATATCATTTATTTATATTAAACCATTATAAATAATATTTAAAATTTTGTTATAACTATTCATATTTCGGAGTTTAATGGTTATGTTATAACAATCCCATTTAAATAATTATAATAATAATATGTTGTTTCGTAGAAATGCAATGTTGCGTGTAACTAAAGAAAAGTCGATTTTTCATGTAGCACAAGCCAAGTCAGTGTGTCATGTAGCACAAGATAAATTTTATGTTTCATGTATCATATTATTAACATAGTGTTGAGTATAACTAAAATCAAACATATTTATTTTAATAAAACAATATTAATTTTCTTGTGCAAAAAAATATCAAAAAGTATTAAATTAATTTGAAAACAAATTCACAAAATCTAGGGGGGTTACATTATACCCCCATTAATAATAATTTCTCCCTCAAAATTCATCTGGGTTATTAAATGTTTAATACATGAAACTTCCGTTATTAGAAACTCACATCTTAAAAATGTATAATAAAACATCCTTTAAAAAATAATGATGCAAACCTGATGGTTACCCAAATTAATATATAAATCCATTTCCACATAGGAGAACATTGGTAGAATGTGAAAATATGGACTCAGAAGATAAATCTTACCATTACATTCTGATAGAGACTGATAGAGAATATTGATCATCATAAGTGGGTGATCACAATACCATAAATATGTGATAATCTAAGCGACCATATGATTCATCATAAATAAAGTTCCTAGGATAAATATATTTCATAATCCTTTTTGTAGAATCGAGAAATTATTTTACTATCTAGTAACATAAGGAAATATAATTACTTGATTTCATTCAATTTCATATGTACAATATCACCCTTTGGTTTTTCCATTATCAATTCCCCCTTCATCTCTTACTCCAGGGAAATATGCTTAATATTTCATTCATGAAGTACTAATATATTATGATATCAATAAATTTTATGATATTTCATTCTGTCTAACTTTACTTGACATTAGATAAAAATGTTTAGCATAGGTTATCGAACATGAATAAATCCTCAAACTTGAGATATTTCATTAATATCACAAACCTCATCAGAAGTTTAACTTAATCCATTACATAAATGGTTAGCCTTGTAACCCTTCCAATAGGTGAAAGTGTAAAAATAGAAATAAGGTCATGATATTTTATTAACATTGATCCCACATACCCCAAAGAATCTCTTGTTTTCACATTCCAAACATTTGAATACCCTCATCATATATTCTCTTAAAACATTGTAAAAACCTTAATAACAATTAATACTTTTAGAAACCACGTTTTCTCACTTATTACAAAAATTACTGGATATATTCCATAAATCCAAGAAGTTTTAAACATCCTCTATAATGACATAGACTACATTTTCAACAAATCCTTTATCATTTCTGAGGTAATTAGTGCCATCCAATTTATGAATTCATATTTAACATATCATTATGAAAACATTATTATCTCAACATGAGGAATAAATTAAGGGTTATCATACCTTAATAAAAATATCACATTCCATGAAATAACTTTTTAAACTCACCAATAGCATTCATCATATCCATTAAAATCCACAATGAAAAACATATACTGAAGATTCTTATATATTTCATTATTCATAATATTTTAATTCTAAAAAATATTCCCTTAAATCATCTAACATTATTCTTAAACCATTACTAAAGATTCATCATTTTAATAATTAATACCCATTGTCCTAGAATAGGTAATATTCATCATGTCTTGAGGTTCCTCAACCTCAATCTAAATACACTTCTTATATTTGACGTAAACAATACTGAAAGAACATCCCATACATTCAAATGTCATTTGCGCTCTCATTTTTTTTAGAAGTTTGACCAACACTCATGGACCTTCTTCAATCTCTTTATGATATTTCTAGTTTATTTCATCATGACCATAATTTCCACATCTGAAACATTTAATGTTAACATTGTTCTGTCTAGTTCCCTCTTTTAATTAAAACTAGAAAGCATAGGGAGAGAAACACATATCATAGTAGGAAACCACATAATCATGAAAACAATACTCATAGGATATCTAAATAATGAAACATGCTTATTTAAAGTATTAAAACTTAGGTTTATACTTGGTAATTTATAGTGATCTTCTATTTAAATCCTTTATTACGTTTCATTAATATTTTTTAATTCCCAATGTATATCCCCTAGGAGTGTAAAAACATGTTCATAGTAAGGCTCATTTTTTGTATCAGGTTACACTCAAGCCAGGCCTAATGCACCTTTTTAGATTTTTGGATCCTAGGTACATCTGTTTCAGAACAACATCCACTTATAGAATATTGATAGGGATTTATTTTTATGGAACCACTCACTTTACCCTTTACCAAAATCTATGGACATTTTCCTATTCTTTCCATAATCCTTAAACTTATCCTTAACGACATACCTAGACATATTCTTAGAAATTTTCATAGGGATATCACTAAAATTTTATCATCCTAGTTTCCAATGTTTTCCTAAAAATTCACTCTGATACCAACTATAACAACCCAGTCATAATGTTCATCAAAATTAAATTATATTTACGAAATACTTAGAACATTTGTAAATAGACTCCTAATGACAGTATTAGTTAGTGCCTTTGGAAACATGGAAACATAAAAGTTGGTACATAAGTGAGGTACATTATCTCCTACTAGATTCATGATGAATAAGACTCTTTCTAGGAAGATCATGCATAAAAAAATCTTTATAACCTGGGGGAAGGAAATTTAGAATCTGGTGAGATCAGATTCTTAGTAAGGGTAATCATGGTAGATATATAATCATAAAATGAGCATAAGGGAATGAGAATATGATTATATAATTATAATATCATTCCATGCATATGAATGATAGTATTCATGAATTGTGTAATAAGTATTAACTATTCATAAGACATGAGTCTTATAATAATCAGGAACATAATCCATGAAATAATAACAAATAAATAAACATGGAATTGTGGCATACACATCAATGTATGACATCATGAAAATTTATATATAGAAACAGGTCCAGTAAATAAGTTAAGGACATGAAATAAGGCTTGTGCATAAACATATAGACATGAAACTTGTCCACACATGATGTTGTGAACTTGAAATAAGGATCAAACATAACATTTTGAACATGTAATCAGGTCCATGCATAAACTTATGGTCATTGAACCATGTCCAAGAATAAGATTGTGATCATTTAATCAGGTTCATGCATAACATTATGAACACAAAATAAGTTTCACTCATATAATTTTAAACATGTAATCAGGTTCATGCATGAACTTAGGGACACGAAACCAAGTCCATGCATAAAATTTATACTCATGATTCATCCATAATTACCCAGGGTATTGGTGGGATATATAGTTCCTTTCTGTTACATAATTAAATCATACATGTATGTTCCATAAAATAACAAACATTAATCATATCATCATCCATTAAAATAGATTGCTTTTATAAACATCAAATCTTAACCCGTGAAATGAAATTAGTATCACTAACATTTTATCACATCATAACCTATAGAAAATATATTGGTTTTATAATTATTTCATCAAAGAATTTTATTTTCAATGAAGAAAGTTTCAATTCATATAACTTGAGGGAGACAAATGGGTGTTATAAACATTTTTCCATTTAAGCGTGAACCATTTAGTGAAGAATTTGAATGGTACACTTGGATATTATCCACAATAAGTCATAAACAATAACAAAATTATGTCATCATAGATAGAAAATAACATGGTATGATATTTTTAAAATTTTCCTTGAAGAAAATATCCTTTATTCCTGAAAAATTATTTTTTAAAAACTAAATCTTTTAAAGCCTATTTTAATTGAAAATAACCTGAAAAAATAAAAAGGAATATTTTAAAAAAAAATTGGAGAACCATTTTCCTAAAAAACTTATAAAACAATAATGAAAATATTTTAAAAACCATTTTTATGGAAAATACATTGAAGACTTATAAAAGTATCATTGAAATCATTGAAATCATTTTCTTTGAAATGATTATTTTTAAATAATAAAAAATAATCTTTGAAATTCCATTAAAACACTTCTTAAACATAAAATAGTTTTTGAATACCATTATCCTTTAAAAACAATTTTAAAATAAAAAAATTTCTAGAATATTTATGATAAAAATTAAACAAATAATCATGTAAATTTACAAAAGAATCTTCAAGGAAATGACAGTTATGATGGCCAGTAAATCCATACATGTCGAAAATTTATTTAGATTCTTAAAATCCTATAAAAGTTCTTTCATTGGAAAACAAAAAGAAGATTACTTTTAAAAAAATTCTCTAAAAAATGTAAAACATAGATAAAAATTCCCTTTAATTATCCTATGATAATAGTAAAAAAATTAAAACATTTTTAGAAAATACGATTTTGATATAACACAAATATCAAAAAGAATTGAGGGGTAAAGTCAGACATTCATAAAAATAACATTCTTAATCATATTGTGTTCCATAGAGTGAATAATTGGTTCCAATACATTAAGGTATCATTAATAACCATTGGAGAAAAAATTAAAGAGATTTCTTGTGAGATTGTCGTAACATTTTATCAATGGAAGCATAATAATAAAGAGTCTTTATAAATGATGATATTGTAGAAATAATATGTTACCACTTTGTAACATTAAATCATAATCCTATGGAAAGAATAACATTAAATGAAGATTAAAATATCCTGAAAATAAAAATACTCATGATATGAAAGTTCAAATAGAAGTATATAACACCCATTGAAAATAAAGGTGTCTAACATGGAATGTAACATCCCTCTCCTCCTCATTAGCTTGACAAGACAGAGGAACATTACTTGGCCTTAAGAAACATCCCCAAGAGGAAAAATGTAGAAAATAAATTCCAAAGGGATTCAATACATTTGGGCGACCATTTACCCTTTAAAAATAAAACAACCAACAAAACATTCAATAAACAAATAACCCAATATATGATGCATGATAACAATGAAAGTTAACTCAAGATTTCATTTATCGAAACCAAACAAAAACAAGTACCACAGCAATAGACTACAATATAAAAGCACACAGTATAAGACTATAATACTCAAAGACTCAAATTAAAACTCCATTCTCCCAACATTCTCTATGCTGGAGCTCTAAAAAATAGCCTAAGTATCATGAATTACTATTAAAGATGTGTGATACTATAACTTTTCCAATGTATCGATAAACAACATCTGGAGAAGCACCGGATTTCCAAAGAATTGGTGAGTACTAAAAATCAGTATATTTTTTCCAATGACATACCTACTCGTTCCTCTAGGATAGAACAAGCAATAAAATTTATATAAAATTGTTTATATTAAACAATTTTTAAAATCAGTTTATAACTGAATATAGACAAGTGTTATAGTAAAAAAGTTTTCTCAAAACAAAAAAAGATCCATGGAACAAAACCAAACAACGTTATAAAAAATTTAATTATCTCCACTTTTGTATTAACCCATTTCAATCCACATATCCACATATCCTAAAATGGATGCTTCATTGTGATAGTTCCATAGTCCAAAATAGTTTCTCATTAATCTACCATGTTATCACAGGGTAATTAAATCTCATGTTCCATTACACCATTGGCATTATGAAAATGTTTATATTTCAACCAAGCCTCATAATTCAATGTGAAAATACACCACCATGTTTTCCCCAAACCATGCAGATATAATCTTTTCAAAACTATTCCAATGAAAAATACATTTAAATTCCAAAACCATTTCAAACCCAAAAACATTTTAATGCCAAAAGATTTCAATAAAACAAACTTTTTATTGAAATTCATTTTCCATAAATTGAACCAAGAAAGAATTTGAAAATCATCATTTTAAAACCATTTATGAAATCACATTGCACAATAATACCACAATTTCACACAAAACCACAAACCATAACAAAATAGGGGTTCTACCATGATTTTTACACCAACTTCACAATAAATTTTAATGGATTTAATTAACATGGTATTAAGCCTTCATGTTATAAATATATTAGTAGAGAGTGAATCATACTACCTTAGGATTTATGGAAAAAACATAGAATGTCATGAAAATACTAATGAAACTGGGCTGAAATTCCAAAAACATGCCTTATATCTCTTCCCCAATTATGAAAAAGACCAAATGTAATCATATTTCACATACATTATCTTTGATATATCCAATGTGGATGTACATATAAGAAACCAATAGATATAGAGAGGTAGAACCAAGAAAAACCAATAATGGCCACTAACTGTGAGAATTCATCTTTAAATCACCAAGAGAATCCCTTGAATTGCCTCCAGGTTGATGATAGAATCTTCTAAAGATGTTTGGAGGAGATAAAATCTTGTTATTTCCACATATGATGATAAAAGAGGGTCTTAGAGGTCAAAATTTGTGAGATCCACAACTTTAGGATTTCACTTTTAAACTATTCATGGTTAGTCGCATGGTTAGACAAACCTTTCATAAGACATTATCTTAATTATGAACCTCACATGGTTGGATCGCACCGTTTCCAAACTATGTTCCATCCATTCCAAAGTCCACCATATCATACAGACAAGTTTTTCTTATTCTTACACATTGTTTGGAAAGATCATGCACAGTTTATGTGCCTTACCTTTTTACCATATCTCATTTTGCATGGTTTTCTATTGGTGTTGCATAGTTTTTAATAACCTTGAACCTATAGTATTTCCCAAAAACACTCCAAAAGTTCTCAAATCTCTCCAAAAATCAACTATAAACTTTTTATACTTAAAATTCATAAATGATGGGTTACTTACTTGAAACTAGGGTGCTACATTCTCCCCATGATTAGCCTTTCCAACCCTAGAAAGTAGAAAAATATCATTTTCCGGAAAGATTCTTTTCCATTTTTCCTTCATTTCATTATCCCATTCCCAAGTATCTTCTTGAATATGAACATATTTCCACAAAACCAACACTAGTCTGATGCTTTTTTCATGAAAAACATTCTATTTCCTATCCACAATCCACACTGGAATGTGCACAAATGAAGAATCTGGTTCTCTGTCAATTTGATCCCATCTGATTACATGGTAAGGATCAGGTTGATACTTTTCAATTGAAAGACATGGAACACATTATTCACCGCACTAAACCATGGTGGAAATTTCAACTGATATTCCACCTCACCAACCTGATCGAGTATCTCAAAAGTTAATATGTATTGAGCAGATAACATTCCTTTCTTCCCAAAATGATTATTTCCATGCCTTAAATAGATCCTTAGGAACATATCATCACTCACCATGAATGAAAACGTATATAAAAAATAATCAACAAACGATTTTTGAAAACTCTATGATATCTCCTTCCATTTCCTAGTCAACTAATTCTTCATTGTTGTCTCCTAAAAATGACTCAACCCAAGCAGTGAAGTCTCATCTGTTTTCACCCAATATACTCGAGAACAACAAGGATTCCCATAAAAAGCTTCAAATGGATCCATGCGTGTTGAGGCCTGATGGTAGTAGTTATAATAGAACTCCACTGATGGTATGTACTCTTCCCATGAACCACAATAATCCATTACCCAAGCCCGAAACATGACTTCCAATGTTTGTAAAAACCTTTCAGATTAACCATATGTATGAGGATGATATGCCATACTCATGGAAAAGTATATCCCAAGGAATTTCTATAATAATTTTCAGAAATGATATGTAAATGTTGAATCTCTATATGACACTATTCAAACTAGTACGCATTTCCTCTTTAACACTTCTCAGATATATATTTTGGAAAATTCATCCACCGTATGAGATTCATGAATAGGGATTAAATGAGCCAACTGGGTATGTTGATCCACTACCAACCATATGACATCTTGTTTCCAAATCATTCTTGAAAGACATCATAAAAAATACAAATTTATCAACTCCAATTTCCAAACAGGATTAGGTAAAGACAACAACATACCTACTGGTCATCGATTCTTCATCTTAACTTGCTAACAAGTTAATCCAATTAAAACTAACTCAGGCACTTCCCAATTCATTTTGACCAACCAAAACATTCTTATCAACACCTTATGAATCCATTTTATTCCAGGATAAATAGCTCCTCTCAAATAGTGGTAACAATGATGAATTTTTTCCTGACAATCCATTGGTATGACCATCTGATTTCTAAACAACAACCCTATACTCCCACATAACTTCTATCCCTCAATGGTCTCCCAACCAATGAGTTTTTAACTCATAGACACAAATTCTACATTGGATTTTGGTTTATATTTAACGATCTTTATTAGATCAGTAACAAATGAAAATGGAAATAAAACCACAACATCACCTTGGTCTTGAAATTTCATGTGCATGTCATCTAGTGCCGACATAAAATTTCACTCATATAAAGCTTTTACTTCTACTAATAATAAGAAATTATAGACAATGAATATACCACCAAGTTTCCCCTACCCAGTGTATACATCATGTTAAAGTAAAACATTTGGAGATAATCAATCCATAATATTTCTCTCATATTCAAATTCCCTTCTGAGAAAATATTCAGTATGATCTTGTGATCTATATACATAGTAAATTTCTTACCAAATAGATAAAGAGACCAAGTCTTCAAATCATATACTATGTCATCTATATCTAAATCATGTGTTGGATAATTTTTATCATGCATTTGTAACTTCTTTGATAAAAAAGAAACGACATAATCTCCTATCATGAGAACGCACCCAAACACAAATCCCAAAGAATCACCGTACACCAAATCCATTGTCTTAATTCCTGACAAATCATTATTGTTGCTTATGTAAGGAAAAAATTAATCTCATCGAAAGATTTATGTCAATCCTCATTCAATTGATATATTACATTATTCTTTTTTTAAGTTTTCATAGGTAAAGCTAGTCATGAGAAGTTAGGAAAAAAAGTCAGTAAAAACTAGCTAGACTAAGTAAACTCTATATCTCGATGATCTCCTCTGTCCATTTCCAAGAGATAACGACCTATATATTTTTTGTATCCAACAAGACACCTTTTTTAGAAATTACATGGTTGAGAAAAGATACCTATTGTATCCAAGAAAAACATTTGGAAACTAGTAGACCACTATTTGAAATATTTTAATATCATTCTATTCCATTTATGCTAGGGAAAAATCTACCAACTAGAATGATATTATTCCAAATACTGGATTAACAATCCCATTTCACCAACCATTAGATTCTGGTATCCTAGAAAAATATGCTCGGTTACATCATCAGTTATAAAACTGACAACTCTGCTATAATATATGATGTGTTCCTTGAATAGTTTCAACCAATAATGTATAGAATTATATGAAAAACATCCATATATGGTAAATAGAAGCCCCATTTCATCTTTGAGTCATCAATAGTTATATAACACACTCTACACATAAAGGATCAACATTCTCTTTGACCAATAATAGTTTGTTGTTTTAACACAAAAGTCATTATCTAAATATTTAATCATAGTTAATCAACAAAAATTAGAAGAAATAAAGGAATGGTATGTACTTGTATGTAACAAGTCCTGCCCAAGGGTAGAATTAAAAATAATTTTACCATGATTCGTAGATGGTCTAAACTAATAATCCATAATAACAGTCTAATCCTCATATAATTTCTTGCTCACATCACTTCGTTCTCTATTTCCTAATTGAGATTGCACTGCTGGAGGATTCATTGTTTTTATGGAATCACCATATCTAGTACATTTCTTCTGAAAAGATTGATTGTTCTTCCCTTTTCTCATCGAATAATATGATGCTTGTGACCCAAGATAAATTTCATGAACACTAGACCTTAGAGAACTGTGGTAATACTACTGAATATGCACCATTTTTTAATTGTGGAATTCACTTGGTGGTGTGGTAAACTCTCTCTTAATGCAGTCGAATGAACCACAATTGAAACATCCATATTTATTTTTTGGTATTGAAGGAAGATTTACCAATATATCCATATGATGTTGATTTACAATCCCACCATGGAAATAGGTGTCTCACTTCCACTTGTTCCCAGCCTTAGAGTTCCCACCATTTTTTCAGGTTATCATGATGCTTCGTCCTCCCATACCTCATGTGATATCCATTTTAGCCATTGTCACTCTATTGACCATCTCTATATAGTCTGTAATATAGATCATGTTGATCATTGATTGAATATCCTACCACATCATCGATTAAAATATGTGTGCTTCTGGGATGCAATAGCAGCAACCTTAGGTGAAAAGTGCAATAAATTCATGAATTTACCTATATACTCATTTATAGAATGATTTTCATATTCAAATTTAGAATTCCGTAATTCATTAAATTGTGAACATGTCAGGATAGGATTTTTTGTTAAAAAATTCTTCAAAGTCTTTTCATGCCAAACTGTGGTTTAATTTGGATTGAGAAGCTAAATCTCATCACATTCATGCAATATCCTCCAGTATATATGTTTCCATCTTAACTATTATCTCTATTGGTGTGCCGATTAAATCAAAAATATAATCCATCATGTTCATCCACTCCTCTTCCTTTCATGGTTTAGAATCACCTTGAAATATTTGTGGATTTTACTTCTATAATTGGATGGAATTATCTACTTGCCTTGGATCATCCCTCATGTTCTTGTTATCCATAGCCTAAAACTCTTGGATGATACTCTGAAATAGTTATCGATTCACCCATATCTCATGTTTAACCACATTCTTAGTAGCATATTTTGTTTCCTTTCTATGATACATATCATGAGAAAAATATTGGAAACACAAAATATTCTATAAGTCTCACTCTATATCAAATGAAGTCTTAGAATTTCAAAATCTACAAAATAATTCTATAACAACAATGCTTTCAAAATTCAAATTTTACCATCGTCAACCATTTTTTAATAACTAAACATTTTTTTGCAAACCAACCATTTTCAAAACACCAAACCCATTCTCTTTTCAAAGTATGTAATTTATAAACAATTTTAATATTTTTATAAAATAAAAACATTACACCAAATCATATATCATTATTCAAACAGAACTAAAATTCCTATTGTTAAGTCATTTTTCAAATTCATGTCATGCTCATCCCATTACCTAAACCCATGAAAATGATACCTCAATTATTATAAGTGTCTCTAAAAAACTTATGAATCCAACACCCTGGTAACTTGATGTTCAGCATAAAAATTTTATCTTTGACATTCAATGCTATAAATTTCATATCTTGACTATCCAAATCATTTTTATGATCTCAAATCAATGAATAGATAAGAATTAATTCAACCCCAAGACTAAAAACCAATACCATGTAAAAGACCAACCAAGTCTATTACCACATTTGCCAAAAATATTGGAAGGACCAAACTAATAAAACATGTAACATCCCTCTCATCCTCATTGGCTAGATAAGTGATAGGAACATTACTTAGCCATAATAGACACCCCAAAGATTCCAAATGATGTAAACAAACACTGAAGGGATTCAATACATATAGGGGTGATTTTCCCTTTGAAAATAAAACAACCAATCGAACATTCCATAAACAAATAAACCACTATATGATTCATGATAACAATGATGGATAACTCCACATTTTATATATAAAAATAAAAACAAAACAAATTATCACTATCAGAGACTAAAATGTCAAAGTACACAACGGAAGACTAAAAACCTCAAAGACTCCAACGACAACTCCAAGCTCCAAACATAATCCATACTCTAATAAAATAAAACAGCCCATGTATCATGATATGCTACTAAAGATTTGTGATACTTTACCTTTTCCCTTATCCTGAAAACAAAGTTTGAAAAAAAAGTTATAAAGAATGGTTGAGTACTAAAACTCAGTAGATTTTCCAAAATAACATCCCAACTCACACCACTACGATATATCATATTAGTAAATTTATAGAAAATAGTTTATATAAAACAATTTCTAAAATCATTTTACAACTAAATATAAACAAGTTCTAGAGTAAAATTTTTCTCTCACAATAATAACACATTCCAAGAAAAGAAACCAAACAATTCTGTAAAATCATTTCATTATTTCCACCTTTGGCATACCCCATTCCAATCCATATATCCTCATATGTGTGCTTCATTATCACATTTCCATACCCATCAATGATTTATTTTTTGATCTACTAACTCCTCCCAAGGTAACTAAATACCATTTCCCATTACACCTATGGAAACGAGCATAAGGTTATATTTCAACCAAGCCTTGTAAGGCAATATAAACACACACCACCAAGTATTTGTAAAATCATGCCAATATATTCATCTTAAAAGCATTCGAATGCTAAATCTATTTATATAACTAAACCATTTAAATTCCAAAACCATTTCAATTAAAAATAAATCAATAAATTTTTTTTATTGAAAATCTATTTCCATAAATATAACCATGATACTATTTTAAAATCATCATTTTAAAATCATATATTGAATCAATCTGCAAAACAAGTCCAAAATTTCATACAAACCCATAACTGATCACTAAAGACGGATTATATAATGCTTTGAAAACAAATTTCAAATAAATGTAAATAAATTTGAAACTAATCCTTCATATTCTAAATAGATAAGTCAAGAATGAAGCCTCCTACCTCAAGATTTATGAAGAAAATGAATAATGGCATGAAAAAGCCAACAAAACTGGGTTGAAATTCCAAATACACCCACCTTATATGTCTTCCCCTATCATCAAAAGAAAAAAATATAATCATATTTGGAATAAACTATCTTAGATATATCCAAAATAGATGTACATCTATGAAACAAAAAGATATAGAGTAGTAGATTTAAGGAACACCACCAAGAACAACCTAGAATAGTCACATACTGCGAGAATTCGTCTTCAAATTACCAATAGAGGTCTTCAAATAACACATAGGTTTATTGGAGAAGATTTATTTTCTTTTGGGATAATTGAAACTATTGTTAAGGTCGCATAATAGGAAAAACAAGGGTCATAGAGCTCAAAACCTATGAGATCAATCGTTTTAGGATCTAATTATTAACTCATACACGGTTAGTCGCATTGTTAGAGAAACTCTATGCAAACCGTGCACAAGACAGTGCCATGAAGATGATAATTTCATTGTTAGCTCACATAGTTTCTAAATTATGTGCCAAATATTTCAAATCCCACAGTTTCATGGTTCATATTTTTTCCATAGCTATTGTGCGATTTGGACACACTGTGTGGAGCTCATGCGCCTTCTCTTTATCCACTATCTCATTGTGCATAGTTTCATATAGGTGTTGCAAGATTTTCCAAACCATGCACCATTAGAAAAGCCCAAAAACACTGAAAATATCTAAAATCACACAAAATTCACCCATAAACAATACATTGTTAAAAACATAATGAAACAGTTAGTTACATGAAATCATGGGTGCTACATATCATGTTTCTCAGAGAAGTAAAATTGAGTCAAATCTACCACACCAATTTGATATCTTTTGAAACATAAACCCCATGAAATTAATTCCATATAATTGATAAGTAAAGATCAATAAATTTAATTATAACAATCATAGAATACATCTGTGGCCAACATAGACAGCACATATAATAAATAGAATGTCAACATGGCTTGTGTTTCATGAAAAATGAATGTGAAATGAGAAAACATTTAATACTTGAGTAACTTTAGAATCATGATCATCATGAGATAATTAATTCATTTGAAGCCCATAATATCATTAAATATAGGAAAGTAATGGCATAATATGTCATAGGGTAGTATATACACAACATAAAATAAGAGAGTGGTGATTATAGCATGCATCTCATGGAAATAAAAAATGAGATAAAATCCCTGACCTTATGTCTTGACTCTCATCATAATCATTTTAATTACAATAAAATAAATATAATTTTACTATAAATATTTTACATAACCATATTATTTTATGTAATAACATTTATGGTTTTATTATTAATTTAAATTACATGATTTTTGACAATTCTGTGTTAGGGTTTTACTTTGAGAAATATCCTCTTTGTTTTTCACATGTGCCTTAAATTATTATATTTTTTGTCCTCATACTTATATCATGATTTCTAGAATGTAAAAAATGATATTAATATAATTTATATTCTTTATATATGTATTTATAACACACTATAAGAGATATAAATATGAAATGGAATACACTGTTCATGGCGATGGTAGGCTGTTCATATGCATGAATGTGGTTTCCGTTTAATAATCGTATTGAATAAAAGAAAGTAAGTAAATTAAAAATATGTATAGATAATATCATTAAGATAAAATTATGATTTCATATATTATAGATAATTCAACTAAATCCATCCTTAATATATTCTATTTGGTGTGTGAATGTATCACATCGCTTCGAGGAGGCAGTAGTCCACACATCCTCAAACGAAATTATCATATTTCCAAAAAAATTAAAAGAATAAAGGTATTTGTTATATAATATTTAATTAATGATAAATACATCATATATATCATATAAAAATATATTTTGTTTCTTAATTCCCATACATGATAGGTTGTAAACAAAAAATTAACAACATCGTTTCATGAGACGGTAGTCCACCATACACAAAAATGGTAATATTGTTACCCATTTGATGGAAGTGTGTGTAATTTTAGGTGAAAAACATATCATAACAACATATTATTATATTTAGTTCCCTAAGTATATTATTTATGCATGTAATAAGAATAATTGAGGTAGTGGGTAAATAAAATAAATTAAAGGATCTTGAGGAAAGATATTACCACATATTTGGGTAACTCCATTTGGTTTGTAGCAATGGGATCCGTTAGTTTGGATTCATTGAAAAATGTTTGATTAAAGAAATAATTGAGTGATTTTTTGAAGTTAATTGGATAGATCTTTGCTAAAATTAAGTTGTTTTAAATGTGTGAATAAGGGAGAGATGTGGTGGTCTTTTATTAAGGAGGGATCAGACACACATGTCCTTTTTAAAAACAATATAGGTGTACCCACATTTGTACCTAAAAACAAATTTAAAACCAAAAACTAAATAATTGAAGGTTTATGGGTGAAATATGGCAAGAAACTGTGTTTAAGATATGTTTCTATGTCATTTCAGACCTAAAGATTAAGGTTAAGTCCCTTGTTAAGCTTAATTTTACTTTAATCGTTGTAATAAATCTTAGTCAATTTCACTAATTTTTTGCTCAAAGTTTAAGTTGATATTATTATAATATAAATATTATACTTATTATAACCATTTATGACCATTTTATGAATTTAGTTCATATAAGTGGAAAAATTATGTGTAATGTTAATCCCACAAATGTGGCGAGAAATTGGGTTTTTAAAATGAGAATGTTCAAAAGTTCATTAAGCTTTTTTATCTAAATTCACTATAAAAATGATTTCAATGACCTATATTTGATTAATAGATGTAAAATTTATATATTTTTACCTTAAAAACAACTTAAAATATCATTTAACTTTATAAATAAATTAAATGAAAAAATTGTTTTGAATTAATATTCAATATTGTTTACTACTCATCCATATATGTAGTTGCTTAGAAAAAACCTAAAATTCACCCAAATTTAATTTTGACATTATAAATTCAAAAATTAAGTTATTTTTATCAAATTTAAATTCTAAAAGTGTCTAAAGTTAATTTTTTTCTTCTTCATATAAGGACATAAAAAGAATTTTTTTAAATAAAATTATATTTTCAAATATATAGAGTCTTTACAAACACAATTGTATGTCTTATTATAAATATGAGTTATCTATATAAACCCATTAAAAATAATACTCTAAAACTATTCACCACAATTCATATTACTACATTTAATGTCTATGTTATAACTATCCTGTTTTAATAATTATAATAATAAAATGTTGATTCGTAGAAATTCAGTGTTGCGGGTAACGCAAGCCAAATTAGTGTTGCGTGTATCACAAGCTAAAAATTATGTCGCATGTAGTGTCTAATTAAATTATTGTTATAAATAATGAAATCCAAAATTTGTTATATAAAAAACTATATTTAGTGTTGTGGGAAAAAAAATATAAATAAGATTAAATTAATTATTAAAATAATAATTCACCAAATCTCAGGGTGCTACAATAACTTATGGATATCACCATATTAAAAATGTAGTGGTTATTAAAAATATGAATGTTACATATTTGAATTTTATTTAAATAAAATATTTTAAATATCATAACCTCATTTAATATCCATAAATGGTCATATAACCGAACCACAATTGATTATGGACCAAATAGAGTCATCCAATAATATTTGTTCAGGTGTTCGGGTCATTTTATAGTCCATATCATTTTTTAACCTAAATTATCCAATTTACCCTTTTCCATGGTAACTAAAATTACCAAGGTTAGTATTCATGTTTTTCAAGAATAAAATGCACATATTTACTGAATTTTAACCTTATAATTCCAAATAGGAATCCATTTCTCTATATTGGAAACACCTATGTATAATAAATTAATTTAAAATTCAATGGGATAAATGTCGTGAAAAATAGTTTTCATAAACATTCCCTATTAATGACAGAAATAATTATATAAAATTAAAAAAATAAATTGATTCCAATGAATTTATATGGATTATTCATAATATAGTAATTAATTTAATTAATTAGTGTAAAACAAATATGTCGTATAATAATTTTTTTTATAAAAACATATCCCCTATATTCAGTTCGATTTTATATAAATTTTAGTTAAATAGTAATCAATGAATTGAATCATATATTTTCATAAGTTAGTTAATCTAATTCATAACCTCCAATTTAATTTCTTGGGGATAATTTTAATTTTATATAATAATATTTATAGTATATTAGGGTTTTTTAAGCACGATGTTTCATGCGACATAAGCTATCGAATAATTTTAATTTAAAGAGATACATAGCATGAAATATTGGGGTGCTAAAATTTTCATGATAAGGTTGGTCTTCTCTAGATTGTCCTTAGTAAACTTGATTCTTGAACTTTCTTTAGGTTGCATGAGTTATGAGGCCCTTAGAATTGGGATACCAGAGTAATATAGTTGCATGAATCCGTATGATAATTATGGATAAGCTGTTATCCACTAAACTATAAAATAGTCACAATTATTTTGAATAGGATTATTCCATACCTAAATAACTCTATATTAAGATGAAAGATAAAGTAGACTCATTTCTTTGTGAAATTTTGATCTTCACTTTCAAATTTGATATGATGTATGTGGTCAATATTTTAGTTTGGATAACATTTATTTTAATTAATTAATTAAAATTTTATATTTCTTGATACTCACCTACGAATATGTCATTTTTTGTATATTATGGAATACATCACACTAATAATATTGATATCACTAATTTTCATGACCTATAAAACAATTGAAGGTTGGTATATAGGATTGAGAAGTGTTCTTATGGAGAAATATTTAAACTACCCAAATGTGAATGTTGTTGAAATAGATTTATACATATCCAACTCAATGGTATTAGATACCAGGTGTGCATAAAACATTTTCACTAACAAACACAAACATAGGGATTGGAGGTAATTAATTAAGGGTATAGTATATCACTATGTCTGTAATTTTTTCAGAGTTGATGGATTAGACGTTATCACTTATGATCTGATTTTACCAAGTGGATTGATCCTAGAATTTTATATATATTATTATGTTCCTACCAAATATATAAATATTATTTATATATGTTTTATGGAAAAGATTATATTTTCATCCATTATTAAGAAAAATTATTGTTCTATATATAATAATTAAATTTTTTATTACATTGGGAATATAATTAACTGTTTATATATTCTGCATATGGATAATCATGTTTATAATATTTATAAGAACATGTTATGGGATGATTCTAATCCTATATACCACTAGAATTACTAAATTAGATAAATAAATAAGAAACAAATTAAATTATTCAATATTGATCAATTGTTGGACTCACTCTATTAGGTTTCCATTGATATATGTGAATTGGTTTAATTGGGGAAATGAAAAAGTCACCTTTTGGGGGAAAGGTGAGAGGGATATTGGACCATTATATCTTAATCATAGTGATGTATGTGGACCCATGAGAATATATGAAAATGGTTATTTTAGGTTATTTGTTACTTTAACCAATGACTTTAGTCAATTTTTGTATATGTTTAGGATGAAACATAGTTATAAAACATTTGAAAATATTAAAGAGTTTTAGAATGAGTTTGGAATAGACTTTGATAAATTATTAAATTCCACTGATTGTATTTGGTGGTGAACACTTGATCTAGAAATTCATAGCTCATCTAAGATATTTTGGAATTTTATCACAACACACTCATCCTTGAAAACTATAGTGTAATAGTGTATATGAAAGGTGTACTCTTAACCTAAAAAACATGGGTTGATCGATGATGTGTTTATGCGACCTTCCTGTATCATTTTGGCATTATGAATTGTTTAATAAGTTATTCCTATTAAACCATGTTCCATCTAAATCAGTTATAAGGACACCATATGATTAATTATCTAGAAAATATCCCAAATTTCCATTTATGAAAATTTGGGGCAATTAAGAACATATACAAATATTTTTTCTGATATTCTCTCCCCCAAATTAGAAAATTGATCATTTTTTAATTATATCGAAGAAACTATGAGTTATTATTTCTCCACCCACTAAAAACAAAGTGTTTGTGGCCCAAAATTTGGTTTTCACTGAGAAGAAGCATATACATAGAAGATTAAATGAGAGGAAATTTGAATTTGGAGAATTTCAAGACTACAAAGTTGAAAATGTTCTAGAGATGGAACTTGAGCTGGTTCCACATAAGAGTTATGGAAGAAGAACTGAATTAAGATACACAAGAAACTCAAAGGTCTGGTATGATTCATAAGGAACTTGAGAGATATAATTCTTGTGGATAATGATGATGAGGGAAAATTCATACGATATGATAAAACTTCCAATTTAGATTCCATTGAGAGTTTTGATTTTGAGAAATAGTTAATAGACAGTGAATTTGAGATGGACATTATGTACTCCAACCATATTTGGAACATGGTGAATTCACCAGAAGGGGTGAGACCCATATGGTGAAAGTGGTTTTTTCATAATAAAAATGATATGGATTGTAGAGTGTGTACCTACAAATAACACCTATTATCAATAGGATTCAAAAAACTATATGGTTTTCACTATGAATAGACCCTTTCACCTATTCTGATGATAATGAAGATTCAAATTTTTCTAGACCAAGTAGCTCATTATGATTATTATATATATCAAATGGATTTCAAAAAATTATTTAATTATTGAAATTTATCTATGGAAATGTATATGATAAAACCTAAGGGTTTTTAAGTTCCAAATGAGAATACTATGGATTTCAATTTTCAATAGTCTATTTATGTACTAATTCATGCTTTTTAGAGTTCAAATATCTGGTATGATGATGAAATCAATGAGTTTCATTTCATCAAGAAAAATGGTGATTCTTTTTTATAAAAGAGTCATAGTGGGAGTATAGTACTATTTATAATAATTTATATAGAAGAAATACTACTTATTATAAATGGAATCCCAAAACATCCCTCTTTGAATATGAGGCTGGGAAGATGACTCTCAATGAAAGAGATTGGTGAAGTGTCTTGCATAATCCATATAAATATCTATATATATAGATCAAAGAGATTTATTCAACTAATTTAGAACACATATATTAGTAAATTAATAAATTGATTCATCCAGGATAAATCCAAGAATGGTTCTTTACTGGTGTCGTATGGAATGAATCTTAGGAATATTCATGATCCTTATAATTAGTGAGAAATGATGGATATTATTCCTTATACATATTCCAAAATATATATCTTATATGTAATTTTATGTACTCATAATGATGTCTCAAATGATTTAGGAATAATAGATAAATACCAATACAATCCTCTTGAGTGTCAATTGATTTCTATGAATAACATCCTTTTGTACGTAAAATGACTAAGGACATGTTCCTTGTCTTTGGAGAAGGGGATGAGCTCTATGTGAAGGGTTACATAGAATCTCATTTTTAATCCAATAATATGATATGAAATATAAATCTAGATTCATGTTATGCCTAAATGATAAATCAATTTTCTAGAAGAGTTCCAAACAAGTAACTATATTGAACATGATAATGGAGGAAGAATATGGCATCCTTCCTTTATATTACATAACATTTCATTACATTTTACAAACAGATGATCTTTAATGTCTAGTGTCTTGTAAATTAGGAACATAATACATGAAAACAACATAAAACATTATTATAATCCACCTGTGAGGATTCATCCTAAGTTCATCGTATGTAAAAAAATTTCATCTAATAACCTGGAGACATACATCAAAGGAAAGGGTGAGCAAAAGGCCTAGTAAAAAATTAAGGGAATCAGTTTACTGGTGATATCAATAAGAACATGATGAAAACCACAAGACCTAATAAATGGAAAAATAAGAATATAATAATAAAAATAACATGAATAAAAATTTTAATATGTGGCTACAACATTTAATTTAGGAATTCATGAACATATCACCAAGGTTCATTCCCATGGTGTCATAAAAACATTACCAAGGTTATTCACAAAGGTATGGTAAAACTTGTCATCTTAAGAGATTGATTCTTTACCCAATTAATTAGATTTATATCATGGATAACCCTTAATATGTATTTATTTTCATGGGATCTACATAGATAATAATCAAAAATTTCATAAATTACCCAAATAGAATAAAAGAAATAGGTTTCATGTCAAAATGGTGACATTTGAAAAGTACCTAAAAATAAGATCATTATGTCATTTATAACTCGTGGAAAGGGAGTGATGATTATGTGTATGTCAATTCTAGAATAAAACAGATAAATTTTATGTATTTATTAATAAACCTGGAAATGAAAATAGATTTGGGTTCCCACATAAATAATACAAGAGAATTTTTGAGAAAAGAGGGAGATTTTGAGATGAAAATTCTAAAGCATAACGGTTACACAACATCGTTTAAGAAAACATTAAAAAGATAGAGGACAAGGGAAAAACACTAATAAATAATTCATAATACATTATGGGTACCTAATAAGATCATGGTATGGATATTTCAATTACATAACACATTGAAAAGAAAACATGAAAGAAATGAGAGGACGTTATTTATTTTACGAAATATTCGGCAGCCTAACGGCGTCGCTAAAAAAATCAAAAAATAAATTGATGGGAGTTGAATGGGTCTCTCATAATTTGGAATAAACAATTATAGTAAATAGAATATATAAAAAACTTCCCCCACATAATATAATGGAAGCTATAAGACATAACATAAAGGAAATCGTGACTAGAAATAGGAAGGTGAAAGGTTCCCTTACCTTGAAGAGTATCTTTTAAAGCTCGAAGGCTGAGAACTTGGGTGGATTAAGGGCACATTGGGAGGAATCTGAGAGAGGTAGAATGACCTGAACATAATTGATGAGGATATTATAATTAAATAAATTATGGAATGGCGTGGTATTTATAGGAAAAGTGAGGGATTGATTAATTAATTTCCAAAGGACACCTTATCGATGGTATTTGAAAAACCATGGGCTTTCCTACGGTATTTTCCCATGGTATTGGGCTCCTAGGACACATAATAACATATCATAATATTTAAAATTCTAGTAGATTTATTACATCATTATTAAAACATCAATTATGTCATTAAACACCCGAAACGCAAAACTGTAATTTTTACTATTCACCGAAAATTCAACTGTTTCAGAAAAATCCCAAAAATTAACCCTAACCTAGGACAATAAAGTAACAATTTATGATTAAATTTTATGAAAATAAATTTTCATTCTAAATTATTAAATTAATTATAAAATTTTAATTAAAATATTTATGATAAACAAAAATACCAATACTTATATTATGACCATTTTCACCTTTAAGATGTCTAAATTATATTTATATATTCATGGGTGAAGTTTTCTTTTTTTTTGACCGATTTACTATTAATTACTATTCATAACGGTATATTAATATTCATACATTACTATTCAACAAAAATTAAGTTGATCTTATTAGACTCTAAATTTCTTATTGGTCACAATTGTAGAAGACCATTTTCTGATAATCATTTCACATTATTAATTATTTAAAGTGTACAAAAATATTTTTAAATACCCCTTTTTCTGAAATTCATCAATAATATAGTACTTCATCCAAAATTTATCCAAAAAATTTAAATTCACAAATTTAACATAATAAGAAATAAAATTTTTATTTATACAAAAGTATTACACAACGTAACAAAGGTCTCGTCACATAGCCTCTTATAACACCGACATAAGACCTAAGTGTGAGGTCTACTATAGTGATAAAATCTTGTGGAGGCTTGGACAACATTTCCCGAGTGGTGATTTATATCATCTTGAACTTCTCCCTTAGTCGATTCAGGTCAAACATCCCATGTTGAAGCTCAGCTTCGGCTAGGTCCAGAGAAAAGCCCAGAGATGTTACCTCCTTCCAAAGCTCTGACATATGGGCTTCGTACAACCCAAGTCTACTAGATGAGGCCATAGACTCTTCTTTCTGTATTAATTAACCAATATCACTTGTATTTATAAATTATAATTATAATGTTAAGAGTTTATTTTCTAACGGTCATATTGACCAACTGTCATATAACAGTTGAAAACCAATGGTATCACTTTATTATTTAAAGGATATAGTTTCGTGGAGTATAAAATGAAATAACACACAAATTTAGGAAGAAACTATTATTAAAAAGTTAGGGTCATTACATTCTCCCCCCATTATGAAATTTCGTCCGCAAAATTTTAACTCGTACCCTTAAAAGAAAAATGGTTCGGGTACTTCTGCCTCATAGACTACACTAGTTCCCACATGGCTTCATCACACTTGTGGTTCCTCCAAAACCCCATAACAAGGTGGGTAGCCTTGTTGCATATAACATTGTCTCTATGATCCAATATATCCACCGGATGTTCCTCATAAGAGAGATCATGTTCTAGTTATACCACCTCTGGATTTAGTACATGTGAAGGGTCAGGTATGTACTTCCTCAAGAGGGTTACGTGGAAGAAATCATGAACTTGTGCTATATTTGGAAGAAGTGTAATCCGATAGCCACTGATCATACACGATCAAGGATTTCATAGGGCCCAATGTACCTAGGGAAAATATTACCTTCTTTCCAAAACCTCATGAATATCTTCCAAGGTGAAATTCGAAGAAAAACTTTGTCACCAACATCAAACTCTAAGTCCTTTAAAAGGTTGTCTGTATAGCTCTTTTGTTGACTCTTAGAATCCATAATGTGTTTTTGGATGGAATGGACTTTTTATGTCATATCATACACAAGATCAGGAAAAAGAATCTTTCTCTCACTAGATTCATTCCAACAAGTAGTAGTTCTACACCACTTTCCAGATAGAGCTTGATAGGGTTCCATTTGAATGCTTGAGTGGAAGTCGTTATTGTAAAAGTACTCAGCTAAAGGGATATGATGATCCCATCCACCTTGGAATTCCATTGAGCATGTTATCATCATATCCTCGATTGTTTGAATAGTCCTTTTAGATTGGCCATCAGTTTGGGGGTGATAGGTCATACTAAAATTCAATTCAATACTCATAGCATGTTGAAGACTTCTCCAGAATTTTAATGTGAACTGTGGATCAAGATAAGATATGATAGAAAGTGTAACTCCATGTAGCCTTACCACTTCCTTCATGTATATACTAGAATTTTTATCAATAGATACATCTTCTCAAATGGGGATAAAATGGGAAGTCTTGGTGGGACGGTCCACAATGACCCATATTGCATCATTTCCCTTTGAAGTTCTCAAGAGACCAGTGATGAAGTCCATAGTGATATTATCCCACTTCCATGCTGGTATGGGTATTTGTTGCAATACCCCATTAGGAATTGTTTCTCTTACTTTACTTGCTAACATACCAGGCACCTTGAAGGGTAGTTAGAAATTTCCCTTTTCAAATTATCCCACCAATAATGATCACGAAGGTCCCTATAAATATTTGTGATTTGAGGATGTATAGAGAGTGTAGATCTAAGAACATCATCCATTAGCTCGTTATTTATTTCTATAATAGATGGAACACATAGTCATAGATAAAATTTTAGTACACCTTCTTGATCAATTTTGAACTTAGGAAACTTTTCGTCCTTCATAGCCTCAAACTTTTTCTATAACAAAGGATCTTCTTTCTGAGCATTCTTGATCATCTCTAGTAATGACAGTTGAGAAATCATTTGGGTTAGGGTTGATGATGTACCTTATATTATAATTCCCATGTCCATATTTACTAGGTCATTGATCAAATAATCTCTTTGAATCCTCATCATGGAAATAACAACTAGGTCTTTCCTGCTTAATGCTTTTGTGACTTTGTTTTCTCATCTGGGATGATAATGAAATTGAACAATCATAGTATTTTAGAAGTTCCAACCTTATCCTCTTCCTCATGTTCAATTATTTTTGTGTGAAAATATAATTCAAACATTTATGGTCTATGTTTATATAAAATTTCTTCCCATAAAGGCAGTGCCTCTATATCTTCAGAGAAAAAATGACCACATCCAGCTCTAGATCATGCATAAGATAGTTCTTCTCATGAGCCTTCAACTGTTGAGATGCATAAGCAATGACTTTTTCATTTTTCATGAGGACACACCCAATCCCTTTCAGATATGGAACACTAAAAATAACGAATCCTTCTCCACTTGAGGGAAGAGTTAACACAGGTAAAGTAACCAATCTCTTCTTTAGCTCTTGGAAACTTTCCTCGCACTCCTTTTTTCAAATGAATCTGACACCTTTTCAATTTAACTTGTTTAATGGATTAGAAAGTTGTGATAAGTTCTTGAAAAACCTCCTATAATATTTTTCTAAACCATGGAAACTATGAATCTAACATATTATTATAGGTTGAGGCCACCCCTCTATGACTTTTGTCTTTGCAGGTTCAATTGTGATTCCTTCATTGGTAACAATGTTCCCCAAAAAAGGAACTTGTTGCAACCAGAATTCATATTTTTTGAACTTTCCAAAAAGCCTTTCCTTCTATAGAGTTTTCAAAATACCCCTTAGATGATCCCCATCCTCCTCACGGCTTTTTAAATACATCAGAACATCATCAATAAAAACTACAACAATGTTTTCAAGGGAGTCCTTAAAGACACTATTCATCAAATCCCTAAAAATAGCATGTGAATTAGTCATTCTGAAGGGCATACAAACAACCTCATAATGCTCATATCTTGATCGGAAGGTAGTTTTTGGAATATATTATTTCTTCACCCTAAATTGATGATAACCAGATCAAATATCAATCATAGAGAAAGATTCATCACCACAAAGTTAGTCAAATAAGTCATCAATTCTTTGAAGAGGGTATTTGTTCTTCACTATGATCTCGTTCAGTTATCTATAATCAATTCATAGCCACATCGATCCATCCTTCTTCTTCACAAAGAGAATAGATTCTCCCCAAGGAGACACACACAGTTGGATAAAACCCTTATACAAAAGATCTTAGAGTTGCTTCTTTAATTTTTCTAGATCCAAATTTTCCATCCTATAGGGGATCTTAGATATCAGATGAGACCCAAGTAGGAGATCAAAAGAGAACTCAACCACTCTTTCAGGGGAGGTATGGGTAACTCTCCCAGAAATACATCAACATATTCCTAAACGATGGGGGAATTTTTTGTCTTCAAACTATCATTTCCTTCTTATTCTTCCCCGATAAACTCTATAAAGAAGGATATAGAAGGTTCTTTTAGACAAATATTAGGCTGAGATATCTCTCCTTATAGGATAACTGTAGGTTTTCCATTCAAGACTACTGATATTTCCTTTCTTCTACATTTGATCTTAGAAATATACATTGAGAGCTAGTCCGTAGCTAGTATAATGTCAAATTCCTGCATGGGAATGACTACTAGATTTTGAGATAAGATTGTGCTCACCCCGAATGGCCAGAAGGCCTTCATTTTTACTGATTTTTTTATAACCCCCCTCTCAAGGGTTGAGGGGGAACCCTGAAAAGGCCCGTAGGCTCATAGATTACATGTCCCATAGGCTTAGAATATTACATTACCCAAATATCTTAGAGAATTCAACCAGAATATCTACAAGAAACTTCCCCACCCTAGCATATTTATCATTATTATAGCTCTCCACCTTCGCATGGCCATCTTGATAGGATTCATGTGCAAGCAAAGTCTGGTCCTGATGGAATACCCATACCCACTCATTATGAAAAATCCATTTAGCTCTGCTCTAGTGAGTGAACCTTCTCTGAATCCTCTTCTAGGGCTGCTCCTTTTTGTAGAGTCTGCCCGGGGAAACTGCATGTGGCGTGAATGCCTTGTGGTGACTCAAAGTCCTTAAAGGTGGCCTGAAATCCCTACTGACCCAAATTCCTGGGTGGCCCAAAAGTCTTAAGGACTCCAAGCCCAAACCGGTGGCCCAAGGTGATTAGTTCTAGCCTATACAGTACCAAAAAGTGCCTGCTATAGTAACTATTATATTGCCTTCTATAGTAACTGTTATAATGCCTTCAACAGTAATTGCTACAGTGCCTGTTGTAGTGTATTGTTCTACTACAGTATCTCAATAGTGTACAGTTATATTACAGTACCACACAGTGTATATTGACATTAGAGTACCTACTATTGTACTGCTGCAGTACCAGAAAAAAGCCTCTAACTAGTTTTGAACCCGGGTCTAATGGATGCACTAAAGGATACCTCACCAATTGGGATGAGGCTCATGTGGAAGGTGATTAGAAAAGTGACCAAGTTATCCACACTTATAGCATTGTACATCAGGTAGAAACTGCACCATATTCCCTTTTTCATTAGTGTTGCGATGTTGTGTATTCACCTCACTGTGACAATACTATGCGATATGGCCATATCTTCCACACTTGTAGTATTTCCCCCTCCCGAGCAGAGAGTTCCCCGAATGCCTCTTCCCACATTTATTACTCATGGGACGTTGTAAATTCATGCCTCATATACCCTGATCAAAGATCCTCCTTAATAATGGATCCATCGATCATTTCTTGTCATTGGATTTATGAGACCATTTCGTCTCACCAAACTCCAGTTCAAATTTCATCGCACTTCGCACGATCTCCTCATAGCTATCATAATATCGGTTGGCTAGATTCTTCTGCAGATGAGGTATGAGTCCACCGAAGAATATACAAGCCTTACCATTTGGATCCATGAAAAATCTAGAGGTTTAACTTGAATTCCATGTGATGTTCATCTAGTACCTTCCCACAGATTCTTTCTCCTTCTGCTTCAGCTCAAGAAACTCTTTCTCTATTCTTATTCTCATCGATTGAGGGAAATACATGCTAAAGAAGATCCCTCTGAACTCTTCCCACTCCATATCATAATCCTCCACTTTTGGCCTCGTGTCTTTAATCAGTTCCCATAATTGATCAGATTCTTCCTCTGAGAGATAGACATCTTGGGTGACCTTCTCTTGCTCTGAATAACGGAGCACAGAAAATATCTTCTAAATAAATTTGATCCACTTTTCATCAATCAATGGGTCAGTAGATCCACTGAACATTGGTGGTTGTTGATTCATAAAGTATTCAACATAATGTTTTTCCCTTCACGGTGGGATCAGTCTCTCATCATGATTCAAGTTATTTCCGATAACTTGAGTCAATTGGTTCAACATTCGCATGAATGTTTCAATTTAGGCTTCAATCGGAGGGTTGTCAGGGCATGGTCCACTCCGGTTACCATTTGCATGGTTCCTCCTATTACCCACCATTTTATAAAATAATAAAACCATTGTGAGAAACTTATTTTATTTATTAATATTTTAACCATAAAGGATTTTATGTCTTAAAAATTCATTCTTTAAACAATTACATTTCTCTATAAATACCTCATAATTATTCATAAAAATAAAATCATTAACCCAACATATCTCTCGGGAGTGTCATACCCAATAGTGCATAAAGGCCCATTGTCATGTACCAGGATACCCCAGGTCATGCCCAAAACTCCTTGTCAGAGTTTTCACTCCGAGGTACATCTGTGTCAGAGCCGCCTCTAATTCCTTGTATCTAGATAGGGATGTATTTTCTTGAAAAACAACTTACTCAATACTCACCAAAATAACAGGAGGTTTTCCTATTTTTAAACTTTTCTATAGCATCATTCCTAATGTTTTCATATCCAAATTTACATAAATAACTAAACTATCCTTTGATACTGACTATGGCATCTCACCTTTACATTACATAACTTTTCCATTAATTTTACAAACAAATGATCTTTAAAGTCTAGTGTCTTGGAAATCAGGAACATAAAACATGAAAACAACATAAAAACTTATTATAAACTAGTTTTAAGGCTTCATAATAAGTTTTTCCAAAGTACAATTGCTTCATCTCATAACCTGGAGACATACATCAAATGAAATGGTGAGCAGAAGGCATAGTATGGAAATCAAGGGAATCAGTTTACATGTGATATCAATAAGAACATGATGAAAGAAACAGGACCTGAGAAAAGGGGAAAGAGGCATATCATAATAAAAAGAAAATTAGTCACAACTTGAATATGTGGCTACCACATTTTATTTAGATATTTATGAACATATCACCAAGGTTCATTCCCAAGTTGTCATAAAGACATTACATAGGTTATTCACTAAGGTATCATGAAACTTGTCATCTCTAGAGGTTTATTCTTTACCCAATGCATTAGAGTGTTATCCTGGTTCACCCATAATATGTATTTATTCCAATGTGAGCCACATAAATCATAATAAAAAATTTTATAAATAACCTAAATAGAATTACGAAATGGGATTCATATCAAAATCGCAATGTTTAAAAAGTACATAAAAATATGATCATTATGTCATTTATAACCCATGGAAAGGGAGTGAGGGTTATATGTATGTCAATTCCAGAATCAAATATATCACTTTAATGTATTGATGAATACCCCTATAAATGAAAATAGATTTGGGTATCTATATAAATAATACAAGAGAATTTCTTGAGAAAATGAGAGAGATTTTAAGACAAAAATTATGCCGCATAATGGCTACATAACATCATTTTATAAAACATTAAAAAGATAGGGAAAAGAGGTAAAACTAACATAAATAACTCATAATATAGTATGGGTACATAAAAATATCTTTTTATAGATATTTTAATCATATACCCCACGAAAAAAAAACATGAAAGAAAAGAGAAGACACTATTTCTTTTATGAAAAATCCGGCAACCTAATGGTGTCGCTAAAAATTTTAGAAAATAAATTGATGAGTGGAAAGGGTCTACCATAATTTGGACATGAAATGGAAATTAATAATAATATATGAGAACATACCCCTACATAATATGATGGAAACATGAATACGTAAAATAAACGAAATCTTGACTAAAAAGTGGAGGGTGAAAGGTTCCCTTAACTTAAAGAGTGTCTTCAAAAGCTAGAAGGTTGGGACCATGGAAGGCTTGAGGGAACCTTGGGAAGACTCATTGGAGGTAGAAAAACCATATCTTCATGGAGGACGATTTTGGAATGAAATGAATGAGGTAATGGCATGGTATTTATAAGAAAAGTTAGGAAATACATAATTAATATCCAAGGGACACCTCAACGGTGTATTTGCAAAACCATGGGCATGCCCATGGTATTTTCCCATGGTATTGGCCACCTGGGACACCTAATAACATATATTACTATTCAAAAGTCTACCAGATTTATTACATCATGATTACATCATCAATGATGTCATTAAACACCCAAAACTCAAAACTATATTTTTACTATTCATCGAAAATTCATCTCTTTTAGAAAAATCCCAAAAATTCACCCTAACCTAATATAGTTGCTCTAAATTAAAAAATTAACTCCATTTAATGAAAATAATTTTCTAGATATTTTTAATTTAATTTTAAATAAAATCATTATTTATTAAAAAAACAACTCTAAATTTCTTACTGGTCTCAATTGTAGAAGACCATTTTTTAAATATCATTTCACATTATTAATTATTTAAAGTTTACAAAAATATTTTAAAATAACCCTTTTCCCAAAATTCATCAATAATATGAATCTTCATCCTACAATTATCCGGACATTTTAAATTCACAAATTTAATATAATAATATATAATAATTTTATTTATAAAAAAGCATTACACAATGTAACTAAGGTCTCATTACATAAACCCTTAAAACCCCTCCATAAGACTTAAGTGTAAGGTGTGCTATGGTGATAGAATATTGGGGCGTCTCAAACAACATTTCTCGAGTGGTTATTTCTATCAGCTTGAACTTCTCCCTTAGGGTATTCCGTTCAAGCTTCACATGTTGAAGCTCATCTTGGGCTTGGTCTTGAGAAATTCCCAGAGATGCTACCTCCTTCCCAAGATCCAACAGATGGGCTTCATATGTCTCCAGTCTACTGGATGAGTCCATTGACTCTTCTATCTATATTAATTAACCAAGATCACTTGTATTGATAAAAAGCAATTATAATGTTAAGAGTCTATTTTCAAACGATCGATTTAAAAAATGGTCATATAACAGTCGAAACCCAATGGCATCACTTCATTAAATAAAGGATATAGTTTTGTGGAGTATAAAATGAAATAAGACACAAATTTAGGAAAGAATTATTATTAAAACGTTTGGGTCATTACAAATAATATATTGCTACATCTAGTGTTTTGATGGATGTTGTTGGGATTATAAATTTCATTTTTAAACAAGGAGGGGTTCCTAGAATCAAGGGAGAAATCTAGATATATTGCTAGAATAATGGTCTTGTTTCTCATGCTATGGATACCAAATCTAATAAAAGGAAAAAATACATCGTTTTTTAACATCTTGTCCCATGGGAGACAATTGACAGGGGGTGTAAATATCAGTTGGGTGTCTGCATAGAAGAATGTATAAGATCTATTAATGAAACCATTATCACATCAATAACATTTGGGTCATGTAGAATCTCTTTTAGTTATAAAATTAGAGATTGGTTGTAATGGTTTTAAATGTATCATGTTATTATAAAAATGTAAAAAACCAATTATCATTAATTCAGGTGTGCTTTATTTTTAATCTACCTGAATATTCAAATGATAGTATCCCTTAACGGTACAACTTTGAGTTTTTCATAACTAATGAGCCTTACATAGTATTATTGGTTGTAATGATATGATAATTTTAACATGAATATAATATTATCATCATTTCAAAGATCTCTATATGAGATATTAATAATAGATTCATGAGTAAATAAGTAGAGACTGATTACATGGAGTGATGTACTAAAGTATTTCTCACATAATATTATTCAATCGTATATATACTTAGGGGTGTATACTTATTATCAATCCTTTTTACTTGAGGTTGGTTAGACACCTATAATTGTAACCTTTTAACTTTCATACCCTTATTATGAAATTCTACATCTTTACTTCGCTAATATGGGGTGGATGGGTTAGTTTCTGATCATGTCATTTGTTGGAGCACAACCAAGATGAAAATTTTCCACATATATGAAAATTTAAATACATCTATGACTTGATTTTATTAGGATTAAAATATTAATTCCATGCTTATTTGTTTCACATATTATGTGTTCAGCTGCGTGGATAAGTTTCATGTGGTATACTTATCTGATAAATGAATGACATATTATGTATACATTGACTTGGTCATTATTTTTCATAGAATCATAAAATGGTTAGAGTAAAATACTTAATGGAAATGTTTCATGTCAATTAATCACATTATTTTATTGAAAAAGTGATTATATTGGTATATATATGATGTATTTGAAATATATCGGGGTGTAAATGTTTGTATAGATATGTGGGTATGTATGATGGTGATCAAGCCAGCCCCCTGAATAGAATGAGTAGCGTTGATGATTTACTATAAGTCTGTGTTTTCTTGCATATATAAAATATGGATTTCAGAGCTTTTCCCAATTCTACTAAGGACCACAGGGTTAGGTAGTTAGTTCTTTAGTTAAGGATAATGTTTTATAAAAAATATTTTGTTTAAAATGAAGAGAGTATGATGAAGACTGTAACCAAATTAGTTTGGTTAGATTCACAATGCTTATTTATTTTTTTATTACATTATTAATAGGATATTAATTCAAGTTGTAGATTTTTGGAAGTGCACCAAAAATGTACACGCATGAGATGTATGTACACATTAATATGATGCCTAAGAAATATATAAATAATATATGGAATTATATATAGTGTAAATTTAATATATGTTTATGATGTATGTATTGATTATGCATGTAATGTAAGAATATATATATATATATATTATTTATTACTCCTATATGGTTTATTCATTATTTATAATAAAATTTTAATGGATTAAAGTCATTTCATTAAGTCCATTTAAATGAATATTTAATTATACACCTACGACATATTTTTCAAATGATGTGTTAAGTGGAAACCTTGGGATTCTGCTATAAAATAGGATGAGATCCTCTCATTTTATGTGTGAAATGTTTTTGGTCCTATTTTAAACTCTCTTCCCTATAAAACTCTATTTATCACATTTGAGATGACACTAGTACCCCCATCAGATTTTTGGTATCCTTATGATATGATAATGGATCCATTGGACAGTGTATGACATTGGTGGTAGGGATCTTTCATTCGCAGCTCCTCATGAACATCCTTAAACACAGTCAATGGAAGGAAGATAGAAAATATTACTATTAATGAATTCTCAGTATAATGAAACTAGGGATAAAATAATTTTCACCTTCGAAAATAGTATAAAGAGATCATGTGAATTATAATATACTAACACAATATACTTCACCATGGGTATATGTTTCATGGTTTTCATCATGCATCCAAGAACATGAATTATGATATGCATCAATAATTATTTTATGTTCAATAGCCAATATTCATGATCACAAATTAGAATATATTATTATATATAAAACGTTAAAATTTTCTATTTATGTGTTCATCTCAATGATCCCCTCACTTGGAGACCACCAAATGAAAACATCATAAGAAGAAATCTTGATTATTATGAGCTCATAACTCTAAAAAGTCAGACATTGATTGTGATATGTTATACATATTTTTCTAGATCATGGGATATAGTTTAAAAAATATTATCTTTAAATCCATAGATTCTTATTATAGTGGATAACTATTATAACCTATTTATCCTACAAATATATTAATGACATTATCATATACAGGCTGCAGATTAAAATAAATAATGTGATAAGTATAAAATATGTTAATTTCAAACTCAATGCATGGAAAATTATCCAAAAGATCATAAATAATTAATTTTTGGAAACCAAATCAAATAGATAAAATATATGTTAAAAACATCAACCAAATTATGTATTCATGAGGACTATATACATCAAATCTGAATATGAATTTCTAAAAAAACCTTATTATTCCATGACATGAAAACTGATTATAAAAAAAATAAAGTCACAATCATATATCATATTTTCCTCAAAAGTATTATGATTTGCAAGCTAGTAATCATATCCCACAATTTTCATCAATAATATGACATTAATTATAAAATATTTTATGAAAAAAATGTTCAAGAAGGTATAAAAATATATCTTTCCCAAATAAAAATGAAGAAGTTGGTAGAGAATCTGTATCACCACAAAATAACCAGCCTCTTATCATAAAATTAAACAACAAAAAATCACTTTAATGTCATAAATATTGATCCAAAAGAGAAATTAACAGTAAAATGACATCAATTAAAATTATATGATTAAATTTTCAAAATGATTGTCTAGAGTACCCAATCTATTCTTGTAACATCTTGGATTTTTAACATACGCTCTCTTCTTTATTTAAGAGTGTATATATTGGGTTATGAGATGTTTTTGGAGTTTTGAAGGAGTTACCAATATGATGGTTTTACATCATAAGATTTTATCGTGTGACATAAATTTTGTAGGGAAATCCATAAAAATCATAAATATGTAAAACCATTTTGGGGGAAAATACATATTTTACATTGATAATAACTTCTCAAAAACATGATGTGATGTATTTTTTAAAAGATATGATTCATGGGTATTTTATATGATAAATTGATTGTTTCGATGTAAAAAACCTCAACCCACTAGAAATTATCCACCGATCATGTAACTCCCTCCCCTATCTCATTGTGCAGTCATAGGTCTCAAACTCGAGGTGATTCTATAGTGATTTTTGGGTACTCTTTGTCTTTCATAAAAATTAATTTAGAATTCAGTCTCTATTTTAGTTATATCACTTTTCTCAATACTCTTTCCATTATTATTCATTATATCATTTTTGTAACATCAATGTTACACTACATTTATGGTTCGGTCGACGCTGTGGTTATATTTGATTGATCCTTTCCAGATCGGTGGTACGATCTACTCCCAAAGGTTGAACCTCATGTTGGTTATAGTGCGGCTGGTTTTTTAATCATATAATGTTTGATCTAACATCTTCCCATTATCTTTTTTTGTTATGGATTTTTATTCTGATAAGTTGGAATCATTTTAAGGGCCTTTTCTATATTCTCGTATTTTATGTCAGTGTTAGAAGTTCTCATTACATGTAGTGTTTAACATAATTTTGAGATAGGTGGATCTATTTCCTTTATATATTAGATGAACCATATTTCTCTTGTTTTATAAATTGTTTTATAAATGAATTGGAATGATTTATTTGTGTGTGTAAATGGTTTTTTGGTAAAATATTATATCCCATGGTTATGAGTAAAAGAAAAAGGGTACAATCAAATCACTGTAAATTGTTTGCAGAATAAATTTTCAATCAATGTTCTAGTAGAATAATGGTTTGTATAATTATTTGGGAAACATAAAACCTTTCAAAATAATTTGATAAATGCAGCACATGGGAAGCCTTATGTATTTAGGTGGAAGTTGTAGCTAAGGTACATTATCAATTTTATTTTTGAGAGGTTCACTAATGTGGTGTTATTCTTCTATATATGACTATTATTATATTTTATTGATATTCACATTTTAGGGGGTTCACTTATGAGGTGTTTTTTTATCCTTTGGCCTGTGTTCTAAAGACCTAGGTTCCCATTGGTCATTGATTGTAGTACGATTAGTATGATATTAAAATGAATTGTGATCCATGTCATATTTACCATTGTTCATGGTTTTTACTATTTTATATTTGAAATACATTATTTGGATTTTTGTAAATGGTTTTGAAAATTTATTACTTAAAACTATTTTTACCAAGATTTTTTTAATGTGGAAAAATAAAAGGAAATGTTTACAGTGATTTTTCATAAAACTACTTTACATCTTATCATAATTTTTTCTCATTAAAATGTGCAGACTAAGAATATTTGTACAAAGACATGATATGTAACACCGGAGTGGTATTCTTATGGGACTATTTATCTAACAACCTACACACCCCTTAATAGGTGTGTATATCTTGTTATTCCATTTGATGCAGAGAATGGTAAGGTATTGTAGTGAGGCATTGAGGTTTGTTTATAATTTTTTAGGTGGTTAGTGGTGAGATGGTGGGAGATTTACCATATATAAAAAGAGTAGTTATCATCCATTTTGGGTCACATTTGTATTTTTTTCACCTCTATCTTCTCATATTTATATGTTTTTTGAGTTGTTTCACTAGAACCATATTCATTTAGTTATGGATTATATTTCTTCAACTATGTTTTCATATATTAATATATTCCGTGAATATTTTTTAGGTTAGAAGACATCATTCGAACTAATTTTTTATGACTGGGAGTTTGTTTCCATCCTTTGGGGATTGGAAATTCCCTTCCCAAATTTAGTGGGTCAACTCATGTATCAGTTTCTAAGGTTCATCTGAGTTGTATCATTAAATATTTTTATCGGGGGAATGTTTATCATCATAAGTCTTAAATTTGGGTAATTTATGTTACTATATATTGGATATTTGAGACTATAGAGATAGGATTTGATGACTGTCTGACCGGATCTTACCATGATGACACTAAAGTTACTATGGTATATTGGGATTTGTGTCTCCTATGATGTGTTCCTAATCTTAATCTCAGTTTTTTATTACAGTTTTATGGTTTTATCTAATATATTCCTATTGTTTGATCATTTATTCTATTATTCGTGTACATTGATATGCCTTTGAGACATCTCTCATGTGTTCAATAGGAGGGTGTTGTGGATTCTCCTCAATGGAATCTACCTGTAGACCAGAAACTTATAGTGGATATTTGGAAAGCAGTTCATGCCAAGAACCAAAATTTACTATAAGACTATAACATAATTATTAATGTATAAACAATAGATTGAGAAGAAATGGATAAATTTAGAGAGTTATTATATGAGAATCTTTTATCCTTTAAAGTTATGAATGATCCCATCGATAGACAAGAACAATCAGATATTTGACTTTCTAGATACACATGAGACCATCATAGTGACATGAATAGAGTTTTGACTTGAGGTTCATAACATCTGATAGATGGATTCAATGCTACATGAGAATAGGCACACGATATTAGGTTGGAAGGGTTTCAACAAACTATTATTTCAGTAGTTCTTCATAGAGTATTTGATGATAGAATAGTCTCAGGAGTTCCTATCCTTATAGTAAAGAGAGTTTTTTGTGACATAGTACACCAATTGGTTTGTTGAGATGGTCATGTTTTCTCCAGAAGTGGTAATGAATGATCATATGAAAGCTCATAAGTACCTTCGAGGTTTTTAATTGGATATCATATTACTAGTATTTATGATAAATCTTTCTATCAATGCAGAGATAGTAGATAGATCTACGATGGATGAAATGAACATGGTAGACAAGATTAGATATTTTTTCCCATTCGCTTCCACCCAGTGGCTGGTTTAGTTGCACACATAGAAGTAAGAGGAACTTCTATGATCATTACAGGGTTAGTGGATGTGGTTATTAGTAGTAGTCCTACTCTCCAAAATCAATAGGTTCCAGCATTATTCCCCTAAATTCCTACCAATTCGATATGGTTGGGTACTCGCGATATTATTTTCCCACCTATGCAAAGATTTGTAATTGTTGTTGTTCCTATGATCATCTATAAGGGTTCAATCAGGTCATGTCATTGACTTGATATGTTCTGGTATCTCTGAATCCAATAAACATTTCTATGCATTCTAGTGATTTAAAGTCCACAATACTCTAGCCACATTCTTTTGGAGTGAAGCGCCTTTTTACAGGGGATGATTCTCTAGTGGAGGTTACCATGAGTCCAATTATTGTGATAGTTTCCATATTTGTTGCATCTACTATTATGATATCTCTCTTTGGTATAGGTTCCCCACACTCATTATTATATAACTTTTTTATGTTTTGAAACAAAAAACAGAGCTCATTTTCTTTTTCATTGAGTATGTACACCTCCCGGGAAGAAGAGAGAGTAGGGGTTTTGGTGTCCTTCTTACACTCTATCAATAACCGGTGTAGAGACAGTATGGGATTTCCCCATTCTGAATATGGATTTTATTGAAATCATTATTAGGATTCATTTTATATTTTACCAATATGATGATTTTTAATATTATCACTAGTGTCTCACATTATTATTGTAAATGGTATCTCTAGAGTGTTTCTCAGGAATTGGGATCTATGGCCTTGTCGTGAAGGACCCTAGTACCAAGATCTCAAGCATTCATTTTCTGTTCTTTCATTTGATCCCAATTTGGTTTCTTCTCTTATTGATATCTCTGTAGTTATTTGTTAGTTTACAAATGTTTACCAAGATGAATTATCTAGAAATATTCTAGAGAGGGTCGTCAAAGTGTTTCTCCATGGGAATCCCTAATGCACTTTCCCAAGAAGTATGATGGTCCACTTCGGTTGTGAAGGGACTATCAAGAGTTTAACCGGGTGATTATTAATAATAATTAACCCATTATTTATATGTATAACTTGTTTAATCAGTTAAAGGGTAAATGTGGGTTTAAAAAATCGATATTTGGTAAGTTTAACATCATCATAGAGTTTGGAACTTTTATATTCTAAATATATTGATCAATAGAAAGTATGGACATTATGAATATCTTGTGATGCCTTTTGGTAAAACTATCGATCCTATAGTTTTTAAGGATTTGATAAACCAGATATTCCATTAGTATATTGAAACATTTTTGGTAGTGTTCATGGATGATATTCTCTTTTATTTGAGATCTATGTGTGAGAACAAGCACGATCTAAATCCGGTTTTGGAAAATTTGAGAAACCACTAACTTTATGGAATGATTTATAAATGTAATTTATGGATCCATGAAGCAAGATTCTTGAGATATGTGATATCTATACTTGAATTGTCTATTAATCATGATATGTGGAAGTTTTTCTTTTCATGATAATAGAAATGGAATTTCTTTGAGATTTGAAGTCTCTTGGGTCTTACTAGATTCTATCAGCATTTCTTAATGTATTTCTTGTAGTTCGTGTCACCATTGACTGCTCTTACCTGGAAAGCAGTAAACTTTACATGTGATTCTAAGTGTAAGACTATCTTTTATGAGTTGAAATGACTTCAGAAATTACCACCATTTTTTTCCTTACTTGTCCTAGTAAGTGGTATGTGGTGTACTATGATACTTTTGGTATAGGTCCATGATGTGTGCTAATATAGAGTGGTCATGTTGTTGCATGTGCCTCTCTTCATCTTAATCCACAAGATAAAAATTACCCCACTCTTGACTTATATATTATTGTAGTTATTTATATACTTAAGTGTGGGTGGAATTATCTTTATGGGGGGAGATTCATAATCTTATCAAGTCATATGATTTTAAGCTATATCTTTTCTCAAAAGGACATGAATCTCAGATAGAGGCGGTGGATTGAATATCTTCTGACATTCAACTTTGAAATCACCTACACGCTAGTAAAGGGTAATTTCATCACATAACCCTTAGTATAAAAGTTTCATCATATATTTTCTTATAATCGAAGTAAGAGTGTATCCTAATAAACCTCTTTTATCATTCTCATTTGGATACTATGGAGGATGTCTCAGATATGGTTATGAATAGTGCTAATTTATCATTATCTTTTTCCTGAGTCAATTTTATAGATTCTGTATAAAGATGATCAGTTTATAGGAATCAGATAAAGCTTTCATGTTGGGGATACCATTTTTAGTTGTCTCTCCCTTATGATTTTACTCTCTATTTTTGGGATCAGTTTGTTTTCCTCATATTTGGGGGATTTGAATTTTGTTTGAATATCATAGATCTTTGTGGTCTGTTCATTCAGACACTATGAAGATGTATTATAACATGATATGATATTTATGGTGTTTGGGTATGAAGCACGGCATTGTTGATTTGGTGTCTGTCTATTACACATGGTAACATATAAATATAGAAAATTTAAAACCTTCTTGTATACTCCAGCCTCTTCTGATGCTATTTTGGAAATGGAAGAAGGCATCCATGGATTATATTGTTGGATTTCCATGGAATCACTGAGGGAGGAATTTTATCTGGATAGTGGTTGATTTGTTAATGAAATCAACCCATTTTATTCTGGTCAGGTTCACTGATAATGTTAAAGATCTACGTAAGCTTTATGTATAAGAGATTTTGATGTTACATGGGGTTCCCTCTGCCATTATATCATATAGATAACTCTTGATTACCTCTAATTTTTTTGTAAGAGTCTCTAAGATGGGATAGGATCTCAAATTAGTTTAAGTACAACTTACCACCTCTAGATAGACGGTTAGACGGAGCTTGTTATATAGATTCTAGAGGACATAATATATTCTTGCATCTTGAATTATAGGGGATCATGGTATATCCATAGGGAATTTAATGAGTTTTTATATAATAATTGCTACAAGTAATTGATTAGAATGGAATCCTTTGAGGATTTTTATAGTAACCAGAAAAGATCACATCTTTGTGGGGTAAAGGATGGCGAGGCCTCCCTTGTTGGACTGAGCCCCATTTTATAGATTTTGGTGAATATTTCAGATATAAATTGGTATCATATCATAGTATAGAGTAGATATAAATCACATGTGGATCCTTGATGTCTTCCTTAAGAGTTTTCTACTAGTGACTGATTTTTCATAAAAGTATCTCATGGATTGGTCACTATCATCATGGGATATAGGGAAGTCTAGCGTTGAGATATGATTTTCCATTTTAGTTCATGAAGTGTATTATTATGATATTTTATTAGTTAGGTTCATTGGAATAGATTATAGTTGTCCATGATGATTTCCACTTATCTCTTCTCAAGAATTACCATCAGGATCTATAATTCCTTGACCACAATTACCTAGAATCGGTGCATTATTACATAACAATGGAATGATATAAGGAAATCATGTCCTGAAAGAGAGATTAGTTTATTAGCCTTGAAAATATTTGATACAATCATGAGTTTTACATTACATTATAAAATAAAAAACTAAAAAAACATTATTTCCATAGATGACACACATATCCCACCATATTATACCTTCAGGTAAGTTATAATGTTATTCTTCAAAACTTGGGAAAAATAAAACATAGAAAGGGGTGATCTCAGATGCTCAGTAAGGATAACAATATAGCAGAAACATTCATAAATAAGAATAAACATTTAAGGAAATGTATAAGACTAAAACAAAAGATTTTTAAACATGAACTTCATCCTAATATGGAAAATATAACATCAAATAATTCCATTTACTTATTCACATGGATATTATACTAGTAGAATAATGACATGCAATATCAATAGCCACTTTCATAATGATGGAATGCATAATGTCAAACTTCATAACCACGTAGTCAAGGCCTTGTTTCAAGACTAAAAATAAGATTTTTTCAAGGACCTTTTCCAAGAAACTAGTTTGTCTCATTATACCTACCGATGCATCGAGGAGCTATAGCGGGATCCACCCATAACGTACTAAGTCCAATGCATTCCTCATATGAAAAGGTTTAAATATAAAATAAACATTCGTATTAAAACTAGCATACGAAATGTCAATACGTTATCCATAAACCATGAATGGTTTAAAAATGACACATCCAAAGTCAATCATATCACAAAACCTTCAATACAATATGGATGTTTTGTATCATAATAAATCAACTTCAAATAAGCTTAAAATCCATCAAAGGATATCGACATGGATGAAATCAAACCATTTTTTTAGAGAAATATCTCTTTCTATTTTGAAATCATTTAAGAGTCACATAATTATAAAGAAAATTTTATTTCTAAAATAATATTATAAGCTTTTAAGGGAAGCTTCGATGATGTTATAAAGGCATAAAATATCCGCACCTACTGTATAAGTTAAAAAAATACATTCTTACCTTAATTTTGACGAAAAGGTTATAAATGACCTTGTTTGGAAAAAGACAGAAAGATTCCTTTATAAACATCTTATAATAATTCAAAAAAGTGTTTAAATGACTTGAACCCATAGTCTATAAAATAGAAAGAATGTTTTGAAATACACTTTTAATAAACACAAATGTGGATGATAAAGAGGTCCCAATAGATACTCACGTATAAAAAAACCTCAGATGATAAAGAGATTGTCAAATTAACCCTTACCTTGTTATTTTCCTTAGTAGAGGGTAGGTTAAACTCAATTATAATGGTAAAATAATTGTTATTAAATTATACAAGAACCATATACACTAATATGATATCATATATGATCTTCTAAAATTGTGTTGTTAATGATATTTAATGAGTATCATCGTTTCAGGTGTTAACTGATTCATTTTCCTTTATATTCTTTGTTACGTAAGTAATGTTTTTTGAGGATATGATGTATCATATTCATATTTAAAATGATATTAAGTCATTTAAAATTATTTTTATTCATCAAATGAAAATTAGTCTTTAATGGATACGATGGGAAATGAATCTCATTGCGTCTATGGAGACGGTAATCTGTACGTACGCATGAGCGACAATATCATTATTTTGATATTAAAATAATATATAATTGGATGTTATGTCATATATAAAGAATAATTATCATGTTATATTTATTATATACATCAATTATAAATCATTATTATACCCATCAAAATAATAATTAATTGAATAACAACTACACCACGACTTGGAGACGGTAAGCCATACGTACGCACGTATGGTGACATGTCATTAAAAGGTTGGATAGAATAATGAATATGGTTGTAACATATTTATAATAACATTAATTAATATAGAATATACTGGTGTTATTATTTTAAAATGGAAACAACAAAGAAAGAGGAAGTGGAAGAAGAAAGGAACTTGAAAGAGGTGATGAAATATTTACCTCTTCTCCAGGTTCTTAATTTTCATTTGATAAAAAGGGCTTCTTAAGTTGGATTTCTGACTAATGTAAGGCCTATAGGATGAAGGGAGGATAGTTTATAGGATATATGGGAAGGTTTTGGCCAAGCCAAATGGATTTTATGGTGTGAATTTGAGAGAATGGGGAGTTCCCTTTAATAAGAGGGGTGAGGGGCACCTTAGGAAAAGATTGAAATATTATTTTATAATAAAATAATTTTCGGTTTCTAATGAATCCAAAATGATTTATTTTTATTATAAGGTGGGTATGGGTCTAAAAAACCTAAAGAAGTCGGTTTTAGATAGGTTTGGGTCACTATATTAACCTTATTTTCTAGATTTAACTCTTAGTTAATTAGTTTGGCATTTACCATGTCTCTTTGTATTTTTAAATTATATGGTTAATAAAACTAATATAAACTTCCAAGAGAACCTAAAGTGGTTCTTTAATAATATATATAATATTATTTATGACCTTTGGCTGAACCTTAGATTTTTAGGAATATAATATCAATTAATAATACAATACTTGTTTTAAAAACTCTTTTATGTCAATTTTGACACTATTTTCTATTTTGTTTTTGTTAAATTACTAACATCATTATTACTTCAAATAAAATTCATTTAATAAATACTAACATGTCACATTAACCTATAAAATTATTTTATGGCATTAAAACTTTCAAATTATATTTATTTTAACATATATAATACTATTTATTTGATTCTTTCATTAATAAGGAAAATATTGCATCATCATTGTGTCCTAAGTAAATTTAATTATTAAATGACTAAAAATTATAAATAAAATACCATTATGTAATAAATTGTTTTATCTTTATAATGAATATTTATAGTTGAAGAGATAACTTATATAACCCTATGTAATTTTTTTTACTAAAATATATATGCTTATGTGATGTTTGTATTTACTTTAACTTAATTAATATAAAGTGTCATTATCACATACATGTGGCTCAATGGGTTCCCAAAATTGACCAATGGATGCCCATTTTCGGACATGTATCATAAAATAGGTTTAGAACATCTGTTATGGTAATTTAATAATATTATAATATTATTATTTTTTACCCTTATTTACCGGATTTACCCTTTAACCATGGTAAATAAAATATTTTCTAAAGTAATTATTCAAAATTTCTAAAAATAAAAGTTACCTATTTACTCAATTTAGACCTCCTGATTTTAAATATGGAATCCATTTTTATAAATTCAAAACACATAAGTGGAAGAAATTAATTTAAAATTAATTCTCGTTGTCAAAACAAAAAGCGTGATTTTAATAAATAATAACTATCAAAAGATTAAACCTTGCTTATATCCAGTTTAAATGTGAAATTACATCCAATTACCAACATTGGATTAAATGGTAAAAATTTAAGCTAATAATACTTAAAAACCACTCAATAGTATAATTTTTCACTATAATTTATTTTTATTAAAAAATTTGTTTTTAGTTAAAATTTTGTATTTTCACTATTCATCAAAAAAAGAATCTTTTCAGAAAAATACCCAAAAGTCACCCTAATATAATTTTGAAATTACAAACCCAAAAATGAGGTCCATTTTTAAAATATAAAATTGATAAAATTTCAAAAAGTGGGTGTTAGTATTCATAACGACGTGTTTGATTGGTCGCGATGTGTTAGAATCTCGAAGCTGTGTACAACGCAAGCTGTTGCATTATTCCAAGGGAAACGTATCGTGGAAGCTTGGGGTGTCACATTCTCCCGTCCTTGAAGTAATTTTGTCCTCGAAATTTCTAGAATATTACTGCATAAAAACATTTGGGTGGTTCTTCAACATAAGTTCCTCGGGTCCCCACGTTGCCTCTTCCATCTTATGGTTTCTCCATAAACATTTACCAGAAGAGTTGTATGGTTTCTCAACACTTGTTCTCTTGTTTCAAAAACCTTGAAAGGCTCATCGTGATAAGATAGATCGGGTTCAAGTTCTAATTCCTCATAGGTAAGTACATGCGTTGGGTCTTGCATGTATTTTCTCAACAGTGATACGTGGAACACATCAGGATCTTTTGAGAGACTTTACGACATTTCCAAACTCTAACCTACAGCCCTAATTCGTTCAAGGATTTTGAATGTTCCAATGTACTTGGGACTCAATTTACCCTTCTTAAAGAATTGTATAATTCCCTTTAATGGATATACCTTCAAGAAAACATGACCTCCTACCTGATATTCCAAATCCATCCTTTGGTTATCAATATGGATCTTCTACCTACATTGAGCTGCTTTGATGTGGGTTTGGATTACATTAACATTTTCCATCGTTTCCTCATCAAGTTCTGGTCCTATGAGTTTTCTTTCACCAACATCATCCCAAAAAGTTGGTGTGAGACATCTCTTTCTATATAACGTTTCATATTTTGCCATCTGTATACTTGAATGGAACCTATTGTTATAGGAAAATTCTACTATAGGTAAATATTGATCCCATAGAAATTGAAAGTCAACTGAGAAATATCTCAACATGTATTATTATTTTTGAGTAGTCTGTTCTTATTGTCCATCAGTTTGAGGATGGTAGGTAGTGCTCAAATAAAGTTCAGTATGCAGGGCTTTTAGAAGAATTTGCCAAAATCTTGATGTAAAACAGGGATCACGATCAGATACAATCGATAGGGGTACTCCAAGAAGTCTTACAACTTCATTAATATAAATTATTGCTAAACGTTCAAGTGGTAAATCTTCTATTTTAGCAAGAAAATGTGTTGGCATGGTAAGACGATCAACAATGACCCCTATTGCATCATTTATTCTAGGAGTCTTTGATAATCCCATGACAAAGCCCATTGTAATATTATCCCACTTCCACTCAGGTGTGGGAAGAGGTTCAATGACTCTTACAGGCTGTTGCCTTCCAGCTTTCACTTGTTCACAAACCATACATCTTGACACAAAATCAGAAATCTTTCTCTTCATGTTGTCCCACCAAAAATCTTCCTTCAAATCTCTATACATTTTTGTACTCCCAGGGTGTATAGAGAAATTGGAGCTATGAGAATCATCCAACAATTCCCTTTCTAGATCAGGTATATCGGGAACACAAAGTCTCTTCCAAATTTCAAAATTCCATTTTCATATATGAAGTCACTCAATCATCTGTTATTCATAGATTTAATCATCTTTTGAAACTCTTCATCATCAGCCTGCGAACTTTTTACCCTTTCTAGTAAAGATGGTTTTGAAACCATTTGAAAAAATATTGATATTTCACCTTCCATGGTTATTCCCATATCCATATTTACTAGATCATGGTATATAAGACACTTTTTAACTCTCGTATTGTTCAAAAATCCAGGATCCTTTCTACTCAAAGCATCTTCCAACTTATTTTTCTTCCCCGAGTGGTAGTTTATAGTGTAATCATAATCCTTGATTAGTTCAATCCATCGCCTTTGCCACATGTTGAGTTCTTTTTGTGAGAAAATATACTTCAAACTCTTATGATCAGTATAAATCTCACATTTTCACCATATAGATATTATCTCCTTATCTTCAAAGAAAATATTACAGATGTTAACTCAAGATCATGAGTAGGATATTTTTGTTCATGAATTTTTTGTGGTCGTGATGCATAGGCAATAACCCTATCATTTTCCATAAGGACAAAACCAAGTCCTTTCTTTTAAGCATCACTATAAATATCAAACTCGTCATTCCCCGATGGTAGATTCAATATAAGAACATTGACTAATATTCCCTTCAATTCTTCTAAACATTCTTCACAGTATTTTTTATAAACAAATTTATCCCCGTTACATGTGATATTGGTTAATGGGTTTGCCGATCGGGCAAAATTCTGGACGAAACGTTGATAATAACCTGCTAAACCAATAAAAATGTGTACCTCAGTTATACTCATCGGTGTTTTCCATTTTTGGATTGCCTTGGTCTTTGATGGATAAATAGATATTCCATCCATAGAGATGATATGGCCAAGAAAATAAGTCTCTTGAAGCTAGAATTCACACTTGATAAACTTCAAATATTATTCATTTCTTCTAAGAGTCTTCAGGATACTGCACAATTGATTTTCCACATCTTCATACATTTTGGTGTTTCTAAAGATATTATCAATAAATAAAACTACAAAGTCATCAATATATTCCTTGAAAACCCTATTCGTTAGATCCATAAAGACAAAGGATGCATTAGTCTATCCAAAAGGCATCACTGTAAACTCGTAATGCCCGTACCTTTTTCGAAATGCTGTCTTCAGAATGTCTTCCTTCTTCATGCACAACTGATGGTATCTAGATTGAAGGTCAATATTTGGAAAACATTGAGCTCTAGGAAGTAGGTCGAATAAATAATCAAGGAGAGGTAGGAGATAAATTTTTTCTTTATTATTATATCATTGATCTCCCTGTAGTCAATGCACAGCCTCATAGATCCATCTTCCTTATTAACAAAGAGGACAGGGTCTCCCCATGGAGAAACACTATGGAAAATAAATCTCTTGTTACTATATTCTTATATTTGTTTCTTTAGTTCCACTAATTCCACAGTGTCCATTCTATAAGAGGTCTTTGATATGGGCCTTTAACCAGGAATTAAATCAATAGAAAACTCAATTTATCATTCTAGAGGATGTTTAGGTAAACCTTCTGGAAACACATCAACATATTCTTGGACAATAGTTACATATTCTATTTGAACATTCTTTTCCTCACCCATATTAATTTCATTATCTTCCTCCCCAATAATTGAATTTATTTGAGTTACTGGGGGTGGATCTAGATAAGAATCAGGTGGTGACGATTCTGATCTAAAGATAAGGTGTTATTTATCATCATCATCCAAAATAGTAACCTCCTTCTTCTTACAATAAATTTTATCATCATGGCCCAAAATAAAATCCATACTGGGGATTATATCAAATTCAGCCATGAGTATTATGATGAGATCAGTAGATAAAGTACATTTTTATACCATAATGGGGACTGATTCCCAAATATTTGTCGCAATGATACTTCCCTTATGAGTTTTGACTGACAAATCCCTTGTTAAATCAAATTAAATATATCTAATTTTCATAGCAAACTAGGAAGATATGAAAAAATGCGATGATCCTGAATATAATAAAGCATTTTCTAAACTTGAAGAAACCATTAAATTACTTTCCACCATGTCTTTCGGAGCTTCAACCTCAATATTAGTGATAGCATAATCTTTTCCACGATCCCTTGTCCTTTTTAGAGGTAAGTTTCCTTGGAGCATAATACATTCATTTTCATAATTCCCCCTTTCTCTACAATTGTAGAAGTCAACATTGACAGCCTCTTTCTTCCCCTTGCATCCACGAGCTTAGTGGCCTTTTTCACCACATATGTAAGAAAATAAAATTCCCTTCAGGAAGGTAACTGGGTGTTTCTTCACACATTTACTGTAGGATGGATATTAAAATTTTCCCTTCTTCCCCTTATTTCCATTTCAATAGTGTTTAGTAGATCTCTTCTTCTCTTGCATTTCTTTAAAGTCGTAAGACAAAAAGAATTCATTTTCTATCTTGATACCCATGAGACAATGTCTCCGTATAACGAGAAGGATTGTGAGACTAATTCTCGATGGAGAAACAGTTTTAACCCATCAATGAAATGATCAATAATACTTCTTGGGTTGCGTATATAATTTGTAACATGCCTCTCTAGCCATGTTATGTTAGCTTAATACTTTGGGACATTCTCATCCTCCTTTTTCCTCAGACTCAAAAATTACCTTTCCATATCTACTCGATGGTCACGAGGAAAGTATTTTTCTAAGAAATGCCCATTAAAATCTCTTCATTACATATTTTATACTTCATCATCTTCCTTTGTATTTTGATTCAATGACCACCATAGATCAACATCTCCAGTGATGTTATAATCTGCCATGAAAACTTTTTCCCTTTCACTACTTCCCAAGGTGTGGAATATTTTCTCTAAGTAATTTATCCATCGATCAGCTATTAATGTATTTGTACTCCCATTGAATGTTGGGGGTCATTGCCTCATGAAGCGGTCTAACATTTAGCCTCCATGTCGTGGATCAGGGTGCTCCATACGAGTATGGTTATTATTCATAACCTGATTGAGTTGTCCCAGTATGATGATAAGATGATCACCACTAGTTTCTTCACCGGCTCCACTGTAATTATCTTGAGTAGGAGGGAAATCCCTACATGGATTGTGTGCATTGATACGGTTTCCATTCATTCTACTAGGCACCATTTTTGAACATTTCCATAAACTAGAGTAGTTTATGAATCGAAATACATAATTCCAAACTTGTACAACACTTAACAGAAACTGAATAGTTTATGGATATAATCCTTAACCATAAAAATGTTTCCTTTGAGAAATTATATACTCATAAACCCTTCATAATGATTTGTAATGAAATTGAGAATTTTCCTAAGCATATTCCCTGGGAGTATCGTAACCAAGAGTGCAGTAAGACTTGTTGTCATGCCCTAGTACCCATTCGAGTCTAGCTCAAAGTGGTGTTTTCCGGTTTTACCCCTAGGTACATCTATGCCCGAGATGAATCTACCAAATCGTATCTAGACAGGGATGTATTTCATGGAAAAATCACAAAATCTCTATAATACCAAAATTCTAGGAAATTATTCTCTATTAATCCTCAATGTTTATCTTAGGGTAATGTGCTCTAATTAGAGTTTATCTAAATCTTGATCCCACTGTTTTTACTAAACTTCCTCTCATACCAAATGTAACCCTCCGACCCTAGTTACCCAGAGTCGTTGAATTATTACATTACATTGGCATGATACAAGGAAATCTTGTCCCGAAATACTGATCAATTTAGTAGCCTTGAAAATACTAGATACATTTAAAAGTTTAACATTAGATTATAAAATATAAAATTATAACAACATTGTTTCCATAGACCACACTCATATCTCCTCAGACTATCCCTATAGGTCAGTCATAAAATACTTCTTCACATCCTAGAAAAAAATAAAACATAGAAATGGGTGAGCTCAGATTCTCAGTAAGGATAACAATATACCTGAAACTTTCATAAATAAGAATAAAAATTTAAGGTAATGTATAAGACTAAACCAAAAGACTTTTAAACATGAACTTCAGTATAATATGGAAAAGATAAAAATAAATAATGGAATTTTCTTATTCACATGTATATTCTACTAGTCAAATAATCACATGCAATAACAATAGACCCTTTCATAAGGATGGAATGCATAATGCCAGACTTCAAAATCACATAGTCAAGACATTATTCCAAGACTACAAATAAAATTTTGTCAAGGCCTTGTGCCAAGACACTGTTTTTTCTCATGAGACCTAACGATGAATAGAGGATCTATAGAGGGCTCCACCCGTCACTTACTAAGTACAATGCATTCCTCATACGAAAAGGTTTAAAGATAACATAAACATTCATATTAAAACCAGTATACGAAATGTCAATACTTTATTCATAAACCATGAATGGTGTAAAAATAACACATCCATAGCCAAACATATCACAAAAAATTAAATACAAAATTTATTTTTTTATCATAATAAATCAACTTCAAATAAGCTTAAAATCCATCAATGGGTATTGACATAGATGAAATCAGAACCTTTTTTAGAGAAATATCTCTTTGTATTTTGAATTCATTTAAGAGTCACATAATTATAAATAAAAAATTTATTTTCAAAATAATCTTATAAGCTTTTAAGGAAAGCTTCTATGATGTTATAAAGGTTGAAAATAGCCACAACCGCTGTATAAGTGAAAAAAGACATTCTTACCTTAATTTTGTCGAAAAGGTTATAAAGGACTTTGTTGGGAAAACCACGAAAAGATTCATGTATAAACATATTATAATAAGCCAAAAAGGGGTTTAAATGACTTTAAACCATAGTCTATAAAATAGTAAGAATGTTTTGAAAAACACATTTAAGAAACACGGATGTGGATGATAAAGAGGTCCCAGTAGATACTCACGAACAAAACGACCTCGGATGATAATGAGATGGTGAAATTTACCCTTACCTTGTTCTTTTCCTTGGTCGAGGGTAGTTTAACCTCCTATATAATTGTGAAAGAATTGGTATTAAATTATAAAATAACCATATACATTAATATAATATCATATATGATCTTCTAATATTTCTTTGTTAATGATATTTCAGTAGTATCATCATTTCTGTTATTAACTGATTCATTTTCCTTTATATGATTTGTTATGGAAGTAATGTTTGTTGTGAATATGATGATTATTATTCATATTAAGAATTATATTATGTATTTAAACAATATTTTAATCATCAAACGAAAATTAGTCCTGAATGGATACGATGGGGAGTGAATCTCATCGCGTTCGTGGAGACGGTAATCCATACATATGCACGAGAAAAATATCATTGTTTTGATATTAAAGTAATATATAATTGGATGGTAAATCATATATAAAGAATCATTATCATGTTATATTTATTATTTATATCAATTATACATCATTATTATATCCAACCAAAAAATAATGTGTTGAATAACAACTACACCACGATGTGGAGACGGTAAGTCGTATGTATGCACGTATGGTGACATGTCATTCAAGGGATGGATAGAATATTGAATTTGGTTATACAATATTTATAATAACATCATATTATATAGAATATATAGGAGATATTATTTTAGAATGGAAACAACAAAGAAAAAGTAAGTGGAAGAAGAGAAGGCACTTGACAGAGGTGATGAAATATTTTCCACTTCTTCGAGTTCTTCTTTTTGATTTTATCAAAAGGACTCTGTCGATTTTCATTATGAATAAATTAAGGCATCTATTATTAAGGTAGGATAGTTTATATGATATTTGGGCTGGGTTTGTAAGAGTCAAATGGTTTTGAAGGTGTAGATTTGAGAGAAGGTGAATTGCCCTTTTATAAGAGGGGTGGGGGCTCCTTTGGAAGAGATTGAAATATTATTTTATAATAAAATCATTTTATGTTTATATTAACTCCAAAATGACTTATTTATAGGATAATGTGGGTATGGTTTGAAATCCACCCAAGAAATATGTTTGAGACAGGTTTGTGTCATTGTGTTAACCTTATCATCTAGATTTAACTCTTAGTTAATTAGTTTGACATTTACCATGTCTCTTTTTATTTTTTTATTATATGGTTAATAAACATACTATAAACATATAAGTGAACCTGGAGTGGTTCTATAATGACATATATAATATTATTTAAGACTTTTGGTTGAACCATAGGTTTTTATGAAAAGAATATCAATTAATAATACAATATTTGTTTTAAAAACTCTTTTATGTCAATTTTGACACTATTTTCTATTTTGTTTTTGTCAAAATCGTAATAGAATTATTACTTTAGAAAATCATTTAATAAATCCAAACATGACACATTAAACTATAAAATTATTTCCTGGCATCAAAACATTCATATTATATTTATTTTAACATCTATAATACCATTTATTTGATTCTTTCATTAACAAGGAAAATACTGCATCATCATTGTTTCATAAATAAATTTAATTATTCAACGTCTAAAAATTATAAATAAAATACCATTACATGGGAAATAGTTTTATCTTTATAATGAATATTTATAGTCTAAGTGATAACATTTATAACTTTATGTAAAAAAATTTAACTAAAAGATATATGCTTACGTCATTTTTGTATTTACTTTAACTTAATTAAAATAAGGTGTCATTATCACTTACAAGTGGCTCCATGGGGTACCATAATAGACCCAAAGATTCCCATGGTCATTCATGTATTAGCTAATAGAGATAAACAACGTGTTAGGGTAATTGAATAATATTATAATATAATTTTTTTTACCCTTATTTTCCAGATTTTCCCATTAAACATGGTAAATAAAATATTTACCGAAGTAATTATTCAAAATGTACAAAAATATAAGTTACCTATTTACAAAATTTGAACCTCCTGATTATAAATATGGAATCCACTTTTTTAAATTCAAAATACAGAATTGATAGAAATTAATTTAAAATTAAGTCATATTGTCAAAACAAAAAAGCGTGTTTTTAAAAAATAATAACTATCAATAGATTGACACTTGCTTATGTCCAGTTTAAATGTGAAATTATGTCTAATGACCAACAATATCTTAAATGGTAATAATATAATATAATTTTACTTAAAAACACTCAATAGTATAATTTATCACTATACATTATTTTTATTAAAAAAGTTGTTTTTAATTAAAATTTTGTATTATTCACTATTCAGAAAAAATGAATGTTTTCCTAAAAATACCAAAAAATCACCCTAAGATAATTTCAATATTATGAACCAAAAATTGAAGTCAATTCTGAATGATAAAATTGATAAATTTTCAAAAAGTGGGTATTACTATTCATAACGTCTAGTTTGATTGGTCGCGATGTGTTAGAATCTCAAAGTTGCGTACAATGCAAGCTATTGCATTATTAAAAGGGAAACATACCGTGAAAGCTTGGGGTGTTACATTCTCCACTCCTTCAAATAATTTCGTCCTCGAAATTTCTATAATATTACTGCATAAAAAGATTCAAGTGGTTCTTCATCAAAAGTTCCTCGGGTTCACACGTTTCCTCTTCCATCTTATAGTATCTCCATAGAACTTTTACCAGACGAGTTATCCAGTTTCTCAACACTTGTTCTCTTGTATCCAGAACGTTGACATGATTTTTCCAAAAAGATAGATCGGGTTCTAGTTCTAATTTCTCATAGGTAAGTACATATTTTGGGTCAGGCATGTATTTTTTCAACAGTGATACCTGGAACACATCATGAACTTTGGAGAGACTTGGCGGCATTTGCAAACAGTAAGCTACAACCCCAATTCATTCTAGGATTTCAAATCCTTCCTTTGGTTATCGGCATACCTCTTCTTCCTACATTGATCTTCTTTGATGTGGGTTTGAATTACCTTCACCTTTTCCATAATTTCCTCAAAAAGTTTTTGGCCTACGAGTTTTCTTTCACGAACATCATCCAAAAGAGTTGGTGTGCAACATCTCTTTCTGTATAATGCTTCATGTGGTTCCATCTGAATACTTTAATGGAACCTGTTATTATAGTAAAATTCTACTAGAGGAAACTATTTATCCCACATATATTGAAAGTCATGTTAGAAAGATATCAACATGTCTTCTAAGGTTTGAATAGTCTGTTCTGATTTTCCATCAGTTTGAGGGTGGTAGGTAATGCTAAAACGAAGTTCAGTATCCAGGGATTTCTGGAGACTTTTCTAGAATCTTGATGTAAAATGGGTATCAGGATGAGAAAAAATCGATAGGGGTACTCTGTGATGTCTTGAAACTTCATTAATATATATTCTTGCTGAACATTCAGGTGGTAAATCTTCTCTTTTTTCAAGAAAATGTACTAACTTGGTAAGATGATCAACAATGAACCATATTGCATCATTCCTTCTGTAGGTTCCTGGCGCAACGAAAGCGCGTTTATGGGTTTGTCCAACTTTAATTTTAGCATTAAGCAACGTTCAAAATGAGATCCATCACGATATAAAATGCCGAATATTCGGAATAGAATTAAGAACAAAAACAAAATAGGGAATCCCAGAACCATGGAGATAGGATCATCATTTTTTTGGTTATAATTAATTTAATTAATTCACAAGAATTGCCTTGGTGGAATTATTTATTTGTTGATGTGTCTGGTCACAATTCAGTGATCCGTCATTGCATTGTAGAATCCAAGTGTAGGATTCCTCTAGAGGTGATCCACACATGTGCCACGTATCTCCGGACGTCGCCGAAGGGAACTCTTAGTGCTAGCGTGGAAGAACATTCGCTTGCGATGTCCACCTTCGATCACCTTGATCTCTTGGTCTTGAGAGCATTCTTAGACGGAGGAGTTCTTTCGGGCTTGAAATAATTCTTCAGAATTGTTGTGCACAACGATTATCTTGTGAAAAACTGTTGGGGTTGTGAGGATATTTATAATCAGGTTTGAGGTTATAGAGTTATGACAATAAATAAATGTGTTACGCATTTTATTTAATTAATTATCTCTTATTGAAAACCCCCCATGTCGAAATATTAATTCCTTGACATGTGCCCACATTGATAATAGTAAATATCATTTAATAAAACAATATTATATCCTCAAAATCCCAACTGGAAAGACTACACGGCATGTAATCATAAATACACAGAGTATACTTGTTTTCCATAAAACTACACGACGTGTATATTTAATATACATGGCGTGCACTTTTAATTTCCTTTATTTCCTCCACCACATTTATTAGACCTTGAGTAATGGATATTTATTTCTTATATAAATGTAACTGCATTACTCGCTAATAAACATACTATTTCGCCCAAAATATATTCTCTCGATTAACTAGTGTGAAAATAAATGTAATCAGGAATCATTAAATAATTATTAAACCACAGTCGGGAATAATCTTTATTTCACTTGTTAAATTAATATTTAACTAAGATACATGAACACACTTAGTGTGTGAGCCTCTTGGACTCTTTCTTAGTGGCATTAGGTGGAGCCTGCCTAAAGTCCAAGGTTAGCATCTAGCAACACGCCAAGGCACCCATAGGGAAAGAAGTTAATGCTGTGATGACATGTCACCTCATACGAACACATACCGTGTAATATAATCCCTTAGTCTCGATATCTCTAATCAAGCGGGTTGCATGCTAGTGCCATCAACCCATGTGATCGATTATTCTTTCTTTGACTTCCCATAATTGAACTCGCCCATACCTTACCATGGCCATGGATTTATTTAGGCTATATCAATTCCATCAAAGGGCCTGAGATATCTACTTCTGTTATGGAACAGAAGGGGCAAATCCCTTCTCGCATTATATATTAATGTTGTATTACTTGTGACATACCCAACGTATCCTACCTCGCTGCAAATCGTGTGTCGTCACAGTTTTTGTCAATACATCTATGTGCATGAGTTGTAATACCTATTAATAATAATCTTAAATTCTAAGGACCAATACACATGTCTGCCGATAGGAACATCCAATGACACTATGAAATGTGGATTTCCGACTAGTGGGCCTCATTCTCATAATATCCTCCTAGATATTACCAAGGGTGCATATCATGAGAAGGTGCCTCAAAGTTTTATGAGTCCTCACCCCAAATGACCTGTATTATTGGTGCCCCACAAATTATATCATCCGGATATAGAAAATATATTCAAGAACAGTGTTATGGTGCATATGGGTTCTCATCATAGCAAGGATCCTCTATGACCCTTTAATGCAACAGTTGTCCTTAGGACATTATCACATGCATTGTCATGCACGAGAACAATCATGATGTGATAAGGATTTTATTAATGAATAAAGTACAAAGTAGTTGGTTATAGGCCACCAACTCCAACAGACTCCCACTTGAAATAGATCCAACTTCTAACAACATTTAACCTTCTAGCTCTCACATGATATTCATGCTTCTCCTGAGATAGGACTTTGATCATGGGGTCCGCCACGTTCTCATCTCTGGACACTCTGCTCACTATAACTTCACCCCTTTGATAGAAATCCCTCAATAGGTGATACTTCTGGATTATGTGCTTTGTTTGTTGGTGTGACCTTGGTTATTTTGAAAGAGCCACCACTGTAGTATTATCAAAATACAATGTAATGGGATCTTTACTGCTACGCACCACATCAAGCTCCTAGACAAAGTTCTGAATCCAAACGGCTTCCTTGGAGGTATCAGAAGCCTCTATATATTCAGACACCACTGTAGAATTGGCGAAAACTGGATGGTTTGAACTCTTCCATCTCACAGCTCCTCTAGTGAGAGAGAAAACATATCCAGATTACTACTTCAGATCGTTCTGATCTGTCTGAAAACCAGCATAAGTATACCCTTTGATGACAAGCTCCTCATCTCCTCCATACACCAGAAACATATCCTTAGTTCTTCTCAGATACTTAAGTATAGTCTTAATAGTAGTCCAATGTTGTTCTCATGGATCTTCTTGATATCTCCCTACCATGGTCAGTGCATAAGAAACATCAAGCTTGGTACATTACATGGCATACATGATGGATCGTATAGCCGAAGTGTATTGGATCTTACTCATTCCATCTTTCTCTTGTTTTGTCTGAGGACACATTTTCATAGAAAGATGTAGGCCATGTGACACTGGAACTAATCCCCTCTTGGATTCATTCATACTAAATATCTTCAGTATTTGGTCAATGTATGTACCCCGACATAGTCCAAGTAGCCTCTTAGATCTATCACGAATGATCTTGATCCCTAGAATGTAGGATCCTTCTCCAAAGTCCTTCATGGAGAAGCACTTGCTCAACCAGTCCTTAACTGACTTTAAGACTGGTACATTGTTTCCAATAAGTAATATGTTATCAACATATACTACTTGATAATAATCGCATTCCCATTAAACCGCTTATAAACACATGGCTCACATTCATTCTTAATGAAACCAAATTCCATTATGGCTTCATCAAATCGAATGGTCCATGACCCAGATGCTTGCTTCAATCCATAAATGAATTTCTGTAACTTGAAAACTCGTTTGGCTTCACCTTGTGTCACAAACCCTTCTATTTGTGTCATATAGACATCTTCCTGAAGGTTCCCGTTAAAGAATGTTGTTTTGACATCCATTTTCCAAATCTTGTGGTCATGGTAATCTGCTATGGAAAGTATGATTCTTATGTATTTAAACATGGAAACTGGTGAGAAGATTTCATCATAGTCAATTCCTTGATGTTTTCTAAATCCTTTAGCCACCATCCCCTCTTTATAGGTGCTAACTTGACCTTCTGTGCCCAGATTTCTCTTGAATACCCATTTTCATCCAACAGGCTTTACATTAACATGCTCATCGACCAGAACCCATACTTAGTTCTGATACATGGAATCCATCTCATAATTCATAACTTCTAGCCATCTTGCAGCTTCTGAGATTTCTACTACTTCCTTGTAGGATATAGGTTCATCATTTACCAACAATAATGATTCACCATCCTCGATGACTAGGAAACAAAATCTGTCCGGTTCCCTTACCTCTCTTGAGTTCCTAGACAGTACATGTTTTTCTAGAACCTCTACAATGGGGACCTATAGAACATGTTCATGTACCAAATCTTGTGTATCTTGAGCATTAACTTCATCGAAGTCAATCATGCTCCCACTATCCTTTTTAGGATGTTCTCCCTCTCAAGAAAGACAGCTTGTCAAGTGACAACCACTTTCTTTTCTAGAGGGTTATATAGGTAATATCCTTTCGTTTCATTAGGATATCCTATAAAGATACACTTTGTGCCCCGGGGTTCTAGTTTGTTGCCTAAGAAGGCCTTAACAAATGACTCACATCCCCATAAAAGTGTATGCGACAAAATGGGATTCTTTCCCTTCCATAACTCGGAGGGAATTCCATTTTCTGCCATTGTTGGAACTCGGTTTAATGTGTATGCTGTAGTTTGTAATGCTTATCCCCCAAAGGATAATGGAAGATCTGCATGACTCATCATGGACCACACCATGACCAACAAGATGTGGTTCCTCCTTTCACTAACACTATTCCACTATGGAGTAGAAGGAGGAGTGAGATGATATAGAATCCTAGACTCTCGTAGAAGATCGATTAACTCTTTGTTCAGATATTCTCCACCTCGATCCGATCGATGATTTTTTATCTTCTTACCAAGCTGATTTTCTACTTCATTATTGAATTCCTTAAATTTTATCTAAGGAATATGACTTATACCTCATTAAGTATACATAGCCATATCTACTCAAATCATCAGTAAAAGTAATGAACTTTGAATATCCACCTCTAGCTTCTACTGGAAATGGTCCACAGACATCCGTGTGTACCAATCCAAGTTGCATTGTGGCCCTTTCATCTTGTCCACCAAAAGGCGTCTTGGTCATTTTTCCTTGTAAAAAAGCATGGCATCTATCATGTGGTTTTAGATCAGTAGAGTCTAAATAGCCATCTTGGCAGAGCTTTGTCAAGCGCTTCTCATTTACATGATAGAGACGGTGATGCCACAATTGGGTGATGTATGATTCATGTGAGTTTGTTTCATTATCTATTTCCAACACTTGGTTTTCATAATTTAATACATACAAACCACTATTTAAATGTTCTATACCATAACATACGTTGTTCTTATAAAAGAAACACCCCTTATTTCCAAACATGAAAATAAATCCATCCATATCCCAACAAGATACATAAATTCTGTTTTTGGTAACACTAGGCACATAATAAAAGTTATGTAAAACCAAGATCATCCTAGTCGGCAATGAGATGTGGTAGTCACCAATAGACAACGCAGCCAACTTTGCGCCATTGGAAGCTCAAAGATCCACCTCTCCTCTAGAAATATTTCTCAATATACTTGGTTCGTGCATTTTAATTCAGATGTGAGCCCCACAAGTTGTATCTAATACCCAATGTGTAGAAATAGAAATATTACACTCGATATAGAATGAACCATTAGCGTTCTGATGCTTCTGGATGCAGTTCCTCTTCCAGTCGCCTTGCTTGCCACATGCAAAACACATTGCCTCCCATTCCTTGCCCTGCCTCTGGATCTCCCCCTTCTTGGAGGGACAGTGCTCGGGGGCTTCTAACCATTTATAAGTCTTTGGCCCCTTTTCCTTGTCCTTCCTTTTCTTATTCACCATAGGGATTGCAGGTTTTTTACGCCCCATGTCCCTTTCTACTTGGTGAGTTTAGGGTAGATGTTCTGATCTAGGCGCAACTGGAACAGACTCTTCCAGCACATACAATTTCCTCTCAGGGCGATAGATAATGCCTAAACGCCTCTGCCACTCTTAGAAATCGGTGCCAGTGAGAAGGTTTTCCTTCTCGAGTATGGTTCGTAATGATATGTTTGAAGAAATTTTTTTCCATTTGTACAAATTAATATGAGCAACGGTTTAGTACTTTATTACAAAATCGAGACAAATAAATAAATTAATACTTACTACTCTCCCCCTATTTTATCAAAATCCAATACCCCACACTATTGACTTAAGAATATTCTGTTTCCATAATTTTCTAGTGGCAAGGATCCATATTGCACTTTTCATTACCCTATCTAGGGTTGGTCAAGAAACATGAAGGTTTTTTAGGTCGGCATTCCAAATTCCAAGTTCATTTAACTCGCAGCTCCATGATCTGTTGAGTGGACTCCCCAATCTTGAAATCCTTTTATTTTGGATTTCCTCATCCTTTGCCTCTTCTCCACACCATGTCCTTCTGTGGCATTCCACCCTTCATGAGAACCAAGTTAAGTCAACCCAAAACCTTGAATTAGATTTCACAGATAATTGAAAGCACCCCAACTAGGGTTGGTTAAGCACTTTGAACTATGGTTCGATTCAAACCAAGATTATGGAAGGCTATACTGACTTAATATTTATTTTAGGTATTTTATCCTTATATGTAAATTTCCAATTTATTATCGTTGATTACATGCTTTTTAATATTAATTGGTATATATGTAATTGATTACCCATGTCTAAGATAATATTTAGGCATAATCAGGTTTTATTTTAGTTCTATCTTGCATTATTGTTTAATTCATTAATTGTGTGATAGTTACAACACACCCAAAATAAATAAACCATGAAACTGACAGAAATAAAATTAATGGTATGATAATGATCTTGTTCTATTTGTTAGTTTATCTAGCTGTTTATAAACTAACCCAAGACCTAGGGGAGAAACACCTTGAACCTTGTGGGTTCATGTTTACAGCTTTCCACCTGTCCACCTTTGTATCTCTTTGGATTGGTTTCACCTTGGCTATGGACTTGAGTCTCCTCCACTATATTGGGAGCTCTATCCATTACATATGAATTTATCTCACACATAGGTGAGGGGTAAAAAGGTGTTTTTACATAAAAGAATCCTTAGACGTGCAGGCTGTATATATTAATGAGGAGATGGCTCACAGGCCAACAAATTTAATTTAAATAAATAAATTAAAAGAAACCATTCACATACAAAGGTCTCGGTCTAGCTCATGATCATCCATTCATGCAACTATATTTACGCATAAAAAACTAGCATTCAATTCTTTAATCATTCGGGTTTAATATAAATCATGCTAAAATTAATTAATTATATTTAATTAATCAATTCATTTAACTTAAACCCTTTTTCTGAATTTCCTTGAGATTATCATCCATCATATTTTAAATAAATTAATTAATTTAAAATTATCCGTGTACATAACTTGTACCTTGGAGGAAACCCAGTGAATTCTCGTTCATTGCATAATTTGAATGAGTACACGGCGTGTAGTTTTGACTACACAGCATGTACTTTTGTTCACCGTCCATCCGAAGTACAAGCCCGAGGACATGTCATGTTAATGTACTTCATAAATTTTTAGAGTACATGGCGTGTTCAGTGGGACACATGCCTTTTAGTTTCTGTGTTACACAGTTTCCAGTCGGTAAAGTTGTATACGAGGTACACAGTCCAACCCTAACCTGAAGGGACTACACATTGTGTTCATTGGACCAGACGACGTGTAATTCGGAAACTGTGCGCCACCTATTCCTGGTCAACACACGGTGTCATTAATTACTTAGATAGAATCCTATACACGGCCTGATTTGGTGGCTCAGTCCAATTTATGAATCTAGACTAAACAGCATGTACTTCCAAATACACGTTGTGTATTATGGTGTTGTATGGCCAGAAATATTTGTCCCTTCCGGATGATTTCCTCTATTTTATTTTAATAAAAATTAAAAGAAATTTTTTTTTCTGTGAGGTGAATGAGAAACGATGGAGGAGGAATAGATCTCAAGATTCATATTTCTAAAATGATTAAACTAGAATTGAAACAACTAAATTATTAAATGTGTAAAACATCAGAGAAAAAATAAATAATTATAATTAATGATATGACCCATTTGATACCACTTATATGTTCTGGGCACAGCGGAAGCGCGTTGGTGGGTTTGCCCAACTTTAATTTTAGCATTAAACAACGTTCAAACTATGATCCATCACGATATAAAACGCCGGATATTCGGAATAGAATGAAGAACGAAAAAAAGAGGGAATCCTGGAACCATAGAGATAGGATCATCATATGTTGGTTATAATTAATTTAATTAATTCACAAGAATTACCTTGGTGGAATTAATTATTTATTGATGTGTCATGTCACAATTCGGTGATCTGTCGTTGTGTCATAGAATCCAAGTGTACGATTCATCTAGTGGTGATCCACAGGGTGCCACGTATCTCCGGACGTCGCCGAAGGGATCTCCGGGTGCTAGCGCAGAAGAACCTTCGCTTTTGATATCCGCCTTCGATCACCTTGATCTCTCGGTCTTGAGAGCATTCTTCGAGGATGGAGTTCATTCGGGATTGAAAGAATTCTTCAGAATTGTTGTGCACAATGATTCTCTTGGGGAAAAGTGTTGGGGTTTTGAGGATATTTATAATCGAGTTTGAGGTTATAGAGTTATGATAATAAATTAACACGTTACATGTTTTATTTATTTCATTAACTCTTATTGAAAACCCTCATGTCGAATTATTAGTTCCTTGACATGCACCCACACTGATTATAATAAATATCATTTAATAAAATAATATTATATCCTCAAAATCTCAACTGAAAAAACTACATGGCGTGTAATCATAAATACATGGCGTGTACTCATTTTCCATAAAACTATAAGATGTGTATATTTAATATACATGGCATGTACTTTTATTTTCCTTTATTTCATCCACCACATTTTTTAGACCTTGAGTAATGTCTATTTATTTCTTAAATAAATGTAACAGCATTACTCTCTGATAAACATATTATTTTTCCCACAATATATTCTCTCAAATAACTAGTGTCAAAATAAATTTGATCTGGAATCTTTAAATAATTATTAAAACACAGTCATGAATAATCTTTATTTAACTTGTTAAATTAATACTTAACTAAGATTCATAGACACACATAGTGTGTGGCCCTCTATGCCTGTTTCATAGTGGCATTAGGCGGAGCCTGCCAAAATTCCAAGGTTAGCGTCTAGAAATTTCCCAAGGCACCCATAGAGAAAGAAGTTAACTCTGAAATGACGTGTCAGCTCATATGAACGCTTACTATGTAATATAATAACTATGTCTCGATATCTCTAATCAAGTGGGTTGCATTCTAGTTCCATCAACCCATGTGCTCGATTATTCATTCTTTGACTTCCCAGAATTGAACTCGCCCATACCTTACCATGGCCATGGATTTATTTAGGCTATATCAATTCCATAAAAGGGTCTGAGATATCTACTTATATTATGGAACAGAAGGGACAAATCCTTTCACTCATTATCTATTAATGAAGTATTACTCATGACGCACCCAACATATCCTACCTCGCTGTGAACAGTGTGTCATCACAGTTTTCATCAATACATCTAAGTGTGCGAGTTGTAATACCCATTAATTATAATCTTAAATTATATGTACCCATACACACGTCCACAGACAGGAACATCCAATGACACTATGAAATGTGGATTTCCTACTGGCGGGCATCGTTCTCATAATATCCTCCTAGATATTACCAAAGGCACACCCCATGAAAAGGTGCCTCAAAGTTTTATGAGTCCTCACCCCTAATGTCCTATATTATTTGTGCCCCTCAAATAATATCATCCACCCATATAACATATATTCAAGAACAATGTTATGGTACTTCTGGGTTCTTATCATAGAAGGGATCCGCTATGAACCTTTCACGCAACAGTTTTCCTTAGGACATTATCACATGCATTATCACGCAGAAGGATAATCAAGATGGGATAAGGATCTTATTAATGAATAAAGTACAATGTAGTTGGTTCTAGGCCACCAACTCCAACACCTTTTAGGAGTATTTGGTAGTCCCATTACAAATTCCATCGTAATATTATCCCATTTCCACTCAGGTATGGGAAGAGGTTTCATGAATCCTCTAATATGTTTCCTTCCATCTTTCACTTGTTGATAAACCATACATCTTGACACAAAATCATAAATCTCCCTCTTCATGTTGTCTCACCCAAAATTTTCCTTCAAATCACTATACATTTTGGTGCTCCCTCGGTGTATAGAGAAATTGGAGCTATGAGAATCATCCAACAATTCTCTTTTTAGATCAGGTATATCGAGAACACAAAGTCTCTTCCCAAATTAAAAAAATCCATCATCATATACGAAGTCACTCAATATTCCATTATTCACTTCATTAATATTCTTTTTAAACTCCTCATCATCATCCTGAGATCATTTTACCATTTCTACTAAAGATGGTTTTTCAACCATTTGAAAAAGCATTGATGTTTCACCTTCCATGTTTATTCCAATATCCATCTTTACTATATCCATTTATATATCATCCTTTTTAACTATCATCTTGTTCAAAAATCCATGATCATTTCCACTCAAATCATCTAACACCTTATTTGCCTTCCCCGGGTGGTAGTTTATAGTGAAATAATAATCCTTGAGTATTTCAAACTATCCCCTTTGCCTCATGTTGAGTTCTTTTTGTGAGAAAATATACCCCAAACTCCTGTGATCAGTATAAATATCAGATTTTTTACCATATAGATAGTGTATCCATATCTTCAAAGAAAATATTATAGCTGCTAAATCAAGATCGTGGGTAGGATAGTTTTTTTCATTAATTTTTAGTTGTTGTGATGCATAGGCAATAACCCTATCATTATGCATAGGGACACAACTGAGCCATTTCGTTGAAGAATACTATAAATAACAAACCCATCATTCCCCAATGGTAGTGTCAATATAAGAGCATTGACTAGTCTTCTCTTCAATTCTTCAAAAAAAATTAACACTCTTTTTTCCAAAAAAATTAACCTCTTTGCGTGTGAGATTGGTTAATGGTATTGTCGATTGGGAAAAATTTTGGACGAACTGTCGATAATAACCTACTAACCCAATAAAACTGTGTACCTCATTTATACTCGTCGGTGCTGGTCATTCATGGATTTCCTTGGTCTTTGTTGGATCAACAGATATTCCATCCTTTGAGACAATATTGCCAAGAAAAGAAATCTCTTGAAGCTAGAATTCACATTTGAAAAACATCCCATATAATTCATTTCTTTTAAGAGTCTTCAAGATACTGCACAAGTGATTTTCATGATCTTTGTAGATTTTAAGAGAATATATACCTGAGACTCTTTTGATCCGAGTAGACTGTAAAATGCTCGTGCATCAAGTAATGTCACCACATTCTCATGACAAAGACCACTACTACTATCTCCAGGACATGGGTAGCGCAGTTATGCTCATGTTGTCGCAGCCGTCAAGAACCATATGTGATCACTGTTCACTCTTGAATCAGGATACATCTGAGCCCAGTCCCTGATGGGTCATAGTAGACTACATACCCAAAACCCTCCTCCAAAAGACTCAATATAGGGGCACTAGTCAGCATCTGCCTGAGCTCTTGAATAACCCACTGGCATCTCTCTGACCACACGAAGGGTATCCCCTTCTTCTTCAATTATGATAAAGGTGCTACAACTCTGGGGAAATATGGCACAAATCACTTGTAGTATCCGAACAGACCTTGGAAACATCGTACCGCTGTCACACTCATAGGTTTCTTCCAAGAATATACCGCCTCAATCTTTGATGGATCCACCAAAAATCTAGACTCTGAGATGACATTTCCCCGAAAGTGAACCTCTTGGATCCAAAACTGGCACTTTGAGAGCTTACCATAAAGCTGGTGCTCTTGGAGTGTGTCCAGAACTATCTGCAAATGATAGGCATGCTCCTCCTTAGTAGTCGAGTAGATCATAATGTCATTAATGAAGACTACAACAAAGTGATCAAGGAATGTCTGAAAGATCCTGTTCATGAGTCTCGTGAAAACTTCTGGAGTGTTGTTTACACCTAACGGCATAACCAAGAACTCATAATGGACATACCGACATCTGAAATTCGTCTTATGCACATCCTCTTCTCGCACTCTGAGCTGGTGATAGCCTGATCTGATGACTATCTTCAAGAACCATTGTGCTCTCTTCAAGTGATCAAAGAGTTTGTCAATCCTTAGAAGTGGGTACTTTTTCTTCACAGTCACCTAGTTTAGGCACAGATAGTCAACACAAATACTTATCCTCCTATCAACCTTCTTGGTGAACAAAATCGGAGCTGCCCAAGGAGAAACACTGGGCCGAATGAACCCCTTCCCTTGTACGTCTTCCAGCTGTACCCGCAGCTCATGAATCTTTGCAGGAGCCATCAGATACACTGGAGTAGATAGCGTTGTCATCCTGGGGTAAAAGTCAATGTAAAATTCCACCTCTCTATGAGTAGGAAGATGAGGAACATCATCAAGGAAAACATCAGCGTACTGGTCCACCACTATAGGATTGCTTGGACACTCAACATCAACCACTCTAAGGGTAAGGCTAGTTAAGTGATGTGTGATCAGTTGCACCCTCCTTTGGGTAGGTTTTTCCTATGCTGCAAAGATTCCCTTCTCATCAATGAAAGAAAACCTAGTCCCATCCATGTGGACACACCACACATTGTGCATGATACAGTCAATCTGACCATGGACTGTGGATAACCAGTCCACACCCAAGATGACGTCGTAAGGCCTCATTGCCTCTACTAAAATATCCTAGACGAATCTTTCACCTCCTAGAGTAAGCTCAGACTACCGGCACCAGTGCATAATCTTCAAATATGCTCTCGTAGGAGTCTCTAGCTATAAAGATCGAGCCAACGGCTCCACCAGAATCTCCGAGCTCCGAACGAGGGTCTTGAAAATAAAAGAGTGACTTTCCCATGTGTCTAAAAGTACATCAGCTAATGTGGAGTAGACACAGATCGTACCTTGTATCATTTCCAAAGTTCCATGGTCGTAGGCCTCAGCTGCCTGGAGTTGAGCTCAGCCCTGTCCACCTGCTCCCTGTGGTCGGGGTGGACCACCTGGTGGTGGTGGTGGTAGAACCTCGAATCGTTGCCCACTGCCTGTTTCATGGCCTACTCATCTACCACGTCCGCCTCCTACCTGCGGACGTCCCTAATCAAATCATCCACTCTACTGAGGTGGTCTTTCGAGCATTTTATGGTCATCTGTATGGTGGTTCGGGCAGTCGCAAGCCATGTGACCCTACCCGCCACACGTGTAACACTGCATGTCCCTCACCTATCCTACTATGTCTAGAGATCCTCACACAACCGACCATGTATCCTGCAGTCATCCACCTTTAGGTCTGGTCCTTTTAGACCTACGTGTCATCTGTCTGCTATGAACTGTCGATGACACTACTATGTCTCATCCGGTATTTGGTCTCGCTGTCGTTGACTACTTAGTAAAGAATATTTCCACTAAGATTTCTCGCTCTAACACCCCCACTTATATTAGGATGCTGAGGGAAATCATTGAAGATCTAATTTCTCATCTAAGCCCCTACTCAAATGTATGTTCCCTGAAGAAAGGTTCCAACACCATGTTAGTGGAGTGATGCATGAGGTCGGTGAACCTCGCTGAATACTAATCCACATTCATGCTACCCTAATGTTCGTGGAGAATATCCTGTAAAAATAGTGAGTGTAAGGTTGTTGGGACGAACTCTACCTTGAAAGGGCTCTCGAAGTCCTCCTAGATGAGATTCACCTCACCGTGAACCTGGAGCATCAAAATCCACCATCTTCCCATTGCTGCCTGAAGAAGACTGGTGACAAAGATCACCATGAGATCAGCTGGTGTCCTTACCAGTTGAAAAAACTCTAACCACAGCCTCCAACTAGTCCTTAGCAACTTGTTGATCCATCTCACCTCGGAACCTTGGTGGCCTATTGCAATGGAACCCGTGCAACGTGCTCAAGAAGTGTGCACCCTCTGCTACTGGGGCTAGTAGCATCGGCTGCAGAATAGGTAGTGGTGCTGCTGATACACCACTTGATGGTACAACTACAGTAAGGGGGCCCTGCACCGAACCCTCATTTCTCGATGGGCTGCCATCACGTACTCTACCTGGAACCTTGGCTGGTTGTCTGTGTGGAGGAATCCTGAAAAGAAATAGGTGCGCCATTGTGATGATGTTTTTCATTGTGAGATGACTCAAAGTGATCACAAATAAAAAATTTCAAAAACACACATGCAATAAATGTTTACATGTGTTGAGTCAGAAATTATAAAATGGGTCCTGGTGTATGGATATCTCATCCGCCGCACCAACACTTGATTCTTTAAACTGATAACCACACTGATAAAACATAACACTATAGACGATTAAAAGATTATAGTCCATGTTATTCTATATAAATGAACTCCATTGATACCAATTTGTCACGAACTGACCATCGGGCCCGTTCCATGACTATCCAAAGCCTGCCTTCCATAGGCCAGGGGCTGGTGACTAGCACCGGAAAGGCATATCCCTAAAACCGGGAAGGCATTACCTCTAAACCAGTAAACTCAACCAAATCAAGCAAACAACAAGATACAAGCACTAGGTAAACTTTATAGTAAACAGGGGTGTATAGTAAGTAAAGGGGCCAGAATACAAGCCCAACTAGAAAGTACAAGTAAAACTGAAAAATAGTGCCTGTGAACACCCGTCAGGGATCCTACCTGAAGGTTAGGTATGGCTCACGAACTGTAATCTCTATAGTACTTCTTGTCTAAGGTCCACCTCCGAACAACCTCCAGTCCTAGCACTCATAGCCTAGATCAATGATGTCTGTCCTTTTCACAAGACACAACAAGGTGCGGGCATCACCCATGTAGGGTTGAGTATAAAGATACTCAGTAGGGACCCTGATACCTCCGAAGGTCTCTCAGAATCCACAAAGGATAAACCAAAATGCAAGACCTCAATCTCAAAGCATGAAGAAATAGTCATCAACAGTAATTAGGTATATGCCCATACATATACCTATGTTATTAATATATACGCATCTCACACGTGAGGGAAGTATACCACAACGGTAACGCCACGAAGGTAGAATTATCACACAGGTAACACCACAAAGATAGAAGTACCACATAGGTAACACCATGAAGGTAAATACTCATCTCACACCAGGTATAAGTGAATTGTAGAAGTACAGATGATCAGTAATGAAGTTATATCATCTTATTATGTCCAGAGGCACTGCTTCCGACCATACAGAGTTTGACACACATAAGATCGATAGGTACTAACAACCGCAATGATCCACATAGGATCTGATCCACCCAGATTCGATAGGTAACTAACCTCCGCTTACCCACATAGGATCTGACCCACACAGGATTGGTATGCGCTGACCCACACATGATTAGTGAGAACTGACCCACACAGGATATAACCCACACAGGATTGGTATGTACTGACCCACACAAGATCGATGAGAACTGACCCAAATAGGATCTGAACCACACAGGATTGGTATGTGTTGACCCACACAACATTGTGCTGAACTCCGCATGATCTACCTCCAACCTTCGCCTCACCAATAGCCACTGGTTTCATCGCACTTGGTGCTCTTGAGTTCCGTAGAATCTACCCTCGAGATATCGGTCATAACTCGACCATCACTAAGCTCCAAAAAGGATTATCCCAAAGGACCTACATGTTGTAAGGGTTCCAATCTGACAGACTGTGCATCAATCAGTCACTCGGTCTGTCAGTTAATAGAGTTTTAGCCCTGGGGGCCCGGTTGGATTCAAGTTCGATCCAACCCAACCATATTCCAACATTATCCAAATCTCAAGTGGATTATACCAAAAGGACCGCCTTGATCCAAGGTTCCAAACACCGTAGACGGTTCTTCAAATGGATGTATGGTTATCATGTTAAGGCCAAAAAGGCGTATCTAGGTCCGGATGGGCCCGGGCGCCGTCCGAAGCGGCCCGACCTGACCCGGTTCGGGTTGCCTCGACCTGCTCCAGGTCTGGCCCGGGTGGGCTGGGACCTAGCGAGCCCGGCCAACTCGGTCGTAGTCCAGACCATCATGCAAAGGGGGCGGCACAGCCCAGCCCACTGGGCGTCCAGTGGTCGGGTGGCCTGCTATGGCGGGGTCCACCCTAATCGACACTCGGGGGAGGCACCCCTGGTATTCTGAATGGTCCATTGGACCATTCGGCGCAGCCGACACGGCGACACCATTTGGATCCACCTGCTGGAATGCAAGACACTCCAAAGCGGGTCCTGCTCGGTGTGACACGGCTGGTCGGAATAGCCGGCCCTCCCTCCAGTGGCGCAGACGCGGGCTGCTCCTCCCATGGTCAGCCGATTGTCATCCGCCTTAGTGCACTGCCACTGTCGACGGTCCACAACTTTCTCCTCTACCAGCGGCATGAATTCGTACTTCCCTGCCTTCATGCAGCCAACCAGCGGGGACACCCACCGCCCCGATTCCACGTAGCCGACCGGCGTGTCGGCCACTACCTTCCTCTACTACGGCCTCTATTGGCGGAGCATTTGCCCTAACACCATCATCGCGGTCATCCGGTGTGTCGTCCGCCTCGCACAAGGAACTTGTAAAACAAGAAGGATTGCGGAGGTATCTTTCCATTTTTATCTGGCCCGCACCCTCCGTGTTAACCAATAGAAGGTGGTTCATAAGGATAGAAACAACCTGAAATCCATGAAGAAAAATTATAAACAAATCCCAACCTTGTTTGCTCATTGGAGATGGCGCGAGGAAGGAGATGAAGATAATGAAGTCACCAAGGTCCGTCGCTCCCACAACAGGCTTTAAAGTCAGTTCCTCATTCTTGATCTGAAGAACGTTTTTCATTGGAGAGGTTATTCATTTGGAGGATGTTTCTCCAAAGGCTCTCATTTTCCAATCCTTTTCCCCACAAGAGGTGAAGTGCCAAACAAATGTTTTGATCAAATATTTTCTTTGGTAAAAACACTGTTACCTGAAAGAAATGTGATGCCTGCAAGTTACTATAAGAGAAAGAGGCTAGTTCATAGTCTAGGCTTTAGTTAATAGAATATTCATGCATGTCAAAATGATTACATCTTATATTCTGGTAAAATGAGTCATTGGATAGTTGTCCCGCATGTGGACAATCGAGGTATAAAGAAGCAGAACCAGGGAATTCTTGATCGATTCCTATAAATAGTGGAGATATTTCCCCCTTACACTGAGGTTGCATCGTTTATTTATGTCTGAGAACACAGGGTCAATGATGTAATGGCACAAAACCAAGATTTCAACAGATAAAATCTTGAATCATCCATCCGATTGTGATTCATGGAGACATTATGACCGTCTGCATCTATCTTTTTCATTATAATCTTGAAACATTTGATTGGGTCTTTCTACTAACGGTTTCTATCTATTTGGTTCTTATGGAAGTCAGTATTCATGTTGTCCTATCTTTATAATTCTGTAAAATTTACCGACACGGATGTTGATAAAGGATCCCTATATCCTCTTAACCTTATTAATCCCAGGACATCCAAAAAAATATTGATATTTATTTGAAACCATTGATTGACGAGTTAAATTCATTGGGGATTAATGTTGTTAGTACATATGATGATGTTGCAAAAAAAATTCATATTAAAAGTTTCATTAATGTGGGCAATTTGTGACTTTCCGGCATATGGAATGTTATCTGACTGGAGTAAACATGGTCCAAAATCATGTCCTTGTTGTATGAAAGACAAAAAATCCTTTATGATCATCAATGAAAAAAAACCTTTCTATTTTGACTGCCATCATAATTTTTATTCAACCGATAATCCTTTTAGGAGGAACAAATATCATTTCAGAAAAGGAATAATGGAAAGGGATTAGCCTACAAAAATGATCTGTGGTATAGAGTTAAAATCAGTTGTATTTTGATTACCTCTTATCACATTTGGGCCAACAGTAAACCAATAGAAAATTCATGGCTTTGGGAAAGAACATAATTGGATAAAACAGATAATTTTTTGGGATCTTCCATATTGTTCTGATTCATTGGTCTACCACATGTTGGATGTCATGCATATTGAGAAGACCTATTTTGATATATTTTTTCATGCTGTTTTGAATACACCGGGTAAGACCAAAGATACTGTAAAGGAACGATTAGATCTTGCCCAAATTTGTAGGTGACCAGAACATGAACTATTTAAAAATGTAAGATCATAGAGGTTAATAAATAAAAAAGAATCTTATACATTGTCCAAAGAGAGTCACTTATTATTTTTTTTATTGGATTGCAGATTTGAGACTTCTAGATTTCTAGGCTTCCAATTTGGGTAGATGTGTTATGAATGGTCATGTTACAGGATTAAAATATCATGATTGTTTTGTTATAAGGGAAAGAATTATGACGATTGGATTCAAAGGTTTGTTGAATTCTACTATTTGGTATTTGATAATAGACATATCATATTTTTTCGAGACATTTGTGCAGCGACAATAGACTATGATGCAATATGCAAACTAGAAGAAGATGTTGTTGTAATTATATGTAAACTAGAAAAAAAATCTTTCTGCCAGCTTTATTTGACTCAATGAAACATCTGATATTACATTTTCCACATGAAGCTAAATGTGGAGGTCCAGTATAGTTTCGATGGATGTACCCATTTGAGAGATGCATGCTGAAATTGAAGAAAAAAAGTGTGTAACAAAGCATCAGTTGAAGGCTCAATTTCTGAATCTTATTTACAAGAAGAAATTGATATTAGTTCTCATTATTTTGAATCTGAATATCTCTCAAAACACAAATGCATGGGAAGAGACTAGGGGAATTTTAATGAAGAAATGGACAATCAATTATCAGTTTTTAATCAACCAAATCTTGGCATCGGTGGAGTTCATGAATGATGGCTTTCATATGATGAACATCACAGAGCTAATACATATGTTCTACTTAACTATGAAGAAATTATATCATTTATACTATAAGGGTTCTATCACTAATTCTATAAATTATGTTACACTATGTGAACAAATTTCATTTTTAGGTTATATGATAATCTTATCAAGAAACAACTTCCAAAAAATACAGTAGTTTATCTTAAAGAATGCAGAAAAAAAATTCTCAGTGGTTTAAAAAATTGGATACATTAATTATTTATGGTTTAATATCAGGTTATTTTATCATTTATTGTATTGATAATTATTTTACAATTATTCAGGTGACTCAACATGCTGATAAAATTGATAACCGACTGTGTATATTGAGTAACCCACCATCCAAAATGGTTAAATCTTATAATGCATAGTGGTGAATGGTTTCGATTTCATACATGTTCATATGGGGAATCAAAAAAATGAAGAACAATGGAGTTTTCATGATTGGATCACATCATAGAGAAATTGATGTTAACTTTTATGGCATTCTCGATGAAATTATTGAGTTGAGTTGTCTTGGAAAGAATTACATAACGATGTTTAAATGTAAGTGGTTGGATACTGAGAGAGGCTTGCATGTTCATCCGACTCATAGAATCATCAATATTAAATGTAAGAGCCTTTTTTTAGTAAATGAACCATATTTATTGGCTCAACATGAACATAAAATTTATTACGCAAAGTACTATACTACCTCAAGAGACCTGAGTGATTGGTGGAGCATAATAAAATGAAATCTCAGGAAAATCTGTTTACTCAAATTGAATGTGTTTCCGCTGAAGTGGAAGGAATTGAAATTTTTCAAGAGACTATCAAAATCCATCTTTTTCACAATGATACGTGAATATAGATGATGACACCCCGCAATTAATGGTCAATGGTGATGAAGATGTTAATGATTTTACAAATAAATTTGAAATGACAATAGATGATGATACTGAAACTTGTATAGATATAGATGATGATGAGGAAGAATATGGTCAGGACCCGTCCCCTGGGGCACATGTCATGACTACCCCAATCCCACCTTCCATAGTCTAGAGGCTGGTGACTAGCACTGAAAGGCGTATCCCATAAAAATAAGAAGGCCTTTCCTTTATATCCTGTAAACACACTCAACCAAGAACACAACAAGATACGAACACAATAAAACAATATAGTAAATAGAGATAGTACTGTAAGTAAAAAGGGGCCAGTATACGGGCCCAACTAAAAAATAAAAGAAATTGAAAATTATAAGTAAACTAGAATAGATCCAGTAAACTCTCACCAAGTATCCTACATGAAGGGTAGGTACAGCTCTCGAATGGTTGTCTCTGTGGTACGCCTCGTCTAAGGTCCACCTCTGAGCTACCTTCGTTCCTGGTACCCTCGTCCTCAGTTAGTGCTATCTGTCATCTACAACAAACACAATAAGGTGCGGGCATAGCCCGTGCTGGGGTGCCTATAACGATACTCAGTAGGGACCTCGAGACCCTTAATATCTCACAAAATTCACAAAGGATAAACCTCAAAACATTAAATCAACTGACAACCCTAATTAGGTATATGCCCATACATATAACTAAGTTATCAAAAATACCCATCTCAATCATGAAGAAACATAGGGTCCAACCCCAAAGCCCAAAGCTCAACAGTTCCACAAAGGAAGGAATACCATGATGGTAAGTACCACATAGGTACGTCATAGAGAAGAATACCACCAAGGTATTACTATGAAGTAAGTACCACACAGGTACAGACCCAGCTCACACTAGGTATATCTTAGATAAAATGGTAGTGATGATTAGATGTTACTACTGAATCATCTTACTCTGTTAAGAGGAAGACCCATGAAGGATCCCAAATTACAAACCCACATAGGATCCTAGTACATCGTTAGACCTGAAAAAGATCTTAGTACATCATCAGACCCACACAGGATCCTAGTACATCGTCAGACCCACACAGGATCTTAGTACATCGTCATACCCACACAGAATCCAATTACGGCGTCAAACCTACACAGTATCCTAGTACATCATTAGACCCACATAGGATCATAGAACAGTAGACCCACATAGGATCCTAGTACATCATCAGACCCACACAGGATCCTAGTACATCAGACCCACACAGGATCCTAGAGTAGTCTCACGTGTATTCCTAGAGCGAATCCATGTGGGATTTTCAAATACAGTCCCATGAAGGATCCCTCACTCATGATACAGCTAGCTATAGTGTTCCCGCACTAAGCTCGCTTGTCCTCGAGAGGGTCCGCACCTCAATCCACTGCTCGATACTCCACATTTCATGAAGTCTCATGAAGAAGTATCCCAAAGGACCACCACGTCATAGGTGTATCAACGTAAAAGACCGTGCGTCAATCAAACACCTGGTCTGTAAGTTATTTGGCTTTTATTCCTGAGGGCCCGGTTGGATTCGTGTTTTATCCAACCCGACCACACCCCAACATTAAACAATACTCAAGTGGGGTATGCCAAAATGACCATCTCGCTTTCAGTTTTTGGCATTGTAGACAGATCGTCAAACAGAATCTCGAAGCTCAGGATATGGTCGGAAGAACATATTGGGTCAAAATTCGTCCGGGTCTAGTCCGACCTAGTCGGCATGGCCCATGGTGCCACCTGGCCTGTGGTGCGGCCCGGCCCACTAGGCGGCCCGTGGTGCGAGGTGGCCGCAGTGTGGCAGGGCGGCCACAGTGCAGAGGTCCATCGCGGCTTGACGAATGGCCAGTCGTCCCCTTTTCGTGGTGCGGTGGCATGTCGCGTCTTCACAGGCGGCCGGCTCGGCCGGTCGTCCTCCCTTCGCCGGTGTGTAACAAGCTGTAGCCCTTCCTTGCCAGACAGCGCAGACGTGTGCCACCATCCCCATCGTTCAGTCGGCCGCAGCTCTTGTGTCCCACCAGTGCCCATCGCCGGCACCAGTCGTCTTCCTCTTCCATCGTGAAGAGCGGAACAAATATTAAACAAAGATTTGTGGATTAGTCAGGCCATGTTCGTTTGGCCCGCACCCTACACATTATAATGGTAGAAAGCATCTCAAATATTTCAAGAATCAAGAAAAATTGTCTAGAATGGTTAAGGGTAAAATTCACAACAACAACCCTACCTCGGAGGTTCGTTGATGTGTCATGAGTTGAAAAATGGTGAAGGTGAAGAGGGTGCCAATGATCACCACCTCCGCAACAATCTTTTGAAGTTGGGCTCATGTGTCATCCTCTTACTTGGCTCCAAAGAATTTTCTTTGATGGAGATATCATTCTTCGTTTGGAAGATAAGTTATTCGTTTGATAGGAAGGGTGCATTTCTCGTTGGATAAGATCTTCAAAAAATTATACCCTTCTCCTTTTCCAACCAATCCTCTCTAAGAAATGAGGTGCCCATATAATTTAAATTAAGTCTATCAATTTAATTGTTGTCACAATTAATTTTTGCCACAATTAATTGTACCACTTTGGCATAATTACTTGGATTAATTAATTGGCTCAGTTTAATGGGAGGAAGGAATAAATGGGGGGTTGAGAGGTTTCTCCCCCATTAAGAGGGTTCAGGTGGTCCTCGCCATTAAATTCAAAATTATGGGTTTTAGGATTGATGGTCGCCACCTCCATAAAATTCACAAGGGTGGTTTCAATAAAAATTAAATTGATGTTTATTTTATTTTATTTTAATATCCACAAAATTGTGAAAAACTATCTTTCACCCTCAACACACTACGGTTGAGGTAAAGGTATCCTTAATAGAATACTGGCGTTGCAAGTTCAACTTTGTTCTCAGATTTCAATTCCGAGCACCGGTTTAAAATTTACAAAAAACCCGCTCATACATTTACTAAAGATACTCAAAAAGAAGTTAACAAATATATTATGGGCACTTTGGGCCTCTGAATCACGTGCTGTCAATTTTTGTGGACTCGTAAAATTCCCATATAATTAAAAAAAATTACATGTAATATCCAAGTATTTATATTCTCTCCACCTCAGGGCTTCACGTCCCTGTAAGACTAAACTCAAACTAAGGGAAAAATTGGAGTTACTAAGCATGTATCTGAGCCTCCCACTACCATGTGCTCTCCTAGAGGTTCCTATGCTGCCAGTAAACATGCACTAGATGTATAGACCGCCCACAAAGGACTTGATCCTGTCGATCCTCAATCTCTACTAGAACCTCCGCAAAAGTAACCCCATCATTGATGTCTAGCTCGATGTGGTCGATGATGTGTGTAGGATCATGCACGTATCTCCTCAGCTGGGATATGTGGACGATGTTGTGCAGCCGATGTAACTAAGGAGGAAGTGTTAGGTGGTAAGGCACCTCACCAACAATACTGAGGACCTGGAACGGTCCAATGAACCTCATAGATAGCTTTCTGCCCTGGCCAAATCTCTGAAAACCTCATCATGGTGAGACCCATAGAAAGACGTGGTCACCATCCTCGAAACCAAGAGGTCTTTGTCTCTTGCCGGCATAAGACCTTTGCCTGCTCTGTGCAGTCTTCATCCGATCCTGGATAATCTTTTCTTTTTCTGTGGTATCCCGTACCATCTCTGGTCCCACGAGTGCTGACTACCCTGGATTAGTCCAGCACAAAGGTGATCTACAAGGTCGCTCGTACAATGCCTCGAAATATTTCATCCGAATGGTGGAGTGATAGCTTTTGTTGTATGAAAACTCCACCAAAGACAATTGATCCTCCCATCTATGACCGAAGTCAAGGAAACAAACATGTAGCATTCCCTTATGGGTATAAATAGTATGCTCAGTATGGTCATCCGTCTGATGATGCAAGGCGGTGCTCAAACAAAGTTTCATCCCAAAAGCCACTTGCAACCCCTTCCATAGTAGGGAAGTAAACCGTGCATCATGGTTGGAGAAAATTGTCAAGGGTACACCATGTAGCCACACAATCTCCTCCACATAGAGGCGTCCCAAGCTCTCTACTGAACCTTTCTCTCTGATCGATAGGAAATTGGCCAACATGGTAAGTCGGTCAATGATCACGAAGATAGAATCATGACCCCTAGATGTATGTGGAATTCCTGTCACTATGTACATGGATATTCCATCCCACTTCCACTCTAGGACCTCTAAAGGATGAACCAAGCCTACTAGTACCTGATGCTCCGCCTTCACTTGTTGATAAGTGAGACACCGAGAGACAAACTCTGCTACTACTTTCTTCATTCCCATCCACCAGTGTTGTTGTTGGAGATCCTGGTACATCTTTGAAACTCCTGGATGTACCTCTAGATGGGATGTGTGGAACTCCTTCAAAACTTCCTCCCGAAGTGACACTGGTACCATGGTACGTCCTCTGAAGAGAATGACGTGCTCCCCACCTTCAGAAAATCCATCAGGTGCTTGTCCTATGGATATCTGATAACTCTGGGCCTCACAGTCAATGTCCCCACACTACGCCTCCTTGACTCACTGAAGAAGTGGGGGAGTGACTGTTAGAGACTAAAGAAAAGCTGCTCCATCTCGATCCACAAAGGATATCTACAAAGAGGCCAGCGGCTCCATCACCTCACCTATCATCTATATATCAAATCTCATGCTGAGTACATCTGATACAACATTCCCTTTCATTGGAATATAGACTGTATAGAATTCATAGTCCTAGTGAAACTCAAGGCAACATTGTAGTCTCAGGTTCAAGTCCTTATGAGAGAAGATATACCTGTGACTCTTGTGATCCGAGTAGACTATAAAACGCTTTCCCATCAAGTATTGTCACCACATTTCCAAGTAGAAGACCACTACTGCTAACTTCAGGTCATGGGTAGTGCAGTTATGCTCATGTTGTCTTAGCTGTCAAGGACCACATGTGATCAATGTTCGCTCCTGCATCAGGACACATCTGAGCCCGGTCCCTGATGTGTCGTAGTAGATTACGTACCCAACACCCTCCTCTAGATGCCTCAAGATGGGGCACTATTCAGACTCTTCCTGAGCTCTTGAAAAATCCACTGGCATTTCTACGACCATAAGAAGGGTTTACCCATCTTCTTCAATGTTGATAAAGGTGCTGCAACTCTGGAGAAATCTGGCACAAATCTCATGTAGTATCCGACCAAACCCAGAAATCTATGTACCTCCGTCACACTTCTGGGTGGCTCCCAAACAAGTACAGCCTCAATCTTTGCTTGATCCACTGCAAATCTAGACTCTAAGAGTACATGTACTAGAAAGTGAACCTCTCAGATCCAGAAATGGAACTTCAAGAGCTTACCATAAAGCCGGTGCTCTCAGAGTGTGTCCAGAACAATCTAAAAATGATAGGCATGCTCCTCCTCAATATCCGAGTAGATAGGAATGTATTCAATGAAGACTAATACAAATTGATCAAGGTACGGCTGGAAGATCATGTTCATGAGTCCCATGAACACTAATGAAGCATTGGTTATGTCGAACGATATAACCAAGAACATATAATGGCCATACCGACATCTGAAAGCCGTCTTCTACACATACTCATCTCACACTCTGATGTGGTGATAGCCTAATACAAGGTTTATCTTCGAGAACCACCGTGCTCCCTTCGGCTAATCAAAGAGGTCTTCAATCCTCGTGAGTGGGTACTTGTTGTTCATGGTCACCTGGTTGAGGTGCCGATAATAAACAAAAATCCACATGCTCCCATCCACCTTCTTGGAGAGAAAAATTGGAGCTGCCCAAGGAGAAATACTAGGCCGAATGAACCCATTACCCTGTAATTCTTAAAGTTTTACCCAAAGTTCGTGAAGCTCCTCGGGAGACATGTTATATGCTAGTGTAGTTATAAGTGTCGTCCCATGGTACAAGTCAATGTAAAAGTTTGCCTCTCTATGAGGAGGTAGACCCAGAACATCATCGAGGAAAACATCTGCGTGCAGGTCCACTACTACAAGATAGCTCGGAATCTTCACATCAACCGCTTCGAGTGTAAGAGCAGCCAATTGATGAGTGATCTACTGTAATATCCTCTGAGTAATTCAATCATGTTCTATAAAGGCTCCCTTCTCACTGGTGAAGGTAAAACTAGTCCCATATATGTCGACACACCGCACTTTTCACCTAATACAGTCAATCTAAGCATGGATTGTAGATAACCAGTCCATACCCAAGATGTCATCGTAAGGCCTCGACACCGCTACTAGGAGATACCAGCCGATGATCTCGCCTCCTAGAGTAAGATCACACTGTCGGAACTAGTGTGTAATCATCCAATCCACTACCGTAGGTGCTTTTAGCTGTATGTATTAATCCAATGGATCCATAGAAATATACAAGCTTCAAATTAGGGAAATGGAAATAAAATAATGACTAGAACCTGTGTCTATAAGTACTGTAACTAAGGTGGAGTAGACACAGATCATACCACATATCATCTCCGGAGCGTCATTGTCGTAGGCCTCAACTGCCTGGAGTTGAGCTCTCCCCTGTCCACCAGATCCCTATGGTCGGGGTGGACCACCTGGTGGTGGTGGCGATAACACCTCAAATCGTCACCCACCACCTACTGCATGACCAGCTCCTCTACCACGTCTGCCTCCTCCCTACGAACCTCCCCGATCAAACCTCTGTTTATTCCTCGGAGGTCCTTCGACTGTCTGATGATCATCTGTACGGTGGGTCGGACAATCACGAGCCATGTGACCCTGACCGATGCGTGTGAAACACTACTTGTTCCTCGCATGACAGGCTATATCTCTGGTACCCCGCACAACTGACCCTGAATCCTATGGTTGTCCACTTGTAGGTCCAGTCCCCTTGGACATCTGTGACATCTGTCTGCTGCCAGCTGTATAAGACTCCACTAAGTGATGACTGGTGGTGGGTCTCGCTGGTGGTTACTGCTCAACAAGAAAACTCTCCACTAGGAGGGCTCGCTCTAACTCCCCCTCTCGCGTCGGGATCCTGACTGAGACCATTGAGGACCGGATCTCCGGGCTAAGTCCCTTCGCCAAGGTCGGAGCCCTGAAGAATGGGTCTCATACCATATTAGTGGAGTAGCATGAGAGGTTAGTGAACTTCCCTGATTACTAATCCACATTCATGATTCCCTGCTGCTGATGAAGAATCTCATGTATGTGTACTACGCGAAGAGTCATTGGGACAAACTCTGATCGAAACAGGCTCTCAAAGCCTATACAGAGAAGTTTCACCTCTTTGGGAACCTAGTGCATCAAGCTCCACCATCTTCTAGATGCTTCCTATAAAATACTAGAGACAAGGATCACCATGAGGTCAGCTGGTGTCCCTACATGTCCGAAAACTCTCACTAAGTCTTCCAACCAATCCTCAACCTCATGTGGGTCCGTCTCTCCTCTAAACCTGGGTGGCCTCTGGCGTTGGAACTCGGGAAATGTGCTCAATTGGCGTGCACCCTCTGTTGCTGGGTCTGGTGGCATAGGTGGCCCAACGGGTAATGCTACTATTGGTGCCTCCACTGGTGCATCTACTGGAAGAGGTCCCTACACCGAGGCCTCATCGCTCGATGGGATATCAATGCATACTATACCTAGAACCCTATCTAGCTATCTATATGGAGGAATCCTGAAATGAAATAGGTGCTCCACAGTCAATAAGTTACACCCAGTGAGCTGACTCAAAGAGTTTACAAAGAAAACATTTTCAAACCCACACACAATCAATGTCTTCGTGCACTAAGTTAGAAATCAGAAGTCAGGGTCCTGGTGTATTGATACGTCGACCGCCACACCAACACTGGATTCCCTAAAAAGATAACCACACTCACTACACATAACACTATTTTCATTAAAAATATTAGATTCTTCTGTTCTATAGTAGAACTGACTCCTCTGATACCAATTTGACACGACCCGTCCCCCTAGGCTCATCCCGTGACTACCCCAAGCCCCCCATCCATAGGCCAAGGGCTGGTGACTAGAACCGAAAGGCATATCCCCTAAAAATGGGAAGCATTGCCTTTATATCCTTTAAACACACTCAACCAAGCACACAATAAGATAAGAACACAAGCAAACTGTATAGTAAATATTGTGAGTACAGTAAGTATAAAGGGGCCAGTATAAATCCCAATTAGAATGTATAAGAAACTGAAAAGTATAAGTAAACTAGAATAGATCCTATGAATTCCCACCAAGGATCCTACCAGATGGGTAGGTACAGCTCTCGAACGGTCATCTCTGCGGTACGCCTCATCTATGTTCCACCTCCGAGCTACCTATAGTCCCGGTACCCTCGTCCTCAGTCACCATTGTCTATCAACTGCACCAAACCCAACAAATTACGGGCATATCCCGTGCATGGGTGAGTATAAAGATTCTCAGTAGGGACCTTGAGACCCTCAAGGTCTCACAAAATTCACAAAAGATAAACCTCAAAGAATAAAATGAACTGAAAGACCTACTTAGGTATATTCACATACATATACTAAAGTTATCAAGCATACCCATCTCAATCATGAGGAAACACAGGGTCCAACCCCAAATCCCAAAGGTCAACTATTACACAAAGGAAGGAATACAATGATTTTATGTACCACATAGGTACGCCACACAGAATAATACCACCAAGGTATTACCACGAAGGAAGTACCACAGAGGTACAGACTCATATCACACAAGGTATATCTTAGGTGCATTAGTATAGACGATTAGATGTAACTAAGGAATCATCTTACTTTGTTAAGAGGAATACCCATGTAGGCTCCCAAATTAAAGACCCACATAGGATCCTAGAACATCGTCAGAACCACATAGGATCCTAGAACATCGTCAGACCCACACAGAATCCTAGTACATCGTCAAACCCACAGAGGATCCTAGTACATCCTTAGACCCACACAGGATCCCAATACATTTTCAGACCCACAGAGGATCCTAGTACATCATCAGACTCACAGAAGATCCTAGTACATCATAAGACACACACAGGATCCTAATACATCATCAGACCCACACATGATCCTAATACAGTAGACCCACACAGGATCCTAGTACATCATTAGAACCACACAAGATCCTAGTACAACAGACCCACACAGGATCCTAGAGTATTCCCATATGGATTCCTAGAGCATATCCATGTGGGATCCTCAAATATAGACCCACGAAGGATCCCTTTCTAATGATACAACCAATTATAGGGTTCCCGCACTAATCTCGCTTGTATATGTGGGGGTATTCTCCTCAAACCACTGGTCGATACTCCAAATACCATGAAGTTCCACGAAAAAGTATCTCAAAGGACTGCCACATCATAGGGGTCTCAATGCAATAGACGGTGTGTCAATCGGACACCTGGTCTGTAAGATATTAGATTTTTAGTCCCGAGGGCCTGGTTGGATTCATGCTTGATCCAACCCAACCATACCCCAACTATATCCAAACTTGAAGTGGGGTATACCAAAAGGACCATATCCCTATAAGATTTCCAGCTCCATAGACGGTTCGTCAAAAAGACGCCCAAAGTTCAACATATGTCCAGAAGAATGTATTGGGTCGAAACTGGTCTGAGTCTGGTCCGACCTAGTTAGACCGACCCGACCTGACCAGGTCTAGGCCAAACCGGTTTGGGTTACCTGGTCTGACCCGTTGGGTCCGGCCCAGCACATGGCATGACCTGGCCCATGGTGCGGTGGGGCGGCCGTGGTGTGGCGGTGCAGTCGGGCGGTCACGGTGCGGCAGGGCACCGTGGTGTGGCTGGGCAGGGGCGGTGAGGTCTGGTGGTGGCGGTGCGTCGGGGTGGCCTCTGCTAGCCAGATGGCCAGCCGTCCTCTCTACACATCAGGGTTGCTCTTCGAGCCTCCTCCGGCAGCCGGCTCGGGCACCGGTCCTCTCTTCATCACTACAGCCCAAGGCGTGGCCCTTCCTCGCTGGGCAGTGGGGACACATGCCACCATCCCGATCTTGCGGTCGGCCGCCGCTCTTGTGTCCCACAGGTGCCCATCACCGGCACCGGTCATCCTCCTCCTACATCGTGAAGAGCACAAGAAAAATTACACAAATATTTGAGGATTGTTCGGGCCATGTTTTTTTGGCCCAATCCCTTCGTGTTAGAATGGTATCAAGAGGCTCAAATATTTCTTGAATCACGAAGAATTGTTGAGAATGGGTAAGGCGAAACTTCACAACAAGTACACTACCTCGTAGGTTTATTGATTTGTCGTGAGATGAAAAATGGTGAAGGCGAAGAGGGTGCCAACGATCGACACCTCTGAAATACTCTTCCAAAGTAGTGTAATGTTTCTTCCTCTCACATGGCTCCGAAGAACATTCTTTGATGAGGATCGCATTCTTCATTTGGAGGAGAAGTTCTTCGTTGGAGAGGAAGGGTGCATTCTTTGTTGGAGAAGATCTTCCACGAATTCTAACCTTCTCCTTTTCCAACCAATCCTCTCAAAGAAATGAGGTGCCCATATAATTTAAATTAAGTCTATCAATTTAATTGTTGGCCCAATTAATTATTAGAACAATTAATTTTCCCACATTTGCAAAATTAATTGGCTCAATTAATTTTCTCAATTTAATGGGAGTAATGAATTAATTGGGAGTTGAGAGGTTTCTCTCCCTTTAAGAGGGTTTGGGTGGTCCCCACCATTAAATTACAAATTGGTGGTTTTAGGCTTGGTGGTCCCCACCTCCATAACATTCACATGGGAGGTTTCAACAAAAGTAAAATAGAAGTTTATTTTATTTTAATTTTATTTCCATGAAAAAATGAAAAACTATCTTTCACCCTCGACTTACTACGGTCGAGGTAAAGGTATCCTTAAGAGAACACTGGAATTGAAAGTTCATCCGTGTACTCGGATTTCAATTCTATGTACCGGTTTAAAAATTACAAAAAACCTACTCGTATGTTTACTGAATGTACACAATAAAAAGTTCAGAAATTTATTCTGGGAACTCCCGGCCTGGAAATCACGCGCCACCAATTTTCAAGGACTCGTAAAATTCCCATATTGTTTAAAAAAAATTACTAGAAATTTAAAAATACTTACAAATATGAACACATTGGAATTTTCAGATATGAATATGTTGATGAAGGTGAACATTGACACAATTAAATGCGGGTTATAATCATAAATAATATATATCTCTATATAATAGTTATTTTCAACTATCTACTAACAATATACATTTTGTGTTTCCGATGGACCCTAGTCTTTTTCGTGAGTTGGAGGAGGCTGAGCTACCTTTGGATGATGGGGATTTTTAATCATCTGACCCTTACCCTACTGGATGGTCAGGTGGTACGCGGAAGGGGTGCGGTCTTTCACGACTGATGATTCCTGACACTATCCCCGAGCGATGTCCACATTTTTGCTTCGATCCATGCACCTGAAGGTATGATAACCTATATATTTTAGTTATATTTTATAAATTTATTTATATATATAATAATTTTTTGATTATTTATTCTTTTTCACATTTTTTCAGATATAGATGTTGGATAGGGGAGTGCTATATTGCACAATTATTCTTCTCATCCATGGATCACATGAGAATAGATTCTCATTGATGTGCGGCTCGGCATGTTCAATCACTGGCTGGTTTGTAAATAAATAATATTTATTTTTAAATTTATTTTATTAATAACATGATATAAAAATTTACTTGTAGGGTTTATGGTATCCCATTTATGATGTCATGTGTGGCGCTATCCACATGACATGGAAAGTGTCTATGTGTGACATTTTCTGTCAGTTTAGGAACAATATGAGAAGGACGACCATTAAGAAAGTAGAACTGACAGAATTTGATGAGTCATGTAGAGCCCACCAACCAGAGTGTGTTTCATCTTGCATTTGGGATTGATTATGTTTACACTGGTTTGGTGGTGTATTTCATAGGATATCTTCAGTGAGTCGACAGAACTGGGGGAGACAGGAGGTGACACATTGAGCTGGTAGTTGTACATTCAGTATGCATAGAGAGCATTTGGTAAATATATTTTTTAAATATTTTATATTACTTAAAATATAAATAGTTGTTTTATATTTCTATAGGCATTCGATCATCCTGATATTACGGAGTACGACATTTATCAGAGGATGTATAGTGATCCCACCATAGGAGAGATTAGAGGTGATCACCAACATCAGATTATGGTTAGTATTTTTCTTCAGTTAACAATTAACTGCATATAATATTTCTATAATTTTAATTTCAAGTTGGAATTGAAGAAGTCATATGAGGTTTTGACCTCTCAGACACAGGCTGAGAGTCAGGATGAGGTGACTGATTAGACTAGTGCCCACCATTTCGATGAGGTGGAATGGATGCAGGCAACTCCGTATGGCTTTGAGAAGGGCCGAGTAGTTGGTATCACCTCTCATTTGACTCCTGGTACTTATTATGGTACTACTGCGATGTCAGCATCTAGCTCGAGAAGAGCTCGTGGAGATGCATCATCTCCTGCCTCATTGTATCAGGGGCAGTTGTGAACTCAGACTGACCTTATAGAGGGTTTGTTGAAGAATCTTGAAGAGATGCGTCAGTAGTAACATTAGCAGTACGATGAGGATATGCGTCGATGGTAGTAGCAGCATCACCAACAGCATCCCGAACAGATGGAGTACATGCGTCGTCTGACTCATGGTTTAGGGATGGAGTTTCCTCCACCATCTCTTACAGCTCCCCCACCTCCTCCTGAAGACGACCCCCCAGTGATTTTTTTTCTAATAAAAACATTTGAAATCATGATTTTTTGTAATATGAACTATTTACAATTTTTTTCTTTTTTATTGATGTGAATATTTCATAATTTATTTATTTTTTTAATATTTTATTATTAATTATTAGTATTATATTTTTTAATTTTTATTTATTTTAATAATAATAATAATAATATTTTATGATTTTTTTAATATTTTTTTGTGAATATTGAGAATTTTAATATTTTTTTAATTTTTTAATTATTTTAATAATATTAAGATTATTTTTTCATTAATCATAATATTACTAAATTTATATTTTAGTATTATGTTTTTGAATGTTTTTTTATTTTACTAATAATTTTATTACTATTATTTTATTATTTTTTATATTCTTTTGTGAATATTGAGAATTTAAATATTTGTAATATTTCTTACTATTTTAATAATATTAATATTATTTTTTCATTAATCATAATTTTATTAAATATATATATATTTTACTTTGTTTATTATTTTTTATGGCGCCTATTATGACGGTATCCCATCACAAATAGTATGAAAATATATATTTTTATAGTTGTATTTGTGATGGGCTTGTCACAAAAGGTTTATTTATATATAATGTATATAATCGGAGCCTTATTTGCGACCCTAAAGATCCCCATCGCAATTATTATTTCTGTGAAGAGCCCATCACAAATGGTTTATTTATATATAATGTATATAATCATAGGCTTATTTGTGACGGTGAAGTTCCCCATCGCAAATACTATTTTTGCGATGGGCCCATCAGAAAAAAATAGTATTTGCAATGTCTTTTTCTGCAATGAGCTATTTGCGACGGGACCCCGTCGCTAAAGCCTATTTTCAATGGGATCCTATCCCAATTATCCCATTGCAAATACCTCAAATTACCGTAGTGTATTTGGGGTCTTCGTTTTGGTACATGAACTCCGAATTAAATCAATAGAAAACTCAATTTCTCGTTCTTGAGGATGTCCAGATGAATTTTCTGGAAACACAACAACATATTCTTGCACAATAGGTATTTCCTCTGTTTGAAAATTATTTTCCTCACCCATTGTTATTTCATTCTCTTCCTCCCCAATAATTAAATTTAATTGAGCTATTGGGGTATATCTAGATGAGAATCAGATGGTGATGTTTCTTCTCCAAAGATAAGGTATTCCTTCTCATTATCAAAAATTGTAATCTCACTCTTTTTACATTAAATTTTCATATCATGGTCTGAAATCCAATACATACTGAGGATTATATCAAATTCAATCATGGGTAAGATGATGAGATCAGCAGATAAAGCACTTTAATATGCCCTAATGGGAACTGATTCAAAAATCATTGTTGCAATGATACTTCCCTTTTGAGTTTTGACTAAAAACTCCATTATTAAATCAAATTGGAAATATCTAACTTTCGTAACAAACTGGGAAGATATGAAACAATGTTATAATCAAGAATCAAATAAATAATTGTTTAAATTTGAGGAAACCAATAAATTAACTCCCACCACATCATTTGGAGCTTCAACCTTAGCAGTAGTGATCGCATAAGATTGGTTGTTCTCCCTTGTCCTTTTCCGAGGTAAGTTTCCCTGGCCCTTAGGACATTCAATTTCATAATGCCCCATTTCATTAAATTTGTATCATTCAAAATTGATAGTTACTTTCTTTCCCTTGCAATCAGGAGCTTGGTGGCCTTTTCACCACACTTATAACAGACTACCATTCCCTTCAAGAAAGTACCATGGTGCTTCTTAAAAAATTTACTACAGGATGGAAATTAAACATTCCCCTTCTTCCCATTATTTCCATTTATAGAGTGTTCAACAGATCTATTCTTCTCTTTATTTCCTTTAAAGTCATAACACTTAGATAATTTCTTTTCTATCTTGATAGCACATGATATAATATCTTCGTAGGATGAGAAGGACTTTGAGGCTAATTCTCGGCAGAGAAATGGTTTTAACCCATCAATGAATCCATCAATCTTACTCCTTGGGTTACGTATATAATCTGCTGAATTCCTTTCTAACCATGTAAAGATGGCCTCATACTTTGCGACATTCTCATCCTCCTTTTGACTCAGACTCAAAAACTTTTTTTCCATATCTGATCAGTGGTCACAAAGAAAGTATTTTTCTAAGAAAATCTGTTTAAATTCCCTCCATTCCTTCATAACAGTATTTAAAGAAAATATTAACTATCCTAAGAATATCACCTCAGAGTGTTGAAACCAATAGTGCAGAAATGCCCATTGTCATGTACCAGGGTACCCCAGGTCAAGCACGAAACTCCTTGTCGGAGTTTTCACTCCTAGGTACATCTGTGGCTGAGTATCCTTTACTTTCTATTATCTTTATAGGTATTTATTTCTTATAAAATTCACAAAATCACAACTGTAACAATATTCTAGGAAGTTATTCTATACTAATCCTCAAAGTATATCTTGTGGTAATGTTCTGTAATCATAGTTTTTTCTAAATTATTTTTCTTAGGTTGGTTCTAAATGTCCTCTGATACCAACTGTAAATCACTGACCCTAGTTACTCGGAGTCGGTGCATTGTTACAAAACTTTGGAATGATCACAAGATATCATGCCTCAAAAGACAGATTAGTTTAGTAGCGTTGTAAGTACTAGATACATACAGAATTTTTCCATTACATCATGAAATGGAAAAATAAAAACATTTTGTTCCCTTTGAACACACTCATATCCCTTATCCTATTTCTGCAGGTTAATCATGATATACTTCTACACATACTGGGAAAAAGAAAACATAAGAAAGGTGTGAACTCAGATGCTCAGTAAGGAGAACAATATAGCATAAAATATCATAAATAAGAATAAACATTTAAGGAAATGTGTAAGATTAAAACATAATCCTTTTAAATTTAAACTTCAATATAATATGGAAAAGATAATTCAAATAATTCCATTTACTTATTCACATGGATATTCTAGTAGTTGAAAAATTACATGTAATATTATTAGATAATTTCATAATAATGGAATTCATAATGTCAGACATCATAACAACATAGTCAAGGCCTCATGCCAAGACTACAAATAAGATTTTGTCAAGGACATATGCCAAGACACTATTTTGTCTCATGATACATAGGGATTCATTGAGGAGCTATGGTAGGCTCCACCCGTCACTTTTCCCAATGCATTCTTCATTTGAAAAGATTGAAACATAACATAAACATTATTATTAGAACTAGAATATGAAATGTTAATACATTAACCATAAACCATAAATGTTAGAAAAATAACACATCCATAGTCAATATATCACAAAACCTTCAATACCATATGGAATCTTGTATCATAATAAATCAACGTCAAACAAGTGTAAAATCCATCAAATGATGTCGTCATAGATGAAATCAAAAGTATTTAAGAGATGTTTTACAGTCATGTAAAAGTCACATAATTAAAAAAGAAAATATTTATTTTTAAAATATTCTTATAAGATTGTAAAGGAAGCATAGAAGGTGTTATAATGGAATAGAATATCCACACACATCGTATAAGTTAAAAAGAACATTCTTACCTTAATTTTTCGAAAAGGTCATAAAGTACCTTGTTTGGAAAACGACGGAAAGATTACTTTCAAAAAAAATTATTGAAATTAAAACAAGGGTATAATTGAATTTAACCCATGTTCTATGAAATAGTAAAAAAATTTGAAATTCATTTTTACAAAACACGGATGTGGATTATTAAGAGGTCCTAGTCTCACGTATAAATAACCTCGGATAATGAAGAGATTGTATAATTAACCATAACCTTGTAATTTTCCTTGGTCATGGGTACGTTAAAATCATGTATAATAGTTATATAATTGTTATTAAATTATTATATAACCATATACATAAATATGATATCATATATGATCTTCTAATATTTCTTTGTTAATAATATTTTAGTAGTATCATTGTTTCGGGCGTTAACTGATTCGTTTTCCTTTATATGTTTTTTTACGTAATCCATGTTTTTTATGGATAGGATGTATTTTATTCTTATATAGAATGATATTATGTTCATAAAAATTATTTTTAATCATAAAATAAAAATTATTCTGGAATGGTTACGATGAGGAATTAATCTCATCACGTTCGTGGAGACGGTAATCTGTATGTACGCACGAGCAACAATACCATACTATTGACGGTGAAATCATATGAAATTAGATGTTATATCATATATACAGAATCATTAAAATGTTATATTTATTATTTTCATCAATTATACTTATTATTATACCTATCCAAATAATTAAGTGTTGAATAACAAACTACACCGGGACGTGGAGACAGTAAGTCGTACATACGCACGTATGGTGACTTTGTCATTCCTAGGATGGATAGAATAATGAATATGATTGTACCATATTTATAATAACATCACAGTATATAGAAGTTACTGTATTTATTATTTTGGTATTGAAACAACAAAGAAAGATTAAGTGGAAGAAGAAAAGAACTTTGGAAGAGGTGATGAGATAATTACCTCTTCTTCGGGTGCTTCCTTTTGATTTTATCAAAGGGGATCCATAGGTTGTCTTTCTGGTCACATTAATGCATCTAAGCTGAAGTGAGGGTAGTTGGGATGATATTTTATTCGGGGTTGTCCTAGCCAAATGGCTTTGGCGGTGTGATTTTGTGAGAAAGGTAATTTACCTTTAAAAAGAGAGGCGAGGTTCACTTTAGGAAAAGCTTGAAACATTATTTTATTATAAAATCATATTCAGTTTATAATGGATCTAAATAAATTTATTTCTAGAATAAGGTTGTGATGGGTAGAAATCCTCTCCACCAATAAGTTTCAGACATGTTTGGGTCACCATATTTACCTTACATTTTAGATTTAACTCTTAGTTAAATAGTTTAACTTTTACAATATATTCTTGTATTTTTATATAACATGGGTAATAAACATACTATAAAATTCCAAATAACCCCAAGTGGTTAATTAATGACTTATATATAATTATTTAGTTCCTTTGTCTTAACCTCATAATTGTAAGAATATTATATTATTTAATAATATTGTATTTGTTTTAATAACTCATTTATGTCAATTTTGACACTATTTAGTATTTGGTTTTTTTCAAAGTCAATAAAACATTATTACTTCAAAAAAACACATTAAATCAATCCTAACATGTCATATTAACCTATAAAATTCTTTTAATGCATCAAAAGTATCAATTTACATTTTTTTATATTTATAATATCAATTATTTTAATATTTTATTAATAAGGTAATTACTGCATCAACATTGTGTCATAAATAAATTTAATTATTTAATGTCTAAAAATTATAAATAAAACAAAATTATGTAGGAAATATTATTATATTTCTACTGAATATTTATAGTCGAATTTACCTTATGTATAACCCTATATTAAAAATGTTTCAGTTATTAAAATTTGAATTTAACACTTTTAACTCCTCTTTAAACAAAATAATAATAAATATCCTAATCTAATGCAAGTGGATCATAGAGGATCATATTTTATTCATAATGTTTATTTTGGTCTAAATACACTTATACAATAGAAATAGTACATGTTTCAGTGTAATTATAATATCATTTTTCCTTTAATTACCCAATTTACTTTTAATCGTGGTAAATAAAATTCCAAAGTTACTATTCACCAAAAATTATTTTCATCCTATTGAACACAATTTTACTTACTGATGACAACCATGTCTCTAGGATTTTTGAAATTCAATTCATAGAAGTGGTAAAATTATGTTTTATGCAAATTTTCAAATGTGCCTTGAAGGCGGGTAAAAGACGTTAAAACGTTTAAAAAAATCATACATATATGTTTATTATAAAATGACGCCAATGAATTACATTGAACTTATATAGGTATTATGTATCTATTTTGACCTAAAATAAATTTAAATAATATAAATTTAAATAATATAAATAATTATTTAAATAAAAATTAGGTTTTAAAAAATAACACATTGTTTTTCACTGTTAATAAAAATTGAATGTTTTAAGAAAAATACCAAAAATTCGCCCTATGCAAATTTTGATATTCCTAATCCAAAAAATAAGTCCATTTTAAAAAAAAAATTAAAATTTTAAAAATTGTGTATTAATCTTCATAACTTATTTTAAAATGGCATGTTTGATTTGTCGTGGTGTTCTAGAATTCGAGGTTGCGTATAGGGAAAGCTATTGTATTATTCAAATGTAAACGTACCGTGGAAGATTGGGCTGTTACAAAACCAAATTTAAATCTTGTATTTTATGATTTTATATATTAAATTCCACAAAATAAACATTTTATTTGTAATAGATATATAAAAATTTACTTGGGATTAATTTTTTATATTTTTCTGATAACATTTATGTTTTTATGAATAGTATAAATCTAGTAAGTTTTTTAAAAAAATATTTTAATCAAAATACTTATATGGATAAATTTTAGTATTTAATTGTTTTAATTTATAAATATAATATATTTTTATCATTTAATATAATTTTGGTCATTGGCATTAATTCTACATTGAATATAGATGTAAAACCATTTCAAACTTTTACATTGTTTAAACTTTTTTTTAAATCACTTTTTATTCCGACAATAGGATTCATTTAAAAAAACTACTTAAACTTATGTGATTTTAATTCAAAAAATGGGCTCCATATTAGGAATAAATAGTTCCAAATTATGTAAATATATTTATTTAATTTTTGGGTATTATGAAGAGTAACTTCGGTAGTTTTTATTAACACGTCAAAAGGGTAAACAGGTAATTAAGGGTAAGAATACTATTATAAAACTTTCCTAAAAATTTTAATAATATTATGGGATGAGATGTGGTCAAATAATACAACATTTGGGATGAAAATTTGGCCTTTGGAAGCCACTTGGGTGTGCTTATGACACATATAACTTTTAATTTAAACTAAAAGAAAATATGTTATAAACATGTATCTTCTTTCTAAAACAATTTTAATATGGGTTTATATAAGTGATATATTGGAATATAAATATTAATTATAAATATAAAAAATATTTCATACATCATGGTATTTTATTTATAATTTTTATATATTATATAATTAAATTAAAGTATTACACAATGATGATGCAGTGATTTTTTATTAATGAAAGAATCAAATAAATGATATTATAAATATTAAAATAAATATTATATGACATAAATTATGTCATCTGTGATTTTTATAGATTAATATAACTTTTCATAAGATTATTGTAACGCCCCGACCCCAGTTACCTAGAGTCGGTGCATTATTACATATCATTGGAATGATCACAAGAAAGATCAAGTCTCGAAAGACCGATTAGTTTAGTAGCCTTGGAAACACTAGATACATTCATTACATCAAAAGAAACATATTGTCTTCATATCCCCTCATACTATCCCTGCAGGTCATTAATAAATTACTTCTTCATAATCCTGGGAAAAATAAAAAAAATTGAAAGGGGTGAGCTCAGAGGCTCAGTAAGTATAAAATTATAGCAGAAGCTTTCATACATAAGCATAAACAATTAAGGCAATTTATAACTAAAACAAAAGCCTTTTAAACTTGATCTTTAGCATAAAATGGAAAAGATAAAATGAAATAATTCCATTTACTTATTCACATGGAAATTCTACTAGTCGAATGATCCCATTCAATATCAATAACCACTTTCATAATGATGGAATGCATAATGCCAGACTATCATAACCACATAGCCAAGGCCTCGTGCCAAGACTACAAATAAGATTTTGCCAAGGCCTTGTACCAAGACACTAGTTTTTCTCATTAGACCTACCGATGCATCGAGGAGCTATAGCGGGCTCCACCCGTCACTTATTAAGTCCAATGCATTCCTCATATGAACAGGTTTAAACATAACATAAACATTCATATTAAAACTAGCATACGAAATGTCAATACATTAACCACAAACCATGAATGGTATAAAAATAGCACATCCACAGTCAAACATAACTCATTTGATACAATATGGAAGATTGTATTGTATCACATTAACCTCAATCAAGAATAATGAAGGATGTTGACATAGATGAAAATAATCATCAAAACTATTTGAGAGAAATATCCTCCTTTTTCTTGAAATCATTTAAAATTCACACTATTTGTCAAGAAGCCGTTTAAAAATTGATTATTGAATCAAAGTGTCCAATAACACTTTGAATCTTTCAAAAGGAGTTTTAATTTTAAAACTTTAATGTTCATATAAATAAATCCTTAAAAACATTTTTTAAAACATGGACATTAATGAGCAAGATTTAGAAGAATATGTCTTTAAAACATTTAAAAATGGTATTTTATTTAGAGTTTCTAACCAAAAGAGAGACACTTGAATACAAATAATTGAGGTAATAAAAACCTTGTAATATCATGAGAATAAAGGGATTCATGATATACTATGTCAAAGTACATTATATACACTACATAAAAGTGATTTGGTGTATAACAACAAAGAAGTCTCAATGGAATGTAAATTGAGATGAAATCTCTCATAAAGGTCATATCCTTAGGTTAAGGATAAATAAACGACATAATTATTTGTGACAAATATAAATAAACTAAATATGATTGGATATTTAGTGTAAAACAATCAAGGGACATTCACACATATTATAGTAAAAACAACACCAATGAATTGGATGTTTATCTCAACAAATCGAGATTGTGTAACAATTACTCTTACCAAGTTCATATTGATGACATGAGAATTTATCAATGGAGTGATAATTTGTATAAAAAGTATATCCACAGAAAGGGGAGTGGAAATTATGTCATAATCAAATGAATAGTGATTCCACACATAATCTTGGAGTAAAATAATCAATGAAGTATGCGTAAAGCCGAATGAGTGGAAATTGAAATTTCAAATTCCCTTATTGATTTGGTAACATACAAAACATACACACATTAAAGAAGGATCATTCAATGATGATTTAAATATACATGAATTAAAGTATATTACACAATGAATACAATCATGGGCAGTACACATACACCACATGCAATAATTAAGTGGTGAATAATGGAATTCTCAAGAAATTAAGAGTGAGTTAAGAAACCCCTTACCTTGTAATTTTCCTTGGATGGGGTAGGTTAACCTCCTGTATAATGTTGAAACAATTTTTATTAAATTATTCATGAATCATATACATTAATATGATATCACATATGATCTTTTAACATTGCTTTGTTAATAATATCTTAGAATTATCGTCGTTTCAGGCGTTAACTTACTCATTTTATTTTATATGTTTTGTTACGTAAGCCATGTTTTTCATGGATAGGTTGTATCTTTTTCATATCCAGAATTATATAAAGTCCATAAACATTGTTTTTAAATCATCAAATGATAATTATACTTGAATGGATACGATAGAGAATTAATCTCATCGCGTTCGTGGAGACGGTAGTACGTACGAACGCACGAGCGGCAATATCATTCTTTTGATATTAAAATAATATATAATTGGATGGTATATCATATATACAGAATAATTATCATGTTATATTTTTTATTTTCAGGAGTTACACATCATTATTATACCCACCCAAATAATAATATATTGAATAACAATTACACCACGGCGTGGAGACGGTAAGCCGTACGTACGCACGTATGGTGACATGTTATTCAATGGGTGGATAGATAACTGAATATAGTTGTACCATATTTATAATAAAATCACAGTATATATAAGATAATGGAGTTATTATTTTAGAATGGTAATAACAACGAAAGAAGAAGTGGAAGAAGAAACGAACTTGAAAAGGGGTGTGAAAACATTACCTCATCTTCGGATTCTTCCTTTTGATTTGATCAAAATGGATCCTTAGGTTGGCTTTATGATCAAACTAAGGCCTCTAGGTTGTAGTGAGGGAAGTTTAGAGAGTATTTGGGCAGGTTTTGGCTGAACCAAAAGGCTTTAAAGGTGTGAAGAAATGAGAAGGAGGAGTGCCCTTTTATAAGAGGGGTGAGGGGCACCTTTGGAAAAGCTAAAAAATATTAACTTATAATAAATTCATATTCGGTTTCTAATGGCTCCAAAGTTTTTTATTCAAAGTTTATGGTGGGTATCGGTAGGAAAAAATTCAACCAATAGAATTTAGACAGGTTTGGGTCACTATATTAACCTTATCTTTTAGTTTTAACTCTTAGTTTATTAGTTTGACATTTACCATGTCACTTTGTATTTTTATATTATATAGTTATTAAACATACTATATACATCCAAGAGACCCCCAAGTGGTCCATTAATGACATACCTATCATGATATAAGTCTCTTGGACGAACCTTCGATTTTTAAGAATTTAATATCAATTAATAATATAATATTTGTTTTAAAAACTCTTTTATGTCAATTTTGACACTATTCAATAGTTGATTTTTCTGAAACTCATAACAGAATGATTACTTAGAAAAAAGTCAATTAAATAAATCCTAATATGTCATATTATCCTATAAAATTAGTGTAATTCATTAAAAGTATTAAATAATATTTATTTCGGTATTTATAATATCAATTATTTCAATTTTTCACTATTATGGTAATTACAGCATCACCATTGTGTCATAAATATATTAAATTATACAATGTCTAAAAATTATAAATAAAATATCCTTATGTAGGAAATATTATTATATTTCTAATGAATATTTAAAATCTAATTTATCTTATGTATAACCCTATATTAAAAATGTTGTAGTAAATAATCCTTGATTTTAACTCTTTTAACTCTTCATTGAATTAAATAATAATAAATGTCCTAATCTAATCCAAGTGCACCTAAATGTTATTATTTTATTCCTAAGGTTATTTTTGGTCGAGATACACTCATCCAATAGAATTAGGACATGTTTTAGGGTAATATTAATATCCTTTTTACCCTTAATTAGCCAATTTACTTTTAACCTTGGTAAATAAAAGTAAAAAGTTACTATTCACCAAAAATTATTTTCATCTCATTGAACCAAATTTTACTTCTTGATATTAACCGTGTCTCTCGGATTCTCAAAATTACATTCACAGAAGCGGTAAAATTAAGTTTTATGAAAAATTCGGTTTTTTTAACTACCACTTAGTAGTTTCACTATTCATCAAAAATTGATGTTTTTCAGAACAATGCCAAAATTTCACCCAAAGATATAATTGATATTCCGAATTAAAAAATGGTATATATTTTACAAAATTCTAAACATATAAGTTGTATTTATTAATTTTATAATTAATCCCCCCTGTCACAAAAAATAGCGTGTTTTAAAGAAACAATATATATCAAAAGATTGACAATTGTTTAGGTCCAATTTCAAAGTGAAAGTAATTCTAATGAACACCATTGGATAAAATGGTAAAAATATATTCTAATTATAATTTAAAACCACTCAATAATATAATTTATCACTGTAAATAATTTTGATTTTAAAAGTTGTTTTTAATTAAAATTTAGTAATTTTCACTATTCATCAAAATATAAGTGTTATCTGAAAAGTTCCAAAATTTCACCCTAGGATAAATTCGATATTTTGAATCCAAAAATGAAGTCCATTTTGAGAGATAGCATTTATAAAATTTCAAAAAGTAGGTATTACTATTCATAAATACTAGTTTGATTGGTTGTGGTGTGTTAGAAACTCGAAGTTGCGTACAGTGCACGCCATTGCATTATTTGAAGGGAAACGTACCATGGAAGCTTCGGGTGTTACATTCTCCCCTCCTTAAATAAATTGCGTCCTCGCAATTTTTAAAATTGTTCTTGGGAATATAATGGAAATTCCCACATCGGAAAAGGAGTCAATAATACTATCAATTTAAAAGAAAGAAAAAGTGGTATAAAGGTCAACTAAGATAACTCATACTCGGATTCCATGTAGGAAAACATGGATATGGATGATAAACTAACTGTCATGTTCTGATGGAGAGGGATAGAAATCATGATCAAGAGAAAGTTAACAATAAGAAATCCACAAACTTGTGTTGGGACAAACGGTCATTAGTCTCCTAGTAGGAAAGTAAACGGGCAACATTTTTTTGTTTTAAGTTACATTACATAAGGATGAGGAATTAATTTATGATATTTACTAAGAATATAAAGATATATACTTACATTTTAAGTAGATTTTCATTCTTTAACAAATTTCCACCACTAACTCAGTTTTTTTAAACGATGAGTATTCAAGAAGACTTGGTCACACTGGAAGAGCTAGAATAAACTTTTATAGAATCACATGATCCATGTAGGATGAACTATATATTTACATTGTCATTAGAGATTAATCAAAACCAAAATGGTTAGTACAAGATCTAATGATCCCCCAAAAGGATATTCCTTGAGAGAAATAAACACTAATCTTAATTTCCAAAATTAAACCAACAATACCCCAAAGTTAAATAAATACCATTCAATAATAAATTGTCCTTAAAATCCTTCAATATAATCAAAACTAATATTGAAAATCAAATCTTATTAATAATGTTGTCTTCCATGTTAAATTGTATCTTCAGATGACATTAATTACTATTAAAGTCACATACTTAAAAGTAATTAACCTAATCATTTCCATAAATAACCCAAATCATTATAAATCCACAATAAAAACATAGATAAAAAACCACCATTAATCCTCAAATGGAATCCCATACTATTCTATTTTCCTTGGGCATATAGTGTTCACACCAAATCGAACAACTTCCAAAATAACATTTATCACTTAATCACCAAATCATTTTCCTATACTAAGGGTATTCATTTGATAAGACATAAATCCCAAATCAAATTATTATTGATCAATAAAATCATTTAACTAAAAATAATAGTCACACTAACCAGGCACTTCACGTAGTCCAATGGTAGGCGATTAATCCCAATCGCACTTTGGTTGTGCGTTCGATTCCCACAGCTTTTTCCGATGCGACGGGTTGTCATAGAGTCTACATGTTGTCCTTTTTCAAAAACTATATTTTATAACATTACCAAAATGAGATAAATTACATAACATAATTTAACCACAAATGTTACCTCATACCTTGCATTTTCATCCCGAATTATAATAATTTATAATTGCCTCAAACCCAATGATCATATAAAACCAAATGGTTATTAATAACTATATCCACAATGGAAAAGATAATTCTTCCATAAATATCATTTTCACATGGAAAACGTTAGGGTTACAAATACAAGATAAAATTATTCCAAAGTAAACCGTTCAACAAGGATTACTGATAATTTTTAAACATTTATCCAACCATTTATTTCCACATAGCTTCTTCTCTAACCAAGAAAATATCCTATAGAATAGGACATTCACTCGGTTAATAGCCAGGTCCCCTACATTTACGGCAAATGACTATAAATGGATTCTTGGGACCATTTTTATCTTCTTCCATAGTACTCTTCATTTTTCTTCGACAATTCTTCTCTTTATGTCCTTCCTTCCCACACGTAAAGCATTTCTTTGTCCCATTGAGACACTTTCCTGGGTGTATCCTTCCACATTTCCTGCATGATGGAAATTGAGGATTTTTTTCTCCATGGTCTCCACTACTGGAGGTCTTATCATTCATCACCTTTCTCTTCTTTGTTGAGTCCGGTAATTGATTAATATATATATTATTGATCATATTTTTGGAAAATTGATTTGGAATAAAGACGATATCTTTTACGCCTATCAACATTCCATTTTGTTGCTCATTTCCACCACCGTTCCCACCTTGTACATCATTCTCAATGTCACTATGACTTCCTTGGAATCCATCCATTGACTAAAACCAGAAAGCATTGTGTGAGTAAAATTAGTCATACAATAATTTAGAGATTAACATGTCACCATATTCTCAATTTGAAACACATTAGGATTAACCAAGGTCATTTACTCTCATCTTATATATATAATACTTTAAATCGGGTTGTAAACAAAATTTAAATTATCCTAAGAATATCCCCCGGGAGTGTCGTAGCCAAGAGTGTAGCAAGGCCCGTTATCGTGCACCAGTTCCGGTTCAAGTCTAGATCAATGCGGTGTTTTTGGGTTTTACCCCTAGATACATTTATGCCAGAGCTGCCTCTACCTGCTCGTATCCAGACAGGGATGTATTGCTCGGAAAACTCACAAAATCTCCACAATACCAAAATTCTAGGAAGTTCTTCTAGACTAATCCACAAAGTTCATCTTAGGACTACGTGCTCTAATCAGAGTTTATCTAAATCTAGCTTTCAATGTTTGTACTAAACTTCATCTGATACCAACTATAACGCCCTGACCCCAGTTACCCAGAGTCGGTGCATTATTACATAACATTGGCATGATCACAAGAAAGATCAAGTCTCTAAAGACCGATTAGTTTAGTAGCCTTGGAAACACTAGATACATTCATTACATCAAAAAACATCTTGTCTTCATATACCCTCATACTATCCCTTCAGGTCATTCATAAATTACTTCTTCATAATCCTGGGAAAAATATTAAAAATTGAAAGGGGTGATCTCAGATGCTCAGTAAGGATAAAATTATAGTAGAAGCTTTCATAGATAAGCATAAACACTTAAGGAAATTTATAACTAAAACAAAAGCCTTTTAAACATGAACATCAGCATAAACTGGGAAAGATAAAATGAAATAATGCCATTTACTTATTCACATGGATATTATACTAGTTGAATGATCACATGAAATATCAATAACCACTTTCATAATGATGGAATGCATAATCCCAGACTACCATAACCACATAGCCAAGGCCTCGTGCCAAGACTACAAATAAGATTTTTCCAAGGCCTTGTTCCAAGACACTAGTTTGTCTCATGAGACCTACCACTGCATCGATGAGCCATAGTGGGCTCCACCCATCACTTATTAATTCCAATGCATTCCTCATATGAACAGGTTTAAGCATAACATAAACATTCGTATTAAAACTAGCATACGAAATGTCAATACTTTAACCACAAATCATGAATGGTATAAAAATAGCACATCCACAGTAAAACATAACTCATTAAATACAATATGGAAGATTTTATTGTATCACATTAACTTCAATCAAGAATAATGAAGGATGTTGACATAGATGAAAATAATCATTAAAACTATTTGAGAGAAATATCCCCCCTTTTTCTTGAAATCATTTAAAAGTCACACTATTTGTCCAGAAGCCGTTTAAAAATTGATTTTTGAATCAAAGTGTCCCATACCACTTAGAAACATTAAAAAAGAGTTTCAATTTTAAAACTTTAATGTCCATATAAATAAATCCTTAAAAACATTTTTTAAAACATGGACATTAATGAGCAAGATTTAGAAGAATAGGTCTTTAAAACATTTAAAAATGGTATTTTAGTTAGAGTTTCTAACCAAAACAGAGACACTTGAATACAAATAATTTAGGTAATCAAAACATTGTAATATCTTACAAATAAAGGGATTCATGATATACTATGTCAAAGTACATTATATACACCATATAAAAGTGATCTGGTGTATAAAAACAAAGAAGTCTCAATGGAATGTAAATTGAGATGAAATCTCTCACAAAGGTCGTATCCTTAGGTTAAGAATAAATCAACAACATAATTATGTGTGAAAAATATAAATAAACTAAATATGATTGGATATATAGTGTAAAACAATCAAGGGACATTCAAACATATTCTAGTAAAAACAACACCAATGAATTGGATGTTTATCTCAACAAATCGAGATTGAGTAAAAATTACTCTTATCATGTTCATACCGATGACATGAGAATTTATAAATGGAGTGATAATGTGTATAAAAATTATATCCACGGAAAGGGGATTGGAAATTATGACATAATCAAATGAATAGTGATTCCACACATAATCTTGGAGTAAAATAATCAATGAAGTATGCGTAAAGCCGAATGAGTTGAAATTGAAATTTCAAATTCCCTTATTGATTTGGTAACATACAAAACATACACCCATGAAAGAAGGATCATACAATTATGATGTAAATATACATGAATTAAAGTATATTACATAGTGAATACAATCATGGGGAGTACACATACACCACATGCAATAATTAAGTGGTGAACAATGGAATTCTCACGAAATTAAGAGTGAGTTAAGAAACCCCTTACCTTGTACTTTTCCTTGGATGGGGTAGGTTAAAATTCTGTATAATTTTGAAATAATTGTTATTAAATTATTCATTAATCATATTCATTAATATTATATCATATATGATCTTTTAACATTGCTTTGTTAATAATATCTTAGAATTATCGTCGTTTCCGATGTTAACTTACTCATTCTCTTTTATATGTTTTGTTACGTAAGCCATGTTTTTCATGGAAGGTTGTATCTTATTCATATCCAGAATGATATAAAGTCCTTAAAAATTATTTTTAAATCATCAAATGATAATTATACTTGAATGGATACGATAGAAAATGAATCTCATCGCGTTTGTGGAGACGGTAGTCCGTACGTACGCACGAGCGACAATATCATTCTTTTGATATTAAAATAATATATAATTTGATGGTATATCATATATACAGAATCATTATCATGTTATATTTTTTATTTTCAGGAGTTAGACATCATTATTATACCCACCCAAATAATAATATATTGAATAACAATTACATCACGACGTGGAGATGGTAAGCCGTACGTACGCACGTACGGTGACATGTTATTCAAAGGGTTGATAGAATACTGAATATGGTTGTACCATATTTATAATAACATCACAGTATATATAAGATACTGGATTTATTATTTTAGAATGGTAATAACAATGAATGAAGAAGTGGAAGAAGAAAGGAACTTGAAAAGGGGTGGTGAAAACATTACCTCTTCTTCGGGTTCTTCCTTTTGATATCATCAAAAGGGATCATTAGGTTGGCTTTATGATCAAACTAAGGCCTCTAGGTTGTATTGAGGGACGTTTATAGAGTATTTGGGCAGTTTTTGTCCTCACTAAAAGGCTTTTAAGGTGTGAGGAAATGATAAGGAGGAGTTTTCTTTTATAAGAGGGGTGACGGGGACCTTTGGAAAAGCTAAACATATTAATTTATAATAAATTCATATTCGGTTTCTAATGGCTCCAAAGTTTATTATTCAAAGTTTAAGGTGGCTATAGGTCGGAAAAATTAATCCAATATAATTTAGACAGGTTTGGGTCACTATATTAACCTTATCGTTTAGTTTTAACTCTTAGTTAATTAGTTTGACATTTACCATGTCACTTTGTATTTTTATATTTTATAGTAAATAAACATACTATATACATCCAAGAGACCCCCAAGTGATCCATTAATGATATACCTATCATGATATAAGTATCTTGGCCGAACATTATATTTTTATGAATTTAATATCAATTAATAATATAATAATTTTTTTTAAAACTCTTTTATGTCAATTTTGACACTATTCAATAGTTGATTTTTGTGATACTCATAACAGAATTATTACTTAGAAAAAAGTAAATTAAATAAATCCTAATATGTCATATTATCCTATAAAATTAATTTAATTCATTAAAAGTCTTAAATTATATTTATTTGGGTATTTATAATATCAAATATTTTAATTTTTCACTATTATGGTAACTACTACATCATCATAGTGTCATAAATATATTAAATTATTTAATATCTAAAAATTATAAATAAAATATACTTATGTAGGAAATATTATTATCTTTATAAGGAATCTTTAAAATTGAATTTATCTTATGTATAACCCTATATTAAAAATGTTTTAGTAAATAAACTTTGATTTTAACTCTTTTAACTCTTCTTTGAATTAAATAACAATAAATGTCCTAATCTAATCCAAGTGGACCTAAATGATAATATCATATTGATAAGGTTGTTTCTAGTCGATATAGACTTGTCCAATAGAATTAGGACATGTGTTAGGGTAATATTAATATCATTTTCCCCCTAATTACCCTATTTACTTTTTACTGTGGTAAATAAAAGTAAAAAGATACTATTCACCAAAAATTATTTACATCTCATTGAACAACATTTTACTTCTTGATATTAACCGTGTCTCTCGGATTTTTAAAATTCCATTCACAGAAGTGGTAAAATTATGTTTTATGAAAAATTCAGTTTTTTTTAACTACCACTTAGTAGTTTCACTATTCATCAAAAATTGATCTTTTTCAGAACAATGCCAAAATTTCACCCTAAGCTATAATTGATATTCTGAATTCAAAAATGATGTCTATTTTACAAAAATTATAAACATATAAGTTGTATTAATTAATTTTATATATAATTCCCGCTGTCACAAAAAATAGCGTGTTTTTAAGAAACAATATATATCAAAAGATTTACAATTGTTTAGGTCCAATTTCAAAGTGAAATTAATTCTAACAAACACCATTGGATAAAATGGTAAAAATATATTCTAATTATACTTTAAAACCACTCAATAATATAATTTATCACTGTAAATTTTTTTTATTTAAAAAGTTGTTTTTAATTATAATTTAGTAATTTTCACTATTCATCAAAATATAAGTGTTATACGAAAAGTTCCAAAATTTCTTCCTAGCATAAATTTGATATTCCAAATCCAAAAATGAAGTCCATTTTGAGAGATAGAATTTATAAAATTTCAAAAAGTAGGTATTACTATTCATAACACCTAGTTTGATTGGTTGTGGTGTGGCAGAATCTTGAAGTTGCGTACAATGCACGCTATTGCATCATTCGAAGGGAAACGTACCGTGGAAGCTTGGGGTGTTACAATTATTAAGTGGTTTGGTTTGTTGTTATATCTATTTTTACATTTTATTTAAATTCATGAAAATGAATAGTGTAAAAATTGACATAATTGATGTTTTATAAAAATAGTAAATTATTAAATTACATAAAAATACTAAAAAACTTTTAAAATAGATAAGTGACTATGATAATTTCTAAAATATTATTAAGTGTCCTATTATGTTAAATTTAACTCATATATGTAAAATATATAGCCTCTTAATACTTAAAATGTTGTTACCGCAATTAAATTTAAAAGAGAATAATTAAGGTTAAATTTAAAAGATAAGGATTAAAATGAAATCAATACTTGTCTACAAATTATTGTATGAAAGGATTTAGAACTATAAAAATATTATAATCTACATAATTCAATTGAGAAGCATTTCAATTAAAAAATTAATTTATATTAATTTAATATTTTAAGAATTTCACAGGGTTCCCCTCACCTCAATTATAAAAGGCAACTACCACCCTCACCTATTCAATTAAATTTGATAATTCAATCTCTTCCATACACTACAATTTTCCTTTGTAAACTTCCCTAGTCACATTATACAAATTCCGGTCTCCTTAAAAGACGAACTTTAGTTCTCTAAGGGGAGATTTAGAGGAACCACATCAAAGAATATGTAATCTCCACTAACGATTCATTCAAACATCTTTCTTATTTTACACCCTCTTCATGAATTTTTTAATTATAAATTAATAATAACATAATAAATTATATACTAATATGTTATTATAATTATAAAACAATAATATTCCACTTATCCATCCTATGAAAAACAAAATCCCCACGCGTGTGTATGTACAACTTACCGTCACTATGTCGTGGTGTAATCTCTTTTTCACCACCACTTGACTTGGATGGGTATAATGACAAAAATAATGACTATATATGATTATTATAAAAATTTATTTATTATGGAACAATATATAAACCATCCACTTCGAGACCATCTCATAATTATTAGAATGATACCATCGCTCGTGCGTACGTACGACGTACAGTCTCCACGATGAGATCCAATCATTCAACATGATATTTATTAAAACAAGATTATATAAATGTAAAGAATTAATAAATACGGTATACAATATGTTCATGTCATTTTTTAATGATTTAAATATGACTTAAGAAGGAAAACCAAAACATATTCAACAAAAAATTCTTAATAACATAAAGGAGTTAATACCTGAATAACGAGTAACAATTAAATGTTACTAACAAACTAGTGAAAACATGATCATATATTATATCATAAAAAAGAATATGATTTTTTAATAAGTCAATGAAATTATTTAAAATAATATATATGTGTTTTAGATACATACATAGTCTATCAGACCTAAGGTAATTGGAAAATTTTATAATCTTATTATTATCTAAAATAGTTTATTCATAAGTACTTACTGCGGTATATTTATCATCAATTTCTATGGTTCCTAAATATGAAATTAAAAATATTATTTATGTCATTATATAATTTTTTAGTGTCAATTTTACCCATTTTTTTAATTTTTATTAAATGGTATGGAAGGATTCTTTTGTCATTTCTTGTACGAAGTACTTTTTTACTTTCACACAAAAGTATGAGAAAAATGTTTATTTTAACTTGTACGGAATGAATGGATTTTTACACATTTAAGATACCCTATTTTCATGAATTTTCCCTTATATGTTTTCATGATTATCTATAGATAAAATATTTTCTTTTAAAATAGCATGACGTTTTAAGAAAAGGAAATATTTTTGAATAGGAAATGATATTTCCCTCAATAATCAATTTCAAGTGTCTTTTAAAAATTATTTTACATCTATTATTAAATTTTTTAATTTGCACATGTTTCAAGTATAGTATCCCAATTATTACTACAGTTTGATTATGTTTATTCTCTATATAAAATTCATTTGTTGTTCCTTGATTATGTTATGATGGAATAATGTTTAAGAAACCCATTTTAATTCCTTGGGTTATGTTATGATGAATAATTTATGTTTTTGTGGCACATGTAAGAATTATTTAATTATTATATGTGTGGGACTTGCATTTCCATCCATTTCATTGGGTAAATTTTGATAACTCATGAGGATTGTATGTTATGCGTGTACCTAATTTCATGTTTATAATTTTATGACTCAACCTTTTTTCCATGTCCTTATATTTATACAAGGGCCCGGTTTCATGTCCTTAATTAAATAAGTGAACATATAACTATTTATAAATTTTCCCAAAGTTATATGTTTATGTGTTTGTAATAATTTCATATCTTATGTTATAGTTAGGATCTAATGTATTATGATCTTTTATTTTCCTTATGATTCAAGTTTTACATTCATATGCAGGGCACAATATTCTAATGTTTGGATAACAATCAAATAACCTTATGCTAATATTTATGTTTACATATCTCCCTTGTTTACCCTTACTAAGCATCTGAGCTCACCCATTTTTATTTTTCTTTTCCTTAGGATTTGAAGAAGGGTATTAAGTAAGATGTATCAAAAAAGGATTTTAGTTATGAAGCATAATGCAGAAAATGATGAAGATGTTTTATAAACCATTTGATTATGTTTCACAATTTCAAAATTCACTAAAATAATATGGTCTTTGGGCGTCTATTTGTATAATGTATTAATTATTCCATAAAATTAATGTAATTTTCATTTACATCAATCTTGGGTCCTTGGAGTTGGTATCCTAATGAAGGCTTAGTCAACCTTTGGAAACCAAGTTGCAAAAACATTAGACGTATACCTAGATATTCTTCTAAGGATATGTCTTGGGATATCCTAAGGATATGTCAAAATATATGATACAATTATAAAATTATGGTAACAATCATTATTTACCTAGGATTAACTCTAAGATGTTAGTTTTTGAATGTACTCACCCTTGATTGTGCTGTTTTCCTAGTATGGTAATTTCCTCTCACACTATTATTTTTGGATTTTAGACAATGGATGGAACCCAAAAGAATCGTGTTAATGGTAAATACAACTGAAAATGTAATGATTTTATTTTTGAGAAACCAAATGTTATGAGATATGCAATGAAAAAGCTTATTACTATACCTGTACAAGCTATAAATCATATTTAACTAACAAATGAGAAGATGAGGGAACAAATTTCTATTTAATCCATAATGAGGAAACATCCACCTTATTTCAGTGGGTCTTCTGGTCCACTTGTTACTAAACAGTGGATCAGTATCACTGAAAAGATATTTTCCAACCTTTATTGTTCTGAACAAGAAAAATTTCTGTTGTGTGTTTATTGTCTATAAGGTGAAGTCGATCAATGGTGGACTCTTATTAAGAACATGAGGGATAAAGAAGAAATTGAATCTATTAAATGGGAAGAGTTTAAAGGGATATTTTTTAGTAATTACTCCCCTCATATTCTATGAAAAAAGATACAGAAGGAATTCTTCGAGCATAAGAAACATGATAAAGAATCTATTTGTACCAATAAAGTTAATTTTACAAGACATGAATGGTATGATTCTGAGTTAATCATTATCCTTGAAAGAAAAATTTTCCAATTCATTGGTGTCCTAAAACCGAGTCTCTGAAAGGATTTAAATATAAGGGACTTTGGAAGCTATGAATAATTCATTCGTTATGCACTAAAATTGGAAATGGAAGTTGGTAAAAATCAAGGTTACGGAGATAAGAAAATGAAGATGGATCTTAATGAAAACCCCAATGGTTTTCTACAAAGAGATAAGAAAAATTCCCAGACTCATACTTTCCAAAATGTGGAAAAGAGCACTCAGGGGAATGCCTGAAAGGAATAATAAGAAGCTTCAAGTGTGTTCGGCCAATCCATATAGACAAAGAATGTCATAGTGATGTAAAAAGGGCCATTCAATGTAGACAAATCTCATAAAAATGTACCACCCACACTTCATTGCTACATGTGTAATGAAATGGGGAATTATGTTAACAAATTCCCTAATCAGAGGGTAATCGATGATGATCGAAATAAGAAACCTCTTAAGGATAATGAAAAATGAAAATTAGATGCGTACATTATTGGTTATGTAGAGTACAATAATGAAGTGGTGTAAGGATTGAGTGTTTATGTGATGGGATTCTAGAATAATGTAGTATAATCACTTTTATGGTATTATGTAATAATAAAACATCTTTGTATTGGTCATCTATAGTTTTTATATAAGAATTCATGAGCATATACTGAAATGTTCTGGTAAACATAAATATTGATTGAGGTAAAAAGTTGATGTTTTTTTAAAATAAATGATTAAGTGAAGGATAAATATTAATATTACCATGATGATGTGATAATGAAATTTTGGATAATGATATTTTGGACATGAATAAGAAAATTGGAAAGAAATTATTTCCTTAAACTGATTAAGGATTGTTGAAACGTGGTTTATGTTATCATGGATGACGTTTATAGATTTTTTGATTTAAGCAAATGAAAAAATAAATTTTTTTCAATATGGATGTATGGTAATTAGAATAAATGATTATGGTATTCACATGTTTGGAATATCACAACAAAGAAATTCCTTATGAGATATGGGAGATAAATGTTAATATTATTTAGTTCACCACTTTTTAATGTTTTAGTTTTTTAGTTTTTGGAAGGGTTTTTATGGTTATCCATTTGTGTATATTATAAGTTGTACCTCGATTCAATTTTGTTATATTAATGTATTATCCTACTATAAGTGGTCTTATGCATATTTGATAAATTGATCTAACCTTTTTTTGATGGATGGAATCACATATCATTCTATTTGTGGATCTCATGATCTACTGACACTTTCTGAACGAAAAATTCAACTTTCATTTAATTGAAAAATATATGAAGTGGAAATTTTTTAAGTCACAACCAATGGTGATATCGTACTGAAATCAAGTAAGTATAAATTCTCATGAAAAATCATCAATATTAGGAAAAGGGGTCATGGTGTAAAAGGGTGTGTCATTATCATCATTTTTTAATAATATTAGTGACTTCTTTCATGCTTCTTTAGTTTATGGTTTTTTGATTTTTAACTTTCACTTGATCATTAACTTTCTTATGATCCGTGATTTTAAAAAATCTAAATAATTATTTATGTTTCTCCTCCATACTTATTCCTCAAATATGATCTCTTATATAAAGACCTTTTTATGATTTAATTTGGCTAACTATTATGTTCTGACTATTCTTCTTTTTGGACGTTTTGTTTTACTATGTGGATTTCTGTCCTTTTATAACCCCCAATGAATTTTGAGCATAAAATTCATTTTAAGGGGGCTAAAATATAACACCCCAATATTTTATGAGATAGAATATTTTTAATTTCATTGATTTCTTGTGTTTTTTCGTACATCAGGATTATATTGCGCCATACACAACATCATCTTATCTTGTAGTATACGTAACACTATGCTTGGCTTGTGTTACAAACAATTTTGAGTTATTTTGGTATGAACAATATTAACTTTCTTCTAGAAAACAATTTTAATGAAAATAAAATAATGAAATTACTCTTGATGGATTTTATTAATGTAATATATATTTAATATATTAAATATAATAATTAAAATTACTTTTATTTTTTTTCTAGTCATGGTATAGGAACAAATTCGGTTTTTCTAATAAAAGAAGTATTTTTTTTAAAAAAATGCAGTTTTTACACCTGTTGATGGTGCACACATTTAAAATGTAGTTTTTCAAATTTTTATATAACATATTTAACAAAATAAACATTTTATTTGTAATAGGTATATAAAATGTTACATTGGATATATTTTTGATATTTTTATGATAAATTTTATGTTTTGATGAATAGTAAAAATACACTAAATTTTAATTGAAAACAACTTTTTTCATCGACATAATTTATATGGTAAAATTATAGTATTGAATGGTTTTAATGTATAAATATAAAATATTTTATCTATTAATATAATTCAGGTCATTTATGTTAATTCTACATTGAATTCAATTGAAAAAATATCTCAATATTTTGCAATGTTTTAATATTTTTTAAACTCATTTTTTATTCCAACAATGAGATTTATTTTCAATTAATTACTGCAACTGTTGTGTTATAAATTTTGAAAATTGAACTATTTATTTATAATCATTAGGTCCAAATTATGTCCATATATTGATTTTACTTATTGGTATTATGAATAGTAATTTCAGTAATTTTTATTAATACGGTAAAAGGGTAAAATGGGTAATTAAGGGTAAGAATACTCTTTTAAAACTACCATTACACATTTCTTAATATTATTGGATAAGATATATCCTATGAAGACAACCCTTGGGATGAAAATTTAGCCATTGGAAGCCACATTTTTTTCATTATGACACTTATAACATTTAATTTAAAGTAAAGCGAAATATGTTATAAACATATATCTTCATACAAAAAAAATTAATATGTCGTTATACAAGTGATCTACATAATTATAAGTAGTAATTATAAATATAAAATGATTTAATACATCATGTAATTTTATTTATAATTTTTAGAAATAAAATAATTAAATTAATGTATGACACAATTATGATGTAGTGATAGCTTTATTAATTAAGGAATCAAATAGAGGTTGTTATAAATATTAAAATAAATATTATTTGAGGCTTAAATCAATTATAAAATTGTACCATCCCCCTCACCTATTCACATCAATTTGAGCCTTAAATCTCATCCATTTGATTCCATTTTCACTTTTAAACATCTCTAGTTACATCCTAGATATTATGGTCTTATACAAAGGCCAGATCAAGTGCTCTAAGAGAATATTTAGAGGAAGCACGTAGAAGAAGAGGTCATCTCCTCTACCGATTCTTTCAAAATTATATCTTCTTATACATCTAATTCATGAGTTGTTTCATAATTAATTAATAAATCCAATACCAATTATATAAATAGAGGTTATTATAATTATTAAATACCATATTTCAACTTCTATCTATCTCGTGAAAGTATCATGTGTGCGTGCGTACAGTTTACTATCTCCACACCGTGGTGTAATCTATTTTTCACTACCACTTGACATTGATGGGTATAATGATGGAAAGAATAACTATATATAATTATTATAAAAAATAATTTATTACGTAACTATATATATACCATCCACTTCAATACCATCTCATAATTAAAGGAATGATATCATTGCTCGTGTATACGTATGACCTACCATCTCCACGATGTGATGCGATTCATTTTAAATGATTTCCATTAAAAAATATTATATGATTGTAAAGAATGAATAAATATGGAATATATTATGTTCATATTTTTTTAATGATATAACTATGACCTAATAAGGATATCCAGAACTTATTCAAAAAAACATTTATAAGAACATGAAGCAGTTGATAACCAAATAACTAGTAACAATGAAATGTTTCTTACAAATGGATTATAATATGATCATTTATGATATCATAAAAATTACTATGATTTTGAAATTTGTAAAAGAAATTATGTAAATCATTATAAAGGACGTTCTTATATATACAAAGGATATCCTACTTAAGGTAGGGGATAATTTTACAATCTTGTTATTATCCGAGATTATGTATTCATAAGTATTTACAGGGGTATATTTTTCATCAACGAAAATGATTCCTAAATTTGTAATTAAAAATACTCTTCATATCATTATACAATTGTTTAATGTCAATTTTACCAATTGGGGAATATTTATTAAATGGTTTAAAATGAGCCTTTTTTCATTTTTGGTATGAGTTACCTTTTGACTTTCTAAAAAAAGTATGAGAAGAATGTTTTCTTTTAACTTATACAGAATGGATGGATTTTTACACTTTCATGATGCCTTATTTACATGAGGATTCACTTATAATTTTTCATGGTTATATTTATATAAATTCTTTTCTTTTAATATGGTATGGAATTTTTAAAAAAGGAATCGTTTTTGAAGAATAAAGGATATTACCATCAAGAATAAATTTCATGTGTTTTATCAAAATTATTTTACATATTTGATTACATTCCATAATATGGATATGTTTCAAATATACTATCCATATTATTCCTATGGTTTGTTTATGTTTATTCTACTTATGAAATCCATTTTTTCTTCTTAGATTATTTTATTATTGAATGATGTTTAGGAAACCCATTTTAATTCCTTGGGTTATTCTATAATGAAAAATTTATGTTTCTATGGACCATGTAAGAATAATTTATTTATGAGATGGGTGGGACCTATATCTAACTCCAGTTAATTGGTTAAATATAGATAACTCATGAGGTGTGTATGTTATGTATGAACCTGATTTCATGTTCACAATTTTATGAGTGGACCTGATTTCCATGTCCATGTGTTTATGAAAGGGCCCCATTTAATATCCATTATTTAATGAGTGAACCTTTTACTATTTATACATGTTTATAAAGTTTTAAGTTTATGTGTGGGCCATAACTTCATGTCTTGTGGTGGTGTTATAATCTTACATATTATCATATATTTTTTTCATTCATGTTTTCCATTAATATTTAGGGCATGATCTTCTAATTTTATAATCATGTTCTCATAACCTTTATGTGCAGGTTTATGTTTACATATCACCCTTGTTTTCATTTACTAATCATCTGAGATCATCCCTTTTTATGTTCCTTTTCAATAAGATTTTAAGAAGGGTGTTAAGTAACATGGGTCAAAATGGGTTCTATTTATGAAGGATAAAGCATGAGATTATGTAGATGTTTTATGAAGCAGTTGATTATGTTCCCCAGTTTCTAGACACTAAAATAATACGTTCATGGGGAGTATGTTTACTTAATGTATTATGTATTGTGAAAATTTAATGTATTGTCCATATAAATCATGTTTTGGTTGTTAGGAAAAGTAATAAACTAAAACATGTGACATTTAATAAATGATCTGAGAATGAAATGCATCTATAGATATGTAGATGAAAAATCTAATCGATAAATGAATCAAAATAAAGGTAATGATTAATTACTAGATGTCATGTATCTAGAACATGAACCATCTTACCATCAAGATCAATCCCCAGTATATTTTATGTATATGGGTATAAATCCATTTATTCTTCCTAGAAACAAACTCTAAGGGTTTGTCACAGCCAAATTTCATTTTATGAGACTCTTGATCCATCTAAGGGCTATATAATGTTCAGGCCCCACCATTCACTATTTGTCCAAATTATTGTTCATGTCAAGTAATTGATTTAATTAACAAACAATATGCCTTATCAAATATTCATGTTGAGTAAAGGATACATTATTATCAATATTTTCCCATATAATTAAATAATTTTCTATGTGAGGACTATATGAAAATTGGTATGATGTTTAGGAATTAATCATATCCATGATAAATGATATGGATACCTATGTGAAATTCAATGTCAATTGATCATAAGAAATTGAATAACTCAAGGGGAGAAACAATGGAATTATGGACGTAAATGCGAATATTATCCTTGAAAAATCAATTATAAAGATTTATAAGGTAGAAAATGGATTTTATAAATACAAAATATCCCACGTTGATTGAAAAGAAAGTGGTTTTTTCATTGATCAATAAAAATAATATGAAGTTTATTTTAAAATTATTCTTGAGGAAACTAAGCATTAAACATTTTAAATTGTTCCATACCACTTTGAATCATTTTGTATCATAATACCCATAAACGAATAACATTAAATTATAGTTTTAAATACCTTGAAGATAAAATAATTCATGATATAATATATAAAAATGGGTGGTGGATGCACCATAAAAAATAATTAAGTGTTGAATATGACATTTATCTCATGTTTTTAAAAGGTGAGAGGAAAATCCAATACCTTGAGTATGACTTGTCTCGTGTGTCTTTATATTACTAAATAATAAAATTATATTAATTATATACCTTTTTTAGAACATTTTCATGTTTATAATTAATTTTAATTTACTTATCAAGATGTTTTAAACAACTACTTAAATATTTAAGTTAACTTTGGTTGTTCTAGAAAAATTTGGTTTATGCGTCCAAAACATCATTGGTGGGTCAACTATAGTCAGATTGGTCATTACATAACATCATTAGAATAATAATAATGAGATATTTATCATATTTATACATCTTTTATACTTTAAAATCCAGTAATTAAATATGGTTAATGAAAAATTAACTGACGTTAGAATTATAGAGATGGAAGGTCGTACGTAAGCATTAGTAACGTTCCCGTTTTTGAATGATTGTTATAGAAAGATGGTAAGTTACATTAATTGTAACATAACGACAATTATAACTTCAATACAATATTATTTAATAATATATACTTATATATATATATATGTAATTATGGAGATTTAAAGAGAATCACATCTTATCGAGGAAGCGGTAGTTGACACATCCACGAACAACGTTATCACTTTTTAAGTTCATAAATGGGTAATAAAGAAAATGATATATATTATATTTTTAAAAAGGTAATTATGTCACAAATATAATATAAATTTTTTTCTAACATAATTTATTAACTAAACAAGTCAATTATCATATCCATGTATCGGATGAATGAATCAAATTACTTTTAGGAGATGGTAGTCCACACTTACACAATAGATGTTATCTTATTTACAACAAAAAAAAAAGAAATCATACAGGAATGTCCTATATAAAAATTATATAAGAATAAAGAAATTATAAATATCATATATATATATATATATAATATAAATATAATGGCCGTCATAATTCCCCACATGATAGGTGGTATAGTAACACCAAAAAATAATCATTTCTTGGGGAGGTAGTTCAACATACACCTAAAAGGTAAGTTTGTAACCTGTTTGATGGAAGTGTTTGTATGTGTAGTAAAAGATATTAACATAAAAAATCTCAGTATATCTAGTATACTGGTGTTTTTATATAATCATGGAATAATAATATTTCATGGGGTGGATAATGTAAATAAAATTAAAGATCTTGATGAAAGATGTCGCCACTACTTTGGGTAGCTCTTTTTTATTTTCACCAAAGAGATTCCTTGGATAGATTTATTCACTAGTTGAGGCTTCTAGGATGAGGGAAGGGATTTTTATGAGCTATTTGGGAAGATATTTATTGATCCAAAGTGTCTTGAGTGGTGTGAGGAAACAGAAGGTGTGAGATCCTTTTTATTGTGGAGGAGTGGCACCCCGGAAAATTTTGTAAAAGGAAATTCTACCTATGTTTTTTCCATTTCTAGTGGATCCAATAATATTTTAAATTTCATACAATGATGTATAGGGTATAAATTTGTCTAGAAAATGTATTTTGGAGAATTGTATTGGTCATTTAATATCTTGTGTTTATGGTTTAGTCCCTTATTAATCTAATTTATCTCTTAATTGTTGTAATTAATTTTAATCACATTCACTTATATTTTTGGTAAAAAACTATAGCACCCCAAAATTCTAAAGTATGAACCTTGTATTTGATAGCGTGTATTAGACACGACACCAATCACATAATGGAATATAATATAAAAATAAATGATAATATATTTAATATTCAAAACAGATTCTACATATGCCTATAACACCAAGTAATATTTCATTACACGCAAGAGTGACCTTACACGATAGCTTGCATTACACGCATGACTGAGTTTCACCGAAGAATAATGTATTATTAAAATATTGTTATTTAATATATTATAATATAACATATCCATTATGTTATCACTTAGGAATATTATTAACTAGCTTATGAATATTTATGTTTTATATAAATATAAAATTAATTCATGGGTTATCGATTAATGAAAACTAAAAATATGAACGAATTGGATTTAAAAAGAAATATAATTATTTTCATGATTCCATAGGAGTTTAATTTTAATCAGGATAAATAGATAAAATTATTTAATTATTTTAATGAAATATATATATATTATGTATTAAATAATATTTCTTTTATATTCATATAACTTATTTTATAATAATAAGATAAGAACAAACCCAATTTAACACATAAAAACCTATATTTATATTATGGAATTTTTATAGCATTTTAATGGTGCGCTTATTTTATATAATAATTTTGAAATATTTATTAATTTAATTAAATTAAAATAAAATTATTTTTTGAATTAATAATTTCAAAATTAACCTAGAGTGGATTTTTGTTATTTTATGAGAAACATCATTTTTTGAATAGTGAAAAAATATTCCGTTTTAGTTAAAAACTGTATTTCAGTTTAAATAATTATTTATGATAACATATATTTTAAATTGTTATAAAGAGATATTAAATAAATTATACATATATTAATGAAATTTAGTCTATTAAAATCAATATCAATTTGAAATAAAATATAAAAACTTAATAATCCTTTGATCATTATTCTACTAAAACCAGCTAATTCTCTCGTGTGCAAGATTAACATTAACCTCAATTTTCTGGATACTTTAAAAATAATTTATAAAAAATAAAATAAACAATTTTAGTAAATATTATATTTGGATTATAATAATAAAATGTTAATTTTTCACAAATAATATTATGAATGTGATTAAAATTAAATGTAGTGATTAAGGTGTAATTAGGCTAAAACGGGACTAAACCCAAACTTTAAGGGACCAAATGACCTAAAAACTTGTACAAAAACTATTTTATGGAAATAATTATTCCATTAATAATCAATTAATTTGTTTATTTGGTTTGTTATGACTTTTTTTAGGTAATAACATGCGTGCACCTAACTTGCTTCCAAAAATTCAAAGTGATCCATTTTCCTTCCAAAAAAAGTCCACCACATCTCCCACTTCTTCAAACCTCTCAATACTATTAGGTTTTCCCATTTTCTGCCCATATAGTCTCCCAACATCACTCCCCTTTACCAAGAATAATCCCTTTGGGAAGAAATATTTCCAAATAATCCTTTTGATATAAACCAAAAAAGTTACCTGATTAAGAAGTAACATCTTCTCTCTAGTTTCTTAGTTTCATTTCCATTATCCAATAACTCAAATATTATTATTATATGATTAAATAAAAACACCACTATACTCAATATTATATTATATTTTTATGTCAATATTTATTCCTAAACTTACACACACTTTAATATAATGGTTAACAAATATTCTGTTTCTTTTTACAGAAAACAACCACCTCACGAAACGATGATTGTTTAATTTTCCATTACCACCTATCATGGTGAACATTATGATGGAAAATATATTTATATATTTTAAATAATATATTTATTCTTTTTAAATTTTCATTTATAACATACATTTATTCTTTCAATATTGTGTAAATATGATAATTTCGTTTGAGGAAGTGTAGATTGCATCCCCCTCAACGTGATGTAACTCGTTCATTCCATATATGGAATTTATAAAGGATGGTATTAGTAAAAATATGTAACATATGTAACATAGATATTATATCATAATTATAATATACAAATGCATCATTTTATTTTCATTCTTTTAATAAGAGAAAGAAAATAAATTAGTGTTCATGGATAGGTACGGCCTACCGTCTCCATGAATGGTGAACATCATTTATTATCTCCAAATTGTTTAAAAAAATTATAAATAAATAATTAATGGATATAAATTATAATTAAATAATATTTTACGTTATTTAGATGATTAAACCATGACATAATTAATAAGATCAACAAATAAAAAGTCAAAACTTACTTGACAAAACAAGACAATTAACACGAGAAATAATCAAAATAACGAAAGATTGTTAACAAAAGAGTAATTATATTTTATAAGTGATTAAAATATGATATTATAAACATGATAATGGTTATGATATTACATAATAACATATTTTAAACTAATATACATGAGACTAAAGACCAAAAAAATTATGGACAAGGTAAGGTAATTTCATCACAAATTACATTCCATTCAGACTTTTTTGTTATTAAGTGTCAATTCCCTTTTGTTTTCTATATATAAAAAAAATTTCATGTTATATAATGAATACCCTCATTTTTATGATATTATAAGTTAATTTAAAGTTATAACTTTTGGTATATAATGATTCAAATGTTTCAAATTGTTATGGGACACTTTGGAATGTTTAATGATTATTCACCTAAATAATGTTCTTTATTATTATTATAAATGAGATATCATGTCCTTTTATGATTTTAAACATTATTTTGAAACAATAAATTTATTTTAATCATTATTAATTTGACATTCACTTGAATATCCATATTCTCATACAATGGATGTTATTATTTCTTAAACTGTATACCATTTTTCATGTAGTGTTTATATTGATAGTTATTTGATTAATTGTAGAATTATTTATAAAATACATATTTATAAATCAATGCAGTTATTTGATAAGGAATATTAGTTATTTTTATTATTCAATGTGAGGAATGTTTTGGAAAGGAAATAACTGGTGGAGCCCAGACATTATATAGCTCCTTGATCCATCGACAGGTTCCCATGAGACAAATTAGTTGGTCAAATTAAATGGGTTTTAATCCATAGATTTAGACCATCATATGAAATGTCTTTATGGAAATAGGTTTTCATGTGACTCAGATATTACATCAAATAATTAATAATTTTGCTCATTTATTTTCAGTAATAATTCATCCATGATATTTTTCATTGACATATATATAGATACATTTCATTTTAGTTCATTGATTTAATGGAATGAGTTTTTGGTTCTTACCATGCCATATTGATTTATCCTTATCTATTTTTTTTAAATAGATTGGGTTATTAGTTATTTACCTTGTCATTTTATTTTTTTCTCATTGATTCATTATTTATTCCTCTTTACTTACCCTTAATGAGAATTTGATCTCACCCTTATTATGTTTCATTTCTCCAGGTAATGAATATGAAATATTTGAATAATATTTCAAGGATATAGTATATTTCATTTTATTGTGTATCATGATTGTATTTTCTATTTCCCAATGAATTATGGACATCATCTATATAATATGGATTTCTAATACTTCTAAAATGAAATGATGTTTGGGATTTTATTCCTATAATAATTAAAATGTGATAAAGTAATGCACCAGATCTGGGCTTCTAGGGTCAGGGCATTACAGTTAGTATCAAATGAAGCTTAGAAACAACCTTGGTAACTAGATTTAGAAAACCTAGATTATGGAGGAAAACCCTAAGATTGAAATTGGGGATAATTACAGAAGAACTACCTATACTTTTGGTAAAGTGGATATTATCTTGGTATTCCTATGAATACATCCCTGTCTAGATACTACAAGTGGATATGGTTCTGGAATAGATGTACATAAGAGTAACAACACTAACAAGGAATTCTGAGATAGACTCAAGGTAACCTGGTACATTAAAATGGGCCTTACTAGACACATCGTCTGACACTTCATGGGGTATATTCTTAGGATAGTTCACATGTTCTTTCCCTATCATTATGAAGGATTTAGAAGAAAAGATATCCTTAAAGAATCCATGATAATGATTATGGGATTAGCTTTTCATAAATATATGTTATGTGATATACCATATATATAGTCATAAAAATTTCATAACATTATATGCTAATCTAGTATACACCCTTCTTTATAAAATGGTTCCAATTAGAAGCAATGAGAACTCTACTAATGCACGTGATCCATAGAGTTAGAAGGATCATATCTTTCATGATTCCAAGAAAAAATTTATAAGGGAGATTGTCTCTAAAGAGTTATCACCTAATGAGAAATAATATCATGTTTCAACAATATATGTAAATAATTATTTGAGTCCTATAGATTTGAATGGAAGAAAGATATGAAGAAGATTTCAGATAAAAAATCTATATAAAGGGGAGAATGTAAAGAATTATTTTCATGCATGTTATAACTATGGAAAGAATCACCCAGGAAAACTGATGAAGGGAATGAGATATTTTTATAAGTGTAGAGAAAAAACACACCAAGTTAATAATTGAAAGGGTAAGAAAAAGGTTTCCAATGTACAATGATTCAACTGTAAGGAGATGGGACACTATGCAGAGCAATTATCCAAGCATAAAAAGAATATACCCCAAATGGTGTTATTGGATATTGATAATGTTATGATACTGTCGAAGATGAAGATGAATGATTAATATTACAAATCAAGAATTATTTCATTTGAATATTTTATTAGAAATTTACTAGTTATAATAATTATGAAACATATAAGGATTGTACTGCAATAAGTTTTATAATGATTTGAGATTATATGTTAAAAGGTACCAATAAATGTTATTAAGTATAAAATTAAACATTTCAAAAAAATTATTATTGAGGGAAAGAAACCCCTTAATATGTTCCTGATGTTAAGATATTTATGAAGAGATTATTTATTTGGAAAAGTTATAACTACCTTTCAGGTGATTAATGTCCTTTAGACAAGTAGTCCATTCTATCCTTGATGGAGTTTACAAAACTTTTGGATTTAATGAATATATCCAATGTCATGTGTCTTATATAAGGGATAAGGAAGAATGCATGTATCTAATATGTTTTTATGGTGATTTAAATTATTTTCATATTTCAAGAAGATACATGGTGAAGTTATTCACATGTTTGGAATGTGAAAATTTAAAGCTGCTTCATGTTGATTAAAGGCTAATTATATGTTCATTTTGGAAATTTACTGGCTCCCCTTAAAAAAATATTAGATCATAATCTGTGGGAAAAGTTAACCATTTATGAAATGGTAAATCATTGTATAGTATTTTAGAGGATAGTGTATTACTTAACCATAATATGATTCATGTTTGAAGATATGATGTAGAAATAGTTCAATGAGTAACATGAGGAAAAGATTACATTTATAGAAATATATATTTACTTATATTCTTATTGAGTGAAATAATTTCATAACTATGGAAAAGAGGGGTTTGAAACAAAAATTGTGTCCAGTTATCATCCTTTTTTATGATATCAATGGCCTTTATTCACACTTTTGGATAAAAGATTTGGGGTCTACAACTTTCAGTTGAACGTGTTCTCTAAAACTATCCATCAGAGGATTATTATTACATTTTTCTTCCATATCCATGTTTCCATATCCGACCTATGTCCTCCTATAAGGGAACATGGATACATGGTCATTGTTCCTTCCTTTCTCTCTAATTTAGAATATTTATTGTAAAACCTATTTAAGAAGGGGGTTTTCAAAAATAGTTTATTTTCAATCCCTAGATTTTGAAGATAATTTTTAAATATCAAGGATACTTTTTAATTAACATGGGAAGAATTTAACACCCCAAAATTATAAAGTAAGAACCTTGTATTTGATAGCGTGTATAACCCATGACACCAAGTACTTAAAGGAATATAATATCTAGATATGTTTTAATTTATTTAATATTTGAAATATATATTAGATAACTATGGAACATAGAGTTATCTTGTGTTACATACAAGAGATACCTTCCTCGATAGCTTGTGTTACACAAAAGACCGAGTTTTTCCAAATAACAATGTATTATTGAAATATTATTATTTAATATAATATGATATAAAGATGTTATGTTAATGGTTATGAATATTATTAACTCACTTATGATGATTTATGTTTTATATAAACATAAAATGAATTCATGGGTTATCAGTTGATGATAAAAATAAGAACCCATTGGATATAAAAAAGAAATATTATTATTATTATGCTTCTGAAGGTGTTTTGTCTTAATAAACCTAATTAAATACAATTAGTTCAAAATTTTAATGAAATATAATTATTATATATTTAATTATATATTTATTATTTTGATATAATTTATTTTATAATAATTTGATAAGAACAAACCCAATTTTACACATAAACACCTATATTCTTAATAAGGCATTTTTACCCCCTTTTATTGGGGCACCTATCTTAAATTTGAATTTTCAAACATTTATAAATTTAATTTGATAAAAAAATTATTTTTTAATTCATAATTTCAAAAATAACTCAGGGTGATTTGTTGGAATTTTTATGATAATCTTCACATTTTTAATGAATAGTGAAAAAAATATTGTGTTTTAGTAAAAAAAATGTCCTTTCATTTAAATAATTATTAATGAAAAATTCTATTTTAAATTCTTATCAAGTAATATTAGATGAATTATACATATATTAATACAATTTTTTTATTATAATTAATTTCAGTTTGAAATTAAATATAAAACATAACAATGTTTTGAACATTTCTCTACTAAAACCATCTAATTCTTCCGTCTCTGAGATTAGCATTAATATTAATATTATTTCTTCTATGAATTGAAATTAAAAAAATGTAAAAAAACCATTTAAATAAGTATTATATTTATATTCTAATAATATAAACTTAATTTTTGACCAAAATGATTAGTGAATGTGATAAAAATTAATTATAGTGATTAAGGTGTAATTAAGCTAAAAAGGGGATAAACTCTAAGTTTATTGTCCGAAAGGATGTATCCACTTTTCCAACACCCATTTTCAGGAAATTATTATTCTATTTACTGTATATTAATTTGTTTATTTTCAGATTTTTTATTTTTTTATTAGGTAATAACATGTGTACACATTACTTGTTTCCAAAAATCCAAGTGAGTCATTTTCCTTCCCTAAAAAATACCACCACATCTCCCACATATTCACACATATCAAACCTCATAGGCTCAAACAATAACTACCCAAATAGTCTCCCAAAATCCCTCCCCTATACCTATAATATTAACATTATGAATAACTCTTTCCAAGTAATCCTTTTGGTATAAAGAAAAAAAAGTTGTGTGAGTAAGAGGTAACATCTTCTCTCTAGTTTCTTAGTTTCCTTTCCATTTTCAAACCAATAAAATATTCTTATTCATGGATTCCATAAAAAATTATATTAAATATACTATGATATTTTTATGTTAATATTTATCCCTACACATACACACACTCCCATCAAATAGGAAACGAATATACTATTTTTCTGTACGGAAAACTACTGCCTCACGAAAGTATGATTGATCAATTTTCTTTTACCACCTCTCATAGTGGCCATTATAATGGAAAATATATTTATATATGATTTATAATATAATTAAATATCATTTTTATTCTTTAATTTTCATTAAATGATACCTTTCTTCCTTCCATATTTTATAAATATGATAATTTCCTTTGAGGAAGTGTGGACTACTGCCCCCTTAAAGTGATGTGACTTGTTCATTCCATATATGGAATGTACAAAGGGTGGAAAAATTAAAAATATTTAACATATATAAAATAAATATTATAATGGAATTATAATATATATATATATATCATTTACTTTTCATTCTTTTAATATTACAAAGAAATGAATGTAGTGTTCATGTGTACATACGACCCACCGTCTCCATGAATGGTGCACTGCATTTCTTATCTCCAAACTATATAAACAAATATACAAATGTATTTACTGGATATATGTGATAATTAAATAATGTATTAAATTAAATATATGATTAGACCATGATATAATTAATATGAACCAGTAATAACAAGTCAAAACATACTTGACCAAACTAGGAAATTAACACCCAAAATAATAAAAATAAAGAAATATTATTAACAAATGAATAATATGATATTATAAGATATTAAAATATGATATTATAAAAACTATTATGGTTATTATATTAGATAAGAAAATATTTTAAACCATTATAATTGAGGATAAATACCACACACAAAAAAGGATGTACAAGGTAATGGATTTTGTCACAATTTAAATACCGTTGAGTCTTATTTGTTATTAGGTGTCAATTCACTTTTATTTGGAGTATATAATAACATTTTCATGTTATACCATGGATAATATTATTTTGAAAATATTATATGTTTCATTTAATGTCATACCTTTCTGTATATTATAATTAAAATGTTTCAAAGTGGTATGGGACACTTTGAAATGTTTAAAGATTATTCTCCAAAAGAATGTTCTTAACTATTATCTTTGCAATATCACATCCTTCTATGATTGTTAACTATGTTTTTAAACAATAAATTTATTTTAATAATTAATCAACGGAAATTTAATTTAATATCCATATTCTCATAAAATGTATAATAGTGTTTCCTAAATTGTATATCATTTTTATACGGTGTTTACATTGATAGTTATTTCATTAATTGGTGAATTATTGATATAATCCACATTTCCCATTCAATAATATTATTTTATAAATAAAATTAGTTATTTTTATTATTCAATATGAAAAAAAAAATTGAACTGTTAATGAAAGGTCGATCCCAGACTTTATATAGCTCCTCGAGGCATCAACAGGTCCTGATGAGATAAATTAGTTGGCCAAATTAAAATTGTTTCTATCCATTTTTTTAAACCATATTATGAAAGGTCTTGACAACAATAGGTTTTTATGTGCCTCAGAAACTATTTTCCATAATAAATAATTTACCTCACTTAGTTTTAGTTATTATTCATCCATGATTTCTTCTGTCGACATGTCTATGGATACATTTCATTTCCGTTCATTGATTAAATTGAATGTGTTTCAGTTTATTAACTTTTCATATTGGTTCTTCCTTATATAGTTTTTGTAATTGAAATTGTTACAAGTTATTTTCCTTTACAAGTTAACTTATCATCATTGATTATTTATTGCTTCTACCTTACATACCCTTGCTAATCGTTTGAGTTCACCCTTATTATGTTTCATTTCTCTAGGTAATGAAGAAGAAAGCTTTGTACAAGTTTTCAATGATACCATTTGTTTCTTTTTTTATGTATAATTATTTTATTTTATATTTCACAATTTATTATTAGTATCATATATGTAATGTGTCTTTCTAATACTCTTAAACTGAATGTTCATTCAGTATGTTATTCCTTTTAATGATGCCAATGTAATAAAGAAATGCACAGGCTCTGAGCTTCTGGTGACGGGGCGTTACAAAAGCCATGTCGAATTTTTTACATATTATAAATTATTCTGATTCCAAATATGTGTTCCATTTTTTAGAATTCAAATCAAATAATTTGTAGAAATTAATTTAAATATATTCCTGTATATAGGATGGAAAAGTGGGTGTTTAAATTAATAATTTTCAAAAGATTGCTAAGTATTCTATCAAAATTCATAGTGAAATTAAATTAAATGACCTAAATTTGATTAAATGATATATATTTTTTATAATTAAAAATTAAAAACAATGAAAAATATGAATTATCACGATAAATAATTTAGACAAAAAATATGTTTTGAATTGATATTCATTATTTTTAATTATTCCTCAAAAAATGAAACTTCACAGAAAAATAATAAAAATTCACCCTAACCTAATTTTTAAGTAATTATGTTAAATATGAAGTGTATTATGACATATAAAATCAATAAATGTTACAAAAATTATTTTTAAAATGGGTTCTCCATTAAGAGGCAGTAAAACAACCTTTTTAAAAATATTGATTTTTATGCGAAACCTTGGGTTTGTTCTTATCTAATGATATTCAAATATATGGGATGAATATAAAAAAAATAATTTATTGAATTTATTACATATATATTTAATTAATATCATTAATTAATTTAATTTATTAAGAAAAAATATATTTTTTAGTATAAGAATAGTTTTCTATAAAAATATTCCCTTTATATTCAATTTGTTCTTATATTCATTTCTAATTAATTTTTCACCAATGAATTAGTTTTATATTTTTTGTAAACCAAATATTTTTAAAATTTAGATAATAATATTCATAACAACTAATTTAATTGTTATTTTATATCTTATTATATTAAATGAAAATATTTTAATAATGTATTGTTTTTTGGTAAAACTTGTTCTTGTATGTAATGTATGATTTTAAAGAAATTAATTCTTGACTGTGATGAAATATAACTCAATATCTCATCCAATTTACAGCTATTGAATTTATTATATTTATTTAATATAATATAATTTCTCGTAATATTACATTCCCTTACACGCTTCATGTTTTGTGCCATACACGCTATAATATAAAATATTATTACATTTAAATTTCAGGTCATTACATTCTCCCCACCTTCAATAAAGTGCATCCTCACGATTTATAATTTATCTTGGTAATATATTTATTAATATTTCTTATTTTAGACTCTCATATCATTAGAACTTATTGTAAAAAATCTTCTAGAAAAGAGAGAGTGAGAAGTGAAATGTTTTCATGGATTAACATATAATTAGGTCTTTAAGTAGGAGAACATTAGTGGAAAGTACAAATACGTACGTGGAGGATAAGAGTAAATATTTATTGAGAGTTATTGAAGTCATCAATCACAAATAATTTAATGATCAATGTAAAGTTTAGGGCCTCAAATACATAAATCATTAGTGATTTAGAATACCCTTAATTCAATAAAATTTATGTAATTATGATAAAAAAATTTGTTTCTGATAATTTTACTAATGTTGAGTAATTATTTTAAAGCCTAATTATATAAGGAAATATACTTACATGATATATTTCTATGAAAATAATTATATCATTTTATTGTGCTTTAATTTATTTCTTATTCATCCATTACTTCAAGAAATGGATATCCACGGTTTACCTTTGATCTGCTAAACACCAAAATAAACATTTCGCGGATCAAAAGGCCCATAAAAGAGTGAAAAGTCATTACACGTGTATCTAACTATTCTCCAAAACCAATATTTTTAAGAAATTAATATCTAAACCTAAAAAATGACATAATTGGTTCATCATTAATATTTATTTTTCAAATTTTACAACTAAAAACAATGATATATTAACTAGGACATTGCATATGTCATTAGTTGGTGTGAAACCCTTATTATCCTCTAGTCATGGGTTCAATATCGTGGCCTTTCAAAACTTGATTAGATGTCACACGAAAAATAGGTTTTCCTTTTCTAAAACCAAATTAATATAATTTCAAAAATAAACATTATGGACATCCTTGAAATAATTTTAATCACTAAATACTATTTTAACTAAAGTTTTCAATACAACCCTAATAAATAAATTTATCATCAATTTTTTCCACATAGGACCTTATTTTTTCTACAATTTATCCTAGGTCATTCATTTTCAATATATATTCAAACCCTTTATAATGGTATATAAATAAAATGGGAATTATCATAAGAATATCTCTTGGAAGTGTCAAACCAGGTGCGCGGTAAGGCCTGTTGGTGTGAAACAGGTCATGCCGAGTAAGGAAAGACACACCTTTTTGGAGTCTTTTCTCCTGGGTATATTTGTTCCAGAACAACTTCCAGATGTAGTATCCAAATATGGAAGTATTTCTTGAATGACCCACGTTATATCTACTCTACCAAAATTATAGGGTGTTCTTCTATACAAATCCTCAAATTCTACCTTATACCAATGTTCTCTAATATATGTTTTCCTAAATATAGTCCCCAAGGTTTCCAGTAAACATCATTTGATACAAACTATTGTCACCCGACCCCTAAGAGGCCAGAGCTCGGGTCTAATACCATTAAATTGGCATGATTACAAGGAATCAAATTTTTAAGGACTGAAGTGTTTATTAATATTAGTAAATAAGATACATACATTATTCTAGTATTACAAATGAATACACTAATTACAACATAATTTTTTATTTTTACAATAACTTTATTTTAACTAGTATATCCCTCCATATATATCATAGTATTCTCCTTGGATTCCTAGGGAAGGGAAAAAATAAGGGTGAAGTAAAATTCTCAGTAAGGGTAAAGTATAATGGAAGCAATAATGAATCGATGATAATAATTATTAAGCAATGGTAAATAATTGAACACACAAACCATGTAATCAACAAACTAAGAAATAAGTTCATAAAAAAGATGGAAAGGTAATGATAGGAAACACATCACATTAAAAAAACTAAATAAGGAAAAATAAATATGGAAATGTAATAAATTTAAACACCTTACATTTAATTTGAGAACTAAGAATGAAATGCATCCGTTCATATGACCATGAAAATATCATGGAGAACTGAATAAAAATTAAGGAAATTATTAATTGTTATAAGTTATGTATTTTCTCATGAACCATTATACCATCAATATATATCCTTAATAAAGTTTTAGTATATCATTATAACCCATCTATTCTTCTTGAGAACAAACTTTAAGGGGTTTTCACCAAGTAATTTTATCTCATGATATTACTGATGGAACAGGGGACTCCATAATGTCTGGGTCCCACCCTTAATTTCATGTCTAAATCATTCTTCATATCGATTAATGGATTTAATTAATAATATATTTGCCTTATCAAATATCATTATTTTATAAAGGATAAAAAATAACCTAAGTTGATTAAAAATAATGTTTTTCCATCATTTATGAAAAAAATACTATAAAATTTTTTTAAAAACATTTATATGGAAAATATCCATTTTATTTTGAAAAACATTTTGTAAATAATTTTCATTGAAAATTGATTTTGAAAAACAAATATTTTCAAAATAATAACCATTTAAACATGAAAATGAATCTAAAAAGAAATTGTGGTGGTTAAATTCATACATGTCATATGAGGTATAAATAACATTCCTTTTTTATAATAAAATGGTTATAGAAAATTCATTATTAGAAAACTGACAAAAATATTCATTTAAAAACATTATTAAGACACCAAAAGCATAAAATATTATTTAATAAATACTTTTGGAAAGGATAAATAAATTTTTTAAAACCTTTTTATAAAATAGGTTTTTTATAAGAATATTGGTGCTCTGACTAATGGAAGAATGAAGTCAGGTTTCTGTAAAAACATTTTAAAAAGTATTTTTGAGAACCAGAGAGTGGAAAATTGTGCTAATACTTGAAAAAGGTCATGAATAACTAGAAGATAGTAAAATTAAATTGTTAATTGAACAGTGGATATAAAATTTCTTCAATTTTAAATACCATTAAATTATCATTAAAATTATTCTATAGGAAAATAATCTATAAACATTACAATGTGTCTCATACCACATTAAAACATGTGGAATAATAATCCTCAAGATGAAATAATATTAAATGAAAGTTTTAGATACCATGAAGATACAATATTTTATTATATAATATATCTGAATGGGTAGTATATACCCCACACAAAATATGTAAGTGGTGAATATAACATTTATCGAATGTATATAAAAAGTAAGATAAAAATCCCTTCCCTTGTGTGTGAATTGTATCATGTGTATTTATATGCCTGAATAATAAACATTTGTTAATTATTTGTTTTCATTAGAATTTTTTTCAAGTTTATCATTACTTCTATTTCACTTATTACCACGTTTTATAAAACTACATAAACAAATATTTTTATGTGGGGTGTTTTTACCAAATTCGGTTTATGTGTAAAAAAACATTCATAGGTCAACAGTGGTCAAAGAGGTTATTATATAACATCTTCATAATAATAATATTAACGATATTATTATCATATTTATATATTAATTATACTTTTAAAATCATTTATTAAATATGGTTATGAAAAATGAACCAATGTTACAGTCAGGGAGATTGTAGGTCATACGTACACATGAATAACATTCACATTTTTCAATGATTTTTAGGGAAAGAAGGTATGTAACCTTAATATTTCTATAATTTTCATTATATTTTAAATACCATATTATTTAATTATATGCACTTATATATGGAATTCTTCTAATTTAAAATAAATCACATCTTATCGAGGAGGGGGTAGTCTACATGTCAAAAAATGACGTTTTCACTTTTCAAGTGTGTAAAATTTTAATATAGAATGTGATATATATTATATTTATTGAAAGATAATTATGTCATCTACATGATATAGATGTTTTTTATGTCACATATGTTTAATTAAAACCACCTTTATATTTTCAATGTATTCCGTGAACGAATCAGATCATTTTTAGGAGTTGGTGGTCCAAAATTCCAAAAATTATGTTATCATATCTAAAAAAATGGAAAACATATAGATATTTTTTATATAAAAATTAAATAAGAATAAATAAATTAATCTTCATCATTTTCTGCGACAGTAGTTCAACATACACAAAAATGGTAAGTTTATTACCCATTAGACAGAATTTTGTGTAAGTTTATATCGAACCCTAAACATAAAAACATATATATATATATATATATTTATGATACTATTTTTTTATATAAACATTGAATAATTAGAGTCTAGTGGGTTTTTAATGTAAACAAAATTAAAGAGACTGAGGAAAGATGTCACCTCTTCTTTGGGTAACTCTTCTTCGTTTTCATCAAAGGGCTTATACTGATGGATTTATAACTAATGTGAGTATTCTAGGATAATCAGTGGGATTTTGAGGATCTATTTAGCTAGATTTAGGTGGAGACAATGTTTCTTAAGAGGTGTGAAGAAGTGTTAATGTTGAGTTCCTTTTATAGTGGAGGAGGAGTGCCACTCTTGTAAATTTGGGAATGGGAATTCCACCCACATTTTTTCAGATTTAAAAAGGATTTAATAAAGGTAAAAAGTATATCCAATAGAGAATATGATGGAAATGTTTCCATGAAAGGTATTTTGTACAAATTTATAGGTCATTTTGGATCTAAATTTTAAGATTTAGTCCTTTATGATGCTAATGTTTCTCTTAGTCATTGTAAGTAATTTTAATGACACTCAATCAAATTTTTAGTAAAAAACTATGTTGAACTTATTTGAAATAATAATAAATTCTTATAAAAAATATGGAATCAAATTATCCAAATTCCAATCACATGATTGGTAGAAATTAATTCAAACTTAATCCCATAGATTGAATGACAACATGGTTTTTAAAAGTAAAAATGTTCAATAGTTTGTGAAGTTTTTATATCCTACATCAAATTAAAATTGATTCCAATGAACTAAATTGGAATAAATAATATAAAATTTATTTACTGGAACATTAAAATAAATTAAAACTTTAATTTTACATTTTAAATAATTTAGATGAAAAATCAATTTTGAATAAAAATTCAATATTTTTAACAATTCATCAAAAAATAAAACATCACCCAAAAATACCAAAAAATAACCCTAATTTTTTTTATGTTTTTAAAAAAATGAAGTTCATTTTCAAATAAAAATTAAATAAAAGTTTCAGTATTTTTATTTATAATAAGATCTCCATTAAAAGGTGTAAAACTCCCATTAAAAAATTATTGATTTTTATACAAAATATTTGGTTTGTCATTATATTATTATTATCAAATATATTGGATGAATATATAGAATATTTGACTAAATATAATATATATATTTATATAGTTCATTAATACCATTCATTAATTTAATTTATTTGGATAAAATATCTTTGTGAGTGCATGAATAGTTTTCAATAAAAATATTCCCTTTATATTCAATTTGTTCTTATATTCATTCCTAATTAATTTATATCTGATGAGTTAGTTTTATATTTGTTTAGACTATAGATTTTCATATTATATTCAATTGTATTCATAACCTATAATTTAACGACTACTTTATATATTATTATATTAAGGAATATTATTTTAATAATATATTATTATTCGGTAAAATTCAGTCATGTGTTCAATTTAATCATTTAATGAAATTTGTTGTCACAATTGACACAAGTTAACTGATTTATGTTAATTGGAAGATATCAAATGTATTAAATTTGTTTAATATACTATAAAGTCTCAAGATATTACATTTTATTACATGCTTGGTGTTTCTCGTCATGTACGCTATTGTATACAATATACTTACTTTAGAATTTTGGGGTGTTACATGATCCTTTTTATTTTTTTATATTAACTCATATATTTATTTGAAATTTTCTATTTATTTATATTCCTATTTATATATTATTTTTCCAAAAAATAAAAATAAAAATATCATATTTATATAATCTTTTGAAAAAATTTATAAAAATTATATGACATCAATATAAAATCACAAGAATATATTTGAGTAAATAAATATGAACAAGAGAAAATATAAAATCCATTAACATTAATATTTTCACTTATTTACTATAATATAAAAAACAAAAATCAATATAAATTATAGAATTTGAAAATTATAAAATATGGAAGAAATATATTATTAAGATAATATAAATACAAATAATAAATATACAATGACAAATATTAGTTGTAACTAAATTTTTAATGAAACAATTTGAGAAAAATTAAAATCACTTTGGGATATGGGGGTATAGTCCTCAATGAGGGTTAGAATCATCAAGATATATCATTTCGAGGGGAGCATGAAATTGGATCCCAAATGGGGAGAAGCAACATGGGAGAAGGGAAATGGGCATTAAAAAGCGGAATATATATTATAAGATAAATTTTTTCAATATTATTTATTGGATATTGATGAAGAATTGAGTTCTTTAAATAGTGTAGTTTTGAAAATAATTTTTTTTATCCCGATATTGTTTCTAGAGTTTAATGGTATTATGTTATTGATATATTGTTCTCCATGGATTATTTTATTAATTTATTATAGAAGATATATTTGAGGATTTATGGGGAGATAATGATGGAATTGGAATTTATTAGGCTTAAATTATACATATATAGGAAAATGAGAGTAATATGTTCCCTTTTGAAGATATGGTCATCAACCATGAAATTTTCAATAAAGGAGCACAAATATATGATTGATGAGAGTGAAAGGGAATAAAATTTAAATGTTTTACTTCTATAACAATGGAGTTTTACATAGTAAATCAATTATGGATGGAGGATAATTTGATTTTAAATAAGGAACTAGTCCTCTCTATTTTTACACACCTCACATCTCTTCCGCCCATCTCATTAGAGCTCTCCCTAAATCATTTTCCAATAATATGGAAATAATAAAAAAATATTGAATGGTGGTTTGAGATATGGATATAATTATCAAGGTGTATTATTAGAATAATTCAATATATTTTATATAAATTATTCAAAGTTATAATTTAAGGCACAATTTCATCATATCATTAATTCTTGCAATCTTATTTTTAAGGCATTGAACTAGAGATTTATGAAATTTTGAATTTTCTTTTCATATATAATGAAATTTTCCTCCTCTAACCTTTTCTTATTTATTTATAAAAACTAGCAAGTTTAAGTGTAATCATTCCATGTTTCACAGGGGTCAAACAACTTACTAGTGGTTGTGTACTCCACTATAGTTAGTTACATGATCACCATATCGATTAATAATTGGGTGGTATGAAAGGTGAATAGGTTGTGCCAAAATTGTTTTAGAGGAGGTTTAGTATATTGGTTTATAAATGGTAAATTATTTATGAATCTTGATAATATGTCTTGTTTCTTCTTCCTATTGAGTTCACCATATTAATTATTTAAGAAAATTTTAGGGAAGTGTATATAGGTGGGTGGCTCAAATCTATTCCTATCTTATGATTTTATTTATATAAAATTATTGATTTATTGTTAGATTATTATTTTTAATGAATGTTTTGGGATAAAAAATTACACACGTTTTTAGAATCATTATTTGGAAAAAGTCATATTACCCAATGAAATATGGTTTTTCTATCCATAATAATTTTTATTATGGTGGTTAATAAAATAAATTACAATAATTTTTAAAATATATTTTATTAATTGATATTTTAACAGTGGGATTTATTTGGGAATTATTTTAAAATTATGTTTCTTTTCTAATATATTTTCATAGTATTTAATTATTAAATGTATAGGTATTTAAATTTTTTTTAATTTTTTTTAGTTTTTAAAAAATATGTGATTATATTTTCATTTTTTATTTTTTTATTATTGAAAATATTATAGGGAGTGACATTTCTAGAATATAGTATATAAACAAGTTCATATGTCTAGAATCAGTGTTGTTAACTTTTTAGGATTTTATTAAGGAATAATATAGGGTGTATTTATTGGTATATGGTGTTTTTTTTCATATGATATTACTAGGTGAAAATAGTTCATCATTTATGGGGTTAAATTAGTATCTTTTATATTACCATGTGAGTTATTGATATTATTTATCACAAAAATCCTTTAATAATCATATATTTTATATATAATATGGTTATTGTGTAAGATTCATCATCTATAATACAATGGGTTTTGGTTTAGGACTTGTGGGGGTTATAATTTTTATTATTATTTGGTGGTTTATCACAATTTTTATATGAAAATAAAAGTTTAATTTAATTGAAATTTATTTTAATTGAATTTATTAAAAGTATAAAGTTTTTTTTTGTTACAATGTTTTTGATAAAGAGTTTATTAATACATTTGTTATAAACCTTTTATTTAAATCTAATTTTTACATTAATAATTAATTAGATATTATCATATTCATTACTGAAATCATAATAAGTTTATAAGCACACCTATATATACACTTTTCTGGTCATGATTATGTTGTTGGATGAGATATAGGAAAAATAAATATTTTTTAAGGTAAATACATTGATCCATGACTAAGATATTTCATAAGATGTTTAGTGTCTTTATAATTAAGCCATATTATTATTCATGTGACATTACATTTCCTTTCCATTGATGTTGGTCTATAAAACATTATTTTTTACACATAATTGGATTTTATATAAATATGTTTTCATCAAAATGTATCTATTTTAATTTATATTTACGTCCATGAGGAAAATTCCAAACCCAATCATTGTTTTATCCATTGGTATAATTTTTCAATCTCTGTAAATTGGAAAACACATTGAGGTCATGTGGTTATCCAGTTCATATCATAGGACTTGAGTACATATGACATGTGTCTAGAATAATGGAGCAAGGAAGAAGAATAGTTATTTTTGGGGGAGAGGGGAAATCAAAATGGATGTCTACAATAATCATAAAATAGGTTCAATAAATGGATGTTCTATGTAATATCCCTATAAAAATGAATAAAGAAATTAATAATTGTTACTATTCATATCAACAACTGGCACATTTTTATGGACTCTTTTGGTTAGGAATTCCCCAATAGTGAGTTACCAGATTAGATTTATTTATGAAATGATGTTTAGTATCCTAATTGGATGTTCATTGAAACATCCACCTTCTTTTAAATATATTTATTATTTTATTTTATTATTATTTTAACGAAATGGTTAGATTTTAAAAAAAACATTCCAAAAGAATGGTTATCCGTAATGTTCGTTAAACCATGCATGTGAAATGTGTGATTTAATTTTTCAAACTAGTAAATAATAATAAATTATATGAATAGTATGTAAATCATATAAAATAATTGAGAATAATTTTTAGATACACTTTGAAATATTAATTTTTGACTCTAAACCTTTCAAGTTGTGTGTATTTATTATTATGAGATTTCTATAATTCCTTAAAACCTCTTTTTATTATTCTAAATTATGTTTTATAATTTCAACTAAATTAGAAAATGCTATATTACTAAAAAGGGATATTTTTATTTTGTTTTTATTTTTATACATATTTATTTTATTATTATTATTTAAATTTTATTTTTAATATTTATTAGCGAAAGTGATTGTAATAATGTTTAGGGAATGATGTGAATAGTAAGTGGTATATTTTTATGATAAAGAAGGTTATTTATTTTCCATATTAATATTATAATACATATTTTAAATATATGATGTATTATATTACTTTTTAAGTAGGATCCACCCTTTTCATGTTTTTTGCATGGATAAAATATGGGAGTAATATCTCCCTTCCTGTTATCTTCCTTCACCTCAAGGAATGATTGATGACAAAAGAAGATGAGAATCATTCCTCTTATAATAATCTTTTATTCTTCTCCCCTCATTTCTTCTTCTTATCCATCTCTTAGTTCTATAATTAAGAATTTATTCTATTAAGGATTATATTTTGGGTGCTTCACTATGTAACAATGAAAACATGGTTCTTTATGGTGAACTTCTTCAGTGAGGTTATAAATAGATCCTATGGTGTATTTTCATTATAATGCATGTCATTTTTAAATTTCATCATCAAATAGTGAGTGTTTCTCTTTATTTATTTTATTTAATAATTCATTAGTCATTAATTATTTAAATTGGATTCATTATTTTCTATGTGGTGGAAAGAGGAAGACTTTGAAATTTTTCAATACACTACTGCTGTGGGATTTGGTGATTCCCTTTTTCATGGTGAGAATTTTTATACTCGAGGCTTGATAGAACTTCAATAATGAATTAAATAAATTATATAATTGATTATTTATGTTTTATTAGGCATTAATGGTTTATTTTATGGATTTATCTCATTTTTCTTGAAATTGAGCATATAATTTAAGGTTGGAGGTCTATTTAACTTCCATTTCGGTGCTTAAACATATTATTCTTGAGTTTCATGTCTTTAAATTGGTATAATTTATTTTAATATTCATATATTAAAATAGTGTATGCAAGTCATTATTTTCATAAGTTTATTATTTAAAATGTTATCATGATAAATAATTATTTATTGATTAAAAGGTTTTGTTTTCAATTTATTAATTTTTTTCAAATAGAATTAAAAGTTTTGTTTTTATCTATTTACAATAATTTAAATTCTTTCGGTTTTTTTTCTAGAAAATTTTAAAGAAATTAATAATTTATATTTTAAAATAAAGATATCTCTAAAATTATTAAAACTAATTTTACATTGTTTTTTGTTTATTTTATAGTGTGAAATAATGTAGTGTTTTGGGGTTAGAGGACTTGTTTGGATCTTGTTTTAAATTCATTTTGAAGGTGAATTTAATTATCTTTAAATGATTTAAGGGATTGTATGGTTTTTTGAAAATTGATTTTTATTTATGAAATGGGCTAATTTCGCTATGATTCCATGTGATTTTTTAGGTAGTGTGTATGTGGGATAATTGAAAACATTTTTATAAATAATAATTGTTTTCTGATTGTATCATTTAAATTTGTTATTACTATTACCAATGCTCTTTTTCCTGGAACTGTTAGATTACGAACCACATGGATGCATTGAGAGTTTCATTTAGGGTCACTTAGAGAGATAATCAAATTAAACCATAAAATCAATAACTCCATGATTAAATGGGGGAAAGATGGATATCCTATTCCATAAATATGTACTACTTCATATGTAGAAGAGGGGTATTCTATTGGTCTAATTAATGATCCAAATGGGTTTGAGTAAGATACTCTGGTCACTAGTGATTAAATGATCATGCATAATTCTATTGTACCCAATAAAAACCTATATTAAATGTTCCAAGAGTAGTTTATTTGTTTTCAGGTGGGGAATTATATTTCTATTAACAATATAAACTTAAAATTAGTTTCTTTTGAAGACAATATAAAGTGTTATAATCCAAGAGTGGTTTATTCATTTTACTTAGTTTTTCTGTTTAAATATCATTGGATTATGTTTCATGAGTATAAATTTCACATATTAATTGTTCAAAATGAAAATAATTAACAGAATGATGAACTGAATGCTATAAGGATTTGTAGTGTTATAAAATATTTTTGAAACATTTCAATTATGTAAAAATGTTAATGAAATTTTTAAAATTACAAGTAGTTTCCTTATAAGACAATATAAAGTGTTACATATCTTGTGAAATGGGATCTATAAATGTGTAGATGACACTTGATCTATGAAACATTGAGTCATAACTTTTATTATTTCTTTTCCATTAACACCAATGTTCTAACAATACATGGATGAAGAGAGAATCATATTTAAAAATTAGATGATTCATATAACCCATTTAATGTCCTATAAAGATTGAGTTCATTTTATTCCTATAAGGGATACCAATAAAGATCATATAATGATATTGGATATATAAACATCAATTAGGAAGGTAAGTTCTTCAATTATGATTTATTTATGTCAAATTAATGGTTATATCTTATATCAATGGGTTTTAGTAGTTAATTTTTTTTGTTTTTGTGTAATTCATTCCTCCTTAAAAAAACCAATAGCATTGTCAAACGCACAACCATATTGTTTGGATAATAGTTTGAATATATGAAGAATCTATAATAATGTGTTTTTACCAAACTATGAAAAAAGTATCAAAAAACTATTTTATTCTATCATATTTTCATATAAATGACTTTTTTTAAATTAAAACATCATGGATTTTTTAAACTGAAAATTATCATCTTTTGGTTTTAAAAAAATGAGCAATGGAAAATGTTTATGAAAAATAATGTATCATAAATAAATCATATTCATTTAATTGTTTAAATAAAAAATAATTACGGATCATAAGGGAATAATATCTATATAATGAAAAAAATTAAATGGATGGATAAAACCATGTCATGATATAAATGATTTTATTTTGAAGGATCTTCCTAAAATAAAATTTTAAAAAGAATAAAGATTGGGTTCATTTCGAAATGGTTTCCATATAACAAAATCCACATAATGGTTAATAAAGAACAATGACATGGTTGTATGATATATTAAGGGAATTTTTTTCCATAAACTCTCAAAAGAATTTTCTATTGTAGGACTCTACAAAAAATATTTTATTGTATAGGATCCATTTTTAAATCTTGAATTTATAATTTTTTTAATTTATAAATTTTAATAAATTATAAAATAAAGCTAAATAGAAAATAATTAATATATTTTTGAAATTTCTATAAGTATTAATATGAATTGGTAAAATTAAATACCATATTTTAATATTTTATTTAAACTAATCCAAAAATAATTTAGAAAGTTCAGATCTACAGTTATAATAAATATAAATAAATCATTTTAAAATGAGATATATTGATTACAGGATTAATATAAAGTATTTATATACTAAGAAATTTATAAAGTTTTTATTTCCCAAAGAATATTATATTTTTATATGAAGTATTTAATAAGAATTTCATAAAAAAAAATATGAAATATAAAGTGTTCATATTTGTGATATAAATATAAAATTATATCAATACTAGAAAAGGCCTCTTAAAAATGGATTTATTTCGAAAATGTTGTCGTTTAAGCCACTGATATTTAATTCATGGATTGTTTCTTTTAAATCAAGGATATCATTATCAGTGAAAAAATATGAATTGTTCTAATAATTTAATTGTGATTTCATGTAAGTGTAAAAAATATCATGATTATTTATTTTTAAATTCACTACTAATAAAAATGTGTTACAACCATAAGGTTTTTTGGGTGTTTTGAAAATATGTATTAATGAATGGTTGGAGAAGTTACATGAACTATTGAATGGAGTTATTGATTTTTTTATGTAATTTTAATAGGGTTATATTGCAGAATAATCATTGTATGTCATTCTGGGAGGAGTTTTATGGATTCTATCCCTAAATATTTTTAGTAGCATAAAAAAGTGTTGAATATGTTGTATATGTGTTCTTTTTTATTCACTTGGAGAGTAAGTGAAATTGAGTGAGTTATTGTGTTAATTATGGATGTTTATGTAGGATGTTTGATGTTATTTGTAAGATCATAGGTTATAACCCACTCAACTAATAATGCATCCTTGATCTCCATGTGTCCCCAAGTACACCTCCTTCCTTGCTAGAGGCCACCAACTGGATGTGAGGGTATAGGGTAGTACCATGAGAATACTATACCCCCTAATTAGAGTTCATGCTAATATCAAATATGACCTAGAATTATACATAAAGAATAAATATCAGAGTGCACAAGATACATGAAATAAACCAATTAGTAATAACATGAAATGCATAATCCATATAATCATATAATCAAGGTCATCCATTAAATCAATAAAATATACATAAAAATAGATTAAAAATATAAGAGTATATAATATAATATTCATGAATTGCCATATCCCAGTCTCAAATATCATTTGGGTTATACAACGTGATCATTCAATCCTAAGCCTATGTCATACCTAAACTTTCAATCAATTAGGGTTGTTCAGGTAAACAGATGTTGTGTTCACTTTAACGAGATTTGAGTACAACTAAGTAGGGTACCACCAATGTAATATCATACATAACTAATAACATAGTGTATGTTTATATGATATGATATGAATATAAATATAATTGGTAGAAATGTATATAAATATTCACGTTGATCCTCAGGTTCTTCTGCAGAACCCTGATCAACTCAAACCTGCATTGGCCAGTGTTAGATTGTATTTGAGCGCATCACAAAACCATGACAAAAAAAACATGTCCTATATTCCATATAGTAGTATGATTAAATTCCAAATAATTATAAACATCACATGATATCCAAATGGTAGTAGGCTGTAAATCGATCCGTATATGGGGATCCATTGCGATCAATAATCAATAGGCATAACTATTAAATCAAATGAGCACATATAAGGAATAAAATATTATATGACCCAACTATAAATACCAAGGGGGATGACCAATGGTGATCAAGTAATAACATGAAGATCTAAGAAAAAATCCCAAGTGACATCACGAGTGTTCCATAGTAATTAGGTCTTATCACCCAACCAAGGGGTATCACCCATGGAATTCCTAAGGCATCCAGTTTCATATATAAACCTCAACAGGTAATCTGGATTTTTTATAGTCCAGGCTCAAAGGATAGATCTAAGGAGATCATGAAAGTCATCCCAAGTATATAAAAACAACTTATAGGGAACAAGTTCCTCTTGTACCATCTCATTAGGTCTGACCATCAACCCATTTCTATCTCATATAAACAAGTTCAACCTATCAAATTCATGTGATATATTCATAAAAACCATAACTGGATCAAATTGTCTATTTGGGTTCTAATATGACAATAAAAATAATCACCACCTATTTCAAATATTTTCCATATCACTAGGGTCTGCAGGTCTTCAGGGTATGTAGTTTGGCCCCCTAAGTTGCATCATAACACCAACACATCATAATGGCCCCATAGTCTCAAACATATATATTAGTAAGACAACCAAAAATTTAATGGAATCACTCCCCTTGACATCATCAAGTCCCATAGAGGCCTCACTCACCACCTATGGAATTCCCAAGTGACATCTCGATGGGGGAGTAACACTCGCATCCTGGCCATCTCACAAGCCAAATAGGTATAAGAAATATCAATGTTCTCACATGCCCCCAAAAGTCGAAATATCATACTTCATCCCTTCCCTCTACATGGAGATCATCAAGGGAACCGATGTTAAGGGCCACTATGTCTCATTGATTTACTTTTAAATTAATTTTATTACCCTCATGGTCAGTGTTTCATAAGAACAAATCATAAGTGAGACATCGGCCATCGTTGACCAAGGAACCCAATCTATGCCAAAGTTCCATTGTGGGCTTGGTACTTTGTATAGTTAATTTAATGGTGTTTCATTTAAATTAATCAAATTAATTATTTAGAAAAATGGATTATTGGCCTCAGTGGTGAGACCACATAATAATTATCATATAAATTTATGCATAATAGTGAATTGTAGATGCATAAGGATTGACTAAATTTTTAGAATCCTTTTCTATTTTATTCCTAGCCAAACAGATCTAACATACGATTTACCAAGATCATATTTTCTCAAGTAGGTTCTTTCAACACTCTATATATCTAATAATGAAAAGAAAAAAAATATTATAAACAATTATAAATAATTAATTAATTAATTAAATATGTACATAATTGATAGAAACTCATCAGGCACCCCCACCACACCAGAACCAGACTTTGCAACACCTCTAGTGTCTATATTAATACCTCAATCCTATGTTGTGTAAAATATATAACAAGTATGCTAAAACAATATGAAATTTAATTTACTTGAAATTAAAACCCTCATAAAATTATTGTGGAATCATACCTTTTAGGAATCAAAAAATGATCTCACCCAAATGTTGCTTCAGGAATCCCTCTATATAAGAAGCATGAAATCGCCATGATAATCAGTTGATTCCATGATTATTTGGTGGACTTGGTACAGAAGAAAAATTAGGAGAAATAGAAAATAATACGAAAATAGGAGTAAATAAATGGAGGTAGTTGGAATTGAATACACACCTTAACTTACTAAGTAAAATGTATAATAATCCCACCCACATCAAGGGTGAATATATGGGGATGGGGGAGAGGCCCCCTTACCATTGTACCAAGGCGGATAGGAGAGGAGGGTCAGTCCCCTCTTAAAAGCCAAAGGGGAATGTGTATTTTTTTACATTTATAGAACACTAGCTAGTCGATTTCTATCGAAAGTAACACATGGTACTTTCAGGCAGTGAAAGTGATCTAGTTATGCCTACTAGAAAGTTATTTGTTCTATTGTAGTCTTAGATATGGTAGGTAGATGACATTTTTTGTGTCTCCTTTGAACTACATTCCCTATCTTAGAATACTCATCTGGGATGTTCTAAACTTTGTAATCCAATTTTGAATTCGAGTTAAAAATATTACCACTCTATTTATTGAAACATTAAAGATTTCTTGATGTTTTACAGAATTCCTATAGACATGAAATTTTATAATCTATACAATATAGAATTTCTCATCCCCAAGAATCCTTATCAACCTTTTAGAAACAAATGTTGACCTATGTCAGTTGTGAATTCAACTTCTTGGACCTTTTTCTAACTTCAAATTCCAAAATAACTCCTACAACGCCACTCTTCACAAAATTAATTGAATTCCCAAACTCCTTAAACAATTCTCATTTTTCCATAAAGCATATGGATGACACTACATGACAAACATATATCTTCAAACACCTATGTGTGATGAAATATTTAATTACCCAACCTATGGTGCTTCCCACCACATGAATTAGCTTACAAAATCCAATTACAAGCCATGAAATTGCCCAGCTGTAGAACCACCAACTGAAACATTCATCTCACATCCTATTGATATGCTTGGTTCCATTTCAAATTTACAACACCTGATCATACATCAAACCACTTCTTAAATTCAGGTACAATTTTTTATTTCAAAATTCCGAACCAACCAAATGATTTTCCCTCGAACAAGTCTCGATCTAACTATATCATCTTTTCCTATGAATTCCCATGCCTATAATAAAACATTATTATTTTATTGAATAAAATATGATTCATTTTGTTCTAAGTTCACCACATGCAATTGTATGTGAGAACACAATTCTAACCTCCTCTAGTCATCCCACCATGAAATTCTCTATCTTCACTATATATGTTCTACCAAACCACCTCGTTATGATACTCTTAAAACTAGATGCTTTCCATGATCATCCAAACACACTCATCAAAGTCAGTACCTAACAACTAGTGAGTTCCTGAGTTTCAATACTAAACTAGTCTATGCCCTGCCTTTATGGTCTTCCATACCATGAACATAATTCTCATCAAACATATCATGCTCGAATCATCAAAATTTTACCCCAACACGCTGCATCTGTCATCACACATAATTAATGGATGGAGACACCATATTTTTACTAGAGATTCAATCATGAATTAGTAATCACTACCCATTCCAATAACAAAGATAAGTTATCCATTGAATCAATTTAAATTCAAATTGGAATTATGTTTACACCCTAAAATTTGAACGGTTCACTCCCCACTATATAGTTTACCTTATAACACTCCTAGATTCTATCCCCAGTATGTTCCATAAATAGATGTGTGTCACTCTTCTCGATCCACACCCATATCATACCATCAATACCTTACTAGGATTTACTCAAATTGGCCATCCCTCTATATATGATCTGATCCTAATGTCTCCTCTACCACATAGTTACCTGTTCTAATTGCATCAAAACCCTAATCCTCCATGACCGCATCTATTTAATAAATTTCATCTATCATCAACTCACACCCAGCCACTCACTGATTATCTTTTTAAAATGGGTACCACATGAAAATGGCATGTATTAGTCCTTTATAAACATTGAGGGTTTAAAAACTTCTACCACCTAATCAATTACCCAAATCATGCTCACCCCCCAAGTCATACAACTAACCACGCTACTCGGCATGTCATCCATGTCTAACTAGGAGTACCCTCAAAACCCCTCCTCAAAATTTGGAACATTATGAGTTACATTTCCTATCACACAATCACTATCATTATTTAACAATCTCCAAAATCATCATTGTTCAATCACTCTCTACAACTCTATTGAAATCATATCCAAATAAGACAGTGCCATGAATCACACACACCCTTCCATACAATTCATCATTAATACAAAAGGAACCAACACTCATGGTGATCATAACAAAAAAATCCAAGTAATAGTTATGTCTATGTCATATACTTGTATGGATTTCAAGTGCACTAATCTCAACCCATAGAATCTACCCATGGTTCTCATTTCATGGGAATTTTAGAGCACATATTGACACCCCACATGGATTACCCTTGTAACACCCTGAGATTTTATGAAAAATATTCTTTTAATTTCATTGATGTCTTATATTATACACTACACCAAGTCTATCTTGTACTATACGCAACACCGTATTAGCTTACAATATATGCAACACTATTCTTGGCTCGTGTTACAAATAATTTCATGTTCGTTTTGTGGAAATTATTCTACGCAACATTAAGTATAGACTTCGTTTAATGCATAAATTAAATAAGTTTTGATTATGTTATACGCAACACCAAACAGAGATTTCACTACACAGATACCTGACTTGGCTTGCATTACACGCAATCAAGACCTTCCTCGATAGCGTGTGTAGTACGCAATACTGAGTTTCACTAAACAAGATATTATTATAATATTATTATGAACTAGCTGTTATGAATAGTAATACATAATTTTTGAAATTTTATAAATTTTATCTTTCAAAATGGACTTCATTTTTGGATTCAGAATATCGAAATTAGCTTAGGGTGAATTTTTGGTATTTTTCTGAAAACATTCAATTTTTGATGAATAGTGAAAAAACACTGAGTCATAGTTTAAAACCGAATTTTTATTTAAATAATTATTTATTTAATTTAAATTTATTTTAGGTCAAAATTGATACATAATACCCATATAGGTTCAGTGTAATTCATTGGAGTCATTTTATAATAATTTTCAATATATAAATATTTTATTCAACTTTTCAACGTCTTTTACCTACCTCCAAGGAGATTTTTGCAAACTTACATAAAACAAAATTTTACCGCTTCTGTGAGTGGAATTTCAAAAATATGACACACATGGTTAATATCAAGGACCAAAATGTGGTTCAATGAGATGAAAATAATTTTTGGTGAATAGTACCTTTTTACATTTATTTACCACGGTTTAAAGTAAATATGGTAATTAAGGGTAAAAATGATATTACTATTACCCTAACACATGTCCTAATTCTATTGGATAAGTGTTATTCGACCAAAAACAACCTTAGGAATAAAATATGACCATTTAGGTCCACTTGGATTAGATTAGGACATTTATTATTAATTTATTTAAAGAAGGGTTAAAATAGTTAAAATCAAAGTTTAATAACTAAAAATTTTTTAATATAGGGTTATACATAAGATAAATTCTGCTATAAATATTCATTATAATTCTAATAATATTTCCTACATAATGCTATTTTATTTATAATTGTTAGACTTTAAATATGTTAATTTATTTATGATAAAATGATGATGCAGTAATAACCATATTAATGAAATATTAACATAATTGATGTTATAAATACACAAATAAATGTAATTTGAGACTTTTTAGGAATTAAACTAATTTTATATGTTAATATGTCATGTTAGTATTTATTTAATTAACTTGTTTCGAACTAATCATGCTGTTATGATTTTCACGAGAATCAATTACTAAATAGTGTCAAAACTGACATAAAATATTTTTTAAAACAAATATTATATTATTAATTGTTATTATATTACTAAAAATAAAATTTTCTGCCACGATACTTATATCATGATAGGTGTATCATTAATGGACCATGTGGGGGTCTCTTGGATGTATATGGTAAGTTTATTAACTATATAATATAAAAATACAAAGTGACATAATAAATGTCAATCTAACTAACTAAGAGTTAAAACTAAAAGATAAGGATAATATAATGACCCAAACCAGTCTAAATTCAATTTTTTGAGATGATTTCGACCCATCCCCACTTTATCTTCTAAATAAATTATTTTGGAGCTATTATATACCGAATATGACTTTATTATAAAATAATATTTTGAATTTTTTCAAAGGCGCCCCTCTCCTTCCTTATAAAAAAGGCACCCCTTCCCTCTTCTCTTCACACCCTTTTAAGCCTTGATGCTCGGCCAAACCCTGACCATTTATCTTCTCCACTTCCCTAAAAACATTCTGGAGGTTTTTGTCTTCTCAAAAGACCAACTCTACTTTCCTAAGAAGAAGTTTAAAGGAGGTGTGTTGAGGAAGTGATAATATCTTCTACCGACCCTTTCAAGTTTCTATCTTCTTCTACTTCCTATTATTTAGTTGTTTCATTATAAAGTAATAACACCAATATTAATTATATACTGATATTTTATTATATATATGAAACAACCATATTTCACCTTCTATACATCCTATGGTAAATGACATCACCGCGCATGCGTACGTACGGAATACCGTCTCCATGCCGTGGTGTAATCTGTTTTCGACCACCACCTTACATGGATGGGTATAATGGTGTAAATAAACAACTATATATGATTATTGTAAATTAATATTGATTCTGAAATATTATACATACACTTAACTACAATTCCACGATCATGGGAATGATATCATTTCTCGTGCGTACGTACGGACTACCGTCTCTACGACGCGATGAGATCCATTCTCCATGTTAACCATTCATGAATGATTTGAAAGTATATATAATGAATAATAATGAAATATATGAAATAATAATGATACTAGATTTATGTATGTATTAATATATATATATATATATATTTATTTATGTCATCTACTTAATTCCATTCAATTCAATAAGGAAACGAAAACAGCGTTCATGCGTACGTACGGCCTACCGTCTCCATGAACGGTATATTTCATTCCATTTATCGATCTATAATATATATATATATATTCTGAATATATATTATATATATAAATCATGTTTTACATTCTGTAATTAATTAAATCAGGATATAAGTAATAATATCAAGAACAACAAGTCGAAACACATACGATAAATGAAACGATTTTACCCAAAACGCTGCTTTAATGTGGAATTTACAAAAGAATGGGTAATATAAAGTCATAAGTGAACCATAAATGATATCATAACAATGAATATTATTCTATAATAATTCAATGACATTATTTAAATCATTATATAGGAGGTATGGATACATACGAAGCATATCGGACGTAAGGTAAGGGATAATTTTTCAATCTCATTTTTATTTGAGATTTCTTATACGTAAGTATTTACTGGGGTTGTATTTTTCATCCATCTTTATAAAAATATTTTTTATAAAGAGTTTAAGAATCTTCCATGTATGTCTAAAGTCATTTTTACCCCTCTTTGACTTTTACTTTTTGTTATGGAAGGAATCGTTCTTTTGTTTACCTTACGATGAACTTTTTGACTTTTCCGGAAAAAGTAAAAGGAGAATGTTTTTTTAACTTATACGGAATGAACAAATTTTTACGGTTTTAAGAACTACTTGCTTTCATAAAGCTTACTCTACAATATTTCATTACTATTTTCAACAAAATCCTTTTCTTTTAAAATTTCATGACATTTTGAGAAAAGAAAATGATTTTGAAGAAGAAAAGATATTTTCCTCAAGAATTCATTTCAATTGTTTTATCAAAACCATTTTCCATCTAAGATGGAATTATATCATATGTGTATGTTTCAAGTATAAGTTCTCTATGATTTAAATGGTTTCAGTTTTCTTATGATGAAATTATATCCATTTGTTATATATGGATTATCTTATGATGGGATGATGTTTATGAAACCCATTTTATTCTATGGGTTGTGATGAATGTTTTAAGTTTATTTTGTGGCACAAGTAAAAATGATTTCATTATGATATGGGTGTGACCTATATCTCCCTCCAATTCATTGCGTAAAGATTTATATCTCAAGATATAGACATGGTCGTAACGGTAAGTTAATCTTTTTCAGTAATACAGGACTGGAACGAGGAGTGAACTCGATTCAGAAAGAGACTTTGTCCACTAAGATGGTCTTGGAAGGAATGCCTTGGTTACAATGGAAATCATAACATGTGCTTAATGGTTTCCACAATTACATGTTTTATTCCCATGCTATTTTATCATGATTAATGTTTCTTTATGATCTATGCCTTATGTACTACCATGTTTTATGTCATTGCTCAATATTTTGATGTTTAGACATTATATTCATGTTTTTTAGTTCAAATGTATATGATTTGTTTTATTTTATCCACTCTTACCCTTACTGAGCATTTTATATCACCCATTATATGTTTTCTTTTCCCCATGATTTAATGAAAGGTTTTAGGTAAGAAAACAAAAGGGGAAGATCTTTATGGGAGATGTTGAAGATCTTTCACCGCGATTAGAAGATTATGTTCCGAGTTTCCGAAGACACTAAACTATTACGGTCCTTGAGTGTTGGTTATTATTATGTATTAAGTATTCTGAAAAAGTAATGTAATGTACATTTACTTCAAGCATTGGGTCTCTATAGTTGGTATCAGAGAAAAGGTTTAGTCAACCTTTGGAAACTAGGATGCGAAAACTTTAGTGATATCCCTAGATACATTTTTAAGGTATGTCTAGGGATGTCCCTAAGGTTATGTATAAGTTTAGGTTATAGTCCTAGGATTATGGTAATGTTCATATAATTAAACCTAAAAGGCAATATATTGAAGGTACTCCCCCTTTATTATGTTTTTTCCTAGCATGATTTTTGCCTTTCACACTATTATTTTTGGGTTTTAGACGATGGCTGGAACCTGAAGGAACCGTGTTGATCAATGTAATGGACAATGCAATGATTGTCCTCCTGAACAAACCAATGTCATGGGAGATGGAGTACAAAATCTTATTGCAATACTTACACGAGCTATGAATCATTCTGGACTTCCAAATGAGCAGAGAAGGGAACAATATTCTATTGAGCCCTTAATGATGCAACGTCCACCTTCTTTCAATGGGTCTTCTGGTCCACTTGTTGCTGAAAAATGGATCAGTGCCATTGAAAAGATATTTTCCATACTTCTCTGTTCAGAACATGAAAAAGTCATTCTGGCTATTTACCGTTTAGAAGGTGAGGCAGACCCGTGGTGGACTCAAATTGAGAACACAAGTCCCCAAAGTGAAATTGAATCCATGGAATGGGGTGAGTTCAAGAACTTATATTTCAATAAGTACATCCCTCGTATTCTTCGAACAAATATGGAAAAGGATTTCCTTGAGCTTAAGCAAAAGGATCATGAATATGTTGGTATATACGAGGCGAATTTTACAAGGCTTGTAAGGTATGCATCTGGCTTTATCATCTGACCTGAAATTAAAGTTGATCGATTCCTCTGTGGCTTAAAATAAAGTTTTCAAAGGGAATTAGCTATAAGAGACTTCAGTAGCTATAAAGAAATTGTGCGTTGTGCTATCACGGTAGAACTGGAAGTTGGTGTTACATATCCATCTCATGGTTTTAAGAAGAAATTAAAGATGGAGTTGAAGGAGAAATCTCAGAACAATGGTGAAAAGATGATGAATGTTTCTTTATGTTCAAAGTGTGGAAAGATGCAAGGTGGATATTGCCTAAAAGGTACTAGAAAATGTTTTAAGTGTGGAAAAGAAGGTCATCGAGCATTTTTTTGTCGAAGTAATGGGAAAAAGTTTGCTAATGATTTGAATAGAGAAAACACTACAGAGAACGCTCCACCAACACTTCAATGCTTCAATTGCAAGGAAATGGGGAATTATGCTAATAAATGCCCTAATCCACGGGTTAATGATGATCAACGTGAGAAACTTCTTAAGGCAAAGGATAAAGGGAAGTCTCATGCGATCATTATTTGTGATGTTGAGTATGACAATGATGTTGTGTAATGATTAAGTGTTTATGTAATGGGATTCCAAAATAGTATCATGGAATCTCATTTATGGTATTGTGGAATTTGGAATATCTATGTATTGGTTTTCAATAATTATATGGTACTTGTAACCATGAAAAAATGATTGAAATATTTTTGGAAGGAAGATGATATGCGCATAATGAATGGATAATGAAAAAATGAAATGAACTCGTGATTTATATAAGGACTAAGTGATATCATGGTTTGAGTATATTGAATTTTTGGGATCTTGGTATGTGGAAAGAATTAGCTTTTGACATCATTTATGTTTTCACTAAGGTTCAATGGGTATTCATTTTTCAAGAGAATACATGATTAAGGTATTCACATGTTTTCAATGTGACCAACAAGATATATCGTATCATATATGGGGGATAAATGATGGTATTCATGTGCTTGTAATGTGACATTTCAAGTAATCGTTTTCTTTATACTATGAGATTGGACATATGCATTTTGGATAAGCGTAAATATTGAAATGGATAATGTTTAACACAAGTTAGAATTGTTTAAGGATAGAACTTTTTTCGATATTATTGATGGAATGTCATAATGATGTAATTTTAGAAAAATGACAACCTACAGGACGGGCGACAACCCGTCGCATTGGAAAAAGATGTGGGGATCGAACCCACAACTGAAGTGTGATAGGCCTTTATTGCCTACCACTGGCCTACATGAAGTCCCTGGTTAGTATAAACTAGTTTTATTTTATTAAGTGGTATGATAGATGAAGTATAAGTTCATTTTTGGAATCATATACGATTAACCTCACCATAGATGGACTTATGTATATTTGATAAATTTTTCTAACCTTTTGTTTGAAATAGATGGAATGACCCATAATTATATCACATGATCTGCTAACACTTCAGGAATAACAAACTGAACTTCATTTCTTTAAGAGATGAAGTGGAAATTTTTCAAGGCACGAACAATAGTGTGATTGTACAAAAATCAAGTAAGTATTTCTTCTAATTAAAATTTTTCAACTATAGGGAAATGATATTGAAAACCAAAAATGTTGTCCTAGTGCACTTATATCTTATGAATCAGATGGTACCTTAGATCATCACAAATTTATGGCTTTGTGATTGATGGATTTTTCATAGCCATGTTCCCTACCATTCTCCATCAGAACTTGATTGTTCGATTTCTCTTCCATATCCATATTTTCACCTATGTTCTCTTATATGGAAACCCAGTGATGAGTTACATTGGGTAATCGTTACGTTTCATGATTTAGTTTTTAAAATTATTTTTTAGTATTCCTTTCTATGATGTGAGTTTCTATGAATATTAAACGATTTATAACCCCAACAAATTTCGAGGGCGAAATTCATTTTAAGGGGGGTAGAATATAACACACCGAGATTTTATGAAAAATATTCTTTTCATTTCATTGATGTATTCTATTATACACTACACCAAGTTTATCTTGTACTATATGAAATACCGTATAACCTTACAGTATACACAACACTATTCTTCGCTCGTGTTACACCCAATTTCAAGTTAGTTTTGTGGAAATTATTCTACGCAACATTAAGTATAGATTTTGTTTAATGTATAAATGAAATAATTTTTTATTATGTTATACGCAACACAAAATAGAGCTTTCACTACGCACAAACCAGACTTGGCTTGCATTACACGCAATCAAGACCTTCCTTGATAGCATGTGTAGTATGCAATACAGAGTTTCACTAAACGGGATATTATTATAATATTATTATGAAATAGCCGTTATGAATAGTAATACCCACTTCTTGAAATTTAATAAATTTTATATTTCAAAATAGACATCATTTTTGGATTTATAATATCGAAATTAGCTTAGGGTGAATTTTTGGTAATTTCCTGAAAACATTCAATTTTTTATGAATAGTGAAAAAACACTGAGTCATAGTTTAAAACCGAATTTTTATTTAAATAATTATTTATTTTATTTAAATTTATTTTAGGTCAAAATTGATACATAATACTTATATATTTTCAATGTAATTCATTGGAGTCATTTTATAATAATGTTCGATATATAAAACTTTTATTGAACTTTTCACCGTTTTTTACCTACCTACTAGGAGCTTTTTGCAAACATACATACAACTTAATTTTATCGTTTCTGTGAGTGGAATTTCGAAAATATTGGAGACATAGTTAATATCAAGGACTAAAATGTGGTTCAATGAGATGAAAATAATTTTTGGTGAATTGTAATTATTTACTTTTTTTTTTACCACGGTTAAAAGTAAATACGGTAATTAAGGGTAAAAATGATATTATTATTCCCCTACCACTTGTCATAATTCTATTAGATAAGTTTAATTCGACCAAAAACAACCTTAGGAATAAAATATGACCATTTAGGTCCAATTGGATTAGATAAGGACATTTGTTATTAATTTATTTAAAAAAGGGTTAAAATAGTTTAAATCAAAGTTTAATAACTAAATCATTTTTAATATAGGGTTATACCTAAGATAAATTCTACTATAAATATTAATTAGAAAGATACAAATATTTCCTACATAATGGGATTTTATTTATAATTTTAGGCATTAAATATGTTAATTTATTTATGACACAATGATGATGCAGTAATTACCTTATTAATGAAATATTAACATAATTGATGTTATAAATACACAAATAAATGTAATTTGAGACTTTATATGAATTAAACTAATTTTAAAGGTTAATATGACATGTTATTATTTATTTAATTAACTTATTCCGAACTAATCATGTTCTTATTATTTTTACAAAAATCAATTACCAAATAGTGTCAAAATTGATATAAAATAGTTTGTAAAACAAATATTATATTATTTATTGGTATTATATTCCTAAAAATCTAAGGTTAGTCCAAGATACTTATATCATGATAGTAGAATCATTAATGGACCACTTGGGGGTTGCTTGGATGTATATGGTAAGTTTATTAACTATAAAATATAAAAATACAAAATGACATGGTAAATTTCAATCTAATTAACTAAGAGTTATAACTAAAAGATAAGGTTAATATAATGACCCAAACCTGTCTAAAATCTATTTTTTGAGAGTATTTCGTCCCATCCCCACTTTAGCTTCGAAATAAATCATTTTTTAGCTATTATAATCCGAATATGACTTTATAATAAAATTATATTTTGAGTTTTTTCAAAGGTTCCCCTCTCCTCCCTTATAAAAAGGGCACCCCTTCCCTCTTCTCTTCACACCCTTTTGAGACTTGAAGCTGGGCCAACCCCTGCCCATTTCTCTACTCCACTTCCCTAGAAACATTCTGGAGGTTCTGTTCTTCTCAAAAGACCAACACTACTTCCCTAAGAAGAAGTTTAAAGGAGGTGTGTCGAGGAAGAGGTAATCTCTTCTACTGACTCTTTCAAGTTTCTTTCTTCTTCTACTTCCTATTATTTAGTTGTTTCATTATAATGTAATAACACCATTATTACTTATATAATGATATGTTATTATAAATATGAAACAACCATATTTAACCTTCTATCCATCCTACGGAAAATGAAATCACCGCACGTGCGTACGTACGGAATACAGTCTCCACGCTGTGGTGTAATCTGTTTTCAACCACCACCTTACTTGGATGGGTATAATGGTGTAAATAAATACCTACATATTATTATTGTAAAGTGATATTGATTCTTAAATATTATACATACACTTTAATACAATTCCCTGATCATGGTAATGATATCATCGCTTGTGCGTACGTACGGACTACCGTCTCCATGACGCGATGAGATTCATTCTCCATGTTAACCATTAATGAATGTTTATAAAGTATATATAATTAATAATAATGAAATATATTACATAATAATTATACTGGATTTATGTATATATATATATATTTATTTCATCTACTTAATTCCATTCAATTCAGTAAGGAAACGAAAACAGCATTCATGCGTACGTACGGCCTACCGTCTCCATGAACGGTCTATTTCATTCCATTTACCGATCTATCATATATATATATATGTATATTATGAATATATATGATATATATAAATCATGTTTTACATTCTTTAATTAATTAAATCAGGATATATGTGATGATATCAAGAACAACAAGTCGAAACACGTACTATAAATGAAACGATTTTACCCAAAACATTGCTTTAACAAGGAATTTACAAAAGGGTAATATAAAGTCATAAGTGAACCATATATGATATCATAACAATGAATAGGATTATTTAATAAGTCAATGAAATTATTTAAATCATTATACAGGAGTTTCGGATACATAGGAAGCATATCGGACGTAAGGTAATGGATATTTTTTCAATCTCATTTCTATTCGAGATTGCTAATACATAAGTATTTACTGGGGTTATATTTTTCATCCATGTCCATAAAAATATTTTTCATAAAGTGTTTAATATTTTTCCATGTATGTTTAAATTCATTTTAACCCCTCTTTTACTTTTACATTGTGTTATGGAAGGAATCTTTCTTTTGTTTACCGTACGATGAACTTTTTGACTTTTCCAGCAAAAGTACAAGGAGAATGTTTTTTTAACTTATATGGAATGAATGGATTTTTATGGTTATCATAACACCTTATTTTAATGAAGCTTACTCTACAAGATTTCATGACTATTATCTACAAAATCCTTTTTTTTTAATTTCATTCCATTTTGTGAAAAGAAAATGATTTTGAAGAAGAAAGGATATTTTCCTCAAGAATTAATTTCAAGTGTTTTATCAAAACCATTTTACATCTAAGATGACATTATTTCATATGTGTATGTTTCAAGTATAAGTTCTCTATGACTTAAATGGTTTCACTTTTCTTATGATGAAATTATATCCATTTGTTTTATATGGATTATCTTATTATGGGATGATGTTTATGAAACCCCTTTTATTCTTTGGGTTATGATGAATGTTTTAAGTTTATTTTGTTGCAAAAGTAATAATGATTTCATTATGAGAAGGGTGGGACCTATATCTCCCTCCAATTCATTGGGTAAATATTTATATATCATGATATAGACATGGTTGGAATCTTAATTTAATCCGGTTTAGTAATACAGGACTGGAACGAGGAGTGAACTCGATTCAGAAAGGGACTTTATCCACTAAGATGGTCTTGGAAGCAATGCCTTGGCTACTATAGAAATAATAACATGTGCTTAATGGTTGCAACAATTACATGTTATATTCCCATTATATTTTATCATTATTAATGTTTCTTTATGATCTATTCCTTATGTACTGCCATGTTTTATGTCATTGCTCAAGATTTTGATGTTTAAACATTATGTTCATGTTTTTAAGTTCAAATGTATATTATTTGTTTTATTTTATCAATTATTACCCTTACTGAACATTTTATCTCACCCTTTAAATGTTTTCTTTTCCATGGGATTTAATGAAAGGTTTTAGGTAAGAAAACAACAGGGGAAGATCTTTATGGGAGATGTTGAAGATCATTCACCACGATTAGAAGATTATATTCCGAGTTTGCAAAGACACTAAACTATTATGGTCCTTGAGTGTTGGTTCTTATTATGTATTAATTATTCCGAAAAAGTAATGTAATGTCCTTGTACGTCACGCTTTGGGTGTCTATAGTTGGTATCAGTGGATAGGTTTAGTCAACCTTTGGAAACTAGGATGCAAAAACTTTAGTGAGATCCCTAGAGATATTTCTAAGGTATGTCTAGGGATTTCCCTAAGGTTAAGTATATGTATAGGTTATAGTCCTAGGATTATGGTAACAGTCATAGAATTAAACCTAAGATGTTATATATTGAAGGTACTCCCAATTTATTATGTTTTTTCCCTAGCATGATTTTTGCCTCTCACACTATTCTTTTTTGGGTTTTAGACGATGGTTGGAACCCAAAGGAACCGTGTTGATCAATGTAATGTACAATGCAATGATTCTCCTACTGAACAAACCAATGTTATGGGATATGGATTAAAAAATCTTATTGATATACTTACACAAGCTATGAATCATTCTGGACTTCCAAATTAGTAGAGAATGAAGCAATATTCTATTGAGTCCTTCATGAGGAAACTTCCACCTTCTTTTAGTGGGTCTTCTGATCCACTTGTTGCTGAACAATGGATCAGTACCATTGAAAAGATATTTTCCATACATCGCTGTTTAGAACATGAAAAAGTCATTATGGTTGTTTACCATTTAGAAGGTGAAGCAGACCAGTAGTGGACTCTAATTAAGAACACAAATCCCCAAGGTGAAATTGAATCCATGTAATGGGATGAGTCCAAGAAATTATTTTTTAATAAGTACTTCCCTCGTATTCTTCGAATAAAGATTGAAAATGAGTTCCTTTAGATTAAGAAAAAGGATGATGAATCTGTTGGTATATACAAGGCAAATTTTACAAAGCTTACAAGATATGCATCTGACTTTATCATCCAACCTGGAAGTAAAGTTGATTGATTCTTTAGTGGCTTAAAACCTAGTCTTCGAAGGGTATTAGCTATAAGAGACATCATTAGCTATGAAGAAATTGTGTGTTGTGCTATCAATGCAGAACTGGAAGTTGGTGTTACATATCCATCTCATGGTTTTTATAAGAAAATAAAGATGGAGTTCAAGGAGAAATCTCAAAACAATGGTGAAAATAAGATGAATGTGTCTTTATGTTCAAAGTGTGGAAAGAAGCATGGTGTAGATTGCCTAAAAGGTACTATAAAATGTTCTAAGTGTGGAAAAGAAGGTCATCGAGCAGTGGATTGTCTAAGTAATGGGAAAAAGGTTGCTAATGATGTGAATAGTGAAAAGACTACGGAGAACGCTCCACCAACACTTCAATGCTACAATTTCAAGGAAATGGGTCATTATGCTAATAAATGCCCTAATCCACGGGTTAATGATGATCAACGTGAGAAACCTCTTAAGGCAAAGGATAAAGGGAAGTCTCATGTGATCACTATTTGTGATGTTGAGTATGACAATGATGTTGTGTAATGATTACGTTTTTATGTAATGGGATTTTAAAATAGTATCATGGAATATCATTTATGGTATTGTGGAATTTTAGAATATCTCTGTATTGGTTTTCAATAATTATATGGTACTGGTAACCATGAATAATTTATTGAAATATTTTTGGAATTAAAATGATATGCTCATAATGAATGGATAATGAAAAAATGAAATGATCTCATGATTGATATAAGGACTAAGTGATATCATGGTTTGAGTATATAGAATTTTTGGGATTTTGGTATGTGGAAAGAATTAACTTTTGACAGCATTCATGTTTTCTCTAAGGTTCAATGGGTATACATTTTTCAAGGGAATACATGATTAAGGTATTCACATGTTTGCAATGTGACCACCAAGATATATCGTATGATATATGGGGGATAAATGATGGTATTCATGTGCTTGTTATGTGACCTTTCAAGTAATCGTTTTCTTTATACTATGAGATTGGACATATGTATTTTGGATAAGCCTAAAGATTGGAATGGATTATGTTGGACACAAGTTAGAATGGTTCAAGGCTACGACTTTTTTCGATATTATTGATGGAATGTCATAATGATGTAATTTTAGAAAAAGGACAACCTACAGTATGGGCGACAAACCGTCGCGTCAGACAAAGATGTGGGAATTGAACCCACAACTGGAGTGCGATAGGGCTTTATCACCTACCACTGGCCTACATGAAGTCCCTGGTTAGTAGAAACTAGTTTTATTTTATTAAGCGGTATGATAGATAAAGTATAAGTTCATTTTTGGAATCGTATACGATTAACCTCACCATAGATGGACTTATGTATATTTGATAAATTTTGCTAACCTTTTGTTTAAAACAGATGAAATGACCCATCATTCTATCACATGATCTGCTAACACTTCAAGAATAACAAATTCAACTTCATTTCTTTAAGTGATGAAGTGGAAATTGTTCAAGTCATGAACTACAATGTTATTGTACAAAAATCAAGTAAGTATTTATTCTAATTCAAAATTTTCAACTTTAGGGAAATGATATTGAAAACCAAAAATGTTTTCCTAGAGCTCTTATATCTGATAAATCCGATGGTACCTTAGATCATCACAAATTTATGGCTTTCTGATTTATGGATTTTTCATAGCCATGTTCTCTACTATTCTCCATCAGAACATGATGGTTCAATTTTTCTTCCATATCCATATTTTCACCTATGTTTTACTATATGGAAACCCATTGATGAGTTACATTGGGTAATCGTTATGTTTCATAATTCAGTTTTTAAAACTAAGTTTTAGTATTCCATTTTTACGATGTGGGTTTCTATGAATAGTAAACGATTTATAACCCCGACGAATTTCAAGGGAAAAATTCATTTTAAGGGGGGTATATTGTAACACCTCAAGATTTTATGAAAAATATTCTTTTAATTTAATTGATGTATTCTATTATACACTACACCAAGTTCATCTTGTATTATACGCAACACCGTACTAGCTTATAGTATACGCAACACTATTCTTGGCTCGTGTTAAACACAATTTCAAGTTTGTTTTGTGGAAATTATTCTATGCAACATTAAGTATAGATTTTTTTAAATGTATAAATGAAATAACTATTGATTATGTTATACGCAACACGAAACAGAGCTTTCACTACACGCAGCCCTGGCTTGGATTCATATACACGCAATCAAGACCTTCCTTGATAGCATGTGTAGTATGGAATACCGAGTTTCACTAAAGGAGATATTATTATAATATTATTATGAACTAGCTGTTATGAATAGTAATACCCACTTTTTGAAATTTTATAAATTTTATCTTTCAAAATGGACTTCATTTTTGGATTCGGAATATCAAAATTAGCTTAGGGTGAATTTTTTGTATTTTTCTGAAAACATTCAATTTTTGATGAATAGTCAAAAAACACTGTGTCATAGTTTAAAACCGAATTTTTATTTAAATAATTATTTATTTTATTTAAATTTATTTTAGGTCAAAATTGATACATAATACCTATATAGGTTCAATTTAATTCATTGGAGTCATTTTATAATAATTTTCGATATATAAAAATTTTATTGAACTTTTCACCGTCTTTTACCTACCTCCTAGGAGATTTTTGAAAACATAAATAAAACTTAATTTTACCGCATCTGTGAGTGGAATTTAGAAAATTTGAGAGACCCAATTAATATCAAGGACTAAAATTTGGTTCAATGAGATGAAAATAATTTTTGGTGAATAGTAACTTTTTACTTTTATTTACCACGGTTAAAAATTAAATAAGTTAATTAAGGGTAAAAATGATATTATTATTACCCTAAATATGTCCTAATTCTATTGGATAAGTGTAATTCAGCCAAAAACAACCTTAGGAATAAAATATGACCATTTAGGTCCACTTGGATTAGATTAGGACATTTATTATTAATTTATTTAAAGAAGGGTTAAAATAGTTAAAATCAAGGTTTAATAACTAAATAATTTTTAATATAGGGTTATAAATAAGATAAATTCGACTATAATTATTCATTAGAAATATAAAATGATTTCCTACATAATGGTATTTTATTTATAATTTTTAAAAATTAAATAAGTTAATTTATTTTTTACACAATGATGATGCAACAATTACCTTATTAATGAAATATTAACATAATTGTTGTTATAAATAAAAAAAATGTAATTTGAGACTTTTTATGAATTAAACTAATTTAACAGGTTAATATGACATGTTATTATTGATTTAATAAACATTTTTCGAACTAATCATGCTGTTATGATTTTCACAAAAAATCTATTACCAAATAGTGTCAAAATTGGCATAAAATAGTTTTTAAAATAAATATTATATTATTAATTGTTATTATATTCTTAAAAATCTAATGTTTGGACATGATAATTATATCATGATAGGGGTATCATTGATGGACCACTTGGGAGTCTCTTGGATTTATACGATATGTTTATTAACTATATAATATAAAAATGAAAAGTGACATGGTTAATGTAAATCTAATTAACTAAGAGTTAAAAGGAAAGGATAAAGTTAATATAATGACCCAAACCATTCTAAAATATATTGGTTGAGATTATTTAGACCCATACTCACTTTAGCTTGGAAATAATTCATTTTTGATCTATTATAAACAGAATATGACTTTATTATAAAATAATATTTTGAGTTTTTCCAAAGGTGCCCCTCTCCTCCCTTATAAAAAGAACACCCCTTACCACTTCTCTTCACACCCTTTTTAGCCTTGAAGTTCGGCCAACCCCTGCCAATTTCTCTTATCCACTTCCCTAGAATAATTTTGGAGTTTCTGGTCTTCTCAAAATACCAACTCTACTTCCCTAAGAAGAAGTTTAAAGGAGGTGCGTCGAGGAAGAGGTAATCTCTTCTACCGACTCTTTCATGTTTTTTTCTTCTTCTACATCCTATTATTCAGTTGTTTCAATATAAAGTAATAATACCAGTATTACTTATATACTTATATGTTATTATAAATATGTAACAACCATATTTCACCTTCTCTCCATACTACAGAAAACGAAATCACCGCGCGTGCGTACGTACGGAATACAGTCTCCACGCCGTGGTGTAATCTGTTTTCGACCACCACCTTACTTGGATGGGTATAATGGTGTAAATAAATAACTATATATGATTATTGTAAAGTGTTATTGATTCTGAAATATTATACATACACTTCAATATAATTCCACGATCATGGGAATGATATCATCGTTCGTGTGTACGTATGGACTACCGTCTCCACGACGCGATGAGATTCATTCTCCATGTTAACCATTCATAAATGATTATAAAGCATATATAATGAATAATAATTAAATATATGACATAATAATGATACTAGAATCATGTCTATATATATATTTATGTCATCTACTTAATTCCATTCAATTCAATAAGGAAACTAAAACAGCGTTCATGCATTCGTACCGTCTACCGTCTCCATGAATGGTGTATTTCATTCCATTTATTGATCTATCATATATATATATATATGTATATGATGAATATATATTATATATATAAATAATGTTTTACATTATTTAATTAATTAAATCAGGATATAAGTAATAATATCAAGAAAAAAAAAGTCGAAACACGTACGATAAATGAAACAATTTTACCCCAAACGCTGCTTTCACATTGAATTTACAAAAGAACAGGTAATAAAAAGCCATAAGTGAACCATAAAAGATATCATAACAATGAATATGATTCTGTAATAAGTCAATGACATTATTTAAATCATTATACAAGAGGTTAGGATACATACAAAGCATATCGGACATAAGGTAGGGGATAATTTTTCAATCTCATTTTTATTCGAGATTGCTTATACGTAAGTATTTACTGGGGTTATATTTTTCATCCATGTTTATAAAAATATTTTTCATAAATTGTTTAATATTCTTAAATTTATGTTTAATTTTATTTTTACCACTATATTACTTTTACTTTGTGTTATGGAAGGAATCGTTCTTTTGTTTACCGTACGATGAACTTTTTTACTTTTCTGGCAAAAGTACAAGGAGAATGTTTTTTCTAACTTATACAGAATGAACAAATATTTACGGTTTTCATAACGCATTATTTTCATGAATGTTACTCTACAATATTTCATGACTATTTTCAACAAAATCATTTTCTTTTAAAATTTCATGACATTTTGTGAAAATAATATTATTTTGAAGAAGAAATGATATTTTCCTCAAGAATTCATTTCAAGTGTTTTATCAAAACCATTTTCCATCTAAGATGACATTATTTCATATGTCTATGTTTCAAGAATATGTTCACTATGATTTAAATGGTTTCAATTTTCTTATGATGAAATTATATCCATGTGTTTTATATGGATTATCTTATGATGGGATGATGTTTATGAAACCCATTTTATTCTATGGGTTATGAAGAATGTTTTAAGCTTATTTTGTGGCACAAGTAATAATGATTTCATTATGAGATGGGTGGGACCTATATCTCCCTATAATTCATTGGGTATAAATTTATATCTCATGATATAGACATGGATGGAATGGTAAGATAATCTGGTTCAGTAATACAGGACTAGAACGAGGAGTGAAATCGATTCAGAAAGGGACATTGTCCACTAAGATGGTCTTGGAAGAAATTCCTTGGATACTATGGAAATCATAGCATGTTCTTAATAGTTTCCAAAATTACATGTTTTATTCCCATTCTATTTTATCATGATTAATGTTTCCTTATGATCTATGCCTTATGTACTGCCATGTTTTATGTCATCTCTCAGGATTTTGATGTTTAAACATTATGTTAATGTTTTTAAGTTCAAATGTATATGATTTGTTTTATTTTATCCATGCTTACACTTAATGAGCATTTGAGCTCACACTTTATTTTTTTCTTTTCCCTAGGATTTAAAGAAAGGTTTTAGGTAAGAAAACAAAAGGGGAAGATCTTTATGGGAGATGTTGAAGATCTTTCACCATGATTAGAAGATTATGTTCCGAGTATCCAAAGACACTAAACTATTACAGTCCTTGAGTGTTGGTTCTTATTATGTATTAATTATTCCGCAAAAGTAATGTAATGTTCTTGTACGTCAAGATTTGGGTCTCTACAACCCTTGTGAATATCACTGCACATAATTCAAAAATCCTAGCTCACTAACACACTGAGATATATCTCAAATAATTTGGATCTCCTGCCTATCCCATAGGTCATGTCGCATATGAAATGCCTATAGGTTCCTATTATGAAGGTCACATGAAAACTCACAACCAAAACTAACAACCCTAGGGTATCGTATAAAATTATAAGGAATCACATTTCAACCAACTGCCTAGTTGGCCATTGCTTCTCACTCGATATCTGTATATAGGACTACCCCCTATGAATCTGAATACTTGAACTGATCCTCACTATGCCTCCACATATGGGAGCCTCCCCCTCTAGGATCACATTATATTTTATCATCATATATATAATGACATTGATCTATCACAATATATCTAATGTGGCTCTAATTGGTGGTCTAGTTAAGTAAAATTCCACCACGAATCTATATAGGAAAACACCATATGGGTTTTTGTTGAGACATTAAATAAATAAACCTATTTTTATTCTGATAACCATCATTATATCTATACTATAGGGGTTACCTTTAATTCATCATAAGCATGTATATACCCACTATATTCATTATACGTCCCCAATGCTATCAGAAGACATCTTCATCATCATGATTAAATATATCATTGATCAACATGAACTTCTATTAAAGGAAAATACAAATAAAATCTTGGCCAGATTGGTATAATTACACTAAGTACTTATTTGGAAAAATCATATGAGTAGTTTCTAACACTTTAAACAATTTATCCTCATTCATCAATGAAAATAATCATATTAATAATAAATCATAAAATCCATACCAGATGTGCATCACAAGACTTTCAAATCATACACCCATAATATAGGAAGACAAAATGGAAATCATATACCCGTAGTAACTTGGAATTCCTATCATAACATGTTTTCATGGCACACCAGCTCAATATCCATCATAGTCTTTGACCCATTCCTGTATCACTTATTTATCATCTCCTCGAATAGTTTGAAAAATTAAAAATCTGATCGGTTCAGTTATATCAGCCACATAGATCCCACAATACCACTTTGTAACATCCTAGGTCATAGGCCACTCAACCAATGTTGCGATCTAGTTCACCATGTGAGCTCATGTGCGCCTCCATGTATTCCAGAGGCTACCAAAAAGTAGTGAGGGTGTAGGGTAGTATCATGGGAAGATTATACACCTTAAATAGAGTGTGTAGTATTGAATAAAATTACCAAGTGTCGTATATAAAATATAAATATCAAAGTATACCCAGAAAGCATAGTCAGAGGCAGTCCTCTGACCATTTATTGAAAATAAAAGAAAAGGAAAACATACAGCCATAAAAAGGTGAGAAAGATAGTTACATTTCATAAAAATAAGACCCATCGCCACATCCCTAATATACTACCTCCTCCGCGGTAGCTGATTCCCATTCTGAACATTCATGGTGTTTACAAATCTTAGCATACTTCCATCCAACTGTAACGCCCCGACCCTAGTTACCCAGAGTCGGTGCATTATTACATAACATTGGCATGATCAAGAGAAAGATCAAGTCTCGAAAGACCGATTAGTTTAGTAGCCTTGGAATAACTAGATACATCCATAAATTTTTACATTACATCATAAAAAACATCTTGTCTTCATATCCCCTCATACTATCCCTGCAGGTCATTCATAAATTACATCTTCATAATCCTGGGAAAAATAAAACATTGAAAGGGGTGAGCTCAGATTCTCAGTAAGGATAACATTATAGCAGAAACATTCATAAATAAGCATAAACACTTAAGGCAATTTATAACTAAAACAAAAGCCTTTTAAACTTGAACTTCAGCATAAAATGGCAAAGGTAAAATGAAATAATTCCATTTACTTACTCACATGGATATTCTACTAGTAGAATGATCACATGCAATATCAATAACCACTTTCATAATGATGGAATGCATAATGCCAGACTATCATAACCACATAGCCAAGGCCTCGTGCCAAGACTACAAATAAGATTTTGCCAAGGCCTTGTGCCAAGACACTAGTTTGTCTCATGAGACCTACCGATGCATCGAGGAGCTATAGCAGGCTCCACCCGTCACTTATTAAGTCCAATGCATTCCTCATATGAACAGGTTTAAACATAACATAAACATTCTTATTAAAAATAGCATACGAAATGTCAATACTTCTACCACAAACCATGAATGGTATAAAAATAGAACATCCACAGTCAAATATAACTCATTTGATACAATATAGAAGATTGTATTGTATCACATTAACCTCAATCATGAATAATGAAGGATGTTGACATAGATGAAAATAATCATCAAAACAATTTGAGAGAAATATCCCCCTTTTTCTTGAAATCATTTAAAAGTCACACTATTTGTCAAGAAGCCATTTAAAAATAGATTTTTGAATCAAAGTGTCCCATACCACTTTGAAACTTTTTTTAAAAGAGGTTTTAATTTCTAAACTTTAATGTCCATATAAATAAATCCTTAAAACCATTTTTAAAACATGGACATTAATGAGAAATATTTAAATGATTAAGTCTTTAAAACATTTAAAAATAGTATTTTAGTTAGAGATTCTAACCAAAAGAGAGACAATTGAATAAAAATAATTTGAGGTAATAAAAACTTTGTAATATCATGAGAATAAAGGGATTGATGATATACTATGTCAAAGTACATTATATACACCACATAAAAGTGATTTGGTGTATAACAACAAAGAAGTCTCAATGGAATGTAAATTGAGATGAATTCTCTTATAAAGACCATATCCTTAGGTTAAGGATAAATCAATGACATAATTATGTGTGACAAATATAAATACACTAAATATGATTGAATATTCAGTGTAAAACAATCAAAGGATATTCACACATATTCTTGCAGAAACAACACCAACGAATTGGATGTTTAACTCAACAAATGGTGAAAGAGTTAAAATTACTCTTATCAAATTCATATTAATGACTTGAGAATTATCAATAGAGTGATTATGTGTATCAAAAGTATATCCACAGGAAGGGGAGTGGAAATTATGACATTATCAAATGAATAGTGATTCCACACATAATCTTGGAGTAATATAATCAATGAAATATGCGTAAAGCTGAATGAGTGGAAATTGAAATCTCAAATTCCCTTATCGATTTGGTAACTTACGAAACAAACAACCATGAAATAAGGATCATACCATGACTATGTAAATACCCATAAATTAAATTATATTACACAATGAATACAATAATGGGCAGTACACATACACCACATGTAATAATTAAGTGGTGAACAATGGAATTCTCAAGAAATTAAGAGCGAGATAAGAAACTCCTTACCACGTTAATCAATTGATTCGTATGGACAAAACTTAATAACCACCAAATGATTTACAGAATAAAATGAATATAAAGAGAATCATGATAATATATATCAAATGGCAGTACACAATACACCACTTTCAATAATTTAGTGGCGAACAATGGAAATCTCATGGAATTGAAAGTGAGATAAGAAAATCCCTTACTTTGTACTTTTTCCTTGGTCGATGGGAGGTTTACCTCCTGTATAATGGTGAAATAATTGTTATTGAATAATAAAAGAATAATTTACTTTAATATGATATCATATATGATCTTTTAACATTGATTTGTTAATAATATCATAGAATTATCGTCATTTCGGGTGTTAACGGGTTCATTTTACTTTATATTCTTTGTTATGTGAGCCATATTGGTTATTAATGGGATGTATATTATACATATTCAGAATGATATCAAGTCCTTAGATACTATTTTTAAATCATCAACTTATAATTATACTTGAATGGATATGATGGACAATGAATCTCATCGCGTTCGTGGAGATGGTAGTCCGTACATACGCACGAGCGACAATATCATTCTTTTGATATTAAAATAATATATAATTGGATTTTATATCATATATACAGAATAATTATCATGTTATATTTATTATTTTCATGAGTTACACATCATTATTATTCCCATCCAAATAATAATATATTGAATAACAATTACACCACGACGTGGAGACGGTAAGCCGTACGTACGCACGTATGGTGACATGTTATTCAAAGGATGGATAGAATACTGAATATGGTTGTACCATATTTATAATAACATCACAGTATATATATGATACTGTAGTTATTATTTTATAATGGAAATGACAAAGAAAGAGGAAGTGGAAGAAGAAAGGAACTTGAAAAGGGGTGGTGAAAACATTACCTCTTCTTCGGGTTCTTCCTTTTGATTTGATCAAAAGGGCTCGTTAGGTTGGCTTTCTGATCAAACTAAGGACTCTAGGTTGTAGTGAGGGAAGTTGAGATAGTATTTGGGCAGGGTTTGGCCGAACCAAAGGGCTTTGATGGTGTGAAGAAATGAGAAGGAGGAGTGCCCTTTTATAAGAGGGGCGAGGGGCACCTTTGGAAAACCTAGAGATATTAGTTTATAATAAATTCATATTTGGTTTCCAATGGCTCCAAAGTTGAATATTCAAAGGTTAAGGTGGGTATGGGTCGAAAACAACTCAACCAATAGAATTTAGACAGGTTTGGGTACTTATATTAACCTTATCGTTAAGTATTAACTCTAAGTTAATTAGTTTGACTTTTACAATGTCTCTTTGTATTTTTATATTATATGGTTAATAAACTTACCATATACATACAAGAGACCCCCAAGTGGTCCCTTAATGATACACCTATCATGATATAAGTCTCTTGGCCGAACCTTAGATTTTTAGGAATTTAATATCAATTAATAATATAATATTTGTTTTAAAAACTCTTTTCTGTCAATTTTGACACTATTCAATAGTTGATTTTTGTGAAACTCATAACAGATTTATTACTTCGAACAATTTCAATTAAATCAATACTAATATATCATATTATCCTATAAAATTATTTTAATTCATTAAAAGTTTCATATTATATTTATTTGTGTATTTATAATATCAATTATTTTGATTTTTCACTATTATAGTAATTACTGCATCATCATTGTGTCATAACTAAATTAAATTATTTAATGTCTAAAAATTATAAATAAAATATCATTATGTAGGAAATCTTTTTATCTTTCTAAGGAATATTTATAATTTAAAATCCAACATATATAACCCTCTGTAACAATTGTTTTGTTAAAAGATATATGCTTGTGTCATTTTTCTATTTATTTTAGCTTAATTAAAATAAAGTGTCATTATCACTTACAAGTGGATCCATGGGGTCCCAAAATATACCCAAAGATGCCCATGGTCGACCATGTATCAACCAATAGGGTTAAGACACGTTTTAGGGTAATTTAGTATTATTATAATATTATTTTTTAACCCTTGTTTACCGGATTTACCCTTTAACCATGGTAAATAAAATATTTACCGAAGTAATTATCCAAAATGTTTAAAAATAAAAGTTACCTATTTACACAATTTGAACATCTTGATTAAAAATATTGAATCCATTTTTCCAAATTCAAAACACAGAAGTGGCAGAAATTAATTTAAAATTAATTCCCGTTGTTAAAACAAAAAGCTTGTTTTTTAGAGATAATAACTATCAAAAGATTGTCACTTGTTTATGTCTGGTTTAAATGTGAAATTATGTTCAATGACCCAAATTGTATTACGTGGTAAAAATATATTCTAAATATACTTTAAAACAACTCAAATTCATAATTTATCACTATTAATTATTTTGATTAAAAAAGTTTTTTTTAATTAAAATTTAGTAATTTTCACTTTTCATCAAAATATGAAAGTTATCCAAAAAGTACCAAAATTTCACCCTAGGCTAATTTCGATATTAAGAATCCAAAAATGAAGTCCATTTTGAGATATAGAATTTAAAAAATTTCAAAAAGTAGGTATTACTATTCATAACGGCTAGTTTGATTGGTTTTGGTGTGTTAAAATCTCGAAGTTGCGTACAATGCACGCCATTGCATTATTCGAAAGGAAACATACCGAGGAAACTTGGGGTGTTACATTCTCCCCTACTTCAATAAATTGCTTCCTCACAATTTTTAAAATTCTGCTTGGGAATATAATGGAAAGTCCCACATCGGAAAAAGAGTCAATAAAACTATCACTTTAAAAGAAATAAAGATAGGTATAAGGGTTATCCAAGATAACCCATACTAGGATTCCATGTAAAAAAACATGGATATGGATGATAAACTAAGTGTCAAGTTCTGATGGAGAGGGATAGAAATCATGAACAGGAGAAAGTTAACAATGAGAAAACCACAAACTTGTGTTGGGACAAACGACCATTAGTCTCCTAGTAGGAAAGTAAACGGACAACATTTTTTTTAAAGTTACATTACATAAGGAAGAGGAATTAATTTATGATATTGACTAAGAACATTATGAGATATACTTACATTTTAAGTAAATTTTCATTCTTTAATAAATTTCCACCACTAACTCAATTTTTTTTTAAACGATGAGTATTCAAGAAGACTTGGTCACACTGGAAGAGCTAGAATAAACTTCTATAGAATCACATGATCCATGCAGGATAAACCATATATTTACATTGTCTTTGAAGATTAATCAAAACCAAAATGGTTAGTGAATGATTTAATGATCCCCCAAAAGGATATTCATTGAGATAAATATGCACTAATCTTAATTTCTAAAATTAAACCAACAATACCCCAAAGTTAAATAGATACCATTCAATAACCAATTGTCCTTAAAATCCTTTAATATAATCCAAACTAATATTGAAACCCAAATCATAGAAGAATTTGATTATGTAGTCTCCCATGTTACATTGTATCTCCAAATGAAATCAAATACTCTTAAAGTCACATACTTAAAAGTAATTAACATCATCACATATTCTCTGTTATAGGTTAATAATTTCCATAAATAACCCAAATCACTATAAATCAACAATAAAAACGTAGATAAAAATCCACCATTACTTTACAAATGAAACCCCATTGTATTCTATTTTCCTTGGGCATATAGTGTTCCCAACAAAGCGAACATCTTCCAAAATAACATTTATCACTTAATCACCAAATCATTTTCCTAAACCAAGGGTATTCATTTGATAAGACATAAGAACCCAAATCATCTTATTATTGATCAATAAAATCATTTAACAAAAAAAATAGTCACATTAACCAGGGACTTCACGTAGTCCAGTGGTAGGCGATAAATCCCAATCGCACTTTGGTTGTGGGTTCGATTCCCACAGCTTTGTCCGACGCGACGGGTTGTCACACGGTCTACGTGTTGTCCTTTTTCAAAAACTATATTTTATAATATTACCAAAATGAGATAAATTCCTCAAAATAACATAATTTAACCACAAATGTTATATCATACTTTGCATTTTCATCCCAAATTATAATAACTTATCATTTTCTCAAACCCCAATAGTCATATAAAACCAAATGGTTATTTATACCTATATCCACAAGACAAGAGACAATTCTTCCTCAAATATCATTCTCACATGGAAAACTGCGGGGTTACAAATACAAGAGAAAATTATTCCAAAGTAAACCCATCAACAAGGAGTGCTAATACTTTTTAAATTTTTCTCCAACCATTTATTTCCACATAGCTTCTTCTTTGACCAAGAAAATATCCTATAGAATAGGACATTCACTCAGGTAATGGCCAGGTCCCCTACATTTACGGCAAAAGACTGTAAATGGACTCTTGGGACCATTTTTATCTTCTTCCATAGTACTCTTCATTTTTCTTCGGCAATTATTCACTTTATGTACTTCCTTCCCGCACGTAAAACATTTCGTTGTCCCATTGAGACACTTTCCTGGGTGTCTCTTTCCACATTTCCTGCATGATGAAAATTGAGGTTTCTTTTCTCCATGGTCTCCATTGCTAGAGATCTTATCATTTATCACCTTTCTCTTCCTTGTTGAGTTTGGGAGTTGGTTAATATATATGTTGTTGATCATATTTTTGGAAAACTGATTGGGCATAAAGACGATATCTTTTACGCCTATCAAAATTCCATTTTGTTGCACATTGCCACCACCGTTCCCACCTTGTACATCATTCTCAAAGTCACTATGACTTCCTTGGAATCCAGCCATTGACTAAAACCAGAAATCATTGTGTGAGTAATAGTTGTCGTAAAATCATTTAGAGATTAAAATGTCACCATATTCTCAATTTGAAACATATTAGGATTAACCAAGGTCATTTACTCTCATCTTATGTATATATTACTTAAATCGGTTTGTAAAGAAAATGTAAATTATCCCAAGCATATCCCCCGGGAGTGTCGTAACCAAGAGTGAAGCAAGGCCCGTTGTCGTGCACCAGTTCCCGTTCGAGTCTAGCTCAAAGCGGTGTTTTCGGGTTTTACCGCTAGGTACATCTGTGCCAGAGCCGCCTCTACCTGCTCGTATCCAGACAGGGATGTATTGCTCGGAAAACTCACAAAATCTCTACAATACCAAAATTCTAGGAAGTTCTTTTATACTAATCCTCAAAGTTCATCTTAGGTCTACGTGCTCTAATCAGAGTTTATCTAAATCTAGCTTCCAAGGTTTGTACTAAACTTCCTCTGATACCAACTGTAACGCCCCGACCCTAGTTACCCAGAGTCGGTGCATTATTACATAACATTGTCATGATCACGAGAAAGATTAAGTCTCGAAAGACCGATTAGTTTAGTATCCTTGGAATAACTAGATAAATCCATAAATTTTTACATTACATCATAAAAAAAAACATCTTGTCTTCATATCCCCTCATACTATCCCTGCAGGTCATTCATAAATTACTTCTTCATAATCCTGTGAAAAATAAAACATTGAAAGGGGTGAGCTCAGATGCTCAGTAAGGATAACATTATAGCAAAAACATTCATAAATAATCATAAACACTTAAGGCAATTTATAACTAAAACAAAAGGCTTTTAAACTTGAACTTCAGCATAAAATGGCAAAGGTAAAATGAAATAATGCCATTTACTTACTCACATGGATATTCTACTAGTCGAATGATCACATGCAATATCAATAACCACTTTCATAATGATGTAATGCATAATGCCAGACTATCATAACCACATAGCCAAGGCCTCGTGCCAAGACTACAAATAAGATTTTGCCAAGGCCTTGTGCCAAGACACTATTTTCTCTCATGAGCCCTACCGATGCATCGAGGAGCTATAGCGGGCTCCACCCATCACTTATTAAGTCCAATGCATTCCTCATATGAACAGGTTTAAACATAACATAAACATTCGTATTAAAAATAGCATACGAAATGTCAATGCTTCTACCACAAACCATGAATGGTATAAAAATAGAACATACACAGTCAAATATAACTCATTTGATACAATATGGAAGATTTTATTTTATCACATTAACCTCAATCATGAATAATGAAGGATGTTTACATAGATGAAAATAATCATCAAAACTATTTGAGAGAAATATCCCCCTTTTTCTTGAAATCATTTAAAAGTCACACTATTTGTCAAGAAGCCATTTAAAAATAGATTTTTGAATCAAAGTGTCCCATACCACTTTGAAACTTTTTTTAAATGGATTTTTAATTTCTAAACTTTAATGTCCATATAAATAAATCCTTAAAACCATTTTTAAAACATGGACATTAATGAGAAATATTTAAATGATTAAGTCTTTAAAACATTTAAAAATAGTACTTTAGTTAGAGATTCTAACCAAAAGAGAGACACTTGAATACAAATAATTTGAGGTAATCAAAACTTTGTAATATCATGAGAATAAATGGATTCATGATATACTATTTCAAAGTACATTATATACACCACATAAAAGTGATTTGGTGTATAACAAGAAAGAAGTCTCAATGGAATGTAAATTGAGATGAATTCTCTTATAAAGACCATATCCTTAGGTTAAGGATAAATCAATGACATAATTATGTGTGACAAATATAAATACACTAAATATGATTTAATATTCAGTGTAAAACAATCAAAGGATATTCACACATATTCTTGAAGAAACAACACTAACGAATTGGATGTTTAACTCAACAAATGGTGAAAGAGTTAAAATTACTCTTATCAAATTCATATTAATGACTTCAGAATTATCAATAGAGTGATTATGTGTATCAAAAGTATATCCACAGGAAGGGGAGTGGAAATTATGACATAATCAAATGAATAGTGATTCCACACATAATCTTGGAGTAATATAATCAATGAAATATGCGTAAAGCTGAATGAGTGGAAATTGAAATCTCAAATTCCCTTATCGATTTGGTAACTTACAAAACAAACAACCATGAAATAAGGATCATACCATGACTATGTAAATACCCATAAATTAAATTATATTACACAATGAATACAATCATGGGCAGTACACAAACACCACATGTAATAATTAAGTGGTGAACAATGGAATTCTCAAGAAATTAAGAGCGAGATAAGATACTCCTTACCACGTTAATCAACTGAGTCGTATGGCAAAAAGTTAATAACCACCAAATGATTTACAGAATAAAATTAATATAAAGAGAATCATGATAATATATATCAAATGGCAGTACACAATACACCACTTTCAATAATTTAGTGGCAAATAATGGAAATCTCACGGAATTGAAAGTGAGATAAGAAAATCCCTTACTTTGTACTTTTTCCTTGGTCGATAGTAGGTTTACCTCCTGTATAATTGTGAAATAATTGTTATTGAATAATTAAAGAATCATTTACTTTAATATGATATCATATATGATCTTTTAACATTGATTTGTTAATAATATCTTAGAATTATCGTCATTTCGGGTGTTAACGGGTTCATTTTACTTTATATTCTTTGTTATGTGAGCCATATTCGTTATTAATGGGATGTATATTATTCATATCCAGAATGATATCAAGTCCTTAGATACTATTTTTAAATCATCAAATTATAATTATACTCGAATGGATATGATGGACAATGAATCTCATCGCGTTCGTGGAGACGGTAGTCCGTACATACGCACGAGCGACAATATCATTCTTTTGATATTAAAATAATATATAATTGGATTTTATATCATATATACAGAATCATTATCATGTTATATTTATTATTTACATGAGTTACACATCATTATTATACCCATCCAAATAATAATATATTGAATAACAATTACACCACGACGTGGAGACGGTAAGCCGTACGTACACACGTATGGTGACATGTTATTCAAAGGATGGATAGAATACTGAATATGGTTGTACCATATTTATAATAACATCACAGTATATATATGATACTAGAGTTATTATTTTATAATGGAAATGACAAAGAAAGAGGAAGTGGAAGAAGAAAGGAACTTGAAAAGGGGTGGTGAAAACATTACCTCTTTTTCGGGTTCTTCCTTTTTATTTGATCAAAAGGGCTCCTTAGGTTGGCTTTCGGATCAAACTAAGGCCTCTAGGTTGTAGTGAGGGAAGTTTAGATAGTATTTGGTCAGGGTTTGGCCGAACCAAAGGGCTTTGAAGGTGTGAAGAAATGAGAAGGAGGAGTGCCCTTTTATAAGAAGGGTGAGGGGCACCTTTGGAAAAGCTGGAGATATTAGTTTATAATAAATTCATATTCAGTTTCCAATGGCTCCAAAGTTGACTATTCAAAGGTTAAGGTGGGGATGGGTCTAAAACAACTCAACCAATAGAATTTATACAGGTTTGGGTACTTATATTAACCTTATCTTTAAGTATTAACTCTAAGTTAATTAGTTTCACTTTTACAATGTCTCTTTGTATTTTTATATTATATGGTTAATAAACATACCATATACATACAAGCGGCCCCCAAGTGGTCCATTAATGATACACCTATCATGATATAAGTCTCTTGGACGAACCTTAGATTTTTAGGAATTTAATATCAATTAATAATATAATATTTGTTTTAAAAACTCTTTTATGTCAATTTTGACACTATTCAATAGTTGATTTTTGTGAAACTCATAACAGATTGATTACTTCAAACAAAGTCAATTAAATCAATAATAATATATCATATTATCCTAGAAAATTATTTTAATTCATTAAAAGTTTCATATTATATTTATTTGAGTATTTATAATATCGATTATTTTGAATTTTTACTATTATAGTAATTACTGCATCATCATTGTTTCATAAATAAATTAAATTATTTAATGTATAAAAATTATAAATAAAATATAATTATGTAGGAAATAGTTTTATCTTTCAAAGGAATATTTATTATCTAAAATCCAACATATATAACCCTATGTAACAATTGTTTTGTTAAACGATATATGCTTGTGTCATTTTTGTATTTATTTTAACTTAATTAAAATAAAGTGGCATTATCACTTACAAGTGGATCCATGGGGTCACCAAATAGACCCAAAGATGCCCATGGTCGACCATGTATCAACCAATAGGGTTAAGACACGTTTTAGGGTAATTTAGTATTATTATAATATTATTTTTTAACCCTTGTTTACCGGATTTACCCTTTAACCATGGTAAATAAAATATTTACCGAAGTAATTATCCAAAATGTTTAAAAATAAAAGTTACCTATTTACACAATTTGAACATCCTGATTCAAAATATGGAATCCATTTTTCCAAATTCAAAACACATAAGTGGAAGAAATTAATTTAAAATTAATTCCCGTTGTTAAAACAAAAAGCGTGTTTTTTAGAGATAATAACTATCAAAAGATTGTCACTTGTTTATGTCTGGTTTAAATGTGAAATTATGTTCAATGACCCACATTGTATTACATGGTAAAAATATATTCTAGATATACTTTTAAACCACTCAAATTCATAATTTATCACTATTAATTATTTTGATTAAAAAAGTTGTTTTTAATTAAAATTTAGTAATTTTCACTATTCATCAAAATATGAAAGTTATCCAAAAAGTACCAAAATTTCACCCTATGATAATTTCGATATTAAGAATCCAAAAATGAAGTCCATTTTGAGAGATAGAATTTATAAAATTTCAAAAATTATGTATTACTATTCATAACGGCTAGTTTGATTGGTTATGGTGTGTTAAAATCTCGAAGTTGCATACAATGCACGCCATTGCATTATTCGAAAGGAAACATACCGAGGAAACATGGGGTGTTACATCTAATATTGAGCTTCTCCAAAGAAAGGATCTCCTTAAGAGATTGTGCAATCCATCCAGCCTTCCCATTAGAAGATTGGGTAGCTAGAGGCATTGGAAATTGAGAATAGTGTTTCCAGAGCCTTCGTCATGGTGGGTCAGTCTTCACTTTCTCATTCACAGAAACTTTATTTTCGCAACCCTGAACCATATCACTATAGGAGGGCTGAACCTTATGACCATCATTTTCCATCTCACTATCAGAACAATTCCCCCATTTTATAGAAATGTGCACCACTCGATAATCTTCCCTCACTCACTGATCCTATTGAGATTGACTATCAGCATCCATTATATCAGGGTATGGGGAATGATCCACCAAATCATAGCCACCATGCCGCCTTTCATCATAATAAAATCTCCACCTATATTATCCAGCAGTGAACCACTATCTGCATTTATTTCAGGACCCTCCTCAGCATTAGAGGTCTTCCTAGTCTCCAATTCTTGTTCACAATTACAAATAGAAACTACCCTTGGATCAACACCAGAACCTAAAGATACAGAATTTTGCTCCACCTAAGTCCTTTCAGAAGCCCTCTCATGATCCAAAACCATGTCAGTAGTCACCAGGCATACAAATCGGTTACCAAGCACAATATTGGCCGCCTGCCTCCCAGAAATTTCCTGCATCCTAGCTGGACTCTTCATCTAAGTACCACTACCATATGAAATTTCTTTCACAAGTGTCAAGAGTTTCCCATCCGGTTACACAAACAAATTATCCATGTGGTGAGGTTGTTCATCATGGAATGCATCATTTGCTGCAAGTACACTCACAGGGTCCAGGCAGAGAGAGGCCGCACCACTAGTTTTTCCATCTAGGTCTTCAGCCTTCGCCACAACATCTTCTAAAGGATCATCCCTCTCAACAATGTTACCCACTTCCCTTCGAGGACTTTCAATCAGAGAGGAAATTTGAAGTTCCCCAAATACCGCTTGCATCCTTGATAGCAGCAGGAGATTCACCATTACCATTCATGGATCTAACCATCCCCAAGTCCCGCTTCAACCTCGTGAAGATATCACTAACCTTTGGCCTAGGAGGCTCCACACCTGGCCTCCGCACCACATCCCCCATTCCAGAAACCCCGCTATCCACTAAATTCACCACCTCATGCCGAGGAAGCATGGATTTCTCTTCATGAAATCCCATCCAACTGATCTTTCCCTTGCATCTTCAAACTCCCCACAGCGGCACCATCATGAGCAACCAATCCATCCCTCACCCGCCTGTGGACCCTCCTGTTCAGAGAACCATTTCTGCTAGCAGAGACACCATGACCCATCCAATGGAAAAAACTGCAGTAGTCAGTCCATGAATCAAATTTAACATCCTGTTTCCACCATAATTCTTTCCCATCAGTAATCCATACCCAATCAACCGGAGGCTTGGAGACATCAATCTCCACACAAATGTGAGGGAAGATGGGATGACACACAGCATTAGATTTGGTATCAGAGCACAAGTAACGCCTGACCATTTTCTCAATCATAGCCAAAATAGAAGGATTATGGAATGGTATAGGGAGGTCCGTGAATCATACACAAATCATCATAGTTAGATTATCATGATGCATATGAAATTCAAAATTCCATAGAAGAATAAAGAAATTCATACCTCTACACTATCGAGGAGCTTTAGACCACGCAATGATGAGATCATCCATAGACCCAAATCGGATCATGATATGCCTTCAATCAAGAAGACCAATCATCACCTGATCTTGAAGATTCCAGGCTTCAAATACAAAATGATCCATAGAATCAACTGAGGGATGTTGATGATGAAACTGAGCCACCAGAGACAACTTAAAAAAGATATGTAAGAGATTTGAATTCTGAAGGTGCTAATAAGAATTGAGGTGCTCCACGGAACAAATCTAGAGCCTTAGGGAAAATCAGGATTATCAGGAACGAGGGCTGGAATTCAGAATAAAAAAGGGGATGAAAGAATGAGGGTGCATCCGAGATAATGATCAAGAAATATCTCCCCCCTCCATTGGGGAGGGGGGAGGAAGGACCTCCATCGCCAGAGCAAGGTCATCGTCGCCGGTCCTGCTCGGGTTGTTCTCATCATCCAACTCTCACCTCGAGATTTTTAGTATACAACATACATAAAATAGGCCAATAGAAATAACTTGAAATTCTGAATCTATAAATTCATAAAATGATTATCTCCCACTATATGGATCACATAATGAAATAAAAGATAGAATAAAAACTAGAGTATCTAATATAATCCCCAAGACTGAACTCATCATGATCTCAAATAACCTCCATTTTTCCACATGATCATGAAACCTCATCCCTCATCCCAAACTCAAACTGAAATCAGTGGGGGCTTCTCAAGTACCCAAATGTTTTGGTCACTCAAGTTGGGTGTGAGTGTAACTTGATAGGGAGACACCAACTTGATTCCAAAAATAAACAGTAAAAAATGTGTGTGTTCATTTGACATGATCTGAAGATAAAAAACAATATAGAAACCAAAGATAAATAACCCCTTCATTCCATAGGATCTTCTCCAAATTCCCAATCAACTCAAACATTCTTTATCCAATGTCAAAGTATCTCCAAGAATGTTAATAATATGAGCCAATAACTTTTCTTCCTAACATCCATATTGTAGCATCTGTAAACTTTAGATATTGGGAAGTATCCCAAAATATCTATATAGAAGTAGGATGTAAACCCATTATAAGGAGGTGATCCTGAGTTATCAATAGTAAATAGGTACAACTACTATATCCAAGGAGCATGTACATGGAATAAAAAATTATTAGGATCAACAAACAATCTCTAGGGGGATGGACCTAGGAGAACATGTAATAGAATCATGATTAAATATGAATACCAAGGGATATCTTGAGTATTCCATAGTAATCAGGTGTTATAGTCAACACCAAGAAGTTTGTCTAGGGAATTACGTAGCCATCTTGCATCATCGCCAACCCTTGGAAGGTAATATTGAGTGTCCCATTTTTTCAGACTCAAATGACATATCAAATGATATCATCCATGCCATCTTGTTTATATTAAAACATGTTGAAGGGTAGCACTTACTCTTGCGTCATCTCATCATGTTTAGAAATATTTATGATCCCATATCACATAAACAAGGTTGGCCTCTCAAATGTGTGACTTGAAGTTATTACATCCATAATTGGGTAAAATCCTCATTTCAATTTCTAAGGTTGCACTCTTAATTATCACTACTTGTTTCTCGTATACACCCTCTAATTAGGGTTTTCGATGGGACTTACTATGGTCCCTTGGGATGAATCATAACATAGACACCTTTTAAGGTCCTTTAATCTCAGACATTGATCTCAGGTCAACACCCATCAATCGGAGTAAATCACACCCTTCATCTACATCAAGCCATATAAAGGCCTCACTAGACTCTTAGGATATTACCACTATGGGAATGGTATTAATCTAATTCCATTTCCCAATCCATCCTAGGTCAGACTAAACACCTGACCAACCACTATCCTTCTTAAGGTATTCCCACGCATGTCATCACATCTCAATTGGGGAGGAACACTCACCACATAGTTATATAAAATTCAAATATCTTTAAAGAATCTCATAGTTCTCACATAGCCTCCTTAGGTCAAATATCTCAGTTCATCTATATCCTCTTTTTGGAGGTCATCTGGGGACCTATGCTAAGGGATAATATTTCTCATGGATTTCCATTTAAAACTAATTTTTGACCCCTAGGTTCAGGGTTTCACTGGAACATATCATAATAAAGGCCATATCCATTGATATTAAAGCATTCAAACCAGCGAACAATGTCTATCATAGACTTGGAAAATAGTCCAATTGGTTTAAGGAATATTCATTTAAATTAAACAATTTGATTTATTTAGAAAATTTACGATCACCCTCAGTTCTAAGACCGAATAACCACATGAATATAAATAAATGTATATAAAATGGTAGATTCATAAACAACACCAACATTTTTAAAATTATTTTACATCTCATTCCTTGCCTGATAGTTCTCACGATGGATTTCCAAAGACTTTATCATCTAAATCGGAATCTTCCCACACTCCTAGAATATAATCCATTTAATAAACACTAAAAAATTAATTATAAAAACTTATTATTAAATGATAAATTAATTAAAAATATATAGAATCGATAAAAAAATCATTAGGTTATACCACCACACCTGAACCATACCAAACATCACTAAAAGGGTGAATCTCAAACCCTTATCCATATGCTTGTAAAAATACCTAATAAGAAAGTCAAAAATAATATGAAATTTAATATAATTTTTTTTAAATCCTTGAAAAAAATATAATAGCGCCAACCCTTTAATGAACCGATGGAAGATGTGTTCTGAATGTCATCATAGGATTCACTCCACCAAATAATAACCATATACCATTGATAATTGGATAATTATACATTTATTTGGGAAAATAAAAACCAAACCCTAAATAAGGAGAAATAGAATTTATGAAGACAAAGGGAGGAGATTAATGGAGGTAACTAAAGTTAAAGACACACATTAAATTATTTTGAAAATCCCAAAGAATACCACATGAATCAAGATTAAATAGAGGAGGAAAGTGGAAAGGCCTCTTGAATATTACAGGAAGCAAGAGAGTAGAGGATGGGTTTCCCACTCTAAAAACTCGGGGGAATGAATATAAATTTTTCCCTTTTAAAGGTTACTCTAAAGCCAATGGTTTTGCAATATTTTTTTGTAGTATCCACTAGAACCCTTCCCAGTCTCTCCTAATCCCCTTAAAATTCCTCCCAATAATCGTTCCCTATCTCACAATACTCATTTAGTACATTCTATCTTTTCAAACATTATTTTGAATGCACTTTTTAAATCTTAAATCTACACCAATTGAAAAATTATAACTTCCCTCCAATTTTAGAATGCCTGTATTAACATGATGTTTCACACTATTTAATATTTATCACTAAAGGCTACTGATATTGATTTTTGGATGTTAATATATTTATTCATTAGGATGGAATTGAAAATTTTTAATAGGTTTGAATGATTCAATATATTAATGAAATATTTTTTATTGAAGTTCAAAGGGAAGATCATTCACAAGAAATCCACTATATATATAATTGTGATGGAATTTTATGAAAATTATTTCAAGAAGGTTATGTTTTTTATAGAAACATTTACATACGTTTTTCTTATTTTTATGTTCAAAATATTTGACCATGATATGTGAACTTCATTAGAGATCATTCTAGAATTATAAGGAAAGAGGTATGAAGCTATATATTAATTATCTATGTAAATTTAACGATCTCCATGATACAATATCTAGATATTTTGTAAAGGTAAAAATAGTATAATTAAAATCTTTGTTGGGGGATTCATTCTACACTCCAGAGGATTCATGAAGTGTTTTTAAGTTGTATTCTACTTTTCGGTATGCCTATATCATATGGTATAATCCATGTTGCGAGTAGTATTTATCTAAAAAATTTTGGATTCCTATACCATTAAAGGGATTACCCACCACAAAGGATGAAATCCAGAGATTCGGTGGTTCTAGAATATTAATTAACTCTATTCCACAAAGAATAATGACATCATAATATCAAGAGAAACACAGAACAGCACTTATGTAAGTTGAGGATAACTATAAGAAACTAACAAGCTACTTTATATAAAACAGTTTCATTCCAAAACCTATGGAATAAGGTAAATTTGAATCAAAATTTCTAGCATGGTTCACTCTGGTGAGTTTAGTAGTTATTCCAACATATACTAACTAAAATTTCAAATATTAAGGAAGGATATCTATTTGAAATATGATAAAAAGGCTTAATTTCTATAAGAATAAGTTGGACATTAATTATAGTTTGAATTTTAAATATAAATTTCAAACAATTATATGGATATGAAGAGATATTCCATGAAAAAAACAATTAAGATAAAAATATATAAAATAAAAAAGGATAAGGAACTATGTGTTCTAGGAAAAAAAGGAGACAACGATATGAAAAATTATTGTACAACCAATTTAAAAAGATAGAGATTCTACTGAATATTATTGAATTTATGATAATTTTATTAGTAGAAGAATTTTGTTTGAATATATAGGAAGAACAGATTATATATAGTTAATACCTAGTGAAATAAATTGAGATAGGTCCTTTTTAAGATCATTATTTTAGAACAATATTTGGAAAGAGGAAAATGTTTTCATTACTCAATGTTTCTAATGTATCAGGAGTTGTTATGCATACATTCTAATTTATTTGGCCTAATAAAGAAATAAATAATCCACTAAATAATATACCTATTGTTAGGAATATTATATGGAGTTATTTACTTCAGGTTGTGTGAAGTTGTATTGAATATGAACGAATTAAATCTGGTTATAAATAGAATTTTATTTCAAGAATGGGAATTGGGGGAAGAATTTGGAATTCACTGAAGCATCACATTTCGAATAAAAGGATACAAAATTATAGCAATGAACTTAGTGTGACCTTCATGTCATTAAATTGAGAGTAATGCTGATCTATTATATAAATTTTTCTATCCATGTCTGAAATTTGTGTGTGAGTCAAGTGGTGGAAGCAACCCTTTTGTCATTATGGGACATTCCTAAACCTTACAATACAACAATCCAATTACTATTTCCATTCTAGCACATCGATAAATTATTCATGTGTAATACTTAGAGTGATCTTTTTAGGTGAAAAAAGTAAAATATTATTGTGGGATTCATTACTTTCCATCATCTATGTGTTTATGTGTTGAAAAGAAAAAAATGTCGAATAGTGTTCCCTTCATCGAGGGAACAAGATCCCAAATTAATGAAAATAGATGAAAATTGTAAAAAAAAAATTTAATCTACTAATAGTTATGAATCCCTCCATCCAAAGGTACCCCTTATATGCAGACAATAGAGAAAGAGAGAAAATGATTCCTAAGCCCACCGCTTCTAGGCCACTTGTTGACAAGTATAATTGAGAGTATGTTTACCCACTATATGATTTTAAGAATATATAGACATGATGAGATAAAACCAAACCAACACCATGCATAAATTAAATAATTAATCCCAAAACATGATGTACTGTCATACAAAATGAGATCAAAATCAAAGGAAAATTATAAATATGAATACTGGGTAGTGACTATGAAGCTCCCACAGCTCCTAAAAACTACACAAACTATTAATTTCTATCTCAATGATAAATCAACTACTTCTGACATGAAAAAAAAAGTTTATATATATGCAGGGTGAGAACAAGATGTATACTTAGTAGGATCCTCCCTGAAAATTGTACTATAACATTTAAAAGAAGCATACTAATGCCCAATGAATAAATAAACGAAAATAACACATCTCTTAAATTGTTAATACTAGTCTTCTCATCCACCCTATGGCTTAATCAACAAGTAACAACTATAATTAAGTTAATATTTATTGAAATGATATATATTAATCAAAGTACCCCGCTTCAAATTCCCCACTAGCATGTCACTATCACTCTCCAATTGCTACATCGTGTGATTATAACTTTTATAAGTTACCCTAAAACTCATTCAATATTTTCATAACCGTTACTTTATCCCCTATTTCCTAACATATCATCATCATCATATCCCAAAAGTAAACAATTGTATTCCCAAAATCCATTATAGCCAGTGTATGTGCATTATACCTTAATATATCAGAGTTCATAAACTTATACCCATGGGAAGTTGAAATCACCACATCAAGATAAAATTATGTTTTATACCTATAACTCCATGACATTTTATGACATATTTCTCATTAATTTTAATTTTTTAATTTTAAGTTTTCTTTGCATGTATCACTGAGTTTAAACGGACCGAGATATACTATTGAATTATTATTCTTTAATGTGACAGTTATTTGATAGTCATTAGATTAATATTTACAAATAATACTAACTAAATTATCAAAGACTATTTTTTACATATTTATAATATTAATTCGTTATTTTTTAAATTTTTATATGTTAAAATAATAGCATTTTGGTGTCAAAAAGTGATGTTTTCTAAAAAAACTAATTTTTATTTTCACAGCATGTATTTATGTTTATAAATTATATTAATCTATATTTATGAATGATTTTAATTAAATTTTTAGATTATATATTTTTTAAAATTTTAAAAAAATCATATAATAGTTTTTATATGGCTTGGAATGATGGTAAAATCAGTTTTATTCTCAAAAATTTAATTTTCTAAAAAATATTAGGTGTTGTATTGAAACATTATTTTAAAATAAATTCATACCATGTAAAAAATTGAATCATTAAAATTGTATAAAATGTTTGGAATCATCGAAATTAATATTATTTAATATGTTCCACTTAATTTTTATTTATAATTAATAGTATCTACGGTAAAAAAACTAGTTACTATGTTAATAGTTAAAATGAGTTAAAAGGCTAAAAACGAAAATGATAAGAGTTAAAATGACTATATATTTTTAAAATCCTATTATAGTGTAGTATTTCGACCCAATATCATATAATATTAAAATATAAGTCATTTTGAGTCCATTTTCCTTAACTAATACATTACTATATTTTTATCATTTGAAAAATTCCAAGTGTGCATCTCCCTCACTTATAAATGGACACCACCTGTCCTCTCTCATCCACACATCAATAGGCTATTAGATGATCCAATAGAAACCTAATTAATTTTCTAACATCCATACCCACACCCTACATGTTATTTTGAATCATAATATCCTCTAAATAAGGCCTTTGGGGAAACGATATTGAGGTTTTCTAACGAAGAGGTGTAGTTCTTAACCGAGTGTTTTCCTTTTTTTTCTTTTTCTATAAAATCATTCAAAAAAACCCTAACCATTGTGATATAAAAAGAAAGAATCTCCCATATAGTAAAATTTTATAATATTTTGTGTTTTAACCCTTTTTTATCAAACTATAAATCATATTTAAAATGAAAAAATCTTTAGTTTGTGTGTGCGAACTACAGCCTCATGAAGACAATTTGTTTCATTTTTCATCACCAAAACTTATAGTTTTTTTATAATGATGGAAATAATGTTTATATATCACATTTATGAAAAAATAATTACTTTTTAATTAAAAAACATTTCTACATTCTTACTTTTCAATCCATTGTAGAGAAATAATGTCTTTCATGAAAACATGTGGACTTCCGCCTCCCCGAAGCCTAGTGTTTCATTTTTCATTATTTCTATACATAAATAATTATAAAGTGGTATATTATGAATAAGTTTGATAGATATGTAATTATTAAAATTATATATTTGATTAAACCATGTTCTTGGTTATTTTAACAGAACCATCAAATGAAAACATGGATTAAAAACATACAAATTTTCACCTAAATGATCATTTTAGTGAAGAAATTGTTAATTAAATGATAATTGGAAATTATAAAGGAATAATAAATAATAAGTTATAAAATAATATGGATCAATAATACATTTATAATAAATAGATATTTATTATATTATATATTTTAATCCTTATAAAGAAATATGGGACTTGAGGTAAGGGTTTGTGTTACAAATTGTTTTTCATGATTTTATTTTTTAAATATCAATTGAGAGAAATTATAAGATTTTTGTCATTAAAGCCTAATATATTTTATTCTCATATAGTTATTACTATAATTTCCATGTAATAGTACCATTTTTCTATCTTTTGTACTAAAAATTATTAATAAAATATTTATAATTAAAATTCAACATTGTTTTTTATTTGGACATCATTGATTTTCTTTCATATCAATACTTTTAAAAATTGTTTAATTAAAGATTTTTTATATAAAAGGAAGGTTATAAAAATTTATTTTCAATAACCTTTTACTTTATTTATAGAGGTTTAAAATGGATCTTTTTAAAGAATAAATTTCCAATTATTTCTTTTTTGACATTTTTCAAAAGGGTAAACAAAATTTTATATTTTAACATATAAAATATGAATTTATTTTCCTACCATCACAGATATGTTTTTTAATATTACATTAAATGTTTCCATATTCATTTTAAAATAAATTTATTTTCTCAATACTATGTAAATTATTTGATAAAATGTAATCAAAAGAAAAGTATATTTTTCTCATAAATTCAAATAATTGTTTGAATATTCATTTAAAAATATTTTCATCTTTTCAAAATTCATTAGGGATTATTATGATTCACTAGGGATATGATATCATGATACTATCCACATTATTTATCTATATATATTATGATGATAAGTATTTAAGTATGATTCAATGAAACCCACCTTTTTCTAATGGGTTAATTGATTTATAATGAAGCCTTTATGAAACATATTTCTTATACAGCGGTTATACTATAATGAAATGATGAATTGTTTATGAGACATGTTTTCCTCTAATATTTTACAATATGATGTTATAGTGAATGTTTTACCATCTTTGGTTACACATATGTATGGTTTTAAATATGTGGTGGGTGGGATCAAAATTAGTATCCCTCCAATTCATTGGGTAAAAATGGATATATCTTGAGATATTAAATAAGAGAATTTAAATTGAACCTAATTCAGTATGAGAAAATATATGACAATATGGTCTTGGGAGTGATGATTGAATAAGGAAATTATGGAATGGAGAGTTAACTCACTATACTATGATATTCATGGTAGTGATCCTTCAAGACCCATTGTGATTATTTTCTAAAAATGATTTTTATTTGTTGAAAACATATTTTTATTAAGATTTTTCTGAAACATTCATGAAGTAGTTGTCGGATGTTAAGAAGATATGAATGTAGAAGTCCATATAACCCCAGTAGAAAAGCATTTAATTGTATGGAGTATTTTTCAAATGAGATATATTGGTAAAAAAATTAATAGGTGGAGGAGTTTCAAAAGAATAACCATTCAATAAATATTCATGATTTGGAGATTTTTTAATTATTTACATAACATTTTAAATCCCATAAGTTGTATGATAGTGTGAGAAAATATTTGTTATGTTTTTAATATATTTGAGAAAATTAAAGTTTTAAAACATACTTATCATCTTAGGTTAAATAATTTTAATGAAATAATGTGTATAGTGAATAATATATAATTCTTAAAGAAAATTTATGAATATTAAATAATTTTTTAGAAGTGTAAAAATAAGAATAAGTTGGAGTAATTATTTTTTGGAATTTTTGATAGGGGAAAGTGAAATTATTTTCCCAAGTTTTTTATTTTAGGATAAACTAAATAAATGGTGTGAAAAAGTACAACACTTGATACTAATCACTTTTATAAAAATCCAAAACTCTGAAGATTTTGTAACAGATTGAATTTCTAGTTGAGGTAACCTTTAGGTTGAAGATAATTACCATAAAGGGTTTTGATTAGAGCATCAAAAAAAGTTTTCAGTTAATATAAATTACAAATATCTCTTTATATTGGTATTCTAAAAAATTTTTTAAGGCATATATATTTTTTAGTTAGATAGAATTCATGTTATAATATTAGGCACAATTTTAGTGGGGCATATCACAAGGATTTTCATCTTATTGGAGAAGAACCCACCAAATGGAAATTACAAAATAGATTAAATCAGACATACATTTCTGAAATAATATTCTAGGAGATAAAATTACACATTTCTTCTTTTTATATTGGCTAAGATTTATAAAAAACACAATAAATTAACAAGACTATATATAAACATTATTATTAGAATATATATAGAGTCTAATGGGAGTAATCACAAATTTTTATTCACTTATTACCAATAAGTAATTTACATGGACTGATAATAGTATACTTTGAAATGATTTAGGCTCTCACATAGAGGAAGGACCTTTTAAATATTTAGTTCATTTTTTACATTCTTATCATTACATTATTTTGATATTATTAAAAAATTATTGGATAAATAACTCTAAAATTTTCTAGGGTTAAATTTAATAAATTTTTATTTTTTAAAATTAAGCCACTTATTAACCCCCTACCCACTAACTGGTCCAACGATCTTTAGTAACTTCAATTGGAATTAGATTAAATGTTCTATAGTTGTCTTCTAATCCTAGAAAATATCAATTTAGTCAATACCATAGGTATTCTTAGATTTTTTGGAAAAATTATCATAGATGGAAAAGTGGAATGATGTCTTATACTCCGTCTCTTATCTAAGAGGTAATAAATGCATTCACAACTAGGTTTCCATCCATTAATGGAAAATATATAAATTATATTCTGATTTATTTTTCTGAAAATTTCTCCATGAAGGTTATAGGTCTCAAAATATTCAACGAAACTTGGGAAACACTTCCATGTATCTTCAAGATAAACACCAATGACAGGTAGGAGAACCAGAAAATATGGCCTAGTATGTTTGAAGATATTGGAATGGAAGATAATGAAATTACTGATGAGAACTTCCCCAGATTTAATGGTGTCTATTTCAATATAAAATGATTTACATATTTTTTGTAAGACTCAACCATTTTCAATTTACTCAAGAGGAACTTACTTAATAGGTTTTTCACTAAAATATCTACCTTTGAATTTAAATATGACTTATCTCTTAATGAATTTCATAACATTCTTGTTTATTATAAGTAGAGGAAAGTTCCAATATTAAAAAAGAAGATCAATGATGAAATGTATTTTGATTCTAAGAGAATGTTGAAAATCAATGAAAATAGGACTGTTGACCACAATTATTCATACCAAAATGAATTTAAGGAAATTAATCAAAATATCATGTCTCTTTTCTAATAAACTTATCATAGAGTTAGAGTAATGTATGGAAGAAAAATCCCACTCAAATGATTCGAGTGTGGAAGAATTGGTCATTTTTCTATGAATTTACTGAATAAAAAATTTGAATAATATGATGATCATTATGATGGAAAACATTGTGGAAGAAGTGGAACAAAACTTCTAGAGAATATTAGAAGTACACGGGTGCTAAGAAAAATTCCACTAGAAACTCAATAATTATGTCGAGTAAGAATGTTAAATATGAACCTAATTTTAACAATTATTCATATGATAAAATTTTATAAAATATCATAACCTTATTTTAAAATGTTTTGAAAAAAAGAGGATTCCTCAAACACTGAGTAATATGGAGGAAAAGAAAATTATAAATAATACTATCTCAGATCATAAAATTCATTTAATCTTGATAAAAACATAAAACTCAATAAATAAATAAGAATATTGAATAAATAAATGGAAAACATAATGATGTAAGGAAGGATGTCCTAAAATAATAAAATGAGTATATCAATGATATTATATACCTAAAACAGAAATTTTTTCAATAGGGAAAGATAGTATAACATATTATTAAGAAATATACAGCTAAGAAATATGAGAACTATAAAACCCAATTAAAATTTCTTGAGGATAAAGTTAAATTAATAAATTTGAATGTAAATTTCAACTATTATTGAGAAGTAAAATCTAAATCTATTCAAACTATAGAGAAATATCATTCCAAGAATGAAGTGTAATACTTACCCACTAAATTTAAAAGTTTATATGATTTTCATAATAACGAATGTGTTTTAAAAAATTCAAAAATATTGAATTGAGAAGTAATTTGATAAATACACCACATGAATAAGAGATCAAAACAACCATCATAATAAAGTTTCCCTACACCAGGAGGAAACAAAAAATGAAAGATGTTATGAACCTCAATAAACTGATTACAGGAAATGGTCATATATCTATAAAAGACCATGATTTAGTGTATATTGAGGGTGATATAGTATATTAGGGGAAAAAGATAAAAGTTATTGATGTAACATGTATCTCCCAATATGTAGGTATAAATCGGGGTGATAGAAGAAAGGAGAGAAACTTTCCTAATCCACATGAAGAAAAAAATTGAAAATAACAATATGCTATAATATTTCCTAGAATGTTTTTGGATGATATAAAAAACTCCATCACATTGATGAATAATGTTTAAAAACTCTTATAAGAATAAATATAATCCTAGAAACGAAAAAAAGTCTGGAAAAAAGTAAACATATGAAAGATAAGTTTATATTAAGACATCGCTACAAATAAGAAAAAGAAACAAAATATAGATTCTTAATAGTTATTGTTCCTAACATGTGAAAAGAGATATCATGATCTTGAAATATGTTGAAAATAAAGAAGGGTGAGTTGTTACATTTAGATATGATAGTTCCATAAAAATAATAGGAATTGGAAATGTTGAGATTACAACACAAAAACTAAAATATAATGATGTTTTATATGTTTATGGGTATAAAAATAACTTACTAGGTATCATATGACTTTTTCATAATTGTAATAAATTCATCTTATGGAAAGATTCATATATTATCAAAAATGTAGAATATGGAATAATTATTACCTTGTGTGAAATATTCAGAAAAGCCTATTTTAGAATTTAGAAATTTTGAACAATTATCACTTGAGTACTAATGATGAAAACAGGTTTTGGCAATGAAGACTTGGTCAAATTTTCTAGAAACGTATGAGAACACATTCCATGAAATATACTATAAGAAACTTACCAAAATTAATGAGGAAAGTTTAAATTTTTTGTAAAATTTTTAGGAAAGGGAATAAGTTTGAAAATATCATAAAAAATATGAAATTAAATCAACCATGCTTCTTGAGATTGTACACTTTGATCTCTATTGTATGATGAGAAATAAATAAAAAAGTTCATTTTTACTTTATGAGATTCATTTATGACTATACCCAGATGACCCACATAATTTTTATGAAGAATAAATCAAACTAAATAAATGTTATGAAAATTTAGAGGATAAATGGAAAGAGAAATGGGTGTTAATATACTAAAGAAAATAACTGAAACTATAAAATATATGCATGAAAATATTTCAAATCATAACTGAATAATAATGAAATAAAACATCAATAAAGTTCTTCACACACCCCTCAAATATATGGAGGGTCTAAAAGAAAAAACATAATCATGGTAGAAATGGGAAGAAGTATCTAAGATGTGTATAATCTTTCTAATTTATCTTAGAGAGAAATTGTTAGTACTATTTTACATGTAAAAAATTGATGTTTGTAATGGATATAATTGAAAATAACTTCCAATGAAATATTGTATAAGAAAAAACCATCTGATATATATTTCAATGTTATTAAGAGTCCATACTTTATGAATTTAAAAAATTATTGATCTTGGGATGTTTGATGAAATGTTTTGGAAGGATATTCCATGGAATTCTCAACCAATAGAAGAAGTAATAAATGTGGGAATAAATGATTAAAAAATATAGGATTCTTACGATGTGAAGGTTATTGAAAATCCAAATAATTTAAACAAAAAAAATAATATTATCATGGAATAAAAATTTAAGACATCAAATGAGAATAAAAAATGAAGATGAATGTGAGACAAAATAGGTACATGAAGATTCAAAATATTCACACTCTTAGGAAAGTGAGACATATATAAAATCTCTCAAATTCCATAACCTATAAAAATAGGTTGATTCTGAGAACATTATTGGAATGTAGAAATATATAGTTAAAAAAATAAGAAAATTGATAGTAGAACATCATACATCACTTATATCGTAAGTTGAAGCCAAATCAATTTCAGAGCTAGTTGATTGAAAATATTTCATTGAGGATATGAATAAAGTGATAGATTAGATTATGAATAATAACATGTATAAACTTTTTTCCCCTCTAATGGGAAAGATTATTATTGGATAAAGGTAGTTATATATAGACAAGATGAATGATATTAGAGAAGTTTCACTAAATAAATCATGAGTTTTTTTGAAAAGGATATAAATGGGTTGAAGTTGTGTATTTGAAATAAATATTTTCCCTATGTTACCAGATTAGAAACTATTAGAATTTTATTGGCAGCAGTTTCGTTTCATTGCTAAAAAAATTATCATATGGATGTAAAATTAACATTATTAAATGGATATATTTAAGAAGATGTTTACATTGACCAACCTTATGGGTTTTTACATGATAAATATGGAATTGAGGAATGAAATTAAAATAAAACCTTGTATGGATTGACAAAATATCAATTTTCTGGGTACTCAAAACATGATGGTTTTTTAAATAAATTGATCTTTAATAAAGGAGAAGTTGTAAACAACTTATATATTAAGTATGTGAACTTAGGTCCCTAATTATTATTGTTTATTGAGATGACATAATTTTAGTAGGGTATGGAGAATTTTTTTTTGAAGGGTTGGTGATGAAATGTAGAAAAATTTAGAATCTTAATTCTTAGAGAATTTACTCTCATTCTGGGATTAGAAGTGAAACTGATGGAAATATTTTTTTTAATTACAATAAAATTATTCTAGAGAGTTGTAACAAAATTTTGGAATGGAAGATTCCAAATAATTTTCTTATCCTATTTTTGTTGGAATTTACATGAGTAATGATAATGTTAGGAAAAGTTTAAATTATAAATATTTATAAAATTTGATTGGAATTTGTATCTATCTTTCAAATTCAAGGCCAAACATTTTTTATGATGTTACTTTGTGTGCAATATTACATAGTGATCAAAAAGAATCAGATAAGTTGCAAGTAAAAATGAATTCTCATATTTGTTAAAATATCATATCCTTATGAGATTTTGTATACAAGAAGTTTTGATATGAATTTTCTTGTATATACTAAATATGTTTGGGATGGATATGGAAACAATAGAAAATAAACATTAGAAGGATCACTTTTCTTGGAAGAATGTTGTGTGTGGTGTTATTGTAATAAAAAATTGTCAGTTACATTGATTACAGTAAAATAAGAATATGTTTCCACCACCCATTCATGTATGAAATTTATTTGGAATAATTCTTATCTAGAAGATTTTAGAGTGAAAGTTTCTTCACCATTGAATATTCTTTTTGATAACCAAAGTTCTATTAATCTTTGCAAAAACCATGTACAACATTTGATGTAACATCCCGAAATTCTAAAATAAGGACATTGTATTTGATAATATGTATGAAACACAACAACAAGTATGTAAGTGAATATAATATCCTAATACTTTATAGTATATTTAATAATTTAAATAGATTCAATTTATTCAATATATTTCAATTCATGTAACATCGATTTTAGCTTTTCTTGCACACAACATGTTTCTTTGATGGCTTGCATTACATATAAGCCTGAATCTTACCAAATACTATTAATATTATTATTTAAAATGAAAATTATCTCCTATATGTTAAATTTATTGTTAGGAATTAGATTAAATAATTTATGAATATATATAGTTGAATTAATGGGTTACCAATTAATGATAAATTAATATAGAAACAAAATGAATATAATGGAAATGTTTTTATAAAAAACTATTTTTATGATCCAAAAGAATTTAAATTAACAAATTAAATTCATTTATATTATTTTATGTTATTAAATATATATAATTATATATTATATTACATCAAATATTTCTGACATTTTACTAATATATTTTATAGGAATATGATAAAAACAAGTCCAATTGTATGCATAAAAATCTATATTTTTAAAATTGTAGTTTGGTTGCCTTATAATGGAGAAAATATTTTAAAAAAAAATTAAATCTTTTATAAAACTTATTTTTAATAATAAACTTCCTTTTTAAAAAAAACATCAAAATAATTTTAGGGATAATTTTTTGTATTTTTTTGAAAAATTTCTTTTCTTATGCATTGTGAAAAATACTATATTTTAATTGAAAACTATGTTTTCAACTAATTTATTTGTAAGGTTATAATACATTTTTACTATATTAAAAGTTTAATTAAATAAATTTTACATATATTAATCATTTTTTTTAATTTGAATCTATTTCACATTGATATTGGATGTGAAAACAATTCTAACTTTTAAACATTTTAACTTTAAAAATCGCTTTCTCATCATGTCTGTGAGATTATTTTTAAAATAATTTGGAACACATATGTGATTGGAGTTTATAAAAATGAATTTCATATTTAGAATCCAAATAATTCATCATTACTAGTATGAAAAACATAGTTTTTGACAAAAAATATTAGTTAAAGCAACTATAATTAATTAGAGTGATTAAGCTAAAATTAAGCTTAACAAGGGACATATCATTATTCATATGGGGCCAAATAATATATAAAATTCTAAAAAACTAATTTTATGGAAATATGTAGACCTTATATTCACTTTAATATAATTTTTTTCATTATTGGAGGCACATGATGTAAGAGAGACCTCTCAATAGTTATTACATTCTTATATTAATAAGAGTATCACTCCTCTACTGTACAAAGGCGATCACCCCTCCCACGTATTAACTGTAACACCCGAGATTTTTATGAGTAATATTTTGTTTTTTACATATCATCAAAATAATCTTTCGCTACACACTTGCTTGGCTTACTTTACACGAAATCGCGACCTTCCTCGATAGCTTGCATCGTACGCAATACTGAGTTTCACTAAACAACGATATGCTATTAAAATATTATTAAAACTAGCCGTTATGAATAGTAATAACCACTTTTTGAAATTTTATAAATTTTATTTCTCAAAATGGACTTCATTTTTGGATTCGGAATACCAAAATTAGCCTAGGGTAAAATTTTGGTATTTTTCTGAAAACTTTCAATTTTTGATGAATAGTGAAACCACTAAGTGGTAGGTTAAAAACTGAATTTTGCATAAAAATTAATTTTACCGCTTATGTGAATAGAATTTCAAAAATCCGACAGACACGGTTGATATTGGTATGTAAAATGTGGTTCAATGAGATAAAAATAATTTTTTGGTGAATAGTAACTTTTTACTTTTTTTACCGCGGTTAATAGTAAATAGGGTAACTAAGGGTAAATATGATATTACTATTACCCTAACACATGTCCTAATTCTATTGGATAAGTTTAATTCGACCAAAAACAACCTTATGAATAAAATATGACCATTTAGGCACACTTGAGTTAGATTAGGACATTTATTATTAATTTATTTAAAGAAGGGTTAAAATAGTTAAAATCAATGTTTAATAAATAAATCATTTTTAATATGGGGTTATACATAAGATAAATTCGACAATAAATATTCATTAGAAATATAAAAAGATTTCCTACATAATGTTATTTTATTTATAATTTTTATACATTAAATAATTTAATTTATTTATGACACAATGATGATGCAGTAATTATCTTATTTATGAAATAATGATATAATTGATGTTATAAACACCAAAATAAATATAATTTGAGACTTTTTATGAATTCCACTAATTTTCTAGGTTACTATGATATATTAGTGATGATTTAATCAACTTTGTTCGTACATATAATTCTGTTATGACTTTCACAAAAATCATATATCAAATAGTGTCAAAATTGACACAAAATAGTTTTTAAATCAAATATTATATTATTAATTGTTATTTTATTCCTAAAAATCTAAGGTTCGGCCAAATGACTTATCTAAGGATATATATATTAATAATAAAAAATTTGGGGTTCGTTTGGCATGTTATAGTAAGTTTATTAACCATATAGTGAAAGAAAACAAAAAGACATGGTAAAAGTTAAATTATTTAACTTAGAGTTAAATCTAATTGATAAGGTTAAAATAATACCCTAAACTTGTCTAAATCCTATTGGTTCATAGGATTTCGACCCATACCCACTTTATTTTCGAAATAAGACCCTTTGGAACCATTATAAACCGATTTTGACTTTAATATAAAATAATATTTTGAGATATTCCTAAGGTGCCCCTCTCCTCCCTTATAAAAGGGCACCTCATCCCCCTCCTCCTCACACCAATTTGAGCACTCAAGCTCGGCCAAACCCTGCCATTTTCTCCTCTCCACTTCCCTAGAATAATCCTATATGTCCTGGTCTTCTTCAAAGACCAATCTTAGTTCCCTAAGTGGAGGATTCAAAGAGGCGTTCCAAAGAAGAGGTAATATCCATTACCGATCTTTTAAATTTATTTCTTCTTCAACTTCTTCTTCTTTAGTTGTTTCATGATAAAGTAATAACATCAGTATTAATTACATACTGATATGTTATTATAAATATGAAACAACCCTAATTCACCTTCTATCCATCCTATGGAAAAATGAAATCACCGCGCGTGCGTACGTACGGAATACCGTCTCCACGCCGTGGTGTAATCTATTTTCCACCACCACCTTACAAGGATGGATATAATGGTGTAATGATTAAATATTTATGATTATTATAAATTAATATTGATACTGAAATAATATATATATACTCCAATACAATTCCACGATCATAGGAACGATATCATCACTCGTGCGTACGTACGGAATACCGTCTCCACGATGTGATGCGACTCGTTCTACGTGATCATCATTACATAGTAATTATATAAATGAATTGAATGAATAAATATGATATAAGTTACACTAATACCATTCTGGATATAAGGTATCTATAACCTTAAAAGAATAATAAGAATTTATTCGGCAAAACATGCATAAGAACAAAAGGCAATAAAGACCCGAGTAACAAGTAAAAATGAAATATTACTAACAAGAAGCTAAGAATATGTCCATATATGATATAATATCAATATGTATGATTCTGGAATAAGTCAATAACATTATTTAAACCATTATACAGGAGCTTCGGACACGTACAAAGCAAATCGGACCTAAGGTAAGGGAAATATCACAATCTCATTTTTATCCGAGATTGTTTATTCGTAAGTATTTACTGGGGTGTATTTTATCATCCACATCCCTGTTCCCTCAATATATAATATTGTTTCCATCCACTTACAATAGTTTAAATCCAATTTTACCCTTCGGTGAGTTTTTAGTAAATAATATGAAATGAATCTTTTGTCGTTTTTTCGTACGAGGTACTTTTTGACATTTCCGACAAAAGTACGAAGAATGTTTTTTTAACATATATGGAATGAATGGATTTTTAAAAAATTATTTCCAAGAAACATCCTTTACAAGTTTTAAAGTTTATTTTTAATCAACTTATTTTAGTTTATAATTGTATGACATGTTAAGAAAAGAAAAGTGTTTTTGAAGAAGAAAGGATATTTTCCTCAAGAATGGAGTTCAAGTGTTTTATCAAAATTATTTTCCATCTAAGATAATAGAGGGTTATGTTTTTATCCCTATTATTACATTGATTTTATTATGTTGTGAGGGAATTATTTTTATGAAGTCATTTACCTTATATGATTTGTTTTATGATGTCATGATGTTTCAAGAATCCCATTTTTGTTACATGTGTTATGCGATGATGTATGATTTATGATTATGTGGCACACATAAGAAAGGATTCATTATAAGATGGGTGGGACCTATATCTCCCTCCAATGCATTGGGTAAAGATTTTATATCTCATGAGATAGACATGGCTGGAACGGTAGGTTATACCGGTTCAGTGAAACAGGACTGGAACGAGGGTGACTCGGTTCAGAAAGGGACTTTGTCCACTAAGATAGTCTTGGAAATGAGTCATGACTAACAAGAAATAATTTTCCATGATTATGTGTGCATGCCACAAAGTTTCAAGTTTCATGTTATGATTATGGGGATCTCATTTTCACTTCTATGATTTGTTCCATGTTAAGATATTATGATTTCTTTTGCAGGTTATGATTTTCAAAAAGATATGATATGATTTTTATTTCCTTTATTTTCCCTTGCTGAGCATTTGAGCTCACCCTTTTATGTTTTCTTTTCCCCAGGTCAGGAAGATGGATATTAAGTAGAATATGCTAAAAGGGACCCTAGATATGATGAAATAAATGGGAGACACTGTAGAAGATTTATGAACCATTTGTTTATGTTTCCCAGTTTCTAAAGACACTATACCTATACGGTCCTTTGTGGTTTTGTCATATGTTGAAATAAGTGTGCTTCAATTTTGAAGTATTAACAATGTATGTAAAGTATGGGTCGTTATAGTTGGTATCAATGGAAAGGTATAGTCATCCTTTGGAAACTAGGATGTGAAAGCCTTAGTAAGAACCCTAAGGATAAGTCTAAGCATAGAAAACAATCTTAGTGTTTTAAAAATGGCCATGAATACCCTAGGATAAGACCTTAAGTGTGAAATTTTATCCTTGATTATGTGGTTTTCCTATTATAATTTGTGTTGCTCACACTATTCTTCTTGGTTTTATTCAATGGCTGGAACCCGAAGGAACCGTGTTAATGTGGAATGCGATGGGAAATGCAATGATTGTCCCCCTGAGCAACCAAACGATATGGGAGCTGGAATGCAAAATCTTGTATCCATTCTCACACAACTTTCTCAAGCTATGAATCATGCAGGACTTCCAAACGAGCAAAGGAAGGAGAAACATTCTGTTGAATCCTTCATGAGGCAGCGTCCACCTTCTTTCAATGGGTCTACTGATCCATTAGTTCCTGAACAATGGATTAGTACTACTAAAAAGATATTTTCAGTTCTTCAATGTTCTGAATATGATAAAGTCATCCTAGAAGTGTATCGTTTGGAAGGAGATGATGATCAATGGTGGAATCTTATTAAGAATACGAGGCAAAGGGATGAAATTGAGTCTATGGAATGGGACGAGTTCAATAACTTATTTTTCAATAAGTACTTCCCTCGTATTCTCCGAACAAAGATGGAGAAAGAGTTTCTTGAACTGAAGAAAATGGATGATGAATCTGTTGGTACCTATGAAGCAAATTTTACAAGACGTGCAAGGTATGCTTCTAGTATTATTATCCAACCTGAGAGTAAGATCGATCGATTCTTTAGTGGCTTAAAACCAAGTCTTCTAAGGGCGTTATCCATAAGGGACTTCAATAGCTATGAGGAAATCGTTCGATGTGCTATCAAAGTCGAGATGGAGATTGGAGTAACCCATCAGTCACATGGGTTTGATAAGAAGAGGAAGATGGAATTCAAAGGAAAATCTAAAGAGAACACTGAAAAGAAGATGAACTTCCCCTTATGCTCAAAGTGTGGAAAGAAACATGGAGGGAGTTGTCTTAAAGGGACAAGTAAATGTTTCAAATGTGGAAAGGAAGGTCATCGGGCATTTGAATGCCGCGATAATGGGAAGAAGATGTCTAATGATGCAAATAAAGGAAGGGATACACAGAATGAACCTACTACACTTCAATTTTTCAAGTGCAAGGAGATGGGGCATTTTGCTAATCAATGCCCAAATCCAAGGGTTGATGATGATGGTCGACGTCAACAAAATCATAAGGCTAAAGACAAAGGAAAGTCACATGCAATTTCTATCAGCGATGTGGAGTACGATAACGAAGTGGTGAAAGGTACACTTACCATCCACTCTAAAGTAGCAAATGTTTTATTTGATTCTGGATCCACCCACTCTTTTATTTCTGAAAAATTTTCTAAGGGTATCACCGTATTACCTCAACAATTAGATGTTGAGTTAGCTGTGACAACACCTAATGGCACATCAATCGCATCAAAAGTTTATAATTCTTCTCCAATTGACGTTTATGGGAAAGTGCTTCCTGCAAATCTTGTGATCCTTCCTTTAGTGGAATTTGATGTGATTCTTGGCATGGATTGGCTTTCTCTACATGGATCACATATCAATTGCCAAAGAAGGGAAGTCACATTTCATATTCCAGATCAATCTATGATCGTCTATCAATGCAAGGATGAACATAACCTTCCAGTGGAAATTTCTTCCATCTTATGGGTATTGATTCCACTAAATGAAGGTTATTTATCTCAAATGGTTGGTGAGAAACTCACGATTAAAAATTTTCCCATTGTAAGGGAGTTTCATGATGTCTTTCTGGAGGAATTACCGGGTCTTCCACCAAATCGTGAAGTTGAGTTTTCAATAGAACTCATACCAGGTGCTTTGCCTATTTCAAAGACACCTTATAGAATGACCCCAATTGAGTTGCAGGAATTGAAGAAGCAACTCCTAGAGAATCTTGATAAGGGATTCATACGCCCTAGTGCGTCACCTTGGGGAGCACATGTTCTATTTTTTAAGAAGAAAGATGAATCAATGAGACTCTACATTGATTATCGAGAACTTAACAAGATCACTATCAAGAAAAAATATCCTCTCCAACCCATTTATGACTTATTTGACCAACTACGCGGAGCTCAATACATTTCCAAGATTGATCTTCGTTCAGGGTATCATCAATTAAGGGTCAAAAGGGAGGATATACCAAAGACGGATTTCCGTACAAGGTATGGACACTATGAATTTATAGTGATGCCATTTGGTCTTACTAATGACCCTTCTATCTTCATGGATCTAATGAATATAGTCTTTAGAGACTATCTTGATCAATTTGTGGTAGTCTTTATAGATGATATTCTTGTCTATTCAAAGAGCAAGGAAGAGCATGAAGATCACTTGAGAATTATATTGAAGACCCTGAGAAAGGAGAAGCTTTATGCCAAATTTACCAAGTGTGAATTTTGGCTTCAAAAAGTTGCATTTTTGGGTCACATAATCTCAAAAGAGGGGATATCTGTGGATCCAGCAAAAACAGAGGTTATCGAAAGATGGTCAAGACCAACAACAGTAACTGAGATCTGAAGTTTTCTTGGTTTGGCTGGATATTATCGACGTCTTGTAAAAGATTTTTCACGATTATCTAATCCACTCACCAAGTTGACTCGGAAAGGAGTTAAGTTTGTTTGGACAGAGGAATGTGAAGAGAATTTCAAGGAGTTCAAAAGAAGGTTATACAGTGCACCTTTGCTCACACTGCCTTGTAGTGGAGAAAGGTTTGTGATCTACAGTGATGCATCCAAGAAGGGATTGGGGTGTGTTCTTATGCAAAATGATATGGTGATAGCTTATGTCTCACGACAGTTGAAAATCCATGAGCAAAATTACCCAACACATGATTTGGAGTTGGCTGCAGTAATCTTTGCATTAAAGATTTGGAGGCATTACCTTTATGGTGAAAGGTGTGATATTTATACTAATCATAAAATTTTAAAGTATATTTTCACACAAAAGGAGTTGAATATGCGTCAAAGAAGATGGTTGGAGATGATTAAGGATTACGACTGCTCAATCCATTACCACCCTGGGAAAGCAAACAAGGTGGCAGATGCATTAAGTCGACAAGACCATGCTAGTTTATCCATGATGAGGATCACAAAAGATCCAATATTTATGGATTTACAAAGGATGGATCTTGGAATTATGATGGAAGGGGAAAAATCTTATCTTTATCAAATGAATGTTCAACCATCTATACATGTGAAGATTAAAGAGGCACAGAAAGAAGATGTCGAGTTACAAAAGAAGGTGATAAATGTTCCTGAATTCAACCTTGATTGTGATGGGATAATAAAGTCCAGTAATCGGGTTTGTGTTCTTCACATCCCCGAATTAAAGAAGGAGCTGCTGGATGAGGCTCATACTTCATCATTCTCTATTCATCCTAGAAGCACGAAGATGTATAGGGACCTGAAAGAGTACTTCTGGTGGGATGGCATGAAAAGAGATGTTGCTGAATATGTCTCTCGATGCTTGGTTTGTCAACAAGTTAAAGCTGAGAGACATAAGTCTAAGGGGATGTTACAACCATTACCCATACCCGAATGGAAATGGGAAAACATCACTATGGACTTTGTCACAGGACTTCCTAAAACATCCAAAGGCAATAATGCTCTTTGGGTCATAGTCGATCGTCTTACAAAGTCTGCACACTTCATTGCTATTAGAGAGGATTTCTATCTAGATCAGCTTTCCAGGATATATGTAAAGGAAGTGGTAAGATTGCATGGAGTACCACTTTCTATTATATCTGATCGGGATCCGAGATTTACCTCGAAGTTCTGGTGAAGTCTTCAGTATACCCTGGATACAGAGTTGTGTTTCAGCACTGCTTATCATCCTCAGACAGACGGTCAGTCTGAGAGCACAATTCAAACCCTAGAAGATATGTTGAGAGCTTGCTCTATGGATTCCAAAGGAGGTTGGGATCAACACCTACCTTTAGTGGAATTTTCTTATAATAATAGCTTTCACTCCAGTATTCAGATGGCTCCTTATGAAGCTCTCTATGGAAAGAAATGCAAGACTCCAACTTGCTGGGATGAAGTTGGGGAAAGAAAGCTATTAGGACCTGATCTCGTTGATGAAATGGCAGAAAAGGTCAGATCTATTCAACAACACATAAGAGCAGCTCAGAGTCGACTAAAAAGTTATGCCGACGACTGAAGAAAAGACCTAGAGTTTGAAGTGGGTGATAAAGTGTTCTTACGAATATCTCCCTGGAAGAGGGTCATGAGATTTGGAAAGAAGGGGAAGTTGAGCCCTAGATATATCGGTCCTTTCGAAATACTGGATCGTGTTGGAAAGGTAGCTTGCCGATTGGCGCTTCCACCAAATCTCTCTCAAGTTCATGATGTGTTCCATGTATCTCTCCTGAGAAAGTACATACCTGATCCTTCACATGTACTCAGCTCAGAAGTTGTACCGCTGGAGCAAGATCTTTCTTATGAAGAACAGCCGATAGAGATTCTGGATCGTAGTGAAAAAGTCCTACGAAACAAGACCACTCGATTGGTGAAAGTTTTATGGAGGAACCACCAATTAGAAGAAGCTGCATGGGAACTTGAGGATATGATGAGGGATAATTATCCTCATCTGTTTGTTACAAAGTGACAAATTTCGAGGGCGAAATTCTTTTTAAGGGGGGTAGAATGTAACAGCCGAGATTTTTATGAGTAATATTTTGTTTTTTATATATCATCAAAAGAATCTTTCACTACACACTTGCTTGGCTTACTTTACACGAAATCGCAACCTTCCTCGATAGCTTGCATCGTACGCAATACCGAGTTTCACTAAACAACGATATGCTATTAAAATATTATTAAAACTAGCCGTTATGAATAGTAATAACCACTTTTTGAAATTTTATAAATTTTATTTTTCAAAATGGACTCTATTTTTGGATTCGGAATACCGAAATTAGCCTAGGGTGAAATTTTGGTATTTTTCTGAAAACTTTCAATTTTTGATGAATAGTGAAACCACTAAGTGGTAGGTTAAAAATTGAATTTTGCATAAAACATAATTCTACCGCTTCTGTGAATGGAATTTCAAAAATCCGACAAACATGGTTGATATCAATAAGTAAAATGTGGTTCAATGAGATTAAAAAAAAATTTGGTGAATAGTAACTTTTTACTTTTTTTACCGCGGTTAATAGTAAATAGGGTAACTAAGGGTAAATATGATATTACTATTACCCTAACACATGTCCTAATTCTATTGGATAAGTGTAATTCGACAAAAAACAACCTTATGAATAAAATATGACCATTTAGGCCCACTTGAGTTAGATTAGGACATTTATTATTAATTTATTTAAAGAAGGGTTAAAATAGTTAAAATCAACGTTTAATAAGTAAATCATTTTTAATATGGGGTTATACATAAGATAAATTCGACAATAAATATTAATTAGAAATCTAAAAAGATTTCCTACATAATGGTATTTTATTTATAATTTTTAGAAATTAAATAATTTAATTTATTTATGACACAATGATGATGCAGTAATTATCTTATTTATGAAATATTGAAATAATTGATGTTATAAACACCAAAATAAATGTAATTTGAGCCTTTTTATGAATTCCACTAATTTTATAGGTTACTATGATATATTAGTGATGATTTAATCAACTTGGTTGGAACATATAATTCATTTATGACTTTCACAAAAATCATATATCAAATAGTGTTAAAATTGACACAAAATAGTTTTTAAATAAAATATTATATTATTAATTGTTATTTTATTCCTAAAAATCTAAGGTTCGGAAAAATGACTTAGATAAGGATATATATATTAATAATAAAATATTTGGGGTTTGTTTGGCATGTTATAGTAAGTGTATTAACCATATAGTGAAAGAAAACAAAAAGACATGGTAAAAGTTAAATTATTTAACTTAGAGTAAAATCTAATTGATAAGGTTAAAATAATACCATAAACTTGTCTAAATCCTATTGGATGATAGTATTTCGACCCATCCCCACTTTAGTTTCGAAATAATACCCTTTGGATCCATTATAAACCGATTTTGACTTTAATATAAAATAATATTTTGAGATATTCCTAAGGTGCCCCTCTCCTCCCTTATAAAAGGGCACCTCATCCCCCTCCTCCTCACACCAATTTGAGCACTCAAGCTCGGCCAACCCCTGCAATTGTCTCCTCTCCACTTCCCTAGAATAATCCTAGAGGTCCTGGTCTTCTTCAAAGACCAATATTAGTTCCCTAAGTGGAGGATTCAAAGAGGCGTTCCAAAGAAGAGGTAATATCCATTACCGATCTTTTCAATTTCTTTCTTCTTCAACTTCTTCTTAATTAGTTGTTTCATGATAAAGTAATAACATAAGTATTACTTACATACTGATATGTTATTATAAATATGAAACAACCCTAATTCACCTTCTATCCATCCTACGGAAAAATGAAATCACCGCGCGTGCGTACGTACGGAATACCATCTCCACACCGTGGTGTAATCTATTTTCCACCACCACCTTACAAGGATGGGTATAATGGTGTAATGAGTAAATATTTATGATTATTATAAATTAATATTGATACTGAAATAATATATATATACTCCAATTCAATTCCACGATCATAGGAACGATATCATCACTCGTGCGTACGTACGGAATACCGTCTCCACGATGTGATGCGACTCGTTCTACTTGATCATCATTACATAGTAATTATATAAATTAATTGAATGAATAAATATGATATATGTTACACTAATAAAATTCTGGATATAAGGTATCTATAGCCTTAAAAGAAGAATAAGAATTTATTCGGCAAAACATGCATAAGAACAAAAGGCAATAAAGACCCGAGTAACAAGTAACAATGAAATATTACTAACAAGAAGCTAAGAATATGACCATATATGATATCATATAAATAAGTATGATTCAGGAATAAGTCAATAACATTATTTAAACCATTATACAGGAGATTCAGACACGTACAAAGGAAATCGGAACTAAGGTAAGGGAAATATCACAATCTCATTTTTATCCGAGATTGTTTATTCGTAAGTATTTACTGGGGTGTATTTTATCATCCAGATCCATGTTCCTTCAATATATAATATTGTTTACATCCACTTACAATATTTTAAATCCAATTTTACCCTTCTGTGAGTTTTTAGTAAAGAATATGAAAGGAATCCTTTGTCGTTTTTTCGTACGAGGTACTTTTCGACTTTTCCGACAAAAGTACGAAGAATGTTTTTTTAACTTATATGGCATGAATGGATTTTTAAAAAATTATTTCCAAGAAACTTCCTTTACAAGTTTTCAAGTTTATTTTTAATCAACTTCTTTTAGTTTATAATTGTATGACATGTTAAGAAAAGAAAAGTGTTTTTGAAGAAGAAATGATATTTTCCTCAAGAATGGAGTTCAAGTGTTTTATCAAAATTATTTTCCATCTAAGATAATAGAGGGTTCTGTTTTTATCCCTATTATTACATTGATTTGATTATGTTGTGAGGGAATTATTTTTATGAATTCATTTACCTTATATGATTTGTTTTATGATGTCATGATTTTTCAAGAATCCCATTTTTGTTACATGTGTTATGCGATGATGTATGATTTATGATTATGTGGCACACATAAGAAAGGATTCATTATAAGATGGGTGGGACCTATATCTCCCTCCAATGCATTGGGTAAAGATTTTATATCTCATGAGATAGACATGGCTGGAATGGTAGGTTATACCGGTTCAGTGAAACAGGACTGGAACGAGGGTGACTCGGTTCAGAAAGGGACTTTGTCCACTAAGATAGTCTTGGCAATGAGTCATGACTAACAAGAAATGATTTTCCATGATTATGTGTGCATGCCACAAAGTTTCAAGTTTCATGTTATGATTATGGGGATCTCATTTTCACTTCTATGATTTGTTCCATGTTAAGATATTATGATCTCTTTTGCAGGTTATGATTTTCAAAAAGATATGATATGATTTTTATTTCCTTTATTTGCCCTTGCTGAGCATTTGAGCTCACCCTTTTATGTTTTCTTTTCCCCAGGTCAGGAAGATGGATATTAAGTAGAATATGCTAAAAGGGACCCTAGATATGATGAAATAAATGGGAGACACTGTAGAAGATTTATGAACCAGTTGTTTATGTTTCCCAGTTTCTAAAGACACTATACCTATACGGTCTTTTGTGGTTTTGTCATATGTTGTAATAAGTGCGCTTCAATTTTGAAGTATTAACAATGTATGTAAAGTATGGGTCGTTATATTAACACCTATCATACCATTTTTTATGGTAAAAAAATTCCCAAATATCTCACAAAAATAACCCCAATCAACCTATAAGACTCACTTTATGCATAAATCAAACCAAGTAAGTGTTTTGTTATAAACCAAAAGGAGTTACCCAAATAAGAGGTAACATTCTTCAATGAGAACTTAGGTTTTATTTCATTCTATAATAATTAAATTAATTATGTTTCGTGGTTATATAATAACCTAATTATCCAAATATACTTAGATTTTTTTATTCAATGGTTAATCTCTACACCCACACACACTATCATCTAATGGTATATGCATTCATCGTTTGTGTGTAAGGCAGACTACCGCCTAATGAACCGATGTCATTTTTTCTTCTATTACCACGATTAAATATGGTAAATAATGATGGATTTATAGTCTATATGTGAAATAAATTATTTATTTATTCTTATGGAGTTTTTATATAACACATTCATTCATAATTTCCATTTTTTCAGAATATGATAACTTCCTTTGTGGATGTGTGGACTAGTTCCTCCTCAAATCAATGTGACTCATTCACGCAATACATGGAACTTATTATGGCTGATTTTAATTAAAATATGTGAAAAATATGAAATTAAAATGATAAATTAATTATAATATACAAATATATCACATACTTTTATTTCTTTTAATATGAAAATAAAATGGAAGCTAGCTTCATTCATAGGTACTCCCAACCGTCTCCATGAGTGGTGCATTTAATTTCCTATATCCAAACATTATGGATTACTATTAATAAATATATAATGAACATGTATAAAGTTTAAATCATGTTTTAAATTCTGTATATTATTAAATAATGGTCTAAATAATTTTAATGAAATATATAAAATAAAGACATACTCGAAAAACATTGGAATTTAACACCCATAATGATAAAAATATTGAAATATTACTAAAAAATGGGTAATTGTATGTTGTAAAAAGATTTTATATGATATAATAAATACTAATATGGTTCTATTATAAGTTAATAAAATTATAAAAACCATTACACTAGATTTTAAGGGACGTTCAAACAAAATTAATTGTTAGGTAATTGTATTTCTTGTCTCAATTTTACATCTGTGAGATAAATGCCATCTTCTCCACACAGTCCTTTTTTGTGGTGTATATAATATAAATTTTGATATTTTATATCAGGATTTATTTAACTTAAATGTATTTACAATTTTCATTGGATGATTATTACTTTTGGGTTTCTAATTCCAAAGATTTCACAGTTGTAAGGGGTTTTGTCGAAATCCACATTCCATTGAGTCATATTTGTTTTTGTTAAGATAATTACTTTTATATGGTGTATATACCACTTATTTGACATGATATATCATGGATATTGTTATTATCATGATATTTTAAGTTTTATTTAATGTTATTCCTTTATGGGGATTTTGAATCAAATGTTTCAAAGTGGTATGGGACACATTGGAATGTTTAAGGATTATTTTTCTCATGAATGTTTTTAATGAACATTTAATGGAATTTACATTCATTAAAGTCAAAAAACGTATTTATCCTCCACTAGGGATATTTTCTATTTACATCATCATTATTCTTTATATTGATGATTTATGATCAGTTTGACTACAAATTTATTTTTCTGATATAATTTTCCATATTACTATTAGTGATTTATGGTTATGTTTATAATGGGGGAAATTATTATAATTTTATAATTGTTATGTTTATTATTTTTCACCACTTTCATATGAGGAATGTATTAGATTTAAAATTTGATGGGTGGGGCCCGCTATAGCCCCTTGATGCATTGATAGGTTTTATGAGACAAACGAGATATGGTTTTGGCCGAGGTCTTAAACATTTATTAGATTATTTTTATTTGTCCATGACTGTATTATATTGTTGGCATGAATCGTATGTAGTATTATATTCTTGGCATGAATCCTTGACAATATTAGATTCTTGGCATGAATCCTTGATATTATTAAATTTTAGGCATAAATCCTCGAAATTATGTTTGTATATCCATCATTATGCATTCCATCATTATGAATTCATCTATTGATATTCAAGGTGGTTATTTAATTATTTAAAATAAACAAGATTTTGTTTCGTGATCAAGTGGTTGATTATATATCATTTGTTTTCTTATTTAAATTTCCATATTTTTATGCTCATTTATTTATTATTACTTATAGTTTACTTTACCCTTACTAAGCATTTGAGTTCACCCTTATTCTATTTAATTTCCCCATTTTTTTATAATAAATCAATGAATAAGATTTGAATGACGTTTTTCATCTCATTTTATTATATAAATGTTTTAGTTTTTATTTCTAATTGTAATTTGGGTATCATTTATATAATAAAATTTTCCAAAACTACTAAACCGGTCAGTAATTTAAAATTTGATTCCTTGTAATCGGGAAAATTTAATAAACTATGGCACCAGATCTAGGATTTTGGGGTCACAATGTTATAGTTGGTATCAAATAAAATTTATTAGAAAACATGAAAAATATATTTAGGAAAACATATATTAGGGAACATAACCCAAATATTTCATTTGAGAATAAGTAAATAGAAACATGCCAATGAAACCTAGTTTATGATCACAATATTATCTAACCATAATTTCTTCGATTTATGGTAAGTATCTCACTAGATTTGGAATTATACGATATGTTTCATAATGTTAGGATCTAATTGAGTGTATTCTGTTGTTTAGAGATGGAACCTAGGAGGAAGAAAAGAATAAATACTCGTAGACAATGTATATGTTTCCTTGATAAGAGAGAATGTATAACTTGTATTGGATCTATGAATGTTATAGATATATTACGTAATCCAAATCAAGTTATGAAAAATAAAATTTCCTTGATGGAGCAACCCTTTCCATGGTGAGATTCTCCAATATTGGACTGCTTTATGAAACATATTCCCCCATAATTTAGTGGGACAATTGATCTGATAGAAGATGAGTAATGGATTATGTCTTTAGAGAAGATATTTATGTCGTTAGGATGCATTGAAATGTAAAATTATAAACTTTCGGTCTATTTTCATTAGGATGCGGTAAAAATCCCTCTTTTACAAACTTCTCAAAACACACATCACCGGATGAGAGGAAATTTTTAGCGATCTATGGATGAAGACCCCCATAAAAGAGTATCTTTCTACAGATCCTATAATTCCACCTCTATAGAGAAGGAAATTAACTCTTTTATGTGGTCAACAAAAGCATTCAGTGATAGCTGGCCTTTCCGAACATCGTGTAACTCTTCTATCGTCCCCATATTCACCTCATCATGTATGATACTTTAGAGTAATGTGGTATTAAAGGTATCCCAAGTCATATCATTGTACAATGATGATGATCCAATCATCCTCCATTAATCCAATGATATACCCTCACACAAACCCAAAACAACATGGACTCTGATGGATCATGGAGTTCCTAATGATCTGAATACACACTCAACATCTTCAAGCCAATCCACTGCCTCTAACAGACCTCAGTCACCAAGATAGAAAGGAAACACTCATGAAGAACCATAAACTGGGAAAGAGTCACAAGAAATCATGGGGACCTTTTTGGACAGAATATTCTAAACATAAGAAAATATAGAATGAAAATTAACATCAACAAAAAAACACATTTGGAAAGAACATATCAAGATAAAAACAATTATCACAATCCAAACACATAAAATCACAATCAAAATTCATATTTTTCAAAAACCATGTTTTTTCATTTCAATTTCAAAACTACCATCTTCCAAGGCCACTCCCCAAATACCAAAACTCTCTTCTCATAAAACAAGAACCCACATTTCAAAGAAAACCCAATTTCCATGATCTTTCCCAATTCAATATCATTTTTTAAAAGACAAACCAATTTTTTGTTTTCAAACACTCATCCATGGTATCCTAGGAACCATCACATATGTTTCCATACACTTATGCTTACATAATCCATGCCCAAGTTCCAACATGCACATTCCATTTGATACCCTTTTTATTAAAATCATTTCCCACTTCAAAACTAACCCACATTGACCAAAATCGAACCAAATAACATCTGACACAAAACTACCATGATAAGGAACTAGTGCCCATACAAAACATTATGAAATGGTTAGTGGACCATTCCTCAAGTAAGAATCAACAAATAAGAGGACATTAAACCATTAACTCGGACTCCACAAGGGTGAATACTCCATGTGATATTACCACATAAAATCAGTTCACATATGTTTTCATTCTTCAATCGAAAACAAATAAAAAAATACTCAAATCAAAGACTACTCCTCACAACTCAATTATTATAATGAGAAAGGGTTCATGATGTTCTTATCATACCAACCTCTCAATCCCTAACTATCAAACATCTACAAATAACAAGAGCCTCCTCTAATTCTATTTTTTCAGGAACCTACCCAAGATTCAATCCAACTGGACATCTGACCTAGTCCAAGACATTGCCTAAATGGAATTCCTGATCCCAACTGGCGGGAAAATAGAGTTGGGAATCGATGTATCACAATTGGAATGATTTCTTCCAACAAAAATAGGTTCAAATAAATATAAATAGCACATAATGTGACTAACAATAACTGAATACCAATGAATATACAAACTTATCCAACTACAATAGTATAAAACAAATACCTGAAACTGAAGACAAAAATAAAATTGGACCATGCTTCCACAATATCCACATGACCTCTTGGTCACCACCAACTACAAGAAAAACCTACTCCAAAGGAAACTAAAACCATAATCCAGAACCTGAACCCATGGACCTATGAAATAGCTCTAGGATATCGACACAAAATGGAAGAAGTATGGTGTGATCTAAAACATCTTAGTAGGTAATCACCACTGATTTGGTGAATTTCCTTTCCTGAAATATTCTATAAATACTAGTTTGTAATACATATTTAAAAAAATTTCTCTCATTTTAATAAAAAAACGCATCTTTAACTTTTCCAAATCATTACACACAACATCTCCATTTTCAAAATAGACAACAATTTTAAAACTTAATTCCAAAACAAAATCCAAAAAAACAATACTAAGGTATGATAAAAATAAATAAAAATTATAAACAAGAAACCAAGTGCATAATAATAAAATAGGACCATATAGGTAACAACCATAGGCATTTCTTAAACATCCCTAGGTAGATCCCTAGATGTATATATATCAGAATCACCAGTTGGTATATGGTGTAGCTCCATACTTAATATCTCACTGGCCATTATAAGTTCCAATGAATTAGGAAAATATAACCCAGCCTCTAAAACATCCAAGGGGTTTAGACTTGTTGAATTGGAGGTGAAAAGAAACCATTACGTGAATCTCTAAAAGGAACCTAGGAAACACATGGTCATAGTACATGGTAAAATGAGGAGGCCCTCTCATGCGTGACTCACCTTACTTACTACCACCACACTTGCCTACCCCAAACACCAACACCACCTATGTGATACCTCTATCTTCGGGGAATCCTCTATAGAGGTTACCATCTCACAAAATGTCAATCATAAGCGCAAACCATGTCATCACATCACATGATCTTTTAAAACATTTCTCAAAACATGCTATGATTCTAACTGGGAATTTTTTCTTCTAAAACCACAATTAATTTCCAAAACATTATAAATTTCCAACTGAAACATCAACATTAATAATTCCAATACATTACAAAAAAATCCGAACAATTTCTAAAAACACCAAAATCCCCACTTTCATGTTTACAATTCCAAAAAGGCCTTTATATTTCATTTCTGATTACATTTCCAATACAAATTCAAGCCAATGTGAAAACACACAACACACTTACATATATAAAATGGGATTTCAAATAATTTATAATCTATCCATATTTTAATGTTCCAAATGTGAAAAAAATTCATATAAAATTTGGAACCACTTTCATGACATTTAGAAACCAAGGGGCCATTTGCAAAGCAACTAGAGTTTGAAGAATTAAAGAAAGAGGAGGGATACCTGTTTTTAAATCTGGGTTTTAAATTTTAGAATGTTATTCCAAAGAAATTATCATTTTTTTTTCACATCCATGTGTGCACCCGGAGCACACATGGATGTTTTCGCATCCAATGGAACACCTCAAGTATCAAAGAAATTACCCAAAACCAATTTTTAAAGTAATGACACTTATTATACCACCAAAAAAAACCATACATAAGTTCAAATCTATATAAGTCCCCACAATCCACACATAAGGCTCGTATCACAATCAAACCATTCCATCAAAAAATAACCAAGTCAAACACATGCAAAAATACCCAATTTCATCTAAAAATTCTACTTCTTATTTTATCAAATGTGTTGAGTGAATATATAAATAATCATATTTAAAGAACCTATTTGAACAAAAATTGATAAATTAAACCAATAATAAATCACCAAAAAACCAAACAATCACATCACAATCATGAAAAACAAATTTATAAATTATTTAGGAATACCCAAGCATCAAATGGATTGCATCAGAAAGGAATCACATGAAAACACATACATCAACAGTGTGCGGATATAAAAAAACTCTCATTGGACGAAGAGAACACCCCAAGGATAGATCTTCACTCTCTAAAACCAAAAAAGACACAAGACAACTCAGCAACCCTACCCTTTAGGGTTCGTCCAAATAAGATCCAAGGAAGTAAACATCATAAAACTAAGAGTAAAGAAGAGGATGAGTGGAAGAGAGGAAAAAATCCTAAACAATTCAGCTTAAAACCTTGGAGGAGCATCCATGGAGGGAGGAGAACCAAAGGTAAGGGGTTTTGGGACCCCATCATGTGCCAAAACTGGCCAATAGGTAGGGGGATTGATTTAGGGTAAAAAAGAGCTGAGGGTAGAAAATGAATTTCAAGATTTGAAATTTTTTTAGTGGATTATATGATTTTGCAACACAATTTGGAAAATCATGCACAAAATATGAGGTCGCCACTATCCAAAGGGAAAGAACACCTCCTATGATTTCCGCATAGTTTCCAAAATCTTGTGCCACCAATGAATCTTATTCATGGACCCCAAGATAAGATGCACAATTACCTAGGTAATGTCTGGTGGTTTATCTTAACTGTGCACTAACTATGTGACCCATTATCCCAATCCCAAAAGTTCATTTTTAACCAAAAACTCAACAATCTAAATAGTGACTAAACCCAAACCTCAACTAAAGGACCAAGATCAAGAGGATAATCAAATAATGTAATTTCCATGGTCGGTTTGTGACATTGAAAAATTCATGAAGCTTAAAGTATGTTCATGATTATTAGAGAATGTTTAAGAAGTTTCCAATTATTTCATAATGTGAGGGAATAATGTTCTTTGGTATTTTAGTGAGTAATAGAGTGAAATTTTTTCCTTCCTTTTCTATATTAGGATAACATATATTAAGGGCATGTAAACGTACAAATGTGCATGAAACTAAACATTCATGTAAAAAGATAACACTGTGGGAACTTTCTCACAGTCTGAGTTTCCAACTGAGTTTACTTTTATGTTGAAGAAAATTACCGTATAGATTCCAAAAAGATCATCATAAAAAGTTTCAGCTCAGGGAAATTAGATAGAGTTATTTAGAAAGATAACCTGATTAGTGTGTGAGGTGTAGAGATTTTCATAATTGGAAAAAATTTTGGTCATAATATTTATTACAATTTTAGTGAGGTGCAACAGATGGATTTTCACCAGATTGAGGATGAGTTCACTATACATAAATTACCATAGAGAAAAAATTAGACATACTTTTGTGGATGAACATTATTGTAGTTGAATATACAAAGTTTAACTTTTTGTGTTGTCTCGGTTTTGTAATAAAGAACATATAAACTAATAAGATCCAATATAATTATTCCTATTATGATATAAATGGAGTATAATGGGTGTTATATTGAATTTTTATTCACTTCTTACTAATAGTGAATTTCCATGGACAGATGGGAGTCCTCAACAAAAAGATTTAGGTTCTCACACTGAGGAAAAATGTTGTAAATCATGTGGGAATTGTTTACTTTTTTATCATTGGATACATGAAATATTGTAATAAAATAAGATCATTAAAATAAATTTAACAAGTTTTAGCAATTAAATTTTATAATGTTTTATCTTTTTAAATAGACACTAAGTTATGATCAAGTTCTCATACCATTATAATTATAATAAAATCACTTATGATCTCTGATTTATATCTATTATGTTTATCCATATTAAACATAAAAGATCATATTTTTTTATGTTTCATTACCTCAGGAAATATAGAATGGTTTTATGTGGGTTGTGTTAGAAGTGTAGTATGTGAGAAGAAATTTGTGAGATATAATGATTATATTTCATAGAATAATATGTTTATGTATCTAGTCTCTAAGTAAAGTAATCCTTTACAGCTCTTAGGTATGTTTATTTGTGAGATATATTAAATATTCATCAAAAATATGTTATATTTATGTATTAAATACTTCAATCACTATAGTTGTTGTCATAGTACAGTTTAGTTATTTATATAGATTATATTATTACGAATATAAGGATACAACCTAGGACAAACATTGTTGAACTTAATGTAAAATATGATGAAACTTAAGTGTAATTGGTTGATAATAAAGTGTCATTATTTAGGAAATCATAATAATTTTTTTATAATCATATGATTATTTACTGTCACTATTAATGTTTGGAAATCATGCGTTTTGGTTTTTGTATGGTAATAAAGATAGAATTACTATGTTGAGGTGGTGAAAAAAAAACTCAAATATTGAAGTATCTAATTTGAGCTTAGTCATATGAATTCCTTTTTACCATGAAAAGGCTCCAGGGATATCCATTCATGTCCTCAATTATTATATATTGAGTCAATAGAGAAAAAAACTAATGGTATTTTGATGTAATTTTATGTCTATATCTCTCATTCAATAGAGGTGTTTCAAAATTTCCTTCCTTAAAATATTTTGATTGTCTATATAGTTGATGTTGATGTGATTTTGGGCATGGATTGAATCTACATATATAGATCCCATATCCATTTTTGAGGAATTCAAGTCATGTTTGATTTTAGGAATCAACCAATGCTTATATTTCAGTGTGATTATAAATATGAACATCTAAGAAAGATTACTTCATCTATATGAGTCGTACTTATTATTTACAAGGCATATTTTTCTCAAATGGTAGGGGAAACTCAACATCAAATGTATGATTATTTTTTGGTATTATGCTGATGTATTTCCTAGAGATTTTCCAATATTCCCCAAAATCATAATGTTTTTTTAACATAACTCATACCTAGATCTACACCTATTTCAAAGACTCAATATTGAATGGCGCTGATTGAGTTGTAGGAATTGAAGTAGAAATTCTAAGATAATCTTGATAAGGGATTCACATTCCCTTGTACATAACCATGTGGCACACCAATTCTTTCTTACTAATAATAAAGATGGGTTGATTCATATTTTCATTGATTATCACAAAATTCACAAGACCAATATCAATAAAAAGAATCGTCTACATTGTATTGATGACTTGTTTGATCAAATATATGTATTTAATTATCTTGTAAGATTTAAATTCATTCGAAATATCATCAATTGAGGGTCAATAAAGAGGATATACCCTATAAATCCATCCATATTAGTTATAGTCAATGTGAATTTATTTTGATATCATTTGCAGTTACCAATAGCCATATATCTTCATCGATTTGATGAATATATATATTATATTCTACCTTGATTAGATTTTTGTGATCTTTAAAATATGATATTCTTATATATTCCAATAGAAAGGAAGATCATATAGATCATTTGAATATTGTCTTGAATATCCTAAAGATTGATATTTTTATGAAAAAATCTTAAAGTATGACTTTCATTTACAAATATTTTCATTCTTCAGACATATACTTTCAAGTGGGGATCTATTAGTTGATTCTTCAAATATGGATGTTACTATACAATGGCCCATACTAGACACTATGACCGAAGTATATAATATTCTTAGGTTGTATAGATTCTACCAATTATTAAAGATGAATTTCTCAAAATTATGTAATCTAATAACTATGTTATCTTAGAAAGGATACATGTTCCTTTGGAAATTTGTATGTGAGGAACATTTCTAACAACAAAAAATAAGGTTTTTCAGCACACCTATGCTTACACTACCCTAATGTTGAGAATGTTTTGTGCTCTGTAAGGATGAATCGATGAAGGGAATGGTATGTGTATTCATGAAGAATGACATACTGATAGCTTAGGAATCATTCCAATTAAAAATAGAAGAGAAAGACAACCAAACTCATGATTTAGATAAGGATTTAGTATTTTTTTTCATTGAAAATATGGAGCCATTATATTTATGGTGAAAGGTGTGATATATTTTATAATCATAAAATATTGAATTATATATTCACAAACAAATAGTTTTATATTCACAAAAGGAGATGGTTTGTATTGATTAAATATTCTTACTGCTTAATTCATTACCACCCAAGGAAGCAGAACAAGTTAGCTTATTCTCTATGTCAAAAATACCGTGTAATTTTTCCATTATAAGAATATAAATTAATCAAATTTTAATGTATTTTCATAAGATTGATCTTTAAATCATGAGTAAGGTAGATATATCACATCATTATTAGATGATTGTTCAATCATCCATATATGGGAGGATTTAAGAGGTGCAGAAAGAGGATGTAGAACTGAAGAACAAAAAATAAGAAATGTTCTAGAGTTAAAACATGATTTTGGTGGATTGATAAGTTTTAGGAACCATGTATGTGTCCAAAAAATACCATCATTGAAGAATGAGCTATTAGATAAACCTTGTAGTTCACCATTATCAGTTAATCTTAGAAGTACAAAGATGTATAGAGATCTCAAAGAGTATTTCTGGTGGGATAACATGAAAAAGGAAATTTTTTAGTATATATCTTGATACCTAGAATGATAAAAAGTTAAGACTAAGAGACCGAATTATTAGGGAATATAAAACCATTTCCCATTCCAAAATGGATATCAGAAAATATTACCAAATATTTTTTCATCTGAATCTCCAAAACATCTGAAGGGAACAATGCTATTTGTGTTGTAGTAAATCACCTTATGAAATCATCACATTTCATTATTGTCAAAGAAGATTTATCTCTTAATTAACTTGAAATTATTTACATTAAGGAAGTGGTAAGATTTCATGGAATACTATATTTTATTGTATATGATCCAAATGAAATGTTTATGATGAAGTTTTAGAGAAGTCTTCAACAAGTTTTGAATATTGAGTTGAAATTTAGTACACCATATCATACTCAAACAGATGTTCAGTATGAGAGGACCATTGCGAACCTAGAGTATATATTTAGATCTCATTCGGTGGATTTCAGAGTTGGTAGTGATCAACACCTTCCTTTGGTATAATTTTCTTACAACAATAGATTTCACTAAAGAATTAAGTTAGATTATTATAAACCCCTCTATGGAAGGGAGTACAGAAATCCAATTTACTAAGATGAAGTTATAGAGATAATGTTATTGGGACCTATGCTTTCTAATGAAATATAAAGAAGATCATATCCATTTAGCATAAAATCATGGCCTTTTAGAGTTGATATAACAGGTATGCTGATAATCGTCAAGGGCATCTAGAATTCAATGTTGGTGAAAAGGTATTCCAATAAATATAGGTTTTGATATTTGAATACAAGATAAATTTGATCCCTAAATATATCATCCCATTAAAAATTGTTGATCGTATCAGGGGAATTTCTTATTGCTTGGAATAATCATTCATTTTCTCTCAAGTAAATGATGTGTTCTAAGTATTTTACCTGAGGAAGTATATGTTAGATCCTGTATATGTATTGAAATACAAGTCATACCACTGGAGCATGACCTCTCTCATCATGATTAACATGTGTAGATTTTTGGATTTAAGAGTATAATTTTGGAAAAATAAGACAACTCACTTGTTTAATGTTTTGTGGTGAAACCATAATTTTGAGGAATCTCTTTGGGAAACCAAATATGTGATAAGGAATAATTACCCTCAGTTTTTTATATCAAAGTGAAAAAATAGTGATAAATTCTTTTAAGGGAGTTGTAACGTCTGGGCCTAGGTTCAACATACCAGTTCCTTGAGTCAGTCCCCACATGACAATAAGCGCACCTCCATGTAAAATATAGGCTCTCTACTAGCAGTGAGGATCTAAAATGTTATGCGGGGAGACTATAACTAATTTATCGAAGCAATAAAAAAACAAAAATCAATATTAAAATATCCAAAATAATAATAAATAGTAACCAATAATGACTAATAATCACATGAGTAATCCCAAAACATGGGAAATGACCATAAACTAGAGTAGTAGATATCTAATTCTATATATGTCAAGTTTACTCTAGAAACCAAAAAAAATACAGACTCAAAACTCCCAAACGGTTCCCGACATCTTGTATAGTTTCCTCATATATACTCTATATCGACCCCAACCCATCCATCTAGAATATGTTCATTGACCTTATCCTAACCTGTAAACATGATGTCTACTTGGGTACATATTGGAGACCCAAATATGGTTTGAGTACAACTTATTAAGACACCACCAATGGTGTATAAAATAATATCTAGTCCATAATAGTATAGAAATATTTATAATGAATGAAAGACACTGAAAAAATAGACATGTTATTCATTTAATATTATTATGTTAACTACATTGGTCCTCGATTTTAAGGTGAATCCCAAAAAAATCATACATACTTTTGCATGTTCTAGAGTCTAAACCATTTACCTTATGTTCAAAACAATAATTCACATGGGTTTTACGATTCTTTCAATTCCAATTTTATTTTTTTACCTTGGAGGATCAATCCAGGTACCATGTCATAGAAACATGGAGTGTCAGTTCAGCATCATTATCTTTGGTACATGGAACACCACTATTGCACCCAAACATACGCACATGAACCATTAGTCCAACACCAATTCTAGTACATGCATCAGTGGCCTAGAAAATTAGTCTATCCACCCATGGATGAGGAGAATAAATATGACCACCACATCCCATTGATCACATATACATATCAAGGTTCAACATATATAACCCTTTCATCAACTATCATCAACACGGATCCATGTTAAATTTATCAATCAATGTCATTAACCATTTAAACAAATTACCACGAATCATCCAAAAGCTCTTTAACCTTTAAAAGTTATTTAAAATAATATTTATAAAATGCTAAAATTCCATCACATTTACAAAAAAATTCAATTAATATACCCTATAATTCCCTTTTTCCATTCTATAAATATAATTTCAAAGAAACTTCGTATGCCTCGTGGTTTTCCATCATGTTCGACCTCTTAATCTCCAAAAAATCTAATGGGATCTGAGAAGGTTCTCTTAAATCATTGGATTCAATTAACTTTTCTAATTTAAAATAAATTACACAACATGGAAACATAATTATACAACTACAAACAAAAAATTAATATCAACAATATGGGAATTATTATATAGAAAACTTACCTTATCGTCATAAATGAACACCTACCAAATCATGGACCTTGATTCAAGATAAAATGGTCAAAATCACAACGGAGAAGGAAATCAAGGATCAAAATATTGGATCAATATCAAGCAAAAAAGATCCATTAAAACATACATCTAAACCATAAATAATAGCAGCGTTCACCCCTCTTTAAAGGGAGAGGTATATTGTAGAGATAGAACCTAAAATGAGGGAAATATCACATAGTGGATAGTGGTCAACTTCTTCCACTGGACCTTTGATTCACAAAGGACTGAGGTCATTGATATTAGAAATCCTCTCGGGATCCTCCATAAGAAAAGGAAACCATATTAGGCCTAATGGGGTTGATTAGGTTTGAAAGCTAGGGGTCCATGAATTTATAATTAAACTATTCAGGGTTTAAAAGTCAACATTCAGGGTTTCTTAGATGGTTCTCAATATTAGAAAAACTGTGCATCCTCATTATGCACCCACACTATCCTAGGGTGTACGGTTTTCACAGGGTGGCCACAAATTTTGAAAAACAATTCACAAACTATGAAAAAAACACTTTGTCCAAGGCTATAAAGTATGAGGGATGGCTATATGGTTATGTCAAATCATGTCCCCTTCCATTAGATCAACATGGGATGCATATTTTTCTAGGGAAAACTACACGGTTTCAACTAATCATGCACCATACATGCATAACCCCATGGACTTCAAAAAATTTCAATATTCACTTGAAATGACCACTAAAAAAGGCTCAACCAATGTGTGAACAAAACAAGGGTTAAAGAATACCAAAAATCAAGTCTGAGATATCTCAATAACGGGTGGGATCTTATAGGGGTAGAATGTAACACCCATATATTTTATGATATAGTCATCATCAAATAAATTTTAATTTCATTTATATATTACTTTAAATGCAACATCGAGTTTAAATATTCTAAGATATAATATTGATTTATTGTTATTTAATATGATAGTTATTGCTTAGACATTGGATTGCCGGGTATAAATATTCCTAACTAAATTGTGAAAATTTATTTTTTATATATGTATATATTAATTAATTGCTTTTCAATTGGATAGAAATTAAAATAAAAGCATTTGAAGTTTAAAAATTTATATTTTAAAAAAAATTATGCGTACAATGTGTGTTTATCTAAATAAAAAATTTAATATATATTTATGCATGATTTTAACTGAATGTGTAGATAATATATTAAATAAAATATTGAAACATTATTCTAATATTATTTACATTGTACGAAATGAAGGTAACTCTATTTTAAGCTTAAAATGCAATTTTGTATGAACAATTTTTTTTGTGTTTTGCATGCATATTTAAAATTATTTTCTCCCACTATTTGGAATTAAATATTATAGAATATATACCATATTTTTTATAAAAATAATGAATATTATTTAATAATTTCAAATTAATTTTAGTTCATTATTAATAGTAAATTTGGTAAAAAAAATCAGTTACCAGGATAAGAGTTAAAATAGGTTAAAAGGGATAAAACTAACAAAATAAGTGTTAAAATGACCTAAAAACTTCCTTAAATATTATTTTATGGTAATATTTAGACCCTATATAATATTAAATTTTAATATTATTAATTTTGGATCCATATTTCTTCATTAATATATAAATACATTTTTATCTTTTCAAACATTCCAAGTGTGTCCTCCCCCTCACTTATAGAAGGACACCACCTATTCTCTTTTATCCACACTTCAATAGTCTCTTATATCAATACATAAATACCCAAAAACATACTTAAAATAATTCCCCATTTCTTAGGAATTTTATTTTTATCATTATAACATCTTAATAAGGATTTATGTATAAATATAAGGAGGTTATCTGAAATAGAGGTATAGTTTTTCAATGAATGATTTCATTTTATTTCTTCTTTTACCACCTTCAAACTTCCAAAAACTAGTGTGATAAAATGACATATTTTTTGCATATTATTATATGTAAATATTCTTATATTAAAACATAGTTTCAACAACTTATCCAACTAATGGAGAATGAAAATATATTTCATGTCTACATGCGGACTACCGCCTTGTGAAGATAATATATTTCATTTTTCATCACCAAATCATATGGTTGTTTATAATGATAAATAAATTGTTTATATAGTATATTTATGAAATAATTATGTTTGTATAATTTTAATGTTGTATTTACCTTTTTGCCTTTCATCCTTTTTGAAAACAATAACATCGAACGTGTGTATGTGTGGACTACCGCTTCTATGAAGTGATGTGATTCATTTTCCATCTCGACTTTATATGAATAATTATAATGTTTTATTTGATTAATATTTATGATACTTATTTAATTTTTTATAGTCTATATATGATGAAACCATTACCATGGGGTAAGCACCATAACCATCAAACCGAAACTTACAGGAAAAATTGAATAGTCGTCACCTGAATATTCACTTTAATGAAGAAATTATTGATAAAAATATAGTTAGAAATTATAAATAAATAATACATAGAAATTTATATATAAAAATGGTCTTGGATTATATTTATAATAAATATATAATTATAATATATTATATTTTAATTTGTATGAACAAATATTATACTTGAGGTAAGGGTTTATGTTAAAATCACATTTTTCAGGATTGTTTTTGTTAAACGTTCATCAAGGAAAATTATATAATAATTATCCTTTAAACCACATATATTTTATTATAATATATTCATTTCTATAATTTTAATTTAATATTACCATTTTTCATTCATTGGTACTGAAAATGATTGATAATTGTTTTAAAAATAAAAATCAACTTTATTTTCTTTTTAGTCATAAAACATTTTTTTCTATATCATTTCTCTTAAAAAACAATTATAAATTTTTTTAATTATATAGAAAATATACGAAAAAGTTAATTTTCATTAAATTTTAGATAATTTAAAAAAATAATCTTTTTAAAGAACCATTTTCCAAAAAATATTTTTTTAACTTTTTGAAACTACTTTAAAATAATTTTATCATTTAACATATACGACATGAATGGATTTTACAAATATAATGACTATCCTATGATTTTCATATTAATTATCATTTTTTAAGTTTATTTTCAAATAAAATCATTTTCTTAATATTCTACAAATTTTGTTTAAAAATTTTATCAAAATAAAATGATATTATTCTCAGGTTTTCAAAGAAAGGTTTGAATATTATTTTTAAGGTATTTTTCATCTATGTGAACATCCTTTAAATATTTTAATTCTTCACCAGGGATATGATTTTTTTGATAATAATGTTGAATTATATCATTAAATTTTTTAAAATCCATTTCTAGGATTTTACTTGGGATTTTATGTGAAGTGTGCTCATAATTGAGAAATATTTAATGTTTTCTGTTTTGAAGGATAACATGCAACTCATTGAGTATCATTAAAAAGTGTTGATTTTTTTTCCTAAATACAAATATTTCCATATAATAATTTTCATATATTTTTATAACATATGTTTTTTATGATTTTTTTGTTATTCTCTTTTTGAAATTTAATTTTTAAATGTGTGTTTTTTCTTATAATGTAATTTATTTTTTAAAAGAGAATTTTTAGTTATTATAGAATTTAATTAATTAATGGATGAAATTTATTTTAATCTATAAATACAATGTTTTCAATTATTTTGAAATTTTACTCAATATTTTAAATTGTTTAATTTTCAATTTAGATGATTTTTGTGTACATGATAATCCATGTAAGGTAATTATCAAGTAGCAGTGACATTGCCAAATTATAATATAGATAAATTATCCTGAGTTTATATATTCAAATTGTCTCCCATCATATCCCTTTCCCATGGACCCTCACATAGTCACATTTCCAAAAGGTAATCACATAGCTAATTCTATGAATAAATCCATGTATATGAATTATTTATAGGTCACATATCTTATTTATAGTGTCTTGAAGTAGCCAAATTCATTGTGAGTACTCACCTATCCAAACTTTTCATCCAAGACTATAAGATATTTCCTCAACCAAATCATGTAACAAAAATGTGAATAAAAATGTACCAAATTCTCATAATCCAAGATATCCATGGAAGGGAAAAAATAATGAGGACCCCAAGATTTTATGGTGTGTTCCACTAAATAGTAAAAATCATGAATGAAGTTCTATATGGTGATAAATATTAAGTAAAGATATTATGATCTAAACCAAAGATAAAGATGATTGATATGTATCATCTAGAGTCAAATGATTCCTAAGTTGTTCTTGATGAAATCGATGTTTAGTTTCACAATGATCAAAGTAAAAAGATGAAATAGTTGAGGCCACGCCCTATAAAACTAGTGAGGATGAATGGAGATCAACTAGAAACCAATATGTGGCTGGTGAACCAGAACACGATATTAAGTGAATCTGTTGGGGATTTTCTATCTGAGTTCAACCTGAATGAAAAAAACTATTCATTAGATGAATTTGGGCAAAGTAAAATTGATCTGAATATGAATACACTATTCATGGGAACCACCTTGTGGAATATTATGGTTCATAATTTTCTTGTAGAAAATCAAAAACCAATGTAAATGTTGATTAAGATATGTTGATCTATTCTTCTAACTTATCGGTTAATCAATTTATTTTTTTAAGTTTAATGGTGTTTAAATAATGGTAGGACCTTCTTGAATTTGAACATTGTGATCATGTTGATGTTGAATGTTTCACACCAATATCTCAAGATAATGTTTCCATAGATTCTTGCAAGATTTTTTATTTAGAATTAATATTTGAGTGACTAGGATTAATTCAATATTGAAGATGGTAGTCCCAAAATATAGTTCAAGTTACATATGAGGTCACGGTTAAAGCACTTCACATGTTGGTATAATAAGCAGACACAGGGAATCATGAAGTTTATAAATTTAATGTTTTGGGTAACATAATTAATTTATATGATGAAATAAGTATAAAAAACATTAAGATAGTGGAAATGGACAACAGGTGTAGAAAGTTGAATTTTTGGATAAACAAATTAAGGCAGCGAAGATTGTCTTGTGAAATTAGAAAAACATAAGGTCATGGAATTTGTCTAAGATAGTGATTCAGATATTTTATAAAGGGTTCATTATGGGATTGAATGTAATTCTAGAGTTTAGAGTCATAATAGAGTGCGGATAACAATGATGTTAAACCAATAAAAGCTCGGGAGAGAGAGGAAATCTACTTTGATAGAGAATATTTATCTCTCTCTCTTTTATTTATTCTTATGTTATTCAACCATTATAATGATTTTCATAAAATAAATTGTTTTTATTTCTAATAGTATATGTATCTAAAATTTTTTGGGGGAATTTTCATCAAATTAATTGAATATTTTACATGTTCATTATTTGTTAAATTCTTTCCTCAACCTCGAAGACCTTATATTTTTTATTAATTATTTGGATAGACCCTATATTTAAACATGGTTGAGAGGGAACACTTACATGACAAGTAAAACCATAGGAAAAAGTTTTATACATGGAAATAGGGCCCATGGGAAAGACATAAAGCACACCCCATTCCCAAGATTTTTTTGTTCTCTTTAAATCCATTCGATGCAAACGTGACGATCTAGCATTGCCTCATTAAAAATTTCCTTGTACCAGGGGATGATGTAAAATTATATACCCTCTCATCCTTCTTGTCAAGTAATATCTACATGAGGTTTACTCAGGCTTTGAGAATCCTCATCTAGGTCATGCACGTAAGGATCTATAATCCTTGCTTCCACCAGAATGTGGTTTATTCCTCACCCCCATAACCAAAATTGTTTCTTGTGTTTTTTCATCACCATGGATCCTTACTCATCCATACACCATCACCTCCCCCCTACTTCATTCACTACTAACTCCCCCATAACTTCTGAGGATTCACTCTTGATATTTCGATGCTACCGTCTCCATACCCCCTCCCATTTTCATGGTCACCTGATGTCGTACCACATAATCATCGCGGACCATTATCCCTCCATCATGGACATCACATCCCGTACCACTATCTATGGTTCCTTTCACATTTGTCCACTTTGACCATACTCTCCTCCACCAATGATTAGAAACCAAAAATATTTATGGTATTTGGTATTTGATATTCATTTTGATCAGGATTGTGTGGTTCCTTTTCCACTAGTACATACCATAAATATATCTTAGTGAAATTCATGGAGGTACTTGTTCATCCAAATTGTATCTTTATCCTACTAATTTATTCTCTTGTGGTACATTAATGAATGAAGTTTTAATTGAATGTTTTTTTAGATGGATGAACATTTGTTCCAAATTAACTCTAAATAGACATATTAATGAAAGTATTTATGGAAGTTCTAAGTCTGTCACCTTCATCAAATGTTCTTATTTTCTAAAATTCTTCTTAATAATCATTTTTTCTACTTCAAGAAAATACTGGTGAATATTAAGAAATTATTAAGCCTCGATAACTTCAACCAAAGTACTTCAACTAAAAAGGGTTCAATTTTTCCCTTCTATAATAATAATAGTTTTTCTCAAGTTATTGGTAGACATGTCATCCCTTGGGATATATCACTATGAAACACATCCTTTACACAAACATTTTCACCTCTGTGTATGATTCTAAGGATGATTAGTGATTTTTAACAAATTCATACTTTCCAATTTCTCCTAAAATAATCTTTTATTACCTTATTTCTCATCATAATTTTTCTAATTCTCACTTATGCATCACATCATCTCTACTCATGATCATTTCTTCTTTACCCTTCTATCATTTATCTTTGTTTACTTTTTTCTTGTTCTGTTGTTTTCTTATTATTTTATGAACATGTAACTAATAATTATCTACATATAGACACCTTATCACCAAGTTATTAGTAGTTAGTACATTTATAAATAATTAAATTTCCACATGTACAATGACACTTGAGAAAAAGTTTTGGCATCATTATTGGGGAAGGTATGTTCAACTAGGGGAAAAATGTTTAATCTATTTCAAAAAACAATCTAATAAACAAAATAAAAATTTTCTTTAACTTCACTTATGTGAATAATTTTTTTCTATTTTTTTCTGAAATGATATGAATTTAAGAAAAAATTATAATTTTATTTTTAACCACTAGAACTAGAAAATAAATATACATTATTATACTCTTTAGAGTAGAAACAAAGATGAAAATGAAAATAAAAATATATAAATTTAGAGTGTTGTGGTGGAAAATAAAAATATAGTTCCAAATAAACCTAGAAATGAAAGTGTTGAGAACACTAGGATAAGGGAAAAAAATATTATTATTGTTTGAAGAAATACATATTTCAAATGGTTATCACATAGGTTTATAAAATATGAGATAATAAAATATTGTCTCTCTATATTACCCTCCTTTAATGGACCATCTGATGAGGAATATTTTGAGATCATTAGATATTTTTATATCGTAGTTCAATAAATTCCTTTTCATTTCCTTTGAGAGGAGGATATTTGGTTGATATTTTTCCCATTTTGTTTAAAAAATAATGATAGAAGTTTATTACAGAACATATATAAGGAAATATTTGATACTTAGGACCATATCTTGAATTCATTTATAGGGAACTTTTGACCAAGGAACACCACCAATAAGGTGAGGATTAAAATCTCCAAATGTTTCAAAGTTTATAGATAGAACCTATATAAGGGATGGATAAAATTAAAGGTAATTATGGGATAGTTTCCAAGCCATTATCATTATTTCCATCTCTTAATGGAAATATTTTATAATGGTATTACACTATATCATTAAAACATTGTTAACCAATCATTGGGTTGTTATTTTTTATTTGATATTATATTCTCGTAAATAGATCTTTAAAAAAATTCCAAAATATATCAACACAAAAAAAAACAAAGAGAATTATTCATCGCGCTGAAACTAGCTCTTAGTCTATTATATTTATGGAAAATTCACATAGGGAGAAGTGTTATTTTTATAGAATTTATGATCATTCTCAAAATTATTTTCCCAAAGTTGATCAATATGTGAAACCAAAATAATATTAGAAATTTTATGAATTTAGGGATAACAACCAAGCTATTAATTAATTTTTCTCAAATTAGTAAAATTTGGGATACAAAAATTACTCAAACTTGACTTGGTGAGAATAAGGTGTGGTGGAACCTCCTATTTTTTATGAATTCTCATTCCATCTGGAAAATAAATTTCAAAATACCATTGGAACTTAAAATTCTAATTCTATATTATAGAGTTTGGTTAAGAAGTAAATTACTAAATTTTCTTCCCAATAATCTAGTTTCAACAATTTTCTTGTTCAAATGGGAAAAAGAAATATAAACATAGGAGGAAGAGACCATGGTAAATTTTCTTGTATAATAGAGAGTAATCATAGAAATAACGTGATGTATGTCACTACTAAATCAACTATGAAAACTCATTTACTAATTAGGAAACAACCTAGTGATGCTAAAATTGATTAACTTTTTGATACAAGAATTGAAGAACTAGAAAACATAAAAATTGGAAATCTTGATAGATTTAATCAATCTGATAAAAACATAGAATATTTTCATTAAAAAAACATGATAAAAAAATAGAAAATTAAGTGTCAAATCATCAAATTAATAAATTAAAAGGTGATTATTATAGTTTAATTGTTCAAAAAAATTCTAAAAAAATTGAAACATCCTTGATCATTTTTCATTTATTGTATAACTAGAGTATGTGAGGAGATTAGGTTCTTGTGTGACATGGGTTCTTATATCAACAATATTCCCTACTCTTTATTCAGAATGTTGGGTATTCATGAGTTGAAACCAACTTCATCTTCACTGTAGTTAGATATTAGTCACAATATTATCCTTATTCAAGGGTATATGTCTAGTTATTTCATGTAGTAAATCCCACACTCCCCTATTGATATTCTTATTCTGGAAATGGATAGTGATAATAAAATCCATATAATTATATGAAAAACATTTTTTACACTACAAGGGATGTTATTGATGTTTCTAAGTAAAATTAACCCATCATGCTAGTGAGGATCAAGAGGGGTTCCATTTTATCAAAGAGTTCCCTCTTTTGGTGAGTTCTATGTTCAGATAATTTATTGAGGAAGTTTTTTAAGATGAATTTAGAAGGTAAAATCACCATTCTTTTTATGATTTTATTATTGAGTTTGTTGATGAACACCATGAATAATATTTTGTCAAGAATTAATCCACACTTGAGTTGGATACTCTAGGGATACTTGAGAGTTAGATTAGAATATTCATTTTCTAGAACATAAAGTGTTCCATACACACCCAAAATTTCAGGTTGTAAGTGTTATTCATACTAATGTTTAATGTTTATACTCATCACTTATTTTCAACCTTAAAATACCTTCATATTCCCATTAACATGTTATGTGAAATTATTATTCATATGCATATATATATGAAAATAAGTTCATATAGCGATGGGAAAATTGTTGTGTGTGTGTGTGTTGTAAGTTTAGAAATCGAAAATGAGTTATCGTAACATACTGAGAGTATAGAAAGTGAGAATTAGCGATATTTTATAAATATGCATAGTAAGTTTTAACATTCCAATCTAGTATACTTTGATAGTTATTTTAATATCCATGATCTTAGATAATTCATACTAAATCATGAGGATGTTATCCCCACATCGTGTAAGGGAGCTATATATAGTAATATTATTGGTAGTGGAAAATCTTCCCAAACTACTGTTCTATTTTCTAAACCTACTACTATTTTAAGAGTGGGGTACAACTTAGAAACTAATTTTCTCATTCAAGTGTAAATTATGTAATTTTATCTTCGATTCTAGGTTATTTCGATGAAATTTCACGGATTTGATGCTTTTGGTGATAAACAACATTGTTTTAGAAGTTTCTGTTATATATAGAAAGTTTTACAACATAATGTTATATGTAATTTTTGGAGTAACTATGTTGATCATTACAAACATACCAATAAATTCCTAGTTAATATAGAATCATAAACTTTATATTAACATTCATAAAAAAATTGGGATAATGTGTAGCTAATGGATTTAAATTTTTGATTGCATGGGTGGAAAACCACGATTTTTTATGCATTTACATTTTTCATTTGTTTGAATAAATATATCCTAACCAGTTTTGTGTTTCTCCCTATTTTTTAATAAAACTCATCCTTAATACTTTCTCTCATTTTGATAACTTTGAAAGAATATTATTAACTACATTTTCATTGATTTATTTTTTGTAATTTATTGGAAGAGGTGGAGTGTGAATCAAAGATAAAAGAGATTCTTTTGGATAAAATTTAATAAAACTTCCATAACTCTTCTCTTTAATTTTGTTTTATTTGTACTTTAAATTACATATCTCGTTTATTATCATTTTCAGTTCATAAGAGCCTAATTTTTTGATAATAAAGGTCCATACTCAATTGAAAATAAAATGGTGTTTCCCCTTAATGAAACGCAATTGATAAGTCTTCTTAAATAGTGGGGTATTTGTAAAATTTTTCACATTAAATGTTTCTTAAACATCAACACCTTTTTGATATTTTTTGGTAAAAATTTTTGGAAAATTTACCAGAAAAGGAAAAATTCATCCTAAAATTCTCCCATAAAACCTACTGGTAACTACTTCTATTTTGAAGTCTTTGAATGATGACTTTTTTCATTACATTCCCATTTTGGTTCATAGTTTATTAACTTTTTGAAATTAAATGTTTTATCATACATCTTCTCAAAAAATATCTACTAGTTTCTTGATTTTTTATGTAGTAACCATTAGGATAATTGGGCATGTTGTCAAAATTTTTTATTCCTTCATGGTGTGGAATGTTTTTTAGCCTTCTTGTCACCCCTCAAAATTGTATATTTTTAAAACATCATGTCTGGGTATCTTTGTGATAAAATGTGTTTTTAATTTTTTCCCTTCCAACATTATGATTTAAAAATGAATTCATTTTTGGGTTTCATGTGTGGTTGAGGTGTGTAATCAAATTTATAATTTAATTCAAAGAGAATCAATAAAAACCTTAATTTTTTTTGAAATTCTTAGTTTTTATGAATCACATAGGAATTTTTTTGTGGGTGAAAATATTTCTTAAAATTCAATCTCGTGATTCCAATTTGAATAGATTAATCTTTATTTCCTTATGAATTTAATTAGGTAAATCATTTTTCATTCCCCTTTAAAAAAGGGATTTTTGTAAAATATTAAGAGAATATTCTATAATAATCCTTCATTTGTAACTTTTTAATTAAAATTTAAATATTAATATATATATCCAAATGGATTATGAAATGAAAATATAAATCAATGTTGAAATCATCCATTTAAATTTTTCAGTTTTTCTTCACTAATTGTGGGATGGTTTTTTTATTTCATGAAAAAATTATCACTTTATCACATTCAATAGTGTTTATATTTATTATGGATTCTTAAAATATGTGAGTCTATTCTCTCAGAGTTAAATATAAGTTTTGAATTTTAGTTGGATTTAAATTGACATTTAGTAAATTTTATTTACATTTTTTGTTTTATTAATTATTTGAGTAATATTTAATAATTTTTCCCTAAGAAAATTTAATTTGTGGTGGTGATCAAACTTTGTAATTGAGAAAATACATGAGGCTAAATCATTATGAAAATAAATTATTTTTGGAATTTAAATTGTTCCATTTTGAGATTTACTTCTCTACCATTGAATTTGAATAAAAAAAGATAAATTGAGGATGATAAATTTCTTAATTTTGGGTGAATTTTATGGGGAATTATTTCATTATAAGTTTCCAAATCCATTTTTTGGATTTTACTATGTCTTTTATTTGAACTGATCTCATAATTGATAAATATTGAATACTGTCTATTTTGAATAATATAATAGAATTGATGTAATAACATTGAATTTTATTGATTTTGTGTGATAAAATACTAAAATTTTCTTATTATAATTTTACAAAAATTTAGGAACATGTGTTTTTGGATGATTTTTTTATTCTATTTTTGGGATTTAATTTTTAAAAGTTACGTTCAATTTATTATGGAATTTAATTTTTTCACTGATAAAATTTATTTCAATCTATAAATAAAATGTTTTAGTGAATTTTAAATTTTATTTGATGTTTTAAATTTGATAGTTTTTTAAATTATCTGAATTATTTATATAGAATAATCCATGTAAGGGGAATTTTTATGTAGTAGTGACAAAGTAAACTTTATTGATTTTCACATATCTGAATTATATCCCAATGTAGAAAATTTATAGGGACCCTAACATGGATAAATTTTCAAAATAAAATCATGTATAAAAATCAAGTAAGATATCATAAATTATATACAATTCACGTATATGATTTCCAAGTGATTCAAATAACCAAATTTAATGTCAGTACAAAAATATCAAATCATTGTGTCCATCCTCGTAGAAGAATTATTCCACCCGAACATGCACCCAAAATATGAATCACTATAAACCCAATTCTCACAAACCTGAATATCCATGGAAGGGAAAATGAATAATGACCTTGAGATTTGTGTCCATATTTATTTAATTGAGATGAATTGATACTATTTTTCTATTTTTACATTAACTTTGAGCCAAGAGATTTTGACCTAAGTCAATGATTGATTTCATCAAGGTGCATTAGCCTAATTTGAAGGATTCCCGGTTATTCTTGATGAAATTCGGTTTGTGGTCCATGGTGAACTAAGGAAGAATATGAACCAGTTTAGGATATTCCCAATGTAAATATTGTGGTTGAATAGATATGGAATACAATCAAAGTTGGGGTTGAATAAGTATAACAAGATCTCAGATTAAGGGGTTGTGAGTTATTGATCTGAGGTTGGCCTAAATTAATACACTGGTTAGTAGATGAACCAATTCTATGTAAACATGATCCAAATCCAACAATATAATTTATTAGAATCCTCTTAATTGAAAATTATGAGTTTGATTGTTCTTTTAGATAATTTCAATCTGATGTTAAAGTTTATGACTGTCTCTTGATGTGTTCATGTAAGTTACGTATCAATTAATGGATTTGATGGTGTTTATATATGATCAATTGATGGTGGGACCACCCTCAATCTGAACATTGTTGTCACGTTGATGTATAATGATGCTCACCGAATACTTCACATGAATTTTACAAAGAGTATTGAGATATTTGGGGTTGTGTTTAAGGTTTTAGTGACTATAATTGATGATAGATCGAAGATGGTAGTCACTGAATTTGGTTTGAGTGGCGTGGGTGGTTTCAGTTAGATTAGTTCACAGGTGGGAATAATATGTTGAAATATGGACTCTTAAAGTCTTAAAATTTAATTTTATAGCAGCCATAATTAAAGTGGATAAGGTCTAAATTTTATACTAGGTTTAAGATTGAGGAATCCAACTAAAAGGCTTAGACATTAGAATTTTAGCATCATCAAATTAAGGTAGTAAAGACAGTCTTTTGAAATTTGAAAATTTTAAGGTGGTGGAATGGGTCTATTTTATAGATTCAGATATTGATTTAAATTCTATATTAGGGTTTGGAAAATAATTTTGGATAGTGGGGTTTGAACATAGGTACGAAAACAATAATGATGAACCAACAAAGGCCTCTGATGGGGAAGAAATCAAATTCAATAAAGAATATTTCTCTTTCTATCTCTCTACTTATATCTTCTTCTCGTTATAATTTGTGGTGTTTTATATGAATTAAATTTTTGTTGTTTCTATGAATATTTGTAACTAATTTTTTAACATAATAGAAATACAGTTAATTGAATATTTTTCTTATTAATTATTATTTAAATTCATAGAGATCTATGTTCTTCATTTTTTTTATATGTTTCTTAATTATTCAATCTCTAGCGATGCATTGACAGATGAAGGTAGAGATGATTATTTTTTTAGATAATTTAAAACAACTCCCAACATAAATTTAATTAAATATATTAAATGGAATATTTATAGAAGTTCAAATTGATTCAACTTCATCCAATTTTATTATTCTATTTAATTATACTTGGGAATTATTTCTTCCCTAATTAAGGAATAAATAGGTGAAGAGTAGAAAATTCATAAGCCTATATAACTTGAATTAAATTATTTATATTGTAATAATATGAAGTTATTCAATCACCAATAATTATTTTTGTCATGTAATTTTTAAAAATGTTATCCCACATGAGAGGTCTCTAGGAAACACATCCCTTATACGTCCTTCGGCACCACTGAGTTTGATTCTATGTATAAGAAGTGGTTCTTGACCAATTAAGACTATCCAATTTACACTAAAATATTCTTGTTCACTAGTTTCAAATCATTTTTTCTTCTTAATTCCTCTGTTATATAACATCGCCTATTTTCAAATAATTTCATCTTTAATCTTAAATAATATTAACTTATTTACCTTTTCTTATTTTGTTATTAGTTTTTGTTTGTTTAGTTACACAACAAAGCCTTCTTTGTGGTTCTACTCCTACTAAACATGGTACTAGTTTTTAGTTTAATTATAAATAATTAAATTTTTACTTGTTCAAGGGAACTCATGTCAAATACCATTCACGTTATTCCTTTATATGTCTAGTGATTATGATGATTTAAGGATGATTCTATGAAAAACGGTTCCTTCCCATGCGATAATTTTTTTATAATGAATCCTATTTTTTATATGGGTTATGCTATGATGAAATGTGAATACATTTAGGCCACCTACTTTATTTTCCTTGGTTATGATGATGATATGATGAATCTTTTAAAACTTGTGTAATATATTTTTTGGTTTTTATTTTGTGAAGGGTGGGCCTAGAACTTTATAGCCCTCTACAGAATTGGGTAAAGTTAGATATATCATTAGATAATAAGTACTAGAATAGGGAGTGAACCCATTTTAGTAAGGGACCCTATCCAAAAAGAATGTCTTTCAAGTGAACCTTTATTAATGAAATGATGGAATATAGAGTGAAAACAAACCACTATAATGGTCTTCAAAGTGATATGCAGCTAAGGAAATGAATTTATATTCTGATGTGTATGACAAAAACTTATTTCATATGCTTATTTTATTTTCTCATGTCTCATTATATATTATTTATAATTCCACACAGTTTTGACTTATGTATTTTGTTATGAAAAATCCTTATGGCATGATTAATGATTTGTGATATTTAACTAATTAGGTATGATTATCATAATTTATGATCCTATTCTCATAGCTTTTTGTTTATCATATAATCTATTCATACCAAGGATTAATATCTCTTATGTTTACCATTACTGAGAATCAGAGCTCACCGTCTCTTTTCATTCCATTCCAATTCTTATTATGAATGGTTTTAAGTAGGGTATTTATAAGATGTTTAAGATATGAGAAGAAATTTGTTTGATATCTGGAATATATTTCATGAAATAAGATGTTTATATATCAATTATTTAATCAGATTAACCTTTATGGTCCCTAGGTATGTTTATTTGGGAGATATATAGAATATTTGTAGAAGGGATATAATATCTATGTATGAAATTATTTGGTTTTTTTAATACATCAATCCATTATAGCATACTAATAAATATATAAAAAAACTCTCAGCCATCACAACCCTGGTGGGAACACAGCCTATACCACAAGCCATTATATCCCAAGATACATATACTCATTTATGTATATAGTTAGATCTAGGGAGAGGGAGAAGTAATCCATCAGTTTTATCCCTATCCTGGATATTGGAGCCCCCCCCCAATTTCATTGATTGTGTCCGTACTGATATTGGTAGATTGGTGTATGATATCATAAAATATAAATAATATCACACACAAACTATAACACCATGACTCCAGTAACATGGAGCTGGTGATTATCATACCACATTAGAAAAGTATAGAAGAGATTACAACCCAAAATATCTTATAGTTTATATGTTTTGAGAAATTATATACATACATGATTCTCATATTATATTTAAAACAAAAAACATAAAATTATAGTGATAACGTTATAATTTAGCTATTATATCACAAAAATAATTCACATATCCCTTCTTCGTATCCTAAGGAATTGAAAAAATAATAAAGGTTGAGCTCAGATGCTATTAAGGGAAAGAATACAATAGAAGATATAATAGAATAAACAATACAAGAATAATATGGTTGAGATAACAATAATCAAATATTCCATAATACTAATATCATAAAATGGGAATATATTCATGGATTATGAAACAACATAAATAATCACATGGATAATAATAACTAGTTTAATATTGATATAATTCATAATTATAGACATCGAAATATTATCATCAAGGCCTCATTCCAAGATATTATATATAAGTACCTATGGAATGCATTAAATACCAAAATTAGTTTGTCTCATGATATTTATTAGATGTATTCAGGGTCTATAATAGGCCCCTTCCATCACAAAAAAAAAAGTTCAATGAATTCATCATACGAAATAAATGAAAAACAACTCAACACATAATCAAAATAAACATTCATATTGAAATATAGTATATGAAGTGTTAATCTTCTCCCTAGTCAATAAATAAAACTACATGATCATCAATAATCCAAATAAATAAGGAGGATGGTTTCATTAGTGTGTATCCCTAGTAAAGAAAAATAATAATTAAAATATCTCGACATAGATGAAAAGTAATTTAATATAGCATTCACGAATTTATTTTAAAACATGAGAAAATATCAATTTCATTAAATAAATTTATAAATAAAATTTTCAAAAATATTGAGATAATATTTTTCCTTGAAAATAAAAAATGATTCATGTAAAGGAATCATTAAATAAAAGAACAGTTATAACGGTGGGAGAAATTTCATTTACTAAATAATAAAACAAATATTCCCTCCACACTTTTGGTAAAAAGTAAAAATTTAATCAATAAAAAAAAAGAAAATAAATTTAATTTTAACCCTTTCAAAATAAATTCAAATTTGGTTTAAAATGACATTAAATAATAATTTTATCATATAAAAAATTATTCATTAAATCATATTAAAAAACAAGGACATGGAAAAAAACATTTTCCAAAGAGAAAATAAGATCATGTTTTCTTAAAATAAATAGAAATTTTACTAAGCACCAAAGTGAGGAAAATAAAAATAAATCATGTAAAATGACTAGATAACTATATCATATGAAAATAAATGGATTTCAAAAAATAATTAAATTAGGAGTTCCTTCGATGAAAATTTCATCATAAACAGTCCTGAATAAAAAATGTAGAATAAATACTTATCTTGGACTTCAGCTTAGTTAAATGTGTCATATAATACTTACTAATCTATTTAAATTTATTAAATAATTTTTTAGAATTTTTTTTCATCAATATTTCATTTTTTAAGGTCCTTTTATAACCATTTCACATCCAGTCATTGAATAGTTATTGTTTCTGTTTACCAATTATGGTTGATCTGTCAATTTAATAAAAATAGTTTAGTATATTGGCCATGGTCAAATTTTTTATTAAATTGTTCCCTAATCTATATAATGTTAACAAATTAGTTAAAATAATTACATATATATTTATAGTCTACCATGTATGGATGTAATTGAAAAATGAATCACATTATTTCATGGAGGTGGTAGCCCACACATTGGAATGAATGATGTAATTATTCTATTATATATGGAAGGGTAAGAAGTTATATGATAAATAATATTTATTGAATAATAATTAACTCATAAATATCATATATATTTATTTGTTCGATATTTATAATGATCCATGTAAAGAATTGATGAAAAACGAATTACACCACTATGTCAAGATGATAAGCCCAACGTACACTCATGTGACATTTTTATTTTCCATAATATGTAAAGGAGAAATAAAATGGATGCACCATTAACATAAAAACATATCATTATTGTTAATATACTGATAAAAGTATGTTAAAATATTTATTGGGGATTTATAAGAGGTTTTTGAATAAAGGAACTTGAAAAGGATAAGTAAGAACATATACCTATTTTTTGGTAACTTAATTTGACTTAAACATTGATCCTTCTTGAATATTATAAGGTTAAGGATGAAATTTAATCAAACAATTATGTTTTATAAAGTGTTTTGTGTTATTTTTAATCCTTATCCCTTTATTTTATACTTTTTAACTCATTTTACCCTGAACTAAAGTAATGAATATTTATCACCATTACTATTCATTATGAAAGAAATTAAGTTTACTATATTACCTATCATTAATTAAGAAGAATCTAAATATTCAATCCATTTTAACACATTCAATTTACAAAATCAGAAAAAAAAAAATAGATTTAATATGTGTTTGTAAAATGAAATGAAAACTTGTTTTAGAAAAATGATTGTTTAAATATTCAAAGAATTTTTCAGAAAAATAAAGTAAAATGGTGATTCCAATGGAATTAATTGGACTATGATAAATATAATTAGACTTATTTTACATTAAAAATATTCCAAAACCTAATAGAAACCTATAACTATGTTATTGTGGGAGAATGACTAAAAATAATTTTTATTTGAAAACAAACAATACTTAGATTTCCATACTTTTTAGAATATATTTATATGATAAAAATTATATTATAATATAAATAAAATTACTTATTAAATATATATTTTTGATATAAAAAATTATTCATAGACTTTTAGGTTATTCTTATATCATTATATTATCATAAAAGTGATTGTTTTGGTAAAATCATTATTTTTCACTATTCACACAATAATCAACAATTTTTGAACAATCTAAAAAAAGTATTTCTAGGTTAATTTTCAATTGATTAATTGTAAAAATGAAATAAATTTCTTAAAATTCATTTTATAAAATTTAATAACTTATTTTTTAGTCGTATTCTTGAATAATGCAATTTGAATTATGTTATTGTTTCTCTATAAATAAGTCTTATTTGCTAAAATTGAAGCTTGGTGTTCTATTCTTATCTCATTCAATAATTTCACACCAAAATTTTCAATAATTTCATATCATGAAACAATTTGGGTTGTTGTATATATATTCTTCATGTTCCCATGGAGCCTCTTCTATTTTATGATGTCTCCAAAATACCTTCATTAATCTAGTCATTCAATTCTTCAACACCTGGTCTCTAGTGTCAAGAATCTCGAAAGGATATTCATGGTAATAAAAATCAGTTTCCAATTATTTTTCTATATTGGGGATAAAATTAATTGTTTATACACTTTACTTTCTCAAAAAATATATATGAAACACCTCATAACCATTAGATAATCTAGGTGGAATTTCCAAATAGTTAGTCATAGATCCACTTCTTTCTAAAATTTCAAAAGCACTTATGTGTCTAGGGATTAGTTTCCATTTATTTCCAAACAATATAAAACCCATCCACATAGATTTATTAAATAAAAAGGTATCTTCCACTTAAAATTACAAACCCCTTCTTTTCTAACTTGTATATCTCATTTCTATACTTTGATCTACCATAATATGAATCTAAATAGTTATCACATTATTAATTGCCTCTAAATTAATTTATGGGATGTAAATCTTCCTTTCACCAAATTTATCCCAAATAGTTAGTGTACAACATATTTTCTCAAACAGTGCTTCATATGGAACCATTTGAATGCTTTAATGGAAGCTATTATTATATGGGAATTTCACCAAAGGAAAATATTGAACCCATGTACCATTAAAGTCAAGTTAGAATGACCTATACATGTTTTATAATGTCCAAATAGTCATTTTAGACTACCCATGTGTTTTAAGATGCAAATAGTTTATAAATATTTCTTGATGTTAATATCCTTATAAATACCCTTCTAGAAATTTTATATAAATGGTCAGTCATGATTAAATAAAATCAAAACAAGTGAACAATAAAGTATCAAAACATCATTATTATAGATACACACAAGGCACTCAAGAAGTACATTTTTCTATATAGTGTGGAAATGTGATGACTTGGAATGGTGATAAAAGAATAACCCATATGTAATTATTATTTCTATTAATTTTTAGAATTATAGTAAAAATGCCCATAGAAATTTCATATCATTTCCACATAGGAATAGTTAATGGTTTTTTGAATCCTTTAGGATATGGTATCTTAACCTTTACATATTTACAATCAAAGAACCTTTAAAAAGTTTAACATTTCTCAATTCATATTATCCAACCAAAATTGTTCCTTAGTATCCCAATAAATTTTGGTACTACCAAAGTTTATTTTAAAATATGAGCTTTGAGATTCATCACAAAATTCTACTTTAACCTTGAGCATGAATGTTACATATGGAATCCTCCCAAATAAAAACTTCACTGATGATGTATTCCACTTTTCAATAATTAATTAATTAAAATTTATTTTGAATATTCTTATTATCAAGTTTGAACTTTTCATTTTCTCTAATAAGTATGGTTTCATAATAAATTGGAAGATACATGATTTTCCCCATATTTAATGATTCCCAAATCCAACTTCTCTAAACCCATGAATATAGAATCTTTTTCAATCCTCATTTTAGTAAAAACCCCATGATATTTCCTAATCAACTCATCGATCCTTTATTTTCTTTCCCAGGTTAGTGGTGTATTGAAATATCATAATCCTTGAGTGGTTCATTTCATAAAATTTCTCTAATGTTTAGATATCTTTGTGAAAATATTTATTTAAATCTTTTGTGATCTATATATATTTTACATCTTCCATGATAAATCAAATTCCTCTATAACTTAAATTAAAATACTACAGCTTCTAACTAAATATCATGGGTTGGATAATTATATTCATGAAACATTAACATCATTTATGCATGTAAAATCATACTATCATTATTTATAATGATACATCCAAGTACCTTCTTTGATTAATCACTATATATCACAAATCTATACATTCGAGTTGGTATATTCAATATTGGTGCATCGACCAATATCATTTTTAATTCTCTAAAACATTCTTTGCATTCATCTAACCATATGAACATAATCCCTTTATGTTTTAACTTGGTTAATGAGTTATCTAATCTAGACGATTTTTCAATAAATAATCAATAGTAACCTAATAATCCGAAGAAACTGCATTCCTCAACTATATTTATTAGCATATTTAATTTCATTGATACCTTTTTCACTAAAGGATCAACTGATATTCAATATTTATACATAAAATGTGCAATAAATGAAACTTTTTAAAGCCATAATTCACATATTCTAAATTTTCCATGTAACCCCTTTTCTATAAGAGTTTTAATAATGGGTTTTAAATGAATCTTATGCTCATTATGAATTTTAGATTATACCAATATATCATAGATGAGTACAAAATGATATTATCTATATAATCCTCGAATAGTGTGTTCATCATATCCAAAAAAATAGATTGTGAATTATTCAATACAAAGTGAATTCCTACAAATTTATAATGTCTATACCAAGTATGAAATGTCATATTTGGAAGAACTTCATTCTTTACAAGCAGTTGATAATACAGATATTAAAGATAAATATTTTAGAGATATTTATCTATTTGAATTTGGTCAAAATAACTCATAAATATAGTGAAGATGATACTTGTTCATTATAGTAATGGAATTTATTTCCCTGTAATATATGGACATACTCATAGAAAAATATTTCTTAATAAAAATAATAAGGGATTTCCATGGTGAAACACTAGGGTGTATAGATCCCTTATCACAAAAGCCTTGCAGTTGTTTATTCAGTTTCACTAATTCCATTGTGGTCATATAATAAGGAGTCTAAGATATAGGTTTTTCATCCGGAATGAGATCAATAGAAAAATAATCCTCATTTTCGGGTGGTTTTATAGGTAGTTATTCATGAAACACATCAATATATTCCTAAAGAATGAGTTTATATTCTATTATAAGGATACATTTATCATTAAAAGGATCATTCTAATCTTTTCCTCTTAGGTTTTCATTTAGAATATCCATTGGTTGTTTATCTAGATGTAATTCATATTATGTAATCTTCCCACTAAAGATAAGGGATACCACATCTCCATCACATATCATAATATCCTTCCCTTGAAATTTATAATTTTTCATTATAATTTTAAATCCAATCCATACTTACCATATTTATAATAATCATGTTTTCGAATAGGGTATGTCTCTATATAAAATTAGGAGTTGAATAACATATCATTATTAACCTAATATTTCTACTAGGAGTGTTGATTGATAACATCCTTCATAAGTTTCAAGGGAAATATCTAATTTTCTTTGAAAAAATAGAAGATATAATAGGGTGTGTAGGTCTAGAATCAAATAATGAATTAGATAAGTTTGGGTTTATGATCAAAGTACCTACCACCACATATTTAGAAACATGAACCCTAGTTGTATTGATATCATAAGCTTAGCCTTTCTCCTTTTCCCTTTTCTAATGAAAATTTCTTTAACACAAGGTGTATTTATTATAATTTTTCTTAATCCCCAAACAATTAGAGAATTAGATACTATTATTTTTTTTCATTCCATTGAAAACATGAGACTGTTGAAATTTCACTCTAATATTTAAGAAAACTCTCAATCTCATCATGCATGTTAGATGGTGGTTATTTCCAAAACAAATTTACAACATAAAAAATTCTTCATTCCATTATTCTATTTTGTTATATTTTTATAAGAGGGATTAGTCAGATGATTATTTTCTTGGTTTCCCAGGAAAACATAATAATTAGATAATTCTTTATCTATCATGATGTCACGAGTTATTATATGGCCATACACAAAAAAAATGTATGAGTAACTAATTCCCTTTCAAGGCTTGTCTTTATAAAATCAAATAAAATATTAGTCTTAATTCTTATATTACCTATAGAATCTAAAACATGATTTTCTAACCATGTAAATTAAACTTCATATTTAGTTATATTTTCTCCTTCATTTTTCCTTAAATTGATGAATTTCCTCTCTATATCAACTCATTTCTCATGAGTAATGTATTTTTCAAAGAATATAGTCTTTAAAATTTCCCAATAAATACTATTTATTTCTTTTCACACCTTGGTGTTCTGAATCGAAGACTATCATTCACCAACATATGATGATAAAAATCCATGACAACAATATCACCTTCACTACTTCCCAAAGTGAGAAATATCTTCTCAAGGTAGTTGATCCATTTTTCTCCTATAGATGGATTATTATTCTCATTAAATAATGGATGTTCTAATCATATAATGCAGTCCAACATTGTTTCACTTCATTGGGTATCAGCGGGCTACTCGATATGGTCAAGGTAATTGGTCATAAACCGATTCAACAACCCCAATATAGTTATAATTTTTTTTAAATTTATCTCTATATTCACCTTCTTCCTCATGAGTTAAATAATTATACATGTTACATGCATTGATATGTTTTTCATTACATTTACTATGTATCATTTTTAAAAAATGTTATATAATAAATTATCACATAAAATTATAAAGTTTATGTCATAGTGTATAATTCAAAACATAGATTTAAAATTTATGTGTAACCAATCATAGAATCATAAGATCGGTATCTTTGGTAATATCATCAAATCATAAAAAATTTTCCAATCCATTAATAATTTTTCATAAAGAGCATGTAAATCACCCAAATCATATCTCATATGTTTTTCTATACAGGTGTTTGGTCATAGGAATACTCATTATACATTGACTAATGATTTACATGATACTCACCCAACCTTTTGAAGATGTTTAACCTATGTGATTTCGTTCCATAGTCGCATTCACATAATAGTATCCTAATAATTGTATCATTTCTAGGAAACCACACATTCAATAACTTACCAAAACTTCATGATATTATCTTATACTAAGACTTAACCGTATAATCTATCAGATGGTTATGTTCTCTGATATATTTTTTCCTAAAACTAGTTATCTAGGATTATAATGAAATTCATTTTAAACCAACCATAACACCTGAACTCTAGTAACCCAGAGACAATGTATATCTTCATATATTGGAAAAATACACAATAGATCATCTCCCAAAGTATTTAAAAGTTTAACAGTCATGGGGGACTAGATACACACATGATTCTCACATTATATTTAAAAACATGAAATTAAAATTAAAATTCTAATTAAAACATTATTATTTCTTCTTGTATATCCATAAAATCAATCATATATACCTTCTTGGTATCCTATGGAATGAAAAACATAATAAATGGTGTCATAAAAAATAATCAATCCTAGAATAAATAAATAATGCAAACCATGGAAAAGATAAGCTATAATTAAATATTCCAAAAAATAATATCAAAAAATAGTAATATATTCACCGATAAAATAATACCACAAATAATTATATGGATAAAAATACGTAGTTTGATAAAGATAGAATGCATAATTTCAGACATCATAATATTTTTTTGATATCCTCGTTCAATGTAATCAAATAAATATAGTTAAGGTGTATGCAAAACACCGAAACCATCTTTCCTCATGAGACCTACAGATGCCTCAAGGGGTTATGATCAACCCAAAAATATACCTACTAAGTCCAATTCATTAATTATATGAAGTAAATGGGTAAAAATTCAATACATAATCGAAAAAAATAATCATATGGAAAACTAACATAAGAATTGTTAATATTTCCCCCAGTCAATAAATAGGACTACATGATCATCACCCATTCAGATAAAAATTTTGGATTGTATTATTAGATTATATCCTTAGTAAATCATAAAAATCATAAATGGATTTTAACATAGATGAAATTTCACAAACCAAGTTGGGGTTCCATCCAACCCGATGCCCGACCCAGCCCATGACATTGCTTGAAGGGAATTCATGATCCCCCATGAGCTGGAAACTAGTTACTAGGTATCAAAAATACAATTCTGGCAATGATTTCACCCATTATAATTAGACACAATAGTAATACATCACCCCATGTGAAATAACCATAACCAAGAGACGTGAAACTATCACAACTTCAATATTTTACAATGTTAACCAAAAACCAAAATACCAAAATAGGGAGGGGAAGAAACTACAGAACCCAAACTCCATGAAAAAAGAGGTGCAACACCCTCATGCAACCTCCACCAACACCTAAAAGTAGAGAGAACACTAGAAACCTAGTCCACTATTACCACTGAAGAACATCTTTCCATTACCTGGATTAGACATAACAAGGTCTACTGACACCCGAGGGTGTATGCATGGTGTGAGCCAAATCCCAGAAGAATATTACCCAAATATAAGGATTCCACACCATGAAATTATATGAAAAAACAACATGCATGTTTTATTAAAAGATAAGAAAAATAGTTAAAAAGACATTTTATGGAAAAACATTTCAAGGAAAACCTGATTTAAAATTTTAAAAGAAATAAAGGTCCTCAATGTTCCAACGGTTAGCGCAACATCACAAAAGCACCACAGATAGTCCCTAAACGTACTAGCACTATTGGAACCCTAGAAAACTCATATCATGGTGAAATTGAATAGCATCCTTGACCCAAATCATCCTCATGAACAAGCCACTAGAGAGTAATATATCCCAAACTCTAGTGGTCTTCGACCATCATCATAGTTCAGTTTGTGTAGTAGCTTCAATCCTACGATAAGGAACTGGGCCTTGTCCCTGCCTATCTGACTAGAATACTAGTCCTAGTATACTCACCTAGATACCAAGGATTCCCTTCGTGCTTAATACAACATTACATATCACATAAATTATCTCTTTCACATTTACACATATCCAACGATAAAAGATATCATGGAAGCCACAATTTTCCATAATCAAAACCTCTTTAAAAATATATACGCACACAAATACATTTTGAAACACAAATAATACCCGTTACATATTTTGTAGAACACATTTAGGAAGCAGAAAAAATCAAAAAGAAAACACAACCAATTTAATTTGGAAATCCACATTTCAGCAAATACTCACCTCAAAACCTTTTGAAAAAACAATTTTCACTACTCACACAATCCATAAATCACGTTAAAGTAACTAAGTAATCATACCAAAATCCTCTTATAATGCTAAATCATGGAATCACCTACCTCAATCTTGAAAAAATATGGAATCTAGGGGAAACCACAACTATACCAAAAAGGGATCCTATAAAGATATGACCATACCAAAAAATCAACATTGATCACCAAGAACCATTTTTTAACCATTTTTAGGGAAACCAATCTACCTGAGAGAGAAAACCCTATGAAGTATGAAAGAAGTACGCATGAATAAGCCTAAATACAAGGAAGAAGGATCTTACTTGATGATTCCTTGAAGATCCACACTAAAAACACCCATGATTTGAGAGTCAAAGAGATCCGAGAGGTGAGGAAGAGGCTCCCAGGGTGATGAATCCCAAATAGGGGAGAAATATGTGGATTTGGGTTAAAATTAGGGAATGGTAAAAGAGTAAAATCAACATTTCTAATGACCATGACAAGCCGCATGGTTTGTCCACATGGTTTGGATGCATGATTTGGAATGCCCTGCGATAACCATGTGGTGCCATTATCTTTATAGAAAAGGATGCATGGTTTTTTGAGGCAAGATGCATTCCCATGCAGTTGACCATGTTCCCCAAACAAAACCACTATTCTGGGTGCACGGTAATCCATAGGCCCATGCAGCAGGTCATGTGGCCTGGATAGTTCCACTTTGTATGGCATGTTGTCTCTCCTTGGTTGGTGCACAACTTCTACTAAATGTACTCCAACCATGTGACACCTAATTTTTGTCCAAAAACTTCTATTTTTAACCAAAAACTCACAAGAAAGATATGAAACCAATATAATAACAAAAATAAGCAAAGGAATGCATCAAAATAAATTCAATGATATATTAATTGTCCCCCAAAATAAAGCATTATTCCCACAAAATGTCACTATAAAGTTTGATCATAGAATAAGAATGGGCACTACTCATCAACCCAAGATTTTCGATCCCATGTCTCATTATCAGCATTATAATGCTACCAAAGGACCCAAACCAATGGTATAGACTTATAATGAAGCTCTTTATCTTGGGAATCCACAAAATATACAGGCACTCGAACATTGAAAAATCTGGTTCCAGCTCCAAATCCTTCCAATTTATCACATGAGATGAATCTGGATGGTACTTTTTCATCTACGATACATGAAACACAACATGAATCGATGTCAACTGAGAAGGAAAATCTCACTGATATGACACATTACCAAATATATTTGTAATCTCAAAAGGATCAACATATCATGATCTTAGATTCCCTATCTTACCATGATGATGGCGATCTAAGTGAGGTACCACTTTCATAAACACATGTTTACCCTCCGAGATTTGCAAGGCACAACCCTTGTGATCGGCATAATATTTTATGATGGATTTGTGCTTCCATAAAACCCTACATGATCAACAAAACATTATTAGTTGTTTCCTGCACCAATATCAGCCCTAACAATGAGTTCTCACCCCGCTCATTCCAAAAAAAAGAATACTGACATGGCCAACAATAAAGCAGCAAAAAGGGTGCCATTCGTATTGAGGATTGTTAAATTTTATTATACGCAGACTCAACCAATTGAAAATTTTTATCCTGTGAGCCTCCAAAATCTAACACACATACCTAGAGCATGTATTCCATGATCTGATTCACCTATTTTATCTGAATATCCATTTGAATGTGGTATTCAATACTTAACTTGGTTAGGGATCTCATTTCCTTCTGAATGACTTCCCAAAATATTGAGGTGAAATGGGGGTCCTTTTCTAAAACAATTGATGATGGAACACCATGGAGCCATACCACCTCAAGGTCATACAATCTTCCCAACTAATCCACCTTGGTTAAATCCCTAATTAGATGAAATGGTCTGATTTGTTCAGGCGGTCAATGACTATCCAAATCATGTTCATTCCCTCGGGTGTATGAGGTAATACAATAATGAAACTCATGGATACTTCATCCTACTTATAGGTAGGAATGGGTAATCGATGAATCAAACCAAAGGGTATTTGGATTTCTTAACTAACATGATGACATATATAAAGCTGATATAAAAAAGGAAGGGTTATCTCATCTCATACCTACCCACCATAACATATGACACCCATTATAAAACATCTCAGTGGTCCTGATATGAACGGTCCACTAAGACCGGTGTCCATCCTACATGACCATCTTCTACAATGATGAAGGAACCACAAATCAACCCTTAAAATAGAGAACTGCTTCTGATGAAAAATACATTTCACAAGGAACCTCCACACCATTTATGAATTGCATTGAGTGCTATTACCACTCATCCCATGGTTTCTCTTGCTCAATTAACTCTAGAAGGGAAGTTTTCAGCTATACACTAGCCAAAAAATCACCACCATTATTCTCTTTGGATTCCAGGTGGATCTAAGAGAAAAGTCCAATTGAGGTCCACTCATCATAGGACTCTTTATACACATTCACATACACTTTACTGCTCAGGTCATCTGCTAACTCATTACATTTTCCTAAGGTATAAGAGATATCAAAATAGGACCCATGAAGGTACCTAACCCAAATATGTTACCAAAAATTTATATTTTTTTGGGATAATATGTAATCCAAGCTCTTCTGATCAAAAATGACCAACAACTTCTCCCCAAAAATATAATGACACCATGTCTTCAAGGAATAAATCAATTTCACTAACACCATGTCATGGGTTGGGTAATTATTTTCATGTGTAGGAGCTCACGGGAACCATACACCACCATAGGGTCATCCTACATCAGTACACACCCAAGACCCATCCCTAAATCATCACAATAGACAATGTATCCCTTACCAGATTTAGGCAAGATCAAAACTGGGGTTGTTTTTAAATTTTCCTTAATCTCCTAAAATGTATCATGACATTATGGGCTCTATAAAAGCATTACACCTTTATGGGAAAGCACTCTCATGGGAAAATAAATCTTTGATAAATTATTAACACATGCCTATAATACCCATCTCAGACCAAAAACAACTTAATCTAAAAAGTATTCTCTAGTTTCCCCCATGACCTCACAATATTGATATTTCTAGGGTCCACTAAAATGAATCATTTCGAGATAACATGACCCAAAAACATCACTTCTTTGACCCAGAAGGTACAAATGAGGATAATAGCATAGTGATGATGATCTCTAAGAGTTCCCAACATGATCCTAAAGTGCTTTTCATGATCCTCTTCATACCCATAGTAAGCCATGATTTTTTCCACGAATACCATGACAAAGGAGTCAAGATACTGTTAAATCACCACGTCCATAAGTTCAGTAATGCCTAATAAAGCAATTTTTAACCTGAAAGGCATGGCCAAATACTCAAAATGGTCATACCAAATTCAAAGAGTTATCCTAGGAACATTAGACTCTATAACTCTGACATGATGATACCTGCAACTTAGGTTGATCTTAGAGAACAAACTCTAACCCTTAATCTGATATAAAAGGTTATCAATTTGGGAAAAGGGTATTTTTCTTGATCATTACCTTATTAATCTTCTAGTAATCTATACACAATCGCAGAGATCCATCTGACATCCTAAAAAATAAAATTGGGCAACCCATGGTTAGATGCTATGGGGAATGAATCCATTGGATTAAAGTGGTAAAAACTATATATTTAATTCACTCAACGTGGTTGGAATAATAAAGTACAAGAGAAGATATATTGGTTTTGTTCCTGTTGAAAACCCAAGAGTTAGCTCTACATCCCACTCTGGACAAAAACTTTAAAATTCATCTGGGAATACCTCTGGGAACTCATACATTATGGGTGGTACTCCACCCTCATGACCACTATCACCATCCTCCAATTTGAGTGGTGAGATTGTAAAACCAAAACAGCCCAACTCCATAATTGGTGTTCAATTACGTACTGATTAAGGATGCCATTCACCCTAAAAACTAGGGTACTCCCATCAGGTTACACAAAACTAACTCTCCACCGATAACAATTGAAGTGTTCCTGAAAATTTACTGTCCAATCTGTAACACCCCAAACTTCTACGGTATGCTTCTCTTTGAATAATGCGATAGCGTGTGTTGTACGCAACATCGAGTTCTAACACACCACAACCAATCAAACTAGCCGTTATGAATAGTAAAACCTACTTTTTGAAATTATATATATTTTATATTTCAAAATGGACTTCATTTTTGGTTTTGGAACATCGAAATTTTCCTAAGATGATTTTTTGGTATTTTTCTAAGAACTTCCAATTTTTATGAATAGTGAAAAATACTTAAAAACAAATTTTTTAATCAAAATAATTTATTTTGATAAATTATTCTATTGAGTGTTTTTAAAGTATAATTATAATATATTTTTACCAATTTATCCAATGGTTTTCATTAGAATTAATTTCACTTTGAAATTGGACCTAAACAATTGTCAATCTTTTGGTATATATTGTTTCTTAATAACACGCTATTTGTTGTGACAGCGGGAATTAATTATAAAATTAATTAATGCAAATTATATGTTTGGAATTTTTTAAAATAGACATCATTTTTGAAATTGGAATATCAATTATAGCTTAGGGTGTAATTTTGGCATTGTTCTGAAAAACTTCAATTTTTGATGAATAGTGAAGCTACTAAGTGGTAGTTAAAAAAACTGAATTTTTCATAAAACATAATTTTACCGCTTCTGTGAATGGAATTTCGAAAATCCAAGAGACACAGTTAATATCAAGAAGTGAAATGTGGTTCAATGAGATGAAAATAATTTTTGGAGAATAGTAACTTTTTACTTCTATTTATCACGGTTAAAAGTAAATAGGGTAATTAAGGGTAAAAATGATATTAATATTACCTTAACACATGTCCTAATTCTATTGGACAAGTGTATATCGACCAAAAACATCCATAGGAATAAAATATTATCATTTAGGTCCACTTGGATTAGATTAGGACATTTATTATTATTTAATTCAAAGAAGAGTTAAAAGAGTTAAAATCAAAGTTTATTTACTAACAAAAAATTAAATATAGGGTTATACATAAGATAAATTCGATTGTAAATATTTATTAGAAAGATAAAATGATTTCATAAATAATTATATTTTATTTATAATTTTTAAACATTAAATAATTTAACTTATTTATGACACAATGATGATGCAGTAATTACCTAATTAATGAAAAGTTAGAATAATTGATATTATAAATACCCAAATAAATATAATTTGAGACTTTTTATGAATTAAACTAATTTTATAGGTTAATATGACATGTTAGGATTGATTCAATTAACGTTTTTCGAAGTAATCATTCTGTTATGAGTTTTACAAAAATCAATTATTGAATAGTGTCAAAATTGACATAAAAGAGTTTTTAAAACAAATATTATATTATTAATTGATATTAAATTCCTAAAAATCTAAGGATCGGCCAGGATACTTATATCATGATAGGTTAATCATTATTGGACCACTTGGGTGTCTCTTTGATGTATATGGTATGTTTATTATCCATATAATATAAACATACAAAGAGACATTGTAAAGGTGAAACTAATTAACTTAGAGTTAATACTTAATGATAAGGTTAATATAATGACCCAAACCTATCCAAATTATATTTTTTGAGTGTTTTTAGACCTATCCCCACCTTAACATTTAAATAATAAACCTTGGAGCCATTAGAAACCGAATATGAATTTATTATAAATTAATATTTCTAGTTTTTCAAAAGTTTCCCCTCACCCCTCTTATAAAAGGGCACTCCTCCTTCTCATTTCTTCACACCTTCAAAGACTCTTGGTTCGGCCAAACTCTACCCAAATACTCTCCCAAATTCCCTAAATACAACCTAGAGGCCTTAGTTTGATCAGAAAGCAAACCTAAGGATCCCTTTTGATCAAATCAAAAGGAAGAACCCGAAGAAGAGGTAATGATTTCACCACCCTTTTCCATGTTCCTTTCTTCTTCCACTTCTTCTTCCTTTGTTATTACCATTCTAAAATAATAAATACAGTATCATATATATACTGTGATGTTATTATAAATCTGGTACAACCATATTCAGTATTCTATCCACCCTTTGAATAACATGTCACCATACGTGCGTAGGTACGGCTTACCGTCTCCACGTCGTGGTGTAATTGTTATTCAATATATTATTATTTGGATGGGTATAATAATGATGTGTAACTCATGTAAATAATAAATATAACATGTTAATGATTCTGTATATATGATATACCATCCATTTATATATTATTTTAATATCAAAAGAATGATATTGTCGCTCGTGCGTACGTACGGACTACCGTCTCCACGAACGTGATGAGATTCATTCTCCATCATATCCATTCAAGTATAATTATCATTTGATGATTTAAAAATAATTTTTAAGGACTTGATATCATTCTATATATGAATAATATACAACCTATCCATGACAAACATGGCTTATGTAACAAAACATATAAAATAAAACGAGTAAGTTAACACCCAAAACGACGATAATACTAAGATATTATTAACAAAGCAATGTTAAAAGATAATATATGATATCATATGAAGGTATTTGATTCTTGTATAATTTAATAACAATTATTTCACTATTATACAGAAGGTTAACCTACCCCCATCCAAATAAAAGTACAAGGTAAGGGTTATTTCACAATCTCTTCATTATCCGAGGTTGTTTATACGTAATAATCTACTGGGATCTCTTTAACATCCACATCCATGTTTCTTAAAAATGAATTTCAAAACATTTTTACTATTTACTAGAATATGGTTTAAAGTCATTTATACCGTTGTTTGACTTTTTATAAGAGTTTTATAAAGGAATATTTCTGTCGTTCTCCAAACAAAATGCTTTTTAACCTTTTCGACAGAATTAATGTAAGAATTTTTTTTAACATATATGGCGGGTGTGGTTATTTTCCACCGTTATAAAATCGTCGAAGCTTCCCTTACAATCTTATAAGAATATTTTCAAATAAAATGTTTTATTTTATAAATAAATGACTCTTAAATGATTTCAAAATAGAAAGAGATATTTCTCTAAAAAGAGTTTTTATTTCATCTATATCAATATCCTTTGATGGATTTTACGCTTATTTGAAGTTGATTTATTATGATTCAAAACTTCTATATTATATTAAAGGTTTTGTGATATGTTTTAATGTGGATTTTCTATTTTTATACCATTCATAGTTTATGGTGAATGAATTGACATTTTGTATGTTAGTTTTAATACGAATGTTTATGTTATGTTTAAACCTTTTCATATGGGAATGCATTGGACTTAATATGTGATGGGTGGAGCCTGCTATAGCTCCTTGATGCATCGGTAGGTATTATGAGACAAAATAGTGTCTTGGCATAAGGCCTTGGCAAAATCTTATTTTTAGTCTTGGCACGAGGCCTTGGCTATGTGGTCATGATAGTCTGGCATTATGCATTCCATCATTATGAAAGTGGTTATTGATATTGCATGTGATTATTCGATTAGTAGAATATCCATATGAATAAGTAAATGGAATTATTTCATTTTAATTTTTCCATACTATGTTGAAGTTCAAGTTTAAAAGGATTTTGTTTTAGTTATACATTGCCTTAAATGTTTATTCTTATTTTTGAATGTTTCCTCTGTATTGTTATCCTCACTGGGCATTTGAGCTCACCCCATTTCTATGTTTTATTTATCCCAGGATGTGAAGAAATATGTTATGAATGACATGCAGGGATTTATTGATGGGATAATAGTGTGGACTATGGAGACATTATGTTGTTGTATTAGTTTTTCACTTTATGATGTAATGTAAAAATTTATGAATATATCTAGTGTTTCCAAGGCTACTAAACCAATCGGTCTTTCGAGATTTGATCTTTCTTGTGATCATGCCAATGTTATATAATAATGCACTGACTCTGGGTAACTAGGGTCGGGGCGTTACAGTTGGTATCATATTAATTTTATTACAAACCTTGGAAGCTAGATTTAGATAAACTCTAATTAGAGCACGTAGACCTAAGATGAACTTTGAGGATTAGTATAGAAGAACTTCCTAGAATTTTGGTATTGTAGAGATTTTGTGAGTTTTCTGAGAAATAAATCCCTGTCTGGATACGAGAAGGTAGAGGCAGCTCTGGCACAGATGTACCTAGGGGTAAAACTCGAAAACACCGCTTTGATCTAGACTCGAATGAGAACTGGTGCACGACAATGGGCCTTGCTGCACTCTTGGTTACGACACTCCTGGGGGATATGCTTAGGATAACACTCATTTTCATTATATATCATTATGTTAAGTGTTTTCTAAGTATGGGATTTTGTATTTTGATTCATAAACTGATCTAGTTTATGCCATTGTTTAGAAATGGCACCTAGTGGAAGAAATGGAAACCGTATCAATGAACGCAATCCATGTAGGGATTGCCCTCTTGCTCGAGAAAATTATAGTGGAGATGGTGATGCAACTGGTGTCGATCAGCTAATCACCATACTAGGACAACTCACTGAGGTTATGAATAATAACATTACCCGTATGGAGCACCCTGATCCGCAGTGTGGAGGATCAATATTAGATCGATTCATGGGGTAACAACCACCAATGTTCAATGGGAGTACAAATCCCTTAGTAGCTGAGAAATGTATATTTTCGCTAGAGAAAATATTTCAGTCTTTAGGGAGTAGTGAAAGGGAAAATGTTATCATGGTAGTTTACCGCCTCACTGGAGATGCTGATCAATGGTGGTCATTGATTCAAAATACGAAGGAAGATGATGAAGTATCAAATATGGAATGGAGGGAGTTAAAATATCTATTTTCAAAAAAATACTTTCCTCATGACCATCGAGCAGATATGGAAAGGAAATTTCTGTTTCTGAGACAGAAGGAGGATGAGAATGTCACAAAGTATGAGGCTAACTTTACATGGTTATCAAGGTATGCTGGAGATTATATACGTAACCCAAGAAGTAAGACTGATCGTTTCTTTGATGGGTTAAAACCATTTCTCCCTCGAGCATTAGTATCACAATCCTTCTCGTCGTACGAATACATTGTCTCATTTGATATCAAGACTGAAAAGGAATTCTCTAAGTCTTATGACTTTAAAGAAAATAAAGAGGAGAAGAGGCATGCTGATCAATCTGGGAATGGAAATAAGGGGAAGAAGGGAAAGTTTGAATATCCATCTTGTGGTAAATGTGGTAAGAAACAACCTAGTACTTGCTTGAAGGGAATAGGAGTCTGTTACAAGTGTGGTGAAAAAGGCCACCAAGCTCGTGATTGCAAGGGGAATAAGGAAACTACCAATGTTCAGTGCTACAATTGTAGGGAGATGGGGCATTATGCAAATGAATGTCTTAAGCGCCAAGAGAACTTACCTTAGAAAAGGCCAAGGTATCAAGGCCAAGCTTATGCTATCACTACTACTGAGGTAGAAGCTCCGAAAGACATGGTGGCATGTAATTTAATGGTTTCCTCAAGTTTATAAAATGCATTATTTGATTCTGGATCATCGCATTGTTTCATATCTTCCCAGTTTGCTAATAAAATTAGATATTTCAAATTTGATTTAACAAGGGAGTTTTCCGTTAAAACTCTTAAGGGAAGTATCATTGAAACAATGTTTTGTGAATCAGTCCCCATTAGAGCACATAAATGTTCTTTATATGTTGATCTCATAATCATACCTATGATTGAGTTTGATATAATCCTCGGTATGGACTGGATTTCGGACTATGATGTGAAGATTTATTGTAAGAAGAAAGAGGTTATGATACTTGATGATGATGATGATAAGGAACACCTTATCTTTAGAGCAGAATTGTCACCACCTAATTCTTATCATGATCCACCCACAGTAGCTCAACTAAATTCAATTATTAGGGAGGAAGAGAATGAAATAACTATGGGTGAGGAAAAGAATGGTCAAATAGAGGATGTACCTGTTTTGAAAGAATTTGTAGATGTATTTCTGGAAGATTTACTTAGACATCCTCCAGAACGAGATGTTGAGTTTTCCATTGATTTAATTAATGGATCAAGGCCTATATGGAAGACCCCTTATAGAATGGCCACAGTAGAATTAGTTGAACTAAAGAAACAACTAGATGAATTGAGTAATAAAGGATTTATTCTCCCTAGTGTTTCTCCATGGGGAGCCCCTGTTATTTTTGTTAAAAAGAAAGATGGATCTATGAGGTTATGTATTGACTATAGGGAGATCAATGATATAACGATAAAGAACAAGTATCCCCTACCACACATTGATTATTTATTTTACCAACTACATGGAGCTCAATACTTTTCAAAGATTGAACTTCGATCTGGATACCATCAGTTGTGTGTGAAGAAGGAGGACATTCTGAATATAGCATTTTGAACCAGGTACGGGCATTACGAGTTTACTATAATGCCTTTTGGATTGACTAATGCACCCTCTGTATTCATGGATCGGATGAATAGATATTTCAAGAAGTATCTCAATGAATTTGTGGTGGTATTTATTGATGATATCTTGGTATACTCCAAAAGCTACGAAGATCATGAAAATCACTTGCGCATTATCTTGAAGACTCTGAAAAGGCATGAATTATATGGGAAGTTTAGCAAGTGTGAATTCTGGCTTCAGGATATTTATTTTCTTGGCCATATTGTCTCTAAAGATGGAATCTCTGTTGATCCTTCTAAGACTAAGGCAATCCAAGAATAGCCATTACTGATGAGTATGATTGAGGTATGTAGTTTTATTGGTTTAGCAGGTTATTATAGACGTTTCATCCAGAATTTTGCCTGATTGGCTAACCCATTAATGAAGCTCACACGTAAAGTGTTTAAATTTGTTTGGACAAAAGAGTGTAAAGAATTTTTTGAATAACTGAAGAGAATATTAGTCAATGATCCTATATTGACTCTATCATCAGGAAATGATTGGTTTTTTATTTATATTGATGCATCGAAGAAAGGACTTGGTTGTGTCTTTATGCAGAATGATAGGGTTGTTGCCTATGCATCACGACAGTTGAAAATTCACAAACAAAACTATCCTACTCATGATCTCGAGTTATCAGATGTGATATTTTCTTTGAAGATATGGAGGCACTACCTCTATGGTGAAAAATGTGAGATTTATAATGATCACAATAGTTTGAAGTATATTTTCTCACAAAAGGAACTCAACATGAGGCAAAAGAGATGGCTTGAATTACTCAAGGATTATGATTGCACGATAGACTACCACCCGGGGAAGGCAAACAAGGTGGAAGATGCTTTGAGCAGAAAAGATCATGGAGTTTTGAACAATATGAGAATTGAAAGGGATCCAATTTTCATGGATCTAGTAAAGATGGACATGGGAATAACCAGGGAAGGAGAAACATCAATGCTTTTTCAAATGGTTTCCAAACCATCTTTACTAGAAAGGATTAAGAGTTCTCAGACTAATAATGAAGAATTTCAAAAGAAGATTAAAGCTCTGAATGATGGGAGACTGAGAGACTTTGTGTATGAAGATGGAATTTTGAAATTCGGGAAGAGACTTTGTGTTCCCGATATACCTGATCTAAAAAGGGAATTGCTGGATGATGCTCGTAGTTCCAATTTCTCTATACACCCTGGGAGAACAAAAATGTATAGAGATTTGAAGGAACATTTTTGGTGGGACAACATGAAGTGGGAGATTGCTGATTTTGTGTCAAGATGTCTGGTTTGTCAACAAGTGAAAGCTGGAAGGCAACATCCTGGAGGAGTCATGCAACCTATTCCCATACCAGAGTGTAAATGGGACAATATTACAATGGACTTTTTCATGGGGCTAACAAAGACTCCTAGAAAGAATGATGCAATATGGGTTATTGTTGATCGTCTTACCAAGTCAGCACATTTTCTTGCTATAAGAGATGATCTACCCCTGGAACATCTAGCAAGACTATATATTAATTAAGTTGTGAGACTTCATGGAGTACCCCTATCGATTGTTTTTTATCGTGATCCCCGTTTTACTTCAAGATTCTAGAAGAGTCTTCAGAAATCCCTGGATACTGAACTTCATGTGAGCACTGCCTACCACCCTCAGACAGACGGACAATCCGAACGGACTATTCAAACCTTAGAAGACATGTTGAGATCCAACTCACTTGACTTTCAGGGTATGTGGGATCAGTATTTACCTCTGGTAGAATTTTCCTATAACAATAGCTTCCATTCGAGTATTCAGATGGCACCATATGAAGCGTTATATGGAAAGAGATGTCGCACACCAACTTGTTGGGATGACGTTGGTGAAAGAATACTTGTAGGTCTAGAACTGGTGGAGGAAACGATAGAAAAGGTAAAGGTAATCCAAAATCACATCAAAGCAGCTTAAAGTAGGCAGAAGAGCTATGCCGATAATCGAAGGAAGGATTTGGAATTTCAAGTTGGTGATCATGTTTTACTGAAGGTATCTCCATGGAAAGGAGTCATACGTTTTGGTAAGAAAGGTAAATTGAGTCCCAGGTACATCGGACCTTTCGAAATTCTAGAACGAATTGGTGTTGTAGCTTACCGATTGGCAATGCCGCCAAGTCTCTCCAAAGTTCACGATGTGTTCCACGTATCTCTGTTGAGGAAATACATGCCTGACCCAACGCATGTACTCACTTACACGGAATTAGTACTAGAACCCGGTCTGTCTTATTGCGAAGAGCCCATCAGGATTCTTGATACGAGAGAACAAGTACTGAGAAACCGGACGACGCGTCTGGTAAAAGTTTTGTGGAGAAACCATAAGATGGAAGAGGCAACGTGGGAACCCGAGGAACTTGTGATGAAGAACTGCTCGAGTCTTTTCATGCGGTAGTATTCTGGAAATTTCGAGGATGAAATTATTTGAAGGAGGGGAGAATGTAACACCCCAAGCTTCTACGGTGCGCTTCTCTTTGAATAATGTGATAGCATGTGTTGTACGCAACATCGAGTTCTAACACACCACAACCAATCAAACTAGCCATTATGAATAGTAAAACCTTCTTTTTGGAATTATATATATTTTATATTTCAAAATGGATTTAATTTTTGGTTTCGGAATATCGAAATTATCCTAATTTGATTTTTTGGTATTTTTCTAAGAACTTCCAATTTTTATGAATAGGGAAAAATACTTAAAAACAACTTTTTTAATAAAAATGATTTATATTGATAAATTATATTATTGAGTGGTTTTAAAGTATAATTAAAATATATTTTTACCATTTTATTCAATGGTGTTCATTAGAATTAATTTCTCTTTGAAATTGGACCTAAACAATTGTCAATCTTTTGGTATATATTGTTTATTAAAAACATGCTATTTGTTGTGACAGCGGGAATTAATTATAAAATTAATTAATGCAACTTATATGTTTGGAATTTTTTAAAATAGACATCATTTTTTAAATCGGAATATCAATTATAGCTTAGGGTAAAATTTTGGCATTGTTTTGAAAAACTTCAATTTTTGATTAATAGTGAAACTACTAAGTGGTAGTTAAAAAAACTGAATTTCTCATAAAACTTAGTTTTACCGCATCTGTGAATGGAATTTTGAAAATCTGAGAGACATGGTTAATATCAAGAAGTGAAATGTGGTTCAATGAGATGAAAATTATTTTTGGTGAATAGTAACTTTTTACTTTTATTTACCACGGTTAAAAGTAAATAGGGTAATTAAGGGTAAAAATGATATTAATATTACCCAAACACATGTCCTAATTCTATTGGAAAAGTGTATCTCGACCAAAAACAACCTCAGGAATAAAATATTATCATTTAGGTCCACTTGGATTAGATTAGAACATTTATTATTATTTAATTCAAAGAAGAGTTAAAAGAGTTAAAATCATAGTTTATTTACTAAAACATTTTTAATATAGGGTTACACATAAGATAAATTCGATTGTAAATATTCATTAGAAATATAAAATTATTTCCTACATAATTATATTTTATTTATAATTTTTAGTCATTAAATAATTTAATTTATTTATGACACAATGATGATACAGTAATTACCTAATTAATGAAAAATTAAAATAATTGATATTATAAATAACCAAATAAATATAATTTGAGACTTTTTATGAATTAAACTAATTTTCTAGGTTAATATGACATGTTAGTATTTCTTCAATTTACATTTTTTGATGTAATAATTCTGTTATGAGTTTTACAAAAATCAATTATTGAATAGTGTCAAAATTGACATAAAAGAGTTTCTAAAACACATATTATATTATTAATTGATATTAAATTCCTAAAAATCTAAGGTTCGTCCAAGAGACATATATCATGATAGTTTAATCATTAATGGACCACTTGGGGGTCTCTTGGATGTATATGGTAAGTTTATTTACCATATAATATAAAAATACAATGAGAGATTGTAAAAGTGAAACTAATTAACTTAGAGTTAATAATTAAAGATAATGTTAATATAATGAACCAAACCTGTCTAAATTATATTGGTTTAGTGGTTTTTGACCTATCCCCACCTTAAAATTTAAATTATCAACTTTGGAGCCATTAGAAACCGAATATGAATTTATTATAAATTAATATTTCTAGTTTTTCCAAAGGTGCCCCTCACCCATCTTATAAAAGGGCACTCCTCCTTCTCATTTCTTCACACCTTCAAAGCCATTTTGTTTGGCCAAAATCTGCCCAAATACTCTACCAACTTCCCTCAATACAACCTAGAGGCCTTAGTTTGATCAGAAAGAAAACCTAAGGAGCCCTTTTGATCAAATCAAAAGGAAGAACCTGAAGAAGAGGTAATGATTTCACCACCCTTTTCCATGTTCGTTTCCTCTGTCACTCCTTCTTCCTTTGTTATTACCATTCTAAAATAATAACTCCAGTATCATATATATACTATGATTTTATTATAAATATGGTACAACCATATTCAGTATTCTATCCACCCTTTGAATAACATGCCACCATACGTGCGTACGTACCACTTACCGTCTCCATGTCGTGGTGTAATTGTTATTCAATATATTATTATTTGGATTGCTATAATAATGATGTGTAACTCATGTAAATAATAAATATAACATGTTAATGATTCTGTATATATGATATACCATCCATTTATATATTATTTTAATATCAAAATAATGATATTGTCGCTCGTGCGTACGTACGGACTACCGTCTCCACGAACGCGATGAGATTCATTCTCCATCGTATCCATTCAAGTATAATTATAATTTGATGATTTAAAAATAATTTTTAAGTACTTGATATCATTCTGTATATAAATAATATACAACCTATCCATGACAAACATGGCTTATGTAACAAAACATATAAAAGAAAATGAGTAAGTTAACACCCGAAACGACGATAATACTAAGATCTTATTAACAAAGCAATGTTAAAAGATCATATATGATATCATATGAATGTATTTGATTCTTGTATAATTTAATAACAATTATTTCAATATTATAAAGGAGTTTAACCTACCCCCAACGAAGGAAAAGTACAAGGTAAGGGTTATTTCACAATCTCTTCATTATCCGAGGTTGTTTATACGTAATAATCTACTGGGATCTCTTTATCATCCACATCCATGTTTCTTAAAAATGAATTTAAAAACATTTTTACTATTTAATAGAATATGGGTTAAAGTCATTTATACCATTGTTTAACTTTTTATAAGAGTTTTATAAAGGAATCTTTCTGTCGTTTTCTAAACAAGGTGCTTTTTAACCTTTTTGAAAGAATTAAAGTAAGAATGTTTTTTAAAATTATATGGCGGGTGCGGTTATTTTCCGCCAATATAAAATCGTCGAAGCTTCCCTTACAATCTTATAAGACTATTTTCAAATAAAATGTTTTATTTTATAAATATATGACTCTTAAATGATTTCAAAATAGAAAGAGATATTTCTCTAAAAAGAGTTTTGATTTCATCTATGTCAACATCCTTTGATGGATTTTACGCTTATTTGAAGTTGATTTATTATGATACAAAACTTCTATATTGTATTGAAGGTTTTTTGATATGTTTGGCTGTGGATGTGCTATTTTTATACCATTCATAGTTTATGGCGAATGTATTGACATTTCATATGTTAGTTTTAATACGAATGTTTATGTTATGTTTAATCCTTTTCATATGGGAATGCATTGGACTTAATATAGGACGGGGTGGAGCCCGCTATAGCTCCTCGATGCATCTATAGGTCTCATGAGACAAACTAGTGTCTTGGAACAAGGCCTTGGCAAAATATTATTTTTAGTCTTGGCATGAGGCCTTGGCTATTTGGTTATGATAGTCTGGCATTATGCATTCCATCATTATGAGAGTGGTTATTGATATTGCATGTGATTATTCAATTAGTATAATATCCATGTGAATAAGTAAATGGCATTATTTAATTTTACTTTTGAGATACTATGTTGAAGTTCAAGTTTAAAAGTCTTTTGTTTTAGTTATACATTGCCTTAAATGTTTATGCTTATTTTTGAATGTTTCTGCTATATTGTTATCCTTTCTGGGCATTTTAGCTCACCCCTTTTCTATGTTTTATTTTTCCCAGGATGTGAAGAACTAAGTTATGAATGACCTGCAGGGATTTAATGAGGGGATAATAGTGTGGACTATGGAGACATTATGTTGTTGTAGTAGTTTTTCACTTTATGATGTAATGTAAAACTTTATGAATATATCTAGTGTTTCCAAGGATACTAAACCAATCGGTCTTTTTAGATTTGATCTTTCTTGTGATCATGACAATGTTATATAATAATGCACGGACTCTGGGTAACTAGGGTTGGTGCGTTACACAATCCATATCGAGGATCACGTCAAAGAGTTCCATATCCAATAGCAAGAAATCTGGTTCTATCTTAACCCCTGAAAGAGTGAGTGTAAGAGACGGACCCCTGGTACCCTGATCTGACTTTTAATCAAGCGATGACACAAAATCCACTGCACACAGCATGAGATAAAATGGAAATTTCAACCAATCAACAAGAAGGGAAGAGATAAAAGAAACAAGGTCATCTGTTTCAAACCAATAAACAACTATAAATGATGCAATATGAATTGTACCTCGAAGAGTTGTAGGTCCTGCATCAAATTCTACTGGTGCATAATCAACAACATTTTAAGGCCTAATAATTTACTTATCCTAATAATGACTATCCACTTATGGATCTGACATAAGAAGACTCTAACCAGAAGAATATCATTCCCTACTATAGTGACCACTAAACCAAGAACTCACCATCCTTGATGGCTCTGACTGGTCTTACATCCCCTCGGAGGCCACAAAACCTACTCCACAATGATATGGACATATCTTTATACAAACCCATTATAAGTTCCCCATATTTACACACTGATGGAAAGGTCTCGGTGGAGATGAACACACAAACCAAGCATTAACCACCTTCCCACACTAATGGAACTAGACTTATATTGTGTTTGGAGATAAAGAAAAATAAAGTCAGTAAGGAATTCATGAGATACCACCACCCATATTCTCCTTATTGTCCCACTTCCACTTCTTCTTATATGAATTGGCTATGCCCTGGACCACTACCAAAACTATTCCAAAAACACCATAATTTACAATATAATCAATATCCACCATCAATTCATGGTCAGCCACCTCATCATACATCATAAACATAAATAGAAAGACTGGGGATCAGATGTCTGGTTCTAACCCCATTTTAAACACTTGAGCCTTCAACTGCTTATTGGAAACTGCCTAAGGTGCGAACTGAACAAACTCAGGGAAGATATTTTCATACTCCAACATGGTCTGATCCCCATTATGGAGAACTAAAACTCATGTTTATTAGAAAAGTAAATGGTCTTAGAGTAATACTTCTCATTAAAAATAACATTTAAATCCTTATAACCCATACTATTGTGTTTCCCTTTATAAAAAACTGAGTCCCACCACCTGGAACCAGGACCATTCAACATGAATGAAGAACACACTACACTAACTACCTCATGAGTGTCAACAAACCCAAAAATACATTTAATATTATCTATAAAATCCTCCAATATATGGGGATCCATACTACAATAGATGGTTGGATGTTTTTTCATGAGAAACTCATAAGCCTTATCCTCTTCTGAAACTATTTTGTCTTCCCTGGCTTTAGTGGGACTAGGGCCCACTCCCTGACCCAAGGCTTGGATATCCTAAACCATGAATTCAACTTGTCTATGATCAAATTTTTATGTATAACTCTCTATAGACTCTTCTCAGGGTTGCATGCGAAGTCTCTGGGGAGGTATCTTTCCAAAACACTCAACAAACACAAGAAAAACCAAAAACATGCTATTATGAAAATTTTCAACAACCAAAAAAAATTACAAACACTTCCATCAGTAATATAAAAAAAGGTGAGAATAATAACAGGTATGAAAAATCCACCCACACTCAGTGTCTATGCGTAGTCTATAGCTTGTCTGCCACACCAATAGGAGAAGTCAAACCCAGTCCCAACATCCCATGGAGAATCCAGGCCAATTATGTGGTGTGTTGGCTAGAAACCCCCACTCGCAACCAAATTATCAAGTCCTGAGAACACTATATCAGATCTATCTAGACTCAATCAAATATAAAGACCCAAAGAAATGGAAAATACAAAGATCTGATACCATTCTTTCATGATCAAATTCAGGCTTCCATCCAACTCAACACATGACTCAGTCCGTGACATGGACCGAATGGTGCTACCGATCCCCATAGGACGGAAACTAGTTTATGGGTTTCAACAATACATTTTCTAAAATGATTTAACCCATGATTAACAACCATAAAAAATACACAAGAGTAATACATCACCCCATCAGTAATAACCATAACTGAGAGAAGTGTAACTATCACAAGTACAACACTTTAAAACTATAACCAAAAACACAAATACCACAATGGGGAGGAGAAAAAAATAAATAATCCAATATACATGAAAAAATTAGGCTAACACCCTCATTCTATATCCTCTAAGTCCTACAATAAGAGGGACCACTTGAAACTAGATCCACCAACAGTATTACGAAACATCTTTCCTTTACCTAGGTCAAATATGAAAAAACCTACATATACATGAGGGTGTACGTAGGGTGTGATCCAATACCCAGTAAGATATCACTAAAAAATATGGATTGAATTTATTAACATTAAAAGGAAAAGAAATATGTTGGTATTATTAAAAGATAACAATCATTGTTAAAGAAATATTTTAAGGAAAACATTTTCAAGGAAAACATGCTATAAAAATTTAAAAGAAATAAATGTCCATCAGAATATGACAGTAAAAAAACATCACAAGATCACCATGGGTAATTCCTAAAGGCACTATCACTATTTGGAACCTACGAACAATCTATCTCATTGAAATATTATAGAAACCATAACCCATAGCATTCTCATGCATGATCCACTAGAGAGGAATCTAACCAAGGTTCTAGTGGTCTACAATCAACATCATAGTCTAGTAAGTGTTGTATCATAGACCATTTTAGAAGGAAGCAACCTAGGCCCCAAATATCTTACTAGAGTACTAGTCCTATTCCACCCACCAAGATACCTATGATTTCGTTTGTACTCAATTCCTCATTTCATATCAGATAACCATCTCTTCCACGTGCACACAAATCCAACCAAAATAGGAAAAACAGAAACTAAAATTTTTTATATGAAAAAACCTCTTTCAAAATCTATACGCACACCAAACATATTTGGAAACACACTTCACACCATATACACAATTTATAGAACACATTTAGGAAGCACATCAAGGAAAAAACAAATCAAACACAATCAACATTATTTAGAAATCTATATTTCAACTAATACACACCTCAAAATATTATGAAAATAAATTTCAAACTAGTCAAAAAATCTATAAAACACATTAAAGAAGTAAATCAAGCATACCAAAATCATCTAATAAAGCTGAAGCATAGAATCACTAACCTCAATCTTGAAAACTTCCATAATCCAGTGGAAAATAAAAACTATACAAGAGGGCGGCCCTATAAATTCATTCTCATACAACAACATCAATATTGAACACTATGAGCCAAGGATGAAACCATTTTAGGGAATAAAATCCACTAAAGAGAGAAGAACCCAAGAATGAGGAAAGATGATCCCAAGAAAGAGAAACCCAAGGAAGAAGAGGCTTACTTAATGATTCCATGAATATCCACACCAAAAAAACTCAACATTGGAGGGTCTAAGGGAGACAAGAGGAGAGGAGGAGGTTCCTAGTGTGAAGAATCCTAAATTGGGGTAAAATGGGTTGATTTGGGTTTAAATCAAGGAAGGAGAAAGGGTAAAAAAATATATATATGACCTAGATATGACACACGGTTCTCCAAACCATGCGATAACCATGAACCACCTATGTCATTAAGGAAAATAGGCTGCATTATTTTTGGGGGAGGTCGCATGATCATGCAGTCAATATTTTACCATAGAAAAAACCACTAGATTGGGTGCATGTTTATCCACATTCCCATGTGGCCATAATAGTTTAATTGTACAGGGATTGTGTTCTCTCCACGTATGGTGCATGGTTTCTAATAATTGGGGCCGACCATGCACCACCTGTTATCCATCCAAAAACATCCATTTCTCATGAAAAACTCCTAGGAAAGCCATGGAACCATGATAAGACCAAATATAAACAAAGGAATGCATAAAATTAAAATCATGTATGTGACATGAAAATACCCTTAAAAGAACCTTTTTTCCTTTGAAAATATGAGAAAACTATCATTTTATTTTGATAATATTTTAAATAAATATTTCTAGAGTATTTAGATAATGGTTTTAAATTAAAATAATAATAGAAAATTGTAAGGGTATATTCAAAGAAAATAATATTTATTAAGGTATAAAAAATGGTTCATTTGATAAATTCTAAAACAAATACTATTTTCACACTTTTGTTAAAAATACAAAAGTATGTTTTTGGAAAATTATAAAAATATTTCTATTAAACCTTTGTAAATAAAGTCAAAATGGTTGAAAATGTTTTAAATAATAATTTTTTTAATAAAAATGAACTTTATTTACGATATTTTAAGAAACATAGACATGATAGAAAATTTCATCGACCAAAGAGAAAATATATTTTACTTTCCTTCAAAAACATTTTCATTATCATATAAATTACCAAAGTGAAAAAAATGTAATTAAAACATGTAAACTCAATATATAAACATAGGAAAAGAATATAATTTTTTAAAAATAGATTCATATTATAACTTCATTCATTATAAATTTTCCATTATCAATTGTGTATAAAAATGGGATTAAAGAATAAACCCCTCCCTCAAAGTCATGTTTGGTTAACAATGTTATACCTTCCTGAATAATAAATTTAAATTTATTTTGTAATTTATTAAGAAATTTTTTCATCAATATTTATCTTTTAGGGGCCTTTTATATTCATTTAACAACCATTAATTGAATATTTACTATTTACAATTACCCCTAAAAGATGTTATGTCAATTTCACTAAAATTACATCAATTTGTTAACCATGTTTAAATGTGTTATGAAATGGTTCCATAATATCATGAATGTTAATAAATACATGAATATAATCATATGAAATCATGGAATCATGTAATAATTCTATTAATATAAAAACAAATCGAATCACTTCATGGAGGAGGTAGTCGACACATACGCCCGAACGACATTAGTATTCTCTAGTGGGTGGAATGTTAAAAAGTTAGATGATATATTTTATTTATGTAGTCATAATTATATCATAAATATCATTTATAATAATTAGTTACATCTTTATAAAATTCCAAGTCAATTGGTGATGACACAAATTACACCTCTACTTGGACAAGGTAGATTGAACATATGCTTGAGTGATGTTTTAGTTATCCATATGATTAAAATGATTGAGAAGATGGTTGTACCATTAAATTTAAAATATATAAATATGGTGAGTATAAATTTTAATTTTTTTAATATTTTTATAGAATATTTGGATGATTTTCATTAGAAAGTATGTTGAAAATTCTTGGTAAGAATGTAAACCTCTTCTTTTGGAAACCTCATTTAGCATACACTGTATGCCTTTTTGAAGTTTTATTTTGGTGAGAACTAGATATATATGACATAAGGAGGGATTTTAAGTAGGTTTTTTGGTTGTTATTTATTGAGATAACTGGATTAAGTTATATAGAGAAGAGAGGATTGAGGTTACTCTTTTATAAGTGAGGTTGGTAAAAAACATGAAAATACTTGAAAATTTAATATATATTATATGTCTTACTCAAGTTATTCGGCTCAAAATTATAATAACATTGAACATGATAATTTTAAGATATAAATCTATCCAACAAATTACTTCTATGAATGATTTTCTGTTATCTTGAAGCCTCATCCATTTATTCTCACCCTTTTAACTAATTTTACCCTTAAAAAATGTGATAAATATTTACCATGGTAATTATTAATTATGATTAAAAAATAACTGTAAATTAAAAAATATTATTAATTATGATGATTAAATAATGTGTAATCTATTATACAAGATTTAATTTCCATGAGTGGTAAAAACTACTTTTAATATATGTTCATAAAACGCAACATAAATCGTTTTTAAGGAAAAAACTATGAAGAAAAAATATTTTACAATGAAATAAAGTATAATATATTTTCTAGTGGAATTAATTAGTTTATGTAAAATAAAAGGAAACTTATTTTTTCCTTTAAAAAACACCAAAATAAAAATAACTTATATATACTTGATTAAAAGATAGGAACTAAACAATATTCTTATTTAAAAAAAATATTACTTGGATTTCCAAAATATTAAGCGTATATTTATAATTTCAACATTATATTTTTTTATGAATTATATTAATCATTACATATATAATTTTTTTGAAAAACTGTTTCATAAAATTTTAATTTTTAATTATATTTATATAATTACATAAAAGAAAAAAAATAAAGATTCATTATTTTTTTCTAATCATCCAAAATAATCTATTTTGGAAAAATATAAATAATTCACCCTAAGATAAATTTAACCTGAAAATTTCAAAAATTAAATTCATTTCATCAAGTTATATTTATAATTTTTTTGAATTTATTTTCTAGTCACATTCTTGAATAAAACATTGTGCATTTTGATTTTATTTCCTTGAAAATAAATGATTACATACTATAATTAAAGAACCGGTTTTATAAAAAGAAAAATAACGGAAACAACCAAGAATTAGAAACATCATTGCTATCATTGTAAAAGAACTTAGTCTACAACTAAAATGATCTTTATTTAAAATAAGAATTCTAGTACCAATCTCAATATTAATTAACTCATCAACCATTAATTTATATTATTCCATTTTTATTTCAGTGATTAACACTTTAATCATATAAATTTGGATCCTTACACATCATAAAATATCTTCCTATAATCTCATTTATTTAATAATCATATTTGACCACCATGAATAAACCCCATTCGTTTTTTGGTTTAATTATCAAATCATAATCATTCATGTACTCTCAAGATCATGATATGCTACCATGTAAAAATTCAGTAATTGTGTATATCATCCAATTTCATCACATAATTGAAAAATGTTCAAATAATTGGAATTAGGCAATCAAGGTATCAATAAAGATTTATAAGTATTAATATATGTTGATGAGAAAGATCCACTCTAAACATTTCCACCCCCCCCCCAAACCCCATTTTCATTCTCACACCATTCTGTAGTATAATATTTCTTGTCATCACAATCATTGACCATAACTATAGACTTGAGATCCCAACCCATTTCTCAACATATATCCATCCATTAATATAACTCCAAGCCTCTATCCCATTGCTCTTCATGGAATCCAACCATAGATGGTTATATATCAATCACATCATGGCTCTACATTTCCTAGAGGATACAAACATTTTCAAATGTATTTCCACACATAATTAAAATTAAACAAATTCAAAAACATCTACGTATTCAAGCCTCCCAAATCGAGAATGGGCCAACTCAACCCCAAATATTTATTCCATATAAAAAACATTATAATTCCATCTAGAATTAATTGACTTCTTATGCATGTAGGGTCGAAATAGTATATGTAGATGCTCAATTACAACTGGGGGTGAATTGTAAGTTTAAAAACATTCATTTTTGACCATAAGGAAAACTATTTTTAACAAAGTTAATAAAGGTCAATTCACAAACCCTAAAATAGTTCTATGAGACAACCTTCCTTAGGTTCTGGAAATATGATTCCGAAAATGAAACATAAGAAAAGCTTACTTAGGAAAATATTCTACCTTAAACCATATAGAATCTTACATAATAGAGTAAATAAAAGTATAAGAAAGTATAAGAAAGTTATAATTTCTTCCTTTATCAAAATACAACAGAAATAAAACATTGAACAAAACAAGTACAAATAGGAAATCTTTTATCCCAAAGAGTAGGGTATCCAACAACCTTGGATTAAGTTACCTTGATTTATACTTTCAAGAAATTATATCTTACCCACACAAGGGTAAACCCTCGATAGGAATATCATAATATATCTTTCTATACTTGCAATCCCTCAATCTTTAAGGTAGTAGGCACCTCTGTCTTCCTATCGCTGGAAGTTCTCGAACTTTAAGGTAGTTGGCACCTCTATCTTAAAATCCCAGTAAGCCGTCAATGATACTAAGAAATAATCAGAGTCTCTTGAAGCAAGCTGAACAAGACATTAAAAACAAAAAAATCATGAGAGTCTATCTCTCTCTGGAAATCACTTCATAGAATGTAATCTCTAGATAGATCAACAGGTTTTGAGCTCATTCAAATGAGATCCTATTTACAGTCAAAACTCTACTGGTTGACTCCCTCCTCCAACGATCATATTTTCTCAAGAATTTAAGAGGGACCTATATATTTGTCACTCAACCGACGGCTAGTTAGAAACATATTGCATGGCAGCATTTCATAATAATAACATGTGTAAGGAAAATTAAGTAGTTTAACCGAATATGAATTTCTAGAGTCTAAGAAAAAATATAATTCGGAGTCTAATAATAATATTAATCTGATTCTATAGAACTTGGATATTTGGATTCTATTTTTCAAATAATTCAGAATATAAATTCTAAAGATTCTAGAGTCTTCCTGCAAACCATTTTTTTTATTTTCTAATGGCCGGTTCGAGGGTAGCCGCTTCCCCTGAAACCAGTTAAGGGTTTGTCGGTACCTGAAACACTACAAATCCACATCACCACATCAGGAAATTCAAAATTCAAATGAAATAATTCAAAAATTTAAAAAACGCCGCCTTCAACACCTCGAGCCACGCACCGCCTCGGGCTTCGTCGAATCATGTGATCACCTCGGTCCGCACACCTCCTTGAGCCGCGAGACAGCACCACCTCACCGGCGAGCATCTTCGGCCATCGGCGACCCCGAAATGCCATCGTCCCTCCAGCATCTCCACATAATCACCATCGGCGGAATCACAGTGGGAACATACGCTCACAAACCTTCAAAAACATCACCGGCGAAAACCAACCGCACCGTCTCCATCGCCATATCCAAATTCATCACCTCACCGGAGGCACCAAAAGACACATATACGACTGAAAAACTAATCGAAAACACCAAAACATCCATACATCAACTCACCACGAAACGAGATGAAAGGAAGACTCAAAAACCATATTCGAAGGGTCAAAAATCACAGAAACACCACCCAAGCGCACAAGCAACGCCCTGAGACAGAAGATCCCACCGCCGCCAATAAAAACGACCACTTCAGACATGGAGAAACCTCGCCACACTCACCTGAGAAAGACCAGGACCCCAAGAACCGCCGACGCAAGGGCGCGACCATCAGATGTTGATAATCACACTGCAGGACACCAACTTGTTGCCGAGAATGAACCCAGGAGCTCTCCGAAGAGTATGCCGTCGGCGGGGACCGGTCTTACACGCATAGTTCGGAACCCGCAACTACCAAAGCCCAAAGAGAAACTCCACAGCAAGGGAAGTCCACGAAACCGCGCGACGCTGCAGAGATCCTGGCCGACTCCCCGAGCTCGAGAGGGAACGTCGCGCCGTCCGCAGCGAAGGGCCGACGGCGGCGAGAGGAAAACCCTAGCCCGGGAGCCCTTTACGGGCGCATCTCTTTGTAAATAATAATGATCATGATTCTAGAGTCTTAATTCCAATAAATTCGGAGTATGAAAACTAAGTAATTCAGAGTCTAGCTTCTGAGGAATTCATAGTGTCAATTCTGTGGAATTAGGAATCTAGATTCTAAAACTTTTGGAGTATAAAATATGAATAATTTTGAGTCCAAATTCAGAAGAATTCAGAGTTCGAATTTCAGAGAATGAGAATTCTGAATTTCATAGAATTTTGGGTCTGAATTTCAATGAATTTAGAGTCTAAATTTCAGAGAATTTGGAGTCTGATTTTTAGAGAATTCGGAGTCTAAAAACACTATTCTCTATATCCATGAAACAATAAGATTCTGAGGTTTTATATATGAATACAAATTTTTTACATAGTAATAAAATGAGTTTGATTATGAGAAATTATAAATGAGACAACAAAAACAAAGTAATAGATAAGAATTTCCTTAGAAAAGGGAAATTTCCCTTAAGAAAATAAACCTTAGGGAAAGATAATCTGCATTAAGATAAAGTGTTTGTGATTTTTAAAACATATAGGAATCGAAAAGTCATAAGGAAAATTTATTTACTCAACAATCTCCCCCTTTTTTATAAAATACAAACAACCTCACGAAAAATTATATAAGGACTAATATTTTGGTTTATGAATTTTAAAATAAAACTTATCTCCATTATCTTATGAATCATAAATAATATGAATAACTTCCCCTTAGGTTTTGAAATCCCTAAGGATCATATTCTTGACTTCCATAGATAAATTCTACTTTTTCATGCATACGAAATACTTCTTTAAGTAAACTCCCCTTACTTAAACTCCACCAAACATAGGGCATTGTCTTCTTTATAATTAGCATTATTTTTTATCATTCTTTTCTCCCCATTTGTGATTTTTAAAAAGGGATAGAGAGAATAAGAAAATGGAATCTAAAAGACTAGGACTATAAAACAAAAAAAATAAAGAACAACCAAATATTCATTAAGATTGTAAAAATTAGTATAGGAAAAGAAATACAACAAAAGAATGAAGTTGAATGAAACAATATTAATCCTTATTTTTTCCTTTGGTATGATATTTTTCATTATAGTCTTTAATTTTTTGAGCTCTTTATGGTTATACTCGAAGTACTTGATGAATTTTTCCTAATCCTGATTTTTCTTATCTAGATCCTTGATTTTTTTCATCATGAGATTGAAGGGTTTCTTCCTGAGACTTCAATAAATCTTGTTGTTTTCTGAACTTTTCTTCAAACTCTATTCTGAGATCCCTTTCTCTCTACAAAATTTTAGAAACTTAATTTAACTTCCCATTCAGATCTTTATCTTCTTGATTCTTGGATACTTATTCAAGGTTCAGGTTATCTATAAAACTTATTGTAATATTTATTATACTTTCATCTAATTATTGAAGTCATCTTTCAATAATTCTTGGAATTCATCAAAGATTATCAAGTATTCAACTCTTCTTTTAGAGCACTTTGTAATTTCTTTATAAGATCTCATATGAGAATCATAACTGATATAAAAGGTTTTGAAATAATCCTCAACCTAGATGAAGTTTTTCACGGGAATCCTTAAGGATTCTGTCTTCTAATTAAAGGAGTGTTAGAGTAGCTGACACCTCGATTCAATACTCATACAAGGGAATGGTGTCTACTAATTTCTTTAGGGACTGCACAACAAAGTAATTACAAATAGAATATTATTCAGAATCTGATTCCCTTGTAGTTGAAGATTATTTTTTTAGCTCTACAACCTTCCTCTTGGATGGTCCCCCAACATCCTTCTTAACCACAATAGTTTTATTAGGTGTATCAACTACCACTTGTTTTTCTTTTTCATATTTGGAAATTTTCTCCATATCCTTTGGGGATTCATGATCACTATCTGATACATGGAATATTTTACCTTCATCAACCTTTTCCTTCTTTATATCTCCCTTTAGATTGTCATGTTAAATGAATTCTTGATTACTACTTTCATCATTATAAGAATTATTAACCTCTTCCTGATCCTCATCCTCTTTTCCTTGATAAATAGTTTTAGTTGATTCATCTTGTGACGTTCAAATTGAAATATTTTCAAAAGGAATTTCCTTCTCATGATATTCTTCAACTTTCCTTATCACATTATCACTCTTATATACTTATTCCAATTATTCTTCTTCTAATTAATCTTCCAGAACTATTTATTCCTCCACTTTAGGTTCAAGAATTATGAATTTATTTCCCAGAGTATTTACTGGTACTGGTTCTTGGAGAAATGAATCTAGTACCTAAATCTGTTCAGAGAATTTCTCATTATCCTTGAGAAAATATTGAACAATCATAGCTTCAGACATTTTCTTCTTTTACTTATTCTCTTTGTCTTACTTCTCTAGATCTTCAGCAGTTTTAATCATTATAGCCCTTTCCTCGGTAGTATCTACACCAAAACTAGTATCTTCTTCCTTATTATTTTTCTTCTATTCACTCTACTTTCCTACAACATCATTAGGGAAGGTTTTTTCTTCTTTGGTTTTGGGGGTGTTGACTAACTTTCCGGATTTGTAGGTTTCTATTTCATTTCTGTTTCCTTCTTATTTATATTCTTCTGTGTTTTATTGGAAGTCCCTACTACTTCAACTTTCTTTTTAAGTGCTTCAATTTCACTTTCTTATAGGTCATAAAATTCTTATTACTTTCTATTGAATCCAACTTGCATCCTCCTCAACGTGTCATCACATAGCAAAAAAATCGTGAAGGTTCTTAGCTTAGAACTAAAGGAGATTTTAAAATACTCTAGGAATAGAACTATGATCATAGATAAAGTTTCCAAATACATGATGTTTTTCGATTTGAGATTTCCATTCTTTATATTTTTAATCATCATCAAGATGTACTTCACAAATTTTATCTTTCGCAAGTTGACTAGAAAATTCAAGAACATAGATGTCACTTTACTTTAAAGAGTTCTTGTCTTATTTTCTCGGAATTATAAAACCATGTACCCATAATTATAGCATCCTAAAATATGTTGAGATATGGTTGATCTTCAGTGTTTTAACTCCTTTGAGTCCAATTCACTTTATTTCCTTTTCCTTCTCAAACATTCCTGACTAATCTGGCAGCTTATGGGTGAAATAAACTATTTCTCCTTCACAGGGTACTCCAATGACACTCGTTACCATGTTAAAGGAAAGGGAATAGGTTTTCCCATAACATTTAGATGAAAACTTTTCTCTTACACCATCATTAAAAATCTTACTATCTCATAGAAATCAACAAGTAACAGTGGGTAAACTGGATCCCGAATTTTCAGTCTTGCTATGCAAAGACTCTCCCATACATTGAGCTTGATATTTTGCATAATCAAGAAATAATTCTTATTGAAAAATCTCAGATCAACTAGCCTTTATCTGTATATTTTCCACTCTATGATTTCCTTGGTAGAATACATTTGTTTCTTTGGATGGGCTTCCAAAGATATATGTTGTCTGAGAAAACATGGAAAAGTGGAGCGGTCTTTTTGAAGAGAGGTAGAGCTTCAAGGATGAAAACCGTGAAAACCGATGTGGGATGAGAAATAGGGGGCCTTTATAGAGGTATTAAAGTGATAGTTTGAATTCCAAAATTGATCCAACAGTTGAAATAAGCACGATCTGGTCTGACAATTAAGATGAAAGCCAAAGAAGTATTTGGTAGGTTCCTATCTTTTGTGGGTTTTAAGGTAATAATTTAGATTTAAGGAAAGTGAATTCAAAATTTTTTCTTAAAACCAGATAAAAATTCCAAAAACTAAAATATTTGACTATGAAAATTTATGTAAGGAAACATACCTTTCAGATTTCTAGGAATTTTTTCAATAAAGGAGAAAATTATTTTTGAGAAATTTTAGATTCCATAAAAAAAATTTACGGAAATTTTTTTACTTTAGAATTTGGATTCTGGAAAGGTGGTTAGGGGAAAAAATTGATAAAGTAAAAAAAATCTGTTACAAAAAAATAATTACTCCCTCTATGAAAAGAAGTGTCTTAATGTATGGAGATTGATTTCAACAAGAAGTTAATAGGGAAGATTACCTTATGGTTATCATTCTTAATTTTTGTTTAATTTATTTAAATCTATATAAGGGTAAATATTTTGTAAAAATATCAGTAAGTTAATCTTGTGTTCCGATAAATTGAAGAATGATATCTCCTTTAAGTGTGTGATACCTAAGAAAGTGATACCTAATATCTATGTGTTTTTAATGGGAGTGATGTGTAGGGTTTTTACTTAAATAAATGGAACTATTGTTATCACACAATATTTTTGTTTTGGTAAAACTCATGCCATAGTCTGTGATTGTGTGTTGCATCCACAAAACATGAACACGGAAACTTCCAACTACTAAATATTCAGCTTCAGCAGTGGCAAGTGATACTAAGTGTTTCTTCTTTCATGACCAAGAAACTAATGAATATCCCAAGAAATGATAAGTTCCAGATGTACATTTTATATTCATTCTACATCCACCAAAATCAGCATCCAAAAGACTTTTTAAAATGAAATCATTTATATAAGTATAGAAAAGTCCTAAATCCACGGTTCCCCCTAAATAAAAAAAATTATTTTCAATACTTTTAAATGGTATTCCATTGGATTATATTGATGTCTTGTACATAATCATACTGAAAACATTAATTATTGATGGCTAGCTGTCAAGTATAGTAAACATCCTATCATACCTATAAATGATGTTTGATCTACTAGTTTCCTATCCTTATCAAGATCAAGAGAATTTGAGGTACTGGTCAGAGTACTTATAATTTTAGAATTTTCAAATCCATAACTTTTAATAAGATCTTTAATATAATTATATTGTTATATATAGGTTCCTTCTAGTTTTTTATAAATTTGAAAACCTAGGAAAAATGTTAACTCACACATAATACTCATTTAAAACTCATATTTCATTAGATTTGCAGAAGAATCGATTAATGATTGTTGAGCTGAACCAAATATATTGTCATCAACATAAATTTTAACAATAAAAACATTTTTCTTATCTCTTTTTATAAAAATAGTTGGATCATAAGTTCCCTTAACAAAATTATTCTATAAAAAATCATGTAAGTCTATCATACCAAACTCTAGGGGATTTTTTAAGTCCATATAAATATTTGGTAACTTTGAACAATTGTTTAGGATGTTTTTGGTCTACCAAATGAGAAGGTTTTTTAACATAAAATTCCTCTTGAACATATATGTTAAAGAAAGCACACTTCACATCTGTTAGAAAAAGTTTGAAATTAATGAATGATGAAAAGTAAATTAAAATGATAATAGATTCAAGTCTAGCTACAGGATAATAGGTTTCTTCATAGTCTATTCCCTCTTTTTGATTATAGACTTTAGAAACTAATCTAGATTTACTTATTACTATGATTCCATTTTCATAACACTTATTTTTGAAGACCCATTTTACTCTAATTACATAATTTTCATTATTTCTTTCAACTAAGTTCCATACTTTTTTCCTTTTGAATTCATTTAGCTCATATTTCATGGCTTTAATACAATCATCATTACATAAAGCTCCATCAGTTATTTTTTGTTCTAATTGGGAAAGAAATGTTATATGTTCTAATTTATCTCATAAGGAACTTCAAGTCCTTACTGGTTGATTTAAATCACCAATGATACTGTCACTAGGATGATTCTTAAGAAACAACTGATTTGGGTTTTTTAAATCCTTTTTTTCAACATATGGTAAAAAATAATCTACTGTAAACACTTTAGAAATATTTTTTGAGCATTTTCCTTATTATAATAATCTTCTATTAATGGTTGATTATCATCTTTTGAAAACACATCTGAGGATGTAGGATGGTATCTTTTAAAAACAAAAGGATCAATTTCATCGAATTTAACACGCACTATTTAATCAATAGTACAAGAATTTTTATTAAAAATTATACAAGACTTAGAAGTACTGGAGTATCCTAGGAAAGTTACTTCATCAGATTTGGATGAAAATTTATGTAAGTTATCTTTAGTATTCTTGATTAATACTTTGCAACAAAATAATTTGAAGTAAGGATGTATAGGCTTTCTATCGGTCCACAATTCATAGGGTATTTTGTTAAGAAATGTCTCATTAAAACTCGATTTATAGTATAACAAGAAGTACTAACATCTTTATCTAAATAGTTTTTATCAATATAATATTCACTCAACATGGTTCTAGTTATCTCTTGAAGAATTTGATTTCTTCTTTAAACAACACCATTTTTTGAGGAGTTCTTAGAGTTGAGAAGTTATGAATAATTCCTTTTTTACTACAAATAGTTTCAAAATATGAATTTTGAAATTATTCCCCATGATAACTATGAATAGTTGTAAATGGATGGTTTTTGACATTTTAACATGGGATCTAATGTTTTTGAAATAAGAAAAAGCTTCATATTTCTTTATTAAAAAATAGACACATATAAATCTAGTGTAATCATCTACAAAGACAAATTCATAATATTTTCCTCCAATACTTCTAGTTTGTGTTGGACCAAAAAGATCCATATTCACTAACTATAATTGATTATAATTTTAGACTTCACCAATTGATTTAAAACTTGTTTGATGTTTCCTTCCATATTGACAAGGATCATAATCTTTTGAAAAATCAAATCTAAGCTCTGGTAATTCCTTAACAAGTTTTTTCTCTGAGAGTTTAAATATTAACCTATGATTACAATATCCTAAACTTATATACCATAACCAAGATTGATCTTTTATTGCACTAAGGTAAGGAACATATTGGATCCTATGGTCTTCTATGTTTAGTGTGTATAAATTCTCTTTCTTATGGGCAGAAAGAATAAAATACTCCTTGGAATTGTGTACTAAGCATTTATCATTCCTCAAATTCACAAGGTATCCTTCATCACATAATTGGATTATGCTAATGAGGTTTTTCTTAAGACCTTTAATAAATAAAACATTTGAAATTAATGTTTTTTCGAAAAGAAAAATGTTACTTATACATATAATTTCTCCCTGAGCATTATCTCCAAAAGTTACTTTTCCTCCTTTCGTATTGATTATCTTTTCAAAGAATTTTTTGTTACCAGTCATATGACGGGAAAATCCACTATCCATGTACCATATTTTATTTTTGTTACTTTATTTATTTTCCTTAAAATAAAATAGTTAGACTTTCGGAATCCAAAAATTCTTAGATATAGAAATTTCAAAAAGTAAAATTTTAGGAGTCCACATTTTCCTAGAAAAATAAATTTTATGAAAACCTAAAGATTGAGATTTGATTAAAGAAAAAAATTTCTCTCAATACCCACCACACTGACATTTGGTACCAAATAAATGAATTTGGGGAACAAAATAATTTTTATAAAAAACAAGTTTTTAATGAATATAACCAAATCCTAAATTATGCTTTAGGTGATGAATTTGAGAACACATTTTATCAAATTCTTTCCTTCTTCAGGTAAAATTTGATAAAAGTTTCTTTAAGGAATTTTTTTTGTATTTTATTCTAATTACAAAATTCTTATCCTAAAATTCATTAATATTTGGAACTCCATTATTCTATAAATTACTTTTCTTAGAAATAACACTTCCGGATCCTTAGAATGTTTATCCTCCTCCGTATTAACTTCCTTAAAGTGTGTATAAATATTTTAAAATTAAAATGTTTTCCAATAAAGATCCTAAGAAATATATTATAATTCTTTTGTTAAAATAGAAATTCTAGAATTTTCCTTCTCAATTTTTTCTTTAGTTTAGAATTATCATTTTCAAGAAGTTTGGAAAACCTAGACATTTCCTCATAAGAAGGTAAAGTGTTATCTTTTTCAGAAGAAGATTCTTCATTAGAAGACTTATAATATTTATCATCAATATAATTTTGATTCAAAGATACATTAGTGATAGATTCTTCATTGTGTACCTTGGCGATTAGGAAATGATTTCCAATGGGTAGTTTGGCTAGTAGACCGTAATTCTTCTGAATAGAAGATTCATACTCTGAAGATTCATAAGATGAGTCACCACTAATGGCACTCAATGTATCAATTTTCTTCAAGACTTTATTTTCCTTAGACTTTTAAAACATCATTATGTTTCTATCATAATGTTTTTCTTTTCTATCTTTTCTTTTGAGAAAGGGAAAATATTGCATGATGTGTCCAGATCCTTTTCATTCATAGCAAGTGAATTCTGAATTTTTCTTATCATTTCATTATTTATTCTTATATCTATACTAAAATTATTTCTTTCCCACTATCTTATTCATACTTTGAGAAAGATTAGCTAACTAATTTTCAGAATGCTCACATTCACTAGACTCAAAATGAACACTGACTTTCTTAGATTTAGATCTTGTAAGCCTTTCTGAAGTCTTCACCTTGGTAGTAGTAAATGCTACACTTCCATTCACAGTCTTCTTCTTATTCATATCTACATCTATTTTCATTCTTGTTTCATGCTGTATGAAAGTACCATATAGCTAATCAAGAGTAATTTTAGTAACTTTCCTATTTTCATTGATGGAATTTCTTTTTGAATATCACTCATTTGGAATAATACCAACTATATTTTCCAAAAGTGCTTCATAATAAAGATCTTTCTCTCCCATATATTTAAGACTATTTACAAAGTTCATAAATCTTTGTTTCACCTTGCAAACTGGTTTTCCATATGGAAAAACAAATCCATGATATTCAGCTCTCAACATAGCTCTTCTAGTTTCTATCACTTTGGAAGTCCCAAAATGTGTAACTTAAATTTTCTTCCAGACACATTTGGTATCTTTACCAGAAGATATTTGATTATATATTTTCCTAGTCATAGAACACAACAATGTGTTTCGTTCCTTGTAATTTAGTTGATATTCTGATTTTTCTTGCATGGTGAAGTTTTTGACTTCCTTGTTTGGAATTTTATTGTCCCCAGTAAGCATAACAATGATATCCACTCCATTGTTGATACCAAAAGTCTTCATTAAATCTCTCTTGTACTCATAATCATTACCATAAAAAATAGGTGGTATGGAAGGATTTATATTATCAATGGGACCAATATTCATTCCTTCCATTCTATAAGAAAATACTTTTCCACAAAACTTGTTAATAGAAAAGGTTTATAAACAAAGATAAAAATCTATAATAAAAACTTGAATAGGAAAAGTTAAATAACAAAAATTTAGAACATGGAAAAAAATTTAACAAGAAAACTTATATGTGAGTATTAGTATTTCAGAGTCCTTCTTTAATACCAATTATAGGATTGAAATATTATATTTAGGTGCTCAATTATAACAGGGGGTGAATTTTAAGTCTAAATACTTTCATTTTTAACCTTAGAGAAAACTATGTTTCACAAAGTTAAACAAGGTAAATTCACAAACCCTAAAATATATTTATGAGGCAAACTTGCTTAGGTTCCAGAAATATGGTTCTAGAAATGAAACTTAAGAAAATTTTAACAAGGAAAATATTCAACCTTAAACCTTATAGAATCTTACTTAACAGAGTAAATAAAAGTATAAGAAAGTATAATAAATTTATACTTTATTACTTTATTAAAATAGAGAAGAAATAAAACTTGAAACAAAACAAGTACAAGTAGTAAATATTTTATCCCAAAGAGTAGGGTATCCAAAAAACTTGGATAAAGGTCCCTTGATTTATACATTCAAGAAAGTATGTCTAACCCACACTAGGGTAAGCCTTCAATAGGAATATCAGAATCTGTCTTGTTATCCCCGCAAGCCCTATAACTTTAAGGTAGTTGGAACCTCACTCTTCCTATCCCTAGAAGTCCTCAAACTTTAAGGTAGTTGGGACCTATGTCTTCATATAGCTGGAATCCCTCGATTGTACTTAGAAAAAATAGGAGTATCATGAGGCAAGCTGAACAAGGAATTAAGAACACACATATCATAAGAGTCTCCCTCTTTATAAATCAATTCACAACATGTACTATCTAGATAGATCACCAGGTTGTGAGCTCATTCAAATGAGATCCTATTTATAGGAAAAACACTAATGGTCAGCTCCCTCTTCCAATGGTCGTATTTTTCCTTGAATTTTAGAGGGACTAGCTCATGTGTCACTCAACCAATGGTTAGTCGGAAATAGATTGCGTGACATTGCCTCATAATAATAACATGTGTAGAGAAAATTAAGTATCTTAACCAAATATGAATTTCTGGAGTCTAATTAAAAATAAAATTTGGAGTCTAATCATTAAATAATATGATTCTATAGAACATGGATATTCATATTCTATTTTACAAAGAATTAGGAATCTGAATTCAAAAGAGTCCAGAGTCTGAATTCCAATGAAGTCAGGGTCCAAATTATGAGGAATTAGAAGTTGGAATTTTGAATTTTTTGGAGTCTAAATTAATAGGAATTTAGATTCTAAATTCTAAGGAATTCTGAGTCAGAATTCTGACTTCTAAATAATTCGAAGTCAGAATTCTAAGGAATTCGGAGTCTAAATTTCGGAAAATTTGGAGTCTGAATTTCAGAGAATTCGGAGTCTGATATTCAGAGCATTCGGAGTCTGAAAACAAAACACTCTATATCAAGGATACTATAAGATTCTATGGTTTCAAATATGAATATGAATTTTTTACTTAGTAATAAAATGAGTTTGATTATGACAAATTACTAAATGAGATAGTGAAAACAAAGTTAGGAATAAAAAATTCCTTAGAGAAGAGAAATTACCCCTATGAAAATAATCCTTAAGGAAAGATAATTTTCTTTAAGATAATGTGTTTGTGATTTTCAAAACATAGAGGAATGGACAAGTTATAAGGAAACCTTATTGACTCAATAATGCATAGTTTTTCCCCACATGGAAACCTATTGAAGTAACTAATAATAGTTACAAAGAAATGTAACATTTTTTATTCATTAATTCCATATTTAATAAATTCTATGTATATTAGTAATTATTCTACAAACTTCTCTTTAATTAAATTATAAATTCATTTAGAATTATGTGTTTATTATTTCAAGAAGTTAACCATGAAAAACAATAGACAATAATACTATCAAATATATATCACCCTATCTATCAAATCAAGAGGTATCATTCAAAAATCATAAAACATATGTGATCAAAATATCTTGACCAATTACTTAATCTCTAATGTATGAAATATTAAATTATCTTAACATGTCATAATTCCCCATTAAATTACATATTATTCAAAATTTATTAATCAATTTTTAACATTTTATATCATATTATCAAATAATATTTATACTGGAGCATGTGATTATTCATTTCTCACTCTTGGATAAATTATAAATTATCAAACACTATGTAACTACTACATATGATTTATTTATTATCATAATTTAAAATTTTCATCAACAACATGAATAATATACCCAAATATTTTATTTTCCAGAATATTAAGATAATGAAAATTATATAGAGCATGTGATACAATTTTTAATTCAGTTAGTGAAATAATATTATTATATTAAAAACATTTTACTGCATGAAATAATAAATTCTTATGCTTGATTAAATCCCATAATAATTTGAAAATGTTATTTAAACTATATATGATTTCTAGTTTATAAAACTAAAATATTAATATACTTAATATAAATTCCTCATTTTGAATAATAATAAAATAAATCTAATGTGTGTTATGATGAACTTTTTTCGAATAATTCCTAAGATAAAGTTTACATATCCATGATTTATTATTGAAAAAATGTAACTCACAAAAATATATTTTATTAATTTTATTTCAACTCATGGTGTATCAACATGATATTTTAATAATTATACAGTATTAGATTAAATCCCCCAATTAATTTCTAAATAATAATGTGGCGTTTATAATTCTTCTTCTTCCTTGCATATTCCTATTTTATTGAATAATATATATAAGAAAACATTTCTTTTCCATATTATTATTTTATTATGGTTAATCACATTAATTTTAAAAAAAAGAACATTAAAAAAATATAATTTCACACATTCACTACTTTAAAGGAGAATTTATAGATCTCTTACCTAAAATAGAAGGCTTTACATGACTGTTACTCAATAAAATGATAGATAGAGATCGAAGTTTTTTCATATAGGGGATATCTTTGGAAGCCCCAATGGTCTACCAACCCTAATTCTTATTCAATTTTTTTTTATTTAATTTACTATAAAAGATTTTTTAAATATATTAAAATCAATAGAGTCTAATATTTTATTAAATATATGACGAAATAATTTTAAACCAATATTTCTAGTCAATATTCCCTATCATTTTTGTTAAAATCTCATTACTGGTTGATAGAGAAGGATAAAACTGGTATTTTAACAAAATTATAATACCACACATAATACATAAACACTGTGTAATAGTATAATGGATTACACTTATGTATAAAATCATCATAATAACCCTAACGAGTGAATAGGTTGACCCTCATGCAGCCTATAAAAATCTAGTGGTACCCTAATGAAACTATAAGGATTCATATGTTATCTTTACACATTCTAGGAAATAAGAGTATTTCCCTAAAGAAACCATGTAAAACAAGATTTACCTTTAAGAGGAGACAAAAACTCACAAGTTTCCTTATATACCAATTTGAAATGATGATTTAACATTATGCCAACATTGAGAAAACTATATGACCCTCACATAAATAAGGAACACATTATCCAACCCATACAAACAAATGCATAAAATTTTCCTTAACCTAACACAGTCAAGGAAAACACCATCCGAACATTATATGAGACGTATAAATTCAACTTGACCCTTATGTAACAAAGGAAAATATGTAATACCTTTTCATAGCCTTAAGAAACATGGTATTTCCCTTATGAAGCGGTAAGTTTGTATGTAAGGGTAAGAATAAAAACAAAAATATTTTAGTTCCACTTATAAAAACTATTAGTTAATTAATAATATTCTTATATTTTTAATTTCAATATTCTAATCACATGAAGAATTAATAAAATTACATTATAAATTTAGAATTAATTTCCAAAAATAAATTTTCAAATAATTTAAATTACATTATAAATAAAAATAATATTTTTAAAAATACTTTTTAAAAATCTCAAATCTCTCCTAACCCACCAGAAATCCAATAAAGGAAATAGAAATACAAAATTAAAATACGTACCCTTATATAAGATACCTCACCTGAATTCTCAATATCATGAATTTGAAACATGGTCAGGAAGGAGAGTGGAAGGGAGTTGAATATATCAACTATCCTATGGAATTCTGCTCATGAAACTTGATATATTGGAGACATGACCATCACTAGACTAAAAAAGTGCACAATCATTCAATATCATCAATAAACCATAAAATAATCTCCTTTGGGAGATACCTCTCAAATAAGAACAAGTCCATAAATTAAATATTGCATCAAGGAGGAGAATCAATTTCACATATAAAAATGAGATAAAATAAAACTTCTCAACAATGTTATGAATTAAATAATTCAGCATTCAGAATATGTATCTAGGACTCTTATTTCTAATTAACTTCACAAAATTTATAACAAGGGCTACATAGACATCCATATCAAACCCAAAAAGCAATGTATGTCAATCAAAAGATCATTACAATAATAAAAACAATACATAATGAAAAAACTTTCAAGAAAAACAATTCCAACTTATTTTAAAAAAATTGAACATCATTAAGGAGAAAACATCATTATATCTGTCACTTCAAAAACATTACTCAATAATTATATAAAATGAAATTTTACACATGGTATATCTCTATATATCACGCAACTAATGCCTAAATCATAATTATTCAACATATTAATTTACTATCATTGGTCATGTAATTCTTTCTTTTATGACATAAAATCTAAATGTTCCCCTATCATGTTTTATTATGATGTCTTGGACCTAGATTCCATTAAGTGGTGCCTCGAGCCCGGTTGGCCACTTGGCACCAAGCACATCTCCATGAACGCATGAGGCTACCAACTAGTAGTTAGGGCCTGACATATACATTGGGAGATTATTCCCTCATTACCACAGTGTAGCACAATGGATAAATGTGATACAATAAGAGATAGTATAAGAAGCAGAAATAAAGAGAATTTATAGCAAATGCAGACTAAATAAATAAATAAACAATTAAACAACTTTTAAATCAAATAAAAAATTGGATGATGATATTTCTTCTATATAATAAGTTGGAAATAATGGATACAAAATTAGAGTCAATATGCTATAAAAAAGAATAAAAAAGAAACAAAATACTATCCAAGAATCAAAAGATCCAACTCAGTCATCTGCTACCATCTCCATCCTAAGTAACTAAATAATCAAGAGTTTAAATAGGTATGTTTCACTTTTTCAACACTTGTATACATGTAGTCTTGTTGGGGACCAATGGAACCCAGATAGGGTGTGATATAAATCTTTGTAGGTCATCACCAACAACATCTATAGCATTTCTTCCATGTAATATAAACTGAAATAATGTGCAAAAATGCATATATAAAAGTAAAATAGTACATAAATTTAAATACTCATCTATATACTTTAGTCCTCAGTTGGTTTCGGAACATGTAACCAATTCATTATTTATTTAATTTTCATTTTATATAAATAGGTAATGTGAGGTAATAGTAACACTATCATCCAAACATAATAGTAAAGGATACAAGTTATAATATGAAATCCTGATGTTATTAATATTGGAGCGGTTCCAATGTGATAACCAAGGAAACCTAGACATTAGCAGTATCCACCTCAATATTAACCTTATCTTGGATAAGGGGTAAGAGTGTAATTCAAGGAGTGTTATCTAAAGAATTATACATTAATGGATATAATTGATTCCATGGAAAACATCCAAGGTAAAATGGGATATACATTGGATAGGCCCCAGGATGTTACCATGGGACCACAGGTTTGAAGAATCTATTCTGGATCTAAGGATTGTATCCAAGGAATCCAGTAATAGTAATGAAATGATCATATGGTCTGATATCATGCATCAACTGATAGAAAAATATTGGGTTCCAAGGTGGGTCTCACCCCTAGAAATTGGAATCCATGAATAGGAATGGCATCCATGAGTACCAAAAGAATTACCTTGGGAATCCTATAGCTAACATGAGTCTAACCACTACTATAAAGATTTCAACGTCTATATGTAATTAGGAACCTTACATTTTATTAATTCGTTAATTATTTCCATGTAATAATCATACTATTAATATGTGAATTTGGTTCAAGACATGCCTTTCATTATTGAGGCAAGGCCAAGGGGAATACAACCATTTTATTCATTCATAATTCATATTCATTTAATAAGTATCACTCTGATACCTTCCATTAGACATGAAAAAGTGTTATATATATGTGAAACCTTGCCTTTAATTTATAATCCATTGGGCCAAGTTATATATATATATATATATATCCCATTTCCATTATAAATGATTGATCGCATTGAAAAACATACCTTAGGTTGTTCAAGTGGAATGAAAAAATGGTACTAGCCATTATTAATTTACAATTCATCCATTTCAAGGGGACTAACAATATAAAGTTCATGCCACACACCGAAATCATAGATAAAAGGTCATAAAAACCCACAAAAACAAAATTTTCGGAAACACCGTAAATGGGGTGGTCTTTGTTTTCGATGTAACAACCAACGAAGAACAAAATATATGGAATGGGTATTAGAAAGCGGTTCTAATGACTATAATAATGTTATATAAATTAAACATATCATGCCCAATGAAATTAGCACGCACGCATTGAAATTTATAAAATGATTAAACTTCAGGGATGAGTTATAGACTACCTACCTCGTACTCATAAAACACTCCTTATCTAGTATCAGCCTCTACTTTGAATTATATTGGAAGTGATCTAAAGAATGAATCAATCCCTTGGAAATAGACCATATGATCCTGCATTTAAATAGAAACATGTATATGAAAAATAATGACGAAATATTAAAAAGCAAAAAGTTCTTAGTGGCACAACTCAAATGAGACAAATGGTGATTGAATAAGACTCTGGATGGATGGTTTGGATCAAATACTTTCCAAGAGGAATTTTAGGAATAAAATGAAGAAACGGTGGGAGGATTTATTCTAGAGAATAAATAAGAAATGGTGGGTTTTTTAATACATAATTTAAGGGGAAAAATAAAATCACTCAAAAATAGTCTTCACACAGTTTTTCCTCATAGTTAGGAAAACAATGGGCCAATCATTTACATTATTCTATAGGTAGGGGTACATTCATGGTTTTTCCACAAGGTTAGCTGCATAATTAGTGAAACCATGCAACAACTATGAAAAACACCTCTATAATTTGGTCATTATTTTTTAGACAATCATGCAGCCCGTGGAACACAGTTTGGAAAAACTATGCACCTTATACCAGACCATTTCTATCCTCGCATGGTTAGAACTATACCTATTTCCTTCCCTTCATGGTTTATAATAATCGTGAGGCCATCCTTTTCCACCCATAAACTGGGTTTCTGGATCCGAACAATCATTAGAAACACCTATGTCCTCCCAAACTCATTAGGAATCCACGTTACCGTCAAAATGAATAATTATACCAAATTTAAAAATAACCATACCTATGTGAAAAAACTAGTTCTTACAGTATTCCCCCTGAAAGGAACTTGTACCATAGTTCACCTTCCAAGGGAAGTGAAACATTGTATGAAAACAACTCTAGCCACGGGTCATGTACATCGGCCTCCCTCTCCCAAGTCGTATCATTTTCACAATCATGTTGTCATATGACCCATACTAGAGGGGCATACTGGCCTCAAAGGGCCTTTATTCACCTATCAATGATTCATATAGTATACTCCTCAAATGTAGCATCGCCATCTTACTCAACTTCTTTGGGATAAAAAATATGAGATGTGTCAACATGGTATTAGTGAAGCTGTGAAATTTGGAAGACGTCATGCATGGAATGGTACCTCTAAGGTAGTAAACACTGATTGGATACTAGAATGACTCTCTCCAATATCTCAAATGGCCCTACATAATGAGGGGACAAATTCCCTTACCTCTGTATCCATCTATGGTCTAGAAAGATGATACCCATAGGGAAAAACGATCCCCAACGTCATACTATAGAGGTCATATACGGTGATCAACATAAGATTTATGTCTATACTAAGAAATAGATATATTATTCCAAATCATACGAACCTTCTCAGAATTCTCCTAAATAATATGAGGACCTTGTAGGATTACCGTTCCTACCTCTAGCTGGCACAAGGGTGAATGGAATGGCTTATTATACAAGTCCTCAAAAGGATCCATCAGAATTCTCTCTAGAATTCTATTATTATAGGAAAACATGATGAGAGGGATATGCTTCTCCCAGTAATCTATAAAATAAAGTATTTAGGCCTATAACATTCCATCAAGAGCCTGTATCATCTATTATGATTTTCCATCAATCTGAGGGTGAAATTTTGTGTTAGAACCATGACATAAAGAGATCATCCCTATTTGAAATGAAAGTATGAGAAACCTCATGTAATAGTATGACCTCACGGGAATACATTCTTCCTATCAAATCAACTTAGAATGTATCCCAAATTGGAAAGAATATGGATACTTTTATTAGTACATCATTGAAAACCCATACATCATCAATACCTCAAGGAAATCTCAAAAAACCAACTATGAAGTCAATTAAAACATCATTCCATTAACATTCTGGGACTGGAAGCAACTTTAAAAAGCCTTCAGGTCACTAGTGCTCTGCCATCATCTGTAGAAAAGCAAAAAACCCTGTGATAAATACTATTATCTGACATTTCATCCCTGACCACCAATACTGGCATTGTATATCTCAATATATATTGGAGATTCCTAGATGAATTTCCCACTGAGAAGAATAGTACTTTCTCAAAATTCATCTCTAATGTCTACAAGAACCCTGAAACATCCATGTATATGCACAATATTTTCTCTCTCCAAATAACAATCTAGAGGTGGGTCATCTCCTAAAATACTCTAATAGAGAACCAAGCCTTCAGGATCTCAAAATTGCATGCTCTTCAACTTCTCAAAGAGGTAAGAGGTAACTATCAAGGATAAGAGACAATAATAATACTTACTATCATCAAACTCTAGCTGTATATCAGGAAATAAGGCCATCATTTTGTATTCATGAATAGCTTCTCATACAGCATGTGCCTGAGTTTTCTGACTCAGTTCATCCGCTACAGAATTTCCCCTTCTATGCATATAGGAATTCTCAAAATCAAAGGAATGAAGATATTCAACACATCTTCTTTATCTAAGATTCAATTAATTATTTTTAAATATGTTTTTAGTCTCTTTTTGTCTGTTTACATCAAAAATATATCACTCATAAGATAGTGTCTCCAACAATGTAAGGCATGAAGAACTACTTCTAGCTTGAGGTCTTGTGTCAGGTAGTTTCTCTCATGAGGCCTAAACTACTAATATCCATACACAAAAACATTATCCTCCTACTTCAACACTACTCCAAAGATGAGGCCTGAGGCATCACAGAAAACTATATGGACTTATCTTGGCGCTAGAATTATTAGAATGGGTGTTGCGACAAGCCTCCCTTTTAGTTTCTGAAAGGCTTTCTGGCACTCACTTGACCACAAGAACTTAACACCCCTATTTGTAATACTATTAATAGGTTCAACAAGGCATGATAAGTCCTGTATGAAATTCCTTTTGTAACCACGCAGCCCCAAGAAACTCTGTATATAAAACATGTTCCTAGGATTCTCCTACGAAGCTATAGCACTCACCTTATCTAGGTCAACATAAACTTCGAATTCCTAGAAAATATTACCCATGAAGTGAATTTTTTTTATCCATTAGTGGCACTTTGAAAGATTCGAATAATTTAAATTATTTCTCAGAGTACTCAGAATGATATCAAGGTGCTTAAAATGGTCTCCATGAGTAAGATAATTCACTAAGATGTTATCCATAAAGACCCAGATAAAGGAATCCATATAGGGTTGGTACACCATATTCATCAAAGCCATGATAATGGTAGGAACATTCGTAAGACTGAATGACCTAATAAGGTACTCATACAGACTATACCTACAACTTAAATCTATAATATGTACTTATAATGGTGTTTCTCACAATTTATGATCACCCAATCGTAGGAAAATCTTAAAAAAAATCTATCTCCCTAGATTTAGTCAAAGATATCATCTATACGAGGTAGTGGATACCGATTCTTTACTATTAGCTGGTTCAACCATCTGTAATCCATGAATAAATGAAGATTCTCATCCATCGTCTTAGTGAAAAGCTTTGGTGAACCTCAAGAGTATGTTATAGGTCGTATAAAGCCATTGGCATCTAAATCCTCTAACTACCACTTAATATCCTAGAGCTATGTAAGTGTCATTCTTTATAGAGGAATAAACGTTGGAGATACTCCTCAAACATTGTAAATCATAAAATATGACACTCTATAAGGATGTCATCTAGATAAATAATCAAGAAATACATCCCAAAAATGATCGACTATTGGAGTGAATTCATCCAAATGAACACCTTGACCATCCACGAAGAGATTGGAAATCTTGGTAGTCACTCCACCTAGCCTGTGATGCTCTGGTCGAGCTCCATTAGCCTTGCCATCCCATTCACAGCCCTGTGCAATATGTGGAATACTATGATCAAAACAAATCTGCTAGAACTACTGGTAAAATGATGTCTGGTTACTATGGTCATGACCTTCTCCTCATCTAGTCCTATCAGTGCTACTCCAACTCACCACCTAACATGGTGTAAAAGAACCTTCCCCTGAAGGTGGATCAGGTGAGGAACCTCTTCCATTAGAAGCTGATGGAAGGTTCGGACAAAATCTCTAAAGGTACTCTATATTTCTGCAAGCATGGAACTTTATATGGTCTCTATCACATTGAGGCATTAGATTTCCAGGTCATCCATAGTGATGACACACCATAGAGCTACCAGTATGGGTACTCTAGATGCCACTACCCTAACATAAAACCTTAAGGGATCACTTTGTACTAGCGGAAGAACTACTAGCCTACCTTTTCATTGATCCTTTATGCCTAGTACTATCTTCATCCCTCATGTTTCACTAAGTGATAATATCCTAATTGACAATTTAAGAAATGGTCAATAGGAAAAAGGCATTCACCTAAGTTTGAATAGCATGCACGAGTCCATCCTCGAAGTATCATTCATGTGAAATCTCATCTCCGTCTAGAAGCAGTGTAAAGAATTTTAACTCAGTGAACTTTATTGAATAATCCATAATAGATATAGAACCCTATTTGAGATGCAAAGACACTCTAGATCTATCATCTCTTTTCATATAAGGAAATCAATAACCGTATAAGCTATTCTAGAATTCCTCCCATACGATTCCCTGATGGCGACCAGCATGGTAATAACATCCCACCAGTGCTTGTCTGAATCGCGAAGAACCTACATAGTAAGCTTGAACCTCTACTCTGAAGGCATATCCAAATGCACAAATATAGACAAGGTGTCCTCCAATAAAGACCCAGAAGAATGTAGACTACCATACTCTGAGAAGGTAGGAGGATGATGCTATTTCAACTCATTTGTTTGATTATCGGTCATAGGTGCATGCTATAGAGAATTATTCATGGACTCTATCGGATTTAGAAGACTATCATGAATCTTAGAATCTGTCCCCAAAGAAGGTATAATAGGTGGTCCCTCAAGTGGAACTTCTGGTAATAAAATTTGCAGTTGAAGGACCACAACGTCTATAGCATGGTCATCACCACCCTCCTGGCACATGACATGAGGACCTCATCGTAAAATTGGTCTAAAAATTCTAAACCAACACCTCATAACAAACTTAGAATCAAAGAGTTAGGAACATGAGTAGAAGTTGAATGAAATAAAGGGCTCACTACAAATTGTATACTACCCCAATTTCCCACCTAGATAGCTTGGCATTATTAGTTTTTCAAGTATATATTATAGGGGTTTCAGTAGATGAAGGTTCAATTATACCTTGCCTCATAATTTACTGAAAAATGTTTCATTTTATAAGTCATTATTGACTTTTTAGTTTTTATTTTCTTATTTCCCTAAATCAAGGATTATTAAAAATGATTTTTCAATCCCAATGAATTATGGACCATACTGTTTATCACTGAAATAGACACACATTTAAATTATGTTTAATGGATTGATTTGGTAAATTTCTCATTACAACCCATGAGGGCTCATACACCTCCTAAATTGGAATAGGAAATCACTCAATCATAGAAAAAGATTACTACAATCATAATAAACAAACATAGATCCCTAAAAAATCACAGGTATATTAAAAAAGTCAAGCTATGAAATGAACCTGTATGGAATGGAAATATGCATGGAATGTGAATTCTAAGTTCCTAAAATGATGCATATAAAAATTATCCTTACCCCCATATCATCAGTCCAAGGATGAAATTAAATTTCAATCATAATAATAAGAGTAACCACAATACAACATGTGCATCACCCAATGGTTAAATGATATCAACTATAATAGAAAAAATAGAACAACAATTATAATTCTAGAAAATAATATTCTAACTATAACATGTGTTAGATACACCCTAGAATAGCTTATGACCAAGTTACAAGTGTTTCTAATCTCTATTTTAACACCTCGATATAGTATATCAAGAAAGGAACCAATCTGTAACCACATTGTGATGTTCTGAACCCGGATTCCACTCAGTTGTGCCTTCATCCAGGTTGGCCACATGTCCTCAAATGCATCTCCCCAAATTCTAGAGGCTTCCGACTAGTAGCAATAGCCTAAGTTGTGTCTATGGGGAGACTATACCCTCTAAAAAAGACTGTATCAAATTAGATAAATATGATATAACATGAGATGATAATATAAGCTATAATAAATAAAAGTTACTATGAAAGTGTCCTAATGAAATATATAAAACAACTAAACAACCGATAATCATATAAGAAACTAATTATGATATGTCATGTATTTAATAAGCTAGGATACATTGAGACAAATAATAAGACAATGTTCTATACAAAATTTGAAAAAAGAAACAAAAAACTATCCCAGAATCCTGAGCTCCAACTTGGTCATTTGCTACTAGCTCCATCCTAATCAAAAAAGAAAACAAGTTTTTGAAGTGGTACACATCCCTTTATCAATATATACATACATGTAGTCTTCCTATGTACTAATGGCACCCGGATATGGTGTGAGATAAATCTCAGTATGCCACCACCAATGGAGTGTATAACATCCATTCTATGTAATATAAACAGAAAAAATTTTAAAGCATTAATATATAAAATTAAAGTATTATAGTTAAATAAATACCCATATACCTGATTTGTCCCTCAGCTGGTGTCATAACATGTAACCAATTCATTAATTAATTAATTTTCAGTTTATATAAATAGTTCTCATGTGGTAATATCGTCACTAACATACTTACATGATTTAAAGGATCCACGGTATAAAAAGTCATCCTAATGTCATTAATAATGATGAGGTTACAATGTGATAACTAGGGAAACCTAGATCTCATGGGTTTCCAAATCAATAGTAATTACATCTTGGATATAGGGTAAGAGTCTAATACAATGAACATCATTTGAGTCATTTTAAAATAATGAATCTAACCGATTCCACGGAAAACATCCAATATAAAATGGGATAAGTAATGGCCAGGTTCAAGGATGTACCCAAGTAACCTCATGTACATATGATCCATATTGGATCCATGGATTGTATCCAATGTATCCTATAATAGTTATGTTGTAATCCTACAGTTTAATATCAGGTATCCATTGATAGACAATGATATGGTTCCATGGTGGGTCTCACCCTTGCTAACTAGAATCCTTGAATAAGAATGGCGCCCATGAGTTCCCAAATATTTCCATCTGGAATACTAAATAAAATTTGAGTCTGACCACTCCTATAAAGATGTTAATCTCCATATTCAATTATGCATCTTACATTTATTTATTCTTTAATTATTTCCATGTAATAATCATACCATTAATAAGTTCATTTGGGAGAAGAATTTCCAATCATTGGTGTAACAAAGAAAAGGGGGATAAAAACATTTAATTAATTAATAAGTCATATTAATTTAATAAGGTTCACTCTTATACCTTCCATTAGACGTGGAAAGGATTGTTACAAATGTGCAACCAAACCTTACATTTATAATCCACTGGGCCAGGTCATATATATACCATAAAAAATCCAAATATGTTAGATTTTGTGTCCTATAGCCAACTGTTTTTACTTATATTGCATGAATATTTGATGGATTAAATATTAAATTAAATTTTTTTTACATATTGTTCATTATTTTTCATGACCTTAATGTAATAATGTCTTAGATATTTTGTCACATTGATAAGGTCATATTATTTCCCCACTGTGTTTAGATCCATAAAGTGATATGACAATATTCTTAACATAGTTATGTGGTTGGATAACATAATATGATGGTACACATAGTATATTGACCATTAGATGTGAGTACTTTTAAGCAGATAAAACTTCTTCCCATTAAGTTTGCACTTAGTAATCTCCAGGACCGTAGATTATCAGAATAGACTCATTAGTAGTAATTCTGCATGTTTTAATATCATCATATATTCCTATCTACAAGAAAGTTTAATGATCCCTAGACATTAAATTATCATTAATTCATTTCATAAATCATGCACTTAGATTTACTGATCACAACCATCACACCATATGTTGCTGGAAGTAGGTTATGTTGGGTGCATAATTAATGACATGTTATTAATGGATATGTTAAGGAACTATTTGTCCCTTTTATCTTTATGGAAGTTGATATCTCGGCCATTTGATTGAAATAGAACTGTAACCATAAATTCCATGGTCATGGTTTAACGACGATTTTCTTTTATATAGTCAGAGAATGATGTGTCGAGAATATAGGTTGATGACACTGTCATTCAACCTTCCTGGTTAGATATTATGATAAAGGTATTATATTACACATTGAGTGTTTGTGTGTGGTTTTCATCATTGAGACATTAAGTTCTTTTTCGTGGGTTCCTTCACCCATTGCTAGATGTAATCTTAGACTTTAGGAAAGCCTGCTTAATGCTAATGAGAAATAATCATAGAGAGTTGTACAATAAGTTTTTCTATTTTTCTTGGTGAAATTATATTTAAATTTAATTAATGGAATAAATAATATTATCAACAATTAGGAATGATTTTATTAAAGATGAGTTTGAATGGACCAAGACCATGTCCAATGACAAAATAATTATTTATGATCTGATAAATATTATTTATCCGTTTTTTCCAAGATGGTACACCATAAAATAATAATATTATTATTATTATGTGGTATGGGATTTCATTACTCGATATAATTATATTTAATGTCTATTATGCAATTAAATTTTATAGCTGAAATCCCAGCTCTATAAATAAAAGGCTATGACTATTGTGAAAATTATTTGAAACCAATTCCACATTTGAGAATATGGAATTTTTTCACACAATAAATTTTCTCTCCAATACTCCTCTCCCCCTCTCATGAATGAGAATACTAAGAGATAATTTTTTCAAGACCAAAGTGAAAACGATCAATAACGAACAATTCAAGAAATTTGATTCACCGCACTAGCACTTAGAGAATGTGGGTCTATGTTCAGAGACCATTGGATTATGTGTGGATCATTGATAGAGGGATTGTACCCTTGGATCCTCACAATTGCAATGAAGGAAATATGAAAATACCTTTTTTGATGATCAACAATCATCGATGAAGAAAATACCTAATCCTAGGAATTTATTTCTTCATATATTAAATAAATTAACTATAAATTTGACGTGCAAGATCCTCATGCTTGGTTTTGGGCAATGATTAGTGAAAAAAAATTTAATATATATCCCTCGACCAAAATGTTTTCTCTATGCTCGGAACCAACAAGTGGTATCATTTCCAGTTAATCTTTATATTTTTTAATTATTTATTTTATTATTGATATATGTGAAATCATTGAAATATTTTCATTTCATGTCATTAATTATTTAATTTTATTTGAATTAACTTGTTATTGACATATTAATTGGTTAAGTGTTTCATTTTCTTAGAGATTTAAGAAAAAATGAAGAACTCTTAGAGATGTCCTTGGGAAGTTCCAAATATTTGGTTGGTAAAGTTGGGTTTCACGGTGTGTAGCAAGAGCACGCACCATGTATGAATTTTCATTATATATAATTGCACCAAAAAATTAAAAACATGTGGTACTTTTATTTCACACCGCGTGTTGATCGGGATAACGTGGCATACAATAAGCGAATACAAGGTGTGTAGTTGGCATGTACACACTGTGTAGTCTGGCTAAGTTAAAATGTCGAATCCCCAAGCATGTGACATGGATAAACAAAAACTCAGTAACATAGAATGTAGATTGATGTACATGCCATGTATCTCCCATTAATGGAAAAATGTATAATTACATTAAATTTGAAAAATTGCATCTTTAAAACTGTATTTTATTGATTGGAACACCATTATGTGTTTGAAAATTTAATAATTATTTTGAACAATTTTAAATTAACAATTAATTTACTCTAATAAATATGTCATTAATAGTTCTAGTTTTTATTATCCATGAATTCCAAATTGATGGTTATATCAAATTAAGTTCACATTATCATTAAGACGAAAGGGAACTAATTAATTTATTAATTTATTAATACAATTGTGTTCATACACTACTGAAATTAGAGATATTTGTGACCTGTGATTTGCGACATGATCTCATCCCAAATAGGCTTTAGCGACGGGGCCCCGTCGTAAATATCCCGTTGCAGAAAACGTTGTCGCGCATATATTTTTTTGCGATGGTCCTGTTGCAAAAAATAGTATTTGCGACGGGAAAGGTCCTCGTTGCAAATAATCCTCCGATTGTATACAATATATATATATAAATAAACCTTTCGTGGCGGACCGTCGCAAATACTATTTGTGATGGGTCAGTTCCCCGTCACAACTAACCCTTAGATTATATATATTATATATATAATAACCGTTGGAGATGGGCCTATCGCAAATAGTATTTGCGACGGGTCGTCATCCCATTATAAATGATATTATTAAAAAATTATATTTCGATTATTTGTGACGGGAGCCCGTCGCAAATGGTCCCGTTGCAAATACAAAACATAATAAAAAAATATTTAATAAAATTATTATTAATGAAAAAATTATATTAATATTATTAAAATAATAAAATAATAAAAAATTATTATTAGTAAAATAAACAGAAATTAAAAAATATAATACTAAAAAATATATTTAATAAAATTATGATTAATAAAAAATTGATATTAATTATATTAAGATAAAAAAAAATTATAAAAATTCTCAATATTTTCAAAAAAAATATAAAAAAAATAAAAATTGTTATTATTATTAGTAAAATAAACAAATATTAAAAAATATAATACTAATAATAAATATTAAAATATTAAAAAAACTAAATTATGTAGTATTTTTACCAATATAAATGGCAGAAATAATAAATAGTTCATATTACAATATATCTTAAATTCAAATGTTTTTAACATAAAAAAAATCAATGGGGGTCGTCTTCTGAGGAGGTGGAGGAGCTGTAGGAGATGTTGGAGGTAACTCCATCCTAAAACTACGAGTCAGACGGCGAATGTACTCCATCTGCTCATGATACTGATATTGCTGCTACTGCTTCTCCTACCATTGACGCATATCCTCCTCATGCTACTGCTACTATTGCGGTTGTCACCAAGACATCTCTTCATGCTACTTCTGTAAACTGTCTATAAGCTCAGACTGAGTTCACAGCTGCTCCTGATATTATGAGGCATAAGATGATGCCTCTCCACGATCTCCTCTCGAGTTGTACACCGACATCGCAGTAGTACCATAATAAGTACCAGGAGTCAAATGAGAGCTGATACCAACTAATCATCCCTTCTCAAATCCATATTGTGTCACCTGCATCCATGCGGCCTCATTGAAATGGTGGGAAATGGTGTGTTCAATCATCTCCTCCGGAAACTTAGTCGTTGTCTGAGAGGTTGCAGCCTCATATGACTCATTCAATTCCAATTTGAAATTAAAATTGTGAAAATATTGTATACAGTTAATTGTCAAACAAAAAAAATAATACTAACCACAATTCGATGCTTGCGATCACCACTAATCTCTCCAGTGATTGGATCACTCTACATCCTCTGATAAATGACGAACTCCGTAATATTGGGATCCTCAAATTCCTACAGAAATATAAAATAAACTATTTATATTTAATGTTATATAACATATTTAAAAAATATACATACTAGATGCTCTCTATGGGTACTGAATGTACGGCTACAAGCTCGATGTGTCACCTCCTGTCTCCCCTGGTTATGTCATCCCGCTGAAGATATCCTCTGAAATCCACCACCCAACCAGTGTAAACATAATCCATCCCAAACGTGAGATGAAATGTACTCTGGTCGGTGGGCACTACATGACTCATTAAATTCTGTCACTCTTGCTTTCTTAATGGATGTTCTTCTCAAATTGCACAAAAATTGACGGAAACAGTCATGCATAGACACCTGACATACCGTGTGCATAGCGTCATGCATGATATCATCAATGGGATACCATAAACCCTACAAATAATTTATAACATCATGTTATTAATAAAATAATTTTGAAAATAAATATTCTTTATTTACGTACCATCCAATGATCGAACATGTTGCTCCACACAACAACCAGAATTTGTTCCCATGTGATCCATGGCTGAGAAAAATAATTACACAAGATAGTGCTCCCCTATTCAATAGATAGATGTGAAAAACTGTGAAAAAGAACTAAATAATCAAACAATTAGTATATATATAAATAAATTAATGAAAGATAACTAAAATATACAAGTTATCATACCTCGGTGTGCGTGGATCGAAGCCAAGACATGGACATCGCTCGGGGATAGGTTTAGAAATCATCAATCATGCAAGACCGCACCCCCTCCGCGTACCCCCTGAACCATCAGTAGGCTGAGGGTAGATGTTCCACAATCCCCTTCATCCAAAGGTAGATTAGCCTCCCGCAAGTCGCGATATAGATCACGATCCATCTGAAACACAAAATGATAGTTGTTAGTAGATAGTTAAAAATAACTATTATATATAGATATATATTAGTTATGATTATAACTAGCATTTAACAGTGTCAATGTCCATATTCATCCTCATCTTCATATCTATTCATGTTAATGTCTTCATCTTCCTCCCCAACATCATCAATATCCATATGAGTTTCAGTTTCATCATCTCTTGTCATTTCAATTTCATTTGTAACATCATTAACATCTTCATCATCATCGATCCTTAACTGTGGATTGTCATCAACGATATTCACATATCTTTGTGAAAAAGATGGATTTTGAGTAGTCTCTTGAAAAATTTCAATTCTTTCCACTTTATTAGAACCACATTCAGTTTGAGTAAACTGATTTTCTTGAGATTTCATTTTTATTATGCTCCACTAAACACTCAAGTCTCTTGAAGTAGCACAGTAATTTGCGTAAAAAATTTGATGTGCCTATTGATCTAGTAGAAATGGTTCATTTACTACAAGAATACTTTTATATTTAATATTGAAGATTCCATGAGTCGGATGAACACGGAAGCCTCTCTCAGTATCCAAACACTGGAATTTAAACATCATTATGTAATTATATCTTAGATAACACAGCCCAATAATTTCATCCACAATGCCATAAAAGTCAACTTTAGTTTCTCTGTGATTCGATCCTCTCAATAAAACTCAATTGTTCATTGTTTTTTTATTCCCCATATGCATGTGTATAAAATCAAAAACCATTCACTACATATTCATTATAATATTTAACCATTTTGGATGGTGGATTAATCAATATACACAGTCTCTTATCAATTTTATCACCATGTTGAGACACCTAAAAATTTGTAAAACAATTATTAATATAATAAACATAAAATGGAATTGATATTAAACCATCAATAATTTATGTTACCATTTTTTGAAACAGTTGAGAATTTTTTTTCCTGCATTATTCAAGAGAAGCTGCTTTAATTTGTTGAAGTTATTTCTTGATATGATTATCATATAACCTAAAAATAAAATAAGTTTACATAATGTAACATAAATTATAAAATAAGTGAAAGAAGCACTCACAGTACAAATGATGTCATTTACTCCCAGTTGAGCAGAACATATGTATGAGCTATGTGATGTTCATCATCTGAAATCCATCATTCATGAACTCCACCGAAACCAAGAATTGGCCGATTAAAAACTGATAATTGATTGTCCATTTCTTCATTAACATTCCCCTTGTTTAGTTACATGCGATTGTGTTTTGAGGCATATTGAGATTCAAAATAATGAGAGCAGAAAAAATCAATTTACCCTTGCAAATAAGCTTCAGCAATTGAGCCTCCAACAAATGCTTTGTTACATTCTTTTTTCAGCAATTTATACATGCATCTCTTGAATGGGTACATCCATCGAAACTGTATTGGCCCTCCACATTTAGCTTCATGTGGTATATGTAAAATCAGATGTTCTATTGAGTCAAACAAAGCTGGTGGAAATATTTTTTCCAGTTTACATATAATTACAGCAACATCTTCTTCCAGTTTTCTTACCGCATCGTAGTCCGTTGTCACTGCACAAATGTCTCCCAAAAAATATGATATGTCTGTTATCGAATCCCAAATCATAGAATTCAAAAAATCTATGAATCCAATCATCATAAGTCTTTCCATTATAAAATATCAATCATGACTTTTTAATCCAATAATATAACCATTCTCAACACATCTGTGCAAATTGGAAGCATAGCAAACTGGAAGTCTCAAATCTATGTTCCACTGAAAAAAAAGTAAGTGACTCTCTTTGGAATGTGTATAAGCTGATTTTGGCTTCATTAACCTCTATGATCTGACATTTTTAAATAGTTCAAGTTCTGGTCGCTAGCAAATTTGGGCAAGATCTAGTCATGCCTTTATAGTATCTTTGGTCTTACCTGGTGTATCCAAAACATTATGAAAAAAATTATCAAAACAGTTATTCTCAATATGCATGAAATCCAACATATGGCAGACCAATAAATCAGAAAAATAAAGAAGATCCCAAAAAATGCTTCGTTTTATCAAATTATGTTCTTTCCCAAAGCCATTAATTTTCCATTGGTTTACTGTTCGCCCAAATGTGATTGGAGGTAATGAAAATAGCACTAATTTTAACTTTGTACCTGATATCATTTGTGGAGGTTCATCCCTTTCAATTGTACCTTTTCTAAAATTAGACTTGTTCCTCTGAAAAGGATGATCGGTTGGATCAAATCTGCAGTGATAGTCAAAATAGCAAGGTTTTTTCCATTGATGAGAATAAATGCTTTATTGTCTTTCATACATTAAAGACATGATTTTAGACCATGTGTACTCCAGAAAGATAACATGCCATATACAGGAAAGTCACTAATCATCTACATCAATGCAGCTTTTAATATGAAATTTTTTTTCTCAGCAACATCATATGTACTAACACCATCACTCCATGATGTATTTAAATCATCAATCAATGGTTTCAAATAAACATGAAAATTCTTTTTCGGATGTCCTCGGATTAATAAGGTCAAAAAGATAAATGGATCATTAATCAACATCCATGGAGGTAAATTGTATGGAGTTATAAATATTGTCCAACATGAATACTGACTACCATAAGAACCAAACAGACAGAAACATTTAGTAGAAAAACCCAATCACACGTTTCGGGCTTCTAAAGTAATAGAAAGATGTAGATGGTCAAAATGTTTCCCTAAATCACCATCTGATGGATGATTAAAGCTTTTATCAGTTGAAATCTTGGTTTTGTGCCATGACATCATTGACTCTGTGACTTGAGACATAAATAATTTCTGCAACCTAGGTGTAAGGGGGAAATATCTCAATTATTTAACTAGAATTGATCCAGACTTCCCTGGTTGAGCTTCTTTATACCTTGATTTTCCACATGTGAGACAACATTCCAATGAATCACATTCACCAGAATATAAGATGTAATCATTTGGACAAGCATGAATCTTTCAATAACTACGGCCCAGATTAAGAACCAGCCTCTTTCCCTCATAGTAATTTGTAGGAAACACATTTCATTCATGTAACAGTGTTTTAACCAAAGAAAATACCGGATCAAAATAGTTGTTTGATATTGAATTATCTAATTTAAAAGCCATAAATTTTGCAACCACTTCTAATTTTCTTACCTTGAGACCAGGATATAATCCATCCTCAACAGCCATCAATAACTCATAAAATTTGGATGGTGCCAACTCAGGAGTTAAATAAATCTCATCCTGAGTTTCAGTTTGCTGAATAGATGGACCTGCAACATCATGTATTATATTTTGAAACCGTGATGTATCCAGAATCAAGTTATTATTATCTTATCTAGAAATGTGTTCTTTGTGTTGATAACAAAAAACATAATCTTCTTGAAAGCCAAACTGTAATAGATGTCCCCCAACCTTTTCAATTGTGTCAAACGTTCTCAGAGAACATTTTTTACAAGTACAATTTATTGTGAATTCTGAAACATATTCTAGTTTTGATGATGAAAATGATAAGAAAGCATCAACACGCTCAATATATACAAGATTTAAACCAGAACTATTTGGACTTCTCCGCTGATTTATCCAAGAACGATCATCTAATAATGATTATTTCTGACTTCCTTCTTCCATATTTTTCTACAAAATATAAAATCATTATTATTTTCAAATAATTTGAAATTATAAAAACCCTATCTGAAAAAAAAAGATAAATAATTACAACTACTTCTTAATAGTTACCATTACTTACGGGCGACACAATTTCCAGTTAATTGACGGATCTTCTTTTGTCTGACGCCTCATTTACTTGCAACATTCTCACACAGAAATCACAATGAAGAATCTGATCGGAGGTACGTATATTCATTCTTGTATGCACGAGAATGAATATACGTACCTCCAAGAACATTCTTTATTTTGATTTCTGTGTGACAAAGTTGCATGTAAATGAGATGTGGGACAAAAGAGCCCCCTTTTCGTCGATAAATCATCTTCTTGCAACTATCATCTCCTAAACACATTATGAAAAATGTGGTCTTACGAATGAATATTCAAACTCGTGAATACGAGATTGGATATACATATGTAGAGGCATAGTTTTTATAATGTTTTGAGTCAGTGAAAGTTGAAGGGAGAAGAGTCACCGAGAAAAAGGGGTGTTGTCAATCAACTAGAAATTGTGCCAATTTATTACAAGTTATTACAAGTTACTACAAGTTATTACAAGCTATTCCAATTTATTCCCATTTTTTCCTATTTGTTTTTTTAATTTTTTCCAATTTTTTCCAATTTTTTCCTATTTATTCCTATTTATTCCTATTTATTCCTAATTATTCCTATATATTCCTATTTATTCCTATTTATTCCTATTTATTCCTAATTATTACTATTTCTCCCAATTTATTCCTAATTATTCAAAATTATTTATATTTATTAATAATTATTCCTAATTATTACTAATTATTACTAATTATTACTAATTATTACTTATTATTACTAATTTTTACTAATTATTACTAATTTTTACCAATTATTATGAATTATTTCTATTTATTACTAATTATTAATAATTATTACTATTTATTACTATTTATTACTAATTATTACTAATTATTACTAATTATTACTAATTATTTCTAATTATTACTAATTATTAATAATTATTACTAATTGTTTCTAATTGTTACTAATTGTTTATAATTATTACCAATTATTACTAATTATTACTATTTATTACTAGTTATTAACAATTATTACTAATTATTAATATTTATTACTCTTTATTACTATTTATTACTATTTATTACTATTTGTTACTATTTGTTACTACTTATTACTATTTGTAACTATTTATTACTATTTATTAATATTTATTACTATTTATTAATATTTATTACTATTTATTATTATTTATTACTATTTATTACTAATTATTACTAATTATTAATATTTATTACGAATTATTACTATTTATTACTATTTATTACTAATTATTACTAGTTATTACTAATTATTACTAATTATTATTAATTAATACTAATTATTACCAACTATTACTAATTATTACTAATTATTACTAATTATTCGTATTTATTCCTAATTATTCCTAATTATTCCTAATTATTTCTAATTATTCTTAATCATTCCAAATTATTCCTAATCGTTCTAAATTATTACTAATTATTACTAATTATTACTAATTATTACAAATTATTACTAATTATTTCTAATTATTATTTATTACTATTTATTACTATTTATTAATATTTATTACTATTTATTACCATTTATTACTATTTATTACTAGTTATTACTATTTAATAGTATTTATTATTATTTATTACTATTTATTACTATTTATTAATATTTATTACTATTTGTTACTATTTGCTACTATTTATTATAATTTGTTGCTATTTCTTACTATTTTTACTATTTATTACTATTTATTACTAATTATTAATATTTATTCCTAATTATTGCTATTTATTCATAATTATTACTATTTATTCCTAATTATTCATAATTATTACTATTTATGCTTAATTATTACTATTTATTACTATTTATTCCTAATTATTCCTAATTATTTCTAATTATTCCTAATAATTCATAATTATTTCTAATTATTCTTAATTATTACTGATTATTACTAATTATTACTAATTATTACTAATTATTTCTAATTGTTACTAATTATTACTAATTGTTACTAATTATTATTATTTATTCCAATTTATTCATATTTATTCAAATTTATTCCTATTTATTCCTATTTATTCCTATTTATTCCTATTTATTCCTATTTATTCCTATTTATTCTTATTTATTCCTATTTATTCCCATTTATTCCTATTTATTACTAATTATTCATATTTATTACTAATTATTCCTATTTATTACTAATTATTCCTATTTATTCTTATTTATTACTAATTATTCTTATTTATTCTTATTTATTACTAATTATTTCTATTTAATCCTAATTATTCTTATTTATTCCAATTTACTCCAATTTATTTCTAATTATTCAGAATGATTCAAATTTATTCCCAATTATTCTTATTTATTAATATTTAATACTTTTTATTACTATTTATTATTAATTCTTACTATTTGTTACTATTTGTTACTATTTGTTCCTATTTCTTCCTATTTCTTCCTATTTCTTCCTATTTCTTCCTATTTTATCATATTTGTTACTATTTATTCCTATTTGTTACTATTTGTTCCTATTTGTAACTATTTAATACTATTTATTACAAATTATTACTAATTATTACTATTTATTACTATTTATTCCTAATTATTACTATTTATTACTATATATTCCTATTTATTCCTATTTATTCCTATTTATTGTTATTTATTCCTATTTATTGCTATTTATTGCTTTTTATTCCAATTTATTCCTTTTTATTCCTATTTATTCATATTTATTCCTATTAATTCCTATTTTTTCCTATTTATTCCTATTTATTCCTATTTATTTCTATTTATTACTAATTATTACTATTTATTACTAATTACTACTATTTATTACTAATTACTACTATTTATTACTAATTACTACTAATTATTCATATTTATTACGAATTATTCCTATTTATTACTATTTATTCCTAATTATTACTATTTATTTTTAATTATTTCTATTTATTCCTAATTACTACTAATTATTTCTAAATACTTCTGATCATTACTATTTCTTACTAAAATACAGATTACAAAACAATTTAATCTAATTTAATTACAACTAATCAACAATAATTAAAATTAACATAAAAAAATAAATAAATACTAAATTAATTAAAATATAAATACCTTTAAACTCGATCTCAGGTTGATGTAAGCTCCTTCACAACTTCTCCGTAAAAAAAATTAACTGAGAGAAATTTGCACTCTAAAATTCATTTTTAGAGAGAGAGAGGAAGTGAGAAATGAGAAGAAAGGAAAGAAAAACATATGGGGTATATATAGGTTAGATTAGTTGCGACGGGCTTACCGTTGCCAATGGTACATTTTTCGACGGGGCACGTCACAAAAGGTGACCTGCCGACACACATATTGCGACGGGACAACATCCCGTCGCAAAAATTCATTTACCGCCGCTAGTATTTGCGACGGGTCCCATCGCAAATAACCTCTGACCGACACACTTTTTGCGACGGGACCCCAAGTCCCATCGCAAATAACCCTTGGGATGGACTATTTGCGAGGACATTAATTCCCATCGCAAATACCCTGTCACAAAAGACTGTTTTTCCCGTAGTGATATTAATAATAAATAATAAATAAGAAAAGGAATTTTATTCAGTTACTTTTTTAATATTCATTACATGTACAACCAGTCAGGAGCTTAACGAAGACCTATGTATGTGTCGGAGTTTATTTAATTAAATTTATTTCGTGGTTTTTCAATTATTTAATATTAAATTAAATGATGCCCAATGAGTTATCTCTCCCTCCATTATCATGATAGACCTGCATGTCCAAGGATATTTATGTAATTCCCTTTAACTAATCCTACGGTTCCCCTTTCCTACATGTGATTAATAAATATTTTAAATTAATGGAGTATCCCAAGGTGTGTGGAGATGGTTCTAGATGGAACCATAATGACACCAACTCAGTGATACATAGGTGGAAATGTGGAATGTTGTAGCTCATTCCAAGCTCGGCATAGGGAGTTATTTCCCTGAGGTCATAGGTTGATTTAATATCTGCTCATTGAATAAACACTTAGATAAGCTCATGATCAATTCATTTAATTTTTTTATTTATTTATTAATGAATAAAAGTTATATTTATTGATGCAAGACCATGATCACATAAATGAATTAATATGGAAAGGCATAATTTAAATAAAATTGATTATGAAAAAATGTTTTATCTTGAAATGGTTAATTAATTATGTAAACATCCACTTAAATCTTAATAAGACATGAAAAGGATAAAACAACACAAAAGAAATTTTAAACAAAATAAAATCCCTCAGTCTAATATTAAGTCAGGTTGAGCTTTTTGTTACTTGATTAGGAACAAAACTCAATAGAACTATGTGTTTGAGAAAACCCTTATTGGGACAATTACTTTTATAAGGGGATTTCTTATATATGTTTTGGGTAGACATAACCATTTTAAATGAAGAGGAGTATCCCTTTCTAGACATGGTTTAATTTGGAGGTAAGTGTTGGGAAAATCCATGTAAGGATTTCTGGATTCGGGCATCCACTCAACGGATCAAGGAGGAGCAAGCCCACATGTGGCAAAGACTTTCCATCTAAATTCCTTCAAAATTTCTTGACCAACCCTTTTTGGGGTTATGGGAAAGGGAATATGGATCCTTTCCACTATAATATCCGATCAAATAGACATTCCAAGTTCAATGGTGAGAGATATTGGGACTTGATAAAATAGTCAGAGATTTAATAAAATAAATTAATTTATTATTTGTCACAAAATTTGTAATCAATAAATTTAATAATAATATTATTTTTTTAATTGTAGAATAAAATTACTAGCTTTTTATCCACACTATACCAATGATCAATATTGGATAAAGACAATCTACTCACTGGCAGTAACTTCTAGGAGTTGTTTTGATGCCTTCGGGTTAGTCTATGCTCTGAATGTAAATCTTAAGTGTTAGAATCCTCAATGCCTAATCCTCATACTCAAGAGGTGAATGATTAAGAGTTCCTAGTCTATGAAAAACATATGAATGACGCGGTATATGTTCAATGTCTGAAACATTCAACTATGTCTAGTGATCTCATAAAGTCACGTGAAAATATGGATGTATATAACATACTTGAGAACCTTCGTTGTCTTTACCATGAGAGAGGTAGATAAGAATGGTTTGATATTTCCAAGGTGATCCTTCAGAGTAATATTGGAGAGGGTTCTCTATTTGGGCCTCATGTAGTCAATCTCATTGGATACATTGAGCGCAAAGAGCTTCTAGGGCGAACCTCCCTAAAGAACTGGGAACCAATCTCATTCTATCCTCACTCCCCAAAAACTTCTCCATATTTTTTTGTGAATTTTAATATGAACAACATTGGGAAGTCTCTAACGAATCTTTTTATCCTCCTTCACCAAGTAGATAAATACTTCAAGAGTGAAAATAATTTAGTCTTTATGGTGAACACATGGAAAGGGAAAGTAAATAGCTTTAATCCCAAAGCTTCTTCATTCCCGTACAAGAAAAAACGATCAAAAGGGAAGTAATGGAATAGGATGTTTTTGGTTTCACATTTTACAAGAAAGTCTACTGGAAGAAATACTTCACCCAGCTAATAAAGTAAGGTTAAAATTCATGTGTGTTTTTTATCGATTGTAATTAATATTTTTCAAAAAATTGGGTATTAGATACATCTTGAGGTTCACACATGTGTATTAAAATATAGGAACCATGTAGATTCATAACAATTGACTGCGGATGGTTGATCTATGAGTATCAAATAGAGCTAAGCTTGTTGTAGCAATTAGAGACTACCATCTCACATTGCCAAATAGATTGAACTTGGTTTTTAAGGGTTTTTATTATGTGCCTTATGTTACCAAAAACATTATATCTATATCGATAATAGATACTGATGGATTCATTTTCAAAATTGGAAATAAATGTTACTTATTTTATTAAGATACCATTTTTTATGGTAAGACACATTTACATGACCATATTTACATGTTGGATTACATGAACCATGTAATGGAAATGGATAACAAAGTTACATCACATAACTCATAGCACACCCAAATTTGGTATCACTAGCATGGTCATGTAAGTGATAAAAAATTGAAAAAATTACATTAATATTGATGTTTATATTCCTTCTAACTAAAACCACATGGTTTATGTAATGCAAGTTTACAGGGAAAAATGAACAAATCCCCATTTAGGGGTAAAATTGAAAGGGCTAAAGAGTTTCTTGAATTATGTCATACCAATGTGTGTGGACCATTTCCTATTGAAGCAAGGGGTGGGTACTCATACTTCATAAATTTTACTGAGGATTTTAGTATATATGGATATATTTACTTATTGAGGTATAAGTCTGATTCTTTTTATAAATTCAAGGAAAAGAAGAATGAACTTGAAAACCATCTTGATAGGAAGATTAAGAAACTATACTCATACTGTGGTAGATAATGTCTTAATCAATACTTCCTTTATTACTTACAAGATTTTTGAATCCTATCCCAACTCACTCCTCATTACATGCCACAATCGAATGGTGCAAGGGAAAGGAGGAGCCACACCTTGTTGGACATGGTGACATCAATGATGAGTCATGCGAGTCTTCCATTAACATTTTTGGGATATGAGTTATAAGTAGAATCACACATACTAAACCATGTACAAACTAAATCAATAAATGGTATTCCATATGAATTTTGGAGTGGAATAAAAACCATCTTATAGAATTTTCTTGTGTGGGAAAGTGAAGCGTTTGTTAAGACATCCTCGGGTAACAAAATTTCACCCCAAGGAAACAAGGGGATATTACCTAAATGAAGCACATACAAAACGTTTATTATGGAAATGCGTTCCATATTCTATGAGAGGGAGAACATTTCCAAAAGAGATAGTGGGAGTGGGATAAAATTCAATGAAGTCGGGGGGTCAAGGCACACAAGATTTGGTATAGGATTAGATTCCACAAAACCCCATGGAAGAAGAAACTATTCCAGAGACACCAGTACTTCATATGAGTACAAGAGAGGTTAGAGAACTATAAGTTTATGGTTTTTTAGTTACTGAGGATGGTGAGTCATTATTTGTTGATAATAATAATCCTCTAACCTATATGGAAGAAGTAAGTGGGAAAATGTTTCCAAGTCTCTAAAAGCTATGAATTATGAAATGGATTCCATGTACCAAAACCATGTCTAGATTTTGGTAGATCCTCCTATGGATGTAAATCCCATTGGTATCAAATGGGTATTTAAGAAGAACTTGGACATGGATGGAAAAGAGAGTACCTATAAGGCATGATAGTTTTAAAAGGGTTTAAACAGCGTCACAACATTGACTACGATGATACCATTTCACCAGTTATAATTCTTAAATCTATTATAATTATACTTTCCATTGCTGATTACCATGACTATGATATTTGTAAAATGGATGTCAAAATAGCCTTCCTTAACATGACCCTTCTGGAAGATGTCTACATGACACAACCTAAAGGTTTTGTGACTCAAAACTATTCCAATAATATTTTCAAGTTGAAAGTATCCATTTATATATTAGATCAAGCATCCAGGTCATGGAACATTCATTTTGATGAATCCATAAAAAAAATTGGTTTTTTAAATAATGAATGTGATCCTTGTGTCTATTTACAGTTTAGTGGGAGTGTGTTCATTTTCTTAATAGTATATGTTGATAACATATTACTTATTAAAAATGAAATAAAATTATTACAGTCTATTAAGGCCTGATTGAATAAATGTTCTCCATGAAAGACTTGGGCAAGGAAACATATATTCTTGTGATCAAGATTTATCATGGTAAATCCAAGAGGTTTCTCGGCCTAAGTCAAAGTACATACTTTTAAAAGATACTAAATATATTCAGTATGGAACAATCCAAGAGGGGGTTGTTTCAAGTATCACATGGCATTAATCCTTCCTAGAAAATATGTCTTCATACACATGAGAAAATAAATAGAATGACAAGGATTCCATATGCATTACCAATTGATTCAATCATGTATACTAGGCCAGATGTCGCCTACACATTATGTGCAGTAGGCATATATCAATCTAATCTAGATGACCACCATTGAATGGAAGTCAAGACTATCCACTTGTATCTGAGTTGTACTAAGGATATGTTCCTACATTATGGAGGAGATAAGGAACTAGTCATTAGAGGATATGAATATTCTTGTTTATAAACTGATCAAGATGACATGAAGTCAAAAATGGGATACATCTTCATTTTGAAAGGAGGATTTGTGAGCTGAAAGAGCTCAAAGAAGGTCATGGACATAGATTCTACAGTAGAGTCTAATTATATTGTGGCTTTTAAGGTAGCTAAAGAATAAGTTTGGATTTTTAGTTTCATATAAGATCTTGATGTGTTACCTAAAACTAATGATCCAATCACATTCTATTGTTATAATACTGTAGTGGTGACTCTCACAAAATAGACAAGGTCACATCAGTGGAGGAAGAACATAATATGAAAGTATAATCTCTTGAGAGATTTTTCGCAGAGATGTGAGGTTGTAGTTATCATTATTTCCATGCAAGACTATGTGGTGGACCCATTGACTAAAGCATTGAATCAACAGAAAGATGATTATCATGTGAGGTCTAGAGGACTGAAAGACATAGGTAGTTGGGTCTAGTCCAAGTTAGAGTTTATTAGAGTTGGTATCCAAGAACCAAGTGTTCTTATTTTTATTAAATGAATATTTGATTTATAAAATATTAAATTAAACAACTTATTACATATCTTTCATTGTTCTGCATGACTTTAATGTAATAATTTCTTGGAGTATTTTTCACATTGATAAGGTCATATTACCCTGCTATGATGAGAACCTTGAAATGCTATGACAATATACATAATATAGTTCTGTGGTTGGATAATATACTATGAAGGGACACATAGTATATAGTCTATCTGGTGAGAGTACTTGTAAAAAGATGATACTTGTAAACATGAACTTCGCACTTAGTAATCTCCAATATAAGAGAATATGAGAACAGAACTGCCATTAAAAATTTTACGTGTTTTGATGTCATCGGATATTTCTATCTATGAGTGTGTGTGCAATGGTCCTTAGACTTTAAGATTGTTATTAATGCATTTCATGACCCACACACATAGATTTTCTGACAAAAACCATCACACGACATTTTGGTGGGAAGTTGGGTATGTTGGGTGAATCACAAATGACATGTTATTAATGGCTAAGTCAATGAAGGATTTTTCCCTTCCATATTTAAGGAAGTTGATGTCATGGACCTTTGAATGAAATATAACAGTCTCCCTAAATTCTATATCCATGATGTGATTATGAGTTTATTTCAAATAGTCAAAGAATGATGTATCGATCATAGAGGTTGATGACACCGTCATGAAACCTACTTAATGAGATATTGTGACAAATGGATTATATTACATAGTGAGCATTTTTATGTAGTTATCATCGTTGAAAATTTGAGTTCCTTATCATAGGTTCCTTAACCCATTTCTAGATAGTAATCTTGGACTTTAGTCAAACCCGACTAATCACAATGAAAAGAATCCTAGCGGGTCATACACTAGGTGTTTCTATTGGTCTTGATTTAATTCAATTTGAATTTAATTAATGGCATTAATATTATTCTCAAGACTGAGGAATGATTTTATTTATGTTATATTGATCACATAAATTAAATAAATATTTAGTCACCAGATTTTGAATAAAATTTATTTATTTATTTTATTGAATATTTAATAAATATTTATTTACTATTTTTTGAATAAAATATTTATTTAATATAATAAGATATTTATTCGGGTGTTCAAAAAATTAAATACTGGTTTAAATAGACCAAGACCTTTTTTGATGATAAAAAAATTATTTTCAAGACAGTAAATAATATTTATCCATTTTGTGCAAGATGGTACACCATAAAATAATAATATTAATATTATTGTTATAATGTAGCATGGTATTTTATTAATGGTTATAATTATATTTCATGACTTTTATGAAATTCTATTTTTTAATGGAAATCCCAACTCTATAAAAACAAGGTTATGTCTATTGTGTAAATCAATTGAAACCAATTGCATGTTTGGAAATAGAGAATTGTTGAGCATAACAAATTATCTCTCGACTCCTCCTCCTCTCTCCCTTTAAATAACAAGAACCCAAAGAGATAATTTTTTCAAGACTAATGAATGAGAGATCAAGAATGAACAATGCACGGGATTTGATTCTATGGGATAGCACCTGAAGAATGAGTCGCATTATTTCTTGACCATTGGAGCACGTGTGGATCACCGCTAGAGGGATTCTACCCTTAGATCCTCACAAGCACAAAAAAATGAAATCTAGAAGGGATTTTTTAGATGATCAACAATCATCAATGAAGAAGGTTCATAATCCCAGTTACTTATTTCTTCTGATATTAAAAAATTAATTATAATTTTCATGTGTAAGATCGTCTCTCTTGGTTTCATGCAATGATTATTAAAATAAATTTTAACATATCACCCTCCACCGCAATAATTCTGATTCACCTGAAACCAATAATTTCCATTATAATTGATTTATCACATTGAAAACTTACCATATATGGGTAAATTGAAATGAAAAAATTGTACTAGACATTATTAATTTACAATTCATCCATTTAAAGTGTCTTACCAATATCAAGATAAGTCCACACACCTAAAAAGTGGAGAAAAGTTCATAAAAAATCACAAAAACTCAATAATAGAAAACACCCTACATGGGGTGGTTGGCATTGTGTATGTAACTAAAAAAAGAACAACATATATTGCATGGGTCTTAGAACACAGTTTTAATGACTACAAGCAAGGCATATAAATTAATCAGGTCTCGCCGGATGAAATTGGTGTGCACGCAAGGCAATTTATAAAATAATGAAACATAATGATTGAGTTATAAAACACATACCTCGTACTCGTATGAATATCATCATCCAATATCAACCTATATTTTTTACTAGATTAGAATAGATCTGAAAATTGGATCAATTCCCTCAAAATATGTAATATGATTATACATCTAAATAGTGTCATTTATAGAGAGAAGAATGATGAAAGATTAAAATGGAATTAAGATATTACCAGTGTGAATCCAATGAGATGAATGTATATTTAATTTCACTATAGAATAGATGTTTCTTTCCTCTGGATAATAAATATGAAAAGAGGGTTTATTTTAAAACATAATTTAATGGAAAACCTATAAAATCATCCAAAAATATCCTTTTCATGGTTTGGCCACATGGTTAGGGAAACTGTGCACCAACCGTGCATATTATGTTGTAAGAAGGGTCACTCACATAGTTAGGCGACACAATTAGGGAAACCATGTGCCAACCATGAAAAACACCTCTATAATTTTGTCTTCAGTTTTTTCAGGGTTGTCTAGCCTCTTGCATATAGTTAGGGAAAACGGTGGGCCATATTCCAGGCCAATATCCATCCTCACTCAGTTATAACTATTCATGTGTCTTAACCCATATAGTTTTTTCTAATTGTGTGTCCAACCTTTTTCACCCCAAAAACAAGGTTCTGAGCTAAAAATAAGCACCACACACCCATGAGACCTCTACAAACTGATTAGGAATCCACATTAGGTCCAAAATAAATATTTAAACCAAATATAAAAATATTAATACCTGAATGAAAACTCATTTTATTACAATTATACTTAATCAAAACATTTCATAATAATCATGAAACTTATTTAATTAATGAAATTTTAAAATTATTATGTTTAACACTTCCTAAAAAAGTAGATTAGCATTCTTGAAAAATAACTAAATAATGATCTTAGATGTGCTACTTGAAATAATTCATTAAGTCCTGTTGGTTAAGGTGTTAAAAAACTAAACTTGTTTTCCAAAAAATTCCTTACATATAAGAGATGCATCCTTAAATTTCATATAGAACTAGAAATGGTTTAAAAATGATAATAAAAACTTTTTAAAAATCTTTTTCATTTTAAAATACCAGTAGGTTGGAAAACCCTGGAAATAATTTCATTTTATCCTTCATCGTAACATTGTTTCATTAAAGTACTTTTTTTAAACACTCTCTATTTATTCTTCAAAACCCATTTTTTTAAAATAAATGAGTGTTTCATGAAATATATATTTTAATTTTTTAGGAAAATTGGTTACGAAAAACTATTTTTTTACCTTCAAAGCATTTTATTACAGATTAAACAAACCAATATATTAGTAATTTAACTAATATTATTTTTCATTACTTATATAATTTAAAAACTCCAACCAATTATATAATATAAAAAACATTAAAAATGTTAATGTTCAATCGATTGATAATTGTGTGAAATTTAAAATATTCCAAACAAAATACTTTACATTCCATGTTCAAAATGATTTCCATAATAACATACATATATAGAAAAGTGAAATTATTTCATGAAATTCTATGTATTTAATTAACACAACTCTATAATTCTCTTTACTAAGTTAATATCAATATTCATAACTTAAAGACTATATAATTCATAATACATGAATCCTAAACCAAAAATGAGGTTAAATAATTGACTTTACTGATATTTGAAACTTTGAATGCTTTTTAATGAGTCATTATTTATTAGTAACACACCAAAGAAGTGATAAATAAATATATAATTTTTATATTTACCACTTACTATATGTGCATGTAATTATTTTAATTTTTTTGAATTAACACCACATAATATTACTTAAAAAACAAAAACCCTTACATCAATAAAACCAGAGCTACTACAAACATAAAAATGATTGAAACCCATCTTCCACATCATGATATTTTCTATTTTGGGAAACCCTCACTAGTTTCAAGGTCTTAAAACACATCACAAAAAATAACTTACATTGATTAGTTGATTGTTCCCCCTATTCATATAATCGAGGTTGTAACATATGTTACCATTACAAGAGAAATCCATCCAAAATAAGGGTACAAAAATCACAAACACATCATAAGTAGATTTGCATGCACAATACATGACGCAAAAGAATTTAACTCACAATATAGACTTAAATAATCTAATAATAAGTTTAAAATAAATGAAAGAGAATCATACATTATTCCTTCCCCAGAACTAGGGACTATATCACTAAGGTATAGAGAAATTTATATTGATAAGTTGAAAAGGATATACAAAGAAACCTTCTTCCGAACCAAATCTCAATCATAATAGACTTGAGGGATGAGTATTGGATACATATAATGATAAAACCCCCACCCTATGACCATATATTCATAGTCCTAAGCATGATAAGAGAGTTACGAAATAATATGAACTATAACACCCCAAGCTTCCATGGTAAGATTCTCTTTGAATAATACAATAGTGTGTGTTTTACACAAATTCGAGTTCTAACACAACACAACCAATCAAACTAGCCGTTATGAATAGTAATACCCTTTTTTTGAAATTTTATAAATTTTATCATTCAAAATTGATTTTATTTTTGGATTCAGAGTATTGGAATTAGCTTAGGGTGAATTTTTGTTATTTTTTCGAAAACATTCAATTTTTGATGAATAGTGAAAAATACTACATTTTAATTAAAAACAACTTTTTTAATCAAAATAATTTATGGTGATAAATTATAATATTGAGTGGTTTTTAAGTATAATTAGATTATATTTTTACCATTTAATCCAATTTTATTCATTGTACGTAATTTCGCATTTAAACTACACATAACCAAGTGTCATTCTTTTGATAGTTATTATTTCTTAAAAACACGTTTTTTATTTTGACAACAGGAATTAATTTTAAATTAATTTATTCCAATTATGTGTTTTGAATATAGAAAAATGGATTCCATATTTACAATCAGGAGGTCCAAATTTTGTAAATATGTAACTTTTCATTTTATACATTTTGAATAATTACTTCGGTAAATATTTTATTTACCATGGTTAAAGGGTAAATCCGGAAAATAAGGGTAAAAAAATAGTATTATAAAAATATTAAATTATTATCACATGTTTCATGACCCAATTTTCGGATACAATTCTGACCATGACCATCCTTGGTTCGATTTTGAGACCCCATGGAGCCACTTGTAAGTGATAATGACACATTGTATTAATTAAGATAAAGTATATACAAAAATTACATAAGCATATATCTTTTAGAAAAACAAAATTTACATAGGGTAATATATGTTATCCTTTCGACTATAAATATTAATTAGAAAGATAAAACGATTTCCTACATAATGGTATCTTATTTATAAAATTTATAAATTTAATAATTAAATTTATTTATGACAAAATAATGATGCAGTATTTTCCTTATTAATGAAAGAATCAAATAAATGGTATTATAAATGTTTCAATAAATATAATTAAAAAGTTTTGATACCATCCACAAATTTTATATGTTAATATTACATGTTAGGATTGATTAAATGAAATAATTTCGAATTAATTAATTTGTTAGGACTTTAAAAAAAATCAATTATTAAATAGTGTCAAAATTAACATTAAATAATTTTAAAAACAAATATTATATTATTAATTAATATAATATTTCTAAAAATATAAGGTTCATACAAATGAATTATATAATGGTATTTGTATCATTAATGAACCACTTGGGGTTCTCTTGAAAATTTATAGAATTTTTATTAACCATGTAATATAAAAATACAAATAGACATGGTAAATGTCAAACTATTTAACTAAGAGTAAAATCTAAAAGATAAAGTTAATATGGTGACCCGGACCTATATAAAACTTATTGGTTGGGTGGTTTTTGACCTATACCCATAATAGACTTTAAATAATTTATTTTTGACCCATTATAAACTGAAAATTATTTTATTATAAAGTAATATTTCTAGATTTTCCTAAGGTACCCCTCACCCCTCTTATAAAAGGGGACTCCCCCTTCTCTCTAATTAAAACCTTAAAATCCATTTGACTCAGACAACCACTACCCCAATACCCTATAAACTTTCCTCCCTTCATCCTAGAGGTCTTATTTTAGTCATAAATCCATCCTAAGAATCCCTTTTGATCAAATCAAGAAGAATAACCCGAATAAGAGGTAAATATTTCATCACCTCTTTCAAGTTCCTTTATTCTTCCACTTCCTATTTCTTTATTTTTCCCATTCTAAAATAATAAATCCAGTATCTAATTTATAATATGATATTATTATAAATATGGTAAAACCATATTCATTATTCTATCCATCCTTTGAATGACATGTCACCATACGTGCGTACGTACGGCTTACTATCTCCACATCGTGATGTAATTGTTATTCAGTACATTATTATTCGGATGGGTATAATAATGATGTGTAATTGATATAAATAATAAATATAACATGGTAATTATTCGTTATATATGATATACCATCCAATTATATATTATTTTAATATCAAAAAATGATATTTTTGCTCGTGCGTTCATACGGATTATTGTCTCCACGAACGCGGTGAGATTCATTCCCCATCGTATCCATTCAACGATAATTTTCATTAGATGATTAAAAATAATGTTTAAAGACATAATATCATTATTAATATGAATACGATACATCCTATCTATAACAAACATTAATTGCGTAACAAAGCATATAAAGGAAAACGAATCAATTAACAACTGAAACGACGATAATACTAAGATATTATTGACAAAGCAATGTTAAAAGATTATATATGATATCATATTAATGTATATGATTCTTGTATAATTTAATAACAATTATTTAATCATTATATAAGAGGTTAACCTACCATCGACTATAGAAAAGTACAAGTTAAGGGTTAATTTCACAATCTCTTTATTATCCGAGGTTGTTTTTACGTAAGTATCTATTAGGACCTCTTTATAATACACATACATGTTTCTTAAAAATGTATTTCAAAACATTCTTACTATTTTATAGACTATAGTTTAAAGTCATTTATTCCCTTGTTTGACTTTTATAAGATGTTTATAAAGTAATCTTTCCATCATTTTCCAAACAAGGTCCTTCGTAACCTTTTTGACAAAATTATGATAAGAATGTCTTTTTTTAACTTATACGGAGGGTACCACTATTTTTCTCCATTATAACATCATCGAAGCTTCCATTACAATCTTATAAGAATATTTCCAAAATAAATGTTTTCTTAAATTATTTCAAAATAGAAAGAGATAATTCTCTAAAAAAAGGTTTTGATTACATCTATGTCTACATCCTTTGATGGATTTTAAGCTCATTTGAAGTAGATTTATTAAGATACAAAACTTCCATAACGTGTTGAAGGTTTTGTGATATGTTTGACTATGGATGTGTTATTTTTACACCATTAATGGTTTATGGATAAAGTATTGACATTTCGAATGCTATTTTTATTACGAATGTTTATGTTATGTTTAAACCTTTTCATATGAGGAATGCATTGGACTTAATAAGTGACAAGTGGAGCCCGCTATAGATCCTCGATGCATCGGTTGGTCTCATGATACAAACTAGTGTTTTGGAGCAAGGCCTTGACAAAATATTATTTTTAGTCTTGGTAAAAGTCCTTGACTATGTGGTTATGAAGTCTGGCATTATGCATTACATCATTTTGAAAGTGGATATTGATATTGCATGTGATTATTTGACTATTAGAACATCCATGTGAATAAGTAAATGGAATTTTTTGATTTTATATTTTCCATATTATGTTTAAGTTCAATTTTAAAGGTCTTTTGTTTTATTCTTATACATTTCCTTAAATGTTTATGCTTATTTTTGAAAGTTTCTTCTTTATTGTTATCCTTACTGAGCATCTGAGATCACCCCTTTCTATGTGTTATTTTACCCAAGATGCAAAGAATTATATTATGAATGACCTGCAGAGATATTCTATGGGATCTCAGTGTTGTCTATGGAAACAATGTTGTTGTAGTTTTCTATTGTATGATGTATTGTAAACCTTATGAATGTATCTCGTAATTCCAAGACTACAAAACTAATCAATCTTTCGAGACATGATATTTTGTGATCATGCCAATGATACGTAATAATGCACTGACTCTAGTATTCTGGGGTCAGACTTTCCAGTTGGTATTAGAGGAAGTTTAGTAAAAACCTTGGAAACTAGATTTAGATACACTCTGATTAGATCACATATCCCTAAGATATACTTTGGGGATTAGTATAGTATAACTTCCTAGAATTTTGGTATTGTAGAGATTTTGTGATTTTTCCAAGAAATACATCCCTATCTACATATGAGTAGGTAGAGTCAGCTCTATCATAGATGTACCTAGGGGTTAAACCCAAAAACACCGCTTTGAGCTCGAATCAAACAGGAACTGGTGCACGAAAATAGGCATTGTTGCCCTCTTGGTTACGACACTCTCGGGGGATATTCTTAGGATAATTATCATTTTTGTTACAAACCATTATGAAGGGTTTGTGATTTTATACTTCCTCAAAGAAAACATTTTTTATGATTATGGATTATATCCAGAAAGTGTGGAATTTATGTTAAGTGTTTTACAAGTCTGGAATTATGTATTTTGATTCATAAACTTATCTATTTTATTCTACTGTTTTAAAATGGTTCCTAGTGGAAGTAATGGAAAGCGTATCAATGCATGTACTCCATATAAGGATTGCCCTCTTGCTCAAGATAATTATTCTAGAGCTAGTGATATAACTAGTTCTGATCAACTTATCACAATATTGGCACAACTCACTCAGGTTATGAATAATAACCTTACCACTACAGAGCACCCTGATCCGTAGCATGGAGGATCAATGTAAGATCACTTCATAAGGAAACAAACAGCAGCATTAAATGGGGGCACAAATCTATTAGTAGTTGAGCAATGGATAAATTCCTTAGAGAAAATATGCCACACCTTGAGGAGTAGCGAAAGGGAAAAAGTTGTCATAGTAGTTTACCGTATCACTGGAGATGTTGATCAATGGTGGTCATTGATTCAAAACACAAAGGAAGATGATGAAGTATCAAATATGGAATGGAGGTATTTTAAAGAAATTTTCTTACAAAATTAATTTTCTCATGACCATCGAGCTGATATGGAAAGACAATTTCTGAGTCTGAGGCAAATGGAGGATGAGAATGTCGAAAATAATGAAGCTAACTTTACAAGGTTAGCAAGGCATGCATCATATTATATACAAAACACATGATGTAAGATTGATCATTTCTTTGATGGGTTAAAACCATTTCTCCATCTAGAATTAGTCTCAAAATCCTTCTCTTCATAAGAAGACATTGTCTCATGTGCTATCAAGATAAAAAAATAATTCTCTAAGTCTTACAACTTTAAAGCAAATCAAGAGAAGAATAGATCTGATGAAAACTATGGAAATGGAAATAAGGGGAAGAAGGAAAGTTTGAATATCCATCCTGCAATAAATGTGGGAAGAAACACCCTGGTAGTTTCCTGAAGGGAATGGGAGTCTGTTAAAAATGTGGTGAAAAAGGCCACCAAGATCGTGATTTCAAGGGGAAGAAAGAAGTTGTCAATGTTGAATGCTACAATTGTAGAGAAAGGGGGAATTATGAAAATGAATGTCCTAAGAGTCATGGGAACTTACCTCAGAAAAGTCCAAGGGATCAAGGCCAAGCTTATGCTATCACTACTGCTGAGGTTGAAACTCCAAAAGACGTAGTGGCAGGTAATTTAATGGTCTCCTCAAGTTTATAAAATGCTTTATTGGATTCTGGATCATCACATATTTTCATATCTTCCCATTTTTCTATGAAAATTAGATATTTCCAATTTGATTTAACAAGGGAGTTGTCAGTCAAAACTCCTAATGGAAGTATCATTACAATAATGTTTTGTGAATCAATCCCCATTAGGGAATATAAATTTTATTTATCTGTTGATCTCATCATCATACCCATTATTGAATTTGATATAATCCCCGGTATGGATTGGCTTTCAGACCATTATTCAAAATTTTAATTTAAGAAGAAGCTGGTTACAATTTTTGATGATGATAAAGAGTACCTTATCTTTAGAGAAGAAACATCACCACCTAATTCTTATCTAGATCTACCCCTAGTAGCTCAACTAAATTCAATTATTGGGGAGGAAGAGAATGAAATAACTGTGGGTAAGGAAATAAATGTTCAAACATAATATGTACCTATTGTTCAAGAATATGTTGATATGTTTTGAGAGGATTTACATGAACATCCTCCAGAACGATAAATTGAGTTTTCCATTGATTTAATTCCTAGTTCAATGCCCATATTAAAGACCCCTTATATAATGGCCACTGTGAAATTAGTGGAACTAAAGAAACAACTAGAAGAATTGAGTAATAAGGGATTTATTTTCCCTAGTGTTTCTCCATGGGGAGCCGTAGTCATTTTTGTTAAGAAGAAAGATTGATCTGTGAGGTTGTGCATTGACTATGGGGAGAACAATGCTATAACAATAAAGATCAAGTATCCCCTACCCCGCATTAATGATTTATTTGATTAACTTTATGGATATCAATAATTTTCAAAGATTAACATTTGATCTGGATATCATCAGTTGTGTTTGAAGAAGGAAAACATTCTGAAAACATCATTTCAAACCAAGTACAGGCATTACGAGTTTACAGTAATGCCTTTTGGATTCACTAATGAAACCTCTGTCTTCATGGATATAATGAATAGAGTTTTCAAGGAATATCTTGGTGACTTTGTAGTGGTATTTATTGATGATATCTCGGTATATTCCAAAATCTATGAAGATCATGAAAATCACTTGTGCATTATCCTAAAGACTCTTAGAAGACATGAATTATATTGGAATTTTAGCCAGTGTTAATTCTAGATTTATGATATTTCTTTTATTGGCCATATTGTCTCTAAGGAGGAAATCTCTGTTTATCCTTCTAAGACAAGAGAAATCCACAAATTTCTAGCACCGACGCGTATAGATGAGGTACGCAGTTTTATTGGTTTAGAAAGTTATTATCGGTGTTTCGTCCAGAATTTTGCCCGATTGGATAACCCATTAACCAAGCTCAAATGTAAAGATATGAAATTTCTATGGACAAAAGAATGGGAAGAATGTTTTGAATAATTGAATAGAAGATTACTCAATGCTCTTATATTGACTCTACTATCGGGGAATGATGGGTTTGTTGTTTATAGTGATGCATCAAAGAAAGGACTTAGTTGTGTACTTATGCAGAATGATAAGGCTACTGCCAACGCATCACGATATCTAAAAATTCATGAGCAAAACAAGATTAGAGTTGAAAGGGAATATTCTTTGAGTAGAAATGATCATGGAGTTTTGAACAAGATGAGAGTTGAAAGGGATCCTACATTCATGGATCTAGTAAATATGTACATGGGAATAACCATGGAAGGTGAAACATCAATGCTTTTTCAAATGGTTTCCAAACCATCTTTACTAGAAAAGAGAAAAAGTTATCAGGTTAACGATGAGGAGTTTCAAAAGAATATTGAAGCTATGAATGATGGTATATTGAGTGACTTCATATATGAAGATAGAATTGTGAAATTTGAGAAGAGACTTTGTGTTCCGGATATACCTGATCTAAAAAGAAAATTTTTGGATGGTTCTCATAGCTCTAATTTCTCTGTACATCCTAGGAGCACCAAAATGTATAAGTATTTGAAGAAAAATTTTTGGTGGGACAACATGAAGAGGGAGATTACTGATTTTGTGTCATGTTTTATGGTTTTTCAACAAGTGAAAGTTGGATGGAAAAATCCTCGAGGAGTCATGAAACCTCTTCCCATACTTGATGGAAATGGTATGATATCACGATGGAATTTGTCATGGGTAAACCAAAGCCTCCTAGAAGGAACGATGCAATATGGGTCATTGTAGATCGTTTTACCAAGTCAGAACATTTTTTTTCTATAAGAGAATATTTACCACTTGAACGTTTAGCAATACTATATGTTAATGAAGTTGTAAGACTTCATGGAGTACCACTATTGATTGTTTCTGATCGTGATCCATGTTTTACGTCCAGAATCTGGAAAAGTCTCCAGAAAGCCCTGGATACTGAACTTAGTTTGACCACTCCCTACCACCCCCAATGTTATGGACAATCAGACCAGACTATTAAAACATTAGAAGATAAGTTTAGTGCATGCTCACTTGACTTTCAAGGTATGTGGGATCAATATTTACCTGTGGTAGAATTTTCCTATAATAATATATTCCATTCAAGTATTCAGATGGCACCATATAATGCGTTATACATAAAGAGATGTCGCACACTAATGTGTTGGAATGATGTGGGTGAAAGAAAACTCATAGGCCCAGAAATTATGGAGGAAACGATGTAAAATGTGAAGGTAATCCAAACCCACATCAAAGTAGCTCAAAGTAGGCAGAAGAGCTATGCCGATAACTGAAGGAAGGATTTGGAATTTTAGGTAGGAGATAATGTTTTCGTGAAGGTATCTCCATGGAAGGGTGTTTTACATTTTGGTAAGAAGGGAAAATTATGTCCCAGGTACATCAGACCTTTTTAAATTCTAGAACGAATTGGGTCTGTACTTATCGTTTTAAAATTCCACCAAGTCTCTCCAAATTCCACGATGTATTCCAAGTATCACTATTGAGAAAATAGATGCCTGACCCTACACATATAATCTCCTATGAGGAATTAGAACTGGAACCTGATCTGTCTTATTGCAAAAAGCCTGTCAAGATTCTTGACACAAGAGAATAGGTTCTGAGAAACTGGATGACTCGTCTGGTAAAAGTTCTATGGAGAAACCATAAGATGGAAGAGGCAACGTGGGAAACTGAGGAACTTATGATAAAGAACCACCCAAGTCTTTTTATGTATTAATATTCTAGATATTTCAAGGATGAAATTTCTTGAACGATGGGAGAATGTAACACCCCAAGCTTCCATAGTATGCTTCTATTTGAATAATACAATAGCATGTGTTGTATGTAAATGGAGTTCTAACGCACCACAAACAATCAAACTGGCCGTTATGAATAGTAATACCCATTTTTTGAAATTTTATAAATTTTATCTTTGAAAATGGACTTCATATTTGGATTCGGAGTATCAAAATTAGATTAGGGTGAATTTTTGGTATTTTTCTAAAAACATTCAATTTTGTATGATTAGTGAAAAATACTAAATTTTAATTAAAAACAACTTTTTTAATCAAAATATTTTATAGTGATTGTGTGATCATGTCTTATACTTTACTATGTGATTTTTGTTATTTTGATCCCCATGCTGCCATTAGAATTTAAGTGTTTCCTTGACACCATTATAAGGATTTATATTAAAAATTTATGAAAGATGATGTATATATTTCATTCCCTTAGACAACCAAGGAAAAATATTCTTAACTTTTACATAGAGAAAAAAACACATAGGTACTCTTATATACCTATTATAAAGTACAATGTATCTTTATGTGGGATTTTAAAAAACCATCTAACCCATATAAAAATAAGTAAAACATCAACCTACCCTTATGTATGATGTATAAATTCATCTTTAACCTTACCTAAACAAGTAAAATATCATCCCAACCAAATATAATATTCAAAAATTCAGCCTAAACCACACATAATGAAGGAATACATTTCCTACCTTCCATATAATTTTGAAAAAAATTCATATACAAAAAAAAATTGGCACTTCATAAGGGTAAGAATGAATTCAAAAATATTTTAGCTCCACTTATAACAACTCATAAAAATTGAAAACAGACTTATATTATTACTTCAATGATTATAGATCACCTCTAAAAATTAATTAAATTACTCTATAACTTTAGGAATAATTTATAAAATAACTTTTAAAAATAATTAAATAACATTATATATCAAAAAACCATTTTTATAAAAAAAATTAAACAAAAAAACTCTCTTGAACCACCATAAAACCTAGAAAGACAAAGGAAAGGCTTAGTGAAAATTCTTAGTATTACAACTAACACCCTAATTCACCCCCCCCCCACTCATAGAGTGTCCCAAATACCTAGCAGTGCGACCAGAGCCTAAAGGTTTTATTTATGAATAAACCTTACATATTTTTTTTGAGAATAATAATCAATATATATAATATCTTATAAAGGTCTGAGTAATTAGTGAAAATCATTATTCAAACTATAATAATGAGTTCATATCATATTTACAAGTAAATTTTGTAATATCATGAAATATGTTGTTGGATATATTATTTTTGATGTGTAGATATGTTATTATATATGATACATATTTGAGAAAATTTTATTTTGATATTTATCCTAAAATGGAACTAAGTAATTCTTTAGAAGAAGATCTATTTGCGATGATAGCTAATAGAATCATATAAAAATATATATTACTAAATTTTGAATAATTTTAGGCTGATGAATTTTTTTTCGGAGAAGAAAACCATATTTCATCTACTAGTATATATTTTGATATATTTTATGATATGAATATGAATTATGTGGTCGAATAATTTCATGTGTCAAAAAATAATTAGAACAAGAATGAGAAGGAGGAGGCTAAGAAGTTTGGTATTACCAAATAGGTGAACAATGATAATTCATTGGGCATATTTTAATTTTACACTACAATATATTTATCTTGTAAATATGAAGATACAAGTCTCAAATTAACTATTTTCTCAGAGGATGTTAGTAAATAAGAGTAGATCACATCATGTGGTACATCTGGAGACTATTTATGTATAAAAAAGGATACTCATGATTTTAGGAGTAAAACACAATTCATGAAGGATAAAGTAGAAGATAACTCTTCATATATAAAATATTTATAGGAATATAGTAGAAATTGTTTAGACAAAGATATATACTCAAGGAATTTAATAATAACAATGAATATGAATGTTGAAAAAAATCCTGAGTTTAAATTGAATATAGAAAAATTGAATTTTCATCAAACACTAATTTTTGATATAAGATAACTGTATGGATAAAATGTGAAGGACTTGTATAAGAAATAATTCTCAAATTGATAATTTTGAAGTCTTATTGAAGCAAAAAAAATGAATATTTAGAAGCTTGATAAAGATATTCATTTGTTAAAAAATAAGAAATTTACAAAATATTCTTCAATTAACAATTCACTTGATAACAAGGTGAAATAAAATATGAAATTTATAGATAAGTAGAATCTAGAATTTAGATCTAAAATGAAAACATCAGAAAAATCAATGTCGAAGAACTGTTATTATTTAGGAATATTAGAATAAATAAGGGATGTGAATACGAAGAATATTAATATGCACAGCCAAAGTATTTATATTGTAATATATAAACCCTAAAAGTCAATTAAAAGGTATGAATTTTTTATTTCGATATTCTAAATTTGTTCTAACCTTGGTCGCATGGAATAATATTGTAAAAAAAAGTGAATAAAGGTGACATGATGATATTTTCCACTCCCATGAAAAGAAGGTGTCATGAAAATGAGGAAGATAAATTTGTTCCAAATAAAATCTAGTTTATGGAATTGGATAGTTTTGAAGTTGAATGGAAAAGTTAAATTTTTCAGGGGTCTTTTATGGATTGTTCATAGTAGAAATCATAGAGGGAAATCAAATAAGAATGTAGAGAAATTAATAATAAACAATTTTATCATTTTTTAATTGAGGATAAAAAAAAGTATGATTAATAAATTTTATCCATACAAATATAAATCTTTATTTGAAAAAAAGTGGAATCTTTTTTCGTGGAGAAAGAAGCCTGGAAATTAATTCAGTGAAGATGCATTGAAGAAAGAGACTTGTAGTGGTGAGATGGTTCTTACAAATAAAATGAACATAATGAAATGAAATAATAATAATTCAGTATTAAGCACATAAAATCTATTTTTTTATGAGGTGTTACTCAGATAGAGTTTTGGAATAAGATTAGAAGAAATGTGTTGCGTTTTCATAAACATCCAAAATCCTTAAATTGAGGATATTAAAGGAAACCCTTTCTCCCTAAGGTGTATAATCTATTCAATGATTCAGAATTAAGGGGGATACATGATTCATGGTCATATGAATTAAAATGAGATTAATATATGGTAATGTGTTTTAGACTACAAGTTTGTTGAGATATATATAAACCCTAAATTTGGAATGTCATTAAATGATGAAAATTTAAAAGTGTTATCAAGGTAATTCGTGATATAAAAATTGTTATCAATAGTGATGAAAAAAATAACAACAATAATTTTCCTAAATTTTGAGACACTTATAGTGATAAATAGTTTCATGTGATTTCATGAAACATCAAAATTCCAAAGTTGTATCCAATATTTTCCAAATAAATAATCAGTCAGAGTATGCAAGAATGATGAACTATAGTCAGATCCAAATCTTGATCAATAGTTAATTAGAAGTCTAAGATATGTCTAAATTTTTTTAAAAGTTATCAAGCCATTTTTATAATTCTATACATGGTATCATGCCATATGAATTGTGTAATCCATTGATAAATTTTATGGATATCTTATTAAAGGAGAATCTTTAAACATAGATATTTATTGGTTATTTTTATTTTTATATTGAAAATTTAGTATCATTTTCAAGTATTTCAAGATACTAGAAGGTTTATAGATAGAAAATTTCCTTATTATGGAGATCACTTTTATATTTAGTATCAATCTGAACCTTTAAAAATTAAGAGTAGTTGGATATGATGAGAAAATAAAGGAAATTTATACATATTTAAAAGATTTATATCTAAGGAAAGATAGAAAAATCACATCAAGTGGTTCTATTTTATTACAAGTGGTATCAAATCATTATAAATATGTTATGTATTAAAATTTAGTGATTATCTAGTTTTCCCTATATATTTTTGTTTGATATTTCTATGATCAAAGGTATATTACTATTTAAATTTTTCAATTTTTCAATCTACAAGTATTGAATAAGAATTAATGAGTGATATAGACCACATTTACTTTGTTAACATTGAATCATATTTCTTACACAGATCTCCAGCTTAGTAGGGTTATAATTCATTTTCATGTAGTAAATTCACTCATTGAAATTTATTGCGAATAATGTAACTATTAGTGTTTGTTGACTAGAATTTAAATGAAGGCTGATTTTGATATTATTTCTATATGTGATATGTCAATAAATTTGAAGGTAAACATGAAGGAGGAGTATAGTCCCCCAAAATCTATATTTTTCAAAGGTGTGATATGATGATGAGTTCTTTTGAAAATATCGTGTAATAAAAATGTATTCCAAGTGGGAGATGTCATGAAGTAAAATGATAGGAGCAAAGAACCTTTTTATTTTATTGATAAGGTGAGAGAAAGTTGGTGGTATGAGATATTTTCAAAAAAAAGTGGGACATTGTTGAAATCCTGTGTTTTTGTTTGATTTATTGTCAATATGTATAAATAAATGGTTGGAGAAGTTACCTGAAGTATTTAATGGGGTTTTTATATTTTATTTGAATTAATAAATGGAAATATTATTTAATAATAATTGGATGTCTTGTTTGAAGAATTTTTATGGATTTATTCCATTAGTATTTTGATTTTCATTAGTGAATTGTTAGATATATATAGACATCTGTAATTGGTGATGCACTGGGAGATTCATGGAAATTATGTGAATTATTGCGTGAAGTATGGATGTTAATGGAGGATATGTGATACTATTGAAGATTTATCTCTTAAGGTAGATAATTTTCAATGTATTATTTAAATATAATTATTCAATATAAGAGTAATGAATATGTTAAGGAGGTTTGGATGATGTTTCATGTTCAAGAAATGTGTTTGATGGAGATTCATAGGTAAGATAATTCACATCAACCCCATTTAATATATGATGATTCTGGAGGTTCGTGTAAATGTTTTGAAGATGGTGATGTTCTTAACTGAATAATTTTCCATTGTTTTCCATATTTAATAGGTTAAAATTAGATGATAATAATATGTGATGTTAATTGGATATCATTCTTGAATTCTAGAGAAATTATGATGAAACTAAAAAAAATTAATCTTAGGAAATTTAATGACCTCCATTTGGTAATACCAAAATATGATTTAAATGTATTTACAATTCAGTTTTAATATATTAAATGGGATTCATGTTACGATGTAGAGGACGATGGATGTGTTTTTTAGTTGCCCTAGATTTTTGGTAATGCCTACATTTAAGGGAATAATCCATTTTGTGTGGAGTTTATGTCTAAAAATTTGAGTAACCTTACACTATATTAAATTCATATATGTCATAAAGGATGAAATTATGATATTTTGTGGTTCTGGGAAATCAATTACATCCATGTCACAAATATTTTTTCATCATAATCACTAAATAGTGATAAACAATTACTACAAATCATTTCTACATGCTACATAACTTATGGTAGTTGAGAATAACTTTTAGAAACCAACTAGTTGCACCATATAACATGGGGTAAAATAGTAACTTATGGAATATTGGAAATTTTGTATAACTTTTTTTTCATGGTACATTTTGATGAGTTTTTTTGGATACTTTAACATTTTTTAACTACCATAACAAATATTAGTAGAGGATTTCTATTTGGGGGATAATCAAAGGGATTAATTTAAAGGTGGGTAAGTTGGAAGTCAATTATAGTTTGAATTTAAAATTTAAAATTTAAAATTTAAATGATTCTCTAGATATGTAGATTCCTACTATATAGTAATTATATAAGATAATAATATAGAAAAGATAATTAGGAGAAGTAAATATTTTTTCTAGGAAGAAGGATAAGGGAGATAAACAAATTATCATTTATTAAACATCCAATTTAGGGATATTTCGTTGTAGTTGACTTGTATCTAATTCAATATTTTTTGATGTAGAAGGATTTTTTTGAATATCTGGGAATAATGAGTTTAATATATTTTAAGTGAGTTTTATATTGGAAAATATATTTTCTTGTTATGAACAACATTGAAAAACGAGAATATATAATAGGAATAATTTGAATAATACTTCAGGTTGGGTAAAGTATCATGAGTTTCCATTCATAATTTAAAATTTCTCTAGCTTATTCATTAAATACCGAATACATTTAAGAATATCTCTATTACTAGGAATATTATCAGGAATTATTGATTATTTATATGTGATGTAAGTTTGAAGATCAACGAATCAACCCTAATTATAGAGGGTTATTTATATTAGGAAGAGTAATTTGTGAAAATATTTAAAATTCTCTAAATCATAACATCTAGAATAAAATGATGTTGAATTCATGAATTAAAATTGGTGTGACCTTAAAATCATTGAATTGATAATATGATAGACATTTTCAATAAACTATCATTGACTTTTATTCATGGTGTTTGTAAGAGAGTCAAGAGGAGGGAGTACCCTTATATTTTCATTTAGACTTTCTTAAGCCTTGTAAATAAATATCAAGTTATCATTACTATCCTAGAATATCAAAACATCATTGGTGTGTTATCTATAGAGTATCTAATTATAGTTGAACAAAGTAAAAATTATTTTTTACCTTGAATTAATTTTTATCATCTTTGTGATTTTTTGTGAAGAATAAATAAAAAATTGAATATTGTTCCTTTCAATAAGGGAAATTTTTTCTAATGTAGTATAAAGAAAAGGAAAAAAATTAAATAATTTTTTAATTTTACGAACACTCCTAGTCACCCCCGCCCATAGGGTGTCGATGTTCCCTAAAAAAAGAAATTGAATAATTATTGGTGGTTTAAAAAGATCCTAATAAAGGTAATTTCAATATTAATAGAGGTTAAAATTTTAAATAATTATTTTATGATATAATACACGAAACATCATATTATATTCCAACCTCCTAATAGAGTAAAAAATCAAACATATAGAACAAAACTAGAAGACAAACCATCAAATTTTATTCAATTAAATACCATTCAACCATATATAAAAAAGTATATATATATATATATAATTACAATATTAAATTTTTAGAAATGTTAATATTTTATTTATCAAAAACATCTATACCATATATAATGGAAGCATATAGGAGAATATACCAACAGAATGCCTAATCGACATCACCATTACCCACAGATAAGTGGTGATCATCACCTCTTTTCTTAATACTAAAATTTTCTATGTTCATAAAAATTATTTCATTCCATATCATATTCCAATAGTAAAATAACATTTTCATTAATCAATAAATATCAAATTATATTTAATAAAAAATTTATTTAATAAAATATTGAATCTACAATAAAATCAAATTTTATAAAAAATTATATCAATTTCTAATAACTAAATAGTATAATTTAAATCCCTCAAAAAATTATATTTTACCATGAATTATATAGTAATTTTTTTCATAGTTCATTTTGAGGTTTTAATATTAAATAAAGGATATGTTGATAATATAATCATAGAAAACACATGTTCTAGACATTTTAGGTGATGAAAATCATATTTTGATAATAAATACAAAATTTAAGCAAGAAATTTATTATTTAAATAAGAAAACTTTGACAAGTTATATGAATATATTTGTAAAAATATGTCACAAAATGCCAAATTAAATTCTCCCTCACTTATATATTTTCTTTTTTTTAATTAATTACTAAATCATAAACATGAATAAAATTTTTATTTCAAAGTAATTCATATGTATGTAAATTCGTAGTTTTAAAAATTAATATGATAATTAATGTGACTTACTGGTCTTCCAGATCTTATCAAAAATGAAATTTCTTTAGGTATACTTCTTATCATCCTCTAAAATACTAATTCTAAATCATTCTCAAAAAATTATACCTGATCACTTTATATTTTAAAAAATGACTAATGATCTTTAATTGTATTATTCAATTGATATGATTCCATTTTTTTAGGGCCACTAGAAAGAATACTCCCCACTATAGCTAACAATTATTCTAATGATGTTTGAGACCTTACAAAGGCCAATGATGGGGATGGCCTATAACCCATCCAACTCACATGACAAGAATACTCCTTCCCAAAAATAGTGGATAATGGTATATGCCTCAAATACCAATGTCGACAATCAAGGGTTAGCATCCCATAATTATTTAAATTAGCACTATAAATTTAATGATAGTAAATTATATAATAATTTACAAAAAAACTACTGGTAATTGAAATTGTATTCCCCCATTTATTCACCAGGAACATTCACATAGATATTATCCCACGATTTGTAGCCATCAGACCACATTTATATCCATCCAACATCCTTATAGTAAGTTATCAAGTTAATGAAAAATTCATTCTTTAGTGAAGAGGAAATATTACTTCAGTATAAATAATGTATGGGGAGGCATTCCATATAAAAATGTAGATTTCCAAAAAAATCAATTATAGGCCCTATAATCCATGGCGGTTACCCCAAATATATCGAATGGCACGACTACCTTTAAGTTAAGCAAACATAAATCATCTTGAGTATTGACTATTGTATGTATTCTGTTAATTTGTTTTATTTTTCTGAAAAAAATTTATGTAATTGTGTATAAAATTAAGAAATTAAAATTATCACAATGAAATATAGGATAATAATGGTGACATTCCAATATTCTCTAGATAGGACACTAACTTTCTAATAAACATAATGAAGCTTCACTTTAGGCATATCAAATGCCAAAGTACCCTCTCTTAATGGAATACTTGAGGATAGATGTAGAACACTATAAGTAGTCATAATAGAACTAGAAGATGTTTGGAGAACATATATCATCCCGCTTAATGTTGCAGGAGGAGAAGGGGTGTTATTTCTCACCGAGGTACTAAGTTATTCCACCATTTTTTTCAATGATTTCAGTGGTGTACTAAGTGATGTTTTCATTGTGCTCAATAATGTCATTATTATACTCGATAATATCATTGGTATACTATGTGATGTCCCCAGTATACACCTTTTTGTTTTTGTGTCATTTGGGATACTGAGTGACTGACATCACCAAACCGATTAGTCTTTAGAATCCATATATTAAAAAACAAATTAGATTATTTACCAATTATCTAAGATATAAAATTATAACAAAAAATAATAATTCATTTAATTTGAAAATGAAAATAGTATATGTAACATTTATTAATTAAAAATAATTACATCCACCTTTCTTTAATTAAACTATAAACAAAAAAAATAGACTTAAATAATTTAAAATTTTCTTTTTTGATAGACCATGAAAACCATAAAAAAGAACATAAATAAATTGAATATTTGTTTTTAAGGGATTTTTTTTAAAACATATTTTAAACGTTTAACTCCGTAAAAAATGTTTGGGGTCATATATATAATGAGATTTTAATTGACTATGTAATATTAATGGAAGAAGTATTAAATTCTTTTAAGTCATTTTGTTGACAATAATGAAGCCATGGTTTATAGTTTTACCTTATTTAGAAACTATGCATTTTTTCTGTTTTCACTAAAGATGTGTTTAGATATTTAAGATTTAATTTGAAATAAAATATTGGGGATAAAATTTTATTGTTCATTTTAAAAAGTTAAAAACCCAATGATGACATTTTTGATGTTCAATTAAAAATGGATAGATTTAATAATAAAAACAATTTTAAAATTCATTTTTAGATAAGTGAATTTAGAATTTCATATATCCAGGTGTTTTCATTATGTGATAGATATTTGACAAGATCTTTTACTTTTTAATAAGTAAATATAATCACCACCATGTAATTTTGATAATAAAAACAATGTGGATTTATAAGGGGTTTTTATTCATTCATATTTTATCTTAGAATAAATATTATAATATTTTCATTACTTTTTACAAATGTTTTAAAGTAATGTTATCAATATTGAGATTTAGATTCATCAAATTCTATGACACCATGACATAAACACCAATTATCCTCTATTTTATGTTTATGGATCCAATCGATCACCTAATTTCCTCGTGGAATCCGAAATCCCAATGTGAATTTATCATACATGGTAGTACAAAACATGGAAACATCTTCTCTAATAAAAGCGGTTTTCCCTATAAGATCAAAAAATGATGTTATTATTTATATTAATGTTACCCCTCATATCTATAGTGAAATAGACACATGTTATAACTAATCCAGTAAATATACATAAATAATTCATTACAAATATTGAGACCCAAATTCTAACCAAAACATCATATTATATTAAATTTATTTATAAGAATATATGTAATGAATCCATAAATGAACTCATTTCCAACATCAGGACCTAATTTATTATTACCCCACACCCTGACATATTTCATCAAAATATTCAACCCCACTCAAATTCAAAATTAAATTTATGAAGTTTATTTATATCAAGACACTAAAACTTATAATGAATGAAACATTGTATATTATATAAAAAAACATGCTTTGAACATCCTAAATAATATGGGACTAATGAAAATTGAGGAAATTTATTGTAACACCAAAGTTAGACAATAAATAAAATAAAACATAACATATAATAAAAACATATCATGATATTAAGTGTTACATGGATGAAGAGATGATAGATGGTGAATGATACATGGCAAGAAGGAAGAGGAGTAGGTCAGTGGTGGGTGTCGCTGATGATCGATGAGGATGGGGTTGTCATCAAGTTCAAGTTGAGAGGATAACCTAGGGTAGTCACATTGGGTATAAATGAAAATTAAGAGTATAGAAACCTAAGAATATCATAAATAAATATATATTTTTTAAATGAATATTCAATTCATTTAATAAATTCATACCTGAGGGCCATTAAAGTTAATTGTTTTTTATATCTAGAGACACAATCTTCTTATTTCCTAAAAGATATTCAACATTTACCATATATATCTCTCCATTTATTACTATTTAATGGATTTTTATAATTAACACATTTCTTCATATCCTAGGGAAAGTAAAGATAAGAAAATGTGATATCAAATGCTAATTAAGCAGTAACATGGGAGATATCAACTAATGATTGCTTGTAATCATAATATAAAAATAAGGGTATCCAATCATGAACATACTTATAGAGTTCATAAATAATATCTAAAAGATCATAAACATTAGTTAGGGCCTAAATATGTATCATCTCAAAACACAAGATTTATAATAGTTATAAATCATCATAAATCAATCATGAGTTGTAATTTCATGTTATAAAAGCATAGAATCATCATAGGTATGGAAACCATTTCTTATGGCATGGTTTACTACCTAGTCTATAAAATTATAATATAAAACGCCTCAAAAACTATTTCTCATAGTGGATAAAGCACATATACATGTTTCCTATCACACATAGACCATTGTTTTCATTTTTTTATTTAATTCCCTATGTGGGTTCTTTTGGTTGATGTTCATGTTGAATTTCAAAAAAAAATTCCTTGGTTTTTTTGGGTTTTGATTTTTCTTCAGTAACTATTCATGATTATTAAGACTTTTATGGGGAGAAGGTTTCATGGTGGAAATTTTGTGCACCCAAGGTGACTCTAAATTGTGTTTAAATAATTCAAAGAACATTGGGTGGGTTTCCCTAGTGTTTGGGGTGTCATTTAATTATTTTTTGACAATTTTTTTGATGAAACAGTTAGATCATGGTTTACCAAACCACGCAACCAAAAACCTGAAAGTTGTAGAAATGTTCCAGTGGCATTCGCACGGTTTGTGCATGGTTTAAAAACATGTTCATTTCATTATGGGTGTAATAACCTTTAACCTAAAAATAATTTTGGGGTCATACCACCTCCCATTTTGAGCCATATGTGTTAGATATAGACCCGATGGTTCCCCCACTTCATTCTCCACCATTTTGGGCCACTTTTGGGGGGCTTTCTCACCAAAGGTAAGTGGTTTTTAATGGTTTCCTCTTCACCTCTTCCCTCTTTATCTTCCCCTATTGGTTTATATGGTATTTATTTTTTTCATTTCTTCTTGGAAAAACCCTAGGGTTAGGTTTGGCTATTTTTTGGGTGATTTCTTGTGGTTACAGAATGTGGATCGTCCATAAGGATCTGTTCTTCCTCTATTTGGAGTTTTATCCCATTTGTATGTGGTTGAGGTAGGTGTTTCCATTTTTTTCCTTTATGATGCAAACCATTGATGCTTGAGTGTCTCAAATTAATTGTTAAATGTTATTATCATCCTTATAATACTCATGGATACTTAATTTTGTTGTTTCCTAATTTATAGAATTTGATAAAAATGGATTTTCAAGGGTTTATTTTATTATGCCTATTAATGTATGCACACAAGGTGTTCGGTGAAATGATTACTGTTTTCTAAACATGAAATTGATCCCCATGTTTTATTATTTAGATTTTATTTTACTTATTATTTTGGTTTAAACATTAAATTGAGAATCAAATGTGATTTATATTCCTTTTATGGCTTTATTATTTATGGATAAATGTTTTATAAAGGTTACTTGGGTTTTAAAAATGATTATTAGTAATGTTGAAATTGCGCTAGTTTAAAGGGGATTAGTATTTCCAGAAAAAAATTAGTGTGTCATTATTGATCTTTAAAGTGTTTCTTTAGATTTTGGTAGATCCATGTGTGCACTAGGTGCACACATGGGTGGGTATTCAAGTAAAAATGTCACTTAAAATGATATTTTCCATGAAACTATGTCTCTCAATCCATTCTCTTATATCTACTATTATATTCCTTCTAAAATGGCCCTTTTATTTATAAATATATTGTTGGGGTTTCTAGTGGCATTAAATGGGTTTTGAATGTGTTATTTAAAACATGAACCATTGGGTGTTTGGGAACACAGTTTGTTTCTAAATGGTTTAAAGGCTCTTTTGGCATTGTACACAGGAATGTTGTCTCAGAAATGATTTGGAAATGTTTTGTTAGATGTATTAGGGAGTGTAGACATAAAAGACCATTTGGCATGTTTATAGAGTTTAATTTTTTTCGAAAATGTGAAAAGTCTTATTTAGAAAATTCTTGGGGAAGTGGTGTTCCTCATGGTTTTAGAAGTTATGTTTAAAGGTTTCAGTTTGTGTAAGTTTTAATGAAAAGTTTTGTGATGTGAAAATGGTTTAATGTGAAATGTGGAACTTGATTGAGCTAGAATAGGGAAACCTGGGTATCTAGGGGTAACATAATGCCATGTATTCTAGTGATCCAGAGTAGTATCATCTTGGTTTTACTTATCAAGGTTTATTCTGACAACACTCACTAAACTATGATGATGTTTAGGGACCACTAGGAAATTGGGGTTTTCTATCCTAGTGGATCATGCATGAGAAAGTTATTTGTTATGGTTACTTTTACACCGAGATATGATGTACCAAGGGCTAGAAAACTATCTAGTTCCTAGGGGTGTTCCCGTGACTAGTTCTTATTGGTTATATTTCACTTTCCATCGGCATATGGTATGTTTGTTTGGTAATTTAAAAAGTAAGTGAATTTCCTTTAAAGTTGTTTTTTGTTATTTTTTTCCATTTAAATTTTTTTCCCCTGAAAATTGTCACTACTACTATTTGGTTTGGGTTTTTGTTATAAAATCGTAGCACTCATGAAAAATGGATTGTGGTGTGTTTTGGCCTTGAACACATGAAATCTGTATTTGTTTAACAAAATGTAAAAAATCTATTTTGTAATTTTATTTCAAACTAGTTTTAATGGACAGTTTTGGGAAAGGAAGCACTTGGACTCTATGGTGATTTCCTACTGAGATGTTAGCTCACACCCTACCTATAACACTCAGTGTTGGTAGACATGATATATTTTGTAGGTTCCAGCATTTGTTCAGGTTTCCTAGGTCAGGTGATCATGTTTGGAGTGGGTCTGGTCTTGTTGTTGGAGGTGACCAAGAGGTCACATGGAGATAGATGTAGCTTGGTCTAGTTTTAGTTTATTCACAGTTTCATTTTCCTTGGTTTAGTTTTTAGTCTGGTCAATGGTATATTGTATTTGGATAAGTTGTTTATTTAATTATGTTTTGTTTTGGGTTATTTTTGTGGGCTTATTTTGATTATTTTATTCATTCAATCCTGGTTATTGGGTTGAAATCATTTCCACTCAATTTATATCTGATGCTCGGCACTAGTAGTCTGCCAATGGGGATCGGGAATGCCCTTTAGGATAAGCTGCAAAAAGTTTCAGGTGACCAGTACAGGGTCAACCTCGGTTGGTTCATGAAAAAATTGTATCATATTCATGTTCTTGTAATGTGGGGTGTCTAATAGATAGAGATTAGGACTTTCGGAACTCGGAAGGTAGGTACATGAAGATCATCACAAACTCTTGCACGCACCAATTCTCGTACTACCAGGGGTATTCTGGGATTTGATTATGTTATCTTTTTTTTGGATTGAGGGATGACAAAAGAGGAAATCCATAGTTACTTTATGATTTCACATGTAGTAGTGATTTCTGTGGATTTTAGGGACGTGGTATAAATTCCTCCTAGTTGTTGATGCCTACTTAGGGCATGGATCACTACCATATTGTTGGGTTAAACATAACTACTAGTTCCTCATTAAATTGGTTTTTTTATGTTGTGTTTTTATTTGGTTTTAGTTAGTGTGTGTAATATTTTAAAATGAAACCAGTTTATGAAAATGAAAAATGAATTCTTTCAAGTGGTTTTGAAATCGGTAAAAAAATTAAAAGAGAGTGCTTCGGATTGAGGATTTGGTAAACGTTTTGATTTGATGATGGGATAAAATGTGTGACTGTTGGTATTCAATATGAACATTCTCATATGTGGGGGAATGTATGGAATGTGTACATTGTCACATGTGTATAGATGACATAAGTGAAAGTGGATGAACACATATGTGGTTGTTCATAGGATTCCATGTGTGGGGTTTTGAAACCAAAGGCTTGTTTTGGATTTTTACAAATGATTTTGGAAATTGGTTCTTATTTTTGGAGGTGGAGTTTGTTTTCTGAAGAGTGGATTTGTATTTGGAAAGTTTCCTTGATTTAAAGATATTTCCAAAGTTAGAATGGAAATGGTATTTTGAAAGGGGGATTTTGTTTTTGTTTGTATTATTTAGGTTTGCGAGTTTTTTATTTTTGCTTGAGATGTTCATTTAGATTGTGTTTTGGTTTGATGTTGATTCCTGGATATATGTTATGATGTTTTTCTAAATATTCCTCCAATAAAGGTCCCTGAAATTTCCAAGTGATTCATGTCCAGTTTCTCGTTCTTGTCGAGTGTTACCTATTTTTCATGATGATCGAGGTCGGTTAGAGGGATTAGTGTGGATTGAAGTGGTACACTATCTCCTCATATTGATGGGAACTCCAGATATCATTGTAGTTTGTTCTATTTTGTTGTTGATTGAGGGTCCATATTTGGATAAATAAGATTTGAATTCCCCACCATCCATGTAATTTCAGACGATGTGGGAAGTTTCTGAGTCCATCATTGTCTGTTTTTTCATACATGAGAAAGTGAAGATAAGAATAATGGAAGAGTTCAGGAGTATTAAAAAAGGCCTATTGATGGTGAAGGCATATGTTGAATACTTCAAGGTGTTGGTTTCCTTTTCCCCAGAGGTATTTGATGTACTTTCTCAGATTTTTTGTGTATTATTTTTAAATATTATATAGAATTAATTTGAGATAAGGATTTGTGATGGCATGCGATTCTGAGGACCAGAGTGACGGAATAAATTTTTAAAATAAATTAAACTCTAAATAGAATGCATGATCAATTTTCTTGAAAAAGTTGAATAACATTTAAAAGGGTTCCCGGATCATAAATCTAAGGTCACTGTTGCATTCAGAGCATCAACTTTACCTTACGTGGGGCCTAACATCGACCGGCGTGGGCCGACTGCAAAAGTTTATTTTTAGGCGTTTTAAATGAAATAAAATAAATTAATAAATTATTTTATTCTAATTTTCTTCCATAAAACAATAATTATTATCTTATTTTAAATAAGCAGGATCCTAGGGATAGGATCATAACCCTAAGAAACTCCCTATAATCCTCTGACGCTTTATAGAAGAGCCACCCTTGGAGTATTTTTAATGAATGCTGATGAATGACGACGCGTGGATCAATTCCCAGCGAGATCAAATCATGACCAACATCTGATCATCATATTCATCGATGATCAAGGTAGGGGTTTGTAATTTTGATTCTTCCTTTCTCTAATATTGGATTTAATGACAAACTCAGACCAACCTACGAACAGGTTAATCTTCATATCATGTGTTCTTGTGGGAGGGTTTTAATTTCTGTTTCTTTTGGGGTTTTTATTGAGGATTTGATTTTATGATAATTGTTGAATTTTCATATTGATTTTCCTATTAAACTTATTAATGGGAGGAGATCTACAGAGTTATGAATGGCGGTGGAGGTCTGTTCTTCCTTTTTTTATTGAATTTATTCCTCCTCTGCCCTGTGTTCTTCACATTCTTCATGGGGCGAAAAACAACGGATCAATGTCTATCCGTTTCACAATGAAATAATCCCAAATAGAATATCGAGCATCACGACAACCAAGTGAAGGTGCGACAGTGATGGCGGATGACGAGTTGGATCAGATCGAGAGAAATAATTTTTTGACAATTCATTGTGTGGGTGGATCAAAATGAGGTTTTGGGGCCTATCGAATGCCTAAAACATCCTGAAACATCGATGTCATGTTAGGGAGACCTTGGATATTATGTTTCATGGAAAACAGATCACTGGAACGAGCCTTGTAAGATCAATGGAGGTGCAACCATGGAGGTTTGTATTTCTGGAAAATTCTGAAGAACACGACGTGTTCTCAAATCAACATGTTTTGTGGGGTCGATGTGGCGGCGGCTAGGGTTGTGCACTGCATGCAATGGAGAACATGGCATGCCACTAGATGACATATCATGTGGGACCCACCCAACGGTGGTTGGAGTTCCAGGTGATGGGAAACATGAACACGGGGCATGACCATCATCACACTACGTGAGGGTCCTTACATGGACTCAGTGTGTATCTCGGAAGATACATGGACATTGGGTGGAAAACACGGAATGTGCTCCACTGCATGGATGAACACGGTCAAACATGCTGACCACCCCATGCACTGATATATGGTCTGTGACACATGGGTTAAAGTCGTGTATGGGCTAATGGCCAGTGTACACAAATTCTTCTCTGGGTAGCAGAACATGGTATGTTGTGCTCTTACACACCGTGTATACCTTCTTCTACACAACCAGCCTTACGGCATGGTCTGTTGTACGTGGGTAGTACTCGGACTCAGAGGACATGATGTGTGACCCTTCTACACATCGTGTACTTCTTTGTACATGGATTGATCCTCATGTCCACCGTTCCTTGGACACATTTCATTTGGGTCAGCTCACATTTGCTCATTCCCCTGAATGTCAGGTATTATTCCCATCAACAGGATTATGATCCCTTAAACAGTACATTCCAAGATAGAGTCAAGTATCCCTCTGAAAGGCCCGGAGCAAGATCCTCTATCCATTATTGACCATAGGTAGAGTCAGATATCGATGTGACTAATCCTACAGAACGTCGATCATGTACTTAGAACATGAATCATGATGAGTCATGGTATCCGCCAAGGCCCTGGATTTTATTATCATCTTTGTATCGTGATCTTTTCCCAGTCAATAGTGTGTTCTACAAGAATGAGTGTATTTTTTCTCTCTTCAGATATATCAGTGCATCTATCTCTATTATGGATTTTCCCAACAAATGGTACTTTTCAGATGGATGTCATCCGAGCTATCAGACTTGTGTAGTGAGTTCTCTCAGACGAGTGCTTTTTATAATATTTTAACTGAATCCCTACCGTGGGTATGTAGTTGTTGTAACTTAACTCTATACTATGGGTCTGGATTTTCTGTATATCTAGGTGTGTTTCTCTTGTTATAACTTCAGTATACATATACTATATGGAGATAACTATACCTTTACTTTGTGTGTTTCTTTGTGGTTTTGTGGGTCTCCCACTGAGTATTGTAATACTTAACCCTACACGGGCTTTTCCCACACATGTTGTGTCTTGTTCAGATGAGATCCCTTTTGACGGATCCCAAGGTGGACCAGGACCGGACTGAGATTTTTGAGTTCCTTACAAGACAAAGTTTTCCTATGGCTATGAGTAGTAGTCCCAGTATAACCTTCTTGATTATGGGTTGGAATTTTTAGTTAGAAGACTCTTTTTTTGTGGTCTTGTATTTTGGCCCAGCTTACTTTCCACACATTACTTTCTGGTGTACTCTGTTAGTTGGGTTTTTCTATATGCATGCATTTGTTCCTTAGTGGTTTTACTTTCATCATTTTTGGGCTTGGGGAGTCGCATCATGGGCTCCACTATGATTTCTCATGACAGAGTGGTATCAGAGGAGGTTAATTCGACATTAGGACCAATAGTCTGTGAAAATGGTATGAGGTAACAATGTTAAGTGTTTTGAGCTTGCATTTTAGGCTAGGGACTCTAGTGTTGGTGTGGGTGGATGACGTATCCATACACAAGGAATCTGATAACCTTTTTCGACTCGGTACATGAAATCACTAGTTACTGGGGGGAATAAAATAATGTTACATACATCATATAGGAATGGGTTGTGTTTTCCATCTCCTTCAAATGCCAGCTATCTAGATATTGCCACGAACTAAATGTGGTCACCACCAAAACCAACACCAAACCCAGCTCGTGATAAGGCTCAAAGGGAATTCCCTATCTCTATGGGCTGGTAAAAGTTCCTGAGTATCATTTTTTTTTGGGAATGATTTACCCGAATATGGATACAGACAACATCAAAAACAATCAATAAACCCAGTCTGAAAATTCATGCCAAACAAGATTTAAACAAAATCCAGAATAGAATACATAGGTTTAAACATAAAAAAAGAGGTCCAAATACACACAAAAGTAGAATAAAAACTTCCCCAATGACTCCACACATCAATAGGTCATCACCAAAAATCCATATCCATAACATCGCACCATCGAAGGGAACTAACAACCTGAACCACCATCACCAAAGGCCTTGCCTTTACTGATATCCAACATGATCAAGTCTAATTACACCCAAGGGGTGTATGTAGGGTGTGATCCTAATCCTAATAGGATAACACCATGATATTACATAGGGTAAACAATAAAAGATAAAAATAATGCAAGTTTTGATAATCAAGAAGTGGTGGAAATAATTTCTAAAGAATGAATCTTTTAAATGTAAATAGTTTTCAAATGGAATTTTCCATGAGTGATCACATTTAAGTAAAAATTTAAGATACAGTATTTTCTAGAAAAATCCACCATATGCCAAATATAATTACAAAAGGGTTAATGATCACTAATCTGAGGAACACCCCTAAGCACTAGTTATTCTTGGGCCCCATGTACCTCATACCGCGGTGTAAAGTTACCATAGAAAAATCCATTCTCGTGCACGAGCCACTAGTTGGGAATATACCCATAACCTATGGGTCACTAAAAATCATCAATATAGTTTTCTTATTTTTGTCGATATCCATTTTTCTCAATGAAACAGGGATAAAACCGCTTTGGATAACTAGCGTACTAGTACATATCCGCCCTTTTAGATACCCGAGATTCCCCCTTTGCTCTCAAACCACTTTCACATGATACCAAAAACCATTATCACATAAACACATCAATTATGGTCATAATAAACTCAAAATAGTAGCTACACATGCTTTTCATCACTTACACCACTCAATAAAACCTTTGGGATTTCAATAAAATAACTTCACAAAATTTAACAATGTTTTGCACACAAAATCCCTTTAAACCCCCACATTGAACACTATATGCATACCAATATTTTCCAAAATAGGATTTTTGGCATCAAAAAAAATTCTATAAAAACATTTCATGAGTTATAAAACCACCAAAATTGGTATAACATAAAATAGACAAGTAAAGGACACAATTTAACACAAAATTGGTACCAAAAAATCATTTTCTTAAAAACATCGCCAATACCAGATTTCCAAGCAAGGATAATGAAGGAGAAGTGTGATAAAAAATATAAATTCATAAAATATAACTCATCTATCATTGATTACCCATGTAAGCACCTACTATAATTATCAAAACACTGGATTCTTTGTGCAAAAATTCATCCCCTCCAACGCTGCACCACAAGAGACTTAGATCACGCGTAAAACCAAAAGAATAGACCAAGAAATCTTGGATCAAACCCTAGGTTAGAAACCCTACCTTCCATACAAAAGTAAATTCATAATAAGGGATGAAAACCCATGAAAAAGGAAGGAAATATGGAAGAAATTCACTTACATGAGGAAGTTTAAAGTTTTTCCATCAAATCCCCATTCAAAATAGAGTTTCAATGAGGGTTTGTGGTGCTTGGGTGGCTCTCGTGGTAGCAAGGGTCAAATTGGGGAATAAAGGGGAGAGTTTCAATATATCCCAGGAGGGAAAAAATTAAAATTAACAACAATTTAAATGAACTGGACAAGGCCGCACAGTTTTCTTGCATGGTTTAGAAAACTGTGCGACCAAACCGTGCACCCACTTTTGTCCACTCAAAAAGTGTCCAAAATTATTCAAATTAAAGGGGGCCTAGGAGAAAATTAGGGGGGAAAATTAGGATAAGAATATATGATAAAAAATTACCTTAAATGAAGGACATGGTTTTGAAAATTCTCCCCACCATGAAAACTTTCCATCTCGGAAAGTCAACCTGATGCTTGATCGGAAAGAAGGAATGAGTACTCTTCTAGACCCATGAATTCTGCTCCCACATCTCATGTGTATCATTCCCATGATGCCAATGAACCTATACTAGTGGAATAGAATTTCCTCGAAGCACCTTCTCTTGGAATTCCACTATTCGCATTGGCCGCTCAACAATAGATAAATCGGTCTTTATATCCAACTCCTCCCAATTCAGTACATGGGATGGACTTGAGTTGTATTTATTCAACTAGGAAATATTGAAGATTTCATGAATCTAAATCCACTAAGAAGGTATGTCTAACCTGTATTCCTCTTTTCCAATATGCAAATAGATCTCAAAATGTCTGACATACCGCTGCGTCAACTTCCCTTACATTTCCAATCAACTATGGCCCCAGTGAGGGGACGAATTCAAGAATACCCAGTCAACCAAAGAAAACTCTAGGTCTCATTGCCTCATGTGAGCATATGATTTATGGTGACTCTTAACTATCAGTAAGAGCTACCTGATCATCTTGACCTTCTCAAATGTCTCCTGCACCAGACTCAGCCCCAATAGTGAGGTCTCTCCTACCTCATCCCAACACAGGGGGGGGACCGAAAAGGGAAACCATAGAGAGCCTCAAAAGGAGTCATTAGAATCAAGGAATGGTAACTATTATTATAAGAAAACTCAACCAATACCAAATGGATATCCCATGAACCTTCAAAGTCCATAACAAATGCACAGAGCATGTCCTCTGAAACCTGATTTTCCTGCTCTGTCTGACCATCCGTTTGTGGATCGTATACCGTGCTCATCTTAATATGAGACACCCAAACCTTTTAAAGGCCTTCCAAAAACTGAGAAGTGAAATGTGGGTCTCTATCTGAGAAAATTACTAATGGAAAACCATGGAGCCTTACCACCTCATGAAGATAAAAACTACCCAACTCATCCACCTTAGCTATATCTATGATCATAATGAAGTGGTCTGATTTGGTCAGACGGTCAATCACCACCCAAATGGAATTCTTACTCCAAGGTGAGTAAGCAAATCCAACAATGAATTCAACGATGGCCTCTTCCCACTTTCAGGAATTAATGGGTCATAGTTGGAGAAAACCGGAGGACCTTTGATGTTATTCTTTCACCTGGAGGCATATGTAGCATCTCGACATGAAGTCTACCATATCTCGTCTCATACAAGGACTCCAGAACTTCTGACAGGAATCATAATACATCTTGGTGTCACCCAGATGGAAATCCCACTATGACTGGTGGCTATCCTGCATCACCACCTTCCGTAGAGATAACGAGAGTACTGAACAGACCTTGAATCACATGATTCCCTCGGGAGATGATGACCAATCATGAGGATGTCTCCCCACCACGAAGAAACTTCTTCAACTACTGAAAAATCTTATCACTAGGCTGTTACTGCTGAATTAACTCCACTAGAGAAGGAGTCAGCTAAAATTTCACCAAGAATGTACCCCCATTTTTCTCCTTGCTCTCCACAGGCATTTGAGAAAAGAGTTCCATTACAGTACACTCATCACTATACTTCCTGAAAGACAGCAATATGACTCTTCTACTTAAGGTGATGGCCACGACAATACCATTTCCTTCCGTGTAGACAATTTCAATGTTGAATCCCTACAAGTACTTGATCCAATGACGCTGACTCGTGTTGAGGTCCTTCTGTGAGAAGATATAGTCCAAGATTTTGGGATCAGAGTAGACCAAAAACTTCTCCCCAAAGAGGTAGTAATTCCAAGTCTTCAAAGCGTGCATCACAGCTGCTAAATACAAGTTGGGGGTCAGGTAATTATTATTTTTTGGTTGAAGTTGGCAAGATCTATATGCTACCACATGATATTCTTTCATAAGTACACACACAAGATCTATACCTAAAGCATCACAATACACTACATACCCATTTCCAGTCTCTCTAAAAATTTAAAGGGGGAAGTAGCCAATTGCCTCTTTAGCTCCTTGAAGGATGTTTGACATTATGGTCCCTATACAAAATTCACCACTTTTCAGGTGAGCACGATCATTGGTGAAGAAAGCCAAGAGAAATCACTTAAAAAATGCCTATAATAACTATCCATGCCAAGGAAACTCCTGATCTTGAACAAGTTTTTTGGATGATCCTATTAAATAACTGCATTGATCATCTTAGTTTCCATTGAAACCCCCTGGTCTAAGATCACATCCCCCATAAATTTCACTTCCTTAATCCAGAAAGTGCATTTGGACAACTTTTCATACAGGTGATTCTCTCGCAAGGTGCCCAGAACGATCCTCAAGTGATGCTCATGTTCCTCCTCAGATCCCAAATAAACTAGGATTTCATCAACAAATACCATGAAATAATAATCGAGATACTGATGGAACACCTTGTTCATGAGTTCCATAAAGACCGCAGGATCATTGGTCAATCCGAAGGGCATGACCAAGTACTCTAAGTGGCCATACCTATTTCAGAAGGTTGTATGTGGGATATCTACCTATTTCACCCTGAGTTGATGATAGGATGAATGGAATTCTATTTTAAAAAACCATATTTCCCCCTTATATTGATCAAACAAGTCATCTATTTGGGGAAAAGGATATTTGTTCTTGATTGTTAACTTATTCATATTATGGTAGTCAATACACAGCCGAAGGGATCCATCTTACTTTTTCATGAACTACACAAGAGTGACCCAAGGAGAGATGCTCGGGTGAATGAATACTTTGTAATAAAAGTCATACTGATGTATCTTTAATTCCCTCATCTCTGTGGGGGCCATGCGATATGATGGAAGATATATTGGGTGTGTTCCTGGGCCCAGATCAATCGAGAACTCCACATCTCACTCTAGGGGAAAAACATAAAAATCATGCAGATATACCTCTGGAAATTCATCAACTACATGAGGTAGTCCACTGTTAGGACAATGAAATTCATCCTCTATTGCGAGCGATGATAACAAAAAAACAAAATATCCAAACTCTGGGAGTGGAGGTCCCACACGACTCGAACGAGGATCCCATTCCCCACAAAAAACCCGATGACTCCCATTAAGTGTCATGAAACTAACCCACCGCCTATAGAAATCAATGTGTGCCAAGAAGTGTACTTGCCAATCCATGACAAGTATTATGTCAAATAGATCCATATATAAGACCAATATTTCCCACTCCATATTAACCCCTGACATGAAAAGCACACACGACAGGCACCTAAGACCCTAATTCTTCTTCTTTCCAAACAGTGTCACCTACTCCATCAAAAAAGACAACAACTCGGATGGAAAATTTAGAATGTCCACAAAATGGGATGAAATTAATGAAATAGGGGAATCAGTATCAAAAATATCAACAGCTATAAAAGATTCAATCAAAACAGTACCTCAAACTATAGACGATCCTGCCTCTAATCTTGCTGTGCCTGATCCACTTCATGGAGATGTTTGGTCTCTGTTTGAGGAATACCACTAGTCTTTGGTTGTACCCTAAAATTTCTCTACCCAGAAGATGACCTAGCCCTACCACCATAGCCACCAAATTGAGATCCCCCCATCCGCGATGACTCTGACCGATCTTTCACTCCTCTTGAAGTCGTTGATCCTATCCCACTCTGAAGTCGATGTGCCACCCAGCAAAATCACTAAATGTGACACATACCTCTACATTGATAACAGGGATTCAGAGGAAATGGGCATGTTTTTCATATATTCCCTTTCCTCCCACACTGGTGGAAAACAACATATCTCACATCAGAAGCCATAGATGAAAATTGTCTGGAAGAGTGGCCTGAACTACCACCTCCATTCTTCCCCTTCTCCTCTCGCTTCTTTTTCTTCTTTGAGGAGCTACCACTGCCCACTACTAATACTATCCTAGAGAAACCATCCCTCCCTTTTCTATTAATATCTACCATATACACCTGTTTAACCACCTCAGCATAGGTCTTCAACTTAAGCAAGAAAACCTGGGATTATATCACTGGTCGTAAGCCTTTCTCAAACCTATGGTCCTTTGCCTGGTCATTAGATACGATTTCAGGAGCATACAAAACCAGCTCAATGAAGCGGTTGGAATACCCCATCATAGAATGATCCCCCTATACCAAATCCATGAACTCTCAGGATCTAGCATAATCCATGACTTCAGAGAAATAATGTTCATTGAAGACAGCCTTGAAATCTCCCCAAGGAATCTTCTCATTCTTCCCAGTTTGAAGAACTGATTCCCACCACCTGCGGTTGGGACCCTCCAATAGAAAATATCAACACTTCACCTTGACTTCATTGGGTGCTTCCAGGAACTCGAACATGCACTCGATCTTTTCTAGCCATTCCTCTACTTCTTGGGGTTCTTTGCTACCTTAGAAAGTAGGAAGATTATTTTTTAGAAATTCCTGGGCCTTGTCCTTCCTAGGAATAGTCCCATATTCCATAATAAGAGCTAAAACAGAAGTCAGTCCATGTCCAAGAGCATAGACAGCTTGAACCACAGCCTCTACTAGCCTCTGATCAAGCGGTGAGGGAGAACTCTATCTGGATTCCTCCCGTGGGGGCATGGTAGCATTCCGGGGAGGCATGTTTCTACAAAAAAGAAAAAAGTGACATGAAAAAAATCAGTACAACAATTCTAAAAATTTAATCAATAACATAAAATATAAATAATCAAAACACATTACAAAGATAAAAGAAACAACTACCCCACCCCCACCTGATGTCCACTAGTAGACTGCATCAAACATGTCTCACCTAGAAGTGAAGTAAAACAAACAATTCAAATGTCCCATGGTGACTCGAGGTCTTCCTAGAGACGTATAATCCAAGCACCCTACTCATGACCAAATCTCTACATCTTGACGGTTCTAGCTCTTCTCTAGCCCGACTCATCCCAAAAGAAGAATATAACCCAAAAAAACATTAACCTCCTCTGATACCATTTTGTCATGAACTGAATATGGTTGCTACCAAAACCGGCCCCAAACCTAGCCCGTGACAAGGCCCAAAGGGAGTTCCCTATCACCATGGGCTATCACAAGTGACCAGGTATCATATATTTTTGTTTGGGAATGATTTACCTGAATATGGATACATAAAACATCAAAAAAAATCAATAAACTAAATCTAAAAATTCATGCCAAAAAAGCATTAAACAAAAACCATAAAAGAATACATAGGTTTAAACATAAAACAAGAGGTCAAAAGGCACCTAAAAGTATCATCAAAATATCCCCAAGGAATCCACATGACAAGGGGTCATCACCCACAAGTCGTCTCCACAACACCTCACCATGGAAGGGAACTGACAACCCGAACCTCCACCACGCAAGGCCTTGCCTTTACATATGTCAAACATGATCATGTCTACTTACAGCCAAGGTTTTTAACTAGAATGTGAGACTAATACCAATAGGATACCATATAGAGATTCCATATAGTAAACAATACAATATAAAATGCTTGCAAGTTTTGGTAAGCAAGAAGTGGTGGAAATAATTTCTAAATAAAGAAACTTATAAATGTAAATGGTTTTCAAAGGGAAGTTTCCATGAGTGAGAACATTTAAATAAAACATGTAAGATACTTTATTTTCCAGAAAAAACCACCATATTCCAGAGATAATTACAAAAGGGTCAATGAGCACTAATATTGGGAACACCCCTAAACACTAGTTAGTCTCGGGTCCCATGTACCTCATACCTCAGTGTAAAGTCACAATAGAATAATATATTCTTGTGCATGAGCCACTAGTAGGAAACATACCCAAAAGATATAGGTCCCCAAACATCATCAATATTTTTTTAGAGTTGTCTTTATCCGTTTTGATCAGTGAAACAGGGATAAAACAACTCCGGATCACTAGCATACTAGTACATATCCTCCCTCCTAGATACATGGGATTCCCCCTTTGTGCTCAAACCACATTAACATGATACCAAAAACCATCATCACATAAAAGTATCATTTTTGGTAATAATCAACACAAAATAGTATCTACACATGCTTTTCACTACTTACACCACTCAATAAAACCTTCAGGATTTCAATAAAATAACTTCATAAAATTTAACAATGTTTTGCACACAAAATCCCTTAAAAATCCCACTTTGAACAATATGTGCATACACATATTTACCAAAATAGAATTTTCAGCACCCAAAACCTTTCTATAATCCCATTTCATGAGTTATAAAACAACCTCAACTATAATAACATTAAATAGACATGTAAAACACCCAATTTGACACAAAATTGGTGCCTAAAAATTATTTGCCTAACAAACGTCACCAAAACCAGATTTCACAGCAAGGATAATGAATGGGATGTGTTATAAAAATATAAATTCATAATATATAACTAATATAGAATTTATTACTGATGGAATCACTTACCAAAAGTGTCAAAACCCTTGAATCTTCATGTGAAAATTCAACAGCACCACCGCTGCACCACAAGTGAGTTATATCAAGCCTAAATCGAAAATAATAGACCAAGAAATCTAGGATCAAACCCAAGGAGAGAAACAATACCTGCTAGACATAAGGCACATCAATAATAAGGTAAGAAACCCCATGAAAAAGTAAATAACTATGGAATAAATTCACTTACTTAAGGAAGTTTGAAGATTATCCACCAAATCCCCCCTTCAAAATAGAGTTACAAGGAGGGTTTGTTGTACTTGGGAGGCTTCCATGGGTACTAGGGTATAATAGGATAATAAAGGGTTGAGTTTGGATAAATCTCAAGAGGTAAAAAATATAAATTAAAAACATGTTTAGTAATCTGGACAAGGCCACACGGTTTGCTTCCACGGTTTAGAAAACTTTTCCCCCAAACTGGGTGTCCCCTTCTGTCCACTCAAAAAGTGTCCAAACTTATTCAAGTTTAAGGGGACCTGGGGGAAACATAGCGAGAGTTATTCCAAGAATATAAGATAAAAAAATTAACTTAAATAAAGGACATGGGTGTAACAGATATACTCCTAACCACTGTAAATCTTGTTTCTTTACAGGATGCCTCAGCGAAGTATACCAGCTTGGATTCAATAGCTAGATTAGGAATATTACCCCCTCAATGGCGAGGCTTCTATTCAGGGACCAGTTCTATAGGTGTTACCTCTAGGTGGTGAAACTTCTATACCACCACCAGTGGAGTAGCACATGGTACATATCATTCTAGTAGACGATGGGCGCATGCTGAGCGTGCTTCATGAGTTTCAGAGGCAGAGACCCCTTAGGTTCCAAGGTGAACCCAACCCTTAGGTATTTGAGGACTTTCTTGATGTGGTGACTAGAGTTTTCTATCTAGAGAGGATTCTAGTTGGACATATAGTGATTCTAGGAGTGAGCCTTCATTAGGGTTCGGCCGGACGATGGTGGAGTTTAACTACAAAAACTCACGACAACGATACTCTTTCATGGATGGAGTTTGAGTGACTCTTTAGGGAGGAGTTCTCTCTAGTTACACTAATAGAAGTGCTTATCCAGGAGATTCTTCAATTTCAGTAAGGAATTTTGATGGTGGATGACTATTCATCGAGGTTCACCAACCTCACCAGGTACTCTATGGATATGGTCATGGACCAGTACTTCAGAGCTCATACCTTCAAGATAGGTCTATAATGGGACATCTAAGGTAGTGTAGTTCCTCTATGATTTTAGACTTATGTTGGGGTGCTCGAGTGAGCTTTGGTGGTAAATATCTTCTTGGTGGAGGTGAGACAGACAGTGGTAATTAGTAGTAGGTGGATAGGTTCGGAGAACTCGGAAACAGGGAGCCGACGTCAGGCACAGGGATTAGGATGTGGGAGACGTCACAGGAGGATCCAGGATAGGGGATCAAAATTCCACATCTCTCAGGTTGGATCCAGTCATCCTAGAGAATGATGATTCTACTCATGTGATGGTAGATAACATCTAACTAGAGACTGTCGAACCCATCGAACTACTGATTGGGAGGCGGTGGATGGACCATCAAGGAAGAGGCAGGTATTGGAGAAAATAACCCTGCTAGGCAGTAGACAAGTAAGAGGATCAGGGAGAGATGTAGGTGGTGGAAGACACCTTTTTCTACTTCCACCACCACCCCTAGGAGGTCCACATCAATCTCAGGGAGCTCTGAGACAGGGTTGAGCACAACTACATGAGGTCGAGGCGTATGACTCAGGGACTCCAGGTATGATCCAAGGTACGATCTATGTCTTTTATACCTTAGCTAATATACTCATAGAAACAGGTTCTAGACATTCCATCTTCTCCATATGTCTTGTGTGAAACCTTGAGATTCTGGTAGAGCCGTTGACATGACCCTTACGCTTGGAGACACCTATGGGAGGATACTCTTTGATCAAATATCTTTGCAGACATTGTGATATTTCCCTTAGAGGTTAGACATTTGGTTGGAACCTCTTAATGGCTGCATTGAGGCCTTATGAAGTCATTCTCAATTTGGATTGGTTATCTTTGGTCCATGCCTAGATTGGCTAAATTAGGTGAAGGGTGTGGTGTGTCCACAACAATGGGACAAGGTTTTCCTCTGTCGGTGAAAAAGATACGTAGGCAGCACAGAATGGGCTCATGCATAGGAGGGTGCAACCAATCACTCATGAGTTGGCTAGCCTTACCCTCAGAGCAGCAGATGTTGTAAGCTTTCACATCCCAGTAGTGGTGGCGTAGTATGAAGAAGAATTTCCAGAAGATGTTCCAGGATTACCTCCTTACCAGGAGATCAACATCTTCATCAACTTTCATCCCAGTAATACACGAATATCCTCACCAGTGTATCGGATAGCTCCCATAGATATTTGCGAGTATAAGGTGAAGTTGGAGGATTTACAGGGTAAGGGCTTCATAAGACTTAATGTTTCACCCTAGGTAGCCCAAATTTTGTTCTCCAATAAGGAAAATGGGGGTTTCAGGTTGTGTGTAGATTACCATATCTTGAACTAGGTGATGATAAAGAACAGGTATCCATTGTTGAGGATTGAATACCTCTTCAATCAGCTGAGAGGGGAACGTTGGTTCTTGAATGTTAAAATCTGTTTGGGTTATCACCATCTTTGAGTATGAGACGAGAATATTCTAAAGACGGATTTTAGATGTCGTTACAATCACTACGAGTACTTGGTGATTCCTTTCGGTGTGACGAACACCCCAAAAGGGTTCATGGGACTGATGAACCATATATTCCACCCATACTTAGACCGATTTGTAGTGGTATTCATCAACTACATCCTTGTGTACTTTGCATTAGAGGAGGAGCAAGGAATACACCTTTGGATAGTTCTAGAGGTACTCTGAGAGCACCAGATTTATGGGAATTACAGATTTTGGATACAAAAGGTCACCTTTCTAGGACATGTTATCTCAGAAAATAGAGTAGCAGTGAACCCATCCATGGTCGAGGCTGTGTTAGCATGGGATCCACCCTAAAGCGTGATAGAGGTGTGTATCTTCCATGGATGGTAGGATACAATTGGCTATTTATCCCTGATTTATCCCAGATATTAGCACTGATGACATCAATGACCCAGAAGTGGAATCCTTTTGTATATATAGAGAAGTTCCATGGGGATTCCCAGTAGTTGGGGCAGAGTTTGACAAGCTCACTAATATTGAGATGTCTAGAAGAGGGTTTCGGGTATATAGTTTTCTACAACGCATTAAGGACCAGGCTTGGTTGTGTCCTGATGCAGAGACAAGAGGTGATTTCTTATGATTCACGCTAGCTAAGGAAACCTGAACAGAACTATGTTACCCATGATCTTGAGTTGGAAGTGGTATTGTTAACATTGAATATGTGGCGACATTACCTAATAGGCAAATGGTTTATCGTCTACTATGACCAAAAGAACCTCAAGTACATCTTCTTATAGAAGGATCTGAATATTAGGAAGAGAATATATCTAGAGTTCCTCTAGGATTATGATTTCGATATCATCTATACTCATGGGAAAGGGAACGTTGTGGAAGATTCTCTCAGCAGAAGATCAAGTTCCCATCTACTTAGGGAGGCGTCAGAGTAGTTGGCCTCGCTACAAATATCCTTCATGGATGGAGATAAAGCAGTTTATCTCCAGTCAATGATTTTCACCCCTCTACTCTTATATCTAGTTAGGGAGGCATAGTTAGGGGATGTCAATTGAGAGACTTTACATGCTCAGTTATCCACAAGACATGCACCTGATGGGTATTCGCAAGGTGTGGAGAATGTAGTCCCCTTTATAGGATGCACAGTTGTTCCAGTGGCATTGTGAGAGGAGGTTCTGAGGGAGTTTCACACATCCCCCTTGGTGGTACATCTTAGATTGGAGAAAATGTACCAGGACCTCCGACGTCAGTTCTAGATGATAGTATGAAAAAGGTAGTAGCAGGGTTCATTTCTTGATTCCTTACATTCCAGCAAGTGAAGGCTGAGCACTAGGTTCTAATAGGGTTAGCTCAACCCTGGAAGTTCCAAAGTGGATGTGGGATGGAATATCAATGGACTTCGTGATGGTATTACCATGAATGTCCAAGGGAAACGATTCCATCTGGGTGATTCTTGACCAACTCACCAAGTCAGCCCACTTCCAATCTATTAGGGGGAAGAGTCTCGTGGAGAACTTGGGACACCTCTATGTGCATTAGATAGTTCAGCTTCAGGGTTTCCCTTCGACAATAGTCTCAGATTGAGATGCACACTTTACATATCAACTGTGGAAGGGATTGTTGGAGGCTTTTGGGACTCAGATACACGTGATAATATCATTCCATCCCCATACGGATGTTCAGATGGAGAGAACCATTCAAGTTCTGGAGGATATGTTGTGGGCCTATATCTTGGAACTTGATCACAGTTGGGAGGACCACATACCACTAGTGTAGTTTTCATAAAATAACAGCTACCACTCCACCATTGGCATGGAACCATTTGAGTCCTCATATAGGATACCCTGCTGGTCACCTCTTTTTTGGACCGACCCTGAGAGTAAGCACTCATGGGTCTAGAGTTGGTGTGAACCACCAACGAGAAGATGCAGATCATCCAAGAGTGTATAAAGACTGCATATAGCTAGAAGAAGTTTTATACTGATAGGTGGTAGAGACCATTGTAGTTCGAGGAGGGAGACTATGTCTTCCTTCAAGTATCACCTCGTCGAGGGATGTGGAGATTTGGTCGAGGAGACAAGATTTCTCTAAGATTTATTGGTCATATTCAAATAATGCACAGAGTTAGTGAGGATGTGTACCACATAAGTCTACCTCCGCAGTTACACCAGGTGCATGATGACTTCCATGTGTTGGAGTTGAGGAGGTATGTGTATGACCCATCACACGTCATCGACTAGGGTGGCCTGGACATTGAGGATGGAGAAAACTTTGCCGAATACCCAGTGGAGATCAAGGATTGACAAGAGAGGATATTTTGTGGCTGAGCGACTCCCCTAGTGCATGTCTGTTGGCAGCATAGGAATTTTCAGGAGATCATGTGGGAGCAGAAGGCTTAGATTCAGGTCTAGTACCCACATTTGTTTGAGTAGCCTTTTGTTTTGGATTTTTTGGGACGTAAATACCTAAGGTGGATAGAATTTTATGTCTTAGATTTGTTGTGTATTATTTTTAAATATTATATAGAATTATTTCAACAAAAGGATTTGTGACGGAATGTGATTCTGAGGCCCAGAGTTCCCAGAATAAATGTTTGAAATAAATTAAAATCTAAATTGAACATGAATAAAGTTTTACTAAAAAAGTGGAATAACTTTTAAAAAGGTTTCTAGATCAGAAATTCGAGGGAACAGTTGCTTTCGGAGCAGAAATTTTACCTTAGTTAGGGCCTAACATCGACCAGCGCGGGTTGACTGCAAAAGTTATTTTTTATGTTTTAAAGGAAATAAAATAAATCAATAATTTATTTAATTCTAAATGTTTGCATAATTCAATAACATTTATCTTATTTTAAATAAGAAGGATCCAATGGTTAGTATCATTACCCTAGAAAACTCCCTAAAATCTTCTGTAGTTTTGGAGAGGAGCCACCCGTGGGGGATTCTTGATGAATACCAATGAACGACGATGTGTGGATCGTTGCACAGTGAGATAAAATCATATCCAATGGCCAATCTCCCTATCCTTCGATGATTGAGGTATGGGTTTTTTATTTCAATTCTTCCTTTCTAATTCTTGGATTTAACAACTAATGTGAACCAACCCACGAACAGTTTGATCGGTGGATCGTGCGTTCTTGTGGGAGGGTGTTAATTTCCATTTCTTTTGGGGTTTTGGTTCGAGAATTGATTTTATGATAATTTTTTAATTAAAATTTATATTTTCCTATTAAAACTATTAAAGTGAGTAGATCGAGGTCATGATAAATGATGGCAGAGGTGTGTTCCTATTTTGTTTATTGAATTTATTCCTCCTTCACCAAGCGTTCTTCTCATTCTTTGCGGGGTGACAAACAACAGATCATTGTGCATCTTTTTCGCAATAAAATGATCCCAAATTGGAGAAAGAACATTGAGATGACCTATCGGAGGTGTGACGGCAATGATGAATGATGATTCGACTCAAATCAGGAGAAATAATTCTTCAACTATTCATCATACGGGTGAATCAAAATGAGGTTTTGGGGATGATCGAATGCCCAAAACCTCCAAAAATGTTGATGGAATGGTGTGGAGACCATTGATATTGAGTTTCAGGGCAAACAGATCACCAAAATTATCCTCGGAAGATCGATGGAGGCACAGTGGTGGAGGTTTTCATGTGTAGAAAATTTTAAAAAACACAATGTATTATCTGATGAACTTGCCATCTGGGTCAGCATGGAGGTATCTAGGGTTGCGTGATGTATGCGATGGAGAACATGAAATGACTCGGGATAACACGACATGTGGGCCCCACCCAGTGGTGGTTGGAGTTCTGGGCAACGGGAAACACTAACATGGTGTGTGACCATCGTCACACAACATGTGGGTCCTTACGCGTACTCGACATGTATCTCAGAAGATACACAGACACGGGGAGGAGTACACAGCCTATGCTCCACCACACTTCCAGATACGCAGACCACCCTGTGTACTAGTACGTGATATAGACACGTGGGTTGAAGCCATGTACGGGCTGGTGGCTAGCGTACACGTAGTCTTCCCTAGATAGAGAAACAAGGTGTTTCATGCTCTTACACGCTGTGTATACCTTCTTCTACACGACAATCCTTACGACATGGGTCGTTGTACATGGGCAGTACCCGGAGTCAGAGGACACGATGTGTGACCCTTCTACATGCCTTGTACTTATTTGTATATGGCTTGATCCTATTTTCCATAATTCCTTGGACATGTTTCGTTTAGGTTAGTTCCCCTTTTTTCGTTCCCCTAAAGGTCAAGTGTCATTTCCATTTACAGTATTATGATCCCTTCAGTAGGACTTTCTGAGATAGGGTCAGTTATCCCTTCGACAGGCCCGAAGTGAGATCGGCTATCTATTATTGACCCTAGGTAGAGTCAGGTATCAACATGACTAATCCAATATGACGTTGATCCACTACTTATTATTTGAATCTATATGAGTCACGGTATCTACCATGGCCCTGGTAGGGATCCTCATCAGTGTATCGTGATTTTTACCACTCAAGAGTGTATTCTCCTAGAATGACTGTATCTATGCTCTATTCAGATCTATCAGTGCATCTATCTCTCTCATGGATTTTCATGATGAATAGTACTTCTCGGATGGATATCATTAGATCTATATGACTCGTGGAGTGAGTTCTCCCAGATTAGTTATTTGTGTAATCTTTGAAATGAATCCCTAGCATGGGTATGCAGTTTTTGGAACGTAACTCTATACTATGGGTCTGGGATTTGAGTATATATGGATGTATTTCTCTAGTTATATATTCAGTAGACATATATTGTGTATAGATGACTCTACCTTTACTTTGGGTATTGCTTTTTGGTTTTGGGGGTCTCCTACTGTGTATTGTTATAATCATCCCTACACGAGCTTTTCCCGCACATGTCGTATCATGTACAAATGAGAAGCCTTTTGAAAATTTTGAGGGTAGACCAAGACTGGACCAAGCTTTCAAAGTTCTTTACAGACTGAGGTGTTCCTCCGACTATGACCAGCAGTCCTAGTACCTCTTTCTAGCTTACAGAATGGACATTGTAGTTTATAGACTTTTGTTTTTGGTGGACTTGTATACTACCCCAGTTTACTTTCCAAACTTTACATTCTGTTGTACTATGTCGGTTCAGTTTATCTGTATGCATGCATTTTTTCTTTAGTGGTTTTTAATTTCAATATTTGTGGGAAAGGGGAGTCGCAGCACCGGCCCCACTGGGACGGGTTGTGACAATTGTTTTTCAGAGCATAGGAAGATGGAAATCAGGTGTCTCTTTTTATTCTTGTAGGTACCCCATCTAGTGGGGAATTAATGCTGGAAGAACATATCTATAAGGAGACATTTTCTATTATTTGGCTTCTAGTTTTTCATATCTTTTTTGGGTGTGTCATCTTTGTGTCCAGTGCGAGCATTCAGAGCTGTCTTGTTCCGTCCCTCCAAATACATTCCATTGTTGTGGACATTTGGGTCATCTGGATAAGTTCTACAGGAAGCGTATTCTGAATAATATGTTACGATATGAGGATTCTAGTGCTTGACTACAAGGAGATGCTTCATCCATCATAACACTATCCATAGGTTTGGGGTGAAGATTTTTCATAGTCAAGAGTTTCTGGTGGTTTGTGGAATCTTGGTTTAGTTTTTCTTCTCCTTCTATTGTGATATCATCATTTCTATATAAGTAATGATGAACTTATTCTATTATAACCCAATTGGTTGAGTCTACCTGAATGTGGGCTCTTGATTTTTTTGTTATCCTTTGAGTGTTTCTTGCCTTTTTGTAGGTTTGTCATAGTTTTAACATTCATTAGTGCTCATTTGAAGATTTTTGTGTTTTTTAGAAATGATGTTTTTTGGGTTCGATTCATGTGGGAGGTTCCCTGTTTTTATGGAAGTAGTGTCCATCTTGTAAAAGGTTGTTCGGGTTGAGAACCAGTTAAAAAAATTCAAATTGTGGATGTTTCAGGTGAGTTTTTATCACGCACAGGGTTTGCACACAATTAGGGGAAACCATGTGCATTTCCTAGGTAAATGTGTGACTTGTTTCCACTTCATATTGAGAAGTTTGGCATGGTTGGTGCACAGTTTTGAAAGTATGTGTCCGAGCCTTTTGGGGTGCCCCATCTTTCTAGTAGATGATGCACGGTTGGCGCATGGTTACATAAACTGTGCATCCAAACCGTGTGAGCTACCCAAAAATTTTAAATAATAAAATCTCTAGTTCCTGGTTGTGTGAAGGTGTTACTTGGCTAGTTTGAAGAGGTTGGGTTAGTTCCCAAGGTCCTTATTTTCCATCCCCCTAGTGGAAATCCTATGTATTTTCTGGTGGTGTTTTTTGAGGTTTAATGTTTTTATATTGGCTGAGTCTTTGTGGTGGGGAGAACCCCCTCGTGTTCTCCCCTCATCCATATGATGTGGTTTCAACTTGATCAGTCAGGTGTGACTTGAGGAATTAATATTCACCCTGGGATTCATGTTTTCTCTTGGTCTTTTATTGGGAAAGGACTATAGTTTTGCTTAACATTCATCTTGGTGACTTTCTGGGTGTATAAAGTTTTTGTAGTAGAGAGAATTATCTCACCTCGACCATGGTTTTCATTTGTTTTTATTTAATTCTTGATCTTGGATATTTTGGTTGAGGTTCGGGTAAAGTGACCAACAATATTACTTTTGTTTTAGTGTTTATGTTTTTCTTCAAGACCTATTCATGGTTATTAGGAATTTTATGGAGATAAAGATTCATGTTCGAGAGTTTGTGACACCGAATGTGTCTCTATATTGTGTTTAAATCATTAATGGATCATTTGGTGGGATTGCCCAGTATTTGGGGTTCCATTTAATTGTTTTCGGACAATTTTACAGGTCACATTGTATGATCACATTTTCCCCAAACCATGAAACCTAAAACCTACAAGTTTTATAAATGTTCCATATGCATTCAAATGGTTTTCACACAGTTTAAAAAACCGTATAAACCATTATTGGTTTAATAGCATTTAACCAAAAATTCCTTTTTGGGTGATTCAAACTCGCATTTTGATCCATATGTGTTGGTTATCGACCATATCCCCCCCATTCTTAACCGTTTTGGTCCACTTTTGGGGAGATTCCTTACCAAAGGTAAGTGTTTCTTCATGGTTTCCTATTCTCATCTTCCCTCTTTCTCTTCCCCTCTTGGTTTCTAGGGAATTTCATTGGGGTTTTTCGTCTTAGATGAAATTTATTGTTATGGATGGATAATTTTTGGGTGATTTCTTGTCTCTAGGATATGTGGATCATTTGTAAGGATCATTTCTTACTATCTTTGGAGTTTTATACCATCCATACGTCATTGAGGTAGGTGTTTCCATTTTTTTCCTTTCTGATGCAAACCATTGATGCTTGAGTGTCTTCAATTAATTTTTAATTTTCATTATCATTCCTTATAATACTCATGGATATTTTGTTGTAGTGTTTCTTGGGTGATATAATTTGATAAAAATGTCATTCCAACGGTTTATTTTATTATGCCTATCAATGTATGAACTTGTGGTGTTCAATGAAATGATTATTTTTTCCTAAAAATTAAATTGATCCTTTGTCGAATTATTTGGATTTTATTTTACTTATTATCTTGGTTGAGACAATAAATGGATCAGGAAATGGGATTTAGATTCCATTTTATGGCTTGATAATTTATAGTAAAATGTTTTGGAAAGGTTCTAGGGGTTTAAAAAATATTATTAATAATTTTTTAATTACTCTAGTTTAAAGGGGAGTAGTATTTTTCGAAAAATTATTTCAGGTGTTCTTATTGATCTTTAAAGTGTTTCATTGGATTTTGGAACATCCATGTGTGCACTAGGTGCACACATGGGAGGTTATTTAAGTGAAAATGAAACTTAAAAAGGATTTTTTCCTTGAACCCTGGTCTCTCAATAATTTCTATTCTATTTTCTATTGTCATCCTTCTAAAATGGGCCTTTGAGTTATAAATGTTCTGGTGGCGTTTCTTGTGGATTTAAATTGATTTTGAAAGTGTTCTTTAAAACATGAATCATTGGGTATTTTAGAACATGGTTTCTTTATAAAAAATTTAGAGGCCCATTTGGAATTGTACACATGAAGACAGTTTTAGAAATGTTTTGGAAATATTTTGGAAAATTCATTTGGGAGTGTAGACATAAAGGCTTGTTCATCATGTTAATAGAGTTGCATGTTTTTTCTAAAATTTGAAAAAGCTTGTTTAGAAAATTCTTGGGGAAGTGGTGTTCCTCTTGGGTTTAGAAGTGTTTTGTAAAAGTTTGGATCTGCGTAAGTTTTCAAGAATAGTTTTGTGATGTGCAAGTAGTGTTATGTGAAATGTGTAACTGGATTGAGCACAAAGATGGAATCTTGGGTATCTAGGGGGAATACTAGGACTAGTATGCTAGTGATCCTGAGTGGTATCATCCATGTTTCACATATCAAGATTAATGATGATGAAACTAACTAAACTATAATGATGTTTGAGGACCACTAGGAAATTGGGGTTTCCCCTCCAATAGGCTCATACATGAGAAGGTTATTGGTTATGGTTACTTTTACACTAATATATGATGTAACTAAGCCCCCAAGGCTTTCTAGTTACTAGGGGTGTTCTCATGACTAGTTATCATTGGTTATATTGTACTTACCATCAGCATACAGTATATTTGGTTGGTAATTTAAAAAGAAAGTTCATTTTCTTTTAATTTTTTATTCTTTTGATTTTTTTTCCATTTAAAAATTTTTCCCTTGAAATTTGTCACTAATACTATTTGGTTTGCGTTTTTCTTATAAAATTGCAGATTTCTTGAAAAATTGATTATGCAGTGTGTTGGCCTTTAACATGAGAAAGTTGTGTTTGTTTAATAAGATGTGAAAAAATAATAATTATATTTCAAATTAGTGTTAATGGACTATTTTGGGAAAGAAATCAATTGGACTCTGTGGTGATTGCCTGTTGAGATGTCAGCTCACACCCTACCTATATCACTCGGTCTCAGCAGACCCGAGCTATTTTGAATGTTCAACAATTGTTCAGGTTTCCTATATTAGGTTCTCTTAGTTGGATTAGGATTGGTCTTGTTATAGGAGGTGACCAAGATTTCATATGGAGATAGTGGTAGCTCAGTCCATTTTTTGTTTATTCTTAGTTTCATTTTTCTCATTTTAGTTTTCAGTCTGTTTAGTTTTATATTTTCTCTGGATCAGCTATTTATTTAATATTGTTTAGTTGTGGGTTACTATTTTGTGCTCAGTTTGATTATTTTATTTATCTAGTCCTGGTTATTGGGCTGAAATTATTCCCACTCAATTTATATCTGATGTATGGAACTAGTTTTTAGCCTGTGGGGATCATGAATGCCCTTTGGGGCATGCCGCAGACCTACTTGGGTGATCGGTATAGGGTCAACTCATGATGGTACGTGACATTTCCAATAATAGATCAAGAACATTATGTTGTTTACTATAATAGGTAAATCACACCAACATTTTTTCTATAATGGATCAAGCACATCTACTTATTTCTCATAATTGTCTCATGATATATAAAATTTTACCCAATGCATTGGAGGGATATATAATTTCAAGAGAACTAGTAACACAATAAAAACCATAAATATGTGTTCCAAAATACTATAAAACATTCATCATGTCAATATATCATAACCCATGAAAAGAAATTAGGTTTCATAAACATTTCAAAATCACATCAGAGCATAACCCATGGAAAATAAACAGGTTTCATAAACATCTCATCATTATAATAAAAAAACTCCAGATAAAGAATAAAGATGATATCATTGGATCATATCCCTAGTAAAACATAATTAACATCAAAGGATTTCATCACAAATATAATTCCTTTTAAAATAATCACTAGAATATTTCCTATGAAAATACGATTTTTATTCTGAAATAACTTGGTCAAAATATAAAATATACCAAAATATTAAGAAAATAATTTTATTTTCAAAATAATCTTCGGAAATATTAAATAAAGATTGAAATTATTGAGTGGTCATAATAGAGGTAAATTTATTTCATGTATAAAATTTAAAAGAAAAAATAGCATTCATAATTTTATAGAAAAAGATAAAAAGTACCTTGTTCAAAAGATGATAAGAAGAATACTTTTAAATGATTTTATAAAAAGTAAATTATGGTTAAAAATGAATTTAAAAAATAATAAGGAAATACTAAAAAAATTATTGAAAATAATTTCAGAAAATGAGGATATGTAATAAAATTTTTTCACTAAAGATAAAACTAATTTCATCTTTCGCTTAAAAACATTATTTCAACCTATTTAGCTCTTAAAGTGATGAAACGTAAAGGAAAACATGAATTATTTAGAAGTTACTATAGGAAAAGAAAAATAGAATGGATTTATCAAATAAGGATAATATAATTACTTTAAATGAAATTAATGCATAAAAGTCATTATTAAAATATAATTGAAGAATAAATCCTTTACCACAAGTCTATCCCTTCTTCATACGTGTTAAAACCTCCCATTTTTTGAAGAAATTTTATAGGTATACCCTTAAGAACCCTAGGGTTGGTCTTACGGGAATACCATAACATTTAGAATTCTTATAATGGAGTGGATAATTGACTTTTTCATGGTTTAGTCGATCTATAATAATCAAAGTGGTGTGAAGAAGAGAAAGGAGGGGGTTTATTTTTATAATTGAGCGGAGGGGCATTCTTGGGATTTCCTAAAATATTAAAATATAATAAATTAATTATCTAGAAAAATTATTATAAAGGGATTTTGATTATAAGATAAGATATATTGGGGTTTAAATACCATTAACCAATAAAATTTAGATAGGTTTAAATGGTATTTAAAACCGTATCTTTTAATATGACCCCCTAGTTAACCTAATTTAACCATAAACACAATAACAACCTTTTCACTTTTAAAGGGTAATAATTTTACATATAATGTAATACTTTTCTCATAAATTTCAAATTTATGAAATAATAGACCATATATTATCCTCCTTATCCTATTTAAATATTTTTATGATTTTTAAATAACTTAATAAAATATTATTTTGATAAAATTTCATTAATGTCAATTTTGAATCTATTCAATTAATTTGACATAAAATACATAAATAAAAAGATTTAATTTGAATATAATTATTTAAAACATCAAAAATATGTAATATTCATCGATAAAATTCATCGAACACCATACCTAGTTATAATTATATTACTTTTATGATTTTTAAAATAATTTAATTTATTTTTCTATTAATTGAAGAAATAATGTTTCAACATTGCATAAGAATTTATGGTAATTATATAATTAATTAAAATTATGAATAAATTTAAATCATCAAATTAAATTAATTATTATAAAAATATACACCTATATTCATTCATAAATTGCTTTTATCCCCATGTTTATAAATAATAGATATTTAAAAGTAAGAGAGTGACATTTTTTCATTACTATAAATACTATATAGCTAATTTTAATGGATAATTTTTTCATAAAAAATTAATTTAGACCCAAAGGTGATAAGGGTAAAACATCCTTAAACAAATAATAATTATGATGATAAATAGTGACATTAACATTTTGTTTTAACCTGGTTTAACCTCATTTACCCTTTACCATGGGGATAAATATTACAACAATTTCTATTTCGAAATCCTAAAAATAAAAAGGGATATTTTTATCAAATTTTAACCTCATAATTCCAAATAAAGATTCCATATTTTAAAATTCAATTTATATAAGTGAAAATAAATAATTTTAAAATAATCCTGCAAAACGAGATGAAAACAGCTTTTACAAAAAATATATTTTAATGAAAAAAACTGGATTTATACTTTTCCCATGTCTAGAAAAAATATTAGATAAATGATAAATAAATTTATTGAATATATAATATTAAAATTTTCATTAAAATCTTTCAGTAATAGTGATTAAATTATTTTATTATGTTAAAGCACATTGCCTGCATAAATATAGTTTTTCAGAAAAATAACTCGTTTATTATCAAATATTTTTATTTTAATTTATAATTAATTGATAAAAAAATAATTCATTTCATTCATATGTAGACCATGAGTTTTTTATAATTTATTTATTCCTATCTATATCCACCAATCCAATGGTGAGGTAATAATTTTTAAATTAAATTATAATATTTTAATTGTATATTGTAGTTTTTTTAAACTCAGTGTTGCGTGTAATGCATGTTATGAAAGAAATAACATTTATTTATATAGAAATATTTCATAACATATTAGGGTCTTACATTATACCCCATTTAATAGAATATCACCCTTGAAATTTCATCACTCTGATACAAATAGTTAAGGATACTTCTTCCTCACTATATCCTTGAGTTCACTCGTTGCTTCCTCAAATTTGTGGTTTACCACAAAAATTTAACCAGGTGATTGGTCTAATTTTGTAGAACAATCTATTTAGGATATATAATATGCAACAATTTTTCTATATAAGATATATATTTTTATAGTGGTATGAACTATGAGTTTAGTACATGTGATGGATCAGGTATATACTTCTTTAGGAGCGATACAAGGAGAACATCATGAAATTTAGAGAGATTTGGGGGAAGTTCCAAATTAAAAGATGACATATTGACACAATAAATAAAATCAAGTGGACCAATATATTTATGTCTCAACAGTACCTTCTTTCCAAACCTCATAACCCTCTTCCTAGGAGATATTATTAGTAATACATTATTACTAACATTATGCTCCAAATATTACTGATTATTGTCAGCATAACTTTTTTTCAACTTTGTGCCACCCATATGTGTTGATTAATGGATCTAAACTTGTCTTATATTTATTTGGTTAGATATGGTCAGAATATATATCTTTCGTTAACTTCATCCCAGCTTTTTAGAGTTCTACACTTCCTTCCATATAGGGATTGATAAAAAATCATGTTAATACTGGATTGAAAGTTATTGTTGTAAGAAAATTCCACCAAAGTAATGTGTTGATCACAAAAAAAGTTTAATTTCATATAGAAATATATCAAAATATCTTTGAGGGTTTGAATGCCCCCCTCATAATGAACAACTATTCGAGGATGATATGTAGTACTAAAACTCAACTATAAATCCAGAGCCTAATGAAGACTTTTCCAAAATATAGAGGTAAACCTCGGATCCGGATTAGATAAAATTAAATTTCATACTCCATGAAATATCTCCACTTATTTAATTTATATGATCACAATCTGATCAAGAGATATATCTTCTCTAATGGTAATGAAGTATGTGGAATTTGTATGGAAGTCGGCTACAACCTGAGTAGCATATACCCTTTTGATGTTTTGGGGAGTCTGATGAAAAACTCTACAGTGTTGTTTTCCCATTTCCATATGGGTATAGGTAATGGTTGTAATATCCCCTTAAAATTATTTCTATTATATCTATCTTTAAACAAACCAAGCATCGAGATATATACTTTTCAATATTTATCTTGATCTAGTGCAACAAAAAATACTCTTTCATATCTCTATAAATATTTGTACTTCTGATATGAATAAAGAATGATGAACTTTGAGATTCATACAATAGTTTTGTATTCAATTATTTTATTTATGTGACACATACACAACTTCTAATCCATATATTTTCCTTAAAATAAAGGTTGTACTTTGGAACATTTCTGAACTTCTTCTACAGTTCCACATCTTCCTTCTATGACTCTTTAATCCTTAAATGGATAGATGGTTTAACACACATTTGGGAAAAATAATATTTCTCTCATTTCCTAAAAAATTAAAAATCCAACCTTTTTAAATACATAAATATTCGATCTTTTTTGTCCTCATCATAGATAAGCTAGCAATATCTTTTCAACTCAATTCATTTTCACCTTGTTCTCTTTCCTGAGCTGGCAAGGAATTGGGTAGTCATTATCACTAATCACATCTAACCATATTATTTGGAACATATTCAAATATTTCTGGGTATATATATACTTTAAAATTTTATGATCTGTATATATTTCACACATCACTCTATAAAGTTAACTCCACCATATCTTCAACATAAAAAATACCATTTTGAGCTCCAAATCACGGGTTGGGAAATTTTTCTCATGTGTTTTCATTTGGCTTGAGGAATAAGTTATCACCATACTATTATGAGTTAGGAAACAACCCAATAAATTATTTGATACATCACTATATATCACAAACCATTCTCTTCTATAGGGTTGTGTAATCATAGGTTCACTATCCAACCTTCTCTTCAACTCCTTGAAATTATCTTCACTTTTATATGCCCACTAGAACTTAACTCCCTTCTAAGTCAACATGGTTAGTGGATTAGAAATATATGAAAAATATATAAAAAATAATCAGTATTATCCATCCAACCCTAGAAAACTATAGATCTCAGTTGCCATGTTTGATCAATTATATTTATCAATAACTTCTTCCTTTGAAAAATTTACAGATATACGCTCACTTGAGATTATATGACCTAAGAATGTAACTTTGCAAAGTCAAAATTCACACTTGAAAAATTATTCAATAAAATTATACTTATATAGGGTATTTAAAACAATTACAAAAGGATATATATTCTCTTCTTTGATATTCAGATATATAAAAATATCATCTGTATTGACTACCACAAACTGATCAAGGTAATCTATAAATATTGTGTTCATTAAATCAATGAAGATATCAGGGTCATTAGTAAGACCAATGGGAAACAATATAAGTTCATAGTGTCCAAACCATGTAATTAATTTCATATTGGTTATATCCTCATTTGTGATCCTCAATTGATGATATACAGAATAAAGTTAAATCATAAAGAGTATTGAGATCTGTAGAGTTGATCAAACAAGTTATAAATATTAGGTAGAGGATATGTGTTCATGATTCAGATATTTTTATATTCTCAATCATCAATAAAAATTAACCTTAATCCATATTTATAATTAACCAATATAATAGGTTCACCATAAGCTGATTCACTGTTACTAATGAATCCCTTGACAATATTCTCCTAGAGTTTCTTCTTCAATTCCCAAAACTCGATCAGGGATATTATATGTGGAGTCTACAAAAGAGGTAAAGAAATAATTTTGAATTACATTGAGAACTAAACATCAAAACTTAGTGGAAGTATAAGAATTATTATAAAAGGGGGTAAAAAAACTGCCATACAATATTCATTTCTTTGATGATGAGTTTCTCCCCAACTATTTGAGAAAAACAACCCTCATTAATAGGAATAAAGTCCTAGATAATTGATGTGATTTCCATCATAATTTTATATTTATCATTGCACTGATAAAAAATATATGTTTGTTTTATAATATCATATGTAACTTCCCTTCCTTAATAATTGATGTGGTCTTTATGTATAGAAATCCAATCTCTTCATAAAATATAATCAAATTCAATGAGACAGATAATAAAAAATTTTGCAGTAGGCACATTCCCACAAACTTCAACCAGAGAATATTCGTAGAATTGATATTTTATTATTGTACCATTAGGGTTTTTTCACAATAAATTCAACTTAAAATCATTGGGGTGGAATTTTAATACATGAATAAAATTATTTTTATATAAAATAGTGTCTAAATGCATAGTCAAATATGACATTATATTTTATAGATTGTATAATAAGTGTAACATTCACCACATCATTCTCGTAACCCACTTCAATAGTCTTGATCACATGAAATTTCCCTTTATATTTGGAATTAATAAGTTTTTTATGATAATCATAAAAAACCATCATATTTCTTCATTGGTTGGAATAATTCCCATGTTCCTTGCATTTAATGCATTGGAGTGTGAGTTATTCATTATATGGAGTCGTTCTTTTCCTCCACTACATTACCTACACTATTGAACCACTTTTGACATTCAAAGGATTTATAACCTACATTTACACATTTAAAGTACCTCCAATTTCCATTCAAAAAATCCCTTTAATATTTATTCCCACATTTATATCATGTATATGGCTATAATTTCATTCCACTATGTGATTTATTCATGTTTTCATGAGTTTAAATATTATTTTTCTTATCAAAATCCTACGAATGATGAGAATCTCCAATTTAAATTTCTACCTTGAGTCCAATAGAATTATTTATTAATAGTTATTAAAGTATATTATAGTTAATCCCTTTTTTAGACTTAGTTTCAATCCACCAAATAATCTATCAATTTTTCATTCAAGGATAACCATTAAACCAGGGGAATACATTGGAATTACAATATAGTATTCATACTAAGTACCAATGGATTAATTATCGTTATGATTTAACATAATCAATACCTTCTACAAAGTTTTACAAAAAAATATGAGGGAGGTAATTAATAAAAAATAACATCTTAAACTCATCTCATTCCCTAGAGTAAATTTCTTCCTTTTGTCCCATGTGCTTAATAATAATCCACCATGGATCTGTTTTTCCTTCCAAATGGTAAATGGATAAAAAAATTAATGTTCCTAAAACTGGAGGATAGAAGATATTTTCTCCATGGTGATGATACATCGCTCAGCTACCTGTTGATCAGAAGGTCACTAAAATTAGTTGGATGTTGCCTCATGAAATACACAATAATACATTGTTCCCGTACTTTCTCATTTGGAAGCTCAACATAATTAATATCTTGATAAATTTATGTGATCATAAAAACAAGATTTGTTATTCTATCTCCCATATATTTTGGTTTCTCATGTAGAAAATAATTTCATTTTCCATCATATTCATTGTTAGCATGAGGTCTTCTGGTTCTATTCATTAACTAAAACTAAAAAGAAAATTTAAAGCATCGTGTTATAATAATCAGAGTGAGATATCATATAATCATGAAATATAATTAATAAGATGTCTAAATCGTGAAACCTTATCCTCAATCTATGTAACCTGAGGTTCTACCTAGCTAATCCATGGTCTTTATTAAAATCATTATGATGTTATAATATACTTAGGCTTATACTAATGGCTTTCACCAAATTTTTCTAATCCTAATCTTCAGATATTAAATAAACTTATCCTCTAATACAAAATGTAGTGAACCAATATTTTCATATATAAATATACATTTTTTAGATTAATATTTAATATATTTCAAAAGAACATTCCTGGTGGCTATAAAGATTATGTTTCATTAGATACTAGATATACAAAATTCATATTTCATGAAATAACTTCAACGTCTCCCATAAATATCTCCCCATTTAGTACTCTTCATATACATTCCCTAATTAAAACCATTATTAATATCAAGGGAATGTAAACATAAGAAAGGGTGAGCTCATCTACTTAGTAAGAGTAAACAAGGGAGATATTGATCAAAGATAATATACAATCATATGATAATAATAACGGCTTTTGACCATGACCACAACCTATAGATTACATACCTAATCATTCAAATATCATAAACTTGAGTTGTGGAATAAATATTAATCATCTCAAAATTCATGATTAAAAAGAATGATAAATCGTTATGAATCCATCATGAACCATAATTCCATCTCATAAAAAGTGTAGCACCATTATAAGTATAGAAACAATTTCATATGTCGCAGTTAATAACCAAGACCATAAAATAATAATATATCAGAACAAAACACCTATTCCCATAGATAATCAAGCACTTTGACTTGTTTCCCATAATATATTGAGAAAATCAACATTTTTCCCATAATTGATCAACCACATAGACTTTTTTTCTATAATGGATAAAGTACATACACTAGTTTCCAAAAATGTTTCAGGAACATAGATTTGTTTCCCATAATTTTCTATTGAGATATAAAACATTGCCCGATTAATTAGAGGGAAAAATAAATTTATCCCCATCCATCACATAATGAAAACCATAGATATTTATGCCAAAATATCAAAAATTATTCATCATATCATCATATTATAACCCAGGAAAAGAAAATGGGTTTAATAAACATTTTAATACCTATTTAGAGTATAACCCATGTAAAGTAAATGGGATTCATAAACCTATCATCGTCATAATCATAAACCATCTAGATAAATAATTAGGATAGTATCATTGAATCAAATCACTATTAAAAATGATTAACATCAAAGGATGTTATCATAGATGAAAATTCCATTTAAATAATCATTGGTATGTTTTTCGGTAAAATAACCTTTCTATTTTGAAATCACTTATCCAAAATATAAAAACTTCCAGAATATCATAAAAACATTTTATTTGAAAATGATCGTTGAAAATCTTAAAGAAATACTCAAATAATTTAGAATCCATGATGGTGGTAAATTTCATTCATTTTTTATATGTTGAAGGAAATCATTCCTTTAAGACTTTTTTTAAAAAAAGTCAAAAACTACCTTATTAGGAAAACAAATAGAAGATTCCTTTTAAGATATTTTAAAAATGTAAATCAGGGGTAAAAATGACTCAAAACAACCATTAGATAATATTAAAACATTTTTTAAAAAATGATTATAATAAATAGATATGTAAGAAAAAAAATTTACTTAATAGAGAAATAAATTTAGTTTTCCATTAAAAATATTCTATTAATATCTTAAATACTGAGAGTGATGAAAATTAAAGTAAAAAATGTATTAATCAAAAGTAATCCGAGGAGAAGAAAAATGGAAAGTATTTATAATATAAAGATCATATAATATACTCTATGGAAATTAAGTCATTAATAATCGTGATTAATTTTGGATCGGAGTATAAATACCATACCTTATGTCTTTCTTTCTTTGTACATGTTTGGACACCCTCTTCTTTGTAACAACCCTTTAAATATTCTCATAAGGACCCTAGGGTAGATCTTTTGGGTAGACCAGAACCTCTATAATGTGAAAAAGGAAGTGTATAAGATAATTTATTATGTTTTGGTCAAGCTAAAAGGCTCAATGATTTGTGAAGAAGAGAAAGGAGGGGTTCCTTTTTATAATTGAGGGGAGGGGAATTCTTACAATCTCATTAAATATTAAATATAATAATGTAATCATATTGATAAATGTTTCCAAGTGGCCATTTATTTGAATCTAAGGTATTATGGGGTTGAAATACCATCAACCAATAAAATTTAGATAGGTTTAAGTGGTGTTTTAGACATTATCTCTTAGCTTAACCCCATAGCTAACAAATTTTAACCTTAACCACGGTAATATATTTATCACTCTTAAAAATTTATAATTATATATATAAGGTGATAATTTTCTCATAAATGGAAAATAGAATAAATTTTCGACTAAATATTTTCCACTTTGTCATCTTTCAATATTTTTTATGATTTTTAAATAATTTAACAAACTATTATTTTAATAAAATATCATTATTGTCAATCTTGAAACTATTCATTTAATTTCACTTAACATAAGTATCTATAAATATATAGTTATAATATATTCCCTAAAAAAATTAATATTTCATATTATTGTAAAAAATTCATGGGACACTATAACTCATTCAAATTATATTACTTTTATTATTTTTAAAATCATTTATTTTAACTTTTTATTAGTTGAAGAGATATTGTGTCGATGTTTCATGAGAATTTGAGGTGATTATATAATTACAAAAAATTATAAGATAATTTCAATCATGAAAATAATTTCATTAGCCTCAAAATAGAAAATTTTATTCATTCATAAATTACTTTTTCTCCTATGTGGACACATGCTACATATTTTTATGTAAGAGAGTGACCTTTTGTGTTTTTCATTGATTTAAATGTTTTATTTTTCACTTTCATGGTCAAGTATCCCTTAAATAATTAAATTATAAGAATCAAGTCAAAAGGGTTTATTTTCATTCATCTAATAAAAATTAATATGGAAAACAGTGACCATAACATTTTATTTTAACCAAGTTTAACCTGATTTACCATTTACTAAGGTGATAAATTTTACCATTGTTACTATTCATAAATTCTAAAACTAAAAGGTAACTATTTACCTACTTCCAAACTAATAATAAAAAACATTTCATCCATTTAATAAAATTAAATTTCTATAATTTTTAGAAATCAATTTAAAAAAATGTTTAAAACACGATAAAAACCACTTTTTAGAAAAATATATTTTTAAGCATAAAAATTGATATATATTTTTATCCCATGATTAAACATAATTTGAGAAAAATAATGAAATATTTTATTTAATAAATAATATGAAAATTTTATTAAAATTATTCACCAATAATTATTAATTTAATACATTAAAATCAAAACACATTACACTCATAAAAAATTTAAAAAAAAATTCATTTATTTATAAATAATTTTTATTTTCTTTTATAATTAGTTTATGACCAATTAACTAATTATATTCATATATTAACCATAATATTTTCATAATTTATGTATTCCTATTCATAACCACCAATCCAATGTCTAGATGATAAATGTTTCATTAAAAGATACAATTTTAATAGTATATCATGGTTCATTTAAAATGGATGTTGCGTCTAACACAAGCTATCACAGTAATAAAATTTATTTATAGATAACTATTCATGAAATGTTAGGGTGTTACAAAGGAAGGATATTTCTTCAATTATTTTTTAAAAATAGTATCAATTTCTAAAAACAACTATAAATTATAAAAGAAAATTATTTTCTTTTATTTTTAGAAGTGGTTTAATGAAACTATTTTTAGATGAAACCGGTATTTTTTTGTGGTTGTTTATAAAACATCTGCTAGAAAACCACCATTAATAATTGAAATTATTTTAGTGCATTTATATGTTATATAATTCCCATTAAATAATGTCTACATTATAAATTTTTTATAATTTCATTATTTATTGAATGTTCATGAACTCATATCTCGTATATAAATTTGTAAAATGTTCATTTATTTAGTTATTACCAAATTATTATTTTTCAGGAACATAAATTGTTTATATTATAAATATTTGTATTTTGTAATTTAAATTTTTTAAAATTTTTATTATATATGGGATACCATGCATATAAGAAGTTACATGGTATATAAAATATAATATTTAGTTATATTTAACCAATATTATTATTTTTTTATCTTATGAACTAAATAATAAATTTTGTTATTATTTGTACATATTATATATCTAGATTATAATAGTAATAAGATCTATCTTGATAATTTATCTATGGATAGTGGGAAATTTTCATAATTTTTACTGGACTTTGATATTAGGTAATGTCGAAAAGCATGAGGGTGGATACCCATTGCACCCTACATTCTCTTGTGAAAATTTTAGTTTTTTATGACTCTAAAACATTACATAAAAGGGTTTCATAAACTATAAGAATGAGTTTTATATTGATATTTTTATATAAAATTATATCATTAGTTTTTTAAAGTCTTATTCATTAATATGTTTTAAATATAATAATTTGGTTGAAGGTATAATATGAAAAAACAAAACCATTAAAATCATGCATACATAAAGGGTATATATGAAATATGTTGGTAGGATGCTAAAAACCCCTATAAAATATTAGTTGTTAGATTCTTTTCAAATTTAACACTTTTTAATACCCTGATCATTCAAATGGGTTTGTAATATCAAATCTTGGTTCCCATGGATTATATTGTATAAGTCTACGAAAAAATGGGTCACCTTAACTAGATCACATTCATATATCTAATGTCATATTTGGGTTACACTTAGCTTAGTGACCCATATATAATTATGTTCCTAAATGAATGGAGTTTGTAAAACCTATATAATGGATTTAGGTAAAGATTTATCAACTCAAATATCCAAGGTTCGTATACAATATGATAGACATATTATTCTAAAAAAATAGATAAATTTTCACACCCATCAGGTCAATGGTATGTCTTATTTTAAGACTTTTTTTCATTGAGTTTTTGGGAGTTGGCGGTCAAAAATTTAGAATTTTAGATAAATATTTCCTAGTAAATAGTTAGTTTTAACCATTAAAAATAACATGAAAGAGATATATTTGAGGGATATTGGGGTTTTTCATGACTTGATAGTGTTTTGGAAAACCATGTGGTGGAATCCATAAACCTCTCAGTATTTTTTGGGGAAGACGAGGGCTCCAACATGATTAGAGTATGGTTTTACTAACTATGTATCCAAAATGTAAAATTTTATAGGTCTTTATAAAATTCTATTCTCACCATTTTTTCACCTTATCAATTTTAACTCCCAACATTCTAATTTGTCTCTCTCTCTCTATCTCATGTTAACATCCTCTCCTTGGCCTTGTAACTTCTCCCCCTATGATTTTTTGTGGATTCCCACTATAAGACTGGTGATTTCCTTCAAGTTTTTCATGATTCATCAATATTTATTCCTCCTTACCCCTTGTTCTTCCGTTGTTCTTCCATTTTAATGAATATATTTTACCTTAACATTGATTTTGGTTGAATATTGGGTTACAGATGGGGGATTAATGTTGTTTATTTATGGTTTATGTGTTTAGAGACCACTCCTACTCAAATATTACGGTTCTCATTGAAAGAGGTGATTTTAAATTTTATTATAAGGTAGGTTTATAGATTCCTAGATTTTTCTTATAAGACTATTACATATTATTTAAAATAAACATAATTGTGTTACAATATAGGATCTAAATTTTTAGTATATTTGGAAAACTAGGCTTGTACAACACCTTTAAAAAATAAAACTAGAATAATATTTAAATTATAATTCTTTATCATTCTAAATCTATCATTATATCCTAATTTCATATAGTTAATTGAGGATATACATCAAAGAAAGCGGTGATCTAAATGCCAAGTAACGGGAGGAATGAGGGACATTAATCAATGGAACATGGGTGAGCAAAATCAAAATCTTCATATCATAAGCATAGGATAATCATCAACATCATGATGGATAAATTTGATAAAGGTATGTAATATAGAATTTTCATATTATTAAATATAACAACATAGTTGTCAAATACCACAAATAACTGTGAACAAAGGTGGATTCATATCCACACATAAAATATGACAATTATCATTTCATCATAAATGTGAAAAAATATATAATCATGTTCACAAATAATATAAGTTACCTCATGAGATACAACACATTACCCAATGAATTAAAGGGATATATAATCCTAGTTCAACCCATCACATCCTAAAATACTGATTATCATTATTTCCATATGGAAGGATAACAATTGTAATCATGAAATAACCCATGGAATGGAATGGGTTTATTAAAAGATTTCACATGTAATACTTCATTAAATGAACATTAGGATTCTCATATGAATAATGGAGATCATAATTTGGAATAAAATATCATTTTCTCAATTAAAAGGAGAAATACTCAAGAGGATTCAAGAGATGTCCTCGAAATTAAAGTCTTCTTGAAAAAGAATTATAAATGGGAGAGAAAATATTTTGGAAGTGTATAAACTTGTATATCCCAAAAATAAAAGATAAATAATATTAAAATTGAATATTTTGGATATAAAAGGAACATATTTACAACAAATAATGTTAAATATGAGATAACCCAAAGGAAAGAGTTTTGGATTGAAAATCACATTACATTAAATCCCTCTTTTTTATATTTCCACCTATAAAATAACAAAACTAGGTTTATTAAAACTTGAAATAGAATTATATTGTTTTCAATTTTGTCAGTATTTATAAATTATTTTCATTGTATTATATTATTTAATTCAATAGGAAAAAGGTAAAACATTTTGATGTCAGGTTTTCCATAAAAATTTATCATTATTCTTTGATTATATATTATTTGGGAAAGGTCATTTATAAATTAGTATAATTAATTATAGATACATAAAATAAGTATATTTACACATTCATATGTCAAAAATATTTTATTATAAACCTCCATAAGTTTAGTGACAAGGATATAATTGGAAACATCCTCATTGGGGATTAACCAACAGTTAACAGTACATTATCTCATGAGGAGGCATGAGATGTATAATTGTGAATCTATTAAAAACATTTGTATATTATATTAACATTATAATGATCTTATTAGGATAATATATAATTTTTTTAGTCATGTTTTAATTATAAAATTGAATGAGGATGTAAATTTAAAAAAATGAAATAAAAAAAGACAAGAGGACATTGCTACTTTCTTGAAGTGGTTCCTTCTCTACGACCCTTAATTTCTATAAATATTGGAATTTGATAACTCTAGAACATAAATAAAGATTATAAAAGGATTAATATAGTGTATTTTGGGATATTATTCAATTTTGAAAGTGAATGAGTAGTGGGTTTCCAAGGGGAGGTAGAGGGGATATTTATACTTGAAGAGAAAGGTATTATTAGAATGAAATATTGAATAAAAACTATATCCATGGTAAATCTTCTAATAGCCATATTAATGAAATTATGGATGATATAATTAAAACATGATTAAACCCATTTATAATTCTAATTCAATAGTTTGATAAAAATAATGAGGAAAAAATGAAAAAAAAATTATTAATGGAATGCTTTAAATATAAGATTGGAAAAAAACTTTTAGGTTTATAAAACATGTCCATTATGTTAAAAATACTCATTTATAAAATTTAATATGTTCTTGGTAGATCCAGTTTTTTCAAAAATATATTATTCCATTATTATATCCTAAATGATTTAACTTAGAATACAGTGTTAATAAAAAATATATTTTGTTACTATTCACCAAAAAAAGTGTAGTATTATAGAAAATTACCAAAATACACAATCAAAAAATTTTGATATGTTGGTTTCAAAAATGACATTCATTTTATAAAAAAAGTTATCTAACATGGGTTGTTTTTAATTTTAATATAAAAATATGATTTTTATGAAATAAATTCAAATTAATTTTCTTAAAAATGTGTGTGTATATTCTTATAGATTTTTAGTCTCAATAATTATTTTATTGGAATTATAATATTTATATTTAATTAAATTATTCATGATAATATTTGTTCTATTAGATTTTATTATTTTTAGGTCAAATTACTATTCCATTGGCTAGGTTATTATTCCCAACATTCAGGTCACTATTGTCAAATGTCGTGTTTCTATTCTGATTGTCACATTACAATTCCAACGGTCCCATTTCCTCATATATAATACTCTATTTATAACTTAATTATTCACCTATATTCCACTTGAGGTTCTACATTTCCATTTTCTGAAATATCTATTAGTTTACAAATATTTTTTTTTATTTGTACAATGTTGATAATGAGGGTGCTAATTCTTGCAGATTGGAAGGATCTAAATTTTCCCATTATAATTTTATTAATTTATATTTTTTTCGTACTATAATGTTTGTAATATTCTTGGGTTTATTTACTAATTAATTTAATTATATTTTTTAATGAAATAAGTTTTTTTAGTTTCTTTTTGTGTTGTATGTGTATAATACTATATAATATAATATAACACACACTTATTTCAAGAAGAAAAATTATTTATAAACTCTAGGTTGTTACATTATTCCCCTATTTTTAAATTTAATCACTAAAATTTAAACACCAATTCTCAGTTAAGAATTTGAGATAATAATTTTGTTTCATTGTTTCCTCTAAATTCCATATTTCTTCTTCGTATTAATGATTCCAACATGTCACGGTAATAAGGTGAATTTTCTTATTGCATAAAACATTGTCTCTATGGTCAAAAAACTTCACTGACTCCTCCTCAAATGATAGGTCACTCTCGAGTTATACCACCTTCAAATTCAGTATTTGTGTGGGATCATTTATGTACTTACTCAAGAGAGATACATGGAACAAATCATAGACTTGAGAAATATTTAGTAGAAGTGAAATCTGATAGGCCACTAGACCAATCTGATCAAGGATCTCTAAGTTGACAATATAACTAGGTCAAAGAAACCCACATGAATCTCTTCAATGATGATATTTGATGTAAAATAGTTTTTTTGACTTCAAACTCCATGTCCCTTTAATGGTTGAAATAATACCTATTTTGTTGACTCTATGCATATTTTATATGTAGTTACATAGATTAAACTATCTCTATGATCTCTTAAGAAAGATAAGTTCAATGTAGATTTCGTTGGTTCCCCACAATTAATATTTCTGCATCTCTTCCCATACAAAACATCATATGTAGACATTTGAATAATTTATTGGAACAGTTTTTACATGATAAATCAACTAACAGAATATGTTGACATTATCCACCTTTAAATTTTATTTTGAAGGCTCTCAGAATGTTCTTGAGAGTTTTAATAGTCCTTTTAGATTGACCATTAGTTTGGGGGTGATAGGCCATTAGTAAATCTAATTCAGTGTTCAAAGTATATTGAAGAATTCTCAATAATTTATAAGTGGACATTGGATCATGATCAGAGATGATCAAATTTGGCACCCTGTGCTTCCTCAAAACATTCATTATATATATAATGGCATGTTGTTCTTATGAGAAATCATCCCAAATAGTAATGAAGTGGGCAGTCTTAGTGAGTCAATCCACAACAACCAATATCCAATTGTTTCCATATGATGTATCTATGATACCAATGACCAAGTCCATAGTTATTTTCTCCCATTTTAATGTGGTTATGGGAAATGGTTGCATCACCCCTGATAATTATATCATTTTAATTTAAATTTCTAACATTACAACCACTTTGAGTTGTACTCAGTGATATCATTATTCATGTTGTCCCACCAGAAGTGCTCTCAAAGAACACGATACATCTTGGTGGTTCTAGGATGGATGGAGATTGATGTGATATTTGAATTATCCAATATCTCCTTATTTATCTCAAGTGATAAATGCACAAAATTCCTATTTCCAAACTAAATTGCACTTTCATCATCGATATGGAATTATGGATGATTCCCTTCATTTACTACTTTCATCTTTTTTCTAAAGCTCTAGATCATCCATTTGTGCCTCCTTGATCTTCTATTGGACAGATGGTTAGGCTATGATTTTAGAAAGGTATGATGTCTTCCCTATAGTCATTATTTCAAGATCCATAAATTGAATATCAATGAATATAGGGTCTCTATAAATCTATATCATCGATAGAGTAATAAGTTTTTTCTTTCTAAGAGCATTTGCTGCCTTGTTCGCCTTTCGTGGATGGTAGTGAATAGATAAATCATAGTCTTTGATCAGCTCTAACCATCTTCACTAACACATGTTTATATCGTTATATTTGAATGTATATTTTAGACACTTTTTGTTGGTATATATGTCATACATCCCTCCGTAGAGGTAGTACTATCAAATACTAAAGGTGAAGATAAAAAATGCTAACTCCAAATCATGCATTGGGTTGTTCTACTCATGGATATTTATTATTAGGGGGGAATATGTTAACACCTTGTCATTTTTTATGAGTGAAAAACTTAATTCTATCATTGAATAATCATTGTATATCAAAAAACCCTTTAACACTTGATGTTAGTGTGAGTACAAGAGTGGTGATTATCCCCTTCTTGAACTCCTTAAATCCTTCCTCACATTCTTCTTTCTAAACATTCTTTATTCCTTTCCATGTTAAGTTAGTAAGTGGTATATAAAATCATGAGATATTTCTGAAAAAACATTTGAATTACCCTACTAATCCTATAAAACTAATGATTTTCATGACACTAGTACATCTTGGTCATTCTTCAATTTCCTTTTTCGTTCAAGGTTATATATAATGTCCCTCACTTGTGATCACATACGCAAATAATGTGACATTTTTCATCCAAAAGTCAAACTTGGTGAACTTAGTGTACATTTTATCCTTCCATAATTCTCCAATACAATCCTTATTTTCTCTTTATGTTATTCCTTGACCTTGGATTAAAAGAAATATCTTCAATAAATACTACCAAAAAGTTTTCCAGGTAGTCTCTAAATACTCTATTCATCAAATCCAAGAATATTGTAGGGAAATTAGCGAGTTTGAAGGGAATCACTATGAACCCATAGTATTGATACCTTGTACAGAATTTTGTATTATAAATATCTTCCTTATTCATCGGCAACTAATGATATATAAAATGAATATCCACCTTTGAGAAGTACTGAGTTCCTCATATTTGATTGAACAAATCATCAATCCTTTGTAGGGGATGCTCTTTATTTTTGGTGATCTTGATGAGCTGTTAGTAGTATATACACAACCACATTGATCCATCCTTTTTCTTTACAAAGAACACGGATGCACCCCAAGGTGATGGACTAGGGAATATGAACCCATTTTCAAATTCTCTTGTAGCCACTTATTTAACACCTTCAGTTTGATCGACGCCATCATATAGGAGGATTTAAACATAAGAGTAGCTTGAGATAGAGCTTCTATTGAGACCTCTACGTCAATGTCTAGGGGTGTCCAAGGTAATTATTTGGGAAATACAATAGTGTATTCCCTAAAAATGTCCATTTTCTCAAGGGTAGTAATTTCCTTCAACTCAACAATCTAGGGAAGGTATGCCTATTTATAGGGTATCATCACCCATATAATAGATGGATTATCCAAAGTATATTCATGATCTTACATGAATTTATAGAGGATCATGGGATGATTCAGAATATATAATGATATTTCCTTTTCATATTAATTAATTTTTCATCTATATAATAAGATCCAATCCATTACTTGTATATTTTTAAACTCCTACAAGGTAAAGATTACACGATTTGTCGTAACAATCTTCCCACATACACTAATAGAATAAGAGTGTAACACATGGGATTCAACGATGACACCACTAGGTGCTTTTTCAGATATCTCAACTTTAAGGTATTGAGATTTTGATTCAATCATTCAAGAATACTTAAAAAAAATAAGGGAATACATAGAACCATACTCAAATAAAAATTTTTTTATTCATTATTGAATTAGAAGTACATATTGTATGACTTATTTTTATTCTCCAATTCAGAAGTTGTGTTGGAATAACCTTTCCCTTTCTACTTTAGATTGGGTGGTTTTTAATGTTAATTTCCCTCAAGGACATGTGGTTTAGTGCATTCGATTTCATAGTTCCCTTACTCCCTAAATTTAATCATTGGACCATGGTTGGTTCATTAGGATGTTCTTTACTTTCCTGTATCATTTTTCCATACTCTTCATGTCACTTCTACATTCAGGAGTTTGGTCACCTTCTTAATAGCACATGAACCATTCCCCTATCCATTTGTGGTAATTCTCATGATTCTTCTTACACTATTTTTGACATGTGGAAGTTTATATCCACTTTCCTCATTTTTAATTTGACCAACCATCTTGGAACTCCATTATTCTCTTCATATATCCATAAACATGGGACCATTCTATAAACATCTTCTCTAATTTGAGATCACATTGAACTACTTCTTCATAACTCCAAAATTCATCGATAGCAATATCCTTTTGAAGGTGTGGTTTTAAAACAGTAAAGAATATATGTTTTTTCTACCATTGCTGATAGAAAATCCTAATTTTTATCATGAAATACATGTGACATTTTCCTCATAATCTGTGAAAAATTCACCTTTCTTTTTCTTCAACTATAATAATTATATCTTTGTCGTAGTTTGAAGGTTATAGGTAAATACGTGTTAAGAAATATTTTACATTATACCCACTCAATATCTTCCATTTCAGCATTTTGATTGGTATTATTTATCAATGAAGACCATTTATCAACATCTCTATAATAATGATAGACGACTAGAGTCGGAATCTCCTTTTTAGAACAATGAAGAATAGAAAAGATATTCTTCATGGAGTTAACCCACTATTTAGTAAAATTTGGATTGGAATATTTTCTAAACATCAATGGTTTTTTATGTATAAATAACTCAATGTATAGTTTCCCCTTCTTTGGTAAAGGTGGATGTCCCACAATTTTCTATAACATAATTTTTTTTATTAAAATTTAAGTCAAAAAACCTGAATGAATAATTTATGTCTATGTGAGAATCAAGTCTAAATTCATGTATTATGGGATCACTTTCAAAATCCTTCTTTGAAAACAATGCTCATCGGATGTTTACCTACACTTAGACTTATCCTAAGGGTTATCAATAACATTATCTAATCCTAATTCCAAAATTAACAAATCCATGCTCTGTTATCAACTATAGTGAGATGGATTTTTCTTACAAGATTGTTACATAATTTTTAAAATAAACAACATAATAGAATTACAATAAAAAACGAAAATATTTAGTATGTTGAGACAATTAGGATTATGAATCACCTCTAAGAAATTAAAAAAACTAAATTATTATAATTTATTTTTATAAATATCTCATGATCTCTTAGTAAATGTTGTCACCATAGGATATATATCAAAGAAAGGGGTGAGATAAAAGCCCAGCAAGAGGATGAATATAGTACATGAATCAATAGTACATGGATGACCATAATAAACCTTATCATATCATAAGCATAGGATCATCATCAACATCATAAGGACTTTTTTTGATAAAGTCAAGGAAAATTAAAATATGTATGATAATGAAAAATCATAACATAGTGGTCAAATACCACGCATAGTTATGAACAAGTCTAGAATCATGTTCATGAAAAACATATGTTCATAATCATATCATCATAAATGTGAACAAATATAGCATCATTTTAATGAATAATACAAATTATCTAATGAGATGCATCACATTACCCAATGCACTATATAATTATGGTCCCACCCATCAAATCATAAAATGATCATGATTATGCATGCCACATGGAAGGATAAAAATCAGGATCATGAAATACCCTATGGAGAGGAATGGGTTTCATAAAAGATACCACATATCAAATTTTAGGAAATTAAATTTAGGATTATAAAATGAATAAGGTAGATCATACTTTCGAAAAAAGAACATTTTCTTTTCTCAAAGGAGAAACAAATCAAGAGGATTAAAGAGGTGTTTTGAAAGTTGAAGAGTTTTTGAAAAAGCATTGTAAATGGCTTTAAAAAATGTAGAAGCATAGGAATATTTTCATCACTAAAATAAAATATAAATAATATGGAAATAAAATATTTTTCATATTAGAGGAACATGCACACTAAAAACAAAATGAAATAATATATAACCCAATGTAAAGAGTTTTGGTTTGAAAGTTCCCTTAACTTAAATCCAGCATTATTTCATCTATTTCCCACCTTCTAAATAAAAAAATTTAGGTTATTAATACTTCAACTAGATGATAATTATTTTTATTTTTTTCACTATTTATAAATTATAATCATTGAATTATATCTCTTATTTTCCTCAGTTAAATGGAAAACGTTTTAATATCATTTTTTCTTTAAAAATTCTTGTTTTTCATCTTTTTCCCATTTTTTCAAGATTGTTTATAAATTAATAAAATTAATTCCAAAAGTAAAATATAAATATATTTAAACATTTTTATATCATAAATAATTTATTATAACCAGAAATAAATTTGGTGATACGTAATGAATTGGCAACGTCCTCGTTAGCGGTTAATCGGTTGTTAATGGGATATTGTCCGAAGAAGAGGTGTGAGATGCATAATATATTCCTATATTAAAAATAAAATTATTATTGTATAATAATATTATAATGATCATGTTAACATATTTTATAATTTTTCTAAGCATTAATAAATTTGACAAGAGAAGGAGGATGTGAAATTAGATAATGAAAATGAAATAAAAGGATGAAAGGACATTACCTATTTCTTTAAGTGGTTTCTTCTCAATGGACCTTAATTTATTGAAAGATTAGAGCTTGTTTAATAAAAAAAACTCAAAAGGATTATAAGGGGATTAAGATAGAATATTTTTATAGAGTTTTGACTTTGGTATGTGAGGGAGGATTGGTTTTCCAATGGGAGGGATAGTGGTTATTTATACTTGAGGAGAGGGGTTTTTTATAATCAAATATTGAAGAAATTAAAAAACCCATGGTAAACCTTGTAATAAGGATATTATTGAGATTATGGATCATATATCAGTAAAATATAATGGTTTTAGGACTTTAAATCTGTTTATATATTTATTTCAATAGTTTATTAAAAATTAAAGTGGAAAACCGAAAAAAATAATATTCTAACGGATTACTTTAGATTCTGGACTTTCGAAAACACTTTTTCATTTTAGAAAAAATGTTTGTTATATATAAATTACATATTTATCAAATTTAATATATTTTTAGTTGAGACATATTTTCTATGATTTTTTAATTCTTTATTACATCATGAATGAATTAATTTAAAATAAATTTGTCAGGAAAATTCTATATTTTTACTATTCACCTAAAAATTGAAGTATTTTAGATAATTACAAACAATATCACCCCTGAAAAATTTTAGTATGCTGATTTCAAAAAATAAATTCATTTTTTCAACATAATTTTCTATCATAGGTTATTTTAGTTTTAAATATAAAAATTTTAATTTTTATGAAATTCATTATAATATAGTTTATTTAAAATGTGTTTATATATTTTTAGATTTTTTTAATATTGGTATTTATTTTATGGATTTATAATATTTTTATTTACATTAATTACAAAGTAAAATATTATTTATATTACATTTTTAAATTTTGAGTTCAAATTACTATTCCAATAGTTAAGTTACTATTCCTAATGGTTAGGATCCAATTCCAAATGGTCAGTTCACTATTTCCAAAGTCACATTACTATTCCAATGCTCACATTTCTTCCTATAAATACCAATTCATGTATTCATTCTTCATTCACCAAGATTCCAATCAAGGTTATATATTTCTATTTTCTAAATTTTGGATCGGTTTATTAATATATTTCTTCATCTCTATAGTGTTGGTTGTGGGGGTGATAATTCTTGAAGAACTTAAGGATCTAATTTTTCACTTTATACTTTTATTAATTTATATTTTTTCCCCATTATAATGCTTTTAATTTTAATGGTTTTAGTTTCTAATTAATGTAATGATATTTATTTATGAAATAAGTTTTCTAAAAAAAAATTATGTTTTGTATGTGTATTATACTTTATAATATAATATGACACACATTTATTTCAAGAAAAAAATATCATTTATAATATATGGTTTATTACAAGGTGTATCTATTTATGGGTTCTTTTCCATGTCTTTTCATTGATTATTGAATGGATTTTTTATTTATTCCCTAAATTTCCTTTAAATTGTGTCATAAATGATGTTTTCCCATGCTTTGTATAATTTAGGGTGTTTATTGGAAACATGAACTTTTAAAGGGGGGGTTCAAAGTGAATTGATTTAAATTCCTATGTTTTGTTTGATAAAATTACTCAAGGAAGATTTATTGTTTTAAATGGATTTAAAAAGTTCCTTTAAAAAGGTTTTTATGTTGATAAAGGTGTTTGATTTTCATGGGAATGGGTGCTTTATAAAATGAAAAAACTTAATGGTATTATGTGATTTTCATGTCTGGAATGTGGGAGAACATAGGTGTGTTTTGTGGTGTCTTAGACAATTGAAACCTTAGCCTATATCATGGACTAAATAGGGAGGGTTATGCAAGGGACTCAAAGAGCCTTTGGGTGGATGACTGAGGAAGCATCCAAAATGTGTCAACGTGGAATGAGAGTTCCCTATAAAAGATATTTTGGGTTTGGGGAAGACAGAGAGATCTTTAAAAACTAATTTTATTCTTATCCATCTATAGAACCATGTTCTATTCTATGTAACAATAGAATCCATTAGTTAGAGCCCATATTTCTTATTGTATGTCCCCTATTGTATTTGGATTCCCATGCATTTATCCTCCAAAATAATATTTTATATATATGATATTGATTATAATCATGTTTATATTTATGTTTATATCATATTTAGATAATTTTATAATTTTTATGATATGTGGATTCACTACCTTTTTATTTAAACATTTTTTACTCAATATTTAAAAAGATGTAATTTTTTTGATAAAAAATTTAAATCTTTAAAAAATAATTCTATTAAGTAAAAAGTGTTTTATAATTTGTTTTCAAACTAAGTGATTCTTTTACATGGGTAAATTCCTTAAATTAGTTAATGGTGGTATCCTACTAGGACTTGTGCCTCACATACTATATATTCATTTTGGAATAATATAACCCTGTTTATCAGGACACACGTAAGGGAAAGGACAACATGCATTTTGGTGGCCCTTCTTGATTACTAACAACCATGTTTATTTTATGATGTAGTATATGACGGACTCATAGAGATATCTTTTGGGGAGTAATTTTGTTATTTTTTGATGTTTTAGATATTATATATGGGAAACTTGTTCCTTGAACCAGTTTTGATCTTTTGTTCAAATTGACCTACGGTTACCAAATGTATGAATTATTAATAAATTATTATTTGGTGATGTTTTTATATCTATTTTTATTCATGATGTATACTCATATTTAGATATTTATATCTATTACTTCTAGTTATTTGGTTGGTGTGTTAATCTAATACAAGGATGGGTAATGCCATATTTGTAAGGGAAAACCATTCCCAAATCGATATATGTGATTCCCTGTTGGTTTTAATCAGCTCAAATTGATCGGTAATTCACTTTGGGCCTTATTGTGAAGTAGATCGGGTGGTGGGTTAGGTCGAATTTGGATAGTTCATAGAAAAATTGTATCAAATCCCTCTTTTTTATTTTGGGTTTAGTAGTATATAGGAGATATAACTTTCATGGATTGAGAAGTTGGATCATAGGAGTGCTTGAACTACTCTTTTTCATGTCAAACCTTGAGTTTCCATAGGTTTCCAAGAGTTTTGTTTTACATTTGGACCTAGTTTTCCTTTATTGAATTTTTTTTCATTATTAGATGTTGATTTTGGGAAGAACACATATAAAGTTTTTAGAAAATTTAAGTTTTTGGGAAAAATGGGAAAAGAGAGAGGAAAATGGTTTAGAGGCACTCTTAGAAGTAACTATTAAAAACACATGTGACCATTTCTATAATATTCTAATGTTTTTTATGCATGGTGAATGATTTTCCAAGCCGTGAAAGAAAACTATTCACAATAGAAAATTGTTTAAAATTTTGATGACTTCACCCCTTTTTTGTTTGAAAGTATTTTTTATTTTGATGTTGTTTTTTTGTATGCATATTATAAGGGTTTCTTGAGGTTTAATTGATGTGGTTTGTTAATCAATCATCTATTGAATGAATTTGATATTTTTTTTTAGAAAATTCCCCTTATAAGGGCCTCTTATAGATAAAGTTATGGATTTTAGGATTAAGTTCCGCAAGAAATCCCTCCATTTGATCATGCTACAATGGGATCACTGATTCTAATGATTTAGTCCTTAGGGTAAGAGAGTGAAAGGTTTAAAGAATGAATAGTAGACCATAATCAAGACTTCACTAAGTAGATTCAACCAGTCTTTCATGTTGAAAAACTTACCCACGAGACTAAGGAATGGATAATAGGGAGAGTCCTTATTTTCATTGTTTAAATGCCTTGAGACCTCAAAATTGGGAATCACTACATACATGTTGTAAGAAAAGGGTAGGAAATGGTTTGACTCAATGGTATAGTCAAAGGGACATGAATATCTCTCTTTGACTACCATTAAGATATCTTTTAATCAGTGGTTTTACCCTATGAATTTGAGGGTGAAGAAGGATCGTGAGTTCATCAATATGGAGTAAGGAGAGAATTAAGTGATGGAATATGAATCTTGATTTTCCAAGTTAGTTCATTTAATGGATGATCTCTTTTAGAATTATTATCTCAGGAAGATAAATTTTGAAATGGCCTCACTATCAATATCATATATATATATATTTTTTTTCTTTTTCATACTAACTTGTGATGAGGTAGTGGATAAAGAAGTTATGGTTGAGGAAAACTTAGTAGGGAATACATGTCATAGTGGAGCTTCTTCAATAGTTGGTGGTAGTCAAATTAGTTCATATATATAGAATAGAAAATGAGAAGAAAATCATCGGGGTAGTGGAAAGGGTGTTCGGAAGTCATCAGTTCTCGTTATAATGGATTCTTTTGGGAATAATCTTGTGACTTGTTACCATTGTGAGATGGTTATCCATACCAAACCTTGTTTACTCAAGGCTCTCGGTTGTTCCATAATGTTGATAATTTGGGCCATCTTCAGATATTATTTAAGAATTACCTTCTGGATAGTGGATTTTTTATTCATTATTTATGGTTTTAAAGGTGAGATAAAATGATTCTAATGGTGTTAGATCTTAACATCAGTCTATAAGAAATTCTTCACCAACTAACAAGGCGCTAGGAAACATGAAGTCATGACATCTTTATATAGCATATATGAAACCTTAAGAATTTTATTTTAGTTTGGCCACCATTACAGGTATGATATTTATAGATTCTTATACAGATTTGAAATTTTTTTCATATAAATGTTTCTCATTCCTTTATCTTATTAAATTTTATTACTTGTTTGGATATAGTAGTAGAGCTGATTCCATTTATCATATATCTATTCACCCCATTGCGAAGGAAGAATAAGAAAGTTTTTAAGTGCCTAGAATGTCATGGTTTAATCACTAACATTGAATCAATGTATTAATTCATCAATTTGGACAAGAATGTTTTCAATCTAATCATCAGTATAGATTGAATGATCAATTTCAATGATCAAATTGAATGTTATCACTATAGGGCCCAGTTTCTATCTCATAATGGGAGCACTAGTGTCTTCTAGGGAGAGCGGGAGCTGATGTAATGGTGGTAAGGGATTTTTTATTTGTATGTGGGGTTAATTTCATTTTAGCTATATAGGTTGTTCTTTGTTTTCATAGAGAAGGTTTAGGATGGTCATCTTCCAATATTTTTGGACTTGTACCCCATGTTTTTTTATTATTTTCCTAGGTTTCCATCTTAGGGAAAGGTCGAGTTTACAAATTATTTTCTTCTTAGGATAATCCCTATATATTTATTTTCATATAAGATGTATATTTTCAAATTAAAATATTAAATGGTTCTGCTAGTGGGACCTAAAACAAAAGGGGTTTATTCATTTAATAATTTTATTGTGCGTATCACCAATTTGTTTTTCAATGAAGGTGGACATTAGTCTCTACCATTTCATAGAATATCATATTCTTATTCATCTATACATTAAGAATAAATACATGTTTCCTTGAATCAATTATATTTTTGAGTAACTCAGGGAACCCCAATGGTTTTTGAAAATTAAACTAAAGAAAAGGTATCACCAGTTGAGGGTCCGGAATGGGGGTTTTCCTAAGACCCCCTTCAAGATCTAGTATTGGTACCTTGATTATATAGTTATTCCATTTGGACTTACTATTGTTCATGTAGTATTTATGGATTTAATGAAATAATATTTTACCACTTTTAGACTACTTCTTGTTCTTGTTTTCTGATGAAATCTTGGTGTATTACAATATGGAGAATAACCATCAAACCCATATGAGAGTAATTATGGGTACCTTAATGGAGCATCACCTACATCTTGTGTTGTGTAAATTCTAGTTCTTGATTCAAGAGGTAAAGTTTCTAAGTTATTTGATTTCCTATAGAGGGATTTTAGTTGAACTAGAGAAGATTCAAGTGGTCATGTATTGAGAGTATACCAATAATTTGTTTAAGATTAAGTGATTTTTATTCTTGGATAGATATTATAGGAATTTTATTCAGAATATCTCCAGGATATATTCTCCCTTGAAAATGTTGAATCAAAAAGGGTGAATTTTGAGTGGAGTAAGAAGTACCAACATTCTTTTAATTTGTTTTAGATTCAGTTGATGTCATCTTTATTCATGATTCTTCCTAATCCTAGTTAAGTGATATGTTATGTTTTTTGATGCCTCGGGTGTGAGGCTATAGTGTGTGACGATACATAATGATCTTGTAGTGTCCTATGGATTTTTTTTATCAATGACCATAGCAGAGAACCTACCAAACCCATGACATAGATTCCGTAGACCTGATTTATTCAATAAAGATAAGTCATCATTACCTCTTCAGCAAGTGGTTAATAGTTATTTATATCATAATATCATGAAGTATATATACACCCATAGAGACTTGAACCTCAGTAATAGATTCTAGGTAGAGTAATTTCATAACTTTTAGTATGATATATCTTATACCTCCTAGAAAACATAATTTTTTCACTAATTCCATGAGTAGAAAATTACTAATTTATGTAGTTAAATAATCAGTAGATGAGTGTAGTCTAATAAGTTTATTTCCTAATTTCAATTTGGAGGTGTAGGAGGATAGAGAGTTAGTGTTTTTGACCAATTTTTAGGTCGCAACCTCTCTTTATGATTGATTTTGTTGTAAAAATGAATCCTAACTTGTCTTCTTGTAGATTAGAATAGTTTAAAATGTTGGGGGGACATCAGGCAATTGGTCTTGGACTCCCAATAGTACCCTCTTATTTATGAATTGGTTGGTGGTTCCTTTGACCATGAGGTGCGAGGTGATGCACAAGGGGAATTATTCTAGTTGATTAATTCACTCAGGGGATACTAATATGTTTCATACTTTTAGGATTTGGTATTTCTGGTTTAGGATAAGATGGTTGGTTGTAGGTTTTGTATCTCAATTTTTTACATACTTGTAGGTTTTGTATCAAAAGTGAGCATTATAGGCCAACAAGGATGCTTGAGCCTCTTCCCATTCAGTTATAGAAGTGTGAAAATATATTTATAGAATTTTTTATTGGTCTAAATTATACATCTATTGGGAAAGATAAGGTATGGGTCATTATAGATCATTTGACTAAGTCATCCCATTTCTCCACAATAGGGATCCGAAAAAGGTATATTAGATCAGGAAATTTTATTTCTGAGAGATCTTTAGGCATCACAGCATGCCCTTAGTGGTATATTTCAATCGTGATACTTTTTTTAATTCTCTATTTTGTAATATTCTTTAGGAATCCATGAGAACCCATTAGAATTTTAGAATGAATTATTATCCACAGATGGATGGCCAGACCTAACAGGCCATCCATATTCTTGAGGATATAATTTGTGCATATGTACTTGACTTCATCGGTACATGGAATAGTTATATATTAATATTTTACATTTCATAAAATAATTATTATTATTACTCAACAAATATGGACCCTTATTAGGATTTTTATGGGTGTTCATGTTGATCGCCATCATGTTGGGATGAGTTTGGTCAGTTTTTATTTATTGAAATTGAGTCTCGTCTATGAGAAAATGAAAAAAGAATTTCATATATACCAGTTAAATAATTACCATATCAATGCATCTCATTTGATGGAGTGGTATAACATAGATATAGATCCTAACACCATTGGTGTATAACAATATTTCCATATTTAGGATTATTAAAAAATGGTGCTCCATGGTAAGTTGATCTCATTGGTTCATATTCATAGGCAGTTTTTTAGTAATAGGCACAATAATTGGTAGTAGGACGTTTTAGTGAGGGAGAATAAGCCTTGAATTTTTCCTTCGTAAGAGCCTTATATATTTTATAGGTAAAGAAAGTGGGATAGTGGGGATAATTTTAACACCCAACAAGTTACTGTTATTTTATATTTTAATATATATATATATATATTTGTTTATGAATTTTCCAGGATTTTTTGGTCAAAAATTTAAATTCTTAGAAAAATAGGCCCAGGAACATTGTTAGTAGTAACCATAAAACTTACCATGAGATAGAAGTATATGGGGGATAGTGGGATTTTACATGGGTTGAGCATGGTTTTTCAAAAAAATTGGTGAAATCCAGAAAATATATGTCTTGATTTTTGGAATATAATGGCTCCAGCAAAGTTGGATCAATGTTTGAATAACAATAAGGTCAAATCATTGTGATTATCCTCATCATTATAAATTTAAATTTTTAACATTTTACCCCATGTTGATTTTAAATCCCCACTTACCCATTTATCTCCCCCTTATGCGCACATCCTCCCTTTCACCTTGGATCTTCTCCCCATTTGATTATTGGTGGATTCCTCCTTGAATATTAGTTATTTCCTTCAAAGTGATCTTTTTTCTCCTTTAGTTTTTCATCATTACCCATTTTTCTTCATTTTGTCATCCATTTATATGAATTTATGATACATATAGCTTATATTTTGGTCAAATATTCAGTTTATGATGCGGGATTCATGTTATTTGTTTGTGGATTAAGTGTATGGGGGCCTATCATACTTAAAGCATGTGGTTTTCATTAAATACAGTGATTTTTAGTTTTATTATAACGTAGTTGTCACTATTTAAGTGTTATTTTCTATAGAATACAATTAGTGTTTCATTTGATTTGGTTTTTTTCATCGAATTACCATTAAAATTTGGTTATAAAAGATGATTTATCCATGTTTGGAGTGATGCATAGTGTGCATTGGAAATTTTATCTTTTAGAAGGTATTTTTCTAAAGGAGGAGATTTAAATGAATATTTTTTGACTGATAAAATTATTTAAAGTGTATATATGTCGTTAAATGTATTTTAAATGGGTTTTGAAAATATTTCTACCTTGATAGATTTTTTTATGATTATGGGAATATTTGGTTTATAAAATTGGAACATGTATTGGGGTTATGTAATTTTCATTTGTGGAGTGTGGGACACCATGTTTGTGTGTGGCAACGACATAGAAAATTTGAACCTTGTCCTATGTCGTGGAATATCTAGGGATGGTTATCCGAGATACCAAGAGAAACTTTTCTTTGAAAAAAAGGGAGATTCTAAAATGTTCCCATAGAGACTCATATTTTTCATGTATGGGATGTTTTGGCTTACTAAAAGCTAAGAGGGATTATAAAATTACTTTTTATTCTTAGTTGTCTAGAAAAATTTTCCTTAGACTAAGTCACTTTAGAAATTATTGGTTAGATACCAAGTTTCTTCATTCTTTTTCCTTGATTTATTTGGATGCCCATGCATTTATGCATAAAAAAATTTATATATGATGTTCCTAATTCCCATATTTATGTTTATGATAATTCCATATTTTTGTGAATTGAGCTTGTTTATACTTGGTGGATTCAATTCAATTTTATTTGATATTTGTTTAATTATTTTATCTAATATGTAATTTTTTGAGAAAAACCAAAGGAATCATTAAAAAGAAATTATTTCAAATGAAAAGTGTTTCAAAAGTGGTTTTCAAACTACAAAGTTTGTTTTCAAGGAAAAAGGCTTCAAACATATTCATGGTTTTATCCTACTGATATTTTTGCCTCACACCTTGAATTTTCCTTTCAGTGTGTATAGAATATGTTTTCCATGACATGGATAATGTAATGAGAATTATGTAGTTCAATTTTCCTTCTTGATTGTTAATATTTTTAGTTATTTTTAGATTGGGAAGATAATGTCCTCATGGAGTTAGTTTGTGTGTAGTAGTTTTGGGATTTTATTTTGTTTTTGATGTTATGAATTTACCACTTTTTCCTTGTCCCTATTTTGATCTTTTTTTTATATTTCCCTATTGATAACATATGCATGCCTTGTTTATAAATTGTGAAGTGGTTTTGTTTATGATATCATTTTTATTCATATTTTTTAAAATACAATTTAGTTATTTTTATCTATTATTGTTTCTTTTTTGGTTGGTCTGTCTATCCAATTCATGGATGGTTCATGTTTTATTTACAAACATAAATCCATTAATAAATGTTTATATTTTATCCCCCTGTGCTTTTCACTTTCCCTTTGACATTAGGAACGCACCTTAGGCCTTCTGGTGAAATGGATCAGGTGGTAGTTTAGATCGACCAAGGATAGTTTTTTACATAAGGTATTATAGAAATAAAAAATTATCCTAAAGATTAGTAAATATGGAAATATTTCCAATAATATTTATGATGTAAAATTTACAAATGAATTATCACATTAGTGAAATAACATAAAATGAAAATCTATATTAAATGATTTTAAAAATGTGATACTCTTCAAATGAAGACTTTTTGTAGATAAAATTAGATCATCATCGCCAAATTGAATTTGGAAAAAGGAAACTTCTTGGAATAATAGGGAAAATTAAAAGTCCTTTAGAATAAAAAAATATGAAATAGAACCAACCATTCCAACTTAGATGACTGATGAATTTATTTAATAGGTAAATTTTTATGATTTCCTAAATCATAATAAGGATTTGATTAATGTATTTATTCTAATTTTGTTTAATCCATGTAACATAAATTTGAAAAGAAATATAGGAATATAGATGCAATTAAGAATTAGAGAAAAAAGGTTCTATTAATAATATTCTAGAGTTGAGAGATATGTGGTTTCAAAAAAATGATTTATATGTAAAATGAATCCAGTTACTTTAGTTTATGTTCATGCACTCAATATGGTTCAGTAAGTTAATAAATTTAAGATGTTAGTGTTTTCTATAAGGTTGGATTTGGATATGAACTTTATTTTATAGTCATTACTAAAAAGGTTAATATAATTTATTGGAAATCATATTATAAAATATTTTAATAATAGTTTACCAGATATTCTCAATATTTTATAGATAAATGAGTAGGGCATGATAAGCCTAAAATCTATTGTTTTTTATTATAGTAATAATGGTAAGAGTTTAATAAAAAAGTAAGATAAGAGGATATAATAGTTATCTTTGGTCATTTAAACATGGAGGAGATTTTATAAATAAATGGAAATGTTTTTATTTTACTAATATAGACATTGAAGGAGGGATTTCATATATTTCCTAAAGGGTTGTCAAAAAATTCATGGAGATTTCATGTCAGGTATCAACATTATATAAATCAAAACAAATATTTTCAAGTTTATATAAGACCATTTTTTTATTGAAAAATTATTATAAATATGTATAGAACTTCAAAATTATGTGAATAATAAAGGAAACATGAGGCTTGTATAAACCAAGTGGAAAATAGATTTCACTATAAAAATAAAAATGATATCTTTAAAATTGATGGATTTACAAATTGGAATCATTGTCTATATTTTCAGTTCATTTTCCCTTATATGATACGAAAACTTTATTTTTTAGAAATAACTGTTATCAATAAATAATATGATGGTTTTATTTCACATGGTTTATAATTTGGTCCATTGTATAAAATTTTCTAGAAAAAAAAAGTTAGAGGGGGTTTTATATAAGGTAAAGGTGTTTTATCTATGTTATTTATTGAAATATAAGAGAAAGAGTTCTCTCTACCCATCAATTGTGTATTTCAGTAAACAGATATTTTATTTTCATGTTTATTTATCTAAATATATAAAATTCTATTTTATATATTTTTTCAGTAGTTTATTTTTTAAAATACACTCATTAAAGGAAATAAGTGCTATTTTATTTACATGAAGTGTTTTTGAATATTAGAAATATATTTTGGGAAAATATTATTTCTAAGAATCTAGTGAGGGTATATTTGAACTTATAGAAGTTAAAATTGTGAAAAATATATTATTATACCATTCTAATACAAAGTCAAAATACATCTTCAATTCCAATAGAGTATAGGAAATCTTGGTAAATCAATATTTTAATATATGGAGTTCCATTTATAATAATTCACCAAATGATTTTAATGAATTGTTTAAAACAATGACTCAAATATTATGATAGTATATTTCTTATAATTTCTTTATGTATTTTTAAACTATGAAATTTACTAATAGAGTAAAATTATATGTTGTAAAGAGAACAATTATAAATATAATTTTCAATCATTAAACATATGGATTATAAATCCTAATCTCACCATTATTAAAAAAACCATATTCATGCATGTTATCTCACTAATGGAGTTTATTTATGTAGTTTTATCATATGAATACATAGATATGTGAATAATTTTACATGTGATGTAATATATTTAACAATACCAACAAAAAAATAATTATAAGGTCTTATAGGGGGTTATAAATCAGATATGGTAAATATTCATGATTTTTATGGTTTTATTATTATTTTTAATGTAGTTTAAGAATATAAAAATTATCATGCAACATATAAGACAACCCTATTTTACCATTTATTAATTTTATAAATATATTAAAAACTAATAAAATAAAAATTACCCTCTCAAAATGTGCCATTTATTTATCCCTAGTTGATAGTTTTCAAATATATTTATTAGTTATAACTATATGTGAAGTTTAATGTGAGTTGGGACTTATATTAAGAAATTTGGTGTTTACTCATGAGACACAATATGAGTTTGGGGTTTTGTATAACCCACTATATATTCAACTTGTAATTTAATATATTATGTTATTAGTATAATAGGGGTTCATGTTTCATATTAATCCTCATTTCATGAGGTTAATAAGTAATCTTGAATGTGTGAATTTATACAATGATTCCATACATAAACCAACCTTGAATTTGAGGTCATAGAGGGAGGTTTGGTATATTCTTGATCTTTTGATAGGTTTTTATTCATACAAATGGGATTTTTCCTCCTTTATAATTGGTATGACATCTGGATCCTTGATCAAGAAAGACTGAGGAAGTGGGTGACCATACCTGGATGATTTACATGTGATGTGTTTATCTATTTAGGTGACCGACATGTCATGTACACATTTTTTTGGAAGGATGATATGATATGTTTCCACCCACCATGGTCAATCATTACACATAGAATCAAGAATGTATGACTTGCCTATATGACATTGACATATTTTAAGTCTCATGGTCACTCAGTGACTTTTAGAGGGGGACTATTGGATTAAACATGATGCTTGTAATGTATATAGTGAACACATGTATGAAAATACATTTTCTTGATGGAGATCATGCCTAATTTATTTATAAACTAAGTATAACTAAAACTGTTTAGAATTATCTCTCTACAAATAATGATTATTTGAAAAATCAACAGTTCCTATCAATTATACAATAACCCATGGGGTCAAATTAATCACTTTTATAAATGATGATAAATTATATTATGAAATGTTTGTAAAAAAATATAAATTATAATCATAGAATCTCCAAATATTTTTTTTCTTTATATCCAAAAGGATTTTTGGTAAAGGATTCATTTGTTTTTTAATGTGATTTGATATAATAAGGAAGCGAGAAAATCCTATGTGACTTTATTAAAAGTAATCTATAACACCCCGCCCCTACCTCATTGTCTTCAGGAGGTGGTGAGGGATACTTGGCCTTAATTGACGTTCCCAAGGCACCAAAGGATGGCAATAAATGCCAAGGGCTTCAAGAACAATTTGGGGAATGATTTTCCCATAAGACAAAACCAACCAAACAATACAGAACTATATGATGCAAGTCAACAGAACAAACAAACTCATACATTACCAAACGACTACCAGATAATCCATAACGATCTCACTTTCCAACACCACCCAATACAACATCAGAGTACTATGAAGAAGACCAAACAAGGAAACACCAGGAGCCATGACACCACCATAGCTCCACACCAATCTCCAAGCTCCATGCTCCACCAAGACATCACAACGCACCACTAAAGGAGGTAAATGTCTTATCCTTTCCCACATCAAGGTACACGACATCTGCAAATACACCAACGTTCCAAAAAAGGGGGTGAGTACTAAAACTAAGTACGTTTTCCCCAAATGACTTCCCTACACATGCCACTAGGATAAAACCGTTAGCACATTTATATAAAAAAGTTTATATAAATTAAATCACAAGTGAAACCATTTCCACATGACAAACATGCCCTTACCAATCCATTACACCCAAACCAAGAAACTAAGGGAAATCCAACCAAACATGCCACAAGCTATTTAATCATTTACACACTAGCACAACAATTTCTATCTTGCGAAGCAATGCAAAAAAACAACCAAACATTGGAGCTTCCGTCCAACCCGTTCACCCATTCACACTTTAGTGTCACTTTTCATCCACTTACCATTGATGGTGGCCATTTCGTCCACTATTCATCCCCTTTTTATAGTGGTACTTCTCGCCACTAGAACACAACATTCAACAATCCAATTCCAAGTATATAACCCACCAAGGTCACAACCAAAGGCAATCAACCAATTCCATTGCATATCAATCCACTTCAATAAATCACTCATTTATTAAAAATGATTTTCCATGCCAAACAACGTTTCAATAAAACAACCATTTTATTGAAAACCATTTCCATCAATCATTTTCACAAATCAACCATAGCATCACATTTTTTAATCTCCATTTTTAAATCCACAACAATAGCATTTCACCACAAAACCCTTTTTTCCCAAAAATCCCAAAAACATCACCCAAGGGATTTATAACCAATTTCACACATCAAAAACAATTATTTTCAACCAAAAAAAATTAATTTTAACCAAAACCATTAGATCTATCCAATTGGAGTTGAGAGAGAAGCCTCCTACCTTTAGGGTTCCCAAGAAATCGACCCATGAACAACCGCACCTCAAATCTGGAAAACGCACCACTGAAACCTCTCTAGATCCCTTTCCCTAACATCTGCAAGCCATAATATTAACACCGAAGGCAACCACAACCCTAGATTTACACAGACCAAGTTTAGATCTATAAAACCATGAAAGAGAGGGATATAGATCTAGAGGAAAAAATAAGATAAATTAGAGGAGAGAGTTACCCGGGAGAAACCACCTTCAAACCGCCAAGAAACCTCTTCAAAATCCTTCCAAAATGAGTGGGAGAGCCCCTACAACACCTGAGAACCCGAAATCCCGAGTGAGGCTCGATTGGGAGGAAGTTTGGAGTGAAATAAGTTAATCCCGAGGGAGACCGGAACTTATAACCCCATTTTTTTAAGTGGCCTCACAGTTAGTCCGCACGGTTTCACAAACCGTGCGCTATTCGTGCACACACTACTTCCTCGAGATCAAGGGTCTGAATGGTTTTTTCTCACATTTTGGAAGACCTTTCATAGGACGTGTGAAGCCTACTATCTCCCTTCCACGGTTTCCTGGAGAATTCGCACGGTTTCCACTAATCGTGCTCAAACCGTGCACCCCTTTAAAATCATCCAAACTAATCCAAAACCATTCCAAACTCTCCAAACCTCTTCCCAACTCATCCAATGCACTTTAAACACATAAAAATTCATAAACCAAGTCCACATACCTCAAACTGTTTGTACTATATTCTCCCTGCCATTGGACTTTCTGTCCTCGGAAAGTAGTGAACTCGCCCTTTGCCGAAAGAGCTCGGGCCACTGCTCGATCATCACTTTCTCCCGCTCCCAAGTCTCCTCTTGAATCTAACCATATTTCCACAAAAGATGAAATAATCCAATTATTTTACCAAGAAAGACTTTCTCTAGCCTATCCACAACCCGCACTGGCACGTGCACCAACGAAGCATCAGGTTCTAGCTCAATATGAACCCATCGAATCACATGGTCACGATCCGGATGATACTTTTTCAACTGTGACACATGAAACACATTGTGCACCGCACTGAACCTAGGTGGAAAAGCCAAACGATAAGCCACCTCCCCAACCCTCTCAAGAATCTGAAAAGGTCCAATATACCTTGGAGATAACTTTCCCACCTTCCCAAACCGAAGATGTCCCATCCTAGGAGAGATCCTCAAGAAAACATGATCACTCACCTCAAACGACAACGGTCTTTGACGATGATCCGCATAAAATTTTTTCTGACTCTGATCCATCTTTATTATCATTCTGATCAAATTGATCTTCTCCATATTCTCCTAGACAAGGCTCAGTACAATCATCAAGGACTCATCTGTTTCAACCCATCATAGTGGATAACGACACGACCGCCCATACAATGCTTCAAACGGAGCCATATGTATGGAATCCTGATAACTATTGTTGTACGAAAACTCAACCAATGACAAGTGCTCCTCCCACGAGCCACCAAAATCCATGACACAAGCCTGCAACATATCCTCCAGAGTTTGTATCGTCCTCTCGGATTGACCATCCGTCTGAGGGTGACACGCCGTACTCATGGTCAAGTTGTTCCAAGGGCTTGCTGTAAGGATTTCTAGAAATGATATATAAACCTCGGATCTCTATCTGATACAATCAAAACTAGAACATCATTCCTCTCTACCACCTCCCAGATATAGATTTTGAACTGATCCTCCACTTTATGAGATTCAAAAATTGGAATGAAATGGGCCGACTTCGTTAGCAGATCCACTATCACCCAAATGGCATCGTTCTTTCTGACCGTTCTTGGGAGACCTGTGACAAAATCCATTGTTATATGCTCCCACCTCCAAACAAGGATTAGTAAAGACTGCAACATTCTTGCTGGCCTCTGATGCTCTGCCTTGACCTGCTGACAAGTCAAGCATCTCGAAACAAACTCAACCACTCTCCTTTTCATACCAGCCCACCAGAACTGTGATTTCAATACATCATACATTTTTTGAATTCTAGGATTAACACCCCACCTAGAATTATGATACTCATTGGGAAGATCCTCATGACATGAAACTGGTACAACCATCCAATTCTGAAAACAGAAAACTATATCTCCATTCAGTTTCCAACCCTCAATGGTCTCCCCACCATTGAGTCTCGACCCCATGGTCACACACTCAGAATCAGATATTTTTCCATCTCTAACCAGGCCAACCAAGTCATGAATCAACAAAAAGGGAAATAATACCGCTCTATCACTCTGGTCTTCACATTCCAACCGCATGTCAGCTATAACCGACATCAGCTGCCACTTGTCTGATGCCTGTTTCACTATCTGAGCATATGATTTTCTACTTAATGCATATGGAAGCAAATTTCCATTACCTGGTGTGTACATTAAGTCAATATCAAACATCTTGAGATATTTCATCAACTCCTTCTCCTCAAATTCAAATACCTTTGTGAGAAAATGTGCTCCAAGCTCTTATGATCTGTATATACTGTGAAATTTTCACCGAAGAGATAATGACGCCACACTTTCAAAGCATGGACAACTACTACCAACTCCAAATCATGATTTGGGTAGTTCTTCTCATGTACTCTCAACTACCATGAGCAATATGCAACCACATGATTCCATTTCATGAGAACACACCCCAACCCTAATCCTGATGCATCATAATACACCAAATGCCCTTTTCCTGGTTCTGGAAAAAACAATATTGGTGTTGAATTAAGGTGACCCTTTAGCTCTTCGAAACACTGCTGACGCTGTCCATTCCACTAGAATGGAACATTCTTTCTTGTGAAAGATGTCATTGGTTAAGCCAAACGTGAAAAATCACGAACAAAAGGCCGATAATACCCAGCTAAACAAAGCAAACTCTATATCTAAAACACATTAATTGGAGGATTCTATGAGATAATAGCCTCTATATTTTCTGGATCCACTGAAACACCCCTCTCAGAAATCAAATTGCCAAGAAAACAAAAATCCTATTTCCAAAGGTCACACTTTGACAATTTAGAATATAACCGATGATCCATCAATATCCCTAGCACTGTCTCCAAGTGCTGCTCATGTTCCACCCTTGTCTTTGAATACACCATAATATCATCTACAAACACCATCACAAATGAATCCAGATATCTCTGGAATATCTGATTCATCAATGGCATAAATACTTTTGGCGCATTCGTTAGACCAAAGGGCATAACCACAAATTCATAATGGCTATATCTACTTATGAAAGATATTTTAGGAATATCGTCCTTCCTCACCCATAATTGATTATATCCCAACCTCAGGTCGATCTTGGAGAACCAATGGGATCCCCTCAACTGGTCGAAAAAATCATCAATTCGTGGGGGTGGATATCTGTTCTTTTTTGTAACTTGGTTAAGTCTACGATAATCAACACAGAGCCTCAAAGTTACATCCTCCTTTTTCACAAACAACACTGGCGCTGCCCACAGGAACGTGCTAGGCTGGATAAACCTTTTTTTTTCAAACTCTTCCAACTGGACTTTCAATTTCTGAAATTCAGCAGGTTCCATCTGATAAGATGGAAGTGAGATTGGATTGGTCCCCAGAAGGAGATCAATCATAAACTCCACTTCTATTACAGGAGGTAACCCAAAGAATTATTCAGGAAAAACCTCCATGAACTGATCGACCACTGCTGGAAGAACATTCTGCTCAACACCATCAACCGATTCCAATGACAATATCGCCAACTGATACAATAACGTACACACTACTGGTGCCAAAAAACCCGTTTCACCCTAATATTCATGTCTCTCTCCTCTGAAGAGATTTCTAACACCATCGTGTGTCATAAAAGCCATTGTTCGCACATCACAAACTATGTGGGCCTTAAACTCCACCAGTCAATCCATTCCTAGGATTACATCATACCCATCCATCTCAAGCATTGAGAAATTCCACATGAGCTCAACCTCACCCACAACTATATAACATGCTCTACCAAAGAAGGCTCGACACTCTCTTCGACCAAAAGGAGTTTTAAGTTTCAAAACTGAGGGTATCATTTATACCCTTAAACCCATCAAATCAACCACACGAGCATTAATAAAAGAGTGTAAATCACCCGTATCAAATAGCACATGCATCAAGGTAGAATTTAAAATAATGGTACCTCACACCGCGGAAGGTCCCGACTGATCATCCACCACAACCCGTTCAGCTCCGAACAATGACTTTGTCGCCACACTCTACTCTTTATTTCTTTGCTGAGGCGTCGTGGTATTCCGAGAATTACCATGACCCACTTTACTCTGCTACTGAGGGGTATACTGTTGCCCCTATCCCGTCGAAGCATACGACGTTTGCAATCCCTAAGGAGTGTCACGCACACCCGACCATGGAGAATTACAACAATAACAGTGCAGATGCCCCATCTGCTTACAATTATGACATGCTCTAGGCTGTGTCATACAATCCCACTTGATGTGGCTCATAGAACCACACTGAAAACATATCAGCTTGCTCTGGGGATTTAGAGGAAGATTCGCCGATCTTGCCGTCAGATTATATGCCATATTCCTACCCGGGGAATAAGTTTCCCTCCTTCGCTTGAACCCATCGTTAGAGTTCCCACTATTCCCCATGGGTACCACCATGCTTCCTTCGCCTGGAGCTCCCAACAAATCCCACTTAGCCACCGAGGCTCTATTCACCATCTCTGTGTAGTCATCTACACACAGTAATTCTATCTTTGAACGGATTCCTTACCTTAATCATGATTAAAAGATCATTTCCTTCAATGACGTGCTACTCTCCACCTTGGGTGAAAACCTCAATAATTTCATAAACTTAGTTTCATACTCCGTCACCGACATAAGCTCTTGCTTCAAACTGAATAAATCAGTCGTACGCTGAATTCTGAATGTATGTGGGTAGAATTATTTATTAAACAATTCTTCAAAGACTTCCCACATCATACCATGGTCTATCACCACATGGACTACCAAATACCACCTCTGAAGGGAAAGATCTTACAACATATACATGGCTAACTTCACTTTTAACTCTACCGGTGTTCCCAAGAACATGAAAATCTTGTTCATTCTATTCAACCATGCTTCTGGCCTCTCCGGCTCTAAATCACCTTTGAAGATGGGTGGATTATACTTTTGAAACTGAACATCATTATCCACATGACTTGTTTAATCCATTTTATTTCCACTTTCCACGGCTTGGAAAGCTTGCACTATGATTTTCACTAGCTGCTGGTTCAACTGAGGCTCAGGTGCTATCACATTCTCAACAGCCTCCTCCGGTTGGTCTCTACGATGCATACTCAGTGCCATTTCTATAAACAGAAAACAACCAACCATGAGTCTCACTTCCATAGAAATTATGAAATCCCATTTCAAATCACATTACACAACACTATCACAACAAGGCTTTCCACAAGTTCACATTTTCCATGTTTCTCCATTTTGAAAACCAAACCATTTTCAAAATACAAATTTATTCACATTACAATTTCACACATTCATATCAAATCATAAATCATTATACCACAATGAAATATGTATCCTAGAGGGAAGTTATTTCTACCATATATTCCATGCAAATCTCATTGGCTATACCCACGACAATGAGATTTCCAATCACTATAAGTGTCTCCAAAACACTTATGTACCCAACTCCCTGGTAACTTGAATTTCTGCATAAAAGAGTTAGCTATATCCTTTTATGCTATACATTCCAAGTTCCGAAAATCCAACGCCTTGCTACCATCCCGACTAAAGGAATGCACCATAAAGAATGTCAACACCAAACCTGAAAATCAACTCCAAAGGACCGAACAAACTGATACCACTTGTAACACCCCACCCCTACCTCATTGGCTTGAGGAGGTAGTGAGGGTTACTTGGCCTTAAGTGGCGTTACCAAGGGGCCAAAGGCTGGCAATAAATTCTGAGCGCTCCGAGAACAATTTGGGTAATGATTTTCCCATAAGACAAAACCAACCAAAAAATCCACGACTATATGATGCATGTCAGCGAAACAACCAAACTCATACATTACCAAAGGACTACCAGATAATCCATAACGATCTCACATGCCAACACCACCCAATACAACATCAGAGTACTATGCGGAATACCAAAAAAGGAAACACCCCAAGCAATGATACCACCATAGCTCCACACCAAGCCCCAAGCACCACCAAGACATCACAACGCACCACTAAAGAAGGTTGATTCTTTACCTTTTCCCACGTCACGATACACGACATCTGCAACGACACCAACGTGCCAAAGCAGGGGGTGAGTACTAAAACATAGTAGGTTTTCCCCAATTGACTTCCCTACACATTCCACTAGGATAAAACCTTTAGCACATTTATATAAAACAATTTATATAAATTAAATCACAAGTGCAACAATTTCCACAAGCCAAACATGCCCTTACCAAGCCATCACACCCAAACCAAGCAACCAAGGGAAAGCCAACCAAACATTCCACAATCCATTTCATCATTTAAACACTTGCACAACAATTTCCATCTTGTAAATCAATGCACAATAAAACAACCAAACAACCAACCGTTGGATTTTCTGTCCAACCCGTTCACCCATTCACACTTTAGTGGCACTTCTCGTCCACTTAGCATTGATGGTGTCCCTTATGTCCACTATCCATCCCATTTTTTATAGTGGTACTTCTCATAACTACCACACAACATTATACAAGCCAATGCCAATAATATAACCCACCAAGGTCACAACAACATGCAATCAACCAATTCCATTGCATATCAATCCACTTCAATAAATCACCCATTTAATGAAAACCATTTTCCATGCCAAACAACATTTCAATAAAACAACCCTTTTATTGAAATCCATTTCAATCAATCATTTTCACAAATCAACCATAGCATCCCATTTTAAAATCTCTATTCTAAAATCCACAACAATAGCATTTCACCCCAAACCCCTCTTTTCCCCAAAAATCCCTAAAACATCACCTAAGGGATTTTTAACAAAATTTCGCACATCAAACACAATTAATTTCAAACAAAACCTATTAATTGTAAACAAAACCATTATCTCTAACCAAGTGGAGTCGAGAGAGAAGCCACCTACCTTTAGGGTTCCCGAGAAATCGACCCATGAACAACCGCTCCTCAAATACGATGAACGCACCACTGAAACCTCTCTAGATCCCTTTCCCTAACATCTGCAAGCCTTAATATTAACATCGAAGGCAACCAAAACCCTATATCTACACACAACAAGTGTAGATCTAGAAAACCACGAAAGAGAGGGATGTAGATCTAGAAGAAAACACAAGAGAAACAAGAGGAGAGACTTACCCTAGAGAAACCACCTTCAAACCGCTAGGAAACCTATTAAAAATCCTTCTAAACTGAGTGGGAGAGACCCTCCAACCCCTGAGAACCAAAAATCCCGAGTGAGGCTCGAGTGGGAGAAAGTTTGGAGTGAAATTGGTTAAGCTCGAGGGAGCATGAAACTTATAACCCTATTTTTAAGTGTACACACAGTTAGTCCGAAGAGTTTGGCCAACCGTGTGCACGCTACTGCCTCGAGAGCAGGGGTCCGCACAGTTTCCTCACACGGCTTGGAAAACGGTGCAAAGGCCGTGTAAATCCTATTGTCTCCCTTTCATGGTTTCTTGGAGAATCCGCATGGTTTCCACTAACCGTTCTCAAACTGTGCACCCCTTTAAAATCCTCCAAACTCATCCAAAACCATTCCAAACTCTCCCAACCTCTTCCCAACTCATCCCATGCACTTTAAACACATAAAAATTCATAAACCAAGGCCACATACCTCAAACCGGGGGTACTACATAATAAATTAATAGAAATATACACTAAATAAAAATCATGAAGTGATAAATATCACATAATTATGGTTTCTACTAAAGTAAATCATATAGTTTAGAAGGTCACTACATCATGGCTTAAGTCATGGTAATGATTTTGTTATGAGATAATTTATGAATTAAAAATTAATTCAATGTAAGTTATCCTATATCAATTCCAACATCATTATATAATGTTTAAGTATATTTAAAAACTAATATTAGTTTTTAAAATATAACAAAAAAATCAATAACATTTTGAACCAAGCATTATAAGGAGTTGTAATATTATGAAACATTTAAATAATATTCAAACATTTATAAGATGTTTGGAAGTAAAAGAAGTGTCCTTGTAATTATATATAAAGTGTCACAATCCTTATAAAACGCAATGTATGAATGTATCTGAGAAATTAAACCTAAGAAACTTGAAGTCATAGATTTTATTCTCACTTTTCATTTAACGCAAAAATTTTAACGAGTTATAGAAGAATATAGATGCATACCTAACCATTTGAAGATTTTTAAAACCTATGGAGAAACCTAGGAGGAAGAATTCTATTGATTTATTCTAAGGTACCTCTGTTAATCCCTAGTAGAAATATTAGATAGATATATTTCAAACAGTAATTCATGTTCTTTATTTTTATTTTTATAAATTACAAGAAATCGTTGAATCTTTCTTTAAAGGTTTTCACTACTTCGTTCCTATTGTGTTTGTAAAAGTTGTATCCCCATTAAAACCCTATATTTAAAAAATATTTGTCTGGTAATTTTTCATAATGTATTGATTTCATTTTTATTTAAAAAGTATTGAAATAAAGTATGTTTTCTATTTAAAATTAATTTAATAAAATTTTAAAATCAAGCATGGTGGTTTATACTTAGAGTCTTTTTAGTTAGAGCGTATCTGAATATTTTATTTTTAGTATGTTAAAATATTTAACCCCTTGCATATGTACTTTGGTACACATATAGTTATATTTAAATATTTTTTAATTCATTTACAGTGATGGGAATGTTTTTTGACATGGTATTTTAAGGGATGCATTCCCTTTTGGAGATTAGAGATGGTATCAGTAGGAATTCATGGTGGATATTGACTGAATTTTTCTTATTTATTGTTTACATTTTTAATGTTTTGATACTATATTTCACCAAAACAATTTATTTTAATTGTATAATTTTATACATGATGTGTTTTTTCATTCGTATTTATTGGTATAAAATATTGATAAGTTTTTCATCATTTAGTTTTATTTTAAAATTTGTACTATAATCTGATATACAGACAATTTAGTATGGGGAAATAATTCCCCAGTAGTATATTTTATCCCCATATACCTGAAATAACTCTCTAGAAATATAGGGGGATACACTTTAGGTTGCTAGAGGGTTATACCAATTTTTAGATAACATGGATCGAGTTGTTACATCCTCCCAAGGAGTTTTTGAGTGATGAAAAAACTCACTAAAAGAATATTTATTGTGTTGTGAGGATGTTAATTAGTTTAATACATGATTCCTTACCTAGTTATAAAATTTGGGAATAATATAGGGATTTCATATTGGGGGTATGTTTTATACAGGGGAAGGTCCCTTAGGTTTGACACCCAATAATAACAATGTTTTTACCAGTTGGAATTTTCCGAGTTATTACAAGTGGAATCATAGTCAATACATAACTTGAATTTCATAGAAATAATGTGAATTTGAGGGGTGGGGTCAATAAAAAATATGATATGGTTTAAAATAGTTAGATTAACATTTAACTATAAAATGAAAATATAAAATATTATTTATTTTCAAGCATGTTAACGAGGTGTATTTTTAGATCATGTATAATAAAAACTATATAGTTAAAAATTCTTAGTTTAAAATAATTTAGGATAGGTGGCCTGAATAATGTATGACCTAAATCTTATATGTAATTGATTAATCTAGGTTTTATATTATTGTATGATATGAGCATGTTTTGTGAAATGAAATGCATAAAAACCAAGGAAGGTCATGTTCCCTATTCATTGGATATTTTTATGCTTTTTATTGACATTTAATGGGAAGTGAAACATTAAAAGACAAAATCTAAATATTCTTTTTCATTATCATTAAATAAACTATTTCATATGATTAAACAGTGGGAGTCACCTGGTTGAGGGTCACAACCAATGTATGAATTAACTCATAATGTATGTGTAAAGACCCTGACCCTAGTAGCCGAGAGCTAGTGCCTTACTTTTTTACATTGGCACTACGAAAAAGTGAACACAACAGAAATGACTGAATTTTTTATTATCATTGGAAACCCTTTACAAAAATAAGTTTTACATTAAAACTTGATATGAAAACAACCTATAAACTCCACTAGAAACATCCCAATTATAATATATTGTCCCTACATGTCAATAATAATATACATCTTGGCATCCTGGGGAAAAATAAAATATAAGAAAGGGGTGATCTCAAATTATCAATAAGGGTAATAAGGTATTGGAAGCTATCATAAATAAACATTAACAATAATTCAAGGTTAATAACTAAAAACACATTCCATTAAAACATATTCTTGAGCAGGATATGTTAAGAATAAAATATTGTCAAAAATTTCTATAAAAAAATCACTTGATAATTATACATAACCATGGGTATTCTACTAGTCAAAAAAACACATGTAAAATAACTAAATATTCTCATAATGAGGGAATGAAAAATATGGGATATCATAAACATTCCATCAAGGCCATGGGCAAGAAGTATACATAAATGGGTAAGTCCTCGGCCAAATTCGGGTCTAGTTTTTCTCCTGAGACCTACTGATGCATCAAGAGGCTATAGCAGGCCCCACCGGACAATTACTAAGTTCAATTAATTCCTCATATGAAAGGGGTGAAACATAATTAACAAATACATTCAAATTGAAACTATCATATGAAATTTTAGAAACTTTCTCCAAATAATAAACATAATCATAAACCATCTAGTATAATATGATGACTAGTATCAAAATAGCACATCAAAAATAAAACTAGACATAATAAATTAAATAAAATATGGTATATGGTATCATAATATATAAACCTCAATTAAGATAAATATGCATAAAATGGTTTTGACATAGAGGAAAATACTCTTATAAAATCATTGAAAATTTCCAGAGACAAATACCACTTTTACGTTGAAATAATTTATTAAAAAAGTTACACGATTATAAATTATAAAATTTTATTTGAAAATGAATTTTAAACTTTTAAAGGATTCCACAAGTTATTAAGGAATCATGAAATTGGGAAAATCCTCCCATGCCATATAATTTTTAAAAAATACTCTTATTTTAAATTTGGAAAAAAAATTAAAAGTGTATTATTCAAAGAAAGTGTGTGGGATAAACAAATGAAAAAATTGGGTGTATAATATATTAGTCCAAATAAAACAATTATGAACATAATAAATTATTATAAAAATTAGTTTCAAACATAATCATATCATGAAACTATAATTAGAGTTAAAGTATAACCCAAAGAATAAAAATCCGGTTGAGAATTCTCGTAACACGTTGTAAATAGTTGAACCCTATGGCCCATAAATTTTATGATCATCAAATGAAAAATTAAATACCACGAAAATAAATATATTTTTTATTTGATATATAAATTTTTATTATACATAAATCAAACATAATAAGTATGTGGCGCATAAAACATATCCCACAAAACAAATTGAGATAATAAAACCCTAACCTTATGTCCAAAAACATTCTAAAATTGTATTTAACATCCTGTATAATGAAATTATATTAATTAATTACTAAATTTAGAATCTATTATACATTTATTCTATTTATTTTAATTTCATTAAGTTCTTTTATGTCCATTTTGATGTGTTTTAGAGTTCAATTTCATTATTCCGGAAGTGTTCATTTTATTGGTTTTTTTGATCGGTTCGCTTATATACAAGTATGGTTGTTCATGTAAAATGAGAATAATTCCCCAAAATTTAAATTATATGTTATTAATTTGAATAAATAAGTTTAAATTATATTATATATCATTTATTTATGGTGTGGGGATGATTCATTAGTTAAAAATTTATTGAAAATGGTTTATTTTATTTTGGTGGTTTCTACAACCATCACGATCTTAAATCATTTTATTTAATATCATGTTTATATATTCGGTCCAAAACATTAGATAAATTATAATAAGTATAATAAAATCTTATTAATTCATAATAATGGTTTTATTAGCATCCTTGAAGGTGGTTATGGAAAATTAAAATGCATCGTCCATGATGGCGGTAAATCAACACATCAGGAATGATGTTTTCATTTTTACAATAAAATAGTGGGGGTAAGGGGTTTTATAATGGATATTACATTAAAATAATATAACTACAGTATATATAATATAATAGAGTTATCATTAATTTTTTTATATAGGGCTTAAGGGGAGAATAATAAAAGAAAAATAAATTAAAAGATAATAAAATATAACAAAAGAGGATCTTACCTCTTGAATTTATTCTCCTTAAGAACCTCCTCAAGGCACTTAGGTTTGGTATTTTTGAAATACCAATAGTATTTTATGTGGGTTAGAGTCTTTGGAGAATAATTATAAAGAATATAATAAATCTTTAATGCATATATGGTGTGAGGATAAGGGGTGGTGAGGGGTCATATTTATAGTGGAGGAGAGTGGCCTTTTTGATTATTTAATTCACTAATTTAATATCTTGGATAAAGAAAATAAATAGTATTGATTCTTATGAATATGTAAATTAAATATATCATGTGAGTATGATATAATTCCTGCTTACATCATCCCTGACTCAAAAATTTATTTATTTTCTTATATTGTTAAATACCGTAAATTGTCATATTTTACTTTTCACTAAAAATTCAACTATTTTAGAAACATTTAAGTAAATATTCTTGACCATATTTAGATATATAGATTTAAAAAAATGACTCCATTTTATGAAAATAATTTTCTAAATATGGGAAGATACATTTTTCATTAAATTCATCATTTATTGGAAAAATACTGATTTTAAAATTATAGATTATTTTATGACACTTTGAAAAATTAATTAAGGTCTCATAAAATTGTCATATAATCATAAGGAAATAAAACACTAATTTAAGAATATATTTTATAAAAAAAATCTTTTAAATCATTATCTTAATTATAAAATTTTAAATAAGCATTTATGTTTCACAAAAACACCAATATTTAATTTCTCATTTTAAAAACATTAATCTACATTTTATATGATAAAAAAATATTATATTTCCATTCATAAGATACCTAAATTTTTGGTACTTTCATAGGTGATGTTATTATTCTATTGTCTGGATTAATATTCATAATAGTCCCATTATTAATCCAACTGTCATGGTAATAGTATATCATGGTTTTAAACTCAGTGCATAAGCTAATGAAGATGTTACAATTAAAAGATGTATACCCTAAAGTCTTGGGGTGTTATTGTATGAGTTAATGTATGTTCACATAAGTAGAACCCTAAAAGATTTGTAAAATGGGAATTCACCATTATATTATGATTGAGTTAATATCATCCAAACTTGAGTTGGCTCACTCCCTCCAAAAGCTCCCATATTCTTCCAATTTTACATAGTGAGGCACAATGAAGGACAGTTATTTGGTAAGCCCCATGAGCCCTGGGACTGTGAAACATGGTGAAATCAGAAATAAGTTGAAAATGTTTTCCTAAAAAAACCCCTTAAAATCTAAATTTGGGTGGGTTATTTAATCTAGTTCTAGGGGATAAATTTATTTGGGATGCAAAGGGCCAGCCCTGGGCACTTGAATGACATGCCGAAAGGAAGAGTATCGCTCGACCATAAAGTGATTCAATCAACCAAAGGATACACTATAGTGGAAGGATATATTTTGGATTAATATTTTATGATATTAATCAACCCCAAATATGAATATGGAGCTAATAAATTCATCTATGAAAGGTACACATACAGTTTTCTTCATTTTTGAGTGTTATGCTTTCATTTTTTTTTTGCATATTTTGTATATGTATTGGGTTTATATATTTAATATCTTTTGTTTAGTGAGTGGTGTTAGATACCATGAAACCCAATAGTGGTATAAAATCTTTGACATACCCATTGATTAAAGAAACAATGATTATAAAAGAATATATTTTTATTTCTGTAAAAATAGTGTAGTGTATTTTTTTTATGATACAATGGCTATCATTAAAAATTACTAAATAATTGAATTGTAGCTGACATTATAAAATAGTAAGAAAAATATAAAATAAAAGAAAACTTGATATAATTATAAGCCATACAAAAACTTCTCCTAATTCCCAGCCAAGAACCGCATTGATTCCATTTGTAGCAATCCCAACCCAGTTTCCACATTAAAACAGTCCTTTGGGATGGAGGGCTACTGGTCCATAGGTACTCCTCCCCGAATACCAAACGCAACCCACTAGCAATAAGACTATATGATGGAATATTTGTGTGTCTATACCCTCATGTGATAATATAATAATGGTAAGAGGAAATATATATATAACATGTAGTGGATTAAAAGACTCAATAGACATGAACTAGACCCACCTATTGATGAAAAAATCAATAATATACAGTAGTATAATAAATATACAAAATTAGTGGAAGTATATAAACACATCAGCATGCCATTTTTAGATCTAAAACATCACAGACATACATTACATGTAATACAATGCAATATCCTGAAATGTTTCCAATGGATGACCAAAATTATATACATATACAAATAAGAATCTTGCTAATACAAAAAAAAACAACTCCAACTCATACATAAACCTCAATCTCTCCTTCCATCCATCCATTCCAAATCAACTAGGATCCAACTTCTCAGCCCAAACCCTAACCTAAATGTAAAATCAAATTGTATACATGCATCCCGAAGTTCCTTTGTAGGGTGTGAGAAGAAGTATCAATGGGGTACCACACAAGTTTACAAAGCCAAAAACAATTTAATAAGGTGTATAATATAATAGAGAAAACCTCTATGAAATTTAAATAATAACAAGCTTTCCTAGTGCTCAACAGCCACCTGGAAGTTGTCACCAGCTTTAAGAAACACTGTAAGTATGAAAAGGAAAGGATCTTTATCCCGTGGTACAGGGAATACCTTGATGTCATATAGTCCATTGTGAACCCTTAGGTTCCACCTTCAAATGATACCGTCCACCTCATGAAAACTGACACCTACTGTCTAAAGAAAAACCCCTAACGCCTTGAAGGAACACCCAAAAAAAGTAATCCCCAGACCAACAACCTTAGGTATGAAGAAGCTCATCCACCCAACGGATATCCTAAATGCTATCATCTGATGGATCCTCACCATCCCCATGGATTTATATGATAATCAAACCCAAAAAATCCTAATTTTCACTATTGGGGGCCTCTACCCACAAGAGTGGTCAAAACCACCTCATCACTGAGTCATCATGTGTGTACATGACTCCAATAAGATCTTGGGCCATCACGGGTTAGTGTAAGTCACCAATTATTACCTAAGACACACTAATCCTGACACCTTGTGCACATATAACCATGTCACTTAAATCGTATGGTCATCCCATCCCATAACACAGGTTTTTCCCTCATCATGATGGCTATGTCGACTCAACTAATGAGCATGATTCCCAACTGGTGATCACATCAACCGAGTTTCCTAGGCCTAGCCCTTCTTGATGATCACATTGCCTCAAATCCATATTTATATAACTATATCAAACCTCAGTCCAAGCCTATCATGACCCATGGAACTCATCTCATGCAATTCAAGCATTTCATATATATATATATATGTACCAAATTACTTTAAATAATAAATTTAACTTAAATAAAGACACAAACCCCAACCTAGCTACCCAGGTGTTCATCAGCCTCTAACCTAGCCTCACACGAGTTAATAATTTATGTTCTTTCCTGAAGGCATCCCATAAGTCCATGAAATCAATTTAACATTAAGTATTCAAATTAAAAAGTGTATTACTCAACTACCCAACATTGCATTAAAATCGGTACAAATATAACAACCAGTAGAACATGAAGAAAGGTATGAACTACTTAACATGGACTTGTAGACATAGGAACGTCCAATACTACCCTCTAACTCGATGTGATTTGGATGAAATTGGCATCTCTGTCAAATACACTCAAATAAGGAAAAATGACTCAAACAGATTTAGTGCTCTTTGAGGTGAGACAAAAGAAGAAAAGAGGAATGGGTGGGGAGAGCCTTATCCATACAGTTATAATAAGACTGATGGTTTTCAAAATTAATTTCATATGGAGGAGAGGGATTACACCCTAGTCGGATGAAGAAAGGGGAGAATCTCTTTATGTAGCACATGAACAATAGGGGAAAAGAAGAAGTAAAAGGAGAAATAAAGGGGGGGAATTTCCCAAATTTTTCATCATATTGAGGCCAAATCGTTATCTCTCATGGTTTTACAAACTATACACAAACCATGCATGTTACAATGTTAAGGTACTACCTAACTAGCATGACCCATGCGGCATGTGTATAGTTTTCCCTAATCGTGAAAAATCCGTGCAAAATTCCTATGTAAAAACTGTAGAGTTTCAAACATAGCTATGTTTATCTACAAATGTCAGGTTTATGTGTTTATTTACTTCCACTACTTTTGTATATTGATTCTACTATTGTATATTATTGATTTTTTTCTTCTATTGGTGGGTCTGGGTCATGTTTGTTGAGTCTTTTCACCCACTTCAGGTAATAAATATTCCCTCTTACCATTATTATATTATCTTCTATGGGTATAGCCTCACCAGTATTCCATAACACACTCTCTATGATAGTTGGTAGTATTTTTTATTCTGGTAGGAGCACCTAAGGAATAATAGACCTCAATCCCAGAAGAAGTTTTGAAAGTGGCATCTAGGTTGGGAATGCAACAAGTGGTATCAAAGCAATTCTTGGTTGGGAATTAGTAGCAGTTTTTGTATGGCGGCTAATGATAGAAAGTTTTCTTTTATTTTACATTGTTATTATTATTTCGGACATGGTTTAGACTCACAGTTTGGACAACTATGTGACCAAACTAGGAAATACGATAAAGTGCTTGGAAATTCAATTTTTCCCTTACCTTGTAACACCCCAAGCTTCCACAGTGCGTTTCCCTTTGAACAATACAATATCTTGCGATGTACGCAAATTTGAGTTTTAGCACACCACGACAAATCAAACTAGCTATTTTAAAAGCAGTTATGAAAATTACTACCCACTTTTGGAAATTTCATGAATTTTAATTTTCAAAATAGACTTCATTTTAAGATTCAGAATATCAAAATTAGCTTAGTGTGAATTTTTGGTATTTTTCTGAAAACTTTTAATTTTTGATGAATAGTGAAAAACATTGTGTTATTGTTTAAAACCTACTTTTTATTTAAATAATTATTTATTTTATTTATTTTTATTTTATGTCAAAATAGATACATAAAACCTATATAAGTTCAATCTAATTCACTGGATTCATTTTATAATTAAATTAAAGGTATAAAATTTTATTGAACATTTTGACGTCTTTTACCCACCTTCTAGACACATTTGGATATTTTCAGAAAACATAATTTTACCACTTCAGTGAATTGAGTTTCAAAAAACCAAGAGACAAGCTTGAAATCATTAATTAAAATTTGGTTCAACAGGATGAAAGTAATTTTTTGGTGAATAATAACTTTTGAATTTTATTTTCCACGATTAAAAGTAAATAGTGTAATTAAAGATACAAATGATATTATAATTACCCCAACACATGTACTAAATCTATTGCATAAGTTTATTTCGAACAAAATAATACTTAGGAATAAAACAGGATCCTTTTTAATCCACTAGGATTAGATTAGGATATTTATTATTATTTTATTTAAATAAGAGTTAAAAGTGTTAAATTCAAATTTTAATAACTAAAACATTTTTAATATAGGGTTATACATAAGATAAATTTGACTATAAATATTCATTAGAAATATAAAAATATTTCCTACATAATGATATTTTATTTATAATTTTTAGACTTTAAATAATTAAATTTATTTATGACTCAATGATGATGCAGTAATTACCTTATTAATGAAAAAATAAAATAATTGACATTATAAATATAACAATAAATTTAAATTGATACTTTTGATGAATTAAACGAATTTTCAAGGTTAATATTATATGATATTATTGATTTAATTTATTTTTTCAAAGTAATAAATTTTTTTTGACATTCTCAAAAACCAAATACTAAATATTATCAAAATTTACATAAATGAATATTTGAAACAAATAATATGTTATTAAATGTTATAATATTCATAAAACTATAAGGTTACACAAAAATACTTACATAATAATATATATTTCATTAATGAACACTTGGGGTTCTCTTGGAATTTTATAGTATGTTTATTAGCCATGTAATAAAAAAATACAAGAATACATTGTAAAAGTTAAACTATTTAACTAAGAGTTAAATCTAAAAGATAAGGTTAAAATGGTAACCTAAAATTGTCTAAAACCTATTGGTTGAGATTTTTTTGACCCATACCCACCTCATCCTAGAAATACGTCCATTTGGATCCATTATAAAATTAATATGGTTTTATAATGAAATAATATTTCAAGCTTTTCCTAAAGTGACCTTCACCTCTCTTATAAAAGGGTACTTCCCCTTCTCTCAAAATCACACCTCCAAATCCATTTGACTTGGCCAAACTTTGATCAAATATCCTCCCAACTACCCACAATTTAACCTATAGTACTTAATTTTTTAATAAATCCAACCTTAGGAGCCCTTTTGATCAAATCAAAAGGAAGCACCTGAAGAAGAGATAATTATTTCGTCACCTCTTTCAAAGTTCTTTTCTTCTTCCTCATCCTCTTTCTTTATTGTTTCCATTCCAAAATAATAAATACAGTTATTTCTACATAATGTGTTGTTATTATAAATATGGTACAACTATATTTATTATTCTATCCGTCCTATGAATGAAAAAGTTACCATACGTGCGTACGTACGGTTTACTATCTCCAAGTCATGGTGTAGTTTGTTATTCAACACTTCATTATTTATATGTGTATAATAGTAAGTTTAATTGATGTAAATAAAAAATATAACATTTTAATGATTATTTATATATGATATACCATCCAATTACATATTATTTCACCATAAATGGTATTATCGCTCATGTGTACGTACAGATTACTGTCTCCACGAATGCTATGAGATTCATTCCCCATCATAACCATTCAAGAATAATTTTCATTTTATGATTAAAAATAATTTTTAAGAACATAATATCATTATTTATATGAATCCAATACATCTTATCCCTAAAAAATGTGTCTTACATAACAAAACAAATAAATGAAAATGAATCAGTTAACACTGGAAATAATGATACGACTAAAATATTATTAAAAAAGAAAAATTATAAGATCATATATGATATCATATTTAGGTATGTGGTTCTTGTATAATTTAATAAAAATGATTTAACTATTATATAAGAGGTTAATATACCTTCAAACAAGTAATATTACAGAGTAAGGGTTAATTCTACAATCTCTTCATTATCTGAGGTTGCTTATATGTGGGTATCTACTGGGACCTCTTTATCATCCACAAATGTGTTTCGTGAAAATTTATTTCAAAACATTTTTACTCTTTCCTAGAATATGGGTTAAAGACATTTATACCCTTGTTTGACTTTCTATAAACGTTTTTGAAAGGAATCTTTCCGTCATATTCCAAATAAGTTACTTTATGACCTTTTAGAAAAATTAAGGAAACAATGTTCTTTTAAACTTATATGGTGGGTGCGGATATTATCCACCATTATAACACCTTACAAGATTCCCTTAAAAGATTATAAGAATATTTCCAAAATAAATTTTTTCATTTATAATTACGTGACTTTTAAATGATTTTAAAACTTCTCTCAAATAGTTTGGATTTCATGTATGTTAGCATCCTTTGATGGATTTTACATTTGTATGAAGTTGATTTATTATGATAAAATATTCCATATTGTATTGATGGTTTTGTGATATGTTGACTATGTATGTGTTATTTTTATACCATTCATGGTTTATGGTTAATGTATTAATATTTCTTATGTTAGTTTTAATATGAATTTTTATGTTTTGTTTCAATCTTTTCATATAATGAATACATTGGACATAGTAAGTGACAGGTGGAGCCCTATATATCTCCTAGATGAATCGATAGGTCTCATGAGACAAACTACGATCTTGGAACAAGGCCTTGACAAAATCTTATTTGTAGTCTTGGCACGAGTCCTTAACTATGTGGTTATGATGTCCGACATTATGCAATCCATCATTTTGAAATTAGGTATTGATATTACATGTGATTATTAGACTAGTAGAATATCAATGTTGATAATTAAATGGAATTATTTGATTTATATTTTCCATATTATGCTTATTTTTAAGTTTAAAATGATTATGTTTTAGTTTTATACATTTCCGTAAATGTTTATTCTTATTTATAATAGTTTCTGCTCTATTGTTATCCTTACTGATCATCTGAGAACACTCCTTTATTATGTTTTATTTTTCCCAGGATGTGAAGAAGTATATTACGATTAAACTACATGAATATTCTAACGGATATGAGTGTATTCAAATGGGACACAATGTTTTTTTTTCCTTTTCATTATGTAATATAAAACTTATGTATGTATCAATTACTTCCAAAGATAATAAACTAGTCTGTCTTTCGAGACTTGATCTCTTATGATCATGCCAATGTTATGTAATAATGCACCGACTCTAGGTAACTAGGGTCGGGGCATTACTGTTGCTATCAGAGGAAGTTTAGTGAAAACCTTGGAAACTAGATTTAGAAAAAAAAAATATATGAATAGAGAACATTACCCTCAGTTAAACTTTGATGATTAGTATAGAAAAACTTCCTATAATTTTGGTAATGTAGATATTTTGTGAATTTTAAAAGAAATAAATCTATGTTTGAATACAATCAGGTAGTGGGGGATTTGGCAAATATTTACCTAGGAGTGAAAACTCTGACACGGAATTGCAGGCTTGACCTGGGGTATCTTGGTACATGACAATGGGCCTTGCTGCACTCTTGGTTACGACACCCCCAGGAGATATGCTTAAGATAATTCATATTTTCATTACAAACCATTATAAAGGATTTATGAGTAAATACCTCCTCAAAGAATTTTTTATGATTTTGGATTATATGCTTAAACTGTTCAATTTATGTTAGGTATTTTACTAGTTTGGAATTATGTATTTCGATTCATAAACTTATCTAGTGTATGCCATTGTTTATAAATTGCACCTAGTGAAAGAAATGGAAAATTTATCAATTCACGTAATCCATATAGATATTTTTCTCTTACTCAAGATGATTATAGTGGATCTGGTGATGCAATAGGTGTTGAACAACTTATAACCGTACTGGGACAACTCACTCAGGTTATCAATAATAACATTACCCATATGGATCACCCTGGTCCACGACGTAGAGGATCAATGTTAAACCGCTTCATGAGGCAAAAACCACCAACATCAATGGGACTACAAATCCATTTGCAGATGAGCAGTGGATAAGTTCCTTTGAGAAAATATTTCATGCTTTGGGGAGTTGCGAAGTAGAAAAAGTTGGCATGGTAGTTTATCGCCTCACATGAGATGTAGATCAAAGGTGATCATTAATTAAAAACACAAAGGAGGATGAAGAAGTATCGAATATGGATTTGAGGTAATTTAAAGATCTTTTCATAGAAAAATACTTTTCTCGTGACCATCGAGCGTATATGGAAAGACAATTTCTGAGTGTGGTGAAAATTGAGGTTAAGAATGTTGCAAAGTGTGAGGATAACTTTACAAGGCTATCAAGGCATGCCGCAGATTATATACGTAACCCAATGAGTAATATTTATCGATTATTTGATAGGTTAAACCCATTTCACCGTAGAGAATTAGTCTCACAATCATTCTCATAGTATGAAGATATTGTCTCATGTGCTATCAAGACAGAAAAGAAATTCTCTAAGTATTAAGACTTTAAAGAAAATCAAGAGAAGAAGAGATCTATTGAAAACTATAGAAATGGAGATTAGGGGAAGAAGATAAAATTTTAATTTCCATCCAACAGTAAATGTGGGAAGAAACACCCTGGTACTTTCCTGAAGGGAGTGGGATTTTGTTATAATTGTGGTAAAAAGGGACACCAAGATCACGATTCCAAGATAAATAAAAAGGATCTCAGTATTGACTGCTACAATTTTAGATAAATGGGGAATTATTCAAATTCATTTCCTAAGCTCCAAGAAGACTTACCACATATAAGGTTAGGGGAGCAAGTCCAATCTAATGTGATCACTACAACTGAGGTTGATGCTCCAAATGATGTGGTGGAAAGTAATTTAATGGTTTCCTCAAATTTTTCCAATGCTTTATTTGATTCTGGATAAATATATCGTTTCATATCTTCCCAGTTTGCTAATAATATTAGATATTTACAATTTAATTTAATAAGATATTTTTAAGTCAAAACTCCTAAGTATAATTGAAACAATGTTTTGTGAATTAGTTACCATTAGGTCATATAAACATGCTTTATCTGCAGATATCATCATCATACACATGATTGAATTTCATATAATCCTTAGTATGGATTTGATTTCAGACCATGATGTGAAAATTTATTGTAAGAAGAAGGAGGTTACAAATTTTGATGATGATAAAGAATATCTTATATTTAGAGCAGAAACATCACTATCTGATTCTCATCTAGATCCACCCCCAATAGCTCAACTAAATTCAATTATTGTAGAGGAAGAGAGTGAAATAACTATGGGTGAGTAAAGGAATGTTAAAATAGTGGACATAGCTATTGTGCAAGAATATTTTGATGTGTTTTCATAGGATTTACCAGGACATCATCTAGAATGATAAATTGAGTTTTCCATTGATTTATTTCCTAGTTCAAGGCCCATATCGAAGACCCCTTAAATAATGACCACTATGGAGTGAGTGGAACTAATGAAACAACTAGAGTAATTGAGTAATAAAGGATTTATTCACCCTAGTGTTTCAGCATGGGGATCCCCTATTCATTTTGTTAAGAAGAAAGATGGATTTATGAGGTTGTGCATTGACTATAGGGTGATCAATGCTATAACAATAAAGAACAAGTATACTCTACCTCTTTTTGATGATTTATTCGATCAACTTCATGGAGCACAATATTTTTCAAATATTGACCTATGATCTCGATATCATCAATTGTGTGTAAAGAAGGAAGACATTCCAAAGACAGCATTTCATACCAGGTATGGGCATTGTGAGTTTACAACAATTCCTTTTGGACTGAATAATGAACCCTCTGTCTTCATTGATCTGATGAATAGTTTTTTCAAGTAATATCTTGATGACTTTGTAGTGTTATTTATTGATGGTATCTTGGTATACTCTTAAAGCTACAAAGATCATAAAAAATCCCTTACACACAATTCTAAAGACTCTTAGAAGAAATGAATTATATGGTAATTTTAACAAGTGTGAATTCTGGCTTCAAGAGATTTATTTTATTAGATATATTATCTCTTAGGATGGAATCACTGTTGATCCTTCTAGGATAAGAGAAATATAATAATATCTTGCACTGAAGAGAATAACTGAGGTACGCAGTTTTATTGGTTTAGTAGGTTATTATTGGCGTTTCGTCTGCAATTTTATCAGATTAGCTAACTCATTAACAAAGATCACACGTGAAGGGGTTAAATTTTTTTGGAAAAAAGAGTGCGAAGAATGTTTTGAAGAAATGAATATAATATTATCCAATGCTCATATCTTGACTATACCATCGGGGAATGATGGGTTTTTTATTTATAGCGATGCTTCAAATAAAGGACTTGGTTGTGTCCTTATGAAGAATGATAGAGTTATTTCCTATGCATTACAACACCTAAAAAATCATGAACAAAACTATCCCACTCATGATCATGAGTTAGAAGATATAATATTTTCATTGAAGATATGGAGACACTATCTCTATGGTGAAACTTTTGAGATATATACCGATCACAATAGTTTGAAGTATATTTTATCACAGAAAGAACTCAACATGTGGCAAAGACGATGGTTGGAACTACTCAAAGATTATGATTTCACTATACACTACCACCTGGGGAAGTCAAATAAGGTGAAAGATGCTTTATGTAGAAAGAATCATGGAGTTTTGGACAATATGAGAGTTGAAAGGGATCCTATGTTCATGGATCTAGTAAAGATGGAAATGGGAATAATCATGGAAGGAAAAACATCAATACATTTTCAAATGGTTTCCAATCCATCATTACTAAAAAGGATAAAAAGTTCCCAAACTAATAATGATGAGTTTCAAAAGAAAATTAAAGTTGTGAATGATGGGAGATTGATTTAATTTGTATATGAAGATGGAAGTTTGAAATTTGGGAAGAGAATTTGTGTTCCTGACATACCTGATCTAAAAAGGGAATTGTTGGATGATGCTCGTAGATCAAATTTCTCTATACACCCTTGCACCATATGAAGCGTTATATGGAAAGAGATGTCGCACACTAGCTTTTTGGGATGATGTTGGTGAAATAAATCTCGTAGGACCAGAACCTGTTGAGGAAACAATGGAAAACATGATGATTATCCAAACCCACATCAAAGCATCTCAAAGTAGGCAAAAGAGTTATGCAGATAACTGAAGGAAGGATTTTGAATATCTAGTATGAGATCATGTTTTCTTGAAGGTATCTCCATGGAAGGGTGTTTTACAATTAGGTTATATAGGTAAATTAATTCCCAAGTACATAGGACATTTTGAAATTCTAGAACAAATTAGTTTTGTTTCTCACCGGTTGGCAATGCCTCCAAGTCTCTAAAAAGTTCATGATGTGTTCCATGTGTCATTGTTGAGAAAATACATGTCAGACCCAAGACATGTACTCACCTATGAAGAAATAGAACTGGAAGATGATCTATATTATTGTGAAGAGCCTGTAAAGATTCTTGATACTATAGAACAAGTGTTGAGAAACCGGGTGACTCGTTTGGTAAAAGTTATATGGAGAGACCATAAGATGGAAGAGGCAATGTAGGAACCTTAGAAACTTATGATGAATAACCACGTAAATCTTTTTATATAGTAGTATTATAGAAATTTCCAGGATGAAATTATTTGAATGAGGGAAGAATGTAACACCCCAAACTTCCATGGTATGCTTCCATTTGAATAATACAATAGCTTGTGTTGTATGCAACTTCAAGTTCTAGAACACCCTGACAATTCAAGATAGTCATTTTAAAAGAAGTTATGAATAGTAATACCCACTTTTTAAAATTTTATAAATATTATTTTTCAAAATTGAATTCATTTTTGGATTATTAATATCAAAATTATTTCAGGGTGAATTTGTTGTATTTTTCTGAAAACTTTCAATTTTTGAGGAATAGTGAAAAACACTACGTTATTGTTTAAAACCTAATTTTTATTCAAATAATTATTTATTTTATTTATATTTATTTTAGGTCAAAATAGATACATAATACCTATATAAGTTCAATTTAATTCATTGGAGTCATTTTATAATAAAATTAGATGTATAAAATTTTATTTAACATTTTAACATCTTTTACCCACCGTCTAGGCACATATGCAAATTTGATTAAAAATGAAATTTTACAACTTCTGTAAATTTAATTTCAAAAATATGAGAGACATGTTTGACATCATTATGTAATATGTGGTTCAATAGGATGAAAATATTGTTTTTTTGAATAGTAACTTTTGAATTTCATTTTGCACTTTTAAAAGTAAATATGGAAATTAAAGGTACAAATGATATTATAATTACCCTAACACATGTACTATTTCTATCATATAAGTTTATTTAGACCAAAATCAACCTTAGGAATAAAATATGAACCTCTTTGATCCGCTTTTATTAGATTAGTACATTTTTTAATATTTTATTTAACAAAGAGTTAAAAGTGTTAAATACAGATTTTAATAACTATAATATTTCTAATATAGGGTTATACATAAGTTAAATTAGACTATAAATATTCAATATAAATATAAAAATATTTCCTACATAATGGTATTTTATTTATAATTTTTAGACAATAAATAATTAAATTTATTTATGACACAATAATGATGCAGTAATTACCGTATTAATGAAAGATTAAAATAATTGATATTATATATATAACAATAAATGTAAATTGAGACTTATGATGAATTTTAAAAAAAAATATAGGTTAATATGACTTTTTATGATTGATTTAATGTATTTTTTTCTAAGTAATAATGTTTTTTTTATTTCACAAAAAGAAAATACTAAATAGTGTCAAAATTGACATAAATTTGTTTTTTAAACAAATACAATATTATTATATGATATAATATTCCTAAAAATATAATGTTCAGTGAAAGGACTTAAATAATGATATATAGGTCATTAATGAAACAATTGGGGTTCTCTTGGAATTTATAGTAAGTTTATTAACCATGTAATATGAAAATACAAGAAGACATTGCAAAATTTAAACTATTTAACTACGAGTTAAATCTAAAATATAATGTTAAAATGGTGACCTAAACTTATATAAAACATGTTGGTTCAAATTATTTTTACCCATACTTACCCTATACTCTAGATAAATGAATTTGGAGCTATTATAAACCGAATATGATTTTATAACAAAATAATATTTCAGTATTTTCCTAAAGTGACCCTCACCTCTCTTATAAAAGGGAACTTCCCCTTCTCTCAAAATCACTCCACCAAAACCATTTGTCTCGGCCAACCCATGATCAAATATCCACCCAACTACCCTAACATTAACCTATAGGCCTTACTTTGATCAGAAATCCAACCTAAGGATCCATTTTGATCAAATCAAAAGGAAGCACCCGGAGATGAGGTAATTATTTCATCACTTCTTTTAGAGTGCTTTTCTTCTTCCACTTCCTCTTTATTTTTTGTTTCCATACAAAAACAATAAATCCAGTACCTTCTACATACTTTTATGTTATTATAAATATGTTACAACCATATTCATTATTCTATTCATCCTATGAATGACAAAGTCACCATACGTGCGTATGTACGGCTTACCGTCTCCACGTAGTGGTGTAGTTTTTATTCAACACTTAATTATTTGGATGGATATAATAATAAGTATAATTGATGTAAATAATAAATATAACATGTTAATGATTCTTTATATATGATATAACATCCAATTACATATGATTTCACCCTCAATATAATGGTATTGTCGCTCGTGCATATGTACCGATTATTGTCTCCATGAACGCAATGGTATTCATTCCCCATCGTAACTATTCAAGAAAAAATTTCATTTTATGATTAAAAATAATGTTTAAGAACTTAATATAATTATGTATATGAATAAAATACATCCTATCCATAAAAAACATGTCTTATGTAACAAAACATATAAAGTAAAACAAATCAGTTAACACCCGAAACAATGATACAACTAAAATAAAATTAACAAAGAAATATTAAAAGATCATATATGATATCATATTTATGTATGTAGTTCTTGTATAATTTAATAAAAATTATTTTACTATTATACAGGAGTTTAACATTCCCTATACCAAATAAAAGTATCTGGTATGGTTTATTTATACAATCTCTTCATTATTTGAGGTTGTTTATACATGAGTATCTACTGGGACCTCTTTATCATCCACATCCGTGTTTCTTAAAAATGTATTTCAAAACATTTTTAATATTTCCTAGAATATGGGTTAAATTCATTTTTACGCTTTTTTTACTTTCAATAAAATGTTTTGAAAGGAATATTTCCGTCGTTTTCCAAACAAGGTACTTTATGACCTTTTCGACAAATTAAAGAAGGAATGTTCTTTTTAACTTATACGGAGGGTGCAGATATTCCCCACTGTTATGACACCTTCAAAGCTTACCTTATAATATTATAAGAATATTTCCAAAATAAATGTTTTCTTTTATAATTATGTGACTTTTATATGATTTCGAAACTTCTCTCAAATAGTTTTGATTTCATCTATGTCAACATCCTTTGATGGATTTTACACTTGTTTGAAGTTTATTTATTATGATACAATCTTCCATATTGTATTGAATGTTTTCTGATATGTTGACTGTGGATGTGTTATTTTTATACCATTCATGGTTTATCATTAAAGTATTAACATTTCATATTCTAGTTTTAATATGAATGTTTATATTATGTTGCAATATTTCCAAATGAGGAATGCATTGGACTTAGTAAGTGATGGTTGGAGCCCGCTATAGCTCCATGATGAATCTTTAGGTATCATGAGACAAACTAGTGTCTTAGAACAAGGCCTTGAGAATATATTATTTGTATTCTTGGCACAAGGCCTTGATTATTTGTTTATGATGTATGATATTATGCATTCCATCATTATGAAATTAGCTATTGATATTACCTGTGATTATTCGACTTGTAGAATATCTATGTGAATAAGTAAATAATATTATTTAACTTCTATTTTCCATATTATGTGGGTTTTTATGTTTAAAATTCTTATGTTTTAGTCTTATACATTGTCTTAAATGTTTATGTTTATTTATTAAATTTTCTTTTATATTTTTATCCTTACTGAGCATCTGATCTCACCCCTTTCTTGTGTTTTATTTTTTCCAGGATGCGAAGAAGTATATTACGATTAACCTATAGGAATAGGCTAAGGGATATGAGTGTGTTCAAAGAGGAAAAAATTTTGTTGTTTTTTTATTTCATGGTGTACTTTAAAACATATGTATGTATCTATTACTTCCAAGGCTACTAAATTAATTGGTCTTTCAAGACTTTATCTCTTGTGATCATGCCAATGTTATGTAATAATGCACCGTCTATGGGTATCAACATTCAGTGCGTTACATACCACCATTAATTTTTCTCCCTTATTTTTCCTTCTCACTCATGTATATCACCTATTCAAAGAATTGGATCTCTCCATATTTCTCCAACAAAATATTTGAGCTATAATCCATATTCTGTTTCTAATTCCTTCTTCATCAGTTGTGTTCTATAGCCAATGGTAATAACCTCATTCCCCTTTATTTCCTTCTTGATTTATCTTTCCATCATAGATGATATTTTTATGAGAACTAATATGACCTATTTTTTGGTAATGTTTCTATTTTACCAAATTCTTGTATTACTTTGAATCTAAAGCAGATAACAGATGAGGGTTCATCTAACAACTTAAGGTAGGTTATCTAGTTCTTTTTCCATAAATTCTAATCATTTTGAATGGTTCACCATTGTACCAAATGACAGACTCTTTAAATGATGCCTCCAAAATTCCTAATTAAATAAATAAATTGATTTTATCATTCTTAGTGCAGTCCTAGATTCTCTTAAATCAATGTTAGAGGATGATCACCTCGATTCTATCCACCCTATTGGTGTTCCTTCCTTAAATTCCTAAGTGATTCATTCTTTGAAATTAAATAGAACGATCATTTAAGGTGTGTGAATTTACCTTTATGTCTATAATATATTTTTAATTGAACCAAAGAAAAATGATAGTCCTTGTGTCTAGTCCCTTTCTCATCATGTTGTATCTTGAACTAACTGTATTAAATGAATTGGACAACATTACTAAAATTTATAATTTTAATTATAATAACCCTTCTCTTTATTTCATATTTAGACATGATTTATTACATAAAAACGCACTTAATAAAACTCAAAAGATTGAGAGGTCTAATGTCTTTTGGGCTTGGAAACATTACATGATATCTTAAGAAATAAAATACAAAATCTTTATTGTGAACTTATTTTACATGACCACAACATTTCTTCGTATTTAGCATTTCATGGGATAACCTGAGGACATACCTCAGAAAAAGGTGATCCATAAAGACCAGAAAGGGAGTAAATAAGGAATAACATGAAAAATAAAATATATTTTAGGAAATATATATATAAATGTATAATAATATAAACATGAACATAAATTAATGATATAGAACGATCATCATAACATGGAAATGTGTCAACAACTTAAAACACTTCATCATAAGAATAAAGGAATCAGGTAAACCCCTATCCCAACATGGTCGGAAAATGTCTTATAAATGAATCAGGTAAACTTATATCCCAACATGACGTATCATGATACTAAACATTACCCAATTCAGGGGAGCACTATCAGGGCACACCCTTCATAATCATTTCAATCTCGTGCTTAAGTGTGCCACGTAGATCACATAACATGGATTCATTCATAAACATATTTTGTCCCACAATAAAAGATTGTGAAATAAATATGTGAGAATATATAATAAATAAGTATATGTGAATAAATTTTAATACACTTGATAGATAAATGGGCATGGTATGCACTACACGATGATTTTGGCATGGAAAATCGCATTACAATTTCGGCAGCATAACGGCATCACATGGGGATTCATAAAATAGGTTGATGAGAGAGAAAGGGGTCTATGATAATTTAAACAGAAAATGGGAAACAAAGGGGATCATGTATCATAATATCTCAATATATTAAATGGAATTCAATATGTATAATATAAGAGAAATGCTTAAATGGAAATGACCAATGAGAAATACCTTACAGAATTACGGCATGGTAACAGGTGTACATGAGAGGGATTAATGAGAGTTAAAGGGGTGTATCATAATTAAAAATTAATAAGGGAAGTGTGGGGGAGTTTATAAAACATACCCCTTCATTTTTCATTGAAATAAAGGAATATAAATACAACAAAACTTGGAAAAATGTGAAAGGAAGGAAAGTGAGGATTCCTTATGAAAATTCGAAATAGTAATGGGTGTACATAAGGGTTCATAAGAGGGATAAATGAGAGTTAAAGGGTATCTCACAATTTAAAAATAAAATGGTAATTAAGGAGGATATTTAATTACATATCCTAACATTGGAATAAAATAAATTAAAAGACATAACATCAAAAAAAATTCTTGATAAAAGAGGTGGGTGAAAGATCCCTGACTTGGATATGCGATCCCAAAGGCTTGGGAGAGTCTTCTTGGGAGCTTAAGGGCACCAAGGAAAGACTCTAAGGAGTGGATATCAGAGTGAGGATGATCTTCAAGAAGTTTGAGTGAATAAGAATGGGTTATTGGGTGGTTTTATAAGGAAATGAGGTGGAATTATTTATTATTTAGGTTTTGGACACTACACACTAAAATATTCAAAACCTCAAACCAACTCATGGTATTTGCACATGGTTTTTGGAAAAGGGGAGTGAAAAATATTATTTTACTCGAAAATTTACTGACAATATTAAAATATTTCCCTTTTATATGTGTAGGTGAGTCACACTTTCAAGGAAATTATTATAAAATACTTAAATATTGTATATGTCTTGGATTCTTCACCTCCTCCGGCCGGTCTGGCCCGGCCTTAGCGTCGGCTGTCTCACCTCGGATCGCCAACGATAGGTGGCAGATTCGCGTTTTCCATCTTTGTTCCCAGACCGACGATGGCTTCATTGTGTCTTTTGGCTTCGAGATTTCTCCTGAAACTCGGTACGAGAAGCGATGACATCAGCGTTCCTTTTCGGATTTCAGATCGGCGTTAGCGTGGGTCATCTTCGAGTGGTCCAGCTTCCAGATCTTGGCTTCGTGATGTCAGATCTAGTGCTTTTGGTGAGGAATTTGTCTTGGTTTTGGCTTCAGAATCTTGTCATGGAACTAATGTGCTCGTCAGCGGTGGCTCCGGGGTGCTCATAGATGGAATTCGTGGGATTTCCGGCTCTAAAATATTTGCTAGGATTCATCTCGGTTCCTTGTTGGCTCCGGCGTATGCAGTGTTCTCAGTGTCAGTTCCACTGGCTTGGAGGGGGAGATTTTTCCATTTGGTGTTGCCGTAAGTTGTTTCCTGTTTTGATTTAGTTTTTGATTTTGCGAAGATGAGTCTCTGTTTGTCTGGATATTCTTTTGGTGATGCTGTGAATCTGCTTGTACTAGCTTTGTTTGGATGTGATTTTGGTGATGCTGTGATCTGCTGGTAATGGCTATGTCTACTGGTAATCTGTTGGTTGACTGTTGCTGGAGGTGAATTGGACTTTTGGGGAACCCAGACAATCTAAAAGGTTTTTCTTCAGATGAGGATAGAGATGGTCTTCTTCACCGAGCATGACATTTCAGATTTGGTTTTTTGAGAGGGTATGGCATAGCCATCGGTACGGGGCCCATGCATTCTTGCATGAGACAGTTTGCTGAGCAGCCATGCTTTGGTGGAGTTGTGCCTTAATTTATTTGATGCTGGGTTGAATAATTTCTTTTAGTTTTTTTATTGGTTGAAACCCTCTGTTTTCTCAAATTTTGTTAATGTCTTGATGTATTTGAAGTCTTTGTTTCCCCTCCTTTACCCTTAAATAGGGGATTATCCAAAATCAATAAAAATTTTGGCCTTTGGGCCATTCAGGTGTATATGTCTTGAAGCAGTCACCAAGGATTTATAAAAAAAATTAAATAAAACTAAAATTAAATTATTTTAAAGGAAAAAATATATTTGTCTGAATATACCCTTTATATTATTTTATTACATCACTATTGGGTCATTATGATGTCAAAAAACACATTATATATTCATACAGTATTTAATTTTTTCCCAAAAAATTGACTATCTCAAGAAATTATGAAAAATTCATCTTTGGATAATTTAGACATCATGATTCCAAAAATAATATTCATTTTATATAAAAATTTTCTTATGTATGTTAATTTTTACTTTTTAAATAAAAACTGACATTTATTAAAAAATGACAGGTTTGGAAAAAATGGTTTTCAAACATTAATAAAAATTAAAATTCACTTCATAAAAAGTATAAAATAATTTTTATTTAATAAAATTAATTTAATAATAATATTTTATTAAAATATTATTTAATTCAAAAATCCATTAAATCAACAAAATATATTTTTTAATTGAATTTGAATATTAACCAAAAATACTATTTATTCTTTAAAATTCATTTACAAAGTAACAATAATAAAATGAAAGTATATTCATTATTCTATAAAAAATAATGCAAATAATAAAAATGTTAGGGTCTTGTTACATATCCCTTTATTACACCATCATACACCCTAAGAGTAAGGTGTGCGATGCAAGGGCTTTCAATGGGTCTTTCGGTAAACATGGTTTGAGTTGTGATCTCGATGAGCTGAAAAATCTTCCCTAAATGGTTTCTCTCATGCTTAAGTTATTGGATCTAGAATTGGGATTAGTCTAGGGAAAACCCCAGAAAATCTACCTCCCTTAGAAGCTCCAATAAATGGGTTTTATATTGTATGATCCTATAGGTTGAGGTCGTCACTTTCTTTGTCTATTTAAAATGGATTTTTTAAAACACAATATTTATACTATTCATATGATCACTTTTCAAGGGCTATATTATCAATGGTGATGATACTTAACAGTCATTTAAATCTAATCATGTATAATAAAATAAAAGGGGTGCGTGTGTTTTATATATCCATAAGACATTTAATAAAAATAAAGGGAATTTTATTTATAACAGTTTGGGTCATTACAACCTTCCCCCCTTAAGAATTTTTTTTCTCAAAATTTAATTTTCACAAATTTAAAATAGATGAGGGTATCTTTTCCACATCACTTCATCTGGTTCCCAAGTCACTTATTCAAACTTGTGCTTTTTCGACAAAACTTTGACGAGGGGAATTATCTTATTTCGTAGAACTTTTTCTCTATAATATAAGATATTCATTGTCTTATCTTCATAGGAGAGTTCATTCTCCAATGGTACCACCACTAGACTGAGTACCTGTGATTGGTCTAGTATGTACTTTTTTAACAGTGATATATGGAATACATAATGTACTTGGGACAAGTTCAGTGGGAGTTTTAGTCGATAGGCCACTACCCTAATGAGATCAATGATCTTAAAAGGGACGATGTACCTTGGACTAAGCTTTACCTTATTCCCAAATCTCATAACTAATTTCCATGGAGATATACAGAGGAATACCATATCTCTAACATCAAACTCTAGGTCTTGTTAATGATTTTCATCACAACACTTTTGTCGACTTTGAGAAGCTCTCATGTGCTATAGGATGGTCTTAACCTTCTCCATCATTTCTTTGACCATTTCTGGATCTAGAAGTTGTCGTTCCCCATCTTCATCCCAACATGACAGTTTTCTAAACCTCTTCCTATAATGGGCTTCCTAAGGATCCATTTGGATGCATGAGTGAAAACTGTTGTTATAAGAGAACTCCACCAAAGGAAGATGTTAGTCTCATCGGCCATTGAAGTCCATTGAGAAATCTCTCCACATGTCCACAAGTGTCTGGATATTATGCTCAGATTGGCCTTTAGTTTGACGGTGATAGGCCATGATGAAGTTCAACTCGGTGCAAAGAGTATATTAGAGACTCTTCTAGAACATAAAGGAAAATCTTGGATCTCGATCAGACATAATAGATAGTGGTAATCCATGCAGCCTTACCACTTACCTGATGTATATCTGTACTAGTTGATCTAATTATATATAATATTGAATTAAAATGAAGTGTCCAATATGTGTAAGATGATCCACAACAACCTAGATATCATTGTTTTCTTTGGATGACTTTGCATGTCTGGTGACAAAGTCCACAGTGATGTTTTCCCATTTCCATGTTGGTATGGGTAATGGTTTCACCATCCACTTAGAATTTTGACTCACATCCTTCACTTGTGAGATATTAGTAACTTTCATGTATATTTAATAATTTCCTTTTTCATGTTATCCCACAAATAATACTCCTGTATATCTTGATACATCTTCATGTTTCCTAGGTGAATGGAGAAATTCAAACTATGTGCATCATCCAAATGTTCTTTCTTTAAATCCGAATTTGATGGAACACATACTATTGACCCAAATCTCTCAATTCCTTATTCATTAAAATTGAACTCTGAGGATTTCCCTTTCATGATAGTTTCCACTCATTTTGAATTCCCACATCAAATTTTTGATAATCCTTTAACCTTTCCCAAAGATACGGTTGAGCAATCATTTGTGAAAGGATTTGTGATGTTCCCTTCATTATGATTCCATTTCTTATCTTCATCAAATCTAAGAAGAGTGGATGCTTTTCAATTGTCACAAATGATATAATTTTTGGGTCCTTTCAACTTAGAGAATCGTCCACCTTGTTCTCTTTATCAATGTGGTAATGGATTGAGTAGTTGTAATCTTCTATGAGCTCCAACCATCTTTGTTAGCGCATATTCGGCTCTTTCTTTGTGAATATATATATTTGAGACTTTTTTAATCTGTATATATTTAGCACTTATCCTAAAATAGATAATACTGCTAGATATTCAACACAAATAAAACACTTCCAACTCCAAATCATGTGTGGGATAGTTTTTTTCATGAATTTCTAACTGCCTTGAGGCATAAGAAATGACTTTCTAATTCTACATCAACACACATCCTATTCTCTTCATCGAAGAATCATTGATGATTATGAAAAGATCCCCACTTGTGGGTAGTGTGAGCACGGGGGTAGTGATAAGACTCTTCTTCAACTACATGAAAATTTTTTAACGTTCATAATTAAAAGAAAACTTGAATCCCTTACAGGTTATCTTGGTAGGAGGGTTTGACAATCGTGAGAAATTTCTCACATATCGGTGATAATATCCAGCTAACCCTAACAGGCTACAAATATTTGTCATAGATTTTGGCATCTTCCATCCCTGAATTTATTTTGGTTTGGAATGATGCACAAATATCTCATTTCTTGTGATGATATTCCCCAACAATGAGACTATCTTTAACCAAAACTCACACTTTATATACTTTTTATTTAGCTTCTCCTTTCACAAGGTCTCTAGTACACCACTTAGATGATCATCATGATGCACCTTTATTTTGGAGTATATTAAGATATAGTCAAAAAAGAAAACAAAAAATTTGTCGGGGTAATATTTAAAGAATCTATTCATCAAGTCTATGAATATTTTTGGATCATTAGTGAGACATAAAGTCATTACTATGAATTCATATTGCTCATACCTTGAATGAAAAGTATTCTTGGGATATCCTCCTTCTTCACCCTTACATGGAAATATACCAACCACATATCCACCTTGTAGAAGTATTTTTCCCCACATAGATGATCGAACAAGTCATCAATTTGTGGAAAAGGATACATGTTCTTTATTGTGATTTTGTTGAGCTCACTATAATCAATGAAAATGTGCATAGACCCATCCTTCTTCTTGACGAAGATTACTGGTGCACCTCCATGGTGAAGAACTTGGGCGTATAAACCCTTTATCCTGATTTTCCTATAGTTTTTTCATTAGCTCCTCAAATTCTACAAATTTCATTTTATATGGATTCTTGGATATTGGAAACACCCTAGGTATAAGATCAATCTATAATTCAACATCTATTCTAAGAGTAACACTAGGAAATTCTTCTAGAAACAAATTAGTGAATTCCCTCACAATAGGAATGTCTTCAAGGATGGTTCCTTCCTTAGACTCAATCATTATATAATGTTATGTGTGATCATAGTGCATTAATATACATTATTGAGATGATGGTTCTAAAGAATATTCATCCTCATCCTTGTGCTTGTATAGAATTAGGGATCAATTCACCATATAGAGAGTGATTTCCCTCTGGTGGTAATTAATGTTGGATCTATATAGGGAAATCTAATCCATGATAAGAATTGCATCAAATTCCACCAAGGGAAGTATGATGAGGTTATATAGAAAGTTCAATCCACGAATTTTGATAGAGGTAGTCATATATATAGGATTCAATAATTTTCCCAATTTCCATTTTCACCAAAATCTCTACTTCCATGCTTTGTGGTGGTGTTTGGACAATTCTACTAAACTTCCTAGATATAAAAGAATGCCTGGAACTATAGATGATAACCCTACCATTAACTTATTGATTATGATTATAATTTAACTGATGTATACTTAGTGATGAGTATATTAAATAGTTAAACCCATAAAGATAATTCAATGAAATTAAATGGAAAACTTATAAATTTCATTTATGTCCTTAACTTATGAGATTCTAGGCTTCAGTCTATGTTTTCCAGGATCTAATTCGTGACATATATTCTTATGGTAATTTCTTTATTGTTCCCTTAATAATGGTTTGTAATGATCTTATGAATTCACCCAAGCATATCCACTAGGATTTTGGAACCAAGAGTGAACCAAGGCCCATTTTCGTTCACCGGTTCCTATTCGAGTCTAGTTCAAAGTGGTGTTTTTGGGTTCTACCTCTAGATACATTTGTTCCAGATAAACCTATACTTGTTCATATCAAGATAGGGATGTATTATTTTAATAAAACACTTATTATATACTCTAAAAAAATTATTGATTATTTTCTTATACATAGTATTTTCCCTAAGGCTTTCACTAGTGTTTTCTAATCTTAATCACCAAAACAACTAAACCTATCCTCGGATACCAACTATAACAACCCTTCTCTTTATTCCATATTAAACATGATTTATTACATAAACTTTCACATAATACAACCCATAAGATTGATATTTCTAGTATCTTTGGGGCTTAGGAACTTTAAATGACAACTTGAGACATAAACTAAAATATCTTTATTGGAAGCTTCTTTTACATGACCACAACATTCCTTCATACATAGCATTGCATGGGATAACCTAAGGACATACATAAGAAAAGAGTGATCCATAAATCCCAAGAAGAAAGTAAAAAAGGAATAAAATGAATAATACAATACATTTTAGGCAATACATATATCAATGGAGCATAAGAGAAACATGAACATAAAGGCATGATATATCACAATCATCATAACATGTAAATATGGAAACAACTTAAAACACTACATCATAAACATAAAGGAATTAGGTAGAACCATGTCCCAAGAAGTTGGAAAATTCCTAAAAGGTAAATACGTAAACCCTTATCCCAATATGAATTATCATGTTAATAAACATTACCCAATGAATTGGAGTGATATCAGGGCACACGCTTCATAATCATTTCAATCTCATGCTTAAGTGTTCCACATAGATCATATTATATAGATTAATTCAACATAATATTTTATTCCACAATAATAGAATGTGGAATAAATATATTAAATCATATAATCACTAAGTATATGTGCATAAAGGTGAATACACTTGATAGATAAATGGGATGGTATTCACTATAAAATGATTTTGGCAGGGAAAATTGTCGTACAATTTCGGCTGCATAACGGCATCACATGGGGATTCATAAAACGGGTGGATGAGAGAAAAAGGGTTATATAATAATTTAGAAATGAAATGGGAATTAAGGGAATAATTTACCAAATATACCAACATATGAAATTTAATTTTATAAGTATAATATAATATAAATTCTTGAATGGAAATGAGAAGACATAAATCCCTTACGAAATTTTGGCATGGTAACGGGTGTACATGGGAGAGATTAATGAGACTAAAAAGGTTTAATAATCATTAAAACGGAATAAGGAATGTATGGGGGATTAGATAAAACATACCCCATAATTTTTAATTGAAAAAAAGGTATAATAATATAAGGAAACTTGGACCAAAATGAGAAAGGAAGGATAATGAGGATCCCTTAAGAAAATTCAGCATGGTAATAGGTCTATATAAGGGTTCATAAGAAGGATAAAAAAGATTTAAAGTGTATCTACTCATCTATAAATAAAATTTACAGTAATGAGGATATTTAATAACATATCCCAACATGTTAATAAAAGAAATTATACTAAATAACATGAAAAAAATGCTTGATAAAAGAGGAGGGTGGAATATCCCTTACATGGATGTGTGATTCCAAAAGATTGGGAGAGGCTTCTTGGTAACTTAGGGTAGCCTTGGAAAGAATTTAATGAGTATATAGAAGAGTGAGTATGATATTAAAGGAGTTTTAGTGAAGATGAATGGTTTCTTTGGTGGTTTTATATAGAATGGAGGGGGAATTATTTATTATTGTGGTTTTAGACAATACACAATAAAATATTCAAAACCACAAACCAAACCATGGTTTTTTCCCATGGATTTCCTCCAAGGGGAGTGGAAAATATTATTTTATTAGTAAAAGGGCCAAATATATTAAAATATTTCCTTTTATTATGTGGAGTTGAGTCACACATTCAAGGAAATGATTTTAAAATCTTAAAATATTGTATATGTCTTGGAGGATTCACCAAAGCTTAATAAAATAAATCAAATAAACCTAAATTTTAATTATTTTAAATAAAAAATATATATTTGGACTAAAATACCCTTTATATTATTTTTTTACATCACTATTGAGTCATTATGATGTCATAAAACATGTTATATATTTATATGGTATTTAATTTTTACCCAAAAATTCAACAGTCTCAGAAAATTATGAAAAAATCACCATTGGATAATTTTGATGTAATTATTCCAAAAATAATATTCATTTTATCTAAATAATTTTTTAAATATGTGAATTTTTACTTTTAAAATAAAACCGATATTTACTGAAAATTGATGGTTTTGGACAAAAACAGTTTTCAAACCTTAATAAAAATTACAATTGAATTCATAAAAATTATATAATAATTTATATCTAATAAAAGTAATTTAATAACAATATTTTACTAAAATATTATTTAATTAAAAAATAAATTTAATTCCAAAAAATAGATATATTAATTGAATTTTTAATATTAACCAAAAATACTAATTGTGATTTAAAAATCAATTACAAAGTAAGAATAACAAAATTAAAGTAAATTAATTATTCTATACAAAAATAATGGACTTGATCATAATACTAGGGTATTTTTATATTTCCCTTTATTACAAAAACATATTCCATAAGTGTAAGGTGTGCGATGGTGGGTCTTTCATGGGGCCATTCCGTGAACATGGTTTGGTCATGATCTCGATGAGATTGAACTTCTCCCGTAAATGGTTTTGCTCATGCATAAGTTGTTAGATCTCTGCTTGGGATTGGTCTAGGTAAAATCCCATAAATTCTATCTCCCTCAAAATCTCTGATAAATGGGCTTCATAAGAAACGATCCTATAGGTTGAGACAATCATTTCCTTTGTCTTTTTAAAAGGATTTGTTAAAACCCTATATTTATACAAGTCATGTAATAATTGTTCAATGACAATATTATAAATGGTAAGGATACATAAAAGTCATTTAAATACAATTGGATATAATAATAAAAAGTAGTGTATGTGTTTTCTAAATCCATAAGTCACTTAATTAAATGAAAGAGAATTTTATTCATAAAATTTTGGGTCGTTACTTTAATAGTATGATTTTAATACTATATATAATCATTCATTTACACAAAGTTGAGGGTGACACAATGGTCTTGATTTAGGATTCCTTAAATGGGATCATTGTTATTAACAATTAGAAACTGTAATTGAATTATAGAATTTTGGGGGACATACATGGTTTCTTTTATAGAGTACCTAATATAGGCTCATAGGGTGGATGCCTTTACATTAACTATGAGAAATACCTAGTTCCCCAATGGATCACCTTTGATAGTCTCGGTGGGAATTGTAACTATATAATGTCATTAGTGATGCATAGTTCCCTATGTGGTATAACAAGGATGGGATTGGAGGTTTTTACATATATATAATGCCATGATTAATACTTTGGTTCATTATATGGAATACCTCAGACGGGCTCCTAGGGTTATGGGTTTTATAGTATACCTGGAATGATATCTTGGTCACTTTTTACAGAATGCCTTGGATGGTCCCCAGATTTCGATTAATTAGAAAATAAGGATTCAACCTCTAAACCAAAACACATTCATTGCCATGGTTCAGGATTTTTAAATGATTCTTAAGATGGCCGAGTCATATCTCAATGCTTATATACCATGATATGTATGAACCCCTTTAAGTATGTACGAACTCATTGGGATTATGCATCAGGCCATGACTATTTATACATATCTATATATATTCACATATATATATATATATGAGGCATATATATACATAAATTATAAATATAAAAATACACTTGTCGGGTGACATTTTTTAGAGACATGCATCTTAAGTTGAAGTAGGTAGTGTTGGTCAAGTATCCCATGAGGAACCTGGTCTAATGTGATTTCTTTATTTATTTTCCTCAATTTATCATTACCTACACACTACTCATATTTTATACATATATAGGGTTGTTCTAGATTTCATTATGGGTGACCTACGGAGTATATCTCATACCCTGTTCGGGCAGCCAAATGGTACCCAAATAGATCTTTTGGATATAGGTAGGGATAAAGGTGAGCATGTGGATTTTTTTCTTGATTATATGTTTAAGATGAAACAAAAGAGTAAAGAAGAAATATTATGCTCATGATGATAGTGGAGATCTTAGTTTTTGTTTTTTATTTTTATATAGCATGATGTATATGCATGTACCCTCATTTCCATTTTGACTATCACATTATATGAGTATCATTTTGTATTTGAGATTGATTTTATTCCACCTATTATTTTATATGGATGGTTTTTTATTCCATATCCCTTTTATTATATTGTTTTCATTGATTACCTATTACTTATAAAATTTTTCGACTCTAAACTAAGGGTATAGTCTCCCCACTAACATACCTTAAGCTCTCCCTACTAGTTGGAATCCTCTGGCATACCGGGAAGCGCGTTTGAGACCATGTGGCTAATCAAGGTCAGTTACTTATGACTGGACCAAGTTCGGTAAGCTACAAAGTCATATCATAGCTTTTTTTCCTTTTGTTTTATTGTTTGAGTATTATATTGGAGATTGGGGACATTTGAGAGTTTTGCTAATGAGATTGTAATTGTGAGTAGCTAACCAACATACAAGGGAAATTTAAATTACCTAGGTTAGGATTTTTTTGTGTATATTACATTTTTGTTGATGTCATCATTGGGTGATGCACGTGATTTGTGATTTTATTTTTGTGATTTTATTTTTCCTTGGCCTGGTAAGGAAGGGATGCATCATCTCATGCATCACTATAGGAACTTGAGGATTCACATTTCATGCATATGTCATTCCATATTTATATTACTATATACATTCCTTGTAGCATATTATTAGTTTCTTGAGTGTTTAATTTGAAAATGTTATAATGTTTCTTTTATGGACAAAATAATTTGATTAATTAAAGTGTTTTCACCAACCAAAGTGGTGCTCTCCCATATATCTTGATGGTGTCACCTTAATTAACCAACTATGTCATGTTTGAGCCTTGGACCCCTGGTTCCATGGGATGAAATTTTAGATAATATTAATTACATGAATAAAAATTGTAATTTATGAAGAATGCACTTAAATAAATTTGGAATGTAAATTAAATTATTCAAATCATTTTATATAAACTGTTACATCATGATATCATATTTAATGGTCAAATCGCAATTAAATAGCATTCCAATTTCAACTTATAATGCTAATTCCTTTATAAAATAAGAATGGTGACACATCTAACTAGACTATGATATCTATATACATATAAATGAGTAAAAAATTAAATAAATTTAAATTATTAAGTAATATTGGTTACCATTAAATATGGATTCCAATTACAAAGTAAATGGTTTTTATTCTATTCCTTACAATTGACACTCTGTATAGTAGGTCATCTTCTGTGTAATGTGTGACCTTGACCCTGAACCAACCTTACTAGTGGAAAGTAGGAAATGTATATTGTGACCTCAGTAATCTTTCTTATCATATAAACCAGGATTGTAAGTGGGAATAGGGGTGTAACTCTTATATAGGAAAGAAGGTACATGTCTTATTCTGATATCTATGATTCCATCTATGTTAAATCTTATTTGAGGCGTGTGTTTGAAAATTATAGTACTATATCACCATGAAATCCTCGAATCATGTTCCATGAGGGAGAAATAAACCTTGCTAAAAGGGTGGTGGGCCTTGGGCCACCAGTATTTCCCCTTGAGGTTCTACATGAGGTACCTCTCGATATTCCTAAGGTAAGACCTGATGCTAAGTTTCAAGAGAGATTCATGTGCTTCAGGCAGTATATTCAAGGAGCTTCATAACCCTCCCCTACTATGCAGAGTTGATGTGATAATTTCAGAAGTAGAATCCTCCCACTTTATTAGGGATGGAGGTCCTCAGTCTACTAAGTCATGAATAGAGACCATGTTATCTATCTTCTTGAATTTATAAATTCCTCCAGAGTGGTGGTTCAAGCTCAAGGATTATCTACTTCCTGATTCTTCTTAGAGTTTGTGAGATGTTATCACCTAGGAAAATTTACATTACTGTATAGTCTATTTGTATTTCCAAACAGCCTTCAATGACAACTTGTTTCCTTGGTTGATAATATTGAATATCACTAGGATATTTACCACCTAAATTAGGGTGTTATATCATTGATGGGTTATTCGTATTGTTCCACTGAGATTCAGTTATTTGAACCGACCCTTTATAGGGATGATTTGAATATGTTGAGATGATTTGGGGATGGTCTTACATATGACATCTGATCTTAGGTAAATTTTTTTCAGTTTTCCACTATTTTTGAGGTAGGGAATCCGAACCTCATCCCTGAGAAGAAACTAAGGGAGACTTGTACTATGATCTAAGTCTATTCTGTATCGAGAGAGGGAGGAAGTTCATCTACTGGTAGGAAAATTCACTTTGTGTCGACTTACTGGGGAAGATATTTTAAAATCACACGCACTAATGCTTATGCGGTATGTCACTAGTGTATTATCGTAGGCCAAAAGAATCCCTAGGTTATAATGTACCCAATTGAATGATAATATTTCAGTAGTATGGGACACCTTCTACAATTTTTCTAAACTTTCTCCCCAATACCTAGTGAGAAGTGATCCGCACCAACACTGAATTCACGTAAAGAACAAGTAGCTCCACATCTTGGAAGGAGATTTTCTCAACCCATCCCAATAAGGCCTAGGCCACTACTACACCAAGATTTCCACTAATAGGCTAAGGGATGGTGACCAACATAGAGTAGGAACATCACACACATGGGAAGCCTTAGACTAAAGTACCTATACACACACACATCTCCAAGACCATATAATGGTGAAATGTAAAACAATTAACAACCATGCATGCATACAACTAAAATTCAACCATCAATGTATGACAACAAATACAAGAAAGAAAAACTTCCAAATAAAATTCCACCACAATGAAACTGAAAACAATTCCAACCCATAATGTATGGAAGGGGAATCTTGTCAAGGTAACCATAAGAACACACACTAGTTTTTCCATCTCAGTAAGATATGCCTTGAATTAGTCCCCCTAGGACTTTATTAAATCGTCAGTTGTATATATATGACATGTAATGTGTAGGAAAATCCCATACAAGGTTGAGTATAAAAATACCCAATAGTACATGATAAAATCACTAAGTATATAACATCAAGAATAAAAGTTAGTTCATAATTGGTATATGTCAGTAACACATATAAAAATAATATCCAGATATACACAATATAGACAAGAAATCTCATGTATGTTCACAACATTAATTCTATCCTAGGATTCCTACTTGAAGGACCCACATAATACTTGTTTGGGAGATCACACTCTATGAGTCAGATGAAATCTATAAGGGATGTCATTCTCATCAGTTCTCACCATAACAAGTACACACTAGAAGTTTGGAGATATCAATACACAAAAAGGGGATCACTCCCAGATCCATGGGGTATACCAACAACCCAATCTGGATTAACCCACTAAGTAGGGGATTGACGCTCAAATAGTGTTAGTCATGATGATACAAGGAACCCCACTTCGGGAAAATATTATGATTAATGATCTCGCATAGATCCTAAAAAATGGATTCTACAACTCTTTCTAAGACTAAAGGTCCACATAGGGGATCACCATCCTACGCACTGAACATGATTCTAAAAAAAACTTAGGGAAAGGATCAAAAGAAAATACCCAATAAAAAATTGTCCAATATTAAGAGGAAAATGGATCCAATACAACATAGATGGAGTACATGGAATGTACAAGTAGTATATGGTGTGTCCCTTTATCACTACTTTCTACCCATATATCAAGGTCTGTGTTTTTGTATGTATTCATGTCATACTACACGGGGTGTCCGAGGTCATCTACTCATGGCCATTTCTATGTACCCTATGAGGTACACACTAAGCCACCAGTTAGGGTTCATTCATTGCGTGACATGTTTCACACACCATGTGATACATATATCCTTCATGTAAACCCTAGCTCCACATCTTAGGCCCTTCACAACATGTTTTCTTGAAATATATGCTTTGTATATTGGTATTTCGATAATTTCTCAGGTTCCCCATATGTCTTCCCAAACCCATCATCTCCACTAACAATCATTCCCATGAAACTCTGATATTGGGTTTGACTGAACTTTCTATCACCAGTGGTTGAATTCTGGATTTTGATTCGCAAAAAATCTCTACCCAATGCTAATCCTTCTTCATATATCAATAAAACAATCAAAAACACATCTAATCCAGTAAAGATACAATTTTTTTGTCATTAAGCCTTGATCTATCATAATTAATGAACCTAGATATACAATTTCAATCTATTTTAATAAGAAATAGGGGTTTAATGATTGATTATCCATTAATTTTTTGAACCAGTGGCCATAACAAACATTGGTGATGAATGCATGAAGATCGGGGAGAGAAAACAAAGAAATATGTAAATAAGTAATGAACCTAAAATTCATTTGGGTAGGCCTTGATTCATTTACATTAGAAATATTAATTAATAACCAAATTAAATAAACAATTCTCCCAAAATCAATGCAATTAATCCCACACCCACAATATGATCAACCCATGAATCAATCTATTAGCCGATGGATTAAAGTATTTCATAGGAGAAACAAAATAGGGATAAATTCAAATAAAAATAGTCATACCTTGAGATAGATTGATCAATAATGATGAACAATCTTGTGTCATTGTTATTGGTGAGATCCTCAAGTCTCATTGCACACTGATCGACGATCAAGAATCCAATGTCATTTTCCTTAGAAAGATCCTTTAATTCACTCTCTAATAGATCTAAGATTATGCGAATAACCCTAGAATTTTCTTATAGATGTGTATATATAGAGGAAAAATATGTAACTTTTTAATTATAATAAAATAAATAATTTATTTAATTTATTTTTTATATACACATGTGATGTCAGGAAACCAAACACTCGATGCCAAAGAGGATTATATTTCTCCTAAGGTAAAAAATCATGCTCTGAGATCAAAAGTGGACTCATATTTATGATATGAACCTCATTTTAAGATATATTACAATTTTTTTGGAAAACTATACATGCATGATATTTAATATATTAAATAAATTTCGAAAATCAATTTTATGAACACCGAGCCTTGGAATCTCACACCATCTTAGTGCCTATATCTTAAAATAATATATAAAATATTCTAAATCAATACATATAAAAATAAAATTCATTGGATTCTACCCACCATGATGAATTATCTCCCATAAATAAAAACAAAATATTAAAAAAAGAGATGTACATACTATCCACACATCTGGGTCTCCTGCTCCCAGGTACTCTCTGAAAGATTTTCGTACCTACACCAGACATGGACTAAAAGAATCTCTAACCAATGGAGGATACCCTCCTTCCATTACTCAATATCTACTAGGTACTCAGACTAGGTGGCTCCCATTCTCAATGTTCATCTCTCCTAGGTCGTCAACATGAGATGGTTCATGCATGTATTTCCTCGACTGTGGCACGTGGAAGACATCATGTACCCTTTATAACTATGTTTTTAGATCTATGTGGTATTCCACTTCTTCAAATCTACAAAGTATCTCGAAAGGGATAATTAATCTCAGAGATTTATTATCTCCCTAGACAAATAACTATAATACACATTGTGGTGAGACCCTTGGGAACACATGGCCTTCCTCTTCGAGCTCCAAATGCATCTTTCTTTAGTCTTCATTGGACTTATGAAAGCTTTTTGAGGTCCTCATCTTCTCATGGATGATATGAACCTTCTTTAGATGTCTAACACCAACTCTGGGCCCATTAGTGTTGACTCTCCAGGGTTAGTCCATCATAGTGGTGACCTAAATGGTCTCCCCATACATGTCCTTGAATGGTACCATACCGATGGTGTAATGGTAGATTTTTTGTACAAAAAATACACTAATGGTAGTTTATCCACCCAACTACTACCAAAGTCTACAAAGTAATCCCACAAAATGATATATAGGAATTGAATGGTTTGCACAGTTTGACTATTAGTTTGGGGGAGGAAAGTATTACTCAAACACAAATGAGTCCTAAAGGACTCTTGAAATCCCTTCTATAACTAAGTGTGAAGCGAGCATCATGGTTATAAATGATCATCATGGGTATTCCATGGAGTCAAACTATCTTCTTCTTGTACAAGCATCCCAAGATCTCAAAAAAAACGTTTCACTCAAATAGCTAGGAAGTGGGCCGACATGGTGATTAGATCTATGATCACCTAGAAAAAATCATTTATAATAGACATACATGGTAATCCCATCACTAATTTCATGGATATCTCATACCACTTCCATGCTGGAACCTCAATGGGTTGAGCTAAACCCATTGGAACCTGGTGCTCAGCCTTCACCTGCTGAAAATTAAGGAATTGATAGATGAACTTTTTGAATCCCTTCTTCATCCCTATCCACCAGAACTATCACCAAAGGTTCTGGTACATCTTCTCCACATCTAGATGTACCACTAAGGGTGAAGTGTGAAACTCCCTCAGAACCTTCTCTCTTATCACAACTAGTACCATCATTCATCATCCAAAAAGAATGACATGCTTCCCACATTCATAAAATCCATCAGGATCATGTCCAGTGTTATCTAATCATGTAGGATCTCATAGTCGGTATCCCCGAGATGATGCTACACTTAGAAACTGAAAAAAAGTTCTCTTATTGAGATCATTTGCTACCATTTCCCCCTTCCCATGAGTATGGAGAATCTCAAAGAAATAATCTTGTTATAAATGTAGACACCACCTATGTCTTGAGTTAAGATCCTTATTATAGAGGATATACTTGAGAAAATTTTGGTCAAAATAGATGATAACGCACTCACCCATCAAGTAGTGTCACCACATATTCAGTGCGAAGACTACTTGGGTTAACTATAGATCATGAGTTGCGTATTTCTGGTCATGTGGTCTCAACTAACCTGAGCCATAGGCAATCACTTTCTTCCTCTACATCAAAACACAACCAAGCCTAATACTTGGTGCATCACAGAACACTGCATACTTGACACCCTCATCTAGGAATATAAAGAAGGGAGTTCTTCTCAATCTCTTCCTCAACTCTAGGAAATCCTGTAAAAATATCTCTGTCAACATGAAAGGCTTCCCTTTTTGGTTCAAATCTTTCAAGGGAGATGATATCCTAGATAATTTTGGTGTGAATATATGATAGTATCCTACTAAAAAAAGGAAGATATGAACCTCTATCATGCTCTTTGGTGGATCCCATGATAACACTACCTTGAACCTTGTTGGGTCCACTACTACAACATATATTAAGATAACATGTCACATAAAGTAGAACTCATGAATCCAAAAGTGGAACTTCAAGATATTCTCGTAAAACTATTTATCTTAGAGTATGTCCAGGATCATCCTCAATTGTCTCATAGACTCCTCATTATATGTTGATTACACTAGGATATTTTCAATGAATACTACCAGAAACCAGTATAAAAAATGATAAAAACCCTTTTTTCCGAGTCTTAGGAACACTGCTAGCGAGTTCATCATGCGGAACGACTTCACCAAGTACTCATAGTGACTATAGGAACATATGAATATCTTCTTTATATATCCTCTTCGCATAAACACAACTAGAAATATCTTTATTTCATGTCAATCTTCATGAACCATTACACCCATCTCAAATAACCAAAGAGGTCCTAGATCCTTGGAAATGGATAATTGTTCTTTATGGTAATCTAGTTTGGTTGATGGTAATAAAAACACAACATCAAACTCATGTCTACCTTCTTGGAAAACAAAACTGATTCTACCCAAGGTGAAACATTAGGTCTGCCAAAACCCTTCCTTTGTAACTCATCTAATTATACACTCCGATCACAAATCTCTATAGGATCTATCTGATATGATGGTGTAGATATTGGTGTTATCCCGAGATGTATATTAGTATAGAAGTATTTTTCTTAGTGGGGAGGTAATCTTGGAACTTTCTTAGCAAAGATGTCCCCATAATATGTCACCATTATAGGAAACTTAAGTCTCATTGTATCCACTACAACAAGGGTCATTGTAGCCAACTAGTGTGTAATCGGATTAAACCTCCTATGCGTGAGTCCATCCTTCTCTACATAAGTTTCATTTTCATCTAAAAAGGAAAACCATGTCCCATCAATGGAAACACACTGCATCCTCTTCCTAAATCTGTCTATCTAGGAATGAACTGTAGATAACCAGGCCATACATAAGATGATGTTGTAAGGCCTCATTGATACTACAAATAGATCCCTTAAAAATACCTCACCTCTAAGTATTAAATCTCACTGTTAGTAGAATTTTTTGATCACTGAGAAACCTCTAATAGAAGCCTTCAAGTGCAAGGTTTGAGTGAAAGGCTCAACTAGAATATTTGTCTCAAACTAGATAAGTGGAAACAAAGGAATGAGTTGATCCTATTTCTATCAGTGTTATAGATAATTTATAAAATACATATATCATACTACATATCATCCATATAACCTCTAGGATATATTCCTCGACTACCTGTAGCTTCCCTCACCCCTATCCCCTAGCTCCATGAGCATGGAGGGGACCTCTTGGAGATGTTGGTGGAAACAAATAAAAATATATACCACCTCCACCTACTCTCCTAGATCCTCTTCCACATCTTCGACACCACAGACCTGCATATCCTTCCATAGCCTCTTCCTAGGTACCCATCCAATGCATCACTTCCAGTCATACATCAGGTCGAATAATATTGTAATAGGTATCCCTGACCATCATAATAGTAGCATAACATCTCTCTATGAAAATTGGATCCATCCTATTAGACGTGAACTGTAGAACGCCTCTCTTGGGATCACCTCCTAAAACAAATTGCACATCCAGGTCCCTGATTCTAATGTTTATTACCTACTTCTAAAGACTCAGCACATGTGTTCCCACTACTGGCACCAACTATCTGTTTCTACTCATCCAAGAAAATCTTTTCCACTAAATCATGATCCAACAACCCAACATAGGTAGGAATACATGTAGGTATCACGCTAGCTCTAATTTTTCTGCACATACCTCACTCAAAGGTGTAAGCCCAAAAAAAACTAATTGTGTAAAATATATATCGAATACTGGGAGTGGTTAGTGAACATAGATGAATACTCATCCAGATTCATACTTACCTATTGAAGCTATAGAAACTCTTGAATGCACACATACCTCAACATAGCAGGACAAAACTACACTATCAAAAGGTTCTCAAATGTTTTCCATTCAACAGTCACCTCATAATACGATTAGGTTACTATGCCAAAAATATCATCCTACAGATCCACATAAAAGGCTTGATATGAGGACCACCATTTGATCTATCAATGTAATAATTATAATAAAGGCTCATGTCACCACCATAAGCAAGTCCTCAACCGCCTATGGGTCAGTCTCACCTTGGAAGCTGAGGGGTCACTATCCCTGAACCTCAAGAAGCCTGGTCAGCCTGTCCACCTCATCTATTTGTACTACTGGTACCATATACTACTTTGACAACTGGTGTTATGACTATTGCACCACCTAGAGGTAACATCTCATTAATAGGTCCCTTTATCAAATCCACATCGGTGAGGGGATCATCCTCATGGTATTTCTACTAAATCTAATATGGAAAATGGTTTGGAGGATTTTTGGAATAAACAAGATGTATCACAGTCAATGAGTATATCTGGAGATCTGATTTAATAAGGACATGGAAACCATAACTCATTCATATATGATTCATGTACCAATGTTTTCCATACAATAAGTTTTCACATGTTCTAAATTAATAAGTAGGTTTTCATAGTCCTAGTGTATGGATATGTCGGTCTCCATCCCTATATTGCAGTTCCTAACCTAAGATCCTAACATGAAACACTTAACACTACTACCCCAAACCAATATCATAAAATCCATCACTAAGGTAGAACTGACCTGATCTGATACCACTCTGTCATAACCCGTTCCAATGGGGTCCATGCCATGACTCCAATAAGCATGCCTCTAATAGGCCATAGGATGATGACTAGTTCCGAGTAGCCATATCACCCACATGGGAGGCCTTAGCCTAAATTATTTGTATGCATGAACTCATCTCCAATTTCATATAATGCTAAAATGTGAAAAGAATGATAAACATGCATGTATAAAACTAAGATACCACCATCAGAGTATAAAAAAAGTACTGTAAATAAAAAGGCTTAAATACAATACCACCATAATGAAATTGAAAACAATTCCAACCTATAAAGTATAGAAGGGGACTACTGTCAAGGTAACTGTAGGAACACACCTCGACATGTCTAACTCACTAAGATTCTTCAAGTCCTGGTCCATATAAGACTCCAAAAAATGGTAGGTCTTATTCATAAGAAATGAAACATGTTGTAACACCCTAATATTTTATGGTATTTTTATTCTTCAATAAATTCAATTTCTCTGATAGCTTACATTTCATAGAACACCAAGCTTAAACGAACTATGATATACTATTAAATATTCTTATTTTAACACAACCATTATAAAATAGCGATTAAATTAAAGGGTGTGAATAGGATTAAATATATTATGAAATATATATTAGTTTCTTTTTATTAATTCTTAGGAAATAGAAAAACAATTTTTAGTACAGTCACATTATTTTTCAAATATAAATATTAATCAAAAAGAGATTTTTTATTGATTTCTATGTGAGAACAACTATAATTAAATTTTGACAAATTTAGAAAATTTATTTTATAAAATGAACTTCATTTTTTAAATAATTATATCAAAATTATATTAGGGTGATTTTTGAGTATTTTTCTAAAACTATTTATTTTTCACTAAATAGGGAAAAATATAGATTTTTATTAAAAACTATATTTTTATTTAAACTATTAAAAAGTTATATTTTATTTTTGTTTCCAAGTAGTATCAGTAATATTATATTATTAAGAATAATTTTATGTTCATTGGAATAAATTTCATCGATGAATTCAGTATAAAACATTTTTACATGTAAATGAACATTTTTCTAAAGAACTGTTTTGTTTTGCATTTTTCTTGTTTAATTTTACATTAAATTCTGTCCCTTTTATATTTAATAATTTTAAAAATTTATCCCTATTTGGAATCATAAGTTACAGATTTATTAAATACACCTCTTCTATTTTTTTCAATATTAATTGTGACCTTTGTCATTTTTGTTACTACACTTAATCATAAATCAGGTAATTGAGGGTAAAAATAATTTTATAAGGATTAGAAAATTATCCTATCACATGCTCCAATTTTATTTTATGAGTAATTTTTTACCATAATCATCCATTGGTCAAATTTATAACCCTTTGGATCCACTTGGTAGACATTAATTCCCTTATAGTATTTTATTTTACAAAATGTCAAATTGTTCACACTACGGTTTTCAAAAATTATAGCATTTTTAACATACAATATTCTAGAAGAGTTGTTTTACCATAAATAGTATTTGGAAAGATAAAATATCTATATTATTTATTGAAGTTTTTTTATTTTTTAGGGAAAAATAATTACATTAAAGGATTGCACAATAATGATGCAATAAATATTTAATTAATGGAAAAAATCAATAAAATGATTTTAATTTAAATGATAAGAACTCTTAAATTAAAGAAAAAATTGAATAAATTTTATTGGACGAATAATGTTTCTCCATAATCATTCAAGAATCATATTTAAGACCATATGTTTATATTAGGAAGTGGTTGTGACCCTTATAGTATTTTATTTAATTAAAAGTCAAACATATCTTACACTTTTTTTCAATAAGTATTATATATCTAATATGGTTATATATAGAATATTTGTTCAACTATAAATATTATTTGTAAATAAAATAAATATCTACATCATAGTACTTGTTTTGAAATTTTTAGTGAAAAAATAATTACTTTGAATAACAACACAACGATGATGAAGTAATTATTTAATTAATGGAAAACCCAAATAAATCAAATTAAAAATATTAAAAGTAATATAATTTAAATTAATTATGGTTCCTCGCGAATTTTTGGATGAATATGACATATTAGGGATCTATTAATATTATTATTTCAAATATATCTTATTATATTAATATTTTTAATCTCAAATTAATGAATTGTATCAAATTTGAAAATAATGATATTTTATGGAATTAATATTTTATTAAATTATTTAAAAATCAAAAAATGTAAAATAATCATATATTGGATAATATATGGTATAAAATGTCATCCTATATTAATTTATATTCCATTTGGAAATCTTTGGATATAGAATATCCATATTATATTTTAATATTTTTGGGGATTACAAAAATACCCCTCACCTGAATAATAAAAGGGAACTTCCTCCCTCACTTATTGGTGACGCATTAAGCCATGTAGATTGACCAAACCCAACCCAGTGATATTTCAAATATCCTTATACAATTTTTGAGGATTCTTATTTTCAAAAAAGACCAAACATAGATCCCTTCGGAATAGATCTAAATGAAGTCCACTTTAAAAGAGGTAATCATGTTTACCAACTCATTAAAGTTCATTTCTTCTTTTACCTCTAATTATTGTTTTTTCCATGATAAATTAATAAATAGAGTTTCATATATATTATAAGATGTTATTATGATTATTGAAAACCATATTCCAACTTTTATCCATCCTATGAAGAACGAAACCATTGTGCGTGCATACATACGGCTTACTATCTCCACACTGTGGTGTAATGTTTTTCATCAACACTTTACTTGGATGGTTATAATGATGTATATAGTGGATATATATGAAAATTATGTTATTATATAAATTTTTTAAATTTATTATATTATCCACTCCCATACCATTTCTTCCAATAATGGAATGATATCATCGCTCATGCGTACATACAGCCTATCTTCTCCACGATGCGATGCAATTCATTTTCCATGTTCAAATAAAATAAGGGATATAAAACTATATTTAATTATTAAATATGATATTAATAACATTAATATCATTTTTTAAATGATGTATTTATATCCAATACAAAATAATAGGTACATTTGTGACCAAAAATACTTGCAAAAACAAGGAAATTAACACCAAAAACAATAAAACTAATGAAATATTATTAATGAAAATCTAGTAAAATGTTCCAAAATGATAATATAAGGTATTATAAATACGAATATTTTTTTTAATAAAATTATATATTTTTTTAAACCATTATAAGGATGTTAATGTACACACCACCAAAGTGAAACATGAGGTAAGGGATTTGCGTCTCATTTTTATTTCTATAGGACATATTCCATATTCAGAAATTATTTTTTTTTGTGTGATGTATATAATACACCTTTTTAGTATTATATGATGAATATATATATTTTCATCATATTTGATGTTTTTTTTAAATGTTATTATTTTTTGGGGTATACAATTCGATTAAATAAAAAGTGGTATGGGATTTCTTAACTCAATTTTCATTTATTGGGTTAAACTTCTATTTCATTGATTATGACATGCTAAGGTTATGTGTGAAATGAATTATTATTATTGTATTATGATTTATTTACACTAGTATTTTTTGTATTTATATAGGATACACATAATACATTCATTTGATTAACAATGTGTTCTTTTAAGGGATTTCATCTCAATTTCACTTTATTAAGGCATATTTTAATATTATGCACCAAATTTCATTACTATGGGGTATATAATTCCCCTTTGTTTTATTGATGATCCCAAATCATTGAAAATTTAATTTCACTTAAGCATGCATATTTATTGTATCATGTATATGATTATTTCCTAATTTTTATACCATTTTTATATATAGTGTTTACTTTGAAATTGATTTGATTAACAGGGGAAACAATGTTAAATCTATATCTTTTACTCAATACAGATATTACTGATAATAAATATTGATTCATGTATTAAATAAAATATTCAATGTATATTTTGTGCTTTGGACATGAAATAATAGGTGGGTAATTAATATATAAAATTTCCATGAAGCATTAGTAGTCTCATGAGACGAATAAGTTGGCCAAATTAAATGGGTTTTTACCCATGAAGATTAAATTGTCTTGTGAAATTTATTGATAGTAAATTTATCATGTGATTAGGAATCATGAAGTCCAATAATTATTCATTCCATCATTATGAATTCAGTTATGAATATTCAATGGGATAATTTGATTAGAAGAATTTACATGGTTATGTTTTATTCTCATATAATTATTCATGAATTATTTGATCATATTATATTCCTTCTATATTATTCTAAAGTTATTGATTAAATGGAATGTGTTAAAATTATTTTCCTTTCTATATTTTTTGTGCATTATTTATTCATAGATTCCGATGTTTGATTACCATTTCTGATTTTCTGATCTCACCCCTTCCTTGTGTTTCTCCTTTCCCCAGAATACGAGGAATTATTTTGTGAATGATATGTGGGGATACACTAAGGGGAAAAATTGATTTCTCAATGAATATTATTTGGCTATTTTATGTTTTAAAATGTGATTTCATCTCCAAGTATGTATCTATTTTTTCAAGACTACTAAATTATTCAGTCCTTTGGGATTATATTTCTTGTATCATATGGAAATGTAATGAAATAAGAAACCAGATCTAGGATTCAAGGGTTGGGGTCTTTACACAATTGGGAAAAACCATGAAAGTTTAAATATAACAATACTCAGTAGGACACCCCAAAATCACTAAGCATATAACATCAAGAAAAAAATTTAGATCAGGATGGGTTTTTGTTAGTGACACGTGTAATAATAATATCTATATACACTCAACATACACACATAGTCTCAAGTAAGGTCACAACTATAATTATATCCTATGATTCTTTCTCAAAGGTTACAAATAGTACTCATTTGGGAGGACACGCACCATGAGTGAGATAGCACTGATGATGTTTGTTCTAAATGGTATGATCATTGGGTCTCTCTATAGTAAGTATACACAAGAAGTCTGAATAGATCGACACACGGAAAGGGGATCACTCTTAGATCCATGGGTATACCAACAACCCAATCTAGATTAACCTATTATGTAGGGGATCTATTTCTACATTGTTTTGGTCATGATGATACTAAGAACCCCACCTTGGGAAATATGATGATATAGAATCTCACGTTGGGCCTTATGAAGGGAATAAAAAACTCTATCCAAGAATGAAGATCCTCATATGGGATCACAATCCTATATACTATACTTGATTACAAAAAAACCCCTCATGGAAAGGTTCAATGTAATGTTCCCTAACGAATCTTGTTCAATATGAATAGGAAAAGTTCTCTGATACATCTTTTAGAGAGTACATGGTGTGTACTAGAAGTACATGGTAGGTCCCTAAGGAATTTGGGTTCTACCCATATATCACGACTCATGCATGTGTCTCTATTAGTGTCTGAGTGCACAATGTGTCTATGTTTTTCTACTTATGGTAGTGTTTTTTTAACCTTTGAGGTATATGCAAAGTCTCCTGGTAAGGGTCACATTCCATGTACCATGTGTCACATGATGTACGATACTTATAACCTCTTTGGAAACCCTAGCACCATAGTCATGGCCACACACTGTGTGTATTCCGAATATACTTGTTGTGTATATCGGGATTTCTAGAATTTTGTAGGTTCCTCATGGGGATTCATGAACCCATGACCATGACCTTTATCATTCCCATGAAACATGGTTCTAGGGTTTTACCAACCTTTTCACCATTGGTGGCCTGATTTAGACTCTTGATTCACCAAATACAGAAACCTATAGTTACACCTTCATCATACATCAATAAACCATGCACTAACACCTCTAATATGGTTCTTATTCATCATTTCTTTCAGCACATCTCGATCTATAATTATTACCATAATCAGATCTACGATTTCAATCCATTATACCAATAATCAAGGGTGAAATAATTGATTATCTCTCATTTCATAGAACCACCAGCCAAAACAAATTCCAATGATGAATTCAATAATAATGATGGGAGGAAACCAAGAAACATGTAGAGGGGGAATAAACCTCATCGATGTTCAGTTTGGACTTAATCAATTTCCATTAGATTGATGAATTAATATCCAAAATAAATAAACAATTTTCCCATATTCCATGTAATTAATCCCACACCTAAAATATGTTCAAACAAAAAATCAATCAATTAGTCAATTAATTCAAGTTCATCATAGGATAAATAAAATGGTGATAAATCCATAAAAAATCCCTACCATGAGATGGATTGATTTCAGAAGAAGAATGAGCATGTGTCATTATCGTTTATGAGATCCTTGAGTCTTGTTTCACACTGATGGATGATCCACAAACTGATGTCATTATCCTGATAATGATCCTCCAACTCTCTCTCCAATGTCTCTAGGGTTATGTGGATAACCCTAATATTTACTCGTAGTCATATATTAACAGGGGAAAGAAGTTGTTCTGTCAACATAATAAAAAATAATAATTTATTTAATTTATATTTATTATTTATGCCTTTCTTAACTATTATCCAAACACCTGATGCTGATAACTATTATGTCAAACCTAGGGTAAATACCATTCCATGAAATCAAAAAAAGCCTCAAATTTCTAATCTAGGCCTCCATTTAAGATATTTTCCATTTTTTTATCAAAATTGGCATGCATAATATTTAATATATATATATATATATATATGTTTCAAAAATTAATTTAGGGCACATTGGGATGCAAAATATCATGTTGTCATAGTGCCTATCTGTTGAGTCAATAAGGTTATCCTTATGACTTTTCCATTCCTTCTTGTTTTGAAAATCACAAACACCTTATACTTAAGGAAATATAAATTTTACCTCCATAAGGAAAATTTTCTTCCATAAGGAAATTTACCCAAACCTAGAATTTCTTATACATAGCAATATTTTTCTTAAGTACAAAAACCAGATTCTTAACCAAAATCCCAGAATCATATAATGTAAAGATTTGGAGCATTCTATTTTTAGGATCCAAATTTTAGATGTAAACTGTTATGAAATTCCAATCTGAATTCTGGACTCCAAACTCTTAAGTAGTTCGAATCTGAACTCTTAAGTAGTTCGACTCCAAACTCTTAAGTAAGTTTGATTCTGAACTCTTAAGTAGTTCGACTTCGAACTCTTATGAAATTCGACTCCAAACTTTTACTAGTTCGACTATGAACTTTGCAAGTTCAGATTATGATCTCTCATGAAACCAGAATATGAGTTCTTATAAAACAGAATCCGAACATTTCTTAACATTGAATCCAAATTTCACTTTGGTTAGACTTCGAACTTTTAATTTTCTTACACTCCGAAATTTGTGTATGGATTTTATTACATATGTTCTATTACAAAACGATGTCGTGCTTTCAGTTATACATGATTTATTATTAAACGATGTCGTTCATTCTATTTCTAATTAACCATTGGTTGACTTACACGTATACAGGTCCCTCCAAATTTCATGGAAAATATGACTGTTGGAGGAGGGAGTTGACTGTTGGAAATTTTCCTATAAATAGGAGCTCATTTGAAAGAGATCGAGATGATAGTGAAGTTAATCTATCTAGAGACCACATGTTGTTAAGCTGATTTCTAGAGAGAGAAGCTTTTCATGACCTGTGCGTACTAAACTGCTCGTTTAGATTGCTTTGGGTGACTCAGAATTTTGGTGATTACATTCGAGGACTTTCGGGGATAGGAAGACAGAGGTGCCAACTACCTTGAAGTTCGAGGGCTTCCTTGCTGAGGAAGACATAGGTTCTAACTACCTTGAAGTTTAGGGCTTGCGGGGATATCAAGACAGATATTCCGATCTTCGTATCGAGGGCTTACCCTGGTGTGGGTAAGACAGACTTGCTTGAAAGTACAAATCAAGGGACTTTTATCCAAGGTTGTTGGATACCCTTCTCTTTGGGTTAAAAGACTTATATCTTGTTACTTGTAGTTTTACTACTTGTTTTTCCGCTGCATTTTTTGTACTATATGGAAAGTATAATCTTCTTATATTTCCTTACACTTGTACTCTGATTAGTTTAGATTCTATACTCTTTAAGGTAGAATCTTATATTGTTAACATTGGTTCCAATTTTCCAGTTGGTGATTAGAGGTGTTGTGAATTTTCTTAGTTTAACATTGTTAAACTGAGATTTTTCCTTGTCTAAGGAAAACATAGTTATCCGTAACCAACTTTAATGGTTCCAAAGGAATTTTTAAAGTATACAATTCACCCCCCCCCCCCCCTCTTTTATATTGATCATATACATCATTATTTCGATCCTACAATATCTTCATAAATTGACATGACTTATAACAAAAAGAGTAATTCAAGAGGTGGAATACTACTAACCAATTAGGCCAAGTAGGTGGATATGGATGAGGTAACCAAACATCAAATATACATCACCAACAGAGCGGACCTACCCAGTTTAGTCAGCTATCATCTCAGGGTCATGAATCTATCCATTTTAATGCAAGGCATCTTACTCCCCATAAGCATAGTCCATGGCCTTTTACAGTTTGAGTTACTATTCTAGTAGCTTCTAATTTATTTTCTACCTTATTTCATATAGCATCTTCGCATTCCTTCATATCTGTTGAAATTATGAGAAGTATGGTCCTGAAAATTGAGTACTTCTATGGATATATAACTCTTGAAACACAATTGGGAATCCAAAATGATATTTTTTTGTTGCTGGAAGGGTTTCCCTATTGATATAGGTTCCTATCTTTTTGTATGGGATCTCTTTTTTCTCAAAATTATGGGATTGGATATCATACTTAGGATAGATAGATTCGTATCTTGTCATGGTCATGTTGATTTCTATCACTATAGGGTGTCATTCACATCACCAAAGGGTAATACTTATATCCAAAAGGGTGAAAGGGATATCCAGGAGAATCGACTTCAACTAGAGAATCATGGGATGGGTGGAGCGATGGCCTAGATAAATAGTATTTTTCTGAGATATTAGGGTATGAAGATTACATATTTCCCTTAGGTATAGTATCATTTCATGGATGAATTCCTGGAGTATTTTTTGGGTCACCTCCTATGAGTTATGTGGATTTCATCACTGATATATTATGTGTAGCAGCACCAGTGTCCATTCCTCTTTATAGGATGGAACCTACTGAGCTTCATGAGCTCAAGAAGTAGCTATAGGATTTGGAATCTAAGGGTTTTATATGACATAGTACATATCTATGGGGTTCACAGTTTCCATAATCTAAGAAAACAGATGGTACCCTCATATTTTTCATTAATTACCATCATTTAAACCATCTTATGGTTAAGAATCTATATCATCTGCCTAATCTATATGAACTCTTCGACTTGCCTCGAGGGGTAACAGTTTTCCCCAAGATTAATTATAGTTTTTTCTACCATCATGTGTTTTAATTTCATTATACATAATACGTACAATGTTCTAGATTATTTATATCTCTACAAAAACCTAGTTATTTCTTTCTGTTTTATGAATGAACCAACAATTTTCATGTCCCTAATGAATCGGTTTTTCCAACCGTATCTAGATTAATTTGTGGTAGTATGCATGTATGATATCTTGGTGTATTCTCATACTCGACACAACCATTATAAACATCTTTATATCATATTTAATATATATATAGAGATCTATATGTATGATAATATCCTCAAAATATACTTTAGTATCAACAAGGTTCACTTACAGGGTCACTTCATCTTAGAAGAAAAAGTATCACTTGAACAGGATCATGTGAGCATCGTAGATTCTTTGGAGTATCCCAAGAATGTATTTAACAAACTCATTTTCTTGGGGATGGATGGATACTAAAAATATTTTATTAAATACTTTTCATTCCTAGAATAACCACTCAAGGGATTTACTAAAAAGGGTGACTATTTTTTATGGTTTGAATCTTGTGAGACAACCTTTCAAGAGTTGAAAGGAAGATTGAATTTAGTTATAATTATGACTCTTACAGAGTCAAGAAGAAGATATATAGTTTATTGAGATATATCTGGAATTATTCTTGGATTAATTCTGATTCAGGTATATCGAGTTATAGAATATGGTTCCTACCAGCTAAGACCTCAAGAGTGTTATTACCCTACGCATAACCTTGATCTATAAATTTTGGTTCATGATTTACATTGTTTGGGGAATTATTTATTGGTGAATAATTGAATCAGTTAGATGGACCAGAAAAATATCAAACACAAGTCCACATAGCATGATTTGAATCTTAGACATCGTAAATGGGTAGATTTTCTATAGTTTTTTGAATTAGATATTGATTTAACACATGGAAAGGGAAATGTGGTAGCTGAAAACCTAATCCAGAAGACTTGGGAATAGGCCATCTAAGAGGCTAGTAGTGAGTGGAAGTTAATAAAACTAGTTTCTAAGATACACCCAAAGGTTTATGAATATCATGTGCAACCTATTTAGTAGCTTTGGTAGTGATGTACTCCCTTTTGGAATGGGTAATGATGTGATATCCTTCAAATCCCAATGGAAAAATCATGAGGGAGAGTGTCCCAGGTGAGGACCAACCACCTAGTCGGTTAATCATTGAGTAAGAATTCCTTCACTTTCACATGCATATTTGGGTACCTACATACATATAGTTATAATTGATGTGGGAATATCAGGCCTCAATTTGGGAAGTGAACTCTAGGATTTCCAAGATATACTGAGATGTATGTCATTAATATTGGTGGCTAGGTATGAAGAAGTAGATTGTGGGTTTTATCACATGGTATTCTACCAATCTAAAAGTGAAGGTGGAGCACCAGTTGCCAACTAGGCTTCTCTAGCCTTTGTCCATTCCTAAATGGAAATGGGATGATGTCACCATGGATTCTGTAATGGTATTTCAGATATCCCCTTGAGGTATCAATGTTGTATGGGTGATCATTGAAAGGTCTTACAAGTTCAATAATTTTCTTTAAATCAAGAAGATCATTTTAGTAGATGATCATGTAAGGCATTACTTTCATAATATTTTATTCCTTCATGGGGTTATCCATTCTATTTCACTAGAAAAAGATACTCAATTCATATCACAGTTATAGAAGGGGTTGAAAATGGCACTGGGTCATAGGTGAAACTAAGTAAAACATACCTCCCTCATATCAAAGTTCAATCCAAGTATAAAATATGAGTTTTATAGGATATTATCTAAAAATTTTCCTTGGATTTTTTCTGTTATTTGGAAAAAACATACCACTCATTTAATTTCCCTATAATAATATCTTTCAGGTCACTATTTAGATGGATCCCAATGAATCCCTATATAGAAGGTCATGTTGTTCTCCCTTGTTCTATTTAGAGGCATGTGAGGTAGGGATACTGGGACCACATCTTATTTAAGAGACTTTATAAAATGATTAGTTTGTTAAAAAGTTTATGGATTAAGATTATTCTAGGAATAATTCTTATATCGTACATATTCTTCAGCCTCTGGAGTTTGATATCGGACATTGTGTCTTTTTGTGAGTTTATCAATCATTGTTCCATAGACAAACATAGATATAGGGAAAGATATTTCCTCATTATATATGGCCTTTTTAGATTTTTTAGAGAGTTAGGTTGATAACCTATAGGTTGTATTTCCCTCATAAGTATTGATCCATGAAATATGGCTTCCATGTATCATAGATTTTTCATTATTATTTTGACCCATATCATTCATTTGATCCTGGGGATATTGAGATGGAAGTGGATGTTTCATTTCGGGAGAATCTTCTGTGTATCATTGATTGGAGTATGAATGCTCTTTGAGACTAATTAGTTCCTCTGGTATGGGTGCCATGGCCGCATGTACATGTAAAGGATGAGACAGGAGTGAGAGACCAACATACATTCTTAGTGTATGAAACCTTTCTCAGATGATGTTTTACCACACTAGGAAGGGAATCTCAAGGATTGGTTGTTTTAAGGTGGGAAAGTTATAAAGTCCCATAATTTTCAAAGAGGTATGGATATTTAATTTACTATAAAAACCTATCATTTTATACTATTAATGTGATTAAAAATATAATGAGTATTTTGAGAGATTTAAGGGCTTAATCAAATCACAAAGATCCAAATTTTTGAAAGATAGACTAAGACTCAAAGTTAGACTATGGTAAGTGCTAACTATGTGACTCGTCTATATGGATGATATAGTAAATTATAAAGGGATGTACAGTTAGTTTTTAATATTCTAATCAGTCTTCATGTACATGTGATGATCTCCAATGGGCTAGAGGGGGCCATATGTTTTTTTTTTCAAATAGTGTGCCCACGGACGCACCCTTAGTGGCACTTAACCAGTGGAAGTGGAGGGTTTAGGCACACAATTTGGAAAACTCTGTAGTTAAACCATGTTCCTCTTAAAATTGTGTGAAATTTTTATTTTTCCCTTGCCCCATTTATGTTTTCAAAAATATTTTTCTTCCTCACTCATGTGCAGCACCTATCCTAGGCATGGGATATCTCTATCTTCCTCCGACCTATGCTTTGAGATAAGATCAGAATCTAGTGTCTGATTCCTCCATCGTCAGTTGCATTGAATATCCAATAGTATTCTCTTCATTCCTATTCTTTCATTTCTCAGTAAATCACCACATCTTAAGTTCTATTTTGGGGTGATATAATATGAAAAAATTTCAGGACATCTATCTATTTTTACATTTTATCTAATTCCACTTTGAATCTAGATCCAACAATGAACAAGAGTCCATCTACCAACCTAAGGTTGGTGGTATAGTTCTTTTTTCCCTAAAGTCTCACTGTTTTATATGGTGGTCCACTATGTCATGTACTAGACTCTTCTAGTGATACCTCATAAATTCCTAATTAAATAAATAAAATGATGTGGATATTGTTAGTGTAGTCTTAAAAAACAATGAGTCAACATCAGGGGACAAACACCTTTTCATGAGACACCCCCTAGGGTGTGCCTTCTTTATGGGTCTAAGATCCTCATGCCTTGGAATTAAATGGGACCACCACTTGAGGCTTGTTAATTGACCCTTGTGAATGTAATGTATTATGAATTAAACCAAAGAAAAATTTAATTCCATGTGTATAAACAATTTCTCTTCTGGTTTTAGCTCTAGTTAACCATATTTAATAAATTCTCCAACATGACTAGGATGTATTTTTGAATTGTATGAGTTTAATTCAAGATATGACCATTATTTTACACCTAGATAAGGGAGATACAAGGTTCCCAAATTAAGACACCTTGGATGGGATCCTTATTCATAAAAATTATAAATATTAATTAAATTACAACATAGTGGGGGTGATACATGGATTATTTTAGAGAATACCTCGGAAAATCTCACTGGGTGGATGCCTTTAATTAATCCATGAGGCAAAACTAGTTAGTTAGTGGATTACCTTCGATGGGATCAGAGGGAAATATTATTATACCATTCCATGAGTGATACTGATTCTCTATGTGTTATACTAAGGATGGGAACATAAGTATTTACTAATATATTATACCGAGAGTTATACCCAGGTTCGTTATACAAAACTCCATAGATAGACCTCTACAATGATGGGTTTTATAGTGAACATGGAGCGATACCCAGGTTCCTTTTTATGGAATTCTTTATACTGGCCTAAGATACTAGTTAATTAAAAACTAATGACGTATATGCCAAGCTAAAGAACATGGTTGGGTTAATTCCTTGCTTTATACTTGAATTTTATGATGACCCAGTGATATATCCATTCTTATATTCCATGAGAGTTATGAACCACTTATAAGTTTGTACAGACACCTTGAGATTACGCCTTGAGTCATGACTATTACAACATATCTATATATATGAACATTTATGTCTATATCTATACGAGGAATATGTATACATACCTTTATATATATATATATATACAGGGTAATAACTATTCAGAGACATCCATTTTAGATTAAAGAAGGTAGATTCAGTTAGGTATTCAATGAGGAACTCGGTATACTATGATTTATTTTTTTAATTTCATAAATTTATTATCACTTGCACACTTCTCATATTATATAGACATACTGGATAGTTCTAGACATCATTTTTGGTGTCCTGCTAATCAAATCTAACACCCCCTTTCGTATCTCAATTGATACCCGAAGAGATCTTCTGGATGCAGGTAGGGACAAAGGGAATCATTTCAATATAGATCCTTTATTATTTACCTAGGATAGAGTATAAGAGTAGAGGGACTAAATTATACTCACGATTCTAGTGTAGATAGTTTTTGGCCATTTTTTACTTATATATTGCATGATGTATATTCATTTACCCTTGTTTACCTTTTTCCAATCACATGAAATTGGAATCATTTGATATATGAAATTGATTTTCTTCCATATGTTATTATATCTAGATGGTTCATTATTCCAAAACCCTTTTACTCTATTGTTTCTGCTATTTACCTATTACTTATATTGTTGTGTCCACTCTTACCTGAGGGCATAGTCTCACCACCGACACACCCTAGGCCCTCTCTACTAGTCGATAAACTATGGAATTTGGGGATTTATTCTTGAGTCCACAATGCCAACATGGTTCAGTTACTTATGAGTGAACTGGGTCCAGTATTCTACAGTGATGAAAAGCTTCTTTCCCAAAAAAAATCTTAAGCATAATTTTTTTTATACCAAAATCAAGAAAAATGATTCAAATATACATAATTGAATTAATAATAATATAAATGACCTAATTTTACTCTGAAATAATCTTAAAACAAAATGAAACTCTATAAATTCTTGAAGTTAAATGATAGATTAAAATAAATATCTATATTTTTTACTATTAATTGAAAAATATATCTTTTTAAAAAAATAAAAATGTGACTCGAATATAATTTTGAAATTATGATACCAAAAATGAAATTTAATTTCGTAAAATAAATTTTCTAAGTGTACAAAATTAATTATATTGTTTTCTCACAAAAAATAAATAAAAAGCAGTTTTGAGAAAAAATGTGTTTTAAAGCATATAAATACTTTACTAAAATTTGAGTACTTATTTATAAATATATTTTATTTTTGTATAACATTAAAACATACATTTTAAAAAATGTGTTTTTTTATTATTCAATCAATTAACTTAATGGATTTTTTATAGTGTAATACTATATTATTGTTAATTTAAAGATGATTTTTGTGTGTATCACAAGATATAAAAGAAATTAAATTTATTTGAAGAGAAATGTATCATAAAATCTCAAGGTGTTATAGCATTAACACAATTGTGGTGATTTGGGATCTTGAAGTTATGAACAAGCATACTAAGGCTAGTGTAATCCTTAAGAGGTTGAAGGTATTTAAATATCGCTACTATAACCCCCATTAAATGCACTCTATTGAATAATTGAGATTGAGAATATGGTTTATAAGGACCCAGCCATAAAACATTACATATTATTGAGTTTTCAAGAAAAAAATCACTTTCTTAAACTCTTAAATACATTTTAGGTTTAGATTTTTTATGAAATAGATCATCACAATTACATAAGAGAACCACATATTATAAAGCCAAAAAATCCACTGATTATCCATTTTTTCAACAGCATAAAACTTTTAAAATAAAAATCATTTTATTTTCATGAAAAATATTCATAAATTCAAACATGATTTCTTATTTTTCCTTAATCTCCCTTAAAACCTATTAAAAATTTTAAAAACACATGATGGGAACAACAATCTTAGTAAGGATAACAGAAGAAAGAAATTTGTTAGTTCGGTGAAAACATGAAAACCCATAAAATATTAACATTTTTTCACATTACTATTTGTTAATATAAAATAAATCATTTACACATGGGTAAAACATATTTTTCTAAAAACCCCAAAGTAAGAAAATTGAAACCCTTGTAGATATTTTAGAGCATTATATTCATAACCCATGTTCACTCATGTTAGAAATATCTAGATCCTAGTATAATCTATAATAGAAACATCCACTATTAACTCTCTTCATATTTCATCTAAAGAAAAGGAACATTACTCAATTCATTGAAGATAAATATCAGGTTCAACCGAGATATAAATTATATCGGGCTCACCCATTGTATAAGCAATATCGGGATCACCCATCATATAAGCTATATCCACATCTCCTATCATCATCTATATTTTTCAAATAACATATCACAAAAAATTTAATCTACAAATTTTCATCATTAAACCCTTGAAAAACTCATTTTAACTCATAAAAAGGCACTGTCCATTTTAGCAAAAAAAATACATGTAAATATATCATCATTCTAGAAAAACTACTAAGAATAATAAATTACTAGAAGAATATGAATATGATATTCATTAAAACCATTATTTGTATAGTAAGTTTAATAATGAATAATAGGAATGACATTGGGGAAAAAGTTCAAGTCATATAAGTTAAAATAAAACATTCCTTTTTCCCTTTTGTAAAGAAAGTCAAAACTTTCCCTATAAAATACATAAAAAAATATCTTTTTAAATACATTTGAAATAAAGTAAAAAATGACATAAAATGACCTCTATAATTTATTTATGTCAATATAAATTTATCCATAAACTAATTTTAATAATATATATATATGGAGGAATAATATTTATTAAATAAATATTTAAAACATTTTAAAACGACGTTTATAGTAAAGTATTCCTTACCTCAAGACTAAATCATAGCTTACATATTATATTTTCCTTAATAATAAACTCATATTATTTATTTAGTTTCTTAATAACCTTTTTCAAGTTTTTTATTCCTTTTATTTTAATTATACCATGATATATTCAATACCTTAATTAAGTAAATTCATGTCAAATGTTTTGATGATATTTGGATCATATGTCCAAAATGACTTTAGTAGGTTTACCATGGTAAATTAGATCATGGTGAGGTTATCTATTTAATATTAATAATGATATAATTATAATTTTTATAAATTAATTTTAATTTTCTTTCCAAACATTAAATATGGCCATGAAAAAGGAATTGTGTTACAACATGGAGATGGTAGCCCATACATACATATAAGTAACATTTCCATATTTCAAAAAAAATGTGGGAAATAAGGTATTTATCATTTTATATTTATAAAATTATTATTATTTTTAAAAAAATTAATTTTAATCCACTTATATTATTTATTTAAATCCACTTATACTATTTATTTCTTTTTTATCCATTATTATGACCAACCATAATATTTGGTGATGAAAAATGGAATACATTGTCTTCACAAGGTGGTAATCCACATGAACACACCAAAGATATTTTGGTTTCCCATTAGATGGATAAGTAGATGAAAAAAGTATAAAACTTTAACATAATAAAATTTAATTATATGTTATTTACTAATTTTATTATATCTAAATTTTTATGAGAGGTTTTAAAGAGGTGAAATAACAAACAAAAAAGAAAACACAATGATAAGAACTATACCACTTCTTCAAACAACCTCCTTAGTTTTATACATAAATACTTATAAGGATGGTATTCGGGTAAAACCATGACCTATAAGATTTTTTTAGGGTGTTTATGAAGGAATTTGGGTAGGTATTATACAATATAATATCCTCTTGAAGTATGGAGAAGAGATGATAGTGGGTGTGGTTCTATAAGTGAGGTCGAGGACAATCTTTGAATTTTTCAAAAGATTAAAATATAATAACATCTTAATTAATTAATATGGCTCAAAAATGAAACATTTTATGATAATATATAATATAGGGAAAAATATGAACATAATAATGATTTATACATGTTTTTAAGTAATTTTAGCATTTATCATTTTAGTTTTAACCCTTTTAAACTCATTTAACTCTTACCATGGTAACTAAACTTTTTATAAAATTTACTATTGATAATGCCTTTAAATTAAAGTGTTATAATTAAAAAAATTATGATTCAAAATATGGATTCTATTTTAGAAAATTCAATTTCTATAAGTGCTGAAAATTACTTTTAAAATAAACCTTTAAAATGTGGTGAAAACAATTTTCCAAAAAAAAAATACATTTTTAAATATAAAAATGATTTTACACAAAATAAATTTTAATATTGATTCTAATAAAATTTATTTGATTATTTTTAATTAAAAGTAACTAATGTAATTTTAAAACCAATTTAAAATTGAATGTGATTTTGTAAATATGTGCAAAAAAATATTGTTTTCTTAAAAATAACGGTTTCCTCCTATTCACTCAAAAAACATCACTTTCAAAAAAATAATAAAAAATAACTCTAAGATAATTTTTACTATTTTAAATAAAAAATGATATCCATTTTTCAAATTAAAATTTTAAAACATTTAAATTAATTTTTTAAATAAAACCACGTCATAAATGTAAAAAATTTAGTAAGAATAAAACTATTTCCACTTAGGTTGAAAGATACTTAATATTATTATAATGATTATAACTCTATGTAATATAATTCATGAATATTAATAATGATTAAAATTTCTCTACTATTAACTTTACTCGAGTTGTTTTATTTTTTCCCCTCTCTGGGAATTTCATCCACGCAATTGTATTCATTACATAAAAAAGTACGCATATTTTTCCCTTCATAAGATTTTTTTATTATCATGTTTCATCTTCAAGCAAATGATTTTTCAAAAAAAAACTTAACTTGGGGAATTTCCTTATTCTATAATAAATAATCTCTATGAAAAGAAATTAACCTGTTATTCCCCACATGAAATATTCTATTCAAACTATATTATTTTAGGGATCAAACAACGAGATCTATCCATCACATAGTTCATTAATAACAACACGTGAAACTCATAATGCACTTAGAATAATTTCTGAGGGAATTCCACTTAGAAATAAATTTTCCCACGTTTATCTAAAATATTATATGATCCAATGAACTTCATTCTTAACATACCCTTTATACCAAAATGAGTAACAATTTTCCATGGAGACTCTATAAGGATTACATGATAACCTAACTCAAATTAATGGTCTTTCCTTTGGTTATATTCATAAATATTTCTCATGCATTGATCTTCTATAATATGATTATGAATTGCCTTTATCTTCTCAACTATCACCTTCATAAACTATAGTCTCAAAAACTTCATTTCACCTACTTGGTCCCAACAAGCTAGATTCTAATACTATTTTCTGTATAATACCTCAAAATTCTTCATATGTATATGGAAATTAAAAATTTTATTATAAGAAAAACTCCACTAATGAATGATGTTGATAGAAAATTCCAAGTAAATCCATTAAATATGCTCAAATAATTTCATTAAAATTCTAAATCATTCACTATAATTTTCCATCATATTGAGGATGAAATTTGGTGCTGAAATTTAATTCAATACCCAACGAATTTTGAATACCATTCCAAAAATTATAATTAAAAATAAGAACACATTCATATATAATAGATAGAGGAACTCCTATACTATTTCCTTAAGATACAGTTGATAAATACGGTCTAAATACATAGTTTCTCGAATATGAAGGAAATGTGTATTTTATTCAATCGATCAACAAGAACCAAAATTGTATTATTTCCATGAGATATATTTTTCAATTCCAACATGAAATTCATAGATATATTTTCTTATATTACTCCATAACTAGAAAATTTTGAATCATCTCATTCGTTAATTATCATTCATCTTTAACCTATTAAAATTCAAACATTTTATGGTAAAATCTATAATATCTTGCTTCATACCATCTAACCAGTAATAATCTTGAAAGTATTTATACATCTCAGAACTATTGGTATGAACAAAAAAGGGATATTTGTGAGCTTCATTTAATATTTGTGTTTCCAATTGGGAGATATCTTTAACACACATCCTTTCTATAAATATCAAAACAGCTTACTTTATAATATTAAATTTATGAAACTTAACTTTCATTATCAGGTCAAACTTTTGGTTAAAAATAAAAAAATTCTTTCTTTATTTTCTTAATTCTGTCTAACAATGATGATTTCATTGACACTTAAAACAAAATAGATAATGTTCAAAAATTCATAACTTCTTTGTCAACATTCATAAAATCTTTTACCAAAGGATCATGTTTTAAAAAGAGTATAGTTAATTATGTAATATCTTTTAAACTCAAGACATTGAATCATTTAATTTTCTTAGATAGTAATGAATCACTAAATCGTAATCCTTTTTTAGTTCAATGCATTTTATCTTCCTCGTGTTTATATATTTTAATCTGAATATATACTTAAAAAAATATTATCATTATATATTTCACATTTTAAAGCTTATATATAATGTCCCATGTTTTTTGTGGTAGAAACCAAAAAATTAATTTCTAATTCATGAGAAGGATATTTTAGGTCATGAAGTTTCAATTTACATAAATCATAAGAAATTAATAGATCACTCTACATAAGAACACAACAAAGTTGTTTCAAAGAAGCATTGTTGTAGATGAAAAAATCACCATTTCAAGAGGGAAGAACAAAAACAAGAACACTCACCAATTTTTACTTAAGTTATTGGAAATAATTATCACACACATTAATCTAGATTATTTTAAATCCTTTTGGAGTTATCTTAGTTAGTGGGATAGATAGCTGAGAAAGGTTCTCAACAAAACACCTGTAGTAACCCACTAATCTAAGAAAACTGTGCATATCTATGAAATTTTTACGTCTTCTCCATTCATCATCCATATTAGTTTTAGTAGGGTTAATAGTAATTACATATTTAAAAAAATAATCGCATGGAATGAAATCTGCTACAACCAAAATTCAAAATTACTAAATTTTTCATATAATTAATTTTCATTCAAGGTTTGTAAAAAAATATTTATGTGTTTTTCATGATCCTTATGAATTTAAGAATATACCAAAATATTATCAACAAATGAAACCAAAAATTTTTCTAAATATCCATTAAAAAACTATTTATAAGATCAATGAATACAATTTGTGCGTTAGAAAACTCAAATGGAATAACTAAAAACTCATTATTCCCACAACTAGTCTGAAATTCAATATTTACAGTCTCTTCCTCCATCACCTTCAAATGATAGTATCCTGGACTGAGATAATTCTTTAAAAAAACTTCAACCTCTGGATATGACCCAAAAAATCATCATTATGAGGTAAAGGATACTTGTTCTTAACAATGATGTTATTCAAGGCTCTATAGTTAATTAAAAAATTCAAGCATCTTTCTTTTAAACAAATAAAATAGGATCACCCCATGGAGAATTTAAAAAGATGAAAAAAACCATTATCATATAATAACTACAACTTATTCTTCAATTCAAAAAGTTTTACTATAGACATTAGATAAGGGTTTATAAAAATGGATGAGCATTATGAACTAAATCAATAGTAGAATGAACCTCCCGATCAAGAATAATGCTAGGAAAATAATCCATAAATACATATATATATATATATTACTTCACTACTAGAATATCACTAATTTTAATAGTTTATTTCTTTTAAATTATATAGGATAGGTAAAATTAACTACCACCTTTAATAAATTTATTAGATTCTTGATATGTTATCAATGGAATGAAATCAGGGAATATAAATTTTTTAGCTTTGCAATCTATCTTATCATGATTAACTAAAATCCAATCCAAACCCAGAATAACCTTAAAATCTATTGTGGGTAGTTTAATAAGATTTTCATGAAAAGAACTTCCCACTAATAACAATATGAATATAGCTATAAATCTTGGTTTCTTTAATACCTCCACCATGAGTTTTCAACAAAATTTATATCTGATTTTCATGAGGTCATGTTCTTATTTTACACGAAAAATTTTGAAAAATGAAGAAGTGTGAATAACTTGAGTCAAATAGGGTATTAGTATAATTTTAATAAACAAGTAACATATCTTTCACCACATTTTTATATATCCCAACATCAATAAAATAGTATAAAATTATTTTATATAACCTTCTTTCTTTCATTCTAGATGATTTCCACCATGTCTAACTAAATTTAAATACATGTTATCAAAATTCCCTAACTAATTATAATTAAAACATATCACTAATGGATAATTTTATATTAACCAATTCATGGATTGATCAGAATATTTTCTTTCTAGTCTTGAGCCTTTAGAATAAGTTGACCACACTGGTAACACTTTCCAATTACTATCAAAAAATCCCTAAAAAATTTTATACCTCACATGGACATGTTAGGGGATTATAACCATATTTCATAGTTAAATACTTCTCCTCGATTGACTTCCACCTTTACTTCTTCTCACTCCCAACATCACAAGGCACATAAGTATCAGCAAAATATATCTCATCTTTCTAAGCCTAATGGATAACTTTCTCATGACATTTAAATTTCCAAGAGGCTAAATCTATCCATAGACTTGGTTTTAAAACTGATTAAAATCAATTAATTTAACAATCAAGGACATGAATACAATTCAGTACATACCTGGAAAAGCTTGTTAATGTTGCTTCATATGTGGCTACTAAATCATTCTAATTTTTCCTCAATTCAAAGAAATTTTTATTAATTACATTTTAAACATCCTTAGGGAATAATTTATCCAATAAAGTATTCTTAATTGTATCCTATTTCATGGAATCAATATCATATCTCCCTCTGATATTCTTAACCAATGACCACCATCGATCAACTTCACCTTCAAAATAAAAAATAAAAATGGTTACCAATTGATGTTCTGAACATCCCATGATTTTGAATATTTTTTCTATATCACTGATCCATTCTTTAACAATCATTGGATCTAAGGTTACATTGAAAGTTAGAGGGTTCTGTTTCATGAATTTCCCAACCATCTACATCTTCCTATATGGTAAATATATTTTCTCTCTAACATGGATACCACCACCATTTATAGCATGTTCCAACTAATCCATCACTATAAAAAATTGTTCAATACCATTTCCAACAAATATAGGTTACTAATTGGGAGGCATATTATCCTCTTGAAACCTTCCTACTCCAGTTTCATTATTTATTCAATAGAAAACCATTCTAAATAGACATAGATTGTAATAATAAATATTGTAATATTAAAATTCTATATCAAATCCACATAATCATAAATTAGAATCTCTAAAATTTGTTCTATTAGTATTATCCAGACCTATAAAGTTATCTAAACCTTCACTCTTATACCAACTATAAGAACCCATCCTTAAAACAATTCATATTCTTTTCTTTTTATATAATTAATAATATTCTTATATTCTTGATTAGGTTTTAGTTTTATAGTTTTAAATAATTAGATCATCATAATTATATAAAAAACCCTCAAATTACAAATTAGACACTTTCAATCAGTATCCATTTTTTAAAAAATATAAAATTTTTAAAATAAAACATGTTTTATTTTCAAAAAAAATATCAATGCCTTTAATATTGATATATTTATTTTTCTAACTCATCCTAAAACAGTATAGAATACATTTGAAAATTTGATATGAGTAAAAAATCTCAGTAAGAACCATAAAAAATCCAATAGTCCATTGAAAACATGAACACCCATTAAATGTTTACCTTTTCTATGTTACTCTTAAATAATATAAAATAAATCATATTTTCTTGGGTAAAAGACTCATTTCTTAAATAAAATATTAAAAACCCATAAAATCAAATTGAAACCCATATAGTCATTTTAGATTATTATACTCATAAATCATATTCTAACATGTGTGAAGCAGTTAGATCCCAATTAAATCCATAAAATAAACCTCCCTAGTTAAATCCCTCATTTTCACCTTTCAATACAAGTAACATTACCCAGTGAATTGGAGGGCTATATTGGGCGCGTATGTTGTTATAAGTTGTATTGGGATCAACCATGGTATAATTTTTATTATCCCCATCCCATCAAATGAGTTGTATTGGGATCACCCATCATCATATATAATAATAAAGTTTCATATCATGAAAAAAAACATTTTTAATATTTCACTTTTAATCATTAAACCCTTGAAAAACTAATTTGAACCCATAATAAAAGAACTTTCAATTGTTTCATAAAAAATACATAGAAATATTTCTTATATTATAAAAACTCCTAAGAATAAAAAATTACTATAATAGAAAGAGTAGTATATGATTTTTAAAACCATGTTAACTATTATAGTAATATTGATCACAAATAATTTATCTAACAGTGGAAAAAATAGGTCAATCTGCATACATTTAAAAAGAACATTGTCTTTTCCTTTTGTAAATAAAGTCAAAACATTCTGTATAAAATAAAAAAAAATAAATTATTTGGAAAAACATTTAAATAATTTAAAAATAGACATAACATGTTCTTTATAATTTATCTATCTCAATGTAAACACATTCATAAATTAATTTTAAGAATAAGTATATGGAGTAAAAATAATTAGAAAATGAATTTTTAAAATAGTTTCAAACAAGGATTTATGGTAAAGTGTCCCTCACATCAAGTCTGAATCATCATCTATGTTTTTTATATTTATAATAATGTACTTATATTAATTGTCTAATTTCTTAATAACATTTTTCAATTATATTATTTCTTTTATTATATTTTTATCATTTTATATTCAATTACTTAATAAATTAATTTCATGTCCTACATTTTGATGATATTCAGCTTATATGTCCAAAATGACTTCAATAGGTTGACTATGTTCAATTAGATCATGATTATATTATTTTCAGAATATTAATCATCTTATAATTACCATTTTATACATTAATTATACTTTTATAACAAACCATTAAATATGTTTATGATAAATTAATTGTGTCGCAATATGGAGACGATGGTTCATATGTATGCATGAGTAACGTTTCCATCTTCTAATAAAAATGAGGGAAAGAAAGTAAATATAATTTTAAATTTCAAAAAATAAGATTATATCATAAATATTATATTATTTCTTTAAATACACTTATATAGACCAACCATGTGGTTTGGTGATGAAAAATAAAATATAGCAGTTTGTAAAGAGGTAGTATGCCCATACGCACAAGCAATGTTTATATTTTTTATTTAATGGTAATAAAAGAATTGAAATAATTAATTATAATTAAGGAGTTAAATTCATATCATATTTATCAAATTATTTAATTTTTATCCATTATTATGACCATCCATAAGAGTCTGTGGTGAAAAATGAAATACATCGTCTTTTAGAGGTGGTGGTTCACACATAAACATAAAAAATGTTTTAATTTTCCATTAGATGGATAATTTAATGAAAAAGGGTTATAAATTGAACATAATAAATTTTAATTACATGGTATATACTTATGTTATAATATCACAATGTTTAAAATATTTATTAAGGAGGAAAAATAAGAAATAAAAAAGAAAACAAAAGGTTAAAATATATACCTCTTCTTCAAACAACATCCTTAGGTTTACACCTAAAGACTTCATTAGATGAAATTATGATAAAAATTGGAACTATAGGATATGAGGATGGATTTAAGGAAATTAATTGGTTTGTTACTTTCTGAGATAAGAGTCTCTTGAAGTGTGGATAAGAGAAAGCGGGGTGTCCATTTATAGGTGAAAGAGAAGAAAAACTTGGAGTCTTTAAAAAGATTAAAATATGATAATGCATTACTCAATATAAATGGCTCAAAAATTCACCATTATAGAATAAAAGATAATATATGGAATAAATATTACCATATAATATTATTTAGAATAGTTTTAAGTAATTTTATCCCTTTCAACTCAATTTATCTCTTACCCTGGTATTTGATTTTTTATAAATTACTATTCCTAATGACCAAAAATAAAATTTTACTCATTAAAAATATTAAAAATTATAATATCAAATATATAGTCCATTTTATCAAATTAAATTTCAGTAATTTTCAGAAATTAATTTTAAAATCAACCCGATAAACATGATAAATATTAGTTTTTTAGAAAAAATATTTTTTAAGTTTAAAAAATGTTTTTAAACCAAAATCAAGTGTAATTTTGATTTAAAAGGAATTGATTGGATGTTTTTTAATAAAAATAAACTCATTAAATTTTAAAACTAATCCAAAATATAATGTGATTTTTTAACTAGATTTAAAGAAAATAATGTTTTCAAAAAATAGTATTTTCTAGTGTTCACCAAAAAATCATCTTTTTCAAAAAAAAATCCCAAAATTCACTATGATAAAATTTTCAATTGATAATATCAAAAATTATATCCTTTAATCAAATTTTAATTTTATAATTTGAATATTAATATTTTAAATAAAATCATATATCCAATGTAACAAATTTAGTAAGAATAAAACAATTTCCTTTTTATTGAGAAATTTATTAATATTATTATAATGAATATAAATCTATAAAATATAATTCATAAATATTAATAAGTATTTAATTTGATATACTATTAACATTAATTTGGTTGTTATATGGATGTTAAGATTCATACATATTTTATATTCTTCATTTATTGAATTTTCAAACTATTCATATATGTCTTAATGTGTTTAATCCCACATTGTAATGTATGGTATATAGGTGTTGCTTCTATTTTTTTAATCATGGAATATCATTACTGTATATCATAGGGTATGATATATCAAAGATACATGGATTTATTATATGTAATTAGTTATGTTATCATATATTATAATCTCTGATAGAGTTTTTAATTTCATGAAAACATAGCATCGTATCATATTTACAATATATGTGATATCTTAGATACGATAGGAGGTTTATGATTGGTTATATCGAAAGATAAGATTCGATATGTAAGAGTTATCTTGGTCACCATTATGTATCAATAATAGCTTATGAATGATAATAACCTTTATAAATCTTAAAATATAATATATTAATTAAATTTTAAAATTTTAGTATTTTGAAAAAAAATTATGGTTTATAAAATGTTTAGAAATTATAAGTGTTTGGAATTAAAAAATACCATTTTTCATGGCTAAATTAAATATTTAAAGTTTATATTTTTATCTTTTGTTTTTTAAAATAAATAAATAGTTTATTTATTTATTTATTCCTTTAAAATATTCATGTTTATAAAATGTTTGTGAAATATGAATGTTTTTTATTCTTAATTTATGTGATTAATTTCTTCTTATCAATTGTGAATAAATGTGTTATATGTTAGTTATGGAAATATAAGATTTAGTTTTCATATACCTTAAAGTTAGTGTGAAATTAATGTTTTTAAATTGGATTTAGTTTTTTAATATAGTTTAAATATATTCTGTTTTATATTTATTATAAATTAGATTATCTATTGAGTAAAGTATACATGGGTAAGGGGCATGTGTTTGGAATTACCCAAGCCTATAAATTTATGCCTTGTAAAAACATTTGGGGGTTGGATATCTATGGATTAATACTTACTCATGTAGATATTATCAATCTCATGTAATTCTAAGCCTTTACATAAATATTTCATGTTCCTTAAACATAAAATGAATTTAGATATGTATGGATATGTTTGGATTACATTTTTGGATTAGTAACATTAACTATGGGTTTTGTAAAGAGTATCCCGTTAATATGATGTGAACTTATTAATTTGGTATATATAATAGGGATTAAAAACTAAACCATTAGATGCATGCATACACAAAGTAATAAAAAATGAGATGATAATGATTTCATATGCTGTAATATATGTAAATTTATTATGCATATTTTGTATGTTAAATTTTTGAGACTTTTAAAATAAAACCCCTTCAATACGAATTTTTATATTCCTTCCAAATTGGGACTTGAAAAAACATCAATCATTTATTAGAGGTGACCCAAATGGTTTGGTGTCAATGAATTATCTTGTGTAAGTAAATGAAGAAATAAGGTGACCAAAATGGTCAGAGTTTTTATAACATATTTTATATATTACACTTATCTAGGAAACCCTAATGGTTTAGATACCAAAGTTATTTAGTTGATTTTATGTCCATATGATGGATTCGATCAAATATGTTTCCACTCAAATATCCAAGGTTCATAACTATTATGATTTTCAATTTATCCCACCTAAATAGAAAAATGATGATATAAACACTGAAGTGGACATAAACTTAATGAAATATTGATCTTTTCCCAATAAATAGATATGATATAAGGGGGAATAATTTTTAGTGGCAATAATTTCATTAAAATTCCTTGAAGAACATGTATAAAACATGATACTCAACCATTAACATATCGTTTTTGTATACTATTTCATTCATCGTGATAATAATTTTGAGACCACTTATATGTATGACCTATAAAACATTAATATATTGGTATCTAAGGTAGGTAAGTGTTCTCAAAGATAATTATTCTGATCATCGAATTTTGAATTTTATAGAGATTAATTCCACAAACTATGATTCATGGGTATTTGATATCAAGTCTGAATTATACATTTTTTTGATAAAAACTAACTTAGACATGTGAGGGAATTTAAGAGGGGTGAATTTCATATTTATATAAATAATTTAGAAATATTTGTTTCATTTTGAGTTAGAAATTATGGTCTAAAACTACCCATGGGATCAGTTCAAGAATTGGATAACAGTTATTATGTTCCTGATATAGAAAAAAAATTGTATCTTTTTTGGATATGGTTTTTTCATTCCTTATTAAAAATAGGAGTTGTTCTATATATAATAGTTAAATTTTTTATTCCTTTAGGAATATATTCAATTTTTTATACGTTCTAGATATGGATAATCCTATCTATAACATTTAGAAAAGAGGGTGGGAGTTGATTTTAATCCCAAACACCTTTGCAATTGCTTCCTTGAACATATAAATGATAGAAACATCTAAATACTCTATAGATATGTATTGTTGGAATCATTAGATTATGAATAATTTGATACATGTGAATCATTTTTATTAGGTAAAATGACCAAATAAACTTTTAGTATAAAATGTGAAAGGGCTAGTGGGATCTTGGATCTCATACATAGTGATGTATGTGTACCAATGATTAAATAATAAAGTGGGGTGTTTAGTTGATTCGTCACTTTTATAAATCACTTTTTTCATTATGGATATGTGTTTCTGAAGATACATAAGTATGAAACTTTTGGAAAGTTAAAATATTTTCATAACAAAGTAGAAAACCAATTAGGAAAAGGTATCAATATTCCTTAATTGAATTAGAGTGGTGAATACTTGAGTTAATAATTCACTAATCATCTATGATATTATAGAATTATTCAATATCTCACTCCTCCTAGAGAACCACAGTGTAATGGTGTGCCTAAGAGAGGAATCAATCTTGGTTGTACATGGTTTGACAAATGATGAATCAGTGTGATCTTATTATTACATTTTGGGGTTATGCTTTGGAAACTATGGGATTTCTACTAAACTGCTTTCAATCTAAAGCAGTCATAAACACGCCATATAACATATGGATTTTGAAATTTTACATTATATATTTTATGAGTATTTGGGGTTAAAAATTACCCATATGAAGAATTAATTATAATAATATTGGACAAAATTAAGATAAATTCTCATTTGGTTATCCTAAGGAAACAGTGAGATATTAGTTTTATAATCCTACTAAACAGAAATTGTATGTGTCTTAACAAAATTATTTCGTTTAAATGAAACAAATAAGTCAAGGTTTCATTATAATGAATGATAAACTTATATAATTTCAAGATTAAAAAATCATAAAGTGTTTCTAATAAGGAATTTGAGATAGTACCTGAAGGATTTTTGGAAGAGTAACTGACTATAGTTTCATAATAACCTCAAAGGTCTGCTAGGATTTGTTGGAATCCCAAGTATAACTCCCCAGGTTTTTAGGAAGCATATTATTTCCAAATAAAATATATTTATAATTATAAACAATTTTTTCAGTTTTTTTAAGGAATTGAAATAGATTAGGAAATAAGTCATACAATATAGGAATTAAACTAACAACCTTTTTTAATTCATAGTAAAACATTACAATAAAGGTACATGAAACAAAGTATCACACACCATGGATTATTAGTCACCATGGATTATTACATGCATTAAAAGTTTGTAAAGTAAATAAGGGATAATAAATAGAAATGAATAAATTCTTCAACACTAGAAGATCTCATGGACCATCTTCACTATTTAGGATCACCAATATCCAAAGAAAATATATAATTAGGAAGAAAATAATAAAGGGATAAATAATATAGTGATATCTAAATGGAAAATATTGAAATGAGAAGTGTTACTTAAGCAGTTTGAATAGAATGAATAAATTATTAATGATATATATAGGAACAAATCTGGTCATTATAAATATAGTTATTGGATATATGATATCCAATAGGTATACTGAAGTTGCATATTGTTAATATAAAATTTAAAATAATTTAATTTAAAAATAATAAATAATGAAATGAAAATATAATATTTAAATATTATATATGTGTGTGTGTGTGTGTGTCTCTAACATGTTATTATTAATATTGATAGTATTAAAGTATTATATGATGTATTTATAAAATTTAAAGAAAGAAATTAAAATTAATGGATTGTAAAAATAATTTTTTTTGAATATAGATAATTATTTTTAATGGTATTTGTGTTGGAGTCAGATCCTTAGAACCAATAACTCTGTACTTTAGATTAAATGTATACTCAAATAAGTGGATATTAATATAAATATCTTATCTCATAATGATTTTTATTCAGCATGACATTGATAAGATAATTTCCTAGAGTATATGTCCCGTCAAATCGATCAAAGCAGCTACCCACAGTGTTGACAACCTTGAGATTCTATGATGATATTTTTAAACCTTGTTCTATGGTCTAGTAACATTATATTATAGGGCCTATAGTATGTTGAATTTCAATTTTGAGTACTTTTAAGTGGATGATTATTAATCTAATGAAGTTCACAAATGTTAATATCAAAGATTACAGATTATAAGAATAGACATGCTAGTAGTAATTCCACATGTAAAGGTGTCATTAGATATTCCTATCTATGAGAATATGTAATGATCCTTAAACATTAAGATTATTGTTAATGAAATTCATAGATCAGAAACATGGATTCACTTACCAAAACCATGATTCTAAATGTTCAAAGGAAGTAGGGTATGTTGGGTGCATCATGGTTGACATGTTATTAATAGATAAGTTAGGATAGATTTGTCAATTTCATACTTATGGAAGTTGATATCTCATCCATTTGATTGGAATCAAAATATCGCATTAAATTCTACTCTCATAGTGTAATGATGTGTTTATTTTAGATATTAAAATAAATATGTATCAACCATATAGGTTGATGAAACAAATGTGTAACTTTCTTGATGAGATATTATGACAAAGGGGTTATATCACACTGTAAGGATTCATATGTGTTTGTTTTCATTATGAAATTAACTTCCCTATCTTTGGATCCTTTACACAATTCTAGAGAGTAATCATGCACTTTAAGAAATACCACATATTACTAATGAGAAATAAGACTAGAGGGACACACACTAAGGGTTTTCATTGATCTCAATTAAATTGTATTTGAATTTAATTATTGTAATAAGTATTATTCTCAATACTCGGGAATAATTTTATTTAAGTTTTAGTGATCTAAATTTTGTACAAGGTAATAAAAAATTATACATTCATTAATAAATAATTTATTTTATTTTTTGAATAATTAATAAAACATTACTCAACAGATTGTGAATAAAATATTTATTTCATTTATTGAATATTTAATAAATATTTATTCTCCATGTTGTGAATGAAATATTTATTTATGAATAGAATATTTTTTCAGATATTCAATAAATTTTGAGGACTAACAGACCAAGATTATGTCAGGTGATAATAATAATTTAAAATATGATAAAATAATATTTATTTTTGTGCCAGTTTGCGCACACCATAAAATAATTATAATATTATTATTATATATAAAGGGGTTAGAAATTGTTTATTATATTATTTAAGGTTCGTTAATCAAGTAAATAATATTTTAATATAAATTCAAACTCTATAAATATTTGTTTCTTTCTATTGTGCAGGGAAAATAAATAATTAATAATCATTGCACATAATGGACTTACCTTTTGATTCTTCCTTTTATTATCTCTTAAGGAATGAGAAGAACTCCTTCAACAAAAAAGTAACTTTAAATGATCAAGACAAACAATGTACGAAGATTGATATGTCATGCTAGCACCTAGAAATCAATTGGTGTCATTCATAGATTGAATTAGTATGTGTGGATCACCTCTAGATGTATTCTAAACTTATATACTACAAGCACAACAAAGGTAATAAAAAAATGGTTTTCACATGATCAATGACATCAATGAAGAAATATCTTAAAACAAGTTATTATTTCTTCATATATATTTAAATTAATAATACATTTATAGTGGAAATATCTTCTTTGGTATCTTGGATTATCAATGTTAATATTTTATTGAAAAATTTTCATTGGTCAAGAAATTTAGATCTTTTTAATTTATAAAATGATCAATTGAATTCAAAAAACATTAATGGTCATCCACCCACAGGGAACTTCCACTGTGTTCAGAACATTAAAGTGCTATCATAGTGGTCATGATTTAAATTTATAGTAATTTATTTGATTGTTGATCGATTATTCACAACAGTGGTAAGATTTTTTAATTATATATTATTAATTATTTAATCTGAATTAAAATTATCATTTTTTATACATTTTAATTTTCATCATTCAAGATTCATAATTTTTTAAAGTTTAAGAATATATGGAGAATGATTAGTCATACCATCAGGATACGCCAAATATTTCTGTCCAGTAGAATGGGTTACATGGATTGTAGCTGGAGTAAAATATTTGTACAAAAGTTTAATACACTAGGATGTGTTATAGGGTATATGAAATTCTAATCTATTATTATATGTGGTGAATTTATTTCAGACTATATATAGACTAGATCAACTTGGTACATGACTTTTCAGATTAAATGTTGTGTAACCAGTATAAACATTTGTAGTCAACACTGTTTAGTAGAAAAATTCATGCTTATGTGTGCTCTAATACATGGATTCCTACCTATGTGAGATTGATAGGTTGTACAAATTATTACACACACAAAGTGAAGCCAGTGTATATTCCACGTAAATCATTATGTTTCACATTAAAAGAAAACATTGAGTTCTTTGGTGGGTTATATGGATGCTGGACAAGTCGAATAAATAATGTGTAGTCGGAGTACATGACATGTGGTTATTCATCTAAAGACCATGATTAGTCATTCAACAGGTTGCACAAACACATAAAAATCATGATACACAACATGTAACAACTTAATACACATCATGTATCCTAACCATGAAACATAGTGAATCCTCAAATAATTATACTTGATACATGGAAATCGAGGAACATGGTGTGCAGCTCATAAGTAGATGTCATATAGATTCCCAATAAATGATAGAATTAAATTACATTAAAATAATTAATCATTACATTAAAACCAAAATGCATTGTTAGAGCCATCTGTGTTTGACTATATAGTAAAGGTTTTAAAGAATTTTAAATACACAATTAATTTATTATATTATTCTATATTTATTGGTCATGATATTTTATTTTACATGAATTTATTGATAAAGGTTATCTTTAGGAGACTTCATACGGTAATTAAGATGAAAGGAAATTAATTAATTAATATAAGTGTGTTTATCTTAATAAAAAAGAATGAATAGAAGTGAATATTATCCAGTGTACTTTTTCAAATTTTTTGCATATGTATGGTGGTTCATGAGCTTTACCAAGGCTGTGTATGTGTTAGTTTTATTTAATTTAATTTTTTATGGTTTTTAAAATTACATAATATTTAATGTAATATTATGGCTGAAAAGTCATCCCTTTCTCCTTTATTATGTAGGAATTCTATTTTCAATATGATTTATGTAATTTTTCTAAACCAGTCCTTTAGTTCCCATCACCTAGATGTGAGTTATAAATACTTGTAACAAAAATAGAATTCAAAGACACAGGTAAGTGGTTCAATATGAAATCAAGATGATTCTAACCTAGGTGATACACAGGCAGATAGGTGGAATGTTGAAACTCATAGCAAAACTAGAACAATTGTTTTTCCCAAATGTCATAGGATAATTTATTATCTACTCAATAAATAAACTATTAGAAAATATCCTAAGTAGGTTATTTATTTATTTATTTATTTATTTATTTATTTATTTATTTATTTATTATGAATTATTTATTTGATAGATGAGATAACATGATCACAAAAAATAAATGGACTAATATGAAAAGATAGGATTTAAATTAATTGATTATGCAATAATGTTTTATTCTAGCATGATTAATCACTTGAGTAAAATCCAATTAACATTAAAATTAATGTAATGGATAAAATAAGAAATCATTATACATAATAAATAAAATCCCTCAAACATAATATTAAGTCAGAATAAGCCTTCCATTACTTCATTAGGAATTAAAATAATATGAATAAGTGTTTGAACAACCCTCATTAGGGCATTAACTTTTATCTATATGTTATTATGAAATTTTTGGGTTAACTTAACCAATTTACATCAAGATAAGAATCCCTATATAGACTTGATGTAACTTGGAGAAAAGTATTAATGAAATTTTAGTAAGGGTTTAAATATTATGGAGTACCTTTAATAAAACAATTATCTTCAAGACTATTGTTGGAGAAGACCTATCTACCTAAATACCTTTGAGTAATTTATCGATCTATCACTTGGGTTATGATAAGGTGCATAAGGATACATTTCACTAGGATGTATGAGAAATTAAACATTCTATGTCCAATGGTGAGGTCTATTGGGACATGATAAAATAGTGAGAGAATTAATAAAATTAAAATTATTATGTCTCATATAATTTCTGATCAAGTAAATCACTAATCATCTATTTTAATTATCATAGAAAATGGAAACAAATACCATGAAAATAGTTTGATCATTCCTTAACTCAGGTTATATCCTTACAAATACAAAATTTTGAATACGGTACAATAATTTATGTGATAATTTATTATCAAAAAGTTTTTATTATGTGTTGGAATCCTCTATTCATGTTCTGCCACCCCCAGTAGGTGAGAAAATGTGAAAAGGATTTCTGACAGAGATATGTTGAGGATATTTCCAATGTTTGTTGTATAATATTGTCAAATATTACTATATAGTTTATGATAAAACAGAAGCACATGGATTCTTAAACCATAAGATGTCATCTTATTTTTCTTGATAAATAAAAATAAAATTTCCTTAAAAATAATATTTTCAATGAACTATATCAATATAAATTGGAAATAGGTAATCAACCTACTAATCATGCTTTAAAAATGATAGATTAAAGTGATCGATTAGTGGAATTAGGCTTCTAATTGGATTATAAATTATCTATTAATATTATCTTATAATCATTACCACCAAGGTCATATTTATTTTCCTAATTCTGGATAAAAAAATGGATAACTCATTCAGGAATTTTTTCTATAATTAATCAAAAATATAAGGATTGGTTGAAACCTGTTTCTCAACCACTTATGGTGAGAAGTTTGAATGGAATGGATAAAGATACTAGGGATACTGTAAATCAAAAATATCTTTCATAGTGTCCTTTAAATAGAAAAAATATTCATAGGTAAAAGAATGAGTATGAGGCTATTTTCTTCTAATATGAAAATAATGAGCACTGGAAAATAAATTAAAATGAATTGAAGAAGCAATAAGTTTCATCCACTTCAAGTTTATACATCGAGTTTCTTTTCACTTCTTGTGTATTAAATATGACATTCTTACAATATATATGTATTTAAATGTGTGAAAAGAGAATGAATATAAAGTTTATAGGGTAAACACAAATGGATATGAGAAATGGAGATTCCTTAATTAACCAAGGGGATTTCACTAATACTCATTGTCAATATAGATTTATACATGTATCGAGTGTAACCAAAAAAATTTATCTCAGTGTCCCACTAGACATAATAAGACGTTGTTTTATATTTAGAATAAATATTATTATGGTGATTTAACATTAAGCTAATGGTTTAGTATAACTTATATCGAATATATCCATTCCAAAAAAATTCTGAATATAAAATAAAACACTCTTACCTAATTATAGAAGGATAATTCTTTATAAAATAAAAATTAAATTAGTTTACTTGTGTGTACTAATACATTTATTTAGTCTCAATTAAGCTAAGATACTAGATATAAAAACAAACTAATTATCATGTTTTAGATAAATAAACCTTTATAAATAAAGGTACAACAAAAATATTTTAGAGTGTGTTCATCATGTCCATGTAAACTATTCTAAAGTTAAAGGTAACTTCATATAAATTATGAGATCCCACTATGAAATTAAAGAAATTCTCAATGAAGTAAATTAGTGAAATTTTTAAATACTGTGGAATATCTGAGCTGTCGTATTAGAGAACACCTTATCCCTATAATAATTGATCATAAATATGGAGTAAACATGAAATCAAGATCAAATTTACTAATATATATCAATGACATGATGGTAGTAAAACATATATCAATGATGAATCTTATATATATTTCAAATCTTCCATTATATTTTCCATGAAATTTTTTACAAATTGATGTGAAAAAATGAATCAAATTTGAACTATATTTTCTAATGGTTATAATAAAAATTGTGATATTATAAAAATATATTAGGACACTACAACAAGTTATTATTGGAAACCATTTCTTAATGGTTGGGCTTAACCACATACCAATAATCAAACACTGAAGTTCATTTGAGTTAATGATCCCATATCAACTAAGGATATTAACGTCTAGTAAAGACTAATATATATTTATATAAAATGAATCATAAATTTTTAAGGATAGAGGGAGAAGACTTAACATTTATGGTTTAAGGATTTGGATACACATGGGTTAGAATAAGAATATAACACTCCACTGAGATTAGTGGGAGAAGTACTTCCATAGAAACATATTGTGTTGGAATTATAACCAAAGAGGTGGTTTTATATTCACCATGGAGGGTGATACATATATTATTATTTCATAATAATGATTCCAATAAATAATTAAACATAAGTATTATAATGTTGAAAAGTATATATAAATTCAAATAATGGACTCCATGTATTAAGATTTGTGGTCTTTATATTTTTAATGTTACTAAGATGGGATATTTTTGGTAAGTAGTAAAGATAAAGTGTACATGTATGGTAAAAAAACTGTACCAATAAAGCCTGATTAATCATTGAAAGGTTTAGTCTATTAAAAAACCTATAAACTATTCATCATGAATAAAATCAATTTTGAATTATACTTTTCAATGTATATTTCTATGATTATCATATTGAGATATTGATTCTCAAGGCCACCTAATTTAGTAGAAACCTTATGAAAGTAGTTTATATTACCTAAAAAAATCGATACATTGTGGTATAGGTCAAAAAGGTATAACTAGAAAGTGATGGTGACATTAATAAATTCTAATAAGACAAGAAGATTACATAAATTAAATTATTAATATATAATCAATATTGATCATAGAATACTCATTTGGAAATGAAAAAGTGACATTTTTTACTATTTGGATAGTAGGAGCACTATAAGTTTTCAAAATAGATATGCTTATAACATATGAAAATTAAATTTTGGGTCTTAATAACTTGTTAAGTCTAAGGAATGAAATTCCTTTGAGTATAACTTAAAGTATAAACCATGTTATATATAAATATATCTAAAAAAAGTGGTATGTGGGTTTTCTAAATCTAGTCATGGTATATATATTAACAAAGTTTTGAAAAATATAATCTGAAACAATTCAATACAGAATTATTGACGGCATATAATCCTTCTAGTAGAACATGCATAGGGATAAGAAGTAATTATTGAATTTTAAATAATTATATAAGGTTAAGTGAAAGTAATTCATCTAATATACTATAAAATGTACTGAACATAATACATTGTAGGTGAATATCAAATAGATCCAAAATAACCACATCAACTTGTAGTTATAACTATTCAACAACACTTAGAAAAGTAGAAATGGATGAGTTATTAGTGTCTAGAGAAGTGGGAATACTAAAGATCAATGGAATTGAAAACTTATCTTCATTTAATTAAATATTATCTAGTATCAAAGAAAATTATATGGTAAAAAACAATAAAAACTTTTTGTAGCCATTGAATGTCATGTCTACAATATCCGAGTATGTGGGGGCTTTGGATTTAGCTAAAGGAGTAGTTTAGTGATGTACTATTCCAATTTTTTGAGATATAAATGGTAATATATTTGTCATTATTATGATAAGTTTTGACTATAGATTTATTTAGGATAATTGGATTATAACATAGGAATAAGAGGGGGATACTTTGTTATATAACTATGGGAGGGATTTTTTCCACATGGTACTGTTTTAGTAAACATATTCTCCAAACAGACATGTGGAATTACCAATGAAATGTAGTAGGCCAAGTAGTATTATCCATAATCATCAAAATTATTTTTAATATGTGATAAATAAAAATCGTTAGCATTTTTCTCAAGTGCAAGTGGAAGTCTGTTGGATTTTGGCACCCTATAACTAACTACTCTTTACTTTAGATTATATATACATTCAAGGATGTTAATATTAATAGAAATACCTTTAAAATATTTATTTCTCTTTCATATAACATATATTTTTTAATTTCCTAGAGTATATTCCACCTCAAAATATGTCTTTGAAGTTCCCTACTATAATGAGAACCTTGAGATGATATGATGATATTATTAAACCTAGTTCTGTGGTTGAATAAAATTCTATGATGGGGAATATGGTATGTTGAATTTCATGTATCAGTAATCATATTATAATTTAATATTCTGATTAATATATTTCATGACTCATGCACTTAGATTTACTGAACAAAGTTGTAATTCCATATGGTCATGAGAAGTAGGATACATTGGGTGCATCAAGGATGATAGGTCGTTAATAGTTGATTCAAGTAAGGATTTTTTCCTTCAATATTTATGGAATTTAATATCTTTTTCCTTTGATTGAAATATAAATTTCTCATTAAATCTGATATTCATGGTGTAACAATGTGCTTATTTCAGATAGTCAAAGAATGGTGTATCAATCTTATAGGTTGATGACATGGATGTGTAACTTTCTTGATGAGTGACACAAGTATATTTCATATATTTTTTTATTATTTTCCAGTTATTTTTCAATGATTTTAATTACTACTTCCCTTAAATTTTAATATTTTATTAAATTGTGGGACATTACAATTCAAGCATCGAATTTTATTACAATGAATAAGAAAATAATGATTTTAAATTTAGATTTTCATATGGGCTTAGTATTTTTTTATTTGAATACATGTTAAGTGTGTTTAAAGTTTTATAAGTGTTTTATTTTTATTTTCAGGTGTCTATAAAAATTTATGGTCGATGGGGCAGCCCTCTACCAAAGTCACACAAGCCACATAGGCATCCCAAAAGGGTCACCTGACCATTCACCCCATAAGAAGGTCACCCAAAAGGGGAGGCTAAAAAGGGGTTCAAGCTTGTGCAGGTCACCTGGTGATAAAATACACCGACATTCATCGGTGGGGATGAGGCCTCTACACACTGACCCAAGGTGATTCAACCCACAAGGCGACATGAGGTGCGGCTCACCAGGACGGAGCGGTCCATAGCGATGACTATCATCCTATGACTCTTGATCAACATCATTTACACCGAGGTTCCTCACCTTCTATTATAAAAACATGAGATCTCCATGCTTCATTCCAATGTGGGGGGAATTTTTCCCAGTTCTTGTGCATTTTTTACAAGAATAGCGCTACTTATCTCAAATATCTTTCTTCGCACCTCATACACCCACACTTCTTGACTCCTCCATGCTCCGCCTTTATCCACAATGTCATCATCCACTGAAAATCATGAAACCAACCACTTATGCCACCCAAAAACATGATTTTGAGCTAATATCCCCTATAGAAACCTAGGAGAACCATTGTTCACTCCTAGACCCCCAAACGACCTTCAAGAAGGTTTCATCTAGCCACTTTTAAGGCCATATGAATTAGAGGGGTCAATAAAGATTCTTCTGTCCTCACCCCTAACACATCCCATGCATTTACATGCCCACACTTCCATGAAAAACCCTTATTTCCATGCAGATCATGTTTCCCTAGTAGAACCAATCCATGATGCACAATTCAAAACACCCAAAATCAGTTGGTGTTTCTAAAATATAAACACATGATTATTGAGGGAGATATTAAATGAATATTTAAATCCATATAAGATTTTAATACTCATGGTTTCTCTTTTTCCTATAAAAGGATTCATCCATTACTGAGAAAGATAATTTTCAAACCTTGAGGATGGAATCCATCAAAGGCTATGCTACACATTTTTTCATCCTATTTTAAATTTTTATTTTTTTTATTTTATTCTATTAAGATTATTTTTATTTTAAATTTAATTTTAATTTAGTATATTAAACAATTAGAATTAATTCATGTTTTCTATAATTTTTTCCATAATTTCTCTTATTCTTCTTATCTTCTTCTTCTTTTTCTTATAATTTCTTCACATTCTATCATTTTTTCATTTCTTTATATTTTATTTTATTTTATTTTACTTCTCTCTCTCTGTTCTTCCTAACTTTTAATTTTATTCTTATTATTACTTATATTTAATTTTTTCTTCTCTTATTTCTATCCACCAAAAGATATCTCTTACTCCTAATAATGGGAGGATGACCAGAGGCTTCTCATAGGGGAGGTCAAGTTCTTCATGAATTCTTACTTAAAGTTTACTTTATATTTTTGGTAGAGGAGAGAGTAATTAATGTGTGTGTAGAATTTCTACCATGACATGAAAAACAAATATATTTCTATTTTTTACTTCATTTATTTTCCCTCTCTTCATTGATAAACTCTTCACATGATGGAGTTGATCTAATAAATAGATGAATCGGCATCGATAGATCCGGGTCATGGAAGATGACACACCCGTGGACAAGGTGTTCCATCATCCTTGATTATAGGAGGAGGAGGAATTTAGATTTATTTAAGCATTCAATATTTCACAATTTCTATATAAAAGGATAGTAATTAATCATGATATTTCATGGTTTTTAATCAAACTAAAATAAAAAAATAAGGGAGAATAATTTTGGAACCCAAAAACCAAACTCATGACGAAGTTCTTTATTCCTAACCACATTATGTTTAACATTTCATGTTAGTTTAATTTTAAGTTTTCTTATTTCTTGTCATTTAAATATTTTAAAAAGTAATAAAAAACCCAATCATTTTTCATTGTTTTTAAAAAATAATAAAAACAAAAAAAAATTAGTTTAGGTGAACTGGATCTAGTAGGAGAACAACTGGGAATGTCCTCAAGTGAGACGACCTTGGTAAGACATTGTGCTACATTAAAAAAATAAATTTTCTTTTTCCAAGACTCACGATAGATGATTTGTCAATGAGATATTGTAACAAAGCAATTGTATTACACTATAATCATTATTATGTGGTTATTTTCATTGAGACATTAACTTCTTTTTCATGGGTGCCTTGACCCATTATTAGATAATAATCATAGATGTTAGGAAATCCCAGATAATGCCAATGAGAACGAAGACTAGAGGTCCACACACTAAGTGTTTCTGTTCATCTTAATTGAATTCTATTTGAATTCCATTATTTTGATATATATTATTTGTAAGACTGGGGAATAAATTTGTTCAAGTTTTATTGATTGTTAATATTATAAAGGTAATAAATATTTATTTATTCATTAATAAATAATTTATTTGATTATGTCAATATTTAATAAATATTTATTCATGATATTATGAATAAAATAACTATTTTAATTATTCAATATTTAATATATATGTATTCTCTAGACTATGAATGCAAATTTTATTTTGGATAAAATATTTTATTAAATATTTATTTTAGTATTAGATAAATATTAATGAAGATAAATTGACAAAGATCACATCTAGTGATAAATATTTATTTACAAGCTGATAAAATAATCTTTATTTTTTCATAATTTAGTGCATTCCATAAAATAATATTATTATTATTATATGGAAAGGGGCCAAATGGTTTATTTTATTATTTAAGGGTCTATAAGAAATTCAATAATATTTTTACCAAAATCCTAACTATATAAATAGATAGTTATGTCTATTTTGTAAGGTTAATTGAGAATCAAGATTCATTGTGCACAACAGACTTCTATATTGATTATTCCTTCTCTCGTATTTCTAATAATGAGAAGAACTCCTTCAATCCTAAAGGTTATTGAAGCTATCAAGACAAACAATGCAAGATGATTGATCTGTTGTTCTAGCACCTAGAATTCAATTGGTGTCATTTGTAGATCAAAGTAGCACATTTGGATCACTAATTGAGGGATTCTACAATTATATCCTACAAGCACAGTGACGGTTATATGAAAAAAATGGATGAACAATAACCTCAATGAATAAATATCCTAAAATGAAGCATTATTTCTTCAGTTCTATTTAAAAAATACTAAATTTAATATGAAAAGATCTTATTTGGATTATGAGAATAATTATGTAAATATTCAATGGAAAAATTCAATTGGTCATTATGTTTATATCATGAAAAATTACAAATTTATCCATTGATTCTGGAAAAAAAATTAATTTTTATTCAGCCACTAGGTGATTCTATTGCATTTAGAGTCTTCAGTTTAGTGATGATTATTTAATATATAAAAAATATGTTTCAAACCATTTGTTAAAAGTGTTATGAATTTTTAAGTACACTTCACTTGATAATTATCTTAATAAAATGTATTTATAAAATTTAAAAAATTAAATTGGCACACATCCAATAGTTATTATTAGGCAAGCAATGAGGATAAATTCATTTTATTCTTTAAAATGTAATATTCCAAAAAAAATAAATTTTCTATGCAGAGAATTTTATTTTTAAGAAACTAAACAGATAGTGGATAAAACATATTATGGGTATTAATAATATATTACCATTAATTTAATTATTAATTTTTATTAAATAACAATAAGAGTAGTTAATATCTTAAAATCCATTTTCATATTACAAAATAGTTTTTTATTATATTTTATATTTCCATTTAAAAGATAAATTATTAAAATCTATAATTTTAATTTGAAAAAATTAACTTCATTTTTATTATTCATCATGTAAATATTATTTTAATTTTAATTTTTTTCATTTCTAAAATATTATATTTTATTGTTGAATACTGAAAAATATAGTTTGGATTAATACCATATCGATTTTGACTTTATCATTATCTAAGAACTAAAACAAATTATAAAAAAATTTCATGACTAATAATTTATTAAATTAATAAAACAATTCATTTAAAATTACTAGTTTACTTTAGAAAACTCATGTTTAACATTTTTAAACTTAAGAAATATTTTATTGAAATAAAAACACAATTTATTTCTTTAATTATGATATCAAAAGTTATAGTTATAAGGCATCGGCCTTAAACCTTACTTAATATTGAATTAAATGAATAATTCACATTGAGGATCTTTTCAGGTTTATATTTTTAGAGAAGAAGATAACAAATCATGAATTACATTTCACATTTAAATAAAGTTGTTACATAAAAGATAAAATTCGTTTTTTTCCCATCAACGAAACATATTTAAAATAAAACATGGATTCTTTCTTGAAACTTCCTTGACACTATCATCATATCATGCACCTTTCCCTTGACCTGTGAAAAACATTTCAAAAACTTGGGATGAGCATAAAATTCTAATTAAGGGATATAAAAGTATGAAAAGAAAACATTAGTCCTTGTATGAAATCATACTTTACTCATAAAACATAAGAATTTAAACATACCTCATCAAATCATGAATAAATCATAGAAATCATAAGGCATAAAGGTAACTTGAGGCATTCATAACATTCTTACGTAGGGATTAACCCTCTTGGTTACGTTTGGAATACCCATCATAGTATATTCCCTAAATCTCTTCGGAGAAACCTTAACTTTTAACCCCTTCGCGTTACCCAATGCATTGGAGAGCTATATCGGGCTCACCCGCCCATAGTTTATCACGAAACCACCCATTTTCATAACAATGCCAAAGAACCATAACATAAACGTATCACATGAAACATGCATAAAGTAAACATAACATTTCCACATTCCAATCACAATATAACATTTTAGGATATTGAAATAATGAATCCATTCAAAAAAACCATTTTCAAAACCATTTAAAACATTTAATAAAGTGATTTTTGAATCAAAGTGTTCCATACCACCTTGAAGATTTTAACATTTTAAACCATTAATAACCATATAAATAAATACTTAAACCCATTTTGAAAACATGTATATTAATAAGAACAAATCATTAAAACATTTAAAGCGATATTTTGGTTAAAGGGTTTTTACCAAAATTAGAGACACTTGAATACAATAATTGAGGAATAACATTTAATCATAACTTTATAATATCATGAGAATAAATGTATTCATGATATAATATTCCAAAGGACAGTATATACACCATATAAGAGTTAATTGGTGCATACCAACAATGAAGTCTCAATAGAAATGTAAAATGTGATGAAATCCCTTATAAAGAAGGTATCCTTAAATTAAGGATAAATCAATCGCAAAATTATGTGTGAAAAATATAAATACACCCAATATAAGTGGATATTAAGTTTAAAAGAATAAAATTTCATTCACACATATTCAAAGGATGACATATTCAATAACTACATGATGAACCCAAAGAAATCAAAATTGGGTTAAAAAGTTCCCTTGGTAAAATTCGACAGCCTAACGGCGTCACTTCAAAATTCAGAAAATGAGTTGATGAGAGAAAAAAATGGTATCTCATCACTTGTACATAAAATTTACATAAATAAGGATATATGAGAACATATCCCAACATGATAGTATGTGAATTGAAAGACATACCAAAAGAAGTCTTTTAAAAATAGGAGGGTGAAAGGTTACCTTACCGACTTGGGTAACTTTCGAAACGTACACCCATTGAAGAAGGGTCGTACAATGAATATGTAAATACCCATAAATGAAATTATATTAAACAAAGAGTATAACAATGGTAAGTACATACACCACTCAAAGTAAATGGTGGAAAATGTAGCATAAATCTCACGGGACTGAAAGTCAGATGAAAAATCTCTTACGAAAACTCGGCAGCCTAACGACGCCAATAAAAACTTCCAAAAAAGGATTGATGAGATAAAATAGGGTCTCTCATCATATGAACATAAAAATTAAAGTAGGTGTAATATAAAATAACATCTCAATCATAAGAAATATTAGCTTAAAAGGAATGACATAAAGGAGTGTACTTAAAAAGAAATAGAGGGGTAGGATCCCTTACCTCGTGTCCGACATGACTCGATCGTTCTTTAATCTCCTGAATAATAAAATCTGTTCAATTTATAATTTATTAAGGACCTACTTTAAATATTATTATTCAGTTAATATCACATATTATAATGTTATAATAATTGGTTAATAAAGTGAGTTCATATCAGACGTTTTTGTCGGTGTTCGGTACATGAGTAAAAATCGAACTTGTTGGAAAAGAATTTTCCATGTAGTTATAGGTAAATCATATCCAGAATAGTATTGATGTTTTAAATATCATATATATCCAGTATAAATTCATTTTATACTATTCCATATCATTTGGAGATAAAAAATTAAAAGCACCGTTCATGGAGACGGTAGGTCGTACGTACGCATGAACGCTACTTTCATTTTTTTGTCATATTAATGATATTAAAACAAAATGAGAGATATATATATTATAATTACAGAATTATATCCATCATTTAGATTTAATATATTACATATATATCCATTATTTATATGTACTTATAATAGTACATAACATTTGGAGATAAGAAATGAATTGTACAGTTCATGGAGACGGTAAGCCGTACGTACGCATGAACGCTACTTTCATTTCTTTATTTTTTGTATTCAATGGAATTAAATAGTAATTATATAAAGGAATATTATAATTCCAGTATAATATCATATGTAATACCATTAATTCCATCCTTTATACGTCCCACATATGGCATTAACAAATCAAATCACTTTGAGGGGGCGGTAGTCAGCACTTCCTAAAATGAAGATATCGCATTTACCCATATTGGAAACCATAAAGGTATGCCATAAATGAAAAATACAGAAGCTTAATGAAAACATAAATATATTATATATCATATATAAATATATTGACATCTTAATGGCCACCTTTGAAGGTGTTAAAATAATATTGAACAATCATCGTTTCGTGAGGTAGTAATTCGTGATCCACATAAATAGTATGTTCTTTAACCATTACACGGAGGTGTGTGAAAGTGTAGCTCGAGAACTTCTTATAAAAACATCTTAGTATATTTAAGATACTGGTGTTGTTACAAAAAAAGTAATAAAAAGAGTTTATGGGTTCGGAGAAGAAAAATAAAACAAAATAACACAAGGGTAGGACATGTGTCTAGGTCATTTCATATTATTAAAACATTATTTTTTCCTTAAACTACACTAATTACCTCTAATCGCGATTAAAACATAAAAGTTACTATTCACCAAAAAAAATTATTTTAATCCCATTGAACCAAATTTTACTTCTTAATGATAACCATGTATGTTTGATTTTTTAAATTCAAAACACAGAGGTGGTAAATTTTCATTTAAACGAAAAATCAGTTTTTTAAGTACCACTTAGTGGTTTCACTATTCATCAAAAATTGAAGTTTTCTAGAAAAATACCAAAAATTCACCCTAAGTTATATTTGATATTCTGAATTCAAAAATTATTTCTATTTTACAAAATTCAAAACATATAAGTTTCATTAATTAATTTAATAATTAATTCCCGTTGTCAGTGCAAATAGCGTGTCTTTATGAAACAATAAGTATCAAAAGATTGACAATAGTTTAAGTCCAATTTCAAGATGAAATTAATTCCAATGACCAATATTGGATTAAATAGTAAAAATATATTCTAATTTCACTTTAAAACCAATTCAAAAGGTAATCTAATCATATAAATAAATTAGATTAAAAAGTGGTTTTGAATTAAAATACAACATTTTTCACTATTCATTAAAAAATGAACTTTATCGGAAAAATACCAAACATTTACACAAAGAAAATTTTGATGTCCAAATTCTAAAAAAGAATTTTATTTTGTCAAATATAACACATAAAATTGTCAAAAAGTGGATTTAAAAGAGGTTCACCATCAAAAGGCGGTTAATCGACCTTTTAAAGAATATTAGAATGTTAACGCTTAAAATTGGATTCATTCGCATTTTTAATCCTCAAACATTTATTGTAAAAAGTAAAAATATTTGAAAAACATATATAATCATTTTTTAGTTAGTTCTGTTCATTCCCACTATTACAACAGCAAGGCGTTAACAACCATTTAAAATAATATTATTTTATTATTAGACTACAACGTAAGATTCCCAAGAAACTGGTTGTTGCATATTGGGTACGCCATCGAGCATAGCATTCCCTTTAAAGTAAAATTAATATTTTATTCAAAAATATGGATAAATGTGAAAATGTCATCTTATTTATTTACTTAGGGTGTCACATCCTTCCCCCCTTTGGGGAATTGCATCCTCGCAATTTTAAAATCGGGCTTGGAAACTTCATTGAAAATCCCACATCGGAACAAGAGTCAGTAAAACAATCACTTTAAAATAAAGATAAGTACAAAGGCCACCCGAGTTAACCCATAGTAGGATTCCAAGTATGTAAATATGGACATGGAGGAAAAAAACAAAGGTTTATGTTCTGATGGAGAGTGATAGTAAACATGTCTAGGAGAAAGTTAACCATAAGAAAATCACAAACTTGTGATGGGTTAAATGGTATTCGATTCCCCGGTAGGAAAAGTTAATAGACAACATTTTTGTTTTAAGTTAATCTTCATTGAGGAATTTATTTTTGAGCTTAACTAAATCATAATGAAACATACTTAATTGTCACGTATACTTTCAACTTTTACTAGATTCCTTAATCAAACTCATGTTTTCTCCAAAAGACGAGTATTTAGGAAGACTTGTTCACATTAAGAGTACTATAATCAACTTCTTGAGAATCACCTAATCCACAAAAGACAACTATATATTTTCCATGTCTTTAGAAAAAATCCAAAACCAATATTTTTAGTATGAGATCAGATAATCCACAAAATTATAATCCTTTATAAAAAAGAAAATCTATTGTTACTCTCCAAAATTTGTCCAAAAAAACCCAAAGTTCAAGGAAGACCATTCGATAAAAAATTTTCCATAAAATTATTCAAAGTAAACCAAACTAAGATTGAAACCCAAATATTTGAAAGATTTAATCACATAGTCTTCCAAGGTACTAATTGACTTTTATCTCCAAATAACATCAGTTGCTCTTAAATTCTCACATTGAAAAGTAATTAACCTAATCACATATCCTCCATGATAGGTTAATAATTTCCATAGATAACCCAAAATAAACTTACTCTTGATTACTAAAATCATCTAACTAAAAAGATTTAGTCAAACTAACCAGGTACTTCACGTAGTACAGTGGTAGGCGATAAATACCAGTCGCACTTTGGTTGTGGGTTCGATTCCGGAAGCTTTGTCCGACACGACGGGTTGTCACACGGTCTGTGTGTTTTCCTTTTTCCAAAGCTATATAATTCTTAAAACATTCCCCAAAACAAGATAAAATCTTAATAAATAATCATTACATATTTTAACCTCAATTTTATCTCATGCCTTTCATTTTCCATCATAATATATAATAACCCATAATTACCTCAAAAGTAAGGATCATATAAACCCTAATGGTTACCTTTATAATTTTTACCTGAACTTCCACATCGATTGGTCATATCTTACATGATTCATTACAGAACATACCAAGGTACAAGTGGTTGATCATGACTCCTTGATAGTTGGTTTAGAACAACCACGAGTTTCCTCATTGAATCCCCCATTTCATCCAGTCTCTTAATCAGAGAACCACCACAGTTTCCTTCAAACCTATTTTCACTTTGGTGCCTGCTAGATCCATCCATTCACTAAAAACAGAAATGTCAGTGTAAGTATATCAACAAAACCATCATGTAATAATGGGGAATATAAACACTAAGATATACTTACTCATTCACTTTATCTAAAACTACGACTCTTTCTGAAATCCTAACCATTATGGTAATGTAACTTATGCCTAGAGAATACCTTATCCTCTATAGTTATCTAAATCGACCTCTGATACCAACTGTAAGGCTCCGGCCTTAAACCTTACTTCATATTGAATTAAATGAATAATTCACATTTAGGATCATTTCAGGATTATATTTTTAGAGAATTAGATCATAAATCATGAATTACATTCCACATTAAAAGAAAGTGGTTATATACAAGATAGAATTCGTTTTTCCCCATCAATGAAACATATTTAAAATAAAACATGGATTCTTTCTTGAACCTTCCTTGACATTATCGTCATATCATGCACCTTTCCCTTGACCTGTGAAAAACATTTCAAAAACTTGGGATGAGCATAAAAAACTCAGTAAGGTATATAAAAGTATGAAAAGAAAACATTAGTCCTTGTATGAAATCATACTTTACTCATAAAACATAAGCATTTTAACATACCTCATCAAATCATGAATAAATCATAGAAATCATAAGTAATAAAGGTAACTTGAGGCATTCATAACATTCTTACGTAGGGAGTAACCCTATTAGTTACGTTTGGAATACCCATCACAGTATATTCGCTAAATCTCTTCATAGAAACCTTAATGTTTAACCCCTTCGCGTTACCCAATGCATTGGAGAGCTATATCGGGCTCACCCGCCCTTAGTTTATCATGAAACCACCCATTTTCATAACAATCCCTAAGAACCATAACATAAACATATCACATAAAACATGCATAAAGTAAACATAACATTTCCACATTCCAATCACAATATAACATTTTAGGATATTGAAATAATGAATCCATTCAAAAAAACCATTTTCAAACCCTTTTAAAACATTTAATAAAGATATTTTTGAATCAAAGTGTCACATACCGCCTTGAAGCTTTTAACATTTTAAATCATTAATATCCATATAAATAAATACTTAAAACCATTTTGAAAACATGGATATTAATAAGAACAAATCATTAAAACATTTAAAGCGATATTTTGGTTAAAGAGTTTTTACCAAAATTAGAGACACTTGAATACAATAATTGAGGAATAACGTTTAATCATAACTTTATAATATATTGAGAATAAATGAATTCATGATATAATATTCCAAAGGATATTATATACACCATATAAGAGTGAATTGGTGCATAACAACAATGAAGTCTCAATAGAAATGTAAAATGTGATGAAATCCCTTATAAAGAAGGTATCCTTAAATTAAGGATTAATCAATCTCAAAATTATGTGTGAAAAATATAAATACACCCAATATAAGTGGATATTAAGTGTAAAAAAATAAAATGAAATTCACACATATTCAAAGGATGAAATATTCAATAACTACATGTTGAACCCAAAGAAATCAAAATTGGGTTAAAAAGTTCCCTTGGTAAAATTTGACAGCCTAACGGCGTCACTTCAAAATTCAAAAAATGAGTTGATGAGAGATAAAAATGGTATCTCATCACATGGAAATAAAATTTACATCAATAATGAAATAGAAGAACATATCCCAACATAATAGTATGTCAATTAAAAGACATAACAAAAGAAGTCTTTTAAAAAGAGGAGGGTGAAAGGTTCCCTTACCGACTTGGGTAACTTTTGAAACGTATACCCATTGAAGAAGGGCCATACAATGAATATGTAAATACCCAAAAATGAAATTATAATACACAAAGAGTATAATAATGGGAATTACATACACCAATCAGAGTAAATGGTGGCAAATGTAGCATAAATCTCACGGGACTGAAAGTGAGATGAAAAATCCCTTACGAAAACTCGGCAGCTTAACGGCGCCACTTAAAACTTCCAAAAATGGATTGATGAGATAAAATAGGTTCTCTCATAAAATGAACATAAAAATTACAATAGGGGTAATATAAAATAAAATCCCAATAATAAGAAATATGAGATTAAAAGGAATGACATAAATGAGTGTACTTAAAAAGAAAGAGAGGGGTAGGATCCCTTACCTCGTGTCCGACATGACTCGGTCGTTCATTAATCTTCTAAATAATAAAATTTGGTCAATTTATATTTTATAAAGGACCTAATTTAAATATTATTATTCAGTTAATATCACATATTATAATTTTATAATAATTGGTTAATAAATTGAGTTCATATCAGACGTTTTTGTCGATGTTCGGTACATGAGTAAAAATGGAACTTGTTGGAAAAGAATTTTCCATGTAGTTATAGGTACATCATATCCAGAATAGTATTGATCTTTTAAATAACATATATATCCATTATATATTCATTTTATACTATTCCATAGCATTTGGAGATAAAAAATTAAAAATCACCGTTCATGGAGACGGTAGGTCGTATGTACGCATGAACGCTACTTTCATTTTTTTGATATACTAATGGAATTAAAACAAAATGAGAGATATATATATTATAATTACAGAATCATATCCATCATTTAGATGTAATATATTACATATATATCCATTATATATATGTACTTATAATAGTACATAACATTTGGAGATAAAAAAAGAAATGTACCGTTCATGGAGACGGTAAGCCGTACGTACGCATTAACGCTACTTTCATTTCTTTTTTTTGTATTAAATGGAATTAAATAGTAATGATATAAAGGTATATTATAATTCCAGTAGTATATAATATGTAATACCATTAATTCCATCCTTTATACGTCCCACATATGGCATTAACGAATCAAATCACTTTGAGGGGGCGGTAGTCCGCACTTTCTAAAATGAAGATATCATGTTTACCCATAATGGAAACCATAAAGGTATGCCATAAATGAAAAATACAGATGCTTAAGGAAAACATAAACATATCATATATCATATATAAATATAGTTACATCTTAATGGCCACCTTTGAAAGTGGTAAAATAATATCGAACAATCATCGTTTCGTGAGGCAGTAATTCGTCATCCACAGAAACAGTATGTTCTTTAACCATTACATGGAGGTGTGTGAAAGTGTAGCTTGAAACCTTATTATAACAACATCCTAGTATATTTAAGATACTGTTTTTGTTACAAAAAAAAAGTAATAAAAATAGTTTAGGGGTTTGGAGAAGAAAAATAAAACAAAAGAACACAAGGGAAGACATTACATTTAAATCGGGTAACTCTCTTTGATTTGATCTCAAAGGCTTCCTTGGATAGGATTCTGCCCAAAGTGAGGCTTCAATGATGAAGATAGGGATGTGGAGAGATGAAATGGTCAGTTTTTTGCCGAGACAAAGGCTTGAGAGGTGTGTGTAAGGTGGTAGAGGTGGGGGCCTTTTATAAGAGGAGAGGAGGGGCACTCTTGGAAAGTTATAAAATATTACTTTATTATAAAATTATTTTCGTATTAAAAAGGTCCCAAAAGGATATATTTATAGTAAAAGGTTATAAGGTTTATAAATCCACCCATACAATAGGTTTCTGACAAGTGTAAGACTTATATTTCACCATATCTTCTCATTTTATTTAAATCGTTCATTTATGAGGTAATCACTACATCATCACGGTGTTATAAATTAATTAATTTATTTAATATCTAAAAATTATAAAAAAACTATCATGATTTAGGAAATATTTTTAGATTTATAATGAATATTTATAGTCAAAAATAGGACTTGTATAACCCCATCTAAGAATTTTTTTAGTAAAACAACACATGTTTGTGACATTTTAATTTTAACTTTAAATAAAAAGGTATTAATGTCATTTTCCAACCAAAGTGGCTGCATGGGGTCCCCAATTTGACCCATGGATTTTCTTGGTCGTAAATGACTCATCCAATGAGGGTAGGACATGTTTCTAGGTCATTTCATATTTTTAAAACATTATTTTTACCTTAAACTACACTAATTACCTCAAATTGCGATTAAAACTTAAAAGTTAATATTCACCAAAAAAATTATTTTAATCCCATTTAACCACATTTAACTTCTTAATGACAACAATGTATGTTGGATTTTTGAAATTCAAAACACAGAGGTGGTAAAATTTCATTTAAACAAAAAATCAGTTTTTTAAGTATCACTTAGTCGTTTCACTATTCATCAAAAATTGAAGTTTTCCAGAAAAATACCAAAAATTCACCCTAAGCTATATTTGATATTCCGAATCCAAAAATGATTTATATTTTACAAAATTCAAAACATATAAGTTACATTAATTAATTTAATACTTAATTCCCGTTGTCAGAGCAAATAGCATGTCTTTATGAAACAATAAGAATCAAAAGATTGACACTAGTTTAAGACCAATTTCAAGATGAAATTAATTCCAACGACTAATATTGGATTAAATGGTAAAAATATATTCTAATTTCACTTTAAAACCAATTAAAAAGATAATCCAATCGTATAAATAAATTAGATTAAAAAGAGGTTTTGAATTAAAATACAACATTTTTCACTATTCATTAAAAAAATGAACTTTATCGGAAAAATACCAAAAATTTAAACAAATAAATTTTGATGTCCCGATTCTAAAGAAGAATTTTATTTTGTCAAATATAACACATAAAATTTTCAAAAAGTGGATTTAAAAGAGGTTCACCATCAAATGGCGGTTAATCGACCTTTTAAAGAATATTAGAATGTTAACGCTTAAAATTGGATTCATTCGCATTTTTAATCCTCTAACATTTATTGTAAAAAGTAAAAATATTTGAAAAACATATATAATAATTTTGTAGTTAGTTCTGTTCATTCCTGAAATTACAATATTTAGGCGTTAACTACCATTTAAAATAAAATTATTTTATTATTAGACTGCAACGTAAGATTCCCAAGTAACTCGTTGTTGCAAATTGGGTACTCTATCGAGCATAGCATTCCCTTTAAAGTAATATTAGTATTTTATTCAAAAATATGGACAAATGAGAAAATGTCATATTCTTTATTTACCTAGGGTGTTACATCCTTCCCCCCTTTTGGGAATTGCATCCTCGCAATTTTAAAATTGGTCTTGGAAACTTCATTGAAAATCCCACATCGGAACAAGAGTCAGTAAAACAATCACTTTAAAATAAATAAAGAGAAGTACAAAGGTCACCTGAGTTAACCCATAATTTGATTCCAAGTATGAAAATATGGACATGGAGGGAAAAAAAAAAGGTTCATGTTCTGATGGACAGTGATAATAAACATGCCTAGGAGAAAGTTAACCATAAGAAAATCACAAACTTGTGATGGGTTAAACGGTATTCGATTCCCTAGTAGGAAAAGTTAATAGACAATATTTTTGTTTTAAGTTACTCTTCATTGAGGAATTTATTTTTTTACCTTAACTAAATCATAATGAAACATACTTACTTGTCACGTAGACTTTCAACTTTTACTATATTCCTTAATCAAACTCATATTTTCTCCAAAAGACGAGTATTTAGGAAGACTTGTTCACATTAAAAGTACTATAATCAACTTCTTGATAATCACCTAATCCACAAAAGAGAACTATTTATTTCCCATGTCTTTAGACAAAATCCAAAACCAAAATTTTTAGTATGAGATCAGATAATCCACAAAATTATAATCCTTTATAAAAAAGAAAATCTATTGTTAATCTCCAAAATTTGTCCAAAAAAACCAAAAGTTCAACGAAGACCATTCAATAAACAATTTTCCATTAAATTCTTCAAAGTAAACCAAACTAAGATTGAAACCCAAATATTTGAAGGATTTAATCACATAGTCTTCCAAGGTACTAATTAACTTTTATCCTCAAATAACATCAGTTGCTCTTAAATTCTCACATTGAAAAGTAATTAACCTAATCATATATCCTCCATGATAGGTTAATCATTTCCATAGATAACCCAATATAAACATACTCTTGATTCCTAAAATCATCTAACTAAAAATAATTAGTCAAACTAACCAGGGACTTCACATAGTCCAGTGGTAGGTGATAAATACCAGTAGCACTTTGGTTGTGGGTTCGATTCCCGCAGCTTAGTTTGACGCGACGGGTTGTGACACGGTCGGCGTGTTGTCCTTTTTCCAAAACTATATAATTCTTAAAACATTCCCCAAAACGATATAAAATCTTCAAAAATAATCATAACATATTTTAACCTCAATTTTATCTCATGCCTTTCATTTTCCATCATAATATATAATAACCCATAATTACCTCAAAATTAAGGATCATATAAACCCTAATGGTTACCTTTATAATTATTACATGAACTTCCACATCGGTTGGTCATCTCTTACATGATGCATTACAGAACATACCAAGGTACAAGTGGTTGATCATGACTCCTTGATAGTTGGTTTATAACAACCACGAGTTTCCTCATTGAATCCCCGATTTCATCCAGTATCTTAATCAGAGAACCACAACAGTTTCCTTCAAACATATTGTCACTTTGGTGCCTGCTAGATCCATCCATTCACTAAAAACAGAAATGTCAGTGTGAGTATATCAACAAAACCATCATGTACTAATGGGGAATATAAACACTAAGATATACTTACTCATTCACTTTATCTAAAACTAGGACTCTTTCTGAAATCCTAACCATTAGGGTAATGTCACTCATGCCTAGAGAATAGCCTATCCTCTAAAGTTATCTAGACCGACCTCTGATACCAACTATAAGGCCCCGGCCTTAAACCTTACTTAATATTGAATTAAATGAATAATTCACATTGAGGATCTTTTCAGGTTTATAGTTTTAGAGAATTAATCATAAATCATGAATTACATTCCACATTTAAACAAAGTAGTTACATAAAATATAGAGTTCGTTTTTTTCTCATCAATGAAACATATTTAAAATAAAACATGGATTCTTTCTTGACACTTCCTTGACTCTATCATCATATCATTAAACTTTCCCTTGACCTATGAAAAACATTTCAAAAACTTGGGATGAGCATAAAAAGCTCAGTAAGGGATATAAAAGTATGAAAAGAAAACATTTGTCCTTTTATGAAATCATACTTTACTCATAAAACATAAGCATTTTAACATACCTCATCAAATCATGAATAAATAATAGAAATCATAAGGCATAAATGTAACTTGGGGCATTCATAACATTCTTACGTAGAGAGTAACCCTCTTGGTTACATTTGGAATACCCATCACAGTATATTCTCAAAATCTCTTCGGAGAAACCTTAACTTTTAACCCCTTCGTGTTACCCAATGCATTGGAGAGCTATATTGGGCTCACCCGCCCTTAGTTTATCACGAAACCACCCATTTTCATAAGAATTCCCAAGAACAATAACATAAACATATCACATAAAACACGCATAAAGGAAACATAACATTTCCACATTCCAATCACAAAATAACATTTTAGGATATTGAAATAATGAATCCATTAAAAAAACCATTTTCAAAACCATTTAAAACATTTAATAAAGAGATTTGTGAATCAAAGTGTCCTATACCACCTTGAAGCTTTTAACATTTTAAACCATTAATATCCATATAAATAAATACTTAAAAACATTTTGAAAACATGGATATTAATAAGAACAAATCATTAAAACATTTAAAGTGATACTGTTGGTTAAAGGGTTTTTACCAAAATTAGAGACACTCTAATACAATAATTGAAGAATGACATTCAATCAGAACTTTATAATATCATGAGAATAAATGGATTCATGATATAATATTCCAAATGATATTATATACACCATATAAGAGTGAATTGGTGCATAACAACAATGAAGTCTCAATAGAAATGTAAAATGTGATGAAATCCCTTATAAAAAAGGTATCCATAAATTAAGGATAAATCAATCTCAAAATTATGTGTGACAAATATAAATACACCCAATATAAGTGGATATTAATTGTAAAACAATAAAAGGTCATTCACACATATTAAAAGGATGACATATTCAATAACTACATGTTGAACCCAAAGAAAACGAAATTGGGTTAAAAAGTTTCCTTGGTAAAATTCGACAGCCTAACGGCGTCACTTCTAAATTCAGAAAATGGGTTGATGAGAGATAATAAGGGTATATCATCACTTTGACATTAAATTTAAATCAATAAGGATATATAATAACATATCCCAACATAATAGTATGTGAATTAAAAGACATAACAAAAGAAGTATTTTAAAAAGAGGAGGGTGAAAGGTTCCCTTACCGACTTGGGTAACTTTCGAAATGTACACCCATTGAAGAAGGGTCCTACAATGAATATTTAAATACCCATAAATGAAATTATATTACACAAAGAGTATAATAATGGTAAGTACATACACCACTCAAATGAAATGGTGTAAAATGTAGCATAAATCTCACGGGACTGAAAGTGAGATGAAAAATCCCTTACGAAAACTTGGCAGCCTAACAGCGCCACTTAAAACATCCAAAAATGGATTAATGAGATAAAATTTGGTCTGTCATCATATGAAAATAAAAATTACATTAGGGTTAATATAAAATAACATCCCAATAATAAGAAAGATGAGCTTAAAAGGAATGACATAAAGGAGTGTACTTAAAAAGAAAGAGAGGGGTAGGATCCCTTACCTCGTGTCCGACATGACTCGATCGTTATTTAATCTCCTCAATAATAAAATTTGGTCAATTTATAATTTCTTAAGGACCTACTTTAAATATTATTATTCAGTTAATATCACATATTATATTGTTATAATAATTGGTTAATAAAGTGAGTTCATATCAGTCGTTTTTGTCGGTGTTCGGTACATGAGTAAAAATCGAACTTGTTGGAAAAGAATTTTCCATGTAGTTATAGGTACATCATATCCATAATAGTATTGATGTTTTAAATATCATATATATACAGTATATATTCATTTTATACTATTCCATGGCATTTGGAGATAAAACATTAAAAGCACCGTTCATGGAGACGGTAGGTCGTACGTACGCATGAACGCTACTTTCATTTTTTTGTCATATTAATGGAATTAAAACAAAATGAGAGATATATATATATTATAATTCCAGTATTATATGAATCATTTAGATGTAATATATTACATATATATCCATTATATATATGTACTTATAATAGTACATAACATTTGGAGATAAGAAATGAAATGTACCGTTCATGGAGACGGTAGGCCGTACGTATGCATGAACGCTACTTTCATTTGTTTTTTTTTTTGTATTCAATGGAATTAAATAGTAATTATATAAAGTTATATTATAATTCCAGTAGGATATCATATGTAATACCATTAATTCCGTCCTTTATACGTCCCACATATGGCATTAATGAATCAAATCACTTTGAGGGGGTGGTAGTCCGCACTTCCTAAAATGAAGATATCGTGTTTACCCATAATTGAAACGATAAAGGTATGACATAAATGTAAAATACAGAAGCTTAAGGAAAACATAAAAATATTATATATCATATATAAATATAGTGACATCTTAATGGCCACCTTTGAAGGTGTTAAAATAATATTGAACAATCATCGTTTCATGAGGCAGTAATTCGCCATCCACAGAAACAGTATGTTCTTTAACCATTACACGGAGGTGTATGAAAGTGTAGCTCTAAACCTTATTATAAAAACATCCTAGTATATTTAATATACTGGTGTTGTTACAAAAAAATTAATAAAAAGAGTTTAGGGGATTGGATAAGAAAAATAAAACAAAAGAACACAAGGGAAGACATTACCCTTAAATCGGGTAACGCTCTATGATTTGAGCTCAAAGGCTTCCTTGGAAAGGATTCTGCCCAAAGTGAGGCCTCAATGATGAAGCGAGGGATGTGGAGAGATGCAATTGTCAGGGGTTGGCCGAGCCAAAGGCTTGAGATGTGTGTGTAAGTTGGTAGAGGTGGGGGCTTTTTATAAGAGGAGAGGAAGGGAACTCTTGGAAAGTTATAAAATATTACTTTATTATAAAATGATTTTCGGATTAAAAAGGTCCCAAAAAAATATATTTTGAGGATAAGGTGATACGGTATCGAAATCCACCCATAAAATAGTTTTTTGACCAGTGTAAAACTTTTATTTTACCCTATCTTCTAATTTTATTTAAATCGTTCAGTTATGAGGTAATCAATGCATCATCACGGTGTCATAAATAAATTAATTTATTTAATATCAAAAAAATTTAACAAAACTATCATGATGTAGGAAATCATTTTTGATTTCTAATGAATATTTATAGTCGAAAATATGACTTGTATTACCCGATCTAAAAATTGTTTTAGTAAAACAACACATGTTTGTGACATTTTAATTTTAACTTTAAATAAAAAGGTATTAATGTCATTTTCCAACCAAAGTGGCTCCATGGGGTCCCCAAGTTGACCCATGGATTTTCTTGGTCGTCCATGACTCATCCAATGAGGTTAGGACATGTGTATAGGTCATTTCATATTTTTTTAAATTATTTTAACCTTAAACTACACTAATTACCTCTAACCGCGATTAAAACTTAAAAGTTACTATTCACCAAAAAAAATTATTTTAATCCCATTGAACCACATTTTACTTCATAATGACAACCATGTATGTTGGATTTTTGAAATTCAAAACACAGAGGTGGTAAAATTTCATTTAAACGAAAAATCAGTTTTTTAAGTACCACTTAGTGGTTTCACAATTCATCAAAAATTGAAGTTTTCCTAAAAAATACCAAAAATTAACCCTAAGCTATATTTGATATTTTGAATTCAAAAATGATTTCTATTTTAAAAAATTCAAAACATATAAGTGACATTAATTAATTTAATAATTAATTCCCGCTGTCAGAGCAAATAGCGTGTTTTTATGAAAAAATAAGTATCAAAAAAATGACACTAGTTTAAGTCCAATTTCAAGATGAAATTAATTTCAACGACCAATATTGGATTAAATGGTAAAAATATATTCTAAATTTACTTTAAAACCAATTCAAAAGATAATCTTATCATATAAATAAATTAGATTAAAAAGAGGTTTTCAATTAAAATACAACATTTTTCACTATTCATTAAAAAATGAACTTTATCGGAAAAATACAAAAAATTTACACAAAGTAAATTTTGATGTCCCGATTCTAAAGAATAATTTTATTTTGTCAAACATAACACATAAAATTGTCAAAAAGTGGATTTAAAAAAGGTTCGCCATTAAAAGGCGGTTAATCGACCTTTTAAAGAATATTAGAATGTTTACGCTTAAAATTGGATTCATTTGCATTTTTAATCCTCTAACATTTATTGTAAAAAGTAAAAATATTTGAAAAACATATATAATAATTTTGTAGTTAGTTCTGTTCATTCCCGCCATTACAACAGCTAGGCGTTAACTACCATTTAAAATAATATTATTTTATTATTAGACTGCAACGTAAGATTCCCAAAAAACTCGTTGTTGCGTACTGGGTACGCCATCGAGCAAAGCGTTCCCTTTAAAGTAATATTAATATTTTCTTCACAAATATGGATAAATGTGAAAATGTCATATTCTTTATTTACCTGGGGTGTTACATCCTTCCCCCCTTTTGGAAATTGCGTCCTCGCAATTTTAAAATTGGGAATGGAAACTTCATTGAAAATCCCACATCGGAACAAGAGTCAGTAAAAAAATCACTTTAAAATAAAGAAAGAGATGTACAAAGGTCACCCGAGTTAACCCATACTAGGATTACAAGTATAAAGATATGGACATGGAGGAAAAAACAAAGGGTCATGTCCTGATGGACAGTGATAGTAAACATGTCTAGGAGAAAGTTAACCATAAGAAAATTACAAACTTGTGATGGGTTAAACGGTATTTGATTCCCCAGTAGGAAAAGTTAACATACAACATTTTTGTTTTAAGTTACTCATCATTGAGGAATTTATTTTTGAGCTTAACTAAATCATAATGAAACATACTTACTTGTCACGTAGACTTTCAACTTTTACTAGATTCCTTAATCAAACTCATATTTTCTCCAAATGACGAGTATTTAGGAAGACATGTTCAAATTAAGAGTACTATAATCAACTTCTTGAGAATCACCTAATCCACAAAAGAGAACTATATATTTCCCATGTATTTAGACAAAATCCAAAACCAAAATTGTTAGTATGAGATTATATAATCCAAAAAATTATAATCCTTTATAAAAAATAAAATCTATTGTTAATGTCCAAACTTTGTCCAAAAAAACCCAAAGTTCAACGAAGACCATTCGATAAACAATTTTCCATAAAATTTTCCGAATTAAACCAAACCAAGATTGAAACCCAAATATTTGAAGGATTTAATCACATAGTCTTCCAAGGTACTAATTAACTTTTATCTCCAAATAACATCAGTTTCGCTTAAATTCTCACATTTAAAAGTAATTAACCTAATCACATATCCTCCATGATAGGTTAATAATTTCCATAGATAACCCAAAATAAACTTACTCTTGATTCCTAAAATCATATAACTAAAAATAATTAGTCAAAATAACCAGGGACTTCACGTAGTCCAGTGGTAGGCGATAAATAACAGTCGCACTTTGGTTGTGGGTTCGATTCCTGCAGCTTTGTCCGACGCGACGGGTTGTCACACGGTCTGTGTGTTGTCCTTTTTCCAAAACTATATAATTATTAAAACATTCCCCAAAACGAGATAAAATCTTCAAAAATAATCATAACATATTTTAACCTCAATTTTATCTCATGCCTTTCATTTTCCATCATAATATATAATAACCCATAATTACCTCAAAAGTAAGGATCATATAAACCCTAATGGTTACCTTTATAATTATTACCTGAACTTCCACATCGATTGTTCATCTCTTACATGATGCATTACAGAACATACCAAGGTACAAGTGGTTGATCATAACTCCTTGATAGTTGTTTTAGAACAACCACGGGTTTCCTAATTGAATCCCCCATTTCATCCAGTCTCTTAATCAGAGAACCACCACAGTTTCCTTCAAACCTATTGTCCCTTTGGTGCCTGCTAGATCCATCCATTCACTAAAAATAGAAATGTCATTGTGAATATATCAACAAAACCATCATGTACTAATGGGGAATATAAAAAACTAAGATATACTTACTCATTCACTTTATCTAAAACTAGGACTATTTCTGAAATCCTAACCATTATGGTAATGTCACTTATGCCTAGAGAATACCCTATCCTCTAAAGTTATCTAAACCGACCTCTGATACCAACTATAAGGCCCCGGCCATAGACCTTACTTAATATTGAATTAAATGAATAATTCACATTGAGGATCTTTTCAGGTTTAGAGTTTTAGAGAATTAGATCATAAATCATGAATTACATTCCACATTTAAACAAAGTGGTTACATAAAATATCGAATTTGTTTTTTCCCATCAGTGAAACATATTTAAAATAAAACATGGATTCTTTCTTGACACTTCCTTGACACTATCATAATATCATGCACATTTCCCTTGACCTGTGAAAAACATTTAAAAAACTTGGGATGTGTATAAAAATCTCAGTAAGGGATATAAAATTATGAAAAAAAACATTAGTCCTTGTATGAAATCATACTTTACTCATAAAACATAAGAATTTTAACATACCTCATAAAATCATGAATAAATCATAAAATAATAAGGCATAAAGGTAACTTGAGGAATTCATAACATTCTTACGTAGGGAGTAACCCTCTTGGTTATGTTTGGAATACCCATCACAGTATATTCCCTAAATCTCTTCGTAGATACCTTAACGTTTAACCCCTTCGCGTTACTCAATGCATTGGAGAGCTGTATCGGGCTCACCCGCCCTTAGTTTATCACGAAACCACCCATTTTCATAACAATGCCCAAGAAACATAACAGAAACGTATCACATAAAACATGCATAAAGGAAACATAAATTTCCACATTCCAATCACAATATAACATTTTAGGAAATTGAAATAATGAATCCATTCAAAAAAACCATTTTCAAAACCATTTAAAACATTTAATAAAGAGATTTCTAAATCAAAGTGTCCCATACCACCTTGAAGATTTTGACATTTTAAACCATTAATATCTATATAAATAAATACTTAAAACCATTGTGAAAACATGGATATTAATAAGAACAAATAATTAAAACATTTAAAGCGATATTTTGGTTAAAGGGTTTTTACAAAAATTAGAGACACTTGAATACAATAATTGAGGAATAACATTTAATCAGAACATTATAATATCATGAGAATAAATGGATTCATGATATAATATTCTAAAGGATAGTATATACACCATATAATAGTGAATTGGTTCATGACAACAATGAAGTCTCAATAGAAATGTACAATGTGATGAAATCCCTTATAAAGAAGGTATCCTTAAATTAAGGATAAATCAATCTCAAAATTATGTGTGACAAATATAAATACACCCAATATAAGTTGATATTAAGTGTAAAACAATAAAATGTCATTCACACATATTCAAAGGATGACATATTCAATAACTACATGTTGAACCCAAAGAAATCGAAATTGGGTTAAAAAGTTCCCTTGGTAAAATTCGACAGCCTAACGGCGTCACTTCAAGATTCAGAAAATGAGTTGATGAGAGATAAAAAGGGTATATCATCACTTGTACATAAAATTTACATCAATAATTATATAGAATAACATATCCCAACATAATAGTAGGTGAATTAAAAGACAAAACAAAATAAGCCTTTTAAAAAGAGGAGGGTGAAAGGTTCCCTTTCCGACTTGGGTAACTTTCGAAATGTACACCCATTGAAGAAGGGTCATACAATGAATATGTAAATACCCATAAATGAAATTATATTACACAAAGAGTATAATAATGGTAAGTACATACACCACTCAAAGGAAATGGTAGCAAATGTAGCATAAATCTCACGGGACTGAATGTGAGATGAAAAATCCCTTACGAAAACTCGGAAGCCTAACGATGCCACTTAAAACTTCCAAAAATGGATTGATGAGATAAAATAGGCTCTCTCATCATATGAAAATAAAAATAACAGTAGGGGTAATATAAAATAACATCCCAATAATAATAAAGATTAGCTTAAAAGTAATGACATAAAGGAGTGTACTTAAAAAGAAAGAGAGGGGTAGGATCCCTTACCTCGTATCCGACATGACTCGATCGTTCTTTAATCCTATAAATAATAAAATTTGGTAAATTTATAATTTCTTAAGGACCTAATTTAAATATTATTATTCAGTTAATATCACATATTATAATGATATAATAATTGGTTAATAAAGTGAGTTCATATCAGACGTTTATGTCGGTGTTCGGTACATGAGTAAAAATCGAACTTGTTGGAAAAGAATTTTCCATGTAGTTATAGGTACATCATATCCAGAATAGTATTGACGTTTTAAATATAATATATATCCATTATATATTAATTTTATACTATTCCACAGCATTTGTAGATAAAAAATTAAAAGCACCGTTCATGGAGACGGTAGGTCGTACGTATGCATGAACGCTACTTTCATTTTTTTTCATATTAATGGAATTAAAAAAATGAGAGAGATATATATTATAATTCCATAATGATATCCATAATTTAGATTTAATATATTACATATATATCCATTATATATATGTTGTTATAATAGTATATAACATTTGGAGATAAGAAATGAAATGTACCGTTCATGGAGACAGTAAGTCATACGTACGCATGAACGCTACTTTCATTTCTCATTTTTTGTATTCAATGGCATTAAATAGTAATTATATAAAGTTATATTATAATTCCATTAGTATATAATATTTAATACCATTAATTCCATCCTTTATACGTCCCACATATGGCATTAACGAATCAAATCACTTTGAGGGGGTGGTAGTCCGCACTTCCTAAAATGAAGATATTGCGTTTACCCATAATGGAAACCATAAAGGTATGCCATAAATGAAAAATACAGAAGATTAAGGAAAACATAAACATATTATATATCATATATAAATATATTTACATCTTAATGGCAACCTTTGAAGGTGTTAAAATAATATTGAACAATCATCGTTTCGTGAGGCAGTAATTCACCATCCACAGAAACAGTATGTTCTTTAACCATTAAACGGAGGTGTGTGATAGTGTATCTCGAAACCTTATTATAAAAAAATCCTAGTATATTTATGATAATGGTTTTGTCACAAAAAAAATTAATAAAAAGAGTTTAGGGGTTTGGAGAAGAAAAATAAAACAAAAGAACACAAGGGAATACATTACCGTTAAATCGGGTAACTCTCTTTGATTTGAGCTCAAAGGCTTCCTTGGAAAGGATTATTCCCAAAGTGAGGATTCAATGATAAAGAGAGGTATGTGGAGAGATGAAATGCTCTGGTTTTGTCCGAGCCAAAGGCTTGAGAGGTGTGTGTAAGGTGGTAGAGGTGGGGGCCTTTTATAAGAGGAGAGGAGGGGCACTCTTGGAAAGTTATAAAATATTACTTTATTATAAAATAATTTTCAGATTAAAAAGGTCCCAAAAGGATATATTTCGAGGATAAGGTTATAAGGTTTCTAAATACACCCTTCCAATAGGTTTTTGACTAGTTTAATACTTAGATTGCACCCTATCTTCTCATTTTATTAAAATCGTTCATTTATGAGGTAATCACTGCATCATCAAGGTGTCATAAATAAATTAATTTATTTAATATATAAAAATTATAAAAAAAACTATCATGATGTAGGAAATTTTTTTATCTTTCTAATGAATATTTATAGTCAAAAATATTACTTGTATAACCACATCTAAAAATTGTTTTAGTAAAACAACACAGGTTTGTGACATTTTAATTTTAACTTTAAATAAAAAGGTATTAATGTCATTTTCCAACCAAAGTGGCTTCATGGGGTCCCCAAGTTGACCCATGGATTGTCTTTGTCGTCCATGACTCATCCAATTATGGTAGGACATGTGTCTAGGTAATTTCATATTATTAAAACATTATTTTTACCTTAAACTACACTAATTACCTCTAATCGCGACTGAAACTTAAAAGTTACTATTCACCAAAAAATTATTTTAATCCCCTTGAACCACATTTTACTTCTCAATGACAACCATGTATGTTGGATTTTTGAAATTCAAAACATAGAGGTGGTAAAATTTCATTTAAATGAAAAATCAGTTTTTTTAGTACCACTTAGTGGTTTCACTATTCATCAAAAATTGAAGTTTTCCAGAAAAATACCAAAAATTTACCCTAAGCTATATTAGATATTCTAAATTCAAAAATGATTTCTATTTTACAAAATTCAAAAAATATAAGTTACATTAATTAATTTAATAATTAATTCCCACTGTCAGAGCAAATAGCGTGTTTTTATGAAACAATAAGTATCAAAAGATTGACACTAGTTTAAGTCCAATTTCAAGATGAAATCAATTCCAACGACCAATATTGGATTAAATGGTAAAGATATATTCTAATTTCACTTTAAACCCAATTAAAAAGATAATTTAATAACATAAATAAACTAGATTAAGAAGAAGTTTTGAATTAAAATACAACATTTTTCACTATTCATTAAAAATGAACTTTATCGGAAAAATACCAAAAATTTACACAAAGTAAATTTTGATGTCCCAATTCTAAAGAAGAATTTTATTTTGTCCAATATAACACATAAAATTGTCAAAAAGTGTATTTAAAAGCGGTTCGCCATCAAAAGGTGGTTAATCGACCTTTTAAAGAATATTAGAATGTTTACGCTTGAAATTGGATTCATTCACATTTTTAATCCTCTAACATTTATTGTAAAAAGTAAAAATATTTGACAAACATATATAATCATTTTTTAGTTAGTTCTGTTCATTCCTGCCATTACAACATCTAGGCGTTAACTACCATTTAGAATAATATTATTTTATTATTAGACTGCAACGTAAGATTCCCAAGAAACTCATTGTTGCGTATTCGGTACGCCATCGAGCATAGCGTTCCCTTTAATGTAATATTAATATCTTATTCACAAATATAGATAAATGTGAAAATGTCATATTCTTTATTTACCTGGGGTGTTACAATAGTTTTGTTTTGGATTTATTTTTTATCCATATAAATCTAATTTTTTTAATAATAAACTTATTAAAGTCATGTGAATCAAAAATAATGATAAATGTATCCTAAACATAATTTTATACTTAAAATTACGCTTTTTTAAAAATGGTTTTTTACGAATTATGTATGCTAATGTTAAAATTAATTTTTATCGAACATGGAAATTTTATTTAAAAAAATTTAATCCAAATTTTGAATTAGTATATCCATATTTTTAATAATAACCGTTTTATTTTTAGGCATCAAAACTTAATTACTTAGGTAGAAAATTACTTATCACGGTAAAGTTAAATTAATTTTAAACAGGTTTAACCAAGGTTTAGAAACCTAAAACATATTAAAAACATGTATTCAAATGATTTTATGGGAGTTATGTTTACCACACTCTATCCCCTCTCCATTATTTTCCATTATCGGATCCCTTTGACCTTTTAATAGTGACATTACATTTTATATTATTAAAAAAATGTCACTCCTCTCACTTATGAATACCAAGCTTTATCACCCCATTTATCCACTCATTATATAGAATTGTCTCAACCAAAAATATAAATTATTTTCTCCTCAAATTAATCTCCATTTCCTAGAAGTTTTAGTCTTTCCAAAATACCAAGTTAAGGATCCTTAAGGTGTTACATAAGGGAGAGCATCCAAAGGGAGAGTTAATGTTTTCAATTGTTCTCTCTTAATTTGTTTCTTCTTATACCCCCTAAAATATTTTATATCCAATAAATTATGATAATATCAATATTATTAATATTATGAAATTTTATTATACTAATTTAATATAAGCTTTTTATCTTCCTCCAAAATAATTCAAAAAATGAAGATGACGCCTTTTGTATGTGCAGACTATCACCTCTATGAACTGCGTGTTCTATTTATCATAACCTCCTTACATAGATGGTCAAAATAAATTATATAATGAAAAAATATAATATTTATAACATTATTAATATTATAAAATTAATATTATTTTATTTTTCAACCCCACGTCACATTATATAGAGAATTAAATTTGCATCCATGTGTTTGTGGGGACTACCACCACCACAGTATAACATATTTCATTTTCCATTAATGCCTAATATGGATGACTTTAAAATTTTATTTAATGTATAATAATTATATTTATGACACTATTTATACTATACAAAGATAATATCATACATTCTATAAGGGATATTGACAACAAACTATCAGAGTAAACTCAACTGTTAGAAAAATGAACATATCAATGAACCTTTTTAATTTGAATCCACTTTAAAAAACCCCATAGAACTGTATAAATGTTTTCTATTTTAATAATAAAATAAATAAACCTCTATAATTTTAGATATTATTAATATATTTTTGACACTTTTGACCATGGTCAACATACCAAATTAAGTATGTAAAAAATATTGATCGAATAACCCCAACTAACTGAATTAATGGAAAAATGTATAATAAAAAAGTAATATATGGTAATAAATGGAAATTATAAAGTGAAATATAGATTAAAAGGTTTCATAATAATATATTTAATAAACATAATTTTATTATTCATAAATTTAGTTGCATGCCCGGAATAAATTAGGACTTAAAGAATGGGTTTTTACATCTCAATTTTGCTTCATTGAGATATGATCTATATTCACCACTTGTTACCTTTTTTATATAAATATTGCATTTGGATTTATTTTTATTATACTTTTATTTAAATATAATGGATTTACAAATATATCTCAGGTTCCACCTTTATGGTTTTTTTATTTAAAAGATAATTAACTCACAATTTGTAACATCCTCAATATCAAGGTATGCTACTTTATAAGTTTTTCACTTATTAAAGGTGTAATTAAACCGGTTAAGGCTTATTAGGGGTTTTTAGAGAAGGAAATGGATCAACTGATGAAAATTTTGGCTACAAGAGTGGTTCAAACCATGAATGGATGTTCCAAAAATGAATGAATTCTAGGAAGAATCAAGGAATCCACATTCATGAAGTGAAATAGATTTAGGATGTGAAAGTTAAATTCATGACATGAATAGGATTTGGGATTTTAAGCTGAGGGGACACATTTTTTGGTGTAGTTACCAATATAAAAATTCATGATGTGAATCATAATTTCATGTCATGTATGTGTCCATTTTCAAAAGGTTTAATGCCTTGAGGTATAAATTCTTTTATCATTCACCTCTTTTCTCCATCCCAAAACCCTAGGTTATTTCCAGTCGATTTTGGGATATCCTCCCCCCTTTCAAATCTAATATTCAATGCTAAAAAACCCTTTTGATCCTGAATATCCAATCTAGTAAGTTCTTCAAAAATTGTCAATTCAATCCTCATATAATTCATAAAAATCAATTAGGTATTCTATTTACTGGTTGGATCTAAGTGTTTTGACATGATCTAATGAGGGTTTTGGTGATCATTAATATAATCTTCATCCAAGATCAATTGTAAAGACCCAGAAATTATATGTAATTTTTTTTAATTAAATGAAATTATTATGATTCTGTGAAAATTTACAGCACATGATTCCAAGTCTTGGAGATCCCAGAACTAATTTTTGAACTTTTTTTAGGTATATTTAGTAAATGTGTGGGCGGAGATTTCTAACTTTTGAACCAGTGATAGGATTAAAAATCCAAGGGAACTGTTGAATTCGCAGCACCGAGATTATCTTAAGGGAATCTTAACTTTGTTCTTAAAATTTTGGGAAAAAAATTTAATTTTTGAATTTTACAAAAAAAATATCTCAACAAATTATTTTATTTTATTCTTTGTAACCAAGGAGCGATAGTGGCAGGGCTGCTGGGTTGTCAGACCATTTAACGGATGGTTACACTTTCTTGTGTAACCGTACCATCGAGAGATTAATGGGTCCATTAATTTAATTCATTAATGAAACTCATTAATTTTGCGGTGAGTTAAACTAATCCCTTCATCTATTTAAACAATGGTTGGGAATGGGTCTTGTGTACTCATGAGAGAAACCTCTCACGAAGTGCGGACCAATCTTCCTCATCTACACCATCTACCAATGTGTTTGAAGTTCGGGTTTTATTCAAATAGTTTTATAATTCGTCTACTATTTTTTATGATTTAATTGCTTCCATGTTATAATGCTAACGCGGAGGGTTTGGGCCGAACGAACATGGTCCAGACCCTCTGCCAATATCGGTATTGGTTGTGTTCTTCTTGGGAGAACAGAAAATATGGCAGCAAGGTCAAACTGAGGGCCGCGCAGTTTAGGTGTCATCCTAGGAAGCCCGTAGGAGCATACGGGAAATAAATTGGACCACTGGAGCTTCACGGGTGACACGCAGAAGAAACGCTGGCGTGGTTGTACCGGCAACCGGAGGAGGAGGCGGCCGGTAACCACCGGCCATGAGGAGGTTGTGGCGCCCAAAGGTGTCGCGGAGAAAAAAAGGCAGCGGCTGGCTAGCGACGGTCAAGTGGGAGTTGGGTAGAATGTTGCGGTGGTGCATCGAAGAAGAGATTCACGGCTTCGAGCCACGGCAGAGGGTGAACCCATGGTCGGCGGGTTCCATAGCTGACCAGTGCAGTGGACTCGCCATGTGGAGCAGTGCCAACCAGAGCTGATGATTGATGAAACCCGAATGGCTTTGCCATTTGGGAGGGGAGTGGACTCGTACCCAGCTAGCGAACCGGGCCAAACCTGTGGCCCAACCTTCCAGACCGGGCCCCTCCAAATCGGACCGAGCCCAGCCCCTTCGGTCCGGGCCCAGCAAGCCAAGTCGGACCGGACCCAGACCATTTTTTGGCCTAGTTTTGCTTAAATGGGCATAACTCCTAAACTAGACATCCATTTAACGAACTGTCTACGGATCTAGAACCCTTAGTATGAGGCGGTCCTTTTTAGATACTCCACTTGGGTTTTTTAGAATGTTGGAGTACGACCAAGTTGGATCAGACTCGAATCCAACAGGGCCCCGGCACTAAAATTCCTATAACATACAGACCGAGTGTCCAATTGACGCACCGTCTATTGCGTTGGAACCCTTATAACATGTCGGTTCATCATGTTACTTCTTCATGGAACTTTGAGGAGGTTGAAATACATCTTATGGATTGTGGATGAGATCTTCCAGAATCAAGCATACTAAGTGTGGGAATCCAGTGGCCGGTTGTAACGTGAAGAAAGAATAGTGATCCTATGTGGGTCAGCACCTAGAGATCCAATGTGGGTCATCACCAAGATATATTTTGTGGGTCAGAACCTAGCGATCCTCTGTGGGTTAGCACCTAGAGATCCTCTATGGGTCATCACCTAGCGATCCTATGTGTTTCACCACCAAGTGAACCTCCATGGTTCAGCACCTAGCGATCATGTGTGGGTTAACAGCTAGCGATCCTGTGTGGGTCATCACCTAGCGATCCTTTGTGAGTCACAACCTTTAGCAACTTTGTGCGGTTTAGTAGTAAAAACATCTCAATAGAATAAGATGATCTATTTTTATTATTAATCATCTTTATTTCTATTCTTAAAGTTATATACCTAGTTTGAGATGACTCATTACTTGTGCTTAGTGATTGGGATCATTCTTAGTGGTTTTTCTTTTGTACAATTCTAAGAGACCTTCAGGAGTTTTGAGGTCCCTACTAGGTATTTTTACACTCACCCTTGCATGGGATTCACCCGCACCATGTTGTGTCTTGTGAAAATGATTAACTGATTTAACAGAAGTTAGGGAGCCCGGACCAAACGGTGCACGGAGGTGACCAGTTGACATGGAGATCTGTAGTGATGAGATATACCTACCCTTCATGTAGTATCCTTGGTGGATGACCTTAGGAGCTATTTTTCCTTTTTTTTGTATCTCTTTTAGATGGGCTTGTATTCTAGCCCCTTTACTTTCAGTACTTACTTTTACACTCAGTGGTGGTTTTTAGTTGTGGTTGTACCTTTCTTCTTCTGTTTTGTTATACTTGTGTGCAGTGTTCCCTATCTATGTGTATACAAATTTTTAGGAAAGGACTTCCCTTCTTAGGGATATTCCTTTATAGTGATAGACACCAACCCATGGCCTATGGATGGTAGGCTTGGGGGAGTCATGGAACGGGCCCCAGGGTACGGGTCATGACATCAATAATTTGGATTTTTTACAACACTTTCATCTAGACCATTTTTAGCAATGGATCTTTCTTTGTGGGTTGATCGTGTCCTAACCTTTTTGGGTGTGTTACCAATTATACCTCAATCCTAGAATTCTAAATGTTTCAAACCTATAATGGTTCTAGTATTTGGTGCTGTTTTCCAACATAGATGATAACTATTTCCTTTACTAGCATTATTGCACATGATGTAGGAATCCATTTACTTTGTTGCATGTTTTATATTGGTTCTTGGAATCTTTTTTGAAATGTGTCTATATACCATGGAACCTATGTTTTGTTTTTTTCTCATGTGGTTTTTTAATGGATATGACTCTTGATTGTTATAACATGATGTTTGATCTGTCATCCTGTATACATGTTTTTTATGGGTTGTTATCTCTTTGTCTAATGTTGTTGATATAAGTTGTTCCATATGGACTATTCCCCTTGAGAGGGATGTGTGAGATATTTATTGAAACAAAAATGGGATATCCCTTCTAGTATATTGTGTCAAAAAAAATTCTTAAACTATCCCATCATGTTAGATGATGTGTCGGACAAGGTTGGGTGACTTTACTTCTGGAATGGTACTAAATCAGGGATATTTAATCTCTAAGGATCTGAAACATGTTATTACTTTTTTTTTATATTGTTTTGTATCCCTATACCATATTTACTTTCATGTCATGCACATGTATTTCTTATGAACTTATGTTAGGGGTTTTCCATATTGTTTTAATGAGTCTTGTACTCACATCCTACTTGGGAATTTTGATCGAATTGTAGATTTAATGATCACAGGTATGATGAATGGAAAGGGCCTTGTGGTGGATGGTTGAGCAGGTTGAGTAGAATGATGCAGTTGTTGCTTGATGGAGTCTGGGTGGGATGTATGATTCTACTTTAATTTACTATCTTTTTCTCATTCTTGGAACCTTTTGTTTAGTTTTGGTTTATATATCAAGAATTAAATATTGATAATACATGGGTTGTTTTTATTTATATATGTTACCACTCTCACGGTTATTTATTTATTCTTTATTGTTGATGATTATTTTCACTTCCAGTTTATATTATGATGTTTACCTAAAACTGATGGAATAGTCTTCTCATGATGTTCCTTAGACCATCACAGCTAGTCAAAAACCTCTTGAATATGGGTAGGTGTGTATGGGGAAGTGTGGAATCCCTAAATCAGACCTAGTTGTTTGTGTCGGGGTGTTACAAAATTGTATCAGATGAACATGTTTACTAACTTATTTATTCTCTTTTTTCTTGTTTAGGACGGGAAAAATAGGATGTAGGATGTTTTTTAAATGGGTAAGGGAACTATGTTAGTGTCCATCCAGTACTATATAGTTTACCGCTAAGTTTCCATAAAATAGGGAAGCATGCCTTTCTATTTGATCTTACTTACAATTAAATTCACTTTTGGTGATACATGTGATATTTTTGTGTTTATTTATGGGAATTCCTGGGAATTCGTGCATCATGAAAGGCACATAGGTTCACATTTAATGTACATGTGTTTCTTGTATTGGATATATCATAAATAATTTTATTCATGATGAAATAATGATATGTAATTTGATGAATTATTTCTTACATTCCCTATTTTAGCTTGTTATATTATATTATTGAGTGTATATATGTGTTTATGTAACTAATTTGCAGGTAATGGATGCTTAACCTAGGTTTTGGGTAGTTCTTAGGGGGTTATTCTATTTTGTTATGGGTATCCTCTTATGTTAAATCTTTTTGTAAAACCTTGTGTGTGCCAGTGTTTGGTTGTTGGTTTTTTTGTTTAAACTATTATCATTCTCTAAGGTTTGATTTGGAATTTTTGTAAATTTCACCCTATAGTAATATAAAAAATCCAATTTCTCAATCAATTATTCTAGAGGATGGGATTTAGTAGGTTAACTTGGTTTCTTCAGTGGGTCAAGCTATATAACCGATCAAAACAAGAATCTTTTTACTGGTATTATTTATGGGTGGAGGATCCCATAGGAGTGTGCTACTGATAATTGATTACACTCACAACTTCCGTCTCCATAATTCCACAAAAATCTAGAACACTAGAGACCCTTAGGATGTGGAGGAATAGATACAGTTCATTGAGAGGATATTTGACTAGGTAGAGATCCCAGAGGAGTGGAAGTTTAATATTACAAATTTCATGCTTAAAGGTTTAGTTGTACAATGCTGGGGTATGATGTTCGAGGCCGGTTGATGTGAAAGACTTACTTGGCTGAACATCAAGGATATTTTCCTCAATGAATTATTTCCAGATGCTCTAAATCTGGACCACACTTCGGAATACAAGAAACAAACTAACACCCGAGGTGGAACTAGGACACTAACATGAGGAGGCTTGAATGGACTCCCCACCACAACAAATAGAATGACACCATTTCATTTCAGTGGAACTTTTAGAGAGACCTGTGGTGGTTCTCCTCTCCATTAGAACTACATAGCTTAACCAATTAACACACACTGATATGGGAAACCCCACATAGGCCAAATTCCCACTATAAATGGATTGATGAAAGAAACTCTAAACCAAATGGGGAACTTTACATTGTCCAATACTCTGGTGGGGCATTACCATTATTGGATGAGCCCAAACCAAAACTGAAAATGAAATAGACTTACAAGGTTTTTCTTACATAGACTACCATATAGAGATTCACTCCCACAAGGGTATAAGCAATATGGTTATAGAAAATAAAACAAACCTGCTTCCTTATAACCAAGGAGGAACTCTTCCACCAACATGTATCACAACAATGAGTGGAAGGGTCCCCTTGTTCCTTTCCACCACACAGGACCACTTGAAATGAAACTACCACATCGAATGATTATACTGTATCAATTTCCAACACTAACAATAAAAATTAGACCACAATCCATTACAGTCATGGGGTTCCTAACTATGCACCAGCTTCACTCTGGGACCTATGGATAGATCTCTGATGGTTGAAGTGTCTCTTACCTCACAGTCAAGCCTTAAAAACCCCAAACGGAACATCTTAATATAGTTCCACAAGAAACCATATTGTGACCTTGACAACACCATCAGACATAGTAAACTTTGACATCCACTTACTCCCACAGAACGCTTTTATCAAAACAAAGGATTAGGGTATGCACATGGATCACACCTTGTTACCTCAAATGAGGACCATCGAGAGGAAGGACACATAGAATACACCTTACTCTAAAATGAAGTAACTCGTAATTTTCTGAAGGGATACACACTTCTATCAAAACAGAGGTTATCGAAAGATTACACAACCATCACCTTTGAATCTACAAGGAGACACAATCACAGTGAATCACCACAAAACGTGACCTATAAAAGAAAGTAATATCTATAAGGAAGAGAACTTTAGATTTATTCCTGAGAAGCACTTGATTCTACAAGCGTCCATAACATCCTCTTATGACCAGACTCGCCACACTGGTGGCCTTACATGATTTTTTTCTTAGAAAAAACTAATGAAATACCCAAGGCCCATTTAATAGCAACAAGAAAAGATGAATCTTGACTGCTTACACCCTTCCCCACTAGAATTCCCTTCACCTCTTCTAGGCAAGACCTTCAGACACACCAGTGTCAGACATCACCTTTGACGACTCGAGAAACCTAAAAAACCAAGGTCTCCTTAAATCTTCCACATCCACTCTCCCTCTTTAATAAGGTTCACTTAATTGAAAAAGAAGAGGGGTAGACTCAATCTCCAATGCTCAAAAGTAAGTTCTTATGTTGATCAACTGAAGGATATTCCAATGGAGAATCACCTGTGGTCGCACCTAAATTTTGCATTAATTATTTATGGGGAAATACACTAGCTAATGAGGAAAACCAAGGAACCAATCAAGCTAGTCTGTTCAAAAAAAATGTTCCACAAACCATAACCAAACACATGAGAGGAACCACCATAAAGGATTCCTGAAACACTTCTCAAAAAATAACACTAACCAATACTTAAACCCAACTTACCGACAGAATACAAACTCAAAACATCTTTCAAACAACAGGGGGTTCTTGAACTCAAAACACCCCATAACAAAATTCCAAAAAGTATAAAAAACACACCACCAAATCACTAAGTTTCAAAATATTACCTTTTCTTTTAAAATCACATTTAAAAATAAAATAGTATCAATGGGTTTCACATTCACCAATGGTATCCCACGGAGCAACTCACATGCATTCTTCTCATGCCCAACCGGGAACCCATTAACTTCCTGCACATTTCTTGTGCATGTGATCACTCAAGAAAATATCAAAGGTTAAAGAAAAACTCTTTCAATTTGCAAAATAACTATTCAACCCACTTTTCCACTTAGAAAATTCCACTAAATCCTTTTTTTGTGAACTATTATCCAATAAACTAAAACCCATTTTTAAATTTCACATATCAATTCCAAAACATCTCATCCTATTCCAAAACCATTTTCAAATACCAAACAAGCTTCCACCAAAATTTTACAAAGCTTCCCAAAATTTACTAACCAACAAATTGAAAACCATTTAAAATAAAACGTAGTTCCAAACTTCACACATCAATTTCCAAAACATTCCAACCCATTTCAAAACCCTTCCGGTCACACAACATACCTCAATTGAACAAAACTCATTTATCTTCATTTAAAACAAACTTCCAAAACCCCTATGCAAAAATAAACTTCTGTTTCATTAAAAATCATCTCTCCTCAATTAAAAAAGTTTCAAAAATCATTTCAAAAATGGATTTTCATTTTCCCAAAAACCTATTTTTGATAAATCATAATTTTTTTTCAAAATAGCATTGGAATAACTCTCATTTTACACAAAGACTGTTTTATGAAATTCCACCTTTCTAAAGCTTCATTCAATCAATACAGAAAACCCATTTTCTATATTCTGAAATTAAAACCATTTTTATTTAAAATTTGGTTTCCACACTTTTCAAGAAATGGTTTTCAGAAATAATTTTCAAAATACAAGGAGACACAAGATGATGCAATATGAAATTAGTGTCGATGGGTGAATTAGAAATATGGTTGGAGGACATATTCCAATCACACCACTATCATAGAGAGAGTTCTAGTTCAATGTCCCCAGCTACACATGGCTTGCTAGGACTTAAAACTTTACTAAGACCATTGACCCAACTCTATTTTCATTTTCCAAACATCAATGAACATCAAGTACCAAATAACCCTAACAAAACCCAACTTCCCCTGGAAACATGGGTCATGTCACGAGGTGTTTTATCCAAGCACCCTACTCATAACCAAAACATCAAATCCCAAAAACCCTATCTTCTATCTACCCAGAATCATCCCTAAGGAACAAGACCCAAAAGAGAGAAACCTCCTCAGATACTGTTTTGTCACGAACCAACATGGTCAACCCTAAACCGCTCACCTGAACCACACTGCGACAAGTCCCGAAGGGCATTCCCAATCCCCACAGGCTGGAAACTAGTGTTTGACATCAAAATAAAAAATTTGGAAATGATTTATCACAGAACAGATAGATAAATAAAAGAAAATAAATAGAACAAACTGGAAGTGGGAATAAAAATAAACTAAGCATCGAAACATACCTCAAGTGACCTCTTTACTCACCACAAAACACAACACTACACTCGTTCCAAGAGCGACCCAAACTAGAGGAGCCTAAAACTGAAAAGATAGAGTAGGTGTGAGCACTGAGATGCTCAGTAAGAATTATAAGGATAAACAATGCCATATTCCCTTACCTTTAAATAAAATCAAATCATGATAGTTTTAAAATAAGACATATTAAAATTATGTTTTTTATTATTTTTAAAATCAAGACACAAGTATACATTTTATAAGAAAGGATTTACCTTCCACAACATTTTTAAAATAGGATTCACACATTCATTAACACTTCAAAATGAAAGGAAACTAATTTAGACTAAAACTATTCATAGTATTGAGACAAAATAACAAACTAATGAATAAAATAATGCAGAAACACTCATATCCTCCCCTATAAATACCGCCCCTCACCACCTATTCTCCATGAAGTTCTAAGGATCAAATAAAAACTGATAAGGGGGTAGAATTAGTTGTTTACTTTTTATATGTTTAGAAAATTTTACAAACTTAACCCCTCCAACCTTTTGTGATTTATATCCTTATCAACTTTTATTGAACACTCATGTATGAAAAAAAAGGTATGAAAGAAAAGAACACAAGTTTTACAAGGTTTGGCATCTATGTCAGAAATGATGTCATTTCCATACCCACTCTCATTGGTCTATGGAAATCCACTATTATGAAGAAGTGAATGCAACTTGTGACAACTTCTATTAGACACCTTCTATATCCCAATAGGTATGATTATACTAACTCCTATCAGTTTACAATGTTTGATTTTAAAACAATTGAGCAAATAAAAGGAATAAATTCATTTTTGAAATTGCTCCACAATTTCTTATTCCAAATCCTCAGTCCAATTGGGCTAGATCTGATTCTCTCAATCTGATGATGGTGGATCTTGATTTTCTCAATACAATGATGTTGGATTCTGGATTCTATTTCTTTCAACACAATGATGTTATAATCTGGATCTGATTTCTTCCAATACAATGATACTATAATGTGGATCTGATTTCTTTTAATACAATGTTATTGTAATCTGTATCCAATTTCTTTCAATAAAATACTATTTTAATCTGGATCTTATTTCTTTCCATACAATGCTATTATATTCTGGATCCAATTTATTTCAATACAATACTACTGTAATCTAGATCCAATTTATTCCAATACAATGTTTTTGTAATCTAGATCTGATTTCTTTCAAAATAATGTTGTTGTAATATGGATCTTATTTATTCCAATACAATTTTGCTGTAATCTGGATCTGATTTCTTTTGAAACAATTTTACTTTAATCTGGATCTGATTTTCTTCAAAACAATAAACTCAAAATCAATCTGTAAAAAACTCAAACTCTTCTAGAATTCTCAAAATAATTCTTCTTCAATTAGATAAGAACTTCCACTTCAATTTCTCTAATGCTCCACCTTTCACCTATGTATATAAAATTTGAAAATGCACTAATGATCTGAGGAAGTATTTATAGGAAACTCAGGAAATAAATGAAGGAAAATTCAAATATTTCCCACTTCATCAAATATCAAAACTATGAGAATCTCTCACATTTAAACTTCATATTTTACTTCATCAAACCTACTTATATTTCTCAGATATTTTTGACAAAGTGAATGACAAGTTTGACCAAAATAATTCTTCTTCATAATCGATTCGTTACAAATTATTTTTCAACCTATTACAATTTGTATCTTTCTCAGATCATTACAATATTTTGAATAGCCTTGAAACAATTTTCAGTATCCCTTCCTCTTTCCATTTTGTTATGATTTTTATAGAATCTTGGTTATTATTTTTATAGAATTCTGGTCACAATTATCTTAGAAAAAAGGTTACGATTCTCTCAGAATGCTAGTTACGATTCACTCAGAATGACAGTTACAATTACCTCAGAATGAAGGTTATGATTCTCTCAGAATGATGGTTATGATTCTCCTCAAAATGATGATTATGATTCTATGATTATGAAAATATTATTATGAAAATATGATTACAAAAAAATGATTAAAAAATATGATTACAAAAATATGATTAAAAAATCATAATCAAAAAATACATTTTTCAACTTTGAAATTCTTCAAAAAAATTAACTATTTCTTCAAAATATGTTAACATGATAGTTTTCATGACATATGATAACTTCTTGGTCATTAAATCATCATCTAATTTAGTTTTAGAACGTATGAAAACTTTCTATCTCCAGAATTCAAACTCTTATTTAAAAACCCTTCAGTAGATTCATCATTTCTCTGATTATAGAAAGGATAGTCTTCTAAAAAACAATAATTTCTACCTCTGATTCTTTTGGATATAATCATATAAATAAAATGAAGATGAATCTAATTCCTGAAAAAAACATTCTAATACAAAAAGTTTGGTTCTCAAAAAATACAAAAAAATTTTAAAACAATTTATCACAATGGTACTTTAATCTCCCCATTTGGATTTGTTGAAAACCCATTTTACAACTTTTCAACTCTCATAATTGTTTACAAATCAAGTTTTTTTATTTTCATCAAAACATAGTCTTTCTCAAAAGAGAGAGTGTTAAAACCACACTAATAAATAATGTAATGTTTTTTAAGGAATTCCATCCCTTGGTGGAAAGAACTTTTTGAGGCCATGTAAAGATAGCCTCTCCTCACTTTTATTTTCATAATTTCCCTCTCTAATTCTTTCTTTTCTCACTTTCTTTTTATGTCACTTTTCTTTTTATCTCTCATGTTATATGATAACCACAACTTCATATTCATAAAAGAAAGATAAGTGAAAAATTCTTACAAAGTAAAAATTTGTGAAATTACTCTCCCCCATTGTCAATATAATCCCAAACATGGTGGGGGTTCTTACTTATGAGATTTAGGAAGACATAAGAAGAGTAGAAACATGAAGTTGCTACATCAATTCCACAAACCCTTATTTTGGTGTTTCTTTTGTAAAGATATCAGAAATCTGAGACTTTGTTGAAATGTATTTTGGAAAAACATCTCACATTGTAACTTTCTCTTTTATAAAGTGAACCATTATATCAATGTGTTTTGATCTTGAATATAGGATATGATTCTTAGTGAGATCAATTTCACATTGATTATCACATATTATTTTAAATGGTTTAGAAACTTTCACTTTCAAATCTTCCATATGAAATTTCATCTATAATATTTGAGTACATGCCTGATTAGCTACAATATATTCAGATTCATCAATTCTCATTGTTTTTGAATTTTTTTTCTTACTATGAAAACTCACATTAAATTCAACAAAGAAAAATGTTCCTCCTGATTTTGATTTTCTATCATTACAATCTCTACCCCAATCAGCATCAGTATAACCATGAAAAGTCATCTCACAATTTCTTTTATATAAAAACCCATGTGAATTTGTTCCTTTGACATATTTTAGAATTCTTTTTTCTATCAATATATGGGATGCCATTGGATTTCTTTGATACCTTACATAGAAATTCACAACATAATAAATATCATGACTTGAATATATAAGGTAAATAATACTTCTTATTGTCTTTCGAAAGTCTTTATGCTTCACACTTATCCTCAATCCATCATTGCTCAAATTTGCGCTCACTAAAATAGGAGTGGAAACTTCTTTGGATTAATCCATTACAAAATTCTTTAACAATTCCCTTGTATATTTTTCTTGAGATAATAATATGTATTTTCTTTTTTTTTTTGAACTTGTAATCCAAGGAAGAAAGTTAAATCTACCAACATTGACAGTTCAAAATTCTTCTTCATTTCTTCACAAAACTCATCACAAAACTTTTCTTCATCTCTACCCAAAATTATATAATCCACATAAACAATTACAATTAATGTTTTTAAGTCAATATATATCACATAAAATTTTCAATCAAATTTTCCTTTATAAATCTTCATCATTATAAAACAATTTTCAAGATTCGAATACTAAGAATGTAGAGCTTGTTTCATCCCATATAAATATTTCTTCATTTTATAAACTTTAATTTCATCCTAGTCATGTAGAAACCAAAAAGGTTGATCAATGTAAAATTCTTCCTCAATCTCACCATTTAATAAATGTGACTTTACATCCATTTAATAAACTTTGTAATTCTGGTGTGCTTCCACTAAAAGAAACATTCTAATAGTTTCCAATCTTGCAACTGGGGAAAACGTTTCATCAAAATCCATACTTTCTACTTGTGTATATATTTTATAAAAAAGTCTTGATTTTTTTTCTAAAACTTCTCCATACTCATTATATTTTGTTTCTATAAACCTACTAAGTTTCAATAACATTTTTAATTGAGGACCTTGGAACAAGTAACATTGTTTCATTCTTCTCAATCTAATCCAACTCTTCATTCATAGAATCCACCCATTCTTTATGTAGAATAGCCTCTGAAACTGATTTTGGTTCAACTTTTGAGATAAGTGAAGTCTGATTTTCTAATCTCAACTTCCTTTTGGTCTGAACTGAAGCCTTATGATTCCCAAAAATGTTTTCAGATTCAAAATGTTTTCATATGGTAGGAAATATCAAATTTTCTTTCCCAGCTGGAATTTCCTCATCACATGATTCTTATGGATCTGGATGAGAATGTTTTGAAAAACCTTCACTATTCCTTCAAATCACCAATTTATCCTCCTTAGAATTCTCAAAAACCTTTGTTAAGGAACTTTTATTTTCAATTACCTTCACTTCATATGATTCTACCAACTTTTGTAAAAATTTGTTTCAAAATTTGTAACCTCTCTCATTTTGTGAATAACCAATGAAAGTTCTTTCCTTAGCTTTCTCATTAAACTTTTCCAAGTCCGTATTTTTGATTTTGAGCAAGCATGGAATTCAAAAAACTATGAAGTTTTTCAATGAAGTTTTTTTTTTCTATACCACTTTCATAAGTATTCATGTTGTTTTGGGTCTTAATAAAAAATTATTTTGAACATGTATAGTAGTACTAACATCTTCTCTCAAATAGAACTTTGAAAGTATGCATTATTTCAACATACTTATTCCTATTTCAACTAATCTTCAATTATTTCTTTCTGCTACTCAATTGTTTTGTAGAGTATAGGGATAACTATACTAATTCTTGATACCATGATTTCTTATATAAGTTTTAAATGTATTGTTTTTGAATTTAGTACCATTATTTATTCTCAGCTTCTGGATGGGAACCCCCAATTCTTTATTAACATATTTTCTGAAGAATTTTAACATTTAAATATACTCTGACTTTTGATTCATGAACATGGTGTTTTTTATCTGATTGAAATCATTAATAAAAGTGATAAAGTATAAATCCAATTTTATTTATTAATGTCTCATCGGCCCACACAAATTGAAATGAATAAAATCAAGTGGTCTGGTAGATTGAATCACAATTCTCTTATGGATTTTCTTAGTCATGTTTACTTATTAGAAAGTAATACAAACATATTCATCTCTTCCTTTAAATTAAAGAAAATTCCATACATCATCAACTTTAGAAAGTTTATTCATTTTTTTCTAGTCAAGGTTCCCAAGTCTTGAATTCCATAATTTTTTTTCATCTTCATCTCCCAAGTAATTGTGTTATTGAATTCTTCTACTTGAAAGAGATCCCCACTTTTTCATTCTCATTTTGTAATGATTTTTCCATATTTCACACTTGTTATGATACAAGAATACTTTCTTAAGATTACTTTATTTCCATCATCAAATTTTGACTTACACCCAGTATGTTATGTTTTATCCCATCAAAAAGTAAAAATTATTTAGATTTCAATTTCTCTCCTTAAATCTCTTCCATACTGATTCCTTAGATTTTAAAGTAACTATAATTTCCAAGCGTAAATGCTCGTACATAATTAATTTCAACATGTTTCAATATTTTTATATCACCTTCCACATGTGAAGAACAACCACTACCAAGAATCAAAGGTTTTTTCCTCTTACTTTCCTTCAAATATGTCTCAACAATTAAATCCCTTTCCTCAACCTTCTTCTTTTCTACTTTATTTTTTTTATCATAAGAAACTTGTTCTGAAAGGAGTGTCATACATATTTTGGCATAATGAAAAGACAGATCACATATTTTACAAACATATTCCAATCAGTCAAATTAATTCTTTGTTGGAATGTTTCTAACATATTGAGAATTTACCTTTCCAACTTCCTTTGAGTTAGGAGAGCTTCTCATTATTCTTTCACTATTTCTTCCACTTTACTCAAACCTTATTTCAGGTAGAGATAAGTTGTGCCAATAATTATAAGGTATATTCCCATAGACTCTACAACACCAGAAATAGCCTTTAAATCTTGATTTTCTATTCAATAAATATCTTTCTCTATAGAAACTTTGTTGAGGTTGGTAACTTCTTTCATTTCTATATACTTTGGATGTGGACCATATTTCATTTGATTAAATTTTCTAATTTTTTAGAATTGATAGATTCCTAACATTCTTTCACAATACATTATTTACCAATACCTTTTATAGAACTAGAAATGTTAAAAAAGCAAATGAAATATTATTTTTGTTAAGAGAATATTTCATTTGATTCTCATAATGATCTTTCTCATCAACTTTAGAAGTCTCATCTTTTACTTCGGTAGCTTTGATGAAGTTTTCAAGCATTGTTATCAAGATAATTTAATAATCAAGAAGTTTTGATTAAAACTTGTCAACCTCTTCATCCTTAGCTTTAAGCTTATTTCCAATATCTTTAATCATCTTTCCTTGTTAAACAATTCTACGTTTGTAACTTACAATCTCCGGAATGTATTAATCCTCTTACTTAATGACATATTTTCTTCCATCAGAAACCTATTCATGATCTTTCTACATTACTATAATTTATTTCTTAAGAGTTTGTTTTTCTTAAGACACATAAAAAGTTTAGTTCTGATCTGATACTCTCTATAAGATTCTTCACCATCTTCTTCACTCTCTGAGGAATATTTTGTTTTATCAGCTTTTGCAATGAAGGTTCTGAATTTTTCTAAACTTTCATCTTCATAAGAATCATTTTTAGTTGATTCTAATTCACCCTTCTCACTTAACATACTTCTTTTCTTTCCAAAAATCTTCTTCTTGATTTTTTGTAGGACTTATCTTCTTTATCATTTTTGTTCAACTTCTTCCATTGAGGTTTTTTATAAGAATCATTACGATATTCTCCAACTTTCATTTTTGGGAGATTCATTGAAAATTTTCGGATTCCACCACACTCAAAACATTTGAGAGGAATTTTCCATACATACTTCCATCTTCCTATTCGATAGTTATTGGATATGAGAGACATGATTTTTTTTCATTCAACTCATCATATTCCTTATAATCGGACTCACAAGGATAGACTTCATCAACATATTGTATTTTCAACTTTCTCATTGATTAAAAAGCCATATAATATTTCAACTTATTTTTAAATATTGGATTTTTCCTGATTTTATAGGAAAAAAAATAAAGTTATGAAATTCATCGATATATATATCATCCTTATCTTCTAAAGAAGAAATTTTAGAATCAAACATGTCTAGAAAGTTTATAATGAGTTTCGTCACAATTGTAGAATCTTTCTGGACATCTTTGAATCCTATGGTATTACAGATAATTTTATATAATCTGGTGAAGTATTCATTAATTGTTTTATCATATCTCATTTTGATATCTTTATACTTACTATTCCAGATTTGTAGCTTTGCTTCCTTGACTTTTTTATTCCCTTTGAAAACACTTTCTAGCTTGTCCAACATACTTTATGAAGTCTTGAGACCCATCACCTTCTGATAAAAATTATTTGGTAAGGAAATAATGATTGAATTTCTAGAATTTAAAGAAACTTATATGTTTCTCTTATCAGAAAATTTCATGGGATCATCTTTCTCAATAGGTGGAAAACCAATAGTGGCAACATCAACAACATCTAGGCTAAGATATAGGAGATAAATAATCATCCTATTTTTTCATCCATAATAATTATTTTCATAGAACATAGGAATTCCTATACTATTGAAATAATTGATATTATCCATGATAAGTATTTGACAAGGTAACCTTCCTCTAATACCAATTTAATTTACAAGTATCAAACTCATAAGGGGGGGTTGAATCAGCTGTTTACTTAATATAAGTTTCAAAAAAAATTAGAAATTTAACCCATCAATACTATTAATATTTATATCCTTGTCAACTTTTATTGAATACTCATGCATGAAAAAGAAGGTTTGAAAGAAAAGAACACAATATTTAAAATTTTTGGCCTTAGTGTGAGAACCTGCATTCTTACCATAGCTACTCTTGTGGGTCTATGTAAATCCACTATTATGAAGAAGTGTATAAAACTTATTTCAAATTCTATTAGACACCTTCTATCTCCTGATAGGAATGATTATACTAAATCCCTTCAGTTTATAATGTTTGATATTAACAAAAATTAAGACAATAAAAGGAATAAACTCTTTATTGAAACTGCTCCACAAATACTCAGTCCAAATCCTCATTCCGGTTTGGCTGGATTCGATTCCCTCAATATGATGATGATGGATCCTAATTTTATCAATACAATAATTATGGGTTCTAGATCATATATGGTTCAACAAAATAATGTTGTAATCTAGATACAATTTCCTTCAATACAATTTCCTTCAATACAATTCTGATGTAATCTTGATCTAATTTATTTAAATAAAATGTTGTTGTAATCTGGATCTAATTTCTTTTAATACAATTCTACTGTCATATTGATCCGATTTCTTTCAATATATTGTTGTATTAATCTGGATCTAATTTCTTTCAATAAAATTTTTTTGTAATTTGGATATTATTTCTATCAATACAATAGTTCTATAATTTGGATCTGATTTCATTCAATACAATGCTGTTGTAATCTAGAACTGATTTCTTTTAAAAAAATGCTACTATAATCTAGATCTAATTTCATTAAATATAATGATGTTGTAATCTCAATCCAATTTCTTTCAAAAAAAATTATATTTTAATATAGAGCTGATTTCTTTCAAAACAATAAACTCAATCTCAATCTATAAAAAACTCAAACTCTTAGGGAATAATAAAAACAATTCTCCTTCAATCAGATGAGAACTTCAAATTCAATTTCTCTAGTGCTACACCTTTCACACGTGTATAGAAAATTTGACAATGAACTAATGATCTAAGGAAGTATTTATAGGAAAATCAGGAAATCATGGTGGAAAACTTGAAATATTTTCCTCTTCTTCAAATCTCTAAACTCTAAAAATCTCTCACATTTAAACTTCATCTTTTACTTTGTCAAAACACCATAGATTTATATGAGATTTTTTCAAAATTGAATAACAAGTTTGAACACTTTAATTATTTGTAATCAAATCATTAAAAAAAATTCAACCTATTATAGTTTGTATATTTCTCAACCCATTACCATCCTTTGATTATCATGTATACGATTTTCAGTATCCTTTCCTCTATCCATCGATTTCTGATTTCCACAAAAATTCTAGTTATTAATCTCACAAAATATTGGTTATGGTACTCTCAGAAATATGGTTACAATTCTCTCATAATTCTAGTTACGATTATCTCATAATGCTGATTATGATTCTATCACAATATAGGATATGATTTTTTATAGAATGTAGGTTATGATTCTCTCATAATATTGGTTATGATTCTCCTCATAATGCTGATTTCAATTCCTTGATTACAAAAATATGATTACGAAAATCTAATTATGAAAATATGATTATGAAAATCTATTTTTCAAATCTGAAATTCTTCAAAACTCTTCACCATTTAATCAAAATATTTTATCATGAAAGTTTTCATGACTTTTGAGAACATCTTGATCATAAAATAATCTTCTTTTTTTGTTTTAGAAAGTATGAAAACTTTATATCTCATAACTTCAAACTCTTCTTTCAAAACCCTTTACCATCTTCATTATTTCTCTGATTACAGCAAAGATAGTCTTCCAGAAAATAATAAATTATACCAATAATTATTTTGGATCTGATAGTCTAAATACGATATAGATGGATCTGATTCTTGGAAAACAAATCATTTTAATACAAAGAGGTTAGTTGTCAACAAATACAAAAAAAAATTAAAACAATTTATCACAATGGTAATTCACTCCCCAAACCTTACAAGCTTTGATATTTGTCCAAATTATGCTCAATAATCATCCCAATACCCTCCCTCATTTCCAATATCATTTTTTCCCCATAAAATACCAAACTCAAGTTCCTCAAGGATGTTCTCAATGAGGATAATTCAATAGGTAAAAACCTCTTACCTTTTCTTTTAATTTATTTTCAATTAATTTTATTTTCTAATTATCTCCTCACCTACCCTTATCCAAGTGGAAAGAAAACTCCAGTGTCTTATATATACTATAAAATTATTATTCTAATGGAATAATTCATCAAAATTTCTATTCCCCTCTCCTTTTGTAAAAAAAATTAAAACATCATCTATGATGTGTTAATTTATCACCTTTAAGGATGATGAAGTTTTTAAATTCCATTAAATCCATCAATACTACTCATAAAACCATTTTTATGATTAAAAAAAATATAATATATGTATTAAATCCTATTTAATTTTTTTTAACCACTTTATAAACATAATATTAATAAATAAAACATAACTATATTGTGATGGTTGAAAAACTGCCAAAATAATCTAAATGATTATCACTAACATATTATCTAATGATTCACCCTCACCCAAAATTACCAAATTACATATATAACCATCTAATATTATATATTCCCATTAATAACATATAACTTAAATTATAGAAATCTATTCTCATTTTATATGATTTTCCATACATGTATACAAGTAAACTGATCATGAAAATCAAGGAAATGAATGCTCTCGAAGGATAAGATTGTATCTTATAACTCATTAAAAAAGGACATAAATTAACTTAATAAAATTATAATAAATAAAATACATGTAAAAAAGGTTCTTAATTAATTAATTAATGGACCTAATTTGATTATCCAATACATTAAGATCAAGTGAAGAACACTTTCAGATATATGTTAAGGGATTCTACCCGACCCTCCATTTTTTCCTTTGGTCAACTCTTTCTCCCTTTTTACCACAATGTATTGCTTATATATTTTTATATAATTCTTATAAATTATAATTATATTTTCCAAAATCATTTATATATATCATATAATTTTTCTTTTATGGTAAACAAATTTTTTATAAAGGTTCCATTCTAGAAAATTCCCGATAAGCAAGCCTAATTAAAGGGAATTTCATGATTTCTTACCTATTTAAAAGTTCACTCCATAATTTGTTCTAGGACACCATTATTTTTATAAAATAACTCATTTTGTTATGAAAAAATATATTGGTTCATTTGTATATTTATACAAACAATTATCCCTTTTCTGTTTTAAAGAAACTTTAATATTCTCCTTAAATAACACTAAAATATTTTATTTTTAATGTTTTTTAAATAGTCTTTTTACATGTTTTAACTTCAGTTTGACATAAATTATCCTTATAAATTCATATTTAACCTTATTAATTTCCATTTATGATTTAAATCTATTCTTTCATGGACATCATTATCATATTCCCTTTTTTTATGCCTTATAACATGATTATGATACCCATTTCATTTCATGGGTAACCCTTATATTTATGTTTGATTATTCATGTGGTGAACATAAGTACGAACATGTTATAATGGGTGTTCCTAGATAGATATCCAATACATTTGTTCATGTTTATTCTCAAGAGATGTCATATTGGGACAAGGAGTGAACTTGATTACTTTATGGAACTTTATCCACCATGTAATATAGTATTGCTAGTTATCCTTGACTCGTGCTTATATCAGGTCATATATTGTTTCCACATTTCTATGTTTTAACTATTATATGTTCCCATGTTATAAATTTCATTATTGCTTATGTTTATTCATTTTTCAAGCCTTTTATGTCATCATGTTATGGCTTCTAACACATGTTTTGTGTTTTATTCCTTTGCGTATTCCCTTTCTAGGATTTTTAGATCAACCCTTTTGTTTATGTATTAATAAAGTTATCCTATTTAGATGTAAGATCTAAATTAAAGTTAGGATCTCATTATGTAGATTAAATATTATAATTTTCTAATTTGGTTTTTACGTTTTCAAATTATGTACCTATTCTTCCAAAGACATTAGAATTTATTATCCATGGTTGTATCTGATGGTTAATTATTCTTAAAATCATGTAATAATAAGTGTAAAAGTATTAGGATATTATATTTATGTTTCCTTGGGTTTGAAACTTGACTATGGTGCATGGGTGGTTAACCTAAGCATGTTATATTATATTGACTTTGTGATGAGACAATACTTATGATTTATGTTCTTATCACATATTTAAGATTCCCTAAACTTATGATATCATTAATTTATGTCATGTTTCAATTATTATCTCACACTCTTATTCCAAGGTATATATTTGTTCATTTTGTATTTCTTGTTATGTTATCATGAATTAAGGACAACTGTTATTATTCCACGTTCTTTTGAATAATATTCTTCTCCCATTTTAATTTTTTTTCATCTTCAAATAATATAACCCTTACGGACATGTTGAAACTTTTTTCATAATGGAACATTTGAGCACACCCCTTATTTATGTTTCTATTCCCTGGGTTATGCAGATGAGTATAACTTATGAGAAGTCTACAAGAGATTCTAGTGTGGCATAATTATAGAGAAATGTATACAAGTGTTATGAAATAAGTTGCTTATATAGCTAGTCCTAAAAGACATTAAACCATATATTCCTGGGATTATTTGATAATTATAAGATGTAATGTTTAGGTTATGGAAATTATGGAGAATATAAGTATCCTTATCTCGGGTAATCTTACTTTTTATCAAATCTTATATTTAAAGAAAGTGTTCCTAACACAGAACTTGGGAGTGAGGGCCTAGGGTGTAATACTAAGATATTTTGATTTATTTTGAAAAATGGTGATGAAGTAATTTTCATAATATATAAACCTACTACCTAGTGAAATATCATTGATAGTTTTTATTTTTAGAAATGGTTAAAAGCTATGGAATTTGAAATGGACTCCACGTACACAAACCAGGTTTGGGACTTTGTGTATGCACCTGATGGGGTGAGACTCATCGGGTGTAAGTGGGTTTTCCATAACAAAAGTTACATGGATAGTAGATTCTATACCTATAAATAATTTCTAGTGGTGAAGGGTTACAATAAAAATCCTATATTTTACATTGAAGAAACCATTACACCAATTACAATGAAAAATTCCATTATGATATTGCTTCTTATAACATCTCCTTTTGGTTATAAAATATATCAAATGTATATAAAAACTACTTTCTTTAATGAGAATATAGTAAAAGACTAATATATGATAAAACATGAATGTTTTTAAGTTCTAAATGAGCCTTCTAAGTTATACAAGTTACAATGGTCCATTTATAGAATGAAGAAAGAGTCTAAAAGTTGAAAAATATTGTTTGGCGATATAATAAAAGAGTTTGGTTTCATCAAGAATGAATATGATTCATGTGTACAAAAGTGGATTAGTGGGAGTGTTCTAATATTTTTGATATTATATGTATATGAAATTCTCCCTATTGGAAATGGTATTCTAACTTTACATTCTGTAAATATGGGGTTAGTAAAATGCATCTATATTAAAGACATGGGTGAAATTGGCTATATATTGGGTATGAAGATCTATAGAGATAGATCTAAGAGACTACATTGAATGATTCGAGACACTTATATTAGTAAATTTATAATTTTTTTATCAGGGAGAACTCTAAGAAGGATTTTTTACATCATTTCATGGAACAAATCTTTGTAAGATTGAAGATCCTTCTAAATATTTTGAAAGGATGGATAGAATTCCTTATACGTCTACAATAGGATCTATCAATTATTCCATGTTTTTTAATAGAACTAATATCACCTATGCAATGAGAATAACTATTTTATACCAATCCATTCTAAGTGAGATTCATTGGATTGCTATTAAGAACATCCTTAAGTACTAAGTTAGAAATCATTATGTGTTTTTTATTATTTTGAGGAAAGGCTATTCTATGTATAAATGATTACAATAATACTAGTTTTAATTCTGATAAATATGAAATATGATCTCAAAATAGTTTTTTATTTTACATTAATGGTGTGGATATCAATTCTAATATTTCCAAACAGGACACCTTAGTGGGATCAACAATACAGGTAATGTATATCAATGAAAAAGATGTTGTAATGGAACCTCTTTATATTAAGAAGTTCATTTTGTAACTTTGGTTGGTTCCTAGCATTAAGGTTGCAATCAATATTTACTGTGATAAAAATGGATTCTTTGATTAGACCAACGAACCACAATCTTCCCAAAACAAACATGACCTCAGTAAATACCATCTCATAATAGAGATCATTGATATAGGTATTATAAGGATATATTGGGTGGATAAAGACGACAATGTCGTAGATCTATATATAAAACCACTATCACAATATAAGCATGAAGGTCTTATTGAGTATCTTGGTATAAAATATATAAGTGATTGAATGTAACATTTGTAAATGTATCATGATATTATAAGTAAATTTAATCTCCATTTGATAATCATTCATATATACTACAATTTATCTTACATGAATAGTGGAATGATAATGTCCCCTCAAAGTATGACTTTGATTTATCCCTCATCAATTATCATCATGGAGTGTTATGGGTTGTGAGGATATACTAAGGTTGTCAGGGGTAGAATTTTCCTTTATATAAATATTTGTATATGAGATATTAATAATAGAATCATTAGGTGACAAATTGAGACTTATTACTTGGACTGACCAGCCAAATTATATCACATCGAATTTCAAATAGTCATTGATATAATTAGGGGCATATACTTATATTGATCCCCATTACTTGAGGTTTTAGATTTAACTAGAATGATAACCTTTATACTTTGATACCTTTTTAATAAAGGGAATATATATATGTATATATATATATATGATGTATGTGATACATCTTGTGGAGTACATGTACAAAGAGATATATGAGTATGTTAGATCGGGATCACACCATACCCCTTAGTATCTTGAGTAGAACAATTTAATTTATGGAGGCTTCTATTTTCTTACAACTATGAAATCAAGACATCATATTTTTTTTCAATGATACTAATTCCCACTAGGGCACATAGTTAGGCCTTAGGATAAGGATTACATTTTGGAAAAAAAATTTCCAAAATGTAGAGAGTTTCATAAAATATTTCTGAAATAGTTTTGATGGATTCATAAAGATTTATGAATTTTTTAATGAAATAATTATATGATTTATTTCAAGTGGTATATTGTTGTAAATTCACTAAAATTAGGGATACCATATTTTATGGTATCCTTGGTTCATAGAATGTGTTATAATAATATATACTCCACAATCATAGACAATGATAAAACCACTATCTTAGTATACAATAGGGTGTGCGATATGAAATATCGCATGTATCCATTTGACCAGATCCTCTCAAATAGTTCTTTTTGTTATGAACTAATTGAATTGATTCATTAATGTTCATTTATATATGATACATTCATTTAAATACTTAAAATTAATTGTAACATACCAATGGGAAGTAATGTGTAAAGACTTCCATGATATGGAAGCCTATTCTATACACTTTAAATATCTTCATTAAATAACTAAAGACTATAAATGGGTATTTATCCCTCCTATTTTGTGTAATTTTAATCATACAAGATATAAAATTTATCTATTCATCCATAATAACTATTCATATTCCTTGGGAATAAGGTGTTAACTCCTCTTCGGTGGTTCAAAATCCTCTCATTATGAATAAGGATCCTAACGCCGATGTAAACCATCATATTCAAGGGATATTTGAATACTAATATTATGATCCCAACTAAACCTAGTTCATTAATGATTCGGGATAGATCATATGGTTGTTAAGGTACATACATGTTTTATGTTCTTCAATTATTTCTTGTTGAAACTATTGAAGATAGATCAGGAATTTTATAGGTTTTCTTTGACAACTAAATTTCATTCGATGAACTCATATAATCCATCAACTAGTACAAAGGATTAATTTAGATATTAATAGATTTATTAGTATTTTAATATGTTTCATTAATACAAGATATAATGTTTTTAAATATTTACACATTAATATGGTTTAAACATATTGATTTGGTAGAAGGAATAAGATTCCAATCAAAATAACAAAAATTGTGCATACATTTAAAGGGAATATATTTTGATAATATGGTTTGATTAAATATATTTCAAAATAATGAGTGTCATATTCCTTAAAAATAAGTGCTTCTCAATACCTCAATCATCTAACTGGGGTGGTCATTCCAAAGTTGGGTGACTCTATATTATCATATATAATGTAATCAAGAAATGAGTGACCCTGGTAGGATTAGATACCCATTATAAAAATATCATTTGGGTTAAAATTATCTTGTACATACTAATAGTATTAGGTTATCAAAGTAATATAGTTTAATTTATCTATATAAAGGATTGGTAAAGGAGTTTTCCACAAAACTATCCAAAATTAATATACAATATGATTGGGAATATTCACATCCTAAATAGATAATTGATGGGATAAATTCCAAAAAGTGAACCGAGGATTATTGAATTATGTATCTTGATCCACTAATGAATGTGGTGGAATTAAATATGGTAATCATTTTAGTGGGAGCGAATTGTAAAAAATTCCATATCAATTTTTTGTAAAAAATGATACTCATCTGATAAAAGATTATTGTTTACACAAATAACATCATAATCATTATAAAACATAACATTTTGATTAATATTTGAAAATAATAATATTAATATAATCATCTCCTAAAACTGGTAACCTATAAAAGTTCTTGAGTATGATAATTTTTATGTGTTAATGAAAAATTGTCCTGAGTAAAAAAAAAGTGTTGCAATTGTTTAATATGTTATTATAACTACTTTTGAGAACCATAAAGTGATTAAATTAAGGTTTCAAAATCATGAGATAAAAAATGACCAACGGAACTATAGTCTTGATCATATAATCAATATGATTGAGTGTGCTAATAACTTGGAGAGACTGAAGGTTTACTTTAAGGATTTATTTGGTGATGGGATTGATTATATTTTCGTAGATTAAATTATAATGGTAATGTGAATTAATTCGATGAATTTTTACCTTGTTTTCCCAAATTGTTGAAAAAAGGTGAATTAGGGAATGTGATGTCAGGATTATGGTGTTGTGTTTAAAATATAAGTGGGTAAATTTTCAAACTAAAAGAAGAAATAATAGTTATAGAGTCCAGTAACATTTCAATAAGTGTCCAAATAAGGTCATCAAAATTTATAGGAATTATAAGGAAGAGGAGTAATAATTCCATATGATGGAATTGTTTAAAATATTTGAATGAGTTTTAGAAACACTATGGAATATCTATATTAAGCACTGATGTTATAGAAATTAATAATTAAATTTTGAATAGTATATGATACCAAGTCTGTGATTTAAAAATGTTGTAAATATATAAGAGTTAAAAATAAATGGAAATAATTGATATATCTTGTAGTTTTCATTCAAATTGTGTTGTAAAGGGTTGTTATATTAAAAAATTAAATGTAAATTAATATACATCAATCTCATATAGATCTATGTAAAGGATACATATACTTTCCTCATTTATCTTATGTGATAAGAGAATTTTTTTACTAACATGGAGTTTTTATGAACAATATGAGATGTTATACAGGGTTTATGATTCATGAAATTCTATAACATACATGATAAAACAAGATAAATATAATTTTAACTAGAATAAAGGAGTTTATCTAGGTATTTATTAAAATGTAAGGTATATAGATTCAACCACCATTAATGGAATATTTTAAAGAATGATATTATCTTTAATAAAAATTATCTAAGTACATAGAATTCCATATATGATATGCATATAATATTTTATTTGTTAAATATTATCACCTTATGAAATAATGTTTATTTCCTAACATAAAGAAGTTTGTGTATCATATCATGATATTTTAAAGTGAATATAATGACTATGAGTCTAGTGGTAGTATTTCTGGACTTAATAATTTAATAGTTAATAAATAAAATATTATCCCTATAAAATATAAATTCACTTAATATCTTAAAGTAGCATATGATGTTTTTGAAGTAATAAGGTAGATATTTACATTAATTACCATGTGATTTAATAGAGAATATTCCTAGATTTTATTCCAACATATGATAATAATAATAATAATATACTTAGGAAAATATCTAAGGTTTAATAAAAATTATTAACATAATAACATTAAATATTGTGTATTTAAGGAGTTTGGATATGTTTAAGGAGTTAAACATTAGGAATATGATTCATAAGACTCAACATTATTCAAATTAACTTACTATATATATGTTACCCAATAAATATTTTATTGGAAATATCTTATCACATTGTTATATTAATATGTTCTATGAATTACATTTATATGTAATGAGTTTAAAAAACCCAAAGAAATTAGAAACTATAAATTTGGTTTTGTAGTTTGTTATTTGGTTTTGGGTGTGTACTTTTTTCTAGGTTTAGTGTTAGAATCGTTGGAAGTTCATTCTCCAAAACATACACTTTTTGTCCCATATGAAGATAGTAAACCAACAAAAACATCTTTTAGTTTCAAGTATCTTTCGTTAGTTCACTAGAAGAATCAACATCTATTTAATGTAACTTCAATTGAAACCCCAAAGTGTTAAGTTACTGGAAGCATGCTAGACAGTGTGAGTTCACCGAAAAAAAGGTACCATATTGATGAATTCAAACTATTGGATGGGTAAAATTGGATTTTTGAGTGTGATAATGCTATAAGTTTATCATATGATTCTTTTTCTCAAAGATTCGGTCAATATTTAGAGGATATAATGATGTAGATTAAGGGGGAAACTTCCTATATCTAAATAACATTTCAGAGTAGTTGATGCATAGTGAAGAAGTTCATGAGTTCCATGAACTCTAATAAAGAGATATGGAATTAATTCCTACATAATTCAGAAAATTTAGGTCCATCAAGGTCATTAGATTGAAGTGTATATAACTTTCACTCTTCATGGGTATTTAGTGGTCAATTAAATGAATTCTATAAGAAAATATAGGTTGTATAGTCAAATGAAGGGTATCCTGTAAATATAGGAAGGTTGGGATGACAAGATGACCAATTGGGAAAAATATATAAGTGTATTGGTCCAAAATTAGATGGTATAAAAAATTGTGTTAAAATTGATTGATCAAGATTGATACACTCTGATAGGTAAAGGAAGAAGTGGATCAAGAAGAAGTTCTCCTAGACGTATCTAGGTGTAAAATCTAAAATGATAAATGTAAAAAGACTATGAGGAGTATACCTAAAAATGAAATTTAGAATGGATTGGTGATACTTCTTCTAGTGATTTGAGTAGGGTTGTTATAATTTTATAGTCTTTATAAATCATATATACTTTTTTGATGGAATGAAGGAGATGGAATCATTTTTTCATGGATGTAGGACACATATGTCCATATCATGTTATCTTTGTGTGTATTTTATTTTTACTTTATGATTCTATGTTTGTGTTATTCATGTTCTTAGTTTCTTATGTGTTGGACCGAAATAGGATCATGATATGACCATAACCAAATGGGGGATGACTAGATGTAGTGGCTATAGTGCTTGAACTTCCCAGTTCTAGTTTTCAAAGAAGTGGGTGATGTTAGATCAAAGGGAGATTCTTATAATGGATGAATTTCTATTGAACATGGTTCTTGTAAGTAAAAACTCTTTAATATATGATTCTATAATGTCATCCCTAAAAATCGGTATCATAGATTGGTTGTAGTTCTTGGTGGTAGAGCGGAGTGGATGAGTGTCTGGTGGAGCATTTAATAAAGGGATCTATGGGAGTGACACCTAAATTAAAATGGTGGTACCAATGGGATTTTCGGATATCAATGTTTATTTTGATTAATAGGTGTATTGGGGCATGTTTTTTTACTAATTAAACATGAATAGCTTTGTTAGAATACTATTGAGTTCTCATGGTTAGGTGGTTGATGAGGTTACCAGAATAATTTCACCAGAAGATGGAGGTGATATAGTAGTGTTTCTAAGAATATTAAAATACTAATTAAACCAAATGTTTCATGTAGTGTGATTCATTCATATGTTTTAATTATAGATCTTAGTGTAAGACTACTTAAATTTTGATAGAATAATATTATCTTTTATATTAACTAGATTCAATGGGAGCTTAAATTTCTAATGGACATAATTGCAATGGTTTTTGAAGTTTTTGATGATTTGAATTTTGAAATTGTAGACATTAGATGTTGCTGGTATTGGTACTCTGGGATAATTTTTAGTTCTATTGTATCATTCAAAATAAATATAGAAAACTATAAGTTCATAAAATCAAACACATGGATTGTTTTGGAGATTGTAATCAAGAAAATGATGAATTTTCCAAGAAGGGTTTTTTGGAGAAAATGAAATCTCTAATTTATTTCTTGTATAATTAGAAAAGGATCAAGAGATTTGTTCCCATAAGTTTAAATAATGATGGTTCCACAATCTTTATATTGAAAGTCATGATTAAAATTTCTACCAAGTGTTCATGAAAAACAATTTTGAGATAGTAAATATGGCTCTAGGGTTTCATCACTAAATTTTTGTGAAGGTTATAGTAAGAGTTTGTTTTAGGATCCTCATAACCATTAGTGAAGTGGTGGTCTATCTGAAATATAAATAGATTCAACTATAGAGATACATGCTTCCAATTCATTATACAATAGTATGCTAGAAATCATGAGTAATCAATAGAAGGGTATGGTAATTCACACTAAGGTAGTTTCTTGGTGATGGAATGTGTGGGAAAATTTTAAAGCTCCAAAAGGGGATATCTAAAAGAATAATTGGAATTATAGGGATCAGATGACCAGAAGCTAGAGTATAAGTTATGTTTTTTTTAGTTCATGAGGGTGAGAGATGGGAAAGGATGAGAATTATAATTCATGTTAAGTCTTGATGAAACTTAATTAAAGTGACTGAAATATTAGAGGGTGGCGGTCTGTGTTCTTGTTCTAATGGTTTTTATCATGTAAATAAATTGTACTTCAAACTAACATTATTGATGAATCAAGATAAAACATAATTCAGGCGGACTAGAATATGGTCTGGAAGATTAGACATTATATAATAGGAATAAATTAACAGAATTTTTCTGGATGATTTTTCCTAAGTCCAAGAAAATAAATCTCGAACACTGGAAGAAGTATTTCATAAAGCGGATGATCATTTTCCAGAAACATGTGTTGGATAAATGGGAAATATTACATTAAAATTATACCAAGGGATGTAGTTAGATGGTGGTTTTTTCGAAATGGTGTTATATTACTTTTCAATTTAGCTAGAACATGTGTGAGGGAGTTTCATTTTCCATTTAGGGTATGATCTTCTAGAGGATACTCTAAATTCCCTAAAGTAGGATGACTGCTCTCTCATCTATAAATTTTATGGAATATTTTGAATTTGTTCACTAACTTCACCCTCATGAAATGTCAAATTAATTAGGTTTTTAAAATGATTTTATAATATTTGTAAGACCCTAGGTCATCTCTCATGGAGAATTAGTGGTTTATAATGTGTATTTATTCTTGGTATTATAAAAAATAGAAAATAGGAGGGATTTAAAATGTTGTTTCAAAATTAAATAATATAATTAAGAAGTTTAATAGTTAAAAAATATGGTTTTTAAATGAAATAAAAGGTGGAAATTTTTTTAGGTTTACTATAAAACATGTCAGGTTCATAGTTATAAAATTTCATTTGGTTTAGAGTAACACTTTGGTTGAGAATAATCAACATATCAATTATTCTTCAAGACTTTATATCATTGAAATTAGTACCAATGCTTTATGTAACAATCATATATCCAAGGTATAGATATTATAAATTTTATAATAACTTACAAATAAATTTTAAATCACAAGTTTTTTAGAAAGAAGAGGATTCATGTGTTTTTTGATTAGTAAACCACATGTCACAAACTCAAAACCACACAACAATCAACTAAAAGTACAGATCATTTCATTCACTTAAATCAAACCAAACATTAAAATATAAATCAAAGTATGATACTTATGAATGAAATTTTTTCAAACTAAAAACATCAAATCAGTAGAAATTTTTTTTTCAGAACTCCCTTAATGAGATTCATATCTACATTAGAATAATCACCCACCATTCAGATGGAATTATTTCTCAGAATATGTGAAAAAATGGACTTATTATCTTGCGATTCCATGTAGTTTGGCCCGTTTTTCTTCTTCTTCATCTTGAGCCCTACAAATCGCCTCCTCCTACCCCAAAATAATCCAAAAAAAAGTGAAATTTAATATTTTAACAGTAATTAAAATTATATATTTTAATAAAATTGGAAGTTCAATTGGATATGAAATTTCTAATTTTCAATATAAAAACAGTTTAGCACAATGGTATAAGGGTGAAATAAAATAGTTAATCGTGATGTGGTCACACACACAGAAAAAAAAACATTTTCACTCTTATCAAAAGTCACATTTATTAAAATGATGGATGGATATATTCCCATATTTATATGTATTTAACATTAAAAGAAAAAATAAATCATGTTAGCAATGTGATCAAAGAAAAAAACCACACCAAGGTGTTATTCTCAGTGACCATGGAAAAAGAAGTCTCATAAATTGCATCATATTGAAATTCATAAAGATGTGTGATATTTTTTCAATAAAGTAAATCTATGAGTAATATATTCCACTAAATACATACATGTGTGTGTGTCATCCATTTCAGGGTTATCATTATAGTTTTTATTCTGTATATATAAGTCATTTAAAAAAATGCATACCTTATTCTACCCATTAAACCTACCCAACATCATTTTCAATAAAATTTCAAGACCCATTAACTTAAGAACTCTGATAAGGGAAACCTAAAGAACGTGACTAAGATATACTCATATTTTGTACATTTCATCACTCCCCTCATTATTTATTTGTTTTTTTATTTTCAGGGCATAAAAAATTCTAATAATAGGTACACACACACGATTAAATCTGGTATAGTAATGAAACAGATCAGATAAGAAATGAACTTATAGAAAAATAATTTTATAAAGATAAGAAACATCAAACTAAATTATATATACCTTAAATTAAGTAATAAATATACACATTTCATGGTTTAGTGCTATGAGGTATAGATATATTAAGTGACAAAACAAACTGAAAAACTACTCACACCGAGGGTATCAATCATCACAAAGTTTTCATAGATTTAAAACCATTTATTTCATTGAAAAAAAATTACTAAAAAACACACCTAAATATTAAATTAATTATACAAATAACATTCCATTAATGAAATAAATTTTTAATAAATATTAAAACAACATGAAACTGAGAATTTTGGCATACATTTTAAAAAATCCATTATTAGATGGGCTTTCAAAATGAGTATTCTGACACAAAAGTGAAAAAATAAAAATAAGCAGGGAGAGTAAAAATATCATCTAGAAAGTGAAAATGAGTAAAAACAAGAAAGAAAAAAATCCTAATGAACTCAGAAAAGTGGGGAAAAGTAAAAAATATCATGTAGTAAGTAAAAAATCTAAAAAATAAGAAATATGATGAAAATCAAAACTAAACTAGTAATTTACCCACCCACCCCCCCCCCCCCCACACACACACACACCTAGAGTATATAGTTTCCTCACTATAATAAAAGAGAGTGAGGGTAGTAATTATTTAACCTTTTGGGTGTCACTGATAGGTTTCTTTCTGTAGAATACTACATCTATCAACACAGGCTTTATTCTTGGTTTTATTTATTTATTATATATATGTTGGATCGAATAGTCGATATAAAAATCTATTAGATGGAACAATACAAGAGGGGGGGTGAATTGTAGGTTTTAAAAACCTTGAGTTTTAGTAACAAAGAGATTAGTTTAAAAGATTTTAAACTAATACAAATACAAACACCCACAATTGTATTGAATGTAAAAGGTATGATGTATTGTAATACTATTGTTATGTAAAACAATTGTATTCAAGATGAACACAATAATCAGAGTAATACAAAAGGTCTGTCTCACCAACACCTTGGTGAGCCCTCGATACGATTATCGGCACGTCTGTCTGCCTATCCCCGGCAGCCCTCGATACGATGATCGGCTCGTCTGTCTGCCTATCCCCGGCAGCCCTCGATACGATGATCGGCTCGTCTGTCTGCCTATCCCCGGCAGCCCTCGATTTTGCAGGTAATCGGAACCTCTGTCTTTCAATTACTTGAAAGCCCTCGATACGATGATCGGACGCACAAGGCTGATGAGAGAAGTCACAGTGTCTCTCTCTAGAATCTTCGTAGTTCACATAGTCTCTTCGTTCATCAGTATGTTCTCAGCTTCAAATGACCTCCTATTTATAGGCCTCGGGTTCCAACGGTCATATTGCCTCCAACGGTCATATTGAAACAGAAAGCACGACATCGTTTTGATTAGTATATAACTAACTCAACGACATCGTTTCGTTAGGATAAGAGGTATATAGAAATGTAAAACATGAGTACGATTCATATGCAGAGAGAGAGTTTTTGACAAAGTACCAAAACAAATAATGATTATCTGAATAGCAAAGTCAGTACGATACGATTGACAGAGTCAGTACGATACGATTGACAGAGTCAGTACGATTCGTTTGACAGAGTCAGTACGATACGTTTTGGTCGGTACGATCAACATCGTACGATACGATAAACATGATAAAAGACAATTTGTTATTTACAAACATATGATAGAATACATTTGAGATTTCCAAAACATGACATAGAATATATTTGTGATTTCCAAAACATGACATAGAATATATTTGTGATTTCCAAAACATGACATAGAATATATTTGTGATTTCCAAAACATGATGTAAAAGCCAAAAGAAGACTTTTGACTTAACAATCTCCCCCTTTTTGGAAAGCACAAACACACAAAGTAAATGAAACAAGAAAAACTTATCTCCCCCTGAGTTATTGAAAACTCTTCTGAATAAGAAATTGAATACAACTAACTCCCCCTTAGGTATTGACTTTCCTAAGGATTGTATTCAGATTTTCCTTAAGAGCATTGTAATGCATTCTCCCCCTTTGTAAAACAACCTTTGCTTTGTAAATATTATCCCCCTTTGTGATTTACAAAAAGAAAGGAGGAATCTCGAATTGTCTGGAAGAGTTAGTGAAGTAATACAAGACAATGGACAAAAGAGAAAGGATTATAAGAGTTATTACAAAACAAGTCCCAAAAGAAACAAATACAACAATCATTTGTTTTCTCTTTCCTTCTCCTTCTTTATAAGCTCATGAAGCACAGCTTTCATCTTCTTGATCTCCTTCTTGTCTTCAGAAATTGATTCACCCTGAGTTTTGAGAATCTCCTGTTGATCCGCAAAAATCTGATCTTGATTTCTGATGGTCTCCTCCTGTACTCTGATTACTTCTTCAAGGGTATCAATTCTGTTTTGCAGAGTCTTGTTATCCTTGGACAACTCGGAATTTTGATTCTTCAGTAAAACCATTTCATCTTTGAAAGATGAAACCTTCGAGAACTCAGATTGGAAAACATTCATCCTCTCTTGCAAATCTTTCACTGAAGGAACATCGGCTCTTTGAGACGACAAAAGGTTCAGCCTTTCAATTGTTTCTTTATCAAGCTTGTTGAAAGCAATTGCAAGCTCATTTGATAACCTTCTTATATCTTCAATAGCAATCTCATGGTCATTGATTGAGCTCTCTGTTTTGTATGACCACTTGGTCATCTTATTACAAGCTTTCTTATGAGCAACTGAGCTTTCCGAAAGAACTTTCAGATCGGCTTCAACAGACAAGACTTTCTTTCTCAATTCTTTTACAGATCCAAACTTCTTTCTCTGATTTTCAGTGATAAAATCAATCTTTCCTTCCAGCCTCGGGAAATAAGGAATGGTTTTCTCCATCCTTCTCAAAACTTGAACAATGTAATCACTCTTCTTGAGAGAGATTGTATGCTCTGAATCGGTATCTTCATCGTACGATGCTAGTTCATACGATCTGCTTGAATCAACAACTGGCTGTTTCCCTTTCACTTTTTCTTTCTGTTTTCTTTCATCTTCCACTCTGTCACTAATGACAACTACTTTATCAGATTGAGAAGATTGAGCATCTTGCTTTTCTCGAGATGACATCCTGTCCGAAGATTTTTCCTGATCGGCATGAGGAGTTTGTTGAACACCTTCGCTCAGCTTTTGAAGCGATTCCTCTCTACTTTTCTTTGAACTTTGAAGAAATTCTAACAGAAAATCTCCTTCTTCTACTTCCACTTCTTCTATCACTTGTTTTCCTTTTTCTTTCTCAGGAAAACTCTGTACGATGGGTTCTTGATGCACTTCCACAGTTAGTTGAGCACTAGCATCTTCAACTGCTTTCAAGACTTTAGAAATATCAAAGTCCTGAGCCTTTCTTTTCAAGAGAGTCTTCTTTTTCTTTTCAGCTTGAAGGGTTTCTTCTACCCTTATTCTTTCTGCAAAAACCTCGGCAGGATCAAGACCAAACTTCGGATCACCCTCTTTTCTCTGTTCCTTGTCCTTTCTCCACTTTGCAACAACTTCTTTACTGTACCTCGGCTTCTTCTTCTTCGGCTTTGAACTAGTCTGCGGATCAGACTTTCGAGTAACACTGGCGGATTGATTGTCTTTGGCTGGCATAGGTGCCGATTGATTTTCAGGCAATTCAGCTTCTACATCTCTGACAAAAAGTTTTGAATTTGAATCAAAACAAACATTCAGCTTTTTCATCGTACTCTTATTAATGAAAGACGGCCACAAATCCATTGGTTCTCCTTTCAAAGGAATGTTACAAAACTTCATACTCTCAAGAATGAATTTCGTAAGGATGGCTGGATACATTATTATCTGGGATTTAATCCCTCCTTTCTTGACATTCTTGACGGTTTCAAAAATATATCCCATGAGATTCACTTTCCTCATATTCACAAGATAATCGAGCATAAAGACATCAGAAACTTTAAGAGTTTCTCTATCCCCTTTCCTTGGGACAAGAAAACCTTTCATCCATAAAGTGACAAACCGATTGTCCGGTGAAAGATGATAAACTTTCCTCTTTCCCTCATTAACAACAAACAAAGATTTTTCAGCACTCTCTCTATTAAACGTACCAACTTCCTCTGGTAGTTTGTGAGATGGACAGAATGAATCCCCTTCTATAGAAACGTTCAGAAAGTGTGCCGCTTGTTTCACAGACATGGATAATTTTCGATCGTACACAGCGAAGTTTATAGTCATATCTTTGTCGAAAGACACGGTTTTGTAAAATTGACAAACTTCATCAAAAAGAACTGGATCTTGAGTATCAGGCTTTTCCACACAGAGATGTTCCCATCCTTGAAACAAAATAATCCTCTTGATTGTAGAATCGTACATATCGAAGAATTCTCGGGATACTAACCTTTCTCTGTGAAAGTCTTTCTCTGTAAAAGTCTTTGAAGACATTTCAGCGGGAGTGTTGGCAGAGGATTGAGACATAAAGATGATGCCGATTGAGAAGATCGTACGATTGTTTATAGCTGGGGGAGCAGAGCTTCGCCTCAATTCCTGAACAATCAATGTGGGTTTGGGGAGGGGAGGGGGTATTTATAGGCAAAAAAAGAGATGACTGTTGAACTTCTACGGTCGAGATTAGATAATACCAGATCAATGGTTAGAATTAAAACAAAGAAATAAAATAAAATAAAAATTGAAAAAGATACCTGTCGGAGAACAAAAGGTGATTGCTGGATTTGGTAAGTATCAAAGAAGCAATCGTAAGAAAAAAAACATGATGCCGATGGAAAACAAAGTCATTACTATGGTCGGACCGTACGATGGAAAATAGTTGTTATCATTAACCGACAGTACGATGGAAAACAATCTTAATACAAAAAAAATATTGAATGATACGATGGAAAAGAATTTGAATACTATCATCGGTCGAAAAAAATATTGAATGGTACGATGGAAAAGAATTTCAATACCATCATCGGTCGATTCAAAAAATATTGAATGGTACGATGGAAAAGAATTTCAATACCATCATCGGTCGATTCAAAAATTATTGAATGGTACGATGGAAAAGAATTTCAATACCATCATCGGTCGATTCAAAAATTATTGAATGGTACGATGGAAAAGAATTTCAATACCATCATCGGTCGATTCAAAAAATATTGAATGGTACGATGGAAAAGAATTTCAATACTATCATCGGACGATACAAAATTTTTGAACGATACGATGGAAAAGAATTTCAATACGATAAACAGAAAAACTGAAATGGTCAATACGATAAACAGAAAAACTTAAAATGAAACGATAAAACTGTCAATACGATAAACAGAAAGAAACATATATAAAGAGAGTAAATATTTAAAGATCAGAAACATAAAGACATAAAAAAAATGTCCTCCCCCTTTCTACGAGGAGTTTCTTTCTATTAGGAGAGATGTAAAACAGGAAGTAGATATGAATGATTATTTTATTGTAATCATTCCTAGCTTCTGTTTTATAAATTCAAATCTATCGGAAGGTAAAGGTTTTGTAAAAATATCAGCAAGTTGTTCTTGCGTTCCGATGAATTGTAAAACAATATCTCCTTTTTGTGTGTGATCCCTAAGAAAGTGATGCCTAACATCTATGTGTTTTGCACGAGAGTGATGTGCTGGGTTTTTACTAAGAGCTATGGCACTTGTATTATCACAAAGAATTTGAGTTTTGGAGAAACTCAAACCATAGTCAGTGAGTGTGTGCTGCATCCACAATACTTGAGCACAGCAACTTCCAGCTGCTACATATTCAGCTTCAGCAGTGGAGAGTGCTACTGAGTGTTGTTTCTTGCAAGACCAAGAAACCAAAGAATCTCCTAAGAAATGAAAAGTTCCAGATGTACTTTTTCTATCCATTCTACAACCACCAAAGTCAGCATCTGAAAAACTTTTTAAAACAAAATCATTTCCAGAAGAGTAGAAAAGTCCTAAATCCATAGTGTCTTTTAAATACCGAAAGATTCTCTTTACGGATTTTAAGTGAGACTCTTTTGGATTAGATTGATATCTTTCACATAAGCATACAGAAAACATCAAGTCGGGTCGACTAGCTGTCAAGTATAGCAAACTTCCTATCATACCTCTAAAAATTGTTTGATCTACTGGTTTCCCAGTTTCATCAAGATCAAGAGTATTTGAGGTACCAATTGGGGTGCTAATACTTTTAGTTTTGTCAAATCCATACTTTTTGAGTAAGTCTTTAATATACTTATGTTGAGATATATAAGTTCCTTCTGGTTTTTGAGATATTTGAAAACCTAGAAAGAATGTTAACTCACCCATCATACTCATTTCAAACTCAGATTTCATTAAATTTGCAAAATAATCGGTTAAAGATTTCTGAGTTGATCCAAATATGATGTCATCAACATAGATTTGGACAACCAAAACATTTTTGTTTTCCATTTTGATAAAAAGAGTTGGATCAGCTGTACATTTTCTATAATTGTTTTGTAAAAGAAATCCTGTAAGTCTATCATACCATGCTCTAGGAGCCTGTTTAAGACCATATAGAGCCTTGGTAAGTTTAAAGACATGATCAGGATGTTTTGGGTCTAGAAAACCAGGAGGTTGTTCGACAAAAACTTCTTCTTGAACAAAACCATTTAAAAAAGCACATTTGACATCCATTTGAAATAGTTTGAAATTGAAATATGCTGCGAAGGCTAATAGAATGCGAATAGATTCAAGTCTAGCTACAGGAGCATATGTTTCTTCATAGTCTATTCCCTCTTGTTGATTATAGCCTTTAGCAACAAGTCTTGCTTTATTTCTTACAATGATTCCATTTTCATCACACTTGTTTCTGAAAACCCATTTTACACCAATTACAGTTGTTTCTTTAGGTCTTTCAACTAAAGTCCAGACTTGATTCCTTTCAAATTCATTTAGTTCATCCTGCATTGCTTTGATCCAATCATCATCACCTAAAGCCTCACTTGGACTTTTAGGTTCAAATTGGGAAAGAAAAGCAAGATGTTCTATTTCATTTCTTAAGGAATTTCTGGTCCTTACAGGTTGATTTATATCACCAATGATATTATCACTGGGATGATTCCTAAGAAACAATTGATTTTGGTTTTGTAAAACCTGTTCATCAACATATGGTAGAAAATCTTCTGTGGTAAATGTTTCAGGAACACTTTCTTGAACATTTTCCTTATCAGAATATTCTTCTAACAAAGGTTGATAAACATCTTTAGAAAACACATCCGAGGATGTAGGATTGGGTTGGTTGAAAACAAAAGGGTTAGTTTCATCAAATTTTACATGTACTGTTTCTTCAACAGTACAAGTGTTTTTATTGAAAACTCTATAAGCCTTAGAGGTTGTGGAATAGCCTAGAAAGATTCCTTCATCAGATTTTGGTGCAAATTTGTGTAAATTTTCTTTTGTATTCAGAATGAATACTTTGCATCCAAAAACTTTGAAGTAAGAAACTTTAGGTTTTCGGCCAGTCCATAACTCGTAAGGAGTTTTATTAAGAAATGGTCTAGTTAAAACACAATTTATAGTATAACAGGCAGTACTTACAGCTTCAGCCCAAAAATGCTTAGCAATTGAGTATTCACTCAACATGGTTCGAGTCATTTCCTGAAGAATACGATTTCTTCTTTCAACAACACCATTTTGCTGAGGAGTTCTTGGTGCTGAGAAATTGTGAGTAATACCTTTCTTACTACAAAAAGTTTCAAAATCTGAGTTTTGAAATTCACCACCATGATCACTATGAATAGTTATCAATGGTAGGTTTTTCTCATTTTTAACTTGGGCTCTAAAAGTTTTGAAATACGAAAAGGCTTCAGATTTCTTTGTGAGAAAGTAGACCCATGTAAATCTAGTAAAGTCATCAACTAAAACAAATACATAGTATTTGCCTCCAATGCTTCCAGATTGTGAAGGACCAAACAGATCCATATGCACAAGCTGTAATGCATTAGAAGTTGAAACTTCATTAATTGGTTTAAAGCTAGTTTTATGTTGCTTGCCAAACTGACAAGGATCACAGACTTTTGAAGAATCATATCTAAGATCCGGTAGCCCTTTTACAAGTCCTCTCTTTGAGAGTTTTCTTAGGTTTCTCAAATTACAGTGTCCTAATCTCCTATGCCATAGCCACGATTGGTCTTCTATTACACTTAGACAAGGTAAGTTTTGGTTCCTAAGGTCTTCTAAGTTAATAGTGTAAACATTCTCTTGCCTATGGGCAGATAAAATGAATTCATCCTTGGAATTGTGAACTAGACACTTATCATTTCTAAAATTCACAAGGTAACCTTCATCACATAATTGACTTATGCTGATGAGATTGTGCTTAAGACCTTTAACAAACAAAACATTTGAAATAAGAACTTTTCCAAGAAAAACGATATTACCTATACCAACAATCTTTCCTTGAGCATTATCTCCGAAGGTAACTTTTCCACCTTTTGTTTTGATAACCTTTTCAAAGAAAACTTTGTTTCCAGTCATATGTCGAGAGCAACCACTATCCATGTACCAAATGTTCTTATTGATACACTTCTCGTTTTCCTGAAAAAGAAACAATTAGATTTTCGGAATCCAAACTTGTTTGGATCCAGAAGGATTAGATAAAAGAATTTTAGGAATCCACATTTGTTTTGCAAAATGAGCTTTATGAAATCCTAAGGATTGAGTTTTGTTAAGAGAACAATCTCTTCTCCAATGTCCACCACATTGACACTTGGAACAGAAAATGGTTTTTTTGAGGAACAAAATAGTTATTACTAAAAACAGGTTTGGAATAAGTAAAACCAAGACCAGAACGATTTCTCAAAGGTCTTATTTGAGAGTACATCCTATCAAAGTTTTCTTTTCCATGAGTAAAGTTTGACAAACACTTTTTCAAGGATAAAATCTCTGACTTTAGTTTTAAAACCAAATTCTTGTTTTCTAAAACATTTGAATTAGAACTAGAGTTAGACTCTAAAAAGTTTTTCTTTGAAATAGCAGTTTCAAGATCCTTAGAAAGTTTATCTTTTTCAGATTTGACTTTCTCAAGGGTTTTCAAAATACTTTCAAAATCAGAAGTTTTCCCATCAAGATCTTTAGAAAGATCTGATACTTCTTTAGTCAAAATAGAAATTCTAGAATTTGCTTTTTCAAATCTCTTTTTGAGTTTAGAATTTTCATTTTCAAGTAACTTAGCAAATCTAGAGACTTCTTCAAAAGATGGTAAAGTATCATCTTCTGATGATGAGGGTTCATCATTTGAAGATTCATAATATTTATTATCAACATAATTTGCATTTAAAGAGACATTTGTAACAGCTTCAGCATTATGTACCTTAGCCATGAGACAATGATCTTCAATTGGTAGTCTGGCTAGAAGTCCAATATTCCTTTGTCCTGACGTCTCATATTCTGAAGAATCATCTGAGGAATCACTACCACTTGCACTCCATGTATCATTTGCTTTCAAGACTTTCTTTGTCTTATAAAACCTTTTCTTGTTTCTTTCAGAGTGTTTCTCTTTTCTATCTTTCCTCTTCAGTAAAGGACAATCAGGCCTTATATGTCCTGCTTTCTTGCATTCATAACAAGTTACCTCTGAATCTTTCCTATCTTTCCTGTCTTTCTTTTTGAATCTATATTGAAAATCTTTCTTTCCCACAATCTTGTTCATTCTCCGAGCAAGATTAGCTAACTCATTGTCTGAAAGATTACAATCACTTGAATCAGAAACAACAACTTTCTTAGATTTAGACCTTGTAACCCTTTCAGGTGTTTTAGCTTTAGATGCAAAAGCTACACTTCCATTCCCATTCTTCTTCTTATTGAAATCAGCATCTCTTTTCATTCTTGTCTCGTGCTGTAGAAGAGTTCCAAAGAGTTCATCAAGAGTAATCTGGGAAACTTTTCTATTTTCATCAATAGCTGTTCTTTTTGACTCCCATTCATTTGGCATAATATCTATAATCTTATCAACAAGAGCTTCATCATCAAGACCTTTTTATCCCATAGATTGTAAGCTGTTGACAATTGTCATAAACCTTTGTTGCACTTTACATACTGGCTCTCCATAAGGAAAAACAAATCCATGATACTCTGCTCGAAGCATTGCTCTCCTTGTTTCTATAACTTTGGATGTACCAAAATGAGTGACTTCTAATTTCTTCCAAATACAGTTGGCTGCTTCACATGAAGATATCTGGCTATATATATTCCTGGTCATAGAACATAATAAAGTATTGTGTACCTTGTAATTCAGTTGATATTCTTGCTTCTCTTGATTGGTAAAAGTACTAACTTCTTTGTCAGGAATTTTGTAACCCCCAGTAAGCATAATAAAATTGTCTACACCAGTATTGATGACGAAAGTCTTCATACGATCTCTCCAATACTCATAATCATTCCCATCGAAAATTGGTGGTCTAGAAGGATTCAGATTATCTATTGATCCGATATTCATTCCTGCCATCTAACAAAAACAACTTTTCCACTCCACACGTTAGTGTAGTAAGTATTTAAGAAAGTAATAAGAAATAAAGCTAGTAATACAAATCAGTGGAAAACCTCCTTTGATACCAATTGTTGGATCGAATAGTCGATATAAAAATCTATTAGATGGAACAATACAAGAGGGGGGGTGAATTGTAGGTTTTAAAAACCTTGAGTTTTAGTAACAAAGAGATTAGTTTAAAAGATTTTAAACTAATACAAATACAAACACCCACAATTGTATTGAATGTAAAAGGTATGATGTATTGTAATACTATTGTTATGTAAAACAATTGTATTCAATATGAACACAATAATCAGAGTAATACAAAAGGTCTGTCTCACCAACACCTTGGTGAGCCCTCGATACGATTATCGGCACGTCTGTCTGCCTATCCCCGGCAGCCCTCGATACGATGATCGGCTCGTCTGTCTGCCTATCCCCGGCAGCCCTCGATACGATGATCGGCTCGTCTGTCTGCCTATCCCCGGCAGCCCTCGATTTTGCAGGTAATCGGCACCTCTGTCTTTCAATTACTTGAAAGCCCTCGATACGATGATCGGACGCACAAGGCTGATGAGAGAAGTCACAGTGTCTCTCTCTAGAATCTTCGTAGTTCACAGAGTCTCTTCGTTCATCAGTATGTTCTCAGCTTCAAATGACCTCCTATTTATAGGCCTCGGGTTCCAACGGTCATATTGCCTCCAACGGTCATATTGAAACAGAAAGCACGACATCGTTTTGATTAGTATATAACTAACTCAACGACATCGTTTCGTTAGGATAAGAGATATATAGAAATGTAAAACATGAGTACGATTCATATGCAGAAAGAGAGTTTTTGACAAAGTACCAAAACAAATAATGATTATCTGAATAGCAAATTCAGTACGATACGATTGACAGAGTCAGTACGATACGATTGACAGAGTCAGTACGATTCGTTTGACAGAGTCAGTACGATACGTTTTGGTCGGTACGATCAACATCGTACGATACGATAAACATGATAAAAGACAATTTGTTATTTACAAACATATGATAGAATACATTTGAGATTTCCAAAACATGACATAGAATATATTTGTGATTTCCAAAACATGACATAGAATATATTTGTGATTTCCAAAACATGACATAGAATATATTTGTGATTTCCAAAACATGATGTAAAAGCCAAAAGAAGACTTTTGACTCAACAATATATACATATATTTATTTATTAAAATAATTTTTTTAAAGAAGATAGATATATGAAAAATATATGTGCTATAATGTATTTATTATAATATAATGTATATAAATGTCTATATATTATTATTACATGGCATCGTGTAATTCATGTACATGTCTTTTAGATATTAATTTTTTTTATTAAATAAAAACTAAAATATAAAATATAATTTTATTGAGGTTTGACCACCTATCTCATTTAGCCTCTAAAATAAATAAAATTATTATATTTTCATTTGGGTTAAAACTTAGAAGGGAAACTATTTCCCGTATTAGTGATCATTCTCACTCTCGTACAAGGTCATGTAATCTGCAGTGTCTCTTAAATGGGGGTTAAGTAATGGGAATTAGAAAAAACTAATTTTTATCCTCTAGATTGGTGTTTTAGATTAAGGGGAGAATAAGAGAAAAGGGGAGGTTATTGAACTCATCAATCTTATCAACATAATTATCCTTAGTTAAAGATTTAACTTTTGTAGTTCAAGTATAATCGTTGATGGTCATTGTGTCTTTAGTGCACAAGAAATCATCAATTAATGAACACATAGGAAATTTTCCTTAACCATTACAAAATTCAATACATGAATTATTTCTTTTAATATCAATAAATGATGAATATATAGAAATTAGATCAGGTTTAAAAGGTTAATTTTATTTGGGTAAAGTAGATACATCAATAAAATTAGCTGAATTAGAGGCATACTCTTTAGAGGGGTGCTTCATGGAATCTGGGATATTGAAGTGGAAAATGTCACCACCAAACTCCATAGATAATGTACCAATTTGTACATTTATGGTTTCTTGGTTTCCATGATAATTCTCTATAATATTTTTTGGTCATGTCCACTCATTCTATTATCTACCATTTTATGCGCATAAAAATTAACTCAAAAATTTAAATTTTTAACCCTCATAAGAATATCCTCTAGCACATTAGTAGGGTGTGAATTACTCCAATTTTCTAGTTAAAAATTATTCCAATGATATTCGGATCCATAACCTACAATGAAGATAAAATTGACTAAGGAATCACATTTATAGAATCACCCAAATCAATCATGACATCAGAAAATGTATACTTTCATATGGTAAATGGAATCAAGAATACACTAATATCCTTGAATTTGGTGGGAAGTGATGATTGAATCGATTTAGATATGTTTCTTCCCAAGATTAAATTTTCATCACCTTGAATTCTTTGTTAGTGTGTACACATCTCTTTTAGAACATGGTGTGTTAAGGAATTTACTTCACATCATAAAATAAGGGAATGTTAACCTAAACTCTTAAAAAATTTTATAAGATTTATTTATGTAGATTACTTTTTTTGGTTTCATTTTTTGGGTGGCCATTTGACGGAATAGAACAGTAATATCTAGGATATGGTTCTCATCAATTAAACCATCATTTCTTTTGGTTGGACTTTTATTAGGACAATTATTTACCTCATTTGGATGTTTAGTGGTAGTTGGAAGAGTGGTCTCCCCAAGAGGGAATAAATCTAATGGAGGGGTGGATTTTACATTTTTTTTCCACTCTGAATGGTGGTGGAAAAAATAATTACTTTTTCCCTTGGGTTGACTAGTGGTTTATAAGGTAGTTTACTTGACCCTTGACTTTGGATTTCTATAACAGTCCTGAACATTCACTCCTTGATCAAGTGATAAAACATCATCTTTATATTTCTAGAATTCATCCTAATAATTGTGAAAAAATTTCCACCATCAAAAAATTACAACAAGAACAGGAAATATTGGATCACTAATATAACCATTGAAATTTTTGGTTTGGAGTTTTATAAAATTAGTATAAACTATTACATAACAAATTGGGTGTATAAACAACTGGTTCATATAAATCAATATCATCTCCCACTAATTTCTTCAAATATACTAATAATCTTAAGTATAACATAATTAAAACATTTATTCATATCCTAGGAATAGAAAATATATGAAATTTGTTATCTCAGAAGATCAATAAGGGTTACATACCATAGAATCCATCTTGATTAAATAAGGCATAATCAATATGTAAAAGTAAATAACTAAAAAAATTCAATTTAATCAATATCTAGATCATTAAGAATGATATAGTATAAATAAATAACGACAAAATAATTCCATATAAATAATCACATGAGTTTTAAACTTATCTATTGATATCATAACTATTTAAATAATCACATGGGAATCAATAAAAAATTTCATAATGATGGAATCTATAATTCCAAACACCTAAAACTTACTATCAAAACCTCTTTCCAAGACATATCAAACATACCATTAAGGCATCCTTATAATAAATCTTACATAAATGGGTAATTCCTTGGCCGAATTCCCAACCTACTTTATCTCATGAGACCTACAAATGCATCAAGTGGATATGTCATTCAGGTCCCCACATGTCACTTAATAATTCCAATGAATTTATTATATGAATAAAAAATAAATTAATCAACATTACTTAATAAAAAATAACTATCCATATAGGAAGAACTAGCATATGGAATGTAAACAATTTCCCCAATAAAAAAATCATATTAAATATAGAAAAATATAGAGAAGGTATCATTAGAGTATAACCTCAGTGAATCAAAATATTCATCAAAGGATGTTGACATAGATGAAAATAATTTAAAAAAATCAGAGGAAGCTTTCTTGAGGAAAATACCCTTTACATTTGTTAATCACTTATTTAAAGTCTAAAATTTAAAAAAAAAGGAAAAAATTTCATTATGAAAGAAGAATAAAATTTTTTAATGTAAACATTAAATAATTTATTGATTATAATGGTGTAAAATTCCACTCATGATTTAATTTTTAAAACAAATATTGTGTTCACAATTTTAGTAAAAAGTACCTTGTTTAGAAAATTTATGATAATATTATTTTTAAACAATTTTTTAAAATATCAAACATTGTAATACTAAATTTAAATAATCATTGAATAATATTGTAATTAATTATATAAAACATTTTAAAAAACATGGATATCAAGGAAAATCGTTTTCTCACTGAAAAAAGAGAAATATGGTCGACTTTTCTTAAAAACGTTTTCTGAACCATTTTGAGTACCAAAGAGATAAAAAATCATACTTAAACATCATAATTATAGAAATATCCATAATAAATGAAAACATAAAGGGTTTAGTCAAGTAATTATCATATAATTTCCTCAAATTAATTTTAATAAGAAAAAAAATTGATTAATATGGGATTAAAACATAAACCTCTTAATACTTTGTTAACTTTTGAATTATAAACCCCATTAAAGAATAACATCAAATTGAGATTTAAATATCATGAATATAAGGATATTTGTGATATAACATGTCAAAGGGTCAATATCTACACCTCAAAAAAGAATATATGTACATAAAAAACATATGTCCTAAAGAAAGAATATTTGAGATGAATATCCCTTACAAATATCATATCATTAAATTGATAATTAATAAATGGATTAATTATGCATAAAAAAGTTTGATCTTTAAAAAAACGTTGATATAATACATAAATAAATATAATTTAATATTATAAATAATCATGTAATAGTCTAATCAAATATTTATAAGTGTAACTTAATGAAATAAATTGAGTTAAGAAACCATTACCATTCCCTTTGTGTTTCCTCCCTTCGATTGATCTTAAGTACTTTAAAGGAGAGTATAATGTTCACCCAGTTGGATAGAGGGTTTGGGAATAGATAATTATATAGGAATTTAGGTATTCTTTTTGATAAAAACCTAATTTCATTTGTGTGAAAATTTTTGAAGTGAGTCTCATTTTATAGGAAAAAATCAATGGTGTTTCTAATGTATTTCAATATTTAACAGACATAAAGGTAAATCTAAACTTAAAAATTAAAATACATAACGTACAAAAATTAATATATTTAAAATTTAACATCTTGATGATTTATGATATATTTTTAATTTTTTTTATAATGATTTTAAAAAAATTAACATTAAATACTATATAAGGTCTTTTTCATCCCTATTCACAATACATGACTTTAAAAACATCATAAAAAATAAATATTTTGAATATAATATCTTATATAATCATTTATACTTATTAAGTATCTGTAAAACTAATTTTATTCCCAAACTAAAACAAATATAATCCTTTTTAATATTATTTATTTATTTTTTTTACTATTTCTATATATGTCACGCCATTGCGGTGTAAGTGTTTTAGAAAATTATAATTATATTAAAATTAAAAATAAATTATTAAAATAAAAAAATATAATTAAACAAATTTATCATTTACATTAATTCATAAATAATATATATTTTCATTCATATCATGACAACATATTTAATATGTTATTTTGATTTTTCGCAACTTGCACAGGAATTGTAAAAGAATTTGGATAAAATTATTTTTATATAACTCCAAATTTTTAAAATATAAATCCAAATCATAATTTAAAAAAAATAACCAAATAAGTTATAAAAATAATTTTTCCTTTTCAATTATTATCATTAGGACTCCCAATTTGACTTTTTTAGTGCTATGAAAGCACTGCGTCGGAACTGAAAATGATTTTCATATATATCATGAAATAAATTATTGTTTATATGTTTTAAATTATTTTTATATGATATTTTTAGTATAATTTAATATATTATTATTTCAATTGGTTTAATAAATTTTTATATATCATATATATGTTATGATAAAATCACAAAATATATTGTATCTCATAAAAAGTTGTGTTTTTCACTATTCATCAAAATTTGACAATAAACACTCTATGAAAATAAGGGAATTTGACTATAAATTTCCAACACACTAATTACATTTCATTTATATCCAAAAAAACATTCAATATAGTTACTTATCCAAAATAAATTAAAATCAATACTTTTAAATATTTCTACTTTCATTTTCTCACCAGCTTGTACAGGCATTTCATCAGCGATCTGTAAGTGTTACAAGTAATTATATCATTTAAAAAAATTAATAATTAATTAATATCATAAAGATAATATTTTCATACTCAATCAAACCATTTTTTATCATTCATAACTTATTTCCAATCTTGTGATAAAATATTAAAGTTTATTAAAACAAAGAGAGTGACATTTTGTTTTTATTCTTTACTTAAATAATATCTATGTCATTATCAAAGAAAAATGAAAAAAAATTCAATATATTTTAGAATTATAATATTAAATATAATCAAAAAATATGATGATGTAAATTTTTTGGTTGATTTTAAGGCCTTATCCCATTGTTTAAACCTTGTTTTACCAATTTTACCCTTGTTGGGGTGATAAATTTTACTATAGTTATTGTTCATAATAACCAAAAATAAAGGTGACCTATTTACCAAATTTCAAACTCATGATTCCAAATATGGTTTCTATTTTTGAGGATTCAATCTATATATGTGGTAGAATTAAATTTTAATATAATTTCATAAAATGCAAAGAAAGCTAGTATTTACGAGAAAGGTTCAGGACTCAAGAGAACATACCCCTACCAAAATTTATTGAAAAATAAAAGTAAAAAACATGAGAAGGAGAGAGGACATGGAAAAAAAAGGAAAATTACTCATCTAAAAAATAAAATTCCAAATGGGTTGAACCAGGGTCATCCCCATAATCCTGATCAGATATATCATTAGTATATTCCCATTCTGACTACGAATTCTTCTGACTGAAAAGCACATAGTACTTTTCTAAGATTTTAATCTCCTAGAGAGTGATATCCTTCAAAAAAATCCTATTAGACTAGCCACTCCCAGCCTGGTAATCTCTACCACATCGTCATCCATGATTTTTGGGATACTGAACTCATTTACATGTTTTTGTTTATTGCCAATCCCCCTCTGATTTAGTGAGAGAATGCTCCATAAGGTCACTAGTGACTCTTGAAGAATCAATCGTCATAGCTTGTACCCTAATATGAGGCTCAATCATCTCCATGGTATCCACGACAAGTGATGGATTTTTATTAGTCAATTGTCTACTAACAATCTTAGTGGATATTGGAGATCCTTGATCAAAACTCCCTTCCCCAACATTCTGCTCCCTAGTAATAATATATGACCATAATTTATTTTTACCAGTGCATCAAATTTCTGTAAGTGATGTAACCCCTTCCTCCAATCACCTAGTATCACATGGTAGCTATCTAGAAGTCTCATAAGCTGTTTTTTCATCCCCTGCACTTCCATTTCTATGAATCTCTAACACAGGATTTGGGTCCCTCTGTTGTCTGCAATCTGTTTTAGTATCCGCATCAACGAACTATGTGTCAAACTGCACATTGAGACCATTAGGTGCATTCACAATCTATCCATACCTATTATTATCATTTTATGTTTTTGTAACCCATGACTAGTCACTCCTACCAGCATGGGCTTCTACATTTATTTCTTTAGGCACATCTTAGAATCATTCCCACGCATGGAAAAAAATCACATACCACATATTTCCTATATATCGAAATTTCATTTCCAATTACCTTGAAATCCAAACAAAACATAGGCATTTTTTCATACACAATTTGAAAATAGAGTTCATAATCATCAGCAGACAAAAGAACATGATCCACCGAAGTGGAGTTCAAATCAACTACAACATAAAAGCGAGAAAAGTGTCCAAATCTTGTCATCTATGTTTCTTTTTCAATCTTTATTGTAACTCCAATTGACATTGCAATATCATACAGTATTTTAGGATTCCAGAGGATCCAATTATTACCATAGACCGTAACCCATATTTGAATAGAATACAGTGCAAATTTGAGAGGATTAAAGTTCCCATACCATTCATGAACATGAATTATACCTAGTTTGAGTGAAATTGATCCAAATCCCCATGCTCGTATCTTCAACTAATTGGAGGAGAAGAGTGTATGAAAGAAGGCACACCATAATGAAACACACCTCAAACATGAAAAACCCCAGATTACCGAGATCCTCTCAGTTAAATAATCAATTTTCAATGGAATGGTACCTCTAGGTAGAATAAGATGATTTATTATGGAGTGTTCACCTATTTTGAAATGCTCTGCGAAAGTAGATAGATCTACCTTAATGTGTGCAACACTTACTTTCCAAATTATGGGAGGAATATATGAACCCTTATAGATCGAGAATAAATGCTTTCACACCCCATAAAAATATTTTTCACCACAAGAAGTTCCAGTAACACCACAATCATCCGGGCACAGAACCACTAGATCAACATCAACGCAATCCGATCTTGGAATACATGCAGCATACTGATATAAATCAAACCGCCCACAGCCCATAAAAGACTCTGAAACACCTACCATCAACCAAAGGAAAGTGGATCAAGTCAGAAATTTGAAACCATAGCAGAATGAAGACAATAATGTAGGAAGATGGACCTTGTAGTGACACGTAGATAGGATGAAACAACGCTGTGGACCGATAGAAGATCCAGCGCAGATCTGGAAGGTCTCGATAGACTAGCTCCAGTGTAGATCAGGATCGGACCTCCAGCAAGGTCTCATAGGATCAGGAATAAATCCATGATATAAGAATCTATTTTGAAGATGATAATAGATAGTGGTGTGGACTGGCAGTAGGTTTGGTGCAGATCAGAAAGGCCACGATAGGCTGGCATCGGTGCCAAATTGGACCTGAACTCTGACTATAGGTCATGATAGATCTGGAAGAAACCCACGACAGTAGACACTCCCACATCATGCAACACCAACGTGAAGTTATAGTAGCTAAATATCATGATGGATCTAGATATATACAGCAACATTGGTCACAACATATAGTGAGATTCCAGCACATATCTAAATCCTCCAGTGTATAATCAGGCGACTGAAAAATAGTTTTTAGACAAATATGTTTTTAAGCATAAAAAATAACTTATATAAAAATCATGAATATTGATAATGAAAATAGAATTAATTAAATTATTCTAGATAAAATGGATAATATTTCACTTTAATTACAAATCCAAAATAGAATATAACATTTAAATTACTAGATTTAATGAAATTAAATGAGAGTATTTGAAAAATGGGTATTTTCCATTATTCATTGAATGGATAAATATTTTAGAAAATTCCCAAAAATTTTCCCTAAGTTAATATTGATATAAGTAATGCAAAAATGATGTTAATTTTATAAAATGAAAATTTAAAAGGTGCAGGAAATTAATTATAACTACCACACAAAAAATGCAATAAAAATATTTCTGAAGAAAAAGAAATTTTGAAGCATAAAATGGATTTATTGAAAATTTATTTCTTATTTTTAAATTAATTTACATTATATAAAAATTTTATACATATTTAAATAGTTTTTTATTCATGTTCATATCTTCAATTCTAACGACTAGGGTATAGTGGTTAATTTTAAATAATAATATTTATATTATGGTTCTTTAAAACTCAATACTGCATATAAATTAAGCTATCAAAAAATAAAATTTATTTAAAGATAAATATATTCTAAAATAATTAGGTATTACATTATACACCCATTAAATAAATTACACCAACATTATTTTATCTCAGTCATCAAAGGTAAATAATTTAAAATACCTTTGTTTAAACCCCACATCATACAAAGAAATATTGAAATTTCATTTTGAAAAGATGGAAAGGAAAATATGAAGTTCATCTATAATAAAACATAACTAGGATTTCAAATATGATAACATTATTGAGAATTGAAAATATAAACATGGAGTAAAAAATTAATGTCTGAATAATTATGAAGAGTGGCATAGATCACTGATCAAAATAAAGGGAATGATCATGTGAAATTCAATAATAACAAAACCATAAATCAATGAGGTGTGAAAAGGGACCTTAATTCATTGAAAATGAAGGTAATATGATAAGATTTTTATTTCAAGATCCTTTTCCTATAGTTGAGTAATTACTTTACTATCTAGACTAAGAACAAAAGAAAATATACTTAATTGAAAAGTATAATTTCATACTTTAATCAATTTCCACCACAATATCATCATTTCCTCCAAGTGCTGAGTATTCAAGATAAACTTGTCAAGCATAAAGCACTAAAATAAAATTCTAATTGATTACAAGATCCATAAAAATATAATAATTTATTCCTCTTATATTTATAAATTAACCAAAACCAAAATGGTTTGCATTATGTAAGATAATATGAATAAACATTCATAATAGGAAATATAACATTAGTCTCTAATTCCTAAATAATAATACCTAATGTTATACTAAAATCATTAAATTAACAAATATCCTTAAAATTATTCAAGAAATTCATGAATAATATTGAAACACAAATATTAAAATTATTTGAACACATATTATTCCAAGATAAAATTAATATTTATATCTAAATAACATCTATCACTCTTAAGGTCTCATACCAAAAATTTGTATACCATGTTCATATATTCTCTAAAATATACTAATCATTTCTCATAATAGATTCATAATAAAATCATATATTCTTATGAAAGATAAATCAACCAATATTCCTCAAAAAACCCCAATTTAGAAAAAACTATTTATATTTACCTTTATCTTATAAATCTCCCAAAATGAAGAACTTATTCAAAAATTGCATTAGTCACATATCCACCAATTCCCATTTAAATACTATGTTCATCTAGATGATAAATCACGTGTTCCAAAATTTGATAACCCTTTTATCCTAATTAACCATAATTACCTAAACGCTAACGATTATCTCGATCTTAAAGGTTACAATACATTAAAATTTATTTCAATAAATAATTATTCCTCAAATACCCTTTTCACTAAACCGTATACTAAACTAAAAGTTTGTATTACAGTAAATTTAACCCAACATATTTGTATTCATCTTATACTCCAATAACATAAAAACCCAAAATTGGTATTTATTCCTTGAAAATTATGATCAACCATAGTCTTGTAAACTCGTGATGGTATCTATAACTCTTTAAATTAACAGAACATGAAAAAACCCAAATATTCAAAGTCAATTAAGCCTTTATTATAATACCAACTATAACAATCCAGAACTCGTACTCTTGGATCCAGTTCTTAAATAGAATCTTTATATTTCAGTCTTTGATAATAATAAATATGACCCAATTACAACAAAAAAACATAAAAAATCAAAAGGAAATATTTCATCACTGACATTCTTAATGAACTTTTAGGTTTATATATTTATATAATTAAGACAAAATCTTGTACAACAACTTGGATACATAAATAATAGGTTCATAAAAATCAACATTATCTTCCAATATGTTCTTCACATCTAGTAACCATATTAGGTATAACATACTTAAAACATTTCTTCAGGACCAAGGGAAACGAAAAATAACAAAGTGGTGATATCTAATGGCCAGTAAGGGTTATGTACCATAGAATCTATCTTGAGTGAATAAGGTAAAATCAATATGTTAAGGTAAATGACTGAAAAAATATATCATTTAATCAATTGCTTGATCATGAATAATAATATGAAATTATTAAATTTTGATCAAATAAATCCACAGAAACAATCACATGGGCTTGAAACTTATACATTTATATTTTAACTATTCAAATAATCAAATGTACATCAATAACTGGTTTTTTAATGATGTAATTCATAATTCCAAACATCTAAAACTTACCATTTAGGCCGCATTATAAGTCATCTAAAACATGCCATGAAGTTCTTGTGTCATTACATCTTATATAAATGGGTAAGGAATAAGGAAAATACCCAACCTGATTTGTCTCATGAGACCTATTGATAAATTAAGGGGTATGTAATTTTAGACCCCAAACATCACTTAATAATCCCAATTCCTTCTTCATATTAATAAATAAGCTAAATTAATCGACATTCTTTAAAAAATTGTCCATATTTCAATAACTAGCATGCAGAATGTCAATAATTTCCCAACTAAATTTATTATAATCCTTCCATAGAAATATAGTGGATTTTATTATTATATTATATCCTTATTCAAGAAAAATATTCATCAAAGGATATTTAAATAGATTATAGAAGATTAAAAATATCACTAGAAAATTTCTTGGGGAAAATAACATATTCATTTTGAAACAACAAATTTAAAATCTAAAAATTTAAAAAATATTAGGGAAAATTTTTTAATTAAAAATAACCACTTAAATTTTGAAATTAAACTTAAAATAACTTAGCAATAATTGGAGAGGGAAATTTTTTAAAATACCTTGTTTAGAATACGACAAGAATATTATTTTAAACCTTGCGGTAAAATGAAAAACATGGTAAAACATAATTTTAAAGTAATTTTTAGAATATTAAAAATCATCCTTGAAAACATTTTAGAAAATAACATTTAATGAATAAAAATTTTTTCTAACCGATAGATGAGAAATATTGACAGCTTTTCATTAAAATATTTTCTAAACCATTTTGAGTACCAAAGAGAGAGAAAATGGTAATTAAGCATAAAAATTATAAACATATTAAAAGTAATTGAAAAATGAAATGGGTTTACTAAATAAGGATCATATAATTTTCTCAAATGAAATTCATTTAAAAAAATCCCAATTAAAATGGGATTGAAACATAGACCCCTTACTACTTTGGTAACTATAATTCGTAATACCCATTGAAGAATAACTTCAAATGAAACTTCAAATACCATGAATATAATGAGATTCATGATATAAAATTTAAAAGTCACAGTATATACAGCTCATAAAATAATATATGTGAAAAATATAAATGTATGTCCCAAAGAAAGAAAATTTGAAATGAATAACCCTAACAAAGATCATATCATTGAGTTTAGAATTAATCAATGGATTGAGTATGTGTAAAAAATGTAAATCCATAAAAAAACTTTTAGAAGTACAACATAAATCAATAAAATCTCATTTTAAACATAATCATGGAATAATATAATCATTGAAGTAGGAGTAAAACCCAATAAAATAAATTGAGTTAAGAAATCCTTGTCTTTCCCTTTGTGTCTCCCCCCTTTCATTAATATTAAGTCCTTTGTAAGAGAATTTTATAAAGACAAAAATGGATACAGGAAATGGGAAGGGATATTTATAGTGGTATTAGGGAATTATTATTATAAAATACCAAATTTTATTTGTGTGAAAAATGTTGAAATTATTCCCATTTTATAAGGAAAAATAAATTATGTTTTTTCAATACTTCAATCTTTAAGGGTCATAAAGGTTATTCAAAAAATGATAAGTGGTGTACATTAGGACCAATAATGATATTATTGATAATTTCATCTCTATATGAGTCATTTTATAATTTTTATAAATTTATAATGGTTTAAAAATAATTTTAAAACATAAAATACTATTTAAGGTCTTTTCATCACTATTCACAATACTTGACTTTAAAAATGTCAATAAAATTACCAATTTTGAATATAATACCATAGATAATAACTTATCTTTCCTAAATATATATATAATTTATGGAATAAAAAACCATATAAATATTTTAATTTATATTTTTTTAGAGTTATCTATTTAATTTTTTTACTATTTTCATATACGTCATAACATTGCAGCGTAAGTGTTTTAGAAAATTATAATAATTTTAAATATTAAAAAAATATTATTAACATGAAAAAAAATATTTTACATAATTTATATCATTTATACCCATTCATAATTAATTTTTATTCTCATTCATATCATGAAAAAATATTTAATATGTTATTTTAACTTTTCACACCTTGTGAAAGCACTACACAATCATTGGATAAGATTCTTGTTATATAACTATAAATTTCAAAAATATCATTCAAGAAAATAGTTTATATATAATATTTACTAAAAAAGAGTGAAAATAATTTTAAATTCTAAATTATTATCCTTAGGACATCAAATTTTACTTTTCCAATGTTGTGTAAGCACTACATCAATACAGAAAATGATTTTCGTATATATCATAAAATAAATTACAGTTTATATATTTTTAATTATATTTGTATGAAATTTGTATTAAATTATCATAAATAATTCCTTCCATAAGTATTATAAATATATATATATATATATCATTTCCATGTTATGATAATATCATATAATATATGTTATCCCATAAAAACGGTATTTTTCAGTATTCATCTTAATTTGACTTTAAATGATCCAAGAAAATAATGGAATGAGAATAAAAATTTTTAAAATATGAGTTTCATTTATTTTAGATCCATAAAAATAATTAAATACATTAAAATATAGAAAGCACATTAAATTTAATACTTTGAAATCTATTTACTTTGGTTTTTTACCAACTTGTACAAGTGTTGCATCAATGATGTGTAAGAATTATAGGTAATTATATCATTTGTAAGAATTAAAAATAAATAGATAGCATAAATATAACATGTTCATAATAATTTTAAACAATTTTTATCCTTCATAACAGATTTTCATACTTATGATAAAATATTAAATTTTATTAAAACAAAGAGATTGACATTTTGTATTTATAATTTACTTACATATATTTATGCCATTATCAAAGAAAAATAGACTCAAGCTGTAATTATTTTCGAATTACATTTATATATAAAAATTCACCAATTAAATAGGGTTAGGGAATGTTTTTGGGTGATTTTAAGCTCTTAGAACATATTTTTAACTCAATTTTACTTGTTTTACCCTTATTGTGGTGATATATTTTTCCATGGTTACTATACCTAATAACCACAAATATAAAGTGTCCTATTTTCCAAATATGAACCACATGATTAAGAATTTTGTGTCCATTTTTTCAGTATTAAAACTCTATATCTGGTATAAAATAATTTTAACATAAATTTGTAAAATGCAAACAAAAATAATTTTTAGAAAAATACCTTTTTAAGCGTAGAAATTAACATAAATAAAAATCATGAATATTATTGATTAAAATGAAATTGATTAGATAATTATAAATAAAATGGATATTGTGTCACTAAAATACCAAATCCAAAATATAATGGTACTTTTAAATTTAAATATTTAATGAAAATAAATGAAGATATTTAAAAAATCTGTATTTTTCACTGTTCACTGAAATTTCAATTACTTCAGAAAATTATAAAATTTTCACCCTAAGTTAGTTTTTATATTTTTATTTCAAATATTATATTAATTTTATAAAATTATATTTCTATAACTAGAAAAAATGAATTATAATTTCCCCACAAAAAATACAATAAAATCATTACTAAAGAAATTTCATTTTTGTAGCATAAAATAACTTTAATGAAAATTGAGTGATTATTTATCAATAAATTTACATTATATATAACCATTATACATATATTTAATAATTTTTTATTGCCTATTAATACTGCTAATTTTAACGGCAAGGTTACAATGGTAATGTTTAAATAATTACATTTATATTTTGATTCATAAAAATATAATATTGTGTATAAAGAAAGATATCAATATAATAAAACATATTTAAATATAAATATATTCTAAAATATCAAGGTGTTAAATTATTCCTCATTTAAATAAATTCTTCCCCCACAATTTTATCTATGACATCAAAGGTTCAATATATGAAAATATCTTTGTTGAAAACCCACATCATACAAAAAGATTATAAAACTTCATTTGGAAAAGTGGGAAAGGGAAATATGAATTTCATATTTAATAACACAAAACTAGTTTTCCAAATAGGATAGCTTAAGTGTAACACCCCAAGTTTCCTCGGTATGTTTCCTTTCGAATAATGCAATGGCGTGCATTGTACGCAACTTCGAGATTTTAACACACCATAACCAATCAAACTAGCCGTTATGAATAGTAATACCTACTTTTTGAAATTTTATAAATTCTAACTCTCAAAATGGACTTCATTTTTTGATTCTTAATATCGAAATTAGCCTAGGGTGAAATTTTGGTACTTTTTGGATAACTTTCATATTTTGATGAATAGTGAAAATTACTAAATTTTAATTAAAAACAACTTTTTTAATCAAAATAATTAATAGGGATAAATTATGAATTTAAGTGGTTTTAAATTATATTTAGAATATATTTTTACCATGTAATACAATGTGGGTCATTGAACATAATTTCACATTTAAACCAAACATAAACAAGTGACAATCTTTTGATAGTTATTATCTCTAAAAAACATGCTTTTTGTTTTAACAACGGGAATTAATTTTAAATTAATTTATGCCACTTCTGTGTTTTGAATTTGGAAAAATGGATTACATATTTTGAATCAGGATGTTCAAATTGTGTAAATAGGTAACTTTTATTTTTAAACATTTTGGATAATTACTTCGGTAAATATTTTATTTACCATGGTTAAAGGGTAAATCCGGTAAACAAGAGTTAAAAAATAATATTATAATAATACTAAATTACCCTAAAACGTGTCCTAAACCTATTGGCTGATACATGGTCTACCATGGGCATCTTTGGGTCTATTTTGGGACCCCATGGATCCACTTGTAAGTGATAATGACACTTTATTTTAATTAAGTTAAAATAAATACAAAAATGACACAAGCATATATCTTTTAACAAAACAATTGTTACAGAGGGTTATATATGTTGGATTTTAGATTATAAATATTCATTAAAAATATAAAAAGATTTACTACATAATTATATTTTATTTATAATTTTTATACATTAAATAATTTAATTTATATATGACACAATGACGATGCAGTAAGTACTATAATAGTGAAAAATCAAAATAATTGATATTATAAATACCCAAATAAATATAATATGAAACTTTTAATGAATTAAAATAATTTTATAGGATAATATGATATATTAGTATTGATTTAATTGACTTTTTTCGAAGTAATAAATCTGTTATGAGTTTCAAAAAAATCAACTATTGAATAGTGTCAAAATTGACATAAAAGAGTTTTTAAAACAAATATTATATTATTAATTGATATTAAATTCCTAAAAATCTAAGGTTCGGCCAAGAGACTTATATAATGATAGGTGTATCATTAATGGACCACTTGGGGGTCGCTTGTATGTATATGGTAAGTTTATTAACCATATAATATAAAAATACAAAGAGACATTGTAAAAGTGAAACTAATTAACTTAGAGTTAATACTTAAAGATAAGTTTAATATAAGTACCCAAACCTTTCTAAATTCTATTGGTTGAGTTGTTTTCGACCCATCCCCACCTTAACCTTTTAATAGTCCACTTTGGAGCCATTGGAAACCGAATATGAATTTATTATAAACTAATATCTCTAGCTTTTCCAAAGGTGCCCCTCACCCCTCTTATAAAAGGGCACTCCTCCTTATCATTTCTTCAGACCTTCAAAGACCTTTGGTTCGGCCAAACCCTGCCCAAATACTATCTCAACTTCCCTCACTACAACCTAGAGGCCTTAGTTTGATCATAAAGCCAACCTAAGGAGAGCTTTTGATCAAATCAAAAGGAAGAACCCGAAGAAGAGGTAATGTTTTCACCACCCCTTTTCAAGTTCCTTTCTTCTTCCACTTCCTCTTTCTTTGTCATTTACATTATAAAATAATAACTCCAGTATAATATATATACTGTGATGTTATTATAAATATGGTACAACCATATTCAGTATTCTATCCATCCTTTGAATAACATGTCACCATACGTGCGTACGTACGGCTTACCGTCTCCACGTCGTGGTGTAAATGTTATTCAATATATTATTATTTGGATGGGTATAATAATGATGTGTAACTCATGTAAATAATAAATATAACATTATAATGATTCTGTATATATGATATAAAATCCAATTATATATTATTTTAATATCAAAATAATGATATTGTCGCTCGTGCGTATGTACGGACTACCGTCTCCATGAACGCGATGAGATTCATTGTCCATCATATCCATTCAAGTATAATTATAATTTGATGATTTAAAAATAGTATCTAAGGACTTGATATCATTCTGGATATTAATAATATACATCCCATTAATAACGAATATGGCTCACATAACAAAGAATATAATGTAAAATGAACCCGTTAACACCCGAAATGACGATAATTCTAAGATATTATTAACAAATCAATGTTAAAAGATCATATATAATATCATATTAAAGTAAATGATTCTTGTATTATTAAATAACAATTATTTCACCATTATACAGGAGGTAAACCTACCATCGACCAAGGAAAAAGTACAAAGTAAGGGATTTTCTTATCTCACTTTCAATTCCGTGAGATTTCCATTGTTCGCCACTAAATTATTGAAAGTGGTGTATTGTGTACTGCCATTTGATATATATTATCATTATTCTCTTTATATTCATTTTATTCTATAAATCATTTGGTGGTTATTAACTTTTGTTCATACGACTCAGTTGATTAACGTGGTAAGGAGTTTCTTATCTCGCTCTTAATTTCTTGAGAATTCCATTGTTCACCACTTAATTATTACATGTGGTGTATGTGTACTGCCCATGATTGTATTCATTGTGTAATATACTTTAATTTATGGTTATTTACATAGTCATGGTATGATCCTTATTTCATGGTTGTTTGTTTCGTAAGTTACCAAATCGATAAAAGAATTTGAGATTTCAATTTCCACTCATTCGGCTTTACGCATATTTCATTGATTATATTACTCCAAGATTATGTGTGGAATCACTATTCATTTGATTATGTCATAATTTCCACTCCCCTTCCTGTGGATATACTTTTGATACACATAATCACTCTATTGATAATTTTCAAGTCATTAATATGAATTTGATAAGAGTAATTTTAACTCTTTCATCATTTCTTGAGTTAAACATCCAATTCGTTGGTGTTGTTTCTACAAGAATATGTGTGAATATCCTTTGATTTTTTTACACTGAATATTCAATCATATTTAGTGTATTTATATTTGTCACACATAATTATGTCATTGATTTATCCTTAACCTAAGGATATGGTCTTTATAAGAGAATTCATCTCAATTTACATTCCATTGAGACTTCTTTGTTGTTATACACCAAATCACTTTTATGTGGTGTATATAATGTACTTTGACATAGTATATCATGAATCCCTTTATTCTAATTATATTACAAAGTTTTGATTACCTCAAATTATTTGTATTCAAGTGTCTCTCTTTTGGTTAGAATCTCTAACTAAAATACTATTTTTAAATGTTTTAAAGACTTAATAATTTAAATATTTCTCATTAATGTCCATGTTTTAAAAATGGTTTTAAGGATTTATTTATATGGACATTAAAGTTTAGAAATTAAAACTCCTTTTAAAAAAAGTTTCAAAGTGGTATGGGACACTTTGATTCAAAAATCTATTTTTAAATGGCTTCTTGACAAATAGTGTGACTTTTAAATGATTTCAAGAAAAAGGGTGATATTTCTCTACAATAGTTTTGATGATTATTTTCATCTATGTCAACATCCTTCATTATTCATGATTGAGGTTAATGTGATACAATACAATCTTCCATATTGTATCAAATGAGTTATATTTGACTGTGGATGTTCTATTTTTATACCATTCATGGTTTGTGGTAGAAGTATTGACATTTCGTATGCTATTTTTAATACGAATGTTTATGTTATGTTTAAACCTGTTCATATGAGGAATGCATTGGACTTATAAGTGACGGGTGGAGCCCTCTATAGCTCCTCGATGAATCGGTAGGTCTCATGAGACAATCTAGTGTCTTGGCACAAGGCCTTGGCAAAATCTTATTTGTAGTCTTGGCACGAGGCCTTGGCTATGTGGTTATGATAGTCTGGCATTATGCATTCCATCATTATGAAAGTGGTTATTGATATTGCATGTGATCATTCGACTAGTAGAATATCCATGTGAGTAAGTAAATGGCATTATTTCATTTTACCTTTGCCATTTTATGCGGAAGTTCAAGTTTAAAAGGCTTTTGTTTTAGTTATAAATTGCCTTAAGTGTTTATGCTTATTTATGAAAGTTTCTGCTATAATGTTATCCTTACTGAGCATCTGAGCTCACCCCTTTCAATGTTTTATTTTTCCCAGGATTATGAAGAAGTAATTTATGAATGACCTGCAGGTATAGTATGAGGGGATATGAAGACAAGATGTTTTTTTTATGATGTAATGTAAAAATTTATAGATGTATCTAGTTATTCCAAGGCTACTAAACTAATCGGTCTTTCGAGACTTGATCATTCTCGTGATCATGCCAATGTTATGTAATAATGCCCTGACTCTGGGTAACTAGGGTCGGGGCGTTACAGTTGGTATCAGAGGAAGTTTAGTACAAACCTTGGAAGCTAGATTTAGATAAACTCTGATTAGAGCACGTAGACCTAAGATGAACTTTGAGGATTAGTATAAAAGAACTTCCTAGAATTTTGGTATTGTAGAGATTTTGTGATTTTTCCGAGCAATACATCCCTGTCTGGATACGAGCAGGTAGAGGCGGCTCTGGCACAGATGTACCTAGGGGTAAAACCCGAAAACACCACTTTGAGCTAGACTCAAACGGGAACTGGTGAACGACAACGGGCCTTGCTGCACTATTGGTTATGACACTCCCGGGGGATATGCTTGGGATAATTTACATTTTCTTTACAAACCGATTTAAGTAATATATACATAAGATGAGAGTAAATAACCTTGGTTAATCCTAATATGTTTCAAATTGAGAATATGGTGACATTTTAATCTCTAAATGATTTTAAGACTACTATTACTCACACAATGCTTTCTGGTTTTAGTCAATGGCTGGATTCCAAGGAAGTCATAGTGACTTTGAGAATGATGTACAAGGTGGGAACGGTGGTGGCAATGAGCAACAAAATGGAATGTTGATAGGCGTAAAAGATATCGTCTTTATGCCAAATCAGTTTTCCAAAAATATGATCAACAACATATATATTAACCAACTCCCAGACTCAACAAGAAAGAGAAAGGTGATAAATGATAAGATCTCCAGCAATGGAGACCATGGAGAAAAGAAACCCCAATTTTCATCATGCAGGAGATGTGGAAAGAGACACCCAGGAAAGTGTCTCAATGGGACAACGAAATGTTTTACGTGCGGGAAGGAAGGACATAAAGTGAATAATTGCCGAAGAAAAATGAAGAGTACTATGGAAGAAGATAAAAATGGTCCCAAGAGTCCATTTACAGTCATTTGCCATAAATGTAGGGGACCTGGCCATTACCTGAGTGAATTTCCTATTCTATAGGATATTTTCTTGGTCAAAGAAGAAGCTATGTGGAAATAAATGGTTGGAAAAAAATTTAAAAATTATTAGCACTCCTTGTTGATGGGTTTACTTTGGAATAATTTTCTCTTGTAACCCCGCAGTTTTCCATGTGAGAATGATATTTGAGGAAGAATTGTCTCTTCTCTTGTGGATATAGGTATAAATAACCATTTGGTTTTATATGATCATTGGGGTTTGAGAAAATGATAAGTTATTATAATTTGGGATGAAAATGAAAAGTATGATATAACATTTGTGGTTAAATTATGTTATTTTGAGGAATTTATCTCATTTTGGTAATATTATAAAATATAGTTTTTGAAAAAGGACAACACGTAGACCGTGTGACAACCCATCATGTCAGACAAAGTTGTGGGAATCGAACCCACAACCAAAGTGTGATTGGGATTTATCGCCTACCACTGGACTACGTGAAGTCCCTGGTTAATGTGACTATTTTTTTTGTTAAATGATTTTATTGATCAATAATAAGATGATTTGGGTTCTTATGTCTTATCAAATGAATACCCTTGGTATAGGAAAATGATTTGGTGATTAAGTGATAAATGTTATTTTGGAAGATGTTCGCTTTGTTGGGAACACTATAAGCCCAAGGAAAATAGAATACAATGGGGTTTCATTTGTAGAGTAATGGTGGATTTTTATATACGTTTTTATTATTGATTTATAGTGATTTGGGTTATTTATGGAAATTATTAACCTATAACAGAGAATATGTGATGATGTTAATTACTTTTAAGTATGTGACTTTAAGAGTATTTGATGTCATTTGGAGGTACAATGTAACATGGGAGACTACATAATCAAATTCTTCTATGATTTGGGTTTCAATATTATTTTGGATTATATAAAAGGATTTTAAGGACAATTGGTTATTGAATGGTATCTATTTAACTTTGGGGTATTGTTGGTTTAATTTTAGAAATTAAGATTAGTGCATATTTATCTCAATGAATATCCTTTTGGGGGATCATTAGATCATTCACTAACCATTTTGGTTTTGATTAATCTTCAAAGACAATGTAAATATATGGTTTATCCTGCATGGATCATGTGATTCTATAGAAGTTTATTCTAGCTCTTCCAGTGTGACCAAGTCTTCTTGAATACTCATCGTTTAAAAAAAAATTGAGTTAGTGGTGGAAATTTATTAAAGAATGAAAATTTACTTAAAATGTAAGTATATCTCATAATGTTCTTAGTCAATATCATAAATTAATTCCTCTTCCTTATGTAATGTAACTTTAAAAAAAATGTCGTCCGTTTACTTTCCTACTAGGAGACTAATGGTCGTTTGTCCCAACACAAGTTTGTGGTTTTCTCATTGTTAACTTTCTCCTGATCATGATTTCTATCCCTCTCCATCAGAACTTGACACTTATTTTATCATCCATATTCATGTTTTCTTACATGGAATCCTAGTATGGGTTATCTTCGATGACCCTTATACCTCTCTTTCTTTCTTTTAAAGTGATAGTTTTATTGACTCTTTTTCTGATGTGGGACTTTCCATTATATTCCCAAGAAAAATTTTAAAAATTTCAAGGATTCAATTTATTGAAGTAGGGGAGAATGTAACACCCCAAGTTTCCTCGGTATGTTTCCTTTCGAATAATGCAATGGCGTGCATTGTACGCAACTTCGAGATTTTAACACACCATAACCAATCAAACTAGCCGTTATGAATAGTAATACCTAGTTTTTGAAATTTTATAAATTCTATCTCTCAAAATGGACTTCATTTTTTTATTCTTAATATCGAAATTAGCCTAGGGTGAAATTTTGGTACTTTTTGGATAACTTTCATATTTTGATGAATAGTGAAAATTACTAAATTTTAATTAAAAACAACTTTTTTAATCAAAATAATTAATAGTGATAAATTATGAATTTGAGTGGTTTTAAAGTATATTTAGAATATATTTTTACCATGTAATACAATGTGGGTCATTGAACATAATTTCACATTTAAACCAGACATAAACAAGTGACAATCTTTTGATAGTTATTATCTCTAAAAACACGCTTTTTGTTTTAACAACGGGAATTAATTTTAAATTAATTTCTGCCACTTCTGTGTTTTGAATTTGGAAAAATGGATTCCATATTTTGAATCATGATGTTCAAATTGTGTAAATAGTTAACTTTTATTTTTAAACATTTTGGATAATTACTTCGGTAAATATTTTATTTACCATGGTTAAAGGGTAAATCCAGTAGACAAGGGTTAAAAAATAATATTATAATAATACTAAATTACCCTAAAACGTGTCTTAACCCTATTGGTTGATACATGGTCGACCATGGGCATCTTTGGGTCTATTTTGAGACCCCATGGATCCACTTGTAAGTGATAATGACACTTTATTTTAATTAAGTTAAAATAAATACAAAAATGACACAAGCATATATCTTTTAACAAAACAATTGTTACAGAGGGTTATATATGTTGTCTTTTAGATTATAAATATTCCTTAGAAAGATAAAAAGATTTCCTACATAATTATATTTTATTTATAATTTTTAGACATTAAATAATTTAATTTATGTATGACACAATGATGATGCAGTAATTACTATAATAGTGAAAAATCAAAATAATTGATATTATAAATACCCAAATAAATATAATATGAAACTTTTAATGAATTAAAATAATTTTCTAGGATAATATGATATATTAGTATTGCTTTAATTGACTTTGTTCGAAGTAATCAATCTGTTATGAGTTTCAAAAAAATCAACTATTGAATAGTGTCAAAATTGACATAAAAGAGTTTTTAAAACAAATATTATATTATTAATTGATATTAAATTCCTAAAAATCTAAGGTTCGTCCAATAGACTTATATCATGATAGGTGTATCATTAATGGACCACTTGGGGGTCTCTTGTATGTATATGGTAAGTTTATTAACCATATAATATAAAAATACAAAGAGACATTGTAAAAGTGAAACTAATTAACTTAGAGTTAATACTTAAAGATAAGGTTAATATAAGTACCCAAACCTGTCTAAATTATATTGGTTGAGTTGTTTTCGACCCATCACCACCTTAAACTTTTAATAGTCAACTTTTGAGCCATTGGAAACCGAATATGAATTTATTATAAACTAATATCTCTAGCTTTTCCAAAGGTGCCCCTCACCCCTCTTATAAAAGGGCACTCCTCCTTCTCATTTCTTCACACCTTCAAATCCCTTTGGTTCGGCCAAACCCTACCCAAATACTATCTCAACTTCCCTCACTACAACCTAGAGGCTTTATTTTGATCAGAAATCCAACCTAAGGAGCCCTTTTGATCAAATCAAAAAGAAAGAACCCGAAGAAGAGGTAATGTTTTCACCACCCCTTTTCAAGTTCCTTTCTTCTTCCACTTCCTCTTTATTTGTCATTTCCATTATAAAATAATAACTCCATTATCATATATATACTGTTATGTTATTATAAATATGGTACAACCATATTCAGTATTCTATCCATCCTTTTAATAACATGTCACCATACGTGCGTACGTACGGCTTACCGTCTCCACGTCGTGGTGTAATTGTTATTTAATATATTATTATTTGGATGGGTATAATAATGATGTGTAACTCATGTAAATAATAAATATAACATGATAATGATTCTGTATATATTATATAAAATCCAATTATATATTATTTTAATATCAAAAGAATGATATTGTCGCTCGTGCGTATGTACGGACTACCGTCTCCACGAACGCGATGAGATTCATTGTCCATCATATCCATTCAAGTATAATTATAATTTGATGATTTAAAAATAGTATCTAAGGACTTGATATCATTCCGGATATGAATAATATACATCCCATTAATAACGAATATGGCTCACATACCAAAGAATATAAAGTAAAATGAACCCGTTAACACCCGAAGTGACGATAATTCTAAGATATTATTAACAAATCAATGTTAAAAGATCATATATGATATCATATTAAAGTAAATGATTCTTGTATTATTCAATAACAATTATTTCACCATTATACAGGAGGTAAACCTACCATCGACCAAGGAAAAAGTACAAAGTAAGGGATTTTCTTATCTCACTTTCAATTCCGTGAGATTTCCATTGTTCGCCACTAAATTATTGAAAGTGGTGTATTGTGTACTGCCATTTGATATATATTATCATGATTCTCTTTATATTCATTTTATTCTGTAAATCATTTGGTGGTTATTAACTTTTGGCCATACGACTCAGTTGATTAACGTGGTAAGGAGTTTCTTATCTCGCTCTTAATTTCTTGATAATTCCATTGTTCACCACTTAATTATTACATGTGGTGTATGTGTATTGCCCATGATTGTATTCATTGTGTAATATACTTTAATTTATGGGTATTTACATATTCATGGTATGATCCTTATTTCATGGTTTTTTGTTTCGTAAGTTACCAAATCGATAAGGGAATTTGAGATTTCAATTTCCACTCATTCGGCTTTACGCATATTTCATTGATTATATTACTCCAAGATTATGTGTGGAATCACTATTCATTTGATTATGTCATAATTTCCACTCCCCTTCCTGTGGATATACTTTTGATACACATAATCACTCTATTGATAATTCTCAAGTCATTAATATGAATTTGATAAGAGTAATTTTAACTCTTTCACCATTTGTTGAGTTAAACATCCAATTCGTTGGTGTTGTTTCTACAAGAATATGTGTGAATATCCTTTGATTTTTTTACACTGAATATTCAATCATATTTAGTGTATTTATATTTGTCACACATAATTATGTCATTGATTTATCCTTAACCTAAGTATATGGTCTTTATAAGAGAATTCATCTCAATTTACATTCCATTGAGACTTCTTTGTTGTTATACACCAAATCACTTTTATGTGGTGTATATAATGTAATTTGACATAGTATATCATGAATCCCTTTATTCTCATGATATTACAAAGTTTTGATTACCTCAAATTATTTGTATTCAAGTGTCTCTCTTTTGGTTAGAATATCTAACTAAAATACTATTTTTAAATGTTTTAAAGACTTAATCATTTAAATATTTCTCATTAATATCCATGTTTTAAAAATGGTTTTAAGGATTTATTTATATGGACATTAAAGTTTAGAAATTAAAAATCCTTTTAAAAAAAGTTTGAAAGTGGTATGGGACACTTTGATTCAAAAATCTATTTTTAAATGGCTTCTTGAAAAATATTGTGACTTTTAAATGATTTCAAGAAAAAGGGGGATATTTCTCTCAAATAGTTTTGATGATTATTTTCATCTATGTCAACATCCTTCATTGTTCATGATTGAGGCTAATGTGATACAATAAAATCTTCCATATTGTATCAAATGAGTTATATTTGACTGTGGATGTTCTATTTTTATACCATTCATGGTTTCTGGTAGAAGTATTGACATTTCGTATGCTATTTTTAATACGAATGTTTATGTTATGTTTAAACCTGTTCATGTGAGGAATGAATTGGACTTAATAAGTGACAGGTGGAGCCCGCTATAGCTTCTAGATGCATCGGTAGGTCTCATGAGACAAACTAGTGTCTTGGCACAAGGCCTTGGTAAAATCTTATTTGTAGTCTTGGCACGAGGCCTTGGCTATGTGGTTATGATAGTCTGGCATTATGCATTCCATCATTATGAAAGTGGTTATTGATATTGCATGTGATCATTCGACTAGTAGAATATCCATGTGAGTAAGTAAATGGCATTATTTCATTTTACCTTTCCCATTTTATTATGAAGTTCAAGTTTAAAAGGCTTTTGTTTTAGTTATAAATTGCCTTAAGTGTTTATGCTTATTTATGAAAGTTTCTGCTATAATGTTATCCTTACTGAGCATCTGAGCTCACCCCTTTCAATGTTTTATTTTTCCCAGGATTATGAAGAAGTAATTTATGAATGACTTGCAGGGATAGTATGAGGGGATATGAAGACAAGATGTTTTTTTTTATGATGTAATGTAAAAATTTATGGATGCATCTAGTTATTCCAAGGCTACTAAACTAATTGATCTTTCGAGACTTTATCTTTCTCGTGATCATGCCAATGTTATGTAATAATGCACCGACTCTGGGTAACTAGGGTCGGGGCATTACATTAAGTGGGAATTGAAAATATAGACATGGATAAAAAATTAATGTCCAAATAATGATGGATAGTGAAAAACAAAACTAATCCCAAGAAAGTGAATGATCATGAGACAGTCAATGATAAAAACCATAAATTAATGAGGCATGAAAAATACCACAAGTTCATCAAAAATGAAGGTAATCGGATAACATTTTTATTTCAATGTCATTTTCCTAGAGTTGAGGAATTCCTTTACCATCTATACTAATAATATAAGGAGTTATACTTGTTTGACATGTAAAATTTCAACCTTTAATAAATTTCCACCACAATCTCATGTTTTTCTCCAAAAAATGAGTATTAAATTTGAATTTTTTATTTGAAAATTACTAAAATAAACTTCTAATGGATTAAAAATCCATAAAAACATAAAATTTATTCTTTATTTCTTTAGAAAAAAACCAAAACCAAAATGTTTATTAAAATGTAAGATTTTATGAATGAAACTTCATATGAGTAAATGAAACATTAATCTCTAAGCCATCAATAATAATACCCAATGTTCAACTTAAATCATTCAATAAATAACTATCCTTAAAATTCTCTAAAATATTCCTGACTAAGATCTAATCCTAAAGATTATAATTATCTTAACATATATTATTCCAAGATAATATTAATATTTATCTCCAAATAACACCAATCACTCTTAAAGTCTCATTCCAAAAGAAATTATTCCATGGTTATATATTCTCTAAAATATACTAATAACTTCCCAAAATACAGTTACAATAAAATATTACATGCTTCCAAAAATATAAATCAACTAAAATTTCACAAATAAAACCACATATTTTTTCCAAAACTATTTTGAATTTACCTTAATTTTATAATGTCCCAAAAATAGTTAACATCTTCAAAAAATATCATTAGTCACATAGTCACTAAATCCCTTTTAAACCCCATGGTTATCTATATGATAAATCATATATTTCAACATGTAATAACCCTTTTATCCCAATTAACCCTAATTACCACAATATTAAATATCATCTTAATCATAAATGTTATCGATACCTTAAAACATATGAACATGAAGCATTATTCCAAAAATAACATTTTTAATAAATCACATACATAACTCAAAGGATTTATTACCATAAATTTCTCCCAAAATACTTCTAATCATCTTAAACTCAAATCACATAAAACCTATAAATGGGTATTTATGGCTATAAACTTATCATTAACCTTTTTCTTATTATCCCATTATAGTATCCATAAATATTAAGTTAACCTCACAAGAAAACATTATAATATCCAAAATTATTTAAACCTTTACTCTATTAGAAACTATAGTACCCACAATCTTGGATCTAATTCTAAAACATAATCTTTATATTTCTGGACTTGATGCTTCTAAATGTGACCCAATTTCAACCATCCAAAACATATAACATTAAAAGTAAATATTGGATCCCAAACATATCCAAGGACCTTTTAGTTTTATAATTTTAGATAATTGGGGTAAATTCTTACATAAAAACAAGGATGCATAAACAACTGGTTCATAAGAATCTACAATATCTCCCGCTATGTTCTTCACATATAGTAACCATCTTAGTTATAACATACTTAAAACCTTTCATCAAAATCTAGGGAAAATAAACAAAATAAAGGGGTGATCTCAGAAGATAAGTAAGGGTTATATACCACAAAAGATATCTTAAGTAAATAAGGCATAACAAATATCTAAATTTAAATAACATAAACAAATTCCATTTAACCAATAACTTGAGAATGAATAATAATATGGCAGGAATAAATGATTATTAAATAATATGAAATAAATAATAAAGTGAACTTGAAACTTATCCATGGATATCTTAACTATTAAAATAATCACATAGACATCAATAACAGATTTCATAATGATGGAATACATAATTCTAGACATATAAAACATACCATCTAGGCCTTGTGTCAAGATATATTAAATATGCAATCAAGACCTTTTTCCTAGACATCTTACATAAATGGGTAAGGCCTTGGCCAAATACCCAGCTTGGTTTCTCTTAGGATACCTAGTGATACATCAAGTGTTTATGAAATTATGGGACCCACCCATCACTTAATAAGACTGATGTATTCATCATATCAATAAAAAACCTTAAAAACCATCCCTTAGTAAACAATAACTTTCCATAGTGGAAGAACTAGCATATGGAATGTCAATAATTTCACTAGTCAAACAAATCATCATCCATCCAGATAAATATGTTGGATTTATCATTATAGTATAACCGTAGTGAAGAAAAATATTCATCAAAGTCTATTTACAAAGATAAAAATAATTTAAAAATATCACTGGAAATTTTATTGACTAAAATTCCCTTTTAATTTTGTAATCACTTATTTAAAGTCTAAAAATTAATAATATAGAAAGGGAAAAAACTTCTTTGAAAAAAACCAAAGAAATTTTTCAAGAAAAATTCAAATCAATTATTGATCATGATAGATTATAATTTCATTCATACTATAATTTTTAAAACAAATATTTTAGTTACACTTTTATTAAAAATTGGCTTCTTTATAAAATGACAAGAAGATTATTTTTAAACATTTTCGTAAAAGATAAAACATGGTAAAATGAATTTAAAAAATAATTTCATAATATTAAAAAAAATTCTTGAAAATATTTTAGGAAATATGGATATAGAAGTTTTTTTTATTTAAATAATATAAATAAAGTTTGTTTTTCTTAAGAATATTTTCTAGACCATTTTTAGTAACACAGAGTGAGAAAATAACACTTAGACATAAAAAATAAAGAAAAATATTGAGTAAATGTAAAATGAAATTGATTTTCAAAATAAGGATAATATAATTACCATAAAATAAATTTAAAGAAAATAATCCCAATAAAAATTGGATTAAAACATAAAACCCTTACTATTCTGGTAAATTTTGATTTATAAGTGCCATTAAAGAATAACATGAAATGAAACTTTAAATATCCTAAGCATAAGGATATTGATAATATAACATGTTAAAGTTTAAATATATAATTTAAAAACCCAGGAAATGATAGAATAATTATTTTCATAAAAAATAATATTTATTAATTAGATATTAATTAAAATTTACACTATGTTTAATATATTATATGATAAATCTAGTTTTATGGTTAAAAACATTAATTTTCTAAAAACACATTTTTTCGCCTTTTAATAGCGCACAAATTTTAAATCTTATTTTTTCAATTTTATAAATTAATTTTTAAAAAATAAACTTATGTGGAATATCAAATTTTAATTTGGGTGAATTTTTTATATTTTTAGTTAAGTTTCATGTTTTGATGAATAGTGAAAAATATTGCATTTTAATTGAAAACTTTTTTTTCATCAAATTTATTTATAGTGTTAAATTATATATTTTAATGGTTTTAAAGTATAATTATATCATTTTATATCATTTAATCCAATTTAGGTCATTGGAATCCTTTTCACGTTGACTTTTGATATAAAAACATTTCAATCTTTTGGACGTTTTTACATTCTCGATTTCTAGATCCGTCAACGGGATTAATTTTCAATTAATTTCTAAAAATTAAGTGTTTATAATTTATAAAAATGGATTCCATATTTTTAATCATTTTTTAAAAATTATGTAAATATTTTATTTTTAATTTTTTAAAATATGAATAGTAACTTCAATAAATTTTTATTAACACGATTAATGGTAAATCATCTAATTAAAAGTACAAATAATATTATAAATAATATACAATTACCCAAACACTTGTAATAATTTACTGTATGAGTTTTTATCATAAAAAATCATCCTTAGGATGAAAATATATCATTTTTAATCCACTTGGTTGAGAGTATAAAATTTATAATATTTTATTCAAAAGAAAATTCAATTTTGTCAAACTTTTGTTTTTTAGCAAGTGAAATATTTTTAATATGGATTTATTAAGTGGATCTATTTGACTATAAAAATTATTTTAAAAGGTAAGATATTTACCTTTATCATGAAAATTTATTTTTAATTTTTAGGAATTAAATATTTAAATTAATGGTTTATAAAATGATGATGTAGTAATTGTTTAATTAAAACAAATATCAAATAAATGAAATTCAAACTTCTAAAATAAGTATAATTTGAGAATCTTAATGTAATACACATTTTTTTATTAATTTAAGATGTTATTGATGTTTTATATTTATTGGTTCGAATTTATCTTTCTTTTATGATATTTTTTAAAAGGTAAGTAATGAATAGTGTCAAAATTGATATTATTGATATTTTAAAATAAATAATATTTTATTTAATGATATAAAATTTATAAAAAACTCAATTTCAGCCAAGTAATTTGGATATTTCATAGAATTTCATCAATGACTCATTTATTGGTCTTTTCTCATTTTATTTTAATTATATTAACCCTTAAAGTGTAAATTAATTAATATCATGGTAAGAGTTTAAATGGAAAAAGATAAGGATTAATAAAATAATAAAAAACATTTAAATTTTTAATTTAATTAATTTATTTAGACCCAAAATCATCCTATCTTTGAAATAAGTCACTCTAGACCCATTTGGAATAGTAAATTAGTTTACATTAATTTAATATTTTGAATAATTCTAAGAGTGCACCTCCCCTCTCAAATAAAAAGGAACCCATTATTTTCATTTCAATACACTTCAAAACCATTTTTTTCAGCCAATATCTTCCCATATCCTTTACTAGAATTTATTCTCATAATATATAGGCCTCAGTATAGGCATAACACCCTTCTTAGAGGTGATAAGGTGTTAATCAAAGGAGATCGTCCGAAGAAGAGTTATCATTTTTAATTAAGTGTTTCTATTTTATTTCTTCTTCCTATTCCTTCAAATATTATTCTAGAATTATGAAATAAAAAATCCATTATAATCAATATTATGATATTTTATTATGTTAATTCCATCATCTAAATCAATCTCTACTACCACAAAATGGGAAAATAATTAATCATTGGTCCGTACGTGTGAATTATCACCTCCACAAACTGGTATCATTAATTTTCCATCACCATCTCTCAATAATGGTTACAATTATGGAATCAATGTCTATATATGATATTCATGACATATTTATCATTATTAAATAATAATATATCATTTATGTTCTTAAATTTCCATGCAAATAAAAATGACAACGTCACTCATGCGTGTGTGTGTGAACTATCAACTTCATGAAGCGATGTCATTAATTTTTTCACACCACCTAAAATGAATGATATATATAAGTATATTTAAATTATTAATATGATATTTATTATATTATGATCATTTTGGAAAAATAAAATTATACTTACCCTCTTTCTATAATGATCATTGGAAAATGAAAACACTACTCATGTATATGTACGACCTACCATCTCCATGATTATAACATTATTAAGTTTTCAAAACCATACATAAATGGTTTGATTTAAAATTATAATTGAAATATAAAGGTGATTATTATGTCATGAATATTGTTCTAGATATTATGTACTTATAACCACATTGAATATTGACATCATACCAAACTCATTTTGGGCTCAAGTACCGAATATCGAAAAAATGTCTGACATGAACTTAAATAATAAAGTAATTATTATAACATGATAATATGTGATTTAAAACTAATAATAAACTTTAAAAAGGTTCTCAAGAAAGTATAAAATTAACCAAATTTTATTATTCAGGAAGGTAAAGATTTTATGTGATGAGTCAGACTAAAGGTAAGAGACGTTATTTTAAAAATCCTATTTTAAAGTTATCTTTCCAACTATTTTTAGAAAATCCAAAAGGAATGTTTTTAATATATAATACATGAACATAATTTCATTATTTTATTTCACTTTAATTTTTTTATTCTTATTTTACATGTTTACCATTTTATTTCAAATAAACTGTTTTCATTTATATGTGTGCGACTTTGTAAAAATAAAATGTGATATCAAAGTGGAAATGTTATTTATCCTATATTACGTTTTTATGTGTTATGATTATGTTATGGTTACTAGTGATTTTTTATGAGTAAAGTTGGTTATATGATAAATCTTAGGCAGGTGATACCTTTATATCTCTCCAATGCATTGGGTAATGAGATGGATTTAACCAATAGGGTTTTTTCTAAGAGATTAAGGGAATATATTATGGAAAGTATTCCAAAGGTAACCATGGGGGTTACTCCCTATATATCCATGATAGCTAATATAATGACTCTGACTACAATAACCCTAACCTAGTTCCTCACTTTATTACATAATCATATATACATGATTCAAATCCCAAAGGACCGATTAGTTTAGCAGTTTTGTAAAATAGATTAAGGCATAAACCTTACATTACAATTGAAAACATAAAATAAAACATGAATAATACTTTGAACAGAATGATTCTCTAAGATTAAATGATAATATTATAAATAATATACATCTTTTCATCCTAATAAAATAATACATAAGAAACAAGTGAGCTAGGATGCTCAGTAAGAGTAAATAATACAATGAAAGCTATCAAAAATAAACATAAACTTTAAAGGCAAGGTGTATAACTCAAACACAAGCCTTCTAAATTTAATATTGCTCATAATATGGAAATAATAAATAAAATAATTCCATATTAACATTCACCTGGATATTATACAAGTTGAATAATAAAATGTAATATCAATATTTGATCTCATAATGAGGTAATGCATAATGTCGGACATCATAAATATACCATCAGGGCTTCGACCAAGACACCATACATAAATAGGTAAAAACTCAAACAAGATTATCTCATTAGACCTACCAATTCATTGATGGGATAGAGTGGGACTCAATCATTGCTTACTAAGTTCAATTCATTCCTCATATGAAAATAGTGAAACATATCCAACAAGAACATTCGTATTAAAACTATCATATGAAATGTTAATACTTAAACCATAAACCATGAATGGTATCAACATAGCACATCCATAGTGAAACTAAATGATAAACCTTTCAATGAAATATTTTAAATTATATCATAAAATATCACCCTCAAACAAGAATAATATCCAATAGAGGATGTTGAAATAAATGAAAATACACTAATAAAATCATTAAAATTTTCTTAAGAGAAATTCCCCTTTTTAATTTTAAATAATTAATTATAAATTAATTAAATAAAACAAAAAATTTCATTTGAAAATAACCTTTTAATATTTATAGTAAATATTCAAAATTATAATGCATCATGACAACATAAAAATCCTCACATGCCACATAAGTTAAAAAACATCTTTTTTGATTAAAAAAAGTCATAAAGTACTGCGTTTAGAAAACAAAAAAAAAAGATTCCTTTCAAACCATTTTATAAAAATTAAAACATTTGTAAAATAGAAATTAAAAATTTGTAGGATTATAATAAAAATATTTTGGAAAACATTTTTATGAAACATGGACATGGATGATAAGTATTCCCCAGCAGATACTTTTTCATAAACAATCCTGAATAAAATGAGATTGTGAAATTAACCATTACCACTTTAAAATCAGTACAATTGTATGTACCACAAAAAAAAGAAATTATATGGGTATTAAAATACCATAATATTCTTTATATGACTCATAAAATACATTCATGGGTAGTATATAAACCACAAAAAATGAAATACATAGTGTATAAGGTATGTGTCCCACAGAGATAAAAGTGAGACAAAAACCCATTATTATTAGAGTAACCTTTGAATCGTGATCACCATGAAATAATAACATAAATTAATGTTTTTAATATCATTAAATAAATGAAATTAATGATATATTATGTTATAGGTTATCATATACACCACAAAAAAATAATCTAGAGGTGAATACGGAATGTATCTCACGAAATTAAAAAGTGGGATGAAATTCCCTTACCTTTCACATTCCTTGAGTTGAATGTGATTTAACATATTTTATAATGGTTTAAAACATGTTAATAATTTATAATGAAACCATATAAATATTTATAATATCATATTTTCTTCTCTTATATTATCTTATCACCCGTTTGTTAATAATATTTCCTCATTACTCATGTTTCAGTTATTAACTACTTCATTTTCTTATGTTTTTTTGTCATGTAAGTCGTTTTTCTTATGAATAGGATATATTTTATTCATATCCAGAATTATATTAAGTTCATAAATATTATATTCACTCATAATATATATTTTATAATCATTCTTTAATGGTTAACATGGATAATTAATCTCATAGCATCTTGAAGATGGTAGGCGGAACATACATACAAGAGACGATACCATTACCTAAATCATAAATTAGTAAATAATTGTATGGTATATTAATTATATATAATCAATATAATGTCATATTTATTATTTATATCTATTATATTCATCATTATACCCATCCAAATAAAGTGGTGATGAAAAAAATTACATCATAGCATGGAGATGGTAAATCGTACGTACGAATGCATGGTGATATTATTTTTCATAGGATATATAAAAAGATTAATATGGTTGAGCCATAATTATAATAAAATCTCAGTATTGATATGATACTGGATTTATTATTTTATAATGGAAATGATGTGATTACCTATTCTTAAAATAATTTAATTAAAGGCATGCATAATAATGATGAGTGGGTTCAATGTAAAATTGATTCCAATGACCAAAATTAGATTAAATAATTAAAAAAATATATTTATAATTTAAAAATATTCAATAATATAATTTAACACTATAAATTATTTTGATGAAAAAATTTGTTTTCAATTAAAATTTAGTATTTTTTACTATTCATAAAAATAGGAAACTTATCATAAAATACCAAAAATTTATCCAAAGTAAATTATTATTTCCATATTTAAAAGGAGAAGTTTATTTTTTCCAAATATAATATATAAAAGTGTCAAAAACTAAGTTTAAAATTGGTTCTCTATTAAAATTAGGTAAAACTAATTTCATAAAAATATAGGTTTTTATGTGTAATACTGGGTTTGTTCTTATCTTATGCATATCAAATCCATTAGATGAATATCAAAAATATTTTATTGAATATATAATATATATGTTTCATTAATATCATTTTCTAATTCTAATTTATTTAATTTATTAGTATAAAATGATTCTATGAGAATAAAAATAGTTCTTTATAAAAACATTTCCTACATATTCAGTTGTTTCCTATATTCATTTATAATTAATTTATAACCAATGAATTCAATCATATATTTTAATATGTTAGTAAATAATACTTATAACCTCCAACTTAAAGATAAGAATATATATTATTGTATTAAATAAAAATATTTTAATAATATATTATTGTTTAATAAATCTCATCTTTGCGTGCAACACAAGCCAACTAATTTTTGTGTGTAGCGTAAGCTTATCAGGGGGTTGCGTACAAGGTAAGATATCGAAGAAATTGAATTTATATAAGAAAAACATAATTTTAAATCTTGGGGTGTTACATTCTCCCCCCCTTCAATAAATTTCATCCTCACAATTTGGACTCGGGATCAAAAACTAGTGTTTTGACTTTTCAAAATATCTTTATTAAAATATCATACTAGAAAAAGGGTTAATGAGACCACCACATTAAAACAAATAGATGTATGAAGGTCACAAAATTTTACACATACTAGTGTTATATGTAGTAAAACATGTACATGGAAGATAAATCTATCCATCATGTTCTGATGGAGAGTGATAGAGAACATGGTTAGGAGAAAGTTAAAAATCACAAAGCTCTAAATTTTTGATGAACTAAGGGACCATTTGATTCATCAGAAAATAAGGTACTAAGATAACATTTTTGGTTTCAAGATATTTTCCCTATAGTTTAAGAATTCAATTACTTAATAAACTAAGAATATAAGGAAACATACTTACTAGATAAGTATAGTTTCATCCTTTAATAAATTTCCACCAAAAACTTATCTTTATCTCTAAACGATAAGTATTCATGATTAATTTTTTTTATACCTGTAGCTTTTGAATCAACTTATATAGATCACAAAATCAAAAACAAATTATAACTATATATTCCACATATCTTTATACATTTACCCAAACCAAAATGGTTTGGATAAGATATGATAATTCTCTAAAAAGAATCTCCAAAATTCAACAGAAAAAACCCAAATTTCAAAATATATTTTTCCAAAAATAACTATCCTTCATCAAAAATATTTTAGACTTGGATTGAAACCCAAAAATCATAATGATATGATAATATAGTCTTCAAAATAACATCAATCACTCTTAAAAAAATTAATTTCCTAAATCTCATAATCTTGAAGGTTTTATAACAATTCTGATAAATAGCATGAATCCTCAAAAGTCCACAATAAAATCATATTGGACTCCAAAATAAAATTCAAACTTTTTTCTCAAAATATTATGTTTACCTTAATCTAATAGGATTTAAAAAATTTCAAACATCTTCCAAAATAATATTAATCACTTAATAACCAAATCATTTTCCAATCCCAATGTTATGATAAAACAGTTTTATCCAATAGATATTTTAACTAAAAAATGACATGCTAACCCGTACTTATGTAGGCTAGTGGAAGGTGATGCACCCTTGTCACCCTTAGGTTGTGGGCTCAATACCCACAACCTTTCCGGACACAAAAGGTTGTCACCTAGTTTTCAGAATGTCCTTTTTCTAAAACCATACTACTATAACTCCCAAAATAAACATTATAGACATCCATGAAATTTGGTTAATCACTAAATATCCTTTTAACTATGGTTTTCCATACAACCCCAAAACATAAAAACTCTATCCATTTATTTCCACATAGGTCGTTCCTTGGTTTGAATTTTATTCTATAGAAGGGGAAATTGACTTAAGAAATTCCCAGGTTCCCCACATTTAAGGAAATAAACTAAAAATGGGTTCTTAGGATGATTTTTATATCCCTCCATCATACCCTTCATTTTTACATAGAAATTATTTTCTTTATATCCTTATTTCTCACACATAAAACATTTATGTGTTCTTTTGAGATGCTTTCATGGGTGTATCATTCCAAATTTCTTGTATAATGGAAATCGAGACTGCTTTCCTTCATTGTCTCCACCAATGGAGCTCTTATTAATCTATATCCTTCTCATATATGGTGAGTTTGGGAGTTTGTTAAGGTATTTGTTACTAGTCATATTTTTGGAAAACTAATTAGGAATGAACATGATATCTTTAACTCATATCAACATTCCATTTGGTTTCTCATCACTGCCACACTATCTGTCATTTTAAATGTTAACATGACTCATTATACTTCCATCCATTGACTAAAACCAGAAACAATAGTGTGAGTAACAATAGTCATTGTGAGAAAAAAATTTAATCACTTATAAAATATCATGACACCGTATTTTCAATCTAAAACACCTTAGGTATAACCTAGATTATTCATTTTCATTATATATTTAAATCATTCACAATGTTTTGTAAACAAAATGTGAATTATTGTAAGAATATCCCCTCAAAGTATCAAACCAGGTGTGTAGTAAGGCCCGCCGTTGTGTACTGGATTATGCTGAGTTAGGCCTAATGCACCTTTTCAGAATTGTTACTCATAGGTACATATGTTCCAAAACCACATCCAAGTGTTGTATCTAGATAGAGATGTATTACAGGTAAGATCCACAGAGTCTCCACCTTAAAAAAAATCTATTAGGTTCTTCTAAACTTTCCCTCAAAGTCTATCTTAGGATTTTGTTCTCTAATATATGTTTTATAAATATAGTTTCTAAGGTTTCTCATAAACTTCCTCTTATACTAAATGTAATAAACCCAACTCCAGTAACCTGAAACCAATGCCTAACTTTATTACATTGGAATAGATATATGATTTGAATCACAAAAGACCAAATAGTTTAGTAGTTTTGGAGAATAGATTACATACATGAACCATACATTACAATTAAAAACATAAAATATAATGTATAGAATCCTGTAAACACCATGATTCTCCTAGATTAACCCTGAATATTAGTCATAATATATATATCTGCATCCTGTTAAAATAAAACATGAGAAAGGGGTGAGCTCAAATGCTCAATAAGGTTAAATAATACAGCTGAAGCTATCATAAATAAACATAAACCTTTAAGGAAAGGTGTATAACTGAAACACAATCCTTTTAAACATAACCTTGTGCATAATATAGAAGGAATAAATCAAATAATTCCATATAAAAATTCACATGAATATTATACTGGTGGAATAAGCACATGTAATATCAATAATTAATATCATAATGAGGTAATGCATAATAGAAGACATTATAAACATACCGTTAAGGATTCTACCAAGACATCATACATAAACAGGTAAAAAACCAAACAAGTTTGTCTCATGAGTGTAACACCCCGAGATTTTATGAAAAATATTCTTTTAATTTCATTAATGTATTGTGTTGTATTCTACACCAAGATTACCTTGCGCTATACGCAACACCGTATTATCTTGCAGTATACGCAACACTATTCTTGGATCGTGTTACACACAACTTTGATAATAGTCATTCTACGCAACATTGAGTATATATATATATATATATTCAATGTATAAATTAAATATGGTAGGATTCTGTTATACAAAACAACGAACAATTCTTTCACAACACGCAACCCTGACTTGGCTTGCATTACACGCAATCGCGACCTTCCTCGATAGCGTGTGTTGTACGCAATACCGGGTTTTAATAAACAACGATATATTATTATAATATTGTCAGGAACTATCCATTATGAATAGTATTAACTAAATTTTGAATTTTATAACATTATTATTCATCTTACACATTTTCTAGAACATGGTATAAGAACAAAATAAATTTTTCGGGTAAAATAAGTATTTTTCAAAAAATGCAGTTTTGCCGCCTTTTGATGGCGCACCCACTTTAAATCTAGTTTTTGACATGTTTATATGTTCAATTTGAAAAAATAAAATTCTTCTTTTGAATCATGATATAAAAATTTACATTAGATAAAGTTTTGATATTTTTTCCGATAACTTTCATATTTTAATGAATAGTAAAAACATGCTATATTTTAATTAAAAACAACTTTTTTCATCATAATATATTATGTGGTTAAATTATAATATTGAATGGTTTTAAAGTATAAATAGAATATATTTTTAACATTTAGTATAATTTATGTCATTATCATTGATTTTACCTTGAATTCGTAGGTTATATCAATTCAATCTTTTGCAATGTTTTAAAGAAAAACTCGTTTTCTTTCGACAACGGGATTAATTTTAATTTGATTTCTGCATCTTTTGTGTATTGAATTTGGAAAAATGGATTCCATATTTGGAATCAGTGGTTATAAATTATGTTAATAAGCTACTTTTTATTTTTGGGCATTGTGAATAGTAACTACGGTAAATTTTATTTACTATAGTTAAAGGTAAATCGGGTAATTAAGGGTAAATATAAGTTTATAAAACTACACTAACACTTGGAAAAATTCTATTTTATGGCTAAAAGTAGACCCATATAACCTAAGGGTCGGATTAGATTCATTTTATGGACTTTTTTCCATGAAAATAATTTAATTATTATTAAAACCAACGAATGTGACAACATGTCACTTTCTTAAATCTTATAAGTATAATAATTTTAATTTAGTGATAAACTTCATGAAACTTCGAACTTGAATAGTATACAGAAAGCTAATACAGTTATCTACATCATAGGAATTTATTTAGAATTTTTAGGGATTAAATAATTATCATTTATTTTGACACAATGATGATGCAGTAATTGTCTTATTAATGAAATATTGACATAATTGATGTTATAAATGCCCAAATAAATGTAATTTGAGACTTTTTATGACTTACATTAATTTTCTAGGTTAATATGACATGTTATTGTTCATATAAGTAACTTTGTTTGAACTTATCATTCTGTTATGAATTTCATAAAAATCATGTACCAAATAGTGTCAAAATTGACATAAATTAGTTTTTAAAACAAATATTATATTATTAATTGTTATTTAATTCGTAAAAATCTAAGGTTCGGCCAAATGACTTAGATAAGGATATATATATTAATAATAAACAACTTGGGGTTCGTTTGGCTTTTTATGGTAAGTTTATTAACCATATAGTGTAAGAAAACAAAAAGACACGGTAAAAGTTAAATTATTTAACTTAGAGTTAAATCTAATTTGTAAGGTTAAAATAAAAACTTAAACCTGTCTAAATCCTATTGGATGAGAGGATTTCGACCCATATCCACTTTATCTTCGAAATAAGACCCTTTGGAACCATTATAAACCGAATTTGACCTAAATATAAAATAATATTTTGAGATTTTCCTAAGGTGTCCCTCTCCTCCCTTATAAAAGGGCACCTCCTCCCTCTCCTCCTCACACAAATTTGAGCATTCAATATCATCCAACCCCGGCCAAAATCTCCTCTCCACTTCCATAGTATCATCCTAGAGTTCCTGGTCTTCTTCAAAGACCATCCTTAGTTCTTTAAGTGGAGGTTAAGTGAAGGCGCGTCAAAAAGAGGTAATATCCATTACCGATCTTTTTCAATTTCTTTCTTCTTCAACTTCTTCTTATTTAGTTGTTTCATGATAAAGTAATAACATAAGTATTTATTATATACTGATATGTTATTATAAATATGAAACAACTCTAATTAACCTTCTATCCATCCTACGGAAAAAGGAAATCACCGCGCGTGCGTACGTACGGAATATCGTCTCCACGTCGTGGTGTAATCTATTTTCCGCCACCACCTTAATTGGATGGGTATAATGGTGTAATGAGTAACTATATATTATTATTATAAAGTGATATTGATACTGAAATAGCATAGATACACTTCAACACAATTCCACGACCATGGAAACGATATCATCGCTCGTGCGTACGTACGTACTACCGTCTCCACGACGCGATGAGATTCATTATCCATGTTAACCATTCCAGAATTATTATAAAGTATATATAATGAATAATAATGAAATATATGACATGGTAAATCTAATGGATTTATGTATATATATATTTCATCTACTTACTTCCATTCAAGACAATAAGGAAAGGAAAACAGCGTTCATGCGTACGTACGGACTACCGTCTCCATGAACGGTGTGTTTCATTTCATTTATATATCTGTTATATATATATATACTGAATATATATGATATATAAATCATATTTTATATTCTGAAAGTAAGTAAATCATGATATAAGTAATAATAATGTCAAGAACAACAAGTCCAAACACCTACGATAAATGAAACGATTTTACCCAAAACGCTTCTTTAACATGGAATTTACAAAAGAACGGGTAATATAAAGTCATAAGTGAACCATATATGATATCATAACAATGAATATGATTCTTTAATAAGTGAATGACATTATTTAAATCATTATACAGTAGTTTCTGATACGTACAAAGCATATCGGACATAAGGTAAGGGAAATATCACAATCTCATTTTTATCCGAGATTGTTTATACTTTAGTATTTACTGGGGTGTATTTTATCATCCACATCCATGTTTCCTAAATATGTAATATTTACATCATTCTACAATATTTTATATCCAATTTTACCCTTCGGTGACTTTTTAGTAAAAGATATCAAAGGAATCTTTTTTTGTTTTTCATACGAGGTACTTTTTGACTTTTCCGACAAAAGTACGAGAAGAATGTTTTCTTTTAACTTATACGGCATGAATGGATTTTTAAAACATTATTTACAAGAAGCTTCCCTTACAAGTTTTCAAGTTTATTTTTAATCAACTTCTTTTAGTTTATAATTGAATGACATGTTAAGAAAGGAAAAGTGTTTCTGAAGTAGAAAGGATATTTTCCTCAAGAATGGAGTTCAAGTGTTTTATCAAAATTATTTTCCATCTAAGATAATATAGGGCTCTGTTTCTATCCCTATTATTACATTGAATTGATTATGTTGTGATGGAATTATTTTTATGAATTCCTTTATCTTATATGAATTGTTTTATGATGTCATGTTGTTTAAGAATCCCATTTTTATTACATGGGTTATGCAATGATGTATGATTTATGATTTTGTGGCACACACAAGAATGGTATCATTATGAGATGGGTGGGACCTATATCTCCCTCCAATGCATTGGGTAAAGATTTTATATCTCATGAGATAGACATGGCTGGAACGGTAGGTTATACCAGTTCAGTGAAACAGGACTGAAACGAGGAGTGAACTCGGTTCAGAAAGGGACTTTGTCCACTAAGATAGTCTTGGAAATGAGTCTTGAATAATAAGAAATGATTCTATATGATTATGTGTGTATGCCACAAAGTTTCATGTTTTAGGTTATGATTATTGGGATTACATTTCACTACTATGATTTATCCCATGTTATGAAATTATAATCTCTTTTGCAGGTTAAGATTTCCAAAAGATATGTTCTTATGCATATGATGTGATTGATATTTCTTTTGCTTACCCTTACTGATCATTTGAGCTCACCCTTTTATGTTTTATTTTCCCCAGGATATAAAGAAAGGATTTAGGTTTTAAAAAAAAGAAGATCTTTATGGGAGATGTTGAAGATCTTTCACCATGATTAGAAGATTATATTACGAGTTTCCAAAGACACTAAACTATTACGGTCCTTGTGTGTGTGTTTTTGTTATGTACTAAGTATTCCGGAAAAGTAATGTAATGTCCATGTACGCCAGGCTTTGGGTCTCTACAATGAGTCCTACCGATACATCGAGGGGCTATAGCAGGCCTCGCCCGTCAATTAATAATTCCATTTCACTCCTCATATAAAAATGTTGAAGCATAACCAACAAAAACATTTGTATTAAAACTAGCTTATAAAATATTATTACTTAAACTATAAACCATGAATAATATCAAAATAGCACATACATTGTCAAAATAAATCATAAAACATTCAATGAAATATGGTAAATGATATCATAATAGATTACCCTCAATCAATAATATGGTCCAAAAAAGGATGTTTACATAGATGGGAATACCCTAATAAAATCATTAATAATATCTTAAGTGAAATACTCCTTTTCAATTTGAAATATTCTTTTAAAATCCATTAAAAAAAATAAAATATTTCCTTTGAAAGAAACCATTCAATATTATATGGTAAGATTTAAAAGATTAAGGCTTCATGATGGTGTAAAAATCCATTCACACTACATAAGTTAAAAAAATATTCTTTCCATTTAAAAAGTCATAAAGTACCTTATTTTGAAAAAGAAAACAGATTTATTTCAAACTATTTTATAAAAAGTAAAACATGGGTAAAATTGACAATAAAAATTTGTAGGATTATAATAAAAATATTTGGTAAATCATTTTTTAAGAAATAAGTACATGGATTCTAATTATTCCCCGCTAGATACTTATTTATAAACAATATCAAATAAAAATGACACTGCAAAATTAACCCTTACCACTTTATAATCAGTAGAGTCATATGCCTCATGAAAGAAAGAAAAATATATGGATATTAAAGCACCATAATATTTAGGATAAGAATCATAAAATACATTCATGGGCAGTCCATACACCACACAAAAGAAATAAGTAGTGTATAAGTTATGTGTCCCACAGAGATAAAAGTGAGACAAAAATCCCCTATTACTAGAGTAACCTTTTAATCATTATCCCCGTGAAATAAAAAATTTAATTTAATTTTTTAATATCATTAAAAAAATTAAATTAATGATATATTATTTCATTTGTCAGTATATACACCACACAAAATAAGTGAGTGGTGAATATGTTATGTATCTCATGGTATTAAAAAGTGGGATAAAATTTGCTTACCTTACACTTTCCTTTAGTTGAATGTTATATAACCTCATTTATAATGATTTAAAACATGTTTTAAATTTATAATATAACTATATACATTTTTATGATATCATATATTGTTCTCTTATATTATCTTATCACTTGTTTGTTAATAATATTTCGTTATTACTCTTATGGTGGGTGTTAACTACTTCGTTTTATTATGTTTTTTTGTCATGTAAGTACTGTTTCTTATGCATAGTATATATTTTATTCATATCCAAAATTATATTAAGTTCCTAAATATTATATTCACCCATCATATATACTTTTATAATCATTATTGAATTGTTAATGTGGATAATGAATCTCATTGCATCCTGGAGATGGCAGGTCGTACGTATGCACAAGTGACGGTATCATTCCCTTAATGGTAAAGTTGTAAGGAATTTGATGGAATATTAATTATAAAGAATAGATATAATTTCACATATATTATTTATATCTATTATATTCATCATTATAAACATCCAAATAAAGTGGTGATGAAAAACAAACTATACTACACTGTGGAGACGGTAAGTCCTACGTACACATGCATGGCTATATTGCTTTTCGTATGATGGATTATTATAGGAATATGGTTTTACTATAATTATAATAAAAGATCATAATATATATTATATTGGATTTATTATTTTATAATGGAAACAACATGTGAATAGGAAGTAGAAGAAGAAATAATTTTGAAGGAGTCGGTAAAGACGATTACCTCATCTTTAGAGAACCTCTTCTGGATCTCAACTTAGGGAAAATAGGGTTATCCTTTTAAGAATACCATAACCTATAATATGTGGATAGGTAAGTTGATAAGGTAAATCTTCAGTCATTGGTTTATATATAAGTCTCAAATTGGTGTGAGAAGTGAGGAATAAGGTTCCCATTTATAAGTGAGGAGAGAGGCACTTTAGAGAGGTCTCAAAATATTTAATTAATATAAATTGATATTAGATTTCAAATAGATAAAAATTAAGTTATTTAAAATATAATATTATTATTGGTTTAAATCCTCTCAACAAATAATTTTTATACATTTTTATGTCAAAACATTAACCATATCTTTTGGCTTTAACCTTTTAACTCTAACCATGACAACATGTTTTTTTATTCTTTAGGGTTAATATAGTTACTATAAAATGGTAAACGAGCCACAAATGGACTAATGATGACATATTTAACATTATTATAATTATTTTTATAAAATTTATATTTTTATGAATTTTATATCATTTAATAAAATATTATTAATTTTAAAGTATCATTTATGTGAAATTTGATAATATTCAGTATTTTTCTTTTTAAAAATATCATAAAAACTTTATAAATTCGAACCAATACTTCTAGTATATCACTAAAATTTCTAAGTTATCTAAAAACTTCATGGATTTCATTAATTATGTCAAATTATATTTATTTTAATATTTTTAATATCATTTATATGATATTTATATTAATTAAACAATTATTGTATCATTATTATACAAGACTTTAATTAAATTACTTATTATATAAACATTAAAAATAAATTATCATGATTAATATAAATTTCTTATATTTCAAATTACTTTTTATAGTGGAATTTATCTTCTGTATAATACTATATTAAAATTTATTTAGTTATTAAAAATATTAGCAAGGCATTTTTAACTTATCTTTAAATAAAATATAACAAATTTTATTTTATTACTAAAGTGGCTTAAAAGGTTATAATTTAGGCCTAATATTGATTTTGGTCTAAAATAACTCATAAAATTAAATTAGGATAAGTATTGGGGTAATTATACCATTATTTTTACCCTTAATTACATGATTTTCCCTTAACCCTGGCAATTAAAATTTTACTAAATTTACTATTCTAATGCCCAAAAATAAAAGAAATGAATTTAAATAATTTGGAACCAATGACTTAAAATATTTAATTTATTTTTTAAAATTAAAAATATATAAGTTTCAGTAAATAATTTAAAGTTAATCTCATTGATGGGGTCACAAAATGGGTTATTAAAGTTAAAACATGCAAAAGATTGATACGTTTTTATATATGAATTAAACGTAAAATTGATTCCAATGACCTAAATAGAATTAAATTATAAAAAAATAATCTATTTATACTTTAAAATAATTCAATAATATAATTTAATACTATAAATTATTTTGATGAAAATTATTTTTTTTAATCAAAATTTATTATTTTTACTATTCATCAAAACATTAAACTTATCAAAAAAATACCAAATATTTATCCAAAGTAAATTTTTATTTAACAATTTTAAATAATAAGTTTTTTATTGAAATATAATATATAAAAGTTTCAAAATTGGATTTAAAATAGGTTCTCTATTAAAAAGAGATAAACTCTTTTTATAAAAACATAGGATATTATGTGTAACATTGTATTTCTTCTTATCTTATGCATATAAAATTCATTAGATGAATATAAAAAAATATTTTATTGAATATATAACATATATATTTCATTAATATCATTTTATAATAGTAATTAATTTAATTTATTAGGATAAAATGACTTTGTGAGCATAAAAAGGTTCCTTATAAAAACATTTTCTACATATTTAGTTGGTTCCTATTTTAATTTCAAATTAATTTTAGACCAATGAATTCAAATATATATTATTAAAATTTAGTTAATAATATTCATAACCGATATCTTAATGATTAGGTTATATCTTATTATATCAAATAAAAATATTTTAATCATATATTATTGTTCGATAAAACTTGGTCTTGCATGTAACGCAAGCCAACTCATTATTTTGTGTATCGTATGCTTATCATGGTGTTACATACAACGTAAGCTATCGAAAAAAATTGAATATATTTAAGAATAGACATACTATAAAATCTTGGGGTGTTACAACTATAGTAAATGTAAGAGTATTATGGAATTTTTTCCACATGTTACCTTTATGATTTATGTTTTCTATGGAGTTTTACAAGAATATTATGATTTCATGAGGTAAGATAATTAGATTATGTTTTTTGGTTTAAATTAAAAGATTGTAATAAAATCATGGGTGTATAATTATTTAAGGACTAACAGTTTCATTCTTTCCATTTATGTCACTAACTAAGCTTTTGTGCTCATCCTAAGTTTTGAAAATGTTTTTAACGAGGTATAAGGATGGATAAGAGAAAAAGGAATTCAAGTTGATAGTTATGATTATTTCTCATGAAAAAGAAATCATGTTTTATTTTAATCATTTTATATTATGGATTAATTGGATATTGTTTTAGTTTTCTCTACTTCATATGAATGTGAAATGTTATGTTTGAATTATAGCCTAATTCTCTAACTCTAAAACCAAAAAGATCCTCAATATGAAAGAAAGTAAATTCATGATGAAAACTCATGATCATGTAATGTTTAAGGTCATGTCCTTATATACACACCTCATAAAAGAATAAATTTGCATAGTATAAATATATGTCCCAAGGAAAGAAAATTTGAAATGAAAAACCCTTACAAAGATCACATCATTGAATTGAGAATTAATCAATGTAGTGACTATGTGTAAGAAATTAAATCCATAAAAAATATTGTAAAACACATATAAATAAATCAAATTTCATTTTAAACATACTAATGGAATAATATAAATAATTCATTTGAATTATAACCCAATGAAATAAACTGAGTTAAGAAACCTTTACCTTTCGCTTTATGTCTCCTACCTTCGATTGATCTTAGGTCTTTTTTATGAGATTTTTATGATCCCCGCATTATATGATGGACATTGGAATGGATTTTTATATATGGTTTTAGGTAGAGATTTTAGAGAAAATGTGAATTTTATTTTTTTGAAAAATATTGATGTGGGTCCATTTTATAGAAAAACAAATCAATGGAGTTTTCACAAATTTTCAATATTTAATAGTCATTAAAGTAATTAAAAAATTGAAAAGTGGTACGCATAAGGAACAGGAATGATATTATCAATAATTTCATATCTATATGGGTGATTATAGAATTTTCATAATTTTCTAATGATTTAAAAATAATTTTAGGAATTTATGCTATTTAAGGGTCTTTTCATCACAATTCGCAATACATGTCTTTAAAAACATCATCATAACTAACAATTCAGAATATAATATATAAAATCATCACTTATACTTCTAATATATTTATAATATTTATGATATACCCAATAGTTTTTAATATTTTAAAAAAAATATTTAATTTTTTTACTATTTTCATATACATTGCACCATCACGACGTAAGTGTTATAGACAACTATAATGATTTAAAAAATTAAAAATAAATTATTGGAATTAGAAAATTTATTATAAATTGTTTTCATTATTTATATTATTTCATAACAAATATATATTCTTATTCATATCATGACAAAATATTTAATATGTTATTTTTTCGCACCTTATGCAAACATTTCTCAAGAATTTGGATAACATTCTTGTTATATAACTCCAAATTTTGAAAATATAAATAAAAATAACAATTTGTACATAATATTTACTAACCAGGTCAGGAAAAGACTTTTTTATTCACAATTTTTATCATTAGGACACTAAAATTGACTTTTCTAGTATTACACAAGCACAACATCGGCACTGAAAATGATTTTCATATATATCATGAAATAAATTCTAATTTATATGTTTTGAATTATTTTTGTATCATATATGTAGTATATTATCATACATGAGTTGTTATATAATCTTTATAAATTTATATATATCATATTTATGTTTAGATAATATCCTAAAATATAATGTCTCTCATAAAAAACTATATTTTTTACTTTTCATCAAAATTTGACTTTAAAAACTCCAGGAAAATAATATACTTAGAATATAAATTTTTAACACCATAATTAAATTAAATTTAGATCAATAAAATTCACTAAATATAGTACCTTATCCAAAAGAAATTAAATTTAACACTTTAAAATCAATTTACTTTGATTTTTTTACCAGCTTTTACAAGTGTTGCATTAGTGATGTTTAAGTGTTCTAGGTAGTTATAACATATATATAAATTAAAAAAATTATTATCATAAAGATAATATTTTTAGACTCAATTTAAACTTTTTTATAATTCATAACTTATTGTCCTCCTTTTGATAAACAATTATTGTTTATTAAAGAAAGAGATTGACATTTTGGTTTTATAATTTACTTAAATAATATTTATATCATTATCAGAGAAAAATGGCATCAAGTTCCCATATTTTTATAATTAAACGATTATGTATGTAATTGATTCATACAACAGTATTAGGGAACTATTTTTTTGATTTTAAGGTTGACCCCGTATTTTTCCTGATACAACTCGTTTACCCATGCTAAGGTGATAAATTTTACAAGAGTTTCTATTCATAATGATAAATATAAAAAGGTAAAAATTTACCAAATTTGACAAAAAATATTACAAATATTGTATTTAATTTTCAATATTAACTCTCTAAAGTTGGAAAAATTAATTTTAATATAAATGTGTGAAACATAAAGAAAAATATTTTCTTATCGAATGAATTTTTAAACATAAAAATTAACTTATATCAAAATAAGGAATATTGATAATTCAAATAGAATTAATTATATTATTCTAAAACAATTGGATCATACATAAATTTAATACCAAATCCAAAAAATAATGGTACTTGTAAATTATTTTTTTAATGAATATAAATGAGAGCATTGAAAAATCAAAATCTTTCAATATTCACTAAAAAATAAATTATTTCCAAAATTCCCAAAATTTCATCCTAATATAATTATGAAATTATAAATTAAAAAATGATGTTAATTTTAAATATTAAAATTTCTAAAAATTTTAGAAATTATTTATTATTTCCTTGCAAAAAATGTAATAAAATCATTTTTGAATAAAATCTATTTATAAAGCATAAAATGACTTTACTAGAAATTTTGTGCTTATTTATCAATGAATTTAGATTATATAAAACATTTATACATAAATTTAATAATGTATTTATTTGTATTTGTACTATCAATCATAATGGATAAGTTTAAATGGTTATGATTAAATAATAATATTTATATTTTGGTTCATTAAAACTAGGTTTTTCAAATAAAGTAAGTTATCAAATTAATATAATTTATTTAAAGGGAAATATATTATAAAATATTGGGGTGTTATAATTTCACCCGCTGATTTGGTGAGTTGTCCTAATTGATTTTCTGGTCTTTTATGGATGCTTCGGTGGTTTTTTGAAATTGGATATTATTATAAGCCATTTGTTTCATCATATACTCAAGGTTGGCTAAGGTTTTGGAGGAGGAAGCTTGAAATCCCTTTGTGGTGTTTGAATATTTTTTGGTGGTGGTGGAGAATGATTACCCTACCACATGTGGTTATATGAATGTTTATGTTTTTTTGAATAATACATTTCTGATAGGCTTGGTTTTCTTTCCATAGAGATTTGGATGGATTATATGGTTCTTTACTAATGGGTTGGTTATAGGGGAAGTCTAGAATGATTACCTTACAACTCTTAGAAGGTTCTCTTATTTGGGGGAATTGTTCGGAGTATTAGGTTTCCACACCACAGATACCAAAATTAATAGAATGAGGAGGTTGGGATTTACCTATAAAATAGTAATTTGAAGGAGTAGGGTATTTAAGTCTTTAAACTTTATATCCACCTTCTTATGAAACTTAAAACTTTCCACCTCATGGACACCTCTAATGGGAACACTTGACCTTGAATAAAATATTTGTGTGTCTTTCACCATGTTTTTAATGAGGTTCCTTTCATTAATTGGGTTCTTGTCAACTTTTCCAATGCAACAACATCAATCATATTAAAATAAATAGGAATTGAAAATTTATAAGAGTATTTCATTAATAGTTGGACACTTATTTGGTGGTGTGGATAGCTTGAACATAAACTTTTAAATCATTCCTAGTATTCATGATGTTTTTTCCTTGGATATTAACTTATTCTATAAATTTCTTTCCTTATTATTATATATCAAGAGTGAGGGAAATATTTTTAAGGAAAAATGTGTTTCATGTCCACCCAGTCTTTAATTGTAGATTTAATATAGTATAGCCAATATTTTGTAGTGTCACTTAATGAGAATGGTATTTCCCTAATATTATCCAAATTTTCATCCACATTATTAGGTTTTAAAATTTAATATACAGTATAGAATCCCTTTAAGTATTTATTTTGGACTTTTCCAGCTAGTTGATGAAATTTTGCTAATAAGTGAATGAGTTTGGATTTTAGTTCAAAATTAAGTTCCTTTCCTTATATTTAAATGTATACTAGTTGGATCTCTACAACTACTGAGGTTGGTTATTTTAGGGTCAAATTATTTTCATCCATATTATGCACATAAATCATACTCTCAATTTTAGTTCTAGAAGAATAAGGGGGAATAAGTGTCTAGTCTATGAGCTATAAGTCCTCATTCAAGGAATTATTTTTGTGTCTCATTGTCGATGATGTATTATTCTCTCCAATTTGGGGATTAAAGGAGGTAGTTCACTTGAAAAATAATGTTTCATGCATGAAACCCACCAAAAAACAACATTTAATCACAACTTATATATGAAATATAAAGAGAGAGATAAAAAATATATTTAAGAAATACAAAATGTTCTTTTAAAAGGAACAAACTAAAAACAGAAGAACTTCCTAGAAATGGTGCCAAAATTTGATAATTTTGTCCTAACACGTCAAAGTTTTTAGGTTTTTAAGATGATTTTATAGTATATTGAATACCCTAGGTCATATCTAAAGGATTGTTGGTGGTCTATAATGTGTATTTCCATTTGGTTTCCCAAAAACAAGATAGAAAACTGAAGGGTTTTAAATGATGTTTCAAACTGAAATAAATTAATTAAATATTTTAATAGTTAGCAATAGAAAGTGAATTTTTAAATAAAATAGAAGGAGGATTTCATTGAAAGTTTACAACAAAACTTGTCAAGTTCATAGTTCGAAAAGCTTCATTTGTTTTATAGTTATTGTTTGGTTGAGATCAATTAGAATATCAGGTATTCATCAAGTATTTATATTAATTCATATAGAACCAAACCACGACATAACAATAATATATCCATGGTATACCTATTATACATGGTATAATAACTTCAAAATCAAATTGAACCCAACAAATTTTCCAAAAGAAAAGGATTCTTGTGTTTTCTAATCAGTAAAACACAAGTAACACACTCAAAACCTCACACTAATTGATTAAAAGTAAAGAAAATTCCATTATCTTGAATCAAAAAAGCATTAAAATATGAATCAAAGTAATATAATTCTAAATTAAATTATTTAAAACCCAAAATAAATAATATCAATATTTAAAAAAAATGTAACTTTCTTGAAAATATGTTTATATCCCTTTTAATGATTGTCTGCCATATAACTTTCCACCAAGAGGAAGAGTATCCTCAGGTGGAAAACCTTCATTTTATCTCTCCCTATGAGGATAGGGACCTCAAAACCGCAAAGATGATGAGAGAAATACTTTTTACCTTGATAATGGTAGCACATCACTTCTTGTTTGAGCATGAAATTGAGGTTCCCAAGGTTACCATCAATAACTAAAATGGGGGTGGTTTAGGCACATATATTTCAAGATACCACTGGTTTCACATTCTAGGACTAGTAAATGACTTATATAGACTTGGAAAAAGAATAATAATTATTTAAAATAATTTTGATTATATACATATAACATTTTCAGTCTATTGAAATTATATACTGACATATATTGTCAAAATACCAAACCAAACTCTTGACGTCAAGTATATTCCGTTTTCTGGATATATCAATTTGGTTGGCCCATTGCATAAATGAATTGGGATTGGTTGTCTTCATAATATTTTTATCGCACTAAGTTTTATATCATACCACAACAATTCATACTAAATGTATTGATATATTCCTTGGAATATCATATGTAATAGACATATTATTTTTGGATTTCATGCAGTTTCTCCCATTTTTATTCTACTTCATGTTGGGTCCTCTAAATCTCCTCCTCCTACAATAAAATAGTCTAAACAAGTAAAAATTTTAGTTTTAACACTAATTATCATTAACTATTTTAATTAAATGAGAATTCAAATTGGTTGTTAAATTTTAAATTTTCAATATAATTTTTTTTAGCATAGTGGTATAATGGTGAAATAAAATAGTGAATCACAGTGAAATCAGATGCATTGATGTTGGAGAAAGGATAACCCCAGTTCCTGATGATAATTTATTTTAAAATGGATTTAAATATAAAGAAATGATATTCATAATATCATAAAATCATTGGAAATACCTTTGGAATTGGATTTGGGATCCTCAAAGGACCAGAACTGAGGGTAGATGTAGTGGGTATAAAGGTCCACACATGACTTGATTGCATTGATTAGAAGTTCATTGGAAGTTTATCATGTCAATTAAATCATAATTTATATACGTAAACTATATTTAAGTCATTTTTGATGATGTTATTGTAGATTGGTGCATCGAAAATCTCTTTCATTTTAAAAGCTTGAGATTTGAAGCATCTAAAGCAGATGTCTGGAAGAGCGTGGTCGTGGACTCAGTGCACAGGGAAGCTTATTGATAGAAATTTCAATAAATTCATAGTATGGAAACTTGGTTCGTGTTTTCTTTTGATAAATAACATGGATTCATTTAGTTTAGTTTCATGGATTTAGTAGAATGATAGATCAAGGTTATGGGGAACTAAAGAGGAATTCTTTTAGTGGGAACCTGGATGGTCAAAAGGAGCATGGAAAAGAGAAACATTACATTGTTACAAAAAGAGGGTGAATATAATTGTTTTATGGGAATTTGGTGTGAGAATGATAATAGTCTTCAATTCAGTGACTGTTAAACTCAACCTGCAAAAATAATTCTCATGTGCTATATTATTGGGTTTGTGTGAGAACTATTTTCCAGGTTTAGTGTTTGAATCTCTAGAAGTTCATTCACCAGAAGTTATACTTTATGACTTGGATTGAGACGGTACACCACCACCATGTATCATCTAGTTTTAGTTAGGTGAAGTGATTTTACCAGAAGAAACAACATCATTTGAACAGAATATCAATGGGAACCCTAGAGTTTCATTTATTTGGAATCACCGTAGTATAACAAAACGTTTTCTCATTGGTATTTTTTGTTATTTGTGTATTTTTTTAGGTGACATAATTTTAAGCAATAAAGTAAATATATTTTTAATTTATTTTATTAAAACCAATATTAAAATAATTATTTTGATAAAATTTCAATACTATCATTGTTGGTTATTTTTATAAAATATGTCAAAATTCACTTATAACGTCAATTTTTATATAACTGATGTTATAAGAATCTTTGAAATTCAATTATAAAAATAAAATAAATTGAAAGTGTCTAATTTTTTAAATATTTCAATTCAAATTACTTCTTTTGAATAAAATATTAGATAGATAAAGTATAAATTTATAGAAAAAAATAAATTAATAAAAAAAATAAAAGCTTTGACTTAACTTCTATTCTTATTGTGGTTGTAGATTAGCGATAAAATAAAAATTGGGAGATAAAATTCATTTAAAAACAATTTTAAAATTATTCTATAAAATAAGATAAATAATCTTGTAAGTAGTAAAATTAAAAATAAAATAATCAATGTAAAGCGGGTGTAGTTGAAAATAAACTATGGAAATTAAAAATGATCATTTTGATAAATGAGTTCAGCAATAGCTCAAGAATGGGCCCCTATGTTTCCTCCTCTCAAAAAGTCTTAAGAGTTTTATATGGATCCTTTGGTTTTAACATAAACCATAAACCAAATAATTATAAAGTAATCCCATGTTTTTAATGGAAACTAAAAACCAAAGAAGAAGACCCCTAGTTTTAATGGAAACCAAGATCCAAGAACCATCAATTTAATTATGGTGAGCACCTAAAGAAGAAGATAAAGAAGATTTAGGTATATTTTTAAAAACCCTTTACAAATATTTCAACTATCTCTCTATCGAAGAGATTTGGAAGAATATGAAAGTTGAAGATAGAGAGAGAGACAAGGTAGAAGAAGATCCCTTAAGAAATACAACAATGGGTAAAATGGCTCAAAGAGAAAAGGAAAAAATAAAAAGGATTAAAGAAGTTTAGTCTCATATTCCTTTAGAGAATAAAATTGATTTGAGGTATATTAAAAAATCACGTCGTGGATTGATTAAGAGACATTTGATAAAAATTAGTTGTTTTATGTGTTATTGTTGAGATACAAGCCTCCCTTGGTGTCTATTTATAGTATTCATAGGTGTTGAAGGATACTTGGGTTGATTTATTCCTTTAATGAACCAAATAAAGGATTTTAGACCATGTGTTAAATGAACATTTATTGTTCTATATTAAATTCACTTACGACATGCTAGTGAATGTTGTTCTATGGAGGTTCCATTTTCAGTATAGAAGTATTGGATATGGTGAAGATCCCTATGGGTTTCTTGATAGTTTAGTTGATTTTGAGGTAGATGTGGTATGGATCTTAAGTTCTAATTTGGATAACACTTAGAGAAAAGTTATAAGACGTGGCCATTTACCTTGCGTCATGGCCTTACCTAATTTTTTAGGATCTTATATTTGAATACGGGATGGATTTTTGGATTTTTACTCTAATCTTTGAAGATGGATTTTGACTAAGTAGTTATGTGGTGTAGTCCATATCATTTCATCATGGTCCCTATTTTATATCTTTTTATATCATGGTGTAGAGAGTTTTTTTATGGAAATTATTTTTTTCTAATTAACTTAGATAAAAAAATTATAGAACTAATTTTAGTAATTATGATCATAAAAAGAAGTTATATGTTCCAAAATCTCCCCTTTTGATGATCAAAAACACTCATTTAAGATTAAAATAAAATATAACTAATAAGAATGGATGAAGAATAATAGGGAAATTGAAAACTATTTAGAAATACCATTTTCATGAAAGCAGATATCTCCCTCTTCAAACAAGATCCTTCTCTTAGTGATCTTACTACTTTTTGAAACTTTTAGAATTTTCTCTCCTTTATCATTAAACCGATCCTTTCTTTTTTATAAATATTTTACCCCCATAAATCATTTAAATACTTCACCCCCTTTGTGAATATAGAAAATACTTATAAATTAGAAAAAAAATTAGATTGATAAAACATGTATAAGAAAGTCTAAGTGGTTATAAAAACATGATTTTGAAAATTATGAACAAGTTATTTATAGAAAATAAAATTTTTCAAAAAATGATCATCGTTTGAAAAAGAGAAAACAAATAAAAGATGAGATAAGAAAAATAATTGCAAGCATTCCATTCCTAACTCACCTTTAATAAAATTAAAATGATCCAAAGTGGGTGGTTTTTTGAAGATATAGAAAAATTAAAAATCCATAATAATGTATTTTAAAACAATATCTCCTTTTTTAAATTGGTCTCTTGAAATGACCTAGACTCAGATTCCACTGAAAGTTGGACCAATCCCAGTAGCTCACATATCCTCAAGTACACCTCCCCAAATGCTAAATTATTCTGAATAGCAGCAAGGGACTAGGTGTTTCTATGGGGAGACATTGTCCTCATCACCATAGTGTAACATAGTAGATATTCAATAACAGATTGATAGATGAAGCGATAAAACAAAAGAAAATATATACATAGTAGAAATATAAAATAAACAATGAAGAAGGATCTTATACAATGATGATGATGATACATGTCATATGTCTAATAAAACAACCAAAACATGTACACAGTATTACAATACAATACATGTATCCAAAATACCAATAATAAAAAAAAGTGTTATCTCCAAATAGAATCATGATCCTCAGCTCAGTCTCATTGTCCCTTGTTGTTAATCATGGAACAAAATCAATTTTGGAACAATGGTATCTTTCCCCTATCACTACCGTCATCCAAATAGGTTGTTTGGGTACCCAAAAACGGATTAAAAGGGTGTGAGATATATTCCCAGTAGGTAATTACCCAAAGTTCTATAAAAATCTTGGATGTGAAATATAATAAGCCAAGTAGGTAAAAAATAAAGAATATTAAAGTTCCCATGGTGCATCTACTATTAAGAAAAAGATATTGTATTCATCTCAAGGATCTCTAAAAAAGTGTCAAGATCTAAACAAGGAAGATACAAGTAAAAAAGGAGAAAACACCAAAACCTCAACATTTTACCATAGTACCATTTTAACCAGGGTATTGTCATAAATATTGAAGTTTCAAAAACATCCACATCCTAGTGATTCATCCAAAAATGTCATAATTATCACAGTTATTCTGTATGTTAAATAATCAAACCATGAAGATCCTGGTCCAAGGTGTTGAGAACCAAGGAATCCTCATTGAGTCTAAGGAGAATCTCACTGGAAACTCATTTAAGAACTAGTCAGAGTCCTAGGATCATGACACACTAGACATGTCCTTCATGAGTTCAAGCATGAAAGATACAAGGGGTAGAAAATCCCATGACATCCCATGGAATCAAGACCCAAGGAGCATCTCCATCCAAGGCGTCCACCACCACATTCTAAATCGATGGAACATTTACAAGGCATCTATTCATACATTTACCATTCATACCATTTATCATTTCAACCTAGGTGAGTATACCCAATCATATAACCCTTTCCTGTTCAATTAAACTCATGATTATAACCACTCATATCACCCAATTTTATCTAAGGGAAACTAATGAGTACTCCCACCCAGTGTTCACAATTCACAAGTGCTAAAAAACCATTCAATCAATTTAGAAACAACAAAATGAGTATACCCATTCATTTAACCAATTTTAAAGGCTTCATTAAACCATTTCAAACATGGAAAGTAAACATAGTATTAATCAAGGGAGTAATACATCTCCTAATAATAAATTCAATTGCATTTAATCATAATTGGGATCCCTACGTCTCTGAAAGTAAGAGAAATCACCCCTTGGGAGGTTCAACTAAGGAACAACAAGATAATTTCATAATTCACAACCCATGGGTAGTCATGGTTTGGGAAACGGTCACCATTCCATCATAGCATAACCTAAGGGTATCCCTAACAGGTCCGATTACATCCAATTCAATTAACCAATTCAATTTTACGGTCACTCCATAAATTACAATGTGAGGAAAAATGGTAGTTAGCCTAACAAATCACCAAAAACCAATAGTAAAAGTATATAACACCATCCTTATCTTGGTAGTCAAGTCCTCATCTAGTATCAGCTCCTAATTCAACTCAGATTGGAAGAAATATAAAGAAGAGATGAAGAACCTGAAATTTCGATCATATAAGCCTAAATCCAAATAGCATAGTTATTAGCTAGAATATTGAGAAATGGATAAAAAGAATTGATTACTCATTGATGCAGATCCAATGGGATATTCCATACTTGAAATAGAGATCATATGGAAACCCCACCTCAAATCCAAGGATAGTCTTCAGAGAGGGATATCAATGCTCTTCATTATTGTGTATAGAATGAAAAATAATAATTTTAGGTTTTAAAATGATTTTTAATTCAATAAAAAATTATAAAATTCAAAAATAAAATGGTTCTCATGGTTTATGTGCATGGTTTGAAAAATCGTGCGCAAAATGTGCACAAGTGGTTACAGGGTAGGGGCATCTGCACGGTTTTACTAACCATGTACAAACCATTCCTAAACCCACTATTAAAAATTGATGACTTTCCACACATCCATGTGGCCCAACTCGTACAGTTTGTCCTAACTGTGTGGCCCATCCCTGCTCTCTACCCAGCTCATGCACGGTTTATCAAACTATGTGGATTTCCTGGAAAAATTTTAACTAACCATGCGCCAAGCCATTTTCACCCCTAAACATGGGTTTTGAGCTATAAGAAATCTATGGACACTCCTTAGACACCTCCATAACCACAAAGGACATTTACATTAGTTCATATTTAACCATTAAAATTGAAAAATAATGGATCTATACCTCATACAAAAACACCGGTTCTTATAATCTCCCCCACTTAAAGCAATTCATCCCTAAATTGCCTTCGGAAGGGTGGTCGAGATTCATCTAAGAATAAATTTAGCCACTGAACACATATATTATCCTTCTTCTCCTAAGTATCATCATGAAAATGGACTTTCTACCATATCACATGTACTAGAGGAACTGACAAGACTTTGAGAACCTTTGTGCTCCTATCCACTATACAAATCAGATGCTCCTCAAAGGACGTGTTAATTTGAATCTCAAAATCATTGGGATGAAAATTATGAGATAGTTCCAACTGAGAGCAGTGTAGATGAGATACGTGGAAAACATCATTCATGGATTGATGCCTCTTAGGTAACTATAACTGATAGGCTATCATCCCAACCCTACCCAAAATCTCGAAAGGCTTGACATATCGCAGTGACATATTACCTTATCCCATGACCCTTTTGTGTCCCAGCTGTGGTGAAACACATAAGAAAACACTATCCCCAACATCGAACTCTAGATATTATCGGAGGAAATTGGCATATAATTTCTATATAGACTATACCATATTCATCTGCTTCTGAATCAATTGGACATGTTCATAAGTCTAATGTATGAGACATGATCTGAGTAAAGTTGTATCACCTGCCTCTAACCCGTTCAGGGGTGATCGGCATGGCCAACCATACAAATCCTCGTAAGGTTCCATCTGTATAGTTTCGGGATATATTTTTTTATAGGCGAATTCAACCAAGGGTATATATTTCTCCCATGATCCCACAAAATTCATTATTCATTCTCCCAACATGTCCTCAGCACATATATTATACTCTCTCACTAGCCATCAGTCTGAGGGTGGTATGATGTGCCTAGGAGAACTTATGTACCCATAACCCTCTAAAAATCTTCTATAAATGAAACATAAAGTGGGCATACCAATATGAAATGATAGTGCGTAGAACCCCATGAACTTGTATTATATCTCACATATACAACCTCCCAAACTCATCCACATTGAAGTTATTCTTGATCAAAAAGAAATGAGAAACCTTCATGAGCCTATAGAAAACAACCCACACAACATCATTACCTCGACATGACCTCAGTAAACTGTTTAATAAATCCATTACAATATCATCCCATTTCCACTCAGGAATCAGTAACTGATATAAAAGTATTGATGGTCACTGATGTTCCACATTCACTTGCTGACAAGTGGTACATATCATAATAAAACCAGCTACCTCTCTATTCATACCCAGCCAGCAATACTGACAGTGTAAGTCATGATACATATTGGAGACTTTGGGATGCATTGTCCATGCTGAGGCATGAAATTACCTCATCATCTCCTTGTGTATGTCCACCAAAACCCATACACAATTAGGGATATAAAGAATCTCATCCCTGCATATGTTCCAACCTAGAGGTGGTTCCTCGGCTTTCACACTCTCATGTAGGAATAGGCCCCCAGATTCTGAGAGCTAAATCATCCTTACTCTATCCAGCAGGGAGGAGGTCACAGTAAATGGTGATAGATAAGTCTTCCAATAACTTTCATGAACCTCCAATTGCATCTCAGAGAACAATTCTAGGATTTTCCACTCGTTAATGGCCTATTGAACTACTTGTATCTTAATCCTTTTGCTCAGTGCATCGTCCACTACATTTCCTCTACAAGGAATGTAGGCAAACTCAACTTTGAAAGAAAGTAGATACTCTGCCTACCTTCACTTCCTTATATTCATATCACTCTATGTAAATATGTACTTGAGGATTTTTATGGTCTGCATACACCAAAAAATTCTCTCCCATTGAATAATGTATTCAATACTTAAAAGAATGAATAAATGCAGGTAACTTGAAATCATGTTTCAAGTAGTTCCTCTCATGTGGCCTCCACTACCGATACTCTTACACCACATGTATATCCCCCTACATCAGTGTTTCTCTATGCCTGATACCTGATGTGTCACAATACACAGTGTAGCTCTTACACTACTCTAGAAGTATCAGGAATGGTGATGAAGTTAATCTCCCTTTCATCTCCTAAAAGGTTTTCTCAAAGGAATTTTTCCATAAAAACTTCAAACCCTTCATAGCCATGCCTATGAACAACACTTATGGACATGATAAATCTTGTATGAAACTCCTATAGTAACTAGATATCCCCAAGAAACTCTTTATGTCAAATATGTTCTTGGATTGTTCCAAAGAAACCATAGCTCTCATATTCTCTGGATCAACTGACACACCTGTCTCCGAGATAATGTGACCTAGGAAGTGAATCTTGTCCATTCAGAAGTGCCAATTTGCGAGATTACCATATAATTGATGCACTCTCAGTGTATTCAAAATGATCTCAAGGTGTTTGGAATGGTCATGTTGATTTCTAGAATACACCAAGATATCATCCACGAAATCCCGCACTAAATAATCAAGTTGAGGATGGAACACTCAGTTCATCAGCCCCAAGAAAAACACTAGCATGTTCATGAGACCAAACATCATAACCAGATACTCATATAGACCATACCTACTATAAAAGGTTGTATGACGTATGTCTATAAGTCTAACACGTACCAGGTTATATTCGGATCCCAAATAAATCTTCTATAACAGTCGAGATCCTTGAAGCTAATCAAACAGGTCATCTATCTATGGAAAAATAATATCGATTCTTAACCTTAAAACGGTTCAACTTCTGATAATCCATTCATATCCTAAGAGTTCTATCCACCTTTTTGAGAAAAGTAACAGTGAACCCCATGGAGAAGTACTGGGTTGAGTAAACCCCTTCGACTCCAAATCCTCTAGCTACTTCTTACGCTTCTACAACTATGTCGTAGCCATCCTATAAGAAGGAATGGATACTAGTGAAGCTCCTAGAACTAGATCGATGGGGAAATAAACCTCTCTCTTAGGAGTTATACTAGAGTAGTCATCTAGAAATAGGTCCCTAAAGCGCTCAACAACTGTAGTAAAGTCCTCCTGACACACTTACTTATCATCTAGATACAAATTAGTAATATGGGTTATCATCCCGCATAGCCCACAATATTGTGGCCAGGATTAGTTGGCATGGACATACCATTCACACTTATGAGTACACACTTCACCCTTTGGTCATGTGAAAGTCACCCTTTAGCGATAGCAGTCAACATAATCTTGATAAGCTATTATCCAGTCCATCATGAGTATGATTTTGAACCCTATCATCTCGAGGATATAAAAACTCTAGACAAAGTGAAACCTACCAACCTTAATGGGGAACTCCCTATAATGGCACACATCCTCTATTCTAATTTCCAATGGAGTGTCTAGAATCATAACACTCTCTAAAGAAAAAACAACAAGCCCAAGGATGTTCACCATCGATGCATAAATAAAACTATGAGATACACCTGTATAAAAAAGATAAGTTGAAATAGTAGAGGCAACTAAGATTTTACCTCTCATTGTAGATGGTCCAACACACTAATCCTCAGGGGTAGGATGTATAGAATAGAATTGGCCCATATCATAGCCCTGTGATACAACTTTTTTTCCCGAAGTATGACAACTCTAATATCTCAGTGTAACTAGTTCATGGATGCCTTATCCAGGATCACCACTACCTCAACCTAATCTACCAGAACTGATCTACATCCCATCCTAGCATGGAGCTTAGAAACATGGTCTTAAACATAATTTCATATCTAACCCCATACCACTCACAACTGGAGAGAAGGTCCTGCATAAATGTGATATGTGGATGATCCTACTGCAAACACGGAAGAAAAATGGGTCATAGTCACATTGATTCTTCATGTGGCCTCATCTTCCAAATTGATGATAGAACACTAAGATACCAGTACTCACAGCCTAACTGGAACTCATCTCATAAGAATCATCAAAATGGAACTTCATACCTGAATTTGTTGAACCACTAGGTCGAGAGACTATATTACTCAACACTACGCCCCAAAATTCCCATAGTTTTTGTTCTGTAATCACTGCCTGATTTGAAATTTTAGTGATGAAGGTCAATATGAACACATTGACCTGAGAACATACAGCATGTCAAAGACATTCCTCAAAATTTCTCTCTATATATGGATCATCAGTAAGTCACATCGGTGAAAAACGTTGTAACTCTATAAATCATTCTGAGTACTCCATAATAATCATACATCCCAGCTATAGACACATGAATTCACTAGATCTATCTACCCTTAGAGTCTTAGAGATAATTCTATTGTTGTAACACCTGCACCAACTCAGCTATAGACAGGGAAGGCCGAGGTGCCCCCTGTAAAGTCTGCACTAAGTGAAATAATCTCTCTTGGAACTGTGTCACAGCACCTATGTCTAAAACAACAACTTGTGTCATAGTTGGAACTAAAGGAAGAACCACTAGTATCCCATGGACCACTGCCACTATATCGTGGTCATCACCTCTCTCCCGGTGTATGACTGGAGGTCATCATGGTGGCATGCTTCTACAATTCCAAACACACACCTCAAAAAATAACGATATAAAATTTCACAACTCAAAAGTTTTGGACAGGTCAAAACCCTGATAAAACCAATAAAAACCCATAGCCTTCTCCTAAAAATACTAGAATTTTTACCTATACCCACGGGTTTTGAACCATGGGTATAGCCCAAAAAACTGTGCATATAGTTTATACCCACGGTTCTATAAACTTTCGAGAACCAAGTGATCGATATAGACCTATACCCATGGTTTTTGAACCCTTTTTATATGAATTTTTTATGTTCATACATATACCCATGGTTTTCCAAACTTTGGGTATAATTCGTTTATTAAAAAAATTACATGTTTGGATTTGACCCCAGCACTGTTCACTTATAGTCCAGCAACTTTACCACTACTCTATCGCACATTTTATTTTCTTATATACAAAAATATATATATATATATATATATTATATATATATTAAAATATTTATACTAAAATATTTATTTTTATTTTTATTTTTATGAAAAAATAATTGGTCAAACTATACTCACGGTTTGGTCAAACCATAGGTGTAGCTCTATTTTTTTCATGAAATTTATTTTCATATTTTAAAAAAACCATGCATATAGACCAACCTATACCCATGGTTTTTGAGAACTATGGGTATTGTTCTTCCCTAAAAAATCATGTGGAACCTATACCCATAGTTCTCTAAAAAAAGTAAGTATGGGGTTGGCCTATACCCACAGTTTTAGGAGAAACATGGGTATGGGTCTTTCCCATTAAATATTTTTTCCCTTGAAACCTATACTCGTGGTTATTCAAAAACTATGGGTATAGGATTGACCTATACCCACAGTTTTTGTAAAAATGTGGATATAGTTTAATTTTCTAATAGTTAAAATCCTAGAATGTATAAGTAAAATTCACTAACACCACTAGAGATACTACCTCTTTCCAAATCAAAAATTGGGTCTAGGTTTAGTCTATGTTATTGTTTCAAGTTTACATTACAGTTCACATTTATTTTACATTTCAATTTCTATCATTCATTTATTAAATAGGTTTAACCAATGGTTCACCATGTTCCAATCCACTAGGGCCCATAACACCACATGAACCAAAATTTGGTTCCCAAATCATCCATACATATCAAATTCAATTTAATTCTATTAAAACAAAATGGGTGTCAATTCCTAGTCCATAATGGCCTATACACCTTATGAACTAAAATATGGAATCACTTTCTCTATCCACTATATATAAATCTATCACAATAGTCGTTATATCTATCACATCACCTATCATAATAGCATGGCTTGAGTAATGCATCCTAAATGGCATCGGATAATGAAATTCATGTAATTTATAACAAAGTGCCTATATGATTCATGATATGGAATAACCTCATCTCATCAGGTTGAAAAAAATTAGAACCCATAGTCACATCAATAATAACAGCATAAATAAAGTGTGTTGCCCAACGGTGGAATCAAATCAACTGTAATTGTCAAAATCCATAGAACAATAATTTAATTTGAGGTAATTTTGATTTTTCCTATATGAGGGTTAGCTACACCCATGAACAGCTTAGTACCAAATCTCATTACCATTATATCCCATTCAATTGTCTCCAAACAATAAACCAGAAAAATAAAAACTCTTTGTTACCACTTTGTAACGACCCGGACTCGGATGCCACTAAAAGGTTCCATAGGCCCGGTGGGTCAAATGGCCTCAGGCATGTCTCCCATAATTACAGAGGTTGAAAACTAGCAGTAAGGGCCTAGTTGTGTTAGTGGTAAGTCTATTCCTTCATCACCAAAGTGTAACACAATTGAAATTCAAAAATAGATAGATATTAGAAGCAGTAAAACAATAAGACAGCAGACACACGGTTTAAATAGATAAAAATCTCAAAAGAATTATCATATAAAATGATGATGATGATGCATGTCATATGTCTAAGAAAACATCCAAAATAATATCATATTAGAACAATACAATAAATGTATCTAAAATTCCAAAAAGATCAAAATTTACATCTCCAAATATCATCATGATCCTCATATCATTCCATTTCTCCCATGCTACTAGGCATGGCAGAAAATCAATTGTAGAACTTTGGGTGATTTCCCCTATCCCTACCTACATCCAAATAGTCTTTTCTGGTACCCAATGGAAAATATAATAGGGTGTGAGATACAACACCAGTAGGTAATTTTCCAAAGTTATATATTAAACTATGTTTTGAAACAAAGTAATAGGTAAGTGATAAAGAAAATTAATGTTCTCTTGGAACATCCACTACTAAAAAGAAGATACTTTCTATCCTCTTAAGGCTCCCTAAAAAACAAGTATCAAGCTCCTAATAGGGAAGCTTCAATTAAAAAGGATAAAACATTATGGCCTCACCATTTATTCATATTACCATTTCAACCACGTCCTTTTTGTACAACAAGAAGTGTCAGAAATATCCATGTCCTTTTCATTCATCCATTAATGTGATAATCCTTATGATTATTCCATATGTCAAAGAACTAGACCATGAAGGGTTGGATCCAAGGTGTCAAGAACCAAGGCATCCTCATCGTGTCCCATGAGAATCTTTTGGAAACTCAGTTAGGCACTAGTTGGAGTCCTAGGATCATGTCACACTAGACATGTTCTTTGGGAGTCCAAGTATGAGGGGTCAAAGGGGTAGAAAATCTCATGGCCTCCCACGGAATCAAGACCCAAGGAGTATCTCCATCAAAGGCATCCACCCTCGCATTCCAGATTCAAGGAACGTGTCCAAGGAATCTATTAATACATTTACCATTCACACTATTTATCATTTCAAACAAGGTGATTATACCCACTCACATAACCTTTCACATTTATCATGTTTTCGAGTGCATCAAATTAGTTGTTTATTTTTTACTAGAATTTCTACATTATAGACGGAACTCTAGGTTGTATCCCGATGGATCCTTAGATCATTAATTATAAACTAAAGTTTTTATGAAGAAAAAAAGGAAATTGGATTGTATGGAATTTTTTTTTTGTTGGTTTAAGATGAAATCATATTAAATAAAGTGATACAAGAGAGCATAAATGTATAGATTCGGTTAAGCATGATCAACCTGGGTAAATCTTAGGATTATCATTCTTAATCACTTAAATAGATATGATTATGATCTTTTAATCCATGATTTTTAGCACATATAACCATAATGTTACTAAGTTTATACTAGGATACCTCCTAGGGTTTAGTTGGAATAACACAATGATTCACTAGATATTGTTGATGATTGAATTGTTTTTGTTTAACTTCATAACTTAAACTCACCAAGGTAGCACATGAATAACTTCATGCCATGTACATTTTTATATGTAATTTCAATGTGTTACCATGACTTTAAAATAAATTTCCATGGATGTTTTTATGTGATTTCAATTAATCAATACAAACCACACAAACACCACAATAAAAGGGGTAAAAATAAGTGGTGAACGGTGCATGAAACATCACATGAATCAGTACCCCCGAACATGATCATATGAGTTGAGTAAGACATACTAATACATAAATCAATAAAATAAGTATCTAAGATCAATAAAACAACATTAAAACCCGGAATTAAAAGGATCGTTCCATTATTACAAAAAAAGAGTGGATTTACAACATGTTCCTCCTGAGTGATCACGAGGAGCTTAGAACTCCAAGGGAGGATAGAAAGACAATGATGATTAAGTAGAACTTCTCATGGCCTCTATAACTTCTAGGATTGAGTATGGGACTCCTTTTGGAATCCAAAATTTAATAACCTTGCCTCCTAGTCGTAATCCCAAATGTGGTGCCAAAGGTGTTCCTTTATAAGCAAAATGGGAGGTGGTTTTGGGCACCCTAATTTCGAGAAACCACTTGTAACATAGTTCTAGGACACTATAAAATATTATCTATCATTTAAAAAAACTTAAAAATTATTTTGTATTCACATTTATATCTCCATGTCAAATTTGGTAGCCATATAATGTATATAATAAGAGATATTTTGAAAATATAGAGGAAAAATTTTGACTCTATGCAGATTCATTTTATTAGACAGATCATTTCGTTTTGGTATTTTAATGGATGAATTTGGATTGGGTAAATTAATGAAAGTTGTATCACCTGTATTTATGGATCAGATAAAAAACTATCAACCCATTTGGATGCACATATTTCATGCAATGTGAAAAACAGTGGAAAGGTGTCCTTATGACTCAATGTTGTTTGGACCATTTTCCTTCTAGATCATCTTCAACCCTCCAAATTCCCTCCTCCAACAATAAAATCACCAACAAAAGTAAAATTGACCTTTTTTATAGTGATAAATTCTAAATTATTGAATCAAATGGGAGGTGAAATTTTTTATTAAATTTGAAATTTCAAATACAAAAATAGTTTAAAATAGTGGTGTTAGAGTGAAATAAAGCAGTGAATCGTGGTGTGATCACACCCTCATGCCTAAACATTTGCAATCCTAGGAAAAGTCACATTTCCAAAAAATCATGGAGATATTATCAACTCCATGAATATTTAAAATTCAATTAAAATTTAATTCCTGATTGAAATATGATCAAATAAAAAATCACACTGAGGAGTTATTCTTAGTGATCATGGAAAAAGGTACCTCAAAAATTATATCAGAACAAAATTATAAGAGATGCATGATACCAATATAAGAAAATAAAAAAAAAATTAAATCATGTCACTAATTCTCCACATGTTTATGTGACAACCATTTCATGCTATTCTTTCCACTTTATATCAAGTAAATATAGGGTATTTTAAAAATTTCTGCTTACATGATCCTTTCAATTGAACCTTCCCTGCATCCTTTGCAATCAAATTTCAATACACACTCACTTACACATTCATAGAATTCAAACAATTATCTCCTGACCTAGATATCCCCACTTGTTTTACATTTCATCACTCCCCTAAATGTTTATTTGGTTTTTTTTAGGGTGTACAATAGTCGGATAATAGGTACACACGCATAGGTCAATCTGATACAGTAATGAAATAGATCGGATAAGGAAAAAATGTATGGAAATCATTTTTAAAACTATAAAATAATTAACCTATATTATATTTACCTATTATTAAGGAATAATTTTTCACATTTCATAGTTGGGTTCAAAGATATGTGGAGAAATTAAGTGACACAATTTTCCCTTATACAACTCACAAAAGGGTACCATTCTTCTCAAAGGTTTCAAAATGATAAGACCATTTATATCATTGAAAAATAACCAAATTTCAAGAGAAAGTCACACCAAATGTTTAATTCATTATGAAATTCTCATTTAATCATAATTTTTTTGAATGTTAAAACAACATGAAATAGAGAAATTCCTCATATATTTTCAATTACTTCAATGATTAAGTGGGAATCATTTTACATGATAATGTGGGTATCAAAAATTAACATTAAACCAAAAAAATGAGGGAGAAATATGGGTTACGTGAAAATAAAATCCATCAAAACAAAAAGAGAAAATGGATAAGGATGATGAAAATTCCTAACCAACCCAGGAATATACCCATCCCCCACACCTAGATTGTGCATTTCCCTCACTATAATAAAGCATAATGTGGTAAGGAAGGATAAAACCTAGTGGGATTCACTGGTTTGTTTCTTCCTGAAGGTGGAGTTCCTCCATCAGATGATTTTTAAAATCCTCATAAAAGTGTTTAATTCTCTACCCATTGAATGTAATACTTCGGCCACTCTACTCATGAAAAATATGTATTGCACCAAAAGGGTAAAAATTAGTAACTATATAAGGACTAATCTATTGGGAATGAAACTTACATGGATAGAGCTTTATCCTAAAATTGTACATAATCACCTTCTCACTAATATGAAACTTCCATTGATTAATCATCCCACATATTCGAGATTTATAATATGTATCACATGGAATTTCTTTCAACTCCTAAATATGAAACTTCTTATGCTCACCTACATCTGAATGATTCATATTACATTGTTTAACATCCCAATATGCATGGTGATCTACCTCAATTGGGAGGTGACAAGCCTTTACAAACACAATATCGTAGAGTGACATTCTGATTGGGGTTTTAAAAGATGTACGGTATGCCCAAAGTGCATCATCCAAGCGCAAACTCCAATATTTCCTATTGGGTTGTACCATTTTTTCCAAGACTCACTTAAATTCCTACTTTGATATTTCTACTTGTCCATTATTTTGAGGGTGATATAAAATGGATACTTTATGAAAAAATCCCATACTTACGAATCAAATTTTTCATGTTGCGATTGCAAAACTCTGAACCTTGATCACTAATGATGAATCTCGACAAACCAAACCAACTGAAAATCTAGGACCTCAAAAAATAAACAACAGAAAACCCCAAAAATTTTATGGTATGTCTCTCTTAAATACTTTCAATTCATTAGATAGCCTAAATTTAATGAATCACAAAGTCTATGTGAAACAATACATGGTTATTTATTGGAGAAAATCATAACCTACCCATTAAACTTAAATTTTCCACTTCTGTGTTTTGGATTTTGAAAAACATACATACATGGTTGCAATCAGGGTGATATTTTGAGTCTGATAGAATCAATTTAATTTTTGGTGAATGGTAACCTACCCATATGAATAGTAACTTACATTTATAAATAGTAACCTTCCCTTATGAATAGTAATATGACCCTTATAAATGGTAACCTTACCCATTAAAGTATAAATAAAATTTAGGCACCTAAAAAATGACGGTGAATATTTTAAGTGTTGGTATTTTTCGATTAAATAATGATTTTATTTACAAATTAAATTTCTCTTATTTAGAAAATTATTTTCAAAAAAATAGAGTTCATTTTTAGATTCTATATGTCCAAAAATGGTTGTGGTGAATTTTTAGGATTTTTCTGAACTACTAGAATTTTTGGTGAATAATAAATATGATAATCTACCATATATAAACATTTTATGATAAATATACCATTCCATGCATCATTACTGATGTAAGAAAACTTGTGTCTAAATTACATGCACTTATTACTGTTCTTCATCACAATAATCAATATTATTGCTTTCCTAGACCAAAATAATAAAATAATGAATAAAATGATGTGAAATCACTCCTCTCCTCCAATACATAAACCATCCCTCACCCCCTCTTCATCTCACACCACTCAAGATTTGACCATTACCTAAGTTCTTATAGATAAACCTCCCAATCCCTCCCCCAATGGCCAATACCTTCTGGACTCACCAAAAGTCCAAAAACAACTACCTTAAAGAGATTCTCAAGGAGGAGTACTCAATTGATGAACCTCTCTTCCTTTTTCTTTCAACTTCTTTTACTAATTTAATTATTTTATTTCTCTCTCCTCACCTCCCCTCATCCAAATGTTGTGATAATTCCAGTACCTTAAATGAAATAGGATTTTATTATGCTAATGGAATATTTCATCATCATCTATCTTTCCCCCCTCCTCCTATAATAATAATGAAAACATCTTCCGAGATGTGTTAATTTAACACATTCAAGGAAAATGGGTTTTCAATTTCAATTATCATATTCAATTATGGTCATGAAACTATTTTTATGGTTTAACCAGATCATTATATATGTAACATATCCTATTTAATGTTCTGGAATCGTTTTTTTCACATGTTATTTAATTATAAAACAAAATTATTTTGTGGTGATCAAAAATCCACCAAAATAATCCAAGCATTTATCATTAAAACTTTTTATAATGATTAACCCTATCCCAAAATAACCAAAGGATTTATATGATCATTTTACATTCTAGATAATCATTAATAACTCATAAATTCAATTCTGTATTTCAATTTCTCTTTTACATGAACTTCCATACTCTTATACAATCAAACCAATCATAAAAACTAAGAAAACGTGTACTCCCAAATTATGAAAATGAATCACTTAACCCATATAAAAGGCCAAAAATGAACTCAATGAAGACATAATAATCCAATTAAATGTATATAAGTTTAGTTACTTTATAATTAATGAATATTATTTGACAATATAGGACATTAAGATCAAAGTAAGAACACATTTGGGCATAAGGTAAGGGGTTTCTCATCTCACTTTTATTTCTTTGGGATTTCCATTTTTCTCCACTTATTTATTGTATGTGGTGTATTTTTATTAAATTTGATATATAATATAATTATTCTCTTTATATTCATGGTATTCAGTGATTCACTTGATGATTATTAACTCGATTGATTACAATGTTGTAAGGGACTTTGTTTCGGTTTCCATTTCATTATGATATACATGTTATTGTTCACCTAATAAATATTAAGTGGTGTAACTACTACCCATTTGAGATCATTTTTCATTTGATATTTTAATTAAATTATATATCCATATTCTTATTTCGTTGATATGATTATTATATCAGTCGTATACCATTTTACATACGATGTTTATGTGGAATGTTGCTTTAACTGTGGAAATATTGATGAATCTGTATACTCTACTCAATATGAATATTACAAAGGCTTATTTTTTTTTATTAAATGTTTTTATAAAAAATTATTTGGACTGGAAGTGATAGTGGGGGCATGTTATAGCTCCTCTATGAATCGAAAGATCTCATGAGACAAATCAGTTGGCGAAAAACCCTTCGATTTTGTTTCCAGAAATCAGGCAGGTTTCTACCCACAGACTTACATTGTCTTGACAGTATAATGGTTCATGTGAAAGATACATGACTTACAATTAATAAGAAACCTCATTATTATGCATTCATTTAGTTCTTTCTATGAGTTTTTCACTATGACAAAATCTATGGATGCATTTTTATTCTCACCTTATTGATGGTATGTGTTTTCATTTATTCACCATGTCTTATTAGTTATGTCTAATTGATTATGTTTAAATTATTATTGATTCATGATTCCACTATGTGTAACCCTTACTGATCATTTGAGCTCACACTTATTATGTTTTCTTTCCCTGGGTTATGAAGAAGAGAACCTTGAATAAGCTTTCAATGAGGCGGTTTATTTCAGTTTATTATGTATCATGTTGTTTTCTATCATTCCAAATGTATTATGGGTATCATCTATTTAATCTATTATTCCAAACTGATAAAATAATTGGTTCTTTAGGATTCATTTCCTATAATCCTGCCAATATAATGAAATAATGCACTGGCTCTGGGCTTCAGGGTTTGGGTCGTTATAGTTGCTATCAAAGAAAGTTTAGCAACAACCTTGGAAATTAGATTTAGAAATAGTAGTTGAGAGGACATAACCCTAAGATAGAATTTGAGGATAAGAATGGAGTAAAATTCTAGAATTTTGGTAAGGTAGAGACTTTGTGGGTCTTACTTACAAAAACAACCCTATCTAGATACTAAAAGTGGATGTGGTTTTGGCACAGATATACCTAGGACTTGAAACCCCGACAAGGAGTTACATTTAAAGGCCCGTAAAAAATTCAAGGAAATTTTTTTCTTATTTTTCTTTGGAATTTTACAAGAACTTAATTTCTGACGGCACCTGATTCCGAGGCCCGGTGTGCCCGGAATCATTTTCTGAAGTTTGGCTCGGGTACCTTCAGTGAACGAATGAGCGGGTTTTTCTAACTTTTGAACTGGTGCTCGGAATCAAATTTTGAGGGCACCGATGGAATCGCAGCACCGGTATTTGCTTAGAAACGCCTCTTCTGGAGTTGCATTTTCTCGGGTGTGGTTTTTAAATTTTTGGAGTTAAGTTAAGAAATAAAATAAAGTGGTGCGACAACTTTATTTTTATTTCACTTATGCCACTTAAAAGCCACTTAAAGATGCTTAAGCTGAGTTGAAGCGGATGGGGTGCAATCCAAAATATCCTACCCTCTTGGTAGGATATTTGTGAGGTGGGGCCCGCACGAGCCCCACCGTTTCTTTTCCTCTAAGTAACGCACCTGAGAAAACTCCTCATTAATGAATGTCAACTAGGGTGTTTTCTAAAACTCTTAACGCTCCTATTAATTGGACTGTTAATACGTTACCATTAATTCACCGAATTAATGGTTCGTTTCTTAACCTATTTTCAAACTGTTGGCATAATAATAAAATAAGACCAACACCCTTTCTTCTTGGATTCGAATTGTTGAGAGGATTTGGAGAAACTGTAACTTCATTCCCCTTCGCGAAGAACGCGAAGAATGCGAAGAACGCAAAGAACGCGAAGAACACTAAACCCTTAGAGATCAATGACACGACGTCGTGTTCTGCGACGCCGACGATTCTCCTTCCACGACGCTTCTTTCGCGACGTTCTTCCCCGAAACAATCTTCGATCATCAACTGCTTGAGGTAGGATATTTCGGACCTTTTAATTTTCCTCTGTGGATTTTATCCTTAACATGGATTTAATTAGTGAAATTAAATCCGTGTGTTTTCTTTAACCCTCGTAGATCGACGACGCGATGCCCTTCCGCGACGCGACGATCCTCTTCTTCCGCGACGATCAATTCCGTGAAGAACTCTCGTACGACGACAGCTAAGAGATAGGGGTTTAATTTGAGAATAATTTTTATTCCCATGGTTGATCCTTCTAAAACAAAGAACCCGGATCAAAGTTCAATTTTAATTTATTAAAATTGTGCCTTGTTTTGTTTTTCATGTGTTGATTGTTATTCCCAATTGTTATCACCTAACGCAGAGGGTGCGGGCCAAACAAACACAGCCCGACAACCCTCCACAGTTTTTTGTTGATGCGCGGATTGGCGGACGATGACAAACGGGGCCACAAGTTAATTTTGAAGGCTTTGCAGTGAAGTTTGAGTCTCGGGATGAGCATTAGCGAAGACCGCGCGCAAATCGGACCACTGGAGTGCGTCCGGTGCTCCGCGGAACCCCCCACCGGCGCGCCCTGCCGGCACGGCGGCGCCGGCGGCCAGAGGCGGCGGCCGGCCACCAGGATGAGGCGGGGCCCGGCGCGCCACCGGGAAGACCCGCTGCGGTGGCGCTGGCCGGTCCCGCGGCCGCGCGGGACCGCGGAGGAGGGATGCGGCTTAAGCCGCTTCCGGGTGTCACGGAGCGGCCCCCTCGCGAGGGGGGGCCGCAGCTGCCTTGCGCGGTGCCTGGCTAGGGCCAGCCCGCCGGTCGAGCCGCCCGGCCGGACCACCAGGCCGGTCCGCGCCCCGCTGGGCCGCACCGCGCCGGCCGGGTCGGTCCGGGCCCCGACCCCCCGTTTTCGGACCCTTTTCGGTCTTTTGCCCGTATCTTGAGCTACGAGCCTCCGATCGACGTGCCGTCAGCGGCGATGCGATTATTTGATCGAGACGGTTGTTTCAGTATATCACACTCAAGGTTTTGGAATACTTTGGGTTCGGCCGGGTTGGTTCGTACACAAAAACAACCAAGCCCTCGGAGCGGAAACGCTCATATCTTCAGCTTCGGACGTCCGATTGACGTGTCGTCGGATTTGTTGAATTCCTCTAAGTGAGACGGATATTTTGGCTTACTCCGCCCGAGGTTTGGATGCAGGTGGAGTATGGTCATGTTGGTTTTGACTTAAAAACCAACCGGGCCCCTGGGACGAAAAAGCCAATAACTCTCAGACCGGGCTTCTGATTGACGCGTCGTCTGCGACGTTGAGTTCCTGTTGGCGATACGGAACTTTTTGATACATCAACTCTGGACTATGTGTCAGTTGATGTATCAGCCTCTCGGCTCCTAGAGCGGACCCTCCCGAATGAGCTTCCTGTGTGCGAGAACCCTAAAGCTGGCTGCGACTGCGACGACGATGACTGTGCAGAGATCCTCAGTGGATTCGACGACGACTGTGCAGAGATCCTTAGTGGATTCGACGTCGACGACTATAGCACTCATCGATCCTTTGTGGGTCAGTGCTACCGATCCTGTGTGGGTCTGATCCTTTGTGGGTCAGCGCTCAGCGGTCCTGTGTGGGCCAGCGCCTACAGATCATGTGTGGGTTCGATCCTGTGTGGGTCTTTGCGGCGGTTAGTTACCTATCGATCCTTTGTGGGTCAGATCCTTTGTGGGTCATTGCGGGGGTTAGTTACCTATCGATCCTTTGTGGGTCAGATCCTTTGTGGGTCATTGGGGGGGTTAGTTACCTATCGATCCTTTGTGGGTCAGATCCTTTGTGGGTCAATGCGGGGGTTAGTACCTATCGATCCTTTGTGGGTCCGATGGCTTAGATGAATCGGTGGCAATATCTGGTCATCTTTATCGTCATACAAAGAAGTATACCTGTGTAAGCTGAATCCTTTTTTCTTTCCTTTGTGGATTGTGTTATGCTATCCTGTGTGGGTATACGTTTTTCTTTCCTGTGTGGACTGGGTTGTACTTGGGTTCGGATGTTGGAGCCGAATGAGAATTGATGACTTAGGTATATGTATGGGAATATACCTAAGCTGTGTCAGATGTTACTTAGTGATTTTATCTTTCCTTTATGGTTTATCATTTGTGGATTTTGGGAGACCTTCGGGGGTCTCAGGGTCCCTACTGAGTATCTTATACTCACCCCTGCACGGGCTATGCCTGCACTACGTTGTGTTGGTTGCAGACGACGGACAGCGCTGATCGTGGTTGAGGCATGCGGAGCAGGATGGTACCTGGAGGTGGACCACTGGGCGGAATGTACTCGGACCAGACGGCTGGACCCGAGGAGCAGTGGAGGCTATCTATACCCACCCTTCAGGTGGGATTTTCAGTGCACAGCTTGACGTTGTGGCTTTACTTTTCAGTTGTTGTTTTCCCTTTCCAATTGTACTTTACTTTCAGTTTGGGTTTGTATATTGGCCCACTTTCTTTTCCGCAATTAATGTTGTACTCAGTTTTTACTTAGTGTTTACTTTTTTCTGCTTTCTCTGTGGTGTTTGTGGTTTACTTTACAAAGGAAATGACTTCCCTTTTTACCAGGATTTAAGCCTTGGTGCTAGTCACCAGCCCCTGGCCTATGGAAGGCGGGCTTGGGGTAGTCACGGCACGGGCCCCGAGGACGGGTCGTGACAAATTTGTATCAAAGGTAGTTCGGTTCTACCGCAGAACTTGGGAATATGATCTTTTTTCTCTATGAAGCAATATTGTTTAGCGTATTGGGTGTGGTTATCAGTCCAGGGAGTCCATTTTTGGTGTGGCGGCCGACGTATCCGTACACCAGGACCTTGACTTCTGATTTCGGACTTAATGCACGAAAACATTGATTGCGTTTGTGTTTCAAGTTTTCATTGTGATTACTTTCTGTCATCTCATCAGGTATACTGTTCTGACCATGGCACATCTGTTTCCTTTTTCAGGATGGCCCCACAACGGCAACCATCTAGGGTTCCGAGAGTTGAACGTGACGACAGCCCACCGAGCGACGAGGCCTCGGTGCAGGGCCCTTTGACAGCTGAGGCACCGGCGGTACCTCTACCCGCTGAGCCACCGATGCTTCCAGCACCAGCCGCTGACGATGCACGTCACCTCAGTGCATTTCATGAGTTCCAGTGCCAGCGACCGCCCAGGTTCCTTGGGGAGATGGACCGCCAGGCAGCCGAGGACTGGCTGGAGTCAGTGGTGCGAGTTTTCAGGTTAGTGAGGACACCAGTAGACCTCATGATGATCCTCGCAGCGAGCCTACTGCACGTAGCAGCAGGCAGATGGTGGAGCTTGATGCTCCAGGTGCACGATGAGGCATTGCTTCTCTGGACAGACTTTGAGAACCTCTTCTACTCAGAGTTCGTCCCTGCCACCCTCCGTGCGGTGCGCATCCAGGAGCTTCTTCAGTTGCGGCAGGGCAGCTTGACGGTCGCCCAATACTCAGCGAGATTTACCGATCTCTCTCGCTACTTGACCGACATGGTACGGGACCCATTCTTCCGGGCCTAGACCTTTGATCAGGGATTGAGACACGAGATCAGGGCATCACTGATCTCCCTCAGCATTCTGACTCAGGTAGGAGTACTGGAGCGAGCCCTTTTGATCGAGAGCTTTCTTTCTGAGCCTTCATCAGCGCTGAGTCCTACCGCAGGGCAGCACATAGCAGAGTCTTCTACAGAAGGTAGTCGACGGATGACTTAGGGTTCCAGGCAGACCAGACCCTCACGCAGACGACCTCAGGACACTGGCTCATTAGTGCGGGGCACACAGCGTGGAGCCAGTCTTTCGAGAGGCAGGCAGTGCTACACGTGCGGCGGGTAGGGTCACATGGCTCGTGACTGCCTGACCCACCGTGCCGAGGAGCAGAAGACGGTTGAGGGGCCACCCAGGCCGAGGCAAAGGGTTGACCATGGCGGTCCGTAGGGAGGAGGCGGATGAGGCAGAGGAGCTGGCCGAGCATCAAGTGGTGGGCGACGCTTTGAGGCTCTACCACCACCACCACCAGGAGGTCCACCCCGGCCACAGGGAGCTGGCGGGCAGAGATAGGAATAGCTCCAGGAAGCGGAGGCCTACGACCACGGTGCGCCTGAGATGATTCAAGGTACAATCTGTGTCTATTCCACCCTTACTGTAGTTCTTATAGACACAGGAGCGAGTCACTCTTTCATAGCTGCTGCCCTTGTTCGGAGCTCGGAGATTCTGACAGAGCCGTTGGCTCAATCCTTACGGCTAGAGACTCCTACGGGAGCAGACTCGAAGATTACGCACTAGTGCCGACAGTGTGAGCTTACTCTAGGAGGCGAGAGCTTCGGCTGGGATCTTCTTGTAGCGACGTCGAGGCCTTACGACGTCATCTTGGGCATGGATTGGTTATCTACATTCCATGCACAGATTGACTGTATTAGGTGCAAGGTGTGATGTGTATGCACTGACGGCTACAGGTTCACCTTCACCGGCGAGAAGGGAGCCTTCACATCATAGGATGGACTTCCGCAGAGGAGAGGACATCCCATCACTCATAAGTTGGCTAGCATCATACTAGGAGCAGTTGACGTGTGGAGTCCTAGTTTTTCTGCAGTGGTGGATCAGTATGCAGACGTCTTTCCCGACGACGTTCCAGGGCTTCCTCCTCGTAGAGAGGTAGACTTTTATATTGACCTGTACCCTGGGACAGCCCCGATATCGACTCCAGCGTATCGGATGGCCCCCACTGAGCTTCGAGAGCTATGGGTGCAGTTGGAGGACTTGTAGGGAAAGGGATTCATCTGACCCAGTTTTTCACCCTGGGCTTCCCCGATATTGTTCGCCAAGAAGGTGGACAGGAGCATGAGACTTTGTGTCGACTATCATCACCTAAACCAGGTGACGGTGAGGAACAAGTATCCGCTACCAAGGATTGATGACCTCTTCGATCAGCTCAAGGGAGCACGGTGGTTCTCGAAGATAGACCTCAGGTCAGGCTATCATCAACTCAGAGTTCGGGATGAGGACGTGCAGAAGACGGCCTTCAGATGTCGGTATGGAAACTATGAGTTCTTGGTTTTGCCATTTAGCGTAACCAATGCTCCAGCAGTGTTCATGGGCCTCATGAACAGGATCTTTCATCCATACCTCGATCAATTTGTCGTAGTCTTCATCGATGACATTTTGATATACTCGACGACTGAGGAGGAGCACGCATGCCACTTTCGGGTTGTGTTGGACACACTCCGAGAGCACCAGCTTTATGGTAAGCTCTCGAAGTGTCAGTTCTGGATGCGTGAGGTCCACTTCTTGGGACACGTCATCTCTGAGGCAGGAGTTGCACTAGATCCTGCAAAGATCAAGGCAGTGATAGCTTGGGAGCCACCCAAGAGCATGACGGAGGTGCGGAGTTTCTTGGGACTAGCATGATACTATTGGAGATTTGTTCCAGACTTCTCCAGAGTTGCGGCACCACTCTTAGCTTTGAAAAAGAAGGGTAAACCCTTTGTATGGTCAGACAGATGTCAGCAGAGCTTCCAGGAGCTGAGACAGAGATTGACCAGTGCACCTATCTTGAGGTTGCCTGAGGAGGGAGTAGGGTACGTAGTCTACTACGATGCATCAGGGACCGGGCTTGGATGTGTCCTGATGCAGGAGCGGGCAGTGATCGCCTATGGATCACTTCAGTTGAGGTCGCATGAGCTGAACTATGCTACCCATGACCTGGAGTTAGCAGCAGTGGTCTTCGCTCTGAAGACATGGCGACACTATCTGATGGGCGAGCGCTTTACAGTCTTTTCTGACCATCAGAGTCTCAGGTACATCTTCTCTCAGAAGGAAATGAACCTGAGACAGCAGCGATGGCTCGAGTTCTTCCAGGACTATGACTTTGAGATAGTCTATACTCCTGGGAAGTGGAATGTAGTAGCCTATGCTCTCAGCAGGAGGACGGTCATTCAGCTACTCGAGGAGGCGACAGAGAAGCTAGCCGCTTTGTGGATATCCTTTGTTGATAGAGATGGAGCAGCCTTCCTTTAGTCTCTCACAGTCACCCCTTCACTACTACAGCAGGTCAGAGAGGCACAGTGTGGGGACGCTGACTATGAGATGCGGCGTGTACAGATATCCTCAGGAAAGGCACCTGATGGTTCCTCATTTGGAGCAGATCACAATGTCCTTTTCAGAGGATATACCTTGGTACCAGTTGCATTACGGGAGGAGGTGCTGAGAGAGTTTCACACTTCTCCTTTGGCAGTACATCTTGGAGTGGTGAAGATGTACCAGGATCTCAGACGACAGAACTGGTGGCCAGGCATGAAGAAGGTTGTGGCAAAGTTCGTTTCACGATGCCTCACCTGCCAGCAGGTGAAGGCAGAGCATCAGGTGCCAGCAGGCTTGGTACAGCCTTTGGAGGTCCCAGAGTGGAAGTGGGACGGGATATCTATGGACTTCGTGACTGTACTTCCACGCACTTCCAGAGGTCACGACTCCATCTGGGTGATTGTCGACCGACTCACCAAGTCGGCTCACTTCTTACCCATCAGAGAGCAGGGCTCAGTGGAGAGCTTGGGGCGTCTCTACATTCATGAGATTGTACGACTTAATGGTGTGCCATCATCTATCGTCTCTGATTGAGATTCTCGCTTTACTTCCCGGCTTTGAAAGGGGTTGCAGGAGGCGTTCGGGACGCAGCTACATCTGAGCACTGCCTTTCACCCTCAGACGGATGGTCAGACGGAGAGGACCATTCAGACTCTCGAGGAAATGCTCTGCGCATGTGTCCTTGACTTTGGTCGCAGATGGGAGGACCACCTACCCTTGGTGGAGTTTGCGTACAACAACAGCTACCACTCCACCATCAGGATGGCACCGTACGAGGCGTTTTACGGCAGACCTTGCAGATCTTCTTTGTGCTTGAAAAACCCTTGGGAGTCAGCACTTGTGGGACCATAGATGGTCCGAGCCACGATAGAGAAGGTCCAAGTCATCTAGGAGCAGATGAGGACATCTCAGAGCCGGCAGAAGTCTTATGCTGACAGTAGGCGGAGGTCACTAGAGTTCGAGGATGGCGACCACATCTTCTTGCGTGTCTCACCTCGACGTGGATTACGGAGATTTGGACGAGGCGGCAAGTTGTCTCCACGCTTCATCAGACCATTCCAGGTCCTCAGCAGGATTGGCGAGGTGGCTTATCTCTTGGCTCTACCACCTTAGTTGCACCGGGTTCACGATGTCTTCCACGTATCCCAGCTGAGGAGATACGTGCACGACCCGACGCACATCATTGACCATGGAGATCTAGACGTTGATGATGGGGCGACTTTTGTGGAGGTCCCGGTGGATATCGAGGATCGACAAGAGTGGGTCCTACGTGGACATTCGATTCCTCTAGTGCGCATCAGATGGCAGCACGGGAACCTCCAGGAGAGCACTTGAGAGCGGGAGGCTCAGATGCGTTCTCAGTACCCACTTTTGTTTCCCTAGTTTATGATGTATCTTTACGAGAACGTAAAGATCTGTGGTGGCAGTGATGTAAAGACCCGTAAAAAATTCAAGGAAATTTTTTTCTTATTTTTCTTTGAAATATTACAAGAACGCAGTTTCTGACGGCACCTGATTCCGAGGACCGGTGTGCCCGTAATCATTTTCCAAAGTTTGGATCGGGTACGTTCAGTGAACGAACGAGCGGGTTTTTCTAACTTGTTAACCGGTGCTCAGAAACAAATTCCTAGGGCACCTATGGAATCGCAGCGCCGGTATTTGCTTAGAAACGCATCTTCTGGAGTTGTGTTTGCTCGGGTATGGTTTTTAAATTTTTGGGGTTAAGTTAAGAAATAAAATAATGTGGTGCGACAACTTTATTTTTATTTCACTTAAAGCCACTTAAATTCCACTTAATGCTTCTTAAGCTGAGTTGAAGTGGATAGGGTGCAATCCAAAATATCCTACCCTCTTGGTAGGATATTTGTGAGGTGGGGCTCGCACGATCCCCACCTTTTCTTTTCCTCTAAGTAACGCACCCGCGAAAACTCCTCATTAATGAAATTCAACTGGGGCGTTTTCTAAAACTCTTAAAGCTTCTATTAATTGGATTGTTAAGATGTTACCATTAATTCACCGAATTAATGGTTCGTTTCTTAACCTGTTTTAAAACTGTTGGCATAATAATAAAATAAGACCAACACCCTTTCTTCTTGGGTGCGAATTGTTGAGAGGATTTGGAAAAACTGTACCTTCATTCCCCTTCGCGAAAACGTGAAGAACGTGAAGAACGCCGAACCCTCGGAGATCGACGACACGACGTCGTGTTCCGCGACACCGACGATTCTCCTTCGACGACGCTTCTTCCGCGACGTTCTTCCCCGTAACAATCTCCGATCATCAACTGCTTGAGGTAGGAGATTTCGGATCTTTTAATTTTCCTTGGTGGATTTTATCCTTAAAATGGATTTAATTAGTGAAATTAAATCCGTGTGTTTTCTTTAACCCTCAGATATCGACGACACGACGTCCTTCCGCGACGCGACAATCCTCTTCTTCCGCGACGATCAATTCTGCGAAGAACTCTCGTCCGACGACAGCTACGAGGTAGGGGTTTTATTTGAGAATAATTTTTATTCCCATGGTTGTTCCTTCTAAAACAAAGAACCCGGATCCAAGTTCAATTTTAATTTATTAAAATTGTTTCTTGTTTTGTTTTTCATGTGTTAATTGTTATTCCCAATTGTTATCACCTAACGCGGAGGGTGCGGGCCAAACAAACACGGCCCGACAACCCTCCGCAGTTTTTCGTTGATGCGCGGATTGGCGGGCGACGACAAACGGGGCCGCAAGTTAATTTTGAAGGCTTTGCAGTGAAGTTCGAGTCCCGGGACAAGCACTGGCGAAGACCGCGCGCAAATCGGACCACCGGAGCGCGTCCTGTGGTCTGCGGAACCCCCCACCGGCGCGCCACGCCGGCACGGCGGCACCGGGGGCCGGCAGCGGCCAGCCGCCAGGATGCGGCGGTGCACGGCGCGCCGCCAGGAAGACCCACCACGGCTGAAGCTGCGGCGGCACTGGCTGGTCCCGCGGCCTCGCGGGACCGCGGAGGAGGGACGCGGCTTAAGCCGCCTCCGGGTGTCATGGAGTGGCCCACCTGTGCGGGGGGGGTCGTGGCTGCCTTGCGCGGCGCCTCGCCAGCACCAGCGCGCCGGCCGAGCCGCCCGACCGGACCGCCAGTCCGGGCCGCGCCCAGCCGGGTCGGGCTGCGCCCAGCCGGGACGGGCCGCGCCGTCTGGGTCGGACCCGGACCCGGTTCGGGTCGAACCAGTTCGGGCTGACCCAGGGGGGTTGGGTCGGGTCGGTCCATGCCCAGACCCCCCGTTTTCGGACCCTTTTCGGTCTTTTGCCCGTATCTTGAGCTACGAGCCTCCAATCGACGCGCTATCAGCGGCGATGCGATCCTTGGATCGAGACGGTCGTTTCGGTATATCACACTCATGGTTTTGGAATACATTGGGTTCGGCCGGGTTGGTTCGTACACGAAACCAACCGGGCCCTCAGAGCGGAAACGCTCATATCTTGAGCTTCGGACGTCCGATGGACGTGCCGCCGGCTTTATTGGATTCCTATAAGTGAGACGGATCTTTTGGATTACTCCGCCCGAGGTTTGGATGTTGGTGGAGTACGGTCGGGTTGGTTTTGACTAAAAAACCAATCGGGCCCCTATGACGAAAAAGCAAACAACTCTCAGACCGGGCGTCCGATTGACGCGCCGTCTGCGACGTTGAGTTCCTGTTGGCGATACGGAACTTTTTCATACATCAACTCTGGACTATGTGTCAGTTGATGTATCAGACTCTCAGCTCGTGGAGCGGACCCTCCTGAACGAGCTTGCTGTGTGCGGGAACCCTAGAGCTGGCTGTGACTGCGATGATGACGACTGTGTAGAGATCCTCAGTGGATTAGACGACGACTGTGCAGAGATCCTTAGTGGATTCGACGGCAATGACTACAGCACTCAGCGATCCTTTGTGGGTCAGTGCTACCGATCCTGTGTGGGTCCGATCCTGTGTGGGTCAGCGCTCAGCAGTCCTGTGTGGGCCAGCGCCTACAGATCCTGTGTGGGTCCGATCCGTTGTGGGTCTTTGCGGAGGTTAGTTACCTATCAATCCTTTGTGGGTCAGATCCTTTGTGGGTCATTGCGGGGGTTAGTTACCTATCGTTCCTTTGTGGGTCAGATCCTTTGTGGGTCATTGCGGGGGTTAGTTACCTATCGATCCTTTGTGGGTCAGATCCTTTGTGGGTCATTGTGGGGGTTAGTACCTATCGATCCTTTGTGGGTCAGATGGCTTAGATGAATCAGTGGGAATATCTGGTCATCTTTATCATCATACAAAGAAGTATACATGTGTGAGCTGAATCCTTTTTTCTTTCCCTTGTGGATTGTGTTATGCTATCCTGTGTGGGTATACGTTTTTCTTTCCTGTGTGGACTGGGTTGTATTTGGGTTCAGATGTTGGAGCTGAACGAGAATTGATGACTTAGGTATATGTATGGGCATATACCTAAGCTGTGTCGGATGTTACTTTGTGATTGTATCTTTAGTTTGTGGTTTATCCTTTGTGGATTCTGGGAGACCTTCGGGGGTCTCGGGGTCCCTACTGAGTATCTTATACTCACCCCTACACGGGCTATGCCCGCACTATGTTGTGTTGGTTGCAGACGACGGACAGCGTTGATCGTGGTTGAGTCTTGCGGAGCAGGACGGTACCTGGAGGTGGACAACTGGGCGGAACATACTCGGAGCAGACGGCTGGACCCGAGGAGCAGTGGAGGTTATCTGTACCAACCCTTCAGGTGGGATTTCTAGTGGACAGCTCGACGTTGCGGCTTTACTTTTCAGTTGATGTTTTCCCTTTCCAGTTGTACTTTACTTTCAGTTTGGGTTTTTATACTGGCCCACTTTCTTTTCCACACTTACTGTTGTACTCAGTTTTTACTTAGTGTTTACTTATGTCTGCTTTCTCTGTGGTGTTTTTGGTTTACTTTACAAAGGCAATGCCTTCCCTTTTTACTGGGATTTACGCCTTGGTGCTAGTCGCCAGCCCCTGGCCTATGGAAGGCGGGCTTGGGGTAGTCATGGCTCGGGCCCCGAGGACGGGTCGTGACATTACAGGCATGACATGGGGTATCTTAGTGCATGAAAATGGGCCTTACTGCGCACCTGGTTTGACACTCCTAGGGGATATGGTTTGGATAATTTACATATTCTTTAAAACCATTTTTAAGGTTTAAAATTAAATAGAAAACATGTTTATGATTATGATATTACTTTTTCATAAATTTTCAAATTATGTTAAGTGTTTGTTAGTTCGAAATTATGCATTATTACCTAATTTAGTGTATGTCGTTGTTTAGTGATGGCACCAAATGGAATAAAGGGAATCAATACCTATGGAAAATGTAGGGACTACCCCACTGAGCAAGTCAACACTGTCATTGTTGTAGTGGATCATATCATGACCATATTGGGACAACTTACTCAAGTTGTGACGAATAACCATGATACATATATACTGGATCGTTTCATGTGCTAGAATCCCCCATATTTTAGTGGGACTACAAATCTGGTGGAAGCTAAGCAGTGGATCAAGTCCCTTGAAAAGATATTTCTAGCCTTGAGATTCAATGAAAATGAAAAGGTAGTACTGGTAGAATATTTCCTCAAGGGTTATTTTGATCAATCGTGGCCCTTAATCTAGAATACCATGGAGGAAGAAGAAATATAAGATATGAAATAGATAATTTTTAAGGAAATATTCTTTGAAAAATATTTCCCTTATGAACAACGAATTGAAATGAGGAGAAAATTTTTTATCCTAAAGAAAAGGGAAGAAGAGAGTGTTGCGGAGTATGAGTATACCTTCACAATATTTTCTAGGTATGATATAGATTATATACATGATTCAGAAGAAAAGTTTGATCATTTATTTTATGGTATTAATCCAAGTCTTTGAAGGGAACTGTCTTCTCATACATTTTCATCATATTATGAAATTATATTAAGTGCCATAAAAACAAAGAAGGAATTTTCTAGATCAAATTTGTTCAAGGGAAACCAAGATAAGAACCAGTATTCTAATAACCATACAAAAGGTGAAGTACCAAAGAATAAGAAGGGAATGAAGAAATTCCAATTATATGGTAACTATGGAAAGAATCATCCTGGGAAATGCTTAAAATGAATGAGAGTTTTCTATAAGTGTAGAGAAAAGGGTCATTGATCTAATGAATGCAAGGGGAAGAAAAATTCAATTACATTCAATTCTAAAATTAAAGAGAAATAGAACACTATACAAATTATTTTCTAGAGCACCAAGGAAACTTGCCTCAGAAAAGGCCATGAGAGCAAGGGAAAACTTATGTGATTACAACCGCGGAGGTTGAAGTTCCTAATGATGTGGTGGAAAGAACTTTAATTGTTTCCTGAAACTTATCCAATAATTTATTTGATTATGGATCATCACATTCCTTTATATCTTTCTTGTTTTCCAAGAAAATTATACATTTCCAATTTTATTTAATAAAGGAGTTGTCAGTCCAAACTCCTAATAGAAGTTTCATTGAAACAAAGATGTGTCAGTTAGTCCACTTTTTGACACACAAACATACTTTAGTTGCTGACCTTATCATCATACCTATGATTTACATTGACATAATTATTGGTATGCATTGGCTTTCAAATTATGATGTGAAAATCTATTGCAAGAAGAAGGAAGTTTCAATTTTTGAGATTAATGTAGAATCCCTTATCTTTAAAGAAGAAACATCGTCATCTGGATCTTATCCAGATCCACATTTAGTATCTCATCTAAATGAAATTATTGGGGAGGAATAGAAAACATCATATATGGATATTAAAATTCAATATATACCTATTGTGTAAGAATAAATTGATGTTTTTCCAGAATATTTACCTAGACAACCTCGAGAGCCGGAAGTTGAGTTCTCTATTGATTTAATTCCCAGTGAAAGATCAATATCAAAGACTCCTTATAGAATGGCCACTATGGAATTAGTAGAAATCAAGAAACAACTAGAGTAATCAAGTTATAAAGGATTTATCCTCCCTGTTGTTTCTCCAAGGGGATCCCATGTTCACTTTATCAAGAAGAAAAATGGATCTATCGGACTGTGCATTGACTACAGGGAGATCAATGATATTACAATAAAGAACAAGTATCATCTTCCTCACATTGATGATTTATTTGATCAACCTCCGACAACCCAATATTTTTTGGAGATTGACCTTCGCTCTGGATATCATCATCTGTATGTAAGGATGGAAGATATTCCTAAGACAACATTCCAAACTAGGTATGAGTATTATGAGTTTATAGTAATCCATTTTGAACTAACTAATTCACCCTCAGTTTTCATGGATCTAATGAATAGGGTTTTCAATGAATATTTTGATGAATTTGTTATGGTATTTATCATTGATATCCTGGTATACTCTAAAAGCTACGAAGACTATGATAATCACTTGTGAATCATTCTGAAAACTCTTAGAAGTAATGAATTATATGGGAAGTTTGTAAAGTGTGAATGTTGGATTCAATTGGTTTCTTTTCTTGGCCATATTGTCTCTAAGGATAGAATATTAGTTGATCTTATGAAGAGAAAGGAAATCCAAGAATGTCCCACACCAACAAACATAACTGAGGTACATAGTTTTATTGGCATAGCAGGTTATTATCGTCATTTCGTTCCGGATTTTTCCCGATTGGCAAACCCACTAACCAAGATCACGTGTAATGGGGTTAAGTTTTTATGGAAAAAGAATGTACAGAATGCATTGAAGAATTGAAAATAAGATTGGTCAATGCTCCAATTTTGACTCTTTTGTCTAGAAATGATGTATTTGTGAAATACAGTTATGCATCAATGAATGGACTAGGTTGTGTCCTTATGAAAAATGATAAATTTATTGCTTATACATCAATGTAGTTGAAGACTCATTAAAAAGTTATCCAAATCGGGATCTTGAGTTAGCAACCATAATCAATGCACTAAACATATGGAGAAACTATCTCTATAGTGAAAAATGTGAGATATATATGAATCACAAGTGTTTAAAATACATTTTTACATAAAAATAACTCAACATTTGGAAAAAGAGATGCATCTATTCACTCAAGGATTGTTATTTTTCAATACACTACCACCCATGAAAGGAAAATAAGGTGGCAGATGCATTAAGCAGGAAAGATCATGGTCTTCTAACCCAAATGAGTATTGAGAGAGATCCTATATTCATGGATCTGCTAAAGATAGATATGGGAATTTTTAAGGAAGGGGAAACATCTTTTCTATTTCAAATGGTTGCTAATACATATTTACTAGATAAAATAAAATCTCTCAATCTAATGATTAGAATCTACAAAAAAAATAAATCTGTTAAGGATGGAATATTGGAAGGCTTCATGTATGATAATGGATTTCAGAAATTTGGGAAGAGGTTATGCATTCCAACAGTTCAGGAGCTAATAGGGGAACTATTATATGATTATCATAGATAAAATTTTCATATACAACACGGTAGCACCAAGATGTATTGAGATCTGAAGGAACATTTTTGGTAGGATAACATGAAGTGATAAATTGTTTGTTATGTGTCAAGGTGTCTATTTTTTCAACAAGTGAAGGCTGAGAGAAAAAATCCTAGAGGGTTCATGCAACCTATATCTATTCCTATCTATAAGTGGGATAACATCATGATGTAATTTTTCATAGGACTACTGAGGACACCTAGAAGGAATGATATAATATGGGTAATTTTTTATCGTCTCAAAAAATCGGCACATTTCCTTACTATAAGAGAGGATTTACCACTTGACCACCTAGAAAGACTTTTTATTAATGAAGTTGTAAGACTTCATAGTGCACCTCTATCGATCATGTTCGATTGAGATCCCAAATTTACATTAAAAATCTAGAAAAGTCTTCATAAGTCTTTGGATACTAAGCTTCATATGAGTACTGCTTATCACCCCAAACTGATAGATAGTCTGAAAGGACTATTCAAACACTAGAAGACCCATTGAGATCATGTTCTCTTAACATTAAAGGTATATGGGATAAATATTTTACTTTGGTGGAATTTTCTTATAATAATAGTTTCCATTCTAGTATTCAAATGGAGTCATATGAAGCATTATATGGTAAGAGGTGTCGAACTCCAACTTTTTGGGATGTAGTTGGCGAGAAGAAACTTATAGGCTCAAAACTTATTGAAGAGACAACTGCAAAGGTAAGGAAAATTCAGGCCCATATTAAATCATTCCAAAGTAGGAAAAATATTTATGTGGAAAACCATATAAAGGATTTGTAATTTCAAGTAGGAGATTATGTATTTCTAAAATTATCTATGTGGAAAGGTGTCTTAAGGTTTGGTAAGAAAGGGAAACTAAGCCCCCAAGTACATCGGATTGTTTGAAATTCTAGAAAGAATTTGAGTTGTATTTTACTGTTTAGCAATGACGCCAAGTCTTTCCAAAGTTCATAATGTATTCCATGTGTCGTTGTTAAATAAATACATGCCAGACCCAATGCATTTACTCACCTATAAAGAAATAGAGTTGGAACCAGATTTTTCATACTGTGAAGAGCCTATCAAGATTCTTGACATAAGGGAGTAGGTATTTATAAATTGTAAAACTCGACTAGTAAAAATTATTTGAAGAAACCATAAAATGGAGGAAGCAACGTGGGAACCTGAGGATGTTATGATGAAGAACCACCCACATATTTTTAGAGGGCTTAATAACGAAAAATTTTGAGGATGAAATTTCTGAAGGTGGGAAGAATATAACACCCCAAACATTTTATGGTTTGTTTCTCTTAAATACATTCAATTAATTTGATAGCCTATATTTCATGAATAAATGAGTCTATGTGAAACAAAAATTGGTTATTTTCAAGAGATATTCATAACCTGCCCATTAAACTTAAATTTTCCACTTCTGTGTTTTGAATTGAAAAAAATGGACATACACAGCTGCAATCAGGGTGATATTTGGAGTCTAATAAAATGAACTTAATTTTTGGTGAATAGTAAATTACCCTTAATAATATTAACCTACACTTGAATAGTAATATGACCCTTATAATTGGTAAAATTACCAATGAAATTATAAATAAAATTTAGGAACCTTAAAAATGGAGGTGAATATTTTAAGTGTTGGTATTTTTCGACTAAATAATAATTTTAATTAAAAATTAAATTTCTCATATTTAGAAAATTATTTTCAAAAAATGGAGTTCATTTTTTGGATTCTACTTGTCAAAAAATGTTTACGGTGAATTTTTTGATTTTTTTTGAAATACTATATTTTTTTGAATAGTAAAATAAGATAATCTATTATATATATACATTTTAAGATGAATACACTATTCATTGCATAATTTCTGACCTAAGAACACTTGGTTCAAACTCACAAGAAATTATTACTATTCTTGGTCACAAGAATCAATATTATTTCTTCTCATGATAAAAATAATAAAATAATGAATAAAATATTGGGAAATCGCTCCTCTCCTCCACTATATACACCACCCTTTACCCCCTCTTCGTCTCACACCACTCAAGCTTTGGTCACTAACTATGTTTTTTCAAATACACTTCCAAAGCCCTCCCCCATGTCCAAGAGTATATGGACTCACCAAAAGGCCAAAAACAAAGGCCTTAAGTAGATTCATGGAGAGGAGTGCTCGAGAGGTGAACCTGTCTTCATTTTTCTTTCAACTTCTTTTACAAGTTCCATTATTTTATTGCTCTATCCTCACCTCCCCTCATCCAAATGATATTATGATTCTAGTAACATACATGAACTAGAATTTTATTATGCTAATGGAATATTTCATCATCATATCTCTTTCCCACCTCCTCTTATACTAAAAATGAAGACACCATCTGAGATGTGTTGATTTATCGCATTCAAGCATGATGGGTTTTCAATTTATATTACCATCTTCAATTCTGGACATGAAAATATTTTTATGGTTGAAACAGATCATTATATATGTAATATATCCTATTTAATTTTCTGTAATCATTTGGTACATATGGTATTTAATTATAAAACAAAATGATTTCATTGTGATCAAAAAAACATCAAAATAATCCAATCATTTATCATTAAAACTTTGTATAGTGATTCATACTCTCCCAAAATAACCAAAGGAATTATATAAACATTTAACTTTATTTATTATCATTAATAACTCAAAACTTAAATTATGGATTTCAATTTCCATTTTACATGAACTTTCATACTCTTATACAAGCAAACCGATCATAAAAACTAAGAAAACGTGTACTCCCAAATGATGAAATTGAATCTATTAACCCAACTAAAAGGCCACAAATGAACTTAATTAAGGCATAATAAGTCAATTAAATGAATATAAGTTTTTTTAATTCGTAATTAATTAATATATTTTGACTATCTAGAACATTAATATCAATGGAAGAACACATTTGGGCATAAGGTAATGGTTTTCTCATCTCACTTTTATTTCCATGATATTTCCATTGTTTTCCACTTATTTCTTGTATGTGGTGTATATTTACTACCATTTGATATATAATATCATGATTCTATATATATTCAAGGTATTTGGTGATTCACTTGATGATTATTAACTCGATTGATTACAATGTTGTAAGGGACTTTGTTTCGGTTTCCATTTCATTGTGATTTACTTGGTATTATTCACCTATTCATTCTTATGTGGTGTAAATACTTCCCATCTAAGATAATTTTTCAGTTTAAATTTTAATTAAATTTTATATCCATATTCTTGTTACATGGATATGATTATTGTCTTATCTGTATACCATTTTTTATATGGTTTTTATGTGTAATGTTACTTTAACAGTGGAAATATTGATGAATCTGTATCCTCTACTCAATAAAGATATTGCAAAGGAATATTGTTATCGTATTAAATATTTGTATAAATAATTATTTGGACTGTAAGTGACATGTGGGGCCTGCTATATCTCCTCTATGCATCGACAGGTCTCATGAGACAAATCAGTTGGTGACAAAACCTTTAAATTTGTATCCAAAAATCAGACGGGTTTCTACCCACTGACTTAAACCGTCTCGATGGTATAATGGTTCATGTTCTATATACATGAATTCCAAATAATAATCATCCTATTTATTCAGTATTCATTTATTTATTTTCATGAGGTTTTCACTATGAAAATATCTATGGACGCATTTTTATTATCAGCTTATTGGTGGCATGTATTTTCATTTATTCACTATGACTTATTAGTTGTGTCTAATTTATTATGTTTCACTTATTATTGAATCATGATTCCACTATGTGTAACCCTTACTGAGAATTTTAGCTCACCCTTATTATGTTTCCTTTCCTAGGGTTATGAAGAATATAACCTTGAATAAGCTATCAAATAGGTAGTTTATTTCAGTTTATTATGTATCATGTTGTTTTCTATCTTTCCAAATATACTATGGATATCATGTATGTAATATAGTATTCTAAAACAACTAAACTAATTGTTACTTAAGGATTAATTCCTTATAATCATGCCAATATAACAAAATAAGGCATCGGTTTTAGGCTTGGGTGTTCGGGGCACTACAAACAACCACTTGAGAGTCATCGGTCCTGGTAGAATTTTCTTCCACCCATTTAGAGACACAGTCCATAGACAATAATATGTACACAAATTTAAATGAATTTTTAAAAGGTCCCATGAATTAAATTCCCCATGAGTCAAAGATATCACAAAATAACATAGGTTTTTGGGGCATTTCATTCCTCTTCGAGATATTCCCTTTGAATTGACATTGAGTTAATGACTTAAAAAACTGAGGAGAATATCTATACAATTTTATTAAATAAATTCTTGGTCAAGAACCTTTAGAGATTTACATTGATAGTCTAAGTGGACCCCATAAGACAAAGTGTAGAATAAGGTCAAAAAGGAGGTGAACTCATGGTCAGGGACACGGTGATGAACAACTTGGTCACTACAAATTCTCCACAAGTAAGGTTCTTCTCAAAATTTACCATTCTGAATCATGATTAAGTCTCTGGGATTTTGAAGTAATAAAATCTATGGGGACCCTACATGTTTCTATAAAATTAATAATGTCTGCATACCATGGGGTAAGGTTAGCAACATCACAATGGTTCTCTAGAGGGAATAATTCTTCAATGGGGATGGATGAGTCAACATGATGGTCCAATGATGGGGAAATCCTAATAAAGTGGTCACGTACAACATTTTCCACACCTCTATTATCAAAAATATCAAGGTCAAAATCCTCAAGGAGGAGAATCCACCGAATGAGGTTGGGATTAGCATCGGGTTTCTTTAGGATAAATCAAAGGGAATCATGATCTGAAAACACAATTATTTTTTACCTGATAAGATAAGAATGAAATTTTTCCAAGGAAACACATTATAAAGGAGTTTTTTTTCATTAGTGGTGTATTTTTTCATGGGTAAGGTCAAGGTTAGTGAGGCATACACAATTACATGAGGATACTTTTCAACTCTTTGTGATAAAATGACCCCAACTACTAAGTTAGAGGCATCACACATAAGTTCGAAGGGGAGATTCCCCCATGGGGATTGGGTGTTGGGAGGTGATGTGAGACTCCTTTTTAGTGAATTTAATGAATCCTCACAATTTTATCAAAACAAAATCAGATTCCTTTTTCAATAATTGAGATAAGGGAAGTGTGATATTGCTAAATTATTTAATGAATCAGTGGTAAAAACCTACATGACCAAAGAAATATCGCACCTCACTGACACATTTTGGATATATAAGTGATAAAATTAATTAATTTTTTTATTTATCCACTTTAATTACCTATTTTTAAATAACATTCCCAAGAACTATCCACCACTAAACCATGAAATGACATTTCTCATAATTTAATATGAGATATTTTTCAATACAACGATGAATAATAGGACCTAGGTGTTATAAACAGTCATCAATGGAAGTTACATAAACCATGAAATAATACATAAAAACTTCCATACAATTATCAAGGTACTTAGAAAAAATGTTCAACATACATCATTGAAAAGTACTAGGAGAATTACAATGATCAAAAGTCATCCTTCAGTATAAAAATGTAAGGAATGGATAGAAAAATGTTGAATTTTCTTGATCCTCATAAACTAAATGGATTTTAAAATAACCCAAATAGCCATAAAGGAAATAATAATGAGACTTACCAGTCAGTATTTCTAGTATTTGGTCAATGAGAGGTAGAAAAAATTTGTCCTTTCATGTGTCTTGATTTAGTCAACGGTAGTCAATACAGACTCTCCAATTGTTTTGCACACATGTTGGAACCAATTAATTCCTTTCATTTGACATTACTAGTATTCTAGTTTTTTTAGGAACAATTGTCATTATTCTAACCCATTTACTATCAGATATAGGATAAATGATCCCAGTAGCAAGTAATTTACTAACTTCCAATTTTACCGCTTCAAGGAGAGTAGGATTCAATCAACATTGATCTTTCTTTACAGGCTTAGCCACATCATCTAAAATTACATGGTGCATACAAATATATTGGATAATCCTAATAATATTATCCAATTTCAATCCAATTTTATTTTTACACACTCTCAAAATGTTGAGTAGTTTTGATTCCTACTGTAGAGAGAGGTTGTTGGAAATAATGATAGTAATTTGGTTAATAACCTTAAGATGGGCGTTTTTTAAATTAGAAGGAAGTGGTTTTAATTCCAAAAACAGTGGTTTTTGGATTTATGGAGGGGATTTAGGGGGAATGAGGTCCATTAATTTTTCTATCTGCTCATGTTTATTCTCTAAAGAACAATAATCAATAGATATGAGGTATTCATAATCACTAATGGTCATGGGTACCTCATAATGAACACACTCATCAGTTAAATAAAAAACTTTACACTCATTTGAACCCACACAACACTCAAAACATGAATCAAAAATCAAATCATACAAGGGTGAAGAAGATGAAAATGAATCCAAGTATGGGTTGATGAGAAAATTGTGTGTGTGTGTGTGTGTGTCTGTGTGTGTCGTTTGAGAGCACTTCTATTGAATAGATAGGAAGAGTGGAGTGCTCTTCAGTGGGGTGTTTCATAGCTTCAAGGATATAAAAACATACCTTTTCTCCACTGAAATCCATTGACAGTGTACCATTTTGAATTTCGATGACCGTCCTTTCTATTTTAAGGAATTTCCTCCCATGTATGAGAGGAACATGTCATTGGGTTTGATAATATTCCATCTCAATAATATAAAAAACAGTTGGGATGATCATATTCTTCACTCTTTCGAGGACATCCTCAATCACTCCTAATGGGTGTTTTGTGCTCTAGTTGAAAATTTTAACAATAATTCCCATTGTTTGACGCTCTCCAACCTACAGAGAAGTGTACACAGAGTAATTAATTACATTAATTGAAGCACCCAAATCTAGCATTGCATTAGAAAAGAAGTTATCCCCTATGCTAAAAGATATCATGAAAGTTCACAAGATCTTTGAATTTGGTTGTCATTGCTTGTTGTATTAAGGCTGAGATATTCCTTCCCATATTGACTCTCCCATTCCCCTTCAGTTGTCATCTATGGGTGCAAATCTCTTTAAGAAATCTGGCGTATCGCATGACTTTTTTAACTACATTTACTAAAGGAATGTTCACTTGTACCTTTTAAAATGTATTTATTATCTCTTTATCAATCTCATTATAAAAAAAATTATTAGATTTAGAGATTATTTGAGGGAAATTAATAAGAATGGAATGTTCAGGGGAATCCTGAATGATAATTTGATTACCCTTTTTTCTTATTAATCTTTACTTAAAATTTTTAAGGGTTGGGAAAGAGAGTTTTCAAGATGGGGACAAACTTTTTAGGTAGAATCATTGGAAAAATAAACTTATTTAACACTATGAAGTGTGATTAAAAAAACATTACCTTTGTCTTTTGTATTATCAATAGGTTGGGATGGTAGTTGTCTAGAACCATGTATCTTTATCTCACCAATGGTGTTTTCTAATTGTCCCACTTGAGTTTGTAGGTCTTGAATAAATGATTGTGTGTTTGATTGGAACTAGAGGTTCTGAGTTTCCATTTTATTCAATATGTCCTTGGGTTTTGGTTTATATTTGGTAGGAGGATGATGATTTCTTTGAGATATTGAAGGATAATAAGGATTCATACCTTATCCTTGTCAATACCAGTTCTGTTTAGTGTAGCTTGAGTTGCCTCCTTATTGTTATTATGGTTGTGTTTTCCAATAGGGGTTTGGATTAGGCATAAATGATTATTTATTGAATGGAGGTTTTTGTTAGAATTTATACCCAAGGAATAATGTTCCACAAGACTCAGATAAATCTTGATGTTTGGGCACTAGTCAGAATAATGAGTGTTATTAGAACATATACCGCAATGCATTGGAATGGGGGGAGAGTGTGAATTACCTTGTTCTTGAGATAACTTCATTAGAATAGTTTAAATATCATCAATTTTATTATCTAAATTTTTTAAAAGGGTTGAATTACTTACCTCATAAACTCCTCAGGTTGGTGAAATTTCTCGTGCACCAAATTGTTGTGAATTTTGAGCCACATTGGCTATTAAGTTACGAGCGGTGGAAGGAGTTATATCAACTAGGGTACCACCAAATGTAGAATCTATCATTCTATGAACCATGGGAAAAAATCCTTCATATAAGTATTAAATTAGAAATTCTTCACTAATTTGGTGGTGGGGTCAACTCGAATATAGTCATTTGAATCTCTCTCCATATTCATGAAGGGTCACTTCTTATGATTCCCTAATTCTATAGATTTCTTTTATAATTGATACAGTTCAAGAGGCACATAAAAACTTCTCTAGAAATAGTTATTTAAGGTTATTCCAACACATAATTGTGGTATAAAAATATAATATCCAGTCTTTTCATACACTATCAAGGGATAAAGGGAAGGCCCTAAACTTAATGAGATCCTTAAGAACATTTTGGGGTTTCATGGTGGAGCACACTATATGAAATTCCTTGATATGTTTTTGAGGGTCCTCACCAAGAAGACCATAGAATTTAGGAAGCAGGTGGATGAGGCCTGATCTCATCTCAAAGCTAAATGCTTCCTTAGGATATCAAAATGTACTTTGGTTTGTACTCCACATCTGGGGTTATTAGTTCTTTAAAGTTCGATTATTTGCAGCCATGATTTTTGGGGTTTGATTTCATTAACTTTTTGATTTGTTTGGTATTACTTGAGGTTATACAAGGGTTTCCTCAGTTTTACTTTATTTTCCTATTGTATAATACATAATTTGTGAGTGAATTTAATTTTCAATTTTTGGGTCAAATTCAAGTAGTTTTTCTTTTTCTGATTGGGTCATGCAAAAAATTTGTGATGTTTTTTTTGTATATTCTTTTTATTATTTAATATGGATAAAACAAAATCAATTAATAATGTTGAAAGGATAAAATAAAATATAACTTTATAATATATAATTAGATAGACAGAAAAGAGAGATAGAGAGAGGAAGAAACACATAAAACAAAAAATAAAAAAAATTGAAATGAAAATAATCAAAAGGAATGGGGGTATATTGAAATGAGTAATAATTAAGAAGTAAAAATTATAAATAAAGTTAAATAAATATAAAAAATGATCTTGGATCCCTTTAAAGGGTTCTAAAATTTGGGTGCATTTTCGACCACGTCAAATTAGTTGTTTAGTTTTTAATATAATTTATGCAGTATAACAGGAACCCTAGGTCATATCTCGATGGAGAATTAGATCATTAATTTTAAAATAAATTTTGATTAAGAAAAAAAAGGAATGAGATTGTATGAAATTTGGTTTTTTTTTGTTTAAGATGAAATCATATAAAACAAACTGATACAAGAAAGCATAAATTGACATATTTGATTAAACGTGATCAACCCGAGGAAATCTCACCATGAACATCCTTCATTGATTAAATGGTTAGGGTTATAATCTTTCAATACCTATTTTGTAACACTTAAAACCAGAATTTTGGAGATTTTATACTCTGATAACACATATGGTTCAGTCAGAAACAAATAATGATTCACCGGATACTGCTGATGATTGAATGTTTTGTGTTCAACTTCATCACTGAAACTCACTAATGAAACACATGAAAAACTCGATGAACTGCCCAGGTTTTTATTCTATTTAAATGTGTTACCAAGACATGAAAGTACATGTCCATGTAAGTTTTTTGTTTTTTCAATTGAACAATATGAACTACACAAACACTATAATTGAAAGGGTAATGGAGAAGTGGTGAATGGTGTGTGAAAAATCACATGATTGAGTACCCCCAAATATGATCATATGAGTCAAGTATGACATACCAGTACATAACTCAATAAACTATGAATACAAGATGAATAAAAATAATATAAAAACCTGTAATTATAAAGGATCAATAAATTATTATAAAAACAAAAGTCATATTTACAACATGTTCCTCCTCGGGTTATCACGAGGAGTTTAGAACTCCATGGGAGGAGGGAAAGACAATGAAGATGAAGTAGAACTTACCATGTCCTACAAAACCTGTAGTATTGAGTAGATTACTCTTTTGTTAATCCAAAATAGAAGAACCTTTCCTTCTGGTCGATCTCCCAAATGTGGTGCCTAAGGTGTTATTTTGTAGCCAAAATGATATGTGGTTTTGGAAACCCTGATTTTGAGAAAGAAATTGGACCATGGTTTTGGGCCACTAGAAAATATTATATCGATTTTCACAAAACTAAACACTTTTTCTCATACCTCTTTTCTATCTCCATGTCAAATTTTACATCTAGATAATTTATATAATAATGTATATTTCTAAAATATAGAGGAAAACCTTTGACTCTAAGCAGATTCATTTTATTGGACAGATCAGTTTGTTTGGGCCTATTAATGGGAGAATTGGGCTTTATTTCCTTCATAAATTTGTTTCTCACGGATTTATGGACAGAATCAGAAAATTTTGTTCCATTTAGATTCATATATTGTGCATAATGTGAAAAATAATTGATAGGTGTTCTTGGGATTAAACGTAGTTTGGCCCATTTTCCTTCCAGATCATCTTTGGCCCTCCTAGTCAACTCCTCCTACCATAAAATCACCAAAACAATTAGAATTTACCTTTTTTATTGTGATAAAAATTAAATTATTTAATCAAATGGGAAGTTTAATTTTTTATATAATTTTAAATTTCAAATACAAAACAAATTTACAACAGTGGTGTAAGAGTAAAATTGAGAAGTGAATCGCGGTGCGATCACACTTTCAAATCAACTAATGAGTATAACCACTCATATCACACAATTTATTCTCAATAAAACCAATAAGTGAACACACCCATTTTTCACAATTCACAAGTTCCAATTAATCCATTCAAGTGATTGTGAAAAAAATTATAACGTCCCAGACCCGGAAACCACTATAAATGGTGCCCTGGGCTTAGTAGTCACATGACCTTAGGCATGACTCCCCATATGCCAGAGGCTTCCAACTAAAATCACATATCGAAATAGGAAAATGGGGAGAATATAACCACTTATTATATCGGATCCACAACAAAAGTAACACAAAAAGATTAAGTAATGATAAGGAACAATATATGGAAAACTTTATACAATAACCAATAAGAACCAAGTACACATGTAGCGACAAAATCTAGTCGATAATATACATGTTAAGAAGTCATACAAAATAAACCAAGGCTAGTAATTAATAAAGACTCTAAATCCAGAACCGAGTCCCAACCTAGTTCTGACCTTCAATCTCCAACCCGTCATCCAAATCACATCCAATCATCGGGTTCCTGCCCTGAACCTATACCTAAAAACAAATAGTATCTTCTTGGGTACCCAAGTGTTGTGCAGGCCTAATAAGGGTGTGATTACAACTCTGTAGGACACCACCAATAGTGTCTAAGCAATATCCAGTCCATACGAATGTGTATGCGGGTAAAAAATGCAATAAATAATCAAGTAGAAAGGAAAACATCTAATTAATTATCTAATATACATTTACCCATTAAGTTCTATAGAATCAACCAATCCACAAAACCAACTCAAGTCATACTGGGAGTCTAAGACAAGGTACAAAGGGAGATATACACATTTAACCATAAGTTATTTAACTAACAACAACTCATAGCATATCCATTATCCATAATATTCACTTAATCTACTTTCATCATTTTTACCACCCCATCACTTATGATATCTTCATTGCTAAATTCATCATCATGTCATGTTCCATGTGTTAGAAATTTACATCATTTTTACTCCAGACTAAGTTGGTCAATTACCATGAATAAGGGGTAAGTCAAGTCCCTATATCACTGGGAATAACACATCAAAATAACACAATACCTATACCATTAAGCCTCAGTCTGAGTGGAATGCAACCATTAGTGGAATATAGCTATGTCCCCTTCCCTAACTCATTCATTTTGGGTGGAGATTAAAGCCTCAGTCTAACTCAGCCTATAGAAATAGAACCTCAATCAATACCCCCACACTACTAATCCATGTGCACAATCTTATTTATCCATTCAACACACTCATACAACAGCCTCACCTTGAAGCCTTAGTCTGGGTGTTATGAAACCATTATGGGCATAGATCCTTCATCCCCTTCACTAACTCTTTCAATTTTTGGTGGAGTGTAGAGCCTCAGTATAACTCCACCAGTGGGCATAGAACCTCATATCAATACCCCACACTACCATATCCAACCAACACACATAAAAATCATAGTGGAAATCAAAATCAGTTCATACCCCACTAACACATTTTCATTTACATTACATTTTTGTTTAGCCCAATTTCCATTTCTTATGCCTAACTCACTAATAATATTCACAAATTCACAAACCTCAACACATTAAAATATTCAACCCACCCATATGATAACACACATATCAAGTTAATAATTTCACATGCATTGGAAACTTATTCATTTTAAGTAAAAATCATGTTCCATCAGGAACATTCACATTAATCCCATTTATACCATTTTTAATCATGCTAAACACCCCCTTATTCTATGTTATTTACTAAGTTTAATCACCAATTAGTTCATTCCATGGTCATACTAACATGTTGACATAATTATTTTGGGTTCCCCTTCAATTACTACAGTCACATCAGACCTTTATACACTACATCTTGGTAATAAACACATTTCAAAATATTAATTTAAATCATCTTGAAACCACCCTTAAAACATGGACCTTATTCTTTAAAAACTAAAACATGCCTAAATGATTTCATTTCTATTATAACCACCGAATAGAACCACTAAACCAATTTCATAAAAAGGGAACCTCACCCATATTTCAAATATCATTTGAAACAACTTTATAAATATTATTTTGAAATCAGGTTGAGGTCACTAACTCCTTTCAAAACATTTCTCATTTTCAAAAATCATTTATCATCAACAAATCTATAATCGGATCAAGCCCCAAAAAATGCCATAAAAACTCTTTCAAAACCTCTTTAGAATTTAAAACATCAAACTTGTAATAGTATCAATTAACCATCAATCCTCCCCACATTACAAATACATATTTAATATCTATTTTCTCTCACAATACCCCTATCACAAGTTTTACCAATGGTGTTCACCAATTACAAGGGTTCGAGTAACCCATTGGTAGCCCTAGGTTTGGTCTCACATCATCAATAAACTAAACAGGGTCTGTGAAGGTTATCTCACCTTAATCTATAGTCCAAATACCTTTATGTAACCCAAGACATCAAGATGCAACATAATTGTTAAAAAGAACAACTATATACATATATAACACAACAAGACTATGGGTGAATGTTTAAGGACCACCTACCTCATGTCTGTTGACGAACTCTTGCTTAATCTCCACCCTTGATTCAAACTCAAACACTCACTTAATCCTAGAACTAGATTCTACTGTAAAAGTGAAGGTTTTAGGTCTTTAGAAGAAGAGAAGAGATTCTACAATCCCTAATCTGGAAAATGGAGAAAATAGGAGGGTCAAACTCACCTAAATATTTGATTTTCACACCATTGCGCTCCAAACATACAAGAATTGAAGGAAATTAATCCATGGAGGGATAAGGGTTTTTTTTGTTCCCTAGAGTAGAGGGTTTTAATTGGAGGAGAGATCTGGGTTGATCTAAAAATACAAAGATAGAAAAACTATAAATTTTTTAACTTTTAATGGGCCACATAGTTTAACTGCACGGTTTTCCGAACCATGTACAAATCGTGTGCCATCCATTATCTAAGGGAAGTTGAGCCGCATGTTTACAAAGAGACACTCGCAAGTTTTGTAAAACTGTGTTCTTTCCGTCTATCTAAAATGATCACCAAGCCACATGATTTATTGGTCTAGGTGCATGGTTTACACTAATTGTGCGCCAATTGTGCATCATGTATTATTTGGTCACTTTTATCCGCATTTCATGTCCCACACCCCAGGAACACTTCCAAAACTTCCCAAGTACCCAAGAAAAATTTTCTTTAACTAAAAAAGATGGTTTAACCAAAACATTTAACAAGGATGTGCCTTCATGGAAGGTCGGGATCTTACAACCTCACCACCTTATAATAGCTCATCCTAGAGTTATACTTACAAGCATTTACAATACCTCAAGGCCAAAAGGTTATACCAAGGACCCACTGATCAACCTTCACCTTCCATGTTTCTCCTTGAAAAAATACATTCCACCACAATGCATTGACCAAGGGAACATTCCTACCCTGAGAACATTTCCCTCACCAAGTTCCACAATCACAATCTGATTCTCCTTTAGGAAACATTTACCTCAACTCATCATTTCCAACACCAAGCATAAGAGGAAGGTTCAGTTAACACCACTATACCGCCACATGAATGGATACTGACTAGGAACTATATTACCCTAGAAGTACCAACAGGAACACACTTGGTCTAAACCACTACATGATTCATGGCCCAAATTTCTTGGCACCATCTCACCCAGATTCTTTTGAAGCACTAATGGTGATCCAAACCCAACATCACCGGAATAAACATCCTAACTTTTAACCACATTTCACGACCTAACCCGGCTTGTAACTCGAGTCCCAATAGACTTAGTTAGTTTCAAACATCCTAAGATCATGACTCAACATACCCTTTATTTAGAGGTACTCATTTGGTCCACATTAGATCCAGTTTCCTTTAAAAAACGGATGCACCAAGATGGCTCCCACCCAAGTCTATCCAACTTAAACACCAGTTATGTCATTAACCAGATACTTTTCCACTATGTTGGTTACCACAATATGATTCATCCCCTCATCACCCTTTTTTAGTACTGAGAACTTCTATAATTGAAAAAGATACCAACACAACTTCAAATCGACCTCCAAAAAATACCTAACACATTTTCCAACCCACCGCACTCAAACATCCACAAGAGAATCATCGAAAATTAGCATTCATCCCTTCCATTGAAACCACCTGAATTGAACATATACACTACTCAAACATATTTTAGGTAATCTTAGTTCTTCCTCAGATCCCATTTCCATAACCAAAATGCACTTATCCTTTCAAAGTTAACCAGATGTGGCTCACAGCCCACTACATCTACTCCTTTTTTCTCAACTGAGTCTATACATCCCCAGTCGACTCTCTCTATTGATTCCCAACTTCTGTTATTGGTACGTCTCCAATTTACCAATCCATGACACCCATTTCACTCAAGTCATACCACCTTCATCCTCATGCACCTAACAAAGTCATCCTTGACGTTCAGTAAAACCCCACCATCACGGAAATCTTCACTCTTCAAATCGTTTGTGTGCTCTCCAAAACCCCTCAATACAAATCTGATGGGACCACTCTGATCCCATTTAAAATTTTCTCAAGACCAAAGCCAGTAGTCGGGCGAATTGACTATCATACCCAAGGCCTACCTGAACATGCACCACACAGGTTTCCCATTGGTGTCTCAATTCCATTTTATCCACATCAGAGATTTCTCCACACATCCATGGTGTAACTTGACACTCCCCACCTTAGGAGTATCATTCTCACCATTTTTCTCAATCCTTTTTCAACCGCCATAGATTCCTCCTCATACATAGGCTAAACCCTGAAATTTGGACACAACTATACATCTTATACTATAATAACAAAACAATATCACTAACTATTTTTCTCTACTACTAAGAATGACACCCATCAAATTTTTCAGCATCCGACCCACTCTAAGGACCCCTCCCATACTCGGTCGATGGTGTACTCTCCCACCATATGACTCTCATGCACACATACCTCTCCCTGAGTGTATCCTTCAAGATGTCCAAATCCACCCAAAACACACTCAAGAGACTAGGAAGATAGTTATATCCTTCTCAGTGTACTTGGATGATGTCAAGATATTGGGCATGATCATTACTAGTTAAAAATATTCCAAGAAGTTGTCGATGAACACCACCAAAACCATCCATTAACAATGTCACATCTTACCAAGTGGACACCTCAACCTACCTATGGCTTCAGATTTTTCTGATCATTAATTTATTATCCACACTATAACACCACAACTCGAAAGGAGTTTCCAACCAACTCGTTGCTAGTTCATGACCCTCTTTTGAGCAGTCATGACCCAGCATTCCTGTTGGAACCATTATCACTACCACACATGGGTTATTATTTCATGGTACAACTGATCACAATAGATATGTAATGATTCGCTCCACTAGACCAAAAACAATTTCTCTCTCACAAAATGATAGCCTCTCTACCTTGATTTCATGGGTAACATGTGCGGCTACACCCATCCCACCTGGGCACATCTCCCAATGAAATTTGGTATATATAAAATGTTTCCACCACTTGGTACTCATCAGGACCATCTTGGTCTCACACTCTCCTGCGACCAAACAAAAAAACCCATCTCTAACTCACACAAGTTGTTCATGGCACCTTCTCCACATTCTAAAGCACTTGCAATACTAGGCCAACCTCCCTCAGGACTACCTTCGATACCCCAAGATTATCAACCCAAAGCCACAACTCAAGCCTCATCTTCTCATACCATTGAACTTTCCAATTATCCCATTAGATAAATCATGTAATAGGATACACTCTCTGTGTACAACTACCATGGTTTGAAACATCAACCTGTTCCACACACACCCATAAGAACTAACACCCTGGCCGAACTCTCTCACAGGTCATCCTCAAAAGTTTTAATGATGCCAAATCCCCAAATAGATCCACACCAAGAAAATGTCTCCAGCTCTCTATAAGCCACACACAAACCCAACAACTGGGATGTTTACAGTGGTCATCCTACCCCCATTCCAAACACAATGTGTCTAACACACCAAACAATCATTAACTATAGGTCCCATAGCTAATATACTTGCACACGTACACTAGAACCACAAACCAAACACCCAATCTAGGGTCCAAACACAACTCAAAAGGTCTCAAAACTATCGCACTCTCACTACTCGAACCACCCATACCCAGGGTCAACAACCAACATAAGGGATAGGTGCCACATGTGTCCCTAAAAACTTCCACTATTCTCCCATTTATCCAATTAATTAACCTTACCATTTAAACCCACTATTTCCTTTACCAAAACTATTTATTTTCAAAACTCTAGAATTTACACATTTAAAACCCTTTTTACTAACCAATCATTTCAAAAATTCTATCTTTATTTAAATTCATATTTCAAAACATTTTCCATTTCTAAACCCAAGGCTTTTAAATTTCCTAAAAAACTTTTTAACCCACAAGTAGACATTATAATATTGTATTCAATTACACTTTCATAGCCATTGGGTTTAGCACCATGTCACTCACAAGCCAATCATAAACAACATATGGATGTGCTACCTATCTTATGTTTCTGACATTATGTATGAACCCGCACACCCTCTATTTACACACCCATCCAAGATAAGAAACCTCAAAAAACAATAAAATCACATACAAGTGCACCTCTTGAGGTGGAAATAACAACCAATAATAAAATTAGAAAACCATACATCAATTCTCACCCCTAGAAAGCCAAATTTTCCCTCATATGTGGAGATATAGGCACCCAGGAATGAGCTCATTACCAGGCCCCGATAAGATCCTTATTAGGACCCGACTATAAACATTACATATTCTTGAATTAAATGGATAATTCACAATGAGGATCTTTTCAGGTTTAGAGTTTTAGAGAATTAGGTCATAACATTTACATAACAACATTAATTTTAGATATAGACAATTCTAGTCAATATCCATTTTTTCATAAAATAAAAACTATTAAAAAAAATTCATGTCTAGTTCTATGTTTTAGACAGCAAGACATTTCCTTGATCCCAACATTGACCATATTCATCTTTAAGTACTCTGAAAAACATTTCAAAATTTGGGATGAACATAAAAATCTCAGTAAGGGTTATAAAATAATGAAAAGAAACATTAGCCCAAATAAAAATCTATGAAACCATACTTTTCAATCATAACATACCTCATGAAATCATAAGATTTATGAATAACACATAGAAATCATAAATCATAAAGGTAACTTATGGCATCCATATCAAACTTACATTGTATCTATCACAGCTATATAGGGAGTCACATTTGGAATACCCATCACAGTATATTCCCTAAATCTCTTAGGAGAAACATTCACGTTTATCTCTGTCATGATACCTAATGCATTGGAGAGCTATCTCGGGCTCACCCGCCCTAGGTTTATTATGGAACCACCCGTATACGTAAAAAATTCCCAATAACCATAACATATTCATAACACATAACACAAGCATAAAAGAAAATATAACATTTCCACATTCCAATCACAATATATCAAATCAAGATATTGAAATAAAAAATGCTTTATCAAATCATTTTCAAAACCATTTAAGACATTTAATAAAGAGATTTTTGAATCAAAGTGTCCCATACCACTTTGAATCTTTTAATTAATTATCATTTGAAAACATTAATGTCCATATAAATAAATCCTAAAACCCATTTTTAAAACATGGACATTAATGATAAAGATTTAGAAGAATAAATCTTTAAAACATTTAAAAAGATATTTTTGTTAAAGAGTTTTTAACAAAATGAGATAGGCTTGAATACAAATAATTTAGTAATAACATTTAATCAGAACATTATAATAGCATAAGAATAAAGGGACTCATGATATAATATTCCAAAGGACAGTATATACACCGTATAAAATTGAATTTGTGCATAACAATAATGAAGTCTCAATGGAATGTAAGTTGAGACGAAATCCCTTATAAAAATGGTATCCTTAGATTAAGGGTAAATCAATTACATAATAATGTGTGAAAAATATATATACACTCAATATGATTGGATATTCAGTGTAAATAAATCATAGTAAATTCACATATGTTCTTTTTAATACAAAACCAATGACATGGATGTTTAACTCAATGAATGGAAATTGAGTTAAAACTACTCTTATCAAGTTCTTATCAATGACTTGAGAATTTGTAAATGGAGTGATTATGTGTATCAAAAGTATATCCACAAAAAGGGGATTATAAATTACAACATAAATAAATAAATAGTGATTCCACACATAATCATAGCATGACATAATTAATAATTCGAATATTAACCCAAGGAATAGAAATTGGTTTAAAGGGTTCCCTTACTGATTTGGTAACTAACGAAACATAAAACCCATGAAAGAAGGATCATAAAATGAAGATGTAAATACCCATAAATTAAAGTATATTACACAGTGAATACAATAATGGGAAGTAAATACACCACAAAAAAGGAAATAGCGGCAATATAACTTGAATCTCATGGGTATAAAAAATGAGATGAAACCCCCTTACCACGTTGTAATCAATAAAGTCGTATGACCAAAAGTTAATTACCACCAAATGAATCACATAATACCATGGATATAAAGATAATCAAGATAATATATATCAAATGGATGTACACAATACACCATGTTCAATAAATAAGTGGTGTACAATGGAAATCTCACGGAATTAAAAGTGATATAAGAAATCCCTTACCCCATGTCTGACTTAACTCAATTGTTCCTTGTTCTTCCTCAATAATAGACTAAAGTTAATTTATAATTTCTTAACAGAATTTTTAAAGCTTATTATTCTTTTTATATCACTTATTACCATTTTATAAACAATATGCAATCACTTAAGTTAATAATGGTTGTTTGGTTGATATTTGGTACTTGAGTCAAAAATGAACTTCCTATAATTAAAGGTTGTACTTGTGGTAAATAGTCCATTATCTCCATAATGATATTCATGATCTAGATATCATATATATATATATCTATTATATATATTTATTTATAAAATTACATAAATTTTAAAGGTAATAAATGAAGTTCACCATTCATGGAGATGGTAAGTCGTACGTACGCATCAACGCTACTTTCATTTCTATTTCATATTTTAATGGTATTAAAACATAATTATACATAGTTATATTATAATTATAGTATAATATCATATATAATATCATTAAATCCATCCTTTTTATGTCCCACATATGGAATTAACGAGTCATATCACTTTGAGGGGGCGGCAGTCCGCACTTCCTCAAATGAAATTATCTCGTTTACCCATAATGGAAACCGTAAAGGTATGATATAAATGAAAAATAAAGAAGCATAAAGAAAACATAAACATAATATATATATCATATATAAATATAGTTCCATAATAATGACCACCATTAGAGGCAGTAGGAGATAATTGAACAATCATCGTTTCGTAAGGCGTTAGTTTACCATCCACAAAAACAGTATGTTCTTCACCCATTAGATGGAGGTGTGTGTAAGTGTAGTTAGAATACTTCTCATAAAAACATCCTAGTATAATTTGGATACTTTTTATGTTATAAAATAAAGGAATAAAAATATTTTAGGGGTTGGAGAATTAAAATAAAATAAAATAAGTTAAGAGGAATTGTACCTTTAATTTGGGTAACTCCCTTTGGTTTGAACCAAAAGGACTTCTTGAAGTGCCTTCATCATAAGTTAAGGATTATAGGTGTAGGATAGGGATATTTAGAAGTTATTTGTTCAGGTTTTTTACTATCCAAGGGGCTTGAGAGGTGTGAGTAATGAGTAAGAAGTGAGTGCTTTTTATAAGGGGGGGGAGGGGTTATTTAGGAAAGTGTGAAAATATTATTTTATTATATATTGATATTCTGTTTATAAAAATCCAAAACTAATTAAAGTTGAATATAAAATGACTCATGGTCAAAATAAAATCATCCAATAATAATTGGATATGTTTTTTTTTGTTATTTTAAAATTTATAATCTTATTTATTTAAATCATTTATTAATGTGGTAAATACTGCATCATTATTGTGTCCTAAATAATTTAATTTATTTGATGTCTAAAAATTATAAAAGAAATACCATGATGTATTAAATATATTTATATTTCCAATGAATATTTATATTCGAAAATATAACTTATATAACCCCATGTAAAATTTAATTTACTAAAAGATATTTGTTTGTGTCGCTTTTTCCTTTACATTAAATTAATTAATCTAAAGTGTCATTATCACTCTTAAGTGGCTCCATGGGGTCCCAAAATACACCCAAATATTCCCATGGTCGTCCATGACCCATACAATAAGGTTAGGAAAAGTTTTACGGTAATTTTTATTATTATGATATTCTTTTAACCTTGAATTATCCTATTTACCTTTAACCACAGTAAATAAAAGTCAAAAGTTATTATTCAAAAAAAATATTTTCATCTTATTGAATCACATTTTACTTAATAATAACAACAATCTATTTTGGATTTTTTAAATTCAATTCATAGAAGAGGTAAAATTTCATTTAAATGAAAAATTCGGTTTTGTAACTACTATTAACTGGTTTCACTATTCATCAAAAATTGAAGTTTTTCAGAAAAATACCAAAAATTCAGCATAAGCTATATTTGATATTCCAAACTCAAAAATGATTTCTATTTTACCAAATTCAAAAATAGAAGTCACATTAATTGATTTAAAATTATTTCTCGTTGTCAAAACAAATAGCGTATTTTTAATAAACAATAACTATCAAAAGATTGGTGCTTATTTATGTGCAATTTCAAAGTCAAATTAATAAAAATGACCAACATTGGATTAAATGGTAAAAATATATTCTAAATACACCTTAAACCCAAATAAAAATATAATATAAAAATATAAATAAATTAGATTAAAAGGAACTTTTGAATTAAAATACAATATTTTTCACTATTCATCAAAAATTGAACTTTATCAGAAAAATACCAAAAATTTACCCAAAGTAAAGTTTGATGTCCTGAATCTAAAGAAGAATTTTATTTTGTCAAATATAACATATAAAAATTACCAAAAATATATTTAAAGAGGGTTCTCCGTCAAAAGGCGGTAAATCGACCTTTTTCTGAATATTAGAGTATTCATGCTTAAAATTAGATTCATTAATATTTTAAGCCCTTGAATTTTATTGGATAAATGTAAAAACATTTAAAAAACATGTATAATCATTTTTTAGTTAGTTCTATTCATTCCCACCATTACAACGGCTAGGAGTTAACTACCATTTAAAAATAATAATATTATATTATTATTTTTCAGTATAACTCAATGTTGTGTGTAGCGTAAGATTTCAAAGAAACTCATTGTTGTGTATTGGGTACGCCATCGAACATAGAATCCCCTTTAAAGTAAAATTTACAATTAATTTAAAAATATTAAAAAATATGAAAATGTTATATTCATTATTTACCTGGGATGTTACATCCTTCCCCCTATGGAGAATTGTGTCCTTGAAATTTTAAAATTGGGATTGGAAACATCATTGAAAGTACCACATCGAAAAAAGAGTAAATAACACTATCACTTTAAAAGAAATAAAGATATTTAGAAATTAAACCTTATAAAATAGACACTAGGATTCCATGAAAACCTGGATATGGAAGAGAAACTAACTCTCATAGACTAATAGAGAGTGATATAGATCTTGATCACGAAAATTTAACCACCACAATACCATAAATTTGTGGTTGGGTAAAATTCTGATGATAAAATAGAGCTTATAAATTTTTTTACTTCAAGATCCTTTTCATAGAGTTGATGAATCTTATCAATAAGTATACTAAGATCGTATGGAAATATACTTGTCATGTAGAGTGTCATCATTTAATAAAATTCTACCACAAACTCATCTTTTCTCCAAATGGTAAGTATTCAAGATCACTTGATCACACCTCAATTGCTAGAATAAACTTCTAGAGTATCACATAATCTACAAAAGATGAACTATATATTCCCACTATCTTTAGACATCAACCAAAAACAAATTTGGTTAGTAGAAGATCAAATAATCCCCAAAAGGATAATCTTTTACAAAAATAAAAACTACTCTTAATCACAAAAATTTGTCAAACAATACCCAAAGTTCAACAAAGACCATTCAATATAAAATTTTCCTTAAAATTATTCAAAATAATCAAAACTAAAATTGAAACCCAAAACTCAGAAGGATTTAAATCACAAAGTCTTCTACAGTAAATATTAATATTTATCTCCCAAAATATCAACTACTCTTAAAGTCTCATACTGAAGTGTAATTAACCTAATAACATATTATCTATGATAGGTTAATCATTTCCATAAATAACCCAAATCACCTTATGCCCACAATAAAAACATATATTCTTCCAAATTAATTTTTCAACCATTACTCAACAAAATAAATCCCAATGTATTCTATTCTCCTTAAGCAAATAGTGTCCCCAAAAGAGAGAATGTCTTCCAAATAACATTTATCACATAATCACAAAATAATTTTCCTATATTGAGGATGTCTATTTGATAAAACATATAATCCCAAAAAAACTTATTCTTGGTCAATAAAATCATTTAACTCAAAATAATTAGTCATACTAACCAGTGACTTTACATAGTCTAGTGGTAGGTGATAAATTCCAATTGCACTTTGGTTGTGGGTTCGATTCCCGCAGCTTTGTCTGATGTGACAGGTTGTCACACAGTCTGCATGTTATCCTTTTTCAAAAACTATACAATTTCAAAACATTCCAAAAAAAGATACAAATTCCTCAAAAATAACCATAACATTATATATCCTCAAAGGTTATCTAATACCTTTCATTTTTCACCCCAAAATGTAAGAACCATTTATCACTTATAAAATAACTATGACACTTTATATTATGTTAACCATTATGGTTATGTCACGTATGCTTAAATTACACACTAACCTCTAAAGTTATCTAATCTGACCTCTGATACCAACTATAAGGACCCGGCCTTAAACATTACCTATTCTTGAATTAAATGGATAATTCACATTGAGGATATTTTCAAGTTTAGAGTTTTAGATAATTAGGTCCTAAAATTTAAATAACAACATGAATATTACATTTAAACAATTCTACTCAGTATCCATTTTTTATAATATAAAAACTCTTAAAAAAATTCATGTCTAGTTCCATGTTTTAGACAGCAAGACTTTACCTTGATCCAATCCTTGACCGGATTCATCTTTAAGTCCTATGAAAAACATTTCAAAACTTGGGATGAGCATAAAAATCTCAGTAAGTCTTATAAAATAATGAAAATAAACATTGTCCTAAATAAAAATCTATGAAACCATACTTTTCAATCATAACATACCTCATGAAATCAAAAGATTTATGAATAACACACAGAAATCATAAATCTTAAAGGTAAATTATGGCATCCATATCAAACATACATTGTACATGTCACAACTATATAGAGAGTCACATTTTGAATACCCATCATAGTAATTCCCTAAATCTTTTAGGAGAAACATTCATGTTTATCTCTATCACGTTACCCAATGAATTGGAGAGCAATCTTGGGCTCGCCCTTCCTAGGTTTATCACGAAACCACCAGTATACGTAAACAATGCCCAATAACCATAACATATTCATAAAACATAACACAAGCATAAATTAAAGATAACATTTCCACATTCCAATCAAAATATATCAAATCAAGATATTGAAATAATAAATGCTTTATCAAATCATTTTCAAAACCATTTAAAACATTTAATAAAGAGATTTTTGAATCAAAGTGTCCCATACCACTTTGAAGATTTTAATGAATTGTCATTTGAAAACATTAATGTCCATATAAATAAATCCTAAAACCCATTTTTAACATATGGACATTAATTATAAATATTTAGAAGAATAAATCTTTAAATCATCTAAAATGATATTTTAGTTAAAGGGTTTTTAACAAAATGAGAGACGCTTGAATACAAGTAATTGAGGAATAACATTTAATCAGAACATTATAATATCATGAGAATAAAGGTATTCATGATATAATATTCCAAAGGACAGTATATAAACCGTATAAAATTGAATTTGTGTATAACAATAATTAAGTCTCAGTGGAATTTAAATTGAGACGAAATCCCTTAGAAAACGGTATCCTTAGATTAAGGATAAATCAATTTCATAATAATGTGTGACAAATATATATACACTCAATATTATTGGATATTCAGTGTAAATCAATCATATGAAATTCACACATGTTATTTTTAATACAAAACCAATGACTTGGATGTTTAACACAATGAATGGAAATTGAGTTAAAATTACACTTATCAAGTTCATATCGATGACTTGATAATTTATCAATGGAGTGATTATGTGTATCAAAAGTATATCCACACAAAGGGGAGTGGAAATTAAAACATAAATAAATAAATAGTTATTACACACATAATCATATCATGACATAATTAAGAATTAGAATATTATCCCAAGGAATAGAAATTGGTTTAAAAGGTTCCCTTAAAGATTTGGTAACTTGGAAAACATACAACCCATGAAAGAAGGATCATAAAATGAAGATTTCAATACCCATAAATTGAATTATATTACATAATTAATACAATCATGGGTAATACATACACCACACAAAAAGAAATAGTGGCAATATAACATGAATCTCATAGGAATAAAAAGTGAGATGAAAACCCTTACCACGTTGTAATCAATCGATTTGTATGACCAAAAGTTAATAAATTCAAAATGAATCACATAATACCATGAATATAAAGAGAATCGTGATAATATATATAAAAAGTAAGTACATAGTACACCACATGCACTAAATAAGTTGTGTACAATGGAAATCTCACAGAATTAAAAGTGAGATAAGATATCACTTACCCTGTGTCCGACTGGACTCGTTTGTTCCTTGTTCTTCCTTAATAATGAACTAAAGTTAATTTATACTTTCATAAGAACATTTTCCCAGTTTATTATTCTTTTTATATCACTTGTTACTATGTTATAAACATTATTCAATAATTTAAGTTAATAATGGTCGTTTGGTCGATATTTGGTACTTGAGTAGAAAATGGACTTCTTATAATTACAAGTTGTCCTTGTGGTCAATTTTCCATTATCTCCAAAATTATATTAATGATTTAGATATCATATATATCATATATATATATATATATTCATTATATATATTAATTTATAATATTACAGAATATTTAGAGGTAACAAATGAATTGCACCGTTCATGGAGAAGGTAAGTCGTACGTACGCATGAACGCTACTTTCATTTCTATTTCATATTTTAATGGAATTAAAACATAATTATACATATTTATATTATAATTACAATATAATATAATATATAATATCATAAAATCCATCCTTTTTTATGTCCCACATATGGCATTAACGAGTCATATCACTTTGAGGGGGCAGTAGTCCGCACTTCCTCAAATGAAATTATCGCGTTTACCCATAATGGAAACCATAAAGGTATGCTATAAATAAAAAATGCAGAAGAATAAAGAAAAAATAAACATAATATATATATATATATCATATATAAATATATTTCCATCATAATTTCCACCATGAGATGTGATAGGAGATAATCGAATAATCACCGTTTCGTGAGGCGTTAGTTTGTCATCCACAAAAACAGTATGTTCTTCTCCCATTAGATGGAGGTGTGTGTAGTTTTAGTTAAAATACTTCTCATAAAAACATCCTAGTATATTTAGGATACTGGTTTTGTTATAAAATAAAGTAATAAAAAGATTTTAGGGGTTGGAGAAGTAAAATAAAAGAAAAGAAGTTAAGAGGAACTGTTACATTTAATTTGGGTAACTCCCTTTGGTTTGACCCAAAATGACTTCTTAAAGTTACTTATTTCTAAGTTAAGGATTATATGAGGAGTATATAGATCTTGATAGGTTATTTGTTTAGTTTTTTGACAAGACAAGGGTCTTGAGAGGTGTGATGAATGAGTAAAAAGTGAGTGCTTTTTATAAGGGGGAGGAAGGGTTCTTTAGGAAAGTGTGAAAATATTATTTTATTATATAATGATATTCTGTATATAAAAGTCCAAAACTAATTAAAGTTGAAGATAAAATTACTAATGGTAGAAATAAAATCATCCAATAAGAATTGCATAGGTTTTTTATGTTATTTTAAAATTTATAATTTTATTTATTTAAATCATTTATTAATGAGGTAAATACTGCATCATTATTGTGTCCAAAATAATTTAATTTATTTGATGTCTAAAAATTATAAAATAAATACCATGATGTAGTAAATATATTTATATTTCCAATTAATTTTTATAGTCTAAAAGATAACATATATAACCCAATGTAAAAATTAATTCACTAAAATATATTTGTTTGTGCCGCTTTTGCCTTTACATTAAATTAATTAATCTAAAGTGTCATTATCACTCTTAAGTGGATCCATTGGGTCCCAAAATAGACCCAAATATTCCCATGGTCAGCCATGACTCATAAAATAAGGTTAGGACAGGTGTTAAGGTAATTTGAATTATTATGATATTCTTTTAACCTTGAATTATCATATTTACCTTTAACCACGGTAAATAAAAGTCAAAGGTTATTATTCAAAAAAATATTTTCATCTTATTGAACCACATTTTAATTAATAATAGCAACCATGTATTTTGGATTTTTGAAATTCAATTCACAGAAGAGGTAAATTTTCATTTAAATGAAAAATTCAGTTTTTTAACTACTACTAAGTGGTTTCACTATTCATCAAAAATTGATGTTTTTCAGAAAAATACCAAAAATTAAGCCTAAGCTATATTTGATATTCCAAACTAAAAAATGATTTATTTTTTACCAAATTCAAAAATATAAGTCACATTAATTAATTTAAAATTATTTTCCATTGTCAAAACAAATAGTGTGTTTTTAAGAAACAATAACTATCAAAAGATTGATGCTTATTTATGTGCAATTTCAAAGTCAAATTAATTAAAATGACCAACATTGGATTAAATAGAAAAAATATATTCTAACTAAACCTTAAAAACAAATAAAAATATAATATAAAAATATAAATAAAATAGATTAAAAGGCACTTTTTGAATTAAAATACAATATTTTTCACAATTCATCAAAAATTGAACTTTATCAGAAAAATACCAAAAAATTACCCAAAGTAAATTTTGATGTCCTGAATCTAAATAAGAATTTTATTTTGTCAAATAGAACATATAAAAATTACCAAAAATATATTTAAAGAGGTTTCTCCATCAAAAGGTGGTAAATCGACCTTTTTTTGAATATTAGAGTATTCATGAGGCGTTAGTTTGTCATCCACAGAAACAGTATGTTCTTCACCAATTAGAAGGAGGTGTGTGTATGTTTAGTTATAATACTTCTCATAAAAAAATCCTAGTATATTTAGGATATTGTTTTTGTTATAAAATATAGGAATAAAAAGATTTTAGGGGTTAGAGAAGTAAAATAAAAGAAAAAAAGTTAAGAGGAACTGTTACATTTAATTTGGGTAACTCCCTTTGGTTTGACCCAAAAGGACTTCTTGAAGTGCCTTATTTCTAAGTTAAGGATTATATGAGGAGGAGATGGATCTTGATAGATTATTTGGTCAGGGTTTTCACTAGCCAAGGGGCTTGAGAGGTGCGATGAATGAGTAAGAAGTGAGTGGTTTTTATAAGGGGGGGAGGGGTTCTTTAGGAAAGTGTGAAATTATTATTTTATTATATAATGATATTAGGTTTATAAAGGTCCAAAACTAATTTTAGAAGATAATATTACTCATGGTAAAAATAAAATCATTCAATAAGAATTGTACAGGTTTTGGATGTTATTTTAATATTTATAATCTTATTTATTTAAATCATTTATTAATGAGGTAAATACTACATCATTATTGTGTTGTAAATAATTTAATTTATTTTATGTATAAAAATTATAAAACAAATACCATGATTTATTAAATTATTTTAGCTTTCCAATTGATATTTATAGTTGAAAATATAACTTATATAACCCCATTTAAAATTATTTTACTAAAATATATTTATTTGTGTCATTTTTGCCTTTACATTAAATTAATTAATATAAAGTGTCATTATCACTCTTAAGTGGCTCCATGGGGCCCCAAAATAGACCTGAATATTCCCATGGTCAGACATGACTCGTACAATTATGTTAGGACAAGTTTTGAGGTAATTTGTATTATTATGATATTCTTTTTACCTTGAATTACCCTATTCAGCCTAAGATATCCAAATTCAAAAATGATGTCTATTTTTCCAAATTCAAAACATATAATTTGAAATAATTAATATAAAATTAATTCCCTTTGTCAAAACAAATAGCATATTTTTAAGGAACAATAACTATCAAAAGATTGATACTTGTTTATGTGCAATTTCAAAGTGAAATTAATTACAATGACCAACATTGGATTAAATGGAAAAAATATATTCTAATTACACCTTAAAATAAATTAAAAAGATAATATAACAATATAAATAAATTACATTAAAAGGCACTTTTGAATTAAAATACATTATTTTCACTATTCATTAAAAATTGAACTTTATCAGAAAAGTACCAAAAATTTACCAAAAGTAAATTTTGATATCCCGAATCTAAAGAAGAATTTTATTTTTTCAAATAGAACATATAAAAATTACCAAAAATAGATTTAATGAGGGTTCTCCATCAAAAGGCCGTAAATCGACCTTTTACTGAATATTAGCATATTCATGCTTAAAATTATATTCATTCATATTTTAAGCCCCAAACTTTTATTGGATAAATGTAAAAACATTAAACAAACATGTATGATCATTTTGTAGTTAGTTCTATTCATTCACACCATTACAACAGCTAGGCATTAACTACCATTTAAAATATTAATATTATACTATTGTTTTTCAGTATAACTCAATGTTGTGTGCACTGTAAGATTTCAAAGAAACTCATTGTTGTTTATCGAGTACGCCATCAAAAATAGAATCCCCTTTAAAGTAAAATTAATAATTAATTTTCAAATAATAATAAATCTGAAAATTTCATATTCTTTTTTTACCTGGGATGTTACATCCTTCCCCCCTTTTGCGAATTGCGTCCTCGTAATTTTAAAATTGGGCATGGAAACATCATTGAAAGTCCCACATCGGAAAAAGAGTAAATAAAACTATCACCTTAAAAGAAATAAAGATATATACATAGGTCACCTGGATTATCAAAAAACAATAAAAAAATGAAGGCCTTCGGGCCATTGGAGGAGGAAGAGAAAATAACCCTCATAGAGTAATAGAGAGTGATGGAGATCTTGATCATGGAAATTTAACCGCCACAATACCATAAATTTTTGGTTGGGTAAAAGTATGATGATAAAATGGAGATTATAAATTTTTTTACTTCAAGATACTTTTCATAGAGTTGATGAATTTTATTAATAACTAGACTAAGATCGTATGGAAATATACTTGTCATGTAGAGTGTCATCCTTTAATAAAATTCTACCACAAAATCATCTTTTCTCCAAATGGTAAGTATTCAAGATGACTTGATCACACCTGAAGTTCTAGAATAAACATCTAGAGTATCACATAATATACAAAATATGAACTATATATTTCCGTTATCTTTAGACATCAACCAAAAACAAAATTGTTTAGTAGAAGATCAGATAATCCCCAAAAGGATAATATTTTACAAAAAAAACTACTCTTAATCTCCAAAATTTGTCAAACAATTCCCAAATTTCAACAAAGACCATTCAATATAAAATTTTCATTAAAATTATTCACAATAATAAAAACTAAAATTGAAACCCAAAACTCGGAAGGATTTAAATAACATAGTCTTCCACAGTAAATCTTAATATTTATCTCCAAAAAAAACATCTACTCTTAAAGTCTCATACTAAAGTGTAATTAACCTAATCACATATTATCTATGATAGGTTAATCATTTCCATAAATAACCAAAATCACATTATGTCCAAAATAAAAACATATATTCTTCCAAAATAATATTTCAACCATTACTGAACAAATTAAATCCCAATGTATTCTATTTTCCTTAAGCATATAGTGTTCCCAAAAGATAGAATGTCTTCCAAAATAACCTTTATCATATAATCACCAAATCATTTTCCTATACTAAGGATGTCCATTTTATAAAACATATAATCCCAAATAAAATTATTCTTGGTCAATATAATCATTTAACTAAAAATAATAAGTCATACAAACCAGGGACTTGATGCAGTCCAGTGGTAGGCGATAAATCATAATCGCACTTTGGTTGTGGGTTCGATTCCTGTATCTTTGTCTGATGCGGTGTCTTGTCACACAGTCTGCATGCTGTCCTTTTTCAAAAACTATAAAATTGCATAACATTCCAAAAAAAGATACAAATTCCTCAAAAATAACCATAACATAATTTGTACTCAAAGGTTATCTAATACCTTTCATTTTTCACCCCAAAATGTTATAACTATTTATCACTTCTAAAATAACTATGACACTTTATATTATGTTAACCATTATGGTTATGTCACTTATGCTTAAATTACACCCTAACCTCTAATGTTATCTAAGCCTACCTCTAATTCCAACTATAAGGACCTGGCCTTAAACATTATATATTCTTGAATTAAATGGATAATTCACATTTAGGATATTTTCAGGTTTAGTGTTTTAGAGAATGAGGTCATAACATTTAAATTACAACATGAATATTACATGTATACAATTCTACTCAGTATCCATTTTTTCATAAAATAAAAACTCTTAAAAAATTCATGTCTAGTTCCATGTTTCAGACAGCAAGAATTTTCCTTGATCCCATCCTTGACCCTATTCGTCTATTAGTCATGTGAAAAAACATTTCAAAACTTGGGATGAGCACAAAAATATCAGTAAGGGTTATAAAATAATGAAATGAAACATTATCCCAAATAAAAATCTATGAAATCATACTTTTCAATCATAACATACCTCATGAAATCATAAGATTTATGAATAACACACAGAAATCATAAATCTTAAAGGTAACTTATGGAATCCATATAAAACTTACATTGTAGTTATAACAGCTACATAGAGAGTCACATTTAGAATACCCATCACAGTATATTCCCTAAATCTCTTAGGAGAAACATTCACTTTTACCTCTATCACGTTGCCTAATTCATTGGAGAGTTATCTCGGTCTCACCCGTCCTTGGTTTATCACGGAATCACCTGTATACTTTAACAATGCCTAACAGCCATAACATATTCATAACAAATAATATAAGAATAAAGGAAAGATAACATATTCATATTCCAATCACAATATATCAAATCAAGATATTGAAATAAACAATGCTTTATCAAATCATTTTCAAAACCATTTAAAACATTAATAAAGATATTTTTAAATCAGTGTCCCATACCACTTTGAAGATTTTAATGAATTCTCATTTGAAAACATTAATTTCCATATAAATAAAGCCTAAACCCCATTTTTAAAACATGGACATTAATAATAAAGATTTATAAGAATAAATCTTTAAAACATTTAAAATTATATTTTTGTTAAAGTGTTTTTAACAAAATGAGAGATGCTTGAATACAAGTAATTAAGGAATAAAATTTAATCAGAACATTATAATATCATGAGAATAAAGGGATTCATGATATAATATTCCAAAGGATAGTATATACACTGTATAAAATTGAATTTGTGCATAATAATAATGAAGTCTCAATGTAATGTAAATTGAGACAAAATCCCTTATAAAAACGGTATCCTTAGATTAAGGATAAATTAATTACATAATAATGTGTGAAAAATATATATACACTCAATATGATTGGATATTTAGTGTAAATAAATCATAGTAAATTCACACATGTTCTTTTTAATATGAAACCAATTACTTTGATGTTTAACTCAATGAATGGAAATTGAGTTAAAATTACACTTATCAAGTTCATATCGATGACTTGAGAATTTATCAATAGAGTGATTATGTGTATCAAAAGTATATCCACACAAAGGGGAGTGGAAATTACAACATAAATAAATAAATATTTATTCCACACATAATCATAGCATGACATAATTAATAATTAGAAGACTAACCCAAGGAATAGAAATTGGTTTAAAAGGTTCCCTTACCGATTTGGTAATTTACGAAACATAAAACCCATGAAAGAAGGATCATAAAATGAAAAAGTAAATACCCATAAATTAAATTATATTACACAATGAATAAAATTATGGTTAGTATATACACCACACAAAAGGAAATAGTGGCAATATAACATGAATCTCACGGGAATAAAACTTGAGATGAAAACCCCTTACCACGTTTTAATCAATCGAGTCGTAAGACCAAAAGTTAATAACCACCAAATGAATCAAATAATACCATTAATATAAAGAGAATCGTGATAATATATATCAAATGACAGTACACAGTACACCACATGAAATAAATAAGTGGTGTTCAAAGGAAATCTCACGGAATTAAAAGTGAGATAAGAAATCCCTTACCTCGTGTCCAACTTGACTTGTTTGTTCCTTGTTCTTCCTGAATAATAAACTAAAGTTAATTTCTACTTTCTTAAGAACCTTTTTCAAGTTTATTAATCTTTTTATATCACTTATTACCATGTTATAAACATTATGTAATCATTTAAGTTAATAATGGTCGTTTGGTCGATATTTGGTACTTGAGTCAAAAATGGACTTCTTGTAATTACAAGTTGTCCTTGTGGTCAATAGTCCATTATATTCAGAATTATATTCATGATTTAGATATCATATATATCATATATATATATATATATATATATCTAGTATATATATTTATTTATAATATTACATAACATTTAGAGGTAATAAATGAAATGCACCGTTCATGGAGACGGTAAGCCATACGTACGCATGAACGCTACTTTCATTTCTATTTCATATTTTAATGGAATTAAAACATAATTATACAAAGTTATATTATAATTAAAATATAATATCATATATAATATCATTAAATCCATCCTTTTTATGTCCCAAAAATGGCATTCATGAGTCATATCACTTTGAGGGGCGGTAGTCCGCATTTCCTCAAATGAAATTATCGCGTTTACCCATATGAAAACCATAAAGGTATGCTATAATTGAAAAATACAGAAGCATAAAGAAAAAATAAACATAATATATGTATCATATATAAATATTTTTCTATCCTAATGGCCACCATGAGAGGTGGTAGGAGATAATCGAACAATCAGGATTTTTTGAGGCGTTAGTTAGCCATCCGCAGATACAGTATGTTCTTCACCCATTAGATGTAGGTGTGTGTAAGTGTAGTTAGAATAATTCTCATAAAAAACATCCTAGTCTATTTAGGATAATGTTTTTGTTATAAATTAAAGGAATAAAAATATTTTAGGGGTTGGAGAAGTAAAATAAAAGAAAAGAATTTAAGAGGAACTGTTACCTTTAATGTGGGTAACTCCCTTTGGTTTGAACCAAAAGGACTTATTGAAGTGACTTCTTCATACATTAAGGCTTCTAGTAGGAGGAGATGGATATTGTGAGATTATTTGGTTAGGGTTTGGATGAGACAAGGGGCTTTAGAGGTGTGAGGAATGAGTAAGAAGTAGTGCTTATTGTAAGGGGGAGGAGGGGTTCTTTAGGAAAGTGTGAAAATTTTATTTTATTATATAATGATATTCAGTTTCTAAAGGTCAAAAACTAATTAACGTCGAATATTATATGACTAATGGTCTAAATAAAATCATAAAATAAGAATTGGACAGGTTTTGGATTTTATTTTAATATTTATAATCTTATCTATTTAAATCATTTATTAATGAGGTAAATATTGCATCATTATTGTGTCATAAATAATTTAATTTATTTGATGTCTAAAAATTATAAAACAAATACCATTATGTAGAAAATCTTTTTATATTTACAATTAATATTTATAGTCAAAAAGATAAATTATATAACCCCATGTAAAAATTAATTTACTAAAAGATATTTGTTTGTGACGTTTTTCCCTTTACATTAAATTAATTAATCTAAAGTGTCATTATCACTCTTAAGTGGTTCTATGGGGTCCCAAAATAGACCCAAAGATTCCCATGGTCAGAAATGACTCATCCAATAAGGTTAGGACAAGTTTTAATGTAATTTTTATTATTATGATATTGTTTTTACCTTGAATTACCTTATTTACCTTTAACCGCGGTAAATAAAAGTCACAAGTTACTATTCATAAAAAATTATTTTCATCTTATAGAAACACATTTTACTTACTAATAACAACAATGTATTTCAGATTTTCAAAATTCAATTCACAGAAGTGGTAAAATTTCATTTAAATGAAAAAAGTCGGTTTTTTAACTACTTCTAAGTGGTTTCACTATTTATCAAAAATTGAAGTTTTTCAGAAAAATACCAAAAATTCAGCCTGAGATATATTTGATATTCTGAATTCAAAAATGATTTCTATTTTACCAAATTCAACACATATAATTTTCATTAATTAATTTAAACTTAATTTCCGTTGTCAAAACAAATAGCGTTATTTTAGGAAATAATAACCATCAAAAGATTGATACTTGTTTATGTGTAATTTCAAAGTGAAATTAATTACAATGACCAAAATTGGATTAAATGGTAAAAATATATTCTAATTACACCTTAAAACCAATTAAAAAGATAATATAAAAATATAAATAAATTATATTAAAAGGTACTTTTGAGTTAAAATACAGTATTTTGCACTATTCATCCAAAATTGAACTTTATCAGAAAAATACCAAAAATTTACCCAAAGTAAATTTTGATGTCCCTAATCTAGTGAAGAATTTTATTTTGTCAAATAGAAAATATGAAAATGTCCAAAAATATATTTAATGAGGGTTCTCCATCAAAAGGTGGTAAATCGACCTTTTACTGAATATTAGAGTATTCATGCTTAAAATTAGATTCATTCATATTTTAAGCCCCTAAATTTTATTGGATAAATTTAAAAACATTTAAAAAACATTTATAATAATTTTGTAGTTAGTTATTTTCATTCTCACCATTACAATGGCTAGGCGTTAACTACCATTTAAAATAATAATATTATATTATTATTTTTCAGTATAACTCAATGTTGTGTACAACGTAAGATTTCAAAGAAACACATTGTTGTGTATCGGGTACCCATCGAACATAGAATCCCCTTCAAAGTAAAATTAATAATTAATTTACAAATACTTATAAATATGAAAACTTCATATTCTTTATTTACCTGAGATGTTACATCCTTCCCCCTTTTGGGAATTGCGTCCTCACAATTTTAAAATTGTGCTTGGAAATATCATTGAAAGTCCCACATCGGAAAAATATTAAATAAAACTATTAATAATCCACACCCAATCGGTTTCTATGGTTTATGAAATGGTCACCATTGAATCAAAATAGAACCTAAGGTTATCCCTAATAGGTCCGATTACATCCAATTAAATTAACCAATTCAATTTCAAGGTAGCACCAGAAATTATGGCGTGTGGAACAATGAAAGGTATCCTAATAAAGAACCAAAACCAAAGTCAAAAGTACGTAAAACCAACCTTAGCTCAATAGTCTAGTTCTCATATAGTATCAGCACCTAATTAAACTCAGATCGAAAGAGATATGAAGAACAGACAAAGAAACTGAAATTATGGAATATGAGCCTAAATCTAAATAGCACAGCAGGTTACTAAAAGATTGAGGAATGCATAAAAAAGAATTGAGTAATCACTGATGTGAATCGAACAAGACATTCCAAACTTGAAATGAATATCTGATAGAGAAACCACCTCAAATCCAAGGATAGTATTCAAATAGGACTCTCAAAGATCCCTGTTGTTGTGTGTGGAATGAAAACAAAATTTTAGGTTTTAAAAGGATTTTGAATTTCGATTAAAATTTATAAAATTTCAAAATAATATGGGTTGCACAGTTTATGCGCATTGTTTGAAAAATTTTGCGCAAACCGTGCATGGTTATCTATAGGGTAGGGTCACCCACACGATTTACCCACATGGTTTGTCTAACCATGCATAAACCGTGCTAAAACCCACCGTCAAAAACTACAGAAATTCCACACAGTCATGTGGCCCAACTCGCATGGTTTCTCCTAACCCTGCGGCCCATCCCTACTCATTTCCTAGGTATTCCATGGTTTATCAAACCATGCGGCCTTCCCCGCATAGATTGAACTAACTATTCACCAAGATGTTTTCACCTCTAAACATGCATTCTAGAATCTATACAAGCCTCGGATACCCCCTGCCACCTCCATTACCACAAAGGGAATTCACATTAGTCCAAATTTAACCATTAAAACTAAAAAATAAGGGATCCATACCTCATACAAAAACACAAGTTCTTACATCTCTAAAAAAGAGATATTGAGTATCAATGTGATTAGTGTGTGAATGTTGAATAGGATTTCTAGAGATTCTTGTGGAACTAGAATTATCACATTTAATTGGAACATTAAGAAACTCTAGATCAAAATCTAATATTTTTTGTTTCATTTGAATAATTTTGGCATAATAACTTCCTATGACTATATATTCTTCTTCAGCTATATAAAAAGTAACTAAATTTTGTTTTTTACTACTAAAAGAGATTAACAAATGTCCAAAAAGGTGACAAGTCAAATTTCAACTATTTTAAACTAGTTAACATCATCCAAAATCAATGTCAGAAAATATAGAAATAATAAAAGAGTTTTATTTAGGATAAAACAAAAAATTATTTTTAGAAACTTTAAAAAAATGATAAATCCTTTTAATATATTTTAAATGTTATTATTTAGTATTTTATTGAAAATAATTTCAAAGAAAAATACTAAACCAATGTCTAGTCAAGTTTTAGTATGGTAAATAAGATTATTAATAATACTTCTATAAAGATTTTTGTAAACTAGTTTACCAGCTTCATCCAATGTTAGTTTACAAGAAATACTCATAGGTGTGTTAATTTCTATAGAATGATCCATTCTAAGAAATTTGATAAATTCATTAGTGTATTTTATTTGTCTTAGAAAAATTACCATCCTAGTTTTGAGATATTTGAATACTAATAAATAATTTTAACACACTCAAAAAACTCATTTCAAAAACTTTTCTCATAATATTTTAAAATTAATTACAAATTGATTCATTTCTTAATACAAAAATTATGTCATAAATATAGATTTTAATAATAAAAATTTTATTTGAAAAAATTTATAAATGATGTTGAAAGTCATTTCATCATTTTAAAATAATTTAACAAAATAAAACTTGTTACCCTTTCATACCAAGCCCAGGGGGATTATTTTTTTCCACATAAATCCATAGTTAAATTCAAAAAGGAATTTGGAAATTTTATATTTTCCAAACTGGGTGGTTGTTCCAAAAAAATATTTTCAAAAATAAAACCATTAATAAATCACTTTAAAGATCCATTTTAAAAATTTTAAAATTTAGATAGGTGGTTAATTTCAATAATATTATTAAGTATTAATCATAATCAATGCCTTCTTATTCATTATAGCCTTTGTATATGAGTTTATCTTTGTTAGTTGTGATGTTACCTTGCTCATCTAATTTATTTTTCAAACCCATTTTTACCCAAAAATATGATGATCATTAGATATATCAAAAATAGATTAAACATTATTCCATTAGAATTGGTTTAACTATTCTTTTATAGAAAAAACCTAATTTTCAATGTTAATATCATTATAAATTCTGTTAGGCCCTTGAAAAAATAAAAGAAAAATGGTCAAATTCATTTAAGATAGAACTTATAGTACATTTAATAGCTTTAAAATCACTGAAAATAACTTCCAAGGGATGGTCTTTGGAATTATTTAAAGCTTTAGGAAAGAGAATATATGAAGATTAAACTTTTATAGGATTTTTATGAGAAGTCAGATCATTCAAAGTAAAAGTTTCATGTTTATCCACATATTTTATAAGGTATAAAGTTTTAGTAAATTTTTCATTAAATTTGATATGAATGAATTCTTAAATAGTTTTGGTAATTTTATTGAATACTTGAAAGTATTTACTTGATTCTAGTTCCCCATAAAGATTCCTTCATCAGATTTTGAATCAAATTTCCCTAGGTTGAATGTTTTAATGAATATAACATTTACATCTAAACAATTTAAAAAATATAACAATCAGAATTTTATTTTTCAAATATTCAAAATGGGTTTTATTGAGGATGGGTATTACAAGAAATATTTTATGATAAAACAGGTGCTTTGGCCACCTCAACCAAAAATAATTTCCGGATTTTAAATTTTTTTATTAGATGTCTTAATATTTCTTGAATATTTTGATTTCATCTTTCGAAAAACCCATTTTTTGTAGGTGTTCTAGTTGAATAAAAAGTATAATTATAACCTTATTAAACACAGAGTTCATCAAATTATTTATTATCAATCTATCATCATGATCAATTCAAAAGGAATTTATTTTGTTCCTTTTTTATTCTTTTCGTTCTTGGTAAATCTTATGAATATATTCAAAGCCTCATTTTGGTGCACCAAGAAATATAACAAAGGGAATATTGTAAAATATATAATACTTTCAATATGAATTGGTATAAAAATATCAAGGTGGAAATTATCAAGGGATATAGAGTCTTATACTTCTTATTGAGGTTTAAAATAATTTTTTTGTTTCTTACCATTTTTTTCAAACCATCATTAAATAAAACATATATTATATGAATCTAATTGAAAAAAAAATTATACCTATACTGGTTATTTTACTTCTTGAATTTTCATCGAAAGTTATCTAACCTCTATTGATTTTTTCAAGTTGATTAAATTTATAGAGGTAAACAGGCGTTTTTTTGAGAGAATACATTATCCATGTACCACATTTATTTTTGGGATTTACTCTTTATATACATTTACTAGAAAATTAAGAAATAAATCTTTTGAGACCCAGATTTTAGATCCATATATGTTAGCTAATAGGTATTTTGGTACCCAAATTTGTTTTAAATTTGGTTTTTGAGATGAGATATGGGATAAAATATGGAATTTGTTTTCTACTATATAAATAATTTTTTTAATTGCATTTATAAATTAGATGCTCTCATTTGTGACAATAATTAAAAAACTTGTTTTGATAAACCTCTTTTACAAAAGTTTCCATTTTGGAAGAACTGCCATTATTTGAAAAAACCAGTTCCAAAATTATTATTTTCATTGCATTCTAAACCCAATATTGTATATATATTTTATTCTCTTGGGTGAACATTGTGAGATATTTTTGGAGATCATTGATATTTGATTATAAAACATGCATATTTGGTTAATCATTCAATTTTATCAATAATTATTCTTTTTCATTTATGATTTGATCCTTTTATCTATTCACATGATTATACATATTTCTAATTTCTTTGTATATTGAATTTAGTTCGCATAAACTTTATTCAAGTTGATCATGAGAATATTTTAGATCTTTTTAGCTTATATGATTGGGAGAAGAATAAAGAGAGGAGGAATCTGAGGAGTATGAAGAAGAGGAGTTAGAGTTTACTTCATTACTAAACTATACTTTTTCTATGACACACTTGGAACTTTCATCGCTTGACTCACTTGAGGAGACCTAATCATCACTTGCACTCCAAGGTGAAACCTTGAAGTATTTCTTTCTTTTTTCTTCTACTCCTTGTTTATATTTTTTATCAAGTGGCATTTCAGCCTTTTGTTCCCCTTTTCTCCTTTTAAGAATGTTACTTATTGTTCACTTTAATCATCCTCTATTTTAGAATCTTGGTAAGACTTATTTCTTATGAATAATTTTTTCATATTCTCGATTACATGATCCAATTCATCAGTTTCATTATTAATTACCGTGAAATTGATCATATTTTTCTCCTTTTCTTCCTTGGAGTCCTCATAATCTTATCAATTCATTAATATCACATAAGTAATGATAATTTTTCTGATATCCTTGACATGAATGTTATTTATGTCCTTCATTTCATATATTTTCATCACCTTAGGGGTCCAAGAACTAGGTTAAACTTATAGTATTTTCTTCAATAAAGTTTTAGTAGTAATATTATCACTGAGAGTCTTTATCCCATCACGTATTCCAATAAATATTATAAAAATTTTAATAATATATTCATTTGGATGTATACTAAATCTTGAAAATTCTTACTTATACCTTTCAATCCTATTGCCTTTAACATTATTTGTTCCATCATGAGTAACTTATAAGAGTTTCTAATTTTTATGAGACATCTTTCAAGTAGATATATTATGAAAGTCATTTTGGTCTAATCCATAAAGAAAGGAATTCATAGTATTACCATCTAATTTAAAAGAAACAATATAATTGGGTTTCCATATTTATTATTTTTCACTAGTTGGAATATAACCATGCATGAAAACTTTCCATACATTATAAAAAATATATCTATGAAAGTTTGACATATTATTCTTCTAATAACTATAATTATAAACAAAAAATGTACACAGCACATAAATTAACCTTCAAGAGCACCATTGTTGTTTTAAAAATATTCCATTTAAAAAGAAAATTTATTCAAAAAATGTAATTAAATATTTTTTTAAAAAAATTTAAACTTTAAAAATAAGGAAAAAAATATATAATAAAATTTATTTTCAATATCTCTTTTGATACGAAAAATAGTTTGAATATAAAAATGAAAGAGTGGTGAATTGAATTTAAAAATAATGATATAATATCAAATTTATTATCATGAAATAATTTTATTTATGAATAAAATAATAAAGTTAATATAGATTGAGTGGAAAATAAATTTCAAAAATTAAAAAGGAACACTTTGATAAAGGATCTTAGAAATAGATGAAGAATGAGCCCCTGTATATCCTCCCCTCAAGAAGTCATGAGCAGGTTATATTTATCTCTTGATTTTAATGGAAGCCAAGGTCCAAAAAAGAATAAAGGACTAACTTGGATGTAATGGAGTAAAAGAACTAAAGAAGAAGACCCTTGGTTTAAATGATAATATAGAATCAGGAAGCCTCGCTTTAATGGTGGTTATCACATAATGAAAAAGATGAAGAATATATTGGTTTGTTTTTACAAACCCTTTATAAAACACTAAAATCTCTCTCTATAGAAGATTTAGAAGAATGTGAAAGATAAATAGAGAGACAAAGAGAGAAGGTAAAAGAAGATACTATAATAAATCCAAAAAGGGAGAAAATGGCTAAAAGTGAAAAAGAAAAACAAAAAGGATTGAATAAATTAAATCTTGGTTGTCTTTACAGAGTGGAGGGTGTTAGGAGATCTCTTTAAAATGAACATCATGGAACTATCAAGACTCATTTGATAAAAATTAGTAGTCTTAGGTTTCTTAGCTGAGATCCAAGCCTCCTTTAATTTCTATTTATAGCCTTTATTGGTGTTGGAGGATACTTGGGTCAATTCAAGCCTTTAATGAACTGAATCAGGTCTTTTAGAAGATTAATTAAATGTATATTACCTATTCTAGATCAAATTACCTTGTGTTAGGGTAGTGATCGTTGTACTATGGGCGTAGTATTTGTGAATTAATTATTTTGGTTACGGTTAAGAGTTCAATGGGATTATGGGGGGTTTTATAGGTCTTGAGGTATATGAAATGTGGATCTTAAGTTTCATCATGGATGAACCTTTCATAGAAATTTTTTGGTACGGTCATTCACCTTTTAGTGTCTCCTAACTCAATTTTTTAGGATATGAGGTTTGACTATAGTTTAGATTTCAATATTTTCATCATGATTTATGAAGAGGAGGTTGAATTGAGTGATAATGTGGCATGGTCCTTCTCATTTCATTATGGTTCCTGTTTCATATCCTTTTGTGATGTGGTGTAGAGAGTTATAGCATAGTGGTGATTTAATTTTAATTGACTAAGATAAAAAATTTAGAAATACCTTTAGTGATTGTGATCATAAAAACAAGTTAGAGGTTCATTATCAGTGTCCTTCGATAAAAAATATCATTTAATGTTATTCGTTTTCTTTTAAGTAAATGACTCATGAGGCATTAGAAACTATGGTCGGAAATGTATTTTAAACTATGGCCTATAAATCTCATGTCGAAGCTTTATATTTTGAACTCAGTTATATGAAGTTTTATTTATCATAAAAAAATCATAAAAATTTATATATGAAAAATAATAATTATTATAATAATATATAATAGGATAATAATTATAAATATCATGGTTAAATCGTTAAATGAATTACCAATTGAATGACGATACAGATCGAAGGAGGAGTGGAATGAAAATATAGAATGAGGGAGTATGAAAACTTATAAATGATTCCTTAAAAATTATTCTATAATGAAATAATTTTTAGTTGTTAATTTAAAATTTTAAAGGTGTGAAATAAAAGAATTGAAACATCTCTAGTACTAAATGTTAGATTTTACTTTAAACATTACTTATTAATATAACCAATGTTAAAACCCCCTTCAATAAGAGTTTTAATATCATCTATGTCAATAAATGACATTAAAATATAATTATTAATATCAATTTTTAAATAATTGATGTTAAAACCCACATGGAATGGGATTTAACATCTATTATATAAATAGTCTATGTTAAAATCTTGATGTGAAGCCTATTTTTTGTACTATTGTACACTAGATGGTGTGAATTTAGTAAAAGTAATAGGAGTAGTTGGATGAATTCATTCCAATATATGGATCACTCTGGAATACAGGTTCGAGAATACTGAGGAGTATAAATTAATGATTATAATTGGGAGTCATTCATGGATTGGAATATGGAGTGATGTGGATTTGAAAAGAATATTCTAACAGCATAATGAAATTATGGAGCTAGTGATTCATAGTGTGGAAGTTCATGAGTTCCATGAACTTTAAAGATGTGATGTCAAAGTCTATCTAAGAAAATATGGAAAAGGGATATTCATCAAGGTAATTATAGTAAACTAAAGATGATGTGAATTTATCATCAGGAGTTTTCATTCAATGTAATGAATTATATATATAAATAGAGGTTATACAGACCAATTAAGGGTCTCCCCCAAATATAGGAAGTTATTGCTAACTATATGACCATCTAGGACCACTATATAAGTGGTATTGGTCAAAATGTGCAAGGAGTACACAAAGGTATATAAAGGTACTAATTGAGACTAAAATATATTGATAGGTCAAGGAAGAGTTGGCTCTAAAAGGAGCGATCTTGGGAATATTTAGATTTTATAGGATAAAATGTTGAAGGTAGAAAACCAGGATGAAGAGCCCTAAAAGATACAATTGATAAGGTGTTATTGATACATCCTCAAGTGGTATGAGTAGGGTTGTCATAATTTGATAATCCGTTTAAATCATATGTACTCTATTCCAATAGAATGAAAGATATGTAGTAATTTTCCCATGTATATAGGGAAAAATGTATGAACCATGTAATCCTTGCATGCATTGTGTTTTTAAATTTTTCTTTAATGTGTGTGTTCATTGTGTTCTTATGTGTTGGCTGAAAATAGGATTATTAGGTCATAGGAGCCAGATGGTTGAGGATGACTTGATGCATTTGTTAGGGTTCTTGGACTTCCCAAATCAATTCTTTGAAGTCATAGGGGATTCTCAATTGAAGTTTGACACTTATAATGGTTGAAGTTACACTGTGTTGGGTTATTGAAAGAACGAACTTCCTCTGATCTGATTTTGTTCCCCCATACCAAACATCTGTCATGTGTGATATTTAATATAGGTTATTATGTATGGTTTTGTTAAGTATTCTTAAAGGATTTAAAATATATAAATGTATCATGTTATATAAAATGAAATTTACACTTTATACTTCACATTGGTAGTAGATATATATATATATGTGTGTGTGTGTGTGTGTATTCATTAATATACATTTTCAAAAATGTAATGATAATTTACCTCTCAAAGTATGACTTTGAGTTATCCCTAACTAATGTTCATTATAGATCATTATAAGTTATGATTAAATTTTAAGGTTATCATGAGTAGGATTCTTGTATCATGATACAAAATATTCTCAGGAGGCATAAAACATGGAGTTTCATGCACCAAATATTTGGTACACTAGGGGTTTATGGTTTCTATTTGGAGTCTTTTATTGGATTCCCTAGTTGTCCAGTCACTGATATCACTTTCAAGCAAGCAATTGATTATCCTACATTCATCCAAGTAGTCCTAAATAAACCATAGTTCATACTGTTCAATCTCATCAAACTCTTGGATGAGCCAGATAGGTGCATTTTCAAGGCTAACTCTTCAGGTTCTTTTTCTGTTAAGTCCTACAAGTCGATCCTTCAGGATGCTCATGCTCAAGATTCAGGGGGACACCTCCTTTGGTGCAAAAGTGTTCCTCCAAAATATAATTTCCTCACTTGGTGGCTTTGACATCACGCCATATCTACAGATGAGGTGATTCATTAGAAAGGGGTTTCAACTGTTTCCAAATGTTCTTGTTGTCATACCCCCTATACTGAGACCACCAAACATTTATTTTTCGAGAGTAAATGGGCCATCAAAGTTTGGGAAGCAATCAGGGAGTTCACCAGCCTGTCATCTCAAATCAATTCAGGCGAATCCTTCTTGTAGTGGTGGTTCCAGGGAGTAGGTTCTAATAACACAGAGAAGAAGGTGAGAGAAATATATAATTCATCCAGTTGTTGGTTTATCAGGGAGGCGAGGAACAAATCACATTTTGAAAGAGTTGTGTGCTTGAAGGAGGGCTTGATCGGTAGATCAAAATGGATGATCACAGACCTAGGGGTCCTACTGAAAAACTAGTAAGAAGCTTCTTTATTGAGGCAGTTGCTTCAGTATAAGGTGTAGGTTATCCACAACATGGTCTTGGTGGGTCGATGGATATGCTGGAGACCACCATCCGAAGGGATGAAGCTCAATTTTGATGTTTCTAGTGCAATGGGAATTATGAGGGGTGGTGGCATGATCTTTAACTCAAGGAGAAGTATAGTAGCAGCATACACTGCCTACTTCAGTAGTGGAGAATCCTTGCAGGCCGAAGAATGGGAACTTCTGAAAGGGATAAAGTTCAGTCTGTCTAATCATCTTCTTCTCTCAAAGATCGAAACTAACTCCAAAATCCTCTATGACACGCTGATGGATCATATCTCCACTCCATAGAGAATTTTATACCATCTCTGGCATTTCAAGCTTCTCATGGATACCATCACAAGGTTACCTCATACTTGGCGTGAGGGAAACAAAGGGGCAGACTTCCTTGCATCTCGATTTCCCCATGATGATGACTTTGTCTCCTTCACCATCTTGGGATCCTTACCCCCAGAGTGTTCGATCATTGTTTTAGGTGATGCACTAGGACTTCATTATCCCCCCCCTAAGTTGGTTTCCCTTCTTTCATTTTATTATTCTACCTTTCTTTAATAAAATTTTCTAGTTTGGTTTGGGATTGAGTTAGGTCATAACTCTTACATAAAAAACCAATATATTATAAAGTGTACACATCTGATCAGTATCCATTATTTCCATAATATAAAACTTTTAAAATGATCGTGTTTTCTTTTCATGAAAAAATATTCATGACTTTCAACTTGAATAATTATTTTACCTTAACCATCCTTAAGCCCTGCGAAAAACCTTTTAAAACATGGGGTGAGCACAAAAAACTCATAAATAGATATAAAAAGAAATAAATAAACCATTTTCCATGAATAATTAAATAAATTTACCTTTTAAAAAATAAAATTTTGGATCAAAATAAACATTTTATTTCCCATGAATTCAAATTATATACCCAATGTTTTTTATAAAAAATGTCATAATAAATCTTAAAATAAAAATAAAATTCATAAATTTTTCTTTTAAATCATGAAAAAATCAAAATAACTTTTTCCAAAAGTTATACTTTTCGTCATTACAAAGTAGAATATACTTTCCTTTTCCTTCTGAAATCATAATATTTCAATAAAATCCCCTAGCATTCATAGATAAATAACATTGGTAACTTGAGACATCATTTTCATATCACTCTTACTTATGTAGTAACACTCATGGTTACACATTGAATAACCACCATGGTTATACTTAGAGTAATCATCATACTTATACTTGAAATTTCCTTCACGGTTATACTTGGAATGACCATCGTAGTATATTTTCATAATCTCTTAGTATAAACCTAATCAGTTAACTCCATACCTTTACCCAATATATTAGATAGCTATAACAGTCTCACCTGACCTTGGTGTATCACATAATCTCCCATCTTTGGTTAATACTGTAAGCACAAGTCCTTGGTTTATAATGGAAACACACATCCTTGGTTTATTAAATAACCACTTGTCCTTGGTTTATAAAGGAATCACCCATCATCCTAAAAATTCCCAAGAACCATAACATAATCATAACACATTTAATCTTGCATTATAAAACATTATTTTCATCCATAAGAAATCATTTCTGGATATTGATATATCCCATTTCTTTAAAACACGATTTTTAAAACTAAAATTCTATGAATAAAGGAAAAAATGTTTTTTATTTCAAGAAAACAAGTAATATTATAAATTTTCTCAAACATAAAACAACATTTCTGGTAGAGATAAAAGTTTTTGTCATCATATATGTTAAAATTGAACATTATTTTTATCTTTTTGTAAAGAAAGTCAAAACATTACACAAAAAGATTATTTTTATAAACATTTGAATGAAGTTTAAAAGAGATATAAAATTTCCTTTATAAATCTTTTATGTCCATATAAATACATCCACAAAGTAACTTTTAAAATATGTACCTGTAAGAAAAATCAAGTTCAAAGGGAAACTTTAAAAGATTATTTTTAAAAGAAAGTCCCTTACCTTGAGTCTTACTCATCACGTATGTTATTTATGTTAATTTTTTAATTTTTTGATAACATTTTTCATGTTTATTAATATTCTCTCATCACTTATTACCATGTTATAACAATTATATAATCATTTAATTTCACATCACACGTTTTGATGATACTCAGTTGATAAGTCCAAAATGACTTCAGTAGTTTGACTATAGTCAAAGAGATCATTATTCCATTACGTAAAGAATAATAATCATGAAATAATTATAATTTTTCTACAAAAAATATACTTTTAATTCCAATCATTAAATATTTTTATTAAAAATGTACTATGTTACAATCATGGATATGGTAGGTCATACGTACGCATGAGTAACGTTTCCATTTTCAACAATTATTATGAAAAGAAGGTAATTATTATTTTTTATTCCTATAATGATAATAATATCATAATTATCATATTAATTCTTTAAATATATTAATATATATCATCCATGTGATTTGCTGATGAAAAACAAATCACATCACTTCATGGAGGTGGTAGTTTACATGTACGCACAAAAGACGTTGTCATTTTTTTAATGAATGGAAAGGTAAGAATTTCAAAGAAATATTATCTTTTAATAATGATAAATATTTCATGAATATCATATATAAATATTAATTCATTACTATAATATAGTAATGATATATGGTGACGTAAAATGAATTACATTGGTTTGTGGGGAGATAGCCCACCGTACACACGGATGAGGGTCTCGTTTCCCATTTGATAGAAGAGAATATGGAATATGATCTTAAATCAAAATAATAACAAAAAATTATATGTAGGATAATGTTATTATTATTTTATAATAGCTTAATATGATTTTAAGGATTTGGAAGAATAAATATAATGAAAATATGTGGTTAAAACTATACCTCTTCTTTGAAATATATCCTTTTCTTAACACCTTAAGACCTATAATGTTGGAATTATGTCAAAAATAAGTCCTCTATAATATGGGTAGGTATTTTAGGAAGATATTTAGGTAGATATTTTATAAACCAAATCTATTTTTAAGTGTTAATAAATGAGAATAAGTTTTCCCCTTTTATAAGATAACGGAGGGGCGCTCTTGGAATTTCATAAAATATTAATTTAATATAGATTAATTTTGATGTCCAAACTGATCCAAATTCATAATATTAAAATATATAATTTTTATGAGTCTGAATAATATCATATAATAATTTTTTGACACGTTTATATCACATTTATACCCGTATCTTTTGTTTTTAACCCCCTGTTAACCCTTTTCACACTTGTCATGACAAAAAAGGTTTTTTACACTTTGAGGGTCAAGATAGTTACTATAAATTGAAAAATGGGGCATAAATAGACCATGGTTGATATTTTAAACCATATCATAATCAATTGGACAAATATATGACTTTTCATGATTTTATAACATTTAATAGTATATTATTTTCATAAAATACCAATAATGTCAATTTTAAAACTATTCATTTACTATGACTTTTATGATACCAAGAAAACAAATTAAATTATAATAAAATATTTTAATACATCTATAAAATTTTATGTTTGTCTATAAAATTTTTTGATCACATTAATTCTTTCAAATTATATAACTTTTAATATTTTTAATATCATTTATATTATTTTATTCATTAATGAAATAATTATTGCATCATCATTGTGTAAGAATTTAAGTTAATTATTTCTTCATTAAAATTTAAAAAAAACTAACATGATGAATAAAAATCATTTAAATTTCAAAATAATATTTATAACTGAACATATCATCTGGTTATATCCATGTAAAAAATATTATAGCTATTAAAAACAAGAGTGATATTTTTTACTTTTCTTCACATAAAATGCTATAGTCACATAAAAATTGAAACAAAAGGTCATATAACCAAATATTGTATGAACTATACCCATTAAATAAAATAAAATAAAATTTTAGGTTAATTTTCTAGTTCTTATCATATTATTTTTAACCCTTAATTGCATGATTTACTCATTATCATGGTAACAAAAATTACTATGATTATTGTACATAATGAATAAAATTAATATTTACCTATTTAAAAAATTTGGACCTATTGATTAAAAATAAAGAATAAATTTTTTAATATTTAAAACACAATATTGAAATAATTTAATTTAAAATAAAACTGGAAATATGTTATGAAAAACGGTTTTCCAAAATAATTACCTTTGAAAGTAAAAATGTTTTTATACTGAATTCAAGTATAAAATTCATTTAAAAAAAAATAATTTAATTATTTTAATTAAAACGTAACTTATTAAATTTTAAAACTAATCCAAAATATAATTTTATTTTGAAAATTATTTAAAATAAATAACATTTTTTGATAAAAATTTGTACTTTCACAATGCACTGAAAAATAAAACTTTTTAGAAAAATTTAAAAATGTCACCATAGGCTAATTTTGATATTATAATTTAAAAAAATGTATTTATTTTAACAAGTAAAATATCTAAATGTTCTAGAAATTAATTATATCATTCTATCATAAAATTTCAATCAAAACCAATTTTTCAAGAAAACATATCTTTGAAGAAATAAAATGGTTTTACAAAAAAATGAGTACTTATTTACTAATAGTTTATCAATAAATTTTTATTGATTAGAAAATTTATATATATTTCAAAAATTATGTAATTTTATTCATACCCATCAATTTAATGGATAGGTTATAATGTAAAGACTAGGACCCCAGTCGTTGGAATCCCATGCCTTACTTTATTAAATTGGTGCTATGAACAAACAATCGCATCCCAAAGGACCAAATAATTTAGTATATTTGGAAAAATAGATACAAACATAAATGTTACATTATATATTGAAATGAAAAATAACATAATAACTCCATTGGGAACACCCATAACCTCCTAGATTATCCCTGCAAGACACTCATAATATACATCTTCGCATCCTAGAGGAAAATAAAACATAAGAAAGGGGTGAGCTTAGATGTTCAGTATGGGTGAGAAATATAGTGGAATCATAAACAATAATGAAATGTGAATAACTAAAAAATACATTCCATCAAAACATAATCTTGAGAATATTATGGTAGGAATAAAGGCTAAATAAATAATTCCACATAAATAATCACATGATAATGAAACTTAATCATGGATATTATAATAGTCAAATAGTCACATGGATTATAGATTAATAATATCATAATAATGGAATGAATAATTTTATACATCTAAAACATACTGTTGAGGGATCATCCAAGACATCTAAAAATAAATGGTTAAGGTCTTGGCCAAATCCGTATCTATTTTGTCTCATGATACCTACCGATGCATAAAGAGGCTATAGCAGGCCCATATCCCCACTTAATAGGTATAATTCATTAATCATGTAAATTTGGTGAAAAATAAACAACATATACATACAAAATATAAATAACTTTCCACAATCATTAAATAAAATCACTAACCATTCTAAGTAATATGGTAAATGGTATCAAAATAGCACATCCACAGTCAATTTGATCATAAAAATTTTAATAAAATATGGTATAAGATATCATAACAGATCAATCCCAATTAATATTAATATTAAACAGAGGGTTTTAAAATAGATGAAAATGATCTAATAAAATAATTGAGGAATTCTTGAGAGAAATACCTTTTGTACTTTTCAAAGAATTGTTCTTTAGAAAAATCATTTGTATTTATCATAAAATCATATTGTAAACATGTATATCCCAGAAAAGAAAAGGTAGTGAAAATGAAATAATTTTTTATACATAAATTATTTCCAAATGAAGTAAAATAATATAAAAATATTTTTTAAGAAATTTTATAAATGGGCCACTTTAGTGCGGTTTAAGAGAAAATATAAAAATTCTATAAGACAAAAAAAGTCATAACTGTTTGTATAAAACTAGAAATGAAAAAATATAGTTTTTTATGATAAAAATATAAATTATAAAAAAATAATGGTGTCTTAAAATAGATTATGGATGGTTCTTGAAAATTTTTCAGAAACTAGGAAGTTCAATTTAATCAAGCTTACTTATCGAGAAGAATTTGAGAAGGGAACCCTATAAAATCGTGTACTTCCCATCAACGAAGTATGAAATGATCTAGATATAAGATTTTGGAACATATAAACTGAATTTATAAAAATAACATAAAAATAAATAATAATTTAATCAGGGTAGAGAGAGATAAATCACAACCCGAATGAAAAACAGAAGTTCGGGGAGAATCCCTTACCTTATGCCCGAAAGTGTTATGCACTTGTACTCAACATCCTAGACAATGAAATTATATTTATTAATAATTCTATTAAAAACCTATTAAACATTTATTTTATTTATTATAATTTTATAAAGTTTATTTATGGCCTTTTTTATGAGTTATAAAATTCTATTTCATTATTTGGGAGTGTCCATTTATTTGGTTTTCAGGATTGATTCACTTGTATAAATGTGTGAAAGATCATGTGAAATTGGAATAGTAATATAGAATTTAAATTATAATTTATTAATTAAATTAAAGGATATTTATTGGTATTATATATTATTTCATTTCCATATATTTGGATGATTCATTATATAAAACTTTGATAATAACTCATTGTATTATTTTGGCATTTTTTAGGTAATCACGCACTAGTTTTTTTATTAATTAATATTATTTATATATACTAGTTCTAAAAAATTAAATATGTTTTATTAAATATATTAAAGTATATTTTTACCATAAAAATTGTTTCATGACCATCCTTGATGGTGGTAAGGAAAAACAAAAAATCGTCATCCCCGATGGTGGTAAATCGGCACCTCAGGGACAATATTTTCATTTTTATAATAAAAAAGGGAATATATGAGAATTGATGGTTGATATTCCATTAATATAATAAAATTACATTATATATAATATATTTTAGTTATCATGCATGTTTGTATATAGGATGTAAATAAATTATAAGAAAATAAAAGAAAACAAAACAAAATTAATAGAACGAAAGATGATTTACCTCTTCAATTCCTCTCCTTGAGAACCTCCTAAAGGGACTTTAAAATGGTATTTTAGTGAGATTAGAAATACCATAATGTGGGGGAGAGGTTTTGAAGTGATATTTTGAACATTTTTTACATGATTCAAGTATTTTTATGTGTGAGGGGAAGAGGTGGTGAGGAGTGGTATTTATAGTGGAGGAGAGATGTGTTTTTTGATTATTTTATTCAGTAGTTTGTTATTTTATCTCAAGACTGTCAATAGTTTGAATATTATTACTAAATGTATTAAAATAATGAAGGAAATTTTTATATTATGAGCTTATGTTATCCATACATAATCTATGACTCAATAATTCATGTATTTATCAAATATCGTAAATTACTAAATTTCACTATTCACCAAAAATTCAACTATTTTAGAAAAATCCAAAACATTCACCCTAATAATTTTTCAATGTTTAGAATTGAAAAATTAACTCTATTTTATGAAAATAATTTTATAAATATTAGAAATTTAATTTTTAAATAAAATATTCATTTACTTGAAAAATACTGATTTTAATATTATAATTGATTTTATGACTCTTGGAAAAAGTCATTAAGGTGTCATAAAATTAACTTATTATAATACGAAAAAATATATATTATTTATGAATCTATTTTATTAAAAATTATTTTATTTTAAATAATTATATTAATTATAAAATGGTAAATAAACATTTATGCTTCACAAAAATACCAACGCTAAATTTATCATTTATAAAACATTTATTTACTTATTACATGACATAAATATACCATATTTTCATTTATAAGATACATAGATTTTATTTATACTTTCATAGGTGAAGTTACTATTATGTTGGTCATATTAATATTCTTAATGGTCATATTACTATTCTAATGGTCATATTAAATAGTATATCACGGTTTTAAACTTGATGTTTCATATAGAATAAACTATTGAAGAAGTTAATTATTAAAAGATACATAACATAAGATCTTGGGGTATTACATTCTCCCCAACTACAAAAAATTCATCCTCAAAATTTACAAATCGTCACCTCAAAAAAATGGTTAGTTCTTCATCATAATTTCATATATCTCCCACATCGCCTCTTCAATTTTATGATTTTTTCAAAGTAACTTTACCATCCAAGTCATCTGATTCCTCAAAACCTGTTCTTTACTATCCCAAAAATGGATAGGATCTTAATAGAAATATAAATCAGGTTCCAATTATATTCCTTCATAAGTGGGGATATGCATTGGGCTTGGCATGTACTTCTTTAACAAAGAGATGTGAAACACATTGTGTAATTTAGAAAGGCTAGGTGGAATCTCCAAATGATAAGACACAACTCCAATTCTCTCTAAGATTTAAAATTTTCCAATATACCTAGGGCTCAGTTTCCATTTCTTTACAAATATTATAACACCCTTTCATAGAGATACCTTCAAGAAGACATGATCTCCCACTTGAAACTCCAAGTCTTTCTATCAGTTATCAGAATAGCCCATTTTCCTATTTTGTGCTGATTTGATCTGGATTTGAATAGTATTTACCTTTACTATTGTTTCCTCCACAAGTTTTGGGACTATGATCATCCTCTCACCCACTTCATCCCAACAAGTTGGTGTACGACATCTCTCTCTATACAATGCTTCATATGGTGACATTTGAATACTTGAATGAAAACTATTATTGTAGGTAAACTCTATTAAAGGTAAATAATGATACCACATAACTTCAAATTCAAGTGACGATGATCTAAATATTTCTTTTAATGTTTTAATGGTTCTTTCAGACTTCCCATCAGTTTGAGGTTGATAAGATGTACTCAAATAAAGCTCAGTTTCTAAATCTTTCTAAGGATTTTTCCAGAATTTTGATGTAAATTTTGGATCAAGATTACAAACAATTCAAAGATAAGTTTCATGAAGTTTTAAAAATTCATTAATATAAAGTCACACAAGGTGATCCAGTGGAAAATCTTCCCTTATTGCAAGGAAATGTGCATATTTGATAAGTCAAACAATAATTACCTATATTTAATCATTCTTTCATGGAGTCCTTGTTAATCCAATGAAAAAAATCTATATTAATGTCATCCTATTTCCATGTAGAAATAATAATAGGTTTAATGAATCATATACGATGTTATCTTTCAGCCCTAACATATTAACATATTAAACATCTTGATATATAATCAGAAATTTCCTACTTCATATTATCCCACCATAAATATTCCTTTAAATATATATACATATTAGTTCTACCTAGGTGTATAGAGAAATTTTAGCTATGGGAATCATCTAATAAATCCCTTTTTAGCTTGGGTATAGAGGGAACATAAACCTATTCCCAAATTTTATAATTCTGTCCTCATACATGAAGTTTTCCAACTTCTCATCATTTACATCTTTAATTTTCCTTTGAAAAATCTCATTTTCAGACTGAGAACTTTTAATCCTATATAATAATGATGGTTTGGAAACCATTGAAAAAGTAGTGATGTTTCAGCTTTCTTGATAAATCCCATATCTATCTTCACTAGATCCATGAACGCAGTATCTATTTCAATCCTCATTTTGTTTATAACTCCATGATCCTTCCTTCTCAATGCATCTTATACCTTATTTTCCTACCCTAGGTGATAGTGTATTGAAGAATCACAATCCTTTAGTAGATTAATCCATGGTCTTTGCCTTATATTGAGTTCTTTCTATGAGAAGATATATTGTAAACTCTTGTGATCTTTATATATATCACATCTTTCCCCATAGATATAGTGTCTTTGTATCTTTAGTTAAAAGATTACAGCTATTAACTCAAGATCATGAGTTGGATAGTTTTTTTCATGAGTTTTTAATTTCCTTGATGCATAGGAAAAAACTCTATCATTCTACATAAGTACACAACCAAGTCATTTTTATCGCATCACTATAAATCAAAAATCCACCATTTCCCAATGGTAGAGTCAATATTAGAGAATTCATTAATCTCCTCTTCAATTATTCAATTCATACTTCACATTAATTTTTTCCAAATAAACATAATATTTTATGAGTAGGATTGGTTAATGGGTTTTCAAACTATGATAAATTATAAATAAAACACCAATAGTAACCTGTTAAACCAATTAAACTTCATATGTAGGTTTTGTTCATTGTTGTAGGACATTATTGAATTTCCTTTTTCTTCATAAGATCAACTGAGATTCCATCCTTTTAGATAATATGGCCAAGAAAAAAAATTGGAAGCCATAATTCACACTTGCTAAACTTACCATATAACTATTTTCTTTTAAGAGTCTCCATAACAATCCACAAGTTGTTCTCATTGTCCTCATAGATTTTCGAATATATCAAGATAACATCAATAAATACTAAAAAACGTCATCAATATATTCCTTGAACACTATGTTCATTAGATCCATAATAAAAGAGGGTGCATTAGTCAGTCCAAATGGAATTATTGCAAACTCATAATGTCCATACATGGTTTAGAATGTAATCTTTGTAATATATTCTTTTCTCGCATTCAATTGATGATATCCACAATGAAGTTCAATATTCAAAAATTATTGAGCTTCATAAATTTGTTCAAAAAAATCATCAATGTAAGGAAGAGGATACTTGTTCTTTATCATAATATCATTTTTCTCCCTTTAGTCAATGAACAGCCTCATAGATCCATATTTCTTATTAACAGAAAAAATAGGATCTCTCCATGTAGAAACATTAGGGTGAATAAAACCCTTACTACTAAAATCCTATAGTTGTTTCTTCTACTCCACTAATTCTATTGTGGCTATTCTATAAGGAGAATTTGATATAGGACTTTCATTGGGGGTCAAATCAACAGAAAACTCAACTACCCACTCTGGAGTATTTCTATGTAAATCAACTAGAAATGCATCATTGTATTCTTGTACAATAAGAACATCCTCAATTATAAGACCATGTTTTTCATCAGTAGGTTTTTTAAGATCTTATTCTCTAATAATCTCATTCAGTAGAGCTGTCGGGGTGGATCTAGATAAGAATCAGATGATTATGTTTCTTCTCTAAAGATAAGGGATTCTATATCTTCCTCACAAATCATAATTTCCTTTCTCTTGAAATAAATTTTTTCATCATATTTTGAAATAAATACCATAAAAAGGATCATATCAAAGTAAACCATAGGTATGATGATAATATGAGCAACTAAAGCACCTTTATGTGCCATAAAGGGGACTGATAAACACATTTTTATTGTAATGATACTTCCCTTAGAAGTTTTGACTGAAAACTCCATTGTTAAATCAAAAGATAAATGTCTAATTTTCTTGGAAAACTGTGTAGATATAAAATAGTGTGCTGATCCAGAATCAAATAGAGCATAGTCTAAATTTGAATAAAATATTAATGTACCTTCAACCACATCATAAGGAACTTAAAACTTAGTATTTGTGATCTTATAAGCTTTCCCTTACTCCCATGTCCTTTTTTGAGGAAATTTTCTTTGATTATTCGGACAATAATGTGAATAGTGCATATTCTCTGTATAATTATAGCATTGAACATTTGTAGCTTCCTTATTTCCCTTTTAATCATGAGCATGATGGAAAATAATTTGAATAGTACCTCTTATCCATATAATTATAGCATTGAACATTGGTATCTTCTTTCTTTCCCTTGAAATCATGAGCATGATGGCCTTTCTCACCACACTTTTTACAAACTCTTTTTTCTTTTAATTAGTCCCTGGAGTGTTTCTTTTCACAAGTACTATACATTATAAATTACCTTTTTTATTCTTCCATTTATCTATTCTTTGATCCACCACCCCACTTATTCTCTTGTTTCACCTTAAAGTCATAAGGCTTAGAGAATTCATTCTCCTTCGTGATAGAACATGATACTATATCTTCGTATGATGAGAAATTTTGGGAGATCATTGCTATCCAGAGAAATGGTTTTAACCCATCAAAGAATCAATAAATATTTCTCTTAGAATTATGTATGTAATATATATCATTCATTTATAAAATTTTAAAGTTGAATTCATACTTGGAAACATTTTCATCCTCTTTTTGTTTTAGACTCAAGAATTGTCTCTCTATATATGCTCGATGTACCTGAGGGAAATATTTTTCCAATAAAATTTCATTGAAATCCATCCATTCCATATTAGAAATTTATTCATAATCCTTTTTTTAATCAATGCTCATCATTGATTAGAATCTCCGGAGAGACGATAAACTACCATCATAACCTTCTCCCTTTCATTACTTCCCAAAGTGAGAAATGTATTCTCTAATGAACTTATCTGTTTCTCATAAACAAATTGAATTGTAGTCTCATTCAATGTCATAGGTTGTTGTCACATAAAGTGGTATAACATTATTACACTATGTTTTAGAATAGGTTTATCCATGTGATTAAGTTTATTTCTCAAAACCTGGGTCAATTTTCCCAATACACTTATAAGTTTCTCAACTACAGTTGCATCTCCCACTCCAATATCATTATATTTCATATGAGGGAAATCCCTACATAGAATATGTTTATTAATAATCTTTCCATTCATTCCACTAATATACATTTCTAAACAATTGAATACACTGAATTGGGTTACAAATCATAATGAATAATTTTCAAACTAGAAAAACACTTAACATAAATTGGAAATTTATACTTATTGAATATCATAATAAAAAACACGGTTTCTTTGGGTACAGGTTTAATTTTAAATCCTTTATAATGGTTTGTAAAGAAAATTTGAATTATCCTAATAATATCCCTCAGGAGTGTAAAACCAATTGTTCATTAAGGCTCATTTTCATGTACCAAGTTACATCAGGTGAGGCCCGATGCACCATGTCAAATTTGTTACCCTGAGGTACATTTGTGCCAAAACCATGTCCACTTGTAGTATTTAGAGAGTGATGTTTCACTAAAAAGACCCAAAAAATATCTACCATACCAAAATTATTATATTTTCTTCTATTTGTATCCTCAAATCCTATCATAGGGTTTTGTACCCTAATCTATGTTTTCTAAATCTAGTTTTTATGGTTTTTACTAAACTTTCTCTGATAGTAATTGTAAAGACCCAAACCCAAGTTTCTTGGATCTAGTGTATTACTTTATTACATTGGTAATATGAATAAATAATTGTTTCCCAAAAAACCAAACAGTTTAGTATAGTTAGAAAACAAGATAAAAATATAATTATTACATTACATCTTGAAAGGAAAAATAACATAGTAACTCCATTGGGAACACCCATAAACTCATAGATTTTTACTAAAAGTCATTCATAATAAACATCTTTGTATCCTGGAGAAAAATAAATCATAATAAAGAGGTGAACTCAGATTATAAGTAATGGTAAGAAATACAGTGGAAGAATAAACAATAAGGAAAGGTGAATAACAAAAAAACACATGCTATTAAAACATAATCTTGAGAATATTATGGATGAAAAAAAACATGAACAAATAATTCCATATAAATAATCATATGAGAATAAAACTTAAACATGGATATTATACGAATCTAATAGTCACATGGATTATCAATTACTAATATCATGATTATTGAATTTGAAATTTTGTACATCTAAAATATATTATTGAGGCCTCGGCCAAGACATTCGAAAATAAATGGTTAAGGCCTTAACCAAATACTTATATTTTTGTTCCATGAGACCTATAGATGTATTGAGGGGATATAGTGGGACCCACCCATAACTTATTAAGTTTAATTAATTACCCATATGAATGGGTTGAAACATAAACAACATATACATAAAAAATGTAAATAACTTTACCCAATTAGTAAGCATAATCACTAACCATTCTGAGTAATATGGTGAATGATATCAAAATAGAACATCCACAATCAAACTAATCATAAACCATTTAATAAAATATGTTATATGATTTCATAAAATATCAATCCCAATTAAACATAAGATCTAATAGAGTTTTTTAAAATATATGAAAATACTCTATTAAAATCATTGAGGAATTCTTCAGAGAAATGACCTTTTACTTTACAAAGAAGAGTTCTTTTGGAAAAATCATTTATATTTGTTATAAAATCATACTGTAAACATGTATATCCTATAAAATAAAAGTTAAGTATAATGAAATTATTTTTTAGACATAAATTATGTCTAATTGAAGTAATAATATGTAAAAAATAGTTTTTAAGAAACTTTAGAAATGGGCCACTATAATGTGGTTTAAGAGAAAATATAAGAGTCTATAAAATAGAAAACATCCTAATTTTTTGTATAAAAATAGAAATGAAAAAAATATATTTTATCATGATAAAAATGAGTGATTTTAGAAAACTAATGGTGTCTTAAAACATATTATAGATGCTACTTGAAAATGGGTAAGAAACCGGGAAGTTCCCTTTAATCGGGCTTGCTTGTCGGGAAGAATTTGAGAAGGGAACCCTATAAAATCATGTATTTACCATCAAAGAAGGATTAAATTATATTTATACATTATTTTTTAACATATAAATATAATTTATACAAATAATATAAAAATAAATAATAATTACATTAGAGTAAAGAGAGAGAAAGCGTAACCTGAATGAAAAACCAAAGTTCAGGGAGAATCCCTTACTTTATGTATGAAAGTGTTCTTCATTTGTACTTAACATCCAATATAAATAAATTATATTCATTAATAATTTAGTTAATAACATATTAAAAATTTATTTGATTTGTTATAATTTTATTAAGTTCATTTATGGCCTTTTTGATGAGTTATAAATTTCAATTTCATCATTTGGGAGTGTTCTTTTCTTTGGTTTTCATGATTGATTCACTTGTATAAATGTATGAATGATAATTTGAAATGGGAATAGTTATAAAAAATTGAAATTATATGTTATTAATGAACTTACATGAGATTTATTGTTCTTATATATCATTTATTTTTCAGATATGATTAGCTCTAACATTGACATTTGTTATACCAGTGCTTTTAGTCTAGATTAAGATTGAGAATTTATCTACCGGAGGTATTAGTTGTAAGAGAAATATTATATGGTGGGGAGACTCCATCATGATGGTCTCATGGTGGTGGAAATTATTTTATTTTATATGGCTGAGTATGGGTTTCTACCGGCTTGCACGAGGAGCTGATGAAGAAGTTCCATGCTTCTAGATGGAAGGTACATCCTGGTTTGAAAAAGATGTTTTGTGATCTCTATTGATAGTACCGGTTGTCAGGAATGAAGAAGGAGGTAGTAGTATTTGTGGAAAGATGTTTCACTTGTCATCAGGTGAAAGTTGAGCATCAAAGGCCAGCTGGGCTTTTTCAGCCTTTGCCCATTCGTGAGTGGAAATGGGATGATTTCTCTATAGATTTTGTGATATGGTTACCTTGGAAAGCCTATAATAATGATATTTTATGGGTGATTTTTTATCAACTGATGAAGGTAGTCCAATTATTGACTATTATAGAGACCTTCATAGTTGATGATCTGGGCAGTCTTTATGTGTGTGAGGTATTTCAGTAGCATGGTATTCTAAGGAGTGTCATTTCTGATAGAGATCCTCATTTAACTTTGAATTTATGGTAGGTTATTCATAAGGATATAGGGTCACAGGTTCTTTTGACTACATCTTATCATCCTCATATTGATAGTCAATATCAGTGGACTATTCAGGTTTTAGAGGATATGTTGTGAGACTTTGTTTTGGATTTTGGGGGTTTTTGAGAGAAACATATGAAACTCATGGATTTTTCATATAATAACATATTCCATGTTTCTATTAAAATGGAACCTTTTGAATATTTGTATGGTAGTTGTGATTTTTTCCTCTTTTCTAGTTGGAGATAGGTGAGTCGGCACTTGTTGGGCCTAGTCTCATACAGGTGACATCTGAGCAAGTTTAGTTGATTAGATAGTGGTTGGTGACTTCGTAGATTAGGAAGAAATATTATTTGACCACCGGATATGACATTTATATTTTGAGTTTGGTCATCATGTTTTCCTTCAGGTGTCACCTAGATTAGGGAAACACCATATCTAGAAGTTCAGAAAGCTATCTCCTGAGTTTTTCAGACCGTTTGAGATAGTGGTTAGGGTTGGTCCAGTGGTGTGTCATATATCTCATCCATAGTGCTACAGTGCCATGCATGATGTGTTCCATGTTTCATAGATTCATAGATATTATCCAAAACCCTTATCATGTGATATATGTGGCATACATCTATATTATTGATAATTTTTCCTTTGAGGATAATCCAACATGAATTTTGTAACATAGTGAGAAGTATCTATGAGTAGGAAAATACCATTGGTTCGAGTGTAGTGGAAGCATGGGCAAGTTCAAGATGATACCTGGGAGATG